>CM057453.1:102549166-105140833 GCA_016271365.2 Neoceratodus forsteri | reverse complement strand
CAGAGGCATGTCCCACAGCCGTATGCCATGCACAGTGGGTGGGCTGCATGGGGCTGTGCATTCACACCTATTGACTCTGCTCCTTGTCCTAGGTGGATGGCAGCTGCAGGCAATCAGAGAGACACTGTGGGAGATCCTGCAAGTTGCCAGGGCCTCCCTGGAGATCCTTGAAAGGATAGATCACCTGGGAGTATGACAGCGGCATGGCACGAGGAGCAGCCAGAGCGGGGAGCGGGGCTCCCGCTGAGCATTCTAATGCTCCTGATTTCCCCTACCCCCCTGGACCCACCCTCACACACCTCCTTCCCTCTACCATTTGTTCACCCCTGCCCCTTACCCACCCCCACCTTGTTTGTGGCCCTCCCCCCAACCTTTTGTAAATATCTGTATATAGTTTTGTTTGATGTTTTACAATACATTTGCTTTGATATGCCTACTGTGGTGGTCTCTGATTTGCAGCGGGCTATAGGTGCTCAGCTGCAGTGGTGTGCATGGCGTCGGGGTGGTGCAGTCATGTGCGTGTGTGTGTGTCGGTGGGGAAGTGACTATGGTGTGGGAGTAGCTATCAGTCACTGTCTGTGGTGTGTGTGTGTTGTTCCCTGTGCACTGGATGACTGTGTGCAGTGGTCCACAGTGCATGCTCTGTGTCCATGGCGCACCTGTCAGACCGTCCATGGCCTGTGCAGCTGACACCCTTGCATGTCTGTGACCTGCATGGTCTGCTGGCATGTCAGTGGTGGCTGTCCATGCTGGACAGCCACTGTACCTGGCACAATGCCGGGTTGCCTCCTGTCACTGGTGTGGTGCATGTCTGCCTCGGGTGACACTGTGGCCTCTGCTGTTGTTGTCCCACCTCCATGCTGTTGCTTGTGTGTGTTGCAGGGGATGTGCACCACTGTCTGTCACTTGTGCTCTGGGTGCATGCTGGTGGCATACAGCTCCATGGTGCCTGCGCAGGGTGGCTGGCACTCCTGTGCCATGGGGGGGTGCTGGCTGTGTGTACACAGTTTCTGTGGCCACATGCTGGGGGCTTGGTTGCCCCGCTACTGTGTCCCTGTGTTGGTGTGCCCTTGGGTATGGTTGGGTGTTTGTCCATGCACTGTGTTGCATCCTGTGTGGTACATGCTTCCATGCACCACTGTGGGTGTCTGCGCTGGCTGTTGTGGCCAGTGCTGGGTCAGGGTGTGTCCTTGGGAGGATGTGCAGGGTGATGTACCACTGGTGGTGGGGTCCGAGTCATGCCCTGTCACGTGTGGGGTACCTCATGTGCCGATGCATGGTCGTTCTCTCAGCTGTACCTTGGGGGGACATGCGTGGTGGCACTGTGTATGCAGTCGTTGCATTTCTGTGTGCTGCCACCCGCTGACAGGTGCTCGTGGTGGGGCTGCCTTGCATGGTTCTGTGGTGCACAGGGTTGCATTGTCACAGTGGGGGTGGTGGCATGCATGGGGTGTCCTGCACTGGCGGACGCTGCTCCTGGGCAGGATGCCTGGGGATCATGGTGCAGGGTGTGCTCTGCATTGGTGGGATGGTGTGGCATGGGGTGGTCGGCCCTCTTTGTGTGCCAGTCACAGCTTGCCAGGGGGTGTGCTGGGGCACCGTGTCCCGGCTGTGGGTTTATTGCTGGTATCCATGGGCCAGTGGTTATTCTAGCTCTCCACCGGTTGTGCAGTGCATGGGGTGTGGGGGACGATGTCTGTTCTGCTGTGTGCTCCTCTGCCCATCTGTGGCATGGGTGGTGGGCCCCTGCATCCTATCCCTGTGCATCTCTGGTTGTGCTGTTGCACTGTTGCTCTGCTCCACTGAGCATCCCTGGTTGCACTATGGCACATCTGAACTGCTCCACTGAGCATCCCTGGTTGCACTATGGCACATCTGGACTGCGCCACTGCACATCCCTGGTTGTGCTATGGCGCAGGTGGCAAGCTATTCAGTCATGTGCTGCAGGCGCATCTTGATCTGTGCAGTTTTTGAATATCGCGCTTCTTGCGCATGGGCGCAGTGGACTTGTGCTTGCTCCTGCTGTTGCGCACTTTTTGGGCGCAGTTCGAATATCTGGGCCTATGATTATCCTGGGGTCAGATTTTCACAAAACAATACATGGAAAGAACATCTTATGTTGGTTCAATCAAAGATGAATACGGCCTCTAATGCTTACAAGATTTTTAATGCAAAGACTGGAAGGAGCATTGTTACTGGGATATTGAAGGTTCTGAAAGCAAAAATAAAGACAAGTGCCCTTTATGCTGCAGAAGTTTGGGGTTCAATAAACCTAGGGACACTTGAGATCATATTTAATAAATTATACAGATATATTCTAATGCTCCCAAAGGCAATCCCATCAGTTATACTTAGGATGGAATTGGGACAATATTCTATCTCTACTCTTACTTTGGAAAGGTAAATTTTATTCATATTGAAACTATTTCTCTGATATGAGTCCCGCCTACCTAGAGGGTACCTGGAAGAAGAAATTAGGTATTAAACAGAAGGCTTTAACTCTCCTTATATACAGTTAATTAAAAAAGTCATTTTTCCCTATGGCCTGGGACATATACTTGAAACCATGGGATGAAGTGGTTACGTCTGTTAAAACCAGGTTAAGAGATATAGGCAAAGTCAATACATTCACCCATTTGTCTGTACTAAAATTATTTAGATGTTATAAACAAATCAAAATTACACAGGGTTTAGAACCATATCTGATATATTTGACTAATCCTAAATCATAAAGGTTAATAACTTAATTCAGGTTAGGAATTCATTCTGCTCAAGACACACAATTTAAACAAAAAAGACCAGGAATAATTTCACCATATTGTAAATGTGGAAATAAGTCATAAGATGATCTCAAACACATTCTATTAATCTGCCCTTTATATGCTATGGGCAGGACATATTGGTTAGGGGATGTTATGAGTGGTCTTGGTCTACCTCCTGAACAAGTGGTATCTTTTTTTTCTTCACTATAAATTATGCTAATATTTTACATAGACTGGTCCACTTTGTGACCACAGTACATTTGTAATGCTGCTGGGTTAAAATATAATCCCCAAGATAGGACTATTGATTGTTATACAAAGATGAATTGTAAACAGTTTAATTTGATAATGTGCAATATGTACCTTGTATTTATGATTAGTACATGAAATTAATGTTTTGCCATGAAATGAAATAATTGTTTGGTTTTAGATGTATTTTATTGTAAATTGTAATGGCATTTGCCAATCAATAAAAATCCTTTGAACTTTGATTAAGTTATATTATGTACTTTCACATACATGCATTTGTCATCTTTAAAGGGTGTTTAATATTTTGGGGAATTTTGTACCTGTCACTTTAAATATTAAATTTTTTCTATGGGTTTGCATGTGTGTTATGGGTATTAAAGGAACAAAAGTCTGTTGTAACCACGCCCCGTGATGAAGCCTTGTGGTGAAGCACTGGGGTGAGTGGCTGGCCAATGGACTAGTAAGGTCAGACAATATTGCAAATTATTGAGAAGGTGAAAGGTTCTGTATTTGACCTTAGCCAGTTGCCATTTGTTCAGGGGTATATCCCCTCCACTTCTCCCCATCTGGGGGACAAGCCATGGCTCTGTGGAGAATAGCACCTCAGGAGCTCAGGTAGGACCAGTATCAGTGGTTGGCCTTGGAGGACTGGAGGGAGTTCAAGGGCAGTGTGAGAAGGGGGCAGAAAAAGAAATTACAAAAATAAAAAAAGAAACTGTTATGTATTTTGCTGTATACAATCCCATGTGACATTGTATGTAACCCTCGGGTTGCCCCTGAAAAAGGGACTCTCGGGGCCCAGTGGGCTCACCCAATTATCAAAATTTAATAAATAAATAAACTGGATAAGAGACCATCATGAAACTTACCATGTCTCGAGAACTTGCCTCCTGAACAATACACCTCAAATTTAGGGCAACTTCATCAAAAACCGCCAAAGTTAGTTAGGGGTTTAACATTGAACAGTGTACTCACTCATATCTATACTATCATGCCAGTATAATATGTAAAGAATAACACCTTTTGGACGGCCTGCTGGCACTGAGGGTTGAGGCGCTGTACGCCACACCTCGCGCTACACTGGCGACCCGGGTTCGGGAACAAGCTGGGGTTGTCAGGGGTCGGCAGGGGAGGACTGGGATTGAGTGTCGGGAGACAGCTCTCCTAGTCCTGGGGTGGGATGGGGACTTTACACCATGCTGCAGTGATCTCTGGGGATGCCCGGAGGTACCGCAGGCAGCAGTGTAACGGAGGGGGGACCACGGTGGACGTCTGCACGTATGTGCACAGACGTCATTGCACATCCATGGTCCCAATGGGGAAAGAACAAGGAAAAAACTGCAGCATGGGTCCGAGGCAGCTTGATAGCCACAGCTCCACTGGCCGACAATGCCTGGAGGCTTGTGCCGGTACTGGTTCCTCGCTGGGCGTGGGGGGCTATGGGGGGGCCCCCTTTCGCGGGTGTAGTTGCGTCTGCCAGCTGGGCATGCAACCTCGGGGTTGGCGGCGGAGTGGAGTGGTGGCTGGATGTAAAAACAGGACCATGGCTGCAGGAGAAAATGTTAAATGCTAAAAAAAAAAAAAAAAAAGAATAACACCTTTTGAAGTGTCTGGGTGTGATCTGATATACAGACACCCTGGTTGCATTGTGAGGCATGAGGCATACACCGAGTGCCTTGCTTTCAACCACCCGAGAAGTCTGTATATCAGAGCATGCCTGGACACTTCAAAGGATGTTATTCCACTTGTAAAATAGGTTCTAAATTGATTTGTGAAGTGTAAACAGTGATTTACTTCAACAGTCAACTTACCTTTACAGGGTAACGTGACAACTCGCTCCCGATATTTCACCCCATGATTACTCGCTCCCAACTATATGCTCTGGTGACCACTCACTCCTGCCATAGTACGCTACAGCGACTATTCACTCCCTCTCCTGCTCTCATTCACTGTGTGCAGAAAATACAGCATCGAAAGTCTATTCCCAGAACATTTGAAACTTGCAGACTTTGTTTGAGAGGGTGTGCACTGACCTGTGGTGATTGAAGTGTTTGGGTACTTGGGGTCCCATCCTTCCTTGCACCCCAAGAGATGACTTCGGTGGCAGGGAAAGTTTACAGGCCAGTACAGACTGAGGGACTCCTTGCCTGTCCCAGAATATTAAGGATACACGTACTATCCCTGCCTATTGTACTACAGTACTGAGGCTGAAGAAGTTTGATAGGTCTTGTCTGTTTCTGTTCTGAAAGGATTATGCAGCAAATCTTTCTAGGACTGAACTGATGTGTGCCTTCTGTCTTGTGGGTGCGGGTAATGCTGGGGCTTCCTTACGCACCGAGAGATGTGTTCTGCGGCAGGGAAAGCTTACCCAGGACCAGCAAGGTGCAAAGCCAGCCAAGGGAGCGGAACGTCCAGGCAGCAGCTCGGAAAGATGCCCAAAGGAGCCATGTGGAAATCGGGAGTGGAGCAGCAAACAAGGTACAGGAAAGGGGGAGAGAAACTACAGGGGAATGATTACTTCAAATGGACCACATGTAAAGTGGCTGATGCACCACATGGCCACAGCGATGCGGCAGGATTTTTGTTGGAAGGCAGGAATGTAAGGCATCTAAACATTTTACTGCATTTTACAGTATCTGCTGCTACTTGGTGTGGGGAGGGAGGAAGGAAGGGAACAGAGAAACACAAAAAGACAGTCAGCAAAAGCAGAAATTAAGAAAAGACACTGAAAGACCAACTTCTTCTATGCTGTGCAAGTTCACAGGATACAAAAAACTCCTGAATTCATTTCACTCCATGACAACTGGCTTAATTTTAGCAACTCCATTTGGGAGCGAATTGTCAGAGGATGGGTTGTCATGGGAGCCAATTATCGCCGGAGTGAGTTGTCGGGAGCTAGTTAAATATCGGGATCGAATTGTCATGTGCCCCCTTTACAGTTTGTTTTTTGCTTTGTTTATTATTACCTGTATGTAACTATTCCTGCTGGACTATGTTTACCTTTTTTTCCTGCTGCTTTCCTTTATGAGACCCCTCGAAATTGAGATGGTGCATCTCATGGGATTATCCCAGCTGGAGTAATGTCAAATAAATAGATAAATAAATAAGAAAAATTAATATAGTTCTGAACTGTCTGTGTATGCTCTGATAACCGGATAGCCAGGTGATGCTCTCAGCTAATCAGATCACTAGGATTTCATAATCTATTTTATAAATATATATATATATATATATATATATATGTAATAGATAAACCACTCTGAAGTGTGCGGTCGAGCTCTGATATATGCAGCCTTGGTGTGCGTTGTTACGGATGAGGCCACAGGCTGAGTGCATCAACCACCCAAGGCATGCATATATCAGAGCGTGACCACACACCTCAGAGTGGTTTATCTATCTTATAAAATGTCAAAATTGTTTTGGAGGGGGTAAAAGTGCAGGTGTGCAGTCGCGCTCTGATATACGCACGGTCATGTGATGCTGTTCAGCTAATGATATTGCTGCAATTTCCCTACCCATTTTATAAAAAAAATATATATATAGATATCTATATATCTATATATACATATAAAATGGGGAGGACCTCATCCTCAAAATCCAGTGTTCTGATTGCATAAAACACATCACAAGGCATGCGTACATCAGAGCGCAACCACACACCTCCACTTTTACCCCCCTCCAGAACAATTTTGCCATTTTATAAGATAGGTAAACCACTCTGAGGTGTGCGGTTGTGCTCTGATATACGCATGTCTTGAGTGGTTGACACACTCGGTCTGCAGCCTCGTGCATACAACACACACCAAGGCATGCATATATCAGAGCGCGGCCACACACCTCAGAGTGGTTTATCTATTACATATATATATATATATATATATGTATACACTCACACATATATGACAGTCATATATAAATATATTTATATTCTTAGCAAAAAAAGCTGCGTTAATTCAACATTTAGGGTTCAGGCTAAAGTGACAAAAGTAGGGAAATGTGGCTTTATGGTTTCCAACCCTAAAACCCACCCAACCCCTAAAACAAATCAGGGGTGCAGTCTTCCTTGGCATTGTCAACCCTAAAACTCACCCGATTAAATGTGTATGTTTTAATAGTATATACAATGGGGTGAGTTTTAGGGTTGACAACACCAAGGAAGACTGCACCCCTGATTTATTTTAAGGGTGGGGTGGGGTTTTAGGGTTGGAAACCCTAAAGTCACATTTCCCTACTTTTGTCTCTGTAGCCTAAACCCTAAATGTTGCATTAACACAGTTTTTTGCAAAGAACTTCATTACTTTCTGATATAGTATAATGGTATCCTTATTTGCCTGTGGGAGTGCAAGGCTCTCCGGGCCCTATACTCCTGTCCCTCCATAAATGCATATATGTATGTTGCTGTGGAAGCGCAGGGCCCTCTGAGCTCTGCGCTTCTATTTGTAGGACAACAGTAACCAAATTGTCAGCATAGTCTTCTTATTACCCCACCTCATATACCCAGTACTGAAAATGTTCAAATCCCCAGCAAAACATAATTCCGCACCACCACAACATCATTCCACACCACAGGGGTGAAAAGACAGTTTGTCCAGAATTAGAAAAATTACAGCTGTCATGTTCATAAGGTGGTAACAAAATAGGTATGTTGAAAATGTGGGATCAAAATATTTAAAATTACCAAAGTTACAAGGGAGCATAGCAAAATTTCAATGGATGTACATAAGTTTGCCATTTTTGCATACTGTATTGTGACCTCAAATTTACAAAATAGCCTTCTTATGACCCCATCTAATGAACAAGGGCAAAGAAAATTTTCAAATCCTGTTTGATAGGTGATTTCACCAAGTAGCCGCAAAATAGCTTTTCAGACCAGATTTGCATAATTACACCAACACTGTTCATGAGGTGGGATCTACAAAAAGCCATGTTGAATATGGTGTCAAAATATGGCATACTATTAAAGTAATGCACCAAAGTTGAAACCACCATGGAAATACACTGAATTGCTCTCATCTTAGTTTCTCATATTGAAGTTGACAGTTCCAGCAGCAAGATGTGTCTTCAAACGGAGAGTGGATCTTCACCCTGGGACCTGTTCAGGTGAGTGAGAGTGTGTGTGGGGGGTGAAGGGTGGTGGGTGCTCAGTGGGAAGTTGGAGTGGGGGGGTCAGATTGGTGAGACACCGTTTTCTTTTTCTACAGGGAAAAAAGACATTAAGGGAAGGTTTTCTTTATTACAGATACTAAGATATGGGATGGGGTGCCACTAGACACCAGGGGAAAAAATATTACGGGGATGGCAATCGGAGGGCGAAAGGTGCCACTGGACACCAAGGAAAAAATATTATGGGGATGGCAATCATAGGGCAGGGGGTGCCACTAGACACCAGGGAAATGACAAAAACATTGTGGGGACAGCAATCACAGTGTGGGAGGTGCCACAGGACACCTGGGGAAAACAAATATTATGGGGACAGTGATCGGAGGGTGGGAGTCACCACAAGACACCAGGGAAATACTTAATAATTATGGGGGCTGCAATCAGATGATGGGTGGCACCAGTGGACACCAGGGTAAATGCCAGAACTACAGGGATGGCAATCAGAGGGTGGGGGCACAACTAGAAACCAGGGGAAAATGATAACAATTACAGGGATGATGATCAGAGGATGGGGCACCACTAGACACCAGGGAAAAATGTTTAAATTATGTGGACAGTGATGGGAGGGTGGGGGGTGCCACTAGGCACCAGGGAAAATTCACACAATTAGAGGGACAGCTTGGAAAAGTCTTTTTTTGTTTGAAGGAATCCTTTTCCATTTCAAAAAAAAAAAAGGAAATGAAAAAAGAACCCTTCAAATGAAAAAAGAATCAGAAAAAAACTAAGTCCAAAATCCTTTTCCATGTGAAGGGATTCTTTTTCGTTTGAATGAAAAATCCCATAAGGGAAACATAGAAGTGAGTCACAAAAAAGGATTATAAAACTAAAAAAAAAAAAAAAAAAGACATTTAGGGGTCAGTTCTCCAACAGTTAACTATAGAATCCACCTAACAGAGTCTTGATCAGCAAGATACATGCTTTGGTGTCTCTGCAGGACGTCATTTTTGTGGGGTTTTGTAATTTTTTTTTTTAAGAAAAACAAAAAATAAGATGGTAGCAAATGAAAAAGGATTTTTCCCTCACAAAAAATTCATTCAGATGAAATTCTGTATTTGTTCCAGTCCTCTATCGAAAAGACTGCACTGAGCATGCTCAGAAATCGAAATGTTAAAATTTGCTAACGTTGGAATGGGTTAATATTTTTTCACCAAACAAGTGAACGGCATATCTGTAGGCCAAGCCCTTACTACCCCACAAATTTCAGACCAAAATTCCAAACCATCTGGGTGCAAGGCAATGACAAAATAATTTAAATTTTAAAATGATTTCATTATCTGCATCTTGGAATCCACTCATTTGACCAGAATAAAACTTGCTATGTCAAGAAATCTACCCCCATGAGACTGTCCTGAAAAATTTTGTGCAAATCTGTTTAATAGTTGCGAATATATAAAAGTTCAAAATTTGAGGTTTAACATAGAAACCCTGCTTAACCCTAACTACATATATATATATATATATATATATAGTATATAATCACTATATTAAAGTGTTATTAACACTGTAATACCACATTACTACCAACACACTACAAACCACACCAATAACACAAGTAACAAGTCCCTTAAGGGTTTGGATTCAACCAATCTCACATCATTCATCATTCAGATAGCAAATCGCTTTGCACCCCTGGAGAAAACTCAGGTACTTAAATCCATTGCTGGGGAATCTGAGTCAGTCAGGAAAATGCCCAGGATAACTTGGTTGCACCTGGGGGAGTAAGCAGGAGGAAGTCAACAAGGAGAGTCTTAGTGATTGCAGTAATGGCTCCAGTACTGTAACTCAGTATATGTTATCAGTTTGTTTAGCCCTTCCTTGACATAACAATAAGAATAGTGTAGTGATTAGTCTGCCTGTGATGGACATTGGACCACATTGATCTATTAATTTAATTTCCCTTGTTAATGTAATCATGCTTCTGTTATAAGTTCTGCTATTTGCAAAGTGGATACAAAACATGGATTCCAAGGTCACATGTTAAGCAGCCCTCATGGGAAATAATTAGCCAACTCAGCTGCAGTGGAATGTTCCCTTGGGAACATTTAACCACAGATCCTGGAAAGGCAGATGGGAGAGTGCCAGTTTGAACGCCTCAGTCATCCTGAAAGGCAGAGGCACGGGGTTGCACATCTCGGACATCCTGGAAACCAGAATTGTAAAATTGGACTGATAATCTCTGGGTGTGTAGTAAGCCAGCTGGCCCAGATGATGTCATCCCTCCATGCATACACCCATCTGGGGAGGAGAGGCAGGGGTAAACTGTCACTCAAGGAGGCAAAACCACCTCCCACAGTCAAAGATAATAAATCAATGAGCCAAAGTTCAACTCTTCCTCTTGGACTTGAAACATCTGAAGATCAGGGCCCTGCCATAAAAGGACTAGCTGACTGGTAAGATAACATTGTGAGGGACAGTGCTTTCTGTAACTAGGGCAGGAAGGATTTTAGGTAAGGATAGCTCAGTTTTTGGCTGTACATCAACTGTCTGTTCAACTTGTTTGATTTTCTGTTTCTTAGTGAATGTGCAAACCTTTTGTTTTCCTGTAAATACATCCTGCTTGTAAATACATGTAGTCACTTGAAAGAATCTATTTTTTATAGAATCAGTGACTGCTTGTATTATTTAAAAAGATAACTCTACTATTTCTGCTGGACTCTGCAGTCTGTCTCTGAAGAGGCACTCTATCCACAGTTATTGGGTTGGCCTTACTGACCTTGTGCAAGGAAGAGGTAAAAAGAAGGTTTTCTGGTTCCTGTCTGGTGAAAACCTGGTGGTGTTGGTGAACTAGAAGTCCCTGATGAAGGAGATTTTTGTTACATTGATGACAGAGTGGTGGAATAAGGGCTGCAACTGGTGCTAGTGTGGTGCAGATCGGTGTACAGATTTCTTTTTGTTGTTGTATTTTCTGTTTATGCTCCTTCCCTGGCATCCCTGCTGGCTACTCCTTCGGAACACCATCGCCCTTACACCCCCACCTCGGCCCCACACCACCATCTCCTGACCCTGTCTCACAGCCCCTTACCTGGGTAACCTGATCTTTCCCTGTGTTGGGAGGGTTCCTCTCCTCCAAGGGAGAAGTGCTGGTAGGTGAGCTGCGTATCCCAGGAGGCTGCTGCTGGGTTGGTCCGGGCTGTCTCGGGCTTCGTGGTGGTGCAGGCCGGGCACTCATGCTCCGGCTGACAAGGAGCCCTTTTTCCATTTTTCTTTGGTCTGCCCCACGTACTAGCCATAAGAATGACATCCTGAGGTGGGGACACAAAGGAGGACATGTCAAGGCCTCACACCCTCCAAGCTCATCCTCCAACCCACCTGCAGGAGCCAAGGCTCATCCCATCCCCCCAGGAGGGAAGCATCCAATGGACGCTTGTGAAACCCCTCCCTGCCAGAGTCCACTCTGGTACCTGGGCTCGGGGTGTGAACCCGAGTCGCCAGTGTGCTGAGCAAACCCCCATCGCTCGGCACCATGAAGCTAGCCGGTGCACAGATTTAAAGCCAGAATTTGTGCACAGTTCACTTTCCTTTGAGGCAGGAACTCTGAGAGAGATGTAAAGCTTTACCTAGCACACTGGGGACAAAATGCCAGCAGAATTACTCTCTAACAGTCACAAAACAGGATATACAAAAGGTTGCATTGTTTACTAGTTTTTTTTTTTTTTATTTCTAGACAGCTTAGTGCAGTTTAGCTAGAGAATATGAGCTCCTCAGCCTATGCCAAATTTCAGGTACAGCAGCTTTGTGAGCTGACACAGAGAGGGAGATTGTCCAAGAGGGCCTGATGAAGAATGGACTCATGAAAGCCCTGTTGGCACATGACCAGATGTAAGAGGAGCAGATGGTCTCAGGGGTGCATGGCCCAATCCCTATGCAGTGGGCAGTCACTGAGGAAGGTGACTAAGGTAGCGAGACTGAGGTCACAGTGACCATGCTAGGGGGGCACCTTAAGTCACGAGCTGGTGAGGCAGAACAGCCCAAACCTGAGCTTACAGCTGCTGCGGCAGAGGCCCAACATTGGCTGGAGATCCAGAAGGAAGAGCTTGTGCTAAAGGATGCCAAACTGCAGAGGGCAAGGCTGGAGGCTGAAAGGGAGAAAGTAAGGCTGGAGGCAGAGGAAAGAGAGAAAGTTAATCAGCACAAGATCCTGATGTGAGTGGAAAGAGAGAAAGAGTGACAGCATGAGATCCAGAGGCAACAGCACGAGCTTGATATCTTCATTTTCATTTTACTGGGGCTGAACTATTGAGCAAGCTCATTTAAAATGGTGACCCCGTGGTAAACAAATGACATACATACATACAGTAACAGTTATTTCAACACATACTGCAATGCGCAATAAAGTACAACAAATATGAACAGTTAAACCGTTTAACACACATACAAAAACAACATTGGACGGGTCTGGCGATCCTTATCTGCCGTCAACTTCTATGTTTCTATGTAACACATATTGCAGTGCACAATAAGGTACAACAGTTAAACCATTTAACACAGTCAATCATAAAATCAGCCACAACAACACTTAGATTGTACAGTGATATTGTGTACAAACCACTGTTTTATAATATTTGCTGAAGGGGGCTTAGTGTTAAGCATACGAAACTTGTGTGGTAATTTATTCCAATAAGAAGGTGCCATTTGACTACAGAATTACATTGACCTTTGTGTTTTGGTTAAAGGTACTATCAGTTCTTGATAAGTTGAATTTCTTAAAGAGGGGTTCATCTTCCTTTCCTGTAATTGAGCAACCAGGTAATCTAGGACTTCACCCAATCCACTTTTATAAGCCAGAACAAATTAATGTAAATGGCTTCTATCTGTAAGAGAGATCCAACCCAATAGTTTACATGCTACAATGGTGGGTCTGTTTTGGGTATTTCAAGATCAGCCTGGCCAGTCGGTTATACAGTATATCTAACTTTTGTAATTTTCCCTTGTTTGAGTAGTCATACAGGATGTCACCATAATCAAACTAGGGAAAAAGCTGAGTTTCCACTATTTTTTTGTATGTATGACTACCTAAGCATTTTCAGTTGCGATATAAAAGCCCACTCTCTTGTCAATCTGGGTTACCAATCTTTCGACATGAACACTGCCAGTGCCCCAGGAGTCCAGCCAGTATCCCAGAAACTTATAGGAGTCTACCTGATTCAGGCATGCCCCCTCTGCATCCAGGATAGTCAGGTCTCCACCACTTCGAAGTTTTGCCAACATTCCCAACAGCATGCACCTGGTTTTACTTGTGCTCATTTTAAGTTTAGATCTTCTGAAATATCCCTGTAGACCATTAAAACTAGTCTGAAGTTTACACTGAACTTCAACCACAGAAGGTGCTGCAACATAAAGAATGGTATCATCGGCATATAAGTGATATGCCATATCTGGTACACTTCCTCCCAGGCCTTTTAAATATATTCGGAACAACAGTAGGCCTAAGACTGAGCTCTGTGGAATTCCTCAGACTACTGGCAGTGTTGCAGATTTTTTACCATTTATGGCAGTTAGTTGCATCCTAGAATGAAAATATGAACAAAACCACAATGTTGTTTTGGCAACACCTATTTCTGCATGTCTATTTAAAAGGATTTTGTGGTCTACTGTGTCGAAGGCCCAGGAAAGGTCAATGAAGGTGGCCCAGGTCAATTTTCCTGAGTCCATTGCTTCACTGAAATCATCCAGGACCCTTACCATGGAGACCATGTTACCATGGGTTCTATGGAATCCTGATTGGTACTTATCAAGAAGATTATTTTTATGCAAAAAATAATTTAATTGCCCAGCCAATAATTTTTCAAATAGCTTGGCAACTTGAGACAGTAAAGAAATTGGACGATAGTTTGTTAATTGACTAGAGCTGCCCCTTTAAAAATGGGGACAACCCTAGCCAATTTCAACTCCCCTGGGACCACCCCCTCAGATAGAGACCAGTTAAACGAATAAGTAAGCGGTTCAGCAATCTGGAGTGCAGAATATTTTAAAAGTAGAGGAGTTAATCCATCAGGTCCACTCCCTTTATTAGTCTTCAATTCCAACAAAAATTCTGTGACTTCAAATACCTCTATCTTCCCAAATGTGAAAGATGCAGCCTTTTCCTCTTCTTCCTGACTTCCTGGAATACTCAGACTGGTATCAAAGTTGCCAAAGAAATTCCCAGCCTCTACAAAGAATTTGTTAAATTTGTCAGCTACTGACTCCCCATCAGTAGAATCTGTTGTCTCAAAGAGGTGCATGTTAGCCACTTTATTTGATTGACCATTTATTTCTTTAATTATGGACCAAAATCTTTTGGGGTCACCTGTAGCATCATCAATTTTTGCAGTATAGAAAGATCATTTGCTATGTCTGATTGAAGTCACATAAGCATTTCTTAACTTCCTGTAACTTTCCCAATCTTTATTCAACTTTTTCTTGCATGCCCTATCCCATGCTACATTTTTTGCTTTTTTTAATTTCATAATGAAGTGGTAAACCAGGGGGCAGAATTATTTTTAACTTTCCTTGTTTTTACTGGCATATGCAAATGATATACCTTCACTAATTCCGAGACAAAATAATTCCACCCCAGCTCTATATCTGGAATTAATTTTAATCTTTCCCAGTCTATATTATCTAAATCTTTTTCAAATGCCAGGTAGTCGAATCTGTTTCTGAGAGACAGGTGACAAATCTCCCTTGGTTAGGTATTTTTGATCTTCCTGTAATACAACATATTGCATTATGATCACTACTCATATCAGCCAAAACTCCAGCTTCTGAGTAATTATGCGAAGTATTTGTCAACATCAGATCCAACAAGGATGAATCACCAGGTTTTCTAACATTAACATGGGTAGGGTTATTACTCAATTGCTCCAATCCCAGATTGAAGGCAATGTGTTTCATACCATTGGTGCCTTTATTATCCATCCAATCATTATTAAAATCCCACAGCAGCAATAATTTGTGTATTTCGGTATAGGGTAGTAGAATGTCAGACAAAGACTGCATCTTACACTTGGAAAATGTTGGTGGTCTGTAACCACCAAATAACAGCAATGGTTTTCCAAATTTAAGTGCTACCTCTAATGCTAGAAACTCACATCTATCTAACCCAATGTTAAGTGATAATTGTTTTGGTATGAATTTATTTTGATAGTAAATCATAACAACCCCCCTCCCCTCTTATTCCTATTGGAAGCACCAATTTTGGTCTACATAGACAATGCTGACCTCCCCCACAGCAATGGTGCAATACTGACGCAGGTATTGTGCCACCTGTTCACAAGGTGCTGTCCCCCACACTCCCCATGGAGGGGGCTCTGCCCCCTAGGCTTTAGGATTCCAACTCCAGGTCAGAGTTGGTTCAGGAAGGGGGCAGAACACTGGGGGAAGGTGAAACATGGAAAAAGAACCATTACCACAAATGTCGCCGTAATGGTCTTTTTTCCTGTTTCGCTGTCAGGGTGTCGGCAAAAATGGGTGCATTGATTCCTATCCACCCTAATTAGACTATGACCTTGAATAGCCACATCTAAATCATCAATTTTGTTATTTAACCAGGACTCCATGAATACCATGAAATCTGGATCATGATCAACGGCAAACTCCCTTATTAAAAACATTTGTTCCCATAGACGCCATATGGTGTCTGAACCATCCACTGCTAGATCCAACTCAAAATGGCCACCGGGAGCAAATGAGTTAAATCCATTTTTGGCAAAATGCTTCTTACATTGGAATGAGTAATCAACATGCCGTTTCTGTTCTTAAATTTATTATCAGTTGGTCAAGGGTTTGGATTAATATCACTGCACTGCAATAAGGTCAGGATAATAAATAATCTACTAAGAAACCCAACCCCTTTAATTGATACCCCAAGGTGACATAAATATTCCAAAGAAAGCCCATTCCTACAATTTTTCTGTAATATAATAAATATTTACTTCCTCACTAACACCATAAAAGACTGAAAAGGGGTAGAGTCCATAGTTAGTATTTCACAAACTAGTGGCACATCTTTTACCATAGTCTAAAGGAAAAGGCCAGTTATCCTTATATAACTTCATAAATGAATATTACAGGCTTATAACTTCTACAGCATCCTCCCTCCAATCTAGACCTCCAATTAGAAACAGGCTAAACAATACCACGCGTAACAATCCCATAACAATCTTATTATAAACTAAAATCTTATTTACTTATAAAAGCTATATAATATTCTCTAGTCTTTATCAGTTTTATTTATCTCTCAAAATAACTTCCACCCACACCCCTTTTACCCCACAGACCACCACACAACTGTTGCCACCAGCTGGGGGCTGATGGAAAAATTAGAGGTAGATTAAATCAAAAGAGAAATTCAAATTGACATCCAGATGGATTTAACCACAACTGTTTATTCTCTTCCTTCCCTTCACTCCTGACCGCTGCCACCAGGCAAGAGAGGTGGAGAATTCATTCTCAGATTCAACTGGAGGCAGTAAACAATAAGCTGTAGACTCTCTATTCACCACCACCCAGACTGCTGCCACCAGTCAGGATGAATGGATGGTGAATTTATTCTCAATCGGGCATGTAGCAGTAATCAATAAACTGAATTACACATAGAGAAAATACCCCCCTACTTTCTAACACTGAATATTATTTAAAACAAACTTTATAATTTAAGCAAATGATTTATACATTTGCACTAAATGTCCCAATAAAAATCTCCAGACCACAGACATTTTAAGACTGTGTAATTAAAACTTTACCTCCTGGTTAGCAGCTGGAGAATATTTTCTTGGAGTGGAGATGGTGAAACAGCACCAGCAGACACCGCAGCAACCTGTACATAACAGCAAAGGGGGTCCAACCCATGAAGCCACAATTAATTCTAAAATGTTCCCACAGTACCAGGAGGGGGATGATCTGGATTTGTTTTTAAAATCATTTGAGAGGGTTTTTGGGCAGTTTAAATTGGACAGTGCTACATGGATGATCCATCTGATTCCATTGCTTACTGGCCGTACTTTGTGTGCATTTGCTAGAATGGACAATAATGACTGCATGGATTATGACAAAGTTAAAAGAGTGTTATTAAAACATTTTGAACTGACTCCTGAGGCTTAAAGGTTGAAATTCAGAGAACTTGGGAAAAGGCCCAGAAGATAGCTATGTGGAACTGCATGTTCAAATATGTGCCTATTTAGACCGTTGGGTGGCTGGGGCTAAAGCAAGGACTGTAGAGCAAATTAAAGATTTAATTGTGAGGAAACAAGTTCTAAAAATTGTACCTGATGACTTGCGCATATGATGGCTGGACCGGGCAAGCAACTCTGCAAAGGAGGCAGCAGAAAATGTTGATTTGTATGTGGCCAGCAGACCACATTTGCAACGTAAGAACAATGGGGGTGGGGCAGCACATGATTTTAAGGGGACCCAGTGAGGGCAGCCTAAGGGAAACCAGCCTGAACCCAAGCCCAAAACAGAACCCACTGGTTCTAAGGGGAACAAGGAGCTGGTGGAAAAGGAATGCTGGATTTGCCAGAAAATGGGGCATCTATCCTATGAGTGCCCTAAAAACAGATGCAAAGGGAAAAATTCTGGGGGATAGGGTGACCAAGTCGGTGCCCAAGAAGGGGACATCTTCCAATTTGTGCTGGGTGGACTGCCTTAAAGGTCAAGATCCTCAGCCTGGCCCTGCAGCGCATGGTGACTGCAGCCCCCACCAAACAGGCACAGGAATCCCCAATGTTCAGATCCGTCTGGAGTTGCTGTTTTGTCACAGCCTCACCTTGATTCTGGACCTGGTTGACCATGGTCTAGAGATCTGTAGGAGATGAGGAAGCATCTCATTCAAGGAGCCCAAAAGGGCATGGGAGAAGTGTGCCATGATGACAGCCGAACTCGCCTGACAGAGACCGAGTGAAGAGGCAGCATAGATCTTTGTGGCATAGTGGTCCAGTTTTTTGGATTCTTTTTCCAGTGGCAATCAGAGTCTCCCAAGTTGCCTGAGCTTTGAAACATGGAGTTGGTCACCAGCCCCTCAGCCGAGGAGTGCTCCATGAACCTTGAAAGGGAGCCAATGGGCACTGCACTTTGGCGGGTCATCCGTGCTAATGGCACAGAGCAGAAGGCAGGGTGCTGCCAGAGCTCCAAGGCAAGGCCAACAATGGCTTCAGCCACTGGGAAGGCCTCTGTTGGAGAATACCCTTTGTCCAGGATGTCTTTTAGGGGACATTGAGCCCGTTTTTGAACAGGCTCCAAAGGTATCCCCGTGGATTTGGAGATGAGACATAGGATGCCCATGAAGGACGTGGGACCCTCCTCCGTCAAAAGACCTCTAAGCAACTCCTCATTGAGTGAACAGCAGTGCAGAGAGGAGTCCTCAGACTCCTAGGAGTCTGGGTAGATTGGTCAATCACCCGTGTCACCCTCAACCCGCCATGGGCGGTCAAGCATAAGAGTGACTGACAGCCTGTAAGGGAGGCCCTTAGCAGGCCAAGACTCCTTGACTGGAGCCCCTGAGAGAGACTGTTTAGGTGGCAGCTCCACCATAATCAGTGGAGAGGCTGGTTTCAGCCAAGCTGGGAGGGTCTTCATCAGCTCCGCAGGTGGAGGGATGGTGTCGACTGGCTCCGGAAGTGTCGGCATCAGCCTAGAGAGTGACAGCCAAGTGATGGCCAGTGTGGAAGCCGGGGTCGAATTGAAATCAGTGAACACCAACTGTTGCCACATGAGATCCTTGTAGCATTGGCACAATTTGCACTGAAGACTCTCCTCTTCTGAGGAGAACGAGGACGAGTAGCAGCGGCACCGCTTTTTGGAAAGCCCAGAGTGGTATCTATGAGTTTTCCTCGACCTTTCAAATGAGGATGACCTCAACCTCAACTGCCTGGTGGACCAACAGGGGCATGGAGGGAGCCGGGAAACCAGTGGGCCCTCCAGGTCATGGTCAGGTACCTTAAGGAGGTTCCCAGTGGGCTGGGTCTCCTCCTCAGTGGGTCCAGGTAGGACTGGAGTCCTGAAAAGGGAGTTATTGGCCTCATTGAGCTACAATGGGTCAACAGGGTTGATGATAATTTCAATCGGATCATCGTCCTGCGTATTAGCCAGCTGGCCTGACAGGGGCACTGTGAAGCCAGTGGCCAAGGCTGCAGTTTCAACTGAAGTCAACACTGGAGAGTCCAAGGAATGAGAACGTTCTCTATCCCAAGAATTACAACGGTGAGTCTTCTCCTTCTGTCTCGACTCCTTTGATTCTTTGTCCCTTTTACAGGAATGGGAGCTGTGCGATGCTGACGGGCCCTCCCCCTTGGTTGGGAGAGACTGGCACAACTCCTTGAAAAAGCCTGTAAAGGTGGAGCCCAGTTTCAGTGGGATGAAGACTGAAGCTGAAGAGGACTGATCAGCGGCCCGAGCCGCCTCCTCCTCCTCCTCGAAGGCCTTCATCTGTTCAAGTTGTTCAGTGGACCCCATGGCCGTGGAGACCACCCAACGGGCTTCCTTAGATTTGACTGGCAGGTTCTGTTTTTGCAGACAGTCAAGCTGCAATGAAGCGAGACAATCATCAAGCACACTTGGTTGAAAGGAGCAACAGAAATCGCAGGCCTGGGTGTCATGTTTGGAACCCCAGCAATAAGCGCATGTGGCATGTGGGTCGGTGCATGACATCTTCTGCCGCAGGGGCACCGGCAGAACTCAGGTGAGGACCTTTCCTGCATCACGGTTGCAATCAAAGATCATTGTGGAAAAACTCTTTTGAGTTTAAGTTTAGGTAATGAATCTGAAGATTTAGGCGGCAGGGCCTACTCAACACAGGAGTGGTAAGGAGGGAACCTGCTTCTTCCAGCAGAAAGGAAGATCTGACGCCATGGGGTGGAGCAGATGAATATACCACCCTGGTGGGTGGGAAGAGCCAGCTTAGACTTCTGGCTGATCTAAAAGGGGAAAGGACACTGCCAGACATGAAGAAAGAACAACATATACATATCCGTAGAAACTTTCATTTGGGTATTTTTGTAACTGTAAAATTTCTCTTGGGCCCCAGTAATCTCTCCCTCTCACCTCTGGATCTGGAATGGCACAAATCAAAGATTTTTCCAGCCTGCTCTTGCTCGTGTACACAGCTACACTGTCTGAGGCCACAAAAAGAAAAAACTTTCATTTGGGATTTTCTGTAACTAAAATTTCTTTTGGGCCCCCAGTAGTCTCTCCCTCTCTCCTCTGGATGTTCTGTAATGGCACAAGTCAAAGATTTTGCTAGCCTGCCCTTGCTCATGTACACAGTCACTCTTCCCCACACTGCCTGCCTTTTGTCTCCCCCCCCAGCAGCCACTAAGGCCACCACTATCTCCTCAGTCCCTCCAGATTCCTTTCTCCAGTCCCGACCCGCCACCCTCCCCCGATTATCAGTTTCTCTCCCCCTTCTTGCCCCAGTAAGTCTCCTTTCTCTCTTCTAGTTTCTCTTCCCTCCCCTCCAAAAATGTACCTATTTTTTTATATTTGCGTTTTTGTTTTTCTTTTTGGCAACTTCTTCTGGTGGCTCTCTACTGCAGTGAGTGAGTGAGGTGCTCCTCCAACCATCCTCCTCTCGTCTGGGCCACATTGCACACTCAGCACGGTTATATACTGTGAGTGCGTCACGTGACTGTCTGTTGCCTGACTGGATGCTGCTGGCCACCTGTACTGGAGTGAGCATGCCGATGGCATCCCCAAGGCAACAATACACAAAATGGCACAAATGGCACTTCCACAGACCTGGAACCGGACTTCTGTGGTGAAGTCCGTATTTATCCGGGTCTGTGGATTGCAGGTTTGATCCAGGGGTCTGGATCTCCCACGGAACAGTCCGCCCAGCCCTAGTGAGAAGTCACAGTATTTTCCTTCCCTGCTGAAATGTAAGCAGAGATTGCTGCCAGGTGCACCTTGAGGGTGGAGTTTTTAAGGCCCAAGGCCTAAGGATGAACCAGGCAATCCAGCAAGGCTGGCAGTTCTGCTTCCGAGGGACTGATCTGCCTAGGTTCACACCCTATGGTAAACCTCTTCCATTTGGAAGCACAAGTCTTCCTAGTGGCAGGCTTTCTATAGACACTAAGTACCTCCTCAGAGAGCTGGAGATCTGAGAACTCTAGCTGCTCAAGAACCAAGCCTTGAGGCGCAGAGACCTGAGGTTTGGATAAGTTATTCTGCCCTGAGACATGATCAGCAGGTTGTGTCTCCGAGGAAGGAGGATGGGCTGGAGCTCGGACAGTGCTAGCAGCTGGAGGTACCAAGGCTGCCTGGCCCAATCTGAATTATAGATGCAGGCTGGCTCCTTAACTTCAGCAGGCCCTGAGCAGTAGGGGGAAGGGGGAATGCATAAAGAAACCTCCCTGTCCAGACCAGTGCTAGTGCATCCAGAAGGATAGGACCCACTGCTGGTGGCCTGCAACAGAACAGAGGGAGCTGATGATTCTGCTCCAAGGCAAACATCTGTTTCTGGAGTGCCACACCTCCTGAAGACCGCTGCCAGCACTTCCTTGTTTAGGGCCCACCCGTGGTGCCCTTGACTGATCCTGCTGAGGGTGTCTGCTAGGGTATTGTCCTTCCCTGGTAGGGGGATTGCCAACAAATGCATGTACAGGGAGTAGTCCAGAGACCAGATCTTCATTGCCTCTGTGCAGAATTTCGAGGATCTGGTTCCCCCTTGCTTGTGGATAAAGTACATGGTGGTAGTACTGTCTGTCTGAACTTGGACTCACTGAGCCCTTACCTGGGGGGCAAAGGCCTGCAGGGCCAGGAACACTGCCCTGAGCTCCAGGAAGTTTATGCGCAGCTGTGATTCTCAAGGGCACCATACGCCACTGAGTATCTGGTCACCCAGATGTGCACTCCAGCCTAGGAGGGAAGCATCTGTAGCTAAGACTGCGGCTGGAGCCTGCTCACATTTGAAATCTGGCACCTGGAACCACAGCTGTGGTGGAAGCCATGTCACCCAACAACCTGAGGAAGTTCCTTGCCAGCCTGGGCTATCCTAGGCAGAATGATCCTGCCAGATTTTGAAGTTTTGACATTCTGTCCTGCGGGAATAAAGCTTTTCCCTGCAAAGTATCCAAATCCAGGGACTCTACTTGTTACAGGTGAGACTTTTGATGGTTCAAATGGAAGCCCAGGGACTCCAGGGTGTCCTGAGTGAGTCTTAGGTGGTCCCTGACCTGCTGGGGAGATCTACAACCAGCCAGTCATCCAGGTGAGGGAAAACTGAGACTCATTGTCTCCTTAGGTGAGCCAACACCACAGCCAGACACTTGTGAACGGGCAATAAAAGGCTAGCCCCATCACCTCTAAAAGTCATCTTCCTCCTCTTCTTCCACCATTTCCTGGGTGGCAAGATTGAGTGTGTCCACCATTTGCCTGACAAAGGCATAATGGGAGGAGAAATCCTCAGAGCCTCTGGGTGGGGATCCGAAACCTGTTCCGGGGAGACCTCCGGTTCAGTCGTTTCCCCATTGTCCTTCTCTTTGTCCTCTTCTCCTTCATAAAAATATTCTGGCCCCTGGGAAGGGGGAAACAGGGACTTGGAGTGGCACCAGTGGAACCGGTGTGCCAATGTAGACCCCACAGACTGCAGGGCCTGGAAGACCTGGGCTATGTCCTCCACAGAGGGCAAGCTTGTTTTGTCCACTGAGAGATCCCTTGCTTCTTCAGCAGGAGGTGCACTGAAATGTTTTTCATCCTGCTTTTTCTTTGCGGGAACTGTGTCCGAACCCCACTGCTCATTTTTCAGAGCCGTTTTTTTTTTTAATCTAGCTGTTTTACCCCTGTCACCACCTCCCACCTACTTTGGTGATGGGGGGGTATATGCTGGAGATGGCAGGCAGATCTGACCCCCCCAAAGGGGCTCAGACTCAGGACCTTCCACGTTTCCCGCCACCAACCCTCCCAGCAATCCCCCATGGGTGCCCCCCCAATGGCAGGGCCAAGGTGAAGGGCATCGACTTTCCCCTCCCCCAGGAAGACCAGCATCTAGACTTCAGGGGGCCAACATGGGTGCTGCGGAGCCATCATAGAGCCTGCCAGTTCCATTTTCACTACTTTTCTGCCCACCCCTTTGCAGTGGTTGCCAGCGCATGCGTGGAGGCATGCACATGCAGCAACCTGTGGCACCCTTCCAATTGTAGTCGCTCCCAACTGCACTACCTCCAGGTCTCCACCCAGGGGCAGCCTTGCAGCAGGCATGGCTGGGTCCCCACCCAGAAGTGGACAGCTGCCTTATGGCTGCTCAATCCATCTCCTGACCTCCCCCCCCGCTGACACAGGCTCGTCCCCGAATCCGGGTTGCCAACGAGGCGCAAGGTGTGGCATCCAGCACCTCAACCCTCAGTGCCACTGGGCTGGCCTAGAGCCTCATTTTTCAGGACCTTGGGGTCAGACTAATCTTTCGAGGTCCTATCCTTGGAGGCAGAAATATGGGAAAATAAAACCAGGTTACTCACCTGTAACAGTAGTTCTAGGAGTGGTATATGATGTTCATCCACATTTCTGGCGGTTGCCTTTCCCTTTAAGACTCGGAGGAAACATCTTCAAGCTGGCTTCTCCCACCCAAGTGGTAACTCCCTTGGCTCTGCCCCATAACAACAGATCTTGCCCACTGGAAGCAGTGTTATGCGCTACAGGCAAGGGAGATCAGGTGGGTCCGTGTGGATGAACATCATATACCACTCCTAAAACTACTGTTACAGGTGAGTAACCTGTTTTTCTAGGGACATGGACATGTTGTTCTATCCACACTATTTGGCAGACTCCTAGAAGTTCTCTGGGAGGAGGAAGGCAAGGCACACACCCCCTACTTGGGGAACAGAGATTGAAGAACTGAGGCCCCCAAAACCAGTATCCCGGCATGATTCTAGGTCAATGTGGTAATGGAAAATAAAGGTGTGTGCTGACCTCCTGGTCACAGCCTTGCAGATTTCCTGGATAGGGATGTCCCTGGAAGCAGCCACTGAGGCAGCAGTATGACAGGTGGAATGAGCCCTTAGCCCTCCAAGTGGCTCCCTACCCACCAACCTATAGCAGAGGTCGATGCAGGATACAATCCACCTGCCAAACATCCGCTTAGCCGCTGGTCTGCCAGGTGCAGCTTCAGCATAGGTGACAAATAGCTGGCAAACCTCTCACCAAACTACAGCCATGCTCTCCTTATTGTGGGCAAGTGCTCACTGCAGGTCCAAAGTATGGAACCTGTGCTTGGCCTCCCAGCTGTGATTAATGAAGTACACTGGGAGATTAATCACCTAGCTACGGTGAAACTCTGACACAACCGTCAAGAGAAACTTCGGGTTGGGGT
Source organism: Neoceratodus forsteri (assembly GCA_016271365.2). Lineage (NCBI taxonomy): Eukaryota > Metazoa > Chordata > Ceratodontiformes > Ceratodontidae > Neoceratodus > Neoceratodus forsteri. The sequence goes on along the minus strand of CM057453.1, from coordinate 105,116,380 downwards.
GCAGGACAACCTTGTCCCTATGGAAGACTAGGTAAGGAGACTAACGAAAGCGTCTGGTGCTCATTGATCCTTCTGACTGACGTGATAGCCACTAAGAAGGTGGTCTTCTACAACAGGTGAGACATGTCACACCTGTGCATCAGTTCGAATGGCTTGCCTATGAGCTTTGCCAAAACCAACAGCAAGTCACACTGTAATGGTGGTTCACGCACTGGAGGGAAAATGTGGTCAAGGCCTTTGAAAAAATGTCAGACCACCTTTGACCGGCCCATGTCTGGTAAGCAGAGATGGATACCAGGTGCACCTTATGGGTCGTCTACCAAAGGTCCAACTAAGAGAGAGACCACAGGTAGCCACTGGATAGGACAAGGGGTCCAGCCCCTTTCCCTGGCACCAAATGGAGAACCTCTTCCACTTGAAGGCATAGCATTTCTTGATCAGCTCCTTCCAAGATGCCCAGAACTCTAGCCACTCAGGAACCAGGCTGTCAGGTGCAAGGACTGAAGGTCCAAACGGATTACCTTCCCCTGACTGATGGAGAGCAGGTCCAGGCGGTCCTCCATGCCTTGAGCAACACTTTGTGAATCAAGGGAAGTGGAGGGAAGGCATAGAAGAGGCCTGGGGTCCAGGGCCTCAAGAAGGCATTCCCCTTCAGTGGTCATTGCTGAGGGGGCGGGTACAAAACAGCCTTAGATTTGTGCTCTCCCTGGAGACGAATAGGTCCACCTGAGGGGTGCCCCACTGGGAGAACAGACTGTGTACTACCTCTGGGTGGAGATACCACTTGTGAGATGCCTCGTCCACATGGCTGAGAGCATCTGCCAGCTGTTTGGAGAACCCTGCCACATGGATGGCTAGGAGATCAGCCTCCAGGCTGTGTATGATGGTCCACATGTGGAAAGTTTCCTTGCACAGCTGCAGAGAGTGCATCCCACCCTGTTTGTTGAGGTAGTACATGGTCATGGTGTTGTTCATCTGGACCTGGACCACCTGACCCTGTATGTGCACAGTGAATGCAGTCAGTGCCAGTCGAACTGCTCGGAGCTCCAGCAGGTTGATGTGGCATTAGGACTCCTCATGGGTCAAGAGCCCATGGACTCTTTGTTCACCCAGGTGGGTACCCAAGCCCATAAGAGAGGCATCAGTCATCAGGATGACCATTGGCTCTGGGCAGCCAAACTGGATCCCTTCCTGCAGATGCTGTGGGTCTAACCACCACTGGAAGGTGTCCCACATCTGCTGGGTCACAGTGAACAGCTGGTCAAAGTGATCCCTGTGTTGATACCACTGGCTGGCCAGCTCCCACTGCAGGGAGTACATTCTCCAGCAGGCCCATTGGAACACACTGGTGCTGGTCACCATGTAACCCAGCAGGTGCATGAAGTTCCAGACAGGGTGCAGTTGCCCAACCTGAAATGATCGGGCAAAGGAAGAGACAGCCTCCACCCTGTGAACTGGGAGCCAGGCTCTGGCTCTGCAAGAGTCAAGCTCTGCCCCAATGAAGTGGATCACCTATGAAGGTATGAGTTCCAACTTGACCTTGTTGACCTCATTGACCAAGTTTGATGCAGGTCTGGAGGGCCAGGTACCTGGACTGCTCCATCTCCTGCCTGGAGGGACCTGCTATCAGCCAGTCATCCAGGTAGATGTAAATCCGGACCCCTCAGCACCTCAGATAACCTGCCATGACTGCAATGCACTTGGTGAAGACCCTGGGAACCAAGGACAGGCCAAATGGCATGGCCTGGAACTTGAAGAGGGTTCTGTTGGCTCAGAAGCAGAGGAACCTTTGGTGTGATGGACAGATCAGGATGTGAAAGTACGCATCCTGAATATCCAGGGAGCAAAACCACATGTCTTGCTCTAGAGATGGTAAGATCTGAGGCAGAGTTACCATCCTGAAGGTGCACAACTTGAGAAACTTGTTCAGGTCATGCAGCTCTAGAATGGGGTGCCAGCCCCCCATCCGCTTGTACCTGCAGACAAACCCTGGGTATTCTGGAGGATCCACGACAGGAACCATGATCTCCTTGTGGAGGAGCTGAGCTATGTCATCTCTTAGAGCTGACAGAATGACTGCAGATACCAAGTCCTCCCATGGGGCGCAGGCTCGGCAAGGAGGGTACTGCTCAGATATCAGAGGCAGACCCTGACCCATCACCTCGAAGACCCACCTGTCTGAGGTGACAGTGGATCAGGTGGAAAGGAAGTGGTGGAGCCAGCCCCCCATGGGAGGACCCAGGAGAGGTGTGACGGGCATGAGGGAAGCACCCCTCATCCCATTACTGTGCAGGCTTAGAGAAGGAGGAGGGTCCAGCTGAGGGATCACCAGAGCCTCTCCCCCCAGGCTTACAGATGACCGAGGCCACTAACCTCAGCTGAGGTTGCCAGGCCTAGGCCTGCTGACCAGCCTGGGGCTGGACTGGTTTTGCCGCAGGAGTAGAGATGGACCAAAAGGACTTCCTTTTCTGCTGCTGCTTGGAGCCCCCTTGGGGTCCTTTTGGGCAGATGTCACAGAGTCCAAGGTGGCATTGGACTTCTCAATGCAGGTAAGGTGGCCCTTGACCCTGGGCCTGAACAAGTCAATGCCCAGGAAAGGGACATCTGCCAGCTTGTGCAGAGTGTGTGACATGAAGGTTGAGATCCTCAGCTAAGCCCTGCAGTGCATGGCCACTACAGCTGCCACAGAGAGGGTGCAAGAGTCCCCCATGTGCATGGCTGTCTGGAGCTATTGTTTTGCTACAACCTGGCCCAGGTCCCACACCTGTTTGACCATAATCAGAAGGTCCACCGACAGATGTGGAAGCACCTCATCCAGGGTGCCCAGCAGAGCATGGCAGAAGTGGGCCATAAGGAGGGCCGAGCTTGCCTGATGAAGTCCAAACCATGAGGAAGTGTTGACCTTTTTTGCTGCATGGTCCAACTTTTGGGACCCTTTCGGGCAGCCTGTCAACATCCCCAGGATTGCTGGAGCTCCTAAACACAGAATCAGCCACCAGCCCCTTGGCCGAGGAGTCTTCTTTGAATCCTGAGAGGGAACCAGTAGGTGCCACATACTTGCGGGCCATCCAGGAAGAGGGCACAGGGCAGGAAGGCTGCCAAAGCTCCAGAGCAGGACCAAGAATGGCCTCCACCAATGGGAAGGCCTCCATAGGAGTATCTCCCTGGTCGAGGATCTCTGTCAACGGGTAACAAGACCATTTCTGGACAGCCTCCATTTTCATGCCTGTGGACTCAGAGATCAGGCAGAGAAGTCCCATAAAAGAGGAAGGGATCCCCCACTGATTCCACATCAACTGGACAGGAGTGCAGGGAGGAACCCCCCCGACTTCGAGGAGTTGTTAAAGAGGGATCAACAACCCAAGTCCCCACTGACCCTCTGCAGATGGTCAGGGGTGACGGTGACTGACAGCCAATGGGGAAGTCCCTTGGTCAGCCAAGATTCCTTGGTCGGAGCATTGGTTGGTGGCTGTTTAGGTGATGGCTCCACCAGAACTGGTGGAGACGCCGGGATTGGACAAGCCAGGACTGTCTTGCTCGGCTCCTTAGGTGGAGAAAGCATTGGCCTGTAGGGAGAAAGTCAGATGATGGTCAGTGTAGTAGCCAGAGCCAGCTTCATGCCAGTGAGCACCAGCTGTTGCCACATGAGATCTGCGTAGCATTGTGCGACTTGTGCAGAAGCCCCTCCTGACCTGAGGAGGATGAGGATGAATAGTAGCGGCGGTGCCACTTTCCATGGTGTCGACAGTGGGAGCACCAATGTCGGCGGGAACCGTTCGACCCACGGGAAGAAGACTGAGACCTCGATTCTGGGGCTTGGAGGAAGTCAGCAAGTGCCAAGGCTCTTCTGGGTCTTGGTCTTCGACTAGAGGCAGTGGGTCAGTGAACTGATCCTTCCCAATGGTCTGAGTCAGGACCGGGAGTCCTGGATAAGGAAGTTTTGGCCTCTTCAGTCAACAACTGGTCGACCAGTTCGAGAAAAATCTCAGCCAGAAGAACAACCAGCATCTCGGACAACTGACCCGATGGGGTTACCTTGGAGCCAGCAGCCTGGGCCAAGGATTCGACCGAAATCAGATCTGGAGAAGTGCGGGAATCCAAAGCTCTCAACCAAGAGCACTCCTGATCCCACGTACGTTGATGAGACCAATTTTTTTATTCTTTCTTTGACTTGGATTTTTGCCCGGAGGGTCCCTGACTGAGGGTCGGCAAGGACTGGCACAGTTCTGTGAAGGATCCCATGAAAGCTGAACCCAGCTGGGAGAGGCATGAAGGCAGCCACTGAAGAGGAGTCAGAAGCGGCTTGGGCTGCAGCCTCCTCAAACACCGCAATCTGTTCAGCAGACCCCACAGACGCAGAGACCACCCAACAGGCATCCTTGAATTTGACCAGCAGGTTCTGTTTGCTCGGTCAGCCTAACTTGATTCGGGCAAGACAGTCCTCAAGAACGGTAGGATGGAAAGTTTGACAAATGTTGCAGCCCTGGGGATCGTGCTCATGCCCCAGGCAATAGACACACATGGCATGCTGATCCATACAGGACATCTTCTGCTTGCAAGGGCACCGATGGAACCTGGGAGCTGATTTGTCATCCGTCGCAGTCATGATCGATGATCGAGCTGAAGACACAAAGTATGAAACTTTTTAGGAAGTAAATCCGTAGATTTAGTCACAAGAGCCTGCTCAGCGTGAGAGTGGTATGGAGAAAACCTGCTTCTTCCAGCAGAAAGGAAGATCTGGCATCATGGGTAGAGCCAAAGGAGTTACCACCCAGGTGGGTGGGAGGAGTCAGCTTGAAGGAGTGTCCGGTGATTCTTAAAGGGAAAAGCAACTGCCACAAGTGTGGATAGAGCATCAAATCCATGTCCCTAGAAACAATTTTTTGTAAGACAATACTGAAATAAAAGACTTGCAACAAAGTGGCTGAGAGAGATCTTCGGGGTGTCTTGCTACTAGAGGCAGAAAAATGAAGGAAACTACCATTAGCAGCAGGACCTAGAGGCAGAGATTTGAACTAAATTCTAAATTCCACTGTAACATTCCTTCATTTACATAAGTTCCAGTCTCTGGGGCAGTTGAACCTGCTGGGCTTAATGAGAGATTCCTGGGGTTTTACGCTGCAGGACTAGCAGCCCTGGAAAGGCAAGATGACGATGTGGGTATCTTTTCTTGCATGCTCCGGATAGACTGGGTAACACTAACGCATGGAGAACAGAAGAGGATACCAACCCAAAAAAAGATGACCATGAGGAAGAACATGCCTTGCTTCTTCCCACAACCTCAGGGATGTACCCAGTGTGTGGCTTCTAACACTAGTCTGAGAACTGAATGCTGCTGTCATATAGATGTGAAATTCTGACTCCCTGCAGCTGACCAATATCATCACCGAAGCGCACTCGACAGCAGGAAAAAAAAGACCTGAGGAGGTTGAAGGCTGGTGCTGAGGTAAGCAATGCAGCATGAGCCAGTCTTGCAGAGCTCTGCATGCACGCAGCTTACCTTGCGCCAGCCCTCCTGAAAAGTTCTTGCTCTCACGAGTGAATCAATGGTGAAAAATAATTCCTGGAAGATCTGTCATCAGCTCTCTCATGTACCTCAGTTCTGTTTGCCAGGACATAAACAAAGTGGAGAGAAAAATAAGAGAGAACTAGAAACTTTCTAGCCCAAAGGGGATCGTCAAAGGATATAAGATACAAAACAAACAGAACCCGACTACCAACTTAGAGACTAAGTGTTGGACCTACAAGGACGGCACAAGGGTAGTAATAGGAAGACAGAGAGCAGCAACCTTTAGCAAAAGGCTCTGGCAGAAGTAGTAAAGGGGGTAGCCCAAACTAGGACATCTGTGCAACTGAGATGGCAAAAAGTGCCAAACAATAGGAAACAACATCTGGACTTCCGAAAAGGTAATAACTTTATGCCACAGGAAAAGTTGGAGTAAACTCTAACCCTGCATTCTCTAAAGTAGAGAAAAAGGGAAGTAGCTTAGGAATTGCAGGACTAGCAGCCCTGGGAAGTCAAGATGTGGGTATCTCTTCTGGCATGCTCCAGGCAGACCGAGTAACATTAACGCATAGAGAACAGAAGAGGATACCAACCAAAACAAGTTGAACCTGAGGAAGAACATGCCTTGCTTCTTCCCACAACCTCAGGGATGCACCCAGTGTGTGGCTAGTACATTGATCCAGGCTAGCGCATTGCACCCCTCCTTGGACAGAGCATCTGCTCAGTGGAGTTAGATGGGATAGTTCCAAGGGCACATGTTGCATATAGCAACTAACAGGGATATATCCAGGGCAGGGAGAAGGAGGGAGAAAAAGATGGAGGGAAGGCAATCGCCAACCCACTCCATGAAAGGAAAAAATAGGTTACTCACCTGTAACTATAGTTCTAGGAGTGGTGTATGGTTCACATCCACACAGTGGCAGTTCTTCCTTAAGAGATGATTCACCAGAATGTCTTTAAGCAAAGCTTCTCCCACAACTCAGGTGGTATATTCCTCGACTCCGCCCTGCGACATTAGATCTTGCACGCTGGAAGCAGGGATCCATGTGCCACTTTACAGGGGAGGTTGGGTGTGTGGTGTGATTGTGAACAATATATCACTCCTAGAAAGTGCGGTTACGTAAGAACTTACCGCAACAGTAGATCTTCGAGGAATGTCTCTTGCAGTAGGTTATTACTTCTGGGAGGTTCCAGCAGAGGGCGCTGTCACACGGCAGCTTCTTCAGCAGTCTTTTACCAGGGACCGCTTACACATGACATCACTTCCTTGCTCCCTATATAAGTGTGGGTGGTCCCTGGTATCCTCTGTTCCCCGCCGGCTTCAGCTCGCAAAGGTGAGGACCGAGGGAAACCAAGGTACCAGTGAGTCCGAACCCTAAGTCCTTAGATCAGGATTTCCCTGTTAGAGAAGGCAGGGGGACGGAGGGCGGGATCGGACCTACTGCAAGAGACATTCCTCGAAGATCTGCTGTTATGATAAGTTATCACATAACCGCACTATCTTCTACGGAATGGTCTCTTGCAGTAGGTTATTACTTCTGGGAGAGTTCCCAGCAGTTATGTCCATGAGGGAGGATGATTATGACAGGATGCCCTGTAGGACAGCTCGGCCGAAGGCCGTTCTGCGTCACGAGGCAACATCCAGATTGTAATGCCTGATAAAGGTATGGATGGTAGACCAGGTGGCTGAATTGCAAATATCAGTAATGGAGACACCTTTAAAACCAGCCGCTGTGGCCGCTATGGCCCTAATGGAATGGGCTTGGACCAGGCCCGGTAAAAGTTTGTTGTATTTTTTGCAACAAAATGTAATGCAATGGGCTAGCCAATAAGCGAGGATGCATTTTGCAACTGGAAGGCCCTCACGTCCGGGGGCAAAGATGGCAAACAGTTGTGAGGTTTTGCGAAAGGACTTTGTCGGATCAGTATAGTAATACAGGATGTGATGAACATTCACCGTATGCAAAAGATGTTCCCCTGGATTGGAGTACTCGGGGTAAAAGATGAGTAACTCCAGGGTCTGATTCAAGGTTTGTTCAGAAACCACCTTAGGCAGAAAAGAAGGGTTCGTGCGAAGCACAACTCTATCCCTATGAAAGATAAGATAAGGTTCTCTGCACATAAGGGGGTGAAGCTCGGAAATTCGTCAAGCAGAAGTGATGGCCACCAGGAACAGCATTTTCCAGGAGAGGAAATGCAGGGCACAAGTGGCAGCCAGTTCAAAAGGGTCCACTGTTAATTTTCCAATCATGAAATTCAAATCCCATGGAGGAATGAAACACCGAATAGAAGGCTTCAGGTGTAATATGCCTGTCAAAAACATCTTGGCTAAATGGTGTTGATACAAAAGCAGAGGATCCAACAGTTCATGGAAGGCAGAGATGGTGGCCAAGTGGACTTTATAGAAGAATAGGTAAGGCTGTCCGAGGATAGGGATGCCAAGTAGTCCAAGACCTTCGTAAGAGGGCAAGAATAAGGGTCCAGCGATTGAGAAGTGGACCAAATGGAGAAACATTACCACTTAGAATTGTAAGTATCCTGGGTAGCCTGCTTCCGGGCAGCTAGCAGAACATCGGCTACCTGAGAAGAGTCTTGTGGTCTGTTTTTGAAGATGTCTTCAGGAGTCAAGCATGAAGACGGAGGGTCTTCAGATTGGGATGCAGGAGCCTTGGCATTGCATCAAGAGCTCTGGCCTGAACGACAATGGAACAGGTTCCGCAATTGACAGCTGATGCAGAAGTGGGAACCATGCTTGTTGAGGCCACATGGGGTCTATGAGAATCATTGTGGTAGGCTCCATCTGTAGTTTCAGTAATGTGTGGAGTAGGAGAGGGAGTGTGGGGGGAAGGCATATAAGAAGAGTCCTGCCCAAGGTTGGGACAGGGCATCTATAGAGCTTCCCCTTGTGTTCGGGATAATGGAGAAGTATTTGGGGAGCCTGGGGTTGTCTGGGGAGGCAAACAGATCTATTTGTGGAGTGTCCCAGAGATGAAAGAGATTCTGGAGGACTGAGCCGAGCAGTGTCCACTCATGAGTTGAGGACTGGTGACTCAGAAGGTCCACTAACTGGTTGTGACGGCCCGGGAGAAGGACGGCCGTAAGCATCAGTTGTTGTTTGATCGCTTCTCGGAACACCTTGATCACTTCCAGACAAAGGGAGTGAGAGCATGTCCCTTCTTGTTTGTTGAGGTAACAGACTACCGCCATGCTGTCTGACTGAACCAGTAGGTGACCTGGGGTCAGATGAGGACTGAAAGCATGCAGTGCCAGGAGGACTGCCTCAATTCTAGAAGATTGATATGGGGATGATTGTGACTTACAAGCCACGTGCCCCGATCCGGTACAGACTGAGATGGGCACCCCATCCTTCTAGAGAGACATCTGTTGTCAAGACTTGGTGAGGAGGGGAGGTGCAAAAGGGCATGCCCTGATTGAGATTGGAGTGGAGTGTCCATCATGTAAGAGCAGACTTAAGGGTTGGAGTCACCCTGATAGGGTCTTCGAATTGCCTGGTTTTCTGGCACCACTGCTCTTGTACAACCCATTGGATAGGATGGATCTGAAGGCATGCGAACTCCATGGTAAGGATGTCTGCAACCATGTGCCTGAGGAAGCGCAACATGAGAGGGGCAGTAACTATCTTTCATGACAGAATTTGTGAGGCCAGACCAATCAGGGTATCCTAATGAGTAGGGGGTAGATAGGCCTTGGTGACAGTTGTGTCCAGTATAGCCCCTATATACTGGAGCAATTGGGTCGGATGAGGACTGGACTTGGGCCAGTTTACTGCAATCCCAAGATCATGGAACAACTGGAGGGTCTCCAAGAGGGAGGATAGCAGATGTTCCTTGGTGTCTGCCTTTATTAGCCAGTCATCCAAATAGGGGAAGACGAAGTGACCCTTTTTTCTCAATGCCTCTGCAACCACGGCTTGGCATTTGGTAAAAACCCATGGGACTGATGAAAAGCCGAAGGGCAGAGCCCAAAATTGGTAATTTTGGCCCAGTAGTGGAAGCGTAGGTATTGCTGATGTGCTGAGTGAATGGGGATATGAAAATATGCATTTTTCATATCCAAAGCGCACATCCAATCTCCTTGTTGCAGGAGAGACATGATGGATGTCAAGGTAACCATCCGAAAATGTTTGTACTGGATGTATTGATTTAGGTTTCTCAAATGCAGTATTGGTCTGAGGTCTCCAGTTTTCTTGGGTACCAGAAAGAAATGGGAATACAAACCCTGTTGTGACAACGGAACTGGAACAATGGCCTGTTTGGTTAGCAGGGCAGTAAGTTCCTCCTGGAGTACAGGAAGGTGTCCCTGAGGATACTGAAGCTTCCAAGGAGGAAGTGGAGGTAGTATTGAAATTAGTTCCAGTGAATGGCCAGTTTGAATAATCTGGAGTACCCATGCATCTGTCGTTATGTGTTGCCAAGCCTCCAAATGAAGGGCAAAACAACCCCCTACCACCTCTGAGGCTTGGGTGAGGAGGCAAGAAGAAAGCCCTAGGAGGTCATTGAGAACTGGAGTTGCTGGCTCCACCAGAGGACAGGCATGGGAGGGATTCGAGGTATTTGAATTGCCTCTTGTGTTTTGACCAGGGCCCCAAAAAGTATCCCTGTTAGAGGACTTGTACCGGTTACCTCTCTTATTGTAGTATGAGTATTGGTTCCGTGGCATATGGTACATACCTTGAACCATTCGGAGGGTATGGCCAGAGGCCTGGTGATCATCCAGAATGATCTGGGTACCAGGACCAAACAGCTTGTCACCACAGAAAGGTGCATTGACTACTTTATGCTGGACATCTGGTGCCAGGCCAGATACCCGAAGCTAGGCCTGGTGGCGCAAGGCGATGCCAGTGGCAGATAGCCACATAGAAGTGTCACCCACATCGTAGCCTGACCAGAGAAGGTGGCGTGAAATGGAAGTCATGGTTGACATTGTTTGTAGTAATTGCTCCTTTTCCTGGGAAGGAGGTAATTTGTTAAGGAGTTCCATAGCCGAGGCACCCAGGGTGCGTTGGTATTTAACCATGTGGCCCATATAGTTTAGGATTCTTACATTCATGGTACCAGAGGTGAAGACCTTTTTGCCCAGGTAATAAAGTCTTCTGGATTCTTTATCTGGGGGTAAAGAACTCGTATGTTTAGGCTTTTTAGTGCGGTCATGAGTGGCAGCGATGACCACTGAGTCAGCCGCAGGAATTGTGGACAAATAGGGATGGTCCAAGGGGGTTTGGTACAGCCAGTCAGCCTTTACAAGGGATGGCCATGATGGCCAAAGGCTGACACCATGCATCAGAAATGGCATTTTGATACGTACTGTAGGTATCAATGGAGGAATGACCAGGACAGGCTCCTCGGGTAGCTCTAGGTAGTCAACCATGTCCCACTGCTGTTTATCTTGCTCAGTGGTGGAGAACCACATGACTTTCTGAATCTGTATCATCATATCATTGAAAGAAGGGTCATCCGAAGGGGAGGTAGCCTGAGTGGCTGGCAGATCCTCATTGAAGGAGGAGACCACGGAGTACGGAGAGTCTGGGCCCAGAAAGTCTATATTCGGAAATTCCTCTTTATAAATATCCTCCGGGAGGTCCCCCACCAGGTCAGGTTCATCCAACAGGTAACCCTCTAAAAGAGGGGGTGGGGAAGACCAAGGTGAAACATCCTGACTGGTATGGAGCCACTTGGGCGGAAGCAAGGCAGAACACTGAGAAAGGTGAGCCAGCGTCTGGACAGGAGACTTGCTATATCCCATGAACTGCAGTACTGTGTGTACAATGTGTTCAATATTGGGCACCTGTGATGGTGGGATATCCACTGTCCGAGGTTGGCTATTTGTAATAATAGGTGTCAGAGAGGGTATAGGTCGTTGGGAGGTATCCAGATGAGCACCAGAAAAATATATCTCTGGGTCTCTCTGTAGGTCAGCCGCACCCCTATAGGAAGGCATCTGAGAAGATGGGGGGGGTGTTAAGTATGGCAAAAGACGTTGGTTTGCCTTTAGGAACTCCTGTCGTCAATGACGAGGCAGGAGAAGAATGAGCACTGTATGGGAAAAAGACGTCGATGAGAAAGGGCCTCCCATTGACGGAGCAGCCGTTTGCTTGGCTGCATGACATACAGTGGTCGTCGATGAAGGGAAAGAAGCCTTCATCTATGGTGGAACAGTATCATGCACTGTTCTATGGGCCAGGCAAGTTGCGTCGATGAGGGAACCCCTCCCGTTGATGAGAAGGCACAAATAAACACTCCGTCGACGAGAGAAGAGCTCCCGTCAACAAGGAACACTCCATTGACGGTGGAGATGTTATAGAAGCTACCATCAACGAGCAGCATGGCAGGGAGTGAGAGGAGGGTTTCTCCTTCTCCCTAGTATGCCAGGATCAAGACCCTGAAGCAGGGAAGCCCTTGGAATGAGCACCCTAGGTCTTTTCCAACAGGGAAACCTGTTGCTCCATGAGTAGATTTTTGATTTCCAGCAACCATCATAGACGAGTTGCTTGGTTAAATTCTTTACAAAAAGCACAGAAGGTGGTGTCATGTGTGGGTCCCAGACACCTAACACAATATAAATGGTTATCAAGTTTGAAAATCTTCCTGCCACAAGAGCAGGAATGAAATAATGTTTGCTTGCTTGTAGATGCTTTCTTAGACATTCTTTTGTTCAAGTCTCATCGATGACTGCTACACAGAAGATTGAGCTAGCTGCTGTGCGAGCTGAAGATGGGAAAATGAACAGAGGCTACCAGGGACCGCCCACACTTATATAGGGAGCAAGGAAGTGATGTCATGTGTGTACGGTCCCTGGTAAAAGACTGCTGAAGAAGCTGCCATGTGACAGCGCCCTCTGCTGGAACCTCCCAGAAGTAATAACCTACTGCAAGATATCATTCCGTAGAAGATCTATGGTTACAGGTGAGTAACCTATTTTTTCTAGGGGTGTGGATATGGTTCACTTATCCATACAATGGCATACTTCCAGCAGTTGTTCGGGAGGAGGGGACAAGACATGCACCCCTGCCTGGCAAACAGAGATTGGAGAACCATGGCTCCAAAAGTAACATCCCTTCAAGACTCAAGGTCGATGCTGTAATGGGAGATGAAGGTGTGTGCTGACCTCCAGGTGGCAGCCCTGCAGATCTCTTGGGCAAGCATGTCCCTGAAAGCAGCCAGTGAGGCAGCAATATATTTGGTGGAATGAGCTCTGAGGCCTACAGGAGGTTCCCCATCAGCCAACCTATAGCAGTGGTCAATGCAAGAAGTGATCCACCTGCCAACTGTCTGCTTAGCTGCTGGTCTGCCAGGTGCAGTTTCAGCATAGGTCAAGCCTCACCCCGAAATCCAGTCATACATTCCACATAGTAAGAGAGCACCCACCACAGGTCCAAAAAGTGGAGCCTGCATTCGGCCTCTGAAGATGGGTTGGTAAAGTAAACTGGAAGTTTCATCACCTGATTAAGGTGGAACTCTGAGACAACCTTTAGAAGGAACTTCGGGTGGGGGTGAAGGACTACCTTGTCCCTGTGGAAGACCAGATAAGGAGGCTCCATTGAGAGCACCCAGAGCTCACTAATCCTGCTGGCTGCCATGATGGCCACCAGGAAGACTGCCTCCCATGACAGGTGAGAAATCTCACACCTGTGCATAGGCTCAAAAGGCTTGCCCATGAGAATTGCCAGTACCAGCAGTAGTCCCAAGGTGGTGGTGGCTTATGCACCAGCAGGGACAAGTGGTCAAGGTCCTTAAAGAAGCAACTGACCACCTTCTCCTGGGCCACTGTTGGCATAGATGTCCATGCCTGGCATGCAGCAATGGCTGCCAGGTGTACCTTAAGTGTGTTGAATGCAGTTCCAGATGGGACATGTGCCAGAGGTATTCCAAGATGCTTGCCTCAGTAGTAGTAGTAGTAGTAAAAATGTTATTCAATTGACAAGCAAGAGAATAGGAAACTCAACTGAGACAAGCTCATTTCCAGTGAGGTCCTTAGTACAGACATTCATGTTGACATCATCATAAAAAAGTACCACAAAATTTACATACAAACAATTACATATAGAACAACACCACAGTATTTAAATTACAATAACACTAACATCCATACAAATAAACTACATATACATGACATACATTCCCATTCATAAAGTGCAACTTTACAACATATTTGGAGTATAATATACACAATTACTCATTTAACCTTTTATCAGCTTCAGATTTGAACCAACTTTTTATTTCTTCTATATTAGGACTAAAACCAAGTGGCCTAAGATGGATTGGCAGTGAATTCCAAATATTAGGACCCAGAGAGAAAAAATGTTCTCTACCCATATCTGTCCTTCTTCTAGGCAAAACATATTCCAAACCCTCCGCAGAGCGTAGACCTCCCCTGATTATCCTAACCTGGAGTCCATCAGTAATATATTCTGGTACTTCACCCTTAACTGAATTGACCATATATATCAAAACATGTAATGTCCTTCTATCACGTGGATTCATCCAGTTCAAAGACTGATATACTGTAACTCTCTTCTATGAGTTTTCTTAGGAACATCCAAAATAAACCTAGCTATCTTATTAAAAAGAACATCTATTTTAGCTAACTGGGTTAAAGTTGCCCCCATATAAATAATATCCCCATAATCCAACAGAGGACTCAATGTAGCCGTAGCTACTTGCTTCCTCACTCTATCATCCATACAGTTTCTAATTCTATAAAGTGCACCCAAACGTCTATTAACTTTCTTAACTGTATAATCTATATGAAAAGTCCAACTCAATGATCTATCCAAATACATTCCTAAATATCTATAACACTGCACTTGTTCAAGAGTAATGTTATCCCCAGTCACTATACTCAAACCCAACTCAGAATAGATTACACTATTTTCCTTAGAGAACAGTATTACTTGAGATTTTTTTGAATTAAGGACAAGTTTGGATTCACTATAAAATAACTGAAGCTCATCAAATGCTTTTTGAAGAGTAAGTTCTATCTGCATTATTGATAATCCCTTCGCATAAATAATGGTATCATCTGCATACAGATGACATTGTACATCAGGATTAGTTAGAACAAAATTGTCCATATATAGATTAAATAATATTGGATCCAAAATGGATCCTTGGGGCACTCCAGAAATGATCACCCTAAAACCAGATCCCCACCCATTTATTGAGACCATTTGTTTCCTATCAGTTAAGTAAGCATCCAACTACCCAATCACCTTCGATGAAACACCCAAAGCAGGTAGTCTGGACAGGAGGATGTTGTGGTCCAGGGTGTCAAACGCCCTGGATAAATCAACAAAGATTGCCCCCACAGACATCCCCCTGTCCAGAGCACCCACAATGTCCTCAGTAACCTTTAACAAAGCAGAGGTTGTGCCATGCATAGACCTGAAACCAGATTGAAATTTATTAATCAGCTTACTATTTTCCAAATAGGTCTGTAGTTGTTTAGCTATCAGCTTTTCAAACATCTTGGCTACTATTGGTAATAATTATATAGGCCTATAATTCTCCATTAAAGTCCTAGATCCATTTTTAAAAACAGGAATTACTCTAGCTGTTTTCCACATTTCAGGAATTTCCCCACATGTAAGAGACATGTTGAAAATATTAGTTAGAGGATATGAAATTACCAGAGCAGCATATTTCACTAAAACATTGGGAATCTCATCTAGCCCTCCAGCTTTCCTAGTATTGATTTTAAGTAATGCATTTTGTGTATCTAATGGGGATATTAATTCAAAATCAAACTCCTTATCCCTTACAGGGGCAGCTTCAATAACTTTATTTTGAAAATTTAAGGGAGAAAGACTAGTCTTACCTTGTAATAAAGCCTTTGTACCCATGGTTGTGAAATGATCATTGAAACCATCCACAACCTGTGGACCCATAGGAACTTCAACCTTCCCAATTTCAAATTTCTCCGGGTAATCCAATTGTTGATCTCCTTTCACCTTTTTTAAAACTTGCCAAAACTTCCTCAGATCAGCAGTTAAATTAGTAGTTAGTTCCCTATTATAATAATCATTTTTAACCCTCTTAAGTTCATAGATATAATAATTCCGCATTTTCTTATACTTCACCCAGTCACCATCAATTTTTGTAAATTTAGCTACCTTCCATGCCCTATCCCACTGTTTCTTAATTTTAAATAGATAGGAATTATACCGGGGGCGTTATTAAACTTTATCTTCCTAATTTTGGGTGGGGCATACCTATTACAAATTGTCAAAAAATCCTCCTGAAACATCATCCAAGCATCAGCAACTGTGGGGACTAGTTCTAACCTTTCCCAGTTGAATTCATCCAACTCTAACATAAAATTTATATAATCAAAATGTTTAAATGATCTATAATGGACGGTTTTTACTGATTTCCTTAATTTCTTTTGATTTCTAATACCATATATCATCTGATGATCCGAAAAGGAGTCTGGGAGGACATCACTAGCAACAAACTTATCTGGGTCCGTAGTAAACAATAGATCCAATACTGTGGAGGAAAGTGGTTGTTTAGTATTAACTCTGGTTATTTCTGTAATTAACTGAGTCATACCCAAAATAGTACTCATCTCAACACTACTATGATTACTATCTACAGTTTTGCAATCTTACGTTTAAATCCCCAATTAACATAATCTCACATCCAATTAAATATTCCCCCAAAAAGTCCTGCAGAACTTGAAACACCTCAGTGCTAGCTTTTGGGGGACGATACATACCCAATAACAATAAAGGTTTATTGAACGGGAAATTAAATAATAATGGAAGAACTTCAGAACCACACCAATCCTGTTGACAATTAATTGTAGATACATCCAAAGAACCAAGTGCATAAATAATAACTCCTCCTCCCCTCTTTGTTCGATCTTTCCTCCATAAATTATAACCATTCATATGCACCATATTGTCAGGAATCTTATCAGACAACCATGATTCTGTAATTATAATCACTTCTGGACTATATTTAATAGTCCATTCCCTTAAATGGTCAATTTTTTTTAATAAACTACAGATATTAATATGAACCACACACATCCCATCCTTTTTCAAAATATCAGCAGTTAAATCAAAATTTGATACATCACAAAAGTTAAAGTTTACCAAATCCAAATTAGTATAAGGTCCTGGATTTGGATGAATATCCCCACTTACAATTAGACTAATTATCACCACCATTTTACAAACTTTGTATAACTGTACTTTCAAAGTTATTTTCTTAATGTGATTAATTGTAGGATAGTCCAAATGAACTGTATTTTGTCCCCACCCTGCCAATAGACCTTTATATATTGAAGTCCACTTAATTAAGTCAGATTCCAAACAGTCAGTCAACATACCCGAATAAATTATATAATTACTTAATTGATTCCCCCTGATAAGTAAACTTGATGTATCCCCTTGCAACCAGTCACTCCAATAAATCTGTGAGCAGTCATTATTACTCAGAGTGCTCCTGGGAGCAAGGGGGGACATCTAACCACTTACCAGGAACATAATCCCTAATTGAAACAACAACATTTTAAGAATCAAACAAAAAATTAACACCATACAGCAAAATTATGTATGAATGCTCCTAAAACCATATATTACTACTGCAAAATTAAATAAATATACACTATCCTAACTACAGTTTCAACTTACACAATAAATTTTCAATTATAATAAACATTCATGAATGTCTGTTCTATATATAGTACAAACAGGTAAACCTAAAAACCATTAAATTATCAGGCACCCCCAATATGTTAAACAAAGCACTATGAGTAAATACTTTGATATAACTTAGTTAAAAAGTAATTAACCTCCCTTACTTACACTAAACCAACATTTTCTATGACTTAGTAGGCCAAGGCTTTACTCATCATCGCCGCGCTTATGCCAAAGTAGCGAGCAGTGAGCGGATTTAAACGGGAGTTCCCGCCCCCTTCAATGACCTCAGCAGTCAACTCCCCCAGATTCCCTCGTAGCTTCAGATGTCATGTTTTAGCAGCAAAGTCAGTAAAAAGCACAGGATACACACAGTCTCTCACTCTGGGCTCCTTGCAGATGGAATCCTTCACTCACAAGTCAAGGAACACAGCTTGGGGAGAAACAGCTGCACTTTGGTTAATTTCACAGCGAGCAGCGCACGGATTTAAATGGGAGTTCCCGCCCCCTTCAATGACCTCAGCAGTCAACTCCCCCAGATTCCCTCGTAGCTTCAGATGTTATGTTTTGGCAGCAAAGTCAGTAAAAAGCACAGGGCAGGCCAAGGGATCAAGCTCCTGGCCCTGACACCAAATGGAAAACTTTTCCATTTGAAGTCATAACACTGGTGAGTCAACTCTTTTCGAGAAGTCTCCACAATATGAAGAACATTCTCTGAAAGACCCAGAGCCTGGAACTCTAGCCACTCAGGAACCAGGCTGTGAGTTGCAGGGAGTGAAGGACTAGGTGGAGGACCTTCCCCTGTTGTCTGATAAACAGATCTGGCAAAGAGGCACCTGCCATGGAGTCCTACTGCTGAGGCTGAGGAGATCCAGGTACCAGAACTAGTGAGGCCAGTCCCAAGCTATGAGGATCATCTGAGCCTGTCCCTCCACACCTTGACTACAACCATGTGGTTCAGGGGAAAAGGAGAAAAGGCATACAGAAGACCTGGGGTCCAGAGCCTCATGAAGGTATCCCCCACCAGTGTTCTGGACTGTGGTGGGTGGGCACAGAACAGTCCCAGTTCTGTGTTCTCCCAAGAGGCCAAGAGGTCCATCAGAGGGGTGCCTCACAGGAAGAACAGGTGGTTCACCACCTCCTGATGCAGATAGCACTCATGCGACATGTCACCCATCCAGCTGAGAGTGTCTGTCAGCTAATCGTCTGCTCCTGCAACGTGAACCACTAGGAGATCTTTACCTAGGCTGCACATGAGGGTCCAGGTGTGGAAGGCCTCCTGACACAATGGAAGGGTGTGCATTCTGCCCTGCCTGTTCTGGTATAACATGGTCGTAGTGTTGTCCATCTGGACTTGCATGACCTGACTCCTGACTAGAGGAGCAAATTCCATCAGAGCTAGCCACACTGCATGTAGCTTTAGCAGACTGATTTGATGAAGGGACTCCCTGGGTGACCATAGCCCATGGGTCATGTGTTCCCCCAGGTGCACTCCCCATCCCACCACAGACATGTCTGTCATGAGGATGTAATTCGGTTCTGAGTGGACAAATGGGACTTTTTCCAGATGTTCTGGGATCAGCCACCAATGAATGGCATCCGACATCAGCTGGGCTACTGTGATCAGCAAATCCAGGTGTTCTAGGCACTGGAACCACTGACGACCCAACTCCCACTGCAAGTGCTGCATCCACCAAACAGCCCACTGTACCACACTGCTGCAAGATGCCATGTACCCCAGCAGCCTCAGGAATTCTCAGGCAGGGTGCATGCTCCCAACCTGAAATGACAGGCAAAGGAGGTAAGATCTGATACCCATTCCACTGGAAGGCAGGCCTTGGTCCGTAGGGAGTCTAGCTCTGCCCCAATTAAGTGGATCACCTGCGAGGAAGTCAGTTCAGACCTGTCCGTGTTGACCAAGAGGCCCACATCTCTACAGGTCTGGAAGGCCAGGTTCCTGGACCACTTCACTGCCTCTTTGGATGGCCTGGCTACCAGTCAGCTATCCAGGTAGGGATAAACTCTGATGTCGCAGGAATGCTGCCACCACTGCTATACACTTGGTGAAGACTCCGGGTGCTGAGGACCGGCCAAATGGCATGACCTAGAATTAATAGAGCACCCCTTCTGTGCAGAATCGGAGGTGTCACCAATGGGACGGACAGACTGGGATGTGGAAGAACATATCCTAGAGGTCCAGGAAGCAGAACCACATGCTCTGCTCCAGAGATTGTATAAACTGGTTCAGTGTGACTGTCCTGAACTTGCACTTGCTTAAAAACTGGTTCAGATCGTGAAGATTCAGTATGGGATGCCAGCCTCCCCATCCATTTCAGGACCAGGAAGTACCTGGACATGTACCCCTGACTGGCCATGACATTTGGGATACGGGCTATGGCTCCTTTTGTGAGGAGCTGAGCAATGTCCTCCCTGAGGGCGGGCATGTCCTGTGACACCAAGGACTCCTTGAAGCATAGGACCTGTAGGGTGGAAGGATCTCAAAATCGAAAGACAGCCCTCTGCCAACCACCTTGAGAACCCACTTGTCTGTAGTAATGATGGACCAGTGAGGCTAGAAGTGGTGAAGCAGACCGTCCCACCAGCAGCTGAGTCAGGGACTGGACAGGTGGGATGTGAACACCCCCAAGCCCTCACTGGGCAGCTCTGGAGGGGGTACCAGTCGCTGAGGCCAGAGGGGCACCACTTCCCCTAGCCCTGCCTTTCCTGGGCCCCTGGCCAGAGAAAGAATAGTTATGCAAGAACTTATCGTAACGGTAGATATTCAAGGGGATCTCAGTCATCAGGTCACATCATAGGAACTTCACCATCGGTGAAGCAGGATTCACATGGAAGATTTTCAGCAGTGCAAAAGTGGCCTCTTACGCCAGTGTCATATGCTGACATCACCAACCCTATAAAGGCATGAGCAGCCCAACTCCCTCCTCAGTTCTTTCCCCCAAAAACAAAGGGAGCATAGCTCTAGCTATGGGGGACTAAGGGGAGAGACAGAGAGGTTCCCAGGCCTATAAGAAAGGCTGGATACACCAGATAGTCAGTTCCAGTAAAGAGCCCCAAAAGGGGAATGGTGGGAGGGAAGACAGACCTGATGACTGAGATCCCCTCTAAGATCTACTGTTATGGTAAATTCTTACGTAACTCTTCTATCTTCTTCGGGGGCATCTCAGTCATCAGGTCACACCATAGGAATGAGTCCCAAGCAGTTACAGGTGCAAACAGTCTGGGAGGAGGGCAACCTTAAGCTTAAGACAGGAGGCCCTGCAGCACAGCCCTGCCAAATCCTGCACGGGCCCTATCGGCAATGTCCAGATTGTAGTGTTTGGTAAAAATATGGATGTTACTCCAGGTGGCAGCCACACAAATGTCCGTGGCTGAGACCCCTCAGAAACAAGCCACAGAGGTAGCCATGCCTCTTGTGGAATTAACTTTAACCGTTCCAGGCAATTCTTTGCCATACTTGTAGCAGAACACAATGCAATTAGCCAGTCATATAAACATTGTTTAGAAACCAGAATGCCATCTCAGCCTGGAGTGAAAGAAACAAACAACTGCTTTGACTTTCTGTATTCCTTGGTTCAGAGCAGGTAATACTTCAAAGTTCTGCACACATCTAACGCATGGAGCATTACTTCCCCTGGATTGGCACACTCTGGAAAATAAACAGGAAGGTGAATAGACTGGTTCAGTGTAAACTCAGACACCACCTTGGGGAGGAACTTAGAATTCATGCGCAAAGACACCCTGTCTTTGTGAAAAAATAAATAAGGCTCCTCACACCAGAGGGCCTGAAGCACTGAAATTCTTTGAGCAGAAGTAATTACAACTACAAATAACGCTTTCCAGGAAAGAAAGCGTAGCTTGCAAGTTGTGACTGGCTCAGAAGAAGACAGGGTCAACTTCTCCAAAACAAAATTTAAATCCCAAGCTGGGAAAGGAGAACAGATTGGGGGTTTCAGATGCAGCATGCCCCTCGAAAAGGTACAGGAGACATCCAGCTGAGCTATGGTATGGTCACCCATGGGCTCATGAAAAGCCAAAACAGCCGAAAGGTGCACCTTGAGGGAGGAGTACTGGAGACCTGAGTCAGACAAAGAGATCAGGTAATCCAGGATCTGATTCACTGGGCAGGTGAAAGGGTCCAGATTTGTTTGGCAGCCCATATAGCAAACCATTTCCATTTCATGACATAAGTGGCATGGGTGGAAGGCTTTCAGGGTGGCCACCAGGGCATCCAGCACCCTACTGAAAACCCCAAATCTGGTAATAGCTACATCCTCAGGAGCCAAGCATGAAGACGGAGGGACCTGAGATTGGGATGGACCTTGGTCTCTTAATACTGGGTCAGCAGATTCCTGCAGAGGGGGATAGGGACCGGAGGATCCTCTGCCAGCTGCTGTAGAAGAGGAAACTAAATCTGGTGAGGCTAGAATGGGGCTACCAGGATCATACTGGCCACCTCCATCTGCAGCTTGATGAGTACCCTCTGAATCAGAGGAAATGGAGGGAATGCACAAAGAAATCTCCCACTCCAGGAAAGGGACAACACATCTCAACAGAAAACTCCAGGCCCTGGATCAAACGAGCAAAAATTGGGCAGTTTTGCGTTGAGTGGGGATGCAAAAAGGTCCAACTCTGGGCAACCCCCATCTGTTGAATGGATCTTCTGTGATGGATGAGAGAAGCTCCCACTCATGTACGCTGGACTGAGTCCAGCTGAGGCTGTCCACCAGAGTGTTTAGCACTACTGGGATGTGGACCACTAAGAGGGACAGGCCGTTGTCTAGTGCCCAATACCACATACTCATTGCCTCCTTTCATAGGGGGTATGAGTGGGTTCTCCCCTGCTTGTTGATATAGTACACTACACTGAGGATGTGTAACTGAATCAGCAGCTGACCCAGAAGAAGATGGTCCAAAAAGGCCTGCATGGCATATAGAACCACCCACATCTCCAGGACATTGATATGCAGCAAGGTTTTGATCTGAGATCAAGAGCCCTGAATTTGAAAAGGACCCAGATGAACTCCCCAGCCCAAACCAGAGGCATCTGTGGTGAGGATTTGCTGTGGAGAGATGTGGAATGAAACTCCTTGCAACAGGTTTAGGAGGTCCATCCACCACTGGAGCACTTTGCAGACTGGGGAGGAGACCATCCCCAACTGATCTAGTTTGCCATTTATTGGTCCCACTGTACTCAGAGAGTCCACTAGAGGATGTGCATGTGGAGCCTGGCTGGTGGAATGGTGGGAATGGCAGCCGCTGTCAGTCCCAATAGCCTTAGGTATACCCTGGCCAGAATATAATGGCTCTTGGCCACCTCTTGAGCCTGGGCAATGAGGCACTCTGCCCTGTTCTAGAACCACCTCTATGTACTGCAGCCTTTGGGATGGGACTAGGACCAACTTGGGCAGGTTGACGGTAATGCCCAGGGAGAAGAACAACTGAAGACTTCTCTCCAAAGTCCCCAGGGGCTGTTCCCTGGACGGGGCCTTTAGAAGCCAGTCATCCAGGTAAGGGAAAATGTATATTCCCTCCCTTCTGCGAGCCACAGCTACCACTGCTAAGTACTTGGTAAAGACCCATGGCACAGAGGACAAGTCAAAGGCAGCCCCTTAAACTGATAATGCTCACCCTGGAAAAGAAACCGGAGGAACCTCCTGTCGGGAGGAAACACTGAAATGTGCAGGTAGGCATCCTGCATGCCCAGAGAATACAGCTAGTTGCCTTTCTTGAGAAGGGGCATCAGGCCTGGCAAAGTTACCATTCGGGACTTTTTTCATTGGAGATACAGATTGAGGTCCTTTAGGTCTAAGATGGGCCTCAGATCTCCAGTCTTTTCGGGGACCAGGAAAAACCTGCAATAAAACTTCTTGTTTCTCTGGTGCATGAGCTCAGGCTCAATGGCCTGTTTGCATAGAAGGGACTATACCTCCTCCCAGAGAACAGATAGGTGGTCTGGAAGTAGTTGGAGGGCAGAGGAGGAGTCTCTTGGGGTTGCTCAGAGAGCTCCAGAGTGTGACCTCTTTCTATGATTAGAAGAATCTAGGCATCCGATGTTATGGTTCTCCATTGATTGAGATGGGTGGAGACCCGACCTCCAACCACCACCTCTTGGTCAGTGACCAAAAGAGGGCAGACTGGCAAGGAGTCAAGGGGAAGCAGATCCAGCCAATGCAGCTGGTCCATCACCTCTGGGATGCCTGGCCGCAGCTCCAACACTGGAGGGGGTGGGCAAGGCAGCAGAGGCTCTTCTTTTGTCCTGGGGCCAAGAGGCTGATGCTGAACTATTGGATGACTTATGAAAAGTAGGGCACTGTCTACCTTTAGGTTGTGTGTGATAGAGCAAGTGGACAGATTTGATAACCCTGCCAGATGCCTGCAAGTCATTAATGATATACTGGACATCTGGCCCAAAAAGCTTAGCGTTATTGAAAGGGGCATTAAGCACCTTCTGCTGAACATCAGCAGCAAAGCCAGAAACCCTAAGCCAGGAGTGCCTGTGAAGGCAAATGCCAGTGGCAGCAGCCCTGGCAATAGTATCTGAGATATGACAGAGAGCCCATAGGAGGAGTTTAACATCTTCAGCAGTCTGTAAGCATTGGAGCACTTCTTGCTTCTGTGTACCTTCTGGGAGGGCCTGGGCAGTGGCCTTACCCTTCTACCAGTTGGTATCCTGGTACTTTACCATGTGGGACAGGTAATTGGCAATCTTCCTCCCAAGGGTGGAGGAGGCATAAATCCTCTTACCCCAAAGATCAATCTTGCGTGACTCTCTGTCCGGGGGAGAGACCCAAGGTGCTTGGGTGCCTTAGACCTGTCATGAGCTGCCTTTATAACCACTGAATCTGTTTCAGGCTGGGCAGCATAATGAGGAAACCACTGAGGGACATGGTAAAGTTTATCTGCCCTGCTGGGCATAGCTGGCACCATGTCAGGCCTTTGCCAGGCTGCAGTTGTAGCATTCCTCAAAGCAGGCAGAATAGGAGGAATGATCTTAGGAGGAGACTCTGGGATCTCCAGGAAATCCATAAGATCTTTCCTGTTGACATCTTCCACCTCAGTATGGAACTCCATAGCTGAGGACAACTGCTTCATTATGTTGATGAAGGTGGGGCCCTCTGGAGGAGACCTAGGAGTTGTTTGAAAGAGTCCTCACTGAATGAGGAAGCCGTGGATCTGTCTCAGGTGAGGGGTTCTTCCTCCTCCTCCTCTTCCTCATCAGGATGGCTAAGATCTGGGTGGTACTCCTCCTCAATGTTGACCTCTTCTAAGTCAAGGTCCGACGTCTGAGGTACCAATGATGGCCCATGGAGAGCGGCCCGCAGCCACGGACGAGGAGTCAACGACGAAGCTACCATCGATGGTTCACATAGCTGGTGAACAATCACTGAGGTAAACTTGGTCAGGATCTCATTGAGGTCGACGAATGTCAACGATTGCATCGACGGGGGGGTTGGCAGTGCAGGGAGCAATGACCCACCAGAAGGACCCTGAAGAGCCTGAAGGACAAGGGCCTGAGGGAGGATCAGGCCTCAATGGGAGGTTAGTTGACAATGATCCTGTCAACGTCGAAGGGGCTGATGACCTGGTGGTCGATGACAGACTGCCCTGCATGTCAGATGGAGGCACTGTCAGTATGGGTCTGGTAGGCACAGAGACCTGGACAGAAGTTTTATGCATCAGCGCAGTCACAGCCACCAAAGAACTCCTGGATGAGGAAGGAGAGGCTGTCAGGGAATGGGACCAATGCCAGTGGGGAGCCTGATTGCAGTGTTTTTTATGACTTTTCCTTGAGGACTTGTCTCAGGCCTTAGAGGACTGGGAGCTCAATGACCCAGCTGGTGACTGGGAGGCTTCGACCCCAGAGGACCCCTGCCTGGAACTTGCTACCTGTTGTTCCATTAGGACATTTTCTAGAGCTACTTTTATTGCCTGAGGGTTGTTTGATTAAACTTCTGGCAGAGCTCACAGTCGGAGACTTCGTGGTCAGGCCCAAGAAATCAGACACACAGAGAGTGTTCATCTGTGGAGGTATTCTTCTTTCCACAGCAGCAGCAATGGAAGAGAGAAGTCAAAGGATTAACCCTCAACATAAAATAATCTCTTTAGAAAAGAGATTTAAAGTACAAGGTTGAAAAGCCATGGGCAAAAAGGCAAGAAACTGTGTTGGAGCTTCCACAGAGACACATGAGAACAAGTCAACAGTGAGAAAGAACTGAGGAGGGAGTGGGGTCACTCGCACCGTTATAGGGTTGGTGACATCAGCAGAAGATGTCAGCGTGGGTGGCCCCAGTTGTACTACTGAAAATCTTCCATGTGTATCCTACTACACTGATGGTGAAGTTCCTACCATGTGACCTGATGACTGAGATCCCCCCCAAAGAAGATCTTGGCCTTGGGGTGCGAGGCTTGGAACTGTCCCTGCTGGGAATGTTGCTGCTGAGACTGCTGTGGCTATAAGTGACAAAATTTAAAGGATTTCTTCTTTTGTTTTTCATCTTTCTGGTCCGTCTGGATGAAGCCACAGAATCCATGGTGGCACTGAACTTCTCAATCCTCATGAGATGCTCATTCATCCCCGGCCCAAAGAGGTCAATGCCCAAGAAAGGGACATCAGCCAACTTGTGTTGAGTGTCTGCTGTGAAGGTGGAGATCCTCAGTCAGGCCCTGCAATGCATCACAACAGCCGCTGCCATGGCACGGGAGCAGGAGTAGCCAATGTCCAAGGCCATCTGGAGCTGGTGTTTAACCAGTGCTTGACCTTGGTCTTGGATGACCTTTACAGGGAGCTGCTTGTCAGCAGGCAGGTAAGAGAGGATGATGTCGAGCACTCCCAACAAGGAGTGACCAAAGTGGTCCATCATAAAGGTGTAGCTCACCCGATGGAGACAAAAGGAGAATGCGGCGTAGACTTTCTTGGCTGCATGGTCAAGCTTCTTTGACTCCTTGTCAGGGGGCTTGTCCACATCTCCAATATTGCTGGACTTCCAGAAAATGGAATGCGAGATCAGATCCTTGGCCAAAAAGGTGGTCAGAAAATCCAGGCAAAGAGCCAGTAGGGACTGCATAATTGTGGACTATATGGGCTGAGGGTATCGGGCAGGAGGCTGAAGCCCCGGAGCCCATCCCAGAATGGCCTTGGCCATGAGAAAGGCAACCCCCATGGATTCATCCTTACATAGAAACATAGAATTTGATGGAGATAAGGACCACATGGCCCATTCAGTCTGCCCATTTCTCCCTACCTACATTACCGTAGACGGTACCCGACCTACAGCTCTTTCTTCCTCCCCAATTCTTTTCTGCTATGATTGTCTTGCACTTATCCCACGCATTCTTGAACCCCACTACTGTTTTCACCTCCACCACCTCCACTGGAAGGCTGTTCCAGGAATCCACCAATCTTTCTGTGAAGAAATACTTCCTCATGTCTCCCCTGAATCTACCCCCCTCCAGTTTCATAGCATGTCCCCTTGTTCTTGAATACTTTTTCTTCTGAAAAATACTTCCTTCCTGTACCTTATTTACCCCTGTGAGGTATTTAAAGGTCCCTATTATATCTCCCCTCTCCCTTCTCTGTTCCATGGTGTACATGTTGAGGTCCTTTAGTTTCTCTTCATAGGGTATTTAATGCAGACCCTACACCATTTTAGTTGCCCTCCTCTGGACTGCCTCAACTGTATGTCCTTTCGAAGATGTGGTTTCCAGAACTTGACACAGTACTCTAGGTGGGGTCTTACCAGCAATCTATACAGAAGAAATACCACCTCCCTCTTTCTACTGGTGATACCCCTCCCTATGCACCCCAGCATCCTACTAGCCCTCCCAACTGCCTCATTGCACTGCCTGGCCACCTTTAGGTCATCCAATATGAGTACCCCTAGGTCTCTTTCCTGCTTGGTGATCAATACCACTCCACCCATTTTGTACTCCTCCCCTGGGTTTCTGTGCCCTAAGTGCATTATTTTGCACTTTTTCACATTGAAACCCAGCTGCCAAACTCTTGACCACTCCTCCAGTTTTCTCAGGTCTCTGCTCATCCCCCCACCCCACCCCCGCAGAGTGTCCACCCTATTGCAGATTTTGGTGTCATTCACAAAGAGTCAAACCTTCCCTTTCAGCTCCTCTGCTGTGTCACTTAAAAAGACATTACAGAGGACCGGTCCTAGCACTGATCCCTGAGGCACCCCGCTGGTCACCCTCCCATCCTCAGAGTGAACTATGTTTACCTCCACCCTCTGTCGCCTAACCCATAACCAATTTCTTATCCAATTTACCACCTTTTGACCCACTCCTAAGCTATCCAGCTTGCTTACTAGTGAAATCTAGGTAGGCTACATCCACTGCTCCACCCTGATCTAAATCCTTTGTCACCCAGTCAAAGAAATAGATCAGATTCATTTGACATAACCTCCCGCCTGTGAAACCATACTGCCTTGGGTCTTGTAACCCACTGAATTCAAGATATTCCACAATCCTTTCCTTCAGCAGTGATTCCAATAACTTTTCCACCACTGAAGTCAGGCTGACTGGACCATAACCACCAGCCTCCTCCCTGCTACTACTTTAGTGTAGTGGGACTACATTCACCTTCCTCCAGTCCTCTGGAACCACTCCTGTTTCCAGTGAGCTGTTAAACAGAGCTATCAGAGGCGTAGCCAGTATTTCCCTGAGCTTCAATACCCTTGGATGCATCCCATCTGGCCCCATTGCTTTGCCCACCTTCATATTAGCGAGTCCCTTCAGGACTCTTGCCTCCAAAAAAGGACTAGTGTCCACCTCCTTCCCTCCAAAGCTGTTCCAAGCATCCACCACCCTCTCTGTGAAGAAAACCTTCCTCACATTTTCCCTTATCCTGCCCCCTTCAATCTCATATCATAACCCCCACATCCTTATATAACTCCTGTACTGAAAAATGTCACCCACCTGCACTTTGTTCAAGCCTTTAAGATACTTGAAGGTCTTTATCATATCCCCCCATTCCCTCCTCTTAAGTGTATATATATTGAGGTCTTTTAATCTGTCCTCATATGCTTTCTGATGCAAGCACTTCACCATCTTGGTCGCCCTTCTCTGGACTACCACCACCCTGTCTATGTCTTTGCAAAGATGCAGCCCCCAGAACTGAACATCGTATTCCAGATGAGGCCTCACCCTCATTTTGTACAATGGCATCACCACCTCCCTTCTTTGGCTAGTGATACCCCTTCCAATGCATCCCAACATCCCACTCGCCCTCCCCACAGCCTTGTTACACTGTTTGGCCACCTTTAGATCATCTGAGATGATTTTTTCTAAATCCCTCTTTTCCCTGGTGACTGTTAGCAAATCCCCGTCCCATCCTGTAGTTCTCTGCTGGGTTTCTTTGCCCTAAGTGCATGATCCTGCACTTCTTTGCATTAAACGTTAATTGCCACACCTCTGACCACTCTTCCAGCCTTCTCAGATCCCTTCTCATTCTTGCAATCCCCTCTGGTGTGTCTAGTCTGTTGCAGATCTTGGTATCATACACAAAAAGGTAAACCTTCCCCTCCAGCCCTTCAGCAATGTCACTGATGAAGACATTAAAAAGGACTGGCCCCTTTTTTGGAAACTCTAATAAAGCATATTATAAACAAACAAAAAAAAAAGGACTGGCCCCAGTACCGATCCCTGAGATACACCACTGGTCACCCTCCTTTCCTCATATTTGATCCCATTTACTACCACCCTCTGTTTCCTGTCCCTCACCCAGTTGCTAACCCAGTTTTCTACATTGTGGCCCACCCCCAGGTTACCTAGTTTGTTCACCAGTCTTCTGTGGGGCATGGTGTCGAAGGCATTGCTGAAATTAAGGTAGACAATATCACAACCCCACTCAGCAGGTCAGGCCCTCTGCTCCCACAGTGCCAACCTCCGAGTGCAGTATTATGAACAGTTAACAGAACAGGGTAACCCTCCTGTTTTGTGGGTCCAAATCATCTTTGGCCTCAAGTTCTGGAGGGATTCAAACTGTGAACCTTATGCTAGCGTACCCAAATGTAAAGGCTCAGATAATTCTGCTCTTCGGGGAATGCCAGATATCTTTCGCCTAAGGGCACCTAACCAGGTATCCAAAATGAACCCTAAAAACTCTATGAAAGACTGTAGGAAAATTCTTACCTTTTCCCAGTTTGGTATTACCTTTAAGCTTATGAACAGTGTCAACTTTAACCATCTGCACCTCACATGTAAAAGAAAAGATTTCGAAGGCACACCAGGCAGTCTCTTTAAATATAGATTTACTTAAAAATGGATAAAAAATATGTAAAATGTAAACACAGAACCATGTATCACAAAGCATACAATCACTTAAAAGAACAAGGTTAAAATACAAATATAAAGTCCTACCACACTACAATTAAGACTTGTCTGTCTAATGTATTATTACCTTCTTATAGTGCTTATAGTTAGATGTCATTTCAGAGTCCAACAGGAATGTGTCTAAGATCAGGCTCAAGTCTTAGATTAAAACTGTGTCTCTCTCCACCCATTCCATGAGGTCATCTAGCTCCTCCTTTTAGAATATTAAAAATTATACAACCAGGATGTCTTATCAATCAAGAGATAAATTAAATAAGGTGACATCAGCAAAAACTCCTTTCTCAATATGACGCTTTGATCTTGAGAGGTTTCCTGCTCCTCTTTGATCTTTGAGCAGTTCCTATTTCCCCACTTCAAAGGCAGGAGGTCATACACTGCAACTCCTCTGAAATGTCATAAAATGGATATTTTAGTTCCTGGCTTCAAAGCAACACAGATCATAAACAAGGCTATAAAATGTGACTTCTTGGAAGTTAATCACATTACAGAGATCTGCTGTTTAACATATCCTTTCATTTGTACTGAAACCTGGGGGGGGGGTCATCCCAGGAGCACAGGATGTCTCATGACGGAATCACACACTACATTTTTATTTTTAAAAAATCATAGAGCAATCAGAACCAGCTGGCTAAGCGTCACAGGCAGTATCGAAGGCCTTGCTGAAATCGAGGTAGTCGATATCAGCCACTCCTCCATGATTCACCTCCTTCATCATCCAGTCAAAAACATCAATCAGATTTGTTTGACGTGAACTTCCTGCTGTGAATCCATGCTGCCTTGAATTCTGTGCTCCCATGCTCCCCAGGTTTCCAAGTGTTCCACAATCCTCTCCTTAAGCAATGCCTCCATGATTTTACCCACTACTGAGGTGAGGCTGACTGGCTTGCAGTTCCTGCCTCCTCTCTGCTACCACTCTTGTGGAGAGGGACTACATTTTCCCCCTTCCAGTCCTCTGGAACCACCCCTCTATCGAGTAACTCACTAAACAGGGCTGCCAGCAATGCTGCTAGCACTGTCCATAATTCCTTTAATATCCTGGGGTGTATATCATCTGGTCCCATCGCTTTGTCCACCCT
Organism: Neoceratodus forsteri; assembly: GCA_016271365.2. NCBI lineage: Eukaryota > Metazoa > Chordata > Ceratodontiformes > Ceratodontidae > Neoceratodus > Neoceratodus forsteri. The sequence goes on along the minus strand of CM057453.1, from coordinate 105,085,776 downwards.
CAGTTTTGCGAGTTCCTCTAGGACTCTCGCTTCTGTAAAAGGAATGGTGTTTACTCCCCCTTGTTTTTTCTGCTGCCTAGCTGTGGTCGCTGTCCCTCCCCCTTTAGCGTGAATACCGAACAAATTATTCATTTAGTATCAATGCCTTTTCTAGGTTCCCCTCTACACACAGCCCTCCAACCCCTTGAAGCCTTACAACCCCCCCGCCTTCCTTCTGTCACTAATGTATCTATAAAATGTCTTGTATCTATAAAATCTCTTTACCGTCTGTGCTAATCTCTCCTCTGTCTGTGCCTTCATGCTCCTAACTGCTTTTCCATATCCCTCTGTCTCTCTAGGTACACTGCCCTATCCTTGTCTTTCTGAGTCTCCTTGAACTTTCTGAATGCCCTCTTTTTGTCCTTTATTTTCTCTGCCACCTCCTTTGTGAACCATAGTGGTTTGTTCCTTCTTTTTCCCTTGTTCCTCAGCTTAATGCACTGATTTGTTGCCTCCACTATGGCTTCTTTTAGGTGTGCCCAATGCTCCTCAACCACTCCGCCTTGATCCCTTCCTGTCAGGACTTCTTTGATCTCTCTCCCCATCCTAGCAAAGTCCACCCTCCTGAAATCCAGGACCCTTGTCTTTGTGTGGCTCTCCTGTGACACTGTACAGATGCTGAATCACACTGTACGGTGGTTGTTGGACCCTAGGTATCCATTCACCCTGACTTCCTTAATCCTGTCTCCATTGATCAGCACAAGGTCTAAGACTGAATTGTCCCTGGTTGACTCCTGATCCAACTGCCTAAGGCTTGCCCCCTGAAAGGATTCCATGATTTCTCAGCTCCTGGCTGAGGCAGTTGCCGGGATGGTCCAGTCAACATCTGGCATGTTAAAATCGCCCAGCAGCAGTACTTCCCCCTTTGCAGCCATCCCGTGTATTTCCTCCACTATTTCCCTATCCACCTCCTCTCTGTGTCGGAGACCGGTAGATCACCCCTGTGCAAATTGCTGTTCCATTTTCTGGCTCGAGTGTGACGCACAGTGCCTTGATCTCCCCCTGTCCACCTTGCACTGCTGTTGCCTTAATACCTTCTCTCACATAGAGTACCACCCCACCCTCCTTTTTACCATCCCCCTAACTCTCCTGTGTAGGGCGTACCCTGGTACATTAACCTCCCAGTCATGGTTTCCAGTGTACCATGTTTCGTTAATTGCCACTATGTCTAGGTCCGCTTCTGCCATCAGGGCTATCAGGTCTGGGATTTTGTTTCACAGAATTCGGGCATTTGCATACATGGCTGTCATTGTTTCGCAGCCTGTGCCCCTTACATTTCTGCCTTTGCCTTTTTGCTCCCTCCTTCCAGTCCTGTTTTCTTTCTCCTGTCTGTTTACTTCTGCCTTATCTACTGTAATGGGCCCAGGTATATATGTCCCTGTTTCCCCACCTGTCCTCCTTATGCATCTACTCTTGCCTAAATGTTCCCCCTTTCCAACCCTGTTTTCATTCATTTGCTGCCTCCCTTCCCCTGCCTTACCCCTTGTAATGAGTTTGGGAAAATCTGTTTTCAACATTTCCTCCTGATCCATTCTGCTAGCTACTGTGACCTGTGGGGGTGGGCTGCCTAAGTCTCCCTGCTCCTGACACCCCTCCCTCCCGTGGCAAGTTTTAATGCTTGGCAAGGAAGTATCTAAATTTTTCATTGAGAATCGCAGTCCCTTCCCTGGACAAATGTTAGCCATCCCCCCATACAGGCCCCCATCCCTCCAGGTGAGTCCCCAGTGCCCAATGAATCTAATCCCATTTATTCCCCACCAGCCCCTCAACCAAGTACTGAACTCGCTGATGTGGAGATTTCGAGCCTCCCCCTGCCATGGAGTGGCATCACCTCCGAGAATGTTACAGAGCCTGCCACCTCTCCAAGACACCTACTCAACCCCCTGAAGTCCTCCTGTACCTGCTCAATGTTCACCTCTTCCCTGGCTAGGTTATTTGTCTGCAGATGGACCATGACCTCCAGGTCCTCCCTCCTAGCTACTGCTGTGGTGATCCTCTGGATTCACCTCCCCTCCCCTCCCTCCAAGCTGTGCCTCCTGGAAGGCACTTGACCTCCCTCTCCTTCCTGCTACCTGTTCCCAGATCCATTCTCCACACTACTGAGTCCCCCACCAGGAGTAGCTTCCCTATCCTCTGGAGTTCTCTACCTCCCAATCCTGAGTCTCCCTGTTGGAGGACCCACTCATCCTCCCTGTTCGCAACCTCAGGTTCCTTTGTGGGGCTTACCCGGCCCTCCAGGACAGCATAGGAGTTTCTTAATTGGACCAGATGAGGGCTATGTCTCTGGCCCCACCTCCCTCAACCTCCCTGAAGCCACCTTAGTCCAGCCAGCACTCTGTCCAGGCAACTACTGTGGCAGTGGCTGCAGACATGATGGCCTCTGGGTGTGGGCAAAGGCCACCAGTACTCCTGCCAACTCTGCCCAGAGACTGGCAACCTCCGCCCTCAGCCCAGAGAGGTTCCTGCATATGGGGCAGTACCGCAGTACCCAGAATGTCCTCCTGAAGGCTAATGCTCCTCATCCACTGTACTGCACCACTCCCTGCATTTTCCTTTCCTGCTCTACTATTTACTCCTCTTTTAATCCTCTGTAAGCCCTCCTGCTGTTTTCTCTCTCTCCTCTACTGTCTACTACTTCAGTATTGAACTATTGAAGAGATATCCCCTCTGAATTGTTGCTACTGTAGTAGATTGACCCCTTTAACTGTGCTCACTTCAGTTCCCCTGTGGCCTCAGGAAGTTGTACCCTGACAGTTGCTTATAAAGACAGTGGAACCCTGGGGTGAGTTGGATAGGGGAGGGTGGGCAGGCCCCTAGCCTCTGGGTCCTGCAAAGAAAACAATCAGCTTATTGTAACAGAACAGTTTATGATCAGAAAAAAATGAAACCAAACAGCTGCAACCCCTGTGAAATCCCTGAAAATTCCATAAACTTACCAGCAAACAGAAGCCCCTGTTCTGCCCAAACAAAATGGCTAAGCCCACTGAATTTCAGTGAGGAAAACACACAGCAATTTAAACAAAGCTAATCACCTGTAATGTGATGCATGCACTTCTTGCTGCTTAAGGTACAGATTCAACCAATTACTAGAAGCCAGAAACTTACCAGCAAACAGAAGCCCCTACTCCTGCCTGAACAAAATGGCTAAGCCCACTGAATTATATTGAACCACACCATATGGTGATCACTGGTCCCCAGGCGGCCTCCCACCTTGATGTCTGCAATATTGCCCCTGTTAGTGAGTACCAGGTCCAGTTCTGCCTCATCACAAGTGGGTTCACTGACTAGTTGCCTGAAGAATGCCCCCTGCAGAGAGGCCAGGATGTCCCAGCTTCTAGCTGAAGCTGCTGCAGAGAGGCTCCAATCTACATCTGGCAGGGTGAAGTCCCCCACCAGCAGCACCTCCCCCTTTTCTGCCATCTTCCCAGCAGCTTTAGTGCATAGTCCGCACCAGGGTTTCAGTCATGCACTGGGCGACAAGACCCATCCAGGATCTGCAGGACCAAGATCTCAAAAATATGGTGAGGCACTGTGCCAGAAGAGCCCATGGGTACACAATACTGCTGGAAGATGTCCCTGAGGGCTGGAGGCAGGGTGAAGGTACATTTCCAAACTGTCCTGGAGCATTCCTTGAAGGCCTTTGGCCAGGGAGGGATGTCGCTGTGGTAATTGCTGAAAGCTCCGTGGAGTCTCAGCTGTGTGGACAGGGTATGGCATGTGACAACTGTGCCAATACCCTCGCCTGCAGCATATCTGTCAGGAGCCTCTGGCATAGTGTACTCAGAGGCCAAGGACAGGTGCTGGGATGATTCTGCGCCCTCGGAGCGGATGTAAATGAAGAGGAGGTGCAGGATCTGGAAGTGGGTGGCAGCTGGAAACTATACATGGTCAGCATAGGTAAGGTATTGGTACAGCGCTGCACACCAGCCGTGCTTCCATACTGACCCCAGGTGAGGAGCCAGAGAGGACCTGTGATAGTTGGGAGTTCAGGCAGAGGTGGCATAGCCCCAGGAGGAGGGTGGGCAGAGCTAGAAGCTCTAGGGCCTATGCCTGGGCTGTAGATTTGTTCTGCAGACCTCACTGTAGGGGAGTGTATGACAAAAATGCTCAAGCAGGGTTGACCTACAAAAGAGGAACAACCTCAACAGTGCCCAAAGGGGAAAATCCACCCCAGGGAGAGGACAGAGGAGCCATTCAGTCCACTTGGGGCAACTCCAGTCCTCATCATAGACTAGGTCAGCCACAAGACCAGAAGAGAATTCCACAATCGGGCCCCTCCCTGACCCCAAGTCAGTGCTGTCGCCAGACCCAAACTCAAGGTCAGAAAAAGACCTGGTTGCAGGATCCTTCCCAGTCCTACAGCTAGCACTGTCCTTGGTGTTGGGCCAGACGCCAGCTTGAGATCGATCCCCACCATCAACACTGCAAGTGGTGACAAAAGCTGATCCAGTGCTGCAGCTGGCACCAGAACTGGGAACCGATCTGAAGGTGGTGATGTCATGGCACCTCTCTTGGTGTCTGGCCCAGAACCAACACCGGCGACCGGAGCTGATGCCATGTCCATTGCAGGGCTCGGCGCTGCCCTCCTCCTTAGAGCTACAAGGGCTGCTTGAGTCAGAAAATGGCACCTCTACCTCTGCAACAAGGTGCTGCCCACCCCGGTGTCAGTCCCTATGCTGGGAAGGCAAACGGTACTGGGAAGGGGCCAGACGTCATAGCTGGCATTGCCCCATTCACCTACGTTATGAGTAGTGTAAGGAGCCAGAGTGGTACCAGGCCACAACAATGAGGTGTCCTCCATTGCAGACTGAGCACATAGCTTCAGCCTCACCACCAGGGGTGTCCACTGCTCAGGGAGAATGGACTGGGGGGTGCTGAGCTGATCACCCAGAAGGAGCCAGCTATCCACCAGACCCCTCCCAGGGCCTCTGATGCCTCAATGAGGTGAGGTTGGGGAAAGCTCTGTGCTTCCCTGGTACCAGCAGCACCGAGAAGGGGCCCAGGGTCCAGAGCTTTGCAACTTGGGTTCTTGGTGTGCCTTAGAAGGTGGGAATCAGACACCTCAGCTTTGGTCTGTGGAATTTGATGGTACAGAGAACCATCGAAAAATAGGCATTGCAGGAATCCACATCATGTTCCGGGCCAAGACAGGTCCAGCAAACCTGATGTTGGTCCTTTGCAATGATCAATTTCCCACAGGAACACTGACACATAACTGGGGCTTTTATGTCGCTCTTACTCTTTCTTGAGCTCAGACATCATTTACAAAATAATAAACAAAGTTGACATAGCGAAAAGAAACACTTTGGCAATGTTGCAGTACAAAACAAAGTTTGACGATCCGACTGAAGTGCTGCCACTCCCATAGTGTGCACTCGATGGGGGTTAAGAACAGAACTGAGGTGTGTGAGGGAGCCAGCTATGGTTATTGTCTAGCATACGCAGCACCAGAGTATGAATCAGTTGTGAAGACTGATTCTTGGAAGATCATATCAGATAAAAAATAGCCTGGCATAGGCAGAAGAAAAACCATCAGAGAAAATGAGCTGCTTCTCCTGCAACAGGTATGTACCCTGCATAAGAACTAGTGTAATTTATTCAGTTCCAGTGCACAGCACTCTACCAAATGGAGTTAGATTGAATAGTGCCCAGAGGCACAAGCTGCATAGGGATATACCATAAGAAGGTGATAAACCCTGGGCAGAGAGAACGAGGACAATAAAGAAAGACAAAAAGGAGGAAGGCAGTCACTTTCTTTCTTTTTTGTTAGTTGATGTGAGGGCCCTGAAAATGGACCCTCACAAAAGTTTAAAGTTTTTTTTGGGGGGGGAGGGTGGAAGTGGGTACCCAGCAATGGGTCACAACCCCCGGTTTTTGTTGTAGGAAAACTACTTCATAGGGAGTCCAACTGGGGAGATGCCATGGCACCAAGTGATGCTAGCCAGCACCATCAGGTTAGGCTGCCCAGAGGCCCGGGCTGTGCTAGAGCAGGAAATGATGATGAGAGGGTGTGGCAATCAAAGGTGAAGATATTTATTTATTTAAAGGTTTACCAGGGAGGCATGCTGAGCAGACTACTGCTCAACTCCAGGTATGCCCTGGGGGTAGGGTAAATAGAGTACAAACATAAAACATAATTCTGGCAATTTTACAAGGCAACCATACAAGGTGGAAGCACAGCACAGCATTCAGAGTGAACAGTTCATTAGGCTGTAAAAATGTGATATAGATTACAGCTGAGGCATACGACATATGACAATGGGGTGAGGTAACATTGCATTGGATGAAAACAACCCTAAATTGTTAGCTATCCAGAAATCGATAGTCAAGGGCTAACATTGGAGCAAGTGCAGATGGGAGAGACGTGAGTTTTGAGAAGGCAGTTGAGGCGCTGACTGGGGGAGGTGTGCCGGATATTCACGGGGAGTGAGTTCCAAAGTTTAGGCATGCAATAAGAGAAAGCTGACTGGCCAGCTGAGGTGATCATGAGTGGAATGGACAGAAGACGCAAGTCGTTTTTCCTAAGTGTATAACCTAGATTGGTATGGGCTGAGAGGGTGGAGGCAAGATGAGGGAGGGACAGTGTCCAATATTTAAAGATATTCTGGAAGATCAACAGTTATGGTAAGTAGGTAACTTTCATATCTTCTAAGAATCAGTCTTCACCACTGATTTCCACTTATGGGTTCGAGTACCAAGCTTTCTCTTTTCTCCTGAGGGAGGAGATGGTTTACCCTAAGGGTAACAAATAACCTCAGCCCTCTGCATGGGGAGAAAACCTGAGGGTAGTGGCTCCTTAAGGTCTAGTGAGACCTGAGACTGATCAGGGCCAGGTAAGGGATCCTGTGGCGCAGGAGTAGGAGGGTTCCCCAACAGTTCAACTTGACACTTAGGGAGAAGATATAAGCTCTCTGGTAGAGAAGATATAAGCCTCTTGGCAGTGTGAGTTAAGCACCTTGTGCCAGGCCAAAGGTGCCAGTCAAGACAGGTAAAGCCATGCCGTCCACCTGATGCAGACTGTGGTTCCTGCTAACCTAAAGGCTACCTCGTTGGCAACGTAAGATGACCTCGACTAGTGTGCAGCAACCTCCCAGCCCTGAGCGGAAAGATCAATGGCCTGCCTGTCTCGCTCTGCAGCAGTGTAGCTAAGAATGTGCTTAGCTGTAACCACAGGGGATGGTAATAGGTTGTCATAGGTGCCTGGTGTGCAGAAATGCACATTAGGGCACATGTCGAGGAAAAAGCCTTCCTGCCAAGTGCATCTGTCTGAGTGGAATCTACCTCTGAAGTTCCTGTTCAAGTGTGGAGCAGGGTGCTGATCCCCAGGCAGGTCTCTCGTCGATGGCTTTTTCTCTGTGCAGTGGGGTAGTCTGGCAGGGCTCTCGTGGCAAGGCCAAGCCGCATGGAGATAATCACAGATTCAGTCCGAATGAGCTGCATATAGCTTCCAGCAAGCAGAACATAGTTCACACAGCGGGGAACCAAATCACGACCCACTTTCAATGCACAGGACATTTATATGTAAGAACTTCTACAGTACAATACCAGGCAATCCTGCTCCGGTCACAATCGCACAACTCTCTGCACAAATCAGCAGTTCAGAGGTGACTGGAATTTCTGTCAGGCCGATCGCATTCAGCAAAATCTTCAGTCTCCCTCAGGTAGAAGCCTGGTTACAACACAATGGCTTTTTACTCAGATTTAGTCCAAAAATAACTCTTCATTCCCTCTCGGGGCAGCAGGCAGACATGCAGGCTGAACCCCTAGCCTTTCCACAGTTCTCCCATGCAAACTACGTAAAACGGCTGCTCAACTGTCTCGAGCTGTTGCTTCTTCAGCTTCCCACTTAGATCTGGCTAGCCAGCAGATAGCTCAGGGGGTTTCCCAAGATCCAAAAGGTTTGATTAGTCGGTTCAGCTGTCAATCACAACAAAGCTCCCCCTGTAGGTGCAAAAAGGTGCCAACACCCCAGGACTACAATTCCCACAGTTTTACTCCACACCGCCCCTTCATGCAGGCTCCATCTTAGAGTCCCAAGGTGCTGATTGGTCCAATTTGGCAGTTCGGGACCAAAATGGTGGAGATAATCAAAACAGTCCTCGCTGCAAAGAAACAGGTTAGAACAAACTGCAATATATTCACTGCCCTAACAAATGGTCAGCAAACAGTTATATCTTTTAACAGGGCTCCCTCTGCACAATTAGCAATGGCAGAAATGGAGCGATTACCAGGCAGCCCAGGCGGGACTCGAGCATGACAACACTCAGCCCCCCCCAGTTCAATTATAACTGCAATCAGGCAGCTCTTAAAGAGACAGTACATAGAGGCTTTACAGGCACTCCAGGGCATTACCATTTAAATGGCTAGGGTGCCGGACACCAACCTGGCAGTGAGCATTTAAGCAAGCTCTAGGAAGACTTTTTTGGGAACCCCCATTTCAAAGGGGTTACACCCTACCCTGCCTGAGAAACCTGGCATCTGCCTCAAGTCTGTACCATCATGCATCAGTTAACATACTGTAAGCTTATTACTTTACTATACATTTTCACTACACTTCACAATACTATATCCATTCTGACAATACATCAAGCACATTTCACACAGGTAACTTACACATTACTATGCGGAATCATGTAATAACTTCTTGTACATTAAACAGAGTAAGAGGGGGGCCCGTCCCTACTAGCTAACTTGGGGCTAGATGGGGCAGGGACACCATACCTAGAGGGCAGAACAATCAACCTGGAATAGGCACCTAGGCTCAGTTTGGGCAGTGAGCTCTGAGAGTCATAAACCCCTTTGTGGACCACATTGAGAGGCAAATCCACTGGCCTCCCAGGGGAATCATAACTAAAGCGTACTACGGGCTTGACAGCTCGGCCAGTCTTTCTGGGGGGAACAATCACAGTCTCTGTACTCTCAGCACTGGTCCTGGGACTTTCAACACAAGGCAGAGGTGCTTCTGCCTGGGCAGGAATGTCCAAACTTGGAGCACTGTCGGCACCTTGCTCTGTAGGTTCTGTTTCCATAACACTTTGTTCATTTTGAAGACACTCTGACGCTGAAGGGGGATTGTCATCATTCTCACAGCGTTCTTCAGGTTCCAGCATGTCGCCAGAAAGACTCATACCATCAGCCTCTCCTTCAGGCAAATCATACAGTTCCACAATACACAGAGACTCAGCATCTTCGGACGTGATACTTTGCACTTCACTGTCAGGCAGCATTGGCTCCAAGGACGAAGCTGGGGGCTTAGGCAGTCCAGAAGGCCTAGCTTCATCCCCACAATTAATTATGGGATTACCTTAAAACAGCTGACTCAGTTCATAAGAGGGTTAATAGGCAGGGTCACTTTCACTTTCGTCAGAAGTGGACTGACAGTCACTATCATCCTGGGCCTGCCACAGAGAAAACCTTAAATCAGGGACCACTGGGATAGGTTGACTGTCTCTTTCTTGCAGCAGCACTAGTCACTGGTCCAGGGGGATCAATCTCTGAAGGTTCAGCCTCAATCATGACTTGGCCAATAGGTAGCAAGTGGCTACGGTGCATGGTCTTGATGGCTTTGGAGTTGTTCTCGGGGCGCACTTTGTACACAGGTAAATCATCCAACTTTCCTACTACTACATGGGGAAGATGGTGCCATCGATCAGCAATTTTATGTTTACCATGCAGTCCCAAATTTCGCAACAACCACAGTCTTCAGGCAGAAGCTCTTGAGCCTTCACTTTTCTATCATGCCTCTCTTTGTTGGCTAAATTTCTCTTGGCGGCCACTGTCTGGGCCAGTTGACAGGCATAGTTCAATTGGGCTTTCAGTTTTTGTACATATTGCAAATAGTTTTTGGCTCGGACCCCATCTGGAGAAACCCCAAAACAGACATCAACAGGTAGCCGGGGCCTCTCTCCCAAACATGAGGCGGTAGGGGGAGAACCCGGTAGCATAATTTTTCATGCAATTGTATGCGTGTACCAAGGTGCCAATCTGCTGACTCCATTTATGTTTGTCTTTTGGGTGGAGGGTGCCTAGCATGTCTAGCAGGGTGCAGCTAAAGTGTTCTGGTTGAGGGTCCCCCTGTGGGTGATAGGAGGTGGTTCTTGAGTTTTGCACCCCCCTCCATAGAGAGATCATCTCTTTGATTAGCTGACTCTCAAAGTCTCTGCCTTGATCAGAATGAATCCGGTGGGGTGCACCATAATGGAAGAAGACATTTTTCACTAACACCTTGGCCTCGGTAGATGCCTTTGATCTTTGGTGGGAAAAGCTTGGGCATACTGTGTGAAATGATCCATAACTACTAACACACTACCAATGTTTCGCTGATCAGGCTCTAAACTCAAGAAATCTATGCAGACTAGTTTCATTGGGGTGCTGGTAGTAATGTTGACCAGAGGGGCAGCTCTCTGAGGGAGGGCTTTTCTTTACAGGCAGCGACTACAAGTCCTTACATGGTGCTTAACATCGGCCCCCATCTTGGGCCAGTAAAATCAAGATTGTACTAGGTCAAGGGTTCGGTCGATACCAAGGTGGCCCATATTATTGTGGAGGGACCTCAGTATCAAATCTTTGAAGGCTGTGGGTAGGACCAATTGTTGCTTGTCTACTTGGCCACCCCAATCTACTGTCTCTCTATACAACAACTGATTATGCAGCTTCAACTTGGGGCCTTCTTTAAACAATAAAGCAGTTCACAAGTTTGAGGAATGCAACTTGGACACATCTTTCCCTGCATGAAGGGCATCAAGTGCTGGCTGAATCATAGGATCTTGGGATTGAGCCCACTGAATGCTGTCATTGTCAAATTGAGGTAGTGCACTAATATCTAGAGCAGAGAAGTGACAGTACACAGCTGGTATGCAGATATCAGAAGGGCCCAAGCAATCTACTAAGCAGTCCACTGTGTAAGCAGGCATCAGTTCATCTCTATCAAACTTTTGGCACAATGCTCGGATGTCAGGTTCAGATAGCCAGACCCAGTCACTCTTGTAAGTGGGCCTCCGGGATAGGGTGTCAGCATCAATATGATTCAGGCCCGACCTGTATTCAAGAGCATAATCATAGGTAGATAACGCAGAAAACCACCTATGGCCTGTGGCGTCTAACTTAGCTGAAGTCTGCACATAGGTCAATGGGTTATTGTCAGTCTTCACCAATATCTTCGCCCCGTAGAGGTATTCATGAAACTGGTCAATGATGGCCCATTTTAGTGCTAGGAACTCCATCTTATGTACAGGTTAGTTTCACTCTGACGGGATCAGACTCTTACTAGCGAAAGCCACAGGTCTCAAACCATCTTCATGGTCTTGATACAGCACAGCTTCCAAACCCTGTAGACTAGCGTCAGTATGCAGCACATAGGGCTTGGTGGGATCAGCATAGGTGAGGATGGGGGCATGGGTAAGCTTGTATATGATTTCATGGAAGGCTGCTTCACAGTCAGGCATCCAGCGGGGCCTGAAAAGTTCACCTGGGTGGAAATATGCTTTCTCTGGTCCTTGGGTGCCCCTTTTTTGTATTTACGATTGGTGGGAGGGTAACCCTGGGTAAGATTCAAGAGTGGGTGAATCACCTTGGAATAATCTTTTATGAACCTGCAGTAGTAGCCACAGAACCCCAGGAAGCATTCTAGTTCTTTCAGATTGTGGGGCTGGGGCCAGGTGGTCAGAGCTTCAACTCTACTGGGATCAGTCTCTATCCCCTCTGTAGATACTATGTGCCCCACATACTTTACAGAGGTTTGGAAAAACTGGCACTTGTCAATGGACAGCTTGAGGCTGAAATCTTCCAGTCGGTCTAGTACTTTGAACAGTCGGCTCTCATGTTCCTCTAAGGAGCTCCCGAACACAATAGCGTTGTCCAAGTACACCAAGCATTCCAGCAAATTCATATCTCCCACCGCATGTTCCATCAGTCGCTAAAAGGTGGCGGGATGCCTGACATCCCCTGCGGCATTCTCAGTAATTTGTAGAACCCCAAAGGACAAATGAAGGCTGTCTTCTCATGGTCCTCCCTGGGCCATCGGAATCTGGCAGTATCCACTGCGAAGATACAACACTGAGAACCATTTGCTCCAATTCAAACAGTCCAGAGCATCTTGTATACGGGGCATGGTGTATTGATCAGGTATGGTCCGCTGGTTCAATGTTTGATAATCCACGCACATTCTCACAGGCCCATTCTTCTTACGCACAACCACAATGGGTGAAGCATATGGGCTCCTGGATTTTTATATTACACTAGCCTCAAGCATTTCTTGCAGGTGTCTTCTCACATCATCTATGTCTGCTGGAGCCAGGCATCGAGACCTCTCTCGAAATGGCCATTCATCTTGCAAGCGTATGTGATGCTCTGCACCCTGGACACATCCCATGTCCCATTCCTTCAACTAAAGCACCTGGTCTCTCTGGGCAAGTTTTTTGCTGATTCTAGTCTTCCATTCAGCGGGCAATGGGGAGTCACCAAAGTCAAACAAGTCAGGAGTCACTCTAGCTGTCTCACCAAGGTGCTTGTTGCTGGGCAACACTGCAGTGTCTGTGCAGTGTACCGTAGCTAGGGTGCAGCCTCTGTTCACCCAGATCTCCTGATCTGACACATAGTGAATCTGTACCATCACTCATCATGCGTAGGCATGAACACGAGCTGGCAAGATGCTGGGCTTGACCAATAATCCTTCTGGCAATTTTCCATCACCTGGCACATCCAAGATCAGTATTTTGTTCTTGACATCTTTCCTTGGCGGACCTCCCCTTGAAGGGTACACTGGGCATTAGGAGCCAGCACCATTAAATCGGGATCCTTCTTCCACACAACCCCTACCAGTTCATCCGGGTCCACTTCCTCAGGATTCTGTTGCAAATCATAGGCCCTCTTGATCAGGGCAGGAATTCTTAGAGCCCTCCCAGTCTGGTGCCCCTGTTTCTCATAGCAGAGTTGTGCCAGTCTCCCAAACATATGAGCGTTGGTTTCAATTAGCAGGGGAACCCAGTGGGGGGATCCACCAAGGCCAGGGTCTCAACTTGTTCCGCTACTCCAGCCACCAAGGTAGGAAAAGACAGCCAGATCCGAATATACCCCAAGTACAGATATGACTTCTCACTCAACCCCCAGACATGCAAACCTTCCAAGGGTTATAGGGGCACATCCGGCAGGTGCTTCCGATACTAGTCTTGAAACATTATAGTCACTTGAGACCCACTGTCAAGCACAGCCCTCGTGGACACACTGTTCATCTTGTTTGTTGTTTCCATTGAAGGACCCATCACCTCAGACCGTTCAAGTGGCACAGACTTAGATGTCGATTTGGCAGCAGCCTTTGAGGAGTAACTTTTCCGAGCAGCTCCATCTGGTGGCCAGTTGTTGTTCCGTTGAATCAAAGCTAATAGTCTAGTAGTGACCTTCCTCAGATTCTCTGGTGAGTGACAAAAGAAATGAGTGTGTCCATCCTCCCCGCAATGGTAGCAAAATGTGGGTTCTCTAGGATCTCTGGGTGGTCACAGGCTGTCTCCCGGTTTGGGTACATCAAGGGCATTTCGCAGTTCTTTGACTTATGACTTGCGCTCTGGATCCTCTGGGCTTCCACCAAGTTTGGGGGTTCGTGTGGCTCATAGTAGGTCCCCCACCATGGCACTCAAATCTCATACTTCTTCTAATAGGTTACCCTCAGTCTAGGTTTCTGAAGAAACAACATGCACCCCACCCCACTTTTTGCCTCAGTGGGGTACCTGATAAAGGTCAGGTTATCTGGCCGCTTGTGTCAACTCTTTAATCAGCTCTCTTAGCTGCTGCGCATCATCTGCGTCACTTCTCTCTGGTGTCTGGCAGGTACCAACAACCCCAGCATAGGGCTCTCAGCCCTCTTCATCATTCTCTGCTTCATGAATCTCTTTCATAAGATGACAGTACTTGGGAGGATTAGCCTTCCTGTCTTGCAACTTAAGTTTTAACATTATCACACTGGAGTACCTGGCTGACTTTAGAATATAGTCCAATCTGACCCAGTTCAGTTCCTTAGCCGGCACCCCTCCTTTTCTGTGGGCCTTCTGCAGAGCCCTCTCAATTCTAGTAACAAAGACAGACAACTTCTTATTCTTCCATTGCTTGGCAGACTTGAATTTACATAGCAGATTGTCCCCAAACTCAATACTTCCAAACACTCCTTCCGATGCAGAGAGGTATTCAGCTGCAGTAGCCTCTGGACTAGTGGCTCATAGGAAGCAGATGGCCTCCAGTGCAGGGCCCCTCAAGCTTTGCATGAGTCTCTTTCTTTTCTCCCCCTGAGAGCACTGCCAGTCCTGTACCAAGGGGGTAGCATAGTCCATCCATGTTTCAAGGTCATCTTCCCCGGTGGGCACTGGGACGGTGCCCAAGAAAAGTCGAAGTTTACAGTACGAGTCCAAATGCACAGATGGAATTATTATGAGGAAGGGGATTACAGGGGAACTCTTAGGAGAAGCAGGGAACGTAGCCGGGGACTGCAATGACGTGTGTTCCTCAGAAAGGTCTAGCACCTTTACTAGCTCTTGAGTGGTTTACCCTTCAGACGCTAATAAATTAAGCAGCTTATCCTTAAACCCCTCTATATTGGGAGACCAACCAGGGGTAGCCAGATCACTATGCAGGTGAATGACCCTCCTCCCCTTTTGGCAGAATAACAGGGGGTATCTTCTCTGGATCTAAGGGAAAACTGCAGGAGAGTAAAACCACCATGGTCTGCTCGAACAGGTCTGAATCTCTCCCTTTCACTTCAGCTTTGCCCAAACCTTTGACATGTCCCACAGCTTCTACAATAACAGCATTTGTGGCCCCTAAGGGGATATCCAGTAACAGGAGGGCCTGTTGGGGATCAAACCCCTCAGCCTTGCTCCACCCCATCATTCGGTGCACTAACAGTTTATGGGGGTTGATTTTTAGCTAAGGCATAGCAAGGTCCTCCATTTTCTCACCAAATCCAAACATATTGGGGTAATTCCCTCTTTTGGCCACTAGAGGATGATAATCCCAGTGGTGCCTCCAAGATGTAACCCCTAGGTGGCGCTATCCCAAGGGCTACTACCCCTGCCTGCTTGGCTAGTAGCAGGTTAAGGAGCCTGAGTTCTGAAACTGGTGCCTCCACCCAGAGGTCAGGGTTGGTCGTTGTCAAACTAGCCTGGGCACACCCTTCCAGGACACTGTGACCCCCTTCGTTCCCTGCTAGTAGCTGAAACAGTACACAATAATTACTATCACAATTCCCCTGATACACCTTGCAAGTACCCACACTGTTTGCACTTACCACCAGGGCTGGTCCCTCCAGTTTGACCCTGGGACCCCCTATAAAACAAGGTTAGACAGAGCAACTAGCAACAGTACAGTACTTCGAGTACAAACTGGAACCACAGTCAGATTTGAATGCAGAAAAAGTTAGATCTGATTTATTCGGGGATATGAACAAGGGAGTGGCATAATCAGGTTAATTCGCTTAACTGCTCTATTAATCATACAGCTGTGCATGCATTCAGAGCCCCTAAAACAGTCACACCCTCTGGGTACCCAGGTGGATGAAAAGGGGCTAGCCAGGACCGTTGCCCGGGGTAGGCCAGCGTTGCAGCCGGTTGGGGCCCTGTGATGGAAAAAACAACATGCACAGTACACACTATTTGTAATTCGGAGCCCGATGGCTCAGTTTGTGAAGAAGGAAAACAACAAAGAAATTAGATGACGCACTTAAATTAACTGTTGTTGCAGGGAGCTACCCTGATGGTTACTCACGATACCCAAGACTGGACACAGGATGGACGAGAATCAAGACAGCAGGTGGTTGATCTGGAGTGCGAGAAGCAGGGCCCACACGATTCATCGAGGCATCATTCCTGTTCAAGCATGGAGCAGAGGGCTGATTCCCAGGCAGGTCTCTCGTCGATGGCTTTTTCTCTGTGCAGTGGGGTAGTCTGGCAGGGCCCTCATGGCAAGGCCCAGCCGCATGGAGATAATTGCAGATTCAGTCCCAATGAGCTGGATACAGCTTCCAGCAAGCAGAACACAGTTCACACAGTGGGAAACCAAATCATGACCCACTTTCAATGCACAGCACATTTATGTGTAAGAACTTCTACAGTACCAGGCAA
Source organism: Neoceratodus forsteri (assembly GCA_016271365.2). Taxonomy (NCBI): domain Eukaryota; kingdom Metazoa; phylum Chordata; order Ceratodontiformes; family Ceratodontidae; genus Neoceratodus; species Neoceratodus forsteri. Next base: position 105,069,634 of record CM057453.1, on the reverse strand, counting down.
TCCTGCTCCGGTCACAATCGCACAACTCTCTGCACAAATCAGCAGTTCAGTGGTGAGTGGAATTTCCTGCAGGCCGATCACATTCAGCAAAATCTTCAGTCTCCCTCAGGTAGAAGCCTGGTTACAACGCAATGGCTCTTTACTCAGATTTAGTCTGAAAGTAACTCTTCGTTCCCTCTCGGGGCAGCAGGCAGACATGCAGGACGAACCCCTAGCCTTTCCACAGTTCTCCCGAGAAAACTACGCAAAACGGCTGCTCGACTGTCTCGAGCTGTTGCTTCTTCAGCTTCCCATTTAGATCTGGCTAGCCAGCAGACAGCTCAGGGGGTTTCCCAAGATCCAAAAGGTTCAGTTGGTCGGTTCAGCTGTCAATCACAACAAAGCTCCCCCTGTAGGTGCAAAGAGGCGCCAACACCCCAGGACTACAATTCCCACAGTTTTACTCCACACCGCCCCTTCAAGCAGGCTCCATTTAAGAGTCCCAAGGTACTTTTTTTTTTTTTCCCCAAGGTACTTATTGGTCCAATTCGGCAGTTCTGGACCAAGATGGTGGAGATCATCAAAACAGTCCTCGCTGCAAAGAAACAGGTTAGAACAAACTGCAATATATTCACTGCCCTAACAAATGGTCAGCAAACAGTTACATCTTTTAACAGGGCTCCCTCTGCGCAATTAGCAATGGCAGAAATGGAGTGATTACCAGGCAGCCTGGGCAGGACTCGAGCATGACAACACTCAGCCCCCCCCCAGTTCAATTATAACTGCAATCAGGCAGCTCTTAAAGAGACAGTACATAGAGGCTTTACAGGCACTCTAGGGCATTACCATTTAAACGGTTAGGGTGCCAAACACCAACCTGGCAGTGAGCATTTAAGAAAACTCTAGGAAGACTTCTCGGGAACCCCCATTTGAAGGGGGGTTACAATTGTCCTCGCAGAAGGATGTTGGTGGAGATGAATCACTGACTCCAGGGACTGTGGGTGTTGGGGGGGGCTGTACTGGGCCCTGTCAGACTCCCTGTGCCAACTCTCTGAGGCACCAATGAAATCCTGGTGTTGATCCCAAGTTAATTGCCCCTCAGGTCCTATGAATGAGGTTACCCACTCTAAAAAAATTGGAGAGGCCCTGCTACAGGGGATCAATACTCCTTGTCTTGAAGACCTGGGCCTGGGCCGCAGAACTGTGTAGGGATCCTCACCCAAGTGGAGGGCCTAGCAGATTCACGCAAAGAGTGTTGTCCTACATCCAAGGAGTGACCCGAATGGTGCTCATGGGAGGAACCCCAGGTAAGGTGAGCAGAGCCATACAGGTCCCACAGGGAAACCCTGGTCCTCACCATTAGCAGAGATACCCAGCAGTTCTGGGGAAACTCTGCCTCCGGGCCACTATTTGACCCAGAGCTGGTGCCACATACGGCAATGGGCTCTACATCAATGTCAACCTCAGAGACAGGGTCATCCCAGTCACCATGGCCTGCACTGCCCTCGACATCATGCTCAGTGCCAACTTTGATGTCACTCCAAGAGCCATCACTCTCCTTAGTGTTGCGAATGACACCAGAGTCAGGGATTACCTTGCGGTGACATCATTCTCAGCACCTCGACTGAAGCGATGCCTAGAACCTACTCCATGACCATCACCACCACTTCTATCACCATATTAGGTGCCATAACCCTCTTAGGTGTCATGATGGTAACAACCTCTGAACTGGCAACAGTGCAGACAGCACTGGTGACAGTTTCTCTTCTAGCACTACAGTCTCAGTCTGGCATCGTCCCTGATGCCACCCACTGTGTCATCACCACAAACAGTGACAACAGCAAAGGTGACTCCAAATAAGAACTTTGAGGTATCCTCCAGTCTAGACCAAGTGCCACTGGGCATGTCTGATGTTCAGGGCAGGAAGACTGTGGAGGTTTCGCAGTTGACAGCCCACAACTGTCCACCAGACCCAACCATTGCAGGAGAACTCCGTACTTCCACAGAACCAGAGGTAGCAGGAAGAGGCCCAGGAGAAAGGCCTAGTGATCTGATCTTGGACACAAATGTGTGACACCTGCTTCCAAAGGTGGGGATCCGGTGACCCCACTTCAATGCACAGTTCTCTGGGGTGTGGTTGTCCATGGAGAATCAGGGGTCACACGCATTCATGTTGTACTTCGGTCTAAGACGGGCCATGCAGATCTGATGCTAGTCCAGAACAGCCACTGGTTCTCCACAGTGGTAAGGACACATAATGGGTGGCTACTGGACATTCTTCGGTGATTTCACACTTCTTTATTGGACTTTGCCATCATGGGAAAACAAACACCAGTTGCCGTCTCTTCCGAGACTCAAGGGAGAAAAGAGGGGGGTACCCTATCCAATGGACCATGTCTCTGTCCCCCCCCTCAGTGGAGGAGAGAAGAGAGACAAAGAAGGACAGCTAGGAAGGGAGAATCCCTGCACACCCCTCCCCCCCACATGCTCCAGCAGAGCTCCCCTCCCAAGGGGTTGGCCCAAACCCAGTGGATCTGGGCCAAGCCAGAGGGGGAAGAGACCCCACCACAAGGCAGGGGTAAAGGGGGAGATGGGGGTTACAGGGGGAGACCCCCCAATGCCAGGGCGCAGATGTCACTCACTCTCCTCCCAGCATGAGCCCTTCAGCTTTCTGGAAGGGTCCAAACCAAGAAGAGTAGCCCCACCCAGAGGAGGGAAGAGGGCAAGCTGGGACTGAGGCCTTGAGGGTGGGATTCAGTGATGAATGGTGAAGATACACAAGAAGATCAAGAATTACGATAGGTACGTAATTTTCATATCTTCCCTGTGTAAATCTTCACCACTCATCAGTGGTGGGTGAGTACCAAGCCCCCCCCGAAGGAGGCCCTGCATTTCCCTGAGGAATGTGAATCCCTCAGCCCCCACAGGGGAAGACTACAGAGGGGAGAGGACCCTCACAGGCCATTTAGGCCTGTGATTGGTCAGGGTGAGGAGGGATCTCCTGATGGCTGGGAGACGGAAGGTGCCCCCGAAGTGCCCTCCTTGCCCTGTGGGAAAACAGGCAGATCTCCCGGAAAGCAGAGGCAAGCACTCTACTCCGGGCCAAGAGTGACAACTGTGATAGATGAAGCCACGCCGTCCACCTGAAGCAGATTGCTGTCCCTGCAAGTTGGAAGCTACTTCAATGGTATCGTAAGATGCCCTTGCCTGGTGTCTTGTAAGCTCCAGACCCTGAGCAGAGAGGGCAATGGCTTGTCTGGTCACCTCTGAGTCAGGCAGCTGTGCCAGCACCTGGCCAAGTAGAGACCACAAATGCCTGTTATGGGCAGCGTGGTGTGCCCGATGAGAGGAGATGCACAGCATAATGCGCACCGAGGAGAAAACTCTCCATCCCCAGCAGTCGAACTCCACAGAGTCCACATCTGGGGGCCAGTCGTGCATTGGGTTTCTATGCCCATAGGTAGTGTCCAGGATCTTAACCCCTGAAGCAGGGTGAGACATAGCTCCTGAAGATTCCTAGGGTGCTCAATACCTGCGCTGGCATTCCCAGGGGGCAAGATCTGGGGAGGAGGGACACTACCAGGTACGAAATGACTCTTTCTGGAAAGGCACTGGCCAAAGGGGGACCACGAGGTGGTCTGCACTGAATTTGCTAAGGAATGCTGAAGTCGTCCACTCAGGATTGCTCGTGAGGAAGCGCTGATACCCTGTCTGGTCAGCATCAGAGGATAGATGGACTGTAGATTCCCTTTCCCCAGGGGAGGAAGGTAAGGAGGTAGACGGGCCTGAGGATTCAGAGTCCGACTGCTGCGGAGGAGAAAGGCAGAAGACCCTCTCGCCCATGGCACACACATAACGGGGAAAGGCAACAGCAGTGGCCCTGAACTGTTCCCAAGTTAAAGGCCCCGTAGGACCAACATGACCTGAGAGCTGAGGGGGAGGATGCAGAGGCAAGGGGGAAGGCATCTCTGCACATTACCTCTACCAGGGCTTAGAGACCCGACAGGTGACCTCACACCTCTTGGAGGGCTGCTGGTCCGCGCAGCCAATGGCCACTCAACCAGCTCAAAGTGACTGAGGCTGAGCCCTGAAGGGGAAACTCCCCTATAAGGAGACTGGGGCTGCATTGCCCAGAAGGGCAGGCCCGAGCCCCACCCAGTGAGGTCATCCTAAAGGAGACGAGGGAGAGAAACTGGGCTCAAGGCTTTGGCTCTGCCCCAAGCCCCAGAAGGCCCCCAGGGAAACCGTCACCCCGCACCCTGTTCCCTCAACCCCGTCGACTCTGAGGACAACCTCTTCCTCACTCCCAGGGACAGAGACACTTCCAACCCCTCAGGCCCCTGAAGGGGATCAAGGGAGAAGAGACCCCTATCCTTGTCCCTACCTCAGGACCCCCAGGCAGCGCCAACACCAAGGTCGGCATCCACCAGGGACACCAAGGCCAGGACCACCATCCCTACAGTCCTGGAGTCACTGTCAGGTCTCAGAGACTTTGCACCTAACCCTGTGCCGGGCCCAGAACCAACTGCAACAGCCGAGGGGGGAGCCTGGGAGGGTGCAGTGACACCAAGCACAGGAGGGCCCTCTGATTCTGAAGAGTCAGGCTACCAGTCAGGGTCTGCCTCTGAATCATACAGCTCTGGAGAGCAGGAGATGTAGCAGACCTCCACCCCAGAGGTCTTCCCACCCACGGCGCCATGTCGCCCTGATCACTGGCACCGGAAACAGCACCAGGATCTGAGACAGCACCAGGAGCGGTGCTGAGGAGCCACCCATGCTGGGCCCAGCAGCTGTGGGCTACGACGCTGGTGGAGCCTTCACCTCCAAGGAGATGACTGCCGATGCGGTGCTCTCGGCTCGGCCCCAAATGGAGCCAGACCAACCTTCTGGCATCGCAGAAGGAGCCCTTGCCATGGCAAGGCTAGAAAGGGCAGCCTGTATAGAGCAGGAAGGGAACCCAGAAGAAGGGCAAGGAACCTGCCCTCAGCAATCCTGGTGCGACGGTGTCCTCCAAACTTTGGCGGCGGGCAGCCAACTTTGAACACGCAGTGTTCTAAAACACTTCGGTCCATTGAGAAGTACATGTCACATCAATCCATATCATGCTGTAGACCCAGGCAGGTTAGGCAATGTTCATGTCGATCCATAGTGGACATCTGTCAGCTGCAGGGACACTGGCACATAGGGGCACGACCCGCTTTGGAACATTTCTTTTTGTCCCCGGATGGACCCAACATGACCAATGGCTACTAAACACAAATACAGAAAAGACTCAGTGCCACTTTAAAATAAAAGGAAAGATCTTACTGGTAATCCTTAAAATGGCACCGAGTAGCTTGGTAGATGGCAGAACTGAGATGGTGGTGTCAAAGGGCAGTGTCAAAGTTCTGCACTGAAAAACAGGCTGCACTAGGCTGCGATGATGCACTTAAGCACGAGCTGGACAGCTGGTGAGGTGCTGCACTCTCAATGGTGGGAGAAGCAGAACTGAGGTGGGGGAGGAGCCAGTGCCAGTTATGGCCAACCTGCAGGCGTGACGCCGTGCATCCACCTTGTGGGCAGCACCGTGGTGCTGACTCCTCCCCCTTGAGGCGAATGCAAAAAAAAAAAAAAAAAGCTCCCTTGGGGTTGGGTGCTGTGCCTCCAGCTGACACCCACCAGTGAGGAATGGTGAAGACTGACACAGAAGATCTGAGGTTAGTGAGGAAGCTGGCAATGGTTATTGGCTGGCACATGGCACCACATGGGGGAATGCATAGGTGCTGTGCCCAGCAGACATGGCTGTCCCCCTGGGCAAACGCTTTGCTTCTGCAGGATCCTAGTCTCACTGGCCCTGACCTGTAAGTGGGAATCAATGGCAATAATTGATTCCTGGAAGATTTACACACTCTAAATAGCCTGTAGAAGGCAGAGAGGGAGATATGGTGACTGTTCACAGTACCAAAAGAGACAGAAGGTGAAGTAAGCACAGATGTTTGAATTGCTCACTCCAAGCAGCACTAGAGGATAAGCACTCAAAATAAAGGTGACAGAGGGGTGCAGGATAAGGGGAAAGATTAGAAAGCATTGTTTGTCTTACCTATACTGCGCTGTTGTTCTTTGCCCAGAAGCTTTTATGTGCCACAGTATCAAAGACCTTGCTGAAGTCCAATTACGACTATATATCTATGACCCTGACCCTGTCCACCTCTCTGATCACCCCCTTAAAGAAGCTGATCAGGTTGGTTTCGCAGTATCTGCTCCTCTTAAAGAGAGGGGCTGAGAACCTTGACCTTAACCAAGTGCTGCATTATCCTCTTAGAACTAAATAGAATAGCGATGCATTGTCCTGTTTTTAATAATGGATTTCAGGACCTTGCCCAGCACTGATGATGAGCTGATGGCATGTAGTTGCCTGATGTTGCGCCCCAAAAGATGGGAACAACACTGGCCACTTTCCAGTGCTGTGGAGCCACAACTGTACACACAGACTCATGAAAGATTACTGCATGCGGGCCCACCAATCTTTCTTTTAGCTACACTACATTTGTATGGTTTATTTTGTCATGGTTCACCCTGATGCTAAGGGCCTTCCCAATGAGCACCCCTGGACCTTTTGGTGAGCACTGAAGCAAAGTATTTATTCAGTTTCTCTGTCATTGCCCCGGCTCACTCACAGGTTCACCTACTCCTAGTTATCAGGGGCCTAATCCCCTCCACCTTTCATTCATGCAGTGGAAGAAGGCTCTGGTACTACCCACAGCTCCTACTGCTTTCCTGACTTTCAGACCAGGAGAGGTTTGAGGAACTGGGGAAGCTATGCTTGGAAATAGGGAGGTCCATGGCATTCTCAGAGGTGCTACCAGTCCCAAGGGTGAGCAGGGGGCAAGAAAGGAAAGGATAGCAGAGTTCAGCTCCTGGCTGAGAGACTGGTGTAAAGCACAAGGGTATGGGTTGGTAGGAGGATGGGGGAGATACATGGACTAACAGAGATCTGTACATAAGGGACAGTTTACACCTGAATGGGGCAGGTAAGGGGGTGCTAAAGAGCAAATTAGAGGATTATATTGTTTCAAGAGGGTATTTAAACTAGGTAGGGAGGAGTCAAGTGCACAACTAGCATGCAGGGTCACCAGGCTGGAGTGCAAAAAGCACTGTCCCCCCTTGATAATGTTGAGGGTAAGGGAAGGGGACCACTGAGAGGAGGGGGCAGACTAAGGAGCCGAGGGGGGGAAGATGGAAGGGAACAGGTGGAAGGTGGTCTCTCTAAACGCAAGGAGCCTGGGTAATAAAACAGCAGAGCTTCAGGTGCTCCTTGCGGAGGGGAGTGTGTATGTCGCTGCAGTGACTGAGACTTGGGCCACCCAGTACCATGATTGGGATCTGGCAATCACAGGGTATAAAATTTACAGGAAAGACAGGGGGGTTGGGAGGGTAGCACTCAATGTGAGGGAAGGGATCAGATGTATGAGGGACGAGTGGAAGGACAGAAGCACTATGGATGCAGCTTCTGGACTCCAAGGTTAGAAAGCTGAGGCTGGGGGTGGTGTACAGACCACCAGCCCAATCAGTGGAACTGGACAGAGAGATAGTGCAGCAAATAAGGAGGGTGTGTATAAAGGGGAGTGTGGTGATTGTGGGGGATTTCAATCTGCCGGGGGTAGATTGGCGCACCCCTGCCACCTCCAGTGCCAGGGAGGAGGTGCTCCTGGACACGATCCAGGATGGTCTCCTGTCACAGTTGGTCAGTGAGCCAACACAACTAGGTAACACGCTGGACTTGGTGCTGTCAAATAGGAAGGCAGTGCGGGAAATAAGGGTGGAAGACCCATTAGCTGGTAGTGACCACCAAACAGTGTGGTTCACTCTCAAGTTGGGGAGGGAATCTGGAGGCACAGTAACAAAAGTAGTGGATTTTAGGAGGGCAGACTTTGGGAGGATGAGAGAAATACTGCAAGGAAGACTTCAGGGTATTAGGCCAGAGATGAATGCACAGCAAAAGTGGGAAATGATTAAAACTGGGCTAACAGAGGCTACAGAAGCTTGCACCAGGACTAAGAGCAAGAAGTGCAGAGCCAGGAATCCATGCTGGCTGAACAAAGAAGTTTTGGAGGGAGTGAGGGTGAAGAGAGCTGCATACCAGAAGTTCAGGAGAATGAGGAAGGAAGAGGACAGGGAGGCTTATGTGAGTTGGTCCAAGGAGGTGACCAAGTAAATGAGAGTAGCCAATGCCTCCAGGGAGCTAGGGTTAGTGCAGGGCATCAAGGGAAGGAAGAAGGACCTTTTTTAGATATGTCAGGGAAAAGAGGAAGTGCAGAGACCTTATAGTGAAGATAAAGTGGGAAGGGGAGTGGGTAGAAAAGGGAGAGGAACAAGCAGAAGTACTAAATGAATAATTTTACTCCATTTTCACAAAGGAGAAGGATGGTCCACTACCACTATGGACTGGGAGGGTGGGGGTGTGAGGGGAGGAGACGACTGATGGAATGATAGAGGGTAGTATAGTACTAGAGGGTCTGAGGGCATTAAGGGTGGACAAGGCACCAGGTCCTGATGGCATCCACCCCAGCGTGCTGAGGGAGATGGCGGAGGTGTTGGCCAAGCTGCTGGCATACCTGTTTAGCACCTCCCTGGACACGGGATGAGTGCTTCAGGACTTTAGGGTGGCCCATGTGGTGCCCATACACAAGAGTGGCTCTAGGGACAAGCCAGGAAATTATCGGCCTATCAGTCTCACTTCCATAGTGGGTACACTTATGGAGACGATACTGAAGGAGAGACTGGTGTCATTCCTCAAGGGTAATGACCTCCAGGATGGGCAGCAGCACGGGTTCATCTTGGGGAGGTCTTGTTTGACCAATCTAATAGAATATTACAACTGAGTAACAAGACAGCAGGATATGGGTCATGCTGTAGATGTCCTGTACTGGGACTTCAGCAAGGCCTTCGAATCAGTGCCTCATGGGAGGCTGGGGGGAAGCTGACTGCTGCGGGGGTGGGGACAAAGCTGACAAACTGGATAAGGAACTGGCTGCAGGGGAGGCTGCAATGGGTGGTAGTGAGGGGGAGCTCTCGACACTTAGACCAGTGAAGAGCGGTGTGCCACAGGGCTCGGTGCTGGGCCCAGTGCTATTTAGGCTCTTTATCTCAGATATTGCACACGAATTTGGGAGCAGGATTAGTCTGTTCACAGTTTATACCAAAATGGGGGCAGTGGTGGATGAAGAGATTGGATGGAAACAACTACAAGGGGACCTAACCAAACCGGAGCTATGGTCAGAGAAGTGGCAACTGGGATTCAATGCGAAAAAGTGCAAGGTTATGCACTTCGGGGCAAAGAACCAAAGGAGGGACTATTGGTTGGAAGGGGTGCGGCTAGGGATCACTGAGGAAGAGAAGGACCTAGGGGTGTTGGTAACAGGAAGCATGAACAACTCTGCCCAATGTAAGAAAGCAGCAGCTAATGTGAACAGGATGCTGGGCTGTATCACAAAGGGTTTCTCATCCAGGTATAGGAAGGTGATCCTGCCCCTATACAGATCTTTGGTCAGGCCACACTTGGAGTACTGTGTGCAGTACTGGCGGCCGTATCTGAAGAGGGATATTAATTTACTGGAAGGTGTGCAATGGAGGGCAACAAAAATGTTACAGGGGATAGGGTCAAGACCTAAGAGAACAGGCTGAATGAGCTGAATATGTACATGGAATGGGGGGTATGATTGAAACATTCAAGTATTTGAGGGGGATAAACAAAGCTAACACTGAAGGGGTGTTTAAACTGAGGAAGAGTAGGGACGTGAGGGGGCATGGAATAAGATTGGAGGGTGGAAGATTTAGGAGGGAGATGAGGAGGCATTACTTTACGGAGAGGGTAGTGGCTGAATGGAATGTTCTACCAGAGGGGGTGGTATCAAGTAAGACAGCAGAAAGTTTTAAGAGGGTGTGGGACAGAGCACGAGGGAGGATCTGGGTAGAGGGGGCTGAGGCCATCATGGGAATGATAGATGGGGAGGAGGTTGGGGCAGCTGCAATATAGGGAGCTAGCTGCACACTCGGGCAGACATTGATAGACCGGGTGGCCTGTTTCTGCTGGCAGATTCGTATGTTCATATGTAGACCCTCCTTGGCTTCCTTAATTCAAGCTCTGCAGTCTCTTGGTGGTTTTTTTTTCTTTACACTGCCGTCTGGCCTGGAGGCAACCCATCTCTTTCCAAAGGTTAGACACCTTCTTGTGAGGTGGAGTGGCCTTGTGGCTGAGGGGCTGAGCCATGAATTTTGAGACCTAGTAGACCTGGGTTTCAGTCCCACAGCCACCACTCCCGAGCAGGTCACTTAATTTCCATACTTCTTTCTCTTCTGGCTTACACCTGGAAACTAGCTTTGGGTCAGTGTGCCTTTCCCAGTCAGAAATTCTAAACAAAGTATTTGCTCACAATCAGTTGCCTTAGGTCCCCTTTGAGTTTCTAGCATGTTTTTTGTTTTCAATATTTGCCCCATTTCTCCTTGACAGATGCCAGGTCCTTCCAGCTGCCCAAGCCCTTCTGTCTGCCGTAGGAGTCATTCTATGGACCAATCTGCCACCAGCCTCTATTTGACATCCTCTCCAGCATTTCCATGTAATCCACAGCCAGTACCCTGTGGATGCTCCCTCCCCGGGTCCCCAAGCCAGGAAGAACTTCACTTGATGATCGAGGTCTAGGAGGAGGAGGAGCTGGCAAGACACAGAAAGAGTTGATATATAAGTTCTGATCTTTTGTTTGCTGACCCTGCTGTCCTCCCAGGGCTATGTACAGTCACAGAGGACTGTACTTAGCCCTTGGAGAAAAGCAGACCCAGAAAACATCTGATTTTAGATTATAAAAGCTCTAACATGTGCTGCAGACTATTGAATCTCCCACTGTTGCCTGTTACCCTGATGTCAGCTGCAAGGGGCTCTGGGATTTGCAGTAACAGAAAATGTCAGCCTGTAGCTAAGCAAAATAAGTCTGATACAATCTACTATACATTACAGTAAACAGCAGATAAACCAAAACATTTTTGCAAGCAAAGTGCACAATGGGACCAGCCTAACAGCTGAGTGTGGGGCCGTTTGTGTTGACTATTCACCTTTAAATGGTGGACTGGAACTGTTTCAAGCCTGTCGTTAGCCCTCTCAAGATGCAAGCATATGGCCAGGAGAGTGAAGTCCCTCAGGATCAACACTGTATCAGATTTGACAGATCTTTTAATTTTCCTGATCATGCTGTGCCATGCTGTCTTGGGGCTTGCAGCACCCCCGCCCCAAGGAGACTTGACTGTGTCCTGTGTTCTCTACCCAGCTAGGATGGACTATGTGGGACTGTCCAACACAATGACATCCTCATTTACAAATAAAGACCCCCTTCCCATCAGGCCTAGCCCTTCAAAATAATCTGGAGCCCTCTATCTTGATGTCTTATTTTCCTCTTCCCCACCAGGCCTCAATAAGTGCTACAAAGTCCTGCCTTTCAAAGTGCATCGGGCTCTCAAGCTTGCCCATTTTGTTGGATGTGCTCCTCATGCTGATCTGCATGCAACTGAGGGTAGTTTGTCCTCTATGCTTCCTCACCTCACCCCTGGGTCTCCTCTCTTGATGCTTAGGGTAGATGGATATGTTACTCACTGTGGTAATAGCTTTTATTCTAAATGATTATAACAGCCAGTAAAACTTGCACATCATCTTCACGAGGAATATGGTGATCTAAAAGTGAAAGTCTTTTTTAAAAATGCTCTCCCACAGTGCTGGTCTCTAGCCTCCCAGCATTCCAATGATAAATCATTGAGCTGAAGAGGCCAGGAGTCTGTAGGCTTAATTTGTATGCCAATTATACCATAAATTGGTTTTCGTGGCACAGAACAAGCAATAGCATCCATTAAAAGCTCAAGCTATAAATAGCAACTGATTCTTAAGAATGTAACTGCCTTACCCTAAGAAGAGGATGCAGGGAACAGTAGTTTTTCTGGCTGTTCTAACCCTTTAGAACAACAACTGTTAACTGCAGTGAGTAACATTTCCTTTTAACGACAAGAATTAGAATAGCTCAGCAAAATGTATGCAGACTGTAAGCAGTACCAAGTTGGATGATTTTTGGGTTACTTTGGGAATAAGTTTTGAAGTACAGAAATCCCAAATCTAGCATTCTCTCGAGCCTATGTCTACTCCGAGTGGAGTGTGTTTTGGTGCCATCTGGAGATACTTTCCTGGCCTTGGCATAGTGGAAATCTATTGTGGATATTATAAAATCAGTTATGAGGGATCAATGCAGAGGGTCTATAACTCGATGACCATCCTCGCAGATATAATTGCCACCAATACTGTTTTCCAGGACAGATATGTTAACTCAGAGGTGGCCATAGACTCAAAGGAGCTGGACATTAACTGAGCAAGGATCAGGTTGAGGTCACAAGCTGACATAGGCTCCTTCCAGGAGGGTACATATGTGAGAGGCTTTTAAAGAATCTTAAAATGTCTGAACTCAGTTATTGAGAGGCTGTAGTTTATTTTTTTTTTCTTTTCTATCAGTTTTTATCCTGTCTGCCAACCTGGCTCCCTTCAGGACTGGTTCCCCAGACCCATCACCCAGCTTCCTTTGGCGTACCTTCTGTGACTGGCTGCTGTTCTCTGCCAGAGGACATTGGGAAAGCCCAGTCAGCGGAGTTGGGACTGCGAGAGACTGGTCTGTCATCTTGCAAGGATCAGAGGTTTCCTCCTTAATTTTCTCCCTGAGCCCACATTAAGTGCAATGACACACTGTCTGTACCTAGAACCTCTAGGTGGCAGCCACTGAAAATCTCAGTCCTCCTGCTGTAGAGGCATAGATCAGGAAGCACAGGTAAACCAGGAGAAGTTATGAAATTCCCAAGTAGCATTTTATCAATACAAATAATAAAATTGTGCAGGATAGCTCTTGACATAGGCAGTTCAAACAGACAAAAGTCCTTTATCAGAGAGTGTCTTTAAAATCTCCATCTCTCGAGCCAGCCCGGTGGTGCTGGAGGTTGAGGTGCTGGTCGCTACACCTTGCACCGTGCTGGTGACCTGGGTTTGAGAATGAGCCTGGGCACAAGAGGTCAGCAGGGGGAGAGAGAATCAAGCATTCGGACCGCTCTCCTCTCTTGGGGGGAGGGAGACTGGTCATCCCACTCATTGACTGCCCTCTGGTGGTGACTGGAGGGCAGTATGAGTTGGGAGGCACACGCTGATGTGCTTACATCAGTGGGGGGGATGGGAGAAACACAGAGGAAAAACTGAGCTTGGCAGCACTTGATGGTTCGCCACACCCCGAGGGCCAACCCCGGCTTCTGCATTGGGTCTCTGGAGAGGGGGTTTTCCACCTTCTTCCTGGCCCCACCATGGGTGGAAATTTGCAGGGGAACTACCAGAGTCAGCAAGTGCGGGAAGCAGCAGGAGGAGAGAGAGTACCTCCATCAGGAGGGTCGAAGCCACCTGCCAGGGCTCAAGGAGGAAAAATCATGTATGGAGAAAAAAGGAAAAAAAATCTCCCTCTCTCTCTCCTCCCACCCCAAATAAAACATTGTTCTCTTTTATAAGATTCATTTTCCTGGCAATTAAAGTCGCATCCTGCTCTTGTAAATTACACCACCTGGTTCCACAAAATATATTAAGACTTTGTCAATTTCTTTCCTGCGAGCAGCCTGAAGAGTACGTTATTCTTCTTAACAGGTGCAATAAATTAAGAAATCCTGTCTCTGGGCTGATTTCATACCAGTAATTCAGCAAACAAGCTTGTGGATGTCAAAATACAGCTCAAGGTTAACCTCACTATGTTCTAGATAAACCCAGATAACTTTGTGCATTCATTTCAACAATATAACTGTGTACATTTGCAAACCAAGGGGGTCTCAGTTTCACATAAACATTCACATATATTTTTTAACCAGAAAGAAAGAAAGTGAGAAACAGCAAGTGAAGGAAGGGAGAAAACAGAGGGAAACTGTGGGACTGTCAGAGTGGACAATTCCTAGGTGCCACAAGGAAAATTTGATTGCATGATCAGACAGGCAAGAGATAGACAACTGATGAAATAGGACAGGTCAGAACAGAACCTTGCTTTTAACTCTGCATGGCAAATAGGACAGGGTCTTACCCAACTCTGACACACGTCCCTCCCTAGCTGGCCCCCAAGCAACCAGCGTCCATTTCCAAACCCGGATTACTGGCGCCCAGAGTCTCAGACCTCCATGCCACTGTGCCAGCTTGACAGTCAGTAGTTTTAAGTCAACTACAGTCACTGTGAGATGACTAGTTTTAATTCATCTCACTAGCCATTGTGCGCTGGAAAAAAGTTGAAAAGCTCTGTTAAAACAAGGCAGAAGTACTTTACTGCCAACCACAGCCACTATGAGCTGACTAATGTAGTAACATTCACCCAGTCACTGTGAGCCAAAAAAATGCCTACAGTGCAAAACAATATGGACAAATGCAATTTAAAATCTATTTTATTCAAACAAGAACCATAAAAACAGAACTACTAGTCTGTAAAACTAAACCGCAAACTCCACCACAGTCCTGAGCTAGGCCATGGTTCCCAGAACCACATGGGAACCATGTAAATAGTCCAAAAATAATTTTGCACTAAAACACAGACTGGGAGAACAAACATATATTAATAAAATATATTTTATAAAACAATAACACTTTAGGGCTTAGCCATCAAATTAGTGCGGAGCACTATCTAGGGCACTCACTCTCTTTAGCATGAAATAAACATCTGCCATTGGAATGTTGGGAGGCTTGAGACGATGAGATGCAAGAGAGAGACACGGAGGGGGAGAAAGAGAATGAGAATCTCTGAAAGAGATTCAAAGTTATGGGGCACAATATTCCTCAGGGAGATGATGCACAAGTTTTACTGAGCTGTTCTAATTCTTGTAGTTAGAATAAGGTTATTTTCCTTTTTTTTTTTTCATTTTAGCTTAGCATTTTATGGTAGTGTTAAAACATTCTGCAGGTTGGTTACCATTTAGTAATCACCCATCATGAACAGTACTTGATGTAAGGTTGTGTGCTATTTTATAATTACATGGGGATGAGGGGAACATAACCCTCCCCCACCCCTGAGTGACTTACCACTATAATTAAAACAGTAAAAAAAAAAAAATATATATATATATATATATATACTGTATACTGTATATATATATAGTGCCACCACATCCAGTAACAGTGTATTCACAGCCCAAATTGAGCATAAAGGAGTGAAGACCAACTCAACCACAGTGGAGTTAGTCTAGGGGATGGTGCGTGGGCATCTGAATCAATGGTGAAGATATTCCTAGAACATCAAGAATTACAGTGAGTATGTAATTTTCATATCTTCCAGGAAACAATCTTCAACATTGATTGCAAGCTCAGACAAAGTTCCTCAGACTAGGTTGGTAGGAGCTGAGGGCTCACTCAAGATAGTAATACATTCAGGCCTGTCCTGCCAAAGGTGGCATGCTGTCTGGCATGGGCATCCAGGTCACAGTGCTTAGTAAAGATGTGCACTGTACTTCAAGCTGAAGATCTGCAAAAATCTCTAATAGACACAGAGTGAATCTCTGCCTGGTATGTGGTGACTTCTCTGGTGGAGTGGGCACATACCTGGCCCTCCAGTTTAACCTGAGCCATGGGCGGCAATGGTGCAGGCATTTCACAATCCAGGCAGAAATGCACTTGATTGTAACAGGCTGTTCCTTGAAATTAGGATCATAGGGAACAAAGAGCTGTTTGGATTGTCTGAAGCGCTTAGTTCTCTCCAGATAAAAACTTAAGGACCCTTTGAATATCCAGACAGAGGAAAGCTTTCTCCCTCATTGGTAGAAAATTGGGGTGTGTGAGTAGAAAGAACAGTTATGTAAGAACTTACCGCAACAGTAGATCTTCGAGGAGATCTGTGTCATCAGGTTTCACCATAGAAACTTCACCATTGGTAAAGCAGGATCTACACCGAAGATTTTCAGCAGTACAACTGGGGCCGCCCACGCCATCAACCCTATAAAAGCGTGAGTGGCCCTGCTCCCTCCTCAGTTTCAATCCCCCCCCAGAGACAAAGGGAGCAAAGCTTGTGCCATGGGGGACTGAGAGGGGAGAGAGAGAGAGAGAGAGAGAGAGGTGCCCAGGTCTAAATGAAAGGCTGGATATAGCAGACGGCCAGTTCAGAAATGAGCCCCAAGAAGGAGGATGGTGGGAGGGAAAGCAGACCGGATGTCTGAGATCCCCTCGAAGATCTAATGTTATGGTAAGTTCTTATGTAACTGTTCTATCTTCTTCGGGGGTATCTCAGTCATTGGGCCACACCATAGGAACGAGCCCCACACAGTTAGAGGTGCAAACAGACAACCTGGGAGGAAGGCCAACCATAAACTTAAGACAGGAGGCACTGCAGGACAGCCCTGCCAAAACCTGCATGGCCTCTAGAGGCAATGTCCAGACTGCAGTGTTTGGCAAAAGTATGGATGGTATTCCAGGTAGCAGCAGCATAGATGTCAGCGACTGAGACCCCTCAGAAACAAGCCATAGAGGTAGCCATGCCTCTTGTGTAATAAGCTTTAACTGCTACAGACAATTCTTTGTTGTAGCAGAACACAATGCAATTTGCCAGTCATTTGGATAAACACTGCTTCGAAACCAAAATGCCCTCTCTACCTGGGGTGAAGGAAACAAACAACTGCTTCAACTTTCTACATTCCTTGGTGCAAAGCAGGTAGTACTTTCAAGCTCTGTGCACATCTAACATATGGAGCAGTGCTTCCCCTGGATTGGCACACTCAGGAAAATAAACAGGAAGGAGGATAGACTGGTTGAGTGTCAACTCAGAGAACACCTTGGGGATAAAATTAGGATTTATGTGCAAAGACACCCTGTTTTTGTGAAAAATCAAATAAGGCTCCTCGCACCAGAGGACATGAAGCTCTGAAATTCTTCGAGCAGACGTAATAGCAACTAAAAATAATGCTTTCCAAGAGAGAACACATAGATCACAAATCACAGTTGGGACAAAAGAAGACAGGGTCAATTTTTCCAGAACAAAATTCAAATCCCAAATCAGGACAGGAGAGCAGATTGGGGGTTTCAGATGTTGGATGCCTTTAAAAAGGTATGGGAAACATCTCGCTGAGCTATCATATGGTCATCCACGGGCTCATGAAAGGTCGAAACAGCCGAAAGGTGCACCTTAAGGGAGGAGTACTGGAGACCTGAGTCAGACAGAGATCAGGTAGTCCAGAATCTGGCTCACTGAACAGGTGGAAGGGTCCAGCATATGTCTGGCAGCCTAGATGGCAAGCCGCTTCCACTTCATGGCATACGTGGCTTGAGTGGAAGGCTACCAGGTGGCCACTAGGATGTCGGTCACTTTGTTGGAGACTCCAAACCTGGAGATGGCTATGTCCTCAGGAGCCAAGCATACAGATGGAGGGACCTGATGTTGGGATGGACCAGGGTTCCCTGAGCATGGGTTAGCAGGTACTTGCAAAGGGGGAGCAGAACCAGAGGTTCCTCCATCAGCTGCTGTAGCAGGGGAAACCATATCTGGCGGGGCCAGAATGGAGCTACCAGAATCATGCTGGCCCCCTCCATCTGCAATTTGAAGAACACCCTCTGAATCAGAGAGAATGGAGGAAATGCATAAAGAAACCTCCCGCTCCAGGAGAGGGACAGCGCATCTCACCAGAAAACTCCAGGCTGCAGATCGAGCGAGCAAAAATTGGGCAGTTTTGCATTGAGTGGTGATGCAAAAAGATCCAACTCTGGATGACCCCATCTGTCGAACAACTCTTCTGTGATGGATAAAAGGAGCTCCCACTTGTGCATACTGGACTGAGTCTGACTGAGGCTGTCCACCACAGTGTTTAGCATATCTGGGATGTGGACCTCCGAGAGTGTCAGTCTGTGATCTAACACCCACTACCACACTCTCATGGCCTCCCTGCATAAGGGGTACGAATGAGTCCCCCCGCTTGTTGATATAGTACACAACACTGAGGTTGTCTGACTGCACCAGCAGCTGACCCGGAGCAAGGTGGTTTTGAAAGGCCAGCATGGCGTACAGCACCACCTGCATCTTCAGGACATTTATACGCATGGAGGTCTTGACTGGAAACCAGGAGTCCTGGGTTTGAAAGGGACCCAGGTGAGCTCCCCGGCCCAAACTGGAAGTATCCATGGTGATGATCTGCTGTAGAGAAAAGATCTGAATTTGGACTCCTTGTAGTAGGTTCAAGGGTCCCATCCACTACTGGAGCACTTTACAGACTGGGGAGGAGACCAGCACCAACTGATCTAACTTGCCCATGTGTTGGTCCCAGTCCACTGAAGGATGTGCATATGGAGTATGGCCAGTGGAACAGTGGAAATGGCAGCCACCATTAGACCCAACAGTCTCAGGTACATCCTGGCAGGAATAAAACGGTCCTGAGCCACCTCCTGAGCCTGGGCTATAAGGCACTCTGTTCTGAGGCAGGAAATCCTTCCCTTTCACTGAGTCTAGAACCGCCCCTATGCACTGCAGTCTTTGGGACGGTACCAGAACCAACTTGGGCAAGCTGACAGTAATGCCCAAGGAGAGGAACAGCTGGAGAGTTCTCTCCAGAGCCCCCAGGAACTGCTCCCTGGACGGGACCTTTCGGAGCTAATTAGCCAGGTAAGGGAAACATACAGTCCCTCCCTTCTGAGGGCTGCAGCTACTGCTGCTAAGCACTTGGTAAAGACCCATGGCACAGAGGACAAGCCAAAGGGCAACTCCTTAAATTGATAATGCTCACCCTGAAACAGAAAACAGAGAAACCTCCTGTCAGGAGGGAAGACTGAGATGTGCAGGTAGGTGTTCTGCATGTCCAGTGAACAGAGCCAGTCACCTGTCTTGAGAAGGGGCATCAGGCCTGGCAAAGTTACCATGCAGAACTTTTGGTACTGGACATACAGATTGAGGTCCCTTAGATCCCACATGGGCCTCAGATCTCCGTTCTTTTTGGGGACCAGGAAAAACCTGGAACAGAACCCATTGTTTCTTTGGTGCCTGGGTACTGGTTTGATGGCCTGCTTGCACAGAAGGGACTGTATTATTTATTTATTTATTTATTTATTTATTTATTGAAATTGTTTCACCAGGAAAAGCACACTGAGCAGGAACTGCTCGCCTCTCGGTGCGACCTGGGGGAAGGGGTACAGTGGGGAAGAGGACAAGGGTAGTCCATGTCCTGAAATATATACATACAATTACAATACAGTTGAAAACATTTGACAGAAATAGTTGGGCGTAGATGATAATTTACCCTTACTTATAGTATAGCAGCAATTACATGGGGAAATCATGTTTTATACCTTGAAAACATATAATTAGATAATACAGCTGCATATGTTTGACAGGAATAGGTGAGTGTGGATTAAAACATATACCCTAATAGTCAAGAGTAACAGTTACAATGAGGAAATCATGCTAAAGTATTGGGTTGTGGTAAGTGCAAGCTAGCTAGCTCAAAAGTTGGGATCAAGTGCAGTAGTTGGGTGTATCTCCTCCTGGAGAACAGACAAGTGAGTTGGGGGGCAAGTGGAGGACAGGGGAAGGGTTTCTGGAGGCTGCTTGAGGAGCTCCACTGTATGACCTCTTTCTTTGATTTGCAGAATCCAGGCATCTGAAGTTATGGTTCTCCACTGATTTAGATGGAGGGAGAACAGACCTCCAATCACCACCTCTTGGTCGGGGACCAGAAGAGGGGGGTCTGGCAAGGAGTCAAGCAGAGGTGGATCCAGCCACTGGAGCTAATCCATCACTTTGTGGATGCTTGGTCATGGCTCCTGCATTGGAGGGGGCGGCAAGGCAGTGGAGGCTCTTAGTTTGCCTCGGGGCTGAGAGGCTGCACCTGGTCTACCGAACACCTTGTAAAAGGGAGGGCGCTGTCTACCCATAGGCTGCGTATGGTAGAGGAGTGGACAGATGTTATACCACTGCAGGATGCCTGCAAACCATTAATGATGTCCTGGATGTCAGACCCAAAGAGCTTAGTTCCATTAAGCACTTTCTGATGAACATCAGCAGTAAAGCCAGAGGCCCTCAAGACAGGAGTGCCTATGTAGGCAGATGCCCATGGTAGCAGCCCTGACAAAAGTGTCCAAGATACCACAGAGGGCCCTGAGGAGGTGCTTGCTTACATACACAGCAGTCTACACCCTTCTTCCTGTTGGAGTTCTGGTATTTCATCATGTGAGACAGGTAACTGGCAATCCTCAGTCCAAGGGTAGAGGAGGCATAAACCCTCTTGCCCCAAAGAGAAATTCTGTGAGACTCTTTGTCAGAGGGAAGACAGCCAAGGTGTTTAGGTGCCTTAGACCTGTCATGACACGAGCTGCCTTAAAGGCCACTGAATCAGTTTCTGGCTGGGCTGCATAAGGAAATCCCTGGGGGGGGCATGGTAAAGCTTGTCCGCACTGCGGGGCATAGCTGTCACCATGTCTGGCCTGTGCCAGGCTGCAGTAACAGCATTCCTCAAGGCAGGTAAAATAGGAGGAATGATTTTTGGGGGAGACTCTGGGATCTCCAGAACGTCCACCAGATCCTTTCTGGTGACATCTTCCTCTTCAGTATGGAAACCCATGGCTGAGAACAATTGTTTCATCACATTGAAGAAATGTGGGGTCCTCAGGAGGAGACCTAGGAGTGTGCTCAACAGAATCCTCACTAACAGAGGAGGCTGTGGACCTGTCTGAGGTAAAGACCTCCTCTTCCTCATCAGGAAGAATGAGGTAAGCGTGGTACTCCTCCTCAACGTCAACCTCTTACCACTTTGGGGTGGCTGCTCCACTCCTGTGGAATTCTCTTCTACCATACATTAAGGCTGCCAGCATGGTGGAGGCTTTAAATCCTCTTTTAAAACTTATTTGTTAAGGCTTTTAATCTTCTCTGAATAATTTATTTTGGGGCTGTGTTATTTGCATTTTATTATCTTTGTTAAGAGCTCCAAGCCCCTCGATAGGGCACTATATAAATAAAATTTGCCTTGCCCCTTCTAAGTCTAGGTGCGATGCTGGAGGCACTGATGACGGCTTCTGGGAAGCTTCTCTTGGCCTACAAGGAGGAGTCGATGAAGCTGCCGTCGATGGCGCCAGTGATGTGGGCCTATACACGTCTAGCTGGTGAACAATCACCAAGGTACACTTGGTAAAATTTTGTTCAGGTTGATGACCAACGAAGGCTGCGTCAATGGTGGGAGGGGTCGATGGTGCAGGGATCGATGACCCACCGGATGGGCCCTGTGAACTCAAAGAGCCTGTAGCCCAGGTGGAAGACGGGTCAGGCCTCAATGGGAGGGCTATCGATGAGGTAGGAGCCAATGACCTGGAGGTCAATGACTGGCTGCCCTGAGAATTGGGTGTGTGCACTGTCGGTATGGGTCTGGAGGGCAGAGAGACCTGGACAGCGACTTTGTGTGTCATTGCAGCTGCAGCTAACGAGGAACCCCTGGATGAAGAAGGCAAGGCCATCAGGGAACGAGACTGCTGCCGTGGGAGTAGTCCCGATCTCAGTCCTTTTTGTGACTTTTCCCTGAGGACTTGTCTCGGGCCTTAGAGGCCTGGGAGCTCGACGACCCTGCCAGCGATTGAGAGGCTGGGACTCCGGAGGATTCCTGTCCAGAAATGGCTACCTATTGCTCAATCAGGAAATTTTTTAAAGCCTTTTTGCGTCACCTGAGGGTTGTTTAATTAAACTTCTGGCAGAGCTCACAGTCAGACACTTTGTGGTCAGGTCCAAGACAGCAGACACAGAGAGAGTGTTCACCTATGGAGGCAATCTTCTTTCTGCAGTGGCAGCAATGGAAGAGTGAGGTCGAAGGATTAACTCTTGACATAAAATAAATGAATCTCTTATAAAAAAAAGAGATCCTAAAAGTAATAGGTAAGAAAAAGCCATGTGCAAAAATGGAGTAAAACTGCATCAGAGCTTCCACGGAGATCCATGGGAACAAGTCGACAGCAGGAAAGAACTGAGGAGGGAGAAGAGCCACTCACACCTTTATAGGGTTGATGATGTTGATGGCCTCAGTTGTACTGCTGAAAATCTTCTGTTTGGATCCTGCTTCACTGACAGTGAAGTTCCTAAGGTGTGACCTGATGACTGAGATACCCCCGAAGAAGATCTACCTTGTCTTCATGGAAAACAGTACATGGAGGATCTGTGACTAGGACATGGATTTCAGACACTCTGGGAGCAGACGTAATGGCCACTAGAAAAGCTGCTTTCCAAGTTAAAAGCTTCAAATCACACATCACAAGGTGTTCAAAAGTCATACGAGTGAGCATATCCAACAAAAGGTTGATATCCCAGGCAGCCACCATCTTCCTGATGGGAGGCCTTGTGAGTAACATGCCCTTGAGGAAACTCTTAAAAAGTGGCAGCTGTGACAGGTAGAGGGTACCAACAGGCTTGTGATCAAGGCCCCTAGAATTCTGCGGCCGCAGAATTTTGTACAGAACTTGCAATCTACCGCAGAACTTCTGCAGTGCCACAGAATTCACTCTTTTTGGTGATTTTTTATTAATATTTCTGTTCATCCATAGAATCTGGTTCCCTTCCCCTCTTTTTATATCCAAACCCCCCCATATGATCAGAATGTGATGTTATCATTGCTACAACATCATACATTAGCTAACAAAATGGCTGCATTCTGCAACAGAAATGAAGTCATTTATCTACCACAGCTCCCACTGCCAGAGATGGTGGCACAGCACATCATGCATGGTGATATTTGCTCAACCTGCACTACAGCCTAATACAATTTTCAGTCTTACGTTATTGCGCTAGAGCAAACTTAAACAAAACCTTGTCAATAGCACAGACTTGTTAAGTCCATACCTCACTTTGTACAAACCTATTTGTGCCTTTAAAGTATAGAGATGCCATCTGAAATAAATAACTAGTAAAATGAATTTAACTTGTCATTTTTAAGAAAAATAAAGTAATTATGACCAGAAAAGTGGAATGTAATAATATGTAGGCCTATTGAAAGAATAGACCTGTTAAATAAATAATTGCGCTGTACACATTTTTGCCAGGGTTAATGATTACATATTGTCATTGGTTGATAGAATCACCTAAAAGTTATGGAGAAATGTTGTGTGCAGGGACAGCTGTTGGGCCAGAGGGTAGCATGCTGTGTTTCTGTGCCGGCAACTCAGGTTCAGAGATTAACTCTGGGAGCTGGCTGGGCAGCACAAGGATTGGTGGAACACATCACTGCTCAGAGCCTGGGAAGGTATGGTGCAGTGTTCTGTCACATGGTGGACACATTGTGATTGGCTGGAGAGCTCTATCTCACAATTGGTTCACATGCATGTCATGGCCTGATGGTGTTACACAGTGTGTCAGGGTAAGCAGGTTGACATGAAAAATGAGTTTTGCAATAACTCCTCTATTCCATTTTCAATGGGACCTGCGTGAATGAGGATGCAAGTTCATGGAAATTAAAAAGAAATTAAAAAAAATAATATACTGTATATATATATATATATATATATATATATATATATACACACACACACAGTATCTCTGTCTCTCTCACCACACACACATATACACACACACACACATTTGTATGTATGTTACAGATTGCATATAAATATATAAGTGATACACAGTGGGAACCTCATGAGTGGTGTAGAAAGCACATAAAAATATGTAAGTGATAGACAGTGGAAACCTCATTAATGGGACAGATAGCATGCATATGGAAATACCTTATTTATCACATAAGATCCCCTCTGCATATGTCATTTATGCAACAGGCTAGGACCTTAAGGGAGAGACATTTGATTTGCTTTTTTAGGCATAACATTATTTTTATAAGTCTGTTATTTTTTCAACTAGTGTTACTGTGCTTTCCACCATCCTGATTGCTATAACCACTGCCATGAAAGTGAAGTCAGGATGACAAGCTGACACTGTGATGTGGTAGTTTGTTAGTGCCACAGAACTTCCGCAGAAATTACAAACCACCGCCGCAGAAGTTCTGCGGAAAATGGTAGTCTTGCCGCAGAACTTGGTCCCACTGTGCCGCAGAAAAGTAGGGGCCCTGCTTGTGATATGCTGAAATAGCATACAGATGGACCTTTACTGTGGAATACTGTAGGCCAGCATCAGAAAGGTTCAACAGGTACTCCAAAACTTTGTCAGGAGAGCACGCAAAGGGGTCCTTACGGGTCCTTGAGCACCAGACAGAAAATATTTTCCATCTGGCTGTGTATGTCTTCCTTGTGGAAAGTTTACGTGCAACCAAATGTATTTCAGAGACCCCTTGAGATACCTTTTACCTGTTTACTTATATTTCTTCAGAAGCCAAGCCCGAAGGTGAAGGGAGTGCAGGTTCTTATGGACCAGGTGACCCTGAGTCGGTAAGTCCGTCCTGAGTGGTAGAATCCTCAGTTTGCTGACTGAAAGTCTTCTCAACAGAGGAAACCAAATTTGGCGAGGCCAGTGGGGTGCCACCAAAGTTATCTTACCCCCTTGCACCTCCATTTTGAGCAATACCCTCTGCATGAGAGAGACTGGAGGGAAGGTATACAGAAACAGATTTTGCCATTGCAGGCTGAATTCATCCTGACAGAAAAGACCATGTGCAGGATTTCTGGAGCAGAACTGAGGCAGTCGAGAGGGGCCACAAAAAGGTCCACTTCTGAGGTACCCCACTCACTGAATAGCGACCTCATGAAGCCTGCAGCTAGTGACCATTAATGAGGATAGGCCTCTATTCGACTCAGTTCATCTACCAGAGTGTTCTGGACTCCTGGCAGGTAGATTGCTTGGAGCAGGATCCCCTGGCTCCAGACACCATTCCCACACTGTCACTGCCTCTCTGCAGATTGAGTAAGAGTGTGCTCCTCCTTGCTTGTTGATGTTAATACATGACATGCTTGTCTGTCTGGATGAGGACTATTTTGTGGCTGTCTAGGTCTGCTAGGGCTCTCAGACTGTACAAAACAGCTTGCATTTTCAGAACATTGATGTGGAGATAGGTCTCTGATGGGTCCCAGACACCTTGTGTTTGGAGGCAGACAGTGGGGCCCCACCCCAACAGGGGGGCATCCATGGTGATAGTCATTTGAGGCTCCAACTGGGAGAAGGTAAAGCCCTGAAGGAGGCTGTCCTCCACTGACCATCACGTGAGAGACCAAACCACATGCTTGGTAACCTGAATGTGGCATCTCTGAGGGTGTGATGACTGCGACCACTGTGCACTGAGCATCCACAGAGTTGTCCTCGTGTGAAAATGTGCCACAGGCACTGTGAACATTGAGGAGACTGTCAGACCCAGTATGCATGGTATGGAGTAAGCTTGTAGAGTTTTGCACTCCATAATGTAGCATGCCATCTGCAGAATTGTTTGTAGCCTTCTCTCTGAAAGAAAAGCCTGAGCCTGACTTATGTCCAGAAGACCTGCTATGAACAGCAATTGCTGTGAGGGCTGGAGCTGTGACTTCTCAAGGTTCAGTAAGACCTCTATTAAGTGAGAAAATAAGAGGCAGTGGTTTCTGCTAGTTCCGTCTTCTGTCTGGACGGACTTGAAATTAGTCGTTCAAGTACAGGAAGACTTGGAGACCGATTTTTCGCAGGTGCGTAGCAAGTATTGTGAAGCACTTTGTAAAGACTTGTGGTACTGAGGAAATCCTAAAGGGCAGGACTCTGAACTGGTAGTGCTGCTCCAGCACTACGAAACAGAGGTGTCTGTGGTGACTGGGGTGCACCAGTATGTGCTTGTATGCATCCTGCATACCCAGGGATGCTAACCAATCCTGAGGCTTCAGAAAGGGTAGCAGAAAGCCCAAAGAAAGCATTTTTTTTTTTTGGTGCTGGACCCCCCTCCCCCTCCCCCAGGACTTACCTCAGATGGTGATCCTCCCAGGCTTGCCCTCCATGGAAATCTGAACCAGGTTCCCCCTCTCCCCGGAATGCCTCCCTTGCTTGCCCCCCAGGGCAGACAGTGGGGTTGAACTGCCCAGACAGAACACAGCACTCTGTCACCAGCCATGTGTCACGGCAGGCAGAGCGGGACCGGAGGAGCAAGGCATCATTTATGGAGGGTGGCATTTTTACGAATGCTAGTACCCTAATGGTAGGTGTGGTATGCAACGACATGATGGCGCCGAAGTGCCAATGTCTGGCAAACCTCCCCACAGTATAGGCTCTGGCAGCTGCTCCCCCCAGCCTCCGCCAAACATTATTCATGCACCAGATGCTCATCCCCCCCCCCCCCCCCCCGAGGAGAGTAGTCCCTAGGATGCTCAATCCTCCTCCCTTCAGCCAGCCCTCCATCTCTCGGGTCCATTCCCAAACAAGGGATGTTGGCGTTGCGAGCGGAAGCCCAACATCTGCGCCAGTGGGCCAGCTCCAGAGAAAGCATTTTGAATTTTTCTCAATCCATGAATTTGTTCAGAGGTCTGAGATCAAGAATAGGGCACATGCCCCTTGATTTCTTTGGAACCAGGAAGTATTTGGAGTAGAACCCTGTGCTTTGTTCCAACTCTGGCACTGATTCCACTGCCCTGTTGCTCAGAAGGCAATCTCTCGCACTAGAAGTTCTGACACATGAGTTGATAAAAGGGGCTGCCTTCTGGGCAGATAGTCTGAAGGAATTTCTGTAAAATCCAGATAGTATCCCTCTCTGCTGATTCCAAGGACCCACTTGACTCTCATAATGGACTCCCACTGATGGTAAAAGTGGGTCAAGGTGCCCCCACATTGGGGAGGAAAGGTCTGCCTCAGGCAGCTGAGGCAAGACCAGGGCCAGAGCTTCAGAGAGTGGCACTAGATGCTTTTGGCACCTCTGGGTTCTGCTGCACCTTCTTTTCTTTTTTTTACTTTGTGTTTATTATTTGATGTAAATTATACAAACACTTTCCTCATACAGGGTAAAAGATACAGCAAGGAAAGCATCCATACATATATTTGATATTCGTTTGACAGTTCCCTGTAATCTTTGACAATAGGAGGAGGGGGGAAACCCAAGTCTTTGTAAAGGAATGTCCCGAAAATGCCAGCCATCTCAATGGCTGCGGAATATCCATACGAGGTAAAATTTACTTAGGTACGATGACGCAGTCCCTGCAGACTGCTGTTTATCCAAATATCATATTTATATAACTGGAAAAATTGTGCTCTTCTAGAACAATACTGCATTTAACAGCTTTTCAAACTTAAAGCTCTTCAACTGACAAGTCAGCTTTCTGAAACAGTTATAATTTATCAATCAAGGCAACAGGCAGCCCGACTTGAAATTCGAGACCTTATGGGTGTTTGGTAGGACTGGTATTAACTCTATCCTAGAAGCAAGCAGGGAAAAGTTTGACCAGAGGGTGATATAAACCACCATATGGATTACAGAGACCTGCACTGTGATCTTAACCCACAACAAATACAAGTAAGTATCCCCACCCACCTTTTTAGGAAAGAATTATCTAGGCCATAGAAATGAAAATTACATACTTACCGTAATTCTTGATCTTTCTGTGTATCTTCACCATTCTTCACTACAGGGTATAAGCTGGAGGATCAGGACCCTGCAGAAGCATTTTTTTTTTTGCAAGAGGAGGAGCTGACGCAGAGACGGCACCACCCTTGAGGCCGACATATTATGTGGTGCTCGTGGGTTTGCCAGTAACTGCCGTTGACACCTCCTCAGCCCCAGTTCTGCATGCCGGCGAGAGACAGGAGGATAGGGAGGGTTGGAGGGGTTGGGCAAGGGAGCCCGAGGGATGGAAAAAGAAAAGGATATAAAACTAAAAGGAGGAATATGCCGCAGAGAAGACAGGAAACAAGAAGAAAACCTAAGGGATTGGGGGGCGAGGGGGCCCCAATGTCTGGGTGAAAAGGAATGGGTGGGGGAGGAGAAGAAAAGAGGAGGAGGAGGAGGAGACACTGCCCCCCCACGCTGTGGGCCTGGACTGTTTGAGAAGGCAAGCCACAGATGTAAGGCAAGTTAACTGGTGCCAAGGCTTGAGGAATGGAACCATTGACAGGTAGAGGCAGGCCAAGGATTCAGGGCGGGCAGTGTCTTCCTCTCCTACCAAACTATTAAGGCAGAAGGACTGCTAAAAGATGGCCTACAGAACACCCCAGGGTAGGGATTGAATGTTTGGAGAGTAGGATACCTCCACAGGTGGAACTAGAGGGGGGAAATTCAATTTTCCAGAGGGGAAAATAACTGAGGGGATCAACAGAAGAGCTCCCCCCTCCCCCAGCCCCCCTCAATAGGATGAGAGGGAGCCAGAGCACCAAGAGTTACCTAGGTTGAAGGAGAGGGAGAGAGCTCCTGTGATCCCCAGCAGCACAACCCTTCCTACTTTCCTACCCAGAGGAATCCCCCCTCAATTCCAGAAGGGAAGGGGGGTGCTAAGACCAGATTCCAAATGGAAGACAAACAGGGAGGAGGAAACTGCCCAGAGACTGAGGCCCCGGGGGGGTGGAGGTGGGCGGAATTTAGTGATGAATGGTGAAGATGCACAGAAAGATCCAGAATTATGGTAGCTACGTAATTTTCATATCTTATCTGTGTCAATCTTCACTGTTCACCACTATTGGGTGAGTACTGAGCTCTCCCTGAAGAGGGCCCAGCACCTCCCTAAGGGACAGTGTCCCTCAGCCTCCAGTGGGGGAGATACTAGAGGAGAGAACCCCCTGCAGGCCTGGCTAGGCCTGGGGCTGGTCCAGGTGAGGCGAGGATCTCCTTGCAGGAGAAGGAAAGGCACCCTGAAGCTCTCACCTCACCCTATGGGAAAGAAGGTGGGTTCTCCAGAAGGTGGAGAAAGTCACCTTACGCCGGGACAGAAGTGACAACTGGGAGAGATGAAGCAATGCCAACAGCCTGATGCAGATCGCTGTCCCCACTATCCTGGAGCCCACCTCGTTGGCATAGCACGATGCCCTTGCTTGGTGCCTTGCAAGCTCCAGGCCTCGCATGGAGTGGGCAATGACTTGTCTGATTTCCTCCAAATCAGGCAAGGAGGCTAGAACCTGTCCTAGCTGTGACCACAAGTACCTGTTGCAGGTAGCATGGTGGGCATGATGCGCTGCCATACAGAGCAAGATCCATGCAGAGGAGAAAACTCTCCTGCCCCAAAAATCAAACTCAGATGATTCTGAATCTGGGGGTCAGTCACGGCTTGGGCTTCTACGCCCAGAGGGGGTGTCCAGGAGCGTCACACCCAAAGGAAGGTGAGGCTGAGTTCCAGGAGACCCCGGGAAGGGGCAGTACCGCTGGCAAAGATCCTTTGGTGCTGGAGCTGGGACAAAGGGACATTGGCAGACCTGGTGCGATGCCTCCCGGAAGGGAGCAGACCAGGCAGGGACCAACAAGTCACACTGCACTCATCCAAGAAGGCACGTGCCGACTGGTCCAGATTAAGTTCTCCTAAGGTGGAAATGTGGAACTCGTCGAGCAACCCCGAGAGGAAACACTGATAACTAGAGAGATCAGCTGCTGGGGAAAGATGGATGGAGGACTCCTCTCCCTCAGAAGAGGAAGATGAGGGAGCCAATGAGCTTGGAGAGACAGGGTTAGGTTGCACTAGGGAGTGGTGGAACACCTGTTCGTCCATGGCTCGGAAGTAGGCAGGGTACAGTGCAGCCATGGCCCTGAACTGTTCCCAGGTAAGTGGCCCCATAGGACCAGAGCTTTCTGGGAGGGAGGGGTTGGCAGAGGCACAGGGGCTAGGCATCTCCAAGGAGGGGCACTGCCTCTGCCCAGGCAGGGGAACCATATGGGAGACCTCAAGGGAGGAGGAGTCCCAGTAGTCCCAGCAGACAAAGGCCACTCAACTGAGCTGGAATTGCCAGAGCTGAGCCTGAGAGAAGAATTCCTCCCGTGAGGCAACTGGGGCTGCATGAGCCCAAAAGGGTGGCCCCTGACCTCCAAAAAAGATGTCCCTCCTGGGTGGACCTCGGGAGAGAAGACTGGCCCAACGCTACGGCTCCTCCTCAAGCCCCTGCAGGCTCCCAGGGAAGGTCACTGTGCTGAACCGAGTCCACTCAACCCTTTGAACTCCTAGAGAGCCCTCTTTTTCACTACCAGCTGAAGCAGCTGGCATGCCTCAGCCGACTGTAAGGAGACAGTTGGGGATGGAGAGCCCTCCCCTGCCTGGGACACCCCAGCCCACCCAGAAGTCAGGCTGGCCAGGACAATCACAAGAGGGGGAATGTTCCCTGAGGAGGCAGATGGATCACTGGCTCTGGGCTGTCCTGTGGCGTCCCCCTGGGCATCCGAGGGCTGGTCAGTACCACTGACCCTGGAACCATCAGAATCTGCCTGCCCTCGAGGTGGGAGCTGAGTGGGGGCTGAAGAGTTGGACATGGAGGAATCATAGGATTCTGAGGAATCCTGGAGCCAGTCCGGGTCAGCCTCTGAATCATCCTCCCCAGAGGAGAAGGCCCGAACCCAGATGACTCCTTGATCCTTCCCAGTCCCGGGACCGTGAGCAGTGCTGCCCCCATCCCCGGTGCCACAAACAGCACAGGAGTCATAGGCGGCACCATGAGTGGCATCGCAGACAGGCCCCATGCTGCCCATGGTGCCACCTCCATCCCCAGCACCATGAACAGTGCTGGAGTCAGGAAGTGGTGCGCCACAGGGCGCTGAGAGACTAATGCCGGCCTGGAGTCCGTGGACCCCGGAAACCGCATGCCAGGAGCTTTCATCTCCAAAGAGGCAATTGCCAAGATGGTGCCTCCCGCCTGGCCCTCCTGCACTGTGGAAGGAGCCCCCGCTGAGGCAAGGCTAGAACGGGTGGGGTCCCCCTCCTCCATGGGCCATATAGGACTGGGAGGAGACCTGAAGGAAGGGCCAAGAACCCTGACCCTGGCTTCCCGAGTGCAAGCCTGTCCTCCAAAAGTCAGCGGTGCTCCTCCAACTTTAAAGGCATGCAATTCCAAAATCCGGTGGTCCATGGAAAAATAGGCAACGCAATGATCCATGTCGTGGTTAGGGCTCAAGCACTGGTCATGCTGATCCATGACGGAGAAAAGTCAGCCGTAAGGACACCACCGCATAAGAGGCTGACTTGCCTTAGAAGTTTTCTTTTTGTTCCCCGAACGAGACATGACCAGGCGAAAACACAACAAACAAAACAAAGGCACTCGGCGTCATTGAAAATAAAAGGAAAGATCTTACTGGGAGATGACACCGAGAATGGAGGTGAGCAGAATTTGAGCCGGAGTCAACAGACTAGGCCGCTGACACAGTTTCAACTTCGAGGATTCCACACGAGGTCCTCCTTCAATGGCAGGAGAAGCAGAACTGGGGCTGAGGAGGTGTTGATGGTAGTTACTGGCCAACCCTCGAGTGACACGTAACACGTCGGCCTCAAGGGCGGCGCAGTCTCTGCATCTGCTCCTCCTCTGCAAAAAAACAAAAAATGCTCTCGTGGGGTCCTAATTCTTTGACTTATACCCAATAGTGATGAATGGTGAAGATTAACACATAAGCTCTGAGAGATTTTAATAGTCCCTGAAGACACAGATATAATGGCTCAATGTCCCTTAAGTTCCATTCAGTAGAACTACATGTGGAGAAAAATGAAAATTACGTATCCACCATAATTCTTGATCTTCTCTTGTGTCTTCGGCATTCATCACTGCTTGGTGTAAGCCGGAGCTGCACCACTATGGGATTTTTTTTTTTTGGAGAGAGTCGGCGCTGACGGCGCCACCAGAGCGACGCACTACGTGGTGTGCAAGGGGTGGCCGTTAGGCGGTGCAGACTCCTCCATGCCAGTTCTGTAAGCTGGAGAGGTGAAATAAGGATGAGAAAAGGAGAGAGAGGCAAGAGAGCCGAGGGATAGGCAAAGGAAAAGATATAAACTGAAAAAGGATTAAGCCAATAAAGGACAGGAAAAGAAGAACCCTACCCTAAGGGACGGCAGGGCCTCACTCCTGGGGTGGCTCCGAGGGAGGAACAGATAAGGGAGAGAAAGAAGATGAAGAAGGAGAGAGAGGGGGATGTTGGGAGGAGGGAAAAATTCTGCCAAATTGTGAGTTAATTGGCTTAAGGGCTTATAAGCTTGGAACCAAAGTGCAAGGGAGCAAGGATCCCATTAAATAGAAGCTGGCGACAGAAGGTTCGATAGAACATTTTGCACAGCTTGATACACAAAAGGCAGACTTTCTACACCTCCACCCATCCCCAACCCCTTACTCATGCTGAGAGCTCACAGATTGCCAAGTCAGATAATCTGTTCCGGAGGGAGAGCGCCCAACTAGGATAGGGGAAAGGACCCCACTAGCACCTAGTTGCATGCTAATACTGAAGTGTGTGTGTGTGTGGGGGGGGTATATGAAGCCCTAAGAGGGCACCCCTTTGAGAAGGTGGACAAAAACAGATTAGGAAACTCGTTCTGACTCCCCGGAAGGCAGAGGCAATAATCTGATCACCAACTCAGGCAATTGAAATGCTAGAACAGAGTTTGACTAGCACAGGCTGGCAAAAACAGGAAGATCCAGAGATGCCAGCGGGATCCTAGACCAAAGGAATAGGACCATTTAGGGAATAACTCTGTAAACTGGCGATTGAGCAATATGGCCTAAGAAGGAGTCAACAGGACACCTTCAAGGGCAATCAGAAAGAGTTCCCTCAGGAGAAAGACAAATTCTACTGGTTCCCTTCCCTTTACAGACTTATGTTATCTGTTCTGAGAGAAGAACGGAAGACCCAAGTTTTTAGGGATTTAGGCATTAATGCCATGAGCAGAAGGGGAGGAGGAATGAGCAGTGTGGCGGGGATGCCCAAGAAGGAGGCCCATGAGGGGAAGGTGGGTGGGATTCAGTAATGAATGGTGAAGATACAAGAGAAGATCAAGAATTATGGTAGGTACATAATTTTTATATCTTCCCTTGTCAATCTTCACCATTCATTACTGCTGGGTAAGTACCAAGCCCCCAAAGGGGGAATAGAGTAACCCTGAGGGAACAAGACCTGCAGCCTCCTGCTGGTGAGAAACAGGAAGAAGAGACCCCGGCCTTACTAGACAGGAAGCCTAAGGCCAAGGAGAGCTAGGAGGTGTCCTCTGAAGACGAGGACATGGAGGAAGCCCCTGCAGAAGCCTCCTAGCCCTGGAAGACAAGAGGTGGGTCCCTCGGAAGGTGCAGTGAATCACCCTATGCTGAGCCAGGGGTGACAACCTTGATAGACAAAGCCATGCCACCTGCCTAATGCAGATTGCTGTCCCCGCAAGCCTGGAAGCCACTTCACTGGCATCACAGGATGCCCTTGCTTGGTGCCTTGCCAGTTCCAGGCCTATAGCGGAGAGGGCAATGGCTTATCTAGATTGCTCTGAATCAGGCATTGATGCTAGAAGTTGAGAGAGCATCGACCACAAGAGCTTGTTACAGGCAGCATGGTGTGCCTGATGTGATGCAATGCTGCACGGCATCGCATAAAAAGAAGAAAAGACTCTTCACCCCAACCGGTCAAACTGTAGGGAATCTGGGTCCAGTGGTCGGTGGTGCTCCAGGCGACGGCACCCAGAAGGCATCTCTAGGAACACCAATCCTGAGGGTGGGTTTGGAAGAGAACCTAGGGACTCAGATGGACCACATTACCTCCTCCTGCAGTCTGCCAGGGCTGGGATAAGGCCGGCTGGAGACTGCCAGGTACGAATAGACACCTCCTGAAAGGGAATAGGCCAGGATGGCACCACCAAAATGCTGGGCACTGAGTTCACCAAGGAATTCACATGTCTCCCGCTCAGTATTGTCATGTATGACAAAGGAAATATGGAGATCCCCAACCATTCTCGAAAGGAAGCGCTGATAATCAGTGAAATCAGCATCGGAGGAAAGGTGAGCAGAGGGTTCCTCTCCCTCCGAGGAGAGAACTGAGGAGGATGGGGAATTTGAATGTTCAGATGACTCTTGCGGTGGTGGTGACAGGCCAAATACCCGCTCATGCATGTATCTAAGATATGATGGGAAGGCCACCGCAGTGCCTCTGAACATCTCCCAGGATAACGGCCCCATAGGATTAACATGGCCTGGAAGAGAGGGAGGTGGCTGCAGAGGAATGGGAGAGGGGCACCTACGAGGAGGTAACTGTCCTCTGCCAGGGCTCTGAAATCCAGGGAACAGAGCCAGAGCTGGCGGTGTCCCTGAACTCAAACCAGGTCGCAAGACGGAACCCTGGGGATGCAAACTCTGGAACAGCCCAGTCGGGGAATCTCCCCTGTGATGCACCTGGGGCTGCATGTGTCCAGAATGGCAACCCACGGAGACGTCACCGGAAGGGTCCCCCGAGCCCAAGAGAGAGAGGTGGGGTTCAGCGCTATGGCTCCATCCCACACCACAAGGGGTTGCAGGGGGTTGCCGATGCCCCTCACCCTGACCTCT
This sequence comes from Neoceratodus forsteri, assembly GCA_016271365.2. NCBI lineage: Eukaryota > Metazoa > Chordata > Ceratodontiformes > Ceratodontidae > Neoceratodus > Neoceratodus forsteri. The sequence continues at coordinate 105,035,294 of CM057453.1, read as the reverse complement.
CAACCCCTCAGACTCTGAAGATGCCCTTCTCCTCGACTCCAGAAATGGGATCCGTCGATACCAAGGCCTCCCGAGGGAGGCCCCTGAAGACAGGACCTCCAATCCACCCTGAGAAGGTGCAGCAACACCAGGGTTGGCAACTGCCACAGCCTCCTCTGGAGGGAAAGCCCCTTCCCTGATCCCCAAACCACCCTCCTCCATAGACTCCAGGCCACCCCTAGCCTGGGAGTCCTCAGAGGAAGACTGTTGTGGAGACTCAGGAATGGGGACGCTGGGCCGCCTGACACCGCACCTCCCAAAGGACTCTGAATATGAAGAATCAGGGCGCAAGACCAGGTCCACGTCCGAATCATCTGCTTCTGGAGAAGAGTCAACCAGAAGGACCTCGATGCTGGCCACCCCAACAGTCCGCTGGGAAGCTGCGCCGCAAACGGCACCAGTGTCACTCACAATGCCAGCTGCTCCCAGCACCTCGCCCTTGGCACTGAGACCTGGTCCTGACTCGCCAATGGCCCCAGTCAAATCCCTGGTGCTGCACGTGGCCCTGGAATCTAACATAGCAGCATCGACCAGATGAATGGTGCTGCTCGAACCAAACCGGCACCACATATGGCACTGCCCCGATCACCAGTGCCGTGAACGACACTGGGATCCGAGATGGCACCAGCAGATGGCGTCAAGAGTCCACCAGCACTGGACCCAGCAACCATGGGCCGCGACACCGGGGGAGTCTGCACCTCCGAAGAGGTGACTGCTGAGGCGGTGTCTCTGATGTGACCCCAGGAGGAGTCATGACATCCCTCCGACACCTCAAAAGAGGCCTCCTCCTCGGCAAGGCTTGAAGATGAGGAGGCCTCCTCCTCTTCGTACTGTATAGGCCTGGGAGGGGGACCCGGAGGGCCGGCCTAAAGTCCTAGCCTGGGAAACCCAAGACAGACGCCGTCCTCTGAAAGTCGGCAGGGCCCCGCCACTTTAAATGCACGGACTTCGAGAACATGGTGGTCCATCGAGAAACAGGTGTTGCATCTATCCATGTATGTCATGGTTAGGTCCCAGGCACCGAAGGCAGACATCATGCTGGTCCGTCACAGAAAATTGCTGGCCACAGGAGCACCGACACATGGGGGCATGGCTCTCTTTAGACTTTTGCTTGGCTCCCGAACCAGACATGATGTGAAAATAACTTTAAACAGAGAAAAGCTCCTGGCGCCGTCTAAAATAAATTGAAATGATCGTACCATGTCAACGGCGTTGGGAGAAAACAAACCGGGATGCAGGAATTAGCTAAGAACAGCTTCGATGAAGAGTAGGCCTAATGGCGCAATACTGAAAACTCTCACACGCGCAGCAGGTGTGACCTCGATGACAGGAGAAACAGAACTGGGATGGAGGAGGAGTTTGCAGCGCCTAACAGCCGCCCCTCATGCACCATATAGTGTGTCGTTCTCCAGGACGGCGCCATCGGCGCCAACTCCTCTCCCAAAAAAAAACTTCCATAGCGGGTGCATGCCTCTGGCTTACACCCAGCAGTAATGAATAGTGAAGATTGTCAAGGGAAGATCTGAAGCTTGCCAGAAATAAAACCAGTCTTCACCAGACTCGTCTCTGGTTTCTTCCTCTCCCACCGCATTTGTTTCTCCAGGGACAAATTCCTTCTCTATCTTTTCCAGCCATCTCCCAGCATCTTTATGGTCTGTAAAGTGCCAAGATTTCCCAGTGTAGGGAACCCGGAGTCAAGCCAGCAAGAGAAAAGAATGAATGATGCCCAAAGTTCAGAGCCTCTGTAGGAGCCCATCAAAGCACTTTCTACGGGTTTGAGTCTAAAACGATAAGTCCAGGAAACACTTCACATCCACTTCATTTACTAGTAATGGGTATGATGCTCTTGTCACCAATAGTATTAAGTCCTGGACCTCTGAACCCGACGTTCTCAGCAGGACTGTCCGAGGAACATCAACTTCTGTAGGCTGCACTCTGGGGTTCACCCTACAGGCCTTTCTGAGTGAACTCAAAGTCAAAGTTCTCAGGTAAGACTATTGAAGTCTGCAGCCAGTCCTTTAGAAAAAGTGAGCAAGTCGGAGCCCTCTATGCCTTCTAGCAGGCCCACAAACCACAGATTCCCAGCACGAACCTCATTTTCCAAATCCTCCAGTGGGCCCAAGGTTGCGTGTTCCTCCTTGGTCAGCTTTGCAGTGACTGCCTGGGTAGCAATCGAGCGATTGTCAGAGTCCTGTTCTGCAGTATTCAGAGCAATGATAGCTGCATTGTGTACCTCTAGCCTCGCCAGGGTTTTCTCCATTTTGGAGTCCAAAAAGTGCATCGTGGGAAGTATTTGCTGCCATGGAGAGGTCATCAATGGCTCTGTCGCAGTGGCAGCTGCAGAGCATGAGGATTCATCGGCCTTGCCTGATTTCCCAATGTTAGATTTAGCGGCCACTGGAGCAGAGTTCTTTTGCCTCACCATGTTGAAATTGGCAGCAGTCGAAAGCTGGTGAGCTAAGGAATACGTTCCCAACAATATTTTTTAAATTTGATCAGCTGTATAGGTTATTTTGGAGAATTTAGCTGAGCTGAAATGCAGTGCGTTCAAGAAATGCTTCCTGCCTGGAGATCGGCTCACTAGCGCCCCCTGCTGCACCTTCTTTTGAGGCTGGGAAGGCTGATTTTTGCTTTGGGATCCCCTGCTTTTGCTACAAAAAAACTGCTTGTTACAAAAAGAACCATGTCTCTCACCCTTCTGAGAGTTAAAGGGAGCTGGTCTGGAGGTCTTCAAGAGTCATTCTAGTTTCATTTGATGCCTTAAGAGAATGCTCCACTTGCTGTCTGAACAAGTAAGATCCATCAAAGAGAACACTCATAACCTGTTGTTGGACATCTGGATGAAGCCAGAAATCTGCGACCCAGAAATGCAGTCTGACACAAATGCCTGCAGCAGCAGTATGGGAGGCAGTGTCAAAAGCATCCATGGAAGCCTTAAGATGATGACTGCTGGACTCAATACCTTGTCTGACAGTCAACAGAATATGAGGGTTACTCACCTGTAACTGTAGTTCTAGGAGTGGTATATGGTGCACATTCTCACTTAGGCAGTCTTCCTTTCCCCCTTAAATCCAGCTGGAATGTTTTCAAGCTAAGTTCCTCCCACCCAACTAGGTGGTATACCCCTCTGCACTGCCCTGTGACATCAGATCTTACAAGCTATAAGCAGGGGTGTGTGTGCCACTTGACAGGGTAGGTTGGTTGGGTTGTGGGGATGTGCACCATATACCACTCCTAGAACTATGGTTACAGTTGAGTAACCCTCATGTCAAAGGGCGTGGCTATGGTGCACTATCCACACTTACGCAGACTCCTAGTAGTTCTCTGGGAGGAGGGAGCAAAGGGGCACACCCCTATTTGGTGAACAGGGACTGGAGAACTGAGATCACAAAGCTAGTATCCCAGCAAGACTCAAGGTCGATGTAGTGGGAAATAAAGGTGTGTGCTGACTTCCAGATAGCAGCCCTGCAGATCTCCCGGACAGGGACGTCCCTGGAAGCAGCCACCATGGCAGCAGTATGTCTGGTGAAATGAGCCCTAAGCCCTATGGGAGACTCTCTACCAGCCAACAGGTAGCAGAGGTTGATGCAGGAGATGATCCACCTGCCAATCATCCACTTCGCTGCCAGTCTGCCAGGTGCAGCTTTAGCATAGGTTACAAATAGATGGCAAACCTCTCCCCGAACTCCAGCCATGCATTCCTTGTAATAAGCAAGAACTCACCTCAGGTCCAACGTGTGCAGAGCCTGTGCTTGGCCTCCGAGGTTGGAGTACACCGGGAGGTTAATTACTTGATTAAGGTAAAACTCTGACACAACCTTCAGGAGGAACTTTGGGTGGGGGCAGAGTACAACCATGTCCTTGTGGAACACCATATATGGAGACTCCACTGACAGCACCTGGAGCTCACTGATTCTTCTGGAGGAGGTGATAGCCACCAAGAAGGTGGTCTTTCACGACAGGTGTGACATCTCACACCTGTGCATTGGTTTGAATGGCTTCCCAATGAGCACTGCCAGTACCAGCAACAAGTCTCAAGGTGGTGGTGGTTCCTGTACTGGCGGGGACAGATGGTCAAGACCCTTAAAGAAGCAACCGACCATTCTCTCCTATGCCAGAGGTGGCATACCAGCCTGCAACCAATATGCAGAGATGGCTGCCAGGTGCACCTTGAGGATTGTCAAGCTCAGGCCTGACAATGAGGGACCACTGGTAATCCAAAGTGTTAGCCAAAGGAAAGGTCAGGGGGTTTAGCCTCTTGCCCTGGCTCCAAATGGAAAACCTCTTCCATTTGAAGGTGTAGCACTGGCAGGTGACTCTTTCTGGGAGGCTTCCACACCATGGAGAACCTCTTCAGAGTGACTGAAAGCCATAAACTCTAGCAGCCCAGAAATCAGGCCATTAGGTACAGGGACTGAAGGTCTGGATGCAAGATTTTCCCCTTGTGACAGGAGAGCAGGTCTGGGCATAGGGGCAGTCGTCGTGGAGGACTGCTGCTGAAGCTAAGGTGATCTGGGCACCAAAACTGGCATGGCCAGTCTGGGGCTACTAAGATCATCCACGCCTTTTTCCTCCACACCTTGACCAACACACTGTGGATTGGAGAAAGGCATAAAGGAGGCCCAGGCCCAGAGCCATGCGAGGGCATCCCTCACCAGTGTCCTGCACTGTGGGGAGTGGGCACAAAACTCCTGCAGCTTTGCGTTCTCCCAGAAGATGAACAAGTCAACCAGGGGTGTGCCCCACTAGGAGTACAGGTGGTTTGCCACCTCCTGATGCATGGACCACTCATGAGATGCCTCACCCACCCAGCTGAGGGTGTCTGCAAGCTGGTTGGAGGCTCCTGCTACATGAGTCACCAGGAGATCGGCATCCAAGCTGCGCATGAGGGTCCAGGTGCAGAGGACTTCCCAACACAAAGTGAGTGTATTCCACCTTACTTATTCAGGTAGTAGATGGTTGTAGTATTGTCTGTCTGGACCTGCACAGCCTGACCCAGGACAAATGGAGTGAATTCCATCAGAGCAAGGCACACTGCTTGGAGCTCCAGCAACTGAAGTGGTAACGGGACTCCCTGGGGGTCCAGAGCCTGTGGGCCCCCAGGTGCACTCCCCATCCAACCGGAGATGCATCAGTTGTTAGGATGACTGTTGGCTCTGGGCAGATGAATGGGACTCCTTCCTCCAGATGTTCTGGGAAAAACCACCACTGTTTGGCATCCCACGTTGGCAGAGTCACCATGATCGGATGATCCAGGTGACCTAGGCAATGAGACCACTGGCAGGCCATCTGCCACTACAGGTGGCACATCTGCCAGTGGGCCCATCTGACCACACTGGTGCAGAATGCCATGTATCCCAGCAGCTGCAGGAAGTCCCAGGCAGAGTGCGAGTGCCCAACCCTGAAATGATCAGACAGAGGAGGTAAGATCTGATGCTCTGTCTGCACGAAGTCAGGCATTGGGCCAGAGGGAGTCTAGCTCTGCCTCAGTGAAGAGGATAACCTGCAAGGGGTTGAGTTTGGACTTGGCTGGGTTGACCAGAAGACCCAAGTCTCAGCAGATCTGGAGGGCCAGATACCTGAACCGCTCCACCACCTCCCTGGATGGTCCAGCTATCAGCCAGTCATTCGGATACAGATAGACCTGGATTTCTCATTGCTGCAGGAATGGTGCCACCACTGTGATGCACTTGGTGAAGACTCTAGGGGCCAAGGAGAGACTGAAAGGCATGACCTGGAACTCGTAGAGAATCCCCTCCATGCAGAACCAAAGGTACCATCAGTGGGACAGACTAGAATGTGGAAGAAGGTGTCCTGGAGATCCAGAGATGGAATGATTTGGTTCAGAGTGACCATCCAGAACTTGCGCTTCCTCAGGAACTGATTGAGATCGTGAAGATCCAGTATGGGGTGCCAGGAAGCACCTGGACACAAAGCCCTGGCTGGCTGTGGTGTCCAGGACATGGGATAAGGCTTCTTTCTCTAACAGCTCAGTGTTGTCCTCCCTGAGGGTGGACAGTGTGTCCTGTGACATCATGGACTCCAGTGGAGCATGGGCTTGGTATGCCAGGAGAGCCTCGAAGTCGGCAGGCAATCTGCTTCCCACCACCTCTAGCACCCATTTCTTCAAGGTGATGGTGGACCAGAAATGGTGAAACTGACCTCTCACGGGGAGTTGAGGCAGGGACTGAATAGGCGGGAGGTAGACACCCCCCAGCCCATCACTAAGCAGCCTTGGAGGGGACACTGGCATCAACTGCCTAAGCGGCCCTGCCACACTGACCCTCCGGCTACTTGAAGCCATAACTGGCAAATGTAGGCTTAGGTCACAAGACCTGCGACTGCCTGGCTGGGGCTGCTGGGATGGAAAGGGCTGAACCTGAAAGGGCTTTTTCTTCGGCCACTTTCTTGACTGATCTTTCTGTGAGGACGTCACAGAGTTGAAGGTAGCAATGGACTTTTCGATCCTCATAAGGTGCCTGTCTACCCCAGGGCCAAAAAGGTTGGTGCCTAAGAAGGGGAAATTGGCCTAGTTATGCTGGGTGAGTGCCGTAAAGGTGGAAATTTGCAGCCAGGCCCTGCAATGCATCGTGACTGCTGCTACCATGGATCAGGTAAAGAAGTCTCCGATGTCCAAAGTCTAGTGAAGCTACCATCTGCAGATCAGCAGAAAGGCAGGGAGGACATGATCAAGGACTCTCATAAGGGAGTGACCAAAGCTGGCCATCATTAAGGCTTAACTCGCCTAATGGAGACCCAGGGAGGATGCAGCATAAACTTTCATGGCTGCGTGGTCCAGCTTCTTGGACTCCTTGGGGGGAGGGGAGGGCTTGTCCACATTCCCAACATTGCTGTTTTTTTACAAACGACAAATTCAGCCATCAATCGCTCGGCCAATGGGCGGTCCAAGAAACTGGAAAGGGAACCAGTCGGGACCATATAATTGCAGACAGTGCTGCATAGGAGGCTGGATGCTACCGGATCTCAAGCGCACGTCCCAGGATAGCCTCTGCCACCAGGAAGGTGACCCCCAGGGTATCATCCTGATCCAGGATTTTCATGATGGAGTACTTGGCCCACTTCTGGACCAGCTCCAAGGTGATCTCCATCGATTCGGAGATTAACTGGAGCAAAGCCCCAAAGGACACCAGCCCGAGGTCAGTGGTCAACTCTTTGGCTGATTCACAGTTGAAGCCTGGAGTCCTTGAAGATTGCATGAGGAGAACCCATCAGAGTCCAAAGACTCCTCAATGACTACCCTTGGCCGCTTCTTCCCATGAAGTACCCTGGACTTGTCCTAGCAGGTAATTGTGACCAACAGCCAACTGGGAAGGCCAGTTGCCAGGTGGGGATTCTTGGTAGGGGCTCCCTGTAAGAGTTTACTGGGCGGCGGTTCCACCTGAATCAGTGGAAAGGCCAGCACCGAATACACCAAGCATGGCAGTACTGGGGGAACCAGGGAAGTGCAGGGGCTGGGTAAAGGGGATTACCCTGCCCGAGGACCAATCTTTGCCACATCAGCTGCTCGCAGCACTGACGCAGCCTGCGACAGAGCCTCTCCTCATCTGAAGATAAGCAGGAGCACCAACAGTACTTCTGGGCCAAGGGTTGAGTGCAGGAAAACAAGGAACCCCTCGACCGCAATCTCAACCAATGCCTGGAGCACTGACAGTGAGGAAAGCAGGTGGAAAGGACGAGTACAGAACATGAACTGGCTCCTGCCGCAGAACCACAGAAGGAGGTATCTCCTGGAAGGAGACAGTCTGGTCTCCTGGCTGCTCCCAACCCTCCTAGAAGAGGGTCAAAAGGACCAGAGTCCTGGAGACACAGTCATCCTCGATCCCCTAAGGCAACAGGTCAAGCAGGTCAAGAAAGATCTCGACCACCTGGTCAGCCTTTGTCAAGGCCAAAAACCCGATGGGAGCACTGTAGAGCTAGCAGTCTGCCCCCAAACAACACAGGCTCAGCCAAAGCCAAGCGCTTGATGACCATCAAGCAGTCGGAGGAATTATGGAAGCAAGAAGAGCATGCTCATTCCAAATCCCACGACTGATGGGATTTTTTCACCTTGTTCCTTTCACCATGAAAAGGGCCCTCCTCGAGTGTCAGGACAGATTTGCACAGTTCTCTAAATGTGCCCGTGAAGGACACCCCAACCAGGAGCTGCACAGATGCCAAAGAAACACCTGCCGCAGCCTGGGCCACCACCTTTTCCACGGTGACAAGCTGGGCTGCCAAGCCCACTGCTGGACACTGCCTTACAGGCATTCTTCGATCAGACTGGGGAGTCCCGTTCATCTGACTGACCTAGGAGGTGCGCGTAACAATCCTCGAGCAAGAACGTTTTCATAGGCTGCAGGCCTGAAAGTCGTACTCTGCCCTGAAGCAGTAAATGCATGATGAGTGCAGGTCCGTCAGGGACATTTTTTTGCTGCATGTGGTGCAATGCTTGAAATTGGGACTGAATTGGGATTTTTCTCAATACAAGAAGCAGCAGTAACCGAGAAAGAACGCAAAGTGAAGACAAATGCCGATGATGCACTTAGGATTTGCTTTTGGGCCTACACCGCACACGGAGCTGTGAACAAGGAGACCTGACTCTTCCAGTGGAAAGGAAGATCTGATCTCATGGGTTAGTGCTGAAGAGTATACCACCCGGGTGAGTGAGAGGAGCTTAGCCTGAAGACGTTACGAGTGGATTCAAAGGGGAAAGAAAGACTAGCTAAGTGTGGATAGTGCACCATATCCACACCCCTAGAACTCTTACTTGACCTCAGACTTTGGCAGGTACCCTGCCAGAGACTTCAGCTTGCTCCAAAGGGAATAGTCATACTTAGAAATATGCCCTTGGTAGCTGGCAATGCTCATGCCCAGGATAACTGTAGCACAGACCTGCTTCCCCATGGTGTCAATCTTTTATGACTCCTGGTTAATGGGAAGTGCAGTGACCTCTTTAGGAATGACAACAGCATCAGATATGGGCTGAGTGACATGAAAAAATTACTTACCATAGTAACATTGTTTCTTCCAGGGAATCCCTCAGTATGCTTGACTAATGCAGTATGCCAGCTGGGTTCAGCTGCCCTGGGGGTGGAGACTATGCTAATGATGCTAAGGGAATTAGCCAATCAGATTGAAGTAAGAGAGTGTTGTGTGCCGGTGCTGCTGAAAGTCAGTCAGATTCATTTTGAAGCCTGAGGGGCAAAAGGCCCCAAACTCTAAAAATATCCTAGAACTATAGAAACAAGCATTTATCAATGCCGAATGTTGCTTGCTTCTATGTGCTGTTTAGGTATTTGGAAGCCATTGGAGTGCAAATATTGAAAATTTGCGAACTTACGAGCATGCGTAGGAACTGCGCAATGCACGCTCGTAAAACAGTCATTTTAAGGAATTTTTTCGCCAAATTTTCAACATAGCCATTTTAAGACCTCTGCTCATGAACAGTGTCACTGTGATTTTGTTAATGTGTCCCATACATTGAGTTTAGACACCGACCGCCACGCATTGTGCGCTACATGGGCGGAAACACGCTTTGGGTAGGATGTGAAAAAATGACAGCTGTAACTGCTCATAAGGAGGTGTGGTAAAATGGCAATGTTGAAAATCTGGAGTGGAAATATTGAAAATTTGCAAACCTACGAGCGTGCGTAGGAACTGTGCAATGCACACTCGTAAAGCAGTCATTTTTAGGAATTCTTTCACCAAATTTTCAACATTGCCATTTTAAGATCTCTACTCATGAACAGTGACACTGTGATTTTCTTAATGTGTCCCATACACAGAGTTGGCACACCGACTGCGCCATTGTGCACTACATGGGCGGAAACATGTTTTGGGCAGGATGTGAAAAATGACAGCTGTACTGCTCATAAGAAGGTGTGATAAAATGGCAATGTTGAAAATCTGGAGTGGAAATATTGGGGTACTGCAAACTTACTAGCGCATGTGAGAACTGTGCAACGCACACTCGTAAAACAGTCATTTTTAGGAATTTTTTCACCAAATTTTCAACACAGGCATTTTAAGACCTCTGCTCATGATCAGTGCCACTGTGATTTTCTTAATGTGTCTGATACATTGAGTTCGCACACCGACTGCGCCATTGTGCGCTACATGGGCGGAAACATGTTTTGGGCAGGATGTGAAAAATGACAGCTGTACTGCGCATGAGGAGGTGTGATAAAATGCCAATGTTGAAAATCTGGAGTGAAAATATTGAAAATTCGCAACTTAGACGCGTGCGCACAACTCGCGCGCAACGATCGTAAACAGTCATTTTAGGAATTTTTTCACCAAATTTTCAACATAGCCATTTAAGACCTCTGCTCATGAACAGTGTCACTGTGATTTTCTTAATTTGTCCCGTACATTGATTTCAGCACCAACTAGCCATTCTGCACTACATGGTGGAACACATTTTGGGTGACATGTGAAAAATGACAGCTGTACTACTCATAAGAAGGTATGGTAAAATGGCAATGTTGAAAATCTGGAGTGAAAATATTGAAATTCGTCGAACTTACGAGCCTCGTAGGAACTGCATACGCATGCGCTAAATAAAACAGTCATTTTTGGAATTTTGCACCAAATTTTCAACATGGGTTTTAGGACCCTTCTCATGAAAGATGTCACTGTCATGGCGGTATTCGGGCCGAAGGGTGATTTCACAGTCACTGCGGAAATCACCCTTCGGGCCCGAATACCGCCATGACAGTGACATCTTTCATGAGAAGGGGTCCCAAAAACCCCATGTTGAAAATTTGGTGCAAAAATTCCCAAAAATGCCTGAGATATGCAACAAAGTTGAAACCCCCCTATCTAGCCCATTATATAGCTTACCAGCATTTCCTCAGTTCGCGGTTGGCTTTGAAGAGTGCAGACGTGTTCCCGGTCCACCGAAGATCGTCACGCCAGAGTCCGGAGGTAAGTATGGGGTGAGGGGGGTGTGGGGAGGCTGGGTGCACAGTGGGTGGAGTGGAGTTGTGGGAGGGCTGGGAGAGCGCCGCCCAGGACGTTTCGTTTACAGGTTTCAAAAAAAAGAGCGTCGTGGGACGTTTGCCACGCTAGGGTGGGCTCCCAGCGTGGCACCTCTACGAGGTGGGGGCGCAACTCAGCCGATGGGGATTGGGCACCCGTCGGCTTACAGTGCATGTGGGGGCGCGCATGCCTGCGGGTGGGGGGGAGCTGCGTGTGAGCAGCCTCTTATCGGTGCTCACTGAAGCGTAGCTCCCCCTTTCAACTGTATGCCACTGCATTTTGGAGCGTGTCATAGACAGCTCCAAAATGCGATGGCTACGAAACGTGCCTGCCAGCACTCTGACTGAATTGGAGGAGGAGGTGACACACCTCCGAAATCTCCGATGATGGCACTATGTTTCTTGCACATGCGTGCAAGCAACATAAAAAGGAAGAAAAAAAAAGGAACAAGGAAACAAAGAACTCGCCTGTTGGCAAATTACATACACCATGCTTCACTGTGGAACATTACACATGTTAAAGCTCTACAGCCAGAAATTTGGCCTAAGGCAAGGGTTGCAGAACTGTGATCATCCAGGTTATGTGAGGGAAGGCTGGGTGGGAGGTCAAGCATATTGAGGGATCCCTTGGAAGAAACATTATTATGGTCATTTTTTCTTCTCACCCCCAAGAATCCCACAGTATGCTTGACTACTGCAAACTACAAAGCAGTACAGTTGGGAGGAGGGAACAGAACCTATTAAGGAAAACAAGTTCTGCAGGACTGCAGTGCCAAATTTGGCATCTGACCTGGACTGTACATCCAAGCAGTAGTAGTTTGCGAAGGTGTGTACAGTCTTCCAGGTAGCTGCTTTGCAGATGTCGAGCAAAGGTATGTCCCTTGCTGCTGCCACTGAGGCAGCGGTGCCCCTGGTAGAGTGGGCCCTGAGGCCTTGGGATGGCTGTTTGCCAGGCTTACTGTAACAGAATTGGATACAAGAGACTATCCAGCGGGAGACAGTCCTCAAAGACTGGCCTGCCCTTACCCACCTTTCCATAAGTGAGGAAGAGTTAGGTGTAAGAGGACCTGAGCTGCTTGGTGTGTTCCAGGTAATAGATCAGAGCCCTTTTCACATCCAGACTATGAAGCCTGCACTCACCAGGAGTGGTTTTGTCTGTGAAAAAGACAGGAAGCATTATAGATTGATCCAGGTAAAATTCAGACAGCACCGTGGAAAGAAATTTCCTGTTGGTCCCGAGAAAGTACAGTTATGTAAGAACTTACTGTAACAGTAGATCTTCGAGAGAGGCTGTTGCAGCAGGTAATTACATATAGGACTGATGCTGGCAGGCGTCAGGACCCAACGGAAAATTTTCTCGCTAGCCCGCCTTCCAGTTCTTTCCTGCCAAAGGCCAAGAGGCGAGGCAGGTGAGAGGGATATTCCCATCCTGGAAAGGAGCTTAAAAAGCTTAGGGGGATGGAGGGTGGGAAGGTATTACCTACTGCAAGAGCCTCTCGCGAAGATCTACTGTTACAGTAAGTTCTTACGTAACTGTACTATCTTACTTCAAGAGGGCTCTTGCAGTAGGTAATTACATATAGGACTGAGTTCCAAGCAGTTTGGAACAAGGAGAAGCAAACGGGGGAAGGAAAACTACTCAGGAGCAGACCATCTGGCTGTGAAGGCCTTAGGAAAGAAGGCCTTGCAGGACAGCCAACCCGCAGCCTGCTTTGCAGCGAGAGGCAATGTCCAAACTGTAATGTTTTGTAAAGGTATGGACAAAAGTCCCAGTTGTGGCTGCACAAATGTCAGCTGCTAACACATTCTTGAAACAAGCAGCAGAGGCAGCGACCCCTCTGGTGGAGTGGCCTCTGACTTGACCTGACAGGGTCTTGTTGTGCTTGTTATAACAGAAAGTGATACAATGAGCCAACCATTTAGACAGGCATTGCTTAGAAACAGCATTGCCTTCTCTTTTATGAACAAAACAGACAAACAGTTGATCAGTCTTTCTGAGATTCTTAGTCCTGTTGGTGTAGTATCTCAGAATCTGGTGAACATCCAGAGTATGCAGCAGGTACTCTCCTTGATTAGAGTGCTGCGTAAAGAAAGCAGGTAACTCTATGGATTGATTCAGCATAGATTCCACTACAACCTTGGGGAGAGACTTAGGGTTGGTACGCAGAGCCACACGTTTCTTGTGAAAAATCAAGTATGGGATTTTGCACATGAGGGCTTGGAGCTCAGAAATCCTTTGAGCAGAAGTAATGGCCATGAGGAAAAGAGTCTTCCACGAGAGGAACTTCAGGTCTGCTGAGGCTGACAGCTCGAAAGGAGGCAGAGTAAGTTTCTCGAGAATAAAATTCAGATCCCAAGGAGGGGCAGGAACCCGGATAGGGAGTCGCAAATGGAGGACCCCTCTAAGAAAGGTCTTAGAGACCTCCAGCTGAGCAAATGTCCTATCTACGAAAGGAACATGGTAGGCCGAAATGGATGCCATGTGAACCTTCAAGGATGAATGACTGAGACCCAGGTCAAAGAGGTGTCGCAAGTAGTCCAGAAGCTGCCCCACAGAGCATGAGAAAGGTTCGAGATCATTACAAGCGGCCCAGATAGTGAAACATTTCCATTTCATGGCATAGGTAGACCTTTTGGAGGGTTTTATGGCCTCCACCAGGACCTCAGCCACTCGGGGGGGAAACCCCAAACTGGGCTTGAGCTATGTCTGCAGGAGCCAAGCGTGCAACTGAAGGGACTTGAGGCCTGGGTGGACCAAGGTCTCCTGATCCTGGGTCAGCAAAAGTTGCGACAGAGGAAGAGGAAGAGGAGGTTCCTCTGAGTACTATTGCAGAAGAGAGAACCAAACTTGCCTGGGCCAGAAAGGAGCAACCAGAATCATGCAAGCTCTTTCTGAGCTGAGTTTCTCTAAGACCCTCGGAATCAAAGGAATCGGGGGAGGGGAGCATAGACGAATCTGCCTATCCAGTCTAGAGACAGAGCGTCTCTCCAAAAAATGCCTCGCCCTGGAGCGAGTGAGCAGAAGTCAGGAAGTTTTGCATTTTGAGGGGATGCGAACAGGTCTACCTGTGGTGTTCCCCAATGTAGGAAGATGTCATCTGCTACCTCCTGATCCAGTTCCCACTCATGAGCGTGAGTAGACAACTGGCTGAGGTGGTCTGCCAACATGTTCTCAACCCCCGGGACGTGAATAGCCATGCGGAGAAGGTTGTGCTGCACAGCCCAATCTCAGACTCACATCGCCTCCCTGCAAAGAGGGTAAGAATGAGTTCCTCCCTGTTTGTTGATGTACCAGACCACACACATGTTGTCCATCTGGACAGTCAGATGCCCAGGAAGTAGATGCAGATGCAGAGCCTGAAGAGCGTACAGCACAGCCCGAAGCTTGAGCACATTGGTGTGGAGAGATTTCTCGAGCTTGGACCAGGAGCCCTGGGTCCTGTGCAGCCCGAGATGGGCTCCCCAACCCTCGCCCGAGGTGTCCGAAGTCACTGTCTGGTGGGGGGGAGAGAGACAAAAGGGAACTCCCCAGCAAAGGTTCTCTTGAACCATCCACCATTGCAAGTCCCAAGCCATAGGAGTGGAGACCAGGACAAGTTGATCTAGGTCACCCATCAGCTGATCCCACTGAGACCGAAGCATCCACTGAGAAATTCTCATGTGGAGCCAAGCGCGAGGGACTGTCAGAACTGCAGCTGCCATGAGCCCAAGGAGGTGAAGGACTGACCTTGCGGTGATCCGTCTGCGGCTGGACAACAGGCTGACCTGAGCCTGGAGTGTGGTCGCCCTGTCCAGTGGCAGGAAAGCCATGCTGGAGGTCATGTCCAGGATCGCCCCGATAAACTGGAGCCTCTGGGATGGGATCAAGTGGTACTTGGTCTGGTTGACAGTAATACCCAGGCAGGCAAAAACCTGTAGGGTAAGGGAGAGGAAGCACAGGAGTTCCTCCCTGGATGGGGCTGCCAGGAGTCAATCGTCCAGGTACGGGAAAACCTACACCCCCTGGGTACGCAGGCAGGCCGCTACCACCAACAGACATTTGGTGAACGCTCGGGGCACCGAGGAGAGATCAAATGGGAGGGCCTTGAACTGGTAGTGGTCCCCCAGAACCCAAAATGTAGGTATTTGCGGTGGGAAGGGCGAATAGGGATATGCGGGTAAGCATCCTGCATATCCAGAGCACACAGCCACTGTCCCAGCCAAAGGAGGGGCAGGAGACCCTGCAGAGAAAGCATCTTGAACCTTTTGTACTCCACGAACAAGTTCAGGGAGCAGAGGTCGAGAATCGGCCTCACGTATCCTGACTTCTTCGGGACCAGGAAGAAACGGGAATAGTACCTCATCCCCTGATAAGTAAGGGGGATGGGCTCTATCGCCTCCTTCAAGAGAAGGTAGGAAATCTCTTCCTGAACCAGAAGATGATGCTCTGGTGAGTACGACGACCTGGGGGGTGGTTTTCGAGGAGGCTTCCGAAGAAACTCTATTGAGTGTCCTTCTGCGATCAGCTGGAGCACCCAAGTGTCTGAAGTTATCCTCTCCCAGCCCAGAAGATGGAGGGAGAACCTCCCTCCCACCGGTTCCTCTGGGAACCCCAGAGGCTGTGGGAGAGGAAATTAGTCAGGTGGTATGAGGCAGCATCGCCGCTGAAGCCCCCACTGCTTTTTTGGGCGGGGGGACTTGGCAGCCGGAGAGGCCCGACATTTATTGGCCCGCTTTCCCTGAGGTTTCGCCTGCTACCGATTAAGTCTGCGAAAGGAAGGATGCTGTGTCTGAGGGGGTTTGTACACGGAGTCCACAGACTTCAGTGCAGTTCCCTTCTCCTGCAGATCAGTAATGATGTCCTTGACATCACCACTGAACAGCACCGAACCTCTAAACGCACATCCTGGATAGTGGACTGCACTTCCAGGACCAATCCTGACACACGGAGCCAGGCATGACGTAAACCCATGGCGAAAGCTGAGCTCCTACCAGCAGCATCCACTGCATCATACGTGGCACGAAGAATGTGCCGACCGGCCGAATGTGCAGAACGGACAAGACCAGCCACTTCCTGCTTCACCTGAGATTCAGAAAGGGAGTCCAACTTGGATTCCACCTCACTAAGAATCGCCTTCTGGTAATCCCCCATATGACCGCATAATTTAGGGCCCTGATACCCAATGTGGAAGAAGCGTAGACCTTCTTCCCATACTGATCCAGAAGGCAGGATTCCTTATCAGGTGGCGACGAGCTCAAGTGTTTTGGGTTAGCTGACTGGCCGTGAGTGGCGCCAGTCACAACTGAATCAGCTCGAGGGTGAGAATTAAGGGAGTCAACACCCTCGGGAGCCTAGTATAGCCTGTCCGACTTCCTAGGAAGAGGGGCTATCACTGATGGTTGCTTCCAAATAGTGGAAACAAGGTCAGTGTGCGGCTCAATCCAGGGTGGCACCAAGGTCGGAGCGGTCTCGGTCAGATCCAGGTCCGCAGTGAGTTTTTTGCGCTGTGTATCCGGCTCCAAGGAGCGCCACTGATGAACCTCCTGGATTTTGCGTAGCAACTCCGTGAAAGAAGGATCCTCTGGAGGTGACTTCGGAGAAGTCCTCAGCCTGGGCTTATCCGTAGAGCAAGGCTCGTCGTCCAGGCCAGAACAACCATCGGAGTTGTCCGAGGAGGAAGAAGAGGAAGAAGACTCCACCTCCCTGGGAGTCTTCCCTCAGGGAAGCATATCCTGCCCCGTCCTGGAACCGAAGGGCTCACCTCTGGTATCCAGAGTTGGGGAGGGAGTCTCATGTCTCAGACGTACGGGGACCGGAACCAGTACTATCGTCGGGAGACAACTCTCCACCTCCCTGGTGAGAAGAGCCTTGGCCTCAGCCCACCAGGAGACTAGAGTCTCTTTCAAATCCACCGGTGGCTGAGGGGGGGTGGAGGAGAAGGAGGAAGGGGGTACGGATATTGGGCATATCCACACTGCGCGTATCCATAACCCAATGGTGGGAACCCCATGTACTGCGGCGTCGGATAGGCCGGCATCGGGTACTGGGGTGCCGGATACTGTGGACCCAGATACGACAGGGTCGGATACCCAGGAACCAGGGGGGTCTGCCAGGGCAGATGGCCTGGGAGGGCACCCAGCAGGTGGGCCGGGAAGCGGAGGCCCAGTGTGGGGGCGGCATCCAGGAGAGGAAGAGGAAGAGGGAAGTCGCCCAGCAACGGGAGGACAGGCATTGGAGCCAGTGTCTGGGGAACTGACGTCAGGTCGTCCGGCCCAGCAGAAGGGAGACCTGACAGTAGCGTGGTAAGATCCCCGGCATTGCCTGGGGAAGGAGGTGAAAAATCCCTGGGGTCAGGCTGAGGAGACGCTGGGTCCCCAGAGGGCAGCGAAGGCTGTGGGGAGCCGGGAACAGCGGACAGCTTGGGGTCCATCGTCGGCTCTCACGTAGCATGAACATCGGAAGGTCCGATGTCCGGCTTACTGGCGGAGTCCGGGCTGGCGTCAGAGGAGCCGACGTCTGCAGAACCATCACCCGAGGCAGGCCTCGATGGGGGGGAGGCAGTCTGGTCAGGCTGAACAGGGGCAGTGCACTGCCCCGAAGGGTCGAGCGACTTAGCGGCCTTCTCTGGGCAGACATCAGAGGAGCTGATGTCCAGCTTACTGGAGCCACTCGCACCAGTAGGCTGCACGGCAGCGGTCTTACTGGAAGTGGAGGCCTCCTTTAGCCTGGAGGCACCCGAAGAGCCTGAGCACGAGCCAGGCGGGTGGGCAGATGCCATCTTGGAAGCCTCCAAGATGGCCGTCATGGAGTGGTTCCCCCGGGGGGGACGTTACCTTCAAAACGGTGACTCCAGCCGAAGTCGCAGTGGATGAGGAGTCCCAGTCCCAGTGCTTCTCCTTATCTTTCTTCTTACGATGGCCCTCAAGGGAAGTTGAAGCCTGACAGAGCTTTTTAACTCCTTCTCCATGGAGGTCATTTTCTTTTTGAGGATGTGGGCCTCCAGGGACTGCTGCCTCCGTCTGCGGGTGGCGGCGTTGAACTTCAGACAATGCTAGCACTTCTCCACGGGGTGATCCGGGCCCAGACAGAAGAGGCACTGGGAGTGACCGTCCTTGTGTGGGAGTTGGTCGCCGCATGAGTCCACTTACTCTTGTGCCCAGATGGTGTAGGGGACAACATACACCACCGAAAAACTGACTAAAAGTCGAATTAAATTGAGAAAAAAAACAACGGTAGAACTACTGACAGACTGACGAGCAGTGAACTTTACCGTGAGGTGCTTCCACGAGCTAACGGCAGGAAAGAACTGGAAGACGAGCGTGGGGGACTGCCCCTTTATACTGACGTCGGTCACCCAACGTGGGGGCGGTCCCTCGCCAGAGACTGCTAGCTAGAAATTTTTCCGTGGGGTCCTGACGCCTGCCGGCATCAGTCCTATATGTAATTACCTGCTGCAAGTGCCCTCTTGAAGTAAGATCTACTTAGTCCCTGTGGGAAATAATGTAGTTATGTTCAGTGCACAGAGATTGCAGTTCTGAAATCCTTCTTGCTGAAGTGATGGCCACCAGGAAAACAGTTTTCCAAGTGACATACTTTAAATCTGTAGTAGCCATAGGCTCGAATGGGGACTCCATCAACTTGGTTATATACAGGTTCAAGTCCTAGGGGGGAGCAGGTTCCCTAAGTGGGGGCTGAAGGTGCAGCAAGCCTTTAAAGAATTTATCTTAAAGATGAAATTATAAATTACAGATTTCTTTTTATCAGCAGAAATGTAAGCTGAAATGGTTACCAGGTGAACTTTCAGAGATGAGGCTCCAAGGCCTGATGCTTGTAAGTGTACTAAACAGTCTAGTATAGTCTAGAGGACAGGTTAGCAGGCAGTGGGTCAGTCTGCCTGTATTTACAACAGAAAGAAAATCTCTTCCATTTGGAGACAAGTCTGATTTGTACTTGGCTTTTTGGCCAGTTGAAGGATTCTGAGGACTTGTTCTGAATAATGAATGGGCCGTTTGACTGAGAGGGCAAGAAGCAGGGAGTACCATGGCTGCCTTGCCCAGACCAAAGCCACCAGAATCATTGTTGCTGGCTGGCTTCTGAGTTTGAGAAGGTCCCTAAGAATCAGGGGAAATGGAGGGAAGGCATACGGGAACCTTCCTGTCCAATCCAGAGAGACAGAGCATCCACTGGCACTGAGACCACAGCTGAAGACCTGCAGTAGTAAAGGGGAATTTGATGATTGAGGTTGGAAGCAAAGAGATCTATTTCTGGGGTGCCCCACCTCCTGAAAACTGAGACTAGTACTTGCTTGTTCAGAGTCCACTTGTGGTGGCCCCAACTGATGCGACTTAAGGAGTCTGCCAGCACATTGCCCTTGCTTGGCAGGTGAGTGGCAGAGAGTGGCATGTCTAGGGAGCAGGTCAGAGACCAGATTTCCATGACCCCTGTGCAGCGCTTTGTGCATCTTGTGCCACCCTGTTTGTTGACGTAGAGCAAAGCAGTGGTGTTGCCTGTCCTGATCTAGACAGCTTGAGCCTTTAGCTGGGGAGCAAAGGCTTTGATAGCCAGATACACAGCTTTGAACTCGAGGAGATTTATATGAAATCTGGACTCCCTGGAAGACCGCACCCCGCTTATGGACTGATCCATCATGTGTGCACCCCAGCGTAGGAGGGATGCCTCCATAGTGAGCACTATGGAAGGTTCCTTTTGCTGGAAAGAGATTCTTTCCCTGAGGTTTTCTTTGTTCTTCCACCAGTCCAGAGCCTGCAACAGGGTCCTTGTGACTGGAATGAGCTTTGACAGGGAGTCCCTTTTCTGAGACCAGTGAGATCTGAGATGGTATTGAATGTCTCTCATCTGAAACCTGGAACTATTGCTGTAGTAGAGGCCATGAGTCCTAGGAGCCTGAGGAAGTGCCTGGCTGGCCTTGGTTGCCCTAGGACAAACAAGTTTGCCAGGGTTTGCAGGATGTGCACCCTGTCTGGTGGGAACAGAGCTTTCCCCAGCTGTGTGTCCAGCTCTGCTCCAATGAACTCCAATAGTTGAGCTGACTCGAAGTGGGACTTTTCTGTGTTGATCAGGAAGCCCAGGGACTCTAGGGTGCTCTGAGTAAGTCTGAGGGAGTCTCCGACCCTTTGGGAAGACTTGTCCACTATGAGCCATTCATCCAGGTAGGGAAAGACAGAGATCTGCTGGCTTCTGAGATGGGCTGCCACCATTGCCAGACACTTTGTGAAAACTCTGGGAGCTGAAGAAAGGCCAAAAGACAGAGCTGCAAACTGGTAGTGACCAGAGGGCAGTCTGAACCTGAGATACCTTCTGTGAGAGGGCCTGACTGGAATGTGAAAATAGGCATCTCTGAGGTCTAGGGAGGTTAGACGGTCTCCCTGTTGCAAGGAGGAAATCACTACTGAAAGGGTGACAATTTTTAATCTGGGATTGAACAGGTGCTTGTTTAGGTACCTGAGATCCAGAATATGCCATAAATCCCTGCACGAGTGAGGCAGTATCTAGAATAGAGGACTTTTCCCCATTGGGAGGGAGAAACTCTTTTTCACTGCATTTGCTGACAAGAGAGACTTTGCATCTAATTCCAGCAGGATTTTTTTCTGTGGGAGTTAGAGGTTTTAAACTCTTGTGGCCCTACTGTATGGGACATTTTTTGAACTGCTGGGTGAGACCACAACTCACCACCTCCGGGGGGAGGTGGCCTGGGCCTTCTAGTCAGGGATTTTGTTTTTTCTAAGTCTTGGCAGAAGGGGCTGGTTCAGTATGTTTCCTGAGCCCTTCTACCTCTTCCCCTAAAGAATCCTCTCATTTGAGAGTAATCAAAGGGCATGGGCATTGACATGGGATAGAAAGCTCTGGGAAAGTATCCTCTACATCTGCCTCCACTACCCTGGGGTTTGTAGGAAGTAGGCTTTCTCTTTAGCTGCATTGCTCTGGTAGGTGGACTTGCATTCTTCCACTTTTTTCATGTAAGCTTCTGTTTTGTCCCCAAAAAGAGAGTTGCTTCTCACAGGGGAAATCTATAGCTTTGGTTTGGGTATCCTGGGAGAGATTGGTGGTTCTCAGCCAGGCAAATGTCCTGAGAGAGATAGCCTGAGCCATAGCTCTGGAGGCAGTGTCACTGGCATCCACAACCATGTGAAAAGTACAGTTACGTAGGAACTTACTGTAACAATAGATCTTCGAGAAAGGTTCCTTCAGTAGGTCCTTACATATAGGACTAGCGCCACCTGGCATCTGGGCCGCATGGCAGACTTTTCTAGCAATACCTGACAGGAGACCGCCAACCCAACATCATGTGACAAATGTCAGCGTGGCTGTATATAGTGGACAGTCCTCATGCCCACCTTCCAGTTCTCCTGCCGGAGCCTGGGAGAGGCCTGACAGCAGGAGAAAACAGGATTTGTAGTCCCTGTGTAAGGAAGAAAAATGAGGGGAAGGAGGGAGGGAAAAATATGACCTACTGAAGGAACCTCTCTCGAAGATCTACTGTTGCAGTAAGTTCCTACATAACTGTACTATCATACTTCAAGAGGGTTCCTTCAGTATGTCATTACATGTAGGCCTGAACCCCAAGCAGTTCCTCATGAGAGAGACCAAGAGAAACAAGAGAGAAGGAGAAAATAAACTCCAGCAAAACTGGGAACAGCAATGGACCTAGCCTAGGACAGAAGGCCTTGCAAGACGGCTAGGCCGAAACCTGCCCTCTGCCTAGAAGCAATGTTCAGACTGTAGTGTTTAGTAAAGGTATGGACAGAACTCCAAGTGGCTGCGGCGCAGATATCAGCTGCATAGATGCTACGCAAAAAAGCAGTGGAAGCAGCCATGCTCCTAGTAGAATGACCTCTGATGGGACCCGGTAGAGGTTTGTCGTACTTTTGGTAACAATACCAAATACAGTTGCATAACCGGTAGGAAAGGCACTGCTTAGAAACAGCCTTGCCCGCAGACCTGGAGGCAAAGGAGACAAAAAGCTGATCGCAGCTAAGGATATCTTTTGTTCGGTGTGTGTAACACCGAAGGATCCAACGGACGTCTATGGTGTGCAGAAGTGCCTCACCTCGGTTCGTAGGGGATGGAAAGTAAACTGGAAGCTCCACTGATTGGTTCAGTGTGGCTTCTGACACCACCTTAGGTAAGAACTTAGGGTTTGTCCTGAGGACCGCCCAGTCCTTATGGAAAATAAGATAAAACTCTTTACAAACTAGAGCCTGAAGCTCCGAAATCCTTCAAGCTGAAGTAATAGCAACCAAAAATAACGTCTTCCAAGAGAGGCACGTAGATCACAGCTCATCGCTGGTTCAGATGGAGGGAGAGTAAGTTTCTCCAACACAAAGTTTAAATCCCAGAGAGGTGTTGGGCTGCGGATGGAGGGTTTCAGATGGAGAATCCCTTTCAGAAAGGTTTTTGAGACCTCCGACTGAGCCACGGGCTTGCCATCCACGAGCTCATGGTACGCCGAGATTGCCAAAAGGTGGACCTTTAAGGATGAAATGACAGACCTGAGTCTGAAAGATGGAAGACATGTTCCATGACTCATGGGGCGGAACAAGAAAATAGGCTCCAATTCTTGGAAGTCGCCCAAATAGAAAAACATTTCCACTTCATGGCATAAGTGGAACATGTCGGGGGTTTTTGAGCCTCTATTAAGACTTGAATGACTCGAGAGGAGACCCTGAAGTGGGAAATCGCTATGTCTGCAGGAGCCACGTATGAAGATGCAGTGTCCTGAGCCCCGGATGAACCAGGTGACCTTGATCCTGGGTCAGGATGTCGTGGGTCACTGGAAGTGGAACCGGTGGTTCTCTCGTTAGCTGTTGCAGCAGTGGGAATCAAATTTGTCTCGGCCAGAAAGGGGCAACGAGGATCATCCTCTCCTTCTCTGCCTGAAACTTGAGAAGAACCCTCTGAAGAATGGGAAACAGAGGGAAGGCATACAAAAATTTTCCTGTCCAAGAGAGAGACAGCACGTCATGCCAGAAAGCACCATGCGCTGGAATGAGTGAGCAAAAACTTGGAAGATTTGCGTTGGAGTGAGAGGCGAAAGAACAGGTTACTCACCTGTAACAGTAGATCTAGGAGTGGTATATGTTGTTCATCCACACTCTCTGGCATGTCCCTTTCCCCTTTAAATCTGGCAGGAAGTCTTCAAGCTAGCTCCTCTCACCCACCCGGGTGGTAAATACCTTGGCTCCACCCCATGACGCCAGATCTTAGCCCGCTAGAAGCAAGGTTGTGCGCCTAAAGCCAGGAGGTCGGGTGAGTGCGTGTGGATGAACAACATACACCACTCCTAGAACTACTGTTACAGGTGAGTAACCTGTTCTTCTAGGACCGTGGATATGTTGTTCAGCCACACTCTCTGGCAGACTCCAAGGAGTTCTCCAGGAGGAGGAAGGCAAGGCGCACACCCCCTACTTGGGGAAATAGAGATTGGAGAACAGAGGCCCCAAAACCAGCATCCCGGTGTGACTCGAGGTCAATGTGGTAGTGGGTAATGAAGGTGTTTGCTGACTTCCACGTAGCAGCCAGACAGATTTCCTGGATAGGGATGTCCCTGGAAGCAGCCACAGATGCAGCAGTGTGGCAGGTAGAATGAGCTCTTATCCCTCTGGGAGGCTCCTTGCCCGCCAACTCATAGCACAGACCTATGCAAGATGTAATCCACTTTGCAATGGTCTGTTTGGCTGCAGGTCTGCCAGAAGCGGCTTCAGCATAGGTGACAAACCGCTGGCGAACTTCTCCCCAAATTTCCACTGTTCTTTCCTTATAATAGGAGAGAGCACATCTCAGGTCCAAAGTATGGAGCCTGTACTCGGTGTCCAAGGTGTAATTAGGGTAGTATACTGGCAGAGTTAACACCTGGTTAAGATGAAACTCTGATACCACCTTCAGAATTAATTTCGTGTGGGAGCGCAGGACAACTTTGTCCCTGTGAAAGACCAGATAAGGGGAGTTCACTGAAAGCGCCTTGAGCTCCCCTGTCCTTCTGGCAGACGTAATAGTCACCAGGAAGGCCGTCTTCCATGACAAATGTGAGAGCTCACACTTGTGCATGGGTTCGAATGGCTTGCCCATGAGCTTTGCCAAACCCAGCAAGAGATCCCACGGAGGTGGAGGTTCACGCACCAGAGGGGATATGTGATCCAGGCCTTTTAAGAGGAAGCACCCGACCACTGTCTCCTGTGCCAATGTTGGCTGACCAGCCCTCACCCGGTAAGCAGAAATGGCTGCCAGGTGCACCCTAAGGGTCGATGACTGCAGACCCCCTTTGGAGAGAGACCAAAAGTAGTCGAGAATGTTAGCCACAGAGCAGGATAAGGGGTCCAGACTCTTACCCTGACACCAAATGGAAAATCTCTTCCATTTGAAGGCGTAACATTTCCTGGTCGATTCCTTACGCGATTCCTCCACCACGGTGTAGACTTCCTCGGAAAGACCCAGAGCCTGGAACTCTAGCTGCTCAGGTACCAGGCTGTGAGGTGCAGGGATTGAAGGTCTGGATGGAATACCTTCTCCTGGTTCAGAGATATCAGGTCCAGGCGTGTACAAAGTCGCTCTGGGGGCCTGCAGCTGTGGCTGAGGAGATCTGGGTACCAGGACTGGTGCGACCAATCTGGGGCTACCAGGATCACCTTTGTCTTGTCCCTCCTTACCTTGAGTAACACCTTGTGTATCAAGGGAAATGGAGGGAAGGCGTAGAGGAGGCCTGGGGTCCACGGCCTTGAGAAGGCATCCCCCTGCAGTGATCCCTGCTGAAGGGAGCGGGCATGGTACAGCCTCAGCTTGGTGTTTTCCCTGGAGGCAAACAGGTCCACCAATGGTTTGCCCCAATGGGAGAACAGACTGTAAGCTACCTCTGGATGGAGAGACCACTCGTGGGATGTCTGGCCTAAGTGGCTGAGAGCATCCGCCAGCTGGTTCGAGACTCCTGCCACATGGATGGCTAGGAGCTCCACCTCCAACCGGCTTACGAAGGTCCAGATGCAGAGCGCCTCCTTGCACAGCAGACGGGAGTGCCCTGTTTGTTGAGGTAGTACATGGTCGTGGTATTGTCCATCTGTACTTGAACCACTTGACCCCTGAGCTGAGGAGCGAAAACTGACAGTGCCAGTCTGACTGCCCTGAGCTCCAACAGGTTGATGTGGCATCGGGACTCCTCAGAGGTCCAGAACCCATGGGCTCTGTTGTCCCCCATGTGGGCTCCCCAGCCCATGAGAGAGGCATCAGTCATGAGAACGACCGTTGGCTCGGGGTGGACAAACGGGATCCCCTCCTGCAACTGGTCTGGGGTGGTCCACCCTTGGAGAGCATCCCACATCTTCTGGGTCACAGTGATCAGCTGGTCAAAGTGACTGTGGCACTGAGTCCACTGAGCGGCCAGCTCCCATTGGAGGGGGTGCACGTGCCATCAGGCCCAACGGACCACTGAGGTGCACGCTTTCATGTAACCCAGAAGGTGCAGGAAATCCCAGGCAAGGCGCAAGTGCCCAACCCGAAATGATTGGGCAAAGGAGGAAAGAACCCCCGCCCTGTCTGCCAGGAGCCGAGCTCTGGCTTGACGAGAGTCAAGCTCTGCCCTGATTGAAGCCCATCACCTGAGACTCCTCAGAACTCCTCGACGCCGGAGATGGGCTGCCACTACTGCAATGCACTTGGTGAAGACCATCGGGGCCGATGACAGACCGAATGGCATGGCTTGGAACTCGTACAGGGTCCCTTCGACCCTGAAGCAGAGGAACCACTGATGGGATGGACGAATTGAGACATGGAAGAATGCGTCCTGCAGATCCAGTGAACAGAACTACATGTTTCGCTCCAGGGATGGTATAATCTGGTTCAGAGTTACCATTCGGAAGGTGCGAGACCTGAGATATTGATTCAGGTCATGGAGATCTAGGATGAGGTGCCAACCCCTGTCCACTTGGGCACCAGGAAGTACCTGGACACGAAGCCTAGGTCTGTAGGAGGATCTAGCAGTTGAGCTACCGCCTCTTTGCAGAGGAGCTGAGCAATGTCATCTCAAAGAGCTGACTGAGTGTGAGCGGAGATCCTTTCCTCCCAAGGGGCATGGGCTCG
Source organism: Neoceratodus forsteri (assembly GCA_016271365.2). Lineage (NCBI taxonomy): Eukaryota > Metazoa > Chordata > Ceratodontiformes > Ceratodontidae > Neoceratodus > Neoceratodus forsteri. The sequence continues at coordinate 105,009,209 of CM057453.1, read as the reverse complement.
GCTGGGAGGGTACTGCTCGAATTCCAGAGGCAGTCCCTGGCCGACCACTTCTAGAACCCACCTATCTGAGATGATATTGGACCAGGCGGAAAGAAAGTGGCAGAGCCGGCCCCCAACGGGAGGACCCAGAGCTAGCATGACGGGTATAGGGGTGGAACCCCCAACCCATAATTGGGCAGGCTTAGAGGAGGAGGATGCTCCTGGACTGACATCTCGGCCTCCTTTACGGGGCTGTTGAGGACTCTGCTTGGGCCTGGGGCGCCAAGCTTGAACCTGCTGTTGCTGCTGGCCTCCTTGATTGGAAGGCTGCCTAACTGCAGGGGAAGAGTGCCAAAAAGGCTTCTTCTTGCACTTCTGCTGGTTCTTGCCCGAAGAACCCTTTGCAGAGGTAGCATTCAAGGTGGCACTGGACTGCTCTATGCGCTGGAGGTGACCAGCCACTCCTGGATCGAAGAGGTCAGTGTCTAGGAAGGGCACATCAGCTAACTTGTGCTGGGTATCCGCGAGGAAGGAGGACAGCCTCAGCCAAGCCCTGTGATGAGTGGCCACTGCAGCTGCCGGAGAGTGGGCACAGGAGTCTCCAATGTCCAGGGCCATCTGGAGCTGCTGTTTTGCAGCAGCATGGCCCTGATCACAGCCCTGCTTCACTGTGGTCTGCATGTCCACCGGGAGATGAGGGAGGACTTCATCCAATGACCCAAGGAGGGCATGAGAGAAGTGTGCCATGATGACAGCTGAGCTGGCCTGACAAAGGCCTAAGGAGGAGGCCGCACAGACCTTATGGGCAGAGTGGTCCATATTCTTGGACTCCTTGTCCGGGGGTCGGTCAGTGTCGGTTGAGCTACCAGTATGCCTGAACACAGAAGCAGTCACTAGGCTTTTGGCCAAAGGATGTTCTGTGAACCCTGCAAGGGACCCCATGGGCACCGTATACGTGTGGGCCATGTGGGCAGATGGGGCTGGGCATGAAGCAGAATGCTGCCAAAGCTCAAGGGCCAGGCCAACGATGGCTTCGACCACTGGAAAGGCCTCCATCAGGGTATCCCCCCTTTTTAAGATATCCGTAAGGGGGTACTCCGCCTTTTTCTGGATGGGCTCCAGGGGCATTCCGGTGGACTCGGACATCAGGTGGAGAATGCCCTGAAAGGAGGAAGGGCCTTCCTCCAGTCTGGCCATGGACGACTCATCATCCCTTGGATGAGAGTGTAACCCCGTGTCATCGGAGTCTGAAGAGTTGGGGTACAATGGCCTATCACCTACGTCCCCTTCAATCCACCAAGGGCGGTCGGGGGTGATCGTAATGGACAGACATCGGAGAAGCCTGGTGTCTGTATGGTCCCCTTTCAAGGGAGCCCCTCCCTGAAGCTGCTTAGGTGGTGGCTCCACCAAAATCGGTGGAGAAACTGGAATAGGCCAAGCCGGTATACGTGCCGACCTCACGGGAGGTGGAACCGAGGCCTTCAGTTCCGGAGGGGTTGACGTCGGCTTAGGAGGCGGGAGAAAGTAATGGCTGGGGCGGCTGGCAGAGCCGGCTTCTGCCCGGTCAAAATCAGCTGTTGCCACATCAAATCCTCATAGCGTCAACGGAGTTTCCGTCCGAGGAGGATGAGGACTGGCGGTGGTGCCTCTTTTTTGAATGTTTGTGACCCTTTTTTGGCCGTTCGACCGAAGAGGTCGTGGTCCTCGATCAAGACCGACGGGGTCAGCTCGTTCGATCGGGGGACATCGGAGTCGGTGAAAACTAAGGTTCCGGCACCTTATCCTTGATAGGGACACCCGAGGGCAGTGTCTCCTCATCAGGAAAGGAAAGGACAGGCGTCCTTTCTAAGGAGTCATAGACTGGAGTTGGCGACAAAGGCTCGATTGGGTCTAGAGTAATCTCAGACGGTTCAGCCATTTCCTCGGTCTCGGTGCCTTGGCCAGATGGAAGGTCCGTAAAGCCGGCAGCCGAGGAAACAATCTCGACCGAAGTCGAGACTGCATGTTCCTGGGACTCTGATCTCTCTCGGTCCCAAGAGCATCTCCTTCTGGAAGAAGACGACTTGGGGTCCTCGTCCCTCTTCTGAGGGCGGGAGGAGTGCAAGCCCGAGTGTGCCTCACCCCTGGTGGAGAGAGACTGGCACAATTCCCTAAAGGAGCCCGAAAGTACAGAGCCAAGGTTGAGAGGAATGAAAAAACTGCAACTATTTTGAAGCCTGATCCGGCTTCCTCCTGAAAGCAGACCATCTGCTCAAACTGCTGTGGATCCGCGATCACGAAACCGCCCACCTTGCCTTAAATTTCACCGGTGGGTTTCTAAGCTCCGGTCTCCCCAATTTTAGGCATGCCTTGCAGTCATCCAGAAAATTGGGATGGAAGGCCAAACAGAAGGTACAAGATGTGATGTCATGTCTGACACCTAGGCAACAAACACACGAGAGGTGGGGATCGGTGCGTTACATTTTCTGGCCACAGGGACACCGGCAAAATCTGGGGGACGATTTGTCCTCCATGTCCAATGCACTGTAATCTGAGTCGTAAACTCTGATGAGTTTCAAGGAAATTTGCAGTGAAAACTGACGTTGCGAATCCAGGGCCTACATATTGCTAAAGTAGCACGAGGGAACCTGAATCTTCCAGTGGAAAGGAAAATCTGGCGTCATGGGGCGGAGTCAAGGTATTTATCACCCGGGTGGATGGGAGGAGCTAGCTTGAAGACTTCCAGCCAGATTTAAAGGGGAAAGGAACATGCCAGAGAGTGTGGATGAACAACATATCCACACTCCTAGAAAGGTTGATTTCTGGATGCCCCCACTTGAGGAAGAGAGACTCTGCCACTTCCTGATTTAGCTCCCATTCATGACTTAGGGTCTGAGATCTGCTGAGACTGTATGTCAGGACATTTTGAATGCCTGGAACATGCATGGCCACTATGGCCAGATTGTGCTGGACCGCCCAGTTCCACACTCGCATCGCCTCTCTGCAAAGGGAGTACAAGTGAGTTCCTCCTTGTTTGTTGAGGTACCAAACTACTGACATACTGTCCATGTGGATCAGCAGTGACCCCTTAGGAAAGAGGGTCTGAAAGGCCTGTAAGGCATACAGGACCGCCCTCATCTCCAGAACATTGATGTGTAAAGATGCTTCCAAGCTGGACCACAGTCCTTGCGCTTGATGCTCCCCTAAATGAGCCGCCCCATCCCATATTTGATGCATCCATAGTCAGGGATGCAGAGGGGGTAGGGCTCCTGAAAGGAAGACCCAAAGAAAGGCTCAGGGAATCCATCTTCACAGCAATTCTTTCTGAACTGCAGACGACACCAGGACCGGGTGGTTCAGGTCGTCCAGGAGTTGATCGCATTGCACCCGCAAGGACCACTGAGTGATTCTCATGTGGAGCCTTGCAAGGGGAACAGTATTGATGTCTCTGGGACAGTATGAGGGATGATTTCGGAAAACTGACCATAATCCCCAATTTGCTGAAAAGGTCCAAGGTGAGAGAAAGAGCCTCCAGCAGAGAGTCCCTGGAAGTGGCTGAGATCAGCCAATCATCCAGTTAAGGGAAAACCGCAATACCCTGGCAGCGTAAAAAGGCTGCCACCACTGCCAGCCACTTGGTGAATACCTGAGGTGCCGAAGACAGACCAAAGGGGAGAGCCCAAAACTGGAAGTGCCCCCCTCCAGGATTGGAACAACAGGAAACAGCAGTGGCTGGGGAAGATCAGGATGTGCAGGTAAGCATCCGTATGTCCAGAGCACACAGCCAATAATTCCTCCAAAAGATGTGGAAGGAGGCTTTGGAGCGTCAGCATCCTGAACTTTTTGTATTCGATGAACAGATTAAGACTGCTCAAGTCAAGGATGGATCTTAAGTCTTCTGTCTTTTTTGGAACCAGGAAAAAATCGGAGTAAAACCCCCTTCCCCTTTGCTGGAGGAGAACACACTCTATTGCTTCCTTGAGCAAGAGATTTTGAATTTCCTCTTGAATGAGAAGAGCCTGATTCCTGGAGTAGGAAGACCTTTTTGGTGGGGTTTCTGGAAGGATATCCATAAACTCTGTAGTGTGTCCAACGGACACTAGTTGCAGGACCCATGCATCGGAGGTTACGTCCTGCCAGTCCTGCTCGTGGTGGGCGAACCTCCCCCCAACCGGCTCCTAGCCTTGAGGCTGAAGGGTTGGTGGGGATAGGGAGTCAGGAGGTGGCAGGACATTCAGGAGGACCACCTCCTGAGCGCCTCTGGTTCTTGGAGTTTGGAGGAGTGACGGAGCCAGTGGTCCTACATTTGCTCTGGCGTTGAGCCGGAGTCTGTTTCCTCTGATTCCAGGTCCTTTTCTGTATGGGCTTCTGCTGTTGTTGAGTGCCTGATCAGTACATAGACCACACTGATCTCAGGGCAAGGCCTGTCCTGAAGATCTGTGATGATATCTTTGGTACCACCACCAAAAAGCACCGAGCCTCTAAAGGGGGCATCATGGATCGCAGACTGTACCTCATTAGTGAGGCCAGAAATGCGAAGCCAGGTGTGCCTCACCAAAGTTTGGGCTACAGAGTCGTATGTAGCCCACAGAGCATGCCTACAGGAGACTCATGAGAGGCGTAGATCCTTAGTGAGCTCCGCCTTGAGGCTCGAGCGTTCCATGGCCTGGACCAGAGCCTCTAGCCTGGTCAAGGTGGTTTTATGGTGAGACACCATATGGGCCACATAATTCAGGGACCGAAGTGTGTATGTGGCCGAAGAGTAAACCTTCCTGCCAAACTGGTCCATCTGCCTCGACTCCTTGTTTGGAGGAGAGGTGCTTATGTGCTTGGGTATAGAGGAGCGATCATGAGCTGCCGAAATGACAGCAGAGTCAGCCTTTGGATGTGCCTTAAGAAAAGGGGCTTCCTTAGGCACCCAGTACATACTGTCTGCCCTCTTGGGGACAGCCACGATAGAATGAGGCATCTGCCAGACCATAGTGGTAAGGTCTAGGTGAGGTCCAATCCAGGGAGGAACCAGGACCGGTGACAGAGACTCTAAATCCAGATGTTCAGCGAGTCTCTGTCACATGGGGTCTTATTCCTCGGTCTTCCAATCAAAAAAATCTTTCATGGACCTCAAGAGGTCTGAGAAGGCAGGGTCCTCCGGGGGGGACTTGGGAAACATTGCCCTTCTGACCTGTGGATTCGCCCAGAATCTCCTCCGCTGACTAATCAGCATCATCATCATCCACTTCCTCATCTAGAAGGTTGCAAATGTCCGGGAGGACCACGGTACAACAGACCGTCCCCGAGATGTGGACCGAGGAGACAAGCTCCTTGGGGAACGGAGATCTGGGACAGCGTGGGAGTGGGAGCCTGCTTTCCAGATCTGACACCAGCTCCAAATGCACCCCCTGCCAAGAAGACTGAACTAAAGTCTTGAAGTCCGGTGCGGCCGGAACCGGTGGGGGTGGAGGAGGTTGAGGTTGGGGGGGAGAAGGAGGAGGAGGGTTTACCAGGGCAGGTGGGTAATAGTACCACTGGTAACCCGGGAAATGATAATCCTGGTAGGGATTATAGTCAGAGTAATACTGTCCCAAAGAACTCCAGTCATGAGGGGGACCAGCCGGATAGTGGTCTCCAGGATACCCCGGGGGGTAATGAGGGACAGTCTGGGGTCTAGAACAGATCCTCAACGTCAGAGGGTCTGACGGATGGGGGACCCACGTCGGACCTGCCATAGTGAAAATCGGTGGTGGATCCAGTGTTGGGAGAGCCAACGTCAGAGGTACCGATGTCGGCACCACCCGATTCGGTGGGGGAAAGGGGCCGGATGGAGGGACCATGTCTGGTACTGGAGCCGAGGGCTGGGGAAGACGATAGGGCACAGGCTCGGAGGCTGTCATCAGAGGTTCCAGTGTTAAGACAGGATTAGCCGGATCCGACGGTGGGATCGGGACCGGGATAGTGGCCAGATCAGAGGGGATCCCACCTGAGGGGAGAGGGAAAGTCCTCCACTGGAAGACCAGACAGCTGAGGAGGGGCCTCCTTCCCTGTGATCCCGTCAGGGAAATGCGGGACGGACCCCGAGGAAGGGTTTTCAATGTCGAGAGGTTCCGCACTGTCCTCGCCAGAAGTACCCATCAGAGAGGAGAAGGGTACCGGCGGGGGAGAGGGGCAGTCTCCCCCTGGTTCTTTCAGACATCGGGTGAGGCTCTGTTAGGCCCCGACAGGAGAACCACATCTGGGCAGCCGGTGGAGACGGACGTCTTACCAGACGGAGCCGGGCGGGTGGGGGGAGCCCCAGCCAGCTTATCGCTGGAACTGGGTGGGTCTCAAGGCTTGGGGAGCCAACATACCGGTGGCCGGGCAGTCCCCGGAGGCCGACTTAGCGGCAGGAGTGGTGCGGCCGGAGGAGCCGATGGACGACTTACCCGTGGAAGTTTTGTCTGACTTACCATCTGACATCTTCACCTTAGGCATTTGGGAAACAGCCTTGCTCGTCGAGGGCCGAGAGGCCTCTGGCTGGGCCCTTCACAGAGCGCTCCCACTCCTGAGATTTCTCTGAAGAGGATTCATGGATCTGGTCCATTTGCTTTTCTAATGAAGCAAGACAGACTTTTAGAAGATGGGCCTCCAAAGCCTGCTGTCTCTGCTTTCTGGTGGCCTGATTGAATGGTTGGCACTCCGGGCAGGATGAGACAGAGGTGGTCTGGGCCAAGACAGATCACGCATTTAAGTTGAGCGTCCTTATGAGGAATTTGTGTGCCCACAGGACGAGCACTTCTTCTTGAGTGAAGACGTAAGCAAAGTAGAAAAAAGGAAACTTTTTGGCAAAGGAAAAATCCAATGCAAGAACTAACATGACGATTGCTAATGGAAGTCTGCAATGCGACTTGACACGAGGCGATGGCAGGAAAGAACTGGTGGGCGGGCATGGGGACCATCCACTATATACAGCCATGATGACGTCTGTCACGTGATGTTGGGTCGGCGGTCCCCCATTAGGTATTGCTAGAAAAGTCTGCCGTGTGGCCCAGATGCCAGGTGGCACTAGTCCTATATGTAATGACCTACTGAAGGAACCCTCTCGAAGTAAGATCTGATATTTTGTGGCTTCCAAGGCAGTTTTGACAGTTTCTGCCAGGTCTTGAGCCACTTTTACAGCGGCTTGCCGGCTAATAGCCAGGCCAGAGTTCCAGACAGCTTTCTGATACTGAGCTGTATACGCCATATAAGTAGAGAGGTGCAACATCAGAGAGGCTGTGGTGCAAGATTTCTTACCCGTAGTGTCCAGGATTTTTTTTTATTATTCTTATTCTGAAGGCTGCAGCCTGCACCACTCCTTCATGGTCTGGATGCATATAAAGGTACTCCGCATTAGATTTATCTAACTGGTACTTTTCTCTACTTTACCCACTCCGGTCTGGAGGTAAGATTCTGAAGTATTTTGAAAGTAGCCCATCTTAGGAACTTATGAATTAGAAGGAGAAGCTTTTATAGAAGGGAGACCCACCATGTCTAAGAAATGTGCCTCCTCCTCCTCAGTGGACTCTGGAATAGAACTGCCAAGAGTATCCACCATGTGCTGGACAAAGGTATAGTGAGAGGAAAAAACCTCTGTCATTAGAGGAAGAACCAAACTCCTGAAGGTCAGGATCAAGGAGTTCATCCTCCTCTTCATTACCACCTCTCTCAAAGAAGATGCCCTGGCCGAAGCCAGGGTTGGAGGGAATAGGTGTAATAGGAGAAGCTGGGGCACCCATGAGAGTGCCCACAGCCTGAAAAGTCTGTTATGGTGACCAAGCCTTTGCCATTTCCTCCGCAGAGGGTATGTCTTGTTTTGACACTGGCGTCTCCTTTGCTTTTCAGCGGGAGGGGCAGTTGTATGGGGTTTTTTTTTTAGTTTCTTTTTAGTAGGCCCTGAATCAGAAACCTGCTGTGAATGTCTTATTTTTGGCTTGGTCATTATTATATTTATCAGGTTTTTTTTTTTTTTAATACTTGCTATTTATACTCCTCCGTGCCACTAGCACACCCGACCCATAAGGAGTAGCCAAGGCATCCCCACGCTGTCGACCCTCCTTACAGACCCTATGACCCAGGTCATCCCTCATGAAGCCGTGTACTATCCCCCAAGCGGGGACGAGGTGGGGCGAACTTGCCCTCAAAATTCTGGAGTTTCATCAGGACGCCGGGCTGAGGGACAGGCAGGGGAAATCCGGATCACTGCTGGGTGCTCTGTCTTCCCGGTGTGCTGGTGCCATTTTCCAGTTTTCTCTCAGGGCACATACGTTGACATCCATCATGCCTCCCCCTCCAAGTCATGGCTGGTGCTTGCTGTGCTGCCGGCTTCTGCCAGAGGCCAGTTAAGCACCGAGCCTCACCCCACAGAGAAGGCAAGTAGTCCCTTGGACACTCAAGTCTCCTCCCCCCCCGGATGGCCCTCCGACTCCCTGGGCTCGCTCCCGAACCCGAGTTGCTGGTGTCACCAGTGGTAGTGCTATAACTGCATTTTTACCACACTTATTTTCTAGGGGCTCCTTAAAGGACCTGTCTTTAGACTTCTGTTGAGAGGTGGACCCCGCTACTGAATTTTTTATAGAAGAGGTAGACTGAGAAGCCATAATTGAAAGGCTTATTTTTAAACTGTATAAGCAAAATTAGTGAAAGCTCACAGAGAAGCAAGTGACTGGTTCTAATATAAACAAGATTGTGGCAGTCTGCCTTGTCCACATCTAAAAAAAGTAGGCAACAATTTAAAACAGTAAATACCAGTCTTGTTCAAGGTCTGTCTGACCCACCAATTTGTCAGAAGACCTACAAAAACATTGTTCCCAAAAGAAAGAAAAAAAGAAAGAAACAAACAAAGAGAAAGTAAGACTCCCAGCCCTAACTGAGAAGAAAACAAGAAAAAAATGGTAAATATCATGGTTCCTTGATAAAAAATAAGAAACTTCAGAAAAAAATACTGTTAAAAAAGATAAAAAGCCACAGAAATTTTACCTCAGACATGGTATTTTTTATTCAGAATAAATGGGTAAAAAAACGTTCCTAGGAACTAAGGAACTGCAGAAAAACTTAAAAAAAAAAAAAACACAAATAAAAGAACCTCATCAAAAGCAGCACATATATAAGGAAATAACTCCAAAAGCATGATAAAAGTACTTCAGAACGAAAATATGAAGAGAGAAATAAAAATAATACCTACCATAATTCCTGATCTTCTGTTATCTCCGCTCCGGGAGTTGTTTTTGGAGGAGGAGGAGTCGCCACCATAGAGTGGTGAGCGAGGGGCCGCCGTTAGGCGTCGCAAACTCCTACTCCATTCCAGTTCTGTAAGCCGGAGAGGTGAATAAAAGAATAGAAGAATAAGAGTGAGGCAATAGAGCCGAGGGATAGTTTAAGGAAAGAAAAGGAAACAAACTGAAAAAGGAATAAGCCGATAGAGGACAGGAAAGAAGAGAACCCTACCCTAAGAGACCGCAAGGCCTCACTCCTAGGGTGGCTCCGAGGGAGGAACAGATAAGGGAGAAGAGAAAGAAGAAAGAATAAGAAAAGAGGGGGATGTTGGGAGGAGGGAAAAATTCTGTCAAATTGTGAGTTAAATTGGCTTAAAGGTTTATTAGGTTGGAACCAAAGGGTAAGGAAGCAAGGATCCCTTCAAAACAAAACCGATCTAAAAGGTTCGACAGAACCTTTTGTACAGCATGATACACAAAAGGCAGATTTCCTACACCTCCCGCCATCCTGAAACCCATCACTCAAGCTAAGAGCTCAGAGATTGCCAAGGCAAACAATCTGTTCCGGAGGAAGAGCGCCCAACTAAGAAAGGGGAAAAAGGACCCCACTAGCACATTGTCATGTGTTAATAATTGTGGGGTGGGGGATGGGGATTGCCCTATGGGGCACCCCCTTGGGAAGGTGGACAGAGATAGAGAAGGAAACTCATTCCGACTCCCTGGGAGGCAGAGGCTAAGAATCAGATGACCAGTTCCAGAAGGTACATTTTTCAAATTTTTTTTTTTTTGAAAATGAGCTAGAAAGACTTTGACTAGCACCAGACTGGTGTACACAGGACAAGATCCAGAGATACCAGCGAGGTCTGAGAACCAAAGGAACAGGACCATTCAAGGACTTTTCCTGTTAACTGGTGATTGAACTAACTTGGCCCAAGAAAAAAGGTGTCAGAAGGGACACCTTCAAGGGTAATCAGAAAGAGTTCCCTCAGGAGAAAGATAAAGCTCTACTCGCTCTCCTCCCTCTCCAGAATTATGTTACCTTCTTCTGAGAGAACAGAAGACCCGAAGGCTAGGGGATTTAGGCTCTAAAGGCCATGAAAGGAGGAAGGGGAGGAAGAGTGAGCAGGGCAGAGGGGATGCCCCAGAAGGAGGCCCATGAGGGGAAGGTGGGCGGGATTCAGTAATTAATGGTGAAGATACAAGAGAAGATCAGGAATTATGGTAGGTACGTAATTTTTATATCTTTCCTTGTCAATCTTCACCATTCATTACTGCTGGGTGAACACCAGGCCCCCCCCAGAGGGGGACTAACATAACCCTGAGGGAACAAGACCCTCAGCCTCCTGTTGGTGAGAAACAGGAAGGAGAGACCCGGGCCATACTAGACTGAAAGCCTAAGGCCGAGGAGAGCTAGGTGTCCCCTGAAGATGAGGGGATAGAGGACGCCCCTACAGCAGCATCCTAGCCCTGGTAGAGAAAAGGCAGGTCCCTCAGTAGGCGGAGCGAATCACCCTACGCCAGGCCAGGGGTGACAACCTTGACAGACGAAGTCATGCCATCTGCCTGATGCAGATCACTGTCCCCTCAAGCCTGGAAGCCACTTCATTGGCGTCGTAAGATGTCCTTGCTTGCTGCCTTGCCAGTTCCAGGCCTATAGCGGAGAGGTCAATGGCCTGTCGAGATTGCTCCGTATCAGGCGTTGACACTAGCACCTGAGCCAGCATTGACTACAAGTGCCTGTTATAGGCAGCATGATGTGCCTGATGTGACGCAATGCACAACATCACATGAGAAGAAGAGAACACTCTTTACCCCCCACCGGTCGAATTATAGGGAATCCGAGTCCGGTGGCTGGTCATGCGCCAGGCGTCGGAGACCGGAAGGGGTCTCTAGGAACACTAAGCCCGAGGGTGGGTTGGGGAGAGAACCTAGGGACTCAGATGGAGCACAATACCTCCTCCTGCAGTCTGCCGGGGCTGGGAGAGGGCTGGCTGGAGACTGCCAGGTGCGGATAGACGCCTCCTGGAAGGGAACAGGCCAGGATGGCACCACTAAGTGCTGGGCACTGAATTCACTGAGGAATTTGTGCATCTCCCACTCAGTATTGTCCCGTCTCACATAGGAAATGTGGAGCTCCTCAAACATCCTCAAAAGGAAGTGCTGATATTCAGTGAAATCAGCATCGGAAGAGAGAGATGAGCAGTGGGTTCCTCTCCCTCCTAAGGAGGGAGCCGAGGAGGATGGGGAACTCGAATATCCAGAAGACTCCTGCGCTGGTGGGGACAGGTGAAAGACCCATTCGTGCATGCACCTAACATATGACGGGAAGGCCGCCGCAGTGCTTCTGAATGTCTCCCAGGATAACGGTCACGTAGGATCCACATGGCCTGGAAGAGAGGGGGTGGCTGCAGAGGAATGGGAAAGGGGCACCTACAAGGAGGCAACTGTCCTCTGCCAGGGCTGTGAAATCCAGGGAATGGAGCCCAAGCTGGAGGGATCCCTGAAATCAAACTGGGTCTCATGCCGGAATCCTGGGAATGCAAATTCCGAAACATCCCAAATGCGGAATATTCTGTGATGCACCTGGGGTTGCATGAGTCCAGAAGAGCAACCCACAGTGGTGCCACTGGAAGGGACCCCTGAACCTAAGAAGGAGAGACGGGGCTCAGCACCATGGCTCCTTCCTGCACCCCGAGGGGTGGCAGAGGAGTGCAGATGCCCCTCACCCCCTCAGACTCCGAGGACGCCTTCCTCCTCGACCCCAGCAAAGGGGTCCCTCAATCCAGAGGCCTCCCGAGGGAGGCTCCCAAAGACAGGACTCCTAATCCCCCATGAGGAGATGCAGCAGCACCAAGGGTGGCAGCTGCCGTGGCTCCCAATGGGGGGACAGTCCCCTCCTGAACCCCCAAGTTGCCCTCCCTCAAGAACCCCAGGCCACCCCCAGCCTGGGAGTCCTCAGAGGAAACCTGCTGTGGAGATTCAGGAATGGGAGCGTTGGGCTGCCTGACACCGCATCCCACAGAGGACTCTGATTCGGAAGAATCAGGGAGCCAGACCGGGTCCACGCCCAAATCGTCCTTCTCTGAAGAGGAGTTGACCAGGAGGACCTTGACACTGGCCACCCTGAGAGTCCCTTGAGAAACGGCACCGCGAATGGCGCTGGTGTCGCCTGCAATGCTGGCTGCTCTCATTGGATACCCATGGCCCCGGAACCTGGCCCTGGCCCATCTATGGCCCCAGTCGAATCCCCGGCGCAGCACCGGAACCCAACATGGCATCACCAATGGAGTCGATCAGGTCAGCGGTGCCACAAGTGGCGTCGAGAACCAAACCGGCACTGCAAGCGGCACTGTTCCGATCACCAGCGCCGCAAACAGCACCAGGATCTGAGATAGCACCACAAGACAGTGTCGAGGGTCCACCACTGCTGGACCCAGCAACTGTGGGCCGCGACACTGGGGGAGCCTGCACCTCAGGAGAGGTGACTGCATAGGCGGTCCCTGACGCAACCCTGGGAGGGGCCACAGCGTTCCTCTGACACCGCAAAAGAGGCCTCCTCCTCCTCGACAAGGCTTGAAGATGAGGAAGCCTCCTCCTCATCAGACCGTATAGGCATGGGAGGGGACCTGGAAGAAGGTTCTAAAGCCCTGGCCCAGGAAGCCCGAGAACGCCGCCACCCTCAAAAGTTGGCGGGGCCTAGCCGACTTTGAATGCAGGGATTTCAAGAACACAACAGTCCATCGAAAAGCAGGTGTCGCATCTATCCATATCATGGTTAGGTCCCAGGCACTGCAGGCAGACATCATGCCGATCCATCATGGAGAAATACCGGCCACAGGAGCACCATCGCATGGGGGTGTGGCCTGCCTTTGACTTACGCTTGGCTCCCAAACCGGACATAATGCGAAATAAAATATAACACAGTAAAAGCTCCCAGCATAGTTAAAACAAATGCTCGGAATGAATTTACCGACATCAGGAAGAGAACCGGGATTGAGGAGTCATCGTAGAAGCAGATGGCGTCGATCGAAGGCCTAGTGGCGTACTATGAAATTTTTACAACTCGCGCAGCAGGTGCAGCCATGACAGCGGGAGAAACAGAACAGGGATGGAGGAGGAGTCTGCAGTGCCTAACAGCCACCCCTCGCATACCACGTAGTGCATCGCTCTTGTGAGCGGCACCATAGGTGCAGACTCCTCCCTCAAGAAAAAAAAAACTCCTGTAGCAGATGCCCGCTTCCGGCTTACACCCAGCAGTAATGAATGGTGAAGATTGACAAGGGAAGATCTCCGAGGCAGACTTGTCCAGTCAATAAAGAAATGAATTTGACTGACTTTCAGCAGCACCAGCACGCAACACTCTCCTTCTTCAATCTGATTGGCTAATTCCCTTAGCATCATTAGCATAGTCTCCACCTCCGGGACAGTTGAACTCAGCTGGCATACTGCATTGGTCAAGCATACTGAGGGATTCCTGAGTTGAGAAACACTTTTTTCTTGTCAGCTTGCTTGGTGACAGCTGCAACGAAGCATGTCTGTGCCAGACCGCATCAGACAGGGTCCTGAATGCAGGAGGAATAGGAGGAACTAAATTAACCAGCATATTAGACACATTTAGGAACTCCAACTGGAGGTGACTACCTTGGTGCTGTTATACCACTGTTTGTTTTTGTCATGTCAGCTTTTTTGTATATTAAAACATTTTGCAGTTAGTGGTATTTTTCTTGTTTCAGACTACCTGAAGTGCATAGTTCCTTGTGTTTGCGTACCTTGGTCAATGGATGCTAGCTCAAATTTTAATGCTGAATTGCATATTTCTGAGTAGAACCTGGAACGAGAGATCCTCCAGAGACACAGACACAAGCACTGTGTCTGAGGTGTCTAGAATATAGAAAGAGTCATCATCACCACCTTCAGAAAAAATTAGGTTGGGGTCAGACTCATCTCTCTCTATACCCTCCTTGGAAGGGAAGTAAAAGAGGGGTTGCGGTCATAGGTCCACCAGTCCAGCACATGGCTGTGGCAACACTGCAGACATCAGCCCCAAAGCACGAGGGTCCGGCGCCAGAAGCAACACCGGAACTGGATCTGGCACCAGGAAGGGAGGTCCCTGACACTGAGGGTGATGCCGGAACCAGCACAGAATCTGGCACCAGCCCAGGCCCTGAAGAGCTCAAACCCAGCACAGGCATAGAAGACCCAGCTGGCACCAAAGTGATGGTCCACATCCCTACACAGGACAGGAGGTGGCCAGTGGGTCAAATGTCGGCTGTGCCACCCTCGAAGGGACCCTAAAGCTGTTGCTGGATGCTACCTGGGCCAACAGCAATGTCTGCAGTACTGGTTCCACCAACCCTAAAGGGCCAGGGACCAAATCCACTAGCACTGCCATGCGGACCAGATGCTACACCCACTGCTCCATAAGAGCTGCCCAGTGGTGAAAATGGCCACTGGAGTCCCCACTTGCAGACAAGAGGGACTCTGGGCCCAAGATATCAATCCCCCAGAGCCAGAGGCCCTCAGTGACACCAAAAGGGACGGTGAGGGCCTCCGACTCAAAGACACTGAGTATCTCATGGCAGATCTTGCAGAGGGCAACCATGACTGGTGCCGTTTCTTCACCTTCCCATGAAAAGAGGAAGAAGTTGAGGCCAAGTTGTGCTGGGATCCTGATGCAGAGCATGTGCAGGATCAGAACTGCTTCCTTTCATGCTTGCAGGAGAACTGTCCTTCCTCCCAAGCACAGGACCCCCCATAGTCAGAACCTTTCTCTGAATGGAAAAGTGGACCAGACACAGCTCCACTGCCAGAGCAGCCTGCCTCTTCAGGGACCCTACCACTCTCCATGGCCTTCAACCGTTGACGTTTGGTAGGGCTGAGAATACATTAAATTAATTTTGTGACAAATATTCTCTAAACTGACAAAAATAAACTCTAGATTTATGCACTAAAACTGAGAGAACTGAATGCTGCTGTTGTACAGACATGAAGTTCTGACTCCTGGAGGACGAGCGACAAAACTCTGATGTGCACTTGAAGGAGGGAAAAAAGGAAGTGAGGCAGTTGGGGGCTGACATTGATGTAAACAGGAGGCCGTGTGCGCTGTCTTGCATTGCTGTGCAGGATCGCTACTTGCCTCTGTGCCAGCCAGGGGTCGACAAATCTTAACATTAAGTACTTCTCCATGGACAAGTAGTTGGACTGTAACTAGTAATCCCAGTGCTCGAGTCGGTAGTCCAGTTAGAAACAGGCTGACATGTCTTGTTTTCCTCAGACCTCTGGCATCCTTACCCCACCTCTCGAAAACACATTCTTTCTCTTTTTGTTCATTTTATTATATATATATACACACACACAGGTACATATATATATAGTTTTATCTGAGCCTACATGTGTTTAATTTAAAATGATGTAAACCTGTTTCTGTTTTCTTCATTGGTTCTGTACCTTTGCTACACTACACTACACGTGATTGTGACATTAATGGTACCTTTCTGGGCTCAGCAGGATTCTCTGGTCCCTTCTCATTGTACCCCTTTTTATTTACTTATTACTTTCTGCTGCCCACTCCTGTAATATGAGCTGTGGTGCTTGCTGCCTGACAACTAAATATTAATTTCAAGATATGGTCCCACAAGGATCACAGAAAGAGGCACACACACGGACCTTGCTCTCCTGCTCCAGACCATAGCCTTCATTCCAGCTGCAGTCCCAGTTCAGGAACCCCACTCAGCTACACTATGCTAGGGAATTCCAATTCTAAGCATGATCAGAGTTTACATAAATGGTTTCTCAATTCAGTGCAGTCAGCTCTGTAATGGCTGCGTAAAACAATACATATTTTCTTAATTAACAGGACTCTTCCCTCTTCAGCCTTGAGCACACCATATATTGTTATTTAATATATTTGTGCCTGAAATGCTGCCTAACCCAGAATACCACACCTTGGCCACTGACAAAATGCTGACTCACTCCATGACCCACTTCAGACAAGATTCGACTCCTTGTGCACTGCAGTGCTGAGTTGGACTGGGCTCCACTCATCACCTTCAGGCCATGGCTCTTTTCTGAGTTGTTCTTCACTGGGCCCTGTTCCCCTCAATGGTTGACCTTAACTGCTCCTCTGCCCGTCCACTTCCTGTACCAAAAAAAAGTTCAGAAAACAAAAGCGGCCATTATCGATTTCCGACACTGACTCACCACCTGCCAGTTAGTAAAATTCTATATATGGTCCACTTCTGTCCTCACAGTTGCACACACTCACACCTGTTATGGCAGAGCTGGCTATTGGTGCGGTCTTGGTTGGCGCCAAGTTCACGAACAGTCGGGAAATTTTAGCAACTGCACTTGCTCAGTTCCTTCGTTCACGAGCCAATAAAAATGGAAGAGCTGAAACAAGCCCACTGCCCCCCACACTTACGCTGCAAGCTAGCTCTTCAGCTGAGTACAGCTGAAAAAAAAAATATCCATTCAATGAAAGAAAAAAAGAAAGGGCACAAAAGCACTCTAGTGGCAGATGCAGCAAAGGCAAGGAAAAAAAAATATTCCTCTGTTTACTGGTTGCCCGTGGGACAGCTGGCTGCCTGCTACGTACTTGTCCCTGCTGGTTTACTGATAGCCTGGGACATCAGGCTATGAGATTTGTCAGCCCCTTGTGGCAGCCCTCTGAAAAGGTCTGGCTCCCGCTGGGTCCTAGTACTTCTGACTTGGACCTAGTAGTGGGAATCAATGAAGTCTGATTCCTGGAAGATCATCTAAAACCAGTCACAATCTACTCAAAGGGTCCAGTCTCAGAAGACCTGTTCTCAGATTCTGGTCAGTCTGTTCATGCCGTCCCTCTTATGTAGGGCTGAGTTATCCATCCTCCCTTTTATACAGAATTTTTGGCAGAAAAGGACTACTTGGTCCACCCAGTCTACCCAGATGTTCCCTGCCTAATCTGTCTCCAAAGACCCTGACCGATCTCTGGCAACCCTCCCTCCTCCCAGCCTATTTACTAATATACCCCTATATCTATCCCACACACACTTGACACCCCCCAAAAAAAACACTGTTTTCACCTCCGCCACTTCCACTGGCAGTCTGTTCCAGGCATCTACCACCCTTTTCAGTTAAGAAGTACTGTCTCGCATCTCTCTTAAACTCCATCCCCCCAGATTCATTGCATGCCCCTAGTCCTGGTACCCATTCTCCTTTGAAAGAGACTCCCCCTCCTGCATCATGTTCACCCCTGTGAGGTACAAGTAGGCCTCTATCATGTCTGCTCATGCTCTCCTCTCTTTCAGGATGTACATATTGAGATTCCTCAGTCTCTCCACGTAGGGCTTCTGGTGCAACCCAAGAATCATTTCGGTTTCCCTTCTCTGGACTACCCCCACCTGTCTACGTCCTTTCTGAGATGCAGCCTCCAAAACTGCATGGAGTACTCCAGGAGCAGTCTCACCAGTGAGCAATACAGTGGCAAGACCACCTCCCTCCTCCTGCCAGAGATACCTCTCCCTATGCACCCCAACATCCCAAAAGCCCTACCCATTTCTTTTTCACACTGTCCTGCACACTCTGAGGTCATCAGTCAGGATAATTCCAAGGTTCCTTTCCTGCTCAGTGACAGTCAGTACCTACCTCCCTAGCCTGTACTAATTTCCTGGGATGCTATACCTTAAGTGCATGATTTTGCAGTTTTGGCACTGAACCTCAACTGCCACTGCATTCCCCAGTGTCCAGTCTATTGGAGATTTTATCATCTGAAAAAAGGGCATGCCTTCCCTTCCAGTTCTTCTGCAATGTCACTTATGAAGACATTAAAGTGGACCGGTCTCAGTACTGAGCCCTGTGGCACCCCCGCTGGTCACGCTCTCATCATTAAGCCATTATCGATCACTCTCTGTTGCCTGTCTATTAACCAGTTTCTAACCCAATTCAGCACTCTGTTTTATTTTTAACCAGGAAGTGGACTGGGCATAGCCCTTTTTCAACCATGCCTGACACATAACATTACAATACAAAATTTACATTTACACAACATACCAAACAATTATTCACATTTGCAGACATTATCACAATGTAACTTCTTCAACATTAAATGATTAAAATGAGATTCTGAATGTGCTTTTTGAATCAGTTCTCCAAATTCATTTAAAAATGAAGATGCATACCAGGAAAATGCTTTCCTACTCATTTGTAGTTTGAAAACAGGAATGATATAACGATTCAAACAATTTTGTCTTGTGCCCCTACCATGATCTTTAACAACAATTTAGACAGGGAGAGAGGAACTTCTGAAGTTTTTATCCAAAAGACAAAGTTTACTAATGTAGATTTTAAACGGTTAACTGGGGAAAGTATTCCCAGATCTAAATAAAGCTGACAATGGTGAGTTCAAAATGGAGCAAGGAGGGCAAATCTGCAAATATCATTATACTAAACTTTAAAGTTTGATTCAAACAGCCGATTACAATGTGCAAAAGTTATGCTTCCATAATCTAATGTTAGAAAAAGAACATGTTTAGCTTTGACATGACAAGCTCCTTCTGTCAAAAATGTAGTATTTCTATAGAGAAAGCAAAGTTTTTGATGTATCTTGACACTCAGCCTCTCTATATGAGGAACCATACTAAGGTTCAAATCTAGATGTAAACCTAGATATTTAATACTGATAACCAAAGGGAGAGGATTACCTCCAAGACCCACTATTTGAATTGGTTCAAGCTTCTGGAGTCTCTGTAAGGAACCAAACAATATGACATTCGTTTTAACTTCGTTTACAATCGATTTGTTTATCTGAATCCAATTTGCAAAATGACTGTATTTATTTTGAAGGGAAACCTGAAATTCGAAACTGTTTGATCCTGATGCCCAAATCACAGTATCATCTGCATACAATAAACTATTATTACTGGTAAGGGGTAAATCATTAACAAAAATCAAAAACAAAAGGGGGTCTAACACCGACCCCTGAGGAACTCCAGCCTCTCTCTCTCTCTCTCGGGACTTCTAACAGTTAATTTTTGTTCTTTGACTACGATCTGACAGATTACTCAAAAAATAATCAAACTGAACATCTATAATTCCCAATTTCTTCAATTTATGTAACAAAATATTATGATTCACTGTATCGAAGGCACTGGCCAGGTCCATGAAGACTGCACCGGTGGCCTTACCATCCTCCACTGCCACCAGTACAGCATCCATGAACCCGGCCAGCACCGTCGCAATGGATCGACCAGTTCTAAATTCATGCTGCTGATCAATGAGCATTTTCTGCTCTTCCAAATATACTACTAATTGCTGATGGACACACTTTTCCAATAACTTACTAATTTCTGATAGCAAGGAAATTGGCCTATAATTAGACACATTAAGTCTGTCTCCACCCTTATGGAGAGGAATAACAATAGATTCCTTCCACGATGCAGGTACTATGTCTTGTTCTAGTGAAAAATTAAACAAAACTGTTAAAGGACTCTTCACATAGGGAGCAGGATACTTAAGTAAAGTGGATGAGATCTTATCTATCCCTCCTTCCTTGCCATCCTTCAGATTTAATAGCAGTTTCAAAACCTCTGATTCACAAATTTTGGAAAACTTAAAGCAAGGCTGACCATTATCCCAACCAATATTGCTGTCATCATCGTTCCCCCTAACTATTCCTGTTTCCACACTACCAAATGTTTTAAAAAAAAAAAAAAAAAAAAAAAATTCGCTAAAACAATTTGCCATACTTGACTCATTCGAAATCAAAACACCATCAATTTTTTTACATTTTATACATCTGTCCTCTTGGGGATTGTATATATGCCTAAAGGAATGCCAAAATGTTCTTGGGTCTGTTAGGTTCCTAAGCTGATTTTGTTTGTAATACTGAGATTTATCTTCAACGATTTTCTTTTTAACCTCATAAGTCCTATATTGCCTCAAAGAATCAGCATTCTTAACTTTTAAGTAATGTTTCCTTTTTGTTTCCCAAATTTTTTATTAAACCACACAGTTCTTTATTTAACCATGGGGAGAAATTCCCCTTCACCCGCCATTTTGTAATAGGAGTATGTTTGTTAAATAAACTAACTATATGATCTGTAAACTGTACTACCTTAAGATCAAGGACAGGTGAATCTATTACTTTAGCCCAATCAGTCAATTCCAACTCCTTATTGCAAATCACCACATTGAGACTATTAATACATCTTTTATGAAATACATAATACATCTTTTTAAATTTGGAGCAACAGCCTGTTTGACCATTTACGCACACAAAATATAGGGCAATGGTCAGAAATTGAGTCAGATAAAACATTCAAATTCAATAGATTAATCGGACGATTTGTCATTATCCAATTCACTGTATTGAAGGCACTGGCCAGGTCCATGAAGACTAATGATCATTAGTTTTGTAATTAAATCGAGTAGGAGTGTCAACTAATTGGACAAAGCAAAAAGCATTCATTTTAGTTTTTAATTTTACAGCCTCACACTCCTGTCCCCAGTCAGAATTAGCAACACCCATAACATGTCCCCTTCTATTCTGGTGTAATAGAAACATAGAGAAACAGAATTTGACGGCAGATAAGGACTGCTTGGCCCACCTAGTCTGCCCATTTTCCTACCTAACAGATAAGCTGCAGATCCTAATTAACCAACAGCTTACTTCCTCCTACCCCACACTAGGACTGCCTTATGTCTGTCCCATGCATTCTTGAATTCTCCCACTGTTCTTGACTCCACGACCTCCTCAGGGAGGCTGTTCCATGCATCCACAACCCTCTCTGTGAAAAATACTCTCCTTACTACCTCTGAACCGCCCCCCTATCTTCAACCATGCCCCTTGTTCTTGCACATCTCTTTTCTGAAAGATGCCACCCTCTTGGACTTTGTTGATTCCTTGAGGTACTTGAAAGTTTCTATCATGTCCCTCTCCTCCTTTCCTCAAGGGTATACATATTAAGCTCCTTTAGTCTTTCTTAGATGTCTTCTGGTGCAGACCCTGCGCCATTTTGTTGCCCTCCGGACATCCTCCACTTATGTCTTTGCGGAGATGGGGTCTCCAGAACTGCACACACTACTCCAGATGGGGTCTCACCAACTGTCTATACAGAGGGATAACAACTTCCTGTTTTCTACTATTGATGCCTCTCCCTATGCATCCCAATATCCCCCCAGCCTTCCTTACTGCCTTCTCACATTGCTTGCCCACCTTTAGGTCATCTGATATAATTACCCCCAGGTCCCTTTCCATTTTTACTGTTTGTTGTCAGTATCTCACCCCCCATTGTGTACTCTTGCCCTGGGTTTTTGTTTCCCAGGTGCATTACCTTGCACTTCTTTGCACTGCATCTGAGCTGCCATACTTTTGACCATTCCTCCAACCTTGCCAAGTCCCTTCTCATCCTTTCTACTCCATCTGGTGTATCAACCCTGTTGCAGATCTTTGTGTCATCTGCAAAGAGACATCCTTTTCCTTCCAGTTCCTCTGCAATGTCACTTATAAAGACATTAAAAAGGACCGGTCCCAGTACTGAACCCTGCAGTACCCCGCTAGTAACTCTCCTTTCTTCACTGTGGACTCCATTTACTACTACCCTTTGCATCCTGTTGTCTAGCCAATTTTTTATCCAGGCTACCGCCTTGGGACCCACTCCAAGGCTGGCTAACTTGTGCATTAATCTTTTGTGTGGGACTGTATCAAATGCCTTGCTAAAATCTAGGTAAGCCATGTCCACAGCCCCTCCCTGGTCTACTACTTTGGTCACCCAGTCAAAGAAATCTATTAGATTCATCTGACACGACCTTCCTATCGTGACTCCATGCTGCCTTGGGTCCTGTGCCCCACTGGCCTCTAGGTACTCAACAATTCTTTCCTTCAGAAGTGATTCCATCATTTTAACTACCACTGAAGTCAAACTAACTGGTCTGTAGTTTCCTGCCTCTGTCCTGCTCCCACTTTTGTGAAGAAGAATCACATCCACCCTCCTCCAGTCCTCAGGTACCACCCCATCCTCCCATGATTTGTTAAAGAGAGTAGTCAGTGGTGTCATTAGTTCTACCCTTAGTTCTTTTAGAATTTTTGGGTGAATCCCATCAGGCCCCATTGCTTTGTCCACCTTCAATTTTATTAGTTCTTTCAGAACCCTTTCTTCTGTAAATGGACTGGTATCGACCCTCGTCTTCAGAGTGTTTCTCTTGTTTGGTTTAGGTACCTCCCCCTCCCCTTCCTTTGTGAATACTGAGCAGAAATATTCGTTCAGTATCCCTGCTTTTTCATTGTCACCCTCTACCCACATTCCTTCCCCTTTATTAAGCCTCAGTATTCCTGCTTTGGTCTTTCTTCGCTCCCTAATGTACCTATAAAAGGTCTTATCCCCCCTTCTTATCAGAGTTGGCTATCCTTTCCTCGGTTTAGGTCTTTGCTATTCTGACTGCCTTCCCAGCCTCTTTCTGCTTTAACAGATAAAGTTCTCTGTCGTCCTCCTTCTGTGTTTCCTTATATTTCCTGAATGCTATCCTTTTCTCCTTAACCTTCCCTGCCACCTCTTTTGAGAACCATAGCAGTCTTTTTCCTTCGTTGTGTTTTGTTGATTTGCTTTACACAAAGGCTTGTTGCCTCTGTGATGGCTGTTTTGATTACTCTCCATTGTTCCTCCACCCCTCCTTCTTGCCTGTTTGCTAGTGCTTTTCTGAGGCACTCTCTCATTTTCCCAAAGTCAGCCCTCCTAAAGTCCAATACTCTTACTTTTGTATGGCTTGATTGTATGGCTGTGTTTATCGTGAACCACACTGTTTGGTGGTCGCTTGTTCTCAGATGGCTACCCACTCTAAATCTGAGATTCTTTCTCCGTCCCCATTTGAGAGTACCAGGTCTAAGATTGCTCCTCCGAGTGGGTTCCAGTACTAGCTGTCTGAGGCATGCCCCTGTAGGGCATCAAGAATGACCCTGCTCTTGGATGTGCCTGCAGCAAAGGTGCTCCAGTTAACATCTGGCATATTCAGGTCCCCCATCAACAATACCTCCCCTTTTTCTGCCATTCTAAGGAAGCCTTCTATCATTTCCTTGTCCATTCCCTTCCCCTGAGATGGGGGTCTGTATACAACCCCATGTGGATTGTGGTGCCATTTCCTGTCTCCAGGGTGACCCAGAGTGTCTCATCTGCTCCCTGTTTAGTGTTTAGTTCTGTTGCTTTGATCCCTTCCTTTACATAAAGAGCTACTCCTCCTCTTTTACCCTCCCTGTCCCTCCTGTAGATTGTGTATCCTGGTATGTTGACATCCCAGTCATGGTTCTCTGTGTACCATGTTTCTGTGACTGCCACAATATCCAGGCAACCCTCTTCCATCAAGGCCACTAGTTCAGGGAGCTTGTTACACAGACTATGGGCATTGGTACTCATCACCCTCCACTTTTTGATGGCCTTACCCCTTTTAGCCCCATTCCTTTCCTTACTGCCTTTGCCTTTTTTTACATTTACTTCTGGCCTGCTCCCTAATGACTTCTCTACCTTGGTGTTTACCTCACTAATTACTGTTGTTTGTGGGGGAAGGCTGGGATTTCCCTGCTTCTTTCAGTGCCTCCCCTTGGCTAGTTTAAATACGCCAATGAAGCATTTAAACCTCTCACCTAGGATCCTGGTTCCCCCGACAGATGCAGACCATCATGCCAGTATAGGTCTGCATCCCTCCAGGTGGCTCCCCAGTCCCCAATGAAGCCAAAACCCTGAGCGCCACACCAGTTTTTCAACCATTCATTGAATTCCCTGGTGAGGAGTACCCTAGCATCACCCTTGCCATAGACAGGCAGCACCTCCGAGAAGGTTACCGTATGCGCTACTTGTCTAAGGCCCTTCCCCAACTCTACAAACTCCTCTTGCACTGCTCTGATCCCATTCCTAGCCAGGTCATTTGTCCCTAGGTGGACAATAACATCCAGCTCCCTCCCTCGTGCAGCTGCTCCCACGATCCTGAGGATTCGCTTTCCTGTCCCTCCAAGCCATGGCGCCAGGCAGGCACCTTACCTCCCACTCCCCTTCCTCCCCCATTTCTACCCCCCTAATGATTGAGACCCCCACCAGGAGTTGTTTCCTTCCCCTGTGGGGTCTCATGTCACCCTCCTGTGAGTCTCCTTTGTGAAGGTTCCCAGCATCCTCCTTGGTCTCCACTGCAGGTGCCTCCATAGAGGAACCACTATCCACCAGAAAATCGAATGAATTGTGGAGAGGTACAGCTGGAGGGATGCAACTCTGTTCCACCACCCTCTCCCTCCCTGAGCCCACCCTGGTCCAGCCTCTCCTCTTTCTTGGCAATCTCTGAGGTAGTGGCATTGGCCCTGGTGGTCCCTGGGTGGGGGAGGAGGTTTCACAATCCTAGCCAGGTCAGCCTGGAGACGGGCAACCTCCTCCCTCAGACCAGAGAGGTGCCTGCAAATACGGCAGCATCGCAGCCTCCAGAATGTCTCCTGGAACACTGCCACCCCACAGCCATTGCACTGCACCACTCCTATCATGTCTTATTTTGTGTCCCCTCTCCTGTTTCTCTGTATGCTTTCTCTCTCTCTTCTCCTTACAACTCTCAACCTTCCTGTTCTGGGACAGTAACTTCCTAGATTCTTCAGTAGCCTCCTTCTTCTTTGCTCAGTGTCAGACCACCAGCAGCTGGGGGAGCTACTTTTTTCCTTTAGTGTTGACAAAACCAATGTTTCTCTATGATCCTTCCCTTCCTACTGCCAAACAGGAAGTTCCTGTTGACAGTCAAATCCAGTGGCTATAAAAGTAGAACTGGCTTAGGGTGGATGGGTGGGATGGAGGGCAATTAGTAAGAAAAAAGGCTAGCAACAGGAAGTTGTAATTTGAGTCACCTGCTTTTATAGTGTCTAAGCCACACCCCCAATTAAGCTCCCTCTCCTCCTACTAGTTTAGCAAAGTAAACTGATACAGAACCCTTCCCAGCACAGAACACACACTGACTTTCTTTTTTTTTTTAAACCCTAAATAAGGCCCCTTCTACTTCTAATAAAGTATCTGTTTGCTTAAACTCAACAGACACTGACTCCTGCTAAGATATAAGTGTTAAATTAATAATCCGGTCCAGACATCAAAAAACAGATAATTAACTAATTTTAATTTAGGATGACAATAAAAATAGGTAAAATATAAATGTTTACATCCCGATGCACCCAATTTAATCCTCACAGTAAGATAATCAATATGATTATCCAATGGACCTCTGACAATATCCTCAGCAATAATGTCCTCTCTAAAATAAAACACTCCCCGTTTTGTACCTTCCCTATCTTGTCTGTAAATTGAATAACCATTAATCATGATCTGATTAGAGGGAATATACGGTTTCGGCCATGTCTCCCTTATTCCAACTACATCATAATTACTCTGCTCCATTCACACCCTTAATTCATCTAGATGGGGTTGAAGACTCCTTATATTCAAAGAAACCATTTGACTGATTATTCATAAAATAAGTCTGAGTAACTAATGGACCAGGATTAGACTCTCTGTCCCCGGCTAAAATCAATAACAACATTAAACAAAAATGGCTTACAGTCGTGGCCAAAAATATTGGCACCCTTGCACTTTTTCAAATAACTCACAATTCCTCTAAACATAAGTTGAAATTAACAGTACAGTATTTGGTCTCCACAATTCTTTATTTCTCTGCTAATATTACAGAACCTTTGTTTTTGATTCAGAATTTAATATATCCTTTTAAATCAGAAAATGAAAAGAAATGGCATTGACAAAATTATTGACACCCTAGACTTAAATATTTGGTAGCACAGCCTTTGGTCTCAATAACTGCAATCAACCACTTCCTACAGCCATGGATGAGCTTTCTGTACCTCTACTGGCAGTTTGGCCCACTCTTCTTGTGCAAACTGCTCCAGTTCTCCCAGATTTGAAGGTGCCTTCCCCAACTGCTGTTTTCAGATCTCCACAGGTTTTCAATGGGATTTAGATCTGGACTCATTGCTGGCCACTTCAGAACAGTCCAGCGTCTTGTCTTGAACCATTCCTGGGTGCTTTTTGAAGTGTGTTTGGGGTCATTGTCCTGCTGGAAGACCCATGACCTTCGATGGAGACCCAGCCTTCTGACAGTGGGTTCAACATTGTGCTCCAAAATGGCCTGGGAATCTCCAGATTTCATGATGCCATGCACACGTTTAAGGCACCCAGTGCCAGAGGCAGCACAGCAACCCCAAAACATCACTGAACCTCCTCCATCTTTGACTGTAGGGAAGGTGTTCTTTTCTTTAAAAGCTTCATTTTGTTTTCTGTAAACATAGAAATGATGTGCTTTACCAAAAAGCTCTAATTTAGTCTCATCTGTCCACAGGACATTCTCCCAGAAGGATTTTAGCTTGTTCAGGTGTGTTTTGGCAAACCCCAGTTGGATTTTCTTATGTCTCTCTCTCTCTCTCAGCAGTGGGGTCCTCTTGGGCCTCCTACCATATAACCCCCTTTCATTGAGTTGGCGACGGATGGTGCGAGTTGAAACTGTTGCACCTTGTGTCTGAAGGTCAGCTTGAATCTGTTTGGCAGTTGATCGAGGTGTTTTCTCCACTATTCGAACAATCCTGCGCTGCAATCTTCGATCAAGTTTTCTCTTGCGGCCACGTCCAGGGAGGTTGGCTACAGTGCCATGGGCCTTAAACATCCTGATAACATTACGTACAGTGGAAACAGGAACATCAAGGTCTCTGGAGATTGATTTGTAGCCTTGAGATTGTCCATGCTTGGCTACAATCTTCTGTCTGACCTCCTCGGACAATTCTCTGGCTGTCTTTTTTTCTCCATGCTCATTACGGTACACACAGTGACACAAAACAGGAGAATGAGTCCTTTCTCTACTCAAACTGGTTGAATGAGTGATTTTATATTGCAGGCACCTGCAACTCACCACAGGTGAGTTCAATTCCAAAGTGAAGGAGAATCACCTGCTTGAAATCTAATTATTTCTAACTACTTCTAAAAGGTGCCAATAATTTTGTCCGGGCCATTTAAGGATTTCTGTGTGGAATAAGCTAAGACTTGCAAATTTTTCTGCTTTTGTGTTTTATTCCACTACAAACCAAAGAAATATATGTGAGGATACCAAAATATTTTTTTAATTTCAACAATTTTCTGGCAGGAATGGTGCATTATTAGAAAAAACTGCAAGGGCACCAATATTTTTGGGCATGACTGTATTTTAATATTCTTTACCCTTAATGTACCAGGCCTTAGACCTTTCACCCCGATTCCCTCTGTGAAACATGTACCAGGAAATTGACATAGCAGCTGATGAGGTATTTACTTTTTTTTGTATAATATTTTTATTTGCTTTTCAAAAGTTCAACAAATAGACAAATATACAACTTAATCTACTAAAAATATAATAAATAATAATCAACCATTTCACCTCATTTCCAAGTATATTCCATTCAAGTTAAGTTAGATTAAAAGTGCAACCAATATATTCATGCTCTCTACCTCTGCCCCTTGTCTCTTACTCATTTTTCACATATCTGCTTCGTTCATTATTATTTTCTTCCCTTTTATCCTTCTTCAGGCAATTCCCCTTCCTTTTAAATCATGCTTTCTTCCACCCATATGCCGTCCCTCTCCAGTCTCCTCTCCCTCAGCTTACTGTAGCTTCCCATAGTATCCAACTCTCTTCCCCTGATACAGAAGCTAAAAATGGGTCCCAATTCCTTGTAAATCCTTCCTCCCTCCCCCCATCGCATAAGTTAGCCTCTTTAACCCCAGTGTCTGCAGCACCATCTTCCACCACACTTGGACTGTTGGTATAACTTGTGAGACCCAGGTATTTTGAATCCCATGACGAACCAGAACATATAGTACCCTGGTCCACCTAGGTAGCATCATCCACTCTTCCTCTTCCCCATCTTCCATACCAAACAAGCAACCCAAAGGATCCAATGGTAACTCCCTCCCAGCAATCCTTCCTACTCTGGACACCACCTCCTTCCAATATTTCTGCAGTATCGGGCCTTCCCAGAAACAATGCATGTACGTCCCCCTTCCCGTTCCACACCTCCCACATAAAGGTGACACTTCAGGGTGCGCCTTGTGCACAATCACCGGGGGGTGGTACACCCTGTGAATAAATTTAAAGTATGCCTCCTTATATTTATTGCAGGCCATAATCCCAGAATGCACTGGGAGCAATAATTTCCAGTTTTCATCCGTTATGCATCTACCGAGGTCCCTTTCCCACAATTTTTTTTGTTTTTAGCATCCTATCAGGAAGTTTATGCTTTCCTCTCTTCACCGCTCGGCCTACGAACCTTTTCTCTTGATTTTGAGCTGCATAGATCATTGCCTCCACCGGGTCAACCTCATATAGCCCTTTAACCTCCTTTCCCAGGCTTCCCATATATGCCCTTGTTTGCAGATACCTGAACCTATCTCTCTTACCACTTCCTGCAGTTCCTGCAATGAACAGATCCGCCCACCTACCAATAAGTAACCCAGACTCCTTATTCCTTTTCGTTCCCATTCCCCATAGCCTATATCTTCTAACCCTGGCAGAAAATAGGGATTACCCACCACAGGCATTAGCAATGTCTCCTTACCTTGTGTCCACCCTTTCTTCCTTAATGTCTTCCAGGCTATAATACTTGCACTACTAAAGGGTTGACTTCTTTTCCCATCCTGTATGTCCTTAGTTCTTTGCTGTGGAGATATGCAGTTATCTTACCCTGGACCGTCTCCTGTTTCAATTCAACCCAGCTGGCTACCTTGGGTCTATGCACCCAATCCACCACATATCTTTGCTGTATAGCCAAAAAATAGTTTCCCAAATCTGGGAAATGTAAGCCTCCTTTCTCTCTATCTGCCTTCAGCCTCCCCAAACTAATCCTTGGGCACTTCCCTTTCCAATAAAGGAATTAAAGGCCCTCTCCATCCTTTGTATGTCGTCCCTAGTCAACCCCAGGTGCAACATTTGCAACAAGTACAAGATCCTAGGCAGCACATTCATTTTTATAATGTTGATTCTGCCCAGCCACGACACGGGTAGTTGCATCCATCTCCTCAGATCCGCCTCAATAATTTTTTATCAATTTGGCATAATTCAAATTATATAGGGACCCCAAGGATCTACCTATCTGGACCCCTAAATACGTCAAATCTGTCCCCACCATCTTTAGCCCCCACTGTCTTACCTCCTCTCCAGATCCCGTATACCACATTACCTCCGACTTTCGTAAGTTAATCTTATAGCCTGAGAATGCCCCAAACTCCTCCACCAACGACAAGAGAGGGGGTACCGATCGTTTTGGGTCCTTTAAGAACAGCAACATATCGTCCACAGATAGTGTCAGTTTGTGTTTTGTCTTACCTTGCCCCCAACCCCCTGTATTCCCCCCCCAGTCTCTAATTACTACCGCTAAAGTTCTATTGCAAGTGCAAACAGTAGGGGAGAAAGCGGGCAACCCTACCTTGTGCCACTCTCCAAAGTAAACCCCTCCGATCTACTGCCATTCACTACCACCTGTGCCCGGGGCCGCCTGTACATCGCCTTTACCCATCCCAGAAATGGTTCACCCAGACCAAACCTCCCCAATATTTCAAACAGGTAATTCCATTCTACCCTGTCAAACGCTTTTTCCTGCATCCATTGAAAGAATCCCTATATTCTCCTTTCCCCTGTTCGCTCTCCAAAGTATATTAAGCAGTCGCCTCATATTATGATATGACTGTCTTCCTTTAATAAACCCAGTTTGGTCCAGGTGAACCATCCCCAGGAGTATCTCCTCTAACCTGCAGGCCAACACTTTAGCCAATATCTTTAAATCACAATTTAACAGAGATATCGGGCAATACGAGGCACACAGCTGCGAGTCATTTCCCTCTTTTGGTATGAGGCATATAACAGCATTATAACACGTCTGGCAAGCTGACCTCTCCCGCCTCTTCCTTTTGTTGGAACACACTGCACAGCATCCTTGCAGTTCGGGCCCCCATCAGTTTGTAATACTCCACTGGGTATCCATCCGGTCCACTGGCTTCCCCTTTTTGTAATTTTTGGATAGCCTACATCACCTCCTCCACCGTTATTGGTTTTCCCAACTTTTCCCTCTGTGTCTGCATGGCCTTCGGCACTTTAATTTTCCCCAGGAACTCAAGCATTTTTTCTTTCGTTCCTATATCCCCCACTTGATATAATCATTGAAAGAAGGAATGAAAGGCCTTCTACATCCCTCTGTCCTTGCTCTATAGGATGCCCTGTTCATCTCTTACCCCCAAAATTCTATTCACCCTCCTACCCCCCCCCATAAGATTAACCACCATTGGCCCTGATTTGTTTCCCCATTCAAATATAAATCTCTTGTTAAATTAACAAGTTCTCCCTGCTTCTGTTCGCAAGTGGGCGTTCAAAGCCTCCCTCACCAGATCCAATGATTGGACGGCCCCCCCCCTGTTCCCCACAAGCCACCCTCATTTCTAACTCCCTTAATTTATTTTCCAGCTCACTTCTCTGTGCCTGCAGTTTCCTCTTTATCCATGACACGTACTCTATAATTGCTCCCCTCATAAACGCCTTACCCGTTTCCCACAGTATATCTTTCGAGATCCCCTTTTTATCATTTGTTGCCATAAAAAGATCCCAACTCTCCTCCAGATGCTTCCTAAACTCCTCATTCTGAGCCACATATATGGGGAATTTCCAAGTGGGAGGGAACCCCTGTTTCTCCCTACCTCATACTTTCAACACCATCATTGCATGGTCCGATACGTGTATAGGGCTGTGTCGAGTCTCCCATACCCGAGCATACCATTCCCTTGTGGCACAGATGTAATCTATCCATGTCCACGTCTTGTGAGGTTTTGAATAAAAAGTATACTCCCTCACCCCCGGGTTTGCCATTCTCCCCACATTCACTAAATCTAATTCCGCCATTCCCTCTTGCCACTGTTGCATCCACCCTGATGTCCTCCCCTTTGCCTTCGGAGTGGTCCAGTTTCAGGTTCATTGCCCAGTTCAGATCCCCCCCCCCCATTATTAACTCCGAGAATTGCTCCCGAAGCTATAAATCCGGCAAAGAGGCATAAAATTGGTAATCATGTACTGCAGGGGCATACACCAACCCCAAGGTGATCTGCACCCTATCCAAGGATCCCAATATGAAAATATATCTCCCCTCCTTGGTATCTCTAATCACCCTCTGTACCTCCAAATTTAGGCCTTTATGTATCAAAATGGCTACGCCTCTTTTTCACACCGATGCAGATGCTGCACAGCACTTCCCTACCCACCCTTGGGCCAATCTGGCATGCTCTACCTTCGTTAGGTGCGTTTCTTGCAACAGAGCTATCTGAGCCCCCCCCCTTTATCTGGCATGCTCTACCTTCGTTAGGTGCATTTCTTGCAACAGAGCTATCTGAGCACCCCCCCCCTTCTGAGGGCTGTCAACAACATAGACCTCTTTACTGGATTTATAATACCCCGAACCTTCCAAGTAATCACATTAATACTTTGGCTAACAGACATTGTTATATGTTGTTCTTTCCCTTTCATCTTCACATTTACCACTGACAGCCTGATTACCTCGTCTACTTAATTTTGTTGGTTGCACTTTGTTCAAAAAGAAAAATAACAGTATCAGAACAATCTTGTCAACAATTCAAACATATAACTTTGTACATATTTCCCTCTAGCCCCCTTTCCCCAACCCACTCCCTCCCCCTTACACCTACCACACCCCCCTCGACCCATACATTACTTGCTCCCATCCCTCCACCCCATATCTGGTACATACATCCCTCCTCTGTATGCAGCACCCCCTGTCTCTCATATTCCTTACTTCCCTTCCAGCACTCCCACCCCTCCTTTCTCCTTCAAAGTATCCCCCATCCAGACATACCCCTTCCTTTCCTCTCCCCCTCCCTTATATTCCTCCCCTTCTCTTTGACACTATTAGTCTCCCCAACTCGAGTGTCTGCCTCATCCCCAGATACTGAATAAGATGCTCCCATGCTCTCCCTCCACAGCCACATTGATTTTGTCTCCCTTGTCCTGTAACCTGACCCTGTTAAATATCCCCTTTCCTTGCAGTTACCTCCATTACCACACCCCCCCGCTTTCTTCACCATTTCTTCCCCATTGCTACCTCCCACGGAGTCCCCCTTCTCTTTCATCGTGAAACCCTTCCCCTTTCACTATCCTTCATCCTACATTAGCCTCTCCCTTTGCATGCGTCAAATGGGTGCTTCAAAATAGAAGGCTGGGGCTACATGTCAAGACAAGCAGGGAGGCTAGGCCACGCTTAAAAACCTCCATGCTAAGCCCTTCTCCCCACTCGCCTTCCTACCTGTACCCACACGTTTGCAATCAGCGTCTCTCATCTTGCTCACCTCGGACATTCCTCTACTCACTTCTGGGTATTTCTGCCGCGTAGTATTGGCTCCCGCCAAGTAACGGCGCTTCATTCAGCCTTTGCACATGCCCCCTTCAGTCCTCTCCACGATTGCTAGGACAGTCCGCTGATCTGGTAGTTCCACAGGACCCCAGTCCATTCCAATGAGTAACAGTGACAGAATAAACATTCAAAGAACCGCTCTTTCCCCTCCAGCATGAACCTTAACAACAGGACTGTAGATCACAACACCAACATCAACTAGGAATACAGTCTCTCTTACTTTTGCTTAAGCACTCATATTGAGTCTCGACCCATTTACTCGAATCCTGGACCAGTGCTCAGCGCAATTTTTGCCTTAAGCTCCTCACAAATTCCTCCGCCTTTTCAACCTCCCAGAAGGAGTACGTGGCCCCCTCGTGTTTTATTTTCAAAGTGGCCGGATACACCAGAAAGCTCTCAATCTTCAGGTCACGTAGTTGCTGCATGGAGTTATTGAACAATTTCCTTCTCTTTAACAATCTGGCAGAGTAATCTTGCGACATGTAGAGACGGTGGCCCTCGTATTCCACCTTCCCCTTTTCTCGGAAAGCCTTCAGCATCATCTATCTTGGAAGTGATGGAATCAAAATATTATTTGTCTCAGTGGCTGGTCTTTCGGCAGTTTGGGCATCAGAGCCCTGTAAGCCCTTTCAAGCTTAAACTTTCCTTTCGTTGGCTGGAGGCCCAGTAAACCAGGCAGCACTCGCACACAGAAATAGAGCGCACTCTCCCCTTCCATACCCTCTAGCAGACCTCTTAGCCGCAAGTTTAATCGCCTGTGATAATTTTCTTGATAGTCAAAGACTTCCTTCAGCTCATTCAGTTCCTTTTGAAGGGCTACTACCTGCCCAGAGGTCGCCAGCAGCTCGTCCTCTACATGCGAAATTCTCTCCTCCATCTCTGTAATCCTGCCCGCTTGCACCACCTGTTGCTCCTGAATTTCTTGAAGTTTTAAATCCAGCTTCCCTTCCAACTTTATTAAGCAGGGCTCTAATGCTGCAATGACTTGCCCTGTAACTTCTCTACCTAGACCGGCAACCTCCACCGCCGACAATGATACCAGGCCGCCACCATCTCCCCCCTTTCATTGCATTTTCTGCTGCATTTCTCTGTCTTTTTGAAGCTCCCGGGGTTAAATATTCATCCATCCTAACTTCATGAACCGCAAGGTACAAGTTTTCTATGGACTCAAGCACTTTTTCTATATTTTATTTAACTTTTTAGGCTGTAAGGAGGGAGCAGCACGGAGATCCATATCCGTTCAGCTATCTGCTCATCAGCGCCCCCGAGGTATTTACTTTAAACTTCTTGGAGGAATTTTGTTTCCCATCCCCATATTCTTCTTGTTTGTTGAACTCACCCCAAATAGCAAATTCAGCATTAGTACACATGACAGGTCTTAGCATGTCCCACCCAGGGGTTTCATTTCTGACCAGCCCAAAGTTAAAATGATCCAAGCACATTAATATCAATAAAAAAACTAATGGAATCTTTGCATATATCCAAACCATACTTAAACTAAATTATTACCTTATGTGCAGGGTAAAGGTTTTAGGGTTAAAAATGAAAATGACGTTATCTACCGTAATTCTTGATCTTCTTGGACAAAGTCTCCACCACTCATTCACACTAATGGGAGTTCACTGGAGGCACTGGGACCCAGCAGGAGCAAACTTTTTCAAGAGGGCCGGCACCTGAGATGGAGCCGCGAGGAAGCAGCACCTCGAGCCCCGGCTCATGTGGTAATGATTATCACGACGTCGACCCTGAAACTGCTTCAGTACCTTTTTTCCAAGGAGGTGCAGCATAACTAACCTAGAAGGACTAACCTAACAATTGGACAGAAGATAGTCCGAATGACCCGTGTAAGAAGGGTCAACAATAAAGTCTTCACAGCTCAGCCATTGAGAGATTGAAGACCAAAAACAGAGAAGTGAGCTCGGGGGATGGTGGGTGGGCATGTGAATGAGTGGTGGAGACTTTGTCCAAGAAGATCAAGAATTACGGTAGGTACGTAATTTCCATATCTTCATGGACATAAAGTCTCCACCACTCATTCACACTAATGAGAGAGTACCGAGCTAATAATCCCCCGAGACAGACGGCAGGAGATAAAGAGCTCACATACTTAGGACAGAAGTCCATTGAGAATGGTCCTGCCAAATGACATGTTGTCTGGCATGGACATCCAAGGTGTAGTGCTTAACGAAAGTATGCACTGAGCTCCAAGTAGCCGCACTGCAAATATCTGCAATGGGCACGTTGCGGATTTCCGCCAGAGATGCTGTGATTGCTCTGGTAGTGTGAGCGTACACTCTGCCTTCCAGCTTGACCTGTGCCACAGAATAGCAGTGGCAAAGGCATACCACCAGCCATGCATTTAATAGCGACAGGTTGACCCAGCCAGGTCTTGCTGAAAGAAACAAACAGTTGTTGAGCCTCGCGGATTTCTTTTGTTCTATCTAGATAGAATCTCAGCGCTCTCAACATCCAGTGAATGAAGGGTACACTCTCCTTCATTCTGGAAGTTCGCAAAGTAGGTAGGAAGGACTAATGGTTGGTTTAGATGGAATTCTGAGACAACCTTAGGGAGAAACTTAGGGCGAGTCCTAAGAACTACTTTGTCCTTGTGAAATACAGTGTACAGGGAGTCTGTGACTAGTGCATATATTTCAGAAACTCTACGGGCCAGTGATGGCCACCAGGAAATGAAAAGTGCATTACCTACGTAATTCTTGATCTTCTCTTGTATCTTCACCATTCATTACTTACTGGGTGTAAGCGAATGACGCTTGCACTCATCACAGAACTTTTTTTTTTTTTTTAAAGTTTGCACTAGCCGCACGCCTCTCGAGAGTGACGTCATGCGTCATGCGCGAGGGGCGGCCGTTAGTAGTGACCGACTCCTCCTCCAACTCAGTTCTGTGAGCCGGAGCGGCAAAAAGTGAAAGCATAGAGACAGAGATAGCGAGGCAAGATAGCCAAGGGATAGCAAAGTAAGGAAGAATGAACTGAAAAAGGAATAAGCCGATGGAGGAAGGACAGAGGAGATAAGAGTATCCCTAACCTAGGGACCGCAGGGCCTCCTTACCTGGGCGACTCTAGGAGGAGAGAGAAGGAAGATAATAAGGAAGAAAGAAGAAGAAGAAGAAGAGGAGAAGAGAAAGATGGGATGTTGAAGGGACCAGAATGCCTAACGAGCATAGTTAGCTGATAGCTCAAGGCTCGATTAACAGGGAAGCAAGACTCCCCGGTGATAGAGCTGAAGAGAAGGTTCACCGAACCCGCTAGACAGACTCAGGAGGGCATAGTCCTCATCTTCAACATGCCATGGTCCTTGATCCCCACCGGGCTCCTGGCGAGGAAAGGCCTTTAACTGGAGGACACCGAAGAGGAAGGATAAATCCCAGGCAGCATGTGAGAGCTGCTCAAGGGTTTAGAAATGGAAAATCTAGGCCTTTCAGGCGGTTTATAGGTATAGAAATGGAACTCAGTCGGACTTGCCAAGGCAGGCCAGAGGCTTAGGCTGCTGAAGATTGGTCATGGTCAGCACTGCTTCTCTGTAAAACTGTTCAGGAGGACACTAGAAGGGAAAAACCAATCATCAAAATATTACAAGAAGGATTTTCTTCGCCCTTGTTTTCCCACTTTTTTTTTTTTTACAGATCATAGCCTGCCAGCTTAGGAGCATGACCTTAAATTAGAGATTGCCTTATAGCAGTCGGAGAGAGTTCCCTCAGTTTTCTTTTTTTTTTTAAAGAAAAAATAGTCGTACCCATTCCTCTGCTCTGCAAGGCAAGAATAAAAAGGGGGGTTTGAGATTCTAGGGCTTAACAGCTGGTAGCAGGGAATTGCAGGATCAAAACTGCATAGCCAGAGTCAGGCTAAAAACCCCAGAAGTATCTGCCAGAAGGTATGGCAAGAGATAGTTGTGCAGCCTGATCACCATATCGTGATTCCAGGAAAAAGGCCCAAGAATCTTAGAGTAAATAATTTTTCTGGAGAAATAAGGATCCCCTTTAAGGATATAGATTTAAAAAAAAAAAAATTTTTTTGGGGGGGAAAAAACTGGAGTAATTTTTCCTCCTTTTTGGTTTTTTTGCAGAGAGAGGAAGGAGACGGGAGGTGGAGAAGCCACAGGAGGAGGCCACTGAGGGGATGGTGGGCGGGAGTAAGTAATGAATGGTGAAGATACAAGAGAAGATCAAGAATTACGGTAGGTACGTAATTTTCATATCTTCCCTTGTCAATCTTCACCATTCATTACTTCCTGGGTGAGTACCAAGCTCCTCTTCCCCGGGAGGAAGAGGTAAAATACCCTGAGGGAACAAGACCCCCAGCCTCCTGTTGGTGAGAAACAGAAGGAGAAGACCCTGGCTTATTCAGAAAGCCTAAGTGGGAGAAGAGCTAGGAGGTGCCTCCGAGGATGAGGAGACGGAGGAGCCCCTGCAGAAGTCTCCTAGCTCTAGAGGAGAAAAGACGGGTCCCCGGAGGCGGAGGCCGAATCACCTCGCTGGGCCAGGGTGACAACCTAGAGAGGCGAAGCCATGCTGTCCGCCTGATGCAGATCGCTGCCCCGCAAGCCTGAAGCCACCTCATTGGCGCCGTAAGATGCCCTTGCTTGGTGTCTTGCCAGCTCCAGGCCTACCGCGGAGAGGGCAGACGGCTTGTCTGGTTTGCTCCGTGTCAGGCATTGATGCCAACAGCTGGGACATCTGACCACAAATGCGGTTGTAGGCAGCGTGGTGAGCCTGATGAGATGCAATACAGGCAACGCACGAGAAGAAGAACACTCTTCGCTCAGCGGTCGAACTGGAGAGTCCGGATCCGGTGGGCGGTCGTGCGCCAGGCAGCAGCGCCCGGAAGGAGTGTCTAGGTAGACCAAACCAGAGGGGGGGTTGGGAAGGGTACCTAGAGACTCTGAGGTGCACAATACCACGCTGACAGTCAGCGGGGCTGGAGAAGAAGCGGCTGGGGACTGCCAGGACGGATAGGCGCCTCCTGGAAGGGATAGGCCAGGAAGGTACCACCAAATGCTGGGCACTGAATTCTCAAGGAATTCTCGCGTCTCCGTTCGGTGTGTCTCCTCCGAACATAGTAATCCAAGATCCCTCACCATCCTCGAAAGGAAGCGCTGATATTCCGTGAAATCAGCATCGGAGGAAAGATGAGCAGGGGTTCCTCTCCTCAGGAGGAGGCGAGGATGATGGGGAGCTGGAATGTCCAGAGGACTCTTGCTGGCGGTGGGGAGAGTCGAAAGACCCGCTCATGCATGTATCTAACATATGAGGGGAAGGCCGCCGCAGAACCCCTGAACTGCTCCCAGGATAACGGACCCGTAGGACCGACATGGCCTGGGAGCGGGGGTGGTGAAGGCAGAGAGATAGGAGAGGGGCACATCCGAGGAGGCAACAGCTCTCTGCCAGGGCTCTGGAATCCGGGGAATGGAGCCCTAGCTGGAGGGATCCCGGACAACAGACCAGGCCGCAGAACGGAACTCTGGGGAAGCGAAGCCTGGAAGAGCCCAGGGGAGAACCTCCCTGTGGCCTTGGGACTGCATGGATCAGAGGGCAGTCCACAGAGCGCGCGGAGGCACCTAGAGCCCGGAGGAGGGGCAGGGTTCGCACTCGGCTCCTGGCCACCCCTGAGGTGGCCAAGGAAGCCCGAGAGCCAGACCCTCTGCCCTCAACCCCGGACTCGAGAAGCCTCCTCCTCGATGGCAGCGGTTCCCGTCCCCAGAGGGGCAACAGCACCAGGGGTAGCTGTCAGCGCCTCAGAGAGCCTCCCCTCCGTCGCCCCATGCCTGCCCCTGGGACCCCTGGCCACCCCCAGCCAGGAGACGACGGAAGGGGGGACAGAGGGAGGGGCCCGCTGCGCCGCCTGGTACCTCTAGCCACAGGGGACCCAGACCCTGAAGAGTGGGGATGCCAGGATGGGTCCACGTCTGAGTCATCGTCCTCCGAGGAAGACGAGACCAGCTGGACCTCAATGCTGGCCATCCCAGGGGTCCCAGAGGCCACGGCGCGTTGAACAGCCCCGGTACCAATGGCGGCGCCGCTCGTCCCAACGCTGGCAGCAGCCAGGCCCGACTCCCAACCCCTCTGGCGCGGTAGGACAACGGCACCGCTCCGGTGCCGAAACTGACCCGGCGCGCGGCTGAATTAGGCCGCAGGCGCCGCCAGCGCGCCGGGAGGCGAGGTGGCGCTGCGGCGGAGCCACCATGAGCATCGGTGCATAAGCGGCGCCGAGGCATAAGCGCACCACCAGCGGTGCGCCTTGATCACCGAGCGCCAAGGCGCGGGATCCATCTTGCCCGGGAGCGGTGCCTCTTGATCACCGGCACATGAGCGGCACGGGATCGAGCAAGCGCCGAAAGCGTCAGTCCACCAAGCTAAGCCCACAAGGCGAGGCCTCGCCACGGAGAGCCTGCACCTCGAAGAGGTGACTGCGCGGCGGTGGCGTCAGCGGCCCCGGAAGGACTACGGCGCTCCCCGACACCAGCGGAAGGGCCTCCTCTCGGCAAGAAAAGGCGAGAGCCCCTCCTCCTCGGGACCGTACAGGCCGGGGAGGACCCAGGGAAGGCCAAGACCTTACCTGGGAATCCCGAGCAGCGTCATCCCCGAAAGTCGGCGGGGTTTGCGAGCTTGGCTTGCAGACTTCGAGGACACGGTCCATTGAGAAACAGGCGCGCCGCATCCATGTCATGGCTGGGTCCCAGGCAAGCGAAGACAAACGTCTTGCGGTCGAGCGGAGAAATGCCGCCACAGGAGCACCAACACATGGGGCTCAGCCCGTCTTCGCGAAACGCTTCGCTCCAGAACCGGACATAACGCGAAACAAACAAGGTCAAAATACAGTAAGAAAACACCCGGCGCCATACAAAAGAAAAAGGAACAGTCTTACCAAGTATGGCGTCGAGTGTGAGAAAATCGGAGTCGGTCTACTACGCACTTGAAATGACGCTCCACGTGAACAGGTGCTGCCTCGACGGCGGGAGAAACAGAACTGAGTTGGAGGAGGAGTCGGTCGCTACTAACGGCCGCCACTCGCGCATGATGCATGACGTCACTCTCGAGGGCGGTGCCGTTAGTGCAAACTTTTAAAAAAAAAAGCTCCCGTGACGAGTGCACGCCTCCGGCTTACACCCAGGAAGTAATGAATGGTGAAGATTGACAAGGGAAGATCACCGTTTTCCAAGTGAGGAACTTCACGTCGCAAGTAGCTAGAGGCTCAAAAGGTTTATGAGTGAGCATGTCTAGCACAAGGTTAATGTTCCAGGCTGCGACTGGACGTCTGATAGGAGGTCTAGTATGCAGAATTCCCCTAAGAAACCTCTTAACTACAGGTAACTGAGCCAGTGACATGGAAAGTACCAGCTCATGATATGATGAAATGGCACAAAGATGAACTTTGTGCAGTACTGCAGACCTGTATTTGAGAGGTCTAAAAGGTACTCCAAGACTTTATTTGGTGGGCAGGAAAAAGGGTTCCAAGAGGATTTTGCACACCAGATAGAGAAATGCTTCCATTTGGTTGTGTAGGTTTTTCTAGTGGCCGGCTTAAGTGCAGCCAAAAGAATATCTGGAATCCTACAAGAAACATTGAACCTATTCACCGCTATCTCTTCAGGAGCCAAGCATGAGGGTGAAATGACCTCAGATTGGGATGGACCACGGGACCCTAGGTCAGAAGGTTCATCTGAAGGAGAAGCGTCTTTGGGGGGGGTTCCGACAGACTGTTGAGCAGCAGGAACCATATTTGCCAAGGCCAGAAGGGGGCAATGAGAATCAGTCTGCCCCCTGAGACTCCAATTTGAGTAGTACCCTCTGAATTAGGGGAAGAGGAGGAAAGGTGTATAGAAAGCATCTTGTCCACCGCAGCCTGAATGCATCCTGACAAAAAATGCCAGGTCCAGGATTTCTGGAGTAGAAGAGAGGCAGTTTTGCATTGAGTGGGGAAGCAAAAAGGTCCAGGTCTGGAGTTCCCCATTCTTTGAAGAGTGACTGAATGATGGTTAAGTTGAGAGACCACTTGTAAGGATCCGTCTCCGTTCTGCTTAGACGGTCTGCCAGCTCGTTTTGTACTCCTGGCAGGTAAACCACCTGAATCAGAGCCCTGTGTTCCAGGCACCACTCCCACACTCTCATTGCTTCCCTGCATAATGGGTAAGAGTGTGTGCCGCCCTGTTTGTTGATGTAGTACATCACTGCTTTGTTGTCTGTTTTTAAGGAGAATGTTCTTGTGACAGAGTATGTCCTTCAAGGCTCAGATTGCATAGAGGATGGCTCTCATTTCCAGGACGTTTATGTGGGGCTGGTACTTGCCCTGAGTCCACGTACCCTGGGTGTGGAGATCCTGGCAGTGGGATCCCCAACCCATCAGGGATGCGTCCGTGGTAACTGAGAGCTGATGATCCAGAGGGGCAAAGGGGTATCTCCTTCCAGAAGATTGTCCTCTTGTGACCATCAGGTAAGCGACGTCTTCAGAGTTTCCGTCACCTTGATGAGAAAGGACTGAGGGTGAGTGGTTGGGGACCACTGAGTACTGAGCATCCACTGAGAGGTTCTCATGTGGAGACGAGCTAAGGGTACAGTGAAAACTGAGGATGCCATGAGGCCCAGCATCCATTGCATCGAGATAGCTCAAACCGAGCTGTGTTCTCTGATGTATTGGGCCATCTGTAAGATATCACTCCTTCTGTCCTTTGAAAGAAAAGCCTTCACACAGGAGGTGTCCAGAACAGTTCATATGAAGAGGAGCTTCTCGGAAGGCTGCAACTGCGATTTGTTGAGATTCAGCAGGACTCCCACGGATGTGAGGAAGCCTGAGGCCGTGGCCACGGCCTCCAGAGTCTCTTGCCTGGAGGGACTTGCTAGGAGCCAGTCATCCAAATATGGGAACGCTTGTATTCCAATTTTCTGGAGATGCACCGTGAGAATTGCACAACACTTTGTAAAAACTTGAGGCGCCGAGGATAGCCCAAAGGGCAGGACTCTGAACTGATAGTGCTGACCCAAAGCCACAAACCTTAGGTATTTGTGGTGCTTTGGGTGTATGAAAATGTGTTGGTAGGCATCTTGCATGTCCAGGGAGGCTAGCCAATCGTGTTGATGAACCAAAGGTAGTAGGGTACCTAGTGATATCATCTTGAACTTCTCCTTGTGAAGAAACTTGTTTAACTTTCTGAGATCCAGAATGGGACGCATGCCACCGGTTTTCTTCGGGACCAAAAAAGTAATGGGAGTAGAAACCTGTGTTTTGTTGATCCAGCAGAATTAGTTCTACTGCCCTGTTGTTCAGAAGGCCTTGCACCTCGGAAGCAAGAAGGTCTGACTGTACTGCTGACAGCCTGGGCTGCCATTTGGGAGGATGATCCGGAGGGGTTTCTGAAAGATTGAGCGAGCACCCATCGTGGATTATCTGGAGGACCCATTTGTCTGATGTTATAGATTTCCATTGCTTGTAGAACTAGGTCAGACGTCCTCCCACCGCTGAGGAGGAGTCCCCCTCGGACAGCTGAGGTGAGACCTGGGCCAGAAACTCAGAAAGTGGCACTGGGTACTTTGGGCTCTTGTGCCTTCTGCTGCACTTTCTTTTGTGGCTGAGGGTTGTGGTTTTTGTTAAAACCTCCTCTGCCTCTGCCCTGAAAGGACTGATGGTTGTGAAATTGACGCTTGTTCGCACCCCGCCCCCGGGAGGGGGGAGGTGCAGGTCTGTCTTAATGGCAGACCTAGTCTTCTGTGTGGCCTCCAGAGCTTGCTCCACCTGGGGCACAAACAGATACATACCATCAAAAGATAAAGCCACGACCTGCTGATAGGTGTCATTCGTGAAGCCCGAAGTATGCAGCCAAGAGTGGTGGCAGGTGCACATGCCAGTCGCCACCCGGGAGGTGGTATCGAAAGCATCCATTGCAGCTTTAACCTGTTGGTTACTAGACTCGATACCCCTAGTTATGGTCTGAAGTAGCTCTGAGTTAACTTCCGATTCGGGCAGAGCTTCTACCATTTCTTTGAGTGAATGCCAAAGGACATACTCATATTGAGAAAAATAGTCCTGGTAGCTGGCAATGTGCATACCTAGGGTCGAGGCAGCAAAGACTCTCTTACCTAAGGTGTCTATCTAGCGAGATTCTTTGTTTATAGGCCGGGCTGTAGATCCCTGAGGGAGGACAGCCTTATCATTCTCTGCAGAGACTACAAAGGCATCAGCAAAGGCATCCTTCCTATCTATGGACTTGGCCACTAAAGGAATGAGAGCTAGATTCTTCCACACCATCTGTGAGAGAGTCTCGAAAGAAGGCTGTACCGGAGGTGTTAAATCCATAGGGATTTCCGGGACATGAAGATATTGGAGTCATAAAAGTTTTCCAGGATCGATTTCTGTAGTCTGGAGAGAAAGAGTATAATTTAAATTTTTGAGCAGAGACTTAAAGGAAGATCTTCAACCACAGGCTCTGCAGAAGAACTGCTCCCAGGGCAGTGTCATATACATCATCACCCAGGCAAAGATCTGGGTCAGGCTCAAAATCATCTCCTGATAGTCCGGGGGGGGGAGAAACTGTATGGATAGGAAAGGAGTGAAAATCAGGAGGAAAAACAGAAGAAAGAAAGAATTGGAGTCGAGAACCTCTGAAGACTGGTCGATGCTGCACCAGCCCCCAGTGCTGAAGAGGAAAACGGCACCGAGAACAGGGAAGGAGGCACCAGCTGAAGCAGCACCGCGCACGGCGCTGACAGAGCCCGCAGCACCGTGCACAGTGCCGACAGAGAGCACAGCGCCAAGAGTGTCCGAGAGGTCAGAAAACTGTGATTTGGAGAAAAAGAGAGAAAAATGGCAGGAGATAGAGGCATTGGTGTGGACCCCTGTGCCGCAGCCATGTGAGGGGGAAAAACACCGGAGCACGGAGTTGATGGCATCGAAGAAGGCACCGCTCGACTCGGAAGGCCCCAACCGCCCTACCGTCCCTCTGGGGCCGAATGGCCCCAGCGTCTGAGTGACTGGCTTGGGCAACTGGACCAACCTCCGAGCCCACTGCTCCATAACAGCAACCCACTGGTGAAACTGCTCATCAGAGGCTCCTCCAATAGGTGCGGAAGAGCTCCGGTGTCGAAGAGGTCGGCTACCAGAGACAGGAACCGGCGACTCAGACAGAGATGGAGACCGGTGCCTGGCCCCAATAACTGGCCATCTGTGTGCAGACATACCAGAGGATGACCTCGAGTGATGCCTTTTCTTCTTCGACCTATGTGT
This sequence comes from Neoceratodus forsteri, assembly GCA_016271365.2. Taxonomy (NCBI): domain Eukaryota; kingdom Metazoa; phylum Chordata; order Ceratodontiformes; family Ceratodontidae; genus Neoceratodus; species Neoceratodus forsteri. The sequence goes on along the minus strand of CM057453.1, from coordinate 104,965,367 downwards.
CAAAGAAGAACTCGAGGCCGAACGGTGCAGAGAATGGGACCATTTCCTTTTATGCTTTCGGGCACATGTCCCTGAGCATTGGACCATCCGTTGTCAGACACCCCCCCTCCAGGGAGGGTGACGGAATGGATCCGGCCCGGCTGACTGAACAGCTTTCATACGAAGTCTCCCTACCGTCACCTGACCTGCTCAAGGTCGACTCGGCCAATGGAGGGCTGAAGACTTCTTCTTGCAGAATTATTAAAATTAATAATATAATTGGTACTGATCTGAAATAATCTGCAAAAACAATAAACTGAACTATTGCTGCTAGTGAAGTTCAACTCCCAGCGGGCGATCAACATCGTCACTGAAGCGCACTCGATGGCAGGGAAAAAAGGAACTGAGGCGGTTGGAGGGTCAACGCTGAGATAGTCATTACCGCACAAGCCAGGGTTCATGGTGCTGCTTCCTCATGGATCCATCTCAGACGCCAGCCCTCTTCAAAAAGTTTGCTCCCGCTGGGTCCCAGAGCATTTGGCGAACTCCCATTAGTGTGAATGAGTGGTGCAGACTTTATGTCCAGGAAGATCAATCAGATAAATAAAAAATGTTCCTACTCCAAGAGGTGCTTGCGCTTGCGAGCAGCGCAGGCAATTTATACACAGAGCCCCCTGCCCCCTCAAGTCAATCACCGTGACCTGATTCCAGTCAGGCCCCACACACCGGCAAATAACAAGCTTGAGGAAGGTTAGGCTCCTGATTCTGTTCGACTCAGTTTTGCCACACACAGTTCAGTCAAGATGAAAAACGTTGAACTGTACTCGCATGCTGCTGGCAGGGGAGAGATTCACTGATAGCTCGCTCTGCTGTTTGCGAGCAGCGCGGGCAATTTATACACAGAGCCCCCCACCCCTCAAGTCAATTATTGGCAGCTGATTCGGTGTTGCCCCCACACACCAGCAAATAAGCTTGAAGAAAGTTCAGGCTCCCGATTGTGCAGCACGCTATTCAAGTTCTGAATTTTGCCACACACAGTTCAGTCAAGATGAAATACGCTGAACTGTACTCACACGCTGCTGGATCCCAACACTAGGCTGCTCAATTTCTAAATCATTCTACAGTGTGGCACAGTGTCGAAGGCCATAGCCACTGTCCCCCATCTATTCTCCTGGTCATCCAATAAAACAAATCAATCAAATTCTTCTGGCATGATATCTCTTCTCCCCAAAATGAATCCATGCTGCCTGTGGTCTTTCAGCCCTCTGGATTCAAGATGCTCTATCATACTTTCCTTTTATAGGGTTTCCATTCATTTCCCTACCACTGACGTGAGTCTGACTGGCCCATAGTTGCTAGCCTCCTCCCTGCTGCCACCCTTATGTAGAGTGACCTTGTCAGCTCTTCTCCAATCCTCCAGACCCTCACCTGTTTCCAGTGAACTGTTGAATAAGGCTACAGTGGGATAGTTAGTACCTCCCAGAGTTCCTTTAGTACCCTTGGTTGTATCCCAACTGGACCCACAGCTTTGTCCACCTTCAAAGCTGCAAGCCCCTTAAGGACCCTTTCCTCTGAGTATGGACTTGTGTCAACCTCCCCTCCACCACTCCTGTTACTCTGTGGAGGTCTGCCCTTCCTCTCTCCACTGTAAAAACATAGCAAAAGTGCCTGTTCAGGATGGCAGCTTTTTCTTGGTCCTCATCTGTGCAGTCTCCCCCTTCCACTCTCCTCATCCTCCCACACTTGGACGAGGGGGAGGCTGTGAAGTGGCACTGGTTGGGCCTTGGCAGAACTGAGGCATCACCTTACTCTTTTTAATTAGTGGCTGTGTGGGCAGGCGCAAAAAAGGTGTGTGTATGTGTGTCTTGAATTGGGTACCAGGGTTGTGGTAGGGAGGAGAGCCTGGGAGGGTTTATGTTGTTTTGATTTTAAAATTTTATATCGAACAGCACAATGCAGACCAGAAGCAACAACACATACTTCACACAGGTCTCATCCAATCAGAAGGCTTGGTAACCTCCATTAGTTCTACAATGTAACCTAACTAGGAATTGAACCATGGTCCCTAGACTGCCACCTAGGTGTTCTACCAACTAAGCTACAGGTCAAATTATTTGAGTTCCCCAAGTCCACTTTTCTTCTTGTCCTATAAACCTTGAAGTTAGGAACACTTTGGATTGAGAGTACTGCTGTAGTATGGTTTTACCCACTGCAAGGCACTGAAAATACAGATTGTATTGATCTAGAAATAATGCAACCTATTCACATTTAAGAAACAGACATCACTTTTTTTTTTTTTTTTTTAAATACTGCATGATAAGCAGAACTATAAAACAGATTTTGAAAATCCTTTATTACGACTGGTAGAATGTCATCACATGACCATGTTTTTTTTCCATGATACATCCACAGCTCAAACTTTTTTCTTTCTCTCAACACAACCACACTTTATAAGTGTACTAATTTTGTCCAGGAATGCGATACACCTTGTGATACGTAGTACTATACTTCTAAGGTGGTTGAACACACCTCAGACATGGGGATATCCGAAGTTATTGGCTAGCCAAGGAAAATCCAACTTTCTGATTGGTCAGTTTGGGTGTGTGAATCTCCAAGCAACTACACACCTTCAAACCACGACTGTTCCTTTTTTTTATTAAATAAAAAAGCCATTTTACAAGTGCAGTAACATGCTTGTGTGTTTGTCGGGAATATATACATGCCTCCTGGTATTTAAAGGCATAGGGTGTAAACAGGGCCCCTGGTGTTCTGCGGTAGAATTTTCTGATTTCTGCAGCAGGGCTCCTTGACTTCTGCAGCAGCATTTTCATATGAAAATTCACCAAAAACAATGAATTCTGCAGCACTCTATATATTCTTGCGACACGCAAATTCATGTGCACCCGCAACTGCGAGAACCGTAGAATTCCAGGGGCCTTGGGTGTAAACAACGTCTAGATGCATGCTTATATTCCCCAACTACCACATACCCTGCAGTGAGTTTTTACTTACATGTACTACACCATGTTGTGTATTATTGCTCGATACATTAACAGGTTGCAGTGGGACAGTTGATATATTCCCATTATTAAGGACCAGGACTTTGTAACACCTGTGTCTTTGTCACTTATGACTTATAGGTTTTGTCCTCACAAATATTTGATATATAACCCAATTCAACCTAATATATACTAAAACAGCCCAATATGGCAAACAGGGATGATCTGAAATAATGGACAATCCATCATACATTTTGGTGGATAATACAAGAGAAATGTATCAGTGAGAAGCAGGTTGGTTTCATCGTTCATGAATGCAGGCAATTTGAATGGCCACATGTTCTGTAATACACAGGGCACTAACCATGGAAGCACACAAAACTAAGAGCAACACTGGTGAGATATATCCCTGAGCAACTGCATGCACCATTCGCTGGTGGACTTTAATCTTAACATTCCAAAAGAAGAAAGCACAGACATACTAAAATGAAAAAAAAAAACACATTTTATTGCACTTAAGTTATAAGAAAATAAAATTTCTAAGTGGATCAAACCATAGACACAATCCCTTTAAATGTCATTTTTTTTCCTCCCTCACATCAGGCTGTTACATAACTGAAAAACCAAAAATAAAAACACCTGGAATCTGATTTTTTATCAACCAGACTATAAATTAACAGAACAAAAAAAAAAAAAGGAGAGAACAAGGATCCTTTAGAATACAGTGTTCAACCACTTTCACAGTTCGGCTTGAGTTGTGGCTCTTGGAGAATGAGGCAAACCTTTTGGCTGTTTTATATCGTTTTGTTGTTTTTGTAATTTCGTTTCTTTAAAAACCTCAGTTACCTGTGGTGCTTTCACTGCAAAAAAAACCTGAAGGTTTCTGCTCTGTCAGTAACTCACAGCAATAAAACTGTAACAGTTGTTTATTTCAATACTGTTAACACTAAGACTGACCAGCAACTATTATTTTAGTTTGCCGTATTTTTTTAAAATGTTTTTGTCAGTTTTCGTATGCGTTTTCATTCCATTCACCACAGCCCTCACAAAAAAAGTGAAACATTTTTCCCCACAGAACAGGCTGCGAGAGCTTTGTCCATAGGAATGTGTTTTCATTTTGCCCAGAAACAAGAAAATAAGCTTTGTGCACACACTCTCAATCCCTTACTTGCAGGCAAACTCACTCTTCTAAGTGTTCAAAACCTTACTACTCCCAAGCCTCTTAGAGGCACAGTTGGCTCATGTTTCAGTGGCAAAAAGTCTTTTCTTCTTCACATCCACACTAGAGCAAATTTGGAATTTTGCCTGGGACTAAAACGTCACAGCAGTAAAAAAGAAAACAAAACAAAAAAACTTTCGTTTCTTTTTAGCAGCATAAATAGGTTTGGCCACTGGGAATACAGTACAGGGATGGGACAACATTCTCTGACCTGGAGACCCACTTTTAGCACCAGCATCTAGGGTTAATCCAGCCCAGTCAAGTCGTACTTACAAAACTCAGGACAGCTTGCCTCTGCAGAGCAATCCCCCCCACACACACACACACACACCGAGTGTATAATGGAAGCAACAGTAAAAGAGAGTAACAAGTTAATACTGTGACTGACTGATGTTGGCAATATTAGGCAAGGAAAACAAAAAACATTATGTGATAAAACTGTACAAGAACTAAAATTCACAGTAAGGTTTCCAACATTTCAAAACCAGGAAACAAAAAAAGACCTTTTTTTTCTGAGGCAGATAATCCCTGGTTTGAAAGTCAAACCAAAGTTCTTGGGCTGATGCAGAGCAGCTCATTTTGCTATACAGAACATCTTATTTGTATTTTTTTTTTTTTTTTACATTGGATTTACAGCTAATGAGCTGTGAAATATCAGGTACAATTGCAAACTGTACCTGGCTCGGTTTCATAAGTCTTTTTGTGTTGTAAAGCAGCCCCAAGTTAAAAGGGCAGCCTGATGAGACAGCAAGTGTGTCGTGTTGGTTACAGTTACATTATCCCTTTGTGCCCCCTTCTTCAGGATCCGTAGGACTCAACGTCTTCCACCATGTGAACTGTTGCCCCATGCCGTCCTCCTGTACCACCAAGGCCAAGCAGGCGGGGAAGGGAAAGGAGAGAGGGAAGGGAAGTACATCATCTTTACAAGTTTGGACAAACTTCTCTTGCCCTTCACTTCATATCTACATCGAAGTCCAGCACCAGCAGCTTTGTCTCTTCAGTCCCATTCCGGCTTCCCACTGCACAGACCAGTTTTGTGTTGGATGCCCTGATCCGCCACACAACCCCTCCACTTCCCCCACTTTCTAATGTCACCAGGTTGCGGATGAACTCGCCTGTTTTCAGGTCCCACAGTTTAACAGTTCCATCATCTGAACTGGTTATCACAAAGTTCTTGTTGAACTGCAGACACGTTACAGCGCTCTGATGCTTGTTGGGGCCTAGTGAGAGAAAAACAGAGAGAGGGGGAAGGATTAAAATCTTCAGTCACTAGACTTCAATTTTAAACTAGCTCATGTTGATTAGACAGAAGCCTAGAAACGTTCCATCTGCAGTATTTCGGGTCATGTAATGTCAACTGCCCATACTATTAAGACAGCACTTGTGCACCTTGGCATGCACAGTTTTCTGAAGCTATAGGGATGCAAGTAAACAGTAATGCTAAGAGCTGTTTTTGATGTTAGTAATATCACAGTGAACTATCATTTAGGAGTACTGTTAACCGGTATAATGAACGGGACGCTTTTCACAACCAAGAGAATCAAAAATGAAAATACTTGCTCCCCATACACACTTCGATTACGTTCTAAATTCTGACTTGTCTTTAAATCATTTTTTAACTTGCAATCCCCCCACAATCTGATCTCGCAGCAGACCAAGCAGGTGAACTGTGAACATGATTTGTGGATTGCATTACAATTTAGCGAACAGCAGTGTTCAGCAGCATGTTCTCTGGTGCTGTAGAACAGAAATTAATTTGTTTTTATATAGATAAAACTCAAATATTTGATGATCTTAACCAATTTTCTGATTTCTAGTAAAACATTCACAGGTGACATCAGCAGAACTGGTTAAACACAATTCCCCCCAAATCTGAGGTTTTGGACGTTCCATTTTTATTGTTACTAAAGAAAGTTGAATAAAAACAGGCTATTTCCTATTCAGACTATATTTGTTCCTGCTACCTTTCCTGTTTTGAAGTCACAATACTCAACTTGTGGCATCAGACTTAATTACTCAACTTGTGGCATCAGACTTCATTCCCTGGCCACCAGCTGTGATGTCACAGAGAGGATTATGACTTGTGCAGGAAAAACAGCCAGGACAGATGAAATTTAAGGAGTTAAATAGACAGTTATTCTGCAAATGTCTTTGATAACAAAGATCTGAAATTCAGTTTTTTAAAAATGAAAATTACGTCCCTACCATAATTGTTGATCTTTCTGTGCATCTTCACCATTCATCACTAGTGGGTTATAGCGCCGGAGCTAGGACCCTGCAGGAGACTTTTTTTTTCTGTGGGCAGAGTCGATGCAGGGCCGGTGCCACCCTCGAGGCCAACGTCCTACGTGATGCTCGTGGGTTGGCCATTAACTGCCATCGACTCCACCCCAGCCCCAGTTCTGAAACGCTGGAGAGTGTGAGGAAAGGGAAGTGGCATGGGAGAAGAGAGTCCAAGGGATACATAAAAAGGATATAATGAACTAAAAGGAGAAAAAACGACAGAGGAGACAGAAGAGAGAAGCCAGAAAGGGAAACTGGGGAAAGGGGAAAAAGGGGGCCCCAATCTCTGGAAGGAAAAGAAAAAGGGAGGGATGGGGGGGAGGAGAACCACACTCCCAGGAATGGTCCTGCAGCTTAGGGATTTGAGAATAACTGTAGCCAACTAGACTACAAAGGATTCAGTTGCTGGGAGGCAAGCCTTAGGATTTAAGTAGCATGTTATAGGAGGGCCAACCTTAAGGGGGGGCAGGATGGGGGTGTGTCTGGAATTCCTTCCCCTCCCTCCCAAATAATGCCCTGATGGCATAGGAAAATGAACTCAAAGGTGGGTTCATAAATAAAATGGGGGGGGAGGGGCCCCAACCCTCAACCTACTGCCTAAGGAGAAAGGGAGAAAGCCCCCACCTGAGACCCCAATAAAATCAATCATAAGGAAAAATTCCTCCCGTATGTCTCAAGGGTCCCCTCCTCCCTAACCACAAGGGAGAGAGAGGAGGAGATAGCAGAGAGATAACGGGGGGCAGAGACTGAGCCTCAGGGGAAGGAGAGGGGATTTAGTGATGAATGGTGAAGATACACAGAAAGATCAACAATCACGGTAGGCACCGAATTTTCACATCTTATCTGTGTCAATCTTCACCAGTCATCACTAGTGGGCGACTACTGAGCCCCCCCACCCCAAAAGGCGGCCCTAAACTACCCCAAGGGACTAAGTCCTTTAGCCTCCAGTGGATGACACACTGGAGGAGAGAACCCTTACAGGCCTGGGGAGGCCTCAGACTGGTGTGGGTGAGATGGGGAGCCCCTAGTGGGGGAGGAAAGGTGTCCTAAAAGTCACCGTCTCACCCTACAGGAGAAAAGATGGGTTCCCCAGTATGGGGAGGAGATCACCATATGCTGGGCCAGGGGTGACAACTGGGATAGGCGAAGCCATGCCGTCTGCCTAAGGCAGATCACTGTCCCTACCACTCTGGATGCCACCTCACTGGCATCATAAGATGTCCTTGCTTGGTGCCTTGCTAGGTCCAGGCCCTGAGTAGAGAGGGCAATGGCTTGCTGGTTTCTTCCGCATCAGGCACTGAGGCTAGGATCTGTCCTAGCCTGGACCACAAGAGCCTATTATAGGCTGCAAAGTTGGCCTGATGTGCTGCAATAGAAAGGGAGAGCCGTGCCGAGTAGAAAACTCTTCTCCCCCAGAGTCCAAGTCCGGGGGTCGGTCACGATGACGGGCGCGAGGGCCAGAGGGGGCATCCAGGGAGGTCAAGCATGAAGAGGGATGAGGCACAGAACCTGGAGACCCAGGGAAGGGGCGCAATACCACTGGCGTAGGTCCCTTGGGGCTCGAACAGTGGAGAAGGGACGTAGCCAAAGCTGATGCAATGCTTCCTGGAAAGGAACAGGCCAGGCAGGAACCACCAGGTGGGCCGCACTGTACTCGCCTAGAAAGGCGTGTCACATGCTTGGGATTGCTAACCGGCGTTGGGGTAAGATGGAGCTCGTCCAACATCCTCGCGAGGAAGCGCTGATAAGAAGAGAGATAAGATGCTGGGGAGATGTGGCCAGATGGTTCCTCTCCCTCCGAGAAGGAGGAAGAAGATGCAGGAGAGCTCCGAGGTTCAGGGTCTGGCTGCATGGGAGCATGGTGGAACACCTGCTGGTCCAGGACATGCAGGTAGGTAGGAAAATGTGCAGTGGAACCTCTGAACTGCTCCTAGGTGAGAGGCCTCCTAGGACCGGGAATACCTGGGATACCCAGGGATGGAGACAGAGGCTCAGGGGACAAGCTCCTAGCAATGGGAGAATGGTCTCTGTCAGGGCAGGGGGGCTAATAAGAAACCCCCCGCAGGGAGGGAGATCCGAAGGCCCCAGCAGCTAACAGCCGTTCAACTGGATTGGAATGGTCAGAGCTCTGCCCAAAGGAAGAAATCCCCCCGTGAGGTAACCGGGACCATGTGAGTGCAGAAGGATGGCCCCTGACCTCAGAAGTTAAAGACCCTCTCGGGGACTCGTCCAGGGAAGAGCGAGGGCCTGCGCTAAGACTCCTCCCAGAACTTGACCGGGCTCCAGTGAGGGCACGCTGCACCACACCCCTACCCCTCAACCATTCAGTATCAGAGAGGGACCTCATCCTCGTAGCCACCAGCCTAGGCAGCTGGCAACTCCAGGCAGTCTCCGAGGAGCCCACCCAGAGAGCAGTACCCTCCCTTCCTGGCATGTCCCTGGCTGTCCCAAACTTGAACTGTCCAAACACACTAGGGAAGGAGATACCCCAACTGAAGGAGCAGAAGTGCCAGTGGCCCCAGATTGCATGGCAGTAGCCACGGGGACCACCGCTGGCTGGTCAGAACCATTGACCCTAGGGCCTACCGGTGACGACTGACCCCCAGCAGGAGGCTGAGTGGGGGCTGAGGTGCTGGAAATGGAGGAATCCGAGGATTCCGAACAACCTGGGAACCAATCTGGATCAGACCCAGAGTCCGCCTCTGAGGAGGTAGACTCAGAGGTCTGATGCCAGACAACTCCCCTATTCCCCCTAGTTCCTGGACCACCTTCCAGCCCGGCGCCACAAAGGGCGCCAGAGCGAAGCGTGGCCCCACGCCCGACGCTGACTACCACCCCAGTGCCACGAGCGGCAATGGAGTCAGGCGCAGCCCCAAGCTCCCCCCCGGTGGCATGAGTAACACCGAAGCCAAGCACAGCCCTGCGCCCGATGCCGACACCCGCTATGGTGCCACAAGCGGCACCAGAACCAGGCACGGCACCATGCACCACCTCGGCTCTGAGCCATGGTCGGTGATGACCACGGTGCCACCTCATCCCAGCACCTCGAATGGCGCCGGAGTCGGAGCGGGGCAACACTGGCTCCAGTCCCGGTGCCACGCATGGCACCAGAACCAGAAACAGGCCCAGAAACGGCCAATGCACCACCTCCAGTGACACTGAAAGCCAGGGATTGACAAATTTCAAAATGGCATGCTAGTCTCGGACAACTGGTCTAGTCAAAAATGGTAGTCCTAGAGTTCCGAGTGGTAGTTCAGTACACTTATATGAAAATTTTAACCCAACTTATGTAGAAATAAATTACATGGTGTGTCTGGGGTTGTACTGTTGTATTAGGATGGATGTAGATGTAGAAGAACTGTGTAAATCGGGAAAAACAATATTGAGTGACTCTCCATCCAATTCCTTTCTTTTCTGAATGTTAATATGGCAGGTCCAGGGTGGGACCGGTGTACCGTGTGTAGGGGGTACCGTACCCCGTACAAGATTTAGGGATGCCAAAAAGAGGACACTTAGTTCACCGATGAGCCCTGGTGCCACACCCCGAGTAAACAGGTTTAAAGTCTCCACTGCCTTCACAGCTCATATACAAGGGGAGGTCCTAGGTAGGAGAAGAGAGTAAAAAAATTATAAAAATAATAATAATACAACAGGATATTGAAGGTACATGAAGAATATTTGGCAGCTGGAAAAGAGGACACGTCCTCGTAAAAGAGGACATCTGGTGGTGACCCTAACTAACCATGTGTGCAGGCTGAAGTCTGTTTCAGAAGAGATCGGATAATTGTTTAAGAATTAGTGAAATGAAGCCAAGGCCATCAATCAACAAGCCATTCTGTGAATATAGCATGACTGTCATCAAGGGGTAGCCTGACTAGAGATTGGGAGGACAGGAAGAAGATGATGATGATGGAGCACTACTAGGAGTACTTGCATCAGGATCATCATCACTCATCAGGAGAAGAAACGGAAGCAGCAGCGGCACCAGCAGTAGATGTAGCAGCAGTAACAGCAGCATGCCCATGAACATGTCTTGTTCCTGGACCAGAGAGCAGCCAGTGGTTAACTGCAGGATTAGGATTAAATTCATGTAGTTCAGGACCTTCTACCGCTATCTGCAGGAGAGACTGTAGTGTGTCATCAGAAAGCCGTGTCCGTATTTTTGTTTTGATAAGGTTCTGAATAGAAAAAACTCTTTCACACTTCGCAGTTGAGACACTCATAGTTATTAGTATTTCATTAAGTCAAGAATAATGTGCCCAATCTGTGGGGGTTTTTCTTTTAGTAATTTTGCATAGACCTGCAAATAGGGCTTGTCAGCTGAAGATTTAAGCAGCATTTTAAATGCAGCATACTCACACTTTATATGTTCCTGCTGCTCTTCTGCGAAAAAATCAAAGTATTCAACCAGGTTTGCCAGTTCACAGGTCCCAAACACCGCTAGTTGGTCTCTCGGCAGATCAAACTGCTTGAAATCTAAACAGCTGAACTATTTGAGAGGCACCTCTGAGAAACTTTTAAACCTCTCATCTATGTACGTTATCGCTGCATCTATTAAATTCTGCAATTGTGTATCTCTTACAAAATTGACTTATGGACAGTTGCCTCTGAATGGGAAAGGAACAGTCCTCTCCTCCTCCTCCCCTCCCCTCTTTGACACAACATACTCCATCCATTTCTGTTCAGGTTTGTAATGGCTAAGGAAAGCTGCCATGTATTTCCCTGGTGATGTTTTCAGCTCCGTAAGCTGGAGTAGGCAGGTTCATCTCTTTGAAACTGGAGTGACAGGTTTTTTTAGTATTGGCAGGAAGTCTTGTAGTATACATAGGGATTTTACAAACTGCACACTCTGTACTTCTTTTAAGAGGGCCTTTGTTCTAGAACCTTCATCACCACCAGCAGAAGATGCATGTTCTAGGTGTTGAGCAACACTGGGTAGGTTAACCTGAACTGCATGAACTGACCGTGACCTACTAGCAAGCCATCTTACTTGTTTTATAGCACTAAAGTGAGCAAGATCAGTATCCGTGACATTTGCAATTTCTTTTAGTTCTCTCATTTTTTTGGGACTGTCATGATAAAACTTAAATATTCCCTTGAGAGTACTTTCAAGCTTTGACACAAATGTATTTTTTTTTTTACCACATCAAGAACTGCCAGCTCTAACTTATGGGCAATACAGTGCATCGCAATTATCTGAGGACAGTGTTCCCGCAACTTTGCTATGGTTCCTCCTCTTTCGCCCATCGTGACACTGGCCCCATTAAAATTTGCTGGAAACAAGGAATGGCCCTGGATTGTGAACATTTGTAGTAGGTTACTTAGAGGAAGATTTACTGACTCAAGTGCAGTCGTTATTGCGTGAAATACACCTTCTGCATGTGCATGTTCCAGTGGCACAGCTTGGATAAGCACTGTGCATCTGTTTTGAGTTTGGGTCAACAAACCGTGTGAAAACATTTTCCCACTCAGTTATACTAGAATCTGTACTACCGTCAGCAAGAACTGTCATATTTAACATCAGTAAAGTCTGCATCTGGGTTTGGGATATAACTGCTGATATAGCACCACAGAAGTCCCTGCTGCTTATCATTGGTATAATTAGAACCAAGCGTTATCCATTTTTCTTGCAGTTCACAGAGCCACTCCATGTCCAAGAAAGGGCACAGATTTTTGGCAATGGAATATGCTGTGTTGAACAGGCGTTGCATCTTGACCTTAGTGCCCTGATCCAACTGCGTAAATGCTTGATACAGTGGGGACTCAGTGATATCAAAATGTACTACACGCTGACCACTGTGTGCAATATGTTGATTCATACACAGCAAATGTGGATTGGACTTGTCATGAGCACGTAGTGACTCAATTTGAAAATTATTTGAGCCAGTGGCAAAAACATTAGGTTTCTTTGAAAAGGCTGGTACTGCAATGGTTGGATATTTTTCGCACACAGTGCAATACATCAGTTCTTTTTTTTTCATCATATCTCAGCCAGTTATAAATGGTTAACCAATGTCTTTGAAACAATCTGGCCCTTTTCTCCTGATCGTATTTCTTATCTTTATTTGGTCTCTCTGGCCTCTCATCCTGCTCATGGAGCACTAAAGTACGTTTTTAAGGGAGTGGATGTAAACTTTCAGTTAAGCCTTCATTGCTTAATTCAACACACTGATGATCAGCAGTTATATCTCCTGACACAGATATAGGCTCATTGTCATTGTTATTACTCTTATCTGCACTAGACACAGTGACAGAGGTGGATTGTGTTTCTGTTTCAGGTGGTGTATTGCTACTGATGGAGTCTGCTGTTACTCGTGAGGCTACTGACCAGAGAGGAAAAAAGAGTCTGCTGTTTACTACTACCTGTTCTGCATATTGGCACTTATTTTCTTCCCAATGATAATAAAATATATTTTATTTTTACGTGTGTCTGTGTGAGTTTCTTTGGGTGCCCGGGGTTTGGTGGACTGGGTGGCTGGCAGACAGTGATGACACTAGGCGGGGGGCCAGAAGGATGAGGTGCTTATTTGCCTAGCCTTTTCAACAAATAAAGGCGATGGATCTTTATTTAGAAATTGAATTGTCGGAAACTTTCAGAGTTATGATTGTGCAAACTAAGGCAAGTCACTTATCCAATTTGGCAGTGCAGGCAGTGGCACACAGAACACTCAGAAAGAAGTCACTGGACAAAGGCAGTGGAAGAAGCTGGAAGGGAATGGGTCTACTAATAGGAAAAGCCCAGCAGGTTACACAGGATCGGACTCGGACCTGGTCCTGTTACTAGTAATAACAGCACATGGACATGCACACAGCGTAGATAACTCCCTAAGGCAGGCTGTGCCTTTATTGCTCCCTCAGATAGCTGACCCTGACAGTGACTGGCAGTTCTTTGTTTAGTTTTTAGTTTAGTTTTTATAATAATTCACTAGTCGACTTACACACTCATCACACAGTTTAGGCGGCTACAAATACAAACCATATCAAGTTCAAATGTGCTAGTACTCTTTACAACAATTAGTGCAGTTTTGTAAGTACTGCTCTACTTCTTCACCAGTTACTGTGCAGTTATTACAGTTTTTACTTTTTATTTATTTGGGCAACTAGTTAGCAAGTCCTCCCCTCCCCTTCCCTTATTAGCAGGCTCACCTCACCACTGACTCCATAGCCTGGCCCTCAACCCAGCACACAGTGCAGACGCAAGAAGAATTTAGCACCAGACAGCAAACCCAGCCAGACAGACTGTGTGCAGTGCAAAGTAAAAAAAAGTTGCTGCAGTTAGGTACAAAGGAGCTGCCTTCTCTAGTCTATGAACTTCTTCTACCAGCTTACAATCAATGCACTGTGTTAATGTTTCCTTGGATCACTGCACTCCCTGTTTATTTTAGGTTGATCTTCTGATTTCCTCTCAATAATGCTCCTTGTTGTCCTTCAGTGGTCCCTTCTTAGGTCCACCCTTCAATCAAGTTGTGCTAAATACGGGAACAACAAATGTACAGCACACTCTTTTTTTTGTGGCTTCTGAACACTCAACACCAAGGGTGTAGACAGGCATACTCATTGTACACATTTGTGTACAGTTTTGTTGAGTGCCTGTCACAAACTATAAGCCACTCTGTTAATATTATCATTCTAATCTGTAGTATTTGGGTTAGTGTAGGCAACTGAGGAGGGTCAGATACATGTATAACCTCTTTAGACAGTAGAGGAATCATCTGACAACAATCTGACTTGTTTGGAAGGGGGTGCCATTTGGAAGGGATGTGTAAATTTTTTAATTGGGGAGGGTGTAACTGTTGGAGACTGTGTACAAAATGGAAATTTCTGGCTACACTCCTGCTCAACACAAACAGCTGAAACTAACTAAGGCTGGAGTGGTTTCTACAGCGTTCTCCTTCTCCTCTCAGGCTCTCCAGTCTCTATTTTTCATTTCTGTGGGCAATAGCATGAGCAAACAAACAGCTTCCCCAATCCCCATCCCCTCCCCCGCCACAGCGCGCCCACCGACCTGCGACCTCACACCAAGCAACTTCCCTCACTAACTCGAACTCTCCCTGAGTCCCTGGCTTTTTATTTTAAAAGCTGAGTGGTTAAAACAGGCAGCCAAGTACAGGTAGTGCACTTCAAGTCTCCTCTCCACAATGAAAACAACGACAAAGTTAGTTAACTGCTCTGGGAACAGCATGCACGTCCTTTCTCTGTGAAAATGAGAAAGTGAGTGTGTGTGTCCCCAGATCGCTCCCACCAAGTCTACGCGGGAGCCAAACTCAGCCAATGTCTTACTTACCCTTCACTGAGCCTCCCTTGCATTTGCTGCCACACATGCCAGTCTCTCGGCTCCTCCTCTGTTCAGTCTTTGCGCTCCTGGCACCAGCGGCTGCTTGTACACGCCAGCACTCCCTCGAGCCTCCCACACTGTTCCCCTCTCTCACTCATAGCACGTGAGTGCTGCTCTGGAGGCCAGATGACCACCAGCACAGAGTACTCCAGTATCGTGCGACACGCACCCAGTGGCAAAAGGTGGTAATTGCAGGCAATATTTTTTTTTTTTAATGCTTGTCCACGGACAAGTGACTCTTTGAGACAGTGCTTGTCCCTGGCTGGAAAGTAATAGCCCGGGACGTCGGGCTATCGTATTTGTCGAATCCTGCTGAAAGCCCCAACGCCGGGAACGACACCAGAAGCAACAGCGGCACTGACCGCAGCACTGCTCTTTAAGCCCACGGTGCCATGAATGGCACCAAGACCAAGAGCGGCACTACCAGACGAAGGGCCCGGAACATGACACTGAGGGAGTCTTCGCCTCTGAAGAGGCAACTGCCAAAGCGGTGCCTCCCGACTGTCCCCCGAGAGGGACAGACTGGGCCTCCTGCACCACGGAAGAAGCCCCCGCCACGGCAAGGCTAAGAGAGGTGGGGGCCCCTTCCTCCACAGGCCATATAGGTCTGGGAGGAGACCTGGAGGAAGGGCCAAGAATCAATGCCTTAGCCTGCCGACTGCGCGCTCGTCCTCCGGAAGTCAGTGGTGCACGGACGAGTTTAAATGCACGGTTTTCAACAACTCTGCAGTCCATGGAAAAACGAGCATCACAGTTGTCCATGTCGTGGTCCGGGCCGAGGCAGGAAAGGCAGTGGTCATGCTGGTCCATCACGGAATAGAGGCAGGGGGCACCGATGCACCAGGAGACTGCTTTCGCGACGGTTTCTTGCCCCGGACGAGACATGACTGTTTGGCAAATAAATGAAAAACAGAACTCAACGCCGCTTTAAAGAAAAAGAAAGATCTTACTGGCCAGAAGCGACGTCGAGCAGAGACGAACAGAACCAAAGCAACACCAGAGCAGGTCAACGAACTAGGCAGCAAAACACAATTCGACACAGTCTTCACATGAGGATTTCAGTCTTCACTCAATGGCGGGAGAAGAAGAACTGGGGCTGGGGCGCAGTCAACAGCAGTTAACGGCCAACCTGCGAGCACCATGTAGAATGTCGGCCTCAAGGGCGGCACCGGCCCTGCGTTTACTCCGCCCACAAGAAAAAAAAAAAAAGGCCTCTTGTAGGGTCCTAGCTCTGGCGCTATAACCCACTACTGATGAATGGTGAAGATTGACACAGATAAGATCATGTTATATGATTTGAGTCCTGTTGATACTGCCAGTGTTTTGTAAGGAAAAAAAAAAAAAAATCCTGGAAAATATAAATATCTTTTTAATTAAACTTTTTCCTGTTCTCAGACTCACATCACAATAGTCCACCCCCAGACCAGTCACTGACCACCTCATGAGCTTACCAGTTATCCACCACTTGCTCAGGACCATGGCAGTGGTGGGTGCCCTGACATGTCGGTCATGTGCTGGTCTGTGGAGTGGGCAGATGCAACGGCAGGCCAGGGTTTTTGCTCCTGCTCCCGTTTTTCTCCCCAAGGTGACGGCATGCAATGACACCCCTGTGTACTTCGGTGTGTGGCCCTTCCCCTTGTTGTAGTCCCACTGTGCTGTCTCCTGGACTCTGTGCTGCCCCCCCCCCCAAGGGAGGAGAGCTGTCCCTGCAACACTCGATCCTACCTCTCCTGATCAGCTCTGGAGCGACCATAATCTGTACCCGAATCTGGGTCACTGACACAGTGAGCAGCAGCGGTACCAGGCCAACTTAGGAAAATCTTTTTTTTTGTTTTTGTGTGTGTGATCTGTTTTTCCGCCCCCGTGTTCGCTGGTCCACCACTCCTTCGGGCTCTACCAAGTTCCCCCCCCCAGCCCCAACTGTCCTTACCCAACCCTCCTCTGTTCCTCATATTGCAGCCGACCTCCGGGATATCCCGGCATATCCCTTCGCTGGGCGGGTCCCCATCCTCCGAGGGGGAAGGCACCGGGGGGGAGAGGCATGACCCTAGCACATACTTCTAGGGCCCAGGGATGCTGCTGAGGAACAGGAGGCCCTGGTAAGGCGCTGGAGGCCCCCAGGGAACAGAGAGCTGTCATCTGGTGGCCAGCAAGCAATTTTCCTGGCTTTCTTAAGGTGCGTGACGTCCGGACGTCAAGACAAGAGCCGACATCTGTCATGCAACACCCAATGATCCTAACATGTTGCTCTACCCCTGGCCTCCACCAGTGGTCGCTTCAACACTGGGTCGCAGCCCCTTCCCTCCCTGAAGACAGCGAGCAGTTGTGGGATGCTTAAGCTGCCTCCCCTGGCCAGCCCTCCAGCGACCCGAGCTCGCTCCTGAACCCAGGTCGCTGGCGTCGCAAGCAGAAATCCAACCACTGTGCCGACGGGCCAGCAGGAAAATCTTTTTAATAAACACTCTGCCTCAGCAAGTAATGTTTGACAAATTTACTAGTAAACATGATGTAAAATCCATACTATGAATTTTGAATGTACTCCACACAGACAACCCATGCTTGTATTTCAAAAGAACTTTCAGATGTTGCAAAAGCTACGGGCCATGACTTTATGCACCGTCTCCTGTCCTAACCAGGACCTCCTTGCAAATGAGCACTGCTCAATGGAGCTTTTCCTGGCAAAACAAATAAATACAAATACTGGAACCTTTTTTCCTAAAATTAGGTAAAAACATAGTAGCTGCTCCTCTTGACATATTTATTTTTCAGTTTTTGCTGAAAAATGAAGTTCTTTTAAAGGAGAACTGGGTTAAATCCGCATGTCCATTTTCCACAGTAGAAAATGCTTTTAAATACTGGTTCCATGCTAGCCCAGTGGCACTGAGGGTTGAGGTGCTGGACGCCACACCTCGTGCCACGCTGGCAACCCGTGTTCGGGAATGAGCACAGGCCGCCAGGGGTTAGCAGGGAGGGATCGAGCGTTCGAGGACAGCTCTCATCTCCCAGGAGGAGGACTAGCATTCCCTTGACGACTGCCCCAGGTGGAGGCCTGGTGGCAGTGTGGGACTGTGGGCGCCATGGAAGGAGGGTGCCGGGACTCCGTGACGTGCGCACCTCCACATATGCACGCCCTGTGTGTGCATGCCCAGCAATGGGGAAGGGACAAAATGAAGGAAAACACCCCCAGCTGCAGGATGACGACCGATCCTGCAGGCTCCGCACCTGGCGACTGGGTGGGCTCTGTAAGTCCTGGCAAGACTGGGGGGCCGGGGCTGGGGGAGTCAGAAGGGGCAGAGAAGGAGATAAACATATATATATATATATATAAAATAAATACTGGTTCCAGTTCTGCAATATTTTGATCAATACATAAATCACAGTAGGGGGATCTGATTTACACTTTGGTGTTAAGTACCATTTTAGAACTGGATGATGTAGGTTATGCCATTCTTAACCACTGAGTTCTACAGCAAAACACAGATGGATTGTAACAATGTAAGAGCTTTACAAGGACCAAAAGTATATCTTAGAGTGATACTTATCACCAGAGTGCAACTCAAAAACACCCACTGGGTTAACTAAAAAGCCTGTATAGATGGAACAATAGCTGAATTTGAATTGTTTTATTTATTTATATTTCAGATGTTTCATCAGGAAAGATATACTGAGCTGGTAACAGCTTGTTTCCAGATGTGTCCTGGTGGGATGGGGAAGGGAAGGATACAATACAGGACATGCAAGTGAAAATATATAATGTAAGCTGCAGTAGTGATACAAATGAAATACAATAAAAATGTTTACAATTAAAGAAAAGTAAAAATGCACAGCAGAGTGCAGGCACAATTTACAGGCATATAGTCCAGGTGATATACTGTAGAAGAGATGAATAGTAATTAAATAATAAGAAATGACATGGTGTGCGTTATTGTGGGATAATGGCACACCTCAGGAAGTGAAGCCTGAGGCAAAGCCGAGAGCTTTACACACTCGAGAAGTGCCATTATCTCTCAATTACATACACCCTGAAATGCCTTAGTGCGATTATAAAATAGCCCCCCTCATTTTTGTTTTTAATTTTAGCACCAAGTAATGAGGTTCAGAAAGTTAAGCATTTCTGACCTATGCCAGCCCGGTGGTGCTGAGAGTTGATGCGCTGGATGCCACACCTTGTGTCGCGTCAGCGACCTGGGTTCAGGAATGAGCCCAGATTGTTGAGGGTCGGCTGGGGTTGGGGGGGAGCTCTCTCCTCCTGGGAGGGAGTGAAGGATGAATGGTGATGCCAACTTGAGGGACCTCCAGCGGCAGCCACGCGGAGGGGCGGAAGGGACTGAGCCGACAAAGCCTCCACGCATGCACAACGCCTGTGTGTGGGGCCCCAGCAACACGGGAGAAAACGGGGTGAAAAACTCACAAAATATAAATAAAAAAACCAAAACATTTCTGACCTGTGCTGGATAACAGCATGGGCATGTGACTGGATTCAACCAATCACAGTGCAGTATTTTTCTTAACATTTTATAATGCAATGTAAAGTACACGTGCTATATAACTGTGAACTATGCAAGAGTGTAGCAAATTACCATCACCCAGGCTACTAATGTGCGAGAGCTATCAACGCCACTGCAGCGGGTAGGCTCAGGAGCAAAATGTAAACCAGATATGACTGATTAAGGCACTGTTTAGCTTAGGCGAGCGTAGGGAACTTGCTCACAGCTGGGGGGGGGGAAGGGGGGACAATCACAACATGGGGAGGAGAGAACACAAGGGGCTAGGGTCACAAACAGTTGTAGGAAGGTCACGAAAAAGAGGATTTGAGGAAGGAGAAGGACATGGCTAAGCAGACAGACAAGGAAAGAGAGTACCAGAGCTTAGGAAAATGATATGAGATGGCAGCTTGACCCATGAAAATGTTTCTGAAGGGGTGGGAGAGGGAATGGGAATCAGTGTTCAGCAAGGGTAGGAGAAAGGAGAGGGGAGGGGAGGGAAGGGGAAGAGAAGAGATGAGGGCAGAAAGGTGTTGGGGGGAAGAGAACCAAACTAATATTTGGAGGTGAAGGTGGCACAGTGGGAGAGGTGTCTGGCATCGAGGGAAAGGAGACAGTGGGAGGAGTAGAAAGAGCAGGTGAGTGCAAGGGGGGCAGTCCAACACAAAACAGCAGAAAGAGTGAAAGAGGGGATCCAGTCTGGCGAGGGTGGACTTGTGAGCATCACTGTAGTCAAAGAAAAGAAGGATCATCTTCGTGACTAGCTCTAGGTGGGCAGAGAAAGGGATACTGCCTTTTTTTTTTGTACAGAGTGCATCCAGTTTGGGGGTGAAGTTTGAGGTGGAAGGCATCAATGTATGCTGAGAAGTGAAGGTGCCGGTCTAGCCATGCTCCAAGGTACCTAAAGAAGGAGACATAATCGCAGTACCATCAAGGATGGGGGCAGCCTGATGAGCCTCTAGCAGGGGTCAAAGGTCATACAGATGATTTCTTGACATTCAGGGACAGAAGGTTTGAACAGAACCAGTGCTGAACCCTGTCAAAATCCTGTTAAAGCGGGACAGTAAGGTCAACAGCACAGTGGCATCTGTGTACATGTGTATGGATGCAAGGGAACAGGTGGAAGGGAGGTCACTGAGGAAGATGGAGAAGAGAATGCAGCCCTCGACAGAACCTTGGGGGAACACCTAAGCAGACAGGGAGTGGGAGGGAGAGGCTATCTACAATACAGATAGCTTGCAACCTGCCCTCTAGGGGTGGATATCTACAATACAGGCAGCTTGCACCTGCCCTCTAGGTAGACGCTAAACCAGGTGATTGAGGAGGCAGAGAGCCCTGCTGCCTTAAGCCTGTTCAGGAAGAGGGGGTGTGACACTGTGTCGAAGGCTTTGGCCAAGCTGACAAAAATGGTAGAAATAATCTGGCCCTGGTCCACACCAGACAGGATGGAAACAGTGAGCCGGAGGAGGGAGGTAGATGTGGAGTAGGACTTCCTGAAGTGAAAATGGAAAGGAGTGAAAAATAAGGAGTCCAGGAAACTGGCGAGTTGTGAGAGGACAAGATGTTCCTGGAGCTTGACTGGGGGAGGATAGAAATGGGATGAAAGTTTCCAGAAGAGGAAGGATCACCTCCTTTAAGGACTGGGCTGACTGTAGTCTGTTTCCAGGCATCAGGAACAGAGGCAGAGAAGGAGGAGCGGTTAAGGAGAAGGGTAATAGGGAAGGCAATGACTGGTGCAAAGAGGTGCAGAAGCTTGGGGTCAACGCCATCTGGGCTCGTACCCCTGTGGGGGTTAAGCGCTAGCAGGATCTTAACAGGCAGAAGGCGTGGTAGGAGAGAGGGAGAAGTGTGAGGGAAGAGGGCAACGCAGAAAAAAGAAAGGGTGCAGGTAGTGAAGAAGGAGTTGAAGGAAGAAGCAATGACAGCAGAGTCACTGATATGGGAGCTGCCATCCTTGAGGATGGGAGGGGAGGACTGGGTTGGAGAAGGGAAGACAGAGTGGATAACTTTCCAAAACTTGGAGGTTGTTCTGGAGTGTGGATGCGAAGTACTCTGATTTCACAAACCTGGTAGCTTTGGTGCAAGCACTGCAAAGGGTACGGTAATTTAACAGAGTGGCAGGGGAGCTGAAGAACTTATAGGACTACCAGGCTAAATCATGAGCACAAAAGCAGGCCAACAGCTCATGTTTTCCTTAGGGAGGCATGGTTATCCCAGACAGTGACAGATTTGGTATGAAGGAGTTGGAAGACCCAAGTTGATATCAGTGGCTGTAGACATGTGGGACCAGTCAGTGGTCGACAGGTCGGCACAGCATGGAGAGGGGATAAATCCAGCTACCTGAAGGACCACAGGAGGAAGACTGGGGGGGCCTTCAGGGCTGAAAAATGGCATGCACATCCAATGCAGTTCTCTTTTAAAGGTGACCTGCAAAGAACCACTGCAGCCTGCTACCGTCCCCACATACCTTACAGTGCTGCTGCAGGAATCTGGGGCTGCAGTGACCATAATTTTTAATCCACCAGTTATTTCTGTATAAACTGCCGAAACCTTTGGCTGAACGGGAAGCGCCATGCAGTTCCTGACTAAGTGGGCAAAGAATCTTGGGTTTTACCCCCATTTAGTGGCATCGCTGCCACCACTGCTCTTATTATAGCAGCAATGGCAGTACTTTACTATGCTCATTTTATGGCTTCTAAGGGGGGCTTGATACCTGCAATGTTACCTACAGCAACAGCCTGTCCAGGTGTTGCTGTAAGTAACATTACAGGCATCAAGTGAATTAGGTGCATCCGTACTTGTACTGCTTATGCAAACTCCGTTATATTTACGGAGTTTCCTTAAGTTGCACAGGCACTGAAGCGCCTCAAATCCTTACAGGTGCTACTGCTGGGGGCCATATGGATATATCGGTAGACACTCACGCAATGAATATCTAGCAGGTGAGACATGTATGTCACGTGCTACAACTCAGTGTGATTGAGCACAACCTGGGGAACCCAAAAACTGCATGGCATGGTCAAAGATACTGTACATAAAACATTAAAATTCGTTAAGTTTGGCAAAACCAAACGAATTTGGGGATGAGACTACAAGAGCTAAATCCGGAGTTATGGATAATCTGTTATAAGGACATGCATAATGTAAATATTCCCTTCAAGCGCCATAATGAGAAGGTATCTAATGGATCCTAGAGCTGTCAGAGTGTAGGGCAGTTAAAGGTGAGTTAAAGTATGCCCAGGGATTTGAGTATTTCCCCCAAAACTGAAGAATAGGTTGGGCCACCAGTGTTTTGCCTACATTTGCCCTGTGACATAGAACATCCTTCCTGTTATTTTCAGAACTGCTATTTCTAGGCCGGCCTGGTGGCACTGAGGGTTGAAGCGCTGGATGCTACACGTCACGCCACGCCGGTGACCTGGGTTCGGAAGCAAGCACAAGTTGACAGGGGCTGGCAGGGATTGAGCATCTGATGGACTGCTCTCCTTCTCCAGGGTGGGGGGGTTCACAATGGTTGGCGTCTGACTGCCCTCTGGTGCAGGAGTTGGGGGTCGGGGATGCCTAAAGGGTTGAGTGGGGGCAGGCGCCTGGGCGGGGCGCATGCTTGGCCTTACGCCCGCTGGCATCATCACATGCCACCGACTCCAGGGGAAATGGTGCAGGGGAAAATGGTGGCACTCGATGCGGCTTGATGGCAGTCTGCGAGTTCGCTGGGCGCTGGTACCCGAACTGGATCCAGGAGCGCTGGGGTGGGGAGTTAGGGGGCTCCCTGCCACCCCACTGCGGGGGGTAAGCCACAGGGGTTACTGGGTGCCAGCGGTCCCAGTAGAGACAGACGGCGGCCGGATCCCCATAGGTAGGGCTGCGAGGCTACGGGGAAGCATCTGGGTGGCCACAGGAGAATAAATAATCAAAAAAAAAAAAAAGAACTGCTATTGGCCTCAACCCTCAAGTAAAAAAAATACCTTCTTGGTTCCTGGAACAGGCTATGGCACTGCAGCCATGCTGCCTTAAAGCAGCAGTGCAATGAAAAAATTATTCCAAAAATCTAATTTTCTACTATGGTTATGAAAAATATTGGCAGAACTGTTGATTAGGGTTTTCTGGATGCTTTCTCTGCTGTGTACTGTACATGTGCATTTTTGTCTGGATTCTTACCCTCCTCAGTTCCTGAATATAATTCCTATGCAAAATGAGGCAGTCACCTTTTTCCTTGAGAAATAATTACTTTAAGCTCTCATAAAATTCTTAAATGATGATGGAAACTGAGAATTTTACTACCAAAATAAACTGGAAGACATCTCACATCGATTAGGAAGGAAAAAGGTAGAGTCAAATTTTAGCTATGTTCGTTGCACTGATGGCTTTAAATTAGGTACTGGCTGATGCCGAGATGTAACTACTAAATTTTTGCTTTTAGTTAACATTTGTTTCTCCTTCATTTTAATCTGTGTGGCATATTTTTGTATTAGGGAATGTTATATTATTTAGTGATGTGAATACATATTTAAGACAAGAAGTTGCCTCTTTTATGGCCTACTTTTTTTTTTTATAGATCTATATTGTCTGTTAATGTACTTTTATCATATGCAAGCCACTGTTCAATGTTATTAGTTTTGTCAAAACCAGGATGTTCTTAAAAATAAGGTTATTGATCAATGGTGTTTATCCTTTTCTTGTATACAAATAAATGTATTTTTAATGGTACTTACATTTGGCATACAAAGGCGATTCTAATAGCACAGATATAGATTAGAGAGTGAGGAGATTACAGACTGGTTAAGCACTGGGAGATTAAGCAATTTGCCCAGGGTCACAGAGTACATGGAGGTGGCGAGATTCAAAGCTGGGTCTTCAGGTTTTCTAACAACTAGGTCAAACTGACTCACTATAATGCTAAAATGGTAAGAATTATCATTGTATGCAGTTAAGAAAATCAAACCCCTTCCAAAATGTGATTTATAGTAATAATACAGGAATGTTAAGGTTACCATAATGTGGCAGGGAATCTGTGGCTTTGCTGTGGGAAGACCTGATCTTTAAAATACGGCCACATCCTTAGTACAGCATTTTTATTACAGTACTACTTATGCAAATGAGCGCACTACTTTCATTTTGACATCCCAGCTTTATCAAAACCACAGTGATTTCCATTATGTTAACAACAGAGCCCTGATCCCATCACTGCTGCAGTTAAAGCACTAGGAACCAAAGGAAAGAAAAAAATGGAAAACTAAGCCAGAAAAGGAGAAAAAGTTAGAGCTCCAAAACAGAAAGAGGGAAACCAATTATATGACAATGAAAAGTATCACTCATACCTCTGATACTAAACCCACTATTTGTGTGTGTGTGTGTGACCTTTATTAATTAAAATGATTTCTTATAAGCCCTGAAAAGGGACCTTTGGGGCCCAGTGGGCTCACCAGTTACCAAAATTTAATAAATAAATAAATATATTTGTGTGTGTGTTTGGGGGGAGGGTCAGTTCAGTTCCTAGAACACAGCAACAAACCCCACCCAGACAATCTGTCGGGATTCAGCACCTGGCAGTCTTTGCTCAGCAGAGGCCCTTGACGGATTAATTACAGCAGTGGGTAAGTACTGAGGAGGGGGGAGTGGGGGTTGCACTGTGCCCTACCTACCTACACTGAACCAAAGCCTGGATACACATGGCTATGGTGTAGAGTACCATCAATCATTTAGCTTTTATTAGTGCAAAATTCACCACTGAGATTTAGGGGGTGGAGAACACATCTGGAAAGGCTTTGATCAGCTGCAAAAAAAAAAAAAACGAAAAAACAACTGTTATATTGTTGTAGCCGAGAAAGTCCGCAACTATGTTAGTTTTTGAAGGTATTCGATTCATTGTAGATTGTGATACCTTTTACTGGACTATCAAAGAAACTTTATCTAAACGTTATAGTACACAAGTAGTCAGGGCCACACAGGTCCCCCCCCTTCATGCGAGGGATACGTCTTGCCCAGAAAGCCTGTGTAAAAACATCTATATATAGAATAATATGTGGGCAACCATACACAATGAGGCTGTGTTTCCACTGAGGGGTTACCATGAGGACAGAGTGACCTCAAGAGCAAAGCTTGAGAGGTCCTTATCGCCTTGGCAACCCTGAGGTGGAAACATAGCCTTGGGTGGATGGATGCCCATAGATTATTCCGTGTGGTGTATGGGCAACTGTACTACTTATAAGCCGGGTTACAGGAAATTTACAATTTTTGCTCCTGTGACTGGATGCTTCTCTCCGCTACTCCTCTCCTTATTGTAGAATAATTTTGTGAACAATATGGACAAGAAAAATTACAAGTGCTGTGCTGTTACAAATAGTTTTAAAAAAGTGCTACTGATCACACACTATCGCTCTTCAGTATAAGCAGCTATAGCACTACAGAATAGCAGATTCATTGTTAGATGACGTATTTACCATAGCAGAATGACTTTTCCAGGTGTATGGATTTCCATACACAATCAAAGCCTTCAATACACTATATACAACTTCTTTGTTGGCCTAATACGAGGCACCACAATCAGCAACTTATTCAAAAATTTTAGATTCAGAGCAATGCCATTTGGTCGGTGCTGCAAATCTTAAAAAGCACTCTAGAGAAGAACAATGACAGTCCACGGTTTTCAGGGACATCAACGATATTTATTGAGCAATCTAGTAATATATGTAAAAATCCTGCTAAAAAAAGAGTGCTTTAACTTTTCCAGAGCAACCACCAGGAAGAAAGTATAATTACACAGTATAACCAACACCCTGGAGTATCTTATTCCACTTATATAAAATGCTTGCAGTGTCTTGTGCTAGTTCTAAATTTATGTTTGGGGTAAGAGGAATGAAGCAATGTGTTTTTAAAGGGCAGTTTTAGTTTTGCCATTCATTGAAGAACTGAGTGATTGTTTAGCATTGGGGTCAGTGCTGTAGCTTTGTTAAAGCAGCAGTATTTGTTAGTCTGAAACATTTCGTTAGAAGGCTGGCCTGTCAGCACAGAGATAGAGCTACTGCTCAGGAGACTGGCGACCTAGGTGAAAGCGAGGTCTTGATCGTCAGGGCCAGCTGGGCGGAGGAGGATCGAGTGTTCCAGAGGATGCACTCCTCCTCCTCCTCAAGGAGGCGGGCGACTGGCTCCACTGGAACACTGCCACCTGAGTGACCACAGGTGGCAGTGTCTGAGTCAAGGCATGGGTGGAAAGACGAGAATGGTGCCAAGCCTGCTTACGTGCTTGCACACCCACACCCGCCTGGGCCTGAGGGTTGGGATGAAACAGGGAAAATGTCCAGCAGCACAGGATGAATGGCTGGCCCCTTGCAGGCTCCACACCGGCAACCCAGGCTCAGACCTTAACTGGCTCCTGACTGCAGCAGGTTGAGAAACTCTCCACTGCCCCCGCCATGGGGGGGCAGTTGGAGCCATGGGGGAATGTTAATCAGGTAAGTCCAAGAGAAGCTAGGTGATGGGGCTGACCCAAGGGCCTAATGAGACAAGGAGGATAGTGAGAATCAGCAAAAATATATTTCTAACATAATCAGATACATCATCAGTATATTTTTATTTCTCTCAGCTTTTATTACTAATGTCATAATTAATAGCTCAAGTCATTAAAATAGCCAACACTAGCAATTTTACAAGGCCCTTTCCTCCAGGTTATTTTGTTGACTTTACGTAATAGATTCACATTGATGTATTAGGGTCTGCTTGCACACATTTCTGATGGCAAATAGCACAGTACCATATCAAAATGTTTAATTTATTCATAGCAATGGGCGCAAACTGCCTCCACTGCAGCCAAGCTCCCTGGGTGTGTCGAACCCCTCTTGCTGTGCTGACACATGAGGCACAAACCCCTCTCCTCGAAGGAGAGCAGGTCCTGGACGCCAGTCCTTACCTCCCCTGGCCGACTGAGCCACCAGAGTCCATTCCTGAACCGGGTCACGGCATGGTGCGAGTGTGGCATCCAGCGCCTCAACTCTCAGCACCACCAGGCCAACAATCTATGTCTTTTAGAAATGTCAGCACCCCGTATTTCCACTGAGGAGTGAAATGTAATTAAAAACAAATGGATAGATCGGTGTTTCTGACAGATTATTGCTAAAAACTATATGAAGAGATGTTTTTCCACTAACAAATGCTACTGCTGTAAGAGTATACTGGAGGTGTAGGGTCCACTTCTCTAATCAGTCTGTTGTTGCCTTTTTGAGACAGGCTGACTGCAGGCAAGTCTGAGCATGGTGGACTAGATGCATTGATACACCCAGTTTTATCCTCTTTTTTACAGAGGCAGAATTTGGGAGACCTCCTGTTTTAGTCACGTAGTTGTCAATTTTACTGCATTTTTGAGAACTACAGTATATGTAGAATTATTGATGCTATTTGGTTTGCTGGGTCTATGCATGTGTGTGCTCTTGTAGACCTGTACTTTTAAAATGTCCTATGTTTTGGTTTGGTAGCACTTTGCATTGCTTTTTCTTTCTGTGTTTGATTGTGGAGCACCACTGACATATTTAGTTTCTTTGTTAGTAATATTTTGCTTTATTTTGGTGAGGATAGGGGAAATTCAGGTTTCTTTAGTGATAGTCTTTGTTCATTTAGTTGTATTTCTTGATGTCTGAGTTTGCAATACACAGCATAATTTTGGAGAGTGTGTGTGTTGCTTGTATGGTTATTTTATCATGCCGCTGTTTGATTTATACAATGACCTTTTCACCCTGTTGGGTTGTGTGGTTGTTTGATTTGAATACTGCCCTATAACCACCTCCCCCTCCACACACACACAGGCTGTGCTCTGATTAATACACCCTTCTACTGCTGATAAATCTGTAAAAATAAATAATTCTATTATAGTGTATAGTGGAACGTCATTGTTCACTGAAATCTAACGCTCTCAAAATGTTGTTCTGCTGCACTAGTGACGTCTGCAGTGCAGCAGAACCACAAAGTGACGTCCGCAGGGTAGCAGAATGACTTTTCGTTCTGCTGCAGTGCGGACGTCACACATGGTGTCCTCGAGCAGCAATCTGACAGTTAGTCTTATTTTAAAAAGAAAGATGTAGTAATTTTTTTTGGAGGCAACGATGTTCCACTATACAGAACAGAGCATGCGTACCATTTAACGGCAGGGCTGTTCTTTCACCTCATTGGTACTATGACGATTGATTACTCTCGAGCCGCGCCTCGGTGCTAATCTGTCGTCATAGTACCAACTCAGTGAAAGAATAGCCCTGTTGTGAACTGTTACCATGCACTATCCTATATATTTTATCTTGAAGATTAGAGACATCACAATAGAACACTGAACCAATCAGAGGGTAGCTTTTGCAATACTGATGACAGCACAAAAGCCCCTAACAGAACAAAAGCCAGCAGCTGAAATCAAAGAAAACAGTTAAATCTTTAAACAGAGAGCAGATTTAAAAGTTACAACTGGAAAACAGATCTTGCATAAATCAAAAACACAATGTTCATTATGTAGGGCCACTCTTTTTTTGTAAAAATAGAAAAAAGGGATTAAAAACAAAATTGGCCATTATTAAACACTATTTAAGAGTTGATTTTACATATAATACTGTGTGCACCACATTTACAACCATACTTGGTGCTCAATTTGTGTAACCCCCACATTTTGCCCCTTATTTTTAGTACAAAAACATTCTGACATACACCCAATTTGGAGAAAACAATAAGAAAAACAAATGTTAAGATTTTGTTGAACTGAATTGTCCAGTTCTGAAAATGGAAAATTAGTAGCACTAGTTATGGTTTTGTCCCCTCAGACTTTAAGATGACCTACGTATTTTGAGTCAGGTCATCGAACTGGCCCAGAACTTTCACATGGTCTCCAGTTATTTCAGCACAACCAGAAAACTTGGCTCTTGCAACTGATTATTCACTATTATAAAATGGGTTACGAAAATACTGTAACCTCATTGATCAAAACACGTCACATGATGTGAGCAAATCCTGCAACAGGCAACTCGGTAATTGATCCCGCTAATCAAATGTCGACTTTCTTTGAACCTAATTCCTTTCTTAAAAAATTTGTTTTGCACAGGTTTATTTTATAATCACAATAATGCTCTTCAGGGCATGTGTAGTAATGGGATTTACCCACTTCTTGTGTGCTTAAAGTCACTTGGCTGCACCTTGTGACACACACACAAGGCGTGGGTAAATTCCACAAAAACACACACCCTGTCGTGCTTTACTACTTCATTTGTAATCTTTCAGGACTACTTTAGAAGTGTAATACTTCCCAAGGTGGCTGATCATGCAGAAATATAGACATCTTAGGTGGCTCACAGCACACCAAAAGCAACTATATATTTCAGCACAACTGGACTGTATATTATTTCTGCAAGAGACAGAGAGATAATAATACACCTACACATAAAGAATAATACAAAACAACGTGTGTAATAACTGCATTCTCTGGGACGGTTCTTAGGCATAATATGGCGAGGCCTTTAACCACCCAGGAAGTGCAGTTAGAGCATTACAACACACTGCACATCCTGAAGCGTGTTATTCCACTTGTAATATGCATAAAAGGTCCAAACGTGTTTTAAATGTATCTGTATATTCATGCATCCATCAGCAGAAGACACCAGGCACATGTTTTCAGCACATCTCTGCAGCACTTCACCTTATGTAAACACGATAAAAAGAAGTGATCAAACATAGCACTCGGGTGGTAGCACGTTGTAAGCATTAATAAGCCAGACTGATTTACAACAATCAAATGTCCTGTTCTAACGAGCTATTAAAGCATGCCAGCAGGCCAGTTAATTAGATTCCCTACATTTCTGCTACTATGAAAGGGTTCACTTTTTTTTTTTATAACACTACTGCACTTCTAGGAGGCCCTTTCATGCTGTTAAATCCTCTTCAAAAAACAGCTTTTCTTAAGCCAGGCCCTCTCAAAGCTTTCATTCAATGCAACATAGATACGGCCCGTTTGAATTTTTAGGCACATACATCCAGAAGAGATTACTGTTCAATCTGTTATTAAAAGGCATACAATTAAACAATACAGTTGTTTCAGCTAAAAAAGCCTTCACCTTAAAAGGTGAATATAAATGGTTTGTCTATTTAGACTATGAATTGGTTGTTCACTTTTGAAACAAGTGTTAAATGGGTGTGTGTGTGTGTGTGTGTGTGTGTGTGTGTGTGTCTTGGTCCTAACCCCTCAGAAAGCTTCACATGCTAGGTAGCTAGGGCAGCTTGCTGAAGATTTTGACCATCTGTGGCTCAGTTAGTAGCCCTCTTTTTACTTGGCCTGAACATTGTGGGTTCAGACCCCTCACGGGGGTGCTGAGCTTATACCTAGCATAGTTGCTTGCACTCTTCGACCTGGGACAGAAAGACTGGGCTACACTTTTGGACATGCCAGTCTTCAAATCACATGTTAAGCACAAAGGCCACTCTTTTAAACTGATAATTGAATTCCTGATGAAACCCAGGAGACAGGCAGTACAAATATAACAACGACATGTTCATACAACCACAGCCTCCCTAGAAGAAAGCATCAATTTAGCACAGCCATAGTAATATTTTGTTACCTCACTAGGAGGGTAATAGAAAGGTTTGTTACTTACCAGTAGCAGTAGATCTTCGAGAGAAATCTCCTCCATGGAGCCACACCTTTGGAGCTGTAAGCGTCAGGACAACCCGGAACATCTGCCTAGCTTGGGCCATCCACAATGACGTGCATCCTCAGTGCCACTATATGATGGGCGGCCCCATATCTCCCCAGTTTTCCCACGGGAAACAAGCTCAGAGCTGTATCATATTAACCTGAAACCAGTGCCCCAACCAGACTGACAGGAGATGTGGAGGCTCAATAATAAAAAATAAAAAAAAAGCCCATGGGAAGGGTACAGAAAATAGAGGACCTAGCCCATAGCAACAGGAATGGCCTCCAAAGAATACCACCTGAAAATACAGAAGGGGCAGGTGGGAGGGTGAGCTGTGCCTCCATGAAGAAATCTCTTGAAGACTATTGTAACTGTTATCGTAAGTAACAAACCTTTCTTCTTCAGGGACATCTCCCTCCACAGTCTCACATCTCTGTGATAATTCCAAGCAGTACAATACTGGAAAGTGGAAAAAGCTCAGACAGGAGGAAAGCAGAGGAACCCCATGACAGCAGGCCTTGAAGAAGGTCATGGCGGAAGCCAGCCAATCTATGGGACATCAGATCCCAACAGCAATATTTAGGGACAAGACGGCCCAATGGAAGCCCATTGCGCTTCCTCTGTTGTGACCTGGGTTCAGAAGCTTACTCAGGAGATGGGGATCAGGCAGCCAGGCTGGGAAATGCACTGCTGCTGGCAGCATATCACAGCCGAAGGAAGGTGGAATGTTCCGGAGCTGCAGCTGTATCAGCTAGTGGCCTGAGGAGCTTGTTCTCCTGCCATGCTCCTTGCCTCCTATCCCTTAGCCAGTTTGATATCCAAGCTTGCCACTGTCTGCCCCACCCCCAGATTGCTTAGTTTCTTAACTAGCCTATGTGGCACAGTGCTGAAAGCCTTACTGAAGTCAGATAGGCCACGTCCACTGCTCTCCCTTAAGCCACCTCCCTGGTAACTCAGCCAACGAAATCTATGAGATTAGTTTGACATGATCCCCGAAATCGTATTGCGGTGGTTCTGCAGCCCTTTTGCCTCCAGGTGTCTCACAAGGCTCTCCTTCAGTAGTGTATCCATTAACTTCCACATCACCGATCTGAGACTAATTGGCCTGTAGTTGCTAGCATCCTCCCTACTACCACTTTTGTGCAGACAGACCTGAACTTCCCCCATCTCAACTGAGGTGCTAAAAAGTGCTACCAGACCAGCACCGTGCTCAGTTTCTTTTGGGCCCTTGGATGAATCCCATCTGGCCCCATCACCTTATCTCCTTTTAAGGGACACTGTCAGCTTTTGTGCCCATTTTTAAAGTGTAGGTAATCAGTGTGCCTGGAGCAAGCACTAACAACATGAAATACGTAGATGGCAAGAGATTTGCACACTAGTGCAAGATATGTATTATTTTTGTATAAACTATATTTTGGTCATCTCGACTGAAATGTCTGTGGCGCGCATCCATGAGGTAGAATGGTGCTGATCTTGCGGGTGAACTCGTCTATGAATGAGTTAGTTATTTTTGGTCATGTTTTTAAAAAGGTTGCATCTCTTACTGTTAATGCCATAGATTTCTGTAAAGATATTCCCCATCAAAAATGAGAGCTGTAATGCGTTTTATTTTTTGTATAAAAACTGAAGCTGTAACTCCAGGCATGCACATTAGTGTCAACTCTAATGCACATGCCTAGAGTCAGGGCTTCGATTTTTATACACAAAATAAAATGGGTTACAGTACTCATTTTTTAAAGGGAATAGCTTGGCAGAAATATGTAGCATGAACAGTAAGAGATACACCCTTTTACTAACATATGACTAAAAACTCGTTCATGAATGAGTTCACCTGCGGGCTTGACGCTATTCTACGTTGTCGACACGTGTTAGGGACATTTTGGTCAGGACGACCAAAATATAATTTTTACAAAAATAATATATATCTTGCACTATTGCGCAAATCTCTTGCAATGTATGTAGTTTACATTACTATTGCTTGCCCCATGCATACCGATTACTGTACTTTAAAAATGGGCACAAAAGCTCACAGAGTCCCTTTAAAGCTCCCAATCACTTCTGGACCCTCTCCACTGAGAATGGACTTGTGTCCACTCCCCGCTCTCCCTGATGCTTACTGCAGCATGCTAGTCCCCCCCCCACACTCCATTGTGAAGACAGAACAGAAGTAATTGTTTAGTATTTCTGCTTTCTCTTGATCTTCCACTGCGCAGACCGCCTTCCCTCCTGATTCTCACCATCCATCTCCTTGCCTTGCTCTTTTCCCCCATATACCGTGAAGAGGGTCTTGTCCCCTTTTTTGACCTCCTTAGCTATTCTCTCCTCTGTTAGGGCTTTAGCTGCTCTCACCCTCCTTCCTGCCTCCCTTTGTTTTGCCAGATATACCTCCCTGTCTTCATCCTTCTGGGTCTCCCTGTATTTTCCAAATGCTGTTTTCTTCTCTTTCACTGCCTTTGCCACCTCCTTACAGAACAACAGAGGCCTCTTCCTCCTCTTTCCCTTGCTCATTTCCCTCAAAAAGCAAACCATTAAAAAAAAAAGGGGGACAGCACACACACCAGATATGGCAAAATTCCCCCTGAGCAGCCACATACTGCGGCAATGCTTAAGGGCTACAGACCTGCATTCCACTTTTTGCACCAATAAACTTTGTTACTTGCCATATCTGATGTGTGTGCTGTCCCTTTTTTTTTTTTTGTATCAGGAGACAGGTGTGCTCTCCTTCTCCTAGTCTCCAAACAGCATGCCATTGCCTGGGCTATACCCTCACTAATCTTTTCCACTGAGCCTCAACTCCCCCTCTGCCTCCCCCTTCCCTTAGATGCATTCTCTGAGGCACTTTCCCCATTTCTTTAAAATTTGCCCTCCTGCAGGACCCTCGTCTCAGTGTTTTGTTTTGTTTTTTATCCATATGCTAAACCACGCAGAAAGGTGATTATTTGTACCCAGGGATTATCCACTGTGACATCAGCAATACTACGTCTGTTTTTAAGTACCAGATCCAGCACTGCCTTGTCTCTAGTGGGTTCCAAAACCAGCTGCCGAGAAATGCCCCTTGTATGGAGTCAAGGATGGCCCTGCCTCTTGATGTGGAGGTGGCCAGAATGCCCCAATCTACATCCAGCAGATTAAAGTCCCTCATAATCAAAAACTCCCCCATACTGGTACTTTTGCTAATGGCTTCCCCTAGGGCTCTGTCTAAATTCTCCCCGTGTCAGAGGCTTTTACATCACCCCTGTGTTAATAACAGCCAGATCCAATCTCCAGGCTGATCCATAGTACCTCTAGCCATTCACTGCTCCCCTGTTGCCCCTGTATCTCAGTGGCCCTTATACCCTCATTCACATATAAAACAACCTGGCTTTCCTTCCTGACCTACCCTTTTGGAACATGGTGTAGCCTGAGATTGCCAATTCCCAGCTGTGGTTGTCCCTGCACCATGATTCCGTTATGGCTACCAGATCCAGGTTTGCCTCCACAATGACTGCCTCAAGGTCAGGAATTTTTTCCCCAAACTTCATTGCATTGGCACACATGGCTCTCCATTCCCTTTGTACCTCTCTTCCTTTAACTTGCCTCCCTGCTCACTCTGTTATGCCAGTCTTGTCCTCCTCTGTTACACTGTCTTCCTGCTTCCTTCCTTCCCCTCTCCAAATGAAGTTCCTCCTCCAGACTTGCCTGCCCTGCTCTTTTCTGTGTTCCATCAACTTCTGGTGAATTTTTTCTCTCTCTAGGTTGACCTTCCCTGTTGCACTAGTCTTGGGGAGGGAATCTCTGCCTCTCTCAGTTTTCTGCCCTCCCCTTGACTAGTTTAAATGCTTGTCAAAATAGTATTTAAACTCTCCACCCAGGACTGCTGTTCCTCTCCTGGATGGATGGAGGCTGTCTCCCTTGTACCAGGCCTCCTTACCCCGGTGTGACCCCAGTCCCTGATGTAGTCAACACCCTCCTCCTGCACCATGTCTTCAACCCTCGTTGAAGGAGCTGGTGCAGAAGGTGCCTAGCCTTCACCTGACTGTGCATGGGTAACACCTCAGTGAAGGCCACTGTGCAAGCTACCTGCTTCAGGCCCCTCATCAGCTCCCTAAACCAATCCTGCATTACCCCTACAGCTTTCCTTGCCAGATCATTTGTTCCGAACATACAGCTCCCCGTTCCCACCCTTGCCCTGCCCCCAACTCAAATCCCCTGACCATGGGGTCCTCCACTAGTAACTGCCTACTCCCTGGTCGGTGGCCTCTCCCACCCTCCTTGGGGCCTGCTACCTTGAGGACCCCCACTTCCTCCTCAGGTGCCTCATCTTAGCTTCCCTGTCCCACCAGAATGGCAAAGGAATTGCAGCACAGTAAGGCCTAAGGGGGTGCTCTCCCTCCTTCCTCCCCACACCAAACTAAGGTCCAGCCGCTCTTCCTCCTTGCTGACATCCTTTGAGGGAGTGGCAGCCAACTAGCCAGCCCCTAGGTGAGACAGATGGTGCCCTACACTTCTCCAAGTTTGGTCCGGAGTCCAGCGACTTCTGGTCTCAGCCCAGGGAAGTGCCTGCATATCAAGTTCAAGTTTATTTCAAGGAAAACTCCACTGAGCAAGCTCATTTTCAAGGAGGTCCCAAGAGGCTCATGACAATACAAAACACTAGCATGACAATTACAAAAGTGCAACATATAAATAAAAATGAGCAAATCGAGACATAGGATTCGAGAATCAGGCGTATGGAGTAACACCTCAGTCTCTAGAATGTGTCTCTGAAGATTGCAGCCCTCTCCCATTACACACTATCACCCCATGCCTGATTATTTGTTCATCCTCCTGACTTTTTGATTCCTTGCCTTTCGGCTTCCTTCTACCTTTCCCCTTCAGAGTCTGTTCGACCCCTTACCCTAGACAGTGTTATCCTTCATTTCACTTTTTTTTTGGCCCCTTGGTGACTTAGAATAATATTGTCCCTAGAAGGTGATTAAATGACTGTTACTCTAACTCCTGGCAGTTCCTTATTGCTATTATGAAAAAAAAAAAAAAAAAGATGTCAAAGGAAAAATGTTAGACACGTACCTTTTTTGAATGGTTTCCTTATTGAGAGGATGATTGTTAATAAAACAGTTCATCCACCAACTGTTTAAAAGAGTAGTATAGTCAAAATATGAAAAAACATATGTTATTCAGAGTGTTTTGATTTGTATGTGTAGTCCTGGTGTGTCCTTCCCTTTGTTTGCTAATAAGTGATTTTTTCTAAACTAGCCTGCTAGTTATAGGATAGTTTTATGGCCCCTGGAGATCTCTATTTTAGCAAGGTGTATTGCTCTTCTTTGTCCTACAATGTCTCCTGTCCCATGTGACAGTGATGCGTCTGGGACCACTGATTCAGCAAGTACCAGAAATAGAGGAGCCTGATGTTCTGGCCTCCACCAAATAGCTCTAATTCAATATTTCTGCTTTCTATGTGTGTGTCAGGCCTAGCCAGCAAGAGTAAATGTTCTGCTTTTAAAACTTTTCATTTCATCAAATTACACACAGCCAAAAAAAGCATGCAACTCACTCCAGATCGTCAATGCTATATTCAGTAAAGACTCTAGCTGTTTTCTTACAGAATAACCTACTCAATTAGCCCACATGTACTTGTTAAACTGGAAATGTAGCCATTAGTGCTCACTGGATAAAGTACAGTTACATAAGAACTTACCGTAACACTAGATTTTCGAGAGACGCTCTTGCAGCAGGTAACACCATTAGGACTATGCCACCAGGCACTAGGACCCCACGGAAAACTTTTAGCTAGCAGTCCAGGTGGGGACGGCCCCCGGACATTGGCTCTGCCCAGACGTCCCCTGTGGTATAAAGGAGGCGTTCCCCCAGCACCACCTCAGTTCTTTTCCCACCATCAACCCACTAGTATTGGCTCCACATGTACCTCGTGCAGTTATTGTTCATTTTGTCCCTTTTCACCGAATTTTCAATGTTAGTGTACGCCTTGTTTGTCTACACAGAGGCAGAAGTCAAAGTGCATGTGTGGCAAGCAGATCCCAGCGAGAGACTGGCCATCAGCCTGCCTGATCTGCCTGGGCTTGAACCACAAGTCAGACGACTGCTCACATTGCCAGAAATTTAATAAAATGTGCATTCGCTGTCTCAAGACTGTTAAAGCCTACTTATTAGAATAACAAGTGGCTGCCATGCAGAGGACCCATTCGGGCATAGCTCTTCATCTCCACTAGTGCTCACTGGATAAAGTTACTTAATACCACAGCTCTGCTGTTGTAAATTGACTCTAAACCAGTGCTTATTGAATCTATGATCTCGAAAACATCACTGTCGCATGGGACAGGAGGCACTGTAAGAACAATAAGGGCAATAAATCATGCTAAGATGGAGATCCCAGGGCCATAAAACTAGCAGGCTAATTTAGAAAACTCCTAACAGCAGACAAAGGAAGGACACATTACCACTACACACACAAATCAAAACCCTACACAACATGTTTCTGCAAATTCTGACTGCAGTACTCCTTTAAAGAGCCACTGACACCACGAGAAAACGTTGTAAAACATACTATTTGAACACAAAGCAGCTTATATTTGTCTTTAGCTCTGTATTTATCTCCATTATTTATTACTGAGGTCATATGCCTGAAAACAGGATACTTATTCCTTGAGGGTTCATCTGCTTCTAGTGCTTCTTCCCAACCTGATGTCAAAATACTCTGCTGCACATCAGTTATTCCCATGGCAACAGACTGTGATGTCATAACAGAGCATTACGGTTTCAAGTAGGGAGTAAGCTGTAAAGGCAGATGAACTCTGAGAGACAAATATCTTATAACGTATTTGGAACATCTGTTATTACTTGAAATTGATCCATTTACAAACCTGTAAACCCACTGGTAAGACATGTACACCTTATAAACTTATCGCATCTATGTCATGTCAGTGGGTTTACAAAAAAAGAATGCTACCATTAGCCAGCACTCTACAAAGAATGTGATCGCTAGTCTCAGTAAGTAATTCAAACTGCATTCCAATCGCAGCAGTTTAGTTACTGAAACTAGCGATCGCGATGTCTTTTCTGTTCCCCATTCAGATACCTTGCTGTTTCATGCCACAGTCGTTTCATCAATGGTGAAGATCCTCTTCCTACTCTGGACGTCTAGGGCAAATTCAGTGTTACTTCCCACAGTTCTCCTCTCACGCACACCACCGTGACCTTGATGGGTCAACTGGATGTTTTTCATCTTCGTTTTCCTCATTATTCCTCACCAACGGACTAATTAGTTCAAAGTAGTAATAAATTTCAGTCGTTTTTCTGGGGTGGCTGTTTAATAAATAAATGTTCTTCAAATTACATTTGTTCCGTGTTGGTGACTGACGATCATACAACAGGTAGGGTAAATAACCTGATTGTAGGCGGGGCGTTTTAAACTTGCAAGATATGTTTCTGGAGCCCAAATACACTATAAAAGCTAATACACCTACATACCATAACAACCATAATGACATCTCGGCTGTTAGGACTCAGTAAACCTCTCAAGCTATGCTCTCGAGGTTTACTGCTGCCCTATCAACCACTCGGGGTGATTACACCATGGTTATCACCTGTGTGCTAGGCATTATCCTCTATGTTTTCATGGGAATTTCTTCAGTAATAAATAACGGAGAGGAGAAATCCACAGAATATATATGACATACAAGCTGAATTGTGTCTAAATATTATGTTTTCCAAAGTTTTCCCAAAGGTGTCAGCTGCTCTTTAAAGAATGCTGGTTCAGAATCAGAATGCATCATTCCTGTCATTCAGCTGTGCTAGAGACTGGAATGCTGACAGAACAAATTCATTTGTCACGGTGATCGGGCTGTACATAACAGTGTAACAGAGTAATGTAAGGCTGTTGGAATACTGACAGCCAATCAGCAAGGCCACTGATTTATAGCGATTAAAGTAATGAAATTCGCTTTTCAAGACTTGAAATTCTGGGAATTGCACTGGTGATTTTAAGTCTGATTTCCGGATTTTACTAGGATTCTACTGTCATTCTTTAAGTATGTGTATAAATAACCAGAATAAAAGAAGGCTGAACTCTTTGAGTACTGAGTAATTTTGAATGTATACAGATTCTCGTCGTATATATACGTCCACAGTTTCCCATTCAGGGCATTAAATGAAGCAAACTGAAAACAGTACAGGACTCAATTAAAAAAAATACAAGTTCATTTTTTTTTTTTTTAGTTTCTATTTTTCCTCCTCCTAGGAGTCCTCTGCCACACTCTGACGTCCCCCGCCCCACATGGCTCCTGGTATGAGGCCCCCTCCCATGAACCCCATGATTTACCCTTCGTGGCAGGGGTGGGGAGCGACTCAACCCACCAGACTGGACATGCATTCGGAAGGTGCCTTCACAGACCACTGCGGCAGGGGACCATAGTCATCCTGCAGAGGGCCCCTATTTTTCCCATTTTCTCCCCTCGAGGTTGCAGCGTGCAATGGCACCAGCGGCAGTGGCGCGCACACTCCCGTGCACGCTCCGCCAAGCACCTGCCACAACTCTCGTCCCAAGCTCCAGTGCTGATGTGCCACCCCCCCAGTCGCCACTAGGTGTCAGGCAATCGCCGAGCGCAGCAATCCCTCCCGGAGAAGGACAGCAGTCCTGTGGACGTTCAATCCTTCTCCTCCCTGCCAACCCCCGGTGTCCCATGTCCGTTTCAGAACACAGATCGCTGGCGGGCGCAAGGTAAGGCATCCAGCGCCTCAGCCCTCAGCCCTACCGGGCCAGCGTAAAAACAAAAGTTCTTTAGATTTACTATTGTGGTATAAAATGCCAAATTCTGTGAAATTCTGTGTTTTTACTGGTGTACAGGGAATCCAAATTCTGGAATTTTATCGGGTTTTCCAGTAAAAAACAAAAATCGGTGACCTTGCCAATCAGTACGGAGCATTTCTGGGACCATTTTTATAATGGAGGAAAATGTCCCTTGTTTTGACAGAAGTTACAGAATGATGAATAATTCTCTGCTCTTCAGTAGTAAAGTGAATTAATACATTTAAAATCTATTACCATTAAACACTTATGTTTTTTTTCATGCAGTGAGTTGGAATTTAACAAATTCTATTTCTACCTATGTTTTCTTTTTTCAGATGTGACCCGGGATATACAGGGATAACAGATGCTTGTCAGCACTGTTAGTTCATTATTAATCCCATGAAATGAAGTGTTCTGATTAATATCTTGCTTGGTTGGCTGGCAGTATAGCCTAGAGGTTAGGGGAACGAGGTGTGAACAAGCTTGATACATCCAGCAGACCAGACCTGAGTTTGATTCTCACAACCTCCACTTGCATACTGTGTGACTCTGAGCAAGTCACTTAACCACCCAGTGCTCCCAGGCCGCCCCTGAAAACAGGCA
This sequence comes from Neoceratodus forsteri, assembly GCA_016271365.2. Lineage (NCBI taxonomy): Eukaryota > Metazoa > Chordata > Ceratodontiformes > Ceratodontidae > Neoceratodus > Neoceratodus forsteri. The sequence goes on along the minus strand of CM057453.1, from coordinate 104,925,029 downwards.
CTTGTGCCTCTAGTGAGTCCTACCGGTTACCAAGACTAAAAAAAAAAAAAAAATGCATGAGGCATAGCAGTGGGTAAGCGGATATAAACAGTAGTATAAGCATTAGTACAGTATCAAGGATGATTAATACTTTCACATACTTCAGTGTATAATATCCCCCAAAAAAAATAAATAAATAATGGTGGACTGATTATTTTCCCTCTGGAGTTAGAGATGTTGGTATTGTATTACATTATGCTTTTATGGAATTGTGTCTGGTTGCTGTTGCACACTGCCCTTTTGCACAATAAATAAAGCCACCCCCCCACACACACACACACACATCCTAGTATCCAGTGCTTGCTGTCCTGAATGGGTTCACATGTGCTGTACTTTGCTGCCTTCCTTTTTTCTGGGTTTCATTTTAACTTTTTTTTTTTGCACTAACTAGCAGGAAAACTACAATCAGAGCTGCAGTAGCCCATAAATGGTTGCATTAGTCAACAAATATTCCATGATTATTGCATTTATCCAGCTCCTACTTTGCTCCTCAACCCCAGTGGGGAAACACGTCCATGAGCAAGCGGTGTCTGTAACCCACCCCACCTCCCCATTCTGAGTAGTGGCTGCCACTCTTCCTTTTTCTACCCTCGAGCCAACCCCAAGAACCAGATGATCCTACTGTAGCATCTCTGTGAGCAAACAATTGTCGGAGCTCTGCCAGCCTCAGCAAGCGTCTCCCTACTCTCTCATGCCCCACTCACAGGGCAATGAACAGTGTGGGGCAGAGAAAGACATGCTCGGCCCCCCGTGAGCCAAAGAGCTGCACTTCTGAAAATGCCAGCATCACACCAAGTGAGCAGTCAGCAATAAACCTTGTTGTCACAGCCGCAACTTCACAACCAGCCATGGAGCACCTGCACTAGTCAAGAAGGATAGATCAGGATTAGCTGCACTAATATGGGCAATTGCTCTATGCCCTGGACAAGTCAAACAATGTTAAAATCATTCAGTTTTTTCATTTGGGCTGGCAGCACCTGTCCTTAGTGGCAGCTTCATTTTAACCTGTTTTTGAATCTGCTGCCCCAAACCCTGCCTGCAAAGGACTGCTTATCTTGTGCTATTACTTCCAAGTACAGCACACAGAGCATAAGGTGTGCAGTGCAGCAAGCAACAATAATACCAACAACTATGCATGCACAAGGAAGCGTGTGTGCAGTCTATGTATGCACAAAGGAACACGTGTGCAGTCTATATGCACAAGCAACAAGTGTGCAGTCTATGTATACACAAGGAATGCATGTGCAGTTCTGGTTATACAGCAGCTCTTTTTTCATGACTGCTGCCTGCCACAACCACTGAAAGCACAGAAGAGGCCATGATGTGATGTTGGGTTGAACAGATATCCCTCACAATATGACTGTGATGTACCGTAGGGACGTCCATCAGCCCAGCGTCACAAGCAGTAGAATCTCCTTGGTTCTAGTACCCGAAAATCTTCTTTCACTTGGCGCCTATTCAGGGGACAGGCAGAGAAATGAAAATGGCTGCCAGGGACGGGCATAGCCTGGTGGTTATCCTGACACTCTGGAGGTAGGTTACAGTAATTTTAATTCCACAGGTGACAGCCTATAACATTTCTTTGTAAAACATAGTCTGCATGTTCTCTTATTTCTCTAGAAATCATACAGGCACACCATTTCTGGGGCTGATTTAATTGACAGGCCAAGCTGCCACCTGACCCATATAACCATCTGACCTTGGAGTGTCCCATGTACTTGAACAATGCAGTCAGTACACTACTGTGTTGACAAGACACTTCCTGGATATTTTCTGCGGCTTTTTAGTCTAATATATCTTGTCAATGTCTACTGGGGAGAGCGTTTATCTTGCTTAATGGGCCAGTAACACTTGATGCTCTAAAATGTGGACTAAACATACATTACTGTCTATATTTTGTACAGTCATTCAAAGTTGGTTTCAGTAGTTCATCAGCGATAAGCAGCTGCTGTTGGAGGTTGTTAGCTGGAACTGTCTGTCAGAATACTTTATTTACTCATGGGCTTGCTTATGGGTTTTTAAGGCTTTGCCATGTAATCTTCTAAAGTGTCGTATCAATTGTATTATCCACCATTCTGATAGACTCATGTAATACACAACCTACACATTCCTGTATCAGACACACCAAAACAGCATGATCCAAGACTACACATTCCTGTATCAGACACACCACAACAGCATGATCCAAGACTACACATTCCTGTATCAGACACACCACAACAGCATGATCCAAGACTACACATTCCTGTATCAGACACACCACAACAGCATGATCCAAGATACAAAATTCAGGGTAAGTACAAAAGATTTACATATTCACTCCCCTTCAATCTATATACTGAAAGAACACAGGAAACACAAGATGAAATCGGAACTCGTGGTCCAAAGAGTCCATATCATTTTCATGACAGTTGCATCTATGAGCAATATCTTGCATTTAGACTGTGCAAAGTGGTATAATATTGCCCTCTGTTATAGGCCTTGGCTCAGTGGAGAGGAAAGATCTCTGGTAATTTATGGCCCAGCAGACCCGCTGGTTCCTCTTGAAAATACTTCATTTTAAGCTGGCGCGGTGGTGCAGAGGGTTGTTGCACTGGACACCACACCTCGTGCTATGCAGGTGACCCAGGTTCAGTAACGAGCCTGGGTCGTCAGAGGTCGGGGAAGAGGACATGAGTGGCTGTCAGCCAGGCTGCCTTGGGAAGGTGTAAGTGGTATCTAAGACTTAATAGCCCTGATGAGGCAGGTGGAGTACCGCTCCAAGGATGCCGGCGCGAGGCCGGAGGGGTGAAGAGACCTGGCACTGAAGCTGTGGTGTGCATGTGCACCTCCATGCGCATGCGCCACCACTTCCAGGGGTCTCAGGCGTAGGATCACGGGGAATAACAGAGGAAAACAGCGGGGGCCACCAAGGATGATGCTTCCGGATCGGCTCAGGGATCTGCTGGGGAACGCATAACTCCTCAAGACCCTGAGACCGGAAGGATAGGCGGACGATGAGGGTGACCCGCCGCAGGAGGATAAAGAAACTTGGGGGAAAAAATATACACTTCATTTTAACCCATTTGACTTCAGTGAACCCCCCCCCATTCCCCCAGTTTCCGCAGATCTCATCATATCCCACAATGTAATTTTCCAACAAGAACTTTTTATATTTGCTTTTGAGGTCTACTACTTGCCTGTGCTCAGGAACCTATTCCATAACTTTACTACTTTAAGGTAAAAATAAAAATAACATTTTTCCTTGTGCTGTGCCACATCCTTAGCCTGATTAAACCCCTTGGGTTTACTGTCTTTGATTGGTAGCCGGGAAAGGCACACTGAGCCAAGGCTTGTTTCCAGGTGCGACCTGGGGGAGAGGGGGAACAGGAGTTATAAAACAAAAAAACAGGTTACTTGTCCGTAACAGTAGTACCTGGAGTGGTATATGGTGTACATCCACACTTCTGGCAGTGTCCTTTCCCCTTTTAGGCTTGCCGGAATGTCTTCAAGCTGGCTCCTCCCACTGATCCAGGTGGCAACTCCTTCGGTACTGCCCCATAACATCAGAGCCTGCCCGCTGATGTCACTTGCCAGGGGAGGTTGCGTGGGTCAGTGTGGATGTTCACCATATACCACTCCTAGAAAGTTCGTTACACAAAGACTTTTGCCAGAACAGTAGATCTTCTAGAATGTCTCTTGAAAGTCATTACTCTGGGAGTTCCTGATAGGTGGCGCCTCACAGCAGTTTTCCTCTAGCAGTCTCCACACCAGGGACCACCCACACGACCTCACTTCCTGGGCTGTGCCCATAAAAGTGAGTGGCCCCTGGTAAGCTCCATTCATTTTCCCACCGGCTTCAGCTCTGACAGCAGCTAGAACAGTCTTCTGCACGCAGTCTTCAACATGGATTGAACCCACAGCTTGGGGTGCCTGAGCTTAATACATGGCACCAGATTCCTGTGCTTGCCCATGAACTATGCCAACACCAGCAACAAATCCTTAGGTGGTGGTGTTTCATGCACTGGAGGGAAATGTGGTCAAGGCCTTTAAAAAGCGCCAGACCACTTTCTCCTGCGCCACCGACTGTCCCATGCCTGGTAGGCTGAGATGGCTGTCAGTGTTCCTTAAAGGTCATCGACTGCAGGCCTGACTGGAGGAGGGACCAAGACAGTCGAGAATGCTAGCCACCAGACAAGATAAGGGGTCAAGCCCTTGCTCTGGCATCAAATGGTGAACCTTTTTCATTTGAAGGCATATTGTTTTGGGCGGCTCCTTCAGAGATGCCTTGACCACAGTGAGGACATCTTTGGAGAGACCCAAAGCCTGGAACTCTAGCACGCCAGGAACCAGGTTGTCAGGTGCAGGGACTGAAGGTCCAGATGGAGTATCTTCCACTGACTGATGGAGAGCAGGTCTGGGCGCAGAGGAGATGCCTTGAGAGCCTGCTGCTAAGGCTGAGTAGATCAGGGTACCAGAACTGGCGCCAGTCCTGAGCCACAGGGATCACCCGAGCCTTGTCCCTCCTCGCCTTGAGCAGCACCTTGTGGATTAAGGGAAATGGAGGGAAAGCAAAGAGAAGGTCTGAGGTCCAGGGCCTCAAGAAGGCATCACCTTGCAGCATTACTTGCTGAGGGAGGCGGACAAGAACAGCCTCAGCTTTGCATTCTCCTTGGAGGCAAACAGGTCCACCAGAGTGGTGTACCACTGGAAGAACATGTTGTGTACAACTTCTGAGTGGAGAGACAACTCGTGAGATGCCTTGCACACATGGCTGAGAGACACCAGCCACATAGATAGCCAGGAGATTGGCCTCCAAGCTAAGCACAAGGGTCCACATGCAGAGCGCTTCCCTGCACAGAGGAAGGGAGTGCATCCCGCCCTGCTTGTTGAGGTAGTACATGTTCGTGGTGTTGTTTGTCTGGCCCCGAACCACATGTCCCCGAATGTGTGGAGCAAAAGCAGTCAGCACCAGCCAAACTGCCCTGAGCCCCAACAGGTTTATGTGGCACCCGGACTCCTTGGGAGTTTAGAGCCCATGGACTCAATGTTCCCCAGGTGGCACCCCATCCCAGTAGAGAGAGGCACTGGTCAGGGATACCTTCCTGCAGATGTTCTGGGACCAACCACCACTGGAGGGCATCCCACATTGGCTGAGTCACAGTGACTGGCTGGTCGAAGTGACCCTTGCGCTGAGACCATTGGTGGGATAGCTCCCATTGCGGAGTGCATTGTCCAGCAAGCCCAATGGACCACACTGGTGCAGGCTGCCATGTATACCAGGAGGCGTAGGAAGTCCCGAGTAGGGCGCAACTGCCCAACTTGAAATGATTGGGCAAAGGAGGAGGAGACAGCCTCTGCCCTGTCCACTGGGAGCCGAGCCCTGGCTCTGCAAAGTTGAGCTCTGCCACAATTAAACTAAGCGTCTGCGGGGCATGAGTTCTGACTTGGCCTTGTGGACCAGGTGGCAGGAGATGCAGATCTGGAGGGCCAGACCCTGGACCACTACCTCTTGCCTGGAGGGACCCATAATCAGCCAGTCGTCCATGTAGGGTAAATCCAGACTCCTCGGCATCTCAGGTTAGCTGTCACCACTGGGATGCACTTGGTAGAAGATCCTGGGGCGGAGGACAGGCTGAATGGCATTACCGATAACTCGTGAGATGATCCCACCCATCTGGGACGGATGGATTGGGACATGAAAAACACATCCTGAAGATCCAGGGAGCAAAGCCACCATGTTCTGCTCGAGAGATGGTATGATCTGAGGCAGGTGACCATTCTGAAGGTGCGCAGCCTGGTGAACTTGTTCAGGTTGTGCAGATCTAAGATGGGGTGCCAGCCTCTTGTCCGTTTGGCACCAGGAAGTACCTGGACACAAACCCTAGGTGTTCGGAGGGTCCGATACAGGAGACCACGACCTCCCTGTGGAGGAGTTGGGTTATGTTGTCCTGAAGGGATGACAGGATGTTGACGGACACAATGCTCTCCCATGGGAGCATGGTCTCTGCAAGGTGAGTACACCTCGAACTCCAAAGGTAGACCCTGACTGACCACTTCGAGGACCCACCTGTCCATGGTTACAGCGGACCAGGCGGAAAGGAAGTGGCTGAGCCAGCCCTCCCCCATGGGAGGACCCAGGGAGGCGGATGGGTATGGGAGGCACCCTCATTCCCTCACTGGACAGGCTTGGAGGCAGAGGAGGGCCCGGCTGAGGAGCCACTGGAGCCTTGTCCTCCAGGCTTATGGATGACCACAACCACTGACTTTGGCTGTGGTCACCAGGCCTGAGCCTGCTGTCCAGCGTGGGGATGGACAGGTTTGGGAGGGGGCCCAAAGGGCTTCTTCTTTGGTTGCTTAGAGCCCTTGGGATCCCTCATGGTGGAAGTCACAGAGTCCAAGGTGGCACTGGACTTCTCGATACGGGTGAGGTTCCCCTCACCCTGGGCTTGAACAAGTCGGTACCCAGGAAGGGGACATCCGCCAGCTTGTACTCGATATCTGCTGTGAAGGTCAAGATCTGCAGCCAAGCCCTGTGGTGCATGGCTACCGCTGCTGCCACGGACCAGGCTCATGAGTTGCTGATGTCCATGGCCATCTGGAGCGGTTTGGCTATGGCTCAGCCCTTGTCCTGGACCTGTCTGACCATGGTCTGGAGGTCCACTGGGAGATGAGGGAGAACCCCATTGAGAGTGCCCAGAAGGGCATGGGAAAAGTGGGCTATCAAAAGGGCTGAACTCGCTTGGCGAAGGCCAAGACAGGAGGCAGCACAGACCTTCTTTGCCATACGGTCCAGCTTTTTGCACTCCTTATCGGGCAGTTTGTCAATTATGCCCACATTGCCCGAGTGCCTGAACACAGAATCCGCAATATGGCCCTCAGCCGAGGGGTGCTCCGTGAACCCCGAAGGGGACCCGATAAGGACCGCATACTTGCGGGTCATCTGGGCCGATGGCACAGGGCAGTAGGCTGGATGCTGTCACAGCTCCAAGGGAGGGCCCAGAATGACCTCTGTCACCAGGAATGCTTCCCCAGGAGAATCACCCCAGTCCAGGATCCCAGTGAGCGGGTAACGCGCCCGCTTCTGAATGGGCTCCATCTACAGACCTGTAGACTCCAAGATAAGATGGAGAAGGCCCATAAAGGAGGTAGGGCCTTCCTCCGTCACGAGATCCGCAGTCAACACCACGTCCCCCGGACGAGAGTGAAAGAAGGAGCCCTCTGAGGGTTCGTCAAAGAGGTGTCTACCGCCAGAGTTCCTGCTGACCCTCCAGGCATGGTCAGGGGGGATGATGATCAACAGCTGATGGGGGAAGACCTGAGGCCGAGCGGGGCTTCTTGGTCAGATCGCTGGTCTTCAGCTGTTTCAGCGGCTCCACCCGAATCAGCAGAGAAACGGGTGGAGACCGATGCAAGACCTGATGGGTCAACTCCTGCCGAGGCAGAGAAGGCACTGGCTTCTGTGGCGAGAACCAAGTAATGGCCAGGGTCGAAGCTGGAATGAGCTTCATCCCAGTAAAAAACAACTGCTGCCAAATCAAGTCCTTGTAGTGTTGATGCAACTTACACCAAAGCCTCTCCTCACCTGAAGAGGACGAGTAGTGGCGACGCCGCTTCCTTAAGTGCTGAGAGCGCGAGCATCAATGCCGTGCAGGCTGCTTGACTCGGGGGATGGGGAGAGCAAATGCCGAGGAACCTCCAGGTCCGGAATCTCCCAAGGGAGGGGCGGCGGATCAGCCGACTAATCCATCCCCTGAGTCAAAGGCTGGATCGGAATCCTGGATAAGGAGTTATCTGCCTCTTCGGGTGACAATGGGTTGACAGGCTCGAGAAAAATCTCGGCCGAAGATCGACCTGCATCTCAACCAACTCGCCTGATGGGGAGACTGTGGGGCCACGAGGCATTGACCAAGTCAGAACCTCCAGAGAAGGTGGAATTGGAGGCCCGAGAGCACCTTATCCAATGATTGACCTGCGAGACCGCTTTCTTGGTCTCTTTTCAGATTTCAATTTGTGCTTAGATAGACTCTGGTCATGAGTGAGAAGGGCCTGGCACAATTTTTGAATGCCCCAGTAAAGGAGGTAGCTGAGGAGGCGTGAGCTGGGGACTGAGCATGCTCCTACCAAACACCACAAGTTGCTTGGCAGGCCCTGCCCCACAGCCGAAGAGACCACCCGACGGGCATCCTTAGATTTGACCAGCAGGTCACAATCATTCGGATTACTTAAAAGCAGGCAGGCATGATGATCCTCTAAAGTAGACGGGTGGAAAGTGTGGCAAATACCACAGGCTTGGGGAATGTGCTTGTGGCCCAGGCAGTAAACACACATGGTATGCGGATCCCTCCAGGACATCTTCCGCCCGCAGGTACATTTCTGGAAACCCGCAGCAGACTTCACGTCGCCTGTGTCGAGGCAAGAAGAAAATAGCCTGAAGACTAAGTTTTGTTAAAATTCCAAGAATTAAAGCTAAATGCCTCAGCGAGAGTAGTAAGAAGGAGTCGCCTTCTTCCAATGGAAAGGAAGATCAGGCATCACAGGGTGGTGGGAGTTACCACCGGGTGGGTGGGAGGAGCCAGCTTGAAGATGTTCTGGCAAGCCTTAACGGGAAAGGAGACTGCCAGAAGTGTGGATAAGTACACCATATTCATGTGGTGAGATACTAACAACAACAAAATGGAAAGGACCTGGAGGTAGTCATATCAGATGACCTAAAGGTGGGCAAGCAATGTGAGAGGGCAGCAAGGAGGGCTGGGGGGATACTGGGATGCATAGGGAGGCATCACCAGTAGAAAACAGGAAGTTATTATCCCTCTGTACAGACAGCTGGTCAGACCCCATCTGGAGTACTGCGTGCAGTTCTGGAGACCCAATCTCCGCAAATACATAGACTGGATGGAAGCTGTCCAGAGGAGGGCAACTAAAATGGTGCAGGGTCTGCACCGGAAGACATATGAAGAGAGACTTAAGGAGCTTAATATGTATAGCCTCGAGGAAAGGAGGGAGAGGGGGGACATGATAGAAACTTTCAAGTACCTCAAGGGAATCAACAAAGTCCAAGAGGGTAGCATCTTTCAAAAAAAGAGGTGTGCAAGAACAAGGGGGCACAATTTGAAGATAGAAGGGGGGCGGCTCAGAGGTAATTTAAGGAAGTATTTTTTCACAGAGAGGGTTGTGGATGTATGGAACGGCCTTCCAGAGGAGGTTGTGGAGTCAAAAACAGTGGTGGAATTCAAGCATGCATGGGACAGTCATAAGGCAATTCTAGGGGGTGGGGGCAGGAAGAAGTAGGCTGCTGGTTAACTAGGATCTGCAGCTTATCCACTAGGTAGGGAAATGGGCAGACTGGGTGGGCCAAGCGGTCCTTATCTGCCGTCAAATTCTATGTTTCTATGTAGATACAAAGTACATTATTAGGTAGTGCAATAATACATACACAATAGTGGCGAACAGTTTTCCTCAGAGTTAAATTTGAAATACAGAGTACTAAAAGTGAACATAATAAGTTAGCTTGACATAAACTGACAGATAACTAATAGCAGTGTGAGGTGTGATATAGCAAGATGTGAAACAGCATGTATAGAATAATCTAGTAAAATTTAATAGAGGAAGTAGGATTCATAGGGCCTCAGGAACAGCGGCAGGAGGTTACCAGAGGCGGCCTAAGCAGACACTTTAGGACTAGGAAAGTTGGGGGGAGGCGAATAGTAGAGGTGAGTTTATTCCACAGGGATGGGAGGCTAAAGGAGAAAGCTCATTGGCCTATTGAAATGCGTACGTAGGGGATGCAAAAATATGGGAGTGACAGGAGTGGGGGGGTGGCGGCAGTGGAGAGGAGTGAGGAGAGGTACTGTAAGATGGGAGGGTGTTGAAACAGAATTTAGAGAGGAAAGTGAGGCTGTGAGCCAGAAGTCTCTGCTGGAGGGAGGGGAGAGATAGAATGGAGTATAAGTCACAATGGTGAGTGGAGGGGAACTATAGGCAACATGACAGAAAGCGTTGAAAAGATCAAGCTCTGAAAGCGAGGAAGTGGGTGCTGAACTGTAGATGATGTCAGCATAGTTGAAAACCAGGAGAATCCATTTGGTAAGAAGTTCTCGACAGACTGGTAGGGAGAGGCTGTCCTTGTGTCTGTATAGTAGACCTCATTTTGGGTGAAGTTTTGAGTGCACAGCAGAGAAGTGGGTTGAGAAATTTAAGGAAGGGACAAGCCAGACACCTAGGTATTTGTAAGAAGGAACCACTTTGAGAGTTGTGCCTGAGTGTGGTGAACACTGGAGGAGGTGATAGTCTGGCTAGTTTCTACCTTGAGCTGAAGGTAATGGCAGCTGTTTTTTTTTAGTGTTCATTTTAAGCTGGTGGTCATGGAACCAAGCTGGGTAGGCTTGGGGTGGGTCAGAAGTTGGTCAACTGGGTGACGGGCAGAAAACAGAGAGTGGTGGTATATGGTATACAGTCAGAAGAGATGCAAGTCACAAGTGGGGTACCTCAGGGATCAGTCCTGGGGCCAGTCCTCTTCAATATCTTCATCAGTGACATTGCAGATGGACTGGAGGGTAAGGTTTGTCTGTTTGCAGATGACACCAAGATCTGCAACAGAGTAGATGATCCAGATGGGGTGGGCAGAATGAGAAGAGATCTGGATAAACTAGCCACTCTTCCGACCATTTTGCAACTGGGGTTTAATGCAAAGAAGTGCAAGATCATGCACATAGGGAAGAGAAACCCTGAAGCCACCTCTAGGCTGGGAGGGGAGTTGCTGGCAGTCAGAAGTGAAGAAAGAGACTTGGGCATCATCATCACTGATGACCTGAAATCATCCAAGCAGACCACTAAAGTTGTAGGTAAGGCTAGCGGGATGTTAGGGTGTATTAGTAGGGGTATCACAAGTCAGAAGAGGGAGGTAATAATCCTTCTTTACAAGACACTGGTTAGGCCCCATCTGGAGTACTGCGTGCAGTACTGGGGGCCACACCTTAACAAGGACATTAACCAAACTAAGGCAGTTCAGAGAAGGGCAACCAAAATGATGCAGGGACTGCATCAGAAAACATATGATGATAGATTAACGGAGCTCAATATGTATACCCTAGAGCAAAGGAGGGAAAGACGTGATATGATCGAAACATTCAAACACCTTAAGGGCATTAACAAGGTGAAAGAGTCTAACATATTTCAATACAAAAAAAATTGCAGGACAACAGGACACAGCATGAGAATAGAAGGAGGTCGATTAAGGGATAATGTGAGGAAGTTCTTTTTCACAGAAAGGGTGGTGGATGCATGGAACGGCCTACCTCATGAAGTGGTGGATATGAATACAGTGCAGGGCTTCAAACAGGCATGGGAAAGGCATAGGGGAGCAATACAGATGAGTATGAATAGATAGGCCATTGACAGAGCAAAGGCCAATGGCACATTTTTAAGGTAGAAAAAGAAATGGGCAGACTGGATGGCCTTGCAGTCTTTATCTGTCATCAACTTCTATGTTTCTACCTGCATGAAAGTCTTGCTGAAGGGGAACCTGGACATCTGAAATAGTGGGACCGGACATGTAACAACACCTGTTCAAATCTTGAGCACTGTAATCATGTCTCCACTTTCTCTACTCCCCTACAGCATGAGAATCCACAGATGCTGTAATCTTTCTCATAACTCAGGTCCTCCAACCCCTTGTCAGCATGGTTGCCCCTCATTATCTCTACATCCTTCTCATTGCAGTGAGCACAACTGCAGTTCAATACTCCCAAGTGTACACTTTGGTGGCCTAATCAGTGCACTACAGTTGTAAACATCATTACCTCAGATCTACTTTCCACTGCCCATGTCATGCAACCTAGTTTGCGATTATTTTGCTTAGTGCCATAGGGCACTCAAAGGTTTCAGCTTCTCATAAATAATAACCCCTTGGTACTTTTCATGGTGCAGCTGTGAGTTTCTAAGGGTTTATTTGATGCTCTTATGTAACAAAAGAACTAATTATTTTCCTTAAGTCTCTCGCTAGGCCCCTTTCATGCTCCTACTTAGCTCTTTTAATAACATTTTTGCTCTCCTTTTGCACTTTTCTATAAGTCAGTTGGTTATCTTCTGTGCTTTCCTCACCCTGTGCTCTATATTGATTACGACATTTTTCAAAGCCAAACTCATCCATGCTGGACTCTTTCTCTTCTCCATTTACTATTCATTGGTACACACCACCCAACCGCATTTAATATGTAGATAACCCTTTTGGGGACTTCTGGTGACGTCATGACCCTGACATGTTAGTGGAAAAGGTCCAACTCGGACCACTGATTAAAACCTCAATTACTGCTTTTCTACTTCATTCCTCTTCTGAACATCAGAAGGTACAAGGATGTCTACTCGAGAGGTATGAGCACCTTAAAGATACAGACCCGCGGGATGCAGAAAAACTGTCTGAGCTAGACATGGAGCATGAAAGCTCCCAGACCTCATTGTCTTCTAGGCACGGTTGCACCAAATCTGACAAACAGGGTATTGCTAGCATGCAAAAACAACTTGCTCAAATGCTGTCTGAAATAACAGACTTTCAGAAAGGGATGAGGTCCACCACAGCGGCCCTCTGCACTGATACTGACAAAACAGAAAAACGCCAGGAGAACTATGAGGCCCAACTTACAGAAACCGATCATCATGTGGATACCACTGGAAGGGCCATTCTTCAATTGCATCAGACAGTGCAAGTCCCACAAGAATGAGCGAGGATGCTGACAGTCGCAATCGGAGAAACAACATAAGAATCTCTGGTCTGCCAGAGGGAGTGAGGGCAACAATATCATTGTGTTTCTCTAAACAATGCTCTGTACTTCCTCTCCCTTTCTGAGGACTTGACATTGGAAATAGAGCAAGCACACATAATCCTGGGCCCCAAACCAGCTCCGGTGTCCAGACCTCGCTTAGTGCTTGTACGAATGTTATGATTCCAGGTGAAGAAACAATTATCCATACCGCCTGGCAGAAAGGAACAGTACATTATCAGAAACATCGACTGTATTTCGAAAAATTAGTATGCCCCAGAAGTGATGGCCAAAAGAAGATCCTACATACGTATTATGAAAGCCTTGAAAAATGCTGAAATCAAATTTCGCACGCCTTACCCTGCCTGAATAATAGTCCTCTTCTCAGATGGAGTTATGTCTTTTGTTATGGTGGCAGCAGTTACTGAGGAGTTCACTCGTAGAGAAATTGAGGTCCCCTAAGGGTTAAAACCTCTCTAGCAGCGAAATTATCACAACGGTTCTGGCAAGAAGGACAACGTGAGTCCTGTCACCGATAGGGCTCTTAAGCACTGCAGAAGACAGTGGAATTGCTGAAGAAACAGCAGCACCCCCCGACACACACACTTCTTACCATCAATGGCCTACCTCTCCGAAGTGAACTAGTGCAGCCTGGGGCTCTTTTGTTCCAGAGGACTCCTCCTGTGGACTTTGCTGGGCATGCCTCCTAGCTGCACACTGTGGCATGGTTCTTAAATCGAGGCCTGAACTTTGGACCCATCCATTGCGCACCGGAGTGGCGGGGCGAATCTGGTGACCCATCGGAGACTCAACCATTACAGTTTTCTTTGCAGAGGGGACTCCACGAACATGTTGCTGTCCCCCTACAGTAGGAATAAATATGAAATCCAGCTCGAAATGAAAAAAATGTTAGACTAATTTGATCGCTTGTGAATAAGTACTGGTCTATTTTATATTTAAAATGCTAACGCCATTCTCTCTCTCTCTTCCTTTATTTTCTAGCCCCCGGACAAGGAATCCCTGATCTGCTGCATTGATGCGAGGAGGACATCAGCTGTATTTAATTTCAACCCCTAATAATGCTAGCTTCCTGGAACCTCATGGAGGTTAAGGGGGTAGGTAAACATCATGCGGTCTGCTTGGGGTGGATGGGAGGGAGGTCCTGGATGTTATTATTAAGTCAGTTGTTTTCTACGCTAGGGGACAGGAGGGACTGGATGGAGTGGGTGAGTGACTGAAGATGAGATAATTCCATGACGCAGATGGCTTAGGAGCAAGGAGGGATCCTCTCATTCTGGCAATCGCAGCTGTCATTAAACAGAAGGCTCTGAGAATGCGACTGCCCAATCCACTTCTTATGCAGAACCCAACAAACAATCCCTACAGCGGGGCTTAGATTTATGGGTACTGGCACCTGCAATATACTGAACTGTTGTTAACCTGCTTGAATCACTGATTGTTTCTTTGCAGAACATGTATATATGTATGTAGGTATGTACGTATGTACGGAGAGGAACCTCCCCCTGCACAGGACAAGAAATGGTGACGAAGTGGCTCGGGGGCCCTCCTACTGTGGTATGAGTACCCGACCAAAACTGGCACCCAGTGCTCTCATCAGACAGGTAATGGATAATTAGTTAAGAGGGTATGATTGTCGGACAGAGTAAGATCACTGGTTGACAGGTAATTCTCAGGGATGGGATGGGGGGATGGGACCACTTGGGAGGGGAGTTATTATATGATCTCATGTTAAGTGGATCAGAGGTGCCCCTAAGTACTGGAACTGTAGTGCACCTAGTGGATACAGTTATAAGGCAGCCAGAGCTACTATCATGCCTATTAGGGTGGAAAACTGTTCCACCCATCCCCTTCCCCCGAGGCTCCTTCCCCATTGTTCAGAAATTTGAGGACATATACTCCTGCCTAGGAGTGCGCAGACTGACCAATTCAGAGTGGTCTCCTCCCTCTGTCTATTTCACCAGTCTGTTTTCCTCCCTCTCCTGACACCACACACTTGGTAGGGAGCACCGGCAGTGAACTGGAGATCCTCTTTACATAAGCCCCCCCCCCCGAAGTTTATCTCATTCCAGTTAATTAAGGTGATATGGTCCAGGTGGAGCACATGCCGTCCCTACCCCATCTTCCTTCCCCTATGACATTTAAAATGTCAGAGGGCCCTCCATTTAGGCAATCCCTCAAATCAAGGCTTCTGCCTTTGTTAGTTGGAATTGAGAGACGTTCCAAGTTCTTGGAAGTTCAAGTTAACAGTTCAAGGACACACACAGCCCAGTTGGCAGCTATGTCTCTTAGTTTAATGTTGATAGCTCCTGTCAGTATTAATGTTTTAGCTACCAGTTCAGATTTTTTTTGTTGTTTAAAATGTGTTTTGCCCATATAATGCTGTGTTTTCTGTCCTTACAAAAAGTCAGCAGGTACCAGCTATAGAGCACAGGAGAACTAAGGCGAGGGCCGCCTGGGTGGACAACCAGGGGACCACTCTCAGGTGACAACACTGCGCACCCCGATTGTCCAGAATGACTACCACTAATTTCAAACTACTTTCACTTCATGTAAATGGATTGTCTTCCTCTATTAAGAGGTTGCATGTAATTTTGCACCTTAAAAAGACAAAGTCTGATATTATTTACATACAAGAAACTCACCTGTTGGATCTAGAACATTCCAAACTTTCTAAATTTGGGTACAAAGAGGTGCACTCCTCCTTCGGTCAGAATGGGAGGAGAGGGGCAGTTATTTTAATCCCCTCACATACCCCCTTTAGTCCCACTCTTTTGTGGAAGGACCTGGAGGGTCATCTGGTGATAGTACAGGGAACTATAAACAACAAAGTAATCACTTTGGCCAATGCTTACTTTCCTCCAGGGCTGGACACTTCCCAAATGAAGCTACTATTGGATAAAATTGTGCATTACACTAAGGGAATGCTGCTGCTGGCAGGAGGTTTTAATTTAACACCAAACCCGAATCTAGAGACCTCTAACCCCAGACCTCTCCAGCAAACTCCTACACATAAATATTTTAAAGAGCTGCTGGACGCTCAAAGTAAACTCTGAGAAACACAATATTTAGGTACAATTCAGCTTGCATTACATATATATTCTACAGATTTCTCCTTCTATTATTTATTACTAAGGAAATTTGGTATCCCGTGATAATAGCGCTAGCACATGGGCGACTGTCAAAACGGCAACCCATATGAGGGTGCTATTATCATGAACGAGCTGCTGGAATACCCAGGAGTGCGACTGCGAGGGGAGGGAAAGGGCGAGCGGAAAGGAATATAGCAAGGGGAAGGGGAGGGATAGGGAAGAGGGTTATTACTCTCTAGTGTGCCTGCTCCGCTGAGCCAACAATGTGATGCTGTCAGTAGGGAAGCTGGCTCTGATAAAGCAAGTCCTGGGTTTGGGGCTGGGAAATGTTCTTGTTCCTGTGGGTGCGGTATTAGCTGTGCCCCCTCCCCGACACACACCCCCCTGGAGTTGATAATCCATAATCAGGGGGGGCAGCCCCCGCACACTCACTTACAGTACTGTGTGTGTCCGGCTGCCTGCAAGTGAATATCGCAGAATTGCTTTTCGGTGCTAATGCACTTGCCGTAATAGCGATCGCCGTTTGATGATTGCTGTCATCACATGGGACTGGAAATTTGCATGAATACATGATCTTTATTCCTTAAGAGTTCATTTGCCTCTTTAGCTTACTCCCTACTTCAAGTCATGAACCTCTGTTATGACATCATAATCTGTTGCCATGGGAATATCAGTGATATCACAAGCAGTGAATTATTACCTCAGAAAGGGAGAATGCAAGAATAGATGAACACATCAGAAGCAAACATATGGTTTTCATGCAAATTACCTCAGTAATAAATAACTGAGAGGAGAAATACAGAACTAATGTGAAATAATAGCTGAGCTGCATCTAAATAATATGTTTTGTTAAAGTTCCCTTGAAGGCATCAGCTGCTCTTTAAAAGATTTCTTCAGCAGGCCCGGTGGTGTAGAGGGTTGAGGCACTGGCGCCTTCCCTTGACCCACCCCGGCGACCCGGGTTCGGGAATAGACTCAGGGCACCGGGGGGTGGCAAGGACTGAGCGTCCGATGGACTGCTCTCCTCTCCGGGGGTGGTATCGTGGAATGCATCGTTCAACCGCGGCCCCCAGTGGAGACTGGAGGCAGTGCCTGAGCATGCACTAAAAATGGAGGATGCTGAAAAAAACAGAGGAAAAATGACGCCTGAAGTGAGCAGCTTGATGGCCGTCCACAGTTTCGCCACGGCACCCGCCAGGATCCGTGTTCTGCGGGGAGTTGGGGGCTCCCTGCGGCCCCGCTGCGGGGGGGGGGGAGCCACAGGAGTCTGGGTGCCGCAGTAGAGGCAGCCGGCAGCTGGATGTCCCCGAGCTGGTTGCGAGGACGAGGTAAGGGGAGCATGTCAGGTGGCCAGGAGTGAAAAAGTGATAGCTATAAAAAAAAAAAAAAAGATTTCTTCAAGAGGTGGGGTCACTTACACCTTAGATCCCGGAACTATTCCCACTACTCGGCGGTCCATCAGACATACTCTTAAATTGATCACTGCTACATCCAAGTTGAAAATCTACAAAACTTGATGGAGTCCCAAATAGGGGATATTATACACTCAGACCACTCTCAAGTGCTCAGTTTCTGGGACATGAGTCTTCAAAAGCGTTGCACCTTTTGGCGCCTGAATCGTTACTACTTATGGTCCCAACAATTCAGTGAATTCCTAAATGATAAAATCAAAAAAATATTAAGGGACACATCATACTATACACAACCGCCCAAACGAAGAAGCTTTGAGAACACCACCACCACCACCACCACCTGGAAGATGCCCTGCATTTTTTACAGATGGCCCACAAGCAGAGGGACAGTTCAATACTCCCACTATTAAAACAAACTAAAGCTGACCTTGCTTTACTGTGCAAACAAAAAAGACAAATTGCATTAACCTTCTTAAAACAAAAATACTGTATTATGAAGTGGGACCAAGAGCTACCCCGCCTGTTAGCATATCAAATACGTAAACAGAAGAGGTACTCCACTATTACTTTTCTACCACACCCATTGGATGGCCGGCCCCTAACCAAGCTCCATGACACAGCAGACAGGTTTGCCTCATACTACACTGGTTTATACACCCCAGAAAGGGAAGTACCTCAGGCAGCGACAAATTCATATCTTCGCTCCCCTGCCTTCCCCCATTTAACCCCAGAACAAGGGGTCATGGAACCCATCTCCGCAATGGAGGTATCTCCAGATCAAAAACCCGAAAAGCTCTGGGGCCCGGACTGATTTGGGACAGAGTTTTATAATCCACCCAGGATCTTGTAATCCCTAAATTAGTAACCACATTCAACTCAGTACTGGAAGGTGACCCTGTGCCCCTCCTGGGCATATGCCTTCATTTCTGTAATCTTGAAACTAAACAAAACCCACAACTTTGTGGATCCCACCGACCTATCTCAGTACTGAACATTGACTACAAAATACTTTATGAGTATATTTGCTCATAGGTTAGACACCCTTCTCCTGCAGCCAACAGGGATAGACCAGACAGGATTTGTTAGATCCCAAACCACAACGGAGAACATCAAGTGAACTTTACATATTATACATGAAATGGACTCTTTAAAAAAAAAACTTAAGAGTTGTTTAGCCTAGATGCTGAGAAAGCAATCAGTTGGGTTTCCTGGCCATTCCTTTATGGGGTGCTGGGTGCACTGGGGTTTCCAAATTCACTTATCTACATACTAAAAAACATCTATTGTTCACCTAAAACTCGACAGGGGTACCCCCTATCTCCACTTCTTTTTGCTATGTATATGAAGCCATTGGCACAAAGGATAAAGGAGGCTAGGGGCGTTATGGCAATCACTCTTGGAGGAACTGAACATTGCATTGTACTCTGCAAAGATGATGTCTTGTTGTATCTGAGACCAGAGAATTTCTGCCAATGACTGATCACATCCTTGGGGAGTTTGGCCTTGTCTCGGTTACAACCTTAACACTACTAAACGGAATCATTAACATTTCATTACCAGCCATCCCCTGAGATCAGACGTCTCTTTCCATACAAGTGGGACCTTAAACTAAAATATTTGAGGATTTATTTAACAAGACGCCTATATATATAGTCCTATATATAGATGTCCTATAGGTCTTTGGCCTATAAAAACAATTATGTCCTTCTTACTAACCAATTGGAAAATTATTTATTACACTGGAACACTCTGCTCCTCAATCTCACCCTGAAGAGTGGAACTAATAGGAATGGTGACCCTGCCCAGGGCACTCTACCCTTTTCAAAACGTCCCCATCCCTCTTCCACATTGTGTCTTCCATCAATGGAATCAGGCCATCTCCAGATTCCTTTGGGCAGGACAGAGACCGCGTGTACGCTTTAAGGTATCACAATTACCAAAAGCAAGGGGTGGTCTTTTTCTCCCTAACTTACAATTTTATTATTGGGCAGCTCAGTTAAGCCATATACTAGCCAGACAACTCTTACCACTCACTCCTCACTGGATGGAAATAGAGCTTTCCTTGTTCCCTAACCCAGCCTACTTTAAAGCACTACAACATCCTACTCTCAATTCCCACGCTGTGCCCTTGGCCAACCTGTGGGTCCAAGGTTGGGTATGGCATTCCATTAAGAAATCACTCCATCTTACCCCCTTTTTAGCCCTATTGTGTCCAATTTCATACCTGGCAGGCTTTCAGCCAGCTCGACTGGACCATAAATTCCAAGAATGGGAGCATTACTCCCTTACATACCTGTATCAATTACTTAATCAAGGATCCTTTAAATCATTTGAGGAGGTGCAAAGGAAGTTTGAGTTCCTGAGATCAGACTTCTACAGATTCTTGCAGTTGAGACATTATTACCAGGCACTACCTAGGAGTGTTTAATTTAGATACACACCATCCACTGATTTCTAGGGTAACTGCATATATCCGCAATCCGGGGCTGGGGCATCTCGTTTCCTCCCTCTATCAACCTTTGCTAATCTTGAGTGAGGAACCCACCACCAACATACAAGCCCAATGGCGGGAGGAAACTGGTCTCCCTATACCATCCTGCCAAAATTCAGCCAGAATAACAAGTTCACACCAGTGGAGGCAGTATGCATGGAAACAGCTTATTAGATATTTTAGAATCCCTGCTATCACTAGACACTTTACCCCCCTCGGAGACGCCAGTTGTTGGTGTGGATGTGGGGAAACTCAAGCCCACCATACTCATATAATGTGGTCCTGCTCAAAACTGGAACCAGTCCACCTCCCAAGTCAAGCAGAATTGCAGGAGGTGTTTGGGAGAGGTTTAACATTAACAGCGAATTTATTTTTTCCTGCAATACCCAAGGGAATGTACAGACCCCAATTCCTGATATCTTGTGGGTATTCTTGTAACCACTGCTAAAAAGCGATTATCAAGGCCTGGCTTACACCCAGAATCCCCACTCTAAAAGACTGGCGGACCACAGTCAATCAGATATATCAGATGGAAAAAATCACATTTAGACTCAATGACCAGCAGAAGTGCACCTTGAGATGGACAAGATGGATTCTATATTATATGATGAAGGATACTAACTTTGTGCCATAATCACCCCTCACCTGCTCATTACATCAGTATTAAGAACCACCCTGGACCAGTTTATACCCACACAGCACATACGTGGGAGTTGGACTGACCTTCCTGGGTGCACCCCTCCTTCACCTCCTCCCCACGACATTACCCTCACCTGAAGTTCAGAGGCCACATGGTAAAACTCATGACTGATAAAACAGGGAGCCATTTGAACTGTGTTTTTCTTTAATAATTCCACCATCCACACTGTGTCAAAGGGTTTGGTGGGTCTAGTGTATCCCTCCTCTCCATAGTTATGCAGCCATTGGCAAAATGTGTACTTGTAAATTATTCTTCTTTGAATGATTATCAAGAGTAGCTTAACAATGCATAGAAAATGGTTATTGCCAACTGTTTAAAACTCTAATAAAAATAAGATACAAAAAAACCTTTTACATGGATACATTTCTCATCCTGTTCCCTTCCTGTCTGAAGCCATCTCATTTACCAGCTCAACAGTCCCCTAATTCTATTTAACTGTCTGTCTATCTATCTATCCCCCTCCCTCCATGTACAGATGAAAACAATACAGACGGTGAATTAAGCTGTAGTAACAACCCTTCCCCAACCAAGCCAAGGAATTTCAACCACCAGTGATGGTAGAGTGTGTGTGTGTTTGGGGAGGGGTTAAGTAAGCAATAAGACACAATGGGGATGCGGCTGTCATGGGTTAATGCACACCCACGTGCATAGTGAAGCACTAGGCACTTGCATGGAGCACTTTTGTTACCTGGCAGTACATTAACCCATGACAATCACCATCCCAGAGTTTCATATTGTGCTTATAAAAATGGATCTCCTGTGTTAAAAAGAGAGATGATAAAAAAAAAATACTTAAGTGTTTTTAAACTGAAAAATAGTCTCTTTTGAAGTCTGTCCCGTTATCCATGTTGGAGCTTGTCCCCGCTCTGTTGCAATTAGTGTACCCCATGTTTCTCATCAAAGCCTACTTATTATGTTTTAGGCTTGTTGTCTTCATTAATCTCTTGATTTTCATTTTGTTCTGGGTTACAGGAAGAGAGCGACTGATGTGACAAGCAAGTGAGAGAAATGGTGACTGCGTGCAAGACCCCCCCCCACCCACAAGGTACAGAGAATTACAGTTTCCTCAATCCCTCCCACTGCAGGAAATACCAACCTCATCATAATGTGCAGGCGGATATAACTGATATGGGTGCCTAAATGTTGCCCCAGTAAAAGTGGCAGTTATTAAACTGCTTTGGCAATTTCAGCCATAACAAGTAACAGGATGTCTGTTGCGGGGGCGACACTATACAGCGGCGAGATCAATTTAACACTCATGATACAGCTATTGTTTTTAAATGTATGCAGTATTTTCATTTTTGTTACTTCGGTAGTGGGCGAGAGAGAGGGAGGAGGCGGAGCTCTGTGTTGCCATGCTGCCTAGCTACACTATTTAGGCCTTAGTGGGCCATCTCTTGCTCCCTCTTACTTCTTCCCATTCCTTCCTACTATGGCCATGTGCCTGTCCTACCCTATCTTGATACACCTACTATTTTGGCCTGCACCACCTCATCTAGCAGTCTATTCCACTTATCTACCACTCCTTGGTGAAAAAGTGCTTGTCGACATCTTTCTTAAATCTTCCTCCTGCCAGCTTCGACGAATTCCTCCTCACACCTATGTTCTTGCTTTAAGGCGAAAATGCCTTCAAAATCCACCCAATTTATCCTGTGTAGGTACCTGGAAGTGTCTATCATGTCCCTTCTTGCCTTCCTGGTCTCTAGTGTTTATATGTCAAGGTCCCACAATCCTTCCTCATACATCTCCCCATTCTCCAAATCATTTTAGTTGCCCTTCTCTGTACTGCCTCCACCCTCTCACAGCCCTCATGCAAGTATGGACTGCAGAACCCTGCACAGTACCCCAGGTGCTGTCACATCAGTGATATGTATAGTGGGAGGATCACCTCCTTGCTTCTGATGTTGATTCCCCTGCCAGTGCACCCCAACATACTAACTGCCTTGCCTACAGCCTTGCTGCAATTTGCTGAAGATTTCAGGTTATCCAAACTTAAAACCTCCAGGTCTGCCGGCCCGGGGGCGCAGAGGGCAGAGGCATCCATGCCTCAAGTGCCGCCATGCAGGCAACCCAGGTTCGGGGATGGACTTGAGACACTGGGAGCTGGCTGGGAAGAGGAGGACTGAGCACCCAGAGGACTGCTCCACTCCTCTGGGGAGGGAGGGCTGTAGTTCCCAGCACCTGCCTGACCTCTAGCGGAGGCTCAGAGGTAGGCAGCTAGGGCCGGCAGCTTGGGGGCATGGAGGGTCAGTGGCTGTCAAAGTCCCATGCACGGTAGTGTGTGTGACCAAGTCTGGACAGCACTGCACATCCGTCCTCCATGGGCAGAACAGGGAAAATTGGGGGGCTGTGGAGCCCGAGCAGCAGTTTTTCTGGAGATCTGAGGAGACTACCCCTTGTTTGTCAAAAAGTGTACACAGCCTCTGACGACTTTGGGCACAGGAGAAACTATTTGAGACACTGGGCCACAAGCTGTAACTCCTGATCCAGTCAGTGACATCCCTAAACACTAAAGTAGACGACTTCAACAGCAGAGTGGCAATTTTAGAGACAACTGTCAAAGGATTAAAGGAGGAAATTAGCCAAATTAAAAAACAAGCCAATGCCTCTATGGGAGCCACAACTCTAGGGGAAAGAAAATCAGCACCTTCGTGCTAGGCTTGAGACCCTTGAAAACCAATCCAGGGCTGCTAATATTTGTATTATTGATTTACCCGAAGGATCGGAGGGAGATTACCATTTAACGTAACTTAGGGATTGGCTCACAGATAATTTAATATCTGAAGGGGTAGAGGAGTTGGGGCATCCAGAAAGCCTATAGAATCACCCCACGGGTAAGGCATCTAACTCGAACTACCTCGAACACTCATGCTGATTACGACTGGTATAGGGGAGAGAAAATATTAAAATATGCCAGGAAACAAGCCCCTTTATTTCAAGTTAACAACCAGATCCATTCTTCCCCGACATAAGTTATGCCATGTAACAGCGCAGGAAGCGCTTTGATGGCGTTTGGCGACAATTGAGAGCACTGGAGATGCCACACTCCATGATCTTTCCTGCAAGACTTTGGCTGGTATTCCAGAGTAAGGTTTATGTCTTCTCAGACCCAGTGGAGGCAGGAAAGTGGACCGATTCTCAGGTGGTGGTTGCAGGACTGGAACAGAGGACCAGATGGATGAAGAGGAGCTTCTAAGCCCTACATGACTTTCTTACCAAGAGGACTAGGCCTCAGTATTTCTAATTTAAAAACAAACAAAAAAATAAACAGTATTTTTCTTCCTCTGTTTTGTCTCTGTCCCTGGATGGTTAGTTACCCGGTTTGCCGTCAGGACCGTTTGCTCATATTCACTAAAACTGGTGTTTAAGGTAGAGGATTACCCTGCCTATTGTTTTCTATATTAGCAGTGAATTGCTCATTTACTGAGCCTCGATATGTATTAAAATAAGGATTATGTTTTTGTTGGTTTGGGGTAATGAGAGGAACATTTCCTAATTAACTCGGCATAGATTTTTGTTAAATTTAGCTACTGCAAATATACAGTTGATAGTTTAACATTAAGCATTTAACATGTCACCAATTCTTCCCCTTTTTTAAGGGGATACTGGCATTTTTGGACTGGACTTGCTGGGCAATCCTTCTATTTGAGGTATTTTTGCCATGTGGCTCATGGACTTCCTATACAGCACATATAAGGACTCAATGATGGCCTCAATTATTGTTAACCCTGAATGTTGTACCACAATAAGGCACATGCATGACAACCCTGTATCTTAGAGACTACTGTTTCTCAATGGTTATCAACTTGAATTGGTATGTATGCTTTATGTATTATGATTTTCTGTCATGCTTATATGATAGTAAAAATAAAGTATAAAAAAAAAAAAAAGAACAGGGAAAATGGTCAGGTGCAGCGCAGGATGACACCAACCCCTCACAAGCTCTGCACTGGGTAGAGGGCTTTTTTCAAAACTGGATCTGTCTGTTGGTGGTAAGGCACCAGCCATCAACCACCGCCATGGGGGGTAACTGTGGGAAGTACCAGCAAGAGGTAAGTCCCTGGGATGCCGTGTGACAGGGCAGGGATGGAAGTTGGTGGATGGCTAAGCCTGCACTGTGGTGGAGAAAAAGTCAGCATTAACAGCAAACAAAACAAAAAACTCCAGGTCTTCCTCCTTTGCTGTGCTTTCCAGTACCGGCTCACCAACTGATAACATTCTCAGGTTCCTTTTCCCGATGTGCATTACTAGACATTTTTTTGCACTAAAGCCTAGCTGCCAAATCTTAGACCACTTTACCAGTCTCCCTTGTTCCTCCCTTAGTGCTCTAATCTTTTCCTCACTGTCCACCCTTGCACAGGTTTCCATGTTGTCTCTGATAAGGCAAATCTTCCTCTATGACGCAAATGAACATGCTGAAGAGGACGGGGCTCTGCTGCAAGGTATGGCTGGAGATGCATTGTTCCTTGTATAATACACAATAACAGGAATTTAAGACTAGAAGGGACTCCAGGTTCATTGTGCCCCCACCCTTCATAAGCAGTGATGAATATACTTTGCAAACATATACTAATTTATAGGATTATCTCATTTCTAGGGATTGCCTCACCCACTCCAGCACCCATGGTAGCTGTGATTGCCAAGACCAACTTTGAAAGCCTGTGCTGCCCTCATGCTCTGTAACTGGATCCTGAACCAGAAGGAAAAAACAGATGATGCACTGTTCTGACAATTATCACTTGTGGGACTGACTACTCTTCAGTCCCCCCAACCTACTCCCTACCTGCTCTTTCCGGCTTCTTCCGCAGATACACAAGTCAGAAAATGTGAACAGAATTTTTTATTCAACCTCCTTCCAGTTACAGAAGATCCAACCCGCCTTTAGACAGCCACCCTCCATTTCTTTAGGAAACAGCAATTAGGAGGTGGGTCAAGAGATGGATCTCAAATCCATCTATTATACAACACAGAACATCCGTTACAAAGAAATAATTTGTTCTCATGGTTTATATTACCAGAAACCCTCAGTGGAATTACTTTCTTGCAAGTCACTAAAGCCCATCTATTGTGGATATGCATGATTCTAGAATTAGACTAGTCTACTTGAGCTGAATATCAGAGACTACAAGATTTTAACATTTTAATAGGATAGCATAATTCTCCGCTGAATTTTGAAACAGCATGGATGCAACTGTCACAAGGACAGAGGATGAATTAGATGGACTATTGATCTGAATCTGTCTCACAGATCCTATGTTTCAGTAATTTTACATACTATATAATACATGGTCAGCTCTTGTAATTC
Source organism: Neoceratodus forsteri (assembly GCA_016271365.2). Taxonomy (NCBI): domain Eukaryota; kingdom Metazoa; phylum Chordata; order Ceratodontiformes; family Ceratodontidae; genus Neoceratodus; species Neoceratodus forsteri. The sequence goes on along the minus strand of CM057453.1, from coordinate 104,899,235 downwards.
ACAGATAACCCATACACGTGTTTGTGTCACAGTTCACAGCTGTAACAACATAAATCCTGTAATCACAGTTGTGATGCTGGAACTGTGAATTATGGCTTTCTCAGAATGTTTGTGTCATTCAAACAGTCTGAAACGTTCCACTTACTGTTGAACATTTTGAGGTAAACAACACCTGCTTGAGTCGCATTCTACTGATTAGGAAACAACTTTATTCATATGAGGCAGTTTTAAAGGTTATAGGAAACATTTACATAGTTGACTGCCCTCCCAGATTCCTTTCCATGCCAGTTATGTATTCCGATATGCCTTGACCAGTTTTTGATAAATAATCCCAGTTTTGGGGTGTCCTCAGATATGCACAGAGTTCCATTCTCTTCAGTAGCCACTGTTCTTTTTTCCATATTTCTAAGATATTCCATAAAGTACAGTTACGAAGAACTTACCTATAACAGTAGATCTTCGAGAGAGGCTCCTGCAGGTAATAACCATTAGGACTGGCAGCCAAGCCGCTAGGACCTCACAGAAAACTTTAGCTAGCAGTGTCTGGCGGGGAACCGCCCACCCAATGTCACGTGACTGATGTCATTGTAGGACGCTATATAGTGAGTGGTCCCATGCCTGTCCTCCAGTTCTCCCACCAGAGACCTAGAAAGGTGTGACAGGAGAGAGGAGGCTCCTGGAGCTATATAAAAAGCTATACAAGAAGAAGTAGCAGAAGTAACACAGGGGGAAGGAGGGAGGGAAAGCAGTACCTACTGCAAGAGCCTCTCAAAGATCTACTGTTACGTTAAGTTCTTAGGTAACTGTACTATCTTACTTTGAGAGGGCTCTTGCAGTAGGTAATAACCATTAGGACTGAATCCCAAGCAGTCAAAGTCAGACAAGTCAAACATAGGAGGCAGAAAAAGGTCTGCAGCAGGCAGGGATCTAAGATAATAGCTCCTGAAGGTCGGCTAAACCAAAGCCCATCCTGTGCCTAGAAGCAATGTCCAGACAGCAATGCTTAGTGAAGGTGTGGACAGAACTCCAGGGGCTGCCGCGACAGATACTGGCAGCAGAGACATTCCTGAAACAAGCAGTAGAGGGCAGCCATGCCTCTGGTTGAATGCCCTTGACTTCCCCCAGAAGTGGCTTGTTATACTTCTGATAACAGAAAAGAATGCAGTTTGCCAACCATCTGGACAAACATTGTTTAGAAACAGCAGCGCCCTCTCTTTTGGGCGTGAAGGAAACAAACAACTGGTCTGTTTTGCAAACAGATTTCGTCCAGTTAGTGTAGTAACGCACATTTCTATGTACATCTAAGGTACGCAGGATTGCTTCCCCCTGACTGGAATGTTCAGGGTAATACACTGGTAAGTGTATGGGCTGATTCAAAGTAAACTTAGAAACCACTTTTGGCAAAAACTTAGGATTTGTACGCATAGCCACCTGGTCTCTGTGAAAAATTAAATAAGGCTCCTTGCACATCAGGGCCTGAAGCTTGGAAATCCTTTGAGCAGAAGTAATAGCAACTAAAAAGAGCACTTTCCAGGAAAGGTAGCGCATGTTGCAACTTGCTGCCGGTTCAAAAGGAGGCAGTGTGAGCTTCTCAAGAATGAAATTCAGGTCCCAGAGAGGAGCAGGGCTCCTGACTGTGGGGTTTCAGATGGAGGATCTCTTTCAGAAAGGTTTTGGATACCTCCAACTGAGCTACAGTTTTGCCATCCACCGAAATGTGGTAGGCAGAAATGGCAGACAAGTGGACCTTCAGAGTAGGGCCCAGGTCGGATAGATTCAGCATGTACTCCAGGACCCCTGGAACTGGGCATGAGAAGGAGTCCCAAACCTTTGATGTGGCTCAGATGGAGAATCTCTTCCATTTCGTAGCAGAAGTAGATTTCGTGGATGGTTTTCTGGCCTTCATGAGGACCTGAGCCACTCTGGAAGATATTCCAAATCATGAAGCAGCTATGTCAGCAGGTGCCATGTGTGACGGTGAAGAGACTCGAATCCCGGATGGACCAGTGTGCCCTGCTCCTGTGTCAGAAGATCCTGGCAGATGGGCAGAGGAATTGGAGGTTCCAACATCAGCTGCTGAAGCAGAGAGAACCACATCTAGCAAAGCCAATGAGGGGTGATCAGGATCATGTGTGCCCCTGCTGCCTGCAGTTTCAGCAGCACTCTCTGCAATAGTGGAAAGGGAGGAAATGCGTATAAGCATCTCCCTGTCCAGCAAAGAGACAGTGTGTCTCACCAGAAAACACCACGCCCTGGAATGAGCGAGCAGAAACTGGGTAGTTTTGCACTGGATGGAGTTGCGAACAGATCGATTTCTGGTCTGCTCCAAAGCTCGAAAATGTCTTCTAACATTGACTGTTTCAGTTCCCACTCGTGAGCTCTGGCTTGGGTGTGGCTGAGACTGTCCACTAAGACGCTCTAAATGCCCGCGACTCCACGATGCCGTGAGGGGGTAAGGAGCGCGCCTCCCTGTTTGTTCAGGTATCAGACCATGCACATATTGTCTGTCTGGATCGGGAGAGATCCTGGTCTGAGGAGGGGCTGAAAAGCCTGTAAGGCATATAGCCCTGCTCTCATCTCAAGGACATTGATGTGTAGAGGGAGTTCTCTCTGAGACCAGGACCAGAGTCCTGTGATCCCCTAAATCAGCTCCCCAACCCAGACCCGAAGCATCTGTCGTAAGGGTCTGTGTGGGGGGAAGTGGCTGAAAAGGAACACCTCTGGTGAGGTTGTCTGGGTTCTGCCACTACAGAAGATCTTGGACCATCAGACTGGCGACCAAGATCATATGATCTAGGTCGTCTGACCTCTGATCCCACTGAACCCAGTGTGTCCACTGGGTGATCAGCATGTGGAGCCTGGCCAGGAAAATGGTTGGGATGGCAGCTTCCATAAGACCCAGAAGATGTAAGACTGATCTTGCCGATGTCTGGCACTGGGAGTCCACCAGGTTGGCTCATGCTTGTAGAGCCTCCACTCTGTCTTGAGGAAGGAAGGCTTGACCTGGACTGTATCCAGCACTGCACCAATGAATTGCAGGCGCTGTGATGGGGACAGGAGGGACTTGGGGTGGTTCACTGTGATGCTCACTTGGTTGAAGAGGTCCAGGGTAGCAGACAGGGAAGAAACTAGACTGTCCCTGGATGGGGCTGACAGGAGCCAGTCGTCGAGGTATGGGAACACATGGATGCCCCGATGGTGTAAAGCCGCAGCCACCACCGCTAGGCATTTCGTGAACACACTGGGTGCCAACGAGAGGCCAAAGGGGACAGCTTTGAACTGGAAGTGCTCCTGGAATATGAATCTTAGGGAGGAAAATAGGGATATGCAGGTAGGCATCCTGCATATCCAGGGCGCAGAGCCAGTAACCCTGTTGTAGCAAAGGAAGAAGACCTGGGAGAGTCATACGAACCTCTTGTATCTACATAGAGGTTCAGGTTGTTTAAGTCCAATATTGGACGGAGGTCGCCCATCTTTCTGGGCACCAGGAAGAAGTGGGTAATATCCCTGCCTACCTGGGTCTGAGAAACGGGTTCTATGACAGGTTTTCTTAGCAGAGATTCGATCCTCCCTCATGAGGGAAGATGCCCTGAGGGTAGTGAGAGCTGTGGTCTTGAGCTATGAGCTGAAGTACCCATATATCCAAGTGATGGCCTCCCAGACCGGGTAGATGGTTTGCAAACCTGCCTCCTACCGGTTCCTCCTGAATTGTGGGAGGAGGGCGGGAGGGCCTGACGCAAGTCAGAAAGCGGAAGGAAGGGTAGTAGGAGCCACCCCAGAGGCTCTCTGAGACTTGGCCGGGGGGGGCTGTACCTGCTGTGGGAGCCCGACATTTAATCTGATGTCGGCTGGGTTGTTGCTTTTGCTGACGCCTCTGTTGCTGATGAAATGGCTGCTTAGGCTTGCCAGGAGGTTTGTACATGAACTGAACCAAGCAAAGGGCTTTCCCTTGTCTTGCAGGACAGTTATAATGTCTTTGATATCACCGCCAAAGAGAATGGGTCCCCGAAAGGGGCATCTTGAATGGCAGACTGGATTTCAGTGCCAAACCAGAGATTCTCAGCCATGAGTGCTTACAGGCTGATGGCGGCCATGCCGCAGGCTGAAGCATCCACTGCATCATAAGTGGCTTCAGGGCATGATGGCTGACTGATCTGGCTGTTCTGACTGTTTGGGCAATGTCTGATTTTAGCTCAGAGTCAGGCAGAGCCTCAATTTTTGACCCAACTGGCCCAAGATCGATTTCTGATAAACTACCATATCAGCCACATAGTTAAGGACTCTAATGGCTAAGGTAGAGGACAAATAAAACTTGAGTCTAAATTGGTCCAGGACCCTGGACTCCTGGTCCGGAGGACAGGTGCTCAGGTGTTTTGGTTTGGCTGAGTGGTCATGGGCCATGCTGATGACCACTGAGTCAGCTTTTAGGGTGGACGTAAAGGTGGTCTTTTCCTCAGGAGTGTGATAAAGACGATCAGCCTTTCTGGGCACAGCGCCAGAGAAGAAGGCTGTTTACAAATAGTGGAGGCCAAGTCTTCGTGAGGGCCTATCCACGGTGGAATGAGAGTAGGAGACTGATCCATTAAATCAAGGTGCTCAGCGAGCCTCTGACATTGAGAATCTAGATCCTCTGATTTCCAGTCGATGCTTCTGGAATCTTCCTGAGGAGCTCCATCAGGAAGGGTCCTCTGGAGGAGATCTGGGAGATCCTTTGGTTTAGGGTCCTCTGGGATGGGGGACTTGTAATCCGAGCCCAAAGGGGATGAATCTGACTCTGAGATCCGACTCCTGTTGGATGTTCTATCCCTAGGAAGGGGAATCTTGACGGCAGTAGAGACCCCCCTGGAATGGTCTGGTAGAGTGACGGTCTCGTGAGACCTACCAGAAGTCGAAGCACGAGATTCTACTGATGAAAAAGACCGTCCTATAAGTTCTGAGGGGACTGTCGAAGGTGTAACCACCTGCGGATGTCTGTTAAGTTCAGTGGTAAATTGAATGTTGGCTTCATTCCACCAAGAGTGCAACATCGCCTGCAAGTCCACCTGAGGCTGGGGTGGAGGAGGCTGAAACACCATGGTATACCCTGTTGGTGGGAAAACTGGCGCAAGGTATTGAGGCATTGTAGATTCTGGCATCAGGTAGTTCGGAAAATAGCCCGGCGTCTGGTGCCTGGGAACACTGGCGACTGGTACCCCAGAGTGGGATAATACGGCACCGGGTAGCCTGGCATCGGATAGCTCAGCAGAGGACCTGCTGGAGGAACCAAGGGACCTGGCTGAGGACCCGACGGAGGGGGGGGTGAAGGGACTGGAGGAGGGCCCGATGGCAGAGCCGAGGGACTCAGTTGGGGGCCCGAAGACTCAGTGGCAGGACCAGGCAAAGTAAGGTCCGGCACTGGACCTCCAGGAGGAAGATCCTATGTCTGCCCTTAAGGGCTGGAGAGTCCTACTGGACTCTGGGGAACAAGAGGCCCAGATGGGGTAATGTCAGGTATTGGCGCCGGTCCCGGAGAGGCTCAGGCTTTGGGCAATTTGGCGTCAGCAGCGGAATGGTGCAGGCGGGCGGTGTCGCTCTCCCACCTGCTCCAGTTTGCAAGGGAAATGGAGGGTCCACCCCGAGAGGTGGAGGAGTGTCCTGAGAAGGCAAACCCTCCCAGGAGGCTGTAGCACACGCAGCAGCTGTTCCAGAGACTGGCACCAGGCCTGTTGTCGGGCCTGATGGAAGGATCTGGGGCTGGGCACCAACTTATCAGTGATGGCCGGGCAGTCAAGCCAACAACGAACTTATCAGCCTGGTCACTCACTTTAGACCCAGTGGTTTTAATGGGCTTAAGAGTAGCAGGTGTCTCCGGTTTCCTGGAGACTCCTGCCGGAATCATAACTGTAGGTAGCTCTGTGGGGCACCAACGGCTGCTCCATGGTGGCAGTAGCAGTCTTGGCTGGAGGAGCACTTCCCTCGGAGGGGAAGGCCACTTGGTGTCCATGGTCCCTTGGGGGGGGGGGAGGAGTCGCGGACATGATGGAAACTGATCCCGGTCCCGATGTCTCTCCTTGTGATGTCCCTCCAAGCAGATGAGGAACTCCTGAGTTTCTGCAGCTCCTTCTCTATGGATGGCATTGTTTGTTTTAAAATATGGGCTTCCAGGGCCTGTTGACAGAGTTTCCGTGTGGCCTGACTGAAGCTCTGGCAGGCCTCACAGTCCTCGGACTTGTGCTCTGGTCCCAGGTAGAAGAGTCACATCGAATGGCCATCTTTGTGAGGGAGCTGTGATCCGCAGGAGTCACAAATTGGAAGGTGTCGGAGAAGACATAAACGAATCTTAGAAAAAACTAAAATACTATTTTAAATAAAGAAAAAGCGAGTAAAACACTCATAGAAAATGGTGTCGACACTAGCAGCATTCTCCACAAGGTCCAGCATGTGCAGGTGGATGGCAGGAAAGAACTGGAGGGCAGGTATGGGGACCGCTCACTATATAGCATCACGCCGACATCGGTCACATGATGTTGGGTGGGCGGTCCCCCCCAAACATTGCTAACTAAAGTTTTCCATGTGGTCCTAGCACCTGGTGGCTCAGTCCTAATGGTTATTACCTACTGCAAGAGCCCTCTCGAAGAAAGATCATCAGTTACACCATTCCATGCTATTCATCTGAATGGCCTGGAAAGTTGTTACTGATGTCACAGAATGTACAGGCGGTGTAAAAAGAGGGAGCAGCAACTGATGAGGAGAGAGGGATTCAGGGTAGTTACTAAGGGCAAAAACTAGATTAATTCACAAAAAAAGGTCAAAGCACATCAGAATATTGAATAGACACTTAAAAGGAAAACAGGGCATCTAGAGGTGTTTAAATCTGTGTCATATCACCTTAAACCATATTAACATTGTCTGACCCTATATTATGAAATGGGTGGAAAGAATGATGGCTCCTGACTGGCAAGAAATTTTCAGCCAGGCCATTATCCAAGCACAATAACCTGGCTGAAAGTAGCTCAACAAAGAAATGTTTTAAAAAATACCTCCAATTGCCGGCCCGGTGGCACAGAGGGCTGAGGTGATGGCGCCTTACCTTGTGCTACGCCAGCGACCCGGGTTCGGGAATGACCTCTGGTCACCAGGGAGCTGGCTGGAGCAGAATTGAGCTTGCTCACCCCTCCATGAGCGGCTGCCCACTTGTCTGTAGTCCCGCTCCACCGGGGAGGTCCGTGGGCACGTGGGTGGTGCAGAGCGCGATCAAGTCAGGAGAGGCAGAAGGCACCAGATCCTGGCGTAAAGGCAGACCTCCATGCGCCGCATACGCATGGGCATGCGGCGGCCTTGGGGGAGAGAAGGAAAAGTATATAAGGGAAGAAAGAAAAACTCCAATTTATTGAAAAGGGCCCATTTCATAATTGCAATAAGGAACTCGGGGGTCGTGGGCTAACAGCCCTTCTCAGGTAGTGGAAGCACTCCACTTTGCCTTGAGCTTACTCCACCGGAGGTGGTCCGTTATCCCACTATAACGCACCCCATCATGCCTTATTGCTTAATTATACAAAATAAAAACAGTCAAACTACAAATTACAAGGCTTTGCATGTACACAGTAATATGTAACTAACAACTGTGAAATACATATAGAATGGATGATGAGCAACTGTGAATCTCAAGGCTGTGAATCTCAAGGCTGTGAATCCCTGCTTTTTTGTGTGACATTTACAAACTACCTACTCAGCTTCACTCGGTGGCATAGGCTGTAACCAGAACCCTTGATGAATTTACACCTTTGTAATTCACAGATGCCCATCATTTAGTATATAATTCACAACTGCCAGTTACTTAATACTGTTCATATTCAAAAGAACATCACTTAAGAAGATTCATTTGAGAAGGAGAAAGTCTAAGCAGCATTCCGAGCAAACCGAAGGACAACCTCCCACCACAGTACAGTACCTGGACAACCATGTCTAGTCCATGCAGTGACCATGAAGCACTGCTACCTGGTTTGTAGAAACTACAAGGAAGCCACACTCTATGATAAAGTTAATTTAATTGGTGTAAGGTGGAGTGTCCTGTCCGACTCTACGTCAGGGCCAATTAATCGTGGATGCAGTCCAGGATGGGTTCCTGGTCCAGGGACTGACCAAACCTACCAGAGAGGGAGCCATCCTAGATCTGGTACTAACAAACTGTGACCTTGTCAAGAACATCAAGGTAGAGGAACCCTTGGGGAGCAGTGACCACTGCACCATGCGGTTGTAGGTGAATAAGGAGAAGGAAAATGAAAATTATGTACCTACCGTAATTCTTGATCTTTCTGTGCATCTTCACCATTCATCACAGTTGGGTATGTGGCCGGAGGTCACGACCCCGCAGGAGCGCCTTTTATTTTTGGATGGGCGGAGTTGATGCATCATCGTTGCCACCCTCGTGGCCGACGCACTGCGTGGTTCTCGCAGGTTGGGCGTTAGGTGTCGCTGACCCCACCCTCCTGCCAGTTCTGAGTCACCGTGAGAGTAAGAAGCAGGTTGGGAGCGTGGGACAAGGAAGTCCAAAGGACAGACAAAGGAAAAGATATAAGAACCAAAAGGAGAAATAAACTACAGAGGACAGATGAGGAGAGAGACAGAAAACTAAGGGATTGGGAGGCCCCAATCTCTGGAAGAAAGGAAGAAAAGAAGAAAGGAAGGAAATGCTAACTAAGTGGGAGAGGAGGGGGACAAACTGATGGCCCGCAGTCTGGTCCCAATCTGGGAAGGACTAGATTCTCAGAAGGACTTACTGCCCGGGGAGTTGCAAGCCTGGATAGGCCGCCAAAACCAAGGCACAGGGTTTGGCAAGCATACTCTGGCAGAGTGACACAATGTCAGAGCATAAGAAGGACTAGGAGCCAAAAGCTGTACCCCTCCCCTGATCAACCAAATAGGAAAAAGGAGGATTAGACATCAGGTCAAGATTCAGAGGAGTAGAGGGGCAGCCACCACTCATTCTACCCCAAAGGGGTGGAAGCCGAGCGATGATGGGATAGCCCCTCTTACTCCTTCCCTCTCCAAACAAAAGGAAGAAAATTCTCTGTGTGGCCAAGATCACCACACCTGACCAATGGGGTGGGGAGGGAGGAGAAAGGGCACACAGAGGAGGGGACCCAGAGACTGAGGCCCCAGGGGATGGAGGGTGGATTTTGTGATGAATGATGAAGATACACAGAAAGATCAAGAATTACGGTAGGTACGTAATTTTCATATCTTATCTGTGTCAGTCTTCACCATTCATCACAGTTGGTGAGTACCAAGCCCTCGAAGGGGCCAGAGACCCTAAAGGACTAAGTCCCTTAGCTCCCAGTTGGGGAGAAAACACTGAGAGGAGAACCACTATGGGCCCGGTGAGGCCCGAGACTGGAGAAGAGGGACAGGGACTCCCAGAGGGGGCAGAAGGTTGCCCTGACAGATGCCGCCTCACTCTATGGGAGAAAAGGTGGGTTCTCTGGTAGGCGGAGGAAATCGCCCTACGCCGGGCCAAGGGTGACAACCAGGAAAGATGAGCCATGCCATCCGCCTAGTGCAGATTGCTGTCCCTAGGAACCAGGAAGCTACCTTGTAGGCGTGGTAAGATGCCCTCGCTTGGTGCCTTGCTAGCTCCAGGCCACGTGCAGAGTGTGCAATGGCTTGTCTGGTTACCTCCGACTCAGGCAAGGAGGCTAGGAGTTGACCTAGCCTGGACCACAAGAACCTATCATAGGAAGCATAGTGAGCCTGATGAGCAGAAATCAACCATCACTGCAGAGTAAGTCCCCCCACCCGCGAAGTCAAAATCCGCGGAATCTTGATCTGGGGGCCGGTCGCGGTGGAGGGCGCGAAGCCCATCGGGAGTGTCCAGCTGCATCAGTCCTGACTGAGGATGAGGCATACAACCTGGAGACTCGGGGGGGCACAATACCTCTGGCTCAGATCCCTTGGGGCTGGGACTCCGGAAAAAGGTTGTTGCCAGAACCGCAATGATGTCTCCTAGAAAGGAGCAGGCCAGGTGAGCACCACAAGGGTGGCTGCACTGAAGTCGCCTAAAAAGGCACATGTCGAATGCTCCGGATTGTGTTGAGGAGTGGTTGGGGTGATACACAGGTCTTCCATCATCCTCACGAGGAAGCGCTGATACTCGGTGAAATCAGCAGCAGGGGAGATGTGGACGGAAGGTTCCTCTCCCCTAGAAGAGGAGGAGGATGAGGAAGCGGAAGACCTTGGAGATCCAAAGGTTGACTGCTCAGGGGGAGGGTGGAACACCCACTCATCCATGGCCCCGACATAAGTAGGGAAGTGAGCAGCCGCACCCCTAAACTGTTCCCAGGAGAGAGGTCCTGTAGGACCGCGAATGCCTGGGAGGGCAGGAGATGGCGAAAGAGGAAAGGGAGCCATTTCCACAACAGAAGAGGAATGTCCCCTGCCTGGACAAGAGATTGCACTGGAAGCATCCAAGGGAGGAGGAGTTCTGGGGAGCCCAACAGCAGACAGCTGATCAACCACGCTGGAACTGCCTAGACCGTGCTCTGAAGAATCCCCTGTGAGGTGACTGGGCTGTGTAAGCCAAAGGACAGTCTCTTCCCTCCAAAGACCAGGGCACTCTCGAGGAGACCAAGAAGGAAGAGCAGGGGTCCGCTGCAACTCCTCCCCAAACCTGGGCTGGTCCCAGAGAAGGGCCGCCTCCTCGAACCCTGGCCCCTTGACCCTCAGAGTCCGAAAGAGCTCTCCACCTTGAGAACACCAACCTGGGCAGCTGGCAACCCTGGTCGGTCCCAGAGGAGACCACCCAGGGATTAGCACCCTCTTCGGCCCTAAAGCTGGGCGATCCAAGCACACCACGAGGGGTATCCCAACCGAGGAGGCAGGAAACCCTCCAAGTCTAGGCTGCAGGGCAATAGTAGCCTGAACCACCGCCTGCTGGTCAGCACCCCAGACCCCAGACTCGGGGGCTACCGCCCGCTCCTCAGAGGGAGGCTGGTTCCGTCAGCCGGGCGTAGTTACCAAGGTGTCCACATGGGCTGCCAACTCAGAAGAGTCGGACAGCGGGTTCAACCAGACTCAAAGTCCACCTCTGAAGAGGTAGAGACCATAGTCCAGTGCCAGACCATACAAGGACGCCTGCTCCTGTCTGGAATGAGGAAGTCGCCAATCTGGTTATCCGCACCAGAGTCGGCACGAACTCCCCACCAGCACCATGACAGGCGCCCGAGGAAGAGACAGGCCGAGGCGGCAGAACTGGAGTCGACACCAACCATGGCGCCGTCCCCTCCACGACACCGTGAACAGCACCAGGGTCAAGGACAGCACAGACAGCGACACTGAGAGCAAGAGCAGCACCTCCCGCGGTGCCGTGGCCCTGCACAGCACCGGAGCTAGACACGGCGCTGTCCCCAATCCACGGTGCCGAGACCAGAAACAGTCAAATCACGCGCAGTACAACTTCCCACAGTGCTGCCAGTGCTATCGGCGCGTGAACAGCATCGACAGCAGAGACAGCGCCAGATTGGCGTCGACCATGGTGCCATGAACAGCACCAGGTCCAAAACAGCACTGACGGAGGACGATCGAGGAGGGGTGCGACCCAGGCTTTCCAGCCGAGAACGACACCGGGGAGCCCGCCCGAAAGGGCAATAGTCAGCGGTGCCTCCAATTCGGGAATGACTGGCCTCCTGTGCACCGCCGGAAGGGGCTTCTGCCAATGTGACACTACAAAAGGCGGAAGCCCCTCCTCCGCGCGTCTGTGTAGAACTGGGAGGGGACCCAGAGGAAAGGCCGAGTGACTGCGGCGTGGCCCGAGTGAGCACCCGTCCCCCGAAAGTCAGCGGAGCTCATCCAACTTTCCAAATGCATTGTTCCAAGACACGACGATCCACAGAGAAACAGGCGTTGCAGGAATCCATGTCATGAAGCGGGCCAAGACACGTAAGACAACGATCATGCTGGTCTGTAATGGAGTACTTGCGGCCGCATGGCCACCGATGCATGGGAGGCCACCCCGCTTTCAGCGACTTTTTGCCCTCTGACCTAGACATGATCGACGGTAAATAGAGTGAAAAAAACAGACTCGATGTTGATGAAAATATTAAAGGTACAATCTTACCAGGCAGCGCGCCAAGTAGGGCAAAATGCAACCAACAGGTAGATAGGCATCGACAGACGAAAACTACGCCCAAGTGCATAGTTTGTTTGAAGAGCTCCTCACGAGTGCAACCTCTACAGCGGAGACAAAGAACTGGCGGGAGGGTGGGGTCGACGACACCCTAACGGCCAACCAGCGAGCGCCACGCAGTGCATCGGCCTCAAGGGCAGAGCTGACGGTGTGTTGACTCCGCCCATCCCCCCCCAAAAAAAGAGCTCCCGCGGGGTCATGACCTCCAGCCACATACCCAACTGTGATGAATGTTGAAGATTGACACAGATAAGATCAGCAAGCACTAAAACTAAATTGCTGGACTTTAGGAAGGCGGTCTATAGGAAAATGGGAGAGATATTGAAGGGAACCCTAGCCCGTCTTAAGATTAGTATGGGGGTGGATGCTAACAAGACTGCCCTGAGTTCCAGCAGATTGATGTGAAGCAGGGACTCTGGTTTGGATCATGAACTGTGGACAGTATTCTCCTCTATGTGTGCTCCCCACCCTAGGAGGGATGCATCCGTGGTAAGCACCCTGGAGGGTTGTACTTGTAGGAAGGAACTCCTGCCCGAGGTCCTCTTCTTCTAGCCACCACTGAAGAGTCTGCACGAAAGTTTGGGTTACTGGGACCAGCTTTGACAGTGAATCTTTCTTTTGGAGCCAGTACTGTCTTAGATGATACTGAATATCTCTCATCTGAAACCTTGCTCCTAGCACTGTAGCTGTTGATGCTGCCATGTGGCCCAACAACTGTAGGAAGTGCCTGGCAGGCCTGAGGCTACAAGGTTTGAAAGAGCTTGCCAACTGTACCAAGTTGCTTGCCCTTTCCTGTGGAAGAAAAGCTTTTCCTTTGACTGAATCCAGTTGAGCCCCTATGAATTCTTGGAGCTGCACCGGTTGCAGCACTTCTTCTGATTTATTAACAATCCCAGGGACTGCAGAGGATCCTGTGAGAGTGCCAGGGACTGCTTGACATTTTGAGGAGTTTGCCCTACGACTAACCAGTCATCTAGGTAGGGGAATACTGCCACTCCTTGTCTCCTTAGGTGTGCCACAACTACAGCTAGACATTTTGTGAACACCCTTGGAGCAGAACTGCAACCAAAAGGCATTGCCCTGCCTGAGGGCAGTTTGAACCCGAGAAATTATCTGTGTGACTGCCTCACTGGAATGTGGAAGTATGTATCCTTGAGATCTAGGGATGCAAACCAATCCCCTCGCTTTAAAATGGGCAGAACGGTAGACAGAGTGACCATTTTGAATTTTGGTTTCAGTAAATGCTTGTTCAGATGTCAGAGATCCAATATGGGTCGCCACTCCCCTGTTTTCTTGATAGTGAGGAAGTACCTTGAATAGAAGCCTTTCTCCCTCTCCTGCAGAAGAGCTGGCTCTATTGCCCCTAGGAATAGGAGATGTAATACTTTCTTCTCTAGCAACAGAGTCTCTGCTGGGGAGGAAGGTCGAAAAACCTTTGCCCTCAGCCTTAGTTTTAATTTGAAACTGAAGACCAGACCTTGGCCCACTACCTCCAGGACCCACTTGTCTGTAGTAATGGATTTCCATTCCTGGAGGTAGTGGGCCAACCTGCCTCCTACTGGTACCGGGGAGGTGACCCGAGCAGACCTCTCAAGGTGTCTGCTTAGGTTGGGAAGCTGGGTGAGTGCTGGGGCTATCCGGTTGCCACCCCTTTTGCCCCTGCCTCTAAAGTAGCCCCTCTGTTGCTGGTACTGGGGGTAAGCTTGGGGCTGAAAGAATGGCCTATAAGACCTGCTTCTGGGACCCCTGGCTGGCTGCTTATGGGGTGTAGATGGCTTCTCTCTAGCAGCAGCACTTTGATAGGCTGTTTTGTACTTGTCCATTTTCTTTATGTAAGCCTCTGTCTGCTCACCAAACAGAGACAGAGGCTCACAAGGGAAGTCCATTACTTTGGACTGGGTGTCCAGAGTCAGGTTAGTTGTCCTGAGCCAGGCAACCTTCTTAGCGATACAGAAGAGGCCATTTGTCTGGCAGCGGTATCATTACTGTCTACTGCCATATGAAATTGCACTTTAGATGCCTCTATGCCCCTTTTTGCAGTTTCCTCCAAATCTGCTGCCATAGGGGCTGGTACTGTCTTCGTGATTTCCATCACAGTGTTCCACAAAGTCCTCTGATACCTTGCAACATAGGCCATATAAGATGCCTGCCTTACTGCAAGAGAAGACCCCAGGTACTGTTTTTTTGGCAATGGAATCTATCCTCCTGGAGTCTTTGTCAGGAGGATGTGAAGCTAAAGGAATGCCAGCCTTATCACAGGCTGTAGCCCACACCACTCCATAATGGCTAGGGTGCCCAAACAAGAACTCTGTCTCTCCCCCCCGCCCACCTTAGCCACCCAGTACTTCTTATCCACTCTTCTTTCCAGGGGTGGAATGGAAGTGGGGGTATGCAGTACTTTCAGGACCTGTTTCTTTAGGGATTTATGGATGGTCAACAAAACCCTTTTAGGAGGTTGGCACATCCATCATCTCTTTGTCATCTTTTTCTTCCTCCTCATCAGTAGTATCTTGAGTGGGAAGGTCCAAAGACAGAGCTACTTGCCTAATGAACTGAAAATGAGATGTATAATCCTCAGTTCCCTTAGCAGGAGAGTCAAGTCTGTGAGGATCTCAGGAGATATCCGGTTCAATGGGCTCCCCATAGTCCTCTTCTTCCTCATCATCATGCTCTTCATAATATTCCTCTGCACAAGCCTCCACTTCTGGTTCCACTGAACCGGGAACCGAAGCAGAGCCTGCAGTAGCCAAATGCAGTCATTTATCAACTGGGACTGGACTGGCCTGCAAAGACTAAATTATGCGAATCGCATTCACCATCTCCTCAGCGGTTGGGACCAGTGCCTTCGGTTGCGGTTCAACTGCTGTCTGTTTATCTTTCTTTTTTCTTTTGCCTGAATGCCTCGGGTCAGCGGCCGGTTCAGCAGATCTCTTTTTAGTAGATGAAAGTCACCCTTGTCAGAGGCTGGTCCTCAGTACCTTATACTTCCTCACATTACCTCTGAGCCATCCCCATCTTCAAGGGGCCCAATTTGAAGATAGAGGGAGGCGGCTCGAGGTATCTGAAGAAATATTTCTTCTGAAGAGGGTTGTAGATGCATGGAACAGCCTTCCTGAGGAGGTCGAGAGTCAAAAACAGTGGGGGAATTCAAGAATGCATGGGACAGACATAAGGCAATTCTGGTGGGGGTAGGAGGAAGTAGGCTGTTGGTTAACTAGGATCTGCAGCTTATCCATTAGGTAGGGAACTGGGTAGACTAGGTGGGCCAAGTGGTCCTTATCTGCCGTCAAATTCCATGTTTCTATGTTATGAGTGTCTGCTACCGGTTCAGAGGTTTTCTCATACATTTTCTCCTGCAGTTGTTTAAGTCGCCTATCAAGCGTCGACTGAAGGAAATTTTTACAAATTTCATAGTCTTCCTTGAGGTGGTCAAACCCCAAACAAATAACACAAATTAAATGAGGATCTGCTTTAGTGAACGGTTCTCCAAACTCTGTACAATGTTGGAAACCTGTGGGGCCCGTTCGTTTCTTAGGTTGTGACATTTCTCGGTTGGTTAGAACCGAAGTGAACCAAGCATTACCTCGGTAATTTTTATAAAAAAATTTAAAATAACTAAACCGACTTTACGGATGGTACCAAAAGTAAAATAAATAAATTCAAACCAAATCAAGGCATTGGGTCCTTCCGGTTAGGGAAAACCGAGGGAAACTGATAAAACTTACCAAATTAACAATATCCAACTAATTCTACCTGAACCAAGGACAGTGCTTCAAAAATCAAGGCAAATAAAACGGACTACAATTTAACAGAAAAAAATAACTTCTTCAGATGAAGTGAAGGAGAGCTCTCCAGAGACTTCTTACTGAGGCAAGCGGAGTAAAGAATCTGATGGTTGCAGGAAGTGCAACCAGGGACAGTGATTTGAAAACCGAGCTCGAGCCTAACATTCCATCATTAGCATAGGTTCTGTTAACCATTTAGGCTCTGCGGCAGTCCTATGGTGAGACCATACTACAATTGTCAGAATACAGTAAGATTTCCTGGGGTTTGAACAAATACTTCTGCATGGTCTTCACTAAGGAAAGGGATGGACCAGTGCTGCAAGGGAGGATGAAGGGAGGGAAAGGGGGAGGAGGGGAGATAGAGGATGACAGGAAACCAGGATACAATGTATGCTAGATAACACAAGATCACCTCTTCCTACATTTGGAAGGAATACGGGTGGAAATGTGTAATCTGATTTTTCAGACTACACATTACAGGAAAATTTGACAAACAGGGAATTGGGTGTTGGCGAAATTACAGGGAGCCATGTGCCTCCCAGACACGTTTTCTGAAACTGTCTGGTGTTATCCCAATATTGCCAAGATATAGGAAAAGCAGTTCAGGAATTGTTCCCAGACACTGGGACCTTAACCACCCAAGCGGCTGCCCTGCTACACTTCCCAGAACATGTTTGAAACAAACACTCAATTCCAGCAAATAGCTGTAGCCCCCCAAACACACACACACACAGGTAAGGGAATGGGAAGATATGGTGCACCAGATTTATCAAATGGAAAAACAGCAGGAATGAATCAGGCTGCCACGGGCAGGATATCTTGTCCTAAAAACCTATACGTTCTAAATCTTCCGGCAGCCTACGGGTTAGTTTACCAACTTCTAGAACAACTGGTTATTGTGGGTGATAGAATGTAGACTAGATATAATACCATGAGACATTAGTAAACAAGAAAAAATTACTCACCATAGTAATGTTGTTTCTTCTAATGGAGTCTTGCTGTATTCTGACTATATGCAGTTAGCCTCAGCACTTGAACTGCTCCGGAGATGAAAGAGTTAACTCTATGCAGCAGCATAGAAAGTTGAGCTCGAGCTCGGTTTTCAAACCTCTGTCTCTGGTACTCTGCAGTGTAACCATCAGATTCTTATGAGCACTAAACTAAATAGGTCGAAATTGTTTTTTTTTTTTGCCAAATGGTAAGAACAGATTTTAGGTCAAAAGACTCAAGTCGAGAACCCCCAAAAAGAATATAAGCAGGTAGTAAAACAACCAACCTTCATAACAAAAAACCAGAAAACACCCTTAATAAGATAAGGGCATGCCAAGTACACCTCTGGGGTACAGCACTGTGCCTGCCAAACCACATCCCAAAACGACTAGGTTCTAGGAGGGAAGGGAGGTCAGAATACAGCAAGACTCCATTAGAAGAAAAAACATTACTATGGTGAGTAATTTTTTCTTCAAACAACATGAAGTCTTGCTGTATTCTGACTATATGTAGACTACCAAGCAGTACCCCTTGGAGGAGGAGTCACAGAACCTATTTTGGGAACAAGCTCTGCAGCACAGCCATGCCAAACCTAGCATCACTTCGTGACTGAATGTCCAAAGAGTAATGCTTGGTAAATGTGTGAACAGATTTCCAGATGGCTGCTTTACAGATGTCCACTAAAGGTATATCTCTAGCTGCTGCGACCGATGCAGCTGTACCTCTGGTAGAATGAGTCCTCAGGCTTGAGGAAGGCTCTTTCTCAAGTTTTGAATAGCAGAACGGGATACAGAAGACAATCCACCTGGCAACTGTTCTCTTGGTAGCAGGTTTACCCTTTCCCACTTCTCCATAAGTGAGAAACAACTGAGAACAGTCATTCCTATGGGCCTTAGTATGCTCCACATAGTAACTAAGAGCCCTTTTTACATCAAGACTGTGTAATCTTTTCTCTGCAGAGGAAGAATGATCAGTGAAAAATACAGGCAATGACATAGACCAATT
Source organism: Neoceratodus forsteri (assembly GCA_016271365.2). Taxonomy (NCBI): domain Eukaryota; kingdom Metazoa; phylum Chordata; order Ceratodontiformes; family Ceratodontidae; genus Neoceratodus; species Neoceratodus forsteri. The sequence goes on along the minus strand of CM057453.1, from coordinate 104,881,295 downwards.
CAAATGAAAGTCTGACACCACCTTAGGGAGAAACTTTATGTTGGTGCAAAGAACCACCTTATCCCTGTGAAATGAAATGAAATTAGGTTCCACTGATAAAGCCTGTAATTCATGGATTCTCCTGGCAGAGGTAATAGCTACCAGGAATACAGTTTTCCAAGTCAAGTATTTCAGCTCAGCTGAGGATAGAGGCTCAAAAGGGGGTTGATAAGCTGTGCTATACAGATATTCAGATCCCAAGAAGGGGTAGGCTCCCTAAAGGAAGGGTTAACATGCATTACACCCTTGAAAACTGGACGAGAAGCTAGGAAAGGGCCCTTACCAGCAGAAAGGAAGGCATACACAGCTGACAAATGTACCTTGAGAGTAGTAGGCTGGAGGCCTAAGCTATTAAGATGCACCAGATAGTCCAGTACAGTAGCAATATCAGCCAACTCTGGCTGAACATGGTCCTCGGAACACCAAAACCCAAATCTTTTCCATTTGGAGTTGTAAGCCTTTTTGGTAGCAGGTTTCCTGCTAACCTTTAGAATGTCCAAGACTGATTGAGAAAGTTTAGATCTGCATATTCTAGCTCTTCAAGTCTGAAAATTGGGGTAAAGGATCCTCCCTTGTGAGGAAGTAAGAAGATTGAATTGTCTGGGAAGACACAGAGGCATTATTACTGACAGTGACAAGAGAAGAGGGTACCAAGGCTGTCTGAGCCAGTCTGGAGCCACTAGAATCACCCTGCAGGGCTGAGACCTGATCTTGATCAGGACCCTGAATATCAGAGAAAAGGAGGGAATGCATACAGAAACCTGCTTGTCCAATTCAACAAGAGAGCATCCTGATGGACAGAACCCAGAAGAGGTGGTCTGCAACAAAAGAGAGGAAGTTGGTGGCTGTCCGGGGCTGCAAAGAGATCGATCTCTGGAGTGCCCCACCTCTTGAAAATGACCTGAAGAATTAAGAGAATTCAGGGTCCATTCATGATGACCCTGAGAAATCCTGCTAAGAACATCTGCTAAAATGTTGTCCTTCCCTAGAAGATGCACAGCCATCAGGGAAGCCTGAAAGGAATAAGCCAGACCACCATATCTTCATGGCCTCTGTGCACATGGCCGAAGACCGAGTGTCTCCCTGCTTGTTGATGTACCACATGGTTGTGGTATTGTCTGTCCTGATCTGCACCACTTTCCCTTGAACCACAGTTGAGAATGTCTGAAGTGCTAGAAAGACCGCTCTAAATTTGAGAAGGTTTATGTGTAGAAGGGACTCCTGGTGCGACCAGGTTCCTTGAACTGTAAGCTGATCTAGGTGAGCCCCCCCCCCCCAACCTAGTAGAGGGGCATCTGTGGTGAGAATCACTGAAGGAGCCTGATTAATAAATGGAACATCTTGTCGAAGACTGACCTCCTCCAGCCACCACGGAAGGGCCTGGACTAGAGTTTGAGACACTGGAACCAATTTGGAGAGGGTCTCTTTTCTGAGACCAATAAGATCCGAGATGAAACTGAATATCTCTCATCTGAAACCTTGCTCCCTGGACCACAGCTGTGGATGCTACCATGTGGCCCAGCAACTGTAGAAGTGTCTGGCTGGACGAGAAACTAGAGGATGAAAACAGGAAGCCAGAGAGACCAGGACTGAACCCTTGAGAGAGGGAGAAATGCTTTTGCCTGAATAGTGTCTATTTCCACCCCTATGAAGGTGAGAAGCTGGACTGGATCCAGAACAGACTTTTCTAGGTTCAGAATGAAGCCAAGGATTCTAGAAGTCTTTGAGTGACCTCTAAGGCTAACTTGACTTGGTCTGAGAACTGGCCCACTAGGAGCCAGTCATCCAGGTATGGGAACAGAAGGATACCCTGTCTCCTGAGGATGAGAACTGGCCCACTAGGAGCCAATCATCCAGGTATGGGAACAGAAGGATACCGTGTCTCCTGAGGAATGCCACCACTACAGCAAGGCACTTGGTGAACACCCTTGGAGCAGATGTTAGGCCGAAAGGCATAGCTCTGAATTGGTAATGGCCTGAGGGCAACTCGAACCTGAGGTACTTTCTGTGAGAATGTCTGATAGGTATGTGGAAGTAGGCATCCTTGAAATCCAGAGAAGCAAGCCAGTCTCCTGGTTTCAGAGAGGGAAGAATTACTCCCAGAGTCATCATCTTGAATTTTGGTTTTGTCAAATGTTTGTTCAGGTACCTTAAATCTAGGATGGGTCGCCACTCCCCTATCTTTTTTGGGGTAAGGAAGTATCTGGAATATAGTCCTTTTTCCCTGTGACAAAGAGGTACCTTCTCTACTGCTTGCAGAAGCAGAAGAGAGGAGACTTCTGCCTCTAGGGCCTTTGTCTCCAAGGGAGAGGGAGGACTGAAAGAAAAAATTACTCACCTTAGTAATGTTGTTTCTTCTAATGGAGTTTTGCTATATTATGACAGTAGCAGTTTGTCCCACCACTAGAACTGCTCCGGAGGTGAAATGGTTAATACCATTCCAAAACAGAACTTTGAGCACGAGCTCTAAGAAGCAGCTCTATCTGTGTAATTTCAAACCTGAACTGTCAGATCTTTACGAGCAAAAACTCACTCAGGTCTGTGTGGAAGCTGTAACCTACACTAGCCAAATGGCTACCTAAATATTAACAACCATTGCTGGTCCCAACACCCAAGACTCAAGTCAGGGGACCAGAACTACTAACACAATTCTAACAACATGAGAATAAAACAACAGTATAATAAAACACACACCCCAAACTCCCAAAAGGGGGAAACGCTAAAGGGCATAAAATAGTGCCCACACTAAGTTGCCCGCAACCCACCCAAGTAGAAGTTCTGAGAGGGGCAGGCTGGGGGGGAGGTCATAATATAGCAAGACTCCATTAGAAGAAACAACATTACTAAGGTGAGTAATTTTTTCTTCAAACAACATGAAGTCTTGCTATATTATGACAGTAGCATACTACACAGCAGTACCTCCATGGAGATGGGGCAGAACCTACTTAGGGAATAGGCTCAAAGAACAGCTGTGCCAAACCGAGCATCTCTCCTGGCCTGGACATCCAGGGAGTAATGCTTGGTAAAAGTGTACCGCTTTCCAAGTAGCAGCCTGGCATATCTCTAACATAGGATGTCTCTGGCAGCAGCTAGAGACGAGCTGTACCCCTGGTAGAATGAGCCCTCAAGCCAGAGGGGATCTCTGCCCAGTTTCTGATAACAAAATTGGATACAAGAGACAATCCACCTGGCAATTGATCTCTTAGTGGCAGGTTTGCCTTTCCCAACTTCACCATAGGTAAGGAAAAGTTGGAGGATTCAACCTGTGACCTTTGGTACGCTCTATATAGTAACTAAGAGCTCTCTTAACATCCAGGCTGTGCAACCTCCTCTCACCAGAAGAGGAGTGATCAGTGAAAAATACTGGAAGGGAGATAGATTGGTTAAGATGGAAATCTGAAACCACCTTAGGTAAAACTTCCTATTAGTCCTAAGGACTACCTTATCCCTGTGGAAAGAAATAAAGTCAGTTTCCACTGACAAGGCTTGCAACTCACTTATGCGTCTAGCAGAAGTGATAGCCACCAGAAAAACAGTTTTCCAAGTTAGATACTTAAGCTCTGCAGAAAACAGAGGTTCAAAAGGGGTTGCATTAACTGGGCATACAAACATTAAGGTCCCAGGCAGGGCCGGTTCGCAAAAGGGTGGATTAGTATGGAGTAATCCTTAAAAAACTTGGAAAACACAGGGTGAGTGGAAAGAGGGATGACTTTCCTGCTGACACAAAAGCAGATACAGCTGCCAAATGGACTCTCAGGGTAGCTGGTCTGAGACCAAGGAATTAAGATGGACCATGTAATCTAATACAATGGGCAAATCAGCAGATTCTGGGGAAATATTTTTCCCAGCACACCAAATGGAAAACCTTTTCCATTTAGAACTATAAGTAGCCTCTAGTGGAAGGCTTTCTGGAAGCCTTTAGATTTCAAGAACACCTTGGAGAGAGGTGTAAATCAGCAATCTAACTCCTCAAGAGCCAGGCCTTGAGGTTGAGGGATTTGAGGTCCGGATACCAAACCCTTCCCTGGGCACAAGTTAACAGGTTGTGAATCCTGGGGAGGCAAAGGGGAAGATGGATTGTCAGAGACAGAAGGAGTGGGTACCAGGGCTGCCTGGCCCAATCCGGGGCAATCAGAATCACCCTGCAAGGCTGAGATCTGATTTTGACTAATACTTTGAATAGGAGAGGGAAGGGAGGGAAAGCATAAAGAAACTTCCCCTCCCAATGCAGGAGAAGGGCATCCAGGGGGACTGAGCCCAACACTGGAGGCCTGCAACAGAACAGAGGAAGTTTGTGATTGACTGGGGCTGCAAAAGATCTATCAGAGGGGTGCCCCATCTGGCAAAGACTATCCCCAGCACTTGAGGATCCAGAGACCATTCTGTGATGGCCCTGGGAAATTCTGCTGAGAGCATCCGCTAGGACATTGTCCTTCCCTGGAAGATGAACTGCTATGAGGGAAGTGTTCAGGAATAGGCCAGAGACCACAACTTCATTGCCTCGGTGCACAAGGCTGAAGACCGAGTGCCCCTGCTTGTTGATGTACCACATTGTTGTGGTGTTGTCTGTTCTGACTTGTATCACCTTGTTGTGGACAGATGCAGAAAATGCTTGAAGAGCTAAAAAGACAGCTCTGAGTTCCAGCAAATTGATGTGCAGCAGAGATTCCCGGGGACCACACTCCCTGAGTGGAAAGGTCGCCCATGTGGGCTCCCCAACCCAGAAGGGAAGCATCTGTAGTGAGAGTCAAATTGTGAGCAGGGGAATGAAGGGGACCCCCAATCTTAAATTGCTCTGATCCTGCCACCACTGGAGGGCCTGGATCAAGGTTCGAGTCACTGGGACCAACTTGGAAAGGGGGTCTCTTCTCTGAGACCAACAGGTTCTCAAGTGAAACTGAATGTCTCTCATCTGAAATCTTGCTCCCTGCACAACAGCTGTGGATGCAGCCATGTGTCCCAGGAGCTTCAGAAAGTGTCTTGCTGGTCGAGAGACCTGCAGGGTGAAGGAGGAGGCCAGAGTCACTAAATTGGCCACCCTTTCTAAGGGAAGAAAAGCTCTGGCTAGCTTTGTGTCCAACTCTGCCCCTATAAAGGTGAGTACCTGGACTGGTTCCAGAACCGACTTTGTAGATTTAGCAGAAAGCCCAGGAGGTGAGAAGCTGCTGGGTAACTTGCAGGTGAGATTTACCTGTTCTGGGGACTGGCCTACAATGAGCCAATCGTCTAGATAGGGAAAACAGCAATCCTTTGCCTCCTTAAGTGAGCCACTGCCACTGCTAGACACTTTGTGAATACCCTTGGGGCAGAGGTAAGGCTCAAGGGCATTGCTCTGAACTGGTAATGACCTGAGGGTAGTTCAATCTGAGGTACTTTCGATGGGAGCTTCTGATTAGACGTGAAATAGGCATCCTTGAGGTCCAGGCAGGCTAACCAGTCCCCTGGCCTTAGGGAGGGTAAAATCATTGCCAGAGTTACCATTTTGAACTTTGGTTTCAAAAGATGCTTGTTCAGATATCTGAGGTCTAATATGGGCCGCCATTCTCCTGTCTTTTTTGGGGTAAGGAAGTATCTGGAATACAGACCCCTGCCCTGGTGCAGGGGAGGAATCCTTTCCACTGCTCTGAGAGCCAACAGGGTTGAGACCTCTGCTTCCAGAGCAAGGGTCTCTGAAGCACTTGCAGGTAGAAAAGTCTGGTTCTCAACTTGGGAAACTTTTTGAAGCTGAGAACCAGACCCTGGCTTACTACTTCCAGAACCCACTTGTCTGAGGTTAAAGAAGCCCAGTTCTGACTGAAGTAAGCCAGCCTGCCCCTACTGGTAAAGGAGAATCGGCCTGGGCACCCCATCAGGGTGCCTGCTTAGCAGGAGTTTTAGGCTGAGGGGTGAGCAGGCCTGCCCACCCCTTGTCTGCCTCTCTGCCTTCTGAAGAAGCCCCTCTGAGCATAGGCAGAGGAGGCCTGAGTCTGGTAAAAAGGCCTGTGAAAAGGCCTACCCCTACCCCTGGGGGTATGCCTCTGAGGAGTGGCTTGCCGCTCCTTAGCTTGGGCACTTATGTAAGTAGTCCTATATTTATCCATCTTTTTCATGTAATTCTCTGTCTGCTCCCCAAACAGAGAATTTCCCACCACAGGAAAATCCATAGCCTTAGTCTGGGTATCCTGTGACAGACTAGTACACCTGAGCCAGGCCAACCTACGAAAAGCTACAGATGTGGCCATGACCCTAGAGGAAACATCATTAACATCCACAGCAGCATGAAACTGTACCTTAGAAGCCTCAATGCCATCAGCAGCCACCTGTTCTAGTTCAGCTAGCCAGCTGGCCATGGGCTTGTTTGGCTAATTCCATAACAGTATCCCATCTAGATTTCTGATACCTAGCTACATAAGCCATATAATTTGCTTGCCTGAGTCCCAGAGAGGCTGCCATATACTGTTTTTCGCCATGGCATCAATCTTCCTGGAATCCTTGTCAGGAGGATGTGAAGCCAGGGGATATTAGTTTATCACAGGCTGCAGCCTGAACTACCTAACATGACCGCATTGCTGAGAAAGGAATTCTGTATCAGGACCTGACAATGTGTACCTTCTGTCCATCTTTTTATCTACAGGAGGCACAGAATTAGGAGCTTTTAAAATTTTTATTGTTTGCTTCCTAAAAGACTTATGCAAAGGAATAGACAATCTCCTAGACTCTGGAATAGCCATCATTTCTACAAAATCAGGCTCCTCTTGCTCATCCACAGCTTCTTCCAAGGGAAGCTGGAGGGTTTCAGCAACTTTTCTGTAAAACATAAAATGAGATGGGGACTCAGATAGCATAGGGGGAGATTCTAGAGGTCTGTCTGGGGAAATGTCCAGTTCAATGGGCACACCCAGACCTTCCCAGCCACATTCATACTGTTCATAATCATCCTCCCCCTCCTCTGGTTCATAAAATTCCTCAACATCATATTCCTGAACCATTGGAACCGGACGAACCGACCTTTTGCCAGATAGTGGCGGTTCGGACGGAACCTGAGACAGTGACTGGACAATTTGTATGGCTTTTGCTATCTCTGCAGCAGTTGGAGAAGGGGTTTTGGACTCCAAACCTGCTGACTTTCTTGTTTTCTTTACTGGAACTGGTTCCTCAGAACCAGCTTTTCTTTTGCCCGAGGAAGTCTCGCCCTGGTCAGAGGGCACTCCCTCCAGTTGGCACCGAACCGGCTGGCCATCCGGTCAGCGGACTTTTGCCTTCTCGCTCCTGAGCCTGCCCAATCTCTTTCCAAGGTGGCTGCAGGGAAATTCTTACATATCTGGCAGTCTGACTGAGGTGGTCAAACTCAGACAATAGACACATGTGGTGGGTCAGCCTTGCAAAGACTTCCCACAGACATCACAGTGTTGAAACCCAGTGGGCCCGGTTTTTCTTTGGGTTTCTCAGACATAATGCCAGCCTAACCAGAAAACTTGCCCTTTAACGGCAGTGCCAGGCAAGACACCTTATCGGTTCCTAACCGTCACGGGTATTGGAAAAACGTAATAAAATCCGGTTTTTAGAACCGATAAGAACCGGAACCGTGACTCTAAAATGTTAAACTTTAAAGTTAATAAGTTTTAAATCCAGCTGATCGGTTCAAAACCGAACCGATAAACTTACAAGTTCCACACAGACAAAACCTTTTATTTACTTATTACCACAGACAGAGCTTGAACTCTAACGGTTTTGCGGTTAAATAAAACTATTCTCGGTTGAATCGAACCGAGAAAACACTGTTTAAACCGAGAAATGAACCGAGCAGTAGGAGAAATCTCCGGAGCGACTGTTCACTGAGGCGGAGTAAAGAATCTGACAGTTCAGGTTTGAAATTACACAGATAGAGCTGCTTCTTAGAGTTCGTGCACAAAGTTCTATTTTGGAATGGTATTAACCATTTCACCTCCGGAGCAGTTCTACTGGTGGGACAAACTGCTACTGTCATAATATAGCAAGATTTCATGTTGTTTGAAGACCTTGCTCTCATTTTTGGGAACCTTTTGAAACTGAGAACAAGTCCCTGGCTCACTACTTCCAGGACCCATTTGTCTGAAGTAACAGATTCCCAAGCCTGGGAGTAGTGACCCAGCCTGCCCCTACAGGGATTGGGGAGGCACCCTGACTGACACCTCAGGGTGTCTGTTTAGCAGGGGCTTAGACTGCATGGATGATGGGGTCCTAGTCATCCCACACCTGCCTCTTCCCTAAAGAACCCCTCTGTTGGAAAGAAGAGGAGGAGGCCTGAGCTTGGTAGAAAGGCCTATGAAAAGGCCTGCCCTAAATTGCCGCTCTGAGGAGTGGTCTGCTTTTCCTTAGCTGCAGCACTCCTGTAGGTGTCCTATATTCAACCGCTTTTCATGTAGTTCTCTGTTTGCTCACTAAACAGAGAATTACCAGTTACAGGAAAATCCATGGCCTTACTCTGGGTATCCTGTGAAAGATTGGTACATCTAAGCCAAGCCACCTCCTCATGGAGCTAGATGTAGCCATGACTCTAGAATGGACATCATTCCCGTCCCACAGCAGCATGAAACTGAACCTTGGCTAGCTGGGGAGGGGCATTCCTAGCAGACTCCAGAACTGTATTCCACATCGATTTCTGGTACCTGGCTGTACATGCCATGTAATTTGATTGCTCTGAGCCCCAAAGAGGATGCTAAGTACTGTTTCTTGGCCATGGCATCCACTTTCCTGGAATCCTTATCTGGGGGTGAGATACCAGGGGAATGTTAGCCTTGTCACAGGCTGCAGCTTGCAATACCCCAACATGGCTGAAATGTGCTGTAAGGAATTCCATACCAGGACCTGATAGGCCATACCTCCTGTCCATTTATTTGTCCACATGAGGAATGGAAGTAGGAAATTGCATTATTTTCTGTGTCTGTTTCCCCAGGGATTTATGCAAAGGGATAGACATTCTCTTTGACTCTGGAACATCCATCATTTCCATATAATCAGGTTCCTCCTGATCCTGATCAGCTTCTTCCATAGGAAGCTGAAGAGTCTCAGCCACCTTCTTGTAAAACACGAAGTGGGAAGGGGACTCAGAAAGCCTGGGAGGGGAAACACTGGAAGGCCTGTCTGGGGAGATGTCAGGCTCTACAGGCTCATCTAGGCCTGCAAACTCTCCTTATTCATCATCATCTTCCTCCTCCTCCCAATCACCTCATAATATGCCTCTGGGTCAATTTCTGAGGCACCAACTTCCAAATGAACAGATTGCATTTCAACTGATGTCAGTCGGTCAGAACCAGGCAAAGCGATTGCACAATAGAAATCGCTTCGCTATCTCCTCAGCAATCGGGACATGGGTTTTGGAGCCAACCTCAGATTTCCTTTCTCTTAGTAGGAACTGACTCATAGAGTCGCACTCCTCTTGCCCGAAGAGGTACTGCCCAGGTCAGTGGGCACCTCCTCAGGTTTTGGTCGAACTAAACTGGGCTGGCCATCCAGGTCAGTGGACTTCTTGCCTCCTCTCCCTCAACCTACTCAAACGCTTTTCAAGAGTGGCTTTGGGAAAGTTCTTACAAATCTGGTAGTCTTCTTTCAGGTTGTCAAACCCCAGACAATATACAGAGATGAGGTGAGGATCGGCCTTAGCAAAGGCCTCCTTACAACTCGGTATAGTGCTGTAAACCGGGGGATCAGTTTTCTTTTTTGGGTTTTTCAGACATGCCTAATATCACCAAAAAAGTTACCCTATACAGCGTTAAGCCACGCAACTGAAAAACATATCGGTTCCAACTGTGTCACGGGTCGGTTAAAAAATCCCACAAAACCGAATTTTTTTTTTTTAGGAACTGTAAAGCACCGGGAACTACCAAATACACACAAATAAATACAAATTACAATTGATTTTGGTTCTAAACCGGACTGACCAGAAAAGAATCGAAAACAAAAAATTTCCAGTCAAATTAACACACACACAAAAAAAACCCCCAAAAAACACACTACCTACTACTACCACTTACTGTTACCAAGACAGAGGTAAGAATACAGATAGGATGAGGATTGCAGTTGAAAAAAATGACGATTCAAACTAAAACCAAACTGAAGTGCAGGAGGGACCTCCGGAGCGACTTCACAGTTAGGTGGAGTAAGAAATCTGACGGTTACACTGCAGAGTACCAGAGACCGAGGTTTGAAAACCGAGCTCTAGCTCAACGTTCTATGCTTCTGCATAGAGTTAACGCTCTCCTCTGGAGAAGTTCAAGTGCGAGGCTAACTGCATATAGTCAGAATACAGCAAGACTTCATGTTGTTTGAAAGGAAGAATATTTATTAACAGGACAGCACTTAGATGTCTTGAAAGATGAACAAAAGAAACAGATTATGTTATTGGATAACCTATCATTTTATGTATCTCTTGCTTGCAGCCATAGTTGTAAAAAGGACATTGCAATGCTCCAGAAAAATTAATAAAGTTTAAATTAAAAAAATAAGGATAACAGAAGACATGGTTAGGAAAGGGCTCTGGTCGCAGAAGGTAAACAAATCCCCAGCACCAGATGGCATTCACTAAAGGTGTTAAGGGAGATGGCCGTGAAATTGGTGGGTTCACTGGCAGATCTGTTCAACAGCTCATTAGACACTGTGGTGGCACCGCAAGAGTGGAGAACCGCACATGTGGTACCACAGCACAAGAGAGGGCCAAGGGATGATCCTGGGAACTACAGGCTGGTCAGTCTGACCTCCACTGTGTGTAAACTGAGGGAGGCCATTCTGAGGGAAAGGTTGGTCAGGTTCCTTGAGGCAAGCAGGCTGCAGCACAACAGACAGCATGAGTTTGTATCAGGGAGATCCTGTCAAATAAACCAGATCAGTTCTTTGACTGGGTAACGAAAGCAGCAGGCATGGACAACTGGTTGATATTTAATACTTGGATTACAGCAAGGATTTCAACTTGGTTGATCAGGAATTTGGAGGACATAAGGGATGGGGAGCAAATTAACAAAGTGGGTGGTGAATTGGCTCAGTAGCAGGACATAAAGAGTGGTGGTGGGGGAGAGCTATTAGGTATAAGGGAAGTCACCTGTGGGATCCTGCAGGAGTCCGTACTAGGCCTGGTGGTGTTTAAAATATTCATTAATGACACTGGTGATAGTATTAAAGTTAAAATCTGTCTTTTTGCGGATGACACCAAGTTCTGTGGGAGGGTAGACACAGACGAAGGGGTGCAGGAGCTAAAGGAAGATCTGGTGAAGCTGACAAGGTGGTCCGGTATATGGCAATTCAGGTTTAATGCAAAGAAGTGCAAGGTTATGCACATAGGAAGAAAGAACCCCAGGACTGAGTACAGTGTGGGGGGGAGGGGGTCAAGGTCACAGAGTCACAAGAAGAGGACTTGGTATAGCCATCACCAGTGACCTTAAATAAGCTACACAGTGTAGGAAGGCAGAGTCAAGACAAATAGAATGCCAGGATGTATTGCTAAAAGGTTCACAAGCAGAATGATATACTGCCACTTTACAGATCCTTGGTATGACCTCACCTGGAATATGGTGTGTAATACTGAAGCCCCTACCTGAAAAAGGATAGTAACCAGCTTGAGGTAGTTCAGAGGAGGGCAGCAAATATGACCCGGGTCAGCAGAGCAGGCATATGAGGATATGCTAAAAAAACTTAACATGTACTCATTTGGGGGGAGAGAACATGACTGAGACCTTTTAAGCACATTTGAGGTATAGACAAGGTGGATTTGGGGAGACCTTTTCTGTCTCAGTGAAAATAAAACCACTAGAGGGCTCTGTTATAAACTGCAGAGGGGAAGGTTCAAGGAGGTGGTCAGGAGGAAATTCTTTAGAGAGAGTAGTATCAGAATGGAACAAACTTCCCTGCTGAGGTCGTCACTCAAAAGATGGGGGAAAATCATGTGAGGATGAGACAGGGTGGAGGGGATGGTCGGGATGGGGGGGTCCACTGTACTCTCTGGATTAGGGGCTCTGTAATCAAGCAGACTTGATAGACTGCAAGGCCTTCTGCTGGCTATTTTGTATGTTTGTACGTAAAGTGGTACTTGACACGAGTCAGAGAAAACACACACACACAAAATTACCTCTAGGCAAGCATGCCATCACTATGAGACACAAATCAACACAAACAATGTCAAATCAAGAGCCAAGAAACACAAGGTATTTTGGTAGAGAAGTCAAAGAACACTCGTCTAACAATAAAACAAACCATGGAACACATCAAACTATTCTCCTTCTATACAGCAGCTCACTGCTTTAAGAAAATTCGGAAGTCTACAATGATGGGAAAAAAAATCATACAAAGCTGGTGAAAGGAAAGCCCCAAAGGAGTCAGATGGATCCAAAGATAGTAATGAAATTATAATAGCCAATCACATCCTGTTATCCCTCCCACTTCAACCAACAGCCTGAAATTAATATGTTATACTCTACCACAGAAATTCCATCTCCAACAACAAGGTAATAGCTCTACTTTCTCTCGGGAGTGCACTAACCTACTGTGCCACATTGAGATCCCTCATTTTAATGCTCTGAAGCCCTCTGTCACTCATTCTACACTAAGATTTTAAAGCAAAAAATCACAGTACTCTATCCTGCTCGATGAACAACAAACATTGTTAATGTGGAAGCACCTATTCCCACACTGTCCCGAGATTCTAGCTCTTAAAAGAGAAATGTACTGAACCTGTAAGTCATTTTTCCCAACAGAAGCTGTTTTTAAGTACTGTTTACAATTCTGTTATTGCTCCATCTATACAGGACTTTTAGTAACCTTAGTGGGCGTTTCTGCTTTACAATCTGGTGGCAAGTACCATTTTAGAACTCTGTGATGTAGTTTATGTCCCAAACATCCTCAGAGTTCTGTAGTGGAACATCAGTGCAATGTGCCAACAATAGAAGCATAGAACAGGGACACAAACTGCATCATACAGTTCTAAAATGGTTCCTACCTGCAACCTGTAAATCAGAAACACCCACAAAGATAACTAAAAAGTCTGGATCACTACAGCAATAACAAAATTTGAACCAGTATTTAAAAAACAGCCTCTACTGGGAAAACAGACACATAGATTCAGTGCAGTACTCCTTTCATTTTTTTGCTGTTGTTAATTTACTGTTTATGCCCACTTCCTGCCTCCAATGCCAGACTCCTCAGAGACGATCTGTTGACCCCCACCTTCCTCGTGCGCCATCCTAAACGAAACTGCAGCTGTGCCCCCTGGGCAAGGACTGGGTGGAATGGATATACCACAGAGCACAAGTCATCAAGAAGTGTTCCCAGAAGGTGGGCTGGACCCAGATATTTCTAGGTCCTTCAAAGTTGGCACTGGGGCAGCTTCTCTGTTTCCTCCTGACCTCCCTCACAGACACCAGGGACGAGGACATTATGAGTCATGTGCATGTAATATGTGGCAATGCCAGATGTCAGCAACATTGTAGCCCTCCCACTGGTCTTCCTAGCTGTTACTGCCACCCATGCTCACCCAGGTGGCAGTACTGCGGCAGAGGGCAGGAGAGGAAGAGGTTCTTTGGGGCACTAAATCTTTCTTCACCAGGGTTGGCTCCCAAAAGACCCAGAGCTTATTCCTTAACCTATGTCTCTAGCATCGCAGGTGGCAGCCCTACTGCTATGGCAACAGCCCAGCAGAAGCTCTATGAATTGACAAGGAGTTCCACATTTTCCGGGATGGTGTCCTATATCTGGGAGGTGACAGGTTGAGAAGTTATGTGAGGACACTGAACAGCAGAATCACACATAGGAGGTCTCTAAACCTGGAAAAGCAGACTGAAATTCAGTGAGCAAGCTGAGAACACCTCTAGACAACAGGCCACAACCTCCAAAAACAGGAAGCAAACCACTGAAAGGAAAACACAGCTATATGATCTCTCTCTAACACATTTTCTGGGGGGAGGGTTGAGAGCTTCATATAAGGCAGACCTGCTGAGTTTCAACCACCTGTTCATACAAGAAGTACAGTATCTGTCTTCAGCCCTGCTTCTTAAGAAAAGCTTCTGCATCATTTACACAAGGCTGCCACACCTTGGCTCCCACCTGCAACACATCTTGTCAAAAGCAGCCAGGAGGCAGTTTGGCACAGTGGTTAGAGCCCAGAGCTACGAATACAGAGACCAAGGTTTGAATACCATAGCCTACTCCAGTCAGGCTCACCTTGCAATGTCTGCAAACACTGCCCTGTCTTGATGTCCCAGATTTTCACTGTGAGTCTGCATTTCCAGAAACAAGAATATTGTCTTTGAGTTCCATTCCGCTCGTTAACGATTGGTGTCCTGTTAACGTAGTGAATACAGTTCCCAGTCTCCACATCCCAAACACGGATTGAGGTGTCTAGTGAGCCGCTTACTACATGGATGCCATCAAACTGTGAGCAAAAGAGAGAAGGGGAGATATTTAATCACATCTTTATATAGGACAATCTTTTGTCAATAAAACATTTTAAAGATCTCAGTTCATTTTAAGGCAAGCTACAAACTGTTCTGTGATAATTCATAATGTTGTTAATCATTTCTTGTTTTATAAGCATTTGTAAGTTTGATAAATATAATACATGATCTGCCCTTAATTTACTGATAGTCCATATACTTTTATGTCAAATTCACAGCTGTAACATCAGCTTTGACATTCTATAGAAATAAGGGAAAGTAAAAGTTGTGAGAGTGCTGGGTGGAACCGTTGGGAGGTTTGGGGATGGGGGCAGGGTTAATAGCTCTGCTGCAATTACAAACAGACTAGACAGACCACTGGCCTTTTTCTGCTGGCTAAACTGTATGTATTTGCATATGTATGTATCAGAAACCTGTAATCTACAGTTACATGTCAGAGCTAGAATCATGACTTAAGCTGTTTAAAATGTTACACTTACTCTAGAACATTCTGAAGTAAATGTTTCAGTTCACATTCTACTCACAAGTTAACAACTTTATTCATAAGAGACAGATATAGACCTTATTAACAGTGTCTGTCCTTACAGTATACAAAATAAAAAATTGTACAACTATAAATTACAAGGCTGTAGTTTCATCTTGTGGTTTACGATGCCATTCAGAACCTTGCCGGTGAAATTACAGCCTTGTAATTCAGTCTATCATTTATTATATATATCTATATTTTATATTCTTTGCAAAAATTTTGTTAATGCACTAGTTAGGGTTAAACCAACAACAGCAGGGAAATGTAGTGTTAGGGTTGCCAACCCTAACATCCCACCCCCACCCTGCAGGCAGCAACATGAAAAAACATTATGGTTTGACCTCTCCTGCGTCTTCACAGATCAGGTGTGGTGTGTGCATTGGGATTGTCAAGCCTGCCGCTCATTCCATTCCATGAGTAAATAAGCTGAGATATGTACAGTATATGAGAATGAGGTGGCGTTAGGGTTGACAACCTCAAGGCACACACCACACTTGATTTGCCAAGACACAGGATAGGTCAAACCATAATGTTTATTCCTGTTGCTGCCTGCAGGGGAGTGGGATGTAAGGGTTGCCAAGTTTGGCAACCCCAACACCACATTTCCCTACTTGTGCTGGTTTAACCCTAATTCATGCATTAAAGTTTTTTGCAATTAATTTTCTTACTATTTGAGATAGTATGATTGTATCTTCATTTGCCTGTGGAAGTGCAGGGCCCCTTTGGGCCCTACATTTCCATCCCTCCATATTTCTGTCAAAAAGTACAGTTACGTAAGAACTTAACAGTAGATCTTCGAGAGAATCTCTTGCATCAGACCATGCCGTTCCACCCTCCCTCCCCCTTAGCCTTAGAGCTTCTCTCTCTCGCTCTTCCTCTCTCTCTCTCTTTTCCAGGACAGTTTACCTTCTGTTTCACCTTAGTTAGTGGACCCACCCTCCCTGCTGTCATCCCTGGCACTAACAACCTAGTAGGGGAGGAGGTGGAGGTGGTAAGAAGTCAGTTCAGGGAATTGGGTGTGATCTGCTGGGAGGCGGTAAGTTCAAGGGCATTACTGGAGGCGATCCCAGTGCCAAGTGCTAGCACAGTACGGAAAGCTAGGACAGAGAAGCTGAACGCATAGCTTCCCCGAACTGTCAAGCCCTTTGGGATACAGTTTATATAAAAAGACAACTTGTTTTCCTAACAAAAACAAGTAATAAATGCAGTATATGAACACTGCATCAGAGGCTGGCTGTGGTGTAGTGCATCATAGAAACATAGAAGTTGATGGCAGATAAGGACCGCAAGGCCCATCCAGTCTGCCCATTTCTTTTCTACCTTATAAATGTGCCATCGGCCTTTGCTCTGTCAGTGACCTATCTATTCATAGTCATTTGTATTGCCCCTTATGCCTATCCCATGCCTGTTTGAAGCCCTGCACTGTATTCATAGCCACCACTTTGTGGTAAGCCATTCCATGCATCCACCACCCTTTCTGTGAAAAGAATTTCTCACATTCCCTTTAATCGGCCTCCTCTAATCTCATGCTGTGTCCTCTTGTCCTGCTATTTTTCTTATATTTAAACATGTTAGACTCTTTCACGTTGTTTATGCCCTTAAGGTGTTTGAATGCCTCGATCATATCACCTCTCTCCTCCTTTGCTCAAGGGTATACATATTGAGCTCCGTTAATCTGTCCTCATATGTCTTCTGATGCAGTCCCTGCACCATTTTGGTTGCCCTCTCTGGACTGCCTCAATTTGGTTAATGTCCTTGTGAAGGTGTGGCCTCCAATACTGCATGAGTACTCCAGATGGGGCCTAACCAATGTCTTGTACAGAGGGATTATTACCTCCTTAACGACTCTGTGATACCCTCTACTAATACACCCTAACACCCCTCTAGCCTTACCTACTGCTTTAGAGGTCTGCTTGATGATTTTAGGTCATCAGTGATGATGATGCCCAAGTCTCTTTCTTCCTTTGTGACTGCTAGCAACTCCTCCCAGCCTATAAGTGGCTTCAGGGTTTCTCTTCCCTATGTGCATGATTTTGCACTTCTTTGCATTAAATCCCAGTTGCCACTCTTCTGACCATTCTGCTAGTTTATCCAGATCTCTTCTCATTCTGCCCACCCCATCTGGATCATCTACTCTGTTGCAGATCTTGATGTCATCTGCAAACAGACAAGCCTTACCCTCTAGTCCATCTGCAAGGTCACTAATGAAGATGTTGAATAGGACTGGCCCCAGGACTGATCCCTGAGGTACCCACTTGGACCTGCATCTCTTCTGACTGTATACCATTTATCACCACTCTCTGTTTTCTGCCCGTCAACCAGTTTGCCACCCAGTTGACCAACTTCTGACCCACCCGAGCCTACCCAGCTTATTTATCAATCTTCTATGTGGAACAGTGTCAAAAGCTTTGCTGAAGTCAAGGTAGGCACATCAACTGCTCCCCTTGGTCCACCACTCTGGTTACCCAGTCAAAGAAATCTATGAGATTAGTTTGACAGGACCTTCCTTTGTAAACCCATGCTGTCTTGGATCCTGTGCCCCTATGGATTCCAGGTGTTGCACTATCCTTTCCTTAAGGAGTGCCTCCATAATCTTGCCCACTACTGAGGTAAGACTGACCGTCTGTAGTTCCCGCCTCCTCCTGCTACCACTCTTGTGGGCGGGTCACATGAGCCCTTCTCCAGTCTTCTGGGACCTCTCCTGTGCTCAGACTCACTAAACAATTCTGCTAATGGCTCTGCTAGTTCCTCCTTTAGCTCCTTAAGTACCCTGGGATGTATGCCATCAGGTCCCATTGCCTTATCCACCCCTGAGCTTAGCAAGCTCTTGTAGGACCTTTTCTTTTGTGAAGGGAGTAGTGCACCTCCCTCCCACTGTGTCCATGATGCTGAGCTGTGGGCCCTGCCCTACCTTCTCTTCAGTAAATACTGAGCAAAGTATCTATTTAGGATAGATGCCTTTACAGGGTCCTCCTCCTCACATGCTCCCTTTCTCCATTAGCTTAGCACACCCCTCTGACTTTCTCTTTCACTAATGTATCTATAGAAAGTCTTGTCACCTTCTTTACTGTTCGTAGCTAGTGTTTCCTCAGTTTGGGACTTTGCCTGCCTTACTGCCTTACCTGCTTCCCTTAGGGCAGTTTGGTATGCCTCCCCTATCTTCATCCCGCTGTGTTCCCTTATATTTCCTGAAGGCCAGCCTTTTGGCTCTGACCTTTTCTGCTACTGTATTTGAGAACCAAAGTGGTTCTTCTTCTTTGCACTTCCTCTTCTGTCTAACACAATGGGATGTTGCTTCAAGTATTGCATCCTTAATGCTTGCCCACTTTGCCTGTACCCCTCACCTGTGTTTCTTTTTGCCAGGCTAGCTTAACTCTGTTGGCCATCTTATCAAAGTCAGCTCCTCTGAAGTCCCATATTTTTGCCTTGGAATGGGATGATTTAGATGTAGTAGCCAAATTGAACCATACCATGTGATGGTCACTGGCCCCAGGTGACCTTCTCACCTGGAGATCTGTGATCCTTCTTTGTTAGTCAGTACTAGATCTAGGATAGCCCTGTCTCTTGTGGATTGCTGTACCAGTTGTTTGAGGCCCTCCCCTGCAGGGAATCCACTATGAGTCTAGTTCTGGCAGATGTTCCTGCTGGTATTGACCAATCTGTATCTGGCATGTTGAAGTCTCCCATTATCAGAACCTCCCTTTAGCTGTCATGTTTTGTATATCTTCTAACAGTAATGTGTCTATGTCCTCCCTCTGGTCTGGGGCCTGTAGACAACCCCAGTTCTTATGGCTGTCCCATTTCCTGTTTCCAGGGTGACCCACAGTTCTTCTGGCTCCTTATGTGTATTCTGAATTTCTGTAGCTTTGATATTTTCATTAACATACAGGGCCCTCCTCCCCCTTTTTGCACCTCGGTCTCTTCTGAACAATACATAGCCAGGTACTGAAGTCTCCCAAGTGTGGTTACTGGTAAACCACGCCTCACTAATTGCTACTATGTCCAGTTTAGCCTCTGACATTATTGCCTGCAGGTCTGGGATCTTATTTCCCAGGCTGTGAGCATTTGTGTACATGATTTTCCATTGGCCAGATTTTGGTGTGTTGTTGTTGGGTGAAGTTTGGCATTACCCCTGTGCATCGTGTGGGGAGACAAACCTTTTTCTTACCTGCAGATGCAAATGAACGGCAAACACGCTGAATTCCTGTTTGACCACTAGCTGAGGGGGGAGGGGTGTTCTTCCCATTCGACGTATGGGGTGCTGCACCCCTCTCCCCATTTGCTAGTTTAAATATTCTGCAAAGACGTCAAACTTCTGCCCCAATGCACTGACTCCCTCTTTAGTCAGATGCAGTCCATCAAATTTAAAGAACTTTCGCTCCCAGAACTGTTGCCCGTTCCCTATCAATCCTCACATGAGGGATAAAACCTTAGTAACTCACTCGTGGCTCAAAGTCTTACTGATCCCTAGCGGGATAAAAATATGTTATTCAACAGGAACCTCTGTGTAATGATTTATTCTTAGCCACTTTCTCTCTTAAATGAGTGAATAGCTCTCTTACTACTAACTCATTTTCTAGTTTCACCCAGGGATCTATCTGAGCTATTTTGAAAAAGTCATTAGATGCTCTCTGAATTTGCCAAAGAGCTGCATTAATAATGCTGCTTATTATAGACAGTGTTCCAGCTAGTTATACTGAAATCCCATCAAACAGCAGCAGCAGTTATCATTCAAGTCTGTTGAGCAACTTGTATATTCTCAAGAGACTGCGCAGCAAAATCCTGCAAACAGCATGTACTCTTAATGTGCAGCATTCAGAAACTTGTTGACAAAGCCTTAAAGGCTTACTTAAAATGATGCTTACATTAAGCTTAGAGGCACAGTATATTGCTCATAAACCAGACTTAAAGGGTACTAGAAGTGGTGACCTCCTTCCCCACATACTGCATTTCATTCCAAAACCTGCACCACTCTACTACCGGGAAGAACTGGTGAAAGCAGCCCCTTAGCAGACACCAGTGATGCTCCTTGGCTGACTTGCATCCTGTCCTCGACAGACAAGAGTAGAGTACTGCACCATCTTACTGTGGTGATGTTCAGCCTACACCAGCACAGAGCCTGGGAGAACACTCTCATGATAGCACCAGACTGATATAGAAACCTTCCAAAATGCTCTCCATCTGGCTTTTGTTGTGAACGACGATTATTACACAAAGTGCAAAGAATGTGCCCTCTTACCTGTAGTGAGTAGACTCTGTTGGTGTGTCCCTGCAGCGTG
Organism: Neoceratodus forsteri; assembly: GCA_016271365.2. Taxonomy (NCBI): domain Eukaryota; kingdom Metazoa; phylum Chordata; order Ceratodontiformes; family Ceratodontidae; genus Neoceratodus; species Neoceratodus forsteri. The sequence goes on along the minus strand of CM057453.1, from coordinate 104,861,055 downwards.
TAGACAAGTCTCTGTCTCCGGATCCCATACTTTTACCATAAAATCATAAGCTCCGCTTACTACTTCTTCGTCCATATACTGAACACCGGACTGCCGCCACATGACCCATTAGAACATGTAAACATTGGCCCGCCTCTATGTCCCAGACTTCTGAGGGTTAGCCCCGAGACCCGCCATAAACTCTGAAGGCGAGAAACAGATATGCACAGCTGTCAGACACAAGTTTGTACTTACAGTAACAGAGCTTAATGGCAAACTGCTTTTACACAGTGGTTACTGAAATAATTGACATTCTCTAGCCTTCTATTAACCTGATTGTAAAGTATCTCTTATTTGAGTTTAAAGCAGCAGTACTAGTTATCCAGGAAGTGTTCATCACTTCCCACATTTTTGCACTGCCTGGTACTTTAAAATTTCAGATTTACCTTTTGCTGTTTTTTTTACTGTTTTCCGACAACTGGTGCCCTTGATTTTGAATACATTTATTGCTGTGTGGATCCGCAGGAAATATGGCAGCCCCTGTACCATTTCCTGTTCACCCTTTATTTACATTGCTTATCCTATAAACACTCAGAAGGCAAAGGAAGAGGTGGTGCATTCCAGCTGCATCAGACAAAATAACCAATGAGAGAATGGCAGCACCCCATTTCCCTCAGAATCCAATATAGTACTCCTGGCAAGGGTCTGTGCTAAACTGTCAGAAAAAACAAAGAATATAAAGAAAACAAAAAAATGAAAAGAAAAGTTTTGTCATTTGTGAGGCTTGTTTGACATAGCTATTGTAAAAAGTACATTTTTGTTAACTAGTACTGCTTCTTTAAGCAAGTGGTTCAAGTATTTCTGGCTGGTGATGCAAATAGTCCACCCCATCTTGCCTAAGTGACAGTACAACCAAAGAATATATCCACAGAGGAGACTAAAGTGGGCAGAATGGGACATGGCAATTTCATTCACAAAGGGACAGTTTGCAATGGGCACTGTGATCGTCGTGAAAGCTAAATTTGACTGACTAGACAGCACTGCTACATACATTGAACATATTAAATTAATCGCTTGAAATATCCTTATAAAAGCTTTTCTTTGATTGGTAGAATACCACTGGAAGGAAAGGAAAGGTGGCAAAGGTCTTCTATAGATCATTGTTGCTCATGAAAAAAAAAGCAGGAAACACGATGCACCTGAACATTTGAAGAATGTCTAGACCAGCAAAGTGTATCATCATAGTGGGACAACAGAGGAAACCGACCCTTCGGCCAAGCTGTGCAAGTCTACAGCTTGTCATCCAATAGAACTAGATGGCTAAAAATGGGGGGCAACATTAAATGGATTACAAAACAAACTACGGAGCAGGTCAGCAGATGGCTTCGGGAGTGCTAAGAACCTATAGGAAAACATTCATTTCTGTGCCTGTATCCTAGATCACTGTGCTCATGTGTTTGATGCCTTTCACTTTACTAGAGGCCCCCTCCCCACCTAAATCCTGCCCTTTCTTATCCTCTGCCCAACTTAACTTAACCTCTAGTGCCTCTGCACCTTACCTGCACTTGTAATCAACTAAAGTCAATGTCCATATGCTATATAGTGTTTCAAATGTCTAAGAAACTCTGTAACCTTTTCCTTATTGTTGTGCGGTTTAGTGTCTCAAATGTCCAAAACTCTGTAACCTGCTTGATTGAATGTCTATACTCTGTTCACATGACATGGAACCTTTGTAAAAGAGCCTTGGTTCAAAGGTTATTTTCCAAATACCAAATAAATAAAATTCACATCGCATACAAATCACATTCATAGTAACAGTAATTAAAAACACCCAATGGCTCTGTTTTAGCAGTCTTTGATTCTTACCACCCAATAACGGCATCAAAGAGTTTTTACCACTAGCTGTAAATTATTAATTATTTTCAGACGACATCGCTGTAGTGTGTTTACCACCATGTTGAGTAGCTCTGTAGCAAGGCTACTCCCCTCTTGCAAATGAGGCATTCAGATACACTTCTACCTGCTCCTGATTCCATTCTGTCCATGAAACCGGGTGATGTCTAGCACATGTGCTATAGAAAAGCATGTTTCTGTGACTGCCCTAGCATGCAGCAGAAAGAGAGCACTTTTGAACGTTCACATGTGTTGTACAAACTGCACTTTATCTAAACATGCACAATCACTGTTCTCATTCTGCACTGATGACTGTTAAGCAGAAGAAACAGATTTTATTTAGTTTCCCCAGTGCCCTTCTTTAAATAGCAATACTTTTTTGGAGGTTCCAACAGGCACAGAAGTGGAGTGTTGTTGACTTAAGCCCAGGGTGTGGAGTGTGTGTGTTTGAAAGGGGGAGGCTGTTGCCGCCGTTCTCACAGAAATGTAGTCCACTCTAAGGTCGAATACTAGCTGATTGTGTTACCATGCTCCACAAACATAATCATCATTGTAATCACATCTATCATTTGTGAGACTAAGCACAGTGAGATCATGATGATGGTAGGCCGATCTGTGTAGTGGCATTGCTGCGGTTAGTCACCTACTTTGGTGCCACCTACCCCCAGTGGCTCTGGGACACTCTTGTGGGGGCACCTTTTCCGGTGTGTCTATAGTAATTCCAGTTGTCGCTCAACCCTTTCTTGCGTATCCAGTGACATTCAGGGTGCAGCAGAAAAGGAACGCTTTTAGGCTATACAAGGGGGACCTTAGGGCCAAGAGGATGGTTGAGCAGCACCAGTGTTAGGATTCAACTGCCAGCACTTAAAAGCAGGAAGGAGGCCAGGGCTACATACGTTACAAAAATGTCAACGAAGCTGGGGTTCTGAAGAACAGAACAATTACAGTGACTGGAGATGGATGATGCAGTTCATCTGTACACAGTGAGAAATACTGCACATACACAGCAATGGATATGGCGACACATCAAATACTTGATTTGGCCCTGATACAGGTGTCTGAAGAAACACATTTGTTCCCATAGATGCCATATGGCGTCGGAACCATCCATGGCTAGATATGACCCAAAATGGCCAGCGGTAGCAAATGAGTTAATAACTCCAGTGTCATGGAGAAGGAGGCTCTGTGAAACATTTTTGATAATGGACTAGATGGCAAAACTGTGGCAACACATTGCTATACACAGATATCTGCTACTGGTATCTGGAGAGTGATGGGGTGCCACTGGACTCCATGGAAGACCGGAAGTCACTCCTCTATGTGGTCATCAGTGGGGCTTAAAATCTGAAGACAAGTCACGCAGGTAGTCTGACTGCAATTCAAAATGGTGGCTCCTCCTATCTGCTATATATTTGAACTTGTTCACATACTGACCAACTTGGCATGTAGATAGCATAAGTGCAAAATTGTTTGAATGCATGTATTTTTGTTTATTATGACTGAATTGGTGAATAAATAATGGCAGCAAGTGTTTTTTTTTCTTTTTGGGGCGGGCTCCCTAGCCTCAAAGGCTCGCCTTGTCTTCCAGTGACCTGCCCCTCATACTGGGAAGCCCCCCCACCCCCGAGTGGGGCCGCCATAGGCAGAACTGTCATGGCCAGAGGGGACAGGCACCAGGAATGGCTCATACGTGAGGAGCCGGCATTTTTCTATGATTACTCCCTCCGGAGCTGAGTGCATGCAATGACGCAAGCCGAGAAGGTACCCTCATTCTTCCACGTGTGCTCCCCTCAATGCGTCTGCACTCAGCTCCCCCCATACTCTCACACGGCGCCTTGCTCCCGAGCCTCCGCCAGGGGGCAACCAGGTGCCGGTGCTGCACGCCTCCCTGGAGAAGGAGAGCAGTCATCCGGATGCTCAATCCTTCCCTCCCTGCCGACTCCGCGTGGCCCCTGCCCATTCCCGACCACAGGTTGCCTGCATGGCGCGAAGTGTGCATCCAGTGCTCAACCTCAGTGCCACCTGGCCAGCCCACAGCAAGTGTTTCAAATGAGACTATTGTAAAGTGTTATTCTTAGAATTGTTTTAATGACCATTTCAACCCCAGTGAAACACCTAAAAAATTCAGACATTATATGCCTGCCCATTTGCCTGACATCAGTGCACTGCTTTTTCATAACAGTGACTTTGTTCTAGAGCGGATTTGGTCACATGGCTGGGTGGTGCTGCAGGATATGGCTTCTCCCCTAGCGGATGACAGCATAAGGAGGGGTTAACATTTCTACTGATTGAACAAAATCAAATGTAACTCAGTTTCCACGTTGGTAGAAAGCCCACTAATTCTGTCCTCCAAGGAAATCCTCTTAATTTCCCTGCTATGCAACAATCATGACCTGAGTAAAACTGCAAAACACCCCAGGATATATCCTAACACTGAACTGTCCTTTCATATCCACATTAACTAGATCTCCAAACAGCATTTTATCAGCAGCATACTATTTCCTGCATTAGGTCCTACCTTGATCCCTCCCTTAGCAAAAACACTACCATTTGTTACATCTTCTATTTACTATTGCAACTCTCTCCTCAGTGGCCTACCCCCCAATCAAAATGTTCAATACGTCCAAAATGGAACAGCTATCTCCTGGTAAGGAAACATAGACAAGGTCACATCACGTCCATCCTTCAAGATCTACACTGGCTTCCTGTCAAGCTACACATTCATTACAAAGTTGCTCTCCTGACTTTCAAAACCCTACTTGGTTAGGTTCCAGCCTATCTTGCTGACCTGATTCCACCCTATTTGTCCAAATGTCCATATCGCTCTGCTAGAAGTTACCTCCTCTCCATTCCTGTCATTAATCTAGTTGTGGTTGGTGGTCATGCTTTTTTACACTGCACTAACTATATGGAATGGACTTCCCTTGAAGTTCGATCAGCTGATTCCTTTCCTATTTCAAGTCCTTACTCAAAGCCTGTCTTTACTGCATGGCTTATAACTGCTGACTGATACATAATATATTACACTTGTGTACATTCTTTATTATCTATTGGACTGTAAATTATAAAGAGAATAACCAATATGTTTGTGTCTGTTACCAGGGAGTAATAGCATTGAGAGGTTCTGGACACATGAACCTCGACAGCGAAGCTCGAGAGGTTCCAATGTGTCCAGAACCTCGAGATGCCAGTAGTCCCTGGTAGTGGACACACAAACCTATCGGTTATTTTTTTTTATTATATGGATCCGACGTTTGTTTATAATGGGCAGTCGACCAGTTCAGTGGGGAACTGACTTTGTACTGGTCGACCGCCGCAGTGTCCTATGCTGTGCGTTGAGCTGCCTGCTCGCTCGTGATGGTTCCCGCCCCCTGCCCATTTTTTGGTAATTCACATCCTACCTGCTCTTCATGACCGGAATGGCAGGATCAACCAGATATTTTCATTTGCTTAGGCAAAAAAAAAAAAAAAACTGAGAAGCATGACGACAGAGTTTGCTCTCGGTAAGCGAGAGAAGGGCCTCCATGTTTTTTAAACTGTTCTGCCCACCCACACAGGAAAAGCGTCCAATGAGGAGGCACGTTTAGGACGTGAGGGGCAGAAGGTATCTTTTTGGGTGCTTGCAATGATACTATTATCACCATAAAACTATACTATTAAAAGTGATTGACAGTATTATTAAAAGTAATTGACAATAGTATTATCACTGAACCTGTGAGGGTATTACCGGATTTTTTTTGTATGCTTTACAGACCTATTAAATTGAAGCTCCATATATTAAAACTGCTTTATTTCCATAGGATTCATCTGATTACTTACTGCATCGTTTATTTGTTCTTGCTCTCACTTTATCCTGTTGAACTGAAATATTAAAGAGTACAAAAGCCAGCAGTACATACACCACCACTGTGACACAAGTCTGCAGTACTGTGAAATAAAGCCACAATACTAACACAGACACATATGAGCCTTTTCATTTGATAAAAAGAACCACATATTTATAGAATCCACAGATTCTGGTGGAAACTACAGTCCACAGGAACACTATTGTTATTTGGGAAAATATACTTTTAGAACAGGAAAGCAAGCAATGACAACATCACCAAACCAAGGCTGCAAACTGGCTTACTGCATAAATACATAAAACTGTATAAATACAGTGTAACAAGGCCTACAGTAAAGCAAACAGGATGTTGGGGTATATTAGAAGGGGTATTGACAGCAGAAGGAAGGCGGTATTACTACCTTTCTATAGATTACTGGAGAGGCCCCACCTGGAGTACTGTGCCCAGTTCTAGAGTCCTCACCTAAGGAAAGATAAGGACATGCTGGAGACAGTGCAACATGGGGTGGTAGTCAGAATGATTCAGGGCCAGCAGGGCAACTCTTAAGAGGATCAGCTCAAGTCACTGAACATGTACTTGTTGGAGACCAGATGAGAGAGGGGAGATATGATGGAGATCTTCAAGTTCCTGAAAGGAATGAAGAAGATAAACTGTGAGGAACTATTTAGCATAAGCAACGGGGGACATGAGTGAAAACTGCCGGGGGAAGAGGGGGGATTCAACAGGGAGGTGAGACAGTTTTACGTTACAGAAAGGGTGGTGGAGCCATGAAACAATCTGCCTGCTGATGTGGTGGGTGCCAAAACAAAATGGTTTCAACCACGGCTGGGACAGAGTGAAGGGCTTAGTGGTTGCTCTGGGTGATAGTGACAGAGTGACGAGCATGGGGGTGGATAGTATGGATTAGTACCCTGTACAGGGAATAGGTCCTGGGTTTGTGGTCAGACTGGATGGACCACTGGTCTTTTTTCTGCCATCATTCCCCATGTTTCTATAAACAGTACAAGCATGTGCAGAAAGCATCAGCTGTAGATAGGCTCAGAATGCACATGTGTGCCTGCACAAGTATGAACATGCGATCCACAAGGACACAAAACAGACACGGGCACTGCAGCGCTGTAAGGGAATGGATGATCGCTATCAAACTGAAAGGATTACAGCACATGACTGTAAGTAAATTTTGAAAACCAGTGGGATCATCTGATTTGGAATCAAAGATTTGAACCATATGAATATGAGGATACTGCTCTCCTTTTAAGATCAGAGAGAAATTTTAAGTGTTAATACATCCCGAACCACTCATTGCCAAAAAGCGAGTGGTTTCGCGTGCTTCAGCTGAGCCAGAACAGCGTCAAGCTCAGCTGTTCTGGCTCAAGCTGAAGGTAAATGAAACCACTCATTTTCAGCAATGAGTGGCAACGGGGACGATTAATATATTACTGATCGAGCTATCAATAATATATATTTTAAAAAATCAATAATATATTTAAAAAAAAAAACAACTTCCCAGAATGAGCCCATTTCAGGGCATTCTGTGCGTGAGATGCTCTTCACTGAATAAGAGTGCCTCACGCTGCAGTGGAAAGGAGTGCTCCAATTGGTTGGGAGTGCTCCCTTGATCTATAATACCAGTTTTGAAAAGAGCAGCACATGACCCAGGCACAGCTCAAGTGCAATTTTAAATTTAAGACAAAGAAGTTGAGGAGAAAAAGAGACCAGCACTAGAATGGCTTGAATCAATTACCACGTTTTTTCTGTCATTCAGGACAGGCTCTTACTTCCCTCAACCACTGCTTTCAACCACAAGGCATATGCCATGGGTTTTCCTTTACCTATGGTAAGGACTCGGAAGTTCAAAAAAAACTACAATAGTGGGGAAGATCCAGAGCTTCCTATTTCTTCAAAAAATACTGGTCAGTTTACCCCCCCCCCCACTACTCTTCTGAGTCCTTGTCCTCACCATGGTGATCAGCGTCAGCTGAAGGACAGCACAAGCTGTGGTCTCTACAGCCAACATCAATGCTATTCACTGATCTGCCAAAGGGTCTGCATACCAGCAGCGCAGTCAGTGCTCTTGTATCCTGGAGATTAGTGCATCACCGCAACCATGCCTCTTCACCTTCATTAGCCTAAGGTGGACAACCTGGTCTGTTCCAACTCAGGGTCTCCCATATGAGAGCACCACGCACTAAAGCTGCATTAGGCCAGCTTCACTCGCCTGAATCATATGGTACTGTATGTCTCTTTAATACTAAGTTGTGGGTAAAGTTAAGGAATTCTGGTTAACAGAGGATTGATGACAATCCTTTGTCCCAACAGAGGACTTCTACGATCTCGGGTAGAAACTGAACCAGTGTTACATGGCCTAGGTCACAAGCCTAACACATGTGATTAGGCCTTGATATGGTACATAATAGGTGGGCCACTGAACCATGAGAACCAACCAGTTACATATTCAAGAGTGGATCCATTAAAACAAAAGTATAGTATGTGGACTATTCTGGCTTATAAAACGTGCTTCAAAATCCAAGCACTTTCACTGGTCAATACATCACCTGAACATTCATTATGCCTCAAGGCCTTCCTGTTTGCACAGGCTGTTCCTGACCCAGTTTTGTAAATACTGTCCTGTTCTGACTTGCTATTTTCGCCTGTTCCCTGATTTCCTTTTTATTATTTATCTTGTTATTCATTTTTTATTTAATGAGTTTTATAGCTTTTATGATAATGTTTTATTTATTGCTGTTTCATGTTGATTTGATGTATGGCGCCAAAAGCCTCCGGGATTGGGCGTCTTAAATAAAATTTGCCTTGCCTTGCCATTAATCTCTGGTATATGAATAGTTGGTAATTACCTTGCTCTAATCTACCTAGCCCCCCCCCCGGCTGCTCAACGTCCCTGGCTACCTGCTAGTCTCACCCTTTGCTGCAGCTTTCTGCCACCTGGCTCCCCAGGATGTCCACACATCCTCAGAGAGTCCAACTTACCCCTGCCAAGGGGTTCCCTTCCCTGGGGGAGAGGAGGGGAGCAGCATCCCTTGGGGGGGTCCTCCAAGGTGTGCAAAGTTGGGGGGCAGCAGTGGTGTACTAGGTGGATTGTGGCATGGGGGATTTAGGCAGCCACCATCAGGCAGGCCAAGGTGGGTGCTTACTTCCATTTTCTGGGCCCCTCTCCACATCCCAACGATGTGCACTGTGGCAACACCCTGAAGGTGGAGCCAGCCAACATGTGGTCATCCACACTGGCAAGGCTTCGCACAACACCAGGTGTTGCTTTCTGAGCAGTGCTCTGCAGCACCCTCCATGGGAAGACAGTGTCCACGTAGACACTATCACCCTCCCTGCCAGCCTCTATTTCTGATGTCCTGGACTCGGGGCTCGAACACGGGTTGCCAGTGTGCCAAGTGGGTGCCCCACCACTCGGCACCACAGAGCCACCCCTTTTTCACTTTTTAAATGCAAAGACCCACAACAGGGCATGGGGTTCTTCAAAATAGGTGTACTTCCTGGGTTCATTCAAAACCACACAGCGTTTGCTACCAAACTTGCATATTGTACCTAGCAATGACCAAAGCAAAAATAAAACCTTTTCCTACTGTGAATGAGGCAAAAAAAAAAAAAAAAACTTTTTCCTTTTATAAGCTCAATAACCCACTCCAGGGCATGGGTTTCTAGAGAATTGATGCACTTTGTGCCTTTGGCCTCATTCCTTCCAATTAACTTGGGGTGCATTAATTTCTAGAAATGTATGACGTTATAGATTATTATTTACTTGTAATTTATTAGGTTATTAAGTGGGAATGCTAAATAAACTAGAGCATTGAATGGCGATTCCTTTCATTTGTAATTTCACAGTTCCATGAAATGTAGCACTGCATGAAGTACAACAGTATACAAAGCAAAGATCTGAAGTAGTGTTGCTGCTGCAGAGCTGCTATTGAGACTCACAGTTACCTTTTTTCATGGAGATGCATGCAGCGGACCGTGGAGGTATGTCCGTAAAGCGTGTGGATACATTCTCCTGTCTCTGCGTTCCAAACTTTTAACGTCCGTCTGTAGACCCACTAATAATTATATTGTCCTCATCTGTGATGACCAGACTCCACCCGTATGTCCAACTAATGTTCTCAAACACTGCAAGACAGAAGGGAAAACATATCATCTTAGTTGGGGCTACAGCATTGCCCTAGTTGCGTACTTAAATTCATTCTTTCATTCACTCTACATTTTTGCCTTCTTCCCAGCTGCCCCCTCTGCACCCCTCCTGTAGCCAGGAAGGCAAGTAAGTGGTTGCCTTAACAGTGGATGCCAATGCTGTTCTGGATCAGGCCAGTAGGGGTACAAGAATATCAAGCAACTGTTGTTTTCCCTCCTTCCTGGGAGCTGAGCACTTCACCTCTGTAGTGTGCTTGTTTGAATCTTTTTTTTTTTTTAAATAGAATTAGCTTCCAGTTGCAACAAAGGGGGACCTGGAGTCTCTCAAACAAATCCCTAAAGGAGACGCTGTCCGAACTGCTTTAGACAAGAAAAAGGGAAGTAGGATGCTTCTCTAAACTGGTTATTGATTCAAAATATTTTACTCCACACAATATTTCAGGGTACTCAAAATAAAACCATCAACGTTTCGTGACTCCATTTTCACAGGAGCTCAAAAAGTTACAAACAGAAAGGAGACTACTGAACACACACAGATTTCAGTAAACTTCAAAACTGCTATGCACAAAAATGAAATGTTGCATAAGAACTTACTATAACAGTAAATCTTTGAGAGAATCACCTCCATTAGGCACCACCTTTGGAACTATAAGCTGTCAGCATTAGGACCCCTTGAAACCCATGAGCCCAGGGACCGCCCACAATGGCCCTGGACGTCTACATGTATATAAACGAGGGCGCCTATCACTCATCAGTACCCTGCTGAGATTAGCCGGGGTCCTTCAACCAGGGAACCTAAGGTGAGACCAGTACCAGGCATACAAGGAGAGGCATGGAGCTGGAGCCAGGATGCATGGAGTAGGTTTTAGGCACATGGAGGAGATTCTCTCGAAGATCTACTGCTATGGTAAGTTCTTAAGTAACTGTTTTTCTTTTTTGGAGGATTACTCCTCCATTAGGCTTCACCTTTGGAATGATTCTCAAGCAGTACAAAGTAACTGGGAGGATAGCACAGTCTGACATGTAATCAAGGCAGAAGGCCTTGCAGTAGGGCAAGCCCAAAGTCTGCACGTCTACGAGAAAGGATGTCCAAACTGTATTATTTAGTGAAAGTATGAACAGTGCTCTATGTGGCTGCAGCACATATGCCCACAGCAGGTACATTTTTTGAAGTAAGCAACAGAAGTGGCCATACCCCTTGGGGAGAGACCATGAGCAGCACCAGGAAATTCCTTACTGTAGTTCCTATAACAGAGCGTAATTCAATGTGCCAGCCATTTGGATAGGCATTGTTTAGACACAGGAGTGCCCTTTCCCCAGGGGTACAACAAATTATAGGGTTACCAACAGTCCCGTGTTATAAAGGACATCCCATATTTTAATCATGCCTTTTATCCTGCATTTCATGTTGGCGAACTTGGCATAGTGCAGAATCAGTTTCCCAGCAACTAACATTAGCTGAAGCACCATTTACGCACATCAGGACATTAGCTCGAAGCTACTGTCGACGTGCATAAGGTGGTGCTGTAAAAAAGCTGACTTCCTATAGTCCTTAGTGCATGCACTATAGCATCTTAGCATTTTATGTACATCAAAGTATGGAGCAGTGCCTCCCCCTGGTTGGCATGCTCAGGACAATATACAGCAAGGTGTATCATTTGAGTCAGTGTAACTTCAGAAACCACCTTCAGTAGAAACTGAGAATTTGTACACAAAGATACTTTGCCTTTGTGAAAAATCAAATAAAGAGGCTCACACATTAGGGCCTGAAGCTCAGAAATCCTTCGAGCACTGGTCACTGCAACTACAAATGATGCTTTCCATGACAGGAAATGTAAACCACAACTCATAGCAGGCTCAAAAGGAGCCAATGTCAATTTCTCAAGAACGAAATTCAAGTCCCAAGGCTTCATATGAAGAACACCTTTCAGACATGTAAGGGACTCTTCTTATTGGGCAACTGTACAACCATCAACAGGGGCATGGAAAGCTAATGTAGCAGCCAAATGCACCATAAGCAAGGAATACTGCAGGCCAGAGTCAGATAAGGAAAAAACAGGTTACTCACCTATAACAATAGTTCTAGGAGTGGTATATGGTGTTCATCCACACTTCAGGCAGTGTTCCTTTTCCCTTTAAGGCTTGCCAGAATGTCTTCAAGCTGGTTCCTCCCACCCACCCTGGTGGTAACTACCTCGGCACCACCTCATGATGCCAGATCATACCAGCTGGAAGCAAGACCAGTGTGCCACTTGCCAGGAGAGGTCGGGTGGGTCAGTGTGGATAAACACCATATACCACTCCTAGATCTACTGTTACAGGTGAGTAACCTGTGTTTCTAAGGACGTGGATATGGTGTTCTATTCACACTTCAGGCAGACTCCTAGCAGTTCTCCGGGAGGAGGGAGGCAAGGTGCACATGCCCTACTTAGGGAATACAGATTGGAGAACTGAGGCCCCAAAACCAGCATCCCGGCATGACTAAAGGTTGATGTAGTGGTGGGAAATAAAGGTGCGTGTGTGCTGACTTCCAGGTGGCTGCCAGACAGATTTCCGGGATGGGGACGTCCCTGGAAGCAGCCACCGAGGCAGTGGTATGATGGGTGGAATGAGCACTTAGCCCTACGGGAGGCTCCCTACCCGCCAACATATAGCAGAGGTTGATGCAGGATGCACCACCTGCCAATTGTTTGCTTAGCGGCCGTCTGCCTGGTGCGACTTCAGTGTAGGTGACAAATAGCTGGCAAACCTCTCCCCAAACTCCAGCTGTGTGCCCTTGTAACAGGCAAGCGCCGGCCGGAGGTCCAGCATGGAGCCTGTGCTCAGCCTCTGAGGTGTGGTCAGGTGAGAGATGTCACACCTGTGCATTAGTTTGAATGGCCTGCCCATAAGCTTTGCTGATACCAGCAACAAATCCCAAGGTGGTGGAGGTTCACGCACCAGAAGGGAAGTGGTTGAGGCCTTGAAAAGCACCAGACCACCCTTCTTCGCGCCACTGACTGCATACTTGGCCCGCGCCTGGTAGCCAAAGATGGCTGCCAGGTACACCTTAAGGGTCATTGACTGAAGGTCCGACTGGGAGAGGGACCAGAGGTAATCGAGAATGCTAGCCACCAGGCATGAGAAGGGTCCAGCCCCTTGCACTGACACCAAATGGGAGAACCTCTTCCATTTGAAGGTGTAGCATTTTTGGGTCTACTCCTTCTGAGATGCCTCACTCACAGTAAGGACATCTTCAGAGAGACCTAAAGCCTGGAACTCTAGCCGCTCAGGAACCAGGCTGTTAGGTGCAGGGATTGAAGGTCCAAATGGAGTACCTTCCCCTGACTGATCAAGAGTAGGTCCGGGCGGAGAGGAAGACACCCTTGGGGGGGCCTGCTGCTGAGGCTGAGGAGACTGGGGTACCAGAACTGGCATGGCCAGTCTGGAGCCATCAAGATCACCCATGCCTTGTCCCTCCTTGCCTTGAGCAACACCATGTGGATCTAGGGAAATGGGAGGGGGGAGGCACAGAGAAGGCCCAGGGTCCAGAGCCTGGAAAAGGCATTCCCCTGCAGCGTTCCCTGCTGAGGGAGGTGGGCACAGTACTGCTTCAGCTTTGTGTTCTCCCTGGAGACAAACAGGTTCACCAGAGGGGTGCCCCAGTGGGAGAACAGGCTGTGTACTACCTCTGGGTGGAGAGACCACTCATGAGACTCCTCGCCCACAGGGCTGAGAGCGTCCGCTAGCTGGTTGGAGACACTGGCCACATGGATGGCCAGGAAATCGGCCTGCAGGTTGTGCACAAGGGTCCAAACACGGAGAGCTTCCCTGCACAGACGAAGAGAATGCATCCCATCCTGTTTGCTGAGGCAGTACATGTTTGTGGTGTTGCCCATTTGGACCTGAACGACATGACCCCGAACATGTGGAGCAAAGGCTGTTGGTGCCAGCCATAATGCCCGCAGTTCCAGCAGGTTGATAAGGCATCAGGACCCCTCAGGGGTCCAGAGCCGGTGGACTCCGTGGTCACCTAGGTGGGCAATCCAGCCCTTCAGGGAGGCATCAGTCATCAGGATGACTGTCGGCTCTGGGTGGACAAACGTGATCCCTTCCTGCAGATGTTCTGGGACCAACCACCACTGGAGGGTGTCCTATATATATTATAAATACTTGGGAGTATGGATGGACTCCCATTGCAGCTGGGATTTTCATGTTGATAGCTTGACACAAAAATTGAGTAAAAAGTTGGGGCATTGTATAAGCATAGAAGTTGTCTCTCATTTGATGCTAGATTAAGGATAGTTAATTCAATGATAATTCCGCATATCGATTATGGTGATATCATATATAGAGGGGCAGTTAGGAGTAATTTAGAAAAGCTTGATGTCATCTATAATAGATATGCGCGTTTTGTCTTGGATGCACCTCGGAAAACACATCATTGCACTCTTTACAGGAACTTAAACTGGATGTCCTTGACAGAACGGCGAAACATGCATGTGCAATGGTTAACCTATCGCTGTTATTGTAAAAAAGCTCCAGGATATCTAGTGGAGTTCCTGGAGGAATGGAATGTTAAGGCAGGTTTAAGATCTGAAGAGGAAGTAAAATTTAGGGTACCCCTTATGAGAACAGTGAAGGGTCAACATTGTTATTTATATGAAGGCCCAAAACTGTGGAATTTATTACCAGGTTATTTGAGGTCAAGTACAAATAAAATATCTTGGAATGAAATAAAATTATGGCTTGTAAAGGAAGCAATGTCTTTAAAGATTTGCTGTACTTGAGATGTTTAAATGTATGTTTTATTGTTGTAATTTATTTTTTCTTTTTCTCAGTTGTATATGTATTATGTTTTTTATGTATGTATAGTGTTTGCATTTGTATGTATCTAAAAATGAAATTGAAACTGATAAACTGATATTCTTTTGTACAGTAGGACCCCATTGTAAATTAGCTGTCGCTAAATTGGGTTTTATCCTGTTTCTGATATCAGAAATAAACTTTTACTACTACTACTACTACTACTACTACATCAGCTGGATCACAGTGACTGGCTGGTCGAAGTGTTCCTTGTGCAGAGACCACTGGCGGGCCAGCCCCACTGCAGAGACACACTCTCCAGTGGGCTCAATGGACCATGCTGGAGCATGCCACATGTATCCCAGGAGGCACAGTAAGTTCAAAGCAGGGCACACTTTCCCAACGCAAATGATTGGGCAAAGGAGGGAGAGTCTCCACTTGTCCGCCGAGTCGAGCCCTGGCCTGCAAGAGTTGAGCTCTGCCCCCATGAAGCTGATCACTTGAAAGTGCATGACCTCTATTTTGGCCTCACTGACCAGGAGGCCAAGAGAGATGCAGGTCTGGAGGGCCAGATCCCTGGACCGCCCACCTCCTGCCTGAGGGACCCACAATCAGCCAGTCATCCAGGCAGGGATAAAACCGGACTGCTCGAAGCCTCCGGTAGGCTGCCACCACTGCCACACATTTGGTGAAGACCCAGGGGGCCGGGGACAGAAAGAATGGCATGGCCTGGAACTCGTAGAGGATCCCTTTGCCCGGAACTGAAGGAACCGGCGATGGGACAGATGGATTGGGATCTGAAAAAAACGCGTCCTGAAGATCCAGAGAGCAAAACCACATATTTTGCCCGAGAGATAGTATGATCTGAGACAGAGCTACAATCTGGAAGGCACGCGGCCTGAGAAACTTGTTCAGGTTATGTAGATCTAAGATGGGGCGCCAGCCCCTCCCATCCAGTTTGCAACCAGAAAGTACCTGGAGACAAACTGTGGGAGCTATGGAGGGTCTGAGACAGAAGCGATGACCTCCTTGTGGAGGAGCTGGTCCTGAAGGGCCGACAGGGTGTCCGCGGACATGATGCCCTCCCGTGGGGCATGGGCTAAGCAAGGTGGGTACACCTCGAATTTCAGAGGCAGACCCTGACCAACCACCTTGAGAAACCACCTCTCTGTGGTGTCAGCGGACCAGGCAGAAAGGAAGTGGCAGAGCCGGCCCCCCATGGGAGGACCCAGGGGAGACATGATGGGCATGAGGTAGGCACCCCATATCCCGTCACTGACCAGGCTTGGAGGTGGCAGACGACCTGCTGAGGAGTCACCAGGGCCTCTGCCTCCAGGCTTATGGATGACTGTGGCCACAGTTGAGATCACCAGGCCTGAGCCTGCTGTCCAACCTGAGGCTGGGCTGGTTTGATCGCAGGGGCCGAAAGGGCTTCTTTTTCTGCCGCTTAGAACCCTTGGGATTTCTCTGAACGAATGTCACAGAGTCCAAGGTGGCACTGGACTTCTCAATGTGGGTGAAGTGCCCCCTCAACCCCAGGCCCAAACAAGTTGGTACCCAGGAAGGGGACATCCGTCAGCTTGTGCTAGGTATCTGCCCTGAAGGTCAAGATCTTAGCCAGGCTCTGTGGCGCACAGCCACTGTGGCCATCACAGACTAGGTGCAGGAGTCCCCAATGTCCATAGCAATCTGGAGCTGTTGCTTGGCTACTGCTTGGCCCTGATCCCAGACCTGTTTGACCTTGGTCTGCAGGTCCACTGGGAGATGAGGAAGCACCTCATCAAGCATGCCCAGGAGAGCATGTGGACGGGCCATCAAAGAGCCAAACTCGCCGCTGAAGGTCAAGGCAGCATACACCTTTCTAGCCACATGGTCCAATTTCTTGGACTCCTTATTGGGCAGCTTGTCAACAGCCTTCACATTGCCCGTGTGCCTGAACACAGAGTCAGCCACGAGACCCTCAGCTGAGGGATGCTCTGTAAACTCAAAAGGAACCAGTAGGGACCACATACTTGTGAGGCCATCTGGGCTGATGGTGCAGGACAAGAGGCGAGGTGCTGGCACAGCTCCAAGGCAGGGCCAAGAATGGCATCTGCCACTGGGAAGGCTTCCCCAGGGAGTTGCCCCAGTCAAGGATCTCAGCGAGTGGGTACTGAGCCTGCTTCTGATTGGGTTCCAATGGAAGACCCGTAGATTCCAAGATGAGACGGAGAAGGCCCATAATGGAAATAGGGCCCTGCACCATCAACAGATCCTTGCCCAAATCCAAGTCCACCAGACAGGAGTGCAAGGAGGAACCCTCTAGTTCCGAGGAGTCATGGAAGAGGGGCCGACCGCCAGAGTCCCCGCTGACCCTCTGGGGAGGATCAGAGGTAATGGTGACCGACAGCCAATGGGGAAGAACCAAGACCAGGCAGGCCTCCTTAGTCGAGTGCCAGACTTCAGCTGTTTTGGTGGTGGCTCTATTAGAATTGGCAGAGAGGCCGGGGAGGCAAAACCAGGACTGGATGGGTCAGCTCCTGCCGAGGCAGAGAAGGCTGTGGCCCATGTGGCAAAAGCTAAGTAATGGCCGGGGTCGAAGCCGGGACAAACTCCGTTAAAAATGAAAATCTTGCCACATCAAGTCCTCATAGAGCTGATGCAGCTTGCGCTGGAGCCTTTTCTCGCTTGTTCAGGTTTTAGAGAGTGTGAATGTCATTGTTGACACAGACTGCTCAACTCAGGACTCCAAGAGTGGGAAAGCAACCTCAACCATCGGGGCTGCCGACAGCGGGTCTCAGAGGGAGCCAGCGACAGCTGGGACTCCTCCGGGTCCAGAAGCTCTTGGATGAGAGGCAGCTGATCAGTGGACTGGTTGGTCCTTCTTTGAGTGAGCGATAGGACTGGGGTCCTAGACAGGGAGGTGTTGGCCTCTTCTGGTGATGATGTGTCAACCATCTCGAGAAATATCTCGGCTGGAAGATCAACCTGCATCTCGACCGACTGGCCAGACGGGGAGTCCGTGGGGCTGGCGGCCTGGGCCTAAGAACCGACCAAAGTAGGAACCTCCAGAGAAGCGCAATAATCAGAGGCCCGAGAGTGCTTCTGATCCCACAATTGGCGGTGAGACCGTTTCTTGGTCTCCTTTTTAGAGTTGGGCTCAGTGCCAGAAGGTCCCTACCCATGGGTGAGAAGGGCCTGGCTCAATTCTTTGAATGCCCCATAGGCATCCAAGGAGAGCCACAAAAAGGCCAAAGACGATGAAGCTTGAGTTGTGGCCCGGGCCACGGCTGCCTCAAATGCCACAAGCTGTTTGGCGAACCCCACAGCTGCTGAGACCACCTGACTGGTGTCCTTAGATTTGATGGGCGGATCCCGATCGTCTGGACGACCTAGAAGCAGGTAGGCATGGTGATCCACTAACATGGACGAGTGAAAGGTGCAGCACAGGCCACATGCCTGGGGATTGTGCTCGTGGCCCAGGCAGTAGAGGTACACGGTGGGAGAATCCATCTGAGACATCTTCTGGCCGCAGGCACATTTTCGGAATCTCGGCACCGACCAGAAGGAGTAGCCTGAAGACAAAAGTCTTATTTGGAAATTCAAAGTTTTAATACGCAAAGGGCCTTCTCTGCACGAGAGCAGTAAGAAGGGAACCTTCTTCCAGCAGAAAGGAAGATCTGGCATCAAAGGATGGTGCCGAGGGAGTTACAACCTGGATGGGTGGGAGGAGCCAGCTTTAAGACATTCTGGCAAGCCTTAAAGAGGAAAGGAACACTGCTTGAAGTGAGCATAGAACACCATATCCATATTCCTAGAAACAAGTAGCCCAACATATTTCAACACAGCATTCTATCCTGTCTATATCCTTGCGGAGATGGGGTCTCCAGAACTGGACGCAGTACTCCAGATGGGGTCTCACCAACTGTCTGTACAGACTTCCTGTTTTCTGCTGGTGATGCCTCTCCCTATGCATCCCAGTATACCCCCAGCCCTCCCTACGGCCTTCTCACATTGCTTGCTAACCTTAAGGTCATCTGATATGATTACCCCCAGGTCCCTTTCCTTTTTTGTTGTTGTTATTACCTCTCCCCCACCATTGTGTACTCTTCCCCTGTGTTTTTGTTTCCCAGGTGCATTACTTTGCACTTCTTTGCATTGGAATCTAAGTTGCCATACATTTGACCATTCCTCCAACCTTGCCAAGTCCCTTTTCATCCTTTCCACCCCACCTTGTGTATCAACCCTGTTGCAGATCTTGTGTCATCTGCAAAGAGACATATTTCCTTCCAGTCCCTCTGCAATGTCACTTATAAAGACATTAAAAGGACCGCCCAGTACTGAACCCTGCGGTACCCCACTAATAATCCTCCTTTCTTCACTGTGGACTCCATTTACTATTACCGCTGTGTCCTGTTGTCCAACCAGTGTTTTACCTAGGCTACCACCCTGGGACCCACTCCCAGGCTGGCTAATTTATTTACTAATCTTTTGTGCGGACTATGTCAAATGCCTTGTTGAAGTCTAGGTAGGCCATGTCCACAGCCCTCCCTGGTCTACTGCTTTGTCACCCAGTCAAAGAAATCAATTAGATTTGCCTGACATGACCTTCCCGCTGTGAATCCATGCTACCTTGGGTCCTGTGACCCACTGGCCTCTAAGTACTCAGCAATTCTTTCCTTCAGAAGTGATTCCATCATTTTCCCTACCACTGAGGTCAAACTGACAGGTCTGTAGTTTCCTGCCTCTGTCTTGCTCCCACTTTTGTGAAGGGGAATCACATCTGCCCTTCTCCAGTCCTCAGGTACCACACCATCCTCCCATGGATTTATTAAAAAGTGTAGTCAGTGGTGCTACTAGTTCTTCCCTTAGTTCTTTTAGAATTCTGGGGTGAATCCCATCAGGCCCCATTGCTTTATCAACCTTCAGTTTTAAGAGTTCTTTCAGAACCCTTTCTTCTGTGAAAGGACTAATATCAACCCCCCTATCCAGAGTGCTTCTATTGACTGGATTAGGTATTTCCCTGCTTTTCCATTATGAATACTGAGCAGAAGTATTCATTCAGTATCCCTGCTTTTTCACTGTCTGTCTCTGCCCAACCACCTTCCTCTTTGTTCAGCCTCAGTATCCCTGCCTTAGTCTTTCTTTGCTCCCTAATGTACCTATAAAAGGTTTTATCCCCCTTCTTAACCGAGTCTGCTATCTTTTCCTCGGTTTGGGCCTTTGCTATTGACTGTCTTATCCGCTTCCTTCTGCTTTAACTGGTACAGTTCTCTGTCCTGCTCCTTCTGTGTTTCCTTATACTTCCTAAATGCTGTCTTTTCTCCCTTACCTTCCCCCACTTCTTTTGAGAACCATAGGGGACCTTGAAATCTCTGACGGGCAAAGCCTCTAAGGCTCCCCCTGACCTTCTTGCTACCACAAAGGGGCCATTGCAGGAACCCATCGGTATTGCCAATGAGCTCAACAATGCCTTCACAGTCCTCTCAAGTGTACCGTTTTATGGATACGCAAACACAACGACAACAAACTGCCCCTCATGACCCACTAAGAGGTACCACCATTTCACTTTAAATGTGTCACCAAGGCCGAAACAATTAAACACACTAAAGGGGCCTTGGCAAGACCAGGATGGAGCGGATATGCTTGACATGAAGCTGGTTGGTCTTCTCTCAATGAACTCTCTGGTCCTCTTACCATGGTTTTCAATGCCTCTCTTAAATCAGAAGTGTTCCCAGATCTACGAAGTCAGCAAACATCACACCTGTCTTTAAAGCAGGGACAAGACACAAATAGCCAACTACAGACCCATCTCCATCCTCCCTCCCTATCTAAAGTACTTGAAAGAATGGTCTCAGAGCAACTTATGGAATACCTAGATAAACAATCTACTCTACGCACAGCAACATGGCTTCGAAAAAAGCACTCCACACTCACCACAATAGTGGACTACTCATCCCACCTATACAACGCATTGGACAATGGGCATACAGTTGGTTCGGTCTTCATCGACCTTACGAAGGCCTTTGATTCTGTAAATCACAAACCTCCTCCTAAGCTGCCTTCTATCCCTTAGATGGTAAATTGGTTGGCAGCTACCTCACCAACAGGACACGAGTCAAAATAGGTGATACCCTATCTGCAGCTAATGAGGTGACCCTTAGGATCCAGCAGGGTCAATCCTTGGTTCTCTACTCTTTAGCATTTTCATTAACTCCACCCCTACAGCATACTCAGCAAGCACAGTTCTCTATACTGATGACACAGTAATATCAGTCGGTGGTAAAGACCTCCACTCCATTACAACAGTTCTCCAGAGCAGCTTCCTTAAACTTGAGTTGTGGTTCACAGAAAACAAACTACTGTTAAATGTCAAACAAACTGAGAGTAGGCTCTTCACCACCTCTCAAAGCAAAAAGAAATACCTGCCACTGCTGATACATAACCAAAAGGGCGAGTTTCTAGACCAAATCATCAAGTTCAAATATCTCGGCATCACGTCTGATGACACTCTCACCTTCTCAAGCCACATAGACTCAGTTATCAAGACCGCAAATGCAAACCCGGGCATGCTTTACCATCACAGACACTCAATGACCCTGATGCTCTCAAACTAGCCACTAGTAGTTCAATACTGTCTACCATAGACTATGGATTGCCCATTTATGGGGTGGGCACAAAACAGCCTAAACAGGATCAGCACACTCCTCAATAAAGCCTGCCGCCCACCGGGGCCGCCATTGACACCCATACCTGCATGCTCTACAAAGACACTGGGTGGCTCCCACTCAGCCTTCGAGGTAATATCAAACCTGCCTGCTTCTAAAAAGGGTGCTGCTGGGTCTGTCGTTTTCCACACTGGGAGGCCACTTTAGGCTGGCTGTCCCTACGAAATCAACCCGGAGTACGGTCAGTGACAGGATGATGATGATTCCCTTCAAAAGGACGAAACTTGCCCAAAACTCCATCCTGTATCAGGGATCGAAGTGGTACAATGAACTACCCACTGACCTCTCTGAGACACCCAAGATTAGTACTTTCAAAGCTGGGCTCAGAACCTTCCTTGGCTCAAAAATGACCTCTACCTGCTGGTGCTAATGTGGTAATAACTCAGCCAACAGTCTCCCAGTACCTACCCCTTTCCTCAATTATCACTCCACTGAATATCACCTTCCCTGGGACCCCCTCCCTTACCCTATCCCCTTGTAACTAACGATGTCTCCTCATGGCTTCACACTCCCGACGATGCCACCTTTTGGCTGACCCCCAACCCTTCTCTTTCCTGAATCAAACTTGTGTATTAGTACTAAATTGATGTATAACACCTCAGACTTGTTCTATTACTGGTTGTGTAGATGATTCAATGTTCCTTTTACTGTTAACCCTGTATTTTATACTGTTATGTCTGTTTTTAACAACTGACGTGGAACATTTGAAAATGAGTCCTTGACCCAAAGGTATTAATCCTAAACTGAAATAAATAAAACAATTTCTCTTCCAGGAGAGGGACAGTGCATCTTGCCAAAACTCCAGGCTCTGGAGTGAGTGAACAGAAAATGGTAGTTTTGCATTGTGTAGGGACACGAAAGGTCAAGCTCTGATGACTCCATCTTGCAAAGAGGTCAATTACAACAGAGGACAGCAATTTCCATTTGTGAACCATCGATTGGGACCTGCTTAATCTGTTTACCAAGACATTTTGGAGACTGGGTAAAAACACGGCTGATAGCTTAAGGCCAGGAGGCAAAGTCCAGTACCATATCTTCACTGCTTCCCTGCACAGGGGATAGGAGTGCCCACATGTTTGCTGATATAATGCATCACACCGACGATGTCTGTCTGGATTAGCAGAGAACTGGGGCAGAGATGATTCTGAAAAGTCTGGAGGCCGTACAGAAGATGTGACAAGAACAATTTGGTCCAGCTCATCCATCAACTGATCCCACTGGAAATTGAGTATCCACTGTGGGATCCCCATATGAAGACTTGCCAGTTACACAGTCATGATGGTCACAACCATGATACCCAGGAGATGTAACATTTGTCTTGCAGAGACATGGGCCTGCATACCACGTGTGCCTAAGCAACCAAAGTGTTTGCCCTGTCTGTGGCAGGTGAACACATCCCATCTCTGTGTCTAAGACCCGCCTATGTATTGTAGTTTTTGCAAGGAATCAACACAGACTTTGGCACTATTCACTGTGACACCAAGCCATCAAAACAACTGACGTGTCCGAGACAGGGTGTGTAGCAGAGCTTGTGAGCTGTTCTTCAGGAGGCAGTTCTCCAAATAGCGGAGAACAGGCCTACCCAGCAAAGGGCTGCTGCAACTACTGTCAAGCATTTGGTAAAGATCCGTGACGCAGAATATAAGTCAAAGTGCAATACTTGAACTGATATTGTGCTCCTCCAGCACAAAGCAGAGGTATTATCTGTGGATTTCCTGATCTTTATGTGAAGGTACAAGTCTTTCAAGTCCACAGAACAGAGTCAGTCCCCCATTTCCAGAAGGGGAAATCAGAAATTGCATGGATACCATTCAAAAGGAAGAAGGCAAATGATGATATGGAGGAATTTGTATCCGCTCCAGACCATGCCGTCCCTTGCAATTATCTCCAGAACCCACTTGTCCGTAGTGATCTCCCGCCACTGATTCAGATGCAGGGAGATCCTGCCCCCACACTCATCCCTGGAGGTAACAACTGAAGTAGGGGCTGGGGGGGGTGTGGAGAAGAGACAGAAAAAGTGTCAGGCAAAACAGTTTCTAGTTTCTTCAGCAGGTCTGACAAGGATGACTGACAGAGGGATAAAGAACTGAAGAGTGATAGGGCTGCCCACATTTATATATGCCTAAACGCTGCACATCACTATGGTGGCCTCAGCTAGCGAAAGTTTCAAGTGATCCCAACGCTGATGGCTTATAGTTCAAACGGTGTGGTCCAATGGAAGACATCCTCGAAGATGAAAAGTTCATCGCCCAGTAAACTCTGAACTGCGCTGCACAAAATAAATTAGCACTGCCAGTCCATAAATACTGTGATCAGTGTTAGTAAGTGCACAGAACCAAATGAACTACTTGACTGGCTGGGGAGGAGGATGCACTCACAGGCCAAATAGTAGTGCCAGGGCTCCAGGTAAGATTTTTTTGGGTGCGTACTATAGTCATTTTGAAACTGAGGTGAGTAAAACCAAATTCTGATAAGTACAAATGGCTCGATGACATGGAGTGATGAGTACATTTTTGAAAACAATATATTTTTTTCGAGATAATATTAAAAACACACCAGCAGTAACAAAATGTCTTGTCTCTGTTTTTTGTGTATTACAGTAGTACCAGCGGTGGCATGTGTGAAGCTGCTGTGGGCCATGCCACCAAAATGGGGTACCAGGAGCTCCATGCTAACAGCTGCTGCTGCTGTCCCCAGTCAAGCAGCTTCAATACACATACATGCAGCATGCATAGTAACCGACAGGACACAACCGGGTGTGAGTAGTTATGTGATAAACTCACTCCCAGGTGCATTGCATGGTTTGAGGCATTACGGTGAGTGCATTCAGCACCTAAGTACACTTATCACATAACTACCCACACACTGACGTGTCCTATTGCTTACTATGCATGTTGCATGCATGCATAATGAAGCTGCAGGACTAAATACAGCGGGGAATAGGAGAAACCAACAGCATGGAGCCCCTGCCTCCCAATTCTGATGTCTAGGCCCACAGCCGTCTCATACATGCCACCAGACCAGTCTTTCTGTCAAAAATATAACCTAGTCTGCACTAATCTCTGCTCTCTCTCACCTCAAAATGGAAAATGATAATCTTTATTTTCTGCCTCAATTGCACTCAACAAACCTCCTCTGGTGCCCATACAAAATATAAATGTAAACCACAAAGCATTACACTATTCAAAATGAGTGTGACTAATTTTCTCAATTATGTCCATGATACATCAATTCACAGTTGTTCTCTGTGCAGACACCATACAAATCCTGCTGCTGATTATGTACTGTTGACAACTAACAGTACATAATCGGCAGCAGAATTTGTGTGGTGTCTGCACAGAGAACAATAAAGTTAACCTGCACTTGGCAAGGTACCAAGTGTCCCAATATTCAGCACAGTTCTACTCAAAAACATAATTATTGTTTGTGCAGGCATTTTTTTTTAATTGTGGCAAATACTGTACAATCCATTTCAAGAAAATGATAAGTGTTCCCCATTCATTATTTTAGCATGGTGAGCCATCACCCTATACTTTTTTTTACGCTGCTCTATATTTTTTACCACTGCCTCATTTTTTTTTTTTACCACCACCCTATATTTGTAGCCATCAGCCTAATCTGTTTTTATAAAATCCTCCAAAATTGCCTCTTGCCACCATCCTTTACTGCACCACTACCCTCGTTTTGATACCAGTGCTCTAAACCTTACTTACATAAAAGCCAAGTCCACAGATTAAACAGGCACAAGGTATGCTGAATGTAGCCAGGTAAAAAAACAGCAAGCTGACAGTCACTCAACAGTGACAACCACCACCACAGAGGACAAGTATTGTGGAATGGGAATGACCGGGCTAGAGAAAAATCATCATTGCTTTGCTGCTCTAGGCACTTACCTCAAAATTGGTCTCCGTTTTTTCCCTTTATGAAGCGGCGGCCATTTAAAACTGCAGTCACCTCCTCCCAGATACATGCCTACTCACCTGTGCTGTGTTCCATAATGTGCACACCACTCCCGCACTCTCCCTAACGCTTGATTCTGCACCACCACACCCACCATCAATTTACCTTACTGTGATGGGGCGGGGGCATGGAGAAGGAATTTATTTATTTATTCATTCATTCAGAAAAAATTTTGAGCACAAGTTTTTACAAAGGTTCCACATCATAGACTGCAAAACAAAGTACAGTAGAAGAAAGCAAGGGTACATTACAATGAACGATACAGTTTGGATTCAGAACTTACAGAATAGCTAAAAACATAGGTACAAGTTAGATAAGAAAAAACACTTTATGAGGGTGGTGTGGGGAATAAGCAGCCACAAAGTGCCTTGTCAGTAGTTCAGAGGGACGGGGACAGCTGGCAGAGGGGCTAAGAATGGAGGTACACGAGAGAGAGAGAGAGAGAGAGAGAGAGAGAGAGAGAGAGACAGATAGAGAGAGAGAGAGGTAAGTACTGTGGTGGAGGTGAGAGGGTGGGGGAATAAGATATAGGGAGAAATGGTGGGGTGGGGTGAGGGGAGGCTGAGCGGAGAGGACATGCTAGAGTAAAATGGTGGGGTGTGAGGGGGCATGGTCAGGCAGCCAGCATTAGTAGTGACTGTTCGGGATGCTCACATTACTGTGAGTTGGGGAGGGGATGGCAGGTGCCGAAGGAGCATGACGAAACTGATTGCTGGGGCATTTCATGAGATGGGACAGAGGAGGGTACCTGAGGCCTGCCTAGTGCTTGCTGGGGGCAAAGAGAGCAGGCTGGCTGGACTCAGGGGCAGGTGTACTTAGAGAGTGTTATCGGGCGCTTATTTGAGGTCAGTTTTGAATTGTGCGACAACTGGTGGCCAAGAGATTCTCAGGAAGTGCATTCATCCATAGGGGCCGGTAAGCAAATGCACGTTGCCCAAGTGAGGTGCGATGGAAGGGATCACCAAGGCCCTCTAGTCCTCCCTCTGGTGACCTGTGTAGCCATGCTGCCTTGATCAAACTGCCTCACATTGTGGTGTTACCCAACAGAGCCTTCTTCCCTAGGATGCAAGCCTGAATTTGACCCTGTTTCTTATCGACAGCCAATCTGCATGTTCATACAGATTACCGGGTGAGTGCCATGCTCAGCATCCAGGGCTAGTCTGCAGGCTTTGTTGAGCGAGTCTGAACCCTCTGAGTGCTGTATCCGTTGCCGCCCCATAGACAACTAGTCCATAGTAGATATAACTGAGCTGAGGACTGAGAGGTGGAGGGTCCCGGAGAGAGGTATTGCCTGTGTCTGTACAGGACACCAATCTTGGTATTGACTGTCTTGACCAGAGAGTCAATATGGTGCGCATACGTGAGGGTATCATCTATTATGACCCCCAAATACTTGAACAAGTGAACTTGTTCCAGTGGCTCACTGCACAAGTTGGAGATGATATGGGGTTGGTGCTTATTTTTGTTGTGGGGGCTGGACATAAGCAAGGCCTTGGTCTTCTTATAGTTTAGTAGCAACTTATGACTACAGAACCAGTCCTCGAGTTTGGAGAAGGAGTTCTGCAGCTCAGACTGTAGGGCAGTCTGAGACGTGCTGCTGCTCATGAGCACAGTATCATCTGCATACAGTATGAGTTTGGTGTCACAGGCTGTGGGAAGATCATTTAAGAAGAAGCTGAAGAGTTGGGGCCCCAGTATTGATCCCTGGGGTACCCCTAATGATACCTCTCTTGTCGGATACTGTTTGCCCAGTTTTGACACACTGATTTCTCCGCATCAGGTAGTCTTGGAACCAGCAAAGGTACTGGGTGTCACACCCATTTTCACAGTTGGGTCAGCAACAGGGGTGGTTGACTGTATCAAGGCTTTGGTGAGGTC
This sequence comes from Neoceratodus forsteri, assembly GCA_016271365.2. Classification (NCBI taxonomy): domain Eukaryota; kingdom Metazoa; phylum Chordata; order Ceratodontiformes; family Ceratodontidae; genus Neoceratodus; species Neoceratodus forsteri. The sequence goes on along the minus strand of CM057453.1, from coordinate 104,833,853 downwards.
CAGAAGACAGACCCCACCAGTTTACCTTCATCCAGGGCCTTCACGGCACAGTTTGTGTAGTGCAGCAGGGCAGCGGTAATACTTGTGATTTTGTCTGAAGCCATGCTGGTTGGGGCATAGTAGAGTATACTTATTGAGGTAGTTGACCTGCCACAATCTTTTCCAGTGCCTTGGACAGGAGGGAGAGGATCGAGATAGGTCTGTAGTTGGCTACCAGAGACTTGTCACCTCCTTTATGCACTGGCGTAACTACGGCCTGCTTCCAAACCACTGGGAATTGGGCCAGGGACTTATTGTACAGCATGGTAATGGGCACTATAAGGACGTCCAGGGTGAGGGATAGAAGTTTCATGTGTATCCTGTCACTGCCCAGTCTGGTCTTACCTAGTATTTTCTTGACCACAGTAAGGGTCTCCTTCACCGTCACCCTTTTAAAGTAGAAGGTCGGGTGAGAACACTGGGTAGATACGTTGTTGGAGTGGTTCAAGCCAGGTTGAAAACAGGCAGGTGGCAGCACTGGCGTAAGATCGGTGAAGGCCTTATTGAAAGCTTCTGCAATAGCTAGAGGGTCTGTAGTAGGGGTGTTACTGATACTAAGCAGCTGAGGGTGTTTCTTCTGTAACCCCCTGCAAATGGGGTTCCCAAAGACTTCCAGGAGCTTGCTTGAATGCTCCAAGCCTGAATGGTGTTTAGCGTCATTTATCAGTGAGTGTTTTAGAACCTCTGGTACTGTCTTTTAAGAGCTGTCTGCTTGCAGACATAATTAGTTTGTATGGGGGACTGTGTGTTTCTTTGATTGAGTACCACTCGAGCTGCTGCCAATTCACTCCATTTTTGCAGTCACTAGGAGTGCAAAGGAACCTATCTGAAAGATGTAACTGTTTGCCAGAAACCATTTAGAGTAATAATGAAATTACAGTTTGTCTAACCTGCTTTCTTTTCAGTCAGAACTGTGTCTGCCTAGTTCCCCATTCTGGTTTTGAACTGCTGAACTGGACCAATCAGTGTGGTAGCTAGCTCTAAAATGGTGCCTTGACGAATCAGAACTTGGACTCATAATCTGAGCCAGCCACAAGAGGATTGTATGGGCAGTGACTCTGGAGATGTAGTTTAGACTTCGGCCTTTTGGACCAACAGGAGCAGTCTATTGTGAGTGACAGCCAATCCAGTCAAGAACTGGGAGGAACTCAAAGGAAGTGCCGGTTTTGTCTGTTGGAGTTTCAGTTGAGCTCTGGCAGTGAAGAAGGAAGGAGCCTTGTGCTTTTCAGTGTGCAGTTTTAGTCGGAAACATGTGTAAGGCCCAGAGTTCCGGTCTGCAGCTTGTGTAACTGCTTGTTAGGACTGAACTGTCCTGTAGAAGAGAATCAAAGGATATCTGAAGAGTAGAAACCAGGCTCACCCTGTAGAAGACTGGAGAAATTGCTGAACTGCACTCGGTCTGTCAGGAACTGAATCTGCTGTGTGTTCTCCCGGTATTGTGCAGTAATTACGATCGATAGAGAAGCAGCCTGCCTGGTATAGTACTTTCTGTTTTACCATATAAATGTGAAGAGGCTTGTGTACCTCAAGTGAATCCTGCTGCCATTAAAGGACTTTTGCCTGTTACTGTTCACCATATAAATGTGTAGAGGCTTGGTTAGCTCAAGTGAATCCTGCTGCCATTAAAGGACTTTTGCCTGTTGCAGTTTGCCATATAAATGTGAGGAGTCTCGTGGAGCTCAAGAGTAGCCCTGCTGACATTGAAGGACCCTATCTTGTTTGGAGGTCGGAGTACTAATTCAGGGTCGCTTCCCTGTTGAATTGCCACACTGAATCCAAATGGAATCACTGTACTGCTGACTGTTTAAACTAATTTTTTTTTTCTGTGGGAAGGGCCCTCACCAGCTGCCACGGTTTGACTAGCCACTAGGCTTGGGCAAAATTGGGACAGTAACTGGTAGGGATAGGCCTGTGCACAGAGCCATAGGTAGATGAGTAAAGTGATAAGCTAATTAACCTGATTTCTGTCCTTGTTATATTCCCCTAAATAAACCGAGCTGTTTGTTTCAGCAAAGTTATACTGCCTGGAGGTATTTGTCTAGTTAAAGTATTGTACTGTGATTGTTGCACTGTATCTTATTTTACAGGAGGTCCCAGTGCCTGAACCAGTCCTGGGGGTAAGTGTATACTGTGAAGGTAATTCTGATATATTGTGTGGGCCACTAGTGGGAAGAAAGGGGTTGCAGTGTCCCAGAGGGCTGTGACCAAGTAAGTTTAACTACTGCAAACCCTGACCTCTGGGTGGAGGCACCCGCCATTGATCCAGGCCTCAACCTGTTAGTGGCAAATCAGGCAGGGTAGTAGCCCCTGGATAGCGCCATCTAGGGTTACACTTGTCCTCCTTTCCAAGGATGCTTTTGATGTTATCCCAGAATCTTTTCCCATCACCCCAAGAATTGCAAAGCTGGGCCTTGTGATAGTTGGCTTTGGCGAGCCGGATTAGCTTGGTGCAGCAGTTCCTGGCTGTTCTGTAGCACTGGTAGTCATGCTTGCAACCTGTGTTTCTGGCCTTCTCCCAGAGTATGTCCCTTTCTTTCAAGTGGGAGAGGAGCTCCCCATCAATCCAGCCATTTGCCTGCCCCCAAATTGTTCTTTTTGTGAGCAGGGCATAGATGTCACAGATGGAGCTAATGCCCTTAATGAAGTAACTGAGGGCCTGATCAAGGGTAGGTGCCAGGTCAATAGGAGTGCAGTCATGCAGGGCAAAGGCTGATTTGAGGGCTCCAAGTTTACCCTTCCTCAAGACCCTGCTTTCAATGAGGATGGGTGGGCTTTTGGTAAATTTATTAGACCACAGGAAGGTGATTGGGGAATGGTCACTTAGCGTGTCTGGGAGAACCCTGATCTCAGAGATCCAGGATGGTGAGCTTGCTAGGACCCAGGCAAGGAGGGTACTGTTTCCTGCTTTATAGTTCTACCTGGTGGGGCAGGTGACAAGTTGTGTCAGGTTGGAGGTGGCTATCAGATCCCTGAAAGGGGCAGCCTCCTTTCCATCCCAGTTTATGTTAAAGTCCCCGGTAATCAGGGTTGGACTGGGGTACAGAGGGCCCACCTGGAAAGAAGATACAAGGGCCCACCTGGAAATCAATAGAGGAGGGGCCCACGTTGACACACTCATGTCAATATTCCACTTCAATCTGATATACTAGCTCTGTGTTTGCATCTTACATTTATCAGCCGTGTCCCAGATATCCCATTTAATTAGAAAAAAGAAAATAAATGCAAATGTTTTCAGAGTTCAGACGGTAACTACTTACCCAACTGAGGGGGCCCACCTGGAAATTTCCAGGTATCCAGATGGGCCAGTCCAACCCTGCCGGTAATGACATGCTCCATCCCCTTTGGAAGGATGCAGATAACGCCCATAATTGTGGGAAGGCCTGCTATGGCTTCTTGGGAGGTAGGTAGATTGTAGCAAGGATGAGAGTTTGCCATTCTGGCCTACCTGAGCCTTTTTATCATTATCTCATGGTCCTCGGCCACCCTGGTTCTAGGGAGGACAGTGCACTGCAGAGTCTCTCGCATAGATGAGGCATCCCCACCTCTCTTGCCTATTCTATCAATCCTGGAAGCCTTTGAGGGCAACTTTGCTATCTTTAATCCTACTGGTCAACCAGGTCTCCGTTAAGCATAGAATGTCGGGGGTACGGAGGGCCATCCATGCCTGTAGTTGATCAAATTTTGCGGTTAAACTGCAGGTGTTCAGGAAGGCTATTTTTAGGCCTTTAACCTTATGAACACCAGGGCCCGTTGAAGTGAGTGGGCCTGGGTTCGAGTGAATGTTGCCAGAGAGGAGCAGGAGCATAAAGATGACCTTTCTGGAAGAAAGGTTTATGCTAAATTTGGACTCAGACCTTCCGCCCGAGGCATAAGATGATCTCAGGTGGTTGGACACTGGCTTGGAAATATTGGGGTATAGCTAACCATTACTACCCCATGTGGGGAGGGCATGCGGCCACTAGTGTTTGTAGAGTAAGGCCGAGTGACTTACTGCCCACAGCCAAGTGAGGCAGTCTCTGAAGGTGCGTTTGATAGCCATGCACTACTCAGTAGTGGTTCAGAGGGGGTAGCAGCGCCAGCTAGGCATCTGGTGCCAGCTGTACCAAGCCAGGTAGCAAGAAGCACAAGCAGATAGCACCCTTTGATGGGGGACATGGCAGCTTGATTCAGTTGTCAATCCTGACACACTGGTGCCAAAGAGAGGCTGTACAGTTAACCACTGTAACTGGTGGTTTTTAGAGAGAGCTAGAAAGAGGAGTTACACTAGATAAGGAAACTGCTTCAAGAGACAGTGATGCTGCACTCAAAGCTTGAGCAGCTGGCTGGCAGAAACCTGTAGGAGTGAGCTAGTGCTGTGCGGGATTAATGTATTTAAACAGGACATGGGGTGGTTGGCCAAAAATCAGGCAGCTAGGGCTCCCTTCCTGAAGGTAATGAGTCCCCGGTGCGTAAGTCTGTACCTGAGCTTCTGTGAGGGGCTGGTGGTTTCGACCTGGACCGCGGATGGCAGTTTGGCAGGTCGGGTTCGCCAGAGAACCACGACTGTGGCTCTCTGATTAACCTGAAAAGAGAAGGACAAAGGGAAATTAAATAAGAGAGGCAGGGTGGGGCTGCTCCTGGAGCTGAAAAGAAATGCAAAATGGCTTAAAAAGCGAGGTGTTGCAGACCCAAAATGTTAGGCAAGGTGCTAGAAGGTCTCAGAGAGATAAGAACAAGGCTATTTAAACACAATACCAGAGTAAAATGGTGAAGGGAGGTGCAAGACCTGAGCTGAGATCACAACTGGGTCTTAAGAGGGAACACTCATAAGAATGATTGCTGCATGTGTGCAGATACTGCTTCTGGGCTAGGCCATCCAATCAGGAGAATGGAAGCTACAAGTTAACCTACAAAACAGCAAAGCAGAACTTCTGACAGACAAGTTCAGGCGTACTTACAGTAGTAGGCAAATCAAATGAAAATGGGCCCATAAATGCCCTTTTCAGAGGTGCATTTTGGGGTTGTACACAGCCTATCTGGAGCTTTGTATGATGCACAATAAAAACTACAAAACAAGGCACAAACATTGTAACTACAAAAACCTAACATGGATATTTTCTCAAAAGCAAAAACCAAAACCCAAACATCGACAGCCAGAAAACAAAAGAACTACTTTAGTTTAATCTAAACATACCTATTTTTAAGAATTGAATCCTCTTTCTTTAGTTGTTCAATAACAAAACAAAAAAAAATAAGCACAACAACACAGTCCAGGATGTGCATTATGCTAGATCACAGCACTTGCAGGATGGTTGAAGACATGAGGCTGCACAGTGCACAAGGGCATGCAGTGCTCCTGCATAATGCACATCCTGCTGTGGGTCACTGCTTATATATTTTAACAGAATAGTGCGTTATGTAAGAACTTTCTGTAGCAGTATACCTTCGAGAGGAGCTCTTGCAGCAGGCTAACGCCTATAGGACTGAAGCTGCCAGGCACCAGGACCACATGGAAAACTTCTAGCTAGCAGTGTATCACGAGGGACTGCCCCCACTGACGTCTGCAGGCCGAAGTCCGCCTATCCTAAGTCCCCCACACCTACCTCAGTTCTCCTGTCGGAGACCATGAACAGGCGGCGAAAAGGAGAACCAAGGTGGTTCCTGACAACCAAAAACCACAGCATAAGCAGAAGAAGTGAAATAGAAAAGAAGCTACAGGGGGAAGGAGGAAGGGAAAGCAGTGCCTGCTGCAAGTATCCTCTCAAAGATCTACTGTTACGGTAAGTTCTTACATAACTGCACTATCTTACTTCGAGAGGGCTCTTGCAGCAGGCTAACACTGGTAGGACTGAGTCCCAAACAGTATCGGAACTGACCCAGAAGGGCAGCCGGGAGGAGGTTCTAGGCATCAACGCAGAGCTCAAGAGAGAAGGCCCTGAAGGACTGTGAGGCTGAAGTTGTTCCTGCGCCTAGAAGCAATACACAGACTGTAGTACCTAATGAAAGTGTGGACAGAGCTCCAGGTGGCTGCTGTACAGATGTCCGCAGACACATTTTTGAAGTGCCATGGCTGCAGCCATAGCCTTTGGTGGAGTGGCCTTCGCCACTCCTGGCAAGGGCTTGTTGTACTTGCAGTAACAGTAGATAATGCAATTAGCCAACCACTTAAGACAAACATTGTTTGAAATAGGTGCTCCTCTTGAAGTTAACGAAACAAACAACTGGTCAGATTTCAAACAGACTTGGTGCTGGCAGGTGGATGGATTGGTTCAATGTAAATTACGACACCACCTTAGAGTTTGTACGCAAAGACACCCTGTCTTTGTGGAAAGCCAAATAAGGTTCTTGCACATCAGAGCCTGAAGCTCAGAAATCATCGAGCAGAAGTAACTGCAACTAAAAGAGTGCATTCCATGATAGAAAGTGAATTTAACTCGCAGCCAGTTCAAAGGGAGGCAGAGAGAGTTTTTCTAACATGAAAAGAAGGTCCCATGGAGGGATAGGAACTCTGAAGGGAGGTTCAAATGCAGGACACCCTGCAAGAATGTGTAGGTCGCCTCCAACTGGGCAACAGATTTGCCCTCAACAGGTGCATGGTATGCAGAGATGGTGGAAAGGTACACCTTAAGGGAGGAGTACCCCAAGTCTGAGTCCGAAAGGGAGAGCAGGTATTCCAAACTCAGATTCACCGGACAGGTGAAGGGATCCAAGTGATGAGCAGTGGCCCACCTACAGAATCGTTTCCACTTTAAGGCATAGGTGGGCTCTAGTGGAAGGCTTTCTAGCAGCCAACAGGACATCAGCAACCCTAGAGGAAACCCCAAAGAGGGCAACAGCCAAGCTGCAGGAGCTATGCATGTAGATGGAGGGATCTGAGGTCTGGGTGGACTAGGGTGCCCTGTTCCTGGGACAGCAAGCTGGTGCACAGGGGCAAGGGACTGGAGGTTCCACTACTAGCTGCTACAGCAGAGGGAACCAAATCTGATGCAGCCAATAGGGGCTATGAGGATCATCTCTGCCCCTCCGACTTGAGTAGGACCTCTGCAGGTAAGCACGAGAAAATGGCGTTGACTGTAGCTGGCGCTCATGAAGGTCTGACATGTGCGGGTCGACAGCGGAAAGAACTGAGGTAGAGTGTGGGAAGCCGCCTGCTATATAGGATAGGCGGATGTCAGTGTGCTGACAACGGTGGGAGCGATCCCTGTGATAAGACTGCTAGCTAGAAGCTTTCAGTGTGGCCCTGGCGGCTTAGTCCTACTGGTGTCAGTGTGCTGCAGAGCCCTCAAAGCAAGCTACTCTGTTACATAGCTGCTTTTAAGGAATACATGTGTTTGCCAAGAAGAAAACTTTGTGCACTTCATTTTTAAATGCACAGAAACACAAACGATGATGGCAGAAAAAGACCAATGATCCATCCAGTCTGCCCAAGCTCCCTATCTAACGCTGGGACTTACTGTCCATCCAGGGTCCTAGACCTCTCCTTCTCCCCCCATTCTTCTTCCTGATTTTGTCTCCCCAAGTGACTATTATATCCTTCACTGTGTCCCAACTGTGCCTGAAACCATCAGCTGCTTTAGCAATCATCACCCGAGCTGGCAGACTATTCCATGGCTCCACTACCCTTTCTGTAAAATAATACTTCCTCATGTCCCTCCTGAACCCCTCTCCTGTCAGTTTCCACTTATACACTCATGACTTCGAACCGGCATTCAAACTAAATAGCTCCTCGCAATTCACCTTTTTTATTCCTTTTAGGAACTTGAAGGTCTCTATCACATCTCCCCTCTCCCTTTCTGGTCTCTACTGAGTACATGTTCAGTGCCCTGAGGTACCCCTCATAAGACCTGCCCTGTTGGCCCTGAATCATTTTTGTTACCCTGTGCTGCACTGTCTCCAGCCTATCCTCACATTTCCTGAGGTGACAGCTCCAGAACTGGGTGCAGTACTCCAGGTGTTGTCTCACTAAAGATCTATAAAGGGGTAGCATTACCTCCTTCCTCCTGCTATCAGTACCCTTCCTTGTACACCCCAGCATCCTACTTGCCTTACCACAGGCCTTATTGTAGTGGTTCAATTGCTTGAGGGTGTCACTGATGATAACTTAAAGATCATGATTCTCAGCCATAGTACTAAATCTCACCCCATCCATCCAGTACTCTGACCTGAGGTACTTAATCCCTACACGCATTACATGCATTTTTTGACACTGAATTTCACTGCCACACCTTAGACCACTTTTAAATTTTTGTTCTTTGCTAACCGGATACCCACTAGGCACAGGTGCCTGTTTTCAGGGGAGACCTGGGAGCACTGGGGAGGTTAAGTGACTTGCTCAGAGTCACACAGTATGCAAGTAGAGGTTGTGGGAATCAAACCCAGGTCTTTCTGCTGGATGTACCAAGCTCACTCACAGCTCGTTGCTCTAACCTTTAGGCTACACTGCCAGCCCTTCTCTAGCTTTACAAGTCACTCTGCATGTCCCCAATTCCCTCGTCGCTATTGACCCTCCCACAGAGTTTAATGTCATCTGCAAAGAGAAACAACCTGCCCCAGATACCTTCTCCAGTGTCGCTGATGAAGATACTGAACAAGACTGGGCCAGAACAGATCCCTGTGACATCCCACTTGGGACCTCCCTCTCTTCAGCTTCGACTCCACTGACTACAACCCTCTGCTGCCCACCCTTTAGCCAGTTTCCCACCAGATAACTATATCCTTAGCCACAACCAGATCCTCCATCATCTTTAGCAAGCGTCTGTGGACACAGAGTTGAAAGGCTCTCAGCAGTCGAAATAACAAATCTATGGCATGGCCTCTGTCCAGTTCCCTTGTCACCCATCAAAGAAAACTATCAGGTTTGTCTGACAGCACCTCCTGCCACAAATCCATGCTGTTTACTCTCGTGAGACTGTTGCTTTCCAGGTAGTCCACGAGGTCTTCCTTGACCAGTGACTCCGTCAGCTTCCCTACAACTGAGGTCAGACTGTAGTTCCCTGCTTGTTCCTTGCCACACCCCACCCCACCCACTTATGATAAGGTGGAATAATGCCATCCACCCTCTATTATTACCATTTAAAGTTGCGAGTTGAAACAATCAAAAGTGACTGCTTGACTAACAGGGTCCCTGTTAGTCGAGCTGTCGCTTTGTTTCAAATCGCAACTTTAAATAGTAATAAAACCTACAGGAAAAATCGCCAATGGAGGGCGCGCACACAGCCTTCATTTTCTGACATCACAAAACCAGGCTGCATGGTAACAGTTTTAGGAAGTGGCTCCATTGTTAGCAGGGACAAAATTACGAGTAAAATAACTATTTTACCAGGCTGAAATAACTGGAATGATGGATACCCACCTAATCTAGAGCAGGTGAGGTACCACATATCTTTGGGGGGGGGGGGTAAACTAGGAACCTGCTCTTTCAGTCTCCACTGCTGTCAAGCTAGCACCTTTCACAAGCACTATTCAATTCAGTATAAAACAAATAAAAAAAAAACAACACCGTACTGTACTTGTATTTGCAGAACTGTACTACTGTGTGTATAAAACTACAATTATGTACAGCTACAGTACTAAGAGTTCTACTTTGCCTATGTCTCTCAAGCACTCTTGAGAACACCTGCTAAGGCTCATTTCCCAAATGAATTTGGTAACACGCAACTTCACTATTCCTGTATTTTGGTATCACAACGTTGCCATGGAAGAAGAGAGGAGAGTATGTTGTCATTAAAAATGGAACTGCAAAGTCATAAGCTACTAGGCAGGAGAGCAAACAAGTCCCAGTTTCTGCAAATATTTGAGGGAATAAATATTAAACAGGAGAACCAAAACCAGCCTATATTAAAGATACAAAGTCACTTAAGAAAGAGCTGCTGATGCGCTCAGGGAAAACTCTGACACCCATAATGTTCTGACACAATTAATCTGGTATTTCACTTATTTTCTGCAATTATCTACACCACATTCTTCACTTCAAAAGATATTTACATGAAAACAGGATACCTGTCCTTTAGAATGCCTTTGTTAGTGACACTGTAATCTGTTGCTAGAAAGGATTATGCTATCATAAGCAGAGGACTGACTTTTGTACTGTGCGCAGTTCTGAAGCCTGCACCCAAAGGAGGGACAGGGAGCCCCTGGAAGCTGTTCAGAAGGCCACAAAGATAATTCAGGGCAGCAGAGGAAGGCATATGAGTAGAGACTGAAGTCTCAGTATGTACACAGTGGAGGCCAGGAGGAGAAGGGATGTGATTGAGACCTTTAGGTACCTAGAAGGTATTTATAAAGTGGATAGCAGTGCTCTGCCCACAAGGAGCGAGGTCAGGGCAACAAAGGGTCACAGATGGAAGCTGGTGGGGGAGAATTCAGGGGTATGTAAGGAGGTTCTTCTTTAAAACATGGGGGGGTAGAGAGGTGGAATAAAATGCCAGAATTAGGGGTCAGTGCTGAGCGCCTTGCCAGCTTCAAGCACAGGCAGAATATGCTCAGGAAATTAGTCGAACCACAGAAGGAAATTAGGGTGGCCAGTTGAGGGAAAGGGATGAGTGGGCTGGGGGAGGTCAAAATACAGTCAGGGCTACTGGTAGTCAAGAAGGCAGGCCAGGGAGTACACTTAGTCCAGTGAAAGCTGAAACTGATCTGAAACAAGCATTTGTCAATGCTGAATGTTTGCCCTGTGGCACTGGTATTGTACTGGGTCTTGCTTGTACACATTTTCACTAAATATTTACCCAGGATACAGCAGATGAGTTGCAAGAAAAAAATACTCACCTTAGTAATGTTGTTTCTTCTAATGGAGTCTTGCTGTATTCTGACAATAGCAGTGAGTCTCAACCTTCGAACTGCCCCGGAGGTGAAAGAGTTAACTTTCCATGCAAGACATGGAACGCTGAGCTCGAGCGCAGTTGAGACTCTGTCTGTTGTTGTTTAAACTCAAACCGTCAGATCTTTATGAGCTAAACTCACTAAGGTCCTGTGTGGAAGCTGTAAACCTACACTAGCCAACTGGCTACTAAACATAAAACACATTTTTTGGTCCCAAAACAAAGACTCAAGTCAGGAGACCCAAAAAATGAAAAACACAACACCGAGTCACCCCAAGAAAAAGGGGTGAAAACAACAAGGTAGGCACCTACTGAGTGCCAACACTGCACTGCCCACCCACATCCCAAAAACAGAGGTTCTGAGAGGGGCAGGCGGGGGGTCAGAATACAGCAAGACTCCATTAGAAGAAACAACATTAACTTTTAAAGTAGAGCACACACCTCTAATACAAGGGCATGGTAACTTTGTTTTCGAGTATTTGCTGTGCTGATGCTGCTTTCGATGATACGTATCCTTCTCAAAGAGAAAGGATGCAGCAATCATCCCAAACGCTGCCAGATGATATGACTTTTGTGATACTCAAAATAAAGTTGTTTATAGACCTGTGCCCTTGTATTAGAGGTGTGTGTGCTCTACTTTTAAAAGTTTTTGAATTCTATGTTAGTATAGAAGCACCACTTCCTGATGCTCACCTGCTTTGGTCTTTTGTAAGAAACAACATTACTAAGGTGAGTAATTTTTCCTTCAAACAACATGAAGTCTTGCTGTATTCTGACAATAGCAAACTACAAAGCAGTACCTCCATGGAGGAGGGACAGAACCTACTTAGGAAATAGGCTCTGAAGCACAGCTGTGCCAAACCGAGCATCACTCCTAGCCTGGATGTCCAGGGAGTAATGCTTGGTAAAAGTGTGAACTGTTTTCCAGGTAGTTACTTGACATATCTCTAGAATAGGAATGTCCCTGCAGCAGCCAGGGAAGCAGCTGTACCTCTGGTAGAGTGAGCACTCAGGCCTGAGGGAGGAACTCACCCAGTTTTTCATAACAAAACTGGATACAAGAGACAATCCACCTGGCAATGGATCTTTTAGTGGCAGGTTTCCCTTTACCAACCTCACCATAAGTGAGGAACAGTTGGAGGGAGTCAAACCTGTGACCCTTGGTACGCTCTATGTAGTAGCTAAGGGCTCTTTTCACACCTAAACTGTGCAGCCTCCTCTCGCCAGAGGAGGAATGGTCAGTGAAGTATACTGGAAGAGACACAGATTGATTAAGGTGGAAATCTGAAACCACCTTAGGCAAGAACTTCCTGTTAGTCCTAAGGACCACCTTATCTCTATGAAAGGAGATAAAATCAGGCTCCACTGACAAAGCTTGTAATTCACTTATGCGTCTGGTAGAAGTGATGGCTACCAGAAACACAGTCTTCCAAGTCAAGTACTTAAGCTCTGCTGAAGACAAAGGCTCAAAAGGGGGTTGCATAAGCTGAGCAATGCAAACATTAAGATCCCAGGCAGGGGCAGGGTCCCTGAATGGAGGGTTGGTGTGAAGCAATCCCTTGAAAACCTGGAGAATACAGGGTGAGCTGAAAGAGAAGAGGGCTTACCTGCTGAAATAAAAGCAGACACAGCTGCCAGATGCACTTTCAGTGTAGCTGGTCTCAGCCCCAAGCTATTTAAATGAACCATATAATCAAGGACTGTGGAGATCAGCAGATTCTAGGAAATATGTTTGCAGAGCACCATATGGAAAATCTTTTCCATTTAGAATTATAAGTAACCCTGGTGGAAGGTTTTCTAGAAGCCTTCAGGATATCCATTACACCTTGGGAGAGGTGTAAATCAGCAGACTCTAACTCTTCAAGAGCCAGGCCTTGAGATTGAGAGATTTGAGGTTCGGGTACCAAACCCTCCGCTGAGCACAGGTTAACAGGTTGTAATTCCTGGGAAGACACAGGGGAAGATGGACTGCTAAGGACAGTAGGAGTGGATACCAGGGCTGTCTGGCCCAGTCTGGAGCAATCAGGATCATCTTGCAGGGTTGAGATCTGATTTTGACTAGCACTTTGAACAGGAGAGGAAGGGGGAAAGCATAGAGAAACTTCCCTTCCCAATTGAGAACTAAGGCATCCAGGGGGACTGAGCCCAACACTGGGGGCCTGCAGCAAAAAAGGGGAAGTTGGCGATTGTCTGGGGCTGCAAAAAGATCTATCTGTGGGGTGCCCCATCTGGATAATATCACCTCCAACACCTGGGGTCCAGTGACCAGTCGTGATGGCCCTGGGAAATCCTGCTGAGCATCTGCCAGGACATTGTCCTTGCCTAGGAGGTGAAATGCCGTGAGGAGGTGTTCAGGGAGTAAGACAGAGACCACAAACTTCATTGCTTGGTGCCCAAGGCCATAGACCGAGTGCCTCCTTGCTTGTTGATGTACCACATTGTGGTGGTGTTGTCTGTTCTGACCTGTATAACTTTGTTCTGAACAGATTTGGAAAAAGCTTGAAGTGCTAGAAATACTGCTCTGAGTTCCAACAGATTGATGTGGAGCAGAGATTCCTGAGGCGACCACAACCCTTGGGTGGTCAGGTCGCCCATGTGAGCCCCCCACCCCAAGAAGGAGGCATCTGTAGCAAGGATTAAAGAGTGAGACTGAGTGACAAAGGAAAACCCTTGTCTCAGATTGTTCTGATCCTGCCACCACTGTAGGGCCTGGATCAGGGTTCGAGTTACTGGGATTAATTTGGTCAGAGGGTCTTTCAATTGAGACCGGAAGGCTCTCAAATGGAACTGAATGTCCCTCATCTGAAATCTTGCTCCCTGCACTACTGCTGTAGAAGCAGCCATGTGCCCCAGGAGCTGTAGAAAATGCCTTGCTGGTCAAGACACCTGCAGGGTGAATGAGGAGGCCAGAGAAACCAGGGTCCTTGCCCTGTCCAGGGGAAGGAAGGCTCTGGCCTTCTCTGTGTCCATCTCTGCGCCTATGAAGGTGAGGAGCTGGACAGGCTCTAGAACTGACTTTGGAAGATTTAGAAGGAAACCCAAAGAAGTAAGCAGTTGCTGAGTTATCTGTAAGTGTAACTTGACTTGGTCTGGGGACTGGCATACTATGAGCCAGTCGTCTAGGTAAGAGAAGATGGCAATCTTTTGCCTTCTTAGAGAAGCAACTACCACTGCCAGGCATTTTGTATACCCTTGGAGCAGAGGTGAGGCCAAAGGGCATTGCTCTGAACTGGTAATGGCCTGAGGCAGCTCGAACCTGAGGTACGTTCGATGGGAGCTTCTGATGAGAATATGGAAGTAGGCATCCCTGAGGTCCAGGGACGCTAGCCAGTCCCCTGGCCTTAGAGAGGGTAGAATAATTCCCAGAGTCACCATTTTGAATTTTGGTTTTAAAAGGTGCTTGTTTAAGTATCTGAGATCCAGGATGGGCCGCCATTCTCCTGTCTTTTTTGGGGTAAGGAAGTACCTGGAGTACAACCCTTTGCCCTGGTGTAGGGGTGGAACCCTTTCCACAGCGGTGGAAAGGATCTGGTTCTCATCTTTGGAAACTTTTTGAAGCTGAGAACCAGTCCCTGGCTTACTACTTCCAGGACCCATTTGTCTGATGTCAGAGACTCCCAGTCCTGGACAATGTAAGCCAGCCTGCCCCTTACAGGTAGCTGAGAATCAGCCCTGGCAACCCCATCAGGGTGCCTGTTTGGCAGGAGCTTTGGGCTGAGGGGTGGAAGCAGGCCTGCTTGTACCCCGTCTGCCTCTCCCTCTAAAGAACCCCCTCTGGGCATAAGCAGAAGAGGAGACCTGGGCTTGGTAAAAGGCCTATGAAAAGGCCTGCCCCTGCCCCTGGGAAGCTGCCTTTGAGGAGTGGCCTGCCTTTCCTTGGCCTGTGCACTCCTATAGGTGGTCCTATACTCGTCCATTTTCTTCATGTAATTCTCTGTTTGCTTCCCAAACAGAGAATTACCCACAACAGGAAAATCCATGGCCTTAGTCTGGGTATCCTGTGACAGGCTAGTAAATCTGAGCCAAGCCATTCTTCAAAGTGCCACAGATGTAGCCATGACTCTAGATGACACATCATTGGAGTCCACTGCAGCATGGAATTGCACCTTGGATGCCTCAATACCATCAGCAGCCACCTGCTCCAGCTCCTGGCAGCTGGCCAGGGACCTGTTTTGCTAAAGCCACAACAGTGTCCCATCTGGATTTCTGATACCTAGCAGTATAGGCCAATATTGGCCTGTCTGAGTCCCAAGGATGCTGCCATGTACTGTTTCTTTGCCATGGCATCAATCCTCCTGAGTCCTTGTCCGGGGTGTGTGAAGCCAAGGGACATTTGCCTTATCACAGGCTGCAGCCTGCACTCACTACTGGCTGCATTATTGTGTAAGGAACTCCGTGTCTGAGCCTGATAATGTATACCTCTTGTCCATTCTTTTATCCACAGGAGGTATAGTGTTAGGAGTCTTTAAAATCTTAAATGTCTGTTTCCCAAAAGATTTATGCAAGGGAATAGACAGCCTCTTAGACTCTGGGATATCCATCATTTCCACATAGTCAGGCTCCTCCTGGTCATCCACAGCTTCTTCCATAGAAAGCTGGAGGGTTTCAGCCACTTTTTTATAAAACATGAAATGGGAGGGGGGCTCAGAAAGCCTAGCAGGAGACACTCCTGAAGGTCTGTCTGGGGAGATGTCCGGGTCAATGGGCACATCCAGACTTTCAAATCCACATTCACTTTCCTCATACTCCTCTTCCTCCTCCTCCGGTTCATAAAATTCCTCTAAATCATACTCTTGAACCAGTGGAACTTGCCGAACCAAGCGCCTGCCTGATGGTGCCGGTTCGGTCGGAACCGGGGAAAGTGACTGAACAATTTTGATCGCTTTTGCTATTTCTTCAGCGGTTGGAGAGGAAAGTTATGGCTCCACACCAGCTGATTTTTCTTTTCTAGTTCTTTTAGCAGGAACCGACTCCTCAGAATCGGCTCTCCTTTTGCCCGAAGAAGTCTCGCCCTGGTCAGAGGGCACTCCTTCTGGTTTGGTTTGAACCGAACCGGGCTGGCCATCCGGTTCAGTGGACTTTTTGGCCTCCCTTTCCCTGAGCCTACCAACTCTCTTTTCTAGGGTAGCTGCAGGGAAATTTTTACAAATCTGGCAGTCTGCATTGAGGTGGTCAAACCTCAGACAATAAACACAGGTGGTGGGGCCGCCTTGGCAAAGACTTCCCACACACACCGCAGTGTTGAATCTCAGTGGGTCCTTCGCTTTGGGTTTCTCAGACATTGTGCCAGTCCTAACCAAACTTACCCTTTTATGGCAATCCGCCAGGCAAGACCCTCTTATCGGTTCCTGACCGTGTCACGGGTCGTGGAAAAAAACGTAATAATCTGTTTTTTTTTTAGAACCGATAACCACACTCTAAAAGTACAATTTAAGATTTTTTAACAGCTTGATCGGTTCAAACCGAACCGATGAACCGTTTACAAGTTCCACACAGAATAGAATAAAATATAACCTATCTAGTACTCACAAATACCACAGACAGAGACTGAACTGACAGGTTACGGTTTAAATTTGGTCGAAAACCGAGAAAAGCTGCACTTTAAACCGACAACTTGAACCAAGCAGAAGGAGAAATTCGGAGCGACTATTCAGTGAGGCGGAGTAAAGAATCTGACGGTTTGAGTTTAAACAACAACAGACAGAGTCTCAACTGAGCTCGAGGTCAGCGCTCCATGCCTTGCATGGAAAGTTAACTCTTTCACCTCCGGGGCAGTTCGAAGGTTGGGACTCACTATATTGTTAGATTACAATTACCGAGGACAGGCCAGCAGAGAGGCAAGATCTACTTTTAAGTGGGCTCCCACATTTTGACCCCAAATTTCCAACAGTCCTTTTATGACCTGACGTTACGATCAAGATAGGTGGAATGCCATCTGAAAGGCGACTCTGCAGTGCGCCTGGAAAGCGAGTTTTGAAGGGGATTTTAAAAATGACACCTGTCATGCTCAGGGGGTGGGGTAATGCAAGGAATATGTTGAACATTAGGGGCCACAGTCTGCAAAAATACAGTTATGAGTTAACGCTGGAACAGTTCAACATTTCTTCATAACTTAGTTTTGTTCACATTTTGACCCCAAATTTTCAAGTCTTTTTATGCCCATGCCTTCTGGACATGGCAGGTATCATTTTACAAAACAGTGGCCGAAATTTCATTTCATGCCACAAGTGTGAAAACACACTTTGGCCAGGGTTTGAAAAATGACAGCTGTCACGTTCATGAGGTTGCATAAAAAAATGGCTATGTTAACAATCTGGGGTCAAAAATAATGAAAATTACCAAAATTTCAACATACGCACATAACTTTTTTTTTTTAATTATCGCGCATTTTCAGCGCTGCCTTCTTATGACCTCATCTCATGAACAAGGGCAGAGAAAATATTCAAATCTTGCCTGAAAGGTGATTTCATGCAGCAAACATAAAATCACCTTTCATGGTGGATTTATATAATTTCACAGCTCTTGTTCATGAGGTGGGTCCCAAAAGGCCATGCTGAAAATCTGGAGAAAAAATATTAAAATGACCAAGTTATTAAGACAAGTTCAAACCCCATTGCAACACACTGAACCGCATACCTGATTTCCTCAGTTCCCAGTCCGGCGTTGAAGAGTGAAGACTTGTCTCTGCTCCAGAGAGGATTATGGTGGTAAGGCACGGGTTGAGGGAGATGGGTGGGGGGCAGGTAATGGCAGCAGTGGCCAGTGGCAGCAACAGACATCGATGGACAGCTTTCATTTTACAGGGTGCCCAAAAAATAAAGAAAAAATAAAAAGACTACAAGGGACAGTATTCTTTATTTTGGTAACAACACAGGGGGCTGGGCACCCCAGTCACAGTGTTATGTTTTATGGCACCAGAGGTGGGCTCCATGATGTCACACAGTGAAAACAGGTGGTGGTGGTGGTGGTGGTGGTGGGGGGATTAGCCGGCACCAGGGATTGGGCACCCCAGTGTTGTAAAAATTAAGGCAGAGGGGTTGGGAGGGATCGAGGGACAATTTTCTTTATTTCAGGTACCGACACTGGGGATTGGGCACCCTAGTGGTGGTGTTCTGTTTGGCGGCACTGGGGATGGGCTCCTCGGTGTTGCACAATGAAAACAAGTGGGGTGGAGGGGTACTAGGCATCACCAGGGACTGGGCACCCCGGTGTCGGAAAATTAAGAAGGAAGCAGTAAGAGGGATTGTTTTTACATGGGGGGGGGAGGAGACACAGCAGGCTCACATGACACTGATCAGCTCTGCTTGCTAGGCAGTGTTATGCAGATCAAAGAAAAGCACTGCCCTACGACTCAAGCGGCTTTAAACTACACAGAGTTTCCGACCAACAAGACTGGATGAGTGTCACGATCAGTTTGGCTGATGATGGGTCTGACATTGTCAAGCCTCTTGCAGGTTGCCCTGCACTGGACTGACAGTGACATACCTCTCAAAATCCACTATCATACCAATATGATCACTTTGCGTAAGCACATGGGCTGACATAAAAATGCAAGCTAGCAACAAATCTTCCAAAAGGTAGGAAACTATTTGGCCCACAAGAAGAACGCTGCAGTAATCCCAGTGCTTTGAACCATTCCTCAATTCTTTGTCAGGGAGGTGTGGCTTAGGGCTACAAACAACTGATTTATAGTAATACAATTAAAGAAACAGTGACTGCCCCAAGTACATCCAGCCTCGCCTGCATTTAACAGCACTGCAATATTTCTTTTCCCAGGAAAAAGTACAGAATACTTTCCCATGTGATTTTATACTGGAAGCAGTTCATGTTATACTGACATCAAACTGTTTTTGTTTTGACAAACATAATTATTTTCAGATCTGTGGGACGGCCATGGGGACCACCATGGCCCCCTCCTATGCCAACCTTTTTTTTGGGTTGGCGGGAGGAAACCATGGCTGTAACCCTTTTCTGCTCCAAATTACCTTTTGGGGCAGGTACGTAGATGATCTTCTGATAATCTTGGAAAGTAGCATTGAGTCAGCAACTGATTTTGTAAACTTTATGAATAGCAATTACATCAATCTGCACTTCACACATCTAGCTGACCCCAACACCTTAGCCTTTTTAGATTTATGTTTTACTGCAATACCAAAGCAACCCATTCCATCTGAAACTTATTGCAAACCAGCATCAGGCAATACACTGCTATTGGCACAAAGTACACATCCACAGTATCTCAAACAGGCCATACTATATGGACAGTCATTACATATTCACAAGAACTGTTCCAATATGGCAAAATGTGCTGAACAGTCACTTTTGTTCATTCCGCTTGACCAGCAACCACCTGTTCCTGTAGTGCTTGGCTCTTGCCTTCATCTGTATACAAGTTCCAGCCCAGCGTTAGACAGGAGGTGGATGAAGGCAGGTAAAAGACAGACTTGATGAGCTACTGGGCCTTCTTCTGCCATCCATATCTTATGTTTCTATGCTGAAGAGCAGAGAGGAGAGTAAGGGACAAAGATCCTGTTCTCATGCAGCTTTCCCTTGTAATAAACAATAAGGGAAAGAAAATTGCACAGTTTATTTGATGATTAGGGAAAAGGGAAATTGTTAACCAGGAAAGACACACTAAGCCAGATCTTGTTTCCAGGTGCGACCTGGGAGCACAAGGAAGTTAAGTGACTTGCTCAGGGTCATACAGCATGCAAGTGGGAGCTGATGGAATTCAAACCCAAGTCTCCAGGTTTGCAGCTCTGTGCCCTTAACCACTACACTACACTACACTGCAAACTCAATCACTGCACAGAGGGGTAGGATAAGAGAAAATATCAACAGGGTACATCTGTCTTTCACTAGGAGGTTAATGAGCCTGTAAAAAGGCGGTCAGAGGGAGCTATAAAAGCAGGAAGTATGAATAATTCTAAAATAAGGCTAGGTAAGTTTCTAGACAACCTCAGGTAGTGTGACAAAGCACTGGGTAGGGCTAGTGGAATGCTGGGGTGTATAGGAAGGGTTATCTCCAGGAAGAGGAGTGAGCTGGTGTTCTCACTGAATCATTCTCTGGTGAAACCCCACCTGGACTGTGTCCGGTTTCAAGGCGGCATCTCAGAAGGACACAGGGTGCAGGCAGACCAGAGGAGGGCAACTAAATGGTGTGATGTTGCAAGAGAAGCCCTATGAGGAGAAACTGAGGGATCTCAACATGTACACCCTGGAAGACAGCAACAGCAGGACTGAAACATGACAAAGACCAATAAGTACCAGGGGAAGGAGGGAGTCTCTTTCAAATGAGAAAAGCACCAGGACCAGGGAATGCAATTAAACTGGGAGGGGAGGGAGTGTAAGAGGATGTGAGGAAGTACTGCTTCACTGAAAGGGTGGTAGATGCCTACAGCAGACTGCCGGAGAAAGTGGTGGAGGTGAAAACAGTGGGGGCTTCAAGCATGTGTGGGATAGAGATGCAGGAATATTAGTAAATAAGCAGGAGGGAGGGTCGCTGTAGACCAGTTAGGGTTTGTGGAGACAGATTACACAGGGAACAGCAGGGCAGACTGAGTATGCCAAGCAGTCCTTTTCTACTGACAGATTCTGTGTTTCTATCTGAACAATTAAGAGGAGAGCTCGCACCATATGAATGCTGCAAAAGCATGGCTGCAACTACCATGAGGGTAAGGAATGATCTAGAGGGACTGCTAGTCTGATTTTGTCTTGCAGATCTCTCATGTTCCTATAAACTATCGGCATTAAGCTTTTTCTCATGGGCCCTTTTTTAGCTGATATTGTTTAGCACCCTCCAGCAGTGTAGCCCCCGTAAAGATGGGATAAAGTTTATTTTACCCACTGCAGTTGTAAACTGTGCCGCTTTCTCCATTAAAAGAGGGGCACTGATCAATGCCTTCCTTCCACGAGTGTTGGAGAACCAGTGCAAAAGGGCCTCCTCAATGTCACTGTCCTTACATTCCTCTGCTGTTTCCTCTGAGGATTCCAATTGCCCTGCCACTGAGCCTGCAACTGCTCCAAATCAAACAAAGGCAGGCTTTCACACTGAATGGAAGGGGGTATGGAAAGCAGTCAATCAGCTGTGATCAGCTGATGATGCCATGGGATTAGGTGCTGCCACTGTTACTAATCAAACAGGTTCCAGTCAAGTGACTGCCTGACACCTAATCATAGGTATCATAGGTAATTTCAAGCTAGCAGACTTGCGTCCATAATTGCTTGCCATATACCAACATTTTTAAAATTGAGTAGTTATCTTACTGAAATGTTGGTCAAAGTTAACTTTGAAGTTATTCATACTAGGGCTCTCCACGACTACTGATGGAAGCTCATTCCAGGGTACCACAACCCTTTGACTAAACCAGCTCTTCCTTAGGGTACGATTCCATTTAAAATGGAGAAGTTGCCTGTCATGTCTCCTACTACTACACCAATCAGTCTTGGGTTGGATACCAACCTCTGCCCGAAGGTTGTTGTCTCCCATTATTCTATATAACAAACACAGATCTCCCCTAAACCTCCTATAATAAAGGGAATACAGGTTGAGGGACGACAATCTTGCTACATACGATATACCGTTTAAACCCCTTATAGATCTAGTAAATCTACTCAGAACGCCCTCCAGCCTGTTGATAGCTTCACTATTCTGTGGGGACCACACCTGGGCGCAGTATTCCAGATGGGGCCTCACCAAAGCTGCACAGAGTGGCGTGAGTACCTTTTCATCCCTGCTAGCTATATGCCTAAGTATACAATTTAAGTTCGGGTTTGCTTTCTTCACTTGTGCTCTTATAATGGGACCCGAAGTTTAAGATAGTCGGTGACCTGAATCCCAAATCTCTTTCCTCGTGACTGTGAGCATATCGCTAACAAGATTATAAGAGGCCATAGCATTATGTTTACTGAAACATATAACCTTGCATTTGCCTGTATTCAGGACAAGTTTATTTGTTACTGTCCACTTGAGATCTCATTAATAGCATTCTGCAGGGATGCAATATCTACTTGATCGCTCACCACTGTCCCAAGTCTGCAGTCATCTGTGAATTTATATAGCCAAATGTTAGGGTTATTTAGTCTAAGGAGGTATATAAATATTAAAGAGACTAGGCCCCAGAACTGAGCCCTGGGGAACCCCGCTAGTGATTGGTGCCCAGTCAGAAAGCACTCCACTTAGGTAACCCTTTGTTTATGCCCCTGCAACCATGCTGAGACCCAGTTACAAATATTCCTGTTTAGGTTACTGTCCTCCAACATATGTAAAAGTTCCATGTGTGGTAACTTATCGAAAGCTTTCAAGAGTCCATATAAACCACATCCACAGATTTCCCAATGTCCAGCTCCTTAGTGACGTTCTCACAGAATGCCAAAAGGTTTGTTTGGCAGGATTTAGATTTTGTAAACCCATGCCAAACCGGGTCAACCAATCCCTGAGTCGTTAGGAAATCTGATATTAAGTCTTTGACTAACCTCTCCATAATCTTCCCTAGGAGAGAGGTTAAACTTACTGACCTAAAGTTATCAGGTTTAGTCTTAGCCTTTTTCAAAATGGGGACTATTATAGCAGTTTTCCAGTCAAGAGGTACTAAGCCTGTGTCTAGGAGGTCTGGAAGATGCAAGTAACTGGCGGTGCCAGCACATCAGCTAGTTCGCGTATGATTCTAGGGTGTAATTCCTCGGGGCCAGGTAATTTATTTATGTCAACCTTTGTGAGCCGATCAAGTACATCTTTGGGGTTAATAATAATTTTCCCAGGCGTGGATGCTTCTTTACCAATGTGTGATACTGTAGTGTTGTTATAACTGAGCAAAAATATTTATTCTGAACATTTGCCATTCTACGGTTATAGCTGTCTTCCCATAGTCACTCAAAAATGGGCCTATCATACTGTGGCCTCCCTTCTTACTGTTAATGTAGGAAAAGAAGGATTTTGTATTATGCTTCACCCTGTTCGCTAAATCCAACTCGAACTGTGCTTTTGCTTTTTTGATTCTTGCTTTGATGTTCCTAACACATTCCCTATAGGGCTAATTAGCCCCAAGTGACCAGTTACATTTTTGTTTTTTATACATTCTGTTCTTCCTGTTTATCATTTTTTTTTATACTTTATATTTTTATTTTGTAGAGAAACAAACATAGTTTCTTATCAAGCATAGGCATTACAAATATGTATGTTTTATATCCATAGAGGGCGCCACTCCTCATAATGAAAACAATATAAACCATCCAATGCTTTACAGATACATTATCTTGGAGGAAATCCTTGGAGAAATAAAATAATTATTCTTTTTCACACATCTACATAATAGCAAAATACCAGTGCTGTAATGTAGCCCATGAGCTGCATGGAAGTTATCTTATGATAAATTTTAAAACAAAAGTCCAAAGTCCTTCACCATAAATTATGGTACTGGTTGCCATGCAATCACTAGTGAGAGCACAAATAATGTGCAAAACCCAGTTTTGATTTACTTAAAGTGTTAATATACAGGCGCTTAGTTGACAAACTTGAACTCACCAAAAGAGAATAATGGCAAGAAAAACGAAGGACCCTTAAACATCGAGTCAGTAATTACTATAAAGGTTATAGTTTCTAGCATTTAAAGTAGTAGTCCACAGTTGAACCTGATTGAAATAAATTCTAAGGAATGTCCCGAACATAATTTTAATCCCAAAACATGAGGCAGCGAGCATTTCAGGTGAAATATCATCTTTCCCAAGTCTTATACCATAAGGGATTACCAGCACACTGCAACAATACCTGATGTGGCTTTATCTGCCACTCCTTAGGGCGAAACTGATTAATGTTCAGGAGTCCTCATCCTCCGAGGACTGGTGATCCGATTCGGACTGGTAGGCAGGAGGGCGAGCGTTCTTGTGACCCCACTTCAGGGCCTCAGCTGGGTCAGAAAACAAACAGACCTTCCCACGATGCCCAATGCGAGTCATGCTGGAAAAATCATTCCATAGGAAATTGAGGCCTCCCTTACCATCACACGCACTCCATCAAATCTTTTCCGCTTCTGGCAGGTGGCGTAACTGATGTCGGGAAAGAGGTTAACATGTTGACCATCTTGAAGTAGAGTCCATTTCTTCTGGCAAGCACCAGTAGATAATGTCTGGTCCCGGCCCCGTCAGTGACCATGACGATAGTTCTGGGGAGATCCTGGTCCTCCGATTGCCCACGTGGCATGACTCTATAGGCCCTTTGAAATAACAGTACTTTGGATCTCACCTCACTTCCCAGCTGTTGTCCAAACCAGTCCTGTAGGAACAGCAGAAGGCTGTCCCGTTCATTGTCTTCTGGCATGCCCAAGATTCTTATGTTAGGTGCTCGAATTTGATTTTCTGACGTTTTAATGCAGGCTTTCCAGTGCTCGCTCTCTTTAATCAACGATGACACTGCTCCAGTAGCTGCATCCACCCTTTTAGAGGCATCTAATGCTGTCGTCTGTGTACCTTCAAATAGTGGTCTCCAGTGTGGTTACCCTAGTAGCCAGTCCGTCAAATTTATCGGATAGGACCGTAACTGATTTAATCAGTTTTGAGAACTTGGCCCCTATGGTTTGAAGGGTCTCCTCAGCTGCGCCCCCAGTGTTCTCCTCAGGCTTGTTTTGTGTAGATCGGGTCACCTGTGCTGACGGAGCATTTCCACTTCTTGCTCCCATTCCGAATCACTGTTCCTTACGTGGGTTGCCCATAACGATCAGAAGACTTTCCGCTACCCCTTCCTCTCTCTCCTGAAGAGCTATTTTAACTTAAAATGTTCAAATCTTGTTGGTTGTCGACCAAGGCTGAGCTACCGAAATCAAAAAAGCGCCATCTTGCTCGGGCTCCACAGCGCCCACCCCCATTTATAATTTTTTTGATGGACACATTCAGCCATGCAGGTTTCTTTTTGATGCTAGTGTCATATTTTGGTACACAGGTTTTAACAAGACTTGCTATTCTAGCTAACAGCTGTTTCCACATATCCTGCACAGATAACCCCTTGAACTCATTTATCCAGTCCCACGATAGCATTTGGGTTCTGATGCTGGAGAAATCTGCTCTCTGAAAATTTAGCTTGGTTGTAGTACCCCGAGTTCTTAGACAATACGGATTCCCTGATGCTAAAGTGGACTGAGCAATGGTCACCATTACCCAAGGGGCTGTTTATCTGGACTTTGTTAACTGTGTCACCCATATTGGTGAGCACTAGATCTAGGATTCTAGTTCCTCTAGTGCTACTTAGGACTAGTTGTTCAAGTCCCATCTGGTCGAAGATATCAATGTACCTTTTGTCCAAGTTGCTACCTCCTTGCCCCTTTGTCCAATCTATACTAGGTAGGTTGAAGTCCCCTGTTAGCAGTATTCTATCTACTGGATCTAACTCTCCTATTATTTTAATAGTGCCTCATCATCTTCAGACGTTATAAAGGTGGCCTATAGTAGTCCTAAAATGATCCTGTACTGATTCTGGGAAGTAGCTTACATATAATAGTTCTAGGGCTCTCATGAGATTGTAGTTCTTCGAATGTATAGAATCATGCACATATATGGCTATTCCACCTCCCATTCCTGTGAATTCTGGGTTTGGAAAATAAGTTGTATCCTGGCACTTTTTATCCCACAGATCATTATCATCCCACCAGGTTTCTATAATTAGTGCCACATGGATATTCTGAGAATGTAACAGCAAACAAAATTCATCATATTTATTAACCAAACTCCTGGCATTAATGAGAACTGCCTTCCATTCAGGGGTCTCTTTGGGTTGTCATGGGATTAGTACCCTGTTTAGGTTATTTTCCAGACCCCCCCCCCCTTCCAGTTTAAATGGAATCTCATTACTTCAAGAGTTTTTTTTCCCCCAGAATCATCGTACCTGCAGGGTTTAAGTGCAGGCAGTCTGCTTTAAACAAAACTGATCTATTAAATGTTATGGAGTTATCCAAAAAACTAAATTGTTCCTTCTTACAGAGTTGTCTCAGCCCACTGTTGATTTGCATAATAAGCCCATTTTTTTTTATTGTAAGCCATAAGCGGGTAAAATCCCAGATTTTATAATCTCCCCATTTCTGTTCTTGATCCTTGTTATGTCCCTGAATTCAGCTTGGTTGTCCTCCATCCTACTTCTTGCTATATCATTTGGCTGGCAGTATAGTCTAGAGGTTAGAGGAACGAGGTGTGAACAAGCTTGGTACATCCAGCAAACCAGAGCCGAGTTTGATTCTCACAACCTCCACTTGCACACTGTGCGATTCTGTGCAAGTCACTTAACCGCCCCAGTGCTCCCAGGTCGCTTCTGAAAACAGGCACTTGTGCCTGGTGGACCTTACCCGGTTACCAAAGACTAAAATAAATAAAATAAAAACAATTAATTCCTATGTGCAGAATCACCAGTGGTCTAACTGTATTCTCAAGGAGCCCATCCAATAGGTTTGAAACATCATGTAGCCTAGCTCCAGGTAATGTGCTGAGAGTGGTATGCTCTTTTCACCCCAACATACTGCAATATCTATCCCTCTTATAATGGAGTCCCCTATCACTACAACATCGCTGTCTGCTGTTACCGCCTTACTGGGGTGTTCCATATCAACCTGACCCTGTGTAGCCCCAGGCAGGAAGGGAGTTATAGCTCCGGGTTGTTCTACTTGAACCCCCATAAATCCATCATCCTCCATTTTTAAGCCTTCATATCTATTAAGACAACTGAAGGGGCGTTGTTAGTGAGGGGCCCAGCTTGGAGTTTTTTGTGAGCATGCGGTTGTTTCCTCAGTTACTACTGCCACATCCTGTGTTACACTACAAAACAGGCACCCCTATCCCCAGTACCACTAATGTTATTGGCTACCTCGTCTCTAAAACTTTCCAACCTCCCAATCTCTTTCTGAGCTTCCAGTCTTTGCATGAGCTGTTGAATTTCCACTTGCAGAGTAACAACTGACATTTTCACATGTGAACTTCGCTGCACAGCATCCTCTGTGTACATTTTACACATAATGCATGCCTTTTACCCTTCCCCTGTTTGCTTTACCTTGTGTCATTATGAGTACTGGTTGCACCTTATCTTCCCCGTGTCCCTTGATGCTTCTTCCACTTCCCATGTTGCATACACTGGTTATACTTCCCCACCGTCCACCAGTGTCCACAGTGGACACAGCTGACACGCAATGCGCGTGTCTCCACTCTAGTGCTCTACTTGACTTGCCCCACTCCCGCCGTGTGGGGCTCTTGTTTTTGTACTGGGTGGGCAGGAAGTATTCCAGGTCACTTCCTGTCCCCCGACCCTCTGAGAACAACTGTGCTGATATTAAATAATAAACTACTGCCACCTCATGTGGTGGACTTAATTTACTCAAAGCCTGTCCCTGCTTCTAGTTCACCAAATTCTTTAGCACGGCGTGTTGCAAAATCCTAGGGACTGGAGAGCAAGATAGGCCTCCTCAGTCCCACAATGCAGTCCTATCAGGAAATCTGGCGACTGCCGTGTCCATGGCAATGGCCCAAAAATCTACCTCCTCTCCCCCAGAGGAACGCACTACCTCTTCACAAGTTTTTAGTGTGCAAACAAACATAAGCTTCCCACCTGGACAAGCGCAGAGCAACTTGTTTCCTCTCTTAGGGTGATAATTGTTGGCTAAGCACTAAAGGAAGGTGATGACTGACACTAGTTATGTCCACTGTAGGTGGAATGCAAGGTGCATTATAAGCATAATAAATAGACAGGAAAGAATAGGAAATAGCTTTTGGCAAATGTGTATTGTCCATAATAAGCATCTGTCCGTTATAACTGTGTTCATTTTAAGTGGGCTCCACTGTATTTCCAAATATAAAATCACACAAAAACGCCATAATGCATTATGGAGTTGTGTAGGATGTTGTATTTCTTGAAAGCCTGGCTTTGTTGCCAATGTCCTTTTGGGTAACCCTTGCGTCAGTGCTTTTTGTGCTGAGGGTCTTTGTGTTTTTTGCTTTATTTCTAAACATTACATATTCTAATTTTTTTCCTGGAGGTGTCTGGAGCTCTATATGTGCCTGTTTTATGTTTGAAGAGCAACTTTTTTTTGGGGGCGCAATCAAGCTTTTCCTCCCCAACTGTCTTCACGCCAGTGTCCTAATATGGTCAGGAAACCACCCAGCCCTAGCTGTCACAAACCTCTCTGATGCTGTCATCCCACAAATATCCCCCTGCAGCCTGGTCCTAGGGGGGAGGGCCGTCCTCAGCTCTGAAACCAAGTAACTATGTGAGTAGAGCACTTTTGTGCCAGACTGGCAGCCATCATGGATAAGGCAGACAAGCCCCCCACCCCATTTTTTTCCACCTACATCTCCAGACGTCAGCTACTGTCTCCATCTGCATTACTTGATGCAGCACAGTGAGTGCATGCATACCTCCTCATGAGGGGGAAAGCTCCCGACCCACCGTGAGGGGTTGCTCCACTGAAATGCATGAACGTTACCCTCTCCCGGGCTGGCTTGCACTGTGGGTGGTAGCACTCCCCTGCCCTGACTCTTTCAATCCCAGTTCCCCATTTCTGCACCTGAACCCAAGTACTGGCATGGAAGCACACTATGGCACTGCCCAAGATGACTCATAAGTGTAAACGAAAATGCATCTCAGCAGATGTCAGGCAGGGACTGCAACAGGTTTCTGTCATCCTGCAGTTTCATTTCCATAGCTCAGAAAAGGCAACCTGATACCAGGATGTTAAGATTCTGTCTGGATTATCAAGTCTAGCGAATAAAGCCTCATTTCCACACTGGAGGATTACAGGGGAAAGTGGTGTAAAAAAGAATTACTGGAATGAATTCTTTTCCTTAAAACAAAAACAAAAAAGGGGGGGATGGAGATTCCTGAAACTGGTGTAATAGGGTGTTTCTTTCATACAAGAGACCTAGAGTAAAAGGATGTTCTGAGAATTAGGTGTGGTTGTAGAATGCAGTAGCCTCGGGCATGAATTCAGATCTGACTAAGCCACTTCCAGACATGCCCAGGCAAGGGTGGGAAAACCTGGGAAACCACATATGCTTATCACTGTATCACCGAAACTGCCACAACTGAAATGACCGGTCACCATAATGTACAACGGAAGTCAGTGAATAACAAGCCTAAGTCAAAGGATAGTATCTATGTGCTCTGTAGATTTTTTACATGTCCTCTTCTTGTCTCAGATTTTATATTTTTTAAATCAAGACCTAAATGAAGGTCAAATCTAACTGGGCTCTGTACAAATAGCCTGGTATAAATAGAACATCTATCACTGCGGGCATATTTACGTTACAGGCAGAAAATGTTACACAGCCCTGATGGCTGGATTGTTGTTTTATCTCACACTTAATGATCCAGGAAAGAAACTCGCCTGTCACGACTCACTACTACCAGAAATGGATCCCATCCAAAACATGGGATGCAAAGACCTCAGCCTCTCCACCAAGACAGCTATGCAATGTCACAAGTTTCGTGCAACCCTGATTACAAACCATGAGGTGGCTTTTTTACAATCCCAAGAGGTGGCTTGTGCCACTGATGCTTACTATGGTAAGACTATGTGCACTACAGGTAAATCTGAGACTCTCCAGTCCACCAGTTCAATGCATCTGAAACAGCAGTTACGTAAGAACTTACCATAACAGTAGATCTTCGAGTGGATCTCAGTCATCATGTGTCAGTGGCTCAGTAGGAAGCACACTCGCCTCTGAGGCTGGGAGATCAGAGGGCTGTGGGTTCAGTTTCCACATCTGGCACTTGGGTTAATATCCCAGTACTGACAGTGTAGTGCAGCATGAGAGGGGTGCTGCACTTCTGAGATGCCGCCTTTCGATGAGACGTTAAACTGAGGTCCCATCTGCCTGGATTGGTGGTAGTTCAGGTGATGTTTAAGATCCCATGGCACTTATCGAAAAGAGTAGGGAATTCCCTGGTGTCCTGGCCAAATTTCCCTCATTCACTAAAAATACCACCAACAGCTTAATCTGGTTCAAGATCAGTTGGCATTCATCTGTATCCCCTTCCCCTGGGTCATGCCTGAAAATAGGCAGGATTTGTCTAGTGCACTTACCCAGTCAACACAAACTAAATAAATAAAAAATGTCACATCATAGGAACTTCACTGCCAGAGAAGCAAGATCCACATGGAAGATTTTCATCAGTACAACTAGGGCCACCCAAGCCATCGATATCATCAACCCTATAGAGGCGTGAACGGCCCCGCTCCCTCCTCAGTTCTTTCCCCCGGAGGCAAAGGGAGCATAGCTCTAGCCATGGGGGACCAAGGGCGGGTGGGGGGAGAGAGAGAGGTGCCCAGGCCTATGTCAAAGGTTGGATACACCAGCTAGCCAGTTGCAGTAAGGATCACCAAGAAGGGGTGGTGTTGGGAGGAAAGCAGACCTGATGACTGAGATTCCCTCGAAGATCAGCTGTTACGGTGAGTTCTTACATAACTGTTCTATGTTCTTCAGAGGTATCTCAGTCAACAGATCACACCGTAGGAATGAGTCCCAAGCAGTTACAGGTGAAACAGACAGTCTGGCAGGAAGGATAACCATAAACTCAAGACAGGAGGCCCTGCAGCACAGTACAGCCCCACCAAATGCTACACCGGCTGCTGAGGCAATGTCCAGACTGTAGTGCTTGGTGAAAGTATGGATGGTACTCCAGGTGGTGGCTGCACAGATGTCAGTGGCTGAGACCACTTTGAAACAAGCCAAAGAGGTAGCCATGCCCCTGGTGGAATGAGCTGTAACCGTTCCAGGCAATTCTTTGCCGTACTTGTAGCGGAACACAATGCAATTTGCCAGCCATTTGGATAAACATTGCTTAGAAGCCAAAATGCCCTCTCTACCTGGGTGAAGGAAAAAACAACAGCTTCAACTTTCTGCATTCCTTGGTATGAAGCAGGTAATACTTCAAAGTTCTTAAAAAGGTATGGCAGACATCCAGCTGATCTATAGTACGATCACCTACGGGCTTATGAAAGGCAAAAATAGCCAAAAAGGTACACCTCGAGGGAGGAGTACTGGAGACCTGAGACAGGGAGATCAGGCAGTCCAGAATCTGGCTCTCTGGACAGGTGAAAGGGTCCAGATTATATTTAGCAGCCCGAATGGTAAATCACTTCCACTTCATGGCATGTGTGGCTCGAGTGGAAGGCTTCCGGGTAGCCACAAGAACGACGCCACTCTGTTGAAGACTCCAAATTTAGTGATGGCTATGTCCTGAGCAGCCAAGCATACAGATGGAGGGACTTGATGTTGGGATGGACCAGGGTCCCCTGAGCCTAGGTCAGCAGGTTCCTGCAAAAGGGGAGAGGGACAAAAGGTTCCTTCGCCAGCTGCTGTGGCAGGGGAAACCATATCTGGCAGGGCCAGAATGGAGCTATCAGAATCATGCTTGCCCCTTCCATCTGCAATTTGGAGAGCACCCTCTGAATTAGAGAAAATGGAGGGAACACATAAAGAAACCTCCCGCCTCCAGGAGAGCGACAACTCGCCTTGGCAGAAAACTCCAGGCCCTGGATCAAGAGAGCAAAAGGAAAATTACGTATCACCGTAATTCTTGATCTTCTCTTGTATCTTCACCATTCATTACTTCCTGGGTGTAAGCTGGAGGCGCCCCGTCACGGGAGCTTTTTTTTTTATAAGTGTTTGAACGGCCCGCCTCGAGAGCGACGCCATGCGCCATGCCCGAGGGCGCCGCTAGTAGTGAAGCGACTCCTCCTCCAACTCAGTTCTGTGAGCCGGAGAGGCAAAAGTGAAAGCAGAAAATATAGATAGCGAGGCAAGATAGCCGAGGATAGCAAAGCAAGGAAGAATGAACTGAAAAGGAATAAGCCGATGGAGGAAGGACAGAGGAGATAAGAACATCCCTAGCCTAGAGTGCAGGGCCTCCTTACCTGGGCGACTCTAGGAGGAGAGATGAGTAAGGAAATGAGAAAATAGAAGAAGAAGAAGAAAGAGAAGAGAGAGATGGGATGTTGAAGGGACCAGAAGGCCCAACGAAGCATAGTTAGCTTGTAGCTGAAGGCTCGACTAAAGGGAAGCAAGAACCTCGGAGATAGAGTTGAAGAGAAGGTTCACCGAACCCGCTAGACAGACTCAGGAGGGCATAGTCCTCATCTTCAACATACCATTAGCCTTGACACCCACCTCGCCCTGGCCATGAGGGCCTTTTAACTGGAGGACAGCCGAGGAGGAAGAATAAAACCCCAGCAGCATGAGAGCGTGCTCAGGGTTTAGAAATGGAAAATGTGCCTTTCAGACGCTTCAAGATAGAAATGGGACTCAGACTGACTGGCTAAGGCCGCCAAGGCTTAGGCTGGCTAAGATTGATATGGTCAACAGAGCTCTACTGTAAAAATTGTCCAGGAGGACACTTAAAGGGAGAAACCACTAAAAACAGCTAGAAGGATAGCCTACCTTCTCATTTGCCTTCTTGTTTGATTTCTCCATTTTTTTTTTTACAGATAAAAAAATTTTTTTTTTTTTTAACTAGATGCATGACCCAGATACCAAGATGCTCCTATAGCAGTCGGAGAGAGTTCCCTCAGCACTTTTTTTTTTTTTTTAAAAGAGAAAGGAACAGACGACTGCCTCTGCTCTGCAAGGTAAGAATAGAGGGGGAATCAGATTTCAGGGCAACTACCTGAACACGGGATTGCAGGATCAAAACTGAATAGCCTGAGCCAGGCCAAAAAACCCCAGAGGTATCTTGCCATAAGAATAGCAAGAGATAGTTGTGCAGTCTGATCGCCAATGCAATCCACGAGATGGCCCATGAATCTTAGAGTAAGTAATTTTTCTGGATTTTAGAACCCCCAAGAAAGATCTTTTTTTTTTTTTTTTGGAAAATTTAAGGAATTTTCCCTATATTTTATATAAATGCAGAGAGAGGAAGGAGACGGGAGGTGGAGAAGCCACAGGAAGAGGCACTGAGGATGGTGAGGGGGTAATGAATGGTGAAGATACAAGAGAAGATCAAGAATTACGGTAGGACGCACTTTCTCCTATCTTCCCTTGTCAATCTTCACCATTCATTACTTCCTGGGTGAGTATTGCCCTCTTCCCTGGAGGGGAAGAGGCCATACCCTGAGGGAACAAGACCCCAGCCTTCTGCTGGTGAGAAACAGAAGGAGAAGACCCTGGCTTATTCAGAAAGCCTAAGAGGGAGAAGAGCTAGGAGGTGCCTCCCGAGGACGAGGAGACGGAGGGAGCCCCTGTAAAAGTCTCCT
Organism: Neoceratodus forsteri; assembly: GCA_016271365.2. NCBI lineage: Eukaryota > Metazoa > Chordata > Ceratodontiformes > Ceratodontidae > Neoceratodus > Neoceratodus forsteri. Next base: position 104,800,798 of record CM057453.1, on the reverse strand, counting down.
AGCTCTGGAAGAGAAAAGACGGGTCCCCTGGAAGGCGGAGCAAATCACCCTACGCCGGGCCAGGGGTGACAACCTGGAAAGACGAAGCCATTCCGTCCGCCTGATGCAGATCGCTGTCCCCGCAAGCCTGGAAGCCACCTCATTGGCGTCATAAGATGCCCTTGCTTGGTGTCTTGCCAGCTCCAGGCCTACCGCGGAGAGGGCAACGGCTTGTCTGGTTTGCTCGTATCAGGCATAGATGCCAGCAGCTGGGACATCATCACCACAGATGCCGTTGTAGGCAGCGTGGTGAGCCTGATTGATGCAATACATGCACTCGCATCGAGCAGAAGAGAACACTCTTCGCCCCCAACGGTCGAACTGGAGAGTCCAATCCAGTGGGCGGTCGTGGCGCCAGGCAACGGCGCCCAGAAGGAGTATCCAGGTATACCAAACCTGAGGACGGGTTGGGAAGGGAACCTAGAGACTCAGAGGGGGCACAATATCTACGCTGGCAGTCCACCGGGGCTGGGAAGAAGCGCAGGGGACTGCCATGACTGGATAGACGCCTCCTGGAAGGGATAGGCCAGGAAGGTACCACCAGATGCTGGGCACTGAATTCACCAAGGAATTCACGCTGCCTCGCTCGGGTATTGTCTCTTCGAACGAGGGAAACTGGAGATCCTCACCATCTCGGAGAGGAAACGCTGATATTCTGTGAAATCAGCATCGGAGGACAGATGAGCAGGGGGTTCCTCTCCCTCGGAGGAGGGAGACGAGGATGATGGGGAACTGGAATGCCCAGAGGATTCCTGCGGCGGTGGGGAGAGTCGAAAGACCCGCTCATGCATGTACCTAATGTATGAGGGGAAGGCCGCCGCAGAACCCCTGAACTGCTCCCAGGATAACGGACCCGTAGGGCCGACATGGCCTGGGAGTGGGGGTGGTGAAGGCAGAGAGATGGGAGAGGGGCACCTCCGCGGAGGCAACTGCTCTCTGCGAGGGCTCTGAAATCCGGGGAAAGGAGCCCTGGAAAGAGGGATCCCGGATATCAGACCAGGCCGCAGAACGGAACTCTGGGGAAGCGGAGCCTGAAGAGCCCTGGGGAGAACCTCCCCGACGACGCCTGGACTGTATGGATCCAGAAGGGCAGTCCGCACAAACGCCGCCTAAGGACACCCTAGAACCCTGAGGGAGAGGCGAGGCTCTGCACTGGCTCTGGCCACCCCCATGAGGTGGCTAAGGAAGACCGAGCAGCAGACCCCTGCCCTCGACCACGACTGAGAGGGCCCTCCTCCCACCACAGCGCCCGTCCCTGTCCCTAGAGAGAGTGACAGCACTCAGTAAGGTAGCTGTCACCGGCTCCAGAGAGGGGAGCCTCTGCGTCACCTCGCCTGCCCCCTGCTCCCGGCCACCCCAGCCGGGAACCTCAGGAGGCGACGAAGGGGGACAGAGGGAGGGGCTCACACGCTTGGCACCTTTCTAGCCACCGGGACCCAGACTCAAGAGTGGGGTGCCAGGATGGGTCCATCGCCTGAATCATCGCCTCCGAGGAGGACGAGACCAGCAGGACCTCAATGCTGGCCACCCCAGGGGTCCCTCGAGGCCACGGGCCGCTAACGCCCCCGTACTGGGCGCGAGGTGCCACTTCCCTCACGCCGTAGCAGCCAGGCCTAGCTCCACTTCAACGGCGCCGCAAGGCCGGGCACCGCCTGGAGGAAGGGACCAGGCCACGGCGCCGGGCGCCGGAAGGCGAGGGCGGCATCGCCGACGCGCCGCTTCGTCCATCGACGCCAACGGCGCTAAGGCCCAAAGCGGCACGCTAACGGCGCCGCTCGATCACCGCGCGCTGGATCAGCGCCGCCAACGGCGCCGACCAAACGGGCGTTGAAATGGCGCCGCTCGATCACCGGCACCGCGAACGGCGCCAGGATCCGAAACGGCGCCGAAAGGCGGCGTCGAGGGTCCACCCGAGCTAGGCTCAAAAGACGAGGGCCTCGCCACGGGGGGAGCCTGCACCTCCGAAGAGGTGACTGCCGAGGCAGTGTCGGCGCCGTGGCACCGGGAGGGACTACGACGCTCCCCCGACACTGCAGAAGGGGCCTCCTCCTCGGCAAGAAAAGACGAGGAGACCCCCTCCTCCTCAGACCGTATAGGCCCGGGAGAAGGGCCTAGAGACCTTACCTGAGAATCCCTTGAGCGACGTCGTCCCCCGAAGGTCGGCGGGGCTTTGCCGAGCTTGAACGCGCGGACTTCGAGGACACGGCGGTCCATGGAGAAACAGGTGTCGCATTTAATCCAATGTCATGGTTGGGTCCCAGGCAATGAAGACAAACGCTATGCCGTCCGAGACGGAGAAATGCCGCCACAGTAACACCGACAAGATAGGGGCGCGCCCGTCAAACACGCTAGTTCGACCCGGACATAATGCGTAAATCAACAAGAAAACAGTAGGAAAAACACACCGGCGCTGCTTTAGAAAGAAAAAGAACGGTCTTACCGATCGCGCCGAAAGTGTGCGGAAAGAGAGTCGCTGACGAGTGGACAATGGACGCCCAAACAGGTGCTGCCTCGACGGCGGAGAAACAGAACTGAGTTGGAGGAGGAGTCGCCAATTAACGTCCGCCGCGATGACGCCGCCTCTCGAGGGCGGGCCGTAGGGCAACTTTAAAAAAAAAAGTTCGTGACGGGTGCGCCGCCCGCTTACACCCAAAAGTAATGAATGGTGAAGATTGACAAGGAAGATTTGGGCAATTTTATGCTGAGTGGGGATGCAAAAGGTCCAACTCTAGATGAACCCATCTGTCAAACAACTCTTCTGCAATGGATGAGAAGAGTTCCCACTCATGCACGCTAGACTGAGTCTGGCTAAGGCTGTCCACCAGAGTGTTTAACACACCTGGGACGTGGATCGCCAAGAGTGTCAGTCCATGATCTAACGCCCACAACCACACTCTCATTGCCTCCCTGCATAGGAGGTACAAATGAGTCCCCCCTGCTTGTTGATGTAGTACACTACACTGAGCTTGTCTGACTTCACCAGCAGCTGACCTGGGACGAGGTGGTTCTGAAAGGCCTGCATGGCATACAGTACTGCCCGTATCTTCAGGACACTGATGTGCAGGAGCCCTAGGTTTGAAAAAGACCTAGGTGAGCTCCCAAGCCCTAACCGGAAGCATCCGTGGTGAGGATGTGCTGTGGAGAAGAAATCAGGAATGGACTGGAATTCCTTGCAGCAGGTTCAAGGGTCCATCCACCACTGGAGCACTTTGTGGACTGGGGAGGAGACCAGTACCAACTGATCTAACTCGTCCATGCATTAGTCCCTTTGCACTTGGAGAGTCCACTGGAGAATGCACATATGGAGCCTGGCCAGTGAAACAGTGGGAATGGCAGCCGCCATCAGACCCAAAAGTCTCAGGTACACCCTGGCAGGAATAAAATCGCTCTGGGCCACCTCTTGAGCCTCGGCTATAAGGCATTCTGCCCCGTTCTCAGGCAGGAAGGCCTTTCCCTGTGCAGAGTCTAGAACTTCCCCTACGTACTGCAACCTTTGGGATGGCACCAGAACTGACTTGGGCAGATTGACAGTAATACCCAAGGAGAGGAACAGCTGGAAAGTTCTCTCCAGAATCCGCAGGAGCTACTCACTGGACGGGGCCTTTAGGAGCTAATCATCCAGGTAAGGGAAAACGTTCAGTCCCTCCCTTCTGAGAAATGCTGCTAAGCACTTGGCAAATACCCATGGCGCAGAGGACAAGCCAAAGGGCAGCACCTTGAATTGGTAATGCTCACCCTAAAACAGAAAATGGAAAAACCTCCTGTGAGGAGGAAAGACACGAGGTGTGCAGGTAGGCACCCTGCATGTCCAGCGAACAGAGTCAGTCACCTGTCTTGAGAAGGGACATCAGGCCAGGCAAAGTTACCATACAGCACTTTCAGTACTAGACATACACAGATTGTGGTCCTTTAGATCCAATATGGGCCTCTCTGGTCTTTTTGGGGACCTGGAAAAACCTGGAATAGAACCCCTTGTTTTTCTGGCTCCTGGGCACTGACTCGATGGCCTATTTGCACAGAAGGTACTGTACCTCCTCCCAGAGAACAGACAAGTAAGCCGGGGGGTAGTTGGAGAACTGGGGAGGGGTTTTTGGAGGCTGCTCGGGGAACTCCAGTGTGTGACCTCTTTCTATGATTTGCAGAATCCAGGCATCCTTTATGGTTCTCCATTTATTGAGATGGAGGGAGAACTGACTTCCAACCACCACCTCTTGGTCGGGGACCGGAAGAGAGGGGTTTGGCAAGGAGTGAAGCAGAGGTGGATCCAGCCGCTGGGACTGAGCCATCACCCGTTGACTGCGGCTCCAAAGTTGGAGGGGACAGGCAAGGCAGTGGAGGTTCTTCGCTTGCCTTGGGGCTGAGGGGCTGCACCTGATTTATCGGATGCCTTGCGAAAGGAGGGTGCCGTCTACCCTTAGGCTGCATATGGTACAGGGGGTGGACAAATTTTATAGCCCTGCCAGATGCCTGCCAATCATTGATGTCCTGGACATCAGGCCCAAAGAGCTTAGTGCCACTGAAAGGAGCATTAAGTACCTTCTGCTGAACATCAGCAGCAAAGGCAGAGACCCTCAGCCAGGAGTGCCTATGTAGCAGATGCCAGTGGCAGCAGCCCTGGCAATAGTGTTCGAGATATCACAGAGGGCCTTGAGCAGGTGCTTGCTAATGTCTTCAGCAGTCTTCAAGCACTTGAGAACCTCCTGCTTCACTACACGAGACAAGCAATTGGCAATCCTCAGCCCAAGAGTACAGGAGGCATAAACCCTCTTTCCCGAAAGGTCAATTCTACGTGACTCCTTGTCAGGGGGAAGAGAGCTAAGGTGCTTCCGTGCCTCAGACCTGTCATGGGCTGCCATAATGACCACTGAATCGGTTTCTGGCTGGGCAGCATAGTAAGGAAACCCTTGGGGGGCATAGTAAAGCTTTTCCACCCTGCAGGGCACAGCTGGCACCATGTCTGGCCTGTGCTTGGCTGTAGCAGCATTCCTCAAAGCAGGCAAAATAGGAGGAATGATTTGGTGGGGACTCTGATCTCCAGGAAGTCCACCAGATCTTTCTGGTGACATCTTCCTCCTCAGTGTGTGGAACCCATGGCTGAGGACAATTGTTTCATCACATTGGAAATGTGGGGTCCTAGGAGGAGACCGAGGGCATGCTTGACAGAATCCTCATTAACAGAGGAGGCTGTGGACCTGTCTAAAGTAAAGACATTCTCATCAGGAAGAATGAGGTCAGAATGGTATTCCTCCTCGACATCAACCTCTTCTAAGTCTAGGTCCAACACCAGAGGCACCGACGACAGCTTGCAGGGAGCATCCCATGGCCTATGACGAGGAGTCGATGACGAAGTTGCCGTTGACTATGCCAGTGATGTGGGCCTATATGCACCCAGCTGGTGAACAATCACCGAGGTAAACCTGGGTAGAATATCGTTCCGGTTGACGACCATCGAGGGCTGTGTTGATGGAGGAGTGGTCGACAGTGCAGGGAGCAACGACTCACCGGATGGACCCTGGGAACCCAAAGAGCCTGTAGCCCAAGTAGAAGAGTGGTCAGGTCTCGACGGGAGGGCCATTGATGATGCGCCCATCGACAAAGCAGGGACCGAAGACCTGAAGGTTGACAACTGGCCACCCTGAGAATCGGGCGGATGCACTGTTGGTATAGGTCTGGAGGGCACCGAGACTTGGACAGCGTCCTTGTGTGTCGGAGCAGCCGCACCCAAGGAGGTACCCCCGGACGAAGGAGGAGAGGTCGTCAGGGAACGAGACCACCACCGGGGAGAGCAGTCCCGATCTTGGTCTTTATGACTTTTCTCCCCTGAGGACTTGTCTTGGGCCTTACAGGCCTGGGAGCTTGAGAACCCTGCTGGCGACTGAGATACCGGGACCCCGCTGGACCCCTGGCTGGAACTGGCTACCTGCTGCTCCCTCAGGAAATTTGTTTAAAGCCTTTTTGTGTTGCCTGAGGGTTGTTTGATTAAACTTCAGGCAGAGCTCATAGTCAGAGACTTCGTGGTCAGGCCCAAGACGGCAGACAAAGAGAGTGTTCATCTGTGGAGGCAATCTTCTTTCTGCAGCGGCAGCGATGGAAGAGAAAGGTCGAAGGATTAACTCCCAACATAAACAAGATAAATGAATCTCTTATAGAAAAGAGAATCTTAAAGTAACAGGTAAGAAAAAGTCATAGGTTAAAATGGCGTGAAACTGCGTTGGAGCTTCCGTGGAGACCCATACGAACAAGTCGACGGCAGGAAAGAACTGAAGGAGTGGGGTCACTCACACTTTTATAGGGTTGATGATGTCGATGGATGTCAACGGTGTGGGCGGCCCCAGCTGTATTGCTGAAAATCTTGTGTGTGGATTCTGCTTCACTGATGGTGAAGTTCCTATGGTGTGACCTGATGACTGAGATACCCCAAAAGATCATCTGTAATACACAATCTCAGTAAGGCAGAGCCTGGCCACAAAAGCACTTTTCTTGGGGACAAATGTGGACCTGCATTTCTTAGTTAACAAAGCAACTGGGCAGATGGAACTCTTTAAATAATAACTGGACCCAAATTATAACTACTGTTAAGGGGGGGGCATGGCTAACAGCGAGCAAGGACGGCAGCAACTCAGCTCCTCGGTGCACCTATCTTTAAAAGCTATAAATTACTTTAAAATAACTTTTTTTTTCACACTTTCTTTGATGCTGAAGGTAGATATACCAAGTGGTGTACCCTGTGAATATCTGGATTTCCTAGGTGATAGGATTCCATGCAACAACCATGCCACAGGAGAGCAGTAAAGGTAAACAAGACAAGCTGCAGGAAACACAGGTTACTCACCTGTAATGGTAGTTCTAGGCGTGGTACAGTATATGTTGTTCATCCACACTTTCTGGCATATCGCCTTTCCCTTTAAGAGGTGCCACAACGTCTTCAAGCTGGCTCCTCCCACCCATCCAGGTGGTATATCCCTCAGCTCCGCCCAATGACACCAGATGTTACCTGCTGGAAGCAGAGGTGTGCGTCAAGACAGGGAGGTTGGGTGGGTCAGTGCGGATGAACAACATATACCACTCCTAGAAAGTGCAGTTACACAAATACTTGCTGTAACAGTAGATCTTCTAGGAATGTCTCTTGCAGCAAGTCATTACTTCTGGGAGTTCCCGATAGGTGGCGCTCCAGCACAGAAGTCTCTTCCAGCAATCTCTATACCAGGGACCACCACCCTACTTCACTTCCTGGGCTGTACCTATAAAAGTGGGTGGTCCCTGAAAGTCTGCCCCGCCAGTTTCAGCTCGAAGCCGGGGAACTGAGGTACCCAAGCTTCCCGTCTACATCGCTTTCCTATTACATAAGGCAGGGGATGGAGGGAGGAACTATTTACTGCAAGAGACATTCCTAGAAGATCTACTGTTACAGCACAAGTCTTTGTGTAACTGCACCATCTCCCACGGAATGGTCTCTTGCAGTAAGTCATTACTTCTGGGAGATTCCCAAGCAGTTATGTGGCAGTGGGTGCCACAGATGGCATTCTGCCATAGGTAAAATGTGATCATGGGACCAATGAATGCTAAAATAACATAGCAGTGGAATAAAGGGATACACGAGTCACTGCGTTAAGCACTTTAAAAAACTAGAAGGAATATGTCAATAGCACTGAGCAACTATGGAGCTTTAGTGATCAGCAGCGAAAGCACAACCTGAGGCAAAGGCAACTTTGTTACAAATTGTAACAGTAGCTCGAGTAATACAATGTTATTCTTTAGAGGCACTACAAAGTAGCAAATGAAGACTTGATACTAAAGTAACAGATAATTTAGCAAATGAAACAATGTATCTGTGACCAAACAAAACAAAGCAGTGGTTAAAAACCTATAATCTGTATACATGTACTCACCCTTTTTGGTATGATCTTTGTTCATAATCAAGGGAAAGCTGCGATTAGCAGTGGAAGAGAAAAGAATATAGTCTGTAGTGGGATTGATTGTGTCTCAACATGTGAGTTAATAGTGGATGGACCTGGTCGAGGGAGGGACAGGACGTCCGGTGCACCACAGGTCAAAAAGGCATCTTGATGGAATGGTCATGATGGTCTATAAACAGTGATACCTCAGAAATTGGCTAGATGTATCGAGCTGATGTGAAAAAAAGGCCCCAGTCTTGATTTCTGGCCCCCGAGGCCTAGAAGAGGGGACCGGGGCGGAGTCTAGAGTCTACTGAGGGGCAGAAGCTCCAAGTGTGGCCACGGGTCATGTCCTGTTACTTGTTCTCTGCCCTTAAAGGTGTCATGTGGGGTACAATTAGTTCCAGTTTTGTATGAATAATTATACTGAGGGCGTGGTTTTTGGTACATATATTGTACTGTTTTCAGTTGTCAGTCTGAGGCTTGTAGGTTCTCCAGTATCGGTTGAGCTCCTGGCCCAAAAAGATGGTCGCCTGAAAAGGGGGCATTAGCCACTTTGTGTTGAATATCAGGTGCTAGTCCTGAAAGTTGGAGCCATGCCTGGTGGCATATAAGACTACCGACTGCAGAGGCTCGAGCCGAAGCATTGGCAAGATCATATCCTGATCTTAATAGATGTCGAGACAGTGAAATAATTGTATTATTTATAGATGTATGTTGCTCTCTTTCGGGGGATGCAGGTATTCTGTTCATAACTTCTCCAGCCGAAATGCTCACTGTACCTAGGTATTGCAGCATGTGCCCCATATAGCTAAGTAGTCTGATATTTAGTGTGTTTAGAGCAAACACTCTCTTCCCCATATGGTCAAAACGTTTAGGGTCTCTCTCTCTGGCGGTATTGTGCTTGTATGTTTAGGCTTGCCAGTGCAGTTGTGGGCAACTGCAGTAACCACAGAATCCGCTGCTGGCGTATTCGTTAAATATTGATAATCAGGAGGAGGCTGATACAGCCTGTGGGCTTTCTAGGTAACTCCTGGCGCTGCTATGGGTTGACTCCAAGCTTCAGTAATAGCATTTCTGAACAAAGGTATAAAAGGAGGAATAGCCCGGACAGGGCCCTCTGTTAGGCCCAGATATTCAGCCATATCTTTACTTAATCTGTCCTGTTCCGTTGTGGTAAACCCCATTGTTTTTGTATTTGTAGCATTAATTCAGGGAATGAGGGGTCATCCGGTGGAGAAATGACCTTTCATGGTTGTAATAGCCCTTCGTCCCAGTAGGAGGGCACTTCCGAAGGGAATTCATATCCTCTTATGTCAGGGGAACCATCATAGGTCCTATGAAGGTTTGGATTCATGTGATAATCTGAGAAATATTAGTCTGAATATTCAGGAGGAGGCAGGACCGGGGAGCATTCCATCTCTGTGCGTGCCTGTTTTGATGGAGGTGGGCAATATCATTTGTGTTTGAGGGTTATGTTCTGGAGTGAGGCTATGGTCAAAACCCATAGAATCCAGTACTCTATTACTATTTCTTCAATATTTGGAACTTGTGACTATGGAATTGTCATATAAGCAGATTCTGAATCCAGCATACGTGGGGACGGGGGATCAATTTGCGCCTCACGGTAGTGATCCGGTGTTTCTTTGGCGTCTTTGTTCATTTCCAGCGTGGTTGTGAGCCCCACTTAGGAATGACAATGAGGCTGAAGGGCCTCTGCGTTCTGAAGCATATAGTTCTTTATTTTGTAGAAATGCAGCTCCATATGCATCTTTCGATACATGTTTTTAAGAATATTTCATGGTTGACCTTCCATAAGGACCATCCATAGCGGTACTATATGCAGGCAAGGGTATTGTTCTATGCAGCAGTGATCGTCTTGACGATGGAGGCCTCAATCCCATCAATGGGAGAGGCAGAGAAGCATGCCTCGTCGATGATGTACTGTGTTTACAGGTGGAGGGTCAGTAACAGCATGCTCTGTCGACGGGGGAATATACTCCACTGATGATCAGGAAGGCAGGACATGTGTCGTCGACGGTGGGATATGCTCCATCGACGATGGGACAGTGAATGCACGCTCCGCCGACAATGGCAGTGCCATCGTCGACGATGGGAGAGTGAAGACATGCTCCATCGATGATGGAAATGCTGTCGTTGATGATGGGAGAGTGGATGCATGGCCCGTCGATGGTGGAGCATAGGGAGTATGTCCTGTCAACGAGAAAGCATGTAGCATGGGCTGCGTCGATGGAGGAGACATTCTCATCAATGATGCTGTCTTGTAAAGCCCTCCCATCAATGGGGAAGGCAGCAAGACCTCTGTCGTCAACGGTGCAGGAGTCCTGGTCAATGGGGGAGCTGAAGAATGATGCCCCATTGACAAGGAATGTTCCTTTTTTGATGGAGAGAGCCTGCCATTGACAGGGGTGAAGTGGCCGTCGATGATGAATATCTTCTTGATGATCCAGGTTTTGGAGGCACGACCGCTGAAAGGTGGTCAGGCAGGACTCTAATTAGGTGAAGGAGTTTCCTTCCCAGTATCATCTCTTGAAGAGGACTTTTGAGCCCTTTGGTTGAGCACCCTGTGTGTGTGACAGAGAATCATCCATTGTAGGTATATGGTGTCTGTATGAAGCCCATGCACTTAGGCTATGGGTTTAATCCATGTCGTAGACTGCTACTAGGAGAGTTGCTGCCAGAGCTGAAGCCGGTGGGAAAATGAACTGAGCTTACCAGGCCCACTTTTATAGGTACAGCCCAGAAAGTGAGGTAGGGTGGGTGGCCCCTGGTATACAGACTGCTGAAAGAGACTTCCGTGCTGGAGCGCCACCTATCGGGAACTCCCAGAAGTAATGACGTACTGCAAGAGACCATTCCGTGGAAGATCTACTGTTACAGGTGAGTAACCTGTGTTTCTAGGGATGTGGATGTGTTGTTCTATCCACACTTTCTGGCAGACTCCTAGCAGTTTTCTGGGAGGAGGGAGGCAAGGCACACACCCCTACTTAGGGAACAGAGATTGGAGAACTGAGGCCCCAAAACCAGCATCCCAGTTTGACTCTAGGTCAATGTGGTAATGGGAAATGAAGGTTTTTGCGGACTTCCAGGTAGCAGCCCTGCAGATTTCCTGGATAGTGACTCCCTAGAAGCAGCCACCGATGCAGCAGTATGGTGGGTGGAATAAGCCCTTAGCCCTATGGGAGGCTCCTTACCCGCCAACCTATAGCAGAGCTCAATGCAGGAAGTGACCCACCTGCCAATCATTCGTTTGGCTGCAGAGTCTGCCAGGTGTGGCTTCAGCGTAGGTGACAAACAGCTGGCGAACCTCTCCCCAAACGTCCGCTGTACACTCTCTGTAGAAGACGAGCGCCCATCTCAGGTTCAAAGTATGGAGCCTGTACTCAGCCTCCGAGGTGTAACTGGGGTAGTACACCAACAGAGTCAACATCTGATTAAGGTGAAACTCTGACACCACGTTCAGAAGGAATTTTGGGTGGGGCCAAAGGACTACCTTGTCCCTGTGGAAGACAAGGTAAGGAGACTCCACTGAAAGCACCTGAATCTCCTTGATCCTTCTGGCTGACGTAATGGCTACCAGGAAGACGGTCTTCCATGCCAGGTGGGAGATATCGCACCTGTGCATCAGTTCGAATGGCTTGCCCATGATCTTTGCCAAAACAAAGCAGTAAATCCCATGGAGGTGGAGGTTCACGCACTGAAGGGGATATGTGCTCTAGGCCCTTGAAAAAGCGCCAGACCACCTTCTCCTGTGCTACCGACTGCTGACTGGCCCACGCCCGGTAAGCAGAGATGGCTGCCAGGTGCACCTTAAGAGTCAGTCTCTGCTGGAAGAGGGACCATGGGTAATTCAAAATGTTAGCCACTGGACAGGACGAGAGGTCCAACCCTTTGTCTTGACATCAAACAGAAAAACTTTTCCATTTGAAGGCATAGCATTTTCTAGTCAATTCCTTACGGGATGCCTCAACAACCGTGAGGACTTCGTCAGAGAGACCCAAAGCCTGGAACTCTAGCTGCTCAGGAACCAGGCTGTCAGGTGCAGGGATGGAAGGATCTGATGGAGTACCTTCCCCTGATTGATGGAGAGCAGGTCTGGGCATGCTGGAAGATGCCTCGGGCACCTGTTGCTAAGGCTGAGGAGATCTGGATACCAGAATTGGTGTGACCAGTCTAGGGCTACCAGGATCACTTGTGCCTTGTCCCTCCCAACCTTGAGGAACCCCTTGTGGATCAAGGGAAGTGGAGGGAAGACATAGAAGAGGCCAGGGAGCCAAGACCTCAAGAAGGCATCCCCCTGCAGTGAGCCCTGCTGAGGGAGGTGGGCATGGAACAGCCTCAGCTTCACATTCTTCCTTCAGGAGAACAGGTCCACCTGAGGGGTGCCACAGTGGGAGAACAGATCTTGTCCTACCTCTGGATGGAGGGATTACTCGTGAGATGCCTTGCCCATCTGGCTGAGAGCATCGGCCAGCTGATTCGAGGCTCCTGCAACATGGATGGCTAGGAGATCTGCCCCTAAGCTGAGCAAGAGGGTCCAAGTGCAGAGAGCTTTCTTGCACAAGGGCAAGGAGTGTATCCCGCCCTGCTTCTTGAGATAGTACATGGTCGTGGTATTGTCCATCTGGACTTGGACAATTTGACTCTGAATGAAAGGAGAGAATGCGGTCAGGGCTAGCTGAATCGCTTAGAGCTCCATCAAGCTGATGTGACATCGGGACTCCTGAGGGGACCAGAGCCCATGGGCACTGTGCTCCCCCAGATAGGCATCCCAACCCATCAGAGAGGCATCGGTCATCAGGATGACAGTTGGCTCGGGGCTGACAAATGGGATGTCTTCCTGCAGATCAGCTGGGAAAAGCCACCACCGGAGGCTGTCCTACATCCTCTGAGTCACAGTGACCAGCTGGTCGAGGTGACCTGAGCACTGAGACCACTGGCTGGCCAGTTCCCATTGAAGGGAACACATGTGCCAGCCATGCTGGTGCAGGTCGCCATGTAGTCCAGAAGGCACAGGAAGTCCCAGGCAGGGCGCCAATTGCCAACCAGAAATGACTGGGCAAAGGAGGAGAGAACCTCCACTCTGTCTGCCGGGAGCCAAGCTCTGCCCTGATGAAATGAATCACCTGCGAGGGCATGAGTTCTGACTTGGCCTCGTTAATCAGGAGCCAAGCTTGAAGCAAGTCTGGAGGGCCAGATCCCTGGAACGCTTCACCTCCTGCCTGGAGAGACCTGCTATGAGCCAGTCATCCGGGTAGGGATAAACCCGGACCCCTCGGCTCACAGAAAAGCTGCCACCACTGGACTTCCGGTGACGTCACGGTGCCAGCAGCAGCACACTGAGGCGGGCTCTCCTCCTTAACCTCCTTAAAACAAAAGTTTTTAAAGAAAGCTGCACCTAAAGCTACAAAACAGCCATGCTAAAACCACCAAAAGATAACCGGAATCGAATGAAGCCTAAAACATCCTTGAAGAAATCGGATGCAGGAGGATTAAAAACAGCTCCTCAAGAGGTGAGCCGTAGCCCTTCCCCGGTCAGCCTGCCAGATACTGACGAAGAGCAAGAACAACTAACTCGGTCGCGCTTTGACAGGCTATTTAATGAAATTAAAGCGATGAGGGCGGAAAATAAAACGGAGTTCAAGAACTTAAACCAACATTTGCAAAACTTGGAAAAGAGAGTGCAGGAAACGGAGAACCGAATCAGTAATATGGAGGACACCACTGCCAAGATGAACCTGGCCCTTCAAGCACTACTACAGTATACAGAGCAACTGCAAAACAAATGTGTGGACTTGAAGGGGAGGTCCAGACGGGGAAATATCTGAATATATGGGCTCCCGGAGGGTTCGGAAATGGGCCGAATGACAGAATTTATGTCAGACCTAATCAGAGATGTGCTGAACTTACCTGCAGGATTCCAATTAGGAATACAGCGAGCACACCGGGCCCTACAGGCAAAACCTCCTCCAGAATCAAGACCTTGATCAGTCATCTTAAAATTTAACAGTTATAAAGTTAAAGAAGAAATCCTGACCATGGCATGGCAGCATAAAGAAGTAAAATACCTATCACACAGACTGTACTTCGATCATGACTACCCACCCGAAGTACAAAAACAAAGGCTGCAATATGCTCCCCTTCTGAAGATACTACGGACAAATAATGTCAGATTCAACACCCCTTACCCAGCCCGGCTTAAAATAATGTGGTCGGAAGGTACCCAGACCTATGAGTCTCCAGAGGAAGCGGGTAGGGCCTTGGTATCGAAGGGTCTCATGCAGGCTTCTCAGCAACCAGTTCGAGACTCCATTACCCAGCAGAACAAGCGGGTGCTTAATGATTGGCTACTCTCGACATCTAAGAGAAAGCGGGGGCGCATCTTTTCAACGTCATCTCTGAACCCACTCACGGTGATCTGAGCAGCGTTAGCAGAAATGCAGCCTACGAGAGAAATCCAGACCGAAGATACGCAGGACTGAATGAAAGGAGATAAGTTACATCTTGAGAGGATAGCTCTTTTGTCAAATTCGTTTTTTCCTCCCCCGACGGGGCATGCTGCAATCTTGATGCCCTGCGAGGGACTGAGGATGCTTTTCTAAAAGCGATACTTAGACTTTAGAAGTAACATCACTCGGCTGGTGAACTCTAGTTAAAAGATATGTCTCCGTTACAAATTTACTGGGTTCAGACTATGTCAGAGTACGGAAAGAGCAGACAAAAAGGAAAAATAAAAAAAGGGGGAACAGATTGAGGTATAGCACTGAAATTTCTAATTCGGTAGGGGACATAGATACTTGAAGAAGGCAAGATTGAGGGTGCACACTTGGTTGGGAAAGACACAAGGAGGGAAGGGGAGTCGTCTTCTCTGCATGAGGTGATTATTCGAACCCAGCACCAGACAGTACTTCACGCTGGCAGTTTGGAAGGACCATCGACGTCACACACTACACTGAACTGTTTTTTTGTTTCAGTGACAAGAGCCTAACAAAGAACTACGCAGGCTCGAGGGAGGATCCACTAGATATAGTGGTTAAAGGGAATTATTTTCCCCTCACCTCCTTTGCCAGGTATATCCCCCCTAGTTTAGGGGAAGTACTTGGCCTGTACAGATTCGCTGGGAATTTTAGTGAATCTCCTGGTTTGGAAGTCAAATGATAGAAAGTAGGATTAAGTTCTTTACAGTTGATCAAGTTACATGTTTATTCAGATTGCTAAAGGGAGAGAAAGTCACTGTTATATCACGTTACTTCCTAAATTTGCCCTTGGAGACAGAGGAAATAACAGGTGGGATATGGGGATGCATGTTCTTCGCTTACCAATATAATGGCACACTCTGAGGTGAAAATGATCTCTTATAATGTAAATGGGTTAGCCCATCCTATTAAGAGAGCTAGAACAGTATCATTTTTAAAGAAAACTGGGGCAGCTTTCATTTTATTGCAGGAAACCCATATGAATAATATAGAACATGAGAAGTTGGCAAAATTCGGTTTTAAAAAAGTGGTTACATCAGAATATGGCAAAGGGCGTAGACGGGGAACAGCTATTCTAATCCCATATTCAACCCCGTTTGATCTTACGGACACATTGATAGATAAGCAAGGCAGATATTCTGCAATCAAAGGCTTATATAATGGAGCTAAGCTCACACTCGTATCATATATGCTCCACCTGGAATAGAACTGTCCTTCTATAGAGATTTACTTCTTAAGGTGATGCAGTGGGCGGAGGGTTACTTGGTCTTAGGAGGGGATTTGAACTTAAGGCTAAATCCCACATTGGATTCCTCAGGGCAGCACGCAAAAGGGGAAAAAGGACTAGCTAAGGAGGTTAGCAAGTTGTTGATAGAGTTAGGCCTGATAGACGCTTGCCGAGCGTATCATAAAAACACTAAACAATACACATATTTTTCCCATGCTCACCAAGTTTATTCGAGGTTAGACTATTTCTTAATGCCAAAAGAATCAATGGAGGTTTGTGCTTCCGTGGAGATAGGATCATGTTTACTTTCTGATCACGCCCCCATTTTAATGTACCTAACAATAGGCCCCCCTAAACGTTCTACTTTTTGGCGTTTGAATCTATCCCTGCTTCAAATTAAAGAAAACCAGGCAACAATAATACAGACCATAAAGCAAGCTATACAGGACAATAGATGCCCTGAGGTATCCCCAAGCATTTTGTGGGATACAATTAAAGCCCTCGTTAGGGGGAAATTTATAGAGATATCGGCTATAGCAAAAAAGCAAAGGACTAAAAAACAAAAAGATTTGCAATGCCAGATTGAGGAATTAGAAAAACAACAGCAACAAAAGCTAAGTAAGGATAGGGGGAGACTACTCAAAACACTAAAAGCAGAATATATAAAGATTTTGGATCATCAAGTGGAGCAGAAATTGATTTATTTGAAACAAAGATTCTATGAAGGAGGGCAGAGGGCCTTAAAACTTTTAACCAGCAGATCCTGCGGAACACAAGTAAGGCTACCATAACCAAAGTTAGGGACCCCGTTAAACACATACTTCAGTATAAAACTGAAGACATAGCAGAATCCTTTTGAAAAATATTATCAAAGCCTATATGCCACGGGAATCCCACCCTCAACTCAAGAAATCAGGGACTATTTGGCCCCGTTGGGTCTCCCGAATCTTATTGAAGAGCAGGGAAGCACGTTAATTAAGTCCTTCACTGAACAGGAGATCATTCAGGAAATTCAAAATTTGAAGACCGGAAAGTGTCCTGGTTCAGATGGGCTACCAGCCGAGTTTTTTAAATACTTTAAAGAAACCGTGGTGCCTCTACTCAGTGAAACGTATAATTATGTAAGAACAGAAAAAGGCCAGATACCCCCATTCTGGTCGCAGGCGATAGTATCGGTCATACCAAAGCCGTCCAGAGATAGTACCAATTGTGCATCATACCGCCCCATCTCTATTTTGAACACAGATTATAAGATAATGATGGCCATTTTGGCCAGAAGGGTTCAGAAAATCCTACCCGGCCTGATACACATGGATCAGGCGGGCTTTATCCCTGGGAGGCAGATGGTAGACAATATTAGGAGGACCATCAGTATTATAGACAGAATACAAACTAAGTCTCTTCCTGCTTGTATTATGAGTTTGGATGCAGAGAAAGCATTCGATCAGGTTTCTTGGGAATTTCTTCAGGGAGCTCTGGGCGGCTTTGGTTTTCCGACGCTGTTTTGCCAACTTATTGCTAAAATATATAAGAACCCGTCTGCATATATACGGGTAAATGGATTCATATCCCAGCCATTTAATCTTTTAAGGGGTACACGTCAGGGATGCCCCCTATCCCCTATATTATTCGCACTCTATATTGAGCCTTTGGCACAAGCTATACGATTAAATCCAGATATTCAAGGTATAAAGTGGGGAGATACCTTGCATAAAATTGCGCTATATGCAGACGATGTATTGTTATATCTATCTGACCCAGGAAAATCTATTTCTAAAGTTTTCCAACAACTAGAATCATTTTCAAAGATATCTGGGTACAAATTAAATTGGTCAAAAACAGAAATTTTATCGTTCAACTTCCTCATTCCCCGAGAACTTAAGGTAAGATTTCCCATGAAATGGGACTGCTCCAATATTAAATATCTCGGAGTGAAATTTGGAAAATCTCCCAGGTACCTATACAATGATAATTAACCCCCCCCTCAAAAATATATGGGCAGATTTACAAAGATGGTCGCATCTACCCCTTCCTTTTTATTCAAGGTTATAAGCCATTAAAACAAATGTTTTATCAAGGCTATTATATTTCTTCCAAACAATCCCTTGTCCAATACCATCAAGAGACATGACGCAATGGCAAAGAAAAATTATGGCGTTCCTATGGGCATATGCACACCCAAGAATAAATAGGCGGATCCTATTTTTACCGAAGCAAGCAGGGGGAAGGGCATGTCCAAATTTACAGGCCTATTGGCTCGCTGCCCAAATGAAAATGGCCTTATTATGGTCTCACCCAACATACTCAGCCCATTGGAAATAAATGGAACTTGTCAGTTCCACAAATATCCCTCTAGCAATGGATATATTTAGCCCGCCAGCACAAGTAGATTGCTTGGCTTACCAATGATACGCCCTGAAACAACATTGCAAGGGTGGCTATGGGAACCAAAAGAGGATACACAGCCAAAAACATGTGGAGGTACAGAAATTGGTGTTTTAATTCTGAGTTTAAACCACCCATTTATCATAAATGGTATACTTATCAAATGGAAAAAGGCATATATGCCCCGTGGCAAGTGCTTAAAGGGCAGGATGTAAGGCCTTTTGAACTCCCAAGGGCCCAAAACAATTAGAATAGTGCTGATTGCTTATATTATTACCAAATAAGGGACTTCATAAATGCCAAGCAGAAACAGATGTCGGTTTGGCAGGATGAAAGACCCCTTCCGTATGCTTTCGAGACAATTTGGGAAAGCACAAATGGAAAAGGAGCAATAACCATGCTGTATAATAATCTGATTGCAGATAGGGGCCATAACATACATAAGAGTCAGCAGAAATGGGCATCGGAGCTAGGGTCTCTCTGAATTCTCAAATTTGGGTAAAGATTTTAGAAGTACCTGGAGGACTACCTCTTCCCAAGTTGGCAAGAGTTTACCTGGAAGCTCAGAATTCGGTATTTTTATACCCCAATGAGGTTAACTAGGGTGGGATTACTGTCCTCGGGGGTTTGCTGGAGGAAATGTGGGAACATTTCTGCTGATCAATCACATATACTCTGGTTCTGCAGTGAACTTCAAAGTTTTTGGAGACAAATTTGTAGCCATTTATCTGAATTGTTTACGCTATCTACCACTATAGCCCCGGAGCATTGTGTGTTAGGCCTCTATCCGGAGGGGGTGGAAGGCAGGGAGGCACATTATCTCTGGGCCATCTTAACAATGGCTGCCATGAAAGCAATAACAAAACATTGGCTGCAACCAAAACCCCCAGTGTTACGGGACTGGCTAACAATAGTGACCCAAATTCAACATATGGAAGGAATAACCCACTCCATAAATCACCAAAATGAAAAGTTTACTAACAGATGGAATAGATGGATCATATATCAAAGCGAAGCCTTGCATGATCACTGGTGTTTTTAATATGGAACGGAAATTTACATACCAAAATAATAAGGTATTGAAATTGGCAGAGGTGATGACAAACCCACTGTCTCTCTCCTGTGCAATGCCTCCTCGCCCGCCCTTGCCTTCACTCTGCTCCCCCCCCCCCCCGTTTACTCATAGAATTAACATGAAACGTACTTGGGCAAATAAATAAGTAATATAGCTTTTTTATGTACTCTTGACAGTGACAGTTTATTGTTAAGTTCTCACTCACCCAGTTCCTGATTTCAGCGTTTATCCTAGAAGGTGTTATCAACGAATTATTGTTTCTAATACATTTGGGACACAGTAGTAAAATATGTAATTGATTGATGGACATAATCATTCATAAACCATAACAGATTGGTTCATAAATGGGTTAATTCTATCAAAATGTCTTGATAGGAACAATTTCCAGAGTCTAAACAACAATGCATATACATGGATCATATGTCTGTGAAACACAATGTACCTGGCGAAAGTTTTTTATATTCAATAAACAAGTATAAAAAAAAAAAAGAAAGCTGCCACCACTGTAATGCATTTGGTGAAGACCCTGGGGGCTGAAGAGAGGCCGAAGGGCATGGCCTGGAACTTGTAGAGGGCTCCTTCGGCTCAGAAGTGGAGGAACCGTCAATGGGAGTGATGGATTGGGACATGAAAGAATGAGTCCTGAAGATCCAGGGAGCAAAACCACACACCTTGCTCCAGGGATGGTATGATCTGAGTTAGTGTTACCATCCGGAAGGTGTGAGGCCTGAGAAATCTGTTCCGATACGTGCACGCCGAGGATGGTGCCAGCCCCATCTGTTTTGGTACCAGATACCTGGAAACAAACCCTGGGTTTGTTGGAGGTTCTGCAACTCTGCATGTGACCTCCTTGCGGAGGAGCTGAGCGATGTCGTCTCGAAGAGCTGACTGAGTGACAGTGGACACCAAATCCTCCCTTGGGGAGCGGGCATGGCTTGGGGGGTACTGCTTGAATTCCAGAGGTAGACCCCAACTGACCACTTCCAGTACTCATCTGTCCGTGGTGATAACGGACAAGGTGGAAAGGAAGTGGCAGAGCCGGCCCCCCACGAGAGGACCCAGGGGAGGTGTGACAGCATTGAGGGCGGCACCCCCCAAACCGTCACTGAGGAGGAGGAGCCAGCCAAGGGGCTGCTGGGTCCCTTCCCTCCAGGCTTTTTTTTTCCAATTATTTAATCAGGTGAGACACACAAAGCTCAAAGCTTGTTTACAGGTGCAACCTGGGAGCATAGGGAAGTTAAGTGACTTGCTCAAGGTCACACAGTACGCAAGTGGGGGCTGTGGGATTCAAACCCAGGTCTCCAGATTTGCAGCTCAGAGCCTTAAACAACTGCGTCATACGGCCTCTTTCTGACCGATGAGGCCACCGACTTGGCCTGCGGTTGCCAGGTTTGAGCCTGATGGCCCTGCTGCTGCTGGGCTGGTTTAGTCATAGGAGTGGAAGACCGAAAGGACTTGAACTTTGGTGCTTAGGGCCCTTGTCCTTCTGGGCAGATGTCACAGAGTCCAGGGTGGCACTGGACTTTTCAATGCATTGGAGGTGGCCCTCCACACTGGGCCTGAACAGGTCAGTGCCCAAAGGGGACATCTGCCAGCTTGTGTTGGGTATCTGCCATAAAGGTCGAGATCCTCAACCAAGCCCTATGGCGCATGGCTACAGCAGCGCGACAGAGCAGGCACATGAATTGCCAATATCCAGTGTCATCTGGAGTTGTTGTTGCCACTGCCTCCCCATGGTCGGAGGTGAGGAATCACCTCATCCAGGGAGCTCAAAAGGGCATGGGAGAAGTGTGCCATCAGCACGGCCAAGCTAGTCTGACGAAGGCCGAGAAAAGAGGCAGTGTAGACTTTTTTAGCCAAATGGTCCAGTTTCTTGGACTCTTTATCCGGTGGTCTATTGATATCTCCTCCTGTATTGCCCAAGCGCCGAAAAATGGAGTCAGCCACCAGTCCCTCAGCCAAGGGATGCTCCGAAAACCCTGAAAGGGAATTGGTAGGAACCGCGTTCTTAAGGGCCATCCGGGCCAAGGGCGCAAGGCAAGAGATGGGACACTGCCAAAGATCCAGGGCTGGGCAGACAATGGCCTCAGCCACAGGGAAGGCCTCCATAGGAGAGTCCCCTTTGTCTAGAATTTCTGTAAGGGGCTATCGAGCCAGTTTCTGGACCGGCTCGCGCTCCATCCCCATGGACTTGGAGATGAGCCAAAGAATGTCCATGAACAAGGTGGGTCCCTCGTCCATGGAAAGGCCCCCCTCCCGGAGGACTCCACGTTGATGGGATGTGAATGCAGCGAGGAGTCTTCAGACTCTGAGGAGTCCATGTAAAGTGGGCGTCCACTCGAGTTGCCCTCGACCAGCCTTGGGCAGTTGGGAGTAAGAGTGACTGACAGCTGATGGGGCAGCCCTTTGGCTGGCCGAGACTCCTTGGTCGGAGCCCCCTGGACTTCAGCTGTACAGGTGGCAGCTCTGCCACGATCGGCAGAGTAACCTGCTTCGGCCGAGCCTGTGCTGGCACCTCCGAGGGGGTGATGGTGGTGGGAGCCAACGTTGGCCGTTCGGGTGACAGCCACTTGATAGCTGGGGTAGAAACCGGGGTTGGTTTTGGACCGGACAAGACTAGCTGCTGCCACATCAAGTCTTCGTTGCACCGGAGCCTCTCCTTGCCCAAGGAGGATGTAGAGGAGCGGCATCTGTGAGCTCTCAGCTAGAGTTTAAAGGGTTAGGGATGGTGGGAGGTGTAGAGAATCTGCCTTTCGTGTCTAAGCTGTGCAAGCGGTTCGGTTGAACCTTCTCTCCAATGGGCCAGCAGGTTCGACCCAGCTGGCTGAGCTGACCCGTCGGAGGGCACCAAAAGCACCAGCGTCTGAAAAAGAGAGTTATCGGTTTCTTTGGATGACAACCTGTCGATCGGTTTGAGAAAAATTTTGGCTGCATCGACCGGTGTCTCAGCCAACTGGTCTGATGGGGGCTCCATGAAACCAGCAGCTGTGGTTTCGACTGAAGTTAAAACTGGAGTCTCCAGAGAACAGGACTGCTCCCGATTCCAACATCGTTGACGTTGAGTCCTGTCTTTTTTCGACTCCTTGCAAGAGCACGAAATGTGCGATCTAGAAGGACCCTCCCCCTTGGTGGACAGGGACTGGCACAGCTCTTTGAAGGAAGCCAAATAAGTGGAGCCCAACTGGAGTGGAACAACGGCTGAAGCCGAAGAGGAACTAGCCGTGGGCTGGGCCACCTCCTCCTCCTCCTCCTCTAAGGCCTTAAGCTGTTCAAGCTGCTAAGCGGACCCCGCAGCCACAGAGAACACCCAACAGGCGCCGTTAGATTTGACCAGCGGGTAATGCTTCTCCAGTCACCTCAGCTGGAGTCGGGCAGCATGGGCATCCAAAACCAATGAGTGAAAGGACCAACAGATATCACAAGCCTGCGGATTGTGGTCATGTTCTAAACAATATGCGCACATGGCATGAAGGTGGGTGTGCAACATCTTCTGCCCGCAGGGACACCGGCGAAACCTGGAATGGTCTTTTCTTCCATTGTGGGAGTGAGAAAAGGAACCGAAGATGAAACTCTGATGAGTTTTAAGGTAAGTTTTGGAAGCAAATCTGAAGATTCGAGAGCCAGGGCCTACTACACGCGGGAGAGCTAAGGAAGGAACCTGAAACTTTCAGCAGAAAGGAAGATCTGGCATCATGGGGCAGGCAGGGTTATACCACCAGGGTGGGTGGAAGGAGCCACTTGAAGACGTCTGGCACCTCTTAAAGGGAAAAGCGATCTGCCAGAAAGTGTGGATAAAACTACATATCCACATCCCTAGAAATTAAAATTAACTATTCACTGTAATTCTTGATCTTCTTCGACCATCTTCAACATTGACTCACACTGATGGGTTCTGAGTTGGAGGTGCTAGGACCCTGTGGGAGCCAAAAGTGTTTTAGGAGGGCCAGCACCGAGATAGGCTGCGTGTATGTGTGGCAGTGCTCGAGTAGCTTGCGTTACATCGCTTACCTCGGCACCGGCCCTCAACCACCTCAGCACCTTTTTTTACCATGGAGGTGCAGTGTAACCTAACTAAGTATATCACCTAACCAAACAAGGGCATAAGATAGCCTTCTTGACCCTTGTAAGAAGGGTCAAAACAAGAAAACAGTGTCTTCAGAGTCCAACCAAAACAAAGGAGATGAAGACCATAAAACAGAGAGAGTGAGCCTGGGGACAGTGGGTGGGCATGAATCAATGGTGAAGATAGTCCAAGAGAAGATGGTCCAAGAAGACCAAGAATTACGGTGAGTATGTAATTTTATATCTGCCTGGACCATATCTTCACCATTGACTCACACAGATGGGTTTGAGTAACAAGCTCAGACAAAATCCTCCTGGCAGGAGGTAGGAGCTGGAGTTCACTCAGGACAAGAGTCCACTAAGAACTGTCCTGCTGAAAGAGGCATGACGCCTGGCATGGACATTCAAGGCATAGTGCTTTAATAAAAGTATGTACTGTGTTCCAGGTAGCAGCCTGCAAATCTCAGCAATGGGAACAGAGTAATCTCTGCCAGGGACGCCGTGAATTCCTCTAGCAGAGTGGGGTACCTAACCTGGCCTTCTAACTTGACCTGCACCACAGAATAGTACATGGCTGAGGCAAGCTAATATCCATGCAGAGATGTATTTGATCGTGAACCAGCTGACCTAGCCGGCCTGGGTTGATGGAGACAAATTACTGCTTGGCCTGCCGGAGGTCCTTAGTTCCATCCAAGTAGAATATAAGGGCCCTCTTAACATCCAGAGAGCGAAGGCTTCATTTCCCTTTGTTCTGGAAGTTGGGGAAAGTACATAGGCAGTACCAAAGGCTGGTTCAAGTGGAACTCTTGACACCACCTTAGGTAAAAACTCAGAGCGTGTGCAAAGAACTACCTCGTCTCTATGAAAGACTGTACAGAAGGTCTGTGACTAAGGCATGTATCTCAGAGACCCTAATGGCTACCAAAAATTCAGTTTTCCAAGTCAGGCATTTAAGGTCACAGGTGGCCAAGGGTTCAAAAGGCTTACAGGTGAGCATGTCCAACACCAGGTTGAGATCCCAGGCAGCAACAGGTTTCCTGACTTGGGGCCTTTGTGTGTAGATTACCTTTCAAAAACATCTTAAAAAGGGGTAGCTGAGCTACAGTGAGGTTTTGAACCGGTTCGTGGTAAGCTGAGACAGCATATACATAGACCCTAACTGAAGAGTATGGTAACCCTGCATCAGAGAGGTCCAGCAGATACTCCAGTACCTTATCCGGTGGGCAACAGAACGAATCTATATGGGACTTGGAGCACCTCTCAGAAAAACATCTCCATTTGGCCGTGTTAAGTCTTCCTGGTAGAAGGCTTGTGAGTGGCCAGAAGAATCTAAGAGACCCTCCAAAAGACCTTGTACCTGCTCACCTCTATCTCCTCAGGAGCCAGGCATGGTGGTGAAGGGAGCGCAGGTTGGGATGGACCAGGGACCCCTGTCAGAAAGTCTGACCATGAAGGAAGGTGTCTCGAAGAGGCAACTGATTGAGCAGTACTCTCTGAACTAGAGGAACAGGTGGAAATGTGTACAAAAAGCATTTTGTCCACCTCAGCCTGAATGCATCCTGACAGAGAATGCCATGTTCTGGATTTCTGGAGCAGAAGAGAGGCAGTTTATCGTTGAGTGGGGATGCAAAAAGGTTCAGGTGTTCATCACTCGTCGAAGAGAAACTGTATGGTGCATACGTTTGGTGCTAAGGACCATTTGTGAGGATCTGCTTTTGTCCAGCTGAGCTTGTCCGCCAGATTACCCTGAGCCCTGGGCAAATAAACCACCTGGATCAGCGCACTCTGCTCCACACACCATTCCCACACACTCATCACCTCTCTGCAAACAGGGTAAAAATGTGCTGATCCCTGCTTGTTGGATGCTGTACAAGACCATCCTGTTGTCCATCTGCAGGAGGACAATCTTGTGATGGACAAAATCTACTAGTGCCCGGAGGGCATACAGGACTGCTCTCATCTCCAAGACATTGATATAGAGATGGGATTCTGTAAGACTCCAGACTCCCTGGGTGTGGTAGTCCTGGCAATGGCCCCCACCCCAACAGAGACACATCTGGTAAGGATGATCTGAGGCTCTGGAGGAGAAAAGGGGAGACCCTGAAGGAGGTTGTCCTTCTGCATCCACTAAGCAAGTGATCGAAGGAGGGGCTTCATCACTTTGATAGGGCAAGACTGAGGACGTGTTGTTGGAGACCACTGAATGCTGAGCATCCACTGAGTTGTCCTCATGTGCAGATGCTCAAGAGGAACTGTGAAGACAGAGGAGGCTGTGAGGCCTAGCATCTGCTTCATGGAGTGAGCCCAGACGGACTTAGTCATCTGAAGGATGGCTCTCCTTCTGTCTTCTGGAAGGAAGGCCCTCACCTTCATGGTATCCAAGAGGACTCCAAAAAAAGAAGCTGTTTAGAGGGTTGAAGCTGCAACTTCTCCAGATTCAGCAGAACTCCCATGGAAACATAACAACATAGAAGGTGTTGGCAGATGGGACTCGTATGATCCATCAAGTTTGGAAGTCAGGAACTGAGTTGCTGTGGTTACTACTTGTTCCATGCCCTGCTTGGATGGGTAGCAGCTAGCAGTCATCCAGGTAGGAAAACCTGGATTCCGAGCTCTCGAAGATGTGCCTCGAGAAATGAAAATTACGTACCTACCGTAATTCTTGATCTTCTCTTGTATCTTCACCATTCATTACTGCTGGGTGTAAGCCAGAGTCACGCACCTGCCATGGGAGGTTCCCCCCCCTCCAAGAGGAATTGGCGCCAATGGCGCCGCCCCCGAGAGTGATGCATCGCATGATGCACAAGGGGCGGCTGTTAGGCGCCGCAGACCCCTCCTCCATCCCAGTTCTGTTAGCTGGAGAGGCGAAATAAGGTTAAGAAAAAGACAGCGAGGCAAGAGAGCCGAGGGATAGAAAAAAGGAAAGGATATAAACTGAAAAAGGAATAAGCCAGTAGAGGACAGAAAAAAAAAGGAAATGCCTACCCTAAGGGACCGCAGGGCCTCACTTCTGGGGCAGCTCTAAGGGAGGAACACATAGAGGAGAGAAAGAAGGAGAAAAAGGGAAGAGAGGGAAGAGAAAGAGGGATGTTGGAAGGGGAGAACTCTGCCCACTGAGAGACTGGTTTAAGGCTTATAAGCTCGGAAACAAAAACAAGGGAGCAAGGATCCCACTTGATAAAATTGGAGAGAAGGTTCAACCGAACCGCTTGCACAGCTTGGACACGAAAGGCAGATTCTCTATACCTCCCACCATCCCTAACCCTTTAAACTCTAGCTGAGAGCTCACAGACTGCCAAGGCAGAAATTCTGTTCTGAAAGGAGAGCGCCCAACTAGGAAGGGAAAAGAAGCCCACTAGCACCTTGTTAGGTGGTAATACAGAAGTGTGTGTGTGTGTTTTGGGGGAGCCCTACAGAGGGCACCCCTTTATGTAACGGATAGAGTGGGAACTCAATCGTACTCCCTGGAGGCCAGGCAAAGAACACCAACTCAAGGTAATTGTAGTGCCAGGACAGTGCCAAACCAGCAGAAGCTGACACAATAGGAGAGTAAGACCTGCCAGAGGGGACCTGGAAAAAGAGGACCAAGCCATTTAAGGGACGGGTCTCTTTAACTGTGAACTGAACAACATGGCTAAGAATAAGCCAAGAAGTCACCCCTAAGGGCAATCAGAAAGAGTTCCCTCAGGAGATAAATTCCACTCGTTCCTCCTTTCCCAGAGGGAAGGGATCTGTTCAGAAGAACGGAAGAAAAACCAAGATGGGTTTTTTTTTTTGGCTTAAAGGCCAAGAGAGAAGGGGGGAGGAATGAGCAGTGAGGGGGAGACGCCGAAGAAGGAGGCCCATGAGGGGATGGTGGGCAGGAATCAGTAATGAATGGTGAAGACACAAGAGAAGATCAAGAATTATAGTAGAACATAATTTCATAGCTTCCTTGTCAATCTTCACCATTCATTACTGCTGGTGAGTACCAAGCCCCCCTAAAGGGGGCCTGAATAGACCCTGAGGAACAGGACCCTCAGCCTCCTACTGGTGGAAAGTAGGAAGGAGACCCCAACCAACAGACTAGAACAGTCTAAGGTTGATGAGGGACGAGGAGGTGTCCCCGCTGGCTGGGGAAGAAGGTTGCCCCTGAAGAAGCCTCCCTCACCCTGCAGGAGAACAGGCAGGTCCCCTGGAAGGCAGAGCTAGTCACCCTATGCCGGGCAATGGGTGATAGTCTGGAGAGATGAAGTCGTGCCATCCGCCTGATGCAGATCGCTGTCCCTGCTAGTCTGGACGCTACCTCGTTGGTGACGTTGGAAGCCCTCGCTTGGTGCCTTGCAAGCTCCAGACCTTGTGCAGAGAGGGCAACGGCTTGTCTAGACTGCTCTGAGTCAGACAAAGATGCTAGGGCCTGTGACAGCTTCAACCACAGAAGTCTGTTGTAAGCAGCGTGGTGTTGCTGATGAGAACTAATACACATCAACACTCGACTTGAAGAGAAAACCCTTCATCCCCACCGGTCAAATTCAGCAGAGTCCGGATCCGGGGGTCTGTCGTGTGCCAGGTGCTGAGGCCCAGAATGAGTGTCCAGGGACATCAAACCCAAAGGTGGGTGAGGCAGAGAACCTAGAGACTCATGGGGGGCACAATACTGTCTCCTGCAGTCTGCCAGGGCTGGAGAAGGAGTGGCTGGAGACTGCCAGGTGTGGAGAGACGCTTCCTGGAAAGGGATCGGCCAGGAAGGCACCACTAGGTGGCGAGCGCTGAATTCGCTAAGGAATGCACGCATCTGCCACTCAGTACTGTCCCTACGAATGTAGGAGATGTGAAGCTCCAAAAATCAACCTCGAAAGAAACCGCTGACATTCGGTGAAATCAGCGTCAGAGGAAAGGTGGACGGAAAAGTCCTCTTCCTCAGAGGAGGAAGTGGAGCTTGAATGCTCAGAGGACTCCTGTGGCGGAGGAGACAGGCAGAAAACCTGTTTGTCCATGGCCCTGACGTAAGATGGGAAGGCCGCTGCAGTAGTTCTGAACGTCTCCCAAGTTAACAGTCCTGTAGGGCCCACATGGCCTGGGAGAGAGGGTGGTGGTTGCAGAGGGATGGGCGAAGGACACCTAATAGCACATGCCTGGCCTCTGAGATCCAGATAGGGACGCCACCAGACTTGGGGACCCTGAGATCATACCGGGTTGTGAAGAGACAAGAGAAGGAGGCAGCTCTGTAAAGAGCCCTGAAGGGGGATCTCCCCTGTGATGTGCCTGGGATTGCATGAGTCCAGAAGGGCAACCCTCAGAACCGTAATAGAAGACACTCTAGAGAGCTTGAGAGAAAGGCGGGATCAGTGTTGCGCCTCCTCCCAGCACTCGCAGGGCGGTGGGGCTCTTCACCCTGACCTCTCAATCCCTCAGACTCGAGCAGCCCTCTTCCTCGATACCAGTGTGGTAGGTCCTGCTGAGTGAGCCTCAAGGGGACTTACTGTGACAGGATCTTCCACCTTCCCCTGAAGGACCCCAGCAGCACCGGTGATGGCAGCTGCCTGGGATCTCCGGGAAGAGGGCATCCTCTCCAGGCCTCCTGAAGGGTCCACCACAGAAGGCTCCAGGACACCCCGAACCATGGAATCATCGGGGCTAACCAGCTCCAGAGACTCGGGGAGAGGAATACTGGATCGCCTTGCACTGCGGCCCACCGGAGGTTCAGAGTCAGAAAACTCAATTAGCCGGACAGGGCCTTCCCCCGAGTCATCCTCCTCCGAAGAGGGGTCAACCAGAGCAGACTCCATCGGAGCAACCGCAGGAACCTCCGTCAAAACGGCACCAGGCCTGGCATCGAAGGCCGCAATGCCGACAGCGCCAGAGGAGTCAGCCGCACCTCCGTCGGCACCGCTCGAGTAACTGGCACCACGGACGGTGCCAAGAACCAAAACGGCACCGCCAATGGCGCCGCCTGAGTCCCCGGCACCGTGAACGGTGCTGGAACCCAAAGTGGCACCACAAGCGTGCCGCCCAAGTCCCCGGCACTGCAAATGGCACCATATTCCAAAGCGGCACTGCGAGCGGCGCCGAGACCCACAGCTACACCGCCAATGGCGCCGCCAGAGTCCCTGGTACTGCAGATGGCACCAGACTCCACAGCAAGGTTGGGCGAGATTGAGGGTCCACCAGTGCCGGGCCCTACCACCCGGGGCCGCAACACTGGGGGAGCCTGCACCTCCGTGGAGGTGACTACCAGGACGGTGCCAATGGAGTGACCCAGGAGGAATCACCCCATTCCTCCAGCCGAAAAGAAACCTCCTCCTTGGCAAGACTAGAAGTGGAGGAGGTTCCTCCTGCCAGGCCGTGATAGACCTGGAGGAAGGGTCAAGATATCTGGCCTGGGAGGCCCTCGGCGACGCAGTCCCCTGAAAGTTAGCAGAGCTCTTCCGACTTTAAACGCGTGGACTTCTAACACGCGGCGATCCATGGAGAAACAGGCATCGCAATGATCCATATCATGGTAGGGTCCCAAACACTGAAGACAAACATCATGACGGTCCGTGACGGAAACTGCCGGCCACAGGGGCACTGACGCATAGGGGCACGGCCCACCTTAGTCTTGCATTTTGCCCCAGAACCTGACATGATGCAAAATTAATACAATAAACAGCAAAGCTCCCAGCATCGTCGAAATATCAAATAAAGGAACGATCTTACCAGTCAACGATGTCAGGAACGAACTGGGATGAAGGAGTGGTGTCGAAAAACACTATGCGACCTATGACTGGATGGGATTGGGTCAGACATGGACGCTGATAGTAGGTGGGAAATCATCAGGAGAGGGGTGCAGAATGCTACCAGCACCTGTGCAAGAGTAAGACGAAAATGTGGTAGGGCCCAAAACCTCTGCTGGTGGACCAGGGAGGTCCAGGAGGTGGTGCGGGAAAGAAGGCAGCCCAGGCAATTCAAGTGCTCAAGGAGTGAAAGGATCGAGGAGTACGAGCTGATGGCTAGAAGGGCCACTAGGGTGGTGAGGGCGGCTAAGGCAAGGAAGGAGTAGAACCTGGCCAGGGAAATTAGGAAAGGGAACAAGGGGTTCTTTAGATACAATGGGGAAAAACGAAGGGTGAAGGGGCAGATTAGCAGGATTAAAACAGGGGAGAGATGGGCACAAGACCCAGGGGAGCAGGCTGAGGTACTAAATGAGTACTTCACCTCAGTTTTCACCAAGGAAAATGGGGGTGCTGCATCATACATGGGAGGAGACAGTGATACTGGGGGCGGGGGCCCTTACCGATCGGCGGGTCTGGGGAGAGGGGGAGGCATCACTGGCAGGAGGGGCTAAGGCTAAGCCGGGTAAAGAGGTAGTGGAAGTAGAAATCACAGCAGAGAGAGTGAGGGAAGCCCTCAGGTCCCTTAAGACAGAGAAAGCACTGGGGCCGGATAAATTACATCCCAGAGTGCTGAAGGAACTTGAATGTCCTAGCGAAACCCTCAGTGGAGCTTTTCACCATCTCACTGAGGACAGGGTGGGTGCCCCAGGACTGGAAGGTGACGATATAGTGCCTATCCACAAGGGGATCAAGGGAGGTGGTAGGGAACTACAGGCCTGTCAGCCTGACATCGGTGGTGGGCAAGGTGATGGAGGCATTGTCAAGGAGAGGCTGGGGGACCTGGAAAAGTCAGGGTGCCTGAATGATAGACAGCATGGATTTGTCCCAGGAAATCGTGGTCAGACAAACCTGTGGAGTTCTATGACTGGGTGACGAGTGCCTTGGACCTGGGTAGACCAGTGGATGTCCTCTTTCTAGACTTCAGCAAGGCATTTGACTCTGTTCCTCACGGGCCTGCTGGATAAGCTGGGAGAAATGGGGGTGGGGAACCAGATGATCAGATGGATAGGCAATTGGCTCCAGGACCGGACCCAGAGGGTCGAGTTGGCGGATAGTCTCATCCCAAGGAGAGTCATTAGTGGGGTCCACAGGGATCAGTCTTGGGCCCTCCTGTTCAACGCCACGCCCTGACATAAGGACAGGTATCAGGAGTGAGATGGGTCTCTTTGGATGACTCAAACTGGGGCGGTGGTGGATGGGAGGAGGGAGGGAGGTGGCCCTACAGGGGACCTGGAGGCTCTGGAAAGATGGTCTAGAAAGTGGAAGCTGAGGTTCAATGTGAGGAAATGCAAGGTACTGCACCTGGGGCCAGAAACCCGGCCAAGTGTACACCCTGGGGGGGGAATGCTACAAGACTCAATGGCTGAGAGGGACCTGGGGGTGGTGGTGGATGTCGAGATGGACAACTTGGAGACTTGTAGGAGGGCATCAGCCAAGGCCAACAGGATGCTGGGATGCATCGCTAGGGGGATCACCTCCAGAAGGAGGGAAGTGATACTCCCTCTATATAACTGCTTGGTGAGGCCGCACCTCGAGTACTGCGTGCAGTTTTGGAGGCCACACTTAAAGAGGGACATTAAACTCCTGGAGAGGTCCAGAGGAGGGCAACCAAAATGATTTGGGGCTTGGGGACAGGACCTAGGAGGAGAGGCTCAAGAGCTAAATATATACATTGGAAGAGAGAAGGGACGGTGGACATGACAGAGGTCTTCAGGTACATGAAGAGGTAAATAGGGGAGGAACAGTCAGGGTGCTTCAAGGAAGGAGGAGGGGGCCACTAGAGGGCATGGGTGGAAGCTGGAGGGGATGATTCAGGGAGAAAGGAGGAGGTGCTACTTCACTGAGAGGGTGGTGGAGCCATGGAATGCGCTGCCTAGGGGCTGGTGGAGGGGTTCAAGAGGGGGTGGGACAGGTACAGGGGAAGGGTTCTGGCAGCAAAATTCAATGCAGTGAGAATATCTGGAACTGGGAAGGGAGAAGCCAGAGAAGGCGAGGGGGGCAGCAAGGTCAGCTCCCAGGGTGGGGGCTGACCAAATGAGCAGACGCGAAAGACCGTTAGGCCTATTCTGCTGGCATTTTAGTATGTTAGTATGATGCAGAAACAATTCAGAGACTCCACACAGCAGGTGCAGACTCGACGGTGGGAGAAAGAGAACTGGGATGGAGGAGGAGTCTGCGGCGCCTAACGGCTGCGCATCACGCACGCGCCACCTCGGGGCGGTGCCATCGGCGCCAACTCCTCTGGGGGGAAAAAACCTCCCATGGCGGGTGCGCGCCTCTGCCTTACACCCCGCAGTAATGAATGGTGAAGATTGACAAGGGAAGATCTGCAAAACACTTTACAAAGACTCGAGGCACCGAAGATAGCCCAAAGAGCAGGACTCGAAATATGCCATGCCGACACAAAGTCACGAAATGAAGAAATTTGTGGTGGCTGGGATGGGCTGGAATATGCTGATAGGCATCCTGCATGTCTAGGGAGGCCAGCCAGTCCTGAGGCTTGAGAAGTGGTAGTAGGGCCCCTAAAGAGACTATCCTGAACTTCTCTTGAAGCAGGAATTTGTTCAGTTTTTTGAGATCGAGAATGGGGTGCATGCTCCCTGACTTCTTTGGAACTAGGAAGTAACTGGAGTAGAAGCCTGTACTGCATTCCACGTCTGGCACTACTTCCACTGCCCTGTTGCTCAGGAGACGACCTATCTCCAAGGCAAGGATGTCTAACATGACAGCTGAAAGGGGATACTGCTTTCTGGGTGGACAGTCTGGAGGGATTTCCAAGAAATTCAGCAAGCATCCCTCCTGAAAGATCCTCAAGACCCATTTTCTGTGGTGATGGACTTACACTGACAGTAGGATTGAGTCAGATGTGCCCCCACACAGCGAGAGGAGAGGTCTGCCTTGGTTAGCCGGGTTGGAACATGAGCCTGGGCTTCAGAGGGTGGCATTGGGCTCTTTTGGGGCCTGTGCCTTTGGTGGCATCTTTTCTGGGGCTGAGATTTGACTTGGGCCCTCTACCTTGCTACAAAAGAACTGTTTATTATGATAGAAACCTCTGCCCTTTCCTCTATGAGGGTGAGCTGGGGCAGGCCGACAGTCTTGATGGCTGTTCTAGTCTTCCGGGAGACCTCGACGGACCGTTCTACCTGCTGGCCAAACAGATAAGAGACATCAAAGGGAACATTCATAAACTGCTGTTGGGCATCAGTGGAAAAACCAGACGTCCAAAGCCAGAAGTGTCTCCTAATGCAGATACCTGCAGCAGTGGAGTGCGAAGCAGTGTCATAAGCATTCATAGCTGCCTTATGTTGATGACTGTTAAGACTCCATGCCATGAGTAACAGTCTGAAGAATCTTCTATTTAGTATCCGACTCTGGCAAAGTCTCAGCCAGAGACTTAAGGGAGGTCCACAAGACACTTTCGTACTGGGAGAAATGCCCTTGGTAGCTAGCTATCCGCATGCTTAAGGTAGCCACAGCAAAAGCCCTCTTCCCCATCAAATCTATCTTAAGAGATTCCTTACTGATGGAGTGAGCAGTAACTTTCTGAGGAAGGACAGCTTTGTAATTCTCAGCCAAAATGACAATCTTATCATTAATAAGCTAAGACGCCAGAATAGGTCTGTCCTTAGGAGCACTATACTTATGTTCATCTGATAACAGACAGAAGGAATGGAAGAAGGTCTAGCCCACACTGCCTCCAAGAAGGTTTTAAAAGTGGGAGTAATAGGAGGTGTGAGGTTGTCCGAATATTAGGTATATGGAGCCATTCGAGACGTAACCGTATACCTGGACCTAGAGCAGAAGTCTTGACAGCAAGAGTTGCTTGCATATTGTGAAACAAAGTCTGAAACAAAGGTCCCCATGGAACAGGAGGCACCCTGAAGCAGACTTGTCCAGACTATAAAAGAGTCATCATCCTGTACCCAGAAATAAGGTCGAGGTCAGACTCATCCTCCTCCAACTCCTCTCCGGGAAGAGGGCAGGAAGAGGAGTGGACCCACGGACACAAGCCCAGCCCTGGGATTTGGAACACAAGCGAAACCAGCACCAGCAAGGGAACCAGTGCTGGACCTAGTGCTGGCACAAAGGAAGCGGCACTCAGGCCCAGCACTGGCATCAAAGAAGCCAGCGCCAGCATCACCCTCACGGGAGTCGACGCCAGCCCCAAGGAGCTGACACCATCCCAGCAGCAGAACCCAGCACCACTGAATGCGGTGCCGGACAGGGCCTCAGAAGGCCACAGCCCAGCACTAAATCCAGCAGCACCCCAAGAGAAGGTCTAGCTGGCACCGAAGTGACTGAACAGGGTACTGGGCCAGTCCCTGCACAGTGACACTGCAAGGGGTATGGTAAGTGGAACCAGTGTTGGCTGCCCGGTCACCGACAAGGGATCAGAATCCATTGATGGAACCAAACTCTCTACCTGGCTTGAATGCCCAGACTGTGTAACCAAAGTCTTTAGCCCCGAAGGGCCCAGAACTGGCTCCGCAGGAAGGGGCAAATGAGCTAGACGCTGTACCCACTGCTCTGTAAAAGCTGCCCAGTGGTGAAGCTGTCCACTGGAATCCCTGCAAGAGAACATAAAGGGGCTCCGGACCTGAGGCCTTGAACGACCGCAAGCAGGAGTAGCTAGGGATAATGGTGGCAGAGGGGAAGACATCCTGCTCCTGGATCTAGAAAACCTCGCAGCAGAACCAGAGGGCAACCTCGAGCAGTATGGTTTCTCCCCCTTTCAATGGGAAGTGGAAGAACTCAAGGCCGAGTGGTGCAGGGTCTCTGATCGGGATGGGGAATGGGCCTGCTTCTTTTTGTGTTTGCGAAAGGACTGTCCTCCCTCCCGAACACAGGACTGCCTGTAGTCAGAACCCTCCCTCAGCAAGGGAAGTGGACCGGACATGTCCCCGCTGCTGGAGCAGCATGCCAGGAGAGGCTCCCTGCCATCTCCATTGCCGTCCATAGTCTTTGGCTGTTGAAGACAGGGCTGAGAGAAACAGGGGTACCATTTGGGGGGGCAGTTGCACACCCTGCATTGCAGGCCGTTGTTGCGCTTATTTTAACAGCGCCCAGCGCCTCCTTCAACCATACTTTAGCAGTAGGGTAGGGGAAAAAAATTTGATCGCTATTTTCGGGTTGGTTGGCTCAGCAGCTAATTAATCCTCTGAGTCCTGCAAAAACTCAAAGTCACAGTCTCCCTAGAGGCTGGAGCTAGCAGCTCCACCACAGGTCGCATGCGCGGGAGCGGGACACGGCTAGGGAAATGGCCAGGGGACAGGACGATGACGCGACATCACATCTAAGCGGGAGAAGCCTGGTAGTGTAGTGATCAAGCTGGCCCACGTGCCACTGCTGCCATGTTGTCGATGAGAAGGAGGGGTCAGATGAAAGTGCCGACTCCAGTCTCCGCATCGAGTAGTTACATTTGATTGTGAACTCAATGAACTCACTCACACACTGTACTTGCTGGAGTTGTGGACTCATGTAACACTGGTAGAACAGGCTAACAGTGGCAGTGTGGTCTATTTGAGTCTCAGCAGCCAGGCCAGGCAGAACTGGCTGTCTACTCTGATCAAAAAGTTAACCAATTATACCTACTCCTTCTACAAATACCAGACCAAAATATTCTTAAAATATTGGGACTTCTATCTTTAAATAGCAATAAGTCAGAGGGATGGGGACAGATTTATGTGTGAATCTGATCAGTGGCAGGGTCACTAGGTGAGTGTTCCTGGAGACAAAGTAAGAAAGACAAGTGCAGAAAATTGAATTGATTGACAGATTCACTGATTCTGCAGGAGGAGTACGCTCACCTGGGTGAGGTCCACTCCAAATTCTCTCTCTCTCCACCAGCCTCTGGAGAATCTGGGTCTCATTTATCAATGGGAAAATTGAAGAGTTTGTTACCAACATTAAAAATAAAGGGACACATATTAACTTTGTTTGGGATGCTTTAAAAGCATTCATTCATGGGGAGACAATCTCTTATGCAGCTTATAAGAAAAAGCAAGCATCTAAGGTAGAAGACCAACTTACTGCTGACATTCAAAAACTAGAGAGGGTGGCTATAGGCTCCACCTAGCCTCAAATAACAAGAGAACTAAAATTGTTAAAGGGGAAGTTACACCAGATGGTTTCTGGGAAACTCGAACGAGACTTAGTACTTACTAAATCATACTTGCACTTTGAGGGGGATAAATCTTGAAAATGGTTGGCTGGGTTGGTTAAACAAAAAAAAAGCAGAATGGGCCATACTATCTATAGCCAAACATGATGGTTCCCCCACATATGATCAAACAGAGATTAACAAGATCGTTAGGGCATTTTATTCCAGCCTATACACCACCCAAGTGCCTCTAGCAGGGGACGCGGAGGACTTTCTTTGAGGCGTGGAGATGCCACACTTGAGTGAGACTCACCAAGCCGAACTCGACTTACCCTCTCACCAGAGGAGATCAAGCAGGTGGTCTGGTAAATAAATAAAGGGAAAGCACCAGGCCCTGATGGTATTCCTGCTGAATTTTATAGACCTACCTGGGATTCCATCGGACCCCTTATGCGGGAGGTCCTAGAAGCTGCCTTAGAACAAGAAGAACTCCCACACTCCCAAAGGATGGCCACCATAACAGTGCTTCCTAAACCAGGGAAGGACCTCTCTA
This sequence comes from Neoceratodus forsteri, assembly GCA_016271365.2. Lineage (NCBI taxonomy): Eukaryota > Metazoa > Chordata > Ceratodontiformes > Ceratodontidae > Neoceratodus > Neoceratodus forsteri. The sequence goes on along the minus strand of CM057453.1, from coordinate 104,764,110 downwards.
AGTGTGGGTCATATCACCCTATATCACTTCTTAACACGGATTATAAAATCCTAGCCAAGATTCATCAAAGGAAGGCAAGTCAAGCACAATCTCCATAGGTCCATCAGTGTTCTCCACAATCGGGAGGGGTGGGCCTCACAGGGGCCTATTTGCAGTTGATGCTGAAAAGGCATTTGACCACGTCGAATGTCCCTTTATGTTTGCTGTGCTATGCAAATTTGACTTAGGGGACATTATATTAAAATGGATAAGAGCCTTTTATACTGCCCCATAAGTGCAGATACTGACCAATAGTACCCTTTCGACTCATTTTCCCTAACTAAGTGCAGACAAAGTTGTCCCCCTTTGTATATGTATGCTTACCTATAGAAGCACTAGCAAACGCCATTTGAGGGAATAGTAACATTAAGGGATGTAAGGTAGGGAGAGATATCCAAGTTATATCACTGTTTGCGGACAATATTCCATTATTTTTAGACAACCCCGGTGAAGCCCTCCCAGCCTTGAGCAAGATATTTGAAAACTATGGCCCCCTCTCGGGACACAAAATTAACTGGGACAAGAGTGAATGGCTCCCCCTAGGGGAGAAGAAAATCTCCACAGAAATTGCTGGCACCATGATACACCCCAATAAACAGATCAAGTATTTGGGAGTTCGGCTGCCTAGTAAGCTCTCCCAAATCATAGCTATTAACCATGGTCCCCTGATCAGGAAACTTAAAACAGATAGTACTAATTGGAGGGTTCTGCCCCTTACTTTATTGGGTCGAGCTAACTTGGTCAAGATGTACTTTCTTCCAAGGGCCCTTTACCTTTTCCAATCCACTCCAATAGCCCTTCCACGGAAATACCTAAAGGCCCTGGAGGGCACATGCACCCACCTTTTATGGCAGAGGAAAAAGCTGAGAATCAGAAAAGATATCCTATGGCTACCTGAAAAACTGAGGGGCCTGAGCCTGCCCAATATGCACTTATATTACACTGCTGCCCAACTAGCCCATATATAAGACCTACTAAGAGAAGAAGGGGATGCCCCAACATGGACAAAGATGGAAAGTGAGGGTAATCCCCATTTTTATTATAGCTTATTGGTTGACTCAATGGAAGACGATACCCCCCCTAAGATTTCTAACCCTTGTACCAGAACTACTTGGAAAGTGTGGATGCAGCGCCTCTTTATTAAGGTACAGGCTAGGGCCTCAGCCGATATGACAATAGAGAGATTCTGGGCTCAGATAATGATAAAATAAGTCTTAAAGATGGGACAAACTGGGTCTATACTAACTTAGCCAACTTTCAAGGGAGGGAAGATGTAGCAGTTTGAGGCTGTAACCAGAAAATATAAGCTACACCCCTCTCAATGTTTCCTATACCTTAGAATAAAAAGCAAGCTACAGAGGGCTTCCCCGGGACCCCAGAATCTCCATGCATTGCAATGATCCCCCCTGGAGGAACTTCTTACAATATTTTCCAAAATTAAAGGTTTTAGACCACTTAATAGATTATACAAACTGCTGGTAAATGGTCTTCCTGACCCACTGGAAAGAATTAGGGAAGCGTGGGAGAAAGGCATCTACCCTAAAGGGATCACAGGAGGGGACTGGAGACTACTCCTCAAAAACATTTTTAAATGTTCAGTTAATAATCGGCTGAGAGCCATTCAATATAATTTCCTCTTGCGTACCTACCACACCCCGAAGCTGGCTCATACAACAGACCCAGAAACTTAGCCCTACTGTCCTAAATGCCAAATGTAAGTAGGTGACTTTTTCCTTATGGCTTGGTCCTGTCCTAAAGTTATACGGTTCTGGCTGTGAGTGACTGAGATCCTAGCTAAGACCTTACATGTTGCAATCAGCCTGGACCCTGTGGAAACCCTATTGGGTCTTCCCAAGTTGGGTGGCTGGCAAACGGGAGAGGGACAGAAGTTGTGAAGAACAGGTGTGGTGATGGGCATGAGAATGGAATTGCAATTAAGAAAACCATCATTCTGTTGGGCTTGTCCACTCCTGCTTGAGGGAGCAAGACTGCAGTATTAAAAACCACCTGTTCGGTGAGCTTGAGTTTGTTCCCTCTCATCTGAGGAAGTGGGATTGTGATGTAAGAAAGCACCAGTTCGACAGTCTTGTACATTCCTGTGGAAGTGAGCAGGACTGAGACATTGAAAACTCAGTTTGGTGGGGCTGTTTAACTCATTTTAAAGAAGCCAGGTTTAAAGTGTATTTCTTTCCCCCATTCAGCCCCTGGCACAGCCCCCACAGCCCCTCTGACCAGTGGTTGTTGCCCCCCCCCCGTTGAAATCTGAAATGGCGCCCCTGGAGAGAAACAGAGAAATAAAAGTTTTTTGTTTTGTTTTTAACTAAACTGACAGAAAAACAACAAACTCTGAGTAAAGCTATACTAAATTGGAACAAACTGAATGCTGTTGTCATATAGATGTGAAGATCTGACTCTTGGCGAGCGCAACATCATCACTGAGGAAAAAAGAAACTGATGCGGTTTATGGTCGAGTCAAGTTAAGCCATGCAGCGTGAGCTAGTCTTGCGGAGTCGCGAATGCGTGCAGTCTACATTGGCACTGACTCTCCTGAAGTTTTTTGACTCCTGCAGGGTCCTAGCGACTCCGGCTCAGAACCCATCAATGTGAATCAATGGTGAAAATATGGTCCAGGAAGACCTCATGACTCAGAGCACACAGGTGGCAACATCAAGCAGCCTGACAGAATCAACTCATGCCATGCTGCTACAGACCACCTGCGACCTTGATTGGGATTTAGCCATTAGTTTACCGCCCCCAAGGCAAGAATGTCCAGCCTTTCAGCCAAAGTCAAACAGACCACCAAAACTGCAAGTAACATGTCAACTGCTGTAATCAGAGTTTCAAAAGAAAACAACATTTTGCCGTTAAGGCTTGAGGATTTAGAGAATGGTGCTTGTATGGAAATCTGTATACCTTTTAGGTCTGCTGGAGGACTCAGAGGGGCAAAATGTGGTACATCATATTACAGAACTTTTGGGCTCCCTGCTTGGACCTTTCAGAACTTAACATTAAAGCATACCATATTACCACTCACCCATCCCCCACCCCCGGAAATGTCCAGTGACCTGACCAGCCCAAGACTCTGCTTGTGGTCACCCTGGGCTCTCATATCAGAGATTCTTATCTGGCAGAAGCTAAAATTAGGGACCACTGCACACTGTGGATGGGGTACAACTGTACTGTTTCCTGAACTTAGAGCTCACGAGCCCTGGAAAAGAATATCTTTGATGTGATCCAAGGGGACAGTACTTTTGTTCATGCTTACTTCGCTTGTTGCAACTGAAATGTGTGTAAAGGTCTTTATGACCTGTATGTTACAGTGTGGCACAGTTGGTAGCACATCCGCCTCTGGACCAGAAGGTCATGGGTTCTCGTCCACACGGGATTGGACTTGCACCTAAAAATCGCTGGCATCCGAGACAGGTATTGGGGGTGCTGCAATTGCTGGGGTGTCAGTCCTCGGATGAGACGTTAAACCGAGGGTCCCTTCTACCCATCCTGTGTGTTGTCCTGGTGGGTGTTCAGTAAAGAACCCAGGGCACTCTTCAAAGAGTAGGAACATTCTCGGTGTCCTGGCCAACATTCCCCTTCCCATAAACCGGTTCATGCAATTATCCAGGCTGTGTGTGGGTGATGATGTGCGATATGGCCGCCTCCACACATTCAGTCACTTCACTACCAGTCTAGCATTGCTTGTAAAGCGCTTTGGATGTATGAAAAGCGCTATATAAATGCTGATTCTTCTTCTTCTTCTTCTGTTAATGGTTACTCTGGGCTAAGGAGTGGAAGGTTTGGAAATACCTTGAAAATGGGAGATGCAGGATTGTGTGGCTCAAAATTTAACCTGCTTAGGGTAGTTTTCTCCCTGGACTAGCAGCCCTTAACTTGTGTGCGCATACTTGAGGGAAGATGGCCACTGCCTTGTGGGACTTTCGGTTTTAGTGCACTATATGTGACCACTCTGCCTCACCCTGCATGGTGCCCCTTCTCCCACTTGTACTGAGCCTCATACCACCGTTTGTTACCAATCCGACTACTCAGTGTGACAGTCTGCTGATGTCATAGCTATCTGCATGGTGATATTTACTGCTTCCAAGACTGGGTTACCTCTGATTTGTCAAGAGGTTAGTTCTGAAATTGTTAAGTTTTGGGGAATCAGGAGAGTTGTTTAAGTCATGCTGTTGGCATCAATTGTAAGGTGTGCTATTTGGACTTTGTCAAAGGGTTAATGTGTTTTAAAAAGTGATTTTTCTTTTCTACATGAATAATGCCTGAAGTCTGACATTCATAAAGGCACAAAGTGCAGTGCAAACATTTACGCTGTGCCTTGCGGTTGCTAGGGTGTCCAAATGTACTGTTCAGTGGAACAGCACAGTAGGGCTATTCAACTGAATATAGAGCCATGGCGGCCCAGTGCTAATCCACTTAGAGCTGGGCAGACATGGCTCTCGAAATAGGGTGCCACAATGGCTTGCGCCCACGTTTAATTTCCGATATTCAAACGGACCCATGTAAATAAGCTCATTGGGTATGCAAGGTGCTAAAGGGACATCTGCATGCCCATTATGGGTTCATTAGCATGGGTAGCCTGGCAATTTAGCGTGGTGCCACCACCACTTACCCAGTCTCAGAGAGCTATCCTTGGTGCTAGTGGTCCCCACCCACCACCACTGATTGCCGACCTGATATATAAAAGACACTTTCTCTGGTGTCTAGTAGTCTTCCCCCTCCTCGCCAATTGCTGGCCTGATGTAATAAAGACACGTTCCCTGGTGTCTAGTGGTCCCCCCTCACCGATAGTTGGCTCCATTTAAAAAAAGACACTTTCCTCGGTGTCTAGTGGTCCCCCCCACCCCCCGGCCAATCACCGGCCCAATGTAACTAATAAATGTTCCCTGGTGTCCAGTGGTCCCTCCCCCTACCTGCACCCATGCCCAATGCTGAGGTAACCATTCCCTGATGTCCAGTGTTCCCTACAATTACCCGTTAGTAGAATGAAACCCACTCCCCGGTGTCCAGTGCCCCCACCCCATCCCCAATTGCCTGTAAAAGAAGAATACAACTCATTCCCGGTGTCTAGAGACCCCAAACCCAACAGGCAGTGCCCATCACCTCGCCCCCAAAATCCCATCATAGAGCCGGCGACCAACGAGTCTTCTGCTCACCACCATGGCCGGCTGCTGACTAAGCCTCAATGAGTGCGATGCGTCGGCAGATCACTTGAAAGCTCAGCCGGTGGCTGGCTATGGTGGAGAGCGTACGACTGTGCCATTCGCTGGCTTGATGACAGGAAGGGTAGGTAGCGGGTGGTAGGGCACTACCTGTTGGGGTGGGTGATGGGGGGTCCTCTAGAGTTGCACGAAAGTAAGCAGGGGTTTCGAGCAGTGGTTGTGCGCCACGCTCTGCTCTAAATACTGCTGGGTGCAAACCGGGCTTCTGAATATGGGAAATGCGCAAAAAAAACAGTTTGCATAGGCAAATTGGAATTTGCCCCCGGGCAAAGTTTTGAATATTGCGCCCCTGAGGCTAGCAACTGTTACCATTTTAAATTGCCAATAACATCATCTTCTGATTTCAGCATGGACTATGATGTAATCGGACATGACATACAAGGGTACAGAAGTGCCATTTAGAAACTTCACGGGCACTCTTTGTGGACTAAGTACATGGCTTTGCTGCATAATAGCCTACTGGCAATTCTTTAGGTTTCTTCACAGACCTGTTGGGTCTCCCATATGTTATACGAAGGGACAAAGTAATGTGTGCTGTTGTAATTATTTTGATGCCATTGTATTTCTCTAGTATGCCAACAGGATTGCTCTGATCATCATGTATAAAAGTCAATAAACACATTTTTTTTTTTTAAAGTACAATTACAAATCTAAAACCTGAAGCTGCCTAATGGCCCAGTGGTGGACACCACACTATTACACAGACGACCCAGGTTTGGGAGAGGGTTGTCAGCATCTGGGCAGCTATGGCAGAGGAGTACTGCTGGTGGGCACTCATCCATGACCAGAGACAGGGAGATGCAGCATTCCCACCAATAAAGGGTTCCACTTCCACTGCAGGTTAGCTGTGTGTGTATGTTAGGTCATCATGACTACCACCAGGGAGGTGGGCAGTATGAGATCACCGGAATATGGCAAAGGCCTGTCAGTATGACAAAGTGTACTCTCTTGCCCCATGCCACTTATAGAAGCCACACTGGAATCATGGTTGGCAGGGATGGGAAGTCACTGGCCTGGAGGCTGGGATAAAATCCTTGATTAAAAATATTATCCAGTGACTAAGCAGAGCACATTGTGAGGTCAGCAGACTGAACCCAGTCATGGACTGGGGTAGCAGCTTGTTTTCAAGTAAACATCAGACAGCTCTAACAAACACTCCGAGAAGCAACTCTTAACCTTTCAGCTGAGTTACCATCATAACATTTTGAACCTCGCTGCTTAGTTTAAAAATCAATGGAAACATTTTATAATCACAATAAGGCACCCCAGGGTGTGCGTAACTGTTTGTTTAGTTTGTTGACCAGGTAAGTGCACTAGACAAATCCTGCCTATTTTCAGGCATGACCTGGGGAAGGGGGATACAGATGAATGCCAACTGCCCTTGAACCAGATTAAGCTCTTGGTGGTAGTTTTAGTGAATGAGGGAAATTTGGCCAGGACACCAGGGAAATTCCCCTACTCTTTTCGATAAGTGCCATGGGATCTTTAACATCCACCTGAACTACCACCAATCCAGGAAGATGGGACCTCGGTTTAACGTCTCATCCGAAAGACGGCACCTCAGAAGTGCAGCACCCCTCTCATGCTGCACTACAGTGTCAGTACTGGGATATTAATCCAAGTGCCAGGTATGGGAATTGAACCCATGGCCCTCTGATCTCCCGGCCTCAGAGGCGAGTGTGCTACCTACTGAGCCACTGACACTGACTGAGGGATAACAACACAAACACTTCTTGTGTGTGCTCACTTCTGGCATCCCATTATCGATCAAGGAAGCACTCCTAGCCAATAGCAGCATTTTTTTCCTTTGCATGTGCGAGACACTTGCTCTATGAAGAGTGTCTCAAGTGCAGCTGCCCTGGAAAAGGGTACATTCAAGGTAAGTTTTTTAAAATCTGAATATATTATTGATGAGTCTCTATCAATAATATATTAATACTGCTGCTGAGACCACTCGTATGATTGTAAGAGTGGTCTCACTTACATCCGTAGGGTATGAGAACCTTTGGTACATGGTTCTCATACCCTAAAAATGCCCACGAGACCACTCTTTAAATGGTAAGAGTGGTCTCAGCAGCAGTAATAACATACACAATAATGCACACTCTGCCATGCTTATTGCTTAAATATGATCCATAAATATAACAATAGCTATACAAGTTACAGATCTGAACACACTAACATTATTAACGAGCAGCTGACACTTCCTGTAGAACTCAAATAAAAACACAATAATTGGGCATAATTTAGCTCACACTGCACGTTGGCACTTCTTCTTCTTCCTAGTATTTATTATTGAGATCATAGGAATGAAAACAGGATCTTTGTTCCTTAGAGAGTTCATTGGCACTTATTGCTTATTCACTACATGAAATCATAATTATCTGCTTGTGACATCATAGTTTTTCCACAGCAACAGGCTGTGAAATCACAACAGAGAATTATGAGTTCAGAGGAATAATCTGTGGTGACAGATGACTGCCAAGGGATAAAGATCCTGGTAACATGTAATAAATAAGGAGAACAGAAATAAAGATTGTGATGCATAGCCCTCTCACTTACTACCAGCAGGGTAAGACACCACACCTTTGTTGCCACCAGTCTACTGTGAACTCACACTGGGGTGTTCCCTTCTCCTCCCATTTATGCACTTGATCATGCACTACAAGACCTGGACATAGGAACCCCCGTTTGCTTTAGATACTCCAAACCCTGCTCCGGTATTCAAAATAACTTCTGCTTTCATTTGGTTATGCGCTCTGGGAAATGCAACACAGATAGGGCAGTAAAATAAGTTAATTGTGCCACACTGTCACAGATAGCATAAATATAAAATAATTGCATCTACAGAATGTACAAGATATATAAATAAATGGGGATGGTCTTTCTACACCAGAGAAATTACACATTAAAAGGTAGTAAAAGACATGCAAAAAAGAACCTAACTGAATTCCAACTGGTCTTGCAACACAGTGTTTTTTCTTTTCAAATAGACTAAGGTTTTCTTGAGCTCATGAAACACTGAAAAGTTCTCACATGATCGCTAAGTAGATAGAGGGACCTACTTACAGAATATGCACTGTTTTTCGTTGAAAGGCAAGAAAGATTCTAGGCTGGAGTCTCCCAGCATTCAGGTGTGGTCTGTGCCACTCCTTTTTTGCTATCTCCTCTAGAGGCTTTCCTTCCCCACCTGCAACAGGTCTCACATACCACAAAGACACATACTAACAAATCATTGGTCCCCATTCATATTCTTCAGGGCACTGTCAGCTTTTGCCCCTTCATTTCTAACCAAAATCAAACAGTGTGCCTCTTGGCACACACCTACTAAAGATATACTGCAGAATACCACTATATATATATATATATATATATATATATATATATATATAAAGTAATGCTTTTAACAGTTTGTAAGTTTTAAAGAAATATCTTATCACTCGCCCGACAGTAATCCCTTGCCATTCCGGAAGCACATCCGGATGGGGACCGCATGTCGCAAAGTGCAGTCCCAAGTACAGTTTTTCATACAAAGCATGTGAAGTCATATTGTACCTGTACCCCACATTCTAAATGTTCCATTTATGCCACCAGCAAACCGAGCACTGGAGTACTTTTAATTCATATTTTTAAATCGTGGCCGAAATCCTGCGCCTAAGCACAGACGGCACGCTTTAGTGCATGCACGAGATCTTTGGTCATTCCATCGGTGCACATACGTGGGATTTTGGCCACAACTTAAAAATATGAGTTAAATTACTCCCAGTGCTCGGTTTACTGGCACAAATAAATTGAACACTTTAAAATGATGTGGGGTACAGACGCAATATGACTTCACATGCTGTACATGAAAAACTGTACTTGGACTGCGCCATGGCAGAGCTTGGTACCGACCTGGATGTGCTTCCAGAATGGTGGGGGGTTAGGATTACTGTCAGGCTGAGTGATAAGGTATTTCTTTAAAACTTACAAACCTGTTAAACAACATTATTTTATATATATATATATATATATATATATATATATAGTGGTATTCTACAGTACATCTTTATTAGATTTGTGCCAAGAGACGACTGCTTGATTTTAGCCAGAAAGGAAGGGCAAAGCTGACAGCCCTTTAAAACATGAAACTACCCATGTGTGGGGACAACTGAATCTCCCTGCATCCAGAGCCTAACAGTCTGCTTGCCTATTTTTACCCTGAGCTGGCTCATCAACCTACAAACAAGATGTTATCAGCTCAGTATGTCTTTCCTAGTAAAACTTTTGGAAACTAAAAAAATAAACTTAGATTCCTAAAGACTACTTTAAGAGTGCGTATGGTGATTTGCCCCATTTACAATGACCTGAGGCATTTTTCAGGACTGTTTAATATAAAAGTATATCTGTCTTAAAGTTGGAATGGAAGACTTGACAGAAACACATTACAGCAGCTAATACTCAAAAACAGAAACGGAATTTTATTTACATCTGTGGAATGTATCACAAAGATATATGCAATACAAGCTAAACTGCATCTAAAAATTATGTTTTCCATAGTTGTCAGCAGCAGTTCAACGTAAATACTAAGTTTATGTTTTGGGTTGTTGGGCTTCATGGCCTGTTACCTTTTTCATGCAGAAATCATATTTTTTCTTACTGTCCAGTTCAAGAGGGAAGGGATCATGACTCGGGCCGAACAGACGGTCAATCAATCCCCTTCCACTTCCGGGTCCTGACCCCCACACTCAGGTGTTTTGTGACGTCTGACTCGGGACAGTGCAGGAGTGCACCCCATATAACTCTATGGGGCTATTTTAAACAGCTGATTTATGTACAGTATGTTACCACAACCTTTTATAGAGAGTAACACCATGGCTTGACTAACAAAGCCCTTGTATTTTCAACAGGCAAAGGTAACTGCTGTCTGTTGCATACAAATTTTAGATTTTCCTGTCAAAAGTAATTCAGAAAGAAACATAACTTGGGGAAAACGTAGGAAGTGCCAACTGCAGCAAGATGAACAGAATCATATTTATCTCAAGGTGACTCTTCAAGAAGGCGGGTCTGATTCCTGGCAAGGGACAGCTCAAGAGTGTATGTGTGACATGCATTTTATTTTTAGTTCAGTTCTGGCAACTACTATACATCTACTGGCAGAAGGAGCCAGTGATGCTGGCCAGATAATAGTGCTATATCCATTAAAACAAACTCTCACCCCTAAACCACCTATACTTTCTGAAGCTGAAAGAAAGTGGATGGCTTACCTTGCCTGATAGTGCTGACCAGACTTTAAGTGTGTTGTCATCAGAACCACTGACAATGCGACTACCACAGAACTGCAGGCATGTGATCACATGATCATCATGACCCTTGAGCACCTGGGGGAGGGGGGAAAAGACAAATCAGCCATCGTGGATACTACTGCATCAAATTGTCAGCAAAGCCTCCAGGGAAGACAGCTAGACAATCTCCTTCCTTTCACAATCAAAAGGGCTTTTTGGATTTCCTTTCAATCACTGGAACCCCTCATGACACTTAATTCCTTAGTCCAAAGAGTCCCAATGCTTTCAGCAGAAAGTTGACAGCTGAGAAATTTCATATTGGTGGGGTTTCAAACCCTCAGTGCTATCTGGGTTTTGATCCAAACATAAATACCAGTGAGACTTCTTTGTCAGTGTTACCAGACAGAAGTGCTACAAGGTTGTGATGGGCTCCTGTCTACCATGCGAGTGCCACAACCCTGTCTCTCATGAGTGTGAATCCCCACACTGTTTCTTTTGTCAGTATCTGTGAGTACGTGACTAGGCTCTGAATCTCAATCACATCATGCAGGTGAAGAGAAGCTAGTATGAGCCAAGCCAGTTGAAACTACTATGTAAACTGGGTGCTTACTGCTGACATTGGCATTAACAGGTGCTGGAGGAAGGAGCATCAAGTGTTTACCAATAGGGTTCATATCAGGCAGAGCCTTCGAAGGCTGTCAAGGGATAACAAAAGAGCCACATGCATGGACTACACGTTGTAACTAAGAGAATTATTTTTCTGGAGCTGATAATCTAGTTTAACCTGCTGGACATCCCATTATTTTTCAGTACCATTCTAAGTACTTGTTCAGCAATATGAACTCCTGGGAGGGACTAGAAGCTTCTGTGCTGGGATTTTTAGGAAAGGGCCTCAGAGAAGGGCAATCAGGCTCCCAAATAATAAACTTGCCTTGATGCGGTATTAAACTTAACTAGGCAAGCAATGTTATGTGCCCATCAAAGCTCTGGGCACCGTATCAGAACAACTATTTCAAATCTTAAAAATGTGTGTGTGTGTGGGGGGATACTGCTCTAAAACTCTGTTCAAGTGGTCCTAAAAGCCAAATTAAACAAGTAGGTTTTAGCAACCCAGGATTAATGTTGTATTCATGCAGCACAGTGGTGCTGTGGGCTGGGCAGCTGAACACCTTACCTTGCACTATGCCCGCGATCCGTGTTCGGGAACGAGCACGGGCCACCGGGGGTCGGCAAGGGAGGAGAAGGATTGAGCATCCGTAGGACTGCTCTCCTTCTCCGGGGAGGGGGGACACCTGCACTTGGTGCATGACTAGCCCCTAGCGGAGGCTGGGGGCTGGCGCACCGATGCTACAGAAGGCAGAGACGAGGCAGACACTTGGAGGAGCACGTGCAGACTCGTGCACGCTCCCTCCTTGTGGTGTCATTGCACGGCTCAGGGAAGGAAAAAGAAGAGCAAAAGGGTCCTGGCGTGCCAAATGAAAGTCAAGCCCCGCAGGTGCCACCCCCACAATTGGCAGTAACCTCCTCCGGCACCAGATCTATGTGTTAGGCAGGTTGAAGGATCCCCGATGCCCCACCACGGTGGGCAAGCCATAGGGAAGCTGGAGAGAGGTAAGCTGCGAGCGGGGGACGGGGCTGAAGGTATCGGACAAGATGCACCGCCGCCAGGACCGGGAGCAAAAATAGATTAATTGAAAAAAAAAAAATTTGTATTCATGAGGCCCAGTCCAACCTGTCAGCTTAGTGGTAAGGCTGCAGCTCGCAACTCTGACAACCCAAGTTTGGGAACGAGCTTGAGTCATCAGAGGGCCGGCAGGAGAGAGACAGTTGAGCATCTCATCCTTTGGGAAGTGTGTGTGCTGCTGCACCTTACCCCAGAAGAGGCACAACCAAGTATGCTTGTAGGGGAGGTGAAGACATCACTGATGTTAACAGTTAAGTGCACAACTGCATCTTATGATGTCACAAAGTCTATGTCCTGGGGGGGTGGGGGATAACAGGTAAATCCTCAGCCTGTCCAGTATGATGGTCCTCACCCACATCTGGAGGCTCCACACCAGCCAGCTCAAGCAGATTTCCTGACTCTAGTATATCACGTGTCCAGAGGGGTTTGATGCCAACTGAAGGCCCTGCCATAGGGGTGGGCCAAGGAAGCCACACGTAAGGAAGGAAGGAAGGAGAGGAGAGGGAGGAGAGAGAGAGAGGGAGGGAGGAGGGAGGGAGGAGGGAGGGAGGAAGGAAGGAAGGAAGGAAGGAAGCCCTGACAGAAGGTTGGGTGTTTGGGCAGGGGTGAGGGTGTCAAGCACCAGAGCAGTGAGTCCCCAGGACTGAGTGGACATGGCCAGAAAAACATTGATTAAAGGCATGGGACTACTGAAATGACTTATTTGCCGCTGCAGTAAAGGGTGATACATTCTTTCTGTGCTTGCAGCCAAAGCAGTGAATACAGCTGCCAGCAGCGTGCTGAACTGCTGAAGTTTCAGCTATTGTATCACATCACAGGCTCAGTTACAAGCTCAATTAGTCATTTCACTGGACTCTATAAATGGAGCAATTGCATTTGGCACCCACAATCTGTGCAGCTGGGTGCCTCTGGAATAAATACACACGCATTTCAGAGCTCTGGTTTCAGTATGTGTGAGGTCTATGTGGGGAACAAAGCCATTCTTAAAAATAAAATCTCCCAGGAGTAAAGCCTTTAACATAAGCCTGACAGGATTCAAAAGAAGGCAACAGCTCCTGTATGTGCTCAAACATTCATGCAAAAGAAAATTCTGACCACTATGGTCACCTCAACCTCTATGAGGTCAGGCCAATAGGTGGCAGTTTCATACCCCATCCTACATTTCTACTCCGCAGGGTCAAGGAAAAGTTACTTACCTTGGGAGATTTCAGATCTCCTCGTCGCCAATTGGTGTCAATTCTGTGCTGTCTAATATAAGCGCTTTTCCAGGGGCTATGTGTAAAACCTGGTTTGATCACTTTCCTTCTCTTTACGTGTAAGGGCTCATCAATTCCTTGGAAACAAACAAGAGCAAAGATAATGCCTCTGGCAGATCTCACTTTAAACATATGGCAAGAACAGGAACAGTATCTACTTTAAGTTTACACTTTTGTTAACCATTTATTCAACATCAGAGACTCGGATATAAAGACAAATATATTTTTTTCCAATAACATTCTCAACATCCAAATCAATATTTAAAGGAAATTTCTGATGAAAGGCAGACACTCACACATAGTGGTAGCTGCAGTCATCGGCCGTTATTCTATCCTAGTTTTACTGAATAAAAGCAGCCCGTACCTTAAAATGCCTCGTAACATTCATTCACACAGTGGAAGCCCTCTGTATTCTGAGTGTCTGGGTTCGTTTGCCACCCCAGCGCTCAAGCATGCAATGACGTGTGGCCAGGGAGGCGTGGGCGTGCCCCATTCAAATGAATGGGGCTTGATTTCTCATTCATTTTAAGCTACAAAATGGTCACTTGGTGATTAATAAAGGACACCGCTTGACTAACATGGGCTTTGTTAGTCGAGTGGTGTCCTTCTTTAATCGCCAAGTGATCATTTTGTAGCTTAAAAACTAATGAGAAATCAAGCCCCATTCCGCTCTCCCTGGCCACACGTCATTACATGCTTGAGCGCGGGGGTGTGGCGGCTGAACCCGGACACTCACAATACAGAGGGCTTCCACTGTGTAAATGAAAGTTATGAAGTATATTATTAAGGTATGGGCTGCTTTTATTCAGTAAAACCAGGATAGAATAATGGCTAATGAGGGCAGCTACCACTATGTGTGAGTGGTAGCTGCTCTCAGATTGGTTGGAAATTCTCTTTAAAAAGAAACAAAGAAACCAACAGCAAAAAGCAGCCAACCGGTCTATCTCGTCAGTCCTAATCACTGCCTAACCCATGAGACTGAGCACCCACCCCCATGTGTCTATCCCACCCAAGTTTAAACCCTATCTCTTATTTTGCACAGACCACCTCACTGGGCAAACTGGTTCCACTTGTCCACTCCCTCTCTGTAAAACAAATACCTCCTGACGTCCTTTTCTGGTGATGCCTCATACATTAAATGATAAAAATGGTAAATGATATTGGAGATATCACGTGTCCAGATTGATCTATTAGGCTGCTGTCAGTCAGTTTGACTGAAAGTCTAACAGACCCTTTAGCTGCCTCATTTCTTTTCTTCAGAAGGCAAGAGGGTGCCATTTTTAGTCTCCTGAAGACTCCTAATGGAAATAAGTTTTTAAATAAACAGGTTTCTGGCAGGCCCCAAATGTTTCTTGACCTTGCTCCTCGCAAACCCACACCGCCAATGGAGGAACAGTTTGATGACTACAACTCTACCCCCTCCCCAATGTTGGGCCACCAGGGACCAGGACATATTCCAACTGTAGTGGCAAAATATGCAGTGGCCTGCTTGGGACCAGGATTCCTTCCCTGCGCTGGCAGATCTCTGCTATGGCCCGTGGCTCTCTCATGGCTGGAAACTCACCTCCCCCCCCTCCCAATACATGGGGAGCTCCAGTCTTCCTCTCAGCTATGCATAAATTTACTGCACAAGGCCCTGGAAAATGCAGAGCTAGAGATTTCTTTTTGAAGCCTAAACTGGGACTAAAGGCATGATCCATTAAATTCCCAGCTGCTCTAGCAGCATATTTCACTTTTTTTTTTAAATAAATTCCATCCTCTGGAAGGAGCAATCAGCATGGTGCTTTCCATGACAATAGCATGTGATATCACAATCCAACCTCTGAGTTCAGATAACTTCAATCAGATAAATTTAAAAAAAAAGAGGAAAAAGCAACATGCCTTGTAAAAATATCAGAAAGATCAATGATAAGACAAAGTAAAAAAAACAGAAAATACCTTTAAATACACTTGATACACAAAATTATTTTAAACGTTCTTTTTTCAGACACCCGCTTTTTTTTTTTTTATTTTACTGCACTTTTATCTCCCGCCGAGGGACCGGCCCCCATCATCCCTACCCGACCCCTAGCTCTGTCATCCACTGATCCTGGGACTTACCCTGCCCATTAACAGCCTGGAGCCTGTGGGAGGGTGCCTTTCCTCCTGTCAGACAACAGGATATTGTTCCGCCAGGGGTGCCACGGGTCAGTGGTGCAGGACCTGCTGCGCGAGGAGAGTGGCATCCTACTCAGTCTAAGTTTTCTGTTTTCGGCTGCTGGAAGGCAGGATGTGCAATGACGTCGGGGGCAAGTATGCCAACATCTGCCCCACCTTCCTGTAGACACTAGCACTAGTTGCTGGACTCCTGGTCTTCACTAGAGGTCGAGTGAGCACTGAAAGCCTCTCCCACCCTCCTCCCCAGCCCAATGGAGGAGAGCACTCCATGGGATACTCCATCCTCCTGCCCCAGCCGGCCCTCCGATGCCCAGGCTCGCTTCTGAATCCGGGTCATCAGTGTCACAAAGGGTAGCACTATCACTGCGCTGGCAGGCC
Source organism: Neoceratodus forsteri (assembly GCA_016271365.2). Taxonomy (NCBI): domain Eukaryota; kingdom Metazoa; phylum Chordata; order Ceratodontiformes; family Ceratodontidae; genus Neoceratodus; species Neoceratodus forsteri. The sequence continues at coordinate 104,748,101 of CM057453.1, read as the reverse complement.
AGCGTACAGATACATGTTCTTTAAATCAACAGTTGCAGTTTATCAGGTCTGTTTCAACTCAGTAATGGACTTGGCTGAGAAAAACAAAGAAGCACTGCCAATCTCAATGAAGCAGCTACGTATTTCAGATAAAGTCTGCTGAAGCAGCCTCAACAGTACTGCTTGCAACGCACTGGGCTCGGGAACAAGCCTGATTCATTGGAGGGCCAGCCAGGGGAAGAGGACTAAGAGTCCCAGGGACAGCTCTCCTCCTCTGGTGGGGTGGGGGGTGGAATTAAGCATTAGGCGCATGTCTACCATCTGGCGGAAGTTGGATGGTAGTGCCCTTTGGCTTCACTGGTATGGGTGGTGCTGCTGGATGCTGGCACACTGCTTGTGGGAGCACACAAGATGCACCTTGGTATCACTGCACAGGCTGCACCAGGGGAGAAGAGAGAGGAAAATGACAGCCGACCAGGCAGAAAAAGTCTCACCCCACCCCATGTCCAGTACTGGGCCTTAGTTGCTTGATCCTGGAGGTAGCTCTGGGCTTCACCTCCACCATGGGAGGACTGGATAAACAGTGGAGTTGCAGAGGAGCAGAAGGCAAGTGTGGGGGGGGGGCTCTATGCTGTGTGTCACGGATAGCCCAGAGCTCCAAGAATTCTGTTAGGATGGCTAGGTGGATGGAATGGTGCTGCTGGTGGTGGCCAAAGGAGGCCCTGGTTGGTGTGCAGAGGGAGATGAACAGAGTTAAAAAAAAAAAAAAAAAAAAAAAAAATTATTCATGATTTCAAAATTAAATTTAAAGTCAGTCAGTCATTTCTGGTGACACAGAAACTATGACTACTGTGTGCATCTCTTCCCTTTGTTCTTCATTACTAGAGTATGGGAACAGGATCTAAACCCTACAGATTTCATCATCTGCTGCTTTTAATCCTTTGCTTAAGGCATGATCTTCAGTTTGTAAAATCATAGTGCATTGCTGTAAAAATGATTAGGTCTCAATCAAAGGACTGTGACTTCAGCAAAGCATTAAACTGCAGGAGTAAAGCAATGGTATGTGAAAAGGGTCTTGTTTCCATATAAATAAACCTTGTAATGAAGAATAAATGGAATCAAAATACATTAAATCTATAATATCTATCTATGATGGGTATCATATCTATTTACGATATCTATCATATCTGCCAGCCCAGTAATGCCGAGGGTTGAGGCGCTGGATGCCACACCTCATGCCATGCTGGTGACCCAGGTTCGGAAACAAGCTCGGGTCATCGGAGGCTGGCTGAATGCTGTGCGGAGTTTGATTAAGCTGCCGGTAGGCAGCTCTCCTCTCCTGGGGAGGACTCGGGTACATCGTGCAGCACTAGCACCTCCCAGTGGAGACTGGGAGCATTGCAGCTGTCCCAAGCACATTACAGGGGCATGGGGTGTGGCGGCGGACATCCTGCGGGCGGGTGCAGGAGTGTGCCTGCGCTGCACTGGACGTCATTGCATGTTTGTGCCCCTGGAACCACAGAACAAGGAAAATGGCCCTGGCACCCGGGAAGCCGAAGGTGGGTCCACTGGTTGGCCGCCATGCTCACAGCTGGGTCTGCTCCAATCCTGCCTTCAGAACTCCTCCTTGCTTCGGGCACCATATTGAATTCTAGATAGAGTGCCAATAGGAGGTAAGGAGGTCAAACCTTGGGGCTCAGAGCCAGGGGTTGGGGTTCGATGGTGAGGTTGGAGGGATCCGGGATGGAGGCATGGTGCGGAGAGACTTCAAGCCAAGTGGGAGTTGACCGGTCCCCGTGACTACACCGGAGAGAGTCCTATGGGACTAGTGTAGGAAGATAAAGAGAGTTGAAACAGAAATCTATCATATCTAGCTATGATAGCTATCATATCTATCTATGACTTGGGCAGACTAGGTGGGCCCGGCAGTCCTTTTCTGCCGACACATTCATTCCATCTATCTGTCTTATCTATCTGTTATCTGTATCATATATCTCTGTCTGTCTATCCATCCATCCACCCACCCACCCACCCAATATCTGTATACTTGTGACATCAAAACCATACATAAAAGCATGCCAATCCTTGATCTAAAACATAATGTCTTTGGAGTCATACACAACAGGATTTTTCGGTGGCCAATTTTATTTTATTTATATTTAGTATGTTTTTTCTATCCTCTCCCAGAATATGACCTGTTTGAATATTTCTACCGTCTTTGAGATGGCAGTTTTTTTTTTTAACACTTCCCATTTGTTCTCCCATAGTCCTCTCCCCTCCACATAGCGTAAGCAGTGCCTCTCTTGGCCTTGCTCATACACAGTGTCCCTCTGATGACAGCAAACTCCCTGGCCCAGCCGCAGGGGTTGCTTCTGGGCCCAAATATGACTACCAGCCCTCTCCGACTGAGGCACGCTGTCAGACGACAGCTACCTTAGCCTGGCTTGCCTCTCGATGTGGTGCCCCGAGCCTGCTCCTGAACTCAGGTCGCCTGCATGGTAGGAGTTCGGGTGGCACAGGTGGCATATTTTTATACAAAATCAGGGCAAACCACATCTACCAGACAGAACTGGGTCTAAATATGTTGATTTCTAAAGTATTACCTAGAGTGACAGACTTGCTTTAAGCATTCCATTTGTTCAACTAGTTCATAGCAAAGTTTGAACTTTAGTCATCAGTTCACAGCACAATGCTTTAGGATTATAATAAACACTCAAAGTTCTCTTTCTTGCAGAGATCTTGAATTGAGAGGTGAAAGGAATGAACTCACCTTCTTCTTTGCACTTCTCTCTCCACAGAAGGTTGTCCTCAGCTAGAATTCTCCAGTAACGGCAAGTCTGTGCCGCTTGCAGCAGGTCCTTGGGTTCCAAGAATGAGAGTACATACAGTGCCAGCTAAAGGAAGCAAGCATGACAGAAAGTACTATCATAATGTTGTTTTATTAGGGAACACTAGTGATCCAAAGGCTCACGTAAGGTTGCTGGGGAAACTATGACTATAGCTCTCCGAGCAACTGATGTCCCACAAAACCTTGGGCCAAGGGTAGGAGTAAGCTTGGGGCTCTTACACCCAGCGCTACTAAAAAAAAAAAAATGCACTGTGGGGCTAATGCTTTAAGTTTTATTGTTTGGGGGGGGGGGAGTAGAGAGCTGCCATGGACTGCTAATTACACGACTCATTTGCATGCAGCAACAGGGTCAGATTGTGCTGCAGGGGGCAAATCAGGGAAGTAAGTACTGTCAAAAGACTAATCTAAAAATTAATTGATTTTACAAGATTATACAATAGATGAAATAAGAGTGTAAAAATTGTATGTAAAATAGGCATATTGAAACAAACAACTAGCCAGGAAATGCATCACCAGCAGAGATCTAAGTATTCAGTCTGAGACTACACAGAATAGATAAGGTGAACATTTAGAAGGACAGCGACTGCGGTCCTAGAGACTCTGATTTGCTCCAATTAGAATACCATTTTAATTTGGTACATTGGTTCTAGGTTTTCTTTTTGTCTTAACATGCAGAGATTAGAAAAAAATGCATTTAAATGGAAAAGACAAAGTTGGTCACCTGTATCTGTTTTGTTATTGCAGATTCCTTCCACAGTCCCACTAGTGGAGTCTACCGAGTATGCATGTAGTTCCTGGAAAGCCTATGGGAAGGAGCTTCAACTCCTCCCGTTTATTCTGCACCTGAAAAAGTTGGAGCATGAAGGGGCAATGGCACAAGTCTAAGGGGAGGAGCTGAACCTCTAGTTAATGGGCTTTCTGTGGACTTATAAAAGGGGTCCCGGAATATGATTCAAGTGATGTGATTGGCTAATGAGACTCCAGAAGGCAAACTATAATCCTCAACAACAGTATACTCTGGGGTGCTATAGTTAAGGCCAGCACTGTACTGTTTCTGCCACATCCGGTGATGCAGTGGTTTGTCACGTCTGTATTCCACAGACTGCACTGGCTGCCAGTTCGGTGGCAGATCACCTTCAAGGTCAGTTTGCTGACCTATAAAGCCCTACACGGACAGGGTTCATGTTACCTGCAAGAACTTCTGTGCCCCTACCACCCCTCCCCCCCGGCTCTGTTGACAAGGGATTGCTAGAGGTTCCCAGGGTCCATCTGAAGACCTTAGGCGCCAGGGCATTCGTGTTCATGGCCCTGACCCTGTGGAACTCTCTACCTCACCGGATAAGGGACTGTCTGACTGTGGAGAGCTTCAAATCTGCACTAAAAACATTTATATGGTCTTGCTTAAAAAACATATTTATATGATCTTGCTTTTTCAAAGTATGACTGAATTTTGATGATTATACTGTATTTTAGATATGTGTATGAAGTGTAATTTATGCTGTTTTTTTATGTGTTGAATGTACAAGTGCTTGGATACTTGTTGACTTACGCTTTTTATAAATAAATTCTGAGTTGAGAAATCATCACAGAGCTATTTCCAGAATAAAAGGAACTTTATTTTCCTTTTTTTTATATAACTGCATGATGGGTTGCCCGTGACATGATCTGCCTATCTGTACAATGGCAAAAACAACCTGACGCTAGCATCGACTAACGCCGAGTGTACCAAGTGTCTCATTTCATCTAGTAAATTACTGCATAGGTTTATGCTGCTCAAGTGAAAAAGTTCTGCCTGAGTTTCCTATTTAGAGCTACTTTCTAAAGTTCTACATTTTTGCTATTTAGTCTGAGTCCTCCACCTGAGTAAATGATTTCCAATGATGGCTACCATGTCAATTATTTCCTCAACCTTAAAGACTTCAATTATAGAGCCGGCCCGGTGGCGCTGAGGGTTGAGGCGCTTCACGCCACACCGGCGACCAGGTTAAGAACAAGCCAGGGGCGCGGGGTTAAGCAAGGAGGAGAAGGATAGAGCGCCCAATGGCTGCTCCTTCTTGGGGAATTCTGCAGCCTCACTGCAATACCGCCATCTGGGGGAGCCCAGTGGTAGGTGCGGTACGTTGGGGCAGCAGTAAGGGGATTGGGTAGATGTCAGCAGGAGGCGGAGCAGGAGGCACGTCTCAGCGCGCCTCGTAGCTCATTGGCTCCACTGCATTACAATGTCTAGGGAGAAAACCAGGAAACACCCCTCAGTCTCTGCTAGGCGATGACACCACCTTACGCTTCTCTGGCCCACAACGGCAGACCTCGCTGTACGAGGATCCATGACTCAGAGTGCTGGTTCTGAGGAGGTATGCACTAGGGGTTTCTCCTCACCCTGCCCGGGGGGGGGGGTTATCCGGGATACCTAGGCTAGTGGATCAAGTACTCTAGGGGCAGACTGCAGCGGGACCGGGGCAGAGCAGTTAGTGTCTAGATGTCTGAGAGAGTGGAGAGAGGAGATAGTTGGGGGATAAACATAAGGTTAAAAAAAAAAAAAAGACTTCAATTATATCCCCTTTAAGTCTCCTCTCTTGCAAGAACAATAAACTCAACATCCTTAACCATTCCTGAGCACAAAGAGGAATCCAGTTAAAGAGTTAATGACTGGCTGTGAACCATTAATGTCATGGCTGATAAATTGCTACTGTAATCACTGATGGCAGGTGGTTACTGCAAGAACTGACAGCACATTGTTACTGTAATGACTGGTGGTATACTGATACTGTAATGATCGATGGTAAATTGTTACTGTAATGGCCAACAGTACATTGTTACTGTAATGACTGGTGGCACACTGTTACTGTAATGACTGGTGGTACACTGATACTGCAATGATTGATGGTAAACTGTTACTGTAGTGGATAACTGTACATTGTTGCTGTAACGATTGTCAGTATATTTACTGTAATGACTGAATGGATGACAGTACACTGTTACTGTAATGACTGGTGGTACTGTAATGGCTGTAGTACACTGATACTGTAATGACTGATGGTAAATTGTTACTGTATCTTCTAAACTGCTGTTGTCTTCCTCAGTGCAGTACTAGAAATTAGATTGCTTCAACTCATGGATTATATTCCTTCTACCGACTTCCCCTACCTGACTTGCTGAGGCATCCTCCCAGCTTCAGCTGGCAGTGGCAGCCACAAAACAGCTTGAGAGTGACAGTGGCCATCATCTTACGGTCAATGTTCATCCTGCTTTTTCTCTAGACGCCATGTTGGCCTGCCTGTGTTACGGTGCTGAACCGCTCCTTTCCTGGCTAAAGAGCCCCTAATGCAGAGGAGGACTTCTCTCCCCTTTAACTATGAGGAGGGCAATAGTCAGCTGCCCTTACCAGAGTGGCTACCTCCAAACCCAATCAGACAGAAGAATATAGGTGCAACTGAGGAGAACTGATCCTGACCACAAAAAGAATGATGCTTGTGACAGGTAGTGCTAATTTGCAAAAACAAAAGTATGTTATATTCCAGGTCAACAAAGTATTATGTCAGGAGAGAGATTGTGCCAAATGGCCTGCCATTTTGGGATGCTCCGGATCTGTGTGTTAGGGGTTAGCATTAGAAACAGTCTACTCCCTTTCAAACTGCTAGGCTATAATTACATTTTTAAGTTACAATACCACAGATACAATATAATCACTGTAACACTAAGTGTTCCTCAATACCAATATTGGGAAGAAGAACTCAAAAGTAAATTCACAATTACTTTAGTGACTAAAAAAAGAGGGGAATGATGGATAATTTGAGAGAAATAATGACCACTGACTTGGAAGGGCTGAACTTCTCATTTTTTAATCAGCTAGACTCCAGTGATACAAATATGCCACAACTGTGGAGAATAATGATACCAAAGACTACAATGAGAGGAGTGAGCATAAAGCTACAGCTCTTTCAAAAAGGGATCTGCTCAAGCCTTGCTCCACGTTATATCGCCACCTTAAATCCCACCATATGGTGTTCCAAACATTGGTTTTGAGAGCTGTTAAAGCACTTTATAAATTGTTAGAATTTATTTCCTGGTTCTTTTGTTTGACCACTTTAACCCAGGTGTTATTCGGAACAGTCAATTATAAATAGTTTAACCTCCACATCCAACTACTATGTACCCTTAAAAATTAATTCAGGAAATGTCCCTTATGCCAATCCAGTAGTGTAGAGGGCTAAGGTGCCGAGTGTGCCTTATCTCCTACTATGCTGGTGACCATGTTCAGGAACTAACATGGGTTGCTGGGGTCAGCCAGGAAGGGGAGAGCTGGGAGAGGATCAAGCAGCTGCCTGGCAGCTCTGCCCTCTCGCATCTGGGTGGTTGTCCATCTCAGCTACCAACAGGTGGAGGCCTGGTGGTAACCCATGGGAGCTCTGAGAGGCAGATGGATGTCAGGGGTGGGGGAGGGAGCCACAATCCAGGGATGCATGCACGCCTCCATGTGCATGTGCCCCCCCCCCAAGTAAGCCATGGCTGTGGGGGGGGGGGTGGAATAGGAGGAGAAAGGAAGGCATGGTGGGGGTGAATCATGCCCACACACTGCGCCTCCACCTGCCACATCACCAGGGAAACCTGTCTCTGCATACTAGATTCAGGCATCAGGAAGGGGGAGAATGGTAGTCCCTCTCTTGACCCTGCCATGGGGGGGAGAAGAGAATCCATGGGGTACTAGCCAACAGGTAAGCCCATGCAGATGATGGATGGTAGAGGTAGGACAGAAGAGAGACAAGCCCCCTCATGGCAATGGAGGATAAATAGATTATGGAAGGAAACTATCCTTACTGCTTAGTGAAAAACCTAATACGCCATGAAGAGCATGACTCTGCAGATCAATCTTCTGTAACTCCCCAATTCACTGTATTACTGCTAAACACTCATGGCACCCTGTCAAAGTCGAGTACTGTTTATCACTAATTAACGCATGCAGTGTTAAACTGACAGTACTGAATATCATAATTAGCACGGAAAAGTGTTTTAAGCTGTCGGATGTGTCATATATACAGAGTTCCCCTTTAAGTGATAATTTTTGTTTCTTTTACCTCTTTTGGGAGAAGAGAGATGAAATCTCTTTGGAACTGAGGCTCGATCACTTGCATCATGTGCTTGACTTGCGTGGGTTCACAGCTATCAATTAGCTCATCTAATGCAAGCAGCTTCTCTGGCCCACTCCAGCTCTGTAACACAGAAAGAATTCAATCAACTGAGACCTAGAATCAGGCCATTAGTACAGTTTGCTTCCACGCAATCTTGCATGATGGGGAAAAATTGCCAATGGATTTAGTTTTTCTTTCCTTTATTTTACAAAGTTCTTATTCTAGGAAAATTGACAGTCAGCATCAAGTCTCTGGGGCATTTACAGTGGGTTCCATTACCCACTTTACTAATCAGAGAGGTTGACACTGCTCACTAAATATATGCCCTAGTAGGACAAAGTGCAAGGAGAGTCCCAGTATTAAAGGGACACTGCCAGTCCCCTTAGGCCTAAAACTGTCCCTAGTTTAAAAAACACAAGTTATGATTACTCACATTCTGCTAAACTTGTTGATGTAGCTGGTAGCTTAATTCTGAGTGCTTTTTTTTTTTTAAGTGAAAGTGTTCACCATACTGGTGTTATCACACAGAAGAACAGTTTGTGTACAGTCCTTGTTCAACTCCCACTGCAACTTTCTTGGACTTGAGAACACCCCAAGACGGTCTAGCCACTCAAGATGCAGTGGGAGGAGAGCATACTATTTCATCACGAGTGGCTGCCCTGTTTGGGGTATTTGAAGTGTTCAGTAATTTATTTACTTATTCAAAAATGTTTCACCAGGAAAGACATACTGAGCGGGTAACAACTCGTTTCCAGATGCATCCTGGGGGGAAGGGGTAGGTGAGACATGAAAAACAAGTAAGTATGCAATAAGAGTAGAGCAAGGATTTGAAACAAAACAAGGATGGTTGTAATCATAACATTAACACCCGTGTCCAATCTATTAAGAAAGGAAGCAGATAAAACAACCAGCAACATCAATGAATTTTACAGAAGGGATGCAATCATAAAGTTTAGGTTTTCAACTAGAAATAATATGATGCAAAAAGATCGACAGTGATCACCAATAGCTAATAATTAGTGAATCCCCAAATGCACTGCTAGCACATATAGTAGGATTTATAGAATGCCATGTGTGAGACCCAGGCTCCTGACTGCCCCCCAAAGTAAGGGTTCTCTGTGATAGGATTGGGGGATGCCTCCTGCATAAGGTGGTCGGGAACCAACGCCACTAGTCCCTCCCAAGACAGGTTCAGCCAATCCAACACCAGCACCAATGCAGCTGTGTGGAATGAAAGGGGAAAAGGATAAGCGGAAGAAGAAAGTCAGTCATAATACAGCTGATAAAAAATGCCCTACCATATAAACTGTGACCACCTCATAAAACTGAAAGAGAAAGGCCCACTGCTCATAAAAGCTTTTAAGAGAGATTGGCTTCTTTTCAGTGCAGCATGGAAAGTAAGCTCTAGCAACAAAGAGCTAGCTGTAACACCTTATCCATCGCTGTGTTTATTAGCAGTGTCTGGAGATTACTGCCATGACAGACTCGGCTCTCATCACTTCCATCATGATGGCTGTGAAAATATCAGCATTTTATTTCGCAAATCACCAGCTTAAATTACTTAGTGATTCAGGGACTCTAATGGTTCAATCTTTTTTTTTTTATATTATTGTTAATGTGCATAAAAAAACACATTGTATGCATATAAAACTCTTCTCGGGGTACACTTGAGAATCATGGCTCTCACAGCAGATTAGCAGCATAATTTCAAATAAAATTGAAGATGTACCACGTTACCAAGTGCCCCCCAAGCTGTCTGAAGTATAACAAAGATTTCATTAACAGATGAGTCATGACTCCCAGGGACAGTCTTCTGCAAATATGATTCAAAGTAGTAGGACATAAGCAACAATTGGCAAGCAAGGCAGAGACAGAAGCTAGAATTCCAACTAGTTTAACTGCAGCTGAAGTACAGCTCTCAAGATAGGACCAGTCAGAAATGTAACATTAGGTTTTTATTACGTTTTGCTTTTTTATAAAAGGGTTACCTTTTAAACTGTTACATCCCCCCCCAACAAAAAAAGTCTCCCTGAAACAATAAAGGCAAGACATTAACTTGTATTTACGTCTCATGTTATTAATGCACTGTCTGCATCAGTGAACAAAATAAGGCTCTACAGTTTCCTGTAAAGGGTCTTTTGTTGTTGTTAAGGAAGAGAGCAATGGCTCTGTGTACAGTGGTTGAAATGGACTCAAACCATTTCAAAATGGCTTAAGTGATATTTCATATGGTGTTTCAGCTCAATCAAAACTGTTAGTGTCAGAATATATTCAAATGTGTATAGCCTAAAGAGGAGCGTGCATCTTTCAGATTAATTTAAACCCAAGTGAGTCAAATGGGGTATATTTCAACAACAGAGAAAATCAAAAGAAAATAAACAGGAGTGCTACTCTTGGGCACAATTAATGACAAATCTCTCACATTTACCTCCTATGTTGCCCTAGTCATTTTTTTTTCAGTATATCTCTGTCTGGCCTCAACCGCCACATGCTCCTGCTTTTTGGGTCTCATGCTGATCCCCAGGCCAGAATGTCACTCCCCCCCACCGGCTGTCATGGCCAGAGGGGGCCACACAGAGACCACCATTCATGGCAGTTGCAGCACATGGGTATTTTTCCCCCCTTGGTTTTCAACCATTCCAATCCCCACCACCACCCCGTGATGTTGAGCATAGCCTCTGTCAGCCTCAGACATCAGCAAATGTGCACTGTACTGATGCCACCCCCCACAATGCTCTCTGGGGGGGGGAGGCTGCTGCGTCAGATCCCAGCCATGTCCCACCCCGGCTGGCTCGTGCTGCCCTCGGGAGCACTCCCTGACCTGATCCTGACAAGCCCGTGCTTGCTATCGAACCCACTTCGCCAGCATGGAAGCGTGACACACTTCCACTTCAGCCATCAGATGGCCCACCCTTGGAATCGTCCTTGATACTCAGATCTCCTTCAACCCCAGCATCTTTAGTGTCCAATAAACCACCAATCACTTCCTCTGAAAGATTACCCATGACTACCTTCTGTGGCAAAACCATTATAATAATAATAATAATAACAACATTTATTTAATTAAGCGCCTTTCAAAATCTCAAGGCGCTGTACAGCAAATACAAACATAAACACATATTCAAATACATTCAATATAAAATCAGAATAAAATAGGAAACGCCTTTTCCCATAAAAAAGTCTTTAGTGCCTGCTTAAAACTCCCCACCGTCCTGCACTCCCGGAGCTGACGGGGCAGAGAATTCCAGAGGGTAGGTGCAGCAAATCCAAAGGCACGAGCACCAGATGACTTCAAATTTACCCTCGGAATCTCCAGCAACCCCTCGTCAGCCGAGCGGAGCTGTCGCAGAGGGGTGTAAGGCACCAGGAGCTCTTTCAAGTAATCGGGACCCAAACTGTGTAGGGCTTTGTAGGTCAAAAGACCCACTTTAAAGGTGATCCGCCACTGTATTGGCAGGCAGTGCAGAGCGCGCAGCACAGGGGTAATGTGTGATCTTCTGGAAGCCCCAGTCAACAAACGTGCTGCCACGTTCTGCACTAGCTGCAAGCGGCGGATATCAACCCCAGGAAGCCCTAGGTAAAGGGAGTTACAGTAATCAAGGCACGATGTCACAAAGGCATGGACCAAGACTGGCAGATCACTGGGTGGAACAAGGTGCCTAATCCTGGCAATGTTCCTAAGATGGAAAAAAGCTAGCTTGACGACTGCAGTCACCTGATGTTGAAGGGTCAAACCAACGTCAAGCTCCATTCCCAGGTTACGCATCCATTCAGAGGTGAGGATCTGGTCCTCCCCCAGGACTAAATCGGAGGGAAGCCCAGTCCTCAATCCCTCTACCCTATGACCTGGGTCCACAACCAAAACCCCAGTCTTTCCTGGGTTCAACCTTAAACCGCTGGAACTCATCCAGCCTTGGATTTCTGCAAGGCAGTTGTTCAGTACCGAGATAGCGCCAACCTGGTCAGGTTCGAAAGACAGGTAGAGCTGGCTATCATCAGCATAGCAGTGGAACCTCAGCTCATACCGTCTTACAATGTCTCTGAGGGGTAGGATATATACTGCGAATAACATGGGGGACAGCACCGAGCCCTGAGGCACCCTGCATGGCAGAGAGAAGGCCCTGGATGAAAACAAACCCAAGACCACTCTCTGCGTTGTCCCTGCGAGGAAAGATGAAAACCATCTGAGGACTGTACCCAACAGCCCACAGGTGGACCTCAGTCGTTCGAGCAGAACCCCATGATCCACAGTATCAAAAGTTGATGATAGATCAAGGAGAACCAAGATAGAACGAAGTCTCCGATCTCTCGCCATCAGGAGATCATTGAGCACCCGAACCAGAGCAGTCTCAGTACTATGACTCTTACGAAAACCAGACTGGAGAGGTTCGTATAAACTATGGATGGTTAAATGGTTATCCAATTGAGCAGCCACAACTTTTTCAATAACCTTCCCCACAAAAGGGAGGTTAGAGATTGGACTGTAGTTTGCTAGGTTCTCCGGGTCTAAAGAAGCTTTTTTTCAGAAGGGGGATCACCACCCCCTCCTTCAGGGAGCTAGGAAACACTCCCATATCTACAGAGCACTGGATAATCCGAGCTAAGACCAGGCCGATCTCACTACAACCCAAGATCAGGGAAGTAGGGCTAGGGTCTAAACTACAGCACGTGGGATGCATCTCCTGGACAATCCTTATAATATCTACGAAATCCGTCAGGTCAAAGGCACTCCAGGAAACTCCGGACTCTGCGACAGGGCACCAACCAACGGCAACACTCTTAGAATGAAGTTGGAGGCACTCCCTCCTGATGTCTTCAACCTTATTCGCAAAGAATCGAGCGATCGCCTCACAATCAGTTTGAGTAAAAACTTGACGGATCTGCTGACAGGCTGGGTTGCACAGTCTGTCAACAGTTCTGAAGAGCTGGGCCGGTCGATTCCACGCAACAGAAATTTCCCTAGACAGGAATTCTGCCTTCTTATGGGAAATTTCTGTTTGGTAGAGTTGATACACAAGATGGAGTGGAAAGGATGAGAAGGGATTTGGCAAGGTTGGAGGAATGGTCAAATGTATGGCAGCTCAGATTCAATGCAAAGAAGTGCAAGGTAATGCACATGGGAAACAAAAACCCAGGGGAAGCGTACACAATGGGGGGTGAGATACTGACAACAGTAAAACCGGAAAGGGACCTGGGGGTAATTATATCAGATGACCTAAAGGTGGGCAAGCAATGTGAGAAGGCAGTAAGGAAGGCTGGGGGGATACTGGGATGCGTAGGAAGAGGCATCAATAGTAGAAAACAGGAATTTGTTATCCCTCTGTACAGACAGTTGGTGAGACCCCATCTGGAGTACTGTGTGCAGTTCTGGAGACCCCATCTCCGCAAAGACATAGATAGAGTGGAGGTTGTCCAGAGGAGGGCACCAAAATGGTGCAGGGTCTGCACCAGAAGACATACTTGAAGAAAGACTAAAGGAGCTTAATATGTATACCCTTGAGGAAAGAAGGAGAGAGGGACATGATAGAAACTTTCAAGTACCTCAAGGAATCAACAAAGTCCAAGAGGGTAGCATCTTTCAGAAAAGAGATGCAAGAACAAGGCACAATTTGAAGATAGAGGGGGGACGGCTCAGAGGTAATGTGAGAAACTATTTTTTCACAGAGAGGGTTGTGGATGCATGGAACAGCCTCCCTGAGGAGGTTGTGGAGTCAAGAACAGTGGAGGAATTCAAGAATGCATGGGACAGACATAAGGCAGTCCTAGTGGGGGGTAGGAGGAAGTAAGCTGTTGGTGAACTAGGATATGCAGCTTATCTGTTAGGTAGGAAAATGGGCAGACTAGGTGGGCCAAGCGGTCCTTATCTGCCGTCAAATTCTATGTTTCTATAATGCTCTAGCAAAATAAGGTGGTCGGCATCAGCGGCCGTCTTCCTCCGACGACGCTCTAACCTATGCCCCGTCCTCCGCAACCCTCTCAGAGCTCCATCAAACCATGGAGCGCCGGGGCGACGCGGAAGGGGGCGAACATGGACAGGCGCAATCTGATCGAGGGCTGCCGATATGGCCCTATTATAGGCCACTACCAACTGCTCAGGATCAGTGCAGAACTAATCAAACAACGAGAGGTCAATAACCGCCATCAGGTCTTCGGGGACCACATCCCGCAAAGGGCGGTACCTGACCAACTCCACAGGGGCCGACCTTCCCAGGGGGCCCTCAATATTGAATCCAACTGAGTAGTGCTCGGACCAACTGACTGGTTACACCACCAAATCAGAGGCTTCGATCCCCAGGAGGAAGACCAGGTCAAGAGAGTGAGCTCCCTTGTGTGTAGCTGAGGAAACAACCTGTGTAAAGCCCAGAGATGTCATCTCCTGGAGGAAATGTTGACCAAAAAGCGAAGATTCGTCATCGACCCAGGCACTGAAGTCGCCCAGAACCATCAATCTGGGCAACTCCAAGGCTATGTCGGCGGCGAAATCTGCTATTTCCTGCAGAAAAAGCTTCTCATCACCTGGTGGGCGGTAGATGAGGGCAATCCTGCACCCTACACCAGCTACCACAGTACACTCAAATGACCTGGTCTCCTCAACTGGTACACCAGTTAGGCCCAATTCGGTCTTGAAACAGACCGCCACACATTCTGCTGCCTGCTTTCTCAACTTTACCCCAAAACAAATCATATCAGCTCTGTCCTCAGATTCATCCACTGGCTCACTTTTCCTTTGGAATTCAGCGGTTAAAAAAAAAAAATTCCTCCAATGACTGGCCTTAAGCTACTCACCAACCTTTTTTCACTCCACTGGGTCCTTTATTTTATACCTTTTCTCTGTCTCATCCCACAACCTAACTCCTCTGCTGAAGAAAGGGGTGAAGGCTCTCACCAACAGGAGTTAGGTTGAGGGATGGGACAGAAGGTATCAAACAGAGGACTTCTACAGTATCTGCCATCTGAAACCATCTTACAGTGTATCCCTTCATCTCGCCAACTCCCTTTCATTTTTTTTTCCCCCACAAAGGTTTTCATCTGCCTTAGTCCAGGGGGGGTGGCTCATCAGCCCTGCCCTGCCCCCCAAACTGGCACCTGTACTTACCATGATCATGAGGTTACCCCACTAATAACTCCTCATGGCAGGACCGGAGAGGATGTGCTGCCCCACCCCCACTTAGTATCCAGAGTGGATCATCGACGGAATAGCCAGGCAACGAGGTGCGCTCGGAGCTAGCGGGCAAGGCTTCACTAAGCCCCCCCCCAACTGCCATTTTCATTGTTTTCTCCCATCCCTGCCGCAGGATGACAAGCATGTGCATGGAAGCGCATGTGAATGATGAACCCAAGCCTCCTCCCCAGGAGAGGAGAGGAGAGCAGTCCCTTAGGCACCTGATTCTCCCTCACCCAACCCGTGCTAACCTGTGCTTATTCCAGAATACTGGTCATCAGCGTGGAGCGAGGTGTGGTGTCCAGCATCTGAACCCTCAGTGCCACTGGGCTGGACCAGCTTATAATTTTAATGTCCCTTTCATTGCCTCTTCCCCATGAAGTTCTACCACAAGCACCTTAATATTATTCAAGTGACCATTTGCATTTCTTTTGTTGTTAATGATGCATTTTTATTGCGTGCTGCACTGATAAACTCCACATTATGGACTTGCGTGTTTTATTCCCACGTCATGTGGTTTGGGATACAGCATGTATGAATAAAATTAAGTTGGTACTGCACTCTATGTCCTGCTAGTGTCAAACTAGGCCATTTTCCATTTATTTATTTATTAGTTTATTTATTTATTAGATCATCGGTTTATAGACCTTTGAGTCAAAGACTCATTTACAAAGGCACCTCTTCAAGAGCGGAATACATCACATCAAACAAAACAGTACAGTACAGAACGCTTAGATTGAAAAAACAACCAGTGTTACAGGAATTCACTGGTGGTACAAGCTTGGTAATCGGTAGATCAGAGTAGTCATAATATCGGTACACGAGTACCACATCAGGTAGCAACCAGAGATATTTTATTACATTAGTCAGCAGATGTTGCCTGAGACCCCAGGCATATACAGCAAAAGTAGACAAGGCAAACTCAGCCTAGGGGCGAGGGTAAGGGGCATGTGGGGGATTAAGTGCAGTTGCAGCAGCGAGTGCTTGTCAGATAGCTTCTGAGGGAGACCTTGAAAGGACCAAGCTTAGTGGAGTCAGCTATGTTGGCTGGGAGGGAATTGAACCAGGAGGGAGCCCGATAGCAAAAGGATCTTTGGGCCATAGAGGTCCTTACCCTGGGGACAATAAGGGAGGTTGTGACAGTGCTGTGGGTGGAGACTGAGAGGGAGGCACGCTGCAACGCTGCAGGGAGGTGGTGACCCCCCGGGGGGGGGGGGAGCCCTAGCAGCTGTTCAAGATACACAGAGCAAAACAATGACCAATTGGCTAAGACTGCTACAAATGAAGATCCGTGTCTGCCATTTTCCCTGTTAGATTTTTCAAAACTTCAAAAGTATTTTAAAACATGTTATACAGAATTCAATTCTGTATAAGACAACAAATCAGCTTCCTGTTTTAGTTAGGGCCCACTAAGGTGAACCTTCCACCACCCCCAACCTCCAAATCTGCTTTACACTCACTTTACAATTACTCAGTATAGCATTCTCTTGTTTTCCAAAGCCACAACATGCCTTGGGGAGGGGGGGGGGAGTACTGAAGTCAGTACACTTCCATCTGTTTCACTATGGTATTTACATAGACAACATTCTGCAAGCCTGCAATCAAAACCTGCTGAACCATAAAAGCTTCTGCCCCTAAAATGATGGTGTAGTTTAAAACAGCTCTGACACTTAAGCTATCTACGCAAGCACAAAAAGGAACAGGGGAGGTGCACAGGAGCTGTGAGACAACATAATTAAAAGGTGGTATGTGATTCAACAAGAATGTTCATGTACTGTATGCAGATGGGACTGAACCACTGATCCTGGAAGAACTGGGGTCTTGGGGAGCACACACAATCAAAATGTACTGTCCTGTCGTGACAAGGGCAGAAGAGACGCATTTAAATTATTTTCCTTTTCTGTTCTTCGAGGCATTGGCAGCTTTTTCACTACACTGTAACTTGTCAAAGAGTTGTGAGACTTTTGTTAGAATTTTCTTTTATTTTCCCACCCTCTGATGGAAATGCAGACTCTTCTGCAACACCCTAACTAGTATTTTAAGATAGATACGCATGGATATATTGGTCAACCTCTTCTTGTATATACATAAATCCCTGTACAGCATTTGTACTACTGCATTATATTATTTTTCACTTCGACTGCATAATCTCCCACCTTTCCCTTTCCACCCCCAGGTCGCATCTGCAAATGAGATTCTCACTGAATCTCTGTATGTTTATCTGGTGAAACAATTTCAATAAATATTTCTTCTGTTCAGACTTGAAAAACACACACACTGCTGTAAACAAAACTCAAGAAAACCCAGCTTGGGCTAATCCAGTGAAGCAAAGTTCATGTTAGAGGTGGGCAAGCCAAAGCAGGCTCGAGCCTAGTGCCTGGTTTGGCTTGGCCTGGCTCACCCTCTAAAAGTAAGTGGCAGCCAAGGTCCAGCCGAGCCATTTCTGTGAGCCTAATCAGTTACTGCAGTGACTGACACATTCAACTCCTCTCATGAAACATGTGGTTAATAACGCAGAGGAGGCCCGCAGTACCTATGGCTCAGTTCTATCTTCGGCTCATAGTCAATCCAAACCCCTAGTTCAGTTTTGGCTTGGCTTTGGGTCAAACTTTCCTGCCTCTTCCACCTCTAGTTCACATATAAATCCCACACTGAGGCCAGCTGGGGAGGGCACATCAGTTTAGTTAGTTTTTGTTGACCAGGTAAGTGCACTAGACAAATCCTGCGTATTTTCAGGCACGACCCGGGGGGAGGGGGATACAGAGGAATGCCAACTGACCTTGAACCAGATTAAGCTGTTGGTGGTATTTTTAGTGAATGAGGGAAATCTGGCCAGGACACCGGGGAATTCCCCTACTCTTTTCGATAAGTGCCATGGGATCTTTAACATTCACCTGAACTACCACCAATCCAGGTAGATGGGATCTCTGTTTAACATCTCATCTGAAAGACGGCACCTCAGAAGTGCAGCACCCCTCTCATGCTGCACTACAGTGTCAGTACTGGGATATTAACTCAAGTGCCAGATGTGGGAAGTGAACCCACAGCCCTCTGATCTCCCGGCCTCAGAGGTGAGTGTGCTACCTACTGAGCCACTGACACTGCTATCAGAGAGGGAGGTGCTTGGCTCCTGGTAAAGGAGGGTGTGGTCCACCTGGCCTTTACGTGTACACTGCCAGACAACCACAGAGTGCCACTGGTGACAGCTGTGAAAGCAGCCACTAAACCTCCTGGCCACTGGAAAGGAATAGAAGAGGTGGCACTGACTGGCAGGGGTGGCCACTTAAAAAATGGAGACACTGTTAGCCAGGAGCTACTCTTTATCCCCTTCAAAACACATCAAAATCACCCTTTTTAGTTGTATTCTCCTTACTTTAAATGTGGTGATTACAGTATTTACTCAGCAAAATCTTACTTGGAGCACTGGCAGTGCCCTTATACCTGCTGGGAGGATGGAACTGAGACTACCTTCAGAGCTGTGGCCATGTTGCTCCTTTGTCATCTGGGGATGCTTGAATGCTGGGACTACAAACTCTCTCCCTTCTCAGCAGCCAAACCCTTCACCTATGTGATGCACTCATCCCTCAGTTGACACAAGCGCAGGATTCCAGGGCTTGTATGCGAACTGAGGTTAGTCAGGTGGAAGCATGATGTGATGCTGTGCCACTGGACTGGCTCCGACAGCTGTACAGGGTTTGATGAAGATACTATTCATCTAGTTTTTAGCTTACAGCTCTGGATCTCTGACCAATTAAAGTACAGTTATGTAAGAACTTACTGTAACTGTAGATGTTCGAGAGAGGCTCTTGCAGTAGGTAATAACCATTAGGACTGCACCCCATCATCAGGCCCACACAGAAAACTTTAGCTAGCAGTGTCTGGTGGGGGACCACACTGACATCACATAACCAATGTCAGCGTGACCCTATATAGTGGGCAGTACCCAGCCCGCCCTCCAGTTCTCCCGACGGAGACCTTAGAACAAAGTGACAGGAGAAAGGAGAGGGGCTCCTTCAGCCAAAGGACAGCTAGAAAAGGCAGTAGCAGAAGCAGGGGGAAAGTGAGAGGGCAAGTTACCTACTGTAAGAGCCTCTCTGTCTCTATCGACTGTTATGGTAAGTTGTTATGTAAGAAAAAATTACTCACCTTAGAAATTATGTGTCTTCTAATGGAGTCTTGCTGTATTCTGACAATTGCAGAGATTCCCAACCTTTGAACTGCCCCGGAGAACAAAGAGTTAACTTTCTACGCAGGGCATAGAATGCTGAGCTCGAGCTCGGTTGAAGTCTCTGTCTGGAGTGTTTCAAACTTAAACCGTCAGATTCTTACGAGCCCAACTAACTAAAAATTCTATGTGGAAATTGTAAAAATTCCTATTAGCCAACTGGCTGTAAAAGGTTTTGGATTCCCAGGGAAGACTCAAGTCAGGAAACCCAAAAACCAAACCAATCTACTACAAATAATAATAAATCGGCACCCAAACAAAAAGGAAGAGGGTGCAAGCAAAAAACACCCCTGGGGTGCAACACTGCACCTGCCCACCCACTTCCCAAAAACAGGTTCTGAGGGGGAGGCAGGGAGGGAGGTCAGAATACAGCAAGACTCCATTAGAAGAAACATAATTACTAAGGTGAGTAATTTTTTCTTCAAACAACATGAAGTCTTGCTGTTTTCTGACTATTGCAGACTACCAAGCAGTACCTCCAAGGAGGAGGGACAGAACCTACTTCGGGAATAGGCTTCTGAAGTACTGCTGTGCCAAACCGACATCATTCCTAGCCTGGATATCCAGAGAGTAATGCTTGGTAAAGGTATGGATTGTTTTCCAGGTGGCTGCTTGACAAATTTCTAAGAGAGGGATATCCCTGGCAGCAGCCAGGGAAGCAGCTGTACCTCTTGTGGAATGAGCCCTCAGGCCTGAAGGTGGAGTTTTTCCCAGTTTTTCATAGCAGAATTGTATACAAGACGCAATCCACCTGGCAATAGATCTTTTGGTGGCAGGTTTGCCCTTTCCCACTTCTCCATAAGTGAGGAACAACTGGAGGGAGTCAAACCTGTCACCCTTGGTACGCTCTATGTAGTAACTAAGGGCTCTTTTAACATCTAAACTGTGTAGCCTCCTCTCTCCTGAAGAAGAATGATCAGTGAAGAAAACAGGAAGAGACATAGACTGGTTTAAATGGAAGTCTGAAACCACTTTGGGCAAGAACCTTCTATTGGTTCTAAGGACCACTTTATCCCTGTGAAATGAGATAAAATCAGGTTCCACTGACAGGGCTTGCAATTCACTGATATGCCTGGCAGAGGTAATGGCTACCAGGAACACAGTTTTCCAAGTCAAGTACTTAAGCTCTGCTGAAGACATAGGCTCAATAGGGGGTTGCATAAGTTGAGCAATGCAAACATTCAAACCCAGGCAGGGGCAGGGGCAGGGTCTCTAAAAGGAGGATTGGTGTGAAGCAATCCTTTAAAAAATGTACAGAACACGGGATGAGAAGATAGTGAGGAAGACTTCCCCACAGACAAAAATGCAGAAACAGCTGACAAGTGTACCTTGAGAGTAGCTGGTCTGAGACCTAGGCCATTAAGATGGACCATATAATCCAGAACTGTAGGCAATCCAGCAGTGTCTGGAGAAATATGCTTTTTAGAACACTAAATGCTGAATCTCTTCCATTTGGAGTTATAAGTCTTTCTGGTGGGGGCCTTTCGAGAAGCCTTGAGTATATCCAGAACCCCTTGGGAAAGATGCAGATCTGCAAACTCTAACTCTTCAAGAGCCATGCCTTGAGATTGAGAGACTGAAGACTGGGGTTCCAAATCCTTCCCTGAGAGGAAGTTAACAGGTTGTAATTCCTGGGAAGAGACAGGGGAAGATGGACTGCTAGGGACAGCAACAAGGGGTACCAGGGCTGTCTGGCTCAATCTGGAGCAATCAGAATCACCTTGCAAGACTGAGACCTTATTTTGACAAAAACTTTGAACAGAAGTGGGAAGGGGGGAAGGCATATAGAAACTTCCCTTCCCAATTCAGAATCAGGGCGTCCAGGGGGACTGAGCCCAAGACTGGAGATCTGCAACAAAAGAGAGGGAGTTGGTGATTGTCTGGGGCTGCAAAGAGATCCATCTCTGGAATGCCCCACCTTGAAAAAATCACTTTCAACACCTGAGGGTCCAGGGACCATTCGTGATGGCCCTGAGAGAGATCCTGCTCAGTGCATCTGCTAGCACATTGTCCTTGCCTGGAAGGTGAACTGCTACAAGAGAGGTTTGCAGGAATAGCCAGGGACCTAGCGTCATGGCTTCTGTGCACAAGGCCGTGGACAGTGCCTCCTGCTTGTTGATGTACCACATGGTGGTGGTGGTGTCCGTTCTGACTTGAACCACCTTGTTCTGTACTGACTGAGAGAAAGCTTTTAGGGCCAGAAAAACTGCCCTGAGCTCTAGGAGATTTATGTGGAGAAGGGATTCTTGGGGGGACCACAGCCCCTGGGCAGTGAGGGACCCCAGATGGGCTCCCCAGCCCAGAAGAGAAGCGTCCGTGGTAAGGACCACTGAACAAGGCTAAGTAACAAAAGGAACACCTTGTCTTAAATTGTCCTGATCCTGCCACTATTGGAGGCTTGGATCAAGGTCAAAGTCACTGGGATCAGTTTGGTAAGGAATCCTTCCTCTGAGACAAAAAGCTCTCAGGTGGAACTGAATATCCCTCATCTGGAATCTTGCCCTTGGACCACTGCAGGCTTGCCATGTGGCCCAAGAGCTGGAGAAATGCCTTGCTGGCCGAGATACCTGAAGGCTGAAAGAAGAGGCTAGTTCCATAAGAACCCTTGAACCTTCTAGAGGAAGAAAGGCTCTTGCTCTAAGTGTGTCCAGTTCTGCCCCATAAAGGTAAGAAGCTGGACTGGTTCAAGAACTGACTTGGGAAGGTTGAGAAGAAATCCTAGAGAAGTGAGCACTTGCTGGGTCACTTGCAGGTGAGACTTGACTTGGTCTGGAGACTGACCCACTATTAGCCAATCATCCAGATATGGAAAATGGAAATCTTTTGCCTTCTTAGAAGGCAACTACTACTGCCAGGTACTTTGTGAAAACCCTTGGGGCTGAGGTTAGGCCAAAGGGCATTACTCTGAACTGATAGTGGCCTAAGGGCGACTCGAACCTGAGGTACTTTCTGTGGGAGCACCTGATGGGAATGTGAAAGTAGGCAACTTTGAGGTCCAGGGAGGCTAGCCAGTCCCCTGGCCTTAGAGAGAGAAGGATTATTCCGAGTTACCATCTTGAACTTTGGTTTTAAGAGATGTTTGTTTAGATATCTTAGGTCTAGGATGGGTCACCACTCCCCTGTCTTTTTGGGGGTCAGGAAGTACCTGGAGTACAGTCCTTTGCCCCAGTGTAGGGTAGGTACTCTCTCTATGGCTCTTAAAGCTAGGAGAGAAGAAACCTCTGCCTCTAGGGCAAGGGTTTCCGAGAGATTTGCAGGTGGAAAAGATCTGGCTCTCATCTTTGGAAATCTTCTGAAACTGAGAACCAGTCCCTGGCTTACTACTTCCAGGACCTACTTGTCTGATGTAACAGACATCCAGTCCTGGACAAAGTAAGCCAGCCTTCCCCCTATTGGAATAGGAGAGTCGACCCAGGCAGGCCCATCTGGGTGTCTGCTTGGCAGGGGCTTTAGGCTGAGGAGTGAATGTAGCCCTGCTCATCCCCCTTCTGCCTCTCCCTCTGAAGAACCCCCTCTGAGAAAAGGAAAAAGAGGCCTGTGCTTGGTAAAAAGGCCTTTGAAAAGGCCGCCCTGCCCCTAGACTGCTGCCTTTGAGGAGTTGCCTGCCTCTCCTTGGCCTGAGCACTCCTGTAAGTGGTCCTGTACTCATCCATTTTCTTCATGTAATTCTCTGTCTGCTCCCACAGAGAATTACCCACTACAGGAAAATCCATGGCCTTAGCCTGGGTGTCCTACGAGAGGCTAGTACATCTGAGCCAAGCCATCCTCCGAAGAGCCACAGATGTAACTATGACTCTTGATGACACATCATTAGAGTCCACAGCAGCATGAAACTGAACCTTTGTGCCTCAATCCCATCTGCAGCCACTGCCTCCAGCTCCTTGGCTAGCTGGGGGGAGGCCTGTTTAGCCAGTGCCAGTACAGTGTCCCATCTGGACTTCTGGTACCTGGCTGTATAGGCCATGTAATTCACCTGCTTGAGTCCCAAAGAAGATGCCATGTACTGCTTCTTTGCCATGACATCAATCTTCCTGGAGTCCTTGTCTGGGGGTGAAGCCAAGGGAATATTTGCCTTGTCACAGGCAGCAGCCTGAACTACCCCAACATGGCTGCATTGCTGATATAAGAACTCAGTGTCTGAGCCTGAATGTGTATACCTCTTGTCCATTATTCTAGCCACAGGAGGTATAGTGTTAGGAGACTTTAGGATTTTTTGTGTCTGTTTCCCAAAAGATTTGTGGAGGGGAATAGACAGTCTCCTGGACTCTAGGATGTCCATCACCTCTACATAATCAGGCTCCTCTTGATCTTCCACAGCCTCCTCCATAGGAAGCTGGAGGGTTTCAGCCACCTTTCTGTAGAACATAAAGTGAGAAGGGGACTCAGAAAGCCTAGGAGGGGAAACATCTGAAGGTTTGTCTGTCTGGGGAGATGTCCAGTTCCACAGGCACATCCAGATCCTCACTTCCATCATCATCCTCAAATTCCCCTTCCTCTTCAAATTCCGGTTCATAAAAATCTTCGAGGGTATAATCTTGAACCGGGGGAACCAACCGAACTTAACCCCTGCCAGAAGGAGCTGGATCGGTAGGAACCGGACAGAGCGATTCCACAATCTGAATCACTCTGGCTATCTCTTCGGCGGTCAGAGCATGAACCTCTGGATTAGAACCGGGCGATTTGTCTTTGCGTTTTCTTTTTGTCGGAACCAATCCCTCGGAATCGGCTCTCCTTTTGCCCGAAGAAGTATCGCCCTGGTCAGAGGGCATTCCTTCTGGTTCGGTCGAAACCGAACCGGGCTGGCCATCCGGGTCAGCGGACTTCTCGGCCTCCTTTTCCCCTCAGTCTACCTAATCTCTTCTCAAGGGTA
Organism: Neoceratodus forsteri; assembly: GCA_016271365.2. NCBI lineage: Eukaryota > Metazoa > Chordata > Ceratodontiformes > Ceratodontidae > Neoceratodus > Neoceratodus forsteri. The sequence goes on along the minus strand of CM057453.1, from coordinate 104,723,891 downwards.
GATCTGGGAAAGTTTTTACATATTTGGCAGTCTGAATCAAGGTGGTCAAACCCCAGACAATAAACACAGGTGGTGTGGGGATCGGCCTTAGCAAAGACCTCCCCACACTCACTGCAGTGTTGAAACCCAGTGGGCCCGTTTTTTCTTGCGTTTCTCAGACATGGCCAACCTAACCAACTTACCCTTTTTATGGCAACGCCAGGCAAGACTCCCTTATCGGTTCCTAACCATGTCACGGGTATTGGAAAGAAGCGTACTAAAACATGTTTGTTTTTTTTTTAGAACCGATAAGAACCGTAACCACACACTAAGTAAAACAACACAAAACACAATATTTCACTATCAAATGGCCGGTTCAGCCGAACCTTGCCGCAGTTTTACAAGTTCCACACAGAAAAAACAGAACAATTCCTATCTAGTACTCACGGCACCACAGAAGAGACTGAACCGACTATGCGGATAACTTTTTCGGTTTAAAAAACCGACAAAAACTGAAACTTTAACCGACTTTCGAGCCGAGCTGATGGAGAAATCTCCAGAGCGACCATTCAGTGTGGCGAAGTAAAGAATCTGATGGTTTAAGTTTGAAACATTCCAGATAGAGACTTCAACCGAGCTCGAGCTCAGCATTCTATGCCCTGCATAGAAAGTTAACTCTTTGTTCTCCGGGGCAGTTCAAAGGTTGGGAATCACTGCAATTGTCAGAATACAGCAAGACTTCATGTTGTTTGAACTGTACTATCTTCAAAAGGGCTCTTACAGTAGGTAATAAACATTAGGACTGATTCCCAAGCAGTGTAAATCAGATAGGTCTGAAGCACGGGAGGCAGGAAGGATCTGCAGAGACGCAGTAAGAAATCATGAAAGGAGGCCCTGAAGGACAGCTAGTCCAAAGCCAGCCCTGCACCTAGAGGCAATGTCCAGACTGTAGTGTTTTGTGAAAGTGTGGAAAAGGCTCCAAGTGGCTGCTGCACAAATGTCAGCAACAGACACATTTGTGAAGCAAGCAGCAGATGCAGCCATGCCTCTGGTAGAATGCCCCTTAACTTCTACTGGCAAGAGGGTTTGTTGTACTTCTGGTAACAGAACACAATGCAGTTTGCCAACCATTTTGACAAACACTGGTTAGAAACAGCAGCGTCCTCTCTCTTGGGCACAAAGAAAATGAAAAGTTGATCCGTTTTGCAGACTGACTTCATCTGATTCGTATAATAACGCAAAATTCTGTGGACATCTAATGTGTGCAGAATTGCCTCCACCCGATTAGGGTACTCAGGGTAATACACTGGTAGTTGAATAGTCTGATTCAACGTAAACTCAGAGACCACCTTTGGTAAGAACTTAGGATGTGTACGCAGAGCCACTCGGTCTCTGTGGAAAATTAAATAAGGCTACTTACACATCAGGCCCTGAAGCTTGGAAATCCTTCAAGCAGAAGTAAGGGCAACTAAAAAGAGCACTTTCCAGGATAGATAGTGCACGTCACAACCTGCAGACAGTTCAAAAGGAGGCAAAGTGAGTTTCTCTAAAATAAAGTTTAAATCCCACTGTGGGGCAGGGTTACTCACCAGTGGTTTCAAGTGGAGTATTCCCTTCAGAAACATTTTGGAAACCTCCAGCTGAGCAACAATTTTTCCTTCCAATGGGACGTGGTAGGCAGAAATAGCGGAAAGGTGGACCTTCAATGAGGAGTAACTCAGACCCAGGTCAGACAGATGCAGCAAGTACTTCATGACCTGAAGAACAGGGCATGAAAAAGGGTCCGAATCCCTTGAAGTGGCCCAGATGGAAAATCTCTTCCATTTCAAAGCGCAAGTTGTCTTCATGGAAGGCTTTCTAGCCTCCACAAGGAATTGGGCTGCCCTAGAAGAGACCCCATAGCGTGAAGCAACTATGTCAGAAGGTGCCACGCATGAAGGTGAAGGGACTCGAGTCCTGGATTAACCAAAGCACCACCCTTCTGGGTCAGGTGGTCGTGACAGACAGGCAGGGGAACCGGGGGCTTCACTGTCAGCTGTTGCAAAAGCGGGAACCAAATTTGACGCAGCCAGAGCGGAGCGATCAAGATCATGTGAGCCCCTTTCGCTTGCAACTTGAGCAACACCCGCTGCAGGATCAGAAAGGAAGGGAAGCCATACAAGACCCTCCCTGTCCAGAAAAGAGATAGTGCATCTCGCCAAAAAACACCAGGCTCTGGAACAAGTGAGCAAAACTTGGGAAGTTTTGCGTTGGATATGGAGGTGAACATAATGAGATCTGGATGACCCCACTGGTTGAAAATGTCTTCGACTACCGGCTGGCTTAGTTCCCACTTCTGAGCCTTGACCTGGGTGCACCTGAGACTGTCCGCTAGGACGTTCTGGGCTCCCGGAATGTGAACTGCAGTACGGAAGATCTGATGCAGAATTGCCCAGTTCCAGACTCGCATTGCTTCCCTGCAGAGAGGGTAGGAGCAAGTGTCCCCTTGTTTGTTCAGATACCAGACCATGCACATATTGTCAGTTTCGACCAGCAGTGGATATGGTCTGAGAAGGTGCTGAAAGGCCTGAAGAGCATACAACACTGCCCGCATCTCCAACACATTGATGTGCAGACAGAGATTTGACTGAGACCACAGACCTCGAGTTCCGTGGGTCTCCAGATGAGCTTCCCAATCCAGCCCTGTAGCATCTGTAGTCAGGGTCTGGATGGGAGGAGGGGGTTGAAAGGGAACTGCCTTGCAGAGATTGCTGAGATTCTGCCACCACAGGATATCCTGACACATGGGTGCAGAGACCAAGACTTTGTGGTCAAGCTCATCTGACCTCTGGTCCCACTGGACACGGAGCGTCCACTGCAAAATCCACATATGGAGCCTGGCCAGAGGAACAGTCGGGATGGCCATCCCCAGAAGGCGCAGCACAGACCTAGCCGAAATCAATGGCTGGAAGTGACCAGCTGAGCCTGCTGTTGTGAGGTTTCCGCCCTGTCCAGAGGGAGGAAAGCCTGACCCTGGGTAGTATCCAGTACCGCCTCAATGAACTGCAGATGCTGGGAGGGGATATGGTGAGCCTTGGGGTAGTTCACCATAACCCCAACTTGGCAAAACAGGTTCAAGGTTGCCGAAATGGAGATTTCCAGTTCCACCCTCGATGAGGCTGAAATCAGCCAATCATTGAGGTACGGGAAGATATAGTGGCCCTGGTGTCTCAAGGCTGCTGCCACTACCACCAAGCACTTGGTAAAAACCCTGGGTGCTGACGAAAGGCCAAAGCAGAGGGCCTTGAACTGGTAGTGCCCCCCCCCCACCGAAAGGAAAACCTGAGGTAGTGGCAGTGGGCTTGGAATACCAGTATGTGCAGGTATGTATCCTGCATGTCCAAGGTGCAGAGTCACTGTCCCTTGTGCACCTGGGCAGCAGGCCTGGAAGAGTCAGCATCTAAAACCTTTTGTACTATATGTACAGGTTTAGGGTGCTGAGGTCAAGTATCGGGCACAGGTCTCCTGTCTTTTTGGGAACCAGGAAGAAGTGAGAGTAGTACCCTCTTCCTATCTGGTTTAGAGGAACGGGTTCTATGGCTGCCTTCTGCAGAAGAGCCTCTATCTCTTCTCTTCTGATGGAGATGTGTGCCTTTTGGTAAAGGGATGGACTCGGAGGATTGTCTGGGGGCTCTCCAGAAACTTCAACGTGTGGCCCCAAGAGATTAACTGAAGGACCCACAAATCTGCAGTAATCATCTCCCAACCTGCCAGATGACCAGCGAATTTTCTGCCCACCGGTTCCTCCAACTGAAGAGGAAGAGGAGGTGTACTGCGAGTCAAGAGGCAGAGGGAGGGTTGGAGAGGCTTGCTCCCAAAGCCCTCTGGTTCTTGGCTATGGGAGTGACCATGGCTGAGGGGGCCCCGACATTTGATCTGATGTCTGGCCTGGTGTTGGTGTTTAGTCTGCCATCTCTGTTGGCGACGAAAAGGCTGCCATGATTTAAAGCCAGCGCAGTACATAATTAGAATAGTTAGAATGCAGAGCCTGACCCATATTCTGGAGATTGGTGATGATGTCTTGAGCATCTCCTCCAAAGAGGACGGAACCCCAGAAAGGTGCATCTTGCATGGCAGCCTGGACACCAGGTGCCAGCCCTGAGACCCTCAACCAGGAGGGAGACGGCCATAGCTGTGCCCCTGGCCGAGGAGTCAACAGCATCATAAGCCGCCCTCAGAGAGTGGCAACAAGCAACTCTGGCTGACTGAATGGTGTCAGAAAGGATTTCCTTCTCCTCAGAGTCCAATAAGGCCTCATTGACCGGCTCTAGCTTGCGAAAGAGGAATTTTTGGTAGAGCAGCATGTGCACCACATAGTTCAGGGCGTGAACAGCAAGGGTGGAGGATACATAAAATTTGTGAACAAACTGATCGAGCTGCCTCGATTCCTTATCAGGAGGAGAGGTGCTCATATGCTTAGGCTTAGCCGATCTATCATGCGCCACGCTAATAACCACCGAGTCTGCTTTAGTGTGGACACTAAGGTGATCCTTACCCTCTGGCATATGGTAAATTCTGTCTGCCTTCTTGGCCACAGCCAGAATGGATGAAGGTATGGACCAGACGGTAGAGGCTAAGTCCTCATGGGGCTACAACCAGGGAGGCATGAGGACCGGGGACAGGGCAGGCATGTCCAAATGCTTGGCCAGCCTCTTCCATTTGGGGTCTTGATCGTCAAGTCTTCCACTCATAGGCCTGTGCAATTTTTTTGAGGTTGTCTGTGAATGAGGGTTCCTTTGGAGGAGACTTCTTAACCATGGGCTCATTCAGTGGAGCAGTTCAAACCTGGAGGCTGAGGAAGAGGAGTCAGACTCAGAGTCCGAATCTGACGAATGGGTCAGGACTGGGGACATGATCACTGGGCAAGACATCTCTAACATGAACAGGGGGTCTGCTCATATCATTAATGGCAGTCGAGCCCTCTGTCAGACCTGACAAAGAAGGGCGGGACTGGACCGGCGAAGGGGACCTATTCGTCAGGTCTGGGCGCACCGGGGTAGAGATCGCTGCTGGCTGCTGGCTGTCTAGCTCAGAGACTGACTAAGACTTAGTCTCCTTCCACCAGGACTGGAGGATTGCCTTGAAGTCTGCCTGAGGTTGAGGAGGCAGGGTTGAGGGCGGTGGAGGCTGATATACTGGCTGGAAACCAGCGCTGTATCCTGACGGCGGATAACCTGACGTGTGGTAATGAGGGGGATACCCCAGCGAAGGGAGTCCTGGTGCCTGATACCCAGGCGGAAGGTATCCGGGGGTATGATAATGTGGGGTATGACAGCCTTGCATCAGAGTATCCAACAATGACCTGAAAAGAGGAGCCATAGGGCCTAGTGAAGGACCCAGAGGAAGCCTGAAAGGCGGGATATAGAACCCCTAGGGTAAGCCCCACGTCTGCCCAGAGGGCCCCACTGGCATAGGGGAAGGAGCGTAACTCCTGCTGTAAGTGCCAATGATGGAGGAAACTGAGGGTCTGCTGGGAGTGATGTAAAGGGTCCAGTTGCGGCCCTGAAATAGTATCATCAGGCTGACGTCCCACAAACTCTGGGTCCTGGTGTTCTGGGGAGGCCGGAGGGGGGAGAAAGGCTACCCAGGTGGGGCGATCCCTCTGGGGTGGGCTGTGGCCTAGGCAGCAGCAGGCACTGATGCTCAACGTCAGACCCTTCGTTAGGGCCCAATGGAAGCATCTGGGCTGAGCAGACATCGGAGGACCCTCCATCCGGCTTATCAGCTGTGGTCGGGCAGTCACCGGTGGCTGACTTATCAGCCTGGGCTGGGCGCTCTTCGGGGGCTCTGATGAGTGACTTACCAGCCCCACCAACCAACTTAGGCCCTTTCATTTTCAAGGGCCTAACAATGGCTTGAACCTCAAACTCGTCCGTGGCAGCCACTGTTCCCGTGACCAGTGGCGGCGGTGGGGACCAAGGGCTGCTGCTGGGAAGAGGAAGCAGGCTTGTCCACTGAGGCACCTTTCCCAGAAGAAGAAGGCTGCTGGGTCGTGCACGGTCTCTGAAGCGAGATGCAGGCAGGAAGGGGACCTCTCCTGGCCCCAGTGCTTCTCCTTGTCCTCCTCCTTCTTGTGCCGGTGCGAGTCAGATGACGGAAAGGAAGAGGCACTCCACAGCTTCTGCAACTCCTTCTCCATCTATGCCATTTTTTGTTTTAGAAGATGGGTCTCGAGGGCTTTCTGCATGCGTTTCCGTGTGACCTGATTAAAACTCAGGCAGGCCTCAAGAGTCCTCGGTCTTGTGTTCCAGGCCCAGGCAGAAGACGCAGAGGGAATGGTTGTCCTTATGCGGGAGTTGCATGCCTGCAGGAATCGCACTTATTCCTATAAGACTTGGAAGCGACAGAGAAGATGTGCACGAAAATTATTTACTGGAACAGTAAAGAAACTGTAATCGAAAGATACTCATCCAAAATGGTGGTCAAACTGTAGCAACATTCTCAGCGAGGTCCAAAATGCACAGGTCGATGGAAGGAAAGAACTGGAGGGCGAGCTGGGGATGTTGATCACGTGACGTTGGTAGATGGTCCCCCACCACACCCAGCTAGCTAAAGTTTTCCACGTGGTCCTGATGCCAGGACGCAGTCCTAATAGTTATTACCTACTGCAAAGGCCCCCTCGAAGTAAGATTAATACTTACAATGATGTCATACCACTAAATCATTCTCTGAAATAAAGCAGAATGGGTTCCTCTGGAAACCTGAGATATTAATTACAATTTCATTCATTCACAGGACAGGTACACTGCAGATGGGAAACCATGCTTGGCTGCCCCACACTACTCTGGTAATGAACCTCAACTCGGACTTAGAGAAGAAGAAAAAAATAAAAATGCGGCTATGGGGTTGTGGGGGTGGGGGAATGAATTCAATCTTTGTTTCCAGTACATGCAACCCTGGCTTTTGCTCTGCCATCTGTATTCAGACATTTTTTTTGTTTATTTTTGTTTTTTACTGCTTTTGTCTATCCACAAAGTTTTTGATGTCTGGGTCGGGAATAACTAAGGATCACAGAGTGGGACTCTATGTCGCACGATATCCTCGAAGAAGACATACAGGGGATATTAAATGGTCCAACTCAACATATGCTATTTACCGTCAAGAGTGAGGGGGCAGGACCTTAATTCATGAGTGGCAGAGGTACGAGGAAGATATGCAAGACCTGCCCACTCACAAGTGATGATAAATTGCATATACTGAGTCAGACAATTGTATACTCCATTTATATGGCACCTGCTTATTACTTATTACATTTAACTCTGTTGTTTGCTTGAATATTTAACTGTTTCTTTCTAATTTCAACTGATGGATTCAGTCCTGCACTACGCAATTGTGATGTCTTCAGCATTATGAAAGCTGCTCTCTGTCTCAGAATTCCACTGTGGTAATGCTGACCGTCAACATATCAACTTGATTATGACCATACTAACAAGTTAGCGTCAGTCAAGATATAACTTTTATCTGGTCATTTTATCCCACAGCACTGGAGATAAAAGAGGCAAAATAACAAAGTGAGATGTTTGAGTTATAGTCCTGCCACCTCGCACTTGAAGATTATTTGCATATTTCGAGTCCGGCCATGACATTTCCCCCCTATGTATGTGTGATATGTATTGATCTGCAGTGGGATAACCTTTTTTTTTCTCACATATGACAATAACACCCATAACTCGCGAGTGTTATGAAGCACTACTCTCATCGATGGGAATACATTCCATAATGAATGCCACTAAGACCACATTTATTTTTTTTTTATTTTGATTTCTGCTCTTCTCTCAAATCTGCCCCAATCTGCAAGCTCTCTCCAAGACCTAATTACTCACCTCCTCTGGGACTCACTGCCTACCTCTAGTGTCCCCATTTGGGTAGTCATCGGAAATTGGGGGAAGTCCCCCTGGAGTGTCCTTTAGTCCACCATCGTCAAGGAAGGGTGCCATGGTCAATGGTGTAGGGCCTGCAAAGAAAGCTGGCATAATCTTGGGATCAGGGTAGTTTCCTTGTTTCTTCTGCATCCCTGAAGACACCTCCACTATGGGACGTCATGGCTCTGATGTGCAGGGCTAAACATTTCTGTCCTACTAATGCAGCAGTATCCCTCCCATGAGGTCCCCTCAGCTGTACTGCCATCAGTACTATGGTGGGAACTGTGCTGTGTGCTCCCCCCCCCAAAGTGATCCAGGCTCATTCCCCAATCTGAGTCACTAACATAATAAGTGGTAATGCCAACCACTGGGATGGCTTATCCCACAACTTTTCAAAAGCTATTTTAATTTAGCTCTTTGCATGAAAATTGAACTGACTTATGAATTCAGCTGCTTTTTCAGTGTAGCACAAGGTCACTGTGATGTCATCAAGGACCATGAGAGCTGCACTTCCACTGGTTAAAGTATGTTATTACATCACAAACACTGTAAATTAATCTGAAATTTCAACAGTATGTGTGTCATAATAGTTGATTAACACTCTATACATATAGAGTAGAATAATGAATGGGGAGTAGTGTGTATGTCTTTATTTTTTCCCCCCATATCTGAGGTGTGTGATGCCCACAATTCATGCGAGCGTAGGCCAAGTGATTTATATATAGATTTATAAAGTGGGTAGAGAAAATCTTGTGTCCTGATTGGTTGTTAGCCATGCATTAGAAGTGTCTAATGCACGGCTAACAACAAGTGCTGCCCAGCAGGACACAACACTGGACATTCAGCAAATCTTTCTGCCACTAATTAAAACAGTTAGTGACCGCCATTTTTCCCACCCTCCACTTAGTGAGACCTCAACAGAGTGCGCTATGCATTGGCAGACTTTTTTTTTACCTGTCTGTCCAAACACAGTACCTTAAAAAAGGAAACAATTTTTCTTTTTTTTTTTTTTTAATAAATCTGCTCATTCGCTGTCTCACCTCCCGATCAGCTAGCCACTCGCCTCACAGCTGAGGTGCCATTTACTCGCTCCCCATACCACTTGCTCCCTCTCGGCCAGCCAGCCAGCCACTCACTCTCACCGCCTACCTCCATCACTCAATCCCGTGTTTTTTTTTTGTTTCTATGAGACACCACCTCAGCTCTCTTCCGACGTCTCCTCCTCCTCCTGCCTCAACCAGCTGCCTGTCGCCCAACCTACCACCGCTGTGCTCCAGAGCCTGGGCATGCGAACATGAAGCACGGAGAGCCATGCACATCGGGGCAGTGAGTAAACCTTCCCTCTGAATCAGCCAAGCCCTCCCTCTGTTTTTCTCAAGCAAACTCTCCCTCTTCCGTGAATGTCAGGCAGTCTTGCCCTTTTCTCCCCGTCTTTCTTCTTCTCCCCTCTCAGGCAATCAAGGTCTCCAGTCTCTTTTTTTCTGTGGAAACTGACCAGTCTTCCACTCGCTCCCCAATACATACACTGAAAGGAGTTTTTAAAAACAGTTGAGTGGCTGCACATTATACAGAAGCTGCAGCAGTTCTTTTTTCTTCTCTAAACATCACTTACCAGCACATGCTACTGCACTGCCTCTCTCCAGTCTTCTGCTCTACCGAACCCATGCTCACTCGCTCCTTACTTGCTCATTCCGCATCGGAGATGGAAAATATCGATTTTTATTTTTAACCCCCCCCCCTCCAGTTTTATCAATTTCAATTTTCACAGTTGCACAGAATTATGGGTTTTTAAGCATTTATTTCAATTTGTAGTGATTTAATTTTCACTGTTTCAGTTAATGATAGCGAACGCTGAGGAGTTACAAACTGGTAAACACAAACTGTTATCTTCACACGTCAAAATAACAACTTACTTTTCCTATCTGTAAATTTTGATCATCATCGATGGCAATATTTTTTCATCAGTTTGTGTGTGTGTGTGTGTAGTGAAATCGACATTTATCGATTTAAATCTAATACTGCCAAGTCTACTTATATCACACACTGAAGGTGTGTAAAAACAGAACAGTTACATAAGAATTTACAGTAACAGTAGATCTTCAAAAGAATCTCCTCCATTAGGCCACACTTTTGGAACTGAAAGCTGTCAGCATTAGGACCACTTGGAAACTTTCTGCAAGCCGGGGGCTGCCCAAAATGACGTGCAGCATCGATGAATATATGATGTGGGCAGCCCCATCACTCCTCAGTTCCCCGCCAGAGATTAGCCTTGAAGGGTCCTCTAACTGTAAGGAACCAGGAGAGTATACCAGTGCCAGGAATACATGGAGAGGCACAGGACTGGTAACAGGATGCATGGAGTAAGGCTTTAGGCATAGCATCTAATATAACCCTCAATAAATCGAAAGGAGAAAGAGGGAGGGTATGCCATGGCCTAATGGAGGAGATTCTCTTGAAGATCTATGGTTATAGTAAGTTCTTAAGTAACTGTTCTATCTTCATCATGGATGTCTCCTCCACTAGGCCACACCTTTGGAATGACTCCCAAGGAGGATGGCACAGTCTTATATGTAATCCAGACAGAAGGCCTTGCAGTACAGCAAGACCAAACCCACGTCTACAAGAGATGATGCCTAGACTGTAATATTTAGCGTAAGTATGAACACTGCTAGATGTGGCTGCAGCACATATGTCGGCAGCAGGGACATTTTTTAAATAAGCAACAGAAGTTTCCATGCCCCTTTGTGGAGTGACTACAAATAGCACCAGGAAGTACCTTACAGTACTTGCTATAAAAGAATGCAATACAATGTGACAGGCATTGTTTAGACACAGGAGAGCCCTCTTTCCCAGGAGTGAATGAAACAAAAAGCGGAGAGAACTTTCTGTAGTCCTTGGTGCAATCAATACAGTATCTCAGTGTTCTGTGCACTTCTAAAGTATGGAGCAGCACTTCACTTACTGTAGGCTGGCATCCTCAAGATAACAAACAGGAAGGTGTATCATTTGGTTCAGTGCAACTCTGATACCACCTTCAGTAGAAATTTAGGATTTATAAGCAATGAGACTGTGAAAAATCAAATAGGGGGCTCACACATCAAAGCCTGAAGCTTAGAAATCCTCTGAACTGAAGTCATAGCAACTAAAAATAACATTTTCCATTACAGGAAACTAAGTCACAACCTAGGCACAAAAGGAGTCAATGTCAATTTCTCAAGAATGAAATTCAAGTCCGAAGGTGGCATTGGATCATGGATAAGAGGGTTTTATATGAAGAATACTTCTCAGAAACGTACAGGACACTTCTAATTGGGCAACAGCACAACCATCAATGAGGCACAGAAGGCTGACACAGTGGCCAAATGTACCTTAATTCATTGTACCCAATAGCTCTGTATGAAGTCCGAACCTTCCACTGATTCTCCCGATACAAAACGGCCAGCCAGGGTACAATGAGTTAATAGAGGAATACTGCAGACCAGTGTCAGACAGGAAAAGCAAGTACTCCAGCCGAGAATTCACAGGACACGTAGAATGATCCATATCTCAGGAAGCAGCCCAAAGAGTGAAATGCATCCACTTCAGTGAATAAGCATGTCCGGTAGAAAGAAAGCTCGATGGCCACAAGCAAAACATCAGCAACTTTAGAGAATATCCCAAAACATGCAGTGGCTATGTTTTCAGGAGCCATGCATGCAGGTGCAGGGACTTCAGATCTGGATGGACCAGGGACCCCTTGCCCTGTGACAACAGACCCCGACATAGAAGTAGAGGGACAGGACGCTCCACTGCCAGATGCTGAAGGAGTGGAAACCACATCCAGCGAGGCCAGAATGGAGCAATGAGGATAAGAGTGGCACTCTCCACCTGCAGCTTAAGCAGAACCCTCTGTATTACAGGAATGGGGGAGAATGCATACAAGAATTTCCCTTTCCAAGACAGGGACAACGTGTCTCACCACAAAACTTCAGGCCCTGGAGTAAGCGAGCAGAAATGTGGCAGTTTTGCGTTGTTTGGGAACACAAAAAGGTCCAGCTCTGGATGGCCCCATCTTGTGAAAAGGTCGTTTACCACAGAGGTCAGCAGTTCCCATTTGTGAAGCACTGACTGGGACCTGCTTAACCTGTCTTACAAAATATTCTGGAGACCTGGAAGTAACACGGCTGACAGTTAAAGGCCATGAGATACAGCCCAATACCATACTCTCATTCTTTTCCTGAATAAGGGATAGGAGTGAGTGTCCCCTTGCTTGTTGACATCACTGACATTATCTGTCTGGATTACTAGAGAAGCAAGGTAGAGATGATTTTGGAATGCCTGGAGGCTGTACAGGACAGCCCTAATTTCCAAGACATTTATGTACAACTCTGTCTCCACCTTGGTCCATGACCCTTGTGTCTGATAGGGGCTGAGATGAGCACCCCATCAGGAGCCCTAGCATCCATGGTGAGGATTTGTGCAGGAGGTGGTACAAGGAATGGAACACTTTTTAGCAGACTGGCATGCTCCATCCACCATAACAATGCTCTGTGGGCCTGAGCAATCAGTGTCTGCCTGCTGTGGGACAAGAAGACACATCCCTTTTCTGTGTCCAAGACCACCACAATCTACTGCAGTCTTTGGCACAGAGTCAAAACACACACTGGCACATTCAAGGTGATCCCTCCCAAGTCGACAAACAACTGATGTGTTTGGGACAGGGTGTGAAGCAGAGCTTCCCTGGAGCTGGCCTTCAGGAGCCAGTTATCCAGATAAGGGAACGCATACAGGACTTCCCTGTGAAGGGCTGCTGCAATTACTGCCAAGCAGTCTGTAAAAACCCAAGGCACAGAGGATAAGCCAAAGGGCAATATCTTTAACTGATAATGCCTACCCTCCAGCAATAAAGCAGAGGTACTGTCTTGTGAGACTACCTAGTCTTTATATGAAGGTATGTATCCTTCATGCCTAGTGAACAAAGGCAGTCCCTGTTTGTAACAGGGGAATCAGTGCTTGCAGAGACACCATTCAAAACTTTTTGTATTCCATGTATAGGTTGAAGTCTCTGAGGTCTAGCACAGACCTTAGATATCCTGTCATTTTGGGACTTGAAAGTAATTACTTGAACATAAATGGTGCCGCTGAAGTGCTGAATAAATGTGTTGCCGAGATCCAGGATTGGATGAACTCTAACTGACTGAGACTTAACCTGGAGAAGATGGAGATTCTGGTGATTGAGCCGGTTCGCGGGTGTGATGAGGGTGCCTCTGGGACAATAACAGGCTTGGTCCTGGGGTCAGCCCTGTTGATGGCATCCTCTAGGGCGAGAAATCTGGGCATTGTTCTCAATGACAAGTTGACATTTGAGGCTCAGGTGTCGGCTGTCGTCAAAAGTGGTTTTTACCATCTGAGGAATATCGCCCGGATTAAACCCCTAATTCTGCTTGAAGACCTGCCGGCACTGATACATGCCTTTGTGACATCCAGGCTTGACTACTGCAATGCTCTTTACCTCGGGGTCAGTGTTAGTACCCTGTGAGGGTGACAGTCGGGGGGGGGGAGGCATGACAACATCCCAACGCTGTTTTATCCTACTCGCTATTCTTCCCAACGCTATTTCCCCTGCAAAGTTTTTGTGGGGCTGTTTTGCTCACGCTTTTTTGACCAGATACCATTCTATGGCACACTTCTGAAACAGAGTCTGACTCTCCTCCTTTAGAAGGGACAGAATAAAAGCAAAGAGGTGGAGAATGATCTGGAGAGATTTCTAGCACATTCAGAGCATGTCCCCTTGTAATTATCTCCAGAACCCACTCATCCGTAGTGATCTCCTGCCATTGTTTCAGAAGCAGGAAAAGTCTACCCCCACGCTCATCCCTAGAGGTAACAGCTGTGGAGGGGGGGGGGAGAGAGACGGAAAAGAGACAGGCAGAAACAGGAGCGGTAGAGCCACTGGAACTGATTCTTTTGGGTGCTTTTGCATGGGCACCAAGGGGAGGACGACCCAGGAGGGGACCATCACCTCTGCAATGGCCCTGCTGATGGTCAACACAATTACCTTGGGCAGCAGGCCTACCAAAAGAGCTCCTACTATGACCGCTAGTGGGACTGGTGTATGGGGACTTAACAGACCTTAGAGTCATTTTGGAAATCTGAAGGCCACGCAGCATTTCTTCGACATCATAGCCCAACAGTTTGGATCCTTTAAATGCTGAATTCAAAACTGCCTGTTGCACATCAATGGCAACGCCAGCAACTCTGAGCCAAAAATATCTCCTTATGCAAATGCCAGAAGCTCCAGCCCCGGCAGGAGCATCAGAAACCTCATAAGCTGAGTGCTGCAAATATTTCCAACTTCAGTACCAACAGACAACATTGTAAGCAAATCAGTCTTGGCAGAGCCATCAGGCAAAGCCTGAACAGCAATGCGAGCAGCTTTTCCACAGGCTATTCTGGTATTTGATCATATGGGCCTGATATTATTGGATGCTATGATTTCTGTACTTTCATTGTGAAGACTGCTGATACCCTTCCCTGGATTTAAAACTTTTTCTTTCTCTGGGTGACTGGGTGGTGAGAGGAGCTTGCGTCCATATATTTAGTTTATTTATTTATGTTAAAGTTTCATGTTTTAATTTACAGTTTATGATTTATTCTGGCAGTGAGAAGTGCCAAAAATTATCCTATCTCCCTGGTTGTGAGAGGACTGGGGGGGGGGTCTCATTATTTATATGTTTTGTTTATTGTGATTTTTTTTTTTGTTCGGAAAGGTGAGCATTCTTAAACTGTATCCTGTATGCTATTTTTATGATTTCGTTTTCTGATTGTAATTGCTAATTTTGTCAGCGAGCGTGCCAAATTATCCTATTTCCCTGGTTGTGAGAGGACTGGGGTGGGGGGAAAAAAACTTCATTTTACATTTGTTTTGTTTATTTATTTTGTTTGTTTGGGTGGTGAGAGAACCTAAATTGTATTTTCTTTTGTATGTTATGTATGTATGTGGGGGGATTATAGCGGGCTTTGGATTTAAGTATAGGATTGATTTTATTAGTTAACAGGGATCAAGATGGTGTTTTAAATTGTATTATATTAATGTTTGCACATTATTATTATTTTTGGGTGCTGTTGGTTGATAATTTGATTGGGTTTGTTTCTTTGTACTTATTATTTGGTTGTGTAGATGTAGCATGTGCTGGATTTTAACCCCCACAGTTGTGCGCTACTCATCCTCTTCCCTTCATCCTTTTTATTCCCCCCCCTCCAGTTTGAGAACTACTGGCACTGTAGAGCACTGGGTACTATGCGTAGGAGAGGGAGGAGGGAAAGGGGTCACAAACAGAGGAGGATGG
This sequence comes from Neoceratodus forsteri, assembly GCA_016271365.2. NCBI lineage: Eukaryota > Metazoa > Chordata > Ceratodontiformes > Ceratodontidae > Neoceratodus > Neoceratodus forsteri. The sequence continues at coordinate 104,708,683 of CM057453.1, read as the reverse complement.
ATGGGGGGGCACCATATTGGGGTGGTTGGATCCAGAAGGCGCCCTGGGGTGAAATGGAACCCAGATCGTGGTTAACCATGTCTGGTGCCCATACCCAAGGGTACTACCGAATATGGCAGGCAAATGGCCTGGGCGGTGCTGTGCAATGCCAGGTCCATTAAGAATAATGCTGCAATTATTGCTTATCTTGTTGGTACGGTGGACCTGGCTTGCCTCACTGAGACGTGACTGGATGATAATTCAGGCCCCATTTTGGAGGCTATGACTCCAGCCAGGTACTCTGTGATACCCACGAGACTGGATCACGAGAGGTGCGGTCTGTTTCAAGACCGAACTAGGCCTCACGGGGTATTAGTTGAGGAGGTTGAGTCCTTTGAGTGTACAGTAGCAGCAGGTGTAGGCTTTCGAATCACTCTCATCTACCGTCCACCCAATGATGAGAAGCGATTCCTTCAGGAAGTGGCAGACTTTGTCGTCAACATGGCGTTGGAATTGCCCAGATTGATGGTTCTGGGCGATTTCAATACCTGGGTCGACAATGAACTCTCGCAATTTGGTCAACACTTCCTCCAGTTAATAACATCTCTGGGCCTTTCACAGGTGGTTTCCACTGCTACATATAAACATGGACACTCCTTGGACTCAACCGGAGTTCATGGATGTCATGAGGATTATCCAGAGTGTGCACCCTACGTGATGTAGTTTGGACCCTGGACCGACCTCCCTAACTTTGGGTTGTAGTGATATCATCGGTCCAGTCTTTGTGTGGATAGTCTGGTGCTCCCTGGAATCGGGTGAGTTTCCTAGCTCCCTGAAAGAGGCAGTGGTGACACCACTCTTGAAAGAAAGCTACCTTGGACCCAGACTGTTTAGCAAACTACAGACCTATCTCTAATGTACCCTTTGTTGGAAAGGGATTGAAAAAGTAGTGGCAGCTCAACTGGAGGACCATTTGACCATCCATGTACCGAGACAGTGCTGGTTCGGGTGCTCAATGATCTCCTGATAGCGAGAGATCGGAAGAGCCGTTCCATCTTGGTTCTTCTAGATCTTTCCTCAGCTTCTGACACCATGGATCACATAGTGTTGATAGGACGCCTGAGGCATATATGTGGAATATTGGGGATCGTCTTAAGATGGTTCATTTCGTTCCTCACGGGGAGATCACAAAGAGTTGTGTCTGGGGATTTTTCCTCGGATCCAGCAGCTTTGTCGTGTGGGGTGCCTCAGGGTTCCATACTGTCACTCATGTTATTCGCAGTGTATATGCAACCCCGCGAAAAACACTGTAAGAAGGTATGTGCTGAGGTTTCACTGTTACACAGATGATACCAAGCTATACCTTTCTTTGCACCCGACCAGGATGGAGCTCTCTCGGTCTTTAACAACTGTCTGAAAGAAATCCAGGAGTGGATGGATTCTAGCTGGCTGAAGTTTAACTTGGAAAGACAGAGGTACTGGTTGTGGACCAGGTGACAGATGGGGTGGGGGTGGGGTCAGGTGTGAAGTCGCCTTCTGGAATTATTCTTGGTGGCGTTTCTCTCCCAACCTCTGAACGGGTGCGTAACCTGGGGGTGGTTTTTGATGACAGACTGACACTGTAGCCCCAGGTGTCATCTGTCGTCAAGACCTTCTTTTACCATCTTAGGAATATCGCCAGGGTTAGGCATCTGATGACCTTCCAACTTTGGTCCACGCCTTTGTGTCCTTGCGCCTGGACTACTGCAACTCCCTTTATCTAGGGCTTTCAGGGGTTGAAATCAGTCACCTGCAGCTAGTGCAGAACGCAGCAGACCAGCTTTTGATGGGCTCTAGTAGATTGTCACATTACTCCAGTGCTGCGTGAACTGCACTTGCTGCCAATACAGTGGCGGATCACCTTTAAAGTCAGTTTACTGACTTTCAAAGCCCTACATGGTCAGGGTCCAGTCTATCAGAAAGAACTTCTGGTATCCTACTGCCCTAGTCGATCACTCCTCTCGGCCGACAAGGGGCTGCTAGAGATTCCAAGGGTGAATCTGAAATCATCTGGTTCTAGAGCTTTTTCTTATGCTGCTCCCAACCCTTTGGAATTCTCTACCCCGTCGGTTACGGGAGTGCACTTCTGTGGAGGAATTTAAGAAAGGTCTGAAAACTTTTCTCTGGCAAAAAGCCTTCTTGGATAACTGAATTGTTTATCTGATTATGATTCTTTAGTTGTGTTGAGTATTACTGTATTTTATAATGGTTGTTTTTAATTGTTTTAAGTTGTAAGGCACCCTGGAAATAGAAAGGTGCCATATAAATAAAAATTATTATTATATTATAGTTTGCAATCCTAAGGCCCAATGAGGCAAAGGCATATGTATGCTTCCTTATAACACCAAGCCTCCGAGATTCCTTATCAGGAGGTTTTATATGTCTAGAAGCCTAGACCTGTCATGAGCAGCCATGATGACTACAACATCAGTTTCAGACTGGTTAGCATAATAAGGCTTAGGAGATGGGGAAGGATACTGCTCATCAGCCTTTCTAGGGTCTGGAAGCAGTGAGTTAGGTCTATATTATGTAGCAAACATAGCATCCTCTAAAGCAGGATACACAGGTGTAATAATAATAATAATGGAGGGAAAGCAGGGCACACCCAAAAACCCCTTAAGATTCCTCTCAGTGGAATCTTCCTGTTCCACATCAAAGTCCCTGTTGAACTACATTTGCTGCATCATGGCCTGGAAAGAGGAGTCCTCAGGAAGAGACCTTGGGGCATACATCACAGCATCCTTACTACAAGATGAGAGGGTAGAACTAGAATACAGGTTGCTTTCAAACTGCTCCTCACGCTCATATTCCTCCTCCAAATCTTTGAGGTCAAGATTATATTCCATTAAATCATTGTAACCATGAACAATGATTAGGGGGCCAATAACACCATTGGCGGTTGACAGGCAGGAATCGGCAGCATGCTACTGGAATCCATCAACTGGGGTGGGGGGCTGTGCACCTGAAGACCCTGTCAGTGGAACAACTGCCTGCAATGCCAAGCCTGGCAGACTGTGTCAAATAATTTCAGAAAACAACACCAGCACAACCTGGGAGTCGAAAGTGCACTGAACAAGGTCCAAGACTACCTGTGTCGAAAGGTCACAGCCCAGCGATGATGGCGTCATACCGTAAACAGTAGGCATGGCTGCACTTGTGTCTCAACGACAGTTTGGGGGGGCCTTTTGTCAACACCACTAGCACAGACATTGACAAGGACATACATACCTGTTCTCAGTAGTGACTGGGATCTCACTGGCAAAGCAGACTTATCTTTGCCCTTGTGTTTGTACTTATGGGTAGACAAGTAGGAGATTGAAGGTGATGCCCTTTCCTTGCCCATATCTTTTGACTTCAACAACCGTTTCTCGCATGATGAAGGAAAGACAGATTTTTCCTCCTCCATGGCTTTTAATGCTAGGAAATTTTCTAGAGTTTTCTTACAGCATCACCTTGTAGCCTAGTTGATACTCTGGCAAATCTCACAAGCTCTCATGTGAGAAAGGCAGAAACAGCACAAAAAAAGTGTGCGTCTTCCTTGTAAACTTTATAACCGCACTTACAGTATCAAAAAAGGTTCTTTAGATTTTGGCAGCATACAAAGACGATGACAGTAAATGTATAAAAAGCAACAAACAGTAAGGCCTGTTCGATGTTTCAACAGGTTTAACGAGGATGACTGACTGTGGGAAAAAGAACTGAGGAGTAATGGGGCCATCCACATTATATGTGTGTCAGTGCTGCATGTCATTGTGGACAGCCTCAGCTAGCAAAAATATTTTGAGTGGTCCTGATGCTGATGGCTTACAGTTCCAAAGATGCGATCTAACTGAGAGGATCTACTCGAAGATAAAAGTTTTGACTTTTCCCATATTTTGTTTTTCATAATGACATTTTTTCTGCCAGTGACACTGCCTCCCTCCGCTCTTTTTCCATAATATTCACAGCAGTCTAACAATTACCACCATCCAGCTTGGAATCCCGCACAACCCACCGATTTTCTAATGTGAACACTAATTTGGTTTATCCTGATGTTTTTGGTTTTTTTTTATTATTTCAAAACTCAGCCTCTTTTTCCTTCTGTTCTCCACTTCTGTCCACTGGCTAAATAATCAGCTGTTCAACTTGGTAGGCAAAAGCGGACAGCGGAGGGAGTTAGAGGCTGCATAAAAATATATGGGGTTGTGTGGGGGACCTTAATTGTGATATTTTTAAATTGCAGCCGACAACTGTGTCAATGGGGGGGGGGGGAGTAGAGTGGGAGGTGGGTGAATGCACGGTATGCATGCCAGCAACAACGTACGAACAGGTGAGGATAACACCCATAACTCAAAAGTGTTCATATGTAGTTGCTGGCATTCATACTGTGCAGTCACAACTCCCTCCAATCACAGTCAACACAATTATCCGCTGCAATTTAAAAATATACAACTTAACCAGCAGAAGAAGGACTTTTGGTCTATTTAGTCTGTTCAATTGTGGAGCCCCCCGATGCAGAGATTACACTGGGCACCGCCTTCTCTGCTTGCAAACCCCAACCCTACCTTTCCCCCTGTCCCACCCCATTCTTAACTGCCCTCTACCGCCTTCTGATGACTACCTGAGATGGGAGCTTATTCCACCCTGACACCATCCGTTCTGTAAAGAATTGCCTCCTGACCTCCTTCTTGAACCTTCTCTCTGACAGTTTGTTACTTCATCTCCTTGTAGTTTTTATTTTCACTGAGGCGAAAAAGATCCCAGATATCCACCTTGTTTATACCTTTCAGGTACTTGATGGATTTAATCATGCCACCTGTCTCCCTTCTCTTCTCGAGTTGAGTACATATTGAGTTCTCCCAGTCTGTCCTTGTTTGCCCTGTTCTGCTGTACCTGAACCATCTTTGTCGCCCTCCTCTGTACTGCCTCAAGCTGCTCGATATCCTTCCTCAGGTAGAGACTCCAGCATTGAAAACCATAACCCAAGTGCACATGCACCAAGGATCTGTATAGTGGCAGGATAACCTCCTCCCTTCTGCTCATGAACCTTGCAGCAGAACGACCTAGCATTCTGTCTGCCTTGACTGCTGCCTTCCTACACTGCATCATAGACTGCTTTAGGTTGCTGGTAATGGCTGTCTTCATGTACTTTTCCTCCCCTTATATAGTGACCTTGATCCCCACCAGACTGTACTCTGCCCTTGAGTTCTTTCCTTCTATGTGCATGATCTTGCACTTCTTAGCACTGACTCTTAGCTATCAAAAGCCAAATAACCTCTTCAGCTTTGCTAGGTCTTCTTTTAGGTCCTACACCCCTTCATCTATGCCCCCCCCCACACAGAGCTTGGTGTTGTCCTCAAAGAGGCAGATTTTGCCTTCAATGCCATCCTCAGTGTCATTAATAAAACACACTGAACAACACCAGGCCGAGCACTGACCTCTGCGGGATTCCACTGGTAACATCTCTCACCACCACCGCCACCCTTCGAATCCTACCACTGAGTCAATTTGTCATCCACTCTGTTAATTTGCTTCCTGCCCCTAGATTCTCCAGCTTTCTGATCAACCTCTTGTGGGGCACAGAGCTGAAGGCCTTGCTAAATCCAAGTATAAAATGTCAACCACCTGGCCCTTGTCTGTTGCCTTCGTTAACTAGTGAAAAAAGCTGAATAGGTTGGACTGACAGCATCTCCCTGACATGAATCTATGTTGTCTCTTGTCCTCAAACCTATTTGCATCAAGGAACCGACTAGCCTTTCTTTCAGAATGGTTTCCATAAGCTTGCCTACAATGGAGGTCAGACTGTTCAGCCTGTAGTTCCCAGGGTCATCCCTAGGTCCACTCTTGTACAGCGGTACCACATGTGTGGTTTACACTCCTGCATTACCATCCCTGTATCTACTGAACTGCTGAAAAGATCTGCCAGCGGACTCGCCAGTTCCCTCAACACTCCTGGGTGCATGCCATCTGAACCCAGGGACTTGTTCACGTTTAGAGTCAAGAGCCCCTTCCACACCCTGCTGTCTTATCAGCCATGCCCCCCCCCCCAACTCTTCCTCTTCCCCGCCATCCTCCCTTGTGGCACTGATCCATTCTTTTCCTTAGTAAAAGCAGTGTACTAGTAATCGGTCAACACTTCTGCCTTCAACCCACCTTTCCCCCTTAACTTTACTATGCCTACCTTTGTAGCCCTCTTATTGCTGATGTACCTGAAGAAGACTTTCTCTCCCTTCTTGATCCACTTTGCAGTTCCTTCCTAGCCTTGGCCTGCCTGACTTCGCTAGTAGCCTTCCTGGCTTTCTCCAAGTAGGCCCCCTTTATCCTCATCCTTTCGGGACTTCCTATACTTCCTTTACATGGACCTCTTATCCCTCACTGCCTGGCTCAACTTCCTATTGAACTAACCTGGTCTCTTGTCTTGGGAGTTTTTTTCCCCTTCTGAATAAGGCAGGTGTTAGTGGCTGCTGTGATACCTTTTCTGATCACTGTCCACTTTTGATCCACTCCCATATCTTCCTTAATGCTAGCTAGGTGTTCCCTTAATATCTCACCTATCTTACCATAGTCAGCCTTCCTGAAATCCAGCACTCTCATCTTCATGCTTGATCACACATGCCCCCACAATGCAAAGCATCATGGGCTGCATATGCAAATCACCACAGAATGTTATGCTGGTCCAACTTTAAGCAGGATTGCATGGTGCCGAAAGGCCTCTCACACAGTTTGCAAAGGGTGCTAACAGAGACATAGACACGTGTTTAGTCCTGCAGGACTCATCAGTATATAGGGTCCTGGTGGGGACCAGGCTGCAATGTGCTGCTGTGTGACTCTCTCTGCAAGCAAAATTCATAACTGTCTTCCTGCTCTGACCCATGTTTACATAATGAATATGTCATATATTCTTGAGAGCTTGGCCCGGTAGTGCCCTTTAGGGTGACCCTTGCCTCAGTGTTTGCTTGAAGAGGTTCTTTGTCTTTTAAATGGTTTTTATTTTAATGGGTTCACCACAATATATCAAGGCACACTGCCTATAGGGTAGCTGGTCCATCACTTGGGGTGTCAAACAGACGAGGCATACTGATGAGTCCTGGTAGGACGAAACACGTGTCTATGTCTTCTGTTAGCACCCTTTGCAAACTGTGTGAGAGGCCTTTCGGCACCATGCAATTCTGCTTAAAGTTGGACCAGCATAACATTCTGTGGTGATTTGCATATGCAGCCCATGATGCTTTGCATTGTGGGGGCATGTGTGATTTTGTATTTTCATGCTTGATGTTTCCTTCCCCATATCAACTCAGAACCACACCTTTCAGTGGTCACTGTTCCCCAAGGGCTCCTCTGCCTTGATGTCCCTGGCATGTTCCGCATTAGTTAATACCAGGTTCAAAATGTCTCTCTCTCTCGCCAGTTCAGTAACCCCTAAACCAGGAATCCATCATGCTCTGCATCCAGAATCAACCAGCGCCTGGCACGGGCAGGGGATGCGACACTCTAATCCACCCTAGGCAAACCATTCATCTTAAGCAAAGTGAAATCCCCCATTAATACCACCTCACCTCTGTCTGCTGTCATCCTAATCATGGTACCCAACTCTCTCTATCCTTGATCACGTCATAATTAGGTGGTCTGTAAACTACATCTAGCCTTAGTTTCCTTCCTGCTTCCATATAGATCCATACCACACACCGCTTCTACATTCCCTCTCCCCAGCTCCTCTCTAGTGGCAGTAATGTGACTACAGACATGTACAGACTACATGTACAAAAGAAAAGGCCACAAAAGCTTAACACTGCTGTGAAACAAGAACTGGCAGTTCATTGCGCCAGTTTTGACTGATAACATCAAAACTGTCTATACAAGTCTTAACGTATACAATTGACGTGAATGTTAGACATCTGTAATTGAATCTGTAAGTTTTTACCTATTTCTTTACCTAATTTTATATTGTGTATTTGTTTTTTTGTTGCAGCTTTTAAAATTCCCTTTGTATACAGGAACACCTTTTGTAAATAGGATTAGTCCTAATGGTGTAGTCCTGCCATCTAAATCCTGTTAAAAATAAAGCTTTTTACTACTACTAATGTGCTCCCTGACATACAGTGCCATCCCCACTTCTCTTTCTCCCTGTCCCATCTAGAGAGGGTGTGTACCAGGGAATGGAGAGGTTCCAGTCATGGTTTGGGGGTAGCCAAGGTCTTAGTGACTGCCACCAGACCAACCTTCCCTCTGCCATTGTGGACTGCAGGCCATCTATTTTGTTCCTGAAACTTCTTGTGTTCAAGGACACTACTCCTGATTCCCTTCTTTCCTTTTCAGCCAAGTGCTTCCCTCATCTGTCCTTCCTTCTTCCCATGGTCCTCCTCCTTGCTTTCGTTTGCCCCTAGCCCCCTTCTAGTCCCCCTACTCTCCCACTTTACTGACCCACCTGTGCTTTTTACCAGGGTGGGGGTGATCACCCTTCCTTTGGAAACTCCACCCAAAGCCCCCTTCTATTCTCCCCTCTTACTGAACACTCTGCGTTTTCGACCTGGGAGGGCCTGGCTGCCCCCAACAGACAGAAAAGTGATGTCACATTCGAAGAGTGTTTCATGGTAGAGCAAGGGCCAGCCAGTAACTGTATATGTATACATATACATACCATATACATATACACCTCAGTCCTTTGTCATATATGTACAGGATTTTTTTATTGAACCTCCCATTGTAAAACCATTAAAACAGAGCAGGCAAAGTGATGACTGTTTATCTGAGGCATGCAACAGCAAGCCACTTCCATTACAGTGTGCTGCCTTTGCTGGAACATTACACTGTGAGTGCATGCATGCGCAGGTGTCTCACTACAAGTTGCTCATATGCAGCTGATATTTATTTATGCCAGTTCAGTGCGGGTTACCTGAAACATTCTGAGCCATTCCTGGAGTCCTGTAGGGGGCTGGATTGATGGTATGCGGCGCCGCTGTTGCCCTTGCCCATTTGCAGCTCTTAGGTCCCCGAAGGTGGTTGGTGTTGCTGAACATGGCACGAGCCCTGTAGTGCTGCAAACAGATGAGTACAAATCGAAAACAAAGTGAATCAGTAAAAACTGAGAAGGAACACCACAAATAGTTTGCTTATTCTCTCTAATTGGGCTGGCGGCATAGCCCAGAGGTTAGAGTAATGAACTATGAATGAGCTTGGTATGTCCAGCAGACCTGGGTTTGATTCCCACAATCTCCATTTGTATATTGTGTGACTCTGAGCAAGTTACTTCACCTCCCCAGTGCTCTTGGGTTGCCCCTAAAAAACGGAAATTACGTACCTACTGTAATTCTGATCTTTCTGTGTATCTTCACCATTCATCACCTTTGGGTACTTGGCCGGAGGTCATGACCCGCAGGAACTTTTGGGATGGGTGGAGTCACGCACCGCCGATTGCCGTCCTCAAACGCCGATGCACTTCGTGGCGCCATGGGCTGGCCATTAGGTGTTGTCGACTCTGCCCTCCCGCCAGTTCTGGTCGCCGTAGAGGTTAGAAAAGGGTTGGGAGGGCGGACAAGGAAGTCCAAGGGACAGACAAAGGAAAAGATATAAAACTAAAAGAAGAAATAAACGATGGAGAGGACAGAAGAAGTTCGAAGACTAAGGGGGATTGCGTAGGGGCCCCAATCTCTGGAAATAGAAAGGAGGAAGGAGGGAGGGAGGGTTAAGGTTTTCCGAAGTAAGAAAAAATTTAGGAGGGGGGGAGACAGGAGAAACATACCCTGTAACCTGACCTGTCTCCAGTTTATATAGGAACTGCAAAGGAGTAGCCAAGAGGCTAAATGCCAGAATTGCAGGCACAGAATTACTGGCAAAACTCCTATAAGCAAAATCTGCTATTCTGGAAGTAAAGACAGGAAACAGGGATATCTCCCCCCTTCAAAGGAGATTTTGGTGCAAGAAACCTAGTTTCTTAAATTAATTGAGGTTATGTCCACAAGACAAGGAAATCAAGGATTGACTGGAAGAAGGAAAGAAAAGGGGGAAACTGCCAAGCCCCACCCCACAGGGGTGGAGCCGAAGCACTGAAGAAGGAGTGCCCCCACTCCCGACCACTCTACCCCAGTTTACCCCACTCCTGACTCACAGAAAGGAGCGGGCACAGAGAGGGAGGGGGACCCAGAGACTGAGGCCTCGGGGGATGGAGGGTGGGATCATGATGAATGGTGAAGATACACAGAAAGATCAGAATTACAGTAGATACATAATTTCCAAATCTTGTCTATGTCAGTCTTCACCAATCATCACCTTTGGTTGAGTGCAGGCCCCCCATAAGGGGCTTATAACCCTAAGGGACTGAGTCCCTTAGCTCTCAGTGGGTGACACACTAAGAGGGAGAACCTTCATGGTTCTGGAGAGGCCCGAGAGTGGGGAGAGTGAGATGGGGACCCCCCCGGAGGGGGTAGGAAGTTGCCCCGACAGATGCCGCCTTACTCTATGGGAGAAGAGATAGGTTTTCTGGTGGGCAGAGTTAATCACCCTATGCCGGGCCAAGGGTTACAACTGGGAAAGACGCAGCCATGTCGTCCGCCTAGTGCAGATCGCTGTCCCTACAACCCTGGTAGCTACCCCATTGGCATCATACGATGTCCTTGCTTGGAGCCTTGCTAGCTCCAGGCCACGTGCAGAGAGTGCAATGGCTTGTCTGGTTTGCTCTGTGTCAGGCATGGACGCAAGGAGCTGACCTAGCCTAGACCACAGGAACCTGTCATAGGTTGCATAGTGGGCCTGATGTGCTGCAGTAGAGAGCAGCAACTATGCCGAGTAGAATGTCCTCCTCCCCCAGAAGTCAGAATCTGAGGAGTCTTGATCTGGGAGCCGGTCACAGTGAGGGGCGCGAAGCCATCAGGAGTGTCCAGTTGCGTCAATCCTGATTGAGGATGAGGCAAGGAACCTGGAGATTTTTGGGGGCACAATACAGGTCTCTGCCAGAAACGCGACACCTCCCAAAAGGGAGCAGGCCAGGGGGACACCATGAGGGTGTCCTCACTGAAATCACCTAGAAAGGTGTGTGCCGAGTGCTCTGGATTGTGTTGAGTGGGAGGGGTGATGTGCAGGTCCTCTAACATTCTCCCGAGGAATCGCTGATATTCAGCGAGATCAGCAGCTGGAGAGATGTGGACAGATGGCTCCTCTCCCTAAAGAGGGGGATGAAGAGTCAGAGGACCTTGAGGGTTCAGAAGCTGGCTGCTCAGGGGGAGGTTGAAAAACCTGTCTGTCCATAGCCCTAACATAAGAGGGAAACTGAGCAGCCTGAGCGCTGAACTGCTCCCAGGAGAGAGGCCCACTAGGACCAAGAATGCCTGGGAGCACAGGAGAATATGGCAGAAGGATGGGGGAAGAGCCGACAACGGGAACCGGCTGACCTCCGCCTGAGCTAGGGAGTGCACCAGGAGCTCTAGGGAAGGAAGGAGCTCCAGAAAACTCCACAGCCAACAGCTGATCAACCAAACTGGAACTGCCTAGACTGCGCCCTGAAGAATCCCCCTGAGGTGACCAGGGCCGTGCAGGTCCAGAAGGACGGTCCCCTACTTCCAAAGAATGGGGCCCTCCCGAGGAAACCAAAAGGGAAGGGCGGAGATCCGCACTACGGCTTCTCCCAGAACCCGAGTGGGCTCTGGAAAAAGGCCGCCAAACAGACTCCATGCCCCTCGACCCCTTGGAATCTGAGAGCGCCCTCCTCCTTGAGAGCGCCAGCCTAGGCAGCTGGCAGCCCTGGCTGGCCCCTGAAGGGGCTATCCAGGGAGCAGCACCCTCCCCTCCCATGTGTGTTCTGATCGGCCACAAAGTTGGGCGATCCAGGCACACCACCTGAGGGGGTACCACCGCCAAGGGGTCAGAGAATTCTCTGAGGCCAGGTTGCAGGGCAATGGTAACCTGTACCACTGCCTGCTGGTCAGAACCCCTGACCCTAGCCCTGGCAGTCACTGTCCGCTCATCAGAGGGGGAGGCTGACTTCGGCCTGTTGAGGACACTAACAGGGTGTCCACGCCAGCAGCCAACTCCAGAGAGCCAGACTGCCCGTCTGACTCAGAATCCGACTCCTCCTCTGAAGAGGTGGAGATCTAAGACCTGTGCCAAACAGTGCGTGGATGCCCGCTGTCATCCCTACTGAACAGGGAATCACAACCAGAGACTGCACCAGAGTCAACTCCGGTGCCCCCCTCCGCACCGTGAACGGTGCCAGAAGAGGACACGGCTCCAACAAAGGCAGCAGCCTCGGAGCAAGAGCCCGTCATGGCACTGTCCCGACCCATGACGCCACAAGCGGCATCAAGACCAGCAACGGCGCAGATGAAGGCTCTGACCACGCCCTTGGTGCCGAGGCCAGAGACCCCCCACAGCACCAACCCACCCCACGGCACTGCAAAAGGCGTTGGGGCAAGAAACAGTCAGGGATAGCACCGTAGAGCCTCCCACGGTGCTGACAATACCATCGGCACCACGAATGGCGCCGACAGCAGCAATGGCGCCAAGCGATGGACCGGAGCCAACAACGGCGCCATCAGGGCCCACAGCGCCATGAACGGCATTGAGGCCCAAGACGGTGCTGACAGACGGCATCGAGGATGGCACCAACCCAGGCCTTCCGAGCCACGGATACGACACCGGGGGAAGCCTTCGCCCCCGAAGGGGCTGCCAAGGCGATGCCTCCTGCCATCTCCCGGGGAGGAGACAGACCAGGCCTCCTGCACCGCAGAAGAGGCCTCTGTCATGCCTAGGCTACAAGAGGCAAGCCCCTCTCTCGGTCCATATAGAACTGGGAGGGACAGGAGGAAGGCAAGAGAACATGGATTGGCCCTAAGAGTACTTTCGCCCACTCAAAAATCGGCGGAGCTCGCCTTCTCCATCGTGCGTAGCATCGACGACCGGTGGTCCATGGAGAAACAGGCATTGCAACAAATCCATGTCGCCAAGCCGGCCAAGAACACGTGAGAGGCAATGGTTGTGCTGGTCGGTAAGTACTTTCGGCCGCAAGGGCACAGTCACATGGGGGGGGTCATCCCATCTTGGAAGTCGTCTTGCCCTCCGACCTAGACATGACCTACGAGAAAGAAACACCAAACTAGACTCGACATCACAAAATAAAATAAAATAATGGGACAATCTTACCAGGTGACGTCGAGTAGGCTAACAGAACTGGCAGGAGACAGGGAGCGGATGGACTGCGGCACGGAGTCGAGAAAGGTGAAAAATTTTAACAGCATAGAAGAGGTAAGCCTCAAAATATTCTTCAGCAAAGCATCCCACAAGGTGACCTCAACAGCGGGAGATGAAGAACTGGCGGGAGGGTGGAGTTGACAACACCTAACGGCCAACCCTCTAGCACCACACCGTGCGTCGGCCTCAAGGGTGGCACCGATGGTGCGTCAACTCCGCCCATCCAAAAAAAAAAGGCTCCTGCTGGGTTATGACCTCCGGCCAAGTACCCAAAGGAGATGAATGGTGAAGACTGACACAGATAAGATCAGGCACTTGTGCCTAGTGGGCTGGTTACCAAAGAATTAAAAAAAAAAATTATTATTTTAGCTCAGCCGATGAACAGTGTCTGGCTTGTATTTGGCAAAAGGTGGCAAATTACTAATCAGATCACATTATTTATCACTAGAATTTGTATTTTTAAAAAAAGAGCTTTTTCTGTACAAAACTCACAGTTTAAAGGAAAACCATCGGCAGAGGTGAAGTCCCAACCGCTGCACAGATAAGGGCTTCACCCCTCTGATCCCTCCTGCAGACACCACATGAAATTATTAGTTTTATTTCTTGACCACTTGTAAAAATAGCCCAAACTTCCGGTGGACCCGGCATTTTAAATATGGTGCTTCTCAACCCCCCAGGCTCTCGCTGGTAACACTGCAAGAAAATGACACTGGTCTGCCCTTCCCTTCCCTTAATAGTGCCCTTATGTATGGATATTTTACAATGTCTGTATCTCCGATGCTCAGTGCTATTTTGACAGAATTTGCCTAATTCCCATGGCAAATTCTGTCAAAATACTTCGCTTCAAACATCGATACAGACATTGTAAAACCCCACATAAGGGCACCATTAAGGAACAGACAGAGCAGTGTCATTTTCACCATGTTACCAGCTAGATCCCCGGGTTGTGGAGCACTGTAGTTAAAATGTCAGGTCCACCAGAGATTTCAGCGATTTTTACGACTAGTCAGGCAATAAAACTATTAACTTCATATGGTGCCTGCATGGGGGATTGGAGAGAGGAAGCCTCGATCTGTGCAGTGGTTGGGGCTTCACCTCTGCCGGTAGAACTCCTTTAATAACCTACTAAAACAATTCCGCACTACCATGCTATCACGGTATTTGCTCTCTTTTTCTCTGGCTGAACGCATCACTTTCCCATTTTAGCATGAAACTCTAAATTCTGGGCATTACAACAACAAACAATTATGAGAATTACAGCAGCAAACATTTTCTACCATACAGATAAAAAAACATTTTGGTGTTTAATGCCACTAGTATTCTGCACCATGGCCACACCAGAATACCATGCACATTCCTATTTTGAATTGCAAGTAGTGCCTTATACTGTATTGCAGCAACTTTCTTCCAATTACTGAAACATCTGTATCTTGCTGGGTGGGACATAGAGCACAAGATCAGCACTTAACTATATGCATTACAAAAGTTGAATCTGAGTTTTATAGATAGGAATCACTTCCATGATTTTTTTTTTTTCAAATGGGATGCACTCAATCTATATGGGTCCAAAAGGGCATTCCGAACCAAAATAGGAATGCGAATCCTTATTAAACACAGGCAGCCTGATAGTCAAAAATGTTTTTCCTGTTCTAAGGCTATAACAAAAACGTTTAGCAAATACAGCATAGGTTTTTATCGTTTCTTACAATATTTCACCAAGATTATTTTAGCAGGTTATCTACGGAAAAGATAACCAAAGTCAACCAATTTGGTGGCCTACCAACACCATTAAGTGCTGCCATATAAACAATGTTCTATCTTCTGCACTTGGAAACGTTTCTAAACGGAACAAGGGTATATTTTAAGTTAACTACTTCAAATTTATAGCCCTAAAAGGGGCTACACAAACACCTACAATTTGTCACCAGATAAAGCCCCAACTGCCCAATACCTGTCTGATTCTATGTATAACACTGCCCTGAGAGCGTCTCAGTAGCCCCTCTCCCCAGGCTGTCTATACTCCCCCTTCTTACAGACCTCACTATGCCCTTGTGTTTATCCCATCCAGGCGTGGATCCTGTCACTGCCTTGGTTCTGACCACCTGCTTGGATTAGCTATTCCATACATGCTCCTCAATGCGCTAGTGATCTTCTCACGCCCAGTCCTGCTAGAAGTGAAGGTGGCTGACCCAGCTGTGTAGTGGCACTGCACTGCTTCCTAGGACACCAAGGTTTAAGTGACAGCCCCAGAATCCCACACTGGGTGGGGGTACATTATGGAGCCAAATCACTCAGCTCCCAAGGATGGCAAGACCTGGCTAGCATTGACACACCCACGCCAGTCAGTCACGGCGGTGTCAGCTGTGAAACCAGCCACTATCATGCCCTCCCCAAGAAAGAATGAAATCATAACAGGCCCAATGGCTGGCTGGCTTTGGGGTAGGAATTAAAAAAATTTGTTAACTATGTATTCTGAAACAGACCACTACATATTAGCCTTGCTGTTTGTTTGAAGATTGAACTGTTTCTCTTTGATTTCAACTGCTGGTTTCAGTGCTGAAATACTGTAGGCAAGTGTGATGTCATCAGCATTGTGAAAGTTGTCCTCTTGATTGATTCAGTACTCCATCATGATGAGATATCAATTATTACAAAACTAACACCAAGACATCATGTTATCTTGCAGTTAGCTTCAAAGATCACTAGTTCTCTCCCTTTTCCCCCCCACTGGTAGTGTAGTAATACGTGTTCATTTTTTTATATATTTTAAACATAGAAACAGGAAATGTCAGCAGAAAGACCACTGATCCTTCCAGTCTGCCCTGTGATACCCTATGTTACTCCAGGATCTACTGTCCAGTCCAGAGTGTTGCCCTAGCCCCCCTACTGCTATCCCCCTGAGTAACTATTAAGCCTTGTACTTGGTCTCAAGTCGTGTTTGAAACCATAATGGCTGCACCCACCACTGCTGCTGGTATGCTGTTCTGCAGCTTAACAACTCTCTCTTTAAAATAAAATGTTCTCATGTTCCTCCTGAATCTCCCCCTCTTCCCCAGCCAACTTCCTCTCATGTCTCCATGTTTTGGATTTACCATTCTTGCTGAATATTTTCTCATAGTCTTCTTTGTTCACCCCTTTCAGGAATTTGAAGGTCTCAATATCGTAGTTTTCCCCTTTCAGTTTCCAGTGCGTTCATGTTCAGAGCCTTATGCCGATCCTCGTAGGATCTGCCCTGCTGGCCCTGAATCATAGTGGTTATCCTAGGCTACACCATCTCCAGCCTGTCTTTGCCCTTCCTTAGCTGGGGACTCCAGAACTGGGCAGTAAGCAGAGTATTCCAGATTTTAAAGTATGCCAATGTCAGTTCAAGATAAACAAAATAACACAAATCTTGACTGTCTAGAGAGGTTTGTTCACAGTGAAAACGGATGGCATCTCTGTAGTTACATGCTGCTTTAACTCTTTAAAGAGCTATTAAACTGCCTGAATTTTTATAAAGTAAATTCTTGCTTTTTATATCTGAAGTACTTTTTCTTTACTATTTTGCTAATTAGAAGATTCGCTACCTGACAATACTAGTTGTGGGTGTGAACAGTACTCCACCTGCAGAGGGACACAACTAGTTCTGTGCCCCGTCATATCTTACCAGCACTGTGACTTCACTGACTGTGACATCACAACTGGCCAAGAGGAACCACTAACCAGCTGCAAGAGTCAGCTGAAATGTCGCAGTCAGTGAGGTCACAATACAGCTAATAAGGAAATGAGGGTGAACATACCTCGATGTGTCAACCTCTAGGTAGAGTTCTGCTCTTCACATCATACGGAATTTTGTCAGGTTGAAAATGTAACAAGCAAAAGGAAAACAATACTTCAGAAATAATGATTAACAACTGGATACTTTTAAAAATTAAAAAAACTGACTGCTAAAAAAATATTTTCTGTCTGCTATTTTTGGAACAGCTAACTCTTAATTACAGTGAATGCCTAAACAAAATTAATAAACCTAAAAGTTCAGGAGTTAGGAGTACAATCCTTTTATAAGAAAACCAATACAGAACAGGACAGATGCACATCAAATTACCTAATTATTTATGACACGACAAATGCCTAGTTTCAAAACAAGTAACCTGATGGTTTAAATAAGATACATTAAGGATACATGCTACAGTAGTAAGAGATACGTCCAGCATGTTCTGTGTATGTCCTTTCAGCAGTAAACCTCAGGTCACTTCTTTTAAATAACACTGCAATGTATTTTTGACATGGATAAACAATGCAGCAGGAATGCAAATGACCCCTGCCATTTAGTCTGTTTGTGAGGTGGGGGCACTTTGGGCTATCGTGCAAAACCATGCAAATTTAAAGCAAACTGAAGCAATACTTCAGTGATGGTCTCTACAAGACGAATGTGCTCCTATTTCTTAGTTTAATGAGCTCCTACTAATCCAAACGAGTTGTTAACCCCTTCACCAACTTAGGCAAACACATGATCCTCAATGAAAAGTAACTGCCAGTGAAGTAAAGAGGCTGCTTCATGGCCTGCCTTAAACTACATGTGGTTTATTGCTCTGCAAGAGGTCCAGAATTTAGGGGCCAGTGCTCAACCACACACCTGCAGTTTTGTCAATCACATTCTGTATTACACTGAACTACATTTTAAATATTACCGCCATTGCCATCTTGAATGTATTAGTGAATTGTAAATGACAAGAATCCAGTTTTCATTTACATGTATTTAGTAATGAAGAACAGAATGACTTGACATTCAAAATGGTTCTGGGAATGTTATGTGAGATTTTGCTGTTATCTGTTTATTACTCTTGACTGGAGTCCCTCTCGGAATAATTTTTTTGAAGGCTGGAAAGAAGTCATGTGCAGAAAAGCAGATGTGTCTCAACAAAATAATATTTTCAGTTACAGTATATTCAATCAATTTATGCACATTCCTTTCTTTTTTTTGGTTCCTTTTTTAAAATATCACAAATTTCTATGATGATCTACAGCGAGTGGGAGGCACACAGCACCTGATCTGTGACAAATATAACCCACAGAGAGAGTGCAATAAACCTGAAGCAGCACAGAGGTGAACAATCCGGAATCCCTCGAGACATGAGAAGGGGGTGTTCAGGATGGCTGCCATGTCAACAACAGCTATTTGTTTACTGATGTGACAGGTCCTGCCCCCTGGCCTAGACAGCTGGGTTTGAATTAGGACAGAATTAGTCCGATTTGTTCATGCTATGCTCTCTTTTGCCAGCAAACTGACAGTTCGGAGGCTTTTCTCACCTGCTAATTATTTCCCTGGCACTATGAACACTTGAGAAAGGCTCCCATTGTTTGTCTTGAAGTTTAACAAGAAAAGTATGCATTTTGTCTTAAACAGTACCACTAACATTTTCTGACTATTCCCAAAATAATTTTGCTTCATTACAGTTATAATGATTTAAATTATTTCTCACAAGCTGTATCTTTTGAACTATTAGGCTTAGAAACCTAAATGAAAGCTTGCAGTCCAAGCAACATGAATAGGTCATAACATTACTACATGACTGTGTCAATATATGATGTTAAAAATAACAGGATTTAAAAAACAAAACAAAACTGAATTTTATATATCCATATATGGTAGACTTAGCAACATCATATAGCAATATATGAATTTAGTGGACTCTAAGCTTTCATTTAAAAAAAAAATTTAAATTCTAGCACTACGGTTCTGAAGTTACCCCATTTTAACACAATTATCTTTTGAAAACTGTTACTTTGGAACCATTAGGGCAAGAACCTTAATTTATTTAAAATGAAAGCTTGGAGTCGGGTCATTAAAAACTACAATGATAGGATTGATTATGTGTCAATGTAATTTTATATGTATTTATACTATTTAAACACATTTCAAGTGAATTATGGATACGTGTTTTTAGTTGTCACACAGCCAATAAACAGCACACATTGTAGCAATACTATTTTTTTGTTTTACATCAACAGACTTTTGATACATAAAATTACACAACAGTTTAATTTTTTTTTTTTTTTTTTTACTTTTTCTGAATTTGGGTAATACTGCTTATTATTTTATTAGAAACTGTGTAGTTTTAAATTTAATTTTCATTCATCCCCATATGCCCTTTATCACACTTCACACGTGTCACTCTCCCTTCCAACGGCACCTACTCTTCCTAGCTTTCTCCGGCTGCCTGCGAAAAGTATATGAAGATAATAAACAGCAGGTAGCCAGTTCAGCTCTAGTTTGTGAGCATACTCTGTGTTACTGCAGCTTAAAAATTAACAAAAAAAAAAAAAAATCTTAATGGGGACAATTTTCTGTGCTTCTGACTTAAACATGATCTTTGCTAAAGAAATGCATCAGCTGACTCATGGCAGAAGAATCTGGCACAGCATTGATTAAAAAGAAATACAAAAACGGCACAGTAGCAGCAATATGTATGTAAAATGTCGACTGTTCTGTATACAGTGTTACAGAGAGAGACAGATTTGTAGAGGTTGAAACTGGAACTGGCCCACCAGACAAATGCTGGTTGATTTTGTATCAGCCTACTAAAAGTTTCTTTTGGCAAGCCCCACTGGCTCATACTGGAAAACATAACATTTCAATAAGTACACCAGTTGGGTCAGTGAATTTTCCCAGTCACTAACCCTTCTGGCTAGTCACTGTGAATTTTAATTTCATCCCCTGTACTTGCATTGCTTGGAAAGACTGTGAAGCAGACATAGTCATGTTGAAAGTGCGAGTGAGGAAGCTCAGTAAGTTAGAAGACTAGATGCCCACTGAAGGGTTGACGAGAGGCGTGGCCTCGTTCTTTACCTTGTGTATTCGGAGCCTTTGCAAGGTTTCTTTCCGGAAGAGAAAGACCGGACCTCGGGGCCATGGTCCAACTTTCTCTTCATCTGAAAGACAAAAAGAAAGACAAATATAAAAAATAAATTAAAAAAAAAAAGATCATCGGATCAAGCGAACTGAGAAATGTGCACATGGTTCAAGACTGCTTCTAGCTGAAGGGGAGTTGAATTCTGTACTATGTCTACACAGAGCACCCATCTGTGCCGGGAGGCTCACTTAACACAGTCAACTTACCATGGACTGATTTGGGACCTTCTAAACTCAAATGTGGGCAGACCATGCTTTAAGCAAAGGATGCAAGATCAACACAGAGTCAACCTCTCCCATTTTAAAGTGGTCAAAATATGAGTGTTTTGCTGAAGTAAGGTGACTGGCTCCCAGGGAGGGTGGGAGGAGGTTACACTACTTTGCCTAACCCCTATTGGCCATCTGTGGAGCAGCACTGACCTGACAGATGAAGGCAGCCGCTAGCTTGCCCTCCCAGCCCAAGAAACGGTGCAGCCATGTTGGGTGGCGACATGGGCAACTTGCCAGGGTATTAAATAGCTGGTACAGCATGGCAAAATGCTACACATATCAGAGGGTAATGCTAACAATTTTCTGAATTGCAAAGCACTATACTGCTAAACACTTTTTTACATTTTTATTTACGTTTACACATTTAAAGCAAATACAAATAACGCTTTTTTAATTTTACTAATCAATTTATACCAAGTGCTATGCATTTTCTCAGCTAATTAGCATGTGTAAAACGTGAATCAATGTTTTTGGCTTATTTAATACCTTGCCAAGTGGGACAAAACATTAACAAAAAGAAATATAATAGATGGTGGGAGGGGGTTGGTTCACAGTGTTCCTTTGGGGCCCTACCCATAAAAAGAGTTGTGCCATGTGCACAGAATGGGACAAACTGTTTGGGGAGAGGGTCCCTAAAATTTAAAAACAAACTGAGTCTGCAACAATATCCCGTAGTAAAACACACATGTATTCGCCCTTCCCCAGCAGGCTACCTTTCAATCGGAGCTGGCCTCCAGTCCTAATTAGAGATTTTATCAGGGTTTGAGTATCATAGTTTGAATGAATTTATCATGCTACATTAATGATCACAATAATTTGTAGCACTTCTAAAATGAAGAGGCACCTTAGGGGATCAGGAATCTTGGCTGCACACACTAAGGACACACTCCCTGAGCAGAGGAGGTAAGAAAGTCAGTTTATCCTAACGTATCATGGTATCAAGAGTTGTACACTGACTGCAGCATGTGCTTTTTCCCTGTGGGAAATATAAAGAAGCATCTCGACATCAAGACATTGTAACATTTATTTGTATTATCGGGGTAACAATCAGCAATAAGAGCACTGTAGCCAAGTGTGGGGCTGGTCCCAATTTGCACTTTGTGAGCAAAAATTTTATTTTATTTTTAATTACGGTGTACCGTACAGGATTCTGAGATCTGTGGTTGTGGCAAATGACAGCTTGGAAGTTAGCAGAAAAGACCTGATACAATCTACTTACTATACCACAGTAAACAGTGAGTAAAAAAAATTTTTTTGCATAGAAAGTGCAAATTGGAACCAACTCCACACTTGAATGTGTGTGTGGGGTGGGGAGTGGGGGTCTCTTAGTGCTGACTATTCCCCTTTAGAAGCTTATGGGCTGCTGCATGTGTACTGCATTCAGTCGCTGCACTACCCGTATCTAGCTCTTTGTCCTGTGAAGGAAGCACTTTGGGATATGCGGTTCATGAAAGGTGCCACTGAAAACCAAATTAATTTCTATTAGGATTTTTTACAGCACAAAAATCTCAAGAGGTGCAGAACAACATGTTCTTTTTTCCCCAGTTTCTGTTAAATCTCCTTCCTCAACTGCCCTTTCATAGGTAATCTCCCAGTCTCTACAGCCACTTACCTGATTTGCAGCCCGCACATACTGCTCCCTGCCCACACTTGCAGTATCTAGTATTGTCAGAGGTGGCGCAGGATCAGAGACCATCACTCACCTGATTGATATTTTTCCTTTTGTGTTTTATACCCCCTTTCCAGAATATCAGCTGCAAGGCCTCAAAGCATCCATGCATCAGCCCACCAACATGGAGCCAGCTAACACTGTCCATCTCACCAATGAGACCCCACTGGGGTGCTTGCTCCTTGTGTGACAGGGACAGAACGATCAATGGACTAATGTATGCCGCTCCAACCCCTGGCTGTCTCACAGGTACAACCCGAGTTCGAAGCACAAAGTCAGGTCGCCAGCATGGCAGGTGGCTTCCCAGCCTTTATGCCATCAAGCAATCCCCCCCCCCCAGCATTACGTTTTTAGGAGAGTGCTTAGGGACAACACCACACTAAAGAGCTTTCTGTAGCTATGTCTTTTGAATAGTCTGGAAATGCAGACTTATAAGAGGAACGACAGAACACTTTAAGAGTCGCATTCTGAAAGAAAAAAAAAAACTTTATTTTGTGTGGAACCAATGGCTAAGAAAGTCATTTTCAAGAGGCTAGGATAAAAGAATGGTACATATCTGGTCCCCTACTCTTCGGATCTAGAAGCATCTAATGCAACTTTGAGGAGTCCTGGAACCATCACTATGGGGTTAGCAAAAGCTCCGTCAAACACAAACTCATTATAACACTTGCACTGAGTGTAGTAACTAGAGGAGACAACACTACCAACTACTATCACATGACTGAGAATTGTTTTCCCTAAAGAGCACTTTTCCTGCTCTTTTGAAACGTTACCCCCCCAAGAAGTATGAAGTACCCTTACCAACCCACCCCAGAAGCATGAAGGACCCTTACCTGCCCCCAAGTCATACAGTGCAAAAAGCAGAGTTATGATGTTCTCAGGATTTTAAAGCATCTATGCCCCCACCCTTTTGTTTTGAGCCTCTATCCTTTTGTAACATCCTTATCCTCCCCCCATGTTTAAAAGGGCACTGAACCCCAATACTGCTACAATTACAGCAGCTGAGTGACGTCAGAGAGTTAAACAGCAAGGGAAGGGTGATCTAGGGCTACAGAGAAACATGCAGAAAGAAAAAAAGTACATGGACTCAGAGAAAAAAGGGGAACTAAATCAAGGAACAAAAGAGGGGTTGCACAAATTGTGCCTATGTTTCTCAACAAATGCCCCCATCCTTTCCATTTTTTCTTGGGAAAATACTGTGTTCCCCTGTTTTGGAAGGGAAGGGATCGTATTTTGGCTCTGTGGAGCTAAGCCTCCGATCCCTTTCCACTTCCTGATACTGCGATCTGCCCATTTTCCTTGATGTCACTATACGGAGAGCACGGCAGCACACTCCACAGACATGAATGGGGCTGTTTTTTTTAAATCCAGTTTTCATACTGTAGATGGCCATCGCAAACAAATCAAGGGCGCTGCTCAACTAACAAGGTATTGCAAACAAATCAAGGGCGCTGCTCAACTAACAAGGTATTGCAAACAAATCAAGGGTGCTGCTCAACTAACAAGGTATTGCAAGCAAATAATGGGCGCTGCTCAACTAACAAGGTATTGCAAGCAAATCAAGGGCGCTGCTCAACTAACAAGGTATTGCAAACAAATCAAGGGCGCTGCTCAACTAACAAGGTATTGCAAACAAATCAAGGGCGCTGCTCAACTAACAAGGTATTGCAAACAAATCAAGGGCACTGCTCAACTAACAAGGTATTGCAAACAAATCAAGGGCGCTTCTCAACTAACAAGGTACTGCAAACAAATCAAGGGCTGCTCAACTAACAAGGTACTCCAAACAAATCAAGAGCTGCTCAACTAACAAGGTACTGCAAACAAATCAAGAAGCGCTGCTCAACTAACAAGGTATTGCAAACAAATCAAAGGCGCTGCTCAACTAACAAGGTACAAACAAATCAAAGCGCTGCTCAACTAACAAGGTATTGCAAACAAATCAAGGGCGCTGCTCAACTAACAAGGTACTGCAAACAAATCAAGGGCGCTGCTCAACTAACAAGGTACTGCAAACAAATCAAGGGCGCTGCTCAACTAACAAGGTATTGCAAACAAATCAAGGGCACTGCTCAACTAACAAGGTACTGCAAACAAATCAAGGGCACTGCTCAACTAACAAGGTATAGCAAACAAATCAAGGGTACTGCTCAGTTAGCAAGGTCCTTGTTAGTTAAGCAGTGCCCTTGATTTGTCTGTGATGGCCATCTACAATATGAAAAACAGATTTTAAAAAACAGCCCCATTCATGTCTATGGGGGGTGGGGGGCACGGAGCAGCATGATGTCCACGCTGCTGCTCTGCTCCACACCTCACTAAGCAAGGACTCTGTTTTTAGCTTTTGAGTCCTTTTCGGTTTCATTTTTGTAGCTCTTGAATGAGACTTGCGTAATTTTTTAACCGGATTTAAAATGATGATCCTGGAGACGGTTATCGCTGGAGAGTAACGTTGATCAGCGAATGCCCTGACGGCCTTGCTACTTTACTAGCTGCTATTCCGAATTGAGAACGGTGAGGTTATTTAGTCCCTTTGCCTTCGAGGAGATGAAGGGACCTGAAATGACATGTGGTGGCCTGGGCTGGATCCCGATGGAAATTTCCCCCTGGAGAGGAGGACTCGATTGTGAAGCAGCACAGAGGAGGACTGGAAGCTTGGCGGCACTTGAAATGTTGATAGGCTAATATTAGCCTTCATAAAGATATGCCAGCGTTGTCACGGGGATGGGGTTACTAGAACTGCTCAGAGGAAAATTCTGAAGTTATTGTGCTTAGAGGAGTGCCTTCTTTGATTTTGTCTTAACAGGTACTTCAGCTGGAGTCGGTACGGGAAGTGGAAGGAAGAGCACTTTGGATTATGGAAAGGCCTCTGAAAAATATATAATGGACTCCTTGAGTAGGAGACCAGGAAAAATTCCCTGGAAAATGACTGTCCGTACAGCACAGCAAATATGAATGATAATAGACAGGAACAATTAGTCTCTGCCTTGGTCACCGGATCTGAGAGTACGTACTTTTGGGGATAAAGGAAAGGAGAATTCATCCACACAGTTTTCCCATGCGGGGTCTACTTTGAACAAACATAGGTTGCTCAAGGTATGGAACACTAAAAATCTTGGTTGTCCAGAGTAAGGTGGATGTTTTTTGTCCCTGGGGAAAAGGATCCCAGAAGGTACGGTATTGTAGGTTCCACTAAACTTTGTTTAAGACAGGTGAGCTGGGTCTTTAATTAAAGATACTGCCACACACCTCTGTAAAAAAGGGACGCTGTTGTTGTGTGACAAATTAATTCCATGAGGCTTGGTATAGCTTATATGTACTCCAGTATTTATTTATTTTGAGCTGTTATTTCGAAGGGCACTGCTCAACTAACTAATTTCGAAACTTTTTCCGAGTGACTAAAGACTGTGTGACTCCTAGATTATTTAGACTTTCTAAAACAGTGTCTTACATAAACTTATTTGTAAACTACATTTTAAAATGTTTATAAATTGTTTAAATGCTTAAGTGTACAGGATCGTTTATATATGTTGTTCATTATTTGATACAAAGTAAGTTTTAGAAATTGTTAAATTGGAGACTGGAACATTAACTGGGAACTTTTATTGCAGGAAAAGGGGTGCTATTTTAATTGAAATCCCAAAGTGACAGAATTTATAGACAAAGAACAGCGAACTATTTGGTAAATGGTAACTGAAAATTGGTTCCCGGTCCTAATATTCATGATACTGGTAAAACAATAATGACTATGATAGAACTCGAGCGGAACAGTGTAACTAATTCATGTTAGCACAACCAAGGACATGACCATGAGAATATCAGTATCGGTATGGCAACTGAATAACAAATTCAGGTCTCCAACTAACTTTTAAGCATAATGAGACCTAACTGGCCTTGTAGCCTAAGAGAAAGGCTTTCCCTCTTGAAAGGGAGCTAATTTATGGGTCTAAAATTTGGTAATAGAGGTGAGGAACTGGAGATATATTTTTTGTTGTTTTGGCTATCCCCCTAGGCTGAAGGTCTGGACTGATGGAGTCCTTAAGTAGTGCGAGGGATGGGTTATGATGTCTGGAACCCCTGTGAGTATCATAAGAAAATTACTTGTCTGATAACAATGTTTCAATCGCAGTGCCATTTGGATTCTGCTGTTTCCTTACACAGTCCTTGTTGTTTCTGGATGTCATTCTATGAAGTGGGAAGTAAGTCTAAAGGATAGACTGCAAATCTGTCACCAGATTTTAACCTGGTTTCTGATTTAGGGGAAAGCTTTGTTAAGTGCCTTCCCCTATGTAACCCCACTCTTAACTGAGCTAATTACTTGGTGAAATGGATATTTTAGCTCTATATGTATAACATTTTATATGAAGATTTATTGTATTTTATGATCTACTGGGTGATTGTAAAATGCTGTCCTGTGTTTTTGTAATGACTTTCTGTTGAATGAATAAACCTAAAACTCTCTCTCTCTCTCTTAATGTCTATGGAGCATGCCGCGGCGCTCTCTGTATAATGACATCAAGGAAAATGGGCAGATCGCATTATCAGGAAGTGGAAAGGGATTGGAGGTTCGGCTCCAGGGAGCCAAAATAGGGGACCATAATAGCTCTGCTTTTTGCACAATATGACTTGGAAGCAGGTAAGAAAAAATTGCTCACCTTAGTAATTATGTTTCTTCTAATGGAGTCTAGCTGTATTCTGACTATTGCAGTTAGCCCCAGCCTTTAAACTGCCCCGGAGAACAAAGGGTTAACTGTCTATGCAGAGCACAGAATGCTGAGCTCGAGCTCGGTTGAGGTCCCTGTCTGGAGCCCTTTGAAATCCAACCGTCAGATTCTTATGAGCAAAAACTCACTAACTATTCTATGTGGAAATTGTAAAATTTTTACTAGCCAACTGGCAACAAAAAGCTTTGGATCCCCAAAGGAAGACACGTCAGGAAACCCAAAACAAAAAAACAATCCAATTGAGAATAAAGATAAAACAAACACCCAAACCAAAAGAAGAGGGTGTAAAAGGAGCACCCCTGAGATGCAACACTGCACCTGCCCACCATTCCAAAACAGGTTCTGAGAGGAGGCGAGGTCAGAATACAGCAAGACTCCATTAGAAGAAACATAATTACTAAGGTGAGTAATTTTTCTTCAAACAACATGAAGTCTTGCTGTATTCTGACTATTACGACTACCAAACCGTACCTCCATGGAGGAGGGACAGAACTTACTTTGGGAATAGGCTCTGAAGTACTGCTGTGCCGAACCTAGCATCACTCCTAGCCTGGATATCTAGAGAGTAATGCTTGGTAAAGGTATGGACTGTTTTCCAGGTGGCTGCTTGACAAATTTCTAAGAGAGAAATATCCCTGGCAGCAGCTGTACCTCTGGTGGAGTGAGCCCTCAGGGTGGAATTTTTCCTAGTTTCTCATAGCAGAACTGTATACAAGATACAATCCACCTGGCAATAGTTCTCTTGGTGGCAGGTTTGCCCTTCCCCACTTCTCCATAAGTGAGGAACAGCTGGAGGGAATCGAACCTGTGACCCTAGGTACGCTCTCTATAGTAGCTAAGGGCCCTTTTAACATCTACACTGTGTAGCCTCCTCTCTCCTGAAGAGGAATGATCAGTGAAGAAAACAGGACGAGACAGACCAGTTCAGGAGAAAATCTGAAACCACTTTGGGCAAGAACCTTCTATGGGTTCTAAGGACCACTTTATCCCTATGAAAGGAGATAAAATCAGGTTCCACTGACAGGGCTTGCAGTTCACTGATACGTCTGGTGGAGGTAATGGCTACTAAAAACACAGTTTTCCAAGTCAAGTACTTAAGCTCTACTGAAGACATAGGCTCAAAGGGAGGTTGCATCAATTGAGCAATACAAACATTTAAATCCCAGGCAGGGGCACGGTCTCTGAATGGAGGATTGGTATGAAGCAATCCTTTGAAAAATTTACAGAACACAGGATGAGATGATAGTGAGGAAGACTTCCCCACTGACAGAAAAGCAGAGACAGCTACAAGTGAACTTTGAGAGTAGCTGGTCTGAGGCCTAGGCCATTAAAATGGACCATATAATCCAGAACTGTAGGCAATTCAGCAGTGTCTGGGGAATTACGCTGCTTAGAACACCAAATGCTGAATCATTTCCATTTGGAGTTATAGGTCTTTCTAGTGGCAGGCTTTCGAGAGGCTTTGAGGATGTCAGACCCCGAGACAAATGCAAATCTGTATACTCTAACTCTTCAAGAGCCATGCCTTGAGATTGAGAGACTGAAGATTGGGGTACCAAATCCTCCCGAGAGGAGGTTACCAGGTTGTAATTCCTGGGAAGATGGACTGCTAGGGACAGTAACAGGGGGTACCAAGGCTGTCGGGCCCAATCTGGAGCAATCAGAATCACTTAGAGGAAAGGGAGGGAAGGCATACAGAAATTTTCCTTCCCAGTTCAGAATCAGAGCATCCAGAGGGACTGTGCCCAAGACTGGGGGTCTGCAACAAAAGAGAGGAAGTTGGTGATTGTCTGGGGCTGCAAAGAGATCCATCTCTGGAGTGCCCCACCTTGAAAAAATCACCTTCAAGACCAGAGGGTCCAGGGACCATTCGTGACGGCCCTGTGAAATCCTGCTCAGTGCATCTGCTAGCACATTGTCCTTCCCCGGAAGGTGGACTGCTATCAGAGAGGTTTGCAGGGAATAAGCCAGGGACCACAACTTCATGGCTTCTGTGCAGAAGGCCGTAGACCGCATGCCTCCCTGCTTGTTGATGTACCACATGGTGGTGGTGGTGTCTGTTCTGACTTGAACCACCTTGTTCTGCACTGACAGAGAAAGCTTGCAGGGCCAGAAAAACTGCCCTGTGTTCCAGGAGATTGATATGGAGAAGAGATTCCTGATGGGACCACAGTCTCTGGGCAGTGAGGGCCCCCAGATGGGCTCCCAAGCCCAGGAGGGAAGCATCCGTGGTAAGGACCACTGAATAAGACTGAGTGGCAAATGGGACCCCTTGCCTTAAACTGTCCTGATCCTGCCACCACTGAAGGGTTTGGATCAGGGTCCGGGTCACTGGGATCAGTTTGGTAAGGGAATCCCTCTTTTGGGACCAAAAGGCCCTCAGATGGAACTGAATGTCCCTCATCTGGAATCTCGCCCCTTGGACCACTGCTGTAGAGGCTGCCATGTAGCCCAACAGCTGGAGGAAATGCCTTGCTGGTCGAGACACCTGAAGGAAGAAGCCAGTTCTATAAAAACTCTTGCCCTTTCCAGGGGAAGAAAGGCTCTTGCTTTGACAGTATCCAGATCTGCCCCTATAAAAGTAAGGAGCTGCACTGGCTCGAGAACTGACTTGGGAAGGTTGAGAAGAAATCCTAGAGAAGTAAGCACTTGCTGGGTCATTTGCAGGTCTGACTTGACTTGGTCTGGGGACTGGCCCACTATGAGCCAGTCGTCCAGATATGAAAAAATGGAAATCTCCTGCCTCCTTAGAAAGGCAACTACTATTGCCAGGCACTTTGTGAAGACCCTTGGGGCTGAAGTTAGGCCCAAGAGCATTGCTCTGAACTGATAGTGGCCTGAGGGCAACTCGAACCTGAGGTACTTTCTGTGGAAGCACCTGATGGGAATGTGAAAATAGGCATCTCTGAGGTCCAGGGAGGCTAGCCAGTCCCTTGACCTTAGAGAGGGAAGGATTATTCCCAGAGTTACCATCTTGAACTTTAGTTTTAAAAGATGTTTGTTTAGGTATCTTAGGTCTAGGATGGGTCGCCACTCCCCTGTCTTTTTTGAGGTAAGGAAGTACCTGGAGTACAGACCTTTGCCCCAGTGTAGGGTAGGTACTCTCTCTATGGCTCTTAAAGCCAGCAGAGATTAAACCTCTGCCTCTAGGGCAAGGGTTTCTGAGAGACCTGCAGGTGGAAAAGATCTGGCTCTCATCTTCGGAAATTTTTTGAAGCTGAGAACCAGTCCCTGGCCTACTACTTCCAGGACCCACTTGGCGGATGTAATAAACATCCAGTCCTGGACGAAGTAAGTTAGCTTGCCCCCTACTGGAATAGGAGAGTCGACCCGGGCAGGCCCATCAGGGTGTCTGCTTGGCAGGGGCCTTAGGCTGAGGAGTGAATGCAGCCCTGCTCATCCCCCTTCTGACTCTCCCTCTGAAGAACCCCCTCTGTGAAAAGGAAGAAGAGGCATGTGGCTGGTAGAAAGGCCTATGAAAAGGCCTGCCCCTGCCCCTAGACTGCTGCCTTTGAGGAGTTGCCTGCCTCTCTTTGGCCTGAGCACTCCTGTAAGTGGTCCTGTACTCATCCATTTTCTTCATGTAATTCTCTGTCTGTTCCCCAAACAGAGAATTACCCACTACAGGAAAATCCATGGCCTTAGCCTGGATATCCTGCGAAAGGCTAGTACATCTGAGCCAAGCCATTCTCCGAAGAGCCACAGATGTAGCCGTGACTCTTGATGACACATCATTGGAGTCCACAGCACCATGAAACTGAACTTTTGATGCCTCAATCCCATCTGCAGCCACTGCCTCCAGTTCCTTGGCTAGCTGGGGGGGAGGCCTGTTTAGCCAGTGCCAGTACAGTATCCCACCTGGACTTCTGGTACCTGGCTGTATAGGCCATATAATTCGCCTGCCTGAGTCCCAAGGAAGATGCCATGTACTGTTTTTTTGCCATGGCATCAATCTTCCTGGAGTCTTTATCTGGGGGGTGTGAAGCCAAGGGAATGTTTGCCTTGTCACAGGCAGCAGCCTGCACTACTCCAACATGGCTGCATTGCTCATATAAAAACTCTGTATCTGAGCCTGATAGTGTGTACCTCTTGTCCATCCTTCTGTCAACAGGGGGTACAGAATTGGGAGACTTCAGGATTTTTTGTGACCATTTCCCAAAGGATTTGTGAAGGGGAATAGACAGTCTTCTGGACTCTGGGATGTCCATCATTTCCACATAATCAGGCTCCTCTTGATCCTCCATTGCCTACTCCATAGGAAGCTGGAGGGTTTCAGCCACTTTTCTGTAAAACAAAAATTGGGAAGGGGACTCACAAAGCCTAGGAGGGGATACACCAGAAGGTCTGTCTGGGGAGATGTCCGATTCCACAGACACATCCAGACTTTCATCATCATCACCATCATCTTCAAACTCCCCCTCCTCCACAAACTCCGGTTCATAAAAATCTTCAGGGGTATAATCTTGAACCGGGGCAACTGACCGAACCGAACCCCTGAGAAAGGTGCGGATCAGTGAACTTAGTGGCGATTACACAATTTGAATCGCTCTGGCTATTTCCCTCGTGATCGAACATGAACCTCTGGATCCGAACCGGTCAATTTTTCTTTGCATTTTCTTTTTGTAGGAACCGACCCCTCAGGATCGGCTCTCCTCTTGCCCGAAGAAGTATCGCTCTGGTCAGAGGGCACTCCTTCTGGTTCGGTCGGAACCGAACCGGGCTGGCCATCTGGGTCAGCGGACTTCTCAGCCTCCTTTTCCCTCAGTCTACCTAGTCTCTTTTCAAGGGTAGATTTAGGAAAATTTTTACAAATTTGGCAGTCTGAATCGAGGTGTTCAAACCCCAGACAATAAACACAGGTGGTGTGGGGGTTGGCCTTAGCAAAGACCTCCCCACACTCACTGCAATGTTGAAACCCAGTGGGCCCGTTTTTTTTCTTGGGTTCCTCAGACATGGCCAACCTAACCAAACTTACCCTTTTTATGGCAACCGCCAGGCAAGACTTCCTTATGGGTTCCTAACCGTGTCACAGGTGTTGGAAAAAAAACGTTCAAAACATTTTTTTTTTTTTTAACCGATAACCACACTCTAAAGTAAAACACAAGGATTCAATACAAATGATCGGTTAGGCCGAATCGATCTAAAACTTTACGATTTCCACACAGAAACAGAACAAAACCTATCTATTACTCACAGTACCACAGACAGAGACTGAACCGACTATGCGGAAATGAATTTGGTAAAAACCAACAACTTAACCGAGACTTTAACCGACTTTCGAATCGAGCTGAAGGAGTGAAGCAGAGTAAAGAATCTGACGGTTGGATTTCAAAGGACTCCAGACAGAGACCTCAACCGAGCTCGGGCTCAGCATTCTATGCTCTGCATAGAAAGTTAACCCTTTGTTCTCCGGGGCAGTTTAAAGGCTGGGGCTAACTGCAATAGTCAGAATACAGCAAGACTTCATGTTGTTTGAAGGAGTTTTATTATTATTTGGTATGAACACCACGAAAGGTGCTATTTATTTATTTTTTTTAATTTAGTTGTTTAACCAGGTATAGCAC
This sequence comes from Neoceratodus forsteri, assembly GCA_016271365.2. Classification (NCBI taxonomy): domain Eukaryota; kingdom Metazoa; phylum Chordata; order Ceratodontiformes; family Ceratodontidae; genus Neoceratodus; species Neoceratodus forsteri. The sequence goes on along the minus strand of CM057453.1, from coordinate 104,676,391 downwards.
ACTACGCTGAAAGCTTTTTTAGAGGAGCGACCTGGGAGCACAAGGAGGTTAAGTGACTTGCTCAGGGTCACACAGTATGCAAGTGGAAGCTGTGGGATTCAAACCCAGGTCTGGTCTGCTGGATGTCACCAAATTTGCAACTCAGAGCCTTAGACCACTGCGCTATACTGCCTCCTATTTAAGAAAAGCAATAGTGCATCTTCAGTCTTTATAAAGCCAGATCACAATTAAATATTAAACAATAAGCATCCTTGTTAAATGCCTTTTCCTAAGTGCTTCCTGCGCTAGGTATTCTCCATTTTCTTCTTAAACTAATCCTGCTCCACTCCCAGTACCCACTGTGGCACTTTTAAATTGGCTGCAATGCTGTGGAAATGGATTGCGATTCCACATCCAACAGGTGTTTTCAGAATTCAAATTTTTGATGTTAAATGTAGAATTTCTAAAATCTGCCCGAAATCTGATGAATCTAATTCTGTTCAACAGATTCCTAACAACCCTAACACCTTTTACTTTATTGTTGTTTGGAAACAACTTTGAGCAACTAGTGCCCTTTTTTCAAAGGTTCCATATTAGGAATGATTTAAGTACAGATGAATTAAAACAGGACCATACATACTCAACACCCAGGGGGACATAATAGAGACCATTAAATATCTCATGGGGGTGAATAAGTTACGGGAAGGAAGCACTTTTCAGAAAAGGTGTACAAGAACGAGGGGGCATGCAATGAAGCTGAGGGTGGGGGGAGTTTAGAAGGGGTGTGAGGAAGTATTTCTTCACTGAGAGGACGGTGGGTGCCTGGAACAATTTTCCAGCAGGGGTGGTGGGAGTGAAAACAGTGGTGGGCTTCAAACATGCACTGGATAGGCATAAAGGAAAACAGGTATCAAAGCGGGGGTGGGGGTAGCCCAAGAACAATTAGGGTCTGCTGTGACACAATAGGCAGAGAAAAACAGGGGCAGACTAGGTGGGCCAAGTGGTCCTTATCTGCCGACAAATTCTATGTTTCTATGACATAATACAGAACAAAGTACAGATCAATTATCTACAATTGCAGCATTTCTCTGAATAGTATAGGGGGATTCACCTCAAGAAAGACAGTGCAACTTCCTACAATCTAGAGATGGGGGTTCCACCTCCTAAACTTTTCCACTTTAACCACTGCCTAAACATAGTTTTCTTTTTAATGGATGCTCAAATGTCTAGTATAGCTAATGGCCTTATGATGAGACCAGGTGGCACTGAACTGACACAGAGTGTCTACATGGGTGGTGGTGGTGTGGTCCATACCTCTCAAGCCTCCTGTTCTACTGTTCAGTAGCTGTATGTCCCACATTTTGCATCAAGATTTGAAAGCAAACAGTTACAGCTCTGGGGTGCTCAGTGTACAGCAAACTGCTAACATGATAGCATACATTTCCCCACTGTTAAGGGATTCTATAAGGTGACATGTCCCACAATCCCGCAACTTTTGTGCATCATTTTATCAATGCTGCTCTTTACGTACTGTATCCAACGAGACATACCAATAAAGACGCAGGTTGTAAATCAGCATACATTTCCCCCCAGCGATTATCAGCTGAAACAGGAGGGAAAATGATCTGTCCCACACAGTTCATTAGATCTTACTTTGTCTCTTTTTCAACACTGCTGTTTTCCACCTCAACCAATGTCCTCAGAAGCACAGTGTCCCAGATTTAAATGATGGAAGGTTAAGAGGTTCAGGGAGGATGCAGACAGCTGAAACAGGAGGGGGGAGCTAAATTTCAATTTAACCATAATGTACAAGTGGGAAATGGAACACCATTCATTTAGTGTATGCTGCACAAAGACATGCAGGCAAACTCAGTGTAAGCAACCACTAAAAAAATACACAAAAATCAGTACTATTTAATTGGCTTGCCATGTCAGTGACTGTAATTTTCTTTCTGTTTGCAAATAAAATAGACATCCTTTTTGAGGCCCCAAAAAAAAAAAAAACCAACAACTCACAGGCATGTGAGCTGCATCATAGAAAGACGGAGCATATCTTAGCAGCTCACTGGCTGAATCAATGTCTCAATATCTCGGTATTCCATTACACATGGGCACTGACAACCATCATCCAGGATCAACTTGAAAACTAGATGTTAGGCCTAAATGTGGATTTCTTGGCATATAAATTTCTAAATAAATATATTATCAATATCCGTCACATCCCAGCACTAGTGACCCATTTTATAATCACGATTCAAAAACCGAAGTAATGCAATCCAGCCTTCTGGCTGACTGGGACCCTTGTGAATAACACAAGGTATCCAGGTGGGTCATGTGCACCCTGCCGGTGCTTGATGTAGATGCACATGCATGGGAGCCAGTAGAGTTGTTTTTTTTTTTATTAGGTAAAGTGCCCTTGCGCATAAGAGTGTTAAGACAACTCTAGTAGGGGGGGATTGATTGATAATCCTCCCCAAGACAAATCACATGAGCCAAACCTGGGTGGTGAGATTACTCCACAGTAATCGCCCCCTTTCTGATCACATTTTAACAAATACCGCCTTACAATACACTCCAGGTTTTGTGTCACACTTCTTCTGGGTAAAGGTACTCTTGCTTCACTTCATGCTCCACAGCCCACCCAAGGCATGATGTTATCTCTTATATCACACCTGTCAATTCTGAAACAGGAGGCAATAAACACAGGATAAGGTGCTCAACTGTTCTAGTGGGGTACCGCCAGCAAATTCCCTTTTTGGACCCCTTCACAGCTGTGAAATTCTCCTCAATAACTGGTCATCTGTCCTTGCTTTAGACTTATTTACATCAGTGACACAATTTCTGAGCCTCTGTTTTAAAAGATGAAAAGCTAACACCAGGCATACACTTCATGTACAACAGGTATGAAGAGACTGCTGGTGCACTGACTCAAGACAAGTGCTCAGGCATGCATGCCAACTCAGTTACTGCTATCAGAACTCTGAAAGCACCAGGAAAAAAAAAACCTCCACTGCAGGCCACTCCTGTCAATTTTCTCACATTCCAAGTATTTTTTTCCTACACAGTAGTTTCACTTAATCTGTGGTGGCCTCTCGCAGCCTGTCTCTGTTCCCAAAGCAATTACCTCACTGCAAAAGCAGTTTGGCTTCAACGGCCACAAAGTTCACAGAAAAAAATGCAGAGGTTATCCTCAGTTTCTCACATTATGGCCTGGGAAAAGGTAACCCAAGAGCATGGAAGGCAGGCTCCCCTGGTCTGCAAACCAAGGTAATCAGTCACCACATGCTTTATGCCCCAGGTCTCACATGGGAAAAACATGCTAACAGGACTGATGCTTTCAGGGTGGTGGAGAAAGACACTACTGGAAGCCGACATCTCGCACCTCTAGCCCAGCCTAGCTGGGTAGGTGGCTGTGAAAAACATGATTGGAAACAAGTTGCCCAGTGTACCGTACATCTGCTACACACGGAAGTAAAGCGGGGAATATCCCAGTTAAAGCTCAGCCCTGTCTGGCACAGGGACTTGCCAAATTTCTTACACAAGCAAATGCTTCAAACCTCACTTGAAAATTAAGCCCTTTACATGTTTTTGTCCCCAACCCAACTGGAAATTCTGATTCTAGGGATGGAATTTATGAGGCAGTACAGTGGTCTGGCTTATTAAATCATTTCTGACTGAAGTCAAGTTTTACAAGACAGTTTCTTTCTGGATGGCAGAGCGCTGCACCTTGGAAGGATTTTACAGCTCACAAATTAATTTACCCGGCACAGGACACAGAGCCTTTTCATTAAAGGCATTCAGACACATTTTGTTTCTCAAGGTAGTTACCAACTCTCAAGTAGCCAAAATGGAATTCCAGGAAGCTAAAATATATTTTACCAAATTTTTTTATTTTATTTCACTGTTAAGTTTAGTTGACTGTCACACTAACCAATAAGTGAGATCTGAGCTGCAAAGTTGAACTCTGTTCTGAGATGGCAAACTGAACTTTGATCAGGGTCTGATCACCATTTTAGAGCCTTTGTAGAGAGTACAGATCAGGAGGGATAAAGGTTTTACTCGGGTCTCAGACAGAGCCACTGGTTCCTCCAGTTACACTGCACACAAAGTAGCACAGCTGGAAGCCCTAACCAAAGTCAAACAATCCCAGGTTGAAGTAATCGGTCCAGTAGTGGCTCCTCTGTTCGTTTCTAGGGCATGGAGGGGAACACAACAACTGGTGGCCAGGGCACACTATTTTTTAATCAGAGCATGTGCCTGGTGTTGAGCCACTACTGAATTGGTCTGCAATACTACAGTCTACAAAACTGCCCCAAGGTGTTCAAAACTTCAGAAGGTTACTGTTTGTATAGCCATAGTAGCAAATGCCTGCATGGCTAATCAGCACTGCAATGCTGAATGCCAAACAATGTGAGTGAAGCTGTCTCTCAAGGTAGGTGACTTGGCAGCTACGTGTCTTCAGGTAATACCTAAGCTTAAGAAGATTCCTACACAGACCTGAGTGCTCGGGTACTGAAACTTACACGCTGGTCAAATAAAAGGTACTGCATCAGCTACTTTGATCTAGTTGTGCTTCCTGTGACTACAGAATAAATGCACCTTATAGAAGTCTCGGAGATGTAAGCTGTGTGCTCTGTAATGCTGTAGACATAAGTTGCTGCTTCTCAGCATTAGCTAAGAGGGCTCCGAAAGTCACCCTAAATCACAGGAAAGAGTTGGAGGCACAGAATTCCCCAAATGTAACCCAACAGCTGCTTGATGCAGCACTGCTTGAAGCTGTTTAAAAAGGCATCAGGATCTTCAACAACAGCAAAAAAAAACACAATGATGTAGACATTCACCAACAATTCCCCTCTGGTCTCTTTACACAACCTTTTGATAAGCTTTAAGCAGCTTCATTTAACAGTTTTAATAATAGATGGGGAAACCTCTTACTGGGAGGTAAATCACTGTATCACACCACCACTGACATCTCCTGCATTTTCCCCAGTGCAGGGCTGGAGGCATCTCATCATGTCTTCCATTAATTAATATTTGCCTTCGTTCACTGAATGGCAGCGGAGGAGAGAGGAATGCCATACAACTGCTTACCCTCTTGTGCCCTTCCCTGAATAAATAAATAAAAGACTACTGCTGCAGCCATCACAAACACAATTCAGTCTGCCATCCGGAATGCACACCAATAACAAACAACAGATTACTTACTTTATAAAAAATCATTTTTAAAGTGCCGTAGAAACCCATCTTTTTTTCTTCAGTGCAGCAGCCCGGAACCCCCGTATGTCTGCCTGCTTGGTTGTCTCTTACACTGTAATACTCCTTCAGGTAGGTACCACACAGTGTCTAATGTGGACATGCTCGGGCACGTCAGGGAACTGCAGATCAGCAGCACAACCAGCAGCCAAACTCCACTGCCACAGCAAAGGAGGCTAACTAGCAGAGCAGTTCTCACCACACTCAAGCTCGACCAAGAGGAGCACAGGGGAATAACTGAAGGAAGGTGGTAGTGCTGCGGGGGTGGGGGGAGGAGGTAGTGAGCAGGGAAAAGTCTATGCTCCTGTCAGAGATTTCAATGAACACAATCCAAGCCCTGTAACAGAGACAGATCAGATTACATCTTCCCCAGCCCTGGGAATCAGAATGGTGCAGTCCAAGCTCTAGCAATGCAAGCTGCACATCAATTAGAGGGAGCACAACTCCAGGGTGGGCAGAGAGCAAGAAGGGAGGGCAGAAAATGAGACAGTTCCCCTTCATTTGTCTGATCATTGCTAGGAAAACAATAAAAACAAAACAAAAACAAACTGCTACCTTCGTTCACCCCCAACCCAAAACAATCTCAGTAGGCAGGTGGAATTTTCACAAACCCACCCGCCTGTTACGGGCTACATACTTCAGGACTGTTCAATTTGAGCAATCGAGCAGATTTCCCCTCATTAAAATCACAACCCTGAAGCTGGATGACTGGATTCCAACTACAGCCTTGAGCACTACATGAACACCGTTTTATAGCAGCGTGAGCTGAAGTTTTGAACCGTTGGCAAAGTCCTGACAATCTGGGATGCTTCTGCTGCACATGAATTTTTCTGCCTGATTCTACTAGGCATAATATTATTATTTATTTAGTTTTTGTTGTAATAACATGGCATCATGTTACAGTGTTTGTTAGGTGGCCACTTTAGCCACCAATTCAAAATCTTACTAGCCAAAGTAAAATCTCAAGAACTAAAATATCTGGGTCTGTTTGGTGCAGCTGTCTGAATTTGCAAAATGAAGCAAAATGTAGAGAAAAAAGAGAATTGCCTCTATGGCAACTTGGCAATATTCCCAATGAACAAAAGAAACTTCAGGACCTAATGGTGGCATCTGTAAGTTATGTATTTACTGCTAACTGTTGATGTTCCAGAATATCTTGGTGGCACAAGGATCCCCACGAAAGCAAAGCTTTTACCAGGGGGTCAGCCACAGCTACTAGGCATGGCACCTGTGCACCCCCCACCTGTACTGTGCGCCAGCCAATAACCGTTGCCGGCCGCCTCATTAACCTCAGTTCTGTTCGCTAGGACAGAAACAAAGTGGGGAAGAAAGAAGAGAGGGCTAAGAATTTTCCTAGCCCAAAGGGATGGGCAAAGGATACTGGAAATATGACAAAATAAAACCCCTACCATCAACCTTTAAATAAAGAAAAAAAGGCACATTAGGTGGCACCAGAGGTAGCTGGATATGGAATACGAGCCTCAACACCGCTTGCCACACAGCAGATGGGTAGAGATTTCTAAGGCAGTAGTCCTGAAGTATGTGGCTGTGGCAGAAAAGCAAGAGGGGATGCCCCAAACTGGTACCCCCTTGCAATTAATTACGCCCAATGTACCAACATAGGAATGAATCACATAAGACTCCTGGAAAATAAAACCCCATACTACCTGATGGAGGACTGACTGAAAATCTAGTCAAAATACATCTCCCAGGGAAAAATAGGAGGAATCTTGATTGCAGGTGGAACCGTAAGGTCAACCAGTCCCAAAAGAGTCAAGATGTGTTCACCTCTCCAGGCACCCCTTACAGTAGTGGGCTAAAAGCCCAGCTGGCTTAAGGAGAAGAAAAAGCAGGGCACACACACGGAAAAAAAAAGATCATCTGACATAGTCAGAAGAAGAAAACATCAGCAAAAAAGACCTGCTTCTTCTGAAACAACGTGGATAAAACCCGTGTAAGAGCTAGTGTACTTGATCCAGTCCACTGCACAGCACAGTTTCACAGACATTGCAAATGCAAGTGCAGGTGGAGTTAGACTGGATAGTGCCCAGAAGCAAAGAGCACATTTAGCAACTAATAGGGATACACCCTAGGAAAGTGCTACACCCTGGGTGCACGGAGAATGAGTACAAGAAAGAAAAAAGAAGGAAGCTGCCTTCTCTTAACTTCTTTTTTTTGGTTGTTATGAGGGCCCAAAAAGAAACCCTCACCCCAGTTTTGAGTGTTTTTTTTGGGGGGGGGAGTGGAAATCCAGCAATGGGTACCAAACCCCCCTTTTTATGTTAACAAAACAAATGCTGTACTCCATAGGTGGTACAGCTGGGGAGATGCCATAGCACTAGATGACATCGGCCAGCATTATCAGGGTGAGCTGCCCAGAGGCCCTGGCTCTGTTAGAGATGGGGATGGTGGGTGGGTGGTTGTGGTAATCTATAGTGAAGATATTCTGGAAGATTAACAGTTATGGCAAGTATGTGGCTTTCATATCTTCCAAGAATCAATCTTTACCACTGATTCCCACTTATGGGTTAAGTACCAAGTTTTTCCTTCTTTTCTAAGGGAGACACTGGCTCATCCAGAGGGTAACAGACACCCTCAGCATCAGCCCTCTGCGTGGGGGAGAACACGTGTGAGCAGGGACTCTTTACAGGTCTGGAGAGACCGAAGACTAGTCAAGGCCAGGCAGGGGCTCCTCTAGTACAGGAGCAGGAAGGCTCCTCAACAGTTCCTGCCTGACTATGAGGAAAAGAAATGAGTCCTCTGGAAGTGCGAGTTAAACACCTTGAGCCAGGCCAAAGGTGCCAGTCTGGGGAGATGAAGCTATACCATCTGCCTAATGCAGTCTGCGGTTCCTACCAGTCTGGAGGCCACCTTGTTGGCGTCGTAAAGATGCTCTTGACTAGTGCTGTACTACCTTCAGACCCTGGGTAGAAAGGTAAATGGCTGCCTGACTGTCTTGCTTGGTGGCAAAGCAGCTAACAGGCTGTATAGCTACAACCACAAGCGTTGGTTATAGGTCACTGTATGTGCCTGACGTGCGGAGATGTACATTAGATTGCATGCCGAGGAAAAAGCCTTCCTCCCAAGAGCGTCCACCTGGGCAATATCTAACTCAGGTCGTCACATGAGAGACAGTGTGATCCCAATGGGGTCTGCAGTAGTTCAAGACCCAAGAAGGGGTGAAGCACTTCATCTGTGGACCCTGTGGGTGCCCAATACGATGTGAGAAGGCCCCTGGGGATGATTGATTGAAAAGGGAATGCCTCCACACTGCCCTAGATGCTTCCTCCATGGCGCTAGGCCAAGAAGGAATGACTGTAGTGTTGATTTTGGGAATTCCAGGCAGTCCCATGGCAGGACTACCAGATCTTGCTGTGACATCAAGCGCCTGGATCATCTCCACCAGGAATCGCTGATACAAGGCAAACTCTTCAGCACAAGGAAGGTGGACAGATGATTCGTTGTCCTCACTGCAGGACACTGATGGAGATGAGCCCCGCCTCCAGGCAAGGTTGGTACCATAGGGAAGGGCCTGGACTAGGCCTTGCCTGTCTCTCTGTACCCACATCCATGGCACTGATCCATGCCCAGTGCCGTTCCCACATTAGAGGCCCCCAGAGGCCTATTAAGAGGCATCCTTTCAAGGAATCAAAGAGGCGCCTCTAAAATGGGTTGAGACTCCAGGTCTCCAGGGCCTCATCCTGGACTGCAGAACTGCGTAGGGGGTCTCGACAGAGGACAGGGCCTAGCAGAGTCACTCTAAGGGTATCCTCCTACATCCGAGGAGTGACCCAATGAATGCCCACGGGGGAATCCCCAGTTGTGGACAGCAGAGCCACAGAGGTGCCACAGGACGATTCCGGCCCTCACTGGTGGCAGTGACATCCAGCAACTCCAGAAAAACTCCATCTATAGGCCACCATTGGACCCAGAGTGAGTGCAGTCTCTGGCACCAGGCTCAGGATCGGTGACAGCCTCAGAGACGGGGTCATCCCATCACTATGGCAGGCACCGCCCCTGGACACTGTACTCAGTGCTGACTTCAGTGTTGTGCCTGAAACCATCACCCTTCTTGATGTCGCAAACACCACCAGAGTCAGGGACAACTTCTGGGATGACATCATCATCAGCACCTCAGCTGGAGCTGGACCCAGGACCACCATGGCTGTCAGCGCTTCTGTCACCATGTCCGGAGTCGTCCCCTTTTTTGCCATCACTAGTGACAGCACAGATGGTGACAACATTAGAAGTGCCAACAGTGCAGGCAACGGCCTTGGTGCTGGTCCCTCTCCTCACATCATGAAAGGTGTCACGATGGCGCCAGACAGCATCCTTGGTGTCACCTGATGCATTGTCACTGCGAATGGTGACAACACTAAGGGTGATGCCAGAGGACAACATTGAGATGTCCACTGGTGTAGAGAGAGCGTATAGCTGCTGCCTTGTCACCGAGGACGTCTGCTACTCAGGGCAGGCAGACTGTGGAGAGTTCGCAGTCTACTTCCCAGAAGAAGTCGACTGCTCACGAGACTTATCCAACTGAGTCTCCTATGCCTCAGCACCATGAGGTTGAGGAGAACTAAGTACTTCCACAGAACCAGAAGTCCCGGCAAGAGGCCCAAGGGAAAGACCTAAAGACCCCATCTGGCTCACACATGTGCGAGGCCTGCCCCCAAAGGTGGTGATCATGCGACACCATCTCAATGCACGGTTTGAGGGTATGACAGCTCATGGAGAAGCAGGCATCGCACGCATCCATATTGTGCTCCGGTTCAAGATGGGCCACACAGGTCTGATGCCAGTCTGGAACAGCCATTGGTTTCCCACAGGGACAACAATGCATAATGGGTGGCTGATGGGCTTTCTTCAATGACTTTGGCATCCCAGTAAAATAACAAAGACAAGCGACACCACAAACAAAAAAGGAATTACGGTCATGCAGTAGAAAATAACTGGGGATGAGTCAGACTGAGGTGCTGCACTCCTACGGTGTGTACTTGACGACAGGAAGAACAGAACAAAGGTTAGTGAGGAAGCTGTCCATGGTTATTGACTGGCAAGCGGCACCACATTGGGGGGGGGGGGTTACAGGCACCATGCCCAGTAGCCGTAGCTGGCTCCCGGGAAAAGCTTTGCTCCCGCAGAGTCCCAGTACCTCTGGCCCAGACACATAAGTGCGAATCAATTGTGAAGATTTATTCTTGGAAGATGTAGAGCACTATGCAACAAGCATTACACAAATAGAACACTGTATAATTTGTTTCTTATTCAGCAGTGCTATGAAATTACAGCACCCAGACTTCTGAACTCTCCTAAAACAAAGATGCTTTTTGTTTCCTCTATTGTAAGGGGCCTCACTGGAGACCTAATACCACACTTCGAGAACAGCTCTGAGACAGAGAGATTTTTGATTTTTAAATCCATACAGCACTAAACAATCCATGCATGAGGGGCCACCCAATGGCCCCAGAGGGTGAGCGTTCTGCTTCCCTGCCAGTGACTCGGGTTCAGTAGCAGACCTGGGTTACTGGAATTGGGCGATCAGGCTTAGAGAAGCAGTGCCTGTGGTAGAGTGGGTTTCCAACACTTGCTGCAGCAGTGCCCTGAGGAACCTACTGACTTGTGAGTTGTGGGTACACAAGCTGCTGCTGTGTTTGTGGCTGACTAAAGCTATGAGTGGTGCTGGGGAAGGAGAGTCAAGGGGTCACTGAAATGGCATGAGGATACAACAAGAAATACCCTCACGCTATTAGGATGAAGGTAGCAGGACTCCTAGTCAGCTTTTAAAGCTACAATTAGAGGACACATTATTTCTTACAAAACTTGGTTTTATTTATTTGCTTTTGTCTACTGGATGAGCACACTAGACAGCCAAGTGCCTATTTTCAGGCGCGACCCGGCAGGGTTACAATGGTACAATACACGAACACAAGGCATATACAGGGTTAACATACATTAGGTTCAGGCTCATTATATAACACAAGAATAAGGTACATAGATTAAAGCACTTAAGTAACATACGAATAAGGTACATAGATTACAATTAGACCGAGCACATTGAATAGAGTCATCAGTGAGGTACATGGAAAACTACATGAGGTGGCAAACGGCCGAGTACAGGAACAGGCAATGGGAGACTCCCAATGATCCAGAAGAATACCAAGGTACAAAGCAGCAGGATAAGTCAGAACAGAGTACAAAGAGCATCAGGTAGATTACCAATCAGGATCGGTCACTTCAGGGTAACAGAGCACCAGACAAGGTATGTCAGGTGTCACGGGCTACACCTGCAGGGCAAAGTGCAGGTTGTAGCCATGGACTGGCCGCCCAGTGGTAGATACCAAGTGAAAGCAGCTCAGGTACAAAGACAAGTAGCGGCCGATTTCAGTAAGCCCCATAAGGAGGTTCTGTAGCAGGAATGTGATGGGGATGTGCATGTGCAGACTGGCAGGGTGTTACACAGCTTTGGTGCGAAGGCAAGGAAGGCCTGGTCACCCATTCGAGTGCGGGTTTTTGGACCAGGAGGACCTGAGAGTCACTGGATCTTAGGTGGTAGGGGGAGCTGCAGGAGTGAGGGACAGGGCAAGTGCAGAAGGGGTGGCAGTACAGATGACGTTGTCTAAAAAGTTGCCAAGGATGAAGGTGCGGTGGTACTCCGGTGAGAGCCACTCCAGCCAGGAGTAAAGGTCACATCGACGTCTGAGGTGGGGAGCAAAGAGAGAGCAAAACGGCATACATTGTTGTACGCTGTGTCCCATTTAGAGAGACTGGTTTTAAGGACGTGGGCAAATGATGCAAGGCCATAGCAGAGTCTGGGTAGGAGGGCCCCCCTGGCTAGGGCCAGTCGAGCCATTGGGGTAAGGCACAATTTAGCTCTGTAGGCCAGGCCCAACTTGCAGTTTGTAGCTTTGCAGGTATTGAGGATGTGCAGAGTGAGATCCAGCTGTGGGTCAAACGTTACCCCCAGGTACTTGACTGCTTCTGTAACAGGCAGTGGGCACCCATCAGCTCCTAAGGTTTTTGGAGGAACAGGGCAGGCTTTTAACTTGGCAGAGGAGCAAAAGAGCATGACCAGAGTCTTCTTGAGGTTAATGGAAAAGCTTGTGGTACTTGAGCCAGGACTGGACACGGTTAAAGTCAGAGTTTAACCAGGTGTTTATGGTCTTTGGGTTCCAAGAGCTTACTAGGATGACGAGGTCATCCGCGTGCAGGGTAGAGTTCCAAAAGGCAGAGGCCAAGGGTAACTCATTTATAAAGAGGGAAAACAGGATGGGTCTGAGGACGGAGCCCTGGGGGACACCATAGGTCACTGGATCGGGGTCAGAGAGGGCCTTGTTAAAGTTGGTATACTGCTGCCTACCCGAAAGGTAGTGTGTGAACCAGGCAAGGGCAGGGAGGGAGAAGCCCACAGTCCAAAGAGTGGATCGCAGGAGCGAGTGGTTGACCCAGTCAAAGGCTTTGGAAAGATCTACGAAGATGGCTCCAGTCAGTTTGCCTTGGTCAGTGGTGGACCAGATAGCAGAGGTTAGCATAGTTAAACAAACAAAGTAACATGAAACTTAATTAAATAGAATCTAAAATGAAGACACTCAAAAGAAGCATGAGAAGGAGTTACATAAGCTAAGGAACAGTATTATAACCATAATAATATAGTAAATAATACCAAGATTTACAATATGAAAATACAACTGGATGAAAAAGGAGAAAAATGGCATCTGTTCAGTGAAACCACAGGAAAAATTTTAGCACAAAGAATTAAAAATCAAGAAAATAAAACAGAAATAACCTACATATAATGAAAATAACCACATTCTTCTTCCTTAAATGTTATCAGAAATTATATAGTTCAGAGTGGAATCCTACGCAGGAAGAACTGAATTATTATTATAAATTCTGCCCTCCTCCAACACTTACAGATGAAAACACATTACATCTAACTGCACTTGTATCACAAAAAGAAATAAAAAAAAATACATTACTATCCATGTCTGAAGAAAACTACCCAGGAGAGGATGGATTACTTTAGGATTTTATATATCATTTATGGACACCATGCTTTCACGGTATACTTTTATTTTATCGAAACGCTGTTGCCAGACACCCAAAATCCCGATACCCGGTTGTTCGACAGTTAAATTTTTAAATACATTTACTGGTTTTTTTGCCTGCTGCCTTGTGCCCCAACCCCCCCCCCAACCAGGCATTAATTCCCTAGGAGTGCCCTCCTTTGTTGTGGATTAATGCTTACATGGAATATACTGAAAGAAAAAAGAATTAGATACTGTCTTTATATCACTCGATGAATGTAAAGTATTCAACATGGTAGAATGAACATACTGGTTTCACATATTATCAAAATGGGGTACAGCAACAGAAGGCATTTAGTGGATTAAAACATTGTATAGTAATCTTAAAACTAAAGTTAACAAATTTACAAAAGATTTCAGTTTATATCGTGGACTACAACAAGATTGTCCATTTTCTTCAACCCTATTTGTATTTGCCCTTGAACCCTTACTTAATGACATAAGGACAAATGATACATTTTTGGGGGTCAGGACTCGGGGAGTGGAATCAAAGTTGAAAGCCTATGCGGATAATGTTTTACCAATCCTAAATAATCCATCAAAAAGATTATGTAAGAACAACCACTGACAGGTTTTCGAAAGTATATGGGTATATAATTAATGAAAACAAATCCGAGATCACATTTAATCATCACACTTTGTCAGAAACTTTGTCCATCTTCAAAGCAGTACATAGACATGAAGGCAGAGCTTATTTATTTATTTATTCTTCAGAAAAGACCTTTGAGCAAAATGCTCTTTTTCAAAGGTTCCACGTCAGGACAGGGTACACTTACAATACAACACAACAAATACGATCTGTTCAGGTTAAACATGGGGATGAAGAACAATAAGGAAGGTATAACACTACTGTACATGCGGTTATAAAGTGCAAAAGCAGGAAGAACATGTTCTTAGGAGATTGGAGAATTGGTAGAAGGGAGCGATATGGACAAATTAAATATTTTTGTCTTAAAACAGCAAATTCATTAAAAACATGTACAATATTAATTTCACATCACTTTTGAATGATATCTCTTGCAATTACAAGGTTGGCAAAAACTATCTATGTCAATATGTGGCAAAATGCAGATACTCAAGACATCTGTAATTCCTTCAATGTCATATATGTTTCAAAATATTCTTACCCCTATTCCAGATCTTTGGTTTAAAAATATGGTAAAGTATATCAAGAACTTTATTTGGAACAATCAATCAATCATGCATTTCATGGAACAAACTATTCTTAAGGAGGAAGGCAGACTTGCTTGCCCTGACCCCAAAAGGTATTATTATACATTCAAAATTAAAACAGTTTCAAACTGGGTTTACAATGATAAAATTAATCTCCAAAAGGTGGCTAAGCAATATCAACTCTTTCTCCCTGACCTATCAGGGAGGGTCAAAGCACTTTGGGAGCAGGATTTCGGAACAAGTATCTCAGAAGAGAAGTGGAAAACAGTTTTGCAATCTCATATGGGACTATTACTTTGCAATAAACACAAGGAATCCCAATATAAATTCATTCATCGACTGTTTGGCCCCCCCCCCCAGTCCATAAATTCAATCCAACTATCTCTCTATCGTGCGGGAGGTGCGGCAGAGCCCTGGGTACATACATGCATTATTTTGGGGACTGTCCCATGTTGAGGCAATTCTGGCTGAGTGTGGCACAGGATATTACTGCAATGTCAGGGTGATCAGAGGATGTGGCATCAATCTCCATGCTTTCAACATGGAAGTCTGGGGACAAGAGGGATGGAAGCCAAACCCACGTTGGATTAGGGTCCTTTTAACCTTGGCCAGACAATATATTCTCAATACACAGGTCTCATGTGTTACACTCACAAAATAGCAATGGAAACACTTACTATCCAAACTTTAGCCCTGGGGCATTTGTCCTATCTCTTGAGGAGGACGGAAGAAAGATTTATGGAGAGCTGGAGACCCTGTCCCCCAAGGAAATCCAATTTTTGAAAGAAGGTGCATGCTAAGGGTGAAGGGGTTGGGGGTGGAATAGGATTTGACTGTTTCTAGAATTGTAGAAATAGGTGGTACCAAAATGCCCTGTGTGTGGACATACATATGCACATATCTGTGGAATCTTGATTTCAAAATCATGCATAACATGTTTTTAATGGAATGGACTGGCTATGTGTTTTTGTCTGTAGTCTTAGTGATGTGCACTGAGTTGCATTGTATTGTTTTGTTTTATGAACATCAATAAAAGATACTACACACAAAAAAAATAAATAAAATTAATCGTTTTGGGGAAATAATTTACTGGATGTCAAGCCAACAAAATACACATCAATAAAGAATATTTGGTTCACCGCTACATCATATAATAAGAATAAAAGTGACATTGTACGTAATTTAGCAACTATAACAACAGACTTCCTTAAAAAAAAAAAAAAGGAGGACAAAAAAGCTTTTGAATAATATCCTGTGGAATAATCCTAATCACATGGTATATGGAAAATCAATATATTTCAAATCTTGGGATAAAGCAGGTATACGACGATGGTGTGATTTGACGTTGGATGGCAATTTTCCTAAATAGGAAGAATGTAAACAAAAACATAGTTGAGTCAGAAATAATTTTGTGAAGACATACAGCTTAAAAATCTCTTTATTAAAGAGATCCACCAAATTAAATAAACTCAGCATTTGCACCTGCTATATCGGTGCCTTACCACTGCGAAATGATATTGATGCAGAGATAATCAAAAATCTTGCAATTGTTTAAATGTAGTAGCCCTTGTAAAATTGGCCCCACTGGGTCACTCCGACTTCCCGGTGTAAAGAGCCGCCCACACTCCACCCCCACGCACAGCCACGTTATGATGTAAAGCCAGGGAGAGTGCGGGGACGCGCTCCACTACAGTCTATGGGAAGGAGCTTTCATATTGTTTTTATATATTGTAATGGACATTTGGTGATTAATCAATGGCACCAGTCGACTAACAAGGCCCTTGGTATTCTCTGCTGCATCCAAAATCGTGCCTAATTCTGATGGTTCTTGCAATGCTAGTGAGTTCCCCAGCCTGCCCCGCAGGAAGTGTCTAATCTTAATGTACAGTGACATCCCCCAGGATGAACCCCAATTCTGCAGCATTGTGCAGCACTCTGCAGAATGCTGCAGCGGACCTACTGAATAAAGCAATGTGAGTGCAATGCTAATTAGTCCCTATTATCATTCAGGAACATGTGACACTGCCAGGATAAAGTGAATGCCACAGTTGCTTGCATGGCAAAGGGGACTAACTGCCATTGACATTACATTGCTTTATTTAGTAGGTCTGCTGCAGCATGCTGCAAAGTCTTTTACAAGTGGGTTTCATCCTGGGGGACGCCACTGTATGTGTGAGCGGTATGCCAAATTGCTGCCTCAGTGTTTCAAAAGACATAAAGGTACCCTCGCTAAACACAGGTGCCCCAAAACTTGTATCCCTTGTGCCTCCCACAGTCTGTATCATGGAGCTTTTAAAAAAACAGGGGAACAATGCATTTTGCCAAAGTGGTGTTAAGTATGGTCAGCTGTGTGTCCACTTGTTTAACTTTATTCACTTTGTGCCAAGCTCTTAATATAGACAATACTGGATGGGCAACTATGCACAACCAGTGTGTTCTGCCACAGAGGGGTTCTGATTCCCACTGACCTTGAGAGCGAAGCTCGAGAGGTCCCTGGGAATCAGAACCCCGAGGTGGCAGAGCACACTGGTTGTACATAAAGTTGCTCATCCTATATTTTTTATAGTGTATGGTATTATGTGAAATGTGCCTGCAGCAGTTGTTCTGCTTTCAGAATGAAACTGACTTGTGCAGTCTCTAGAGGTTTCAGAATGCTGTTATACCACAGAAGGGTACAATCACATTCTATGACCTTTGAACTGTGGTGCAACAGCATTTTGAAAGGGATGGAATTCTATACAGAACAATGCTCTACTATACACTATAAGTGTTTTATAATCAGGTTCTCGCTGACACATTCCACATTCTGTACTGTAGAGCTATAGATAAAAGCTTTCAGCTTGGGTGTGCCAGTCCAAGCTTTTACTAGTTTTATTCCTGTGTCCACCATGAGGCCTGTACAAGCCTTGCATCCCAGTGGCCTGTGCTGCCCAATAGTAGTGAAGAAAATGAGGAGCTCCTATCCCTGCCTTGCTTGGTGTTTGTGTCAACAGCTCAAACTTAATTCTTGGTGCCTTCTTGTTCCACATTCATTATGTTGCACAGGCTCTCAACCATTTGAAAAATCTGTTTGTTACATGTACTGGCAAAACTTGGAAGAGAAACAGGAAATTTAGGTAAACTAGCCATTTTCAAAACAATCAATCTACCTAACTGCTGCTGTTTTCTGATGACATTAACTTGGCAAAAAGAGTGGACACTGCAGAGGAAGGGGATGTACTACAGGGGGACCTGCACACATTAGGGGCACAGGCTAAGAAACAGGGGCTTAAGATTTAATGTGAGGAAATGCAACGCTAAGGAATCCAGATTGCACACATACACCCTGTGTAGCGCAAAAGTGGATAGTACAAGCCAGGATAGGATCTGGGGGAACTGTGGACCATACACAGAAGCCAGACACTACAGGCAGTGTGCTGCTGCAGTGAAGAAAAGCAAAAGCAATGCTGCAAAGCATTAGGAGGGGTAAGGAGCAGGTTAAGGGAGGATCACCCCCAAATACAATACCTTGGTTTGACCACACATTTTGTACTGGGTTCAGTTCTGGTAAAATCATTAGAGAAAAGACATGAAAAGGATTTAGCACAGGGTCAAAAATTTGAAAAGTGACTTAGGAGGCAAGAGCTACGAGGAAACTATTAGTATTACGATTAGTTTTATGTTTATAGTTATGTTTCTAGTAACTTATCTGACCAATTGTACCCAAGGACTGCATTTACACACTTTGTATATCAACAAAACTCCTCTGTAAATGAGCCTCAGCTAAAATGGTATGACATCATCCTGGTTTATTGAAATAAATGAAAATTTTTGATTGAGATTGGCATACCCAAATTATTTATCTTGGAAAAAAGGATGAGATAGAACATGAGGCGAGAATAAGATGGGGTGGAGTATACATACATATATTTTTGAGCTGGTAAGCGCAAGCATCAAGAGAGTAGCCCCTTCCCAATGCTTAACCTAAGGGGATAAAATAAGGGGGGCAATTAAAAGGCATTGTTTCACACAGAAGGTGGTTAACGTGCACAGTCTACCCAATGAGGTTGTAGAAACTAGCACTTTTCAGGCCTTCAAAGCAGGAGCAGACAGATTACAGAAGGAGAACAGCACAGAGGGCTATACAGCGTAAGTACGGAAACACTGTGGCTGATAAAACTTGGAGGTGTGCTCATACTCAAATTGGGTATAATCACAGCTGTGCAGCAGGAGTGGCAAACATGATGGATCCAAGTCCCTTCTGCCATCACAAAACTATGTTACTATGATGCTGCCTTCACTGCTGAGGGTCTTGCTAGCCACATTATAACAGTGTCGGTCAAAGGAAAGTAAATACCCTGGCCCCCAATTCACTGTGTCACTTCAGCCATATGTTCTGCAGTGGAGCTCCTAAACTACCACAGCACAATCAGTTTAACTTCTGTGTCAGTTTTCTGTCCAGTACTGGCTAGTGTACCATGTGATGTCATTGATGACATCAGATATTGAGCATGGGGAAGAGTTTCGGCACAAAGATGGGAAAAGAGCCTGGAATTATGGAAAACTAGTATTTTTTAAAATTAGAATTACCAAAAATGGTAATTTCTGTGGCAACACACAAGTCCTAAGGGAAGAGGTCAATTCTGCAGCCACCGAGTCACAGAATTCCAGGAGTGTGGACTACAATCGATCTTTTTGGAAAGACACTTTTCTAATTTAAAGTATTTTGGTTAATGCACTGCACACAAAAAAAGTAAAACCACTGGCTTTTCAGTTCACCAATTTTACAAAAAGGTGTGTGTCTATACAGTATATACTTAGGTTTCCAAGGTTTCATTTGCTGTACTACATTCTGAGGAAAAATAAATATTTAAATTTTCCCTGCTGTAATGCACCGTCCCCCACTCCCACTCTCAACCTTGAAGGGAAAATCATCAAGGATCCTAGCTTGGTAGCCACCAAGTTTAATTCACATTTCTCCTCCACTGCTTCTTCCCTACTCTCCTCCCATCCTCATCCCCTGTCCATTGTTCCCCCTACTGTACCCTCCCCGGCCTCCTTCTCTCTCTGCCCAGTCTCACCTGGCCAAGTGCTAAAAATACTGCAGTCACTCAACCCATCCAAAGGTAAACGTCCATTGGGCCTTGATTCCAAAATGCTCCTGCTCTCAGCACCTGCCATAGCCCACCCGCTAACCTTGCTCTATAAATACAGGTTACTCACCTGTAACAGGAGTTCTAGGAATGGTATATGTTGTTCATCCACACTGTCTGGCAGGTATCCTTGCCGCTTTAAATCTTGCCGGAAGGTCTTCAAGCTGGCTCCTCCCACCCACTCGGGTGGCAAAACTCTCGGCTCACCCATGGCGCCAGATCCAGCGCTGGAAGCTCAGATTGTGCGATCGAGCCGAGGAGGTCGAGGTGGGTTGTGTGGATGAACAACATATACCATTCCTAGAACTCCTGTTACAGGTGAGTAACCTGTATTTCTAGGGACATGGATATGTTGTTCATCCACACTGTCTGGCAGACTCCTAGCAGTTCTCCGGGAGGAGGGAGGCAAGCGCACCCTACTTGGGGGAAGAGACTGGAGAACCGAGGCCCCAAAACCAGCAACCCGGCGTGACTCAAGGTCGATGTGGTAATGGGTGATGAAGGTGTGTGCTGACTTCCAGGTAGCAGCCCTGCAGATTTCCTGGATAGGGATGTCCCTGGAAGCAGCCACCGATGCAGCAGTATGGCGGTGGGAATGAGCTCTTATCCTCTGGGAAGCTCCATGCCGCCAGCTTATAAGCGAGATCTGTGCAGGAGGTGACCCACCTGCTTATCGTCCGCTTGGCTGCAGGTCTACCCGGTGCAGCTTGGCGTGGTGACAAACAGCTGACGAACCTCTCCCCAAATTTCAGCCGTGCTCCTTATAATAAGCGCGCCTTCTAGAGTCCAAAGTATGGAGCCTGTATTCGGCCTCCAGGTGTGACTGGGGTAAAACACTGGCAGAGTCAACACCTGGTTACGGTGAAACTCCGACACCACCTTCGGAAGGAATTTCGGGTGGGGGCACAGGACAACCTTGTCCCTGTGGAAGACCAGGTAAGGAGACTTGATGCAGAGCACCTGGAGTTCTCCCATCCTTCTGGCTGACGTGATAGCCACCAAGAAGGCGGTCTTCCACGACAGGTGAGAGAGTTCACACCTGTGCATTGGTTCGAATGGCTTGCCCGTGAGCTTTGCCAGTACCAGCAGTAAATCCCACGGAGGTGGAGGTTCTTGCACCGGAGGGGAAATGTGATCAAGGCCTTTGAAAAAGCGCCAGACCACCTTCTCCTGCGCCACCGACTGCTCCCCGGCCCGCGCCCGGTAAGCAGAGATGGCTGCCAGGTGCACCCTTAGGCTCGTCGACCTAAGCCCTTGACGAAAGGGACCATAAATAGTCCAAAATGCTTGCCAAAGGACAGGAGGAAGGGTCCAAGCCTTGCCCTGACACAAATGGAAAATCTCTTCCATTTGAAGGCATAGCATTCCTGGTGGAAACTCCTTCACGGGGCGCCTCAACTACATTGAGGACCTCGTCGGGAAGACCCAGGCCTGGAACTCTAGCGCTCAGGAACCAGGCCGTCAGGTGCAGGGATTGAAGGTCCGGATGGAACACCTTCCCTGATTGACTGAGAGCAGGTCCGGAGGCTGGAAGCTGCCTCGGGAGCCTGGAGCTGAGGCTGAGAGTCTGGTACCAGAACTGGCGGGGCCAGTCTGGGGCAATCAGAATCACCTGCGCCTTGTCCCTCCTTGCTTTGAAGCACCTTGGAATCAAGGGAAATGGGGAAAGGCGTAGAAGAGGCCAGGGTCCACAGCCTCGAGAAGGCATCCCCTGCAGCGAGCCCTGCTGAGGGGGCATGGAACAGCCTCAACCGCATTCTCCTGGAGCAAACAGGTCCACCTGAGGTGTGCCCCAATGGGAGAACAGATCTTGTACTACCTCCGGCAGGAGAGACCACTCGTGGGATGCAGCCCCTATCCGGCTCAGGCGTCGGCCAGAGTGTTGGGCTCCTGCCACATGAATGGCTGAGATCCGCCTCCAAGCTGCGCCACGAGTGACCAAATGCGGAGAGCTTCCTTGCATAGAAGCATGGAGCGGCCCCGCCCCTGGCGGTTTAGGTAGTACATGGTCGCGGTATTGTCCGCCTGGACTCGGACCACTTGACCCCGGAGAAACGGAGCAAAGGCGATGAGACAGGCGGACTGCTCGAGCTCCAGCAGGTTGATGTGGCATCGGGACTCCGCGAGGGATCAGAGGCCGTCGCCCGGTGTTTCCAGATGGGCACCCCAACCCATCAGAGAGGCATCGGTCGATAGAGAGACCGTCGGCTCGGGGCGGACAAACGGGATGCCCTCCTGCAGATGAGCTGGAACGGTCCACCACCGGAGAGCGTTCCACATCCCCTGAGTCACCGTCACTAGCTGGTCCAATGGATCGCAGCGTTGTGACCACTGGCTGGCCAGTCCCCACTGAAGGGGGAGCATGTGCCAGCGTGCCCAACGGACCACGCTGGTACAGGCCGCCATGAGACCCAGGAGGCGCAGGAAGTCCCGGGCAGGGCGCGATTGCCCAACCAGAAATGATTGGGCAAAGGAGGTAAGAACCTCGGCCCTGTCCGCCGGGAGCCATGCTCTGGCTCGAAGAGAGGCGAGCTCTGCCCCGATGAACAGAATCACCTGCTTCGGCTCAAGTTCTGACTTGGCCTTGTTGATGAGAAGGCCGATTTGAGAGCAAACCTGGAGGGCCAGATCTCTGGACCGCTCCACCTCCTGTCTGGAGGGGGCCGCTATGAGCCAATCGTCCAGGTAAGGGTACACCCGGACCCCTCAGGGCCGCAGGAAAGCTGTCACCACGGCAATACATTTGGTGAAGACCCTGGGAGCTGGAGACAGGCCGAAGGGCATGGCTCGGAACTCGAAAAGGGATCCCTCTGCTCGAAAGCGAAGGTCTCGATGTGACAGACGGATAGGGCGTGAAAGAATGTGTCCTGCAGGTCCAGAGAGCAGAACCACACGCCGTGTTCCAGGGATGGTATTATCTGAGCCAGAGTGACCATCCTGAAGGTTCGAGACCTTAGGAACTTGTTCAGGTCGTGAAGGTCGAGAATGGGGCGCCAACCCCCATCCGCTTCGGAACCAGGAAGTACCTGGACACAAACCCGGATCTGGGGAGGGTCCATCACCTCCTCCTTGATCACCTCCTTTTGGAGGAGGAGGCGTGTCGCTCTGAGCCGACAGTGAGGCTGCGGACCCCGAGGGGCGACGGCTCTGAAGGGCGGGGCCTGCTTGAATTCTAGAGGCAGGCCTTTTCCCACCACGTCCAGCACCCACCTGTCCGTGGTAATAACGGACCAGGTGGAAAGGAAGTGCCGGAGCCGTCCCCCAACGGGGGGAACCTGGGGTGAGGTGACGGGGTTGGGGAGACACCCCTCAGCCCGTCACTGGGCAGGCTTGGAGGAGGGACAGGCCGAGGGACCTCCTGGGCCTTTACCTCCCTGCTTCCTGTTGGAGGAAGCCCGGGCTTGGGTTTGGGATGCCAAGCCCGAGCCTGCTGGCCCTGACATTGCTGGGCCGGACGTGCCGCGGGCGCAGAAGGACAAAAGGGCTTAGGCTGTGGTTTGCGGCCTTTGTCCTTCTGAGCGGAAGAGACCGAGTCCAAGGTAGCATTGGACTTCTCGATCCTCTGCAGGTGACCTTCCACCCCAGGGCCGAAGAGGTCTGTCCCCAAAAAGGGAACATCCGCCAACTTGTGCTGGGTATCAGTGAAGGTGGATATCCTCAGCCAAACCAACCTTGCATAACCACTGCGGCCGCCACAGACCTGGCACATGAGTCCCCAATGTCTAAAGCAGTCTGGAGCTGCTGTTTGGCCACTGCCTGCCTGGTCCCACACCTGCCTGACCGTGGTCTGCAGATCCAGCGGGAAGATGAGGGCGACCTCATCCAGGAGCCCAACAGGGCATGGGAGAATGTGCCATGAGGGCGGCCGAACTGGCCTGGCGAAGAACCGAGGAGGGCAAGCGTAGACTTTGCCCGGCATAGTCAATTTCTTGGACTCCTTGCCGGAGGTTTATCCACATCCCTAGCGTTCCGCTGGAAAGCGCTGTCAGTAACTAACCCTCGGCTGAGGTGTTCGAAAAAACCGGACAAGGAACCGGTGGGACCGCATACTTCCTAGCCATTCTGGCGAGACGCAGTGCAGGAAGCAGAGGCGCTGCCAGAGCTCAAGGCCGGGCCCTATGGCCTTGGCCACGGAAAAGGCCTCCATTAGGGAATCCCTCGGTCCAGAATCTCCGTGAGGATACCTGGCCCGCATAGAAACGGGTTCGCGCTTCATCCCGGTGGACTCAGAGATGAGCCGAAGCAATCCTAGGAAGGACGAAGGGCTATCGTCCACCGACTGTCCTCCTGAGGACTCCAAGTCCATTCGCTTGGAGAAAAGGGAGGAATCATCCTCGGACTCGGAAGAATCCTCAAAGAGCTGCCTCGGGCCTGAGCCACCCTCCACTGCCAAGGTCGATCGGGAGTGAGGGTGACAGACAGCCTATGGGGCAGTCCCTGAGCCGACCGAGAATTTTTGGTCGGAGCCCCAACTAACGGCTGTGGAGGCGGAGGTTCCACCGGAATCGGTGGGGCAGCTGGTTTTGGCCGAACAACCCCGGCCTGGGAACAGGCTCCTCGGATAAGCGAGGGGTTGTTTGGCGCTCGGTGACAAACCTTAATGGCCAGGGAAGGCGGCGGCGTCTGCTTATTCCGGTCAGAAGGGCTGTTGCCACATGAGTTCCTCATATCTTTGGCGCAACTTGCGCTGAAGCCTCCCTCGTCGAGGAGGAGGAAGGGACGAGGCGGCGTCGCTCAGCAGTGCGAGACCGCCTATGGCAGGCGGATCGGCTGGACCAAAGAAGTCGAGACCGAGAACCTCAGCTTACCCGAGGACGGTGCGAGGAGGTGTCGTGGGGAACCGGCACTCCCCTCGGTTCGGAAGATTCAACCGAAGGCTCCGGAACCGGAGGCACAGACGAGCCAACGGGATCCTCAACTCCCACCGGGGGAACCGGGGAGAGGGGATTCTCGGCTTCTCCTGCCGACAACCTGTCCAACGGGTAGAGAAAAATCTCGACCGCGTCGACGGGAGTCTCGGTCAACTGGCCTGATGGGGACACCGTGAGACCAGTGGCCGAAGCCAAGCAGTCGACCGAAGTCGACGGCCGACAACTCAGGGAGAGGGATCTTTCCCGCTCCCAAGAGCGTCGACGGTGAGACTTACCCTTGTCTCTCTTTTAGACCGAGAAAACGGTCCAGAAGAAGTTGGTCCCTCACCTTTAGTCGAGAGGGTCAGACAAAGCTCCTTAAAAGAAGCTGAATAAGAGGCACCGAGAGAGAGCGGGACAAATGCCGCAGCCGAGGTAAAAGCGGCCCGCGCTGCCTCCTCTTCGAGGGCGATCATCTGCTTGAGCTGATCCACCGAGCCCGCCGCCGCGGACACCACCGACCGGGCCTCTTTTGACTTCACCGGAGGAAATTGCTTCTCGGGACGCCCCAGTTGTAAACGGGCAGCACGGTCTTCGAGGACGTAGGCCGAAGAGGAAGAGCACAGGTCGCAGGCCTGCGGGTCGTGCTCCAGGCCTAGATAGTAGACACACGTGGAGTGCGGATCCGTCCGAGACAACTTCTGCCCGCAAGGGCATCTCCGGAAACCGGGAGTCGATTTGTCCATCGCAGCCGCGAGGAAGAGAAGACCGAAGTCTTTTTAGCAAAACTTTTAATTTCGAAAATCCGAAGAATTAGGAACCAGTCTTATACGCAGAGCGTTAAGGAGGGAACCTGAGCTTCCAAGCGGTAAGGAAGATCTGGCGTCATGGGGAGGAGCCGAGAGTTTTACCACCCGTGTGGGTGGGAGGAGCCAGTTTGAAGACCTTCCGGCAAGATTTAAAGCGGCAAGGATACCTGCCAGACAGTGTGGATGAACAACATATCCATGTCCCTAGAACCTGTCTTTTAAACTCGGGGCAGTCCCCAACTTATGGAAACAAGCCACAGTCATTCCCCTACCCAAAGGAGGGGACCTCTCCTCACCATCCAACTACTGTCCTATATCCCTGCTCCCCATCCTAGCCAAAATTCAAGAGCGCCTTGTACTCTCCCAGCTCCACCACTATCTAGATACCATATCATTTTTCACCCCCTACCAGGCCGGCATCAGAATAAATCACTCCACCACCACCTCCCTCCTTCGCCTCACTAACGCCATCCTTACAGGTAGGGACAAAGGGGAAATAACAACAGCCATATTTATTGACCTGGCAAAAGCCTTCAACACAGTCTCCCATCCTCTGTTGCTGGCTAAACTCGCTCAAGCTGGACTGTCTGAGA
Organism: Neoceratodus forsteri; assembly: GCA_016271365.2. NCBI lineage: Eukaryota > Metazoa > Chordata > Ceratodontiformes > Ceratodontidae > Neoceratodus > Neoceratodus forsteri. The sequence goes on along the minus strand of CM057453.1, from coordinate 104,650,515 downwards.
ACGCAAATAACTGGTTCCACTCATACCTGACAGGTAGGTCCCAATCAGTCCGCATTGGCTCGGCTAGATCCACCTCACTCCCTGTCACCAGTGGAGTCCCCCAAGGGTCTGTACTCGGCCCACTGTTGTTCTCTATTTTTCTCAATGACCTGCCTGCTGCCTGCCCACAAATGGCTATCCATATGTACGCAGATGATACGGTGCTGTTTGCCTCTGGCCCATCCACTAGTTCCGTGACAGCCTGCCTACAGAAGGATTTTGACTCCATCCAACGTTGGTTGATCTCTAACCAACTATTCCTAAACTCAAAAAAAACAGTCTCCCTCACCTTCGGCTCTCGGTCCAAACTAACCCAGCTTACTGCACCACCTACGTTCTGCACTCTGGATAGCTCCCCACTAGAGGCCTGCACCTCATACCGCTATCTCGGTGTCTGGTTAGATCAACACCTTGACTTTTCAGTGCATATTGATGCTCTACACAAAAAATTGCATCCCATGTTGGGAGCCCTCTACCGGAACAAAAATTGCATACCTCTACCAACAGACAAGCAATAGTACAAAAAATGATCCTCCCTATTATTAATTATGGTGATGTTGTCTACTGTGCCATCCCCCAAACTTCCTTAGCTAGGCTAGATCCCCTTTTTAACTCCTTCTGCCGGTTCTCGTTGGACCGTCCTCCCAACAGCCATCATTGTGTCCTCTACCAATCCTTGGACCTCCCCTCTCTACACAACCGACGATTGCTTCACTACGCTAGAACCTCTGCTAAGTTCTGGTTGCAGACACTCCCTTCCTACCTGTCATCCTCCCTAACCGCCCTCTCCCCACCTGCCTACGCTCTCAGAAACATAGACGCTAGGCTCCTGCACATTCCACACAAATTCACCCGGTCCGGCCTGGCAGCTTTCAGCTTCAGATTGCCCAAATTATGGAATTCCCTGGCAGCCGATATTAGGCACTCCACAACGAAATGCCCTTCTCTACCAACTGCTCCTGTAACCCCCTTAGCACCCCTCTCACTTCATAACTTTCCAGCTGTTAGCACCAGTCTGGTTCTCCATTTCGGTCTGTACCTTATGTATTGTAATGAAATAAGAAATAAGAAACTGTACCTACGCAACTGTATTATAACTGCTTCATCCATTGCGTGTCCTAAACACATTATGTATGTTTTGTTTCTGCTGTATTACTGTACCATTGTAACTCCCTACCCCCAGGGCGCATCTGGAATCGAGCGGTACTCTGCTCAGCATGCCTTCCTGGTAAATCTCTTAAATAAATAAATAAAATATGTTGAATGTTTTGTGCTTGCATTGCTATTATGTTATAATTATATAAGACAACCCAGTGTCATAGGGCACCCTCAAAAACACACTCTATTTGTCTAAGGAGCTCGCTATTTAAATATCTGCAATAAATAAACTGGCGTCACAATTCACCCTAATTAACTTCTGAACCTGCAGCTCACGGCCAATCTCCCTTGTGCTAGCAACACCAGAGATGCCATTTACAGACTCCCGTTACTGCCATGTGGCTTTTTATAATCAAGGCCCTCTGTCAACCTTATAATGAAAGAGCAAATCGAATCCCATAAATTACCTGTAGTGTTTCAATACTCAGGGGGAAGCAACATTGCCCTAAATCATTATGCAGGTGGAACTAGGGCCCAGATATAATTTAAACACCAAACAGTGAACACTCACCTCTTAAAAATGCTATTTGGAAAATTATTAGCAATTCAATAAAACAAGAGAAACACTTCACTCTATGTCCTGTGAAATGGGGAGTCATATTGAAACCATCTATCAACCGTCTTCCAACCTCCATCCAAATTATTTTAATTTTCAGTTCATTTAGAGAGGCTATTTCAAGTAAGGTGCAACATCTCATTTTCAGTACGATCTTGCCTTTATGCAATTTTACATCGCGCAGGGACTGCAGAACTGACTTGTCAAGTGATATGCTCAAGGTCACGCAGTGAGCCAGCAGCTGCTATGGAGTGCAAACCTGGGATCTTTTGGCACCCATTGGCCTACACTGCCTGTCTTCATGTCAAGGGGAAATGTCCCAAAGGAGTATTTACAATAATTGGCTGCTCTGCTGCAAATGCAGAAGTGTGGCCACGCCTAGCGCAGAAGAAAAAATTACTCACCATAGTAATTTTGTTTCTTTTAATGGAGTCTTGCTGTATTCAGACATAATGCAGTTAGCCCCAGCACTTGAACCGTCCTGGAGAGGAAAGAGTTAACTCCATGCAGAAGCATAGAACGTTGAGCTTGAGCTCAGTTTTCAAATCTCTGTCTGTGGTACTTCCCAGTGTAACCGTCAGATTCTTACGAGTACACTAACTAACATACTATAGTATGGAAATTGTTTAACATATAGCCAAAAGACAAAAAATTATTTTTGGGCCCAAAAGACTCAAGTCGAGAACCCAAGAAGGAAAGGTAGTAACAAAATTTATGTATAAAACACCAGAAAAATAATAACATCCACCCCACCCAAGAGGGAGGGTACAAGGTACACCCCTGAGGTGCAACACTGCACCTGCCAGCCCACTTCCCAAAAACCAGGTTCTGAGAGGGAAGGTGGGGGGGAAGGTCTGAATACAGCAAGACTCCATTAGAAAAAACAACATTACTATGGTGAGTAATTTTTTCTTCAAACAACATGAAGTCTTGCTGTATTCAAACATAATGCAGACTACCAAGCAGTTCCGTATGGAGGAGGGACTGCAGAACCTACTTTGGGAAGAGGCTCTGCAGTACTGCTGTGCCAAACCTAGCATCACTCCTAGCCTGGATGTCCAGAGAGTAATGCTTGGTAAAAGTATGTACTGTTTTCCAGGTGGCTGCTTTACAGGTCTCTAACAAAGGTATATCTCTGGACGCAGCTAGAGAAGCAGCTGTACCCTTAGTCGAATGAGCCCTCAAGCCTGAAGGGGGTATTCTACCCAACTTGTCATAACAGAATTGTATACAAGAAACAATCCACCTGGCAATAGTTCTTTTAGTGGCAGGCTTACCTTTCCCCACTTCACCATAAGTGAGAAACAATTGAAGACAGTCATTTCTATGTGCCTTAGTATGATCAATGTAGTAGCTAAGGGCCATCTTAACATCCAGACTGTGTAACCATCTTTCACCTGAAGAAGAATGATCAGTGAAAAACACAGGGAGAGATACAGACTGGTTCAGATGAAAATCTGATACCACTTTGGGCAAGAACCTCCTATTGGTTCTTAGGACCACTTTGTCCCTGTGGAAGGAAATGAAGTCAGGTTCAACTGACAGAGCCTTTAACTCACTAATCCGCCTGGCAGAAGTAATAGCTACCAGGAACACTGTTTTCCAGGTCAAGCACTTCAATTCGGCCAAAGCCAGAGGTTCAAAGGGTGGCTGCATAAGCTGAACTATGCAGACATTAAGATCCCAAGGCGGAGTGGGCTCCCTAAAGGGAGGGTTAATGTGAACCAGTCTGTTGAAAACCTTTCTGAAAACAGGATGAGATGCCAGGGAAGAGCCCTTCCCTGCTGAGAGGAATGCAGAGACAGCTGCTAGATGAACCTTCAGAGTGGTAGGCCTAAGGCCTAGACCATTCAGATGAACTAGAAAGTCTAAGGTTGTGGAAATGTCTGCAGAATCAGGCAGGACGCCTTTCTGAGAGCACCAAATACTGAACCTTTTCCATTTGGAGTTGTAAGTTTTTCTAGTGGAAGGTTTCCTGGAGACCTTCAGAATATCCAGAACTCCCAGAGAAAGATGTAGTGCTGCATATTCCAACTCTTCAAGAGCCAGGAATTGAGATTGAGAGACTGGAGATTGGGGCACCAGATTCGCCCCTGGGAGGAGGACAGGAGATTGAATGTCCTGGGCAGAGACAGGTGATGTGACACTGACAAAGACAGCAGTAGAGGATACCACGGCTGTCTGGCCCAATCTGGAGCCACCAGTATCACTGTGCAGGGTTGACTCCTGATCTTGATCAGAACTCTGAACAGCAGAGGGAAGGCATAGAGAAACCTGCCCTTCCAGTCCAAAATGAGAGCATCCTGGGGAACTGTCCCCAGGACTGGAGGTCTGCAACAAAACAGAGGAAGTTGATGATTGTCTGGTGCTGCAAAGAGATCCATCTCTGGAGTGCCCCACCTGGAGAAGATGACCTTCAGTATGTGAGGATCCAGGGACCATTCGTGGTGTCCCTGTGAAATTCTGCTCTGAGCATCTGGTAGTATGTTGTCCTTCCCAGGAAGGTGAACTGCCACCAGAGAAGTCTGAAGAGAACAGGCCAGAGACCACAGCTTCATGGCTTTTGTGCACAAGGCTGAGGACAGAGTGCCTCCCTGCTGGTTGATGTACCACATTGTGGTGGTGTTGTCCGTTCTGACCTGGACCACCTTGCCCTTGACTGAATCTGAGAAGTTCTGCAGGGCTAGGAAAACTGCCCTGAGTTCCAGGAGATTGATATGAAGGAGAGACTCTTGTGGGGACCAGACTCCTTGAGCTGTCAGGGCTCCAAGGTGGGCTCCCCACCCTAGGAGAAAAGCATCTGTAGTTAGAACTACTGATGGGACTTGAGGGAGAAATGGAACCCCTTGCCTGAGGTTGTCCTGGTCCAGCCACCACTGGAGAGCTTGGACCAGAGTCTGAGTCACTGGAATCAGTTTGGTAAGGGAATCCTTCTTTTGAGACCAAAAAGATCTTAGATGAAACTGAATGTCCCTCATCTGGAACCTTGCTCCCTGCACCACTGCCGTGGAAGCTGCCATGTGGCCCAGGAGCTGGAAGAACTGTCTTGCTGGGCGGGAGACCCGAGGTCGAAAGGAGGAAGCAAGATCCACTAGGGCCTTCACCCTTGCCAGGGGAAGGAAGGCTTTTGCTTGTACAGTGTCCAACTGTAGGCCTATAAAGGTGAGAAGTTGAACTGATTCGAGGACAGACTTTGGAAGATTGAGAAGAAACCCCAGGATACTGAGTAGGTCCTGGGTAGTTTGAAAAGCTGACTTGACCTGTAAAGGTGACTGACCCACTAAGAGCCAATTGTCCAGATACGGGAAGATGGTGATACCCTGTCTTCTGAGGTAAGCCACCACTACTGCAAGGCACTTTGTGAACACCCTTGGAGCTGATGTTAGGCCGAATGGCATAGTTCTGAATTGGTAATGGCCTGAAGGCAACTCGAACCTGAGGTATTTTTTGTGGGAGCACCTGATAGAAATATGGAAGTAGGCATCCTTGAGGTCCAGAGATGCTAGCCAATCCCCTGGCCTTAGAGAGGGAAGGATCATTCCCAGAGTTACCATTTTGAATTTGGGCTTTGAAATGTGTTTGTTCAAATACCTTAGGTCTAGGATGGGTCGCCACTCCCGTTTTCTTTGGGGTAAGGAAGTACCTGGAGTACAGTCCTTTTCCCCTGTGCTGAGTAGGAACCTTCTCTATAGCTCTGAGAGCTAGAAGAGAGGAAACCTCTGCCTCTAGGGCAATGGTTTCTGAGAGTGATGCAGATGGAAAAGACTTGGCCCTCTTTTTTTGCAAATTCTTTCAAGTTGAGGGCCAGTCCTTGGCTTATTACTTCCAGGACTCACTTGTCTGAGGTCACAGACTTCCAGGCCTGGAAGTAGCAAGCCAGCCTGCCTCCTACTGGAAATGGGGAGTCGACCCGGGCTGACACATCAGGGTGCCTGCTTGGCAGGAGCCTTAGACTAAGAGGAGGAGGGAGCAGCTCTGCTCATCCCCCTCCTGCCCCTCCCTCTGAAGAACCCCTTCTGTGGGAAGGGAGAGGAGGCCTGGGCTTGGTAAAAAGGCCTTTGAAAGGGCTTGCCCCTAGACTTCTGCTTGTGCGGAGTGGCCTGCCTTTCTTTGGCCTGTGCACTCCTGTACGTGGTCCTGTATTCATCCATTTTCTTCATGTAAGCCTCTGCTCCCCAAACAGAGAGTTACCTACTACAGGAAAATCCATAGCCTTAGCCTGGGTATCCTGTGAAAGGCTAGTACATCTGAGCCAAGCATGTCTTCTGAGAGACACAGATGTAGCAATGACTCTAGATGCCACATCATTGGAGTCCACAGCAGCATGAAATTGCATTTTGAATGCCTCAATTCCATCAGCAGCCACCTCCTCCAGCTCCTTGGCTAGCTGGAGAGAGGCCTGTTTAGCCAGTTCCAGAACCGTATCCCATCGGGATTTCTGGTACCTGGCTGTGTAGGCCATTTAAGTAGCCTGCCTGAGTCCCAAAGAGGATGCCAAATACTGTTTTTTGGCCATGGCATCCACTTTCCTGGAGTCCTTATCCAGGGATGTGTGAAGCCAAAGGAATGTTAGCCCTGTCACAGACTGCAGCCTGCACTACCCCAACATGGCTGCAATGACTATAAAGAAACTCCACAGCTGAGCCTGATAACAAATACCTCCTGTCCATTCTCTTATCCACAGGAGGTATTGAATTAAGAGTTTGTAAAATGTTGTGTGTCTGTTTCCCCAAGGATTTATGAAGAGGGATAGACAGTCTTTTGGACTCTGGGATGTCCATCATTTCCACAAAATCAGGCTCTTCATCCTCCTCTGCAGCTTCAACCAAGGGAAGCTGCAGGGTTTCTGCCACCTTTTTGTAGAAAAAACAATGTGAAGGGGACTCAGAGAGCCTGGGAGGAGAGACACCTGAGGGTCTGCCTGGGGAGATGTCCGGTTCAATGGGCACATCCAGACCCCCCTGGTCATCATCATCATCATCTTCAGGATAGTCTTTGTCTCCCTTCCACTCCTCTTAAAAAGCGTCTAGATCATAATCCGGAGGAGGAGATGGATCCGACCGAACCAACCGCCTAACCGGCGGTACCGGTTTGGACATAACAGGTCTAAGTGACTGAACAATGCTAATCGCTTTGGCTATTTCATCCGCGGTTGGAGAGTGCGATACCGGATCCGAACCAACAGACTTGCGCTTCTTTTTTGATGGAACCAACCCCTCAGGGTCGGCTCTCCTTTTCCCCAAGGAGGTATTGCCTAGGTCAGTAGGCACCTCCTCAGGTTCGGCCGCAACTGAACCGGGCTGGCCATCCAGATCTACGGACTTCTCAGCCTCCCTTTCCTTCAGCCTACTCAGTCTTTTGTCTAGAGTGGATTTAGGAAAGTTTTTACAGATTTGGCAGTCTGACTTGAGGTGGTCAAACCCCCAGACAATAAACACAGATGAGGTGGGGGTCAGCCTTAGCAAAGGCCTCCCCACACTCAGTACAGTGTTGAAACCCAGTGGGACCGGTTTTCTTCTTGGGTTTCTCAGACAAGGCCAACCTAACAAATTACCTATTGCAGCTTTCAAGCCAGGTAATACAACAACCGATCAGTTACAAACCGTGTCACAGGCTTTTTAAAAGAACCGGCAAAAAACCTCGGTTCTTTTGAAACCGATCGGTACCGGAACACCACTCTAATCCCAGAAATAAATTCAAATAGAATGGGTCGGTTCCAAACCGGACCGACCGGAAAGAAACCAAAGAAAAGAACAATTTCCAACTTTTTCACACAATAAAACAGTCACTACCTATCTACACACTACCTATACCATAGACAGAGGTTGGAAATCCAAAAATAACAAAAAATTATACAGTTTAAACCGAACGCTTTACTTTTACCGAACCGAGCAGAGGAGCGACTTCACTGTTAGGCTGAGTAAAGAATCAGACGGTTACACTAGGAAGTACCACAGACAGAGGTCTGAAAACCGAGCTCAAGCTCAATGTTCTATGCTTCTGCACAGAGTTAACTCTTTCCTCTCTGAGGCAGTTCAAGTGCTGGGGCTAACTGCATTATGTCTGAATACAGCAAGACTTCATGTTGTTTGAATCTCTTTCAACAGTATTAAGCAGCTGCAGTGATGGGGAACCAGAAACACTGCAGGAGTTTTCTACTACTATGTAGATGCTCCCTGCCACCTGCAGCATTTCTTGCCAATGCTTTCAGTAGCTGACTGGCCAGCACACTCCTGGAGCAGTGCACCACTACAAATGTGGAAGCATCAGAAAACTGATCCTTTGGCCACGGCACTCACCAGGTGGCAAAACAGCTTACAATGATCAATGAGTGCAAACACAGCTTTAGTTTTAAAAACTGAAGATCACTTATTTAATAATTATTTTTCTGCAAAGTGTACAGAACCACCGTAAAACTGTATGTAGCCTAAGGCAGTATACCAAAAGAAAGGGTTACTCACCATGGTAGTAGTGTAACAGTATTTCTTCTAAGTGGACTGATGTAGGATCACCCTAAATACATGAAGTCCTCGCCTGCATGATGCCCTAAATCTAACAGATTGTCAAAGGATGCCCTCTGCACTATACTGGTAACACGCTCCCCAACCTTCCAATGTCAGACCAGTAAGCTGCAGCAGCTAGGGAGTAGTGACCAAGGCAAATACCATACATATTTCAATAAGAATCTGAGTAGTGACCAAGGAATATACTGTACATATTTCAATAAGAATTTAGATAACATTAATTTTATAAAATATATAATAAGGAGGAACTATATTGATGTTCAAGTCTAACAACAACAACCCCTACTGATTACCTCAGTGTTCATTTCAGAGTGAGGGATTGGGACAACTGCCACAGTTTTCAATTTTGATCCACCTTTTCTTCTCCCTTGGAGACAACCTGCTCAGTGTAGGACGGTTTTAAACTTCTGTTTTACAAATCTGGACTAAATCAAACAATATTACCCCGTAGTTTTTTTATTTGACCCTTACGTTTTATACCCAATGGGTCAGTATCCCACATATCTAAAATAAACCCAGTTTTAAAATGGGCACTGAAATTGTCAAATCCTGATTGGCTAGAATCAGTCAGCTGACCATATAGTGTTGCAGTACTATCCACGGTCATCCTGGTAGTTAGTCTTATCACTAACTAATATGCTATTATGGAATGTTACAAAATTATTCGCTATCCATTTTTTGTCTTGGCAACACTTCATAGCATTGCAATCTTTGAAGCGGACAGCTGAGCAAGTGAGCACGCAGGCAGACAAGCAAATGAGCAGGCGGTCAGGGGCTGGAACCCAAACTTAAATGACAGAGTAAAAAACACACACAAAAAAAAAACAATAACACATTAAAACACCCAGAAGCGGAGGCAAGAGCATACAGAAACCACAGATCACCTGCACCCTCCCCACATTCTCCATTAGCAAAGTGAATGAATCTAGTTTAAAGAAGAGGAAAAAAAAATATAGCACTCAACATGAAGTAAACGTTCCAACAGTAGAAAGGAGTACAAACACCTGATCGCTGTCCTCTCAGCTACATTCATTTATCAGCAAGTGCCAAACTTGTTTCAGTAGCTCGCTCTCTCGCAGCTAATTTACCGCTCACATACACCAACTCCATCCTCCATAAAAGAGCGACTGACACTATTGATTAAAAAAAAAATCGATCTAATGGCCATATATCCCAAAAATTCTCCCTATATAGAGGAACCAGGCAAGGATGCCCCATTTCGCCTCTGTTATTTGCTTTTTATATTGAGCCATTAGCACAATTCATTAGAAAAGATAAAAACCTCCCAGGAATACAATTTGCTGAAATAGAACACAAGATAGCACTATTTGCAGATGATGTCCTAGTACACCTCCCCCATTTATATCAGAAACTTACAATATTCTTCCATCTCTCAGGATACTCCCTGAATACCTCTAAAACAGAGGTACTAGCTTTTAATTATACACCTTCCTTGCACATAAAAAACAAACATGAGTTTAAGTGGGGCCTAGTAGAATTAAAATACTTAGGCATTAAAATACCCACTGACTTGAGGCGCCTATCTGATATTAACTATGTTCCTCTAATGAAGACCCTTAAAATGGATATAGAGAGATGGAACATCCTTCCTCTATTCTTTTATACCAGAATTCAATCAAACAAAATGAATACTCTCCCAAGGCTTTTATACTTATTTCAATGTGTACCCTGTACCATACCTACCAAGACTCTCTCCCAATGGCAAGGAACTTTATCTCATTTTCTATGGCAAGGTAAGAAACCAAGACTTAAATTTCATTTGTTAATACAGCCTAAGAAGGGAGGGGGATAGCTCTCCCCAACCTGCAATACTACTGGAATGCTTCCCAGATGAGGCTTGCTTTTCTGTGGGGGAACCCATTCTATACAGCACACTGGAAGCAAATGGATCTCTCCAGATCTCAAGTTTACCCCTTAGCTACAACTCTTTTCTCAGCCTCCCAAATGAAGGAGCAGTTGGCGACACTACCTGATAGTACAAGTTCAATTTTGGAGGGTTGGAGGAGTGGACACTCTATGAAGGGACATGCAGCTCATAATTGGAAATATGCTCGGCTAATCACAAATACTGATTTCTCTCCTGCAATAATATTTCCTTGGTATAAGGCTCAAGCGTTCCGGGGCCCGTGGGCACCCTGGCAATTAATGAGACAAAATGTGGTTATTACTTTTTCAGAAGCCCAAGCTAAATTCTCCTGGAACTCAAAGGACCTAATTTTCTACCCACAAATCAGGGATTTTATAAATTCTCAGTTGAGAGTTCAGGCCACCAGAAGTCAAATTTTAGAAGACAACTCTCCCTTTATACAGATATGGACCACAACTGAAAGTGATCATGCAATCTCCAAACTATATAAGTACCTACTTGTGCAACAAGCCCATGTATCCGACTTTTTAAAAACTCAGTGGGAAAAGGACCTAGGTATCCACCGTCACAGTTCGGCTGGTCCAAGGTGTGGCAGGTGACCTGGTCTACAACACTGGCCCCAGGGTGACAGGAATATGTTTGGAAGGTCCGCACACGATATTTTTTGGTGCCCCAGTTCCTAGCTAGGAGAAATCCGAAAGCCACATCTCATTGTTGGAGATTATGTGGCACTTCTGAAGCATCTCATGCCCACATTTTCCTAGTGTGTCCCAAAATTCAGGCTTATTGGCACTTAGTGACTCATCAAATTGTAGAGGTGCTTAACATACAAGACCAACTTAAACCAGAAAGTCTCCTACTGGAAATCTTAAAGGGAAAGATACTTTATATTTATGGTCCATTTTCCTGGTGGCTGTCTATAAGGCTATAACAAAAAAATGGCTACAATCAACTCCACCTGTAATAGATGATTGGCTAAGTATTTTAAACCACGTACAAAGTTGTGAACAACTTACACATAACCTCTGCAATAAACAAGTGATCTACCAAAATCGATGGACCAGATGGGATTTGAGACCTAACCCAGGAAATTAGGATTGATTTATCTCTTCTCCCCCCCACCACCACCACCTAAGACCGGAGGGAATTAATAGACCTTGAAATTCTGAGTAGCTGTCATATTTCTTTAAATAACCTAAGGCTTAATATATACAACCCTTTTGAGTTATTTGTACTTATTTGCTCAAACAATAATAAGAATGACTGACACACATTTTTATTTTTTGCTACCATTTTATTTTCCTTTTTTCATTTTATAAAATGACAAGTTTCTTATAGTTTGCTGTTTTTTCTCCCCTTTTTACTTGACTGTTCTAAGATTTATTAGAACTTACAATGAGTTATCAGTTTGCCAGACAAACATAGTTTATTGCTTTGTATGATATACTAAGATTGAAAGTCATTAAGAATATAAACTTGGAGATAACAATGTTTGAAGTACTTATCCTTTCCAGTATTGACATGGCAATATTGTAATCCTCATTATGCTTATTATGTATCTAGAAAACAAACATATAAAATATTTCAATAAAGATGAAGTATAAAAAAAATAAATAAAAAAAACGCGCTCAACTTGCAGTAAATGTGCCAAGGGAAAACAGAAGCACAAAAATAACATGTCGCTGTGCTGTCATCCATCTTCATTCTCCGGCTTGATGACATCCTGAACCCGTCTGACTCTCTCTCTCGCACTGGTTTTCCAGTTGGACTAGATCAGAGTACTAGATAAACACCTGCCACTCTTTTACATCAGTATTTTTTTTTTTTCATACAAGAGTCTGAACAACCCCCAGAAAAGGCATACAGGACCTTGGATTAGCATCTCATCTGAAGGACAGCACTCCCCAACAGTATAGCCTCCCATTAGTTCTACACTCAGGTGCCAGCATTTCTGATTATGAGCCCAACTTTGCACAACCCTCTTTGATTCTGAACCTGCTCTTCCTTTCTCTTCCTAAGCCCACTATCTGCCTCTACCTCCTTCTCTTGGCGGCCACCAGCCTGCGCCATGGGAATCCTGATCGGATTACCCCTTGAGACACCCTCCTCTCTCCCCACTCCTTCAACTAAGCCCTCCTCTCTCCCAACCCTTTCTCCTGAAGCATGCCCTGTTCTTTTGTTTATCCGGGTAGCCACCCCTATTTCACCTAGCTTAAATACTGCCTCTCCCCTTACTCCTACGTGACTATGGCCCCCCTGGGCTTGTGGCAGCAAGGAATCGCACTGGCGGTTTCGAACCAAGGACTTCTTGATCCACAGATGCCCTCCCCTGGATTTGGGTGCCACACTACTGCCGCTTTCCTGTCACTCCCCTACCTGAAGCCAATGCTGCCTGACTGGACAAAGGTCGAGCACAAGGAACCACCAAAAGCCATAGGAATCTGACTGCAAACGCTGTCAAGCACTGGCCAGGAAAAGTGCTTCTCTCCTGGGACTGAAAAGCTGCTGAGCAGTGGTCCGTGCTAATTTCACGCTGGCTCCCCACCCTTCCACCCAAGGTGGACACTTACTTATATAGGTATTTCTAGTCACATGACGAACTGCCTACTTTACCATTTGCTAAATACAGAACCTGCCCACTAGAGGCGTTTTTTCACTTCAGTGATCTACTGCCAGTACGCGAGTCATACTACTTAAGAGGTTGCCTCCCTCACAGCCCTACTTAACTACTCCACATTAAATCGCTTTTAACTACGGAAGGAAGGCCTCTGCCCCTGTTGATACTGAGCTTTGCTCTCTTTCTACTGATGCTCCTCACAGCTAGACAGGGATCGCTTGATAGTAATGGCTCGGTTTGGCAGTGCAAAAGTAACCTATGCACTGATGGATTTTACCTATTATAACGTACTCATATTATATGTGAAGCATCATGAAACTATGCTTCTATTATTCCCTAGATTTCTCCTATACCTGGCTGTTGACTTCACCTCTAAACAGTCCTGGATAAATATACTCAAGGCTCCACTATTTTTTCCACAGAAAATCAGGTACCCACTGCTACATCGAAACAAACCCAGGCCCCCAGGCCCCTTCTACTACTTCGAATATGGACTGGTTGAATGCAAAAGGTTTTCGTACTGCACATTTAAACATCAGAAGTCTTCTCTGCAACTTTGCCAAACTTGAGACCTGGACATCTACATACGATCCTGACATACTTTGTCAGAAACGTGGCCTAAGCCTTCCACCACTCCAGACGCTTCTTGCTCCCTGCCAAGCTAAACTCTGATTAGAGGTGACAGGATGTCTGGAAAGAGGGGTGGCAGGGTGGCAATCTATTTCAAAAATCATCTAAATGTGTCCCTAGTGAAACACTCGACTGTTACCGCTTGTGAATCTCTTCATGTCCGTCCTCCTCCTTGGGGCTAAAAAGCTGCACCTAATATGTGCCTACAATTCCCCTAAAGGAGGTCAATCAGGCTGTTCCGAGCTGCTTGACCACGCTACCTCTCCCGTCGGTCAGAATGAATTCATTATTCTTGGTGACCTCAACCTAAATTGGCTGGGAAAATATAAAAACACCTTACAATCTTTAGTGCATGGCCACATTATGCATCAGCTGACTGAAGATCCTACCAGACTAGTGCAGTCTGCTGCTGGGACACACAGACTAGATACTTACTAACCGGCTGGACAAGATTACTGCCTCAGGAGTACTTCATTACTCTTTAAGAGACCACTGCCATGTGTTTTGCATATGGGGAACATCTGGGACTGCTGCCCTATCAACACGCTATATCACTTTCAGGGATTTTGCCAATTTTGATCAGGCAAGCTTTCTACACATGGTTTCTTCTGTAAACTGGGCCCCTATTTTTCAATCATATAAAATGATTTAGGTCAGTCTCGACATTATATCTATATTCTTATTCCTCCAGGACATACATACGCCTAAACATACACGGCGTGTTAGGACCGCACAGACTAGGTGGTTGCACAAAGAACTCCTTGCCTCCCTCCAGATGCGTGATAAAAGCTGGAACCATTTTAAAACCTCTGGTAGCCAAATAGACTGATACCTACAGAGTACAGAGGAACATGTGCAAAAAACAAGTCAGGCTTGCCAAAAGCTTGCACTGCAAGGATCTCCGACATGAAGCTGCAGGGGGACTCTCGGAAATTCTGGGCGCATGTAAAGTCTTTCCTGGGACCGCAAAAATCACAGCATACAAATGATATGATCCTAAATGGTGTGCACTGCAATGACCCTCTTACCATTGCAAATTCTTTCAATAAATACTTTACTGATCTAAGTACACTGCCTCTCTCCCAGTGAATCACATCCCTCCATCTTCTGCTGAAACTAGTAAGCCTAACCATCCACCTTTCTATTTTAAGGTAATTACGAAGGCTGATGTTCTAAAACTACTCAACAAAATCTCTGACAACACTAGTGTAGGCTCTGACTGTCTGGAGCCTAAACTTCTGAAGCTAGCTGCTCCCTTTATTGCAGTTCCACTGACTAAAATCTTCACCCTGTCCCTCTGCCATGGTCAAATACCGGACATTTGGAAGGTAGCAAAAGTTACTTCGGTCTTTAAGAAAGGAGATAAAAAGGACATTTCCAACTATAGACCCATTGCCATTCTTTCAGTGCTTAACAAAATTCTGGAGAAATTAGTGGCTATGCAGGTCTCTGAGTTCCTCTCCAAATACAGCCTCCTATCACCTACTCAGCATGGATTCCGTGAAGGGCACAGCACCTCTACAGCACTACTACAATTCACTAATGATACCCTTTACTGTGATGGATCAAGACCAAATGACAGGTAGAGTGTTCATTGATCTCTAAGGCGTTCGATCTCGTTGATCAACTCCTCCTACTTACCCGTCCTGGCTCCCTTGGCTTCTCTGCAAAAGCTGTAAAATGGTTCCACAGCTATTTAAGCAATAGCCAACATGTTAAATTTAACTCTGCTGTGTCCGACTCTGAACTTTAAAGTGTTGGCATCCCTCAAGGCTCCATTTTGGGGCCTCTCCTCTTCTCAATTTTTATAAACAACAGACCTCCAGTAACCCCTGGCTGCTCAACAATCTTATATGCAGATGATCTTGTAATTTATACTTACTTGGCACATATCAATGATATAAACAGTCAACTTACTTCTGCGTTTCTAACAATCCAAGACTAGATACACAACAACAGACGTGTTTTAAACATAAGTAAAACACAGGGTATGCTCTTTGGATCCCCTGCCAAACTTAATGCAAATCGCAGCCTCTTTAATGTCTCCTGTGCAAATGGCTCCTCTCTTATGGCGGTGACCTCTTTTAAGTATCTAGGTGTCCTACTTGATGAATCACTAAACTTTGAACAACACATCATGGCCACTTGTAAATCAGTCAACAATAAGCTAGGCACTGTCTATAGAACTAGCTGGATGCGCGCTCCTTCTGCTAGACTTGCTATTGCCAGTGGCATTCTATTCCCGCCCCTTGCATATGGTGCCGTCACCTATACAAATGCCTCTAAAACCACTCTTAGTAACTGGGACACAGCATATAACAATATCTGCCACTATGCCTCGGCTTCCCGAAGCCTGAAACACCACTGCCTGCTATATTCAGACCTTAGTTGGCCCTCACCGCCTGTCCATTATAATCTTGCCCTTGGTGCGCTAATAGATAACATCATTAGAACTGGTCTCCCTACCTCTCTTGCTACCATGCGGGTGCCCCAAACCCCCCACCTATGGCCTCTGCTCCTCTGAGTTCTCTCTGCCAAGTACTCTTAGATGGAAGACTCTGAGAGGTACCTCAGCTTTCTCATGCCTGGCCCCAAAGTACTGGAACTCCCTCCCACTCAATGTTTGCTCTGCCCCTAATCATGCTGCCTTTAAAAAAATGCATCACACTCTCCTAGTCGAGCACACCCAATGCACCTGTTTTAACCCTCCATAGGCTGCTCTTACTTTCCTGCCTGCTGTCACTGAATGATCTCTCTCTCTCTCTCTGGAACCTGATGACTACAATATGTAGCACTTAGCTTGAATGGCATACAAAATTACTAGTACCTGAGATTGTATGAACTATGTACATTTATTTTCCCCTACCTGTTCTCTAGCATCGTATCATTACTGCTGTTACCCAATTGTCTTCTGAATTTCTCTCCCATATTTTGTTGCTCATCTCTGTAAAATGGCTGTACAATTGTTTGACTGCCTATAATGACTGTAATCCTCCTGGGCTGTGTCTGAACATAGTCATTATTATGGCTATGACAGCTTACCTAGTAAACAAAAACTAACCAACTAAATAAATAGAACTTCTGCCCTTCAGGCCCAGAGGTGTACGTACTACCAACTGAGTTACGCCGATGCCTTTCACATGTTTATATCCTATTACTGCCTAGACAATCAGGCAAAGAAGGATGTTAGGTTGGGATATCTGTGGTTCAGAACCTGATGTATTCAGTACTTCCTAAGCAGTGAGGCAGTATTACTTCCTAAGCAGTGAGGCAGTATTACTTCCTATGGAGTGAGGCAGTATAGTTCAGTGTTTAAGATCACAGAGCTGTGAACTTGGTGACGCAGGTTAGAATTAAACAACCGCCATTTGTATTCTTTGTGACCTTGAGCTAGTAACAGAGCCCCCCTGTGCTTAATTTTCAGACATGTGTGATTCCCAGAGGTCCATGTTTGATAATCTTTCATACCTCAGCGAATTAACAAATATGGAACAAGCAGGACTCGAATTGGGTATATTACTTTCCCTGGACTAGGAAAAAGCTTATGACCGGGTGTGCCATCGATACCTGTTTAGATCTCTGGCACGGTATGGTACACCGTCTACTGAGTCAGGCCTCTGGAGGAATTGCATGTCTGAAAAGGAGAAATTAGGGTATTAGCTACAGTGGCTAGCCCTCCATGCTAGTATTGCAGCAAACATTTACGAAGCTGATTGGTCTCCAATTGGCTAAACACATCTTATTTCCTTTTTTAAACTAAAAAAAAAAAAGTTATAACTGCTTGGGACAGTTCCCAGAGCACTGACCCTCGTAAGAGAAGCTTGGTGAATAGTTCTATTAAAATTGGACTTTTCTGATCAGAAACAAATCTTAGAAAATCTGGACGTAAGACCATCTGCCCCAGGGTGGTGTTATTACTCTACAGCCGACTGCACTTCCTCAAGCCTGATACGGCTTGTGAAAGTTGTCTGAAACTCGAGTGGCAGCTGTGGATGAGCAAGGTCTTGAAAAGAATCATAAAACCACAGCACATTAAATGCAGCTCCAAATATTTTTGTAACATATCTGCAAACAATAGCCAAGATTTCCTTGGGGTCAGTAAAAACTCTATCACGGTCTGACCCAGCCAGACCTAATATCCATTTCCTGTTTACCCTATCAGCACATCCCTTAAACATATCAAAATCTGTTTTATGGCCCTGCAGTCCAAACTGTTGTTCTTGCTTCAGTGATTCTGCCCAACTGTGCTGAAATTTGAACATTTCCATTTTAATATTTTGTATTTGCTGGGTTGTTACATTATTCTGTATATGCTAGCGATATAAGTTTTTGAAGATGGGATCTCAAATTTAAAATAATGCAGACAGTCACTTTGTGAGGTTTTTACGGCTTGTTTGATAAAAAATTCTTTCAAATCTTGTTTTGCAACTATCCATTCCAACCATTAAATCATAACAACATTGTATTGAGACTCCTGCTGTCAAGGAGGTTGATCCATTTCAATACAATGCTATTATCTGAAAATAGTCTGTTACTTAGTTTCCAAAAGTGAGTTATCCAAGACTTTAATAAAATAAAATAAAATAAAAATAAAAGGAAAATGTTTAATTCTTTGCTTGAGGTGCTGGCATGCAACTACATAAGACTGCCATGTGGTTGAATGTTTCTATGGCCATAGCACTTGCTCCAAATATCTTAATATCCCTAGACAAGAATAAAAAATCTATTCTAGCGGCAAGTACCCCTCTCATACAAGTTTTCATTCCGGTTTGATGTATGGTCTTATACTTATCCTATAACTGTGCAGTCCCAATCATTTAATTTAAAACATTCAGGTCACTATAAATTTTGGTTGTCTGTCCCCCTCTATATTCTAATGACATCCCATAATTAAAATCCCCTCCGAAGATAACCATTCGATTAGTGTGAAGATAGGGCTGCACTTTTCTGAAAAGCCCAACTCTTGCTGAGATGGCCTGAGGAGCACAGGTGTTTATGAATTGAGTCTTCAAACCAGAGCAAGCTGCATACATACAAGACGTGTTTACAGGGCAGCATTTGCACCGCAGCAACCTGAGCGCTTGGGTTGCTGCGGTGGAAATGCCGCTGTGTAGACACTTACTGAATCATGGTAAGCCACTCTCTGCGACACTCAGTGGTCTCAGAAAGTTTGGGGATGGGTTCAGGTGCAAGTGGTTTAAGCGGCCATGCAGACAGGTTGCACCACTCGCTCCCACTTGCAGGCACTTTCATCAGCTGACTGCCCCGACTCCCAGCCTCTCTCCAGTGTGTCTTACATCGGTGCTGAGGGGGCTGTGTAGACGCGTGAGCCAAGCATCTTTTGGGTTGGGGCAGCTCTGCAACACTCCAAAGAAGGAGCGAAGTCAGCCGTGTAAACATGGCTACAGTGCTCTTCCTGGTAATATTTCAATGGGGCTGGCAGTATAGCCTAAATGACAGAGTAACGAGTAAGTTTGGTACATCCAGCAGACCAGGGTTTGATTCTCAACAACCTTCATTTGCATACTGTGGGACTCTGAGCAAGTCACTTAACCTCCCTAGTGCCCCCCGTCACCCCTGAAAACAGGCACTTGTGCCTAGTGGGCCTACCCAGTTACAAAAGAATAACTAGTCTCTGTACAGTAAATTGGGCACCTTTCAGTAGAAGTGCTGCCTCATCACATACATTCTCTCCTTGTGACCAAATGAGCAAACAGAGGCCTACAACCTTTTTGATCATTTAATGCAATGTTTTAATTCTACTATTTTGAAGGAACATTATCTTACAAGGTAGTTTGTTCAATATGTTCAGGGTTGTGAGTCTCTTTTTATGGCCCTTAGTGCTACTCACATGAAGGGTCATAGGGTTTAAAATAGGTTCCGTGAACATGATGGGTTGGAAAGTCTCCCTCATAGAAACATAGACCATGATGGCAGAAGAAGACCAGAGGTCCATCCAGTCTGCCCATATTCCCTGGAACCTACTGTTCCTCCACGGTATGAACTTTCCCCGTTCTGCCCCCATTCTCCTCCCTGGCCTTGCTGCCCCAGGTGATGACTATTTCCTTCATTCTTTCCCATGCCTGCTTGAATCCCCTGACTGTGTTTGCACCCACCACCTCGGCCAACAGACTGTTCCAAGGTTCCACGATCCTTTCTGTAAAGAAGTACTTCCCCACTTCCCTCCTTTAACTTCCCTCCTGTTAATTTCCACTCATGACCTTGAGTTGATATTCAAGGTAAATAATACCCCCCAGTTTACCTTGTAAATTCCTTTAAAGAACTTGAAGGTCTCTATCATATCTCTCCTCTCACTTCTGATTTCCTGGGAATACACATTTAGTGCCTTGAGGTGCTCCTCATAGGATCTGCTCTTCTGGTCCTTAATCATTTTTGTTACTCTGCGCTGTGCTGTTTTCAGCCTACCCCTGTTCTTTCTGAGACGAGGACTCCAGAACTGGATGCAGTACTCCAGGTGAGGCCTCACCAGGGATCTGTATAGGGGAAGTATTATCTTTTCTTCTGCTATCAATACCCTCCCGATACATCCCAGCATCCTGTTAGCCTTGCTATAGGCCTTTGTTGCATTGGCTCATTTGTTTAAGGGACTTACTAATGAGAACTCCTTGATCTCATTCCTCTTCTGTAGTGCTAAGTCTCACCCCACCCATCTAGTACTCCGGCTTAGGGGTTCTGTTCCCCTAGGTGCACTGCCTTGCACATTTTGGCATTGAACTTTAGCTGCCAGACATTTGACCACCCCTCTGGTTTGTAGGTCCCTCTGTATATCTCTTACTCCCTCATCACTATCCACCCTCCCAATTAGTTTTGTGTCACCGGCAACGAGACAGAGCCTGCCCTGGATTCCCTCACCAATGTCACTAATGAACATGTTGAAGAGGATCACGTCAGTCTGGACTCAGACCTGGTTCAGACCTTTAGTCTTTTAGCTCGAGTAATATCACACCGAGTCTGAGGAATTATCCATCATGGAAGAGGCCACCAAGGATGCATCGGAGTCTCCCTAATCCTCCTCAGTGCTTCTGCTTACTTAGGGCACTACATTTATTCCAAGTTACAATGGGTGGGGCCTTATCCTGCTTCACTTTTAACCTGCAAGAACGTCCCCTGTGCTGCTTAGGGACCTCTATCATTGCAGGGTCAACAGCTGGGGGAGGAGGAGGAGGCATATGTCCATTGCTGTCTGCCATTCGAGGAGCATCCGGAGTCACAGGCCCCTCATGACCATGTGGTTCTACTGACTGGCCCACTGCTTCCAGTGAGGTGGGCACCTCAACCTCAGTGTTTTCCTGAGACACTTCCCTGTTGGACGATATCTTGCATAACTGGCCCAGGCACTGGGATCACCATCTCCAGCTGCGGTGGTTCCTTGACATCAGGAGCCTCACGGCAAGAGTGATATGCTGCAGACAGGGATCTGTCTTCTGAGTGGAAGTTGGGGAGTCTTCCATGGGACCCAGAATCGTGCCTCAGATTCAGTTATAACTTGTTCTTCATCCTGTACAACACAATCCAGGCAACTGTGTGCCGCCCAAGAACACTGCCTCTATGAATGCCCCGTTTCATCACATAAGTTGCAACGAAATGGACTGCATTATAAGCTTACACGACTATACTCTAAACATAAGCTGCATCTATGCCTGTAGCAAATTGAGCTGAGATGTGTCAGTGCCCCACAATTATGGCATGTCTTAGGCTGCTCAGGTTGAAAACATATACTCCAGTCTCTACCTATATGGAAACTACAAGACAAGAGTAAAATACTACTGCTTGTCTGCTCTAGTTTTATTTTTCTCTTCCATTTCCCTGTCCATACACAATCTTCATCAAATGTGGGGGCAGGACGTTCCAGGGCATCACAATGCTGACATAGCCAATACAGCACATCAGAGATGTTAATTCTCCAATTCCTAAATAATAAAATTATTTTCTTTATTGTGGGTTTTGTTAGTGGGATTGCTATAAATGGGGATCACAAACAGGTATTTTTAACCGATACATACTTCTGCTAAAACCTTTCCAATGATTGCACAGTTTTAAAACTTGTATCAAAAATGCGAGTCTCCCCAACATGAATCAATTCATTGAGCTCAGCAGCCCCAAATTCCATCAATGTTTAAAGGTAGTTTCTGATTACAAACTGCCTGTTAGGCACAGTGTTCATACCCCCCCTTGTATTTCAGACGCGCACACAGCGTTTTGTCTTTGTGCTGGTTCCCCACAACTGTAAACAAAGCTGCCATTCTAAAAGGAACGTGGATAGTACTATAAATTATAAAACCTACATCAAAAAGTTCAGACAGGGGCCAGGTAGCTGAAAGGTATGTTTAAAAATTACACCAGTGACAGAAGTTGGAATCTTGGTACTGTACTTACCTTTAACTAGGGAGGGGAAAATGCTTTTTATATAGACATTTTGGATAGACTACCAAGCTGTGCTGTAAACCTTGGAAAGGAACACTGAAAATGTAGAAAAATATTCTCTAGTAAACTAATAACTGAAACACTGGCTGGCCCAGTGGCATGGAGGGGTGAAGCATCCGTGCCTTACACCTCCTGCCACACCGGCGACCTGTGTTCGCGGTGCAAGCAGGCCACAGAGGGTTGGCCAAGGAGGGAGAGGATCGCGTGTCCGGAGGACAGCTCTCCACTCCTGGGGAGGGTTGGGGATGGCATCCGCTGCTTGCCTGGCGCAACGGATCCACAGACGAAGGGGGCAGATGCGGGGCAGACACCTAGTGTGCCATGCGCGGCTCTGCCATTGGCATCATTGCACTCGAGGGACGGGAAGAAAAGCGGAAAAATCCCAACTGGCGAGATGATGCCAGCCCCTCACAGGTGCTGCACCCGGCCAGCTGGCACCTCGTGAAAGCCAGAGGTGAGTCCAGTGGACGCCAGGGTGATGGGGCGGGGGCAGAAGGGTGCCAGTCAGGAGGGTGAGAAAGACAGTAGCAAAAAAAAAATAACAAACAATGTATTTATGAAAGTACATGCTGTAGTGCAGAGTTACCCTTTAAACAGACTTTCAAATACTGGATGAGAAGCTAACAACCTTGAAATTGTGTCTGCTCTATAGCCTGAAACAGTAGACAGATGAACCCTTCAGGGATGATGGCCTGAGATATTCTGATTTTAAGTCTGAGAGGAATTCGGGGACCACCGGTGTGCAGGAGGACAATAAGCGAGGACACGAAATTAAGAGGGAGGTGCTGGGGGTTTATTTTTTTAATTTGTGGCTAATTTCTATTTCTGGAAATACTGGGTTTGTAACTTGTGTGGGGATGGGAGGAGGGCTGCGGAGGGAGGGACAAGGGTGAGGGTTTCCGAGAGGAAAGCCGGCCAGACTGGTGGATCAGTGAGGTTGTCAGGTTACAGCCAGCCAATAGGGAAGCTTTAATCTTGTTTTAAGTTAACTGTGTTTGTCATTCTAGCTCGAGAGGAATTCAGGAACTGCCAGCGTGTGGGAGGACAATAAGTGAGTACATGAAATAAAGCACGGAAGTGCTTGGAGTTAATTTTTAATATGTGGCTGAATTCTACTGCTGGAAATGCTGGGTCTAGGACTGTGTGGGGACAGCAGGAGGAAGAAGGGCTGCAGAGGGAGAGACAAAGGTGGCAGGTTTTTGAGAGGAAAGCTGGCCAGATTGGTGGGCCAGTGAGGTTGTCAGGTTATACCCAGACAATAGGGTGGCTGTAATCTTGTTTTAAGAAACTGTGTTTGCCATTCTAGCCTCAGAGGAATTCAGGGACCACTGGCGTACTGGAGTAGAACAAGCAAGGACAAGAAATAAAACGGGGAAGTGCTGGGGGTTAATTTTTTAATTTGTGGCTAAATACTATTGTTGGAAATGCTGGGTCTGTGCGGGGACAGGAGGAGGGCTGCAGAATGCGTGACAAGGGTGGGAGGTTTTCGAGAGGAAAGTCAATCAGACAAGTGGGCAAGTGAGGTTGCCAGGTTACAGCCAGCTAATAGGGCAGCTGTCATCCCTATATAATGTCCAGAGGACCAAGTGACTCCTCACCTGAGCAACCCCAAAGCATAAGTGCCATGAAACAGGAGTGTAGTGTCTACCTTCAGTGGCGTCTGGGGGCACTGCCAGTGCAGGACATCAGCAGGGAGGACCGCCGGCAATGCTGGTCAGCAAAGGGTAGGCAAGTGAGGGGGGGGGAAGAGACAGAAAGAAAAAATTACTCACCTTAGTAATTATGTTTCTTCTAATGGAGTCTTGCTGTATTCTGACAATTGCAGTGATTCCCAACCTGTGAACTGCCCCGGAGTCAGAGAACAAAGAGTTAACTTTCTAGGCAGGGCATAGAATGCTGAGCTCGAGCTCGGTTGAAGTCTCTGTCTGGAGTGTTTCAAACCTAAACCGTCAGATTCTTACGAGCCCAACTAAACTAAAAATTCTATGTGGAAATTGTAAAAATTCCTACTGGCCAACTGGCTGAAAAAAAGTTTTGGATTCCCAAGGAAGACTCAAGTCAGGAAATCCAAAAACCAAACACCAATCTCCTACAAATAACAATAATAAATCAGCACCCAAACAAAAAGGAGGAGGGTGCAAGCAAAAAACACCCTTGGGGTGCAACACTGCACCTGCCCACCCACTTCCCAAAAACAGGTTCTGAGAGGGGACGCAGGGAGGGAGGGAGGTCAGAATGCAGCAAGACTCCATTAGAAGAAACATAATTACTAAGGTGAGTAATTTTTCCTTCAAACAACATGAAGTCTTGCTGTATTCTAACAATTGCAGACTACCAGGCAGTACCTCCAAGGAGGAGGGACAGAACCTACTTTGGGATTAGGCTCTGAAGTACTGCTGTGCCAAACCGAGCATCGCTCCTAGCCTGGATATCCAGAGAGTAATGCTTGGTAAAGGTATGGACTGTTTTCCAGGTGGCTGCTTGACAAATTTCTAAGAGAGGGATATCCCTAGCAGCAGCCAGAGAAGCAGCTGTACCTCTTGTGGAATAAGCCCTCAGGCCTGAGGGTGGAGTTTTTCCCAGTTTTTCATAGCAGAATTGTATACAAGACACAATCCACCTGGCAATAGATCTTTTGGTGGCAGGTTTGCCCTTTGCCACTTCTTCATAAGTGAGGAACAACTGGAGGGAGTCAAACCTGTCACCCTTGGTACGCTCTGTGTAGTAACTAAGGGCACTTTTGACATCTAAACTGTGTAGCCTCCTCTCTCCCGAGGAAGAATGATCAGTGAAGAAAACAGGGAGAGACACAGACTGGTTTAAATGGAAGTTTGAAACCACTTTGGGCAAGAACCTTCTATTGGTTCTAAGGACCACTTTATCCCTGTGAAATGAGATAAAATCAGGTTCCACTGACAGGGCTTGCAATTCACTGATACGCCTGGCAGAGGTAATGGCTACCAGGAACACAGTTTTACAAGTCAAGACATAGGCTCAAAGTGGGGTTGCATAAGTTGTGCAATGCAAACATTCAAATCCCAGGCAGGGGCAGGGTCTCTAAAAGGAGGATTCGTGTGAAGCAATCCTTCAAAAAATTTACAGAACACAGGGTGGGAAGATAGTGAGGAAGACTTCCCCACAGACAGAAATGCAGAAACAGCTGCCAAGTGTACTTTGACAGTAGCTGGTCTGAGGCCTAGGCCATTAAGATGGACCATATAATCCAGAACCGTAGACAATTCAGCAGTGTCTGGAGAAACATGCTTCTTAGAACACCAAATGCTGAATCTTTTCCATTTGGAGTTGTAAGTCTTTCTGGTGGAGGGCTTTCGAGAAGCCTTGAGGATATCCAGAACCCCTTGGGAAAGATGCAGATCTGCAAACTCTAACTCTTCAAGAGCCATGCTTTGAGATTGAGAGACTGAAGATTGGGGTACCAAATCCTTCCCTGAGAGGATGTTAACAGGTTGTAATTCCTGGGAAGAGACGGGGAAGATGGACTGCTAGGGACAGCAACAGGGGTTACCAGGGCTGTCTTGCCCAATCTGGAGCAATCAGAATCACCTTGCAAGGTTGAGACCTTATTTTTACCAAAACTTTGAACAGGAGTGGGAAGGGGGAAAGGCATACAGAAACTTCCCTTCCCAATTCAGGATCAGGGCGTCCAGAGGGACTGAGCCCAGGACTGGAGGTCTGCAACAAAAGAGAGGGAGTTGGTGATTGTCTGGGGCTGCAAAGAGATCTATCTCTGGAATGCCCCACCTTGAAAAAATCACTTTCAACACCTGAGGGTCCAGGGACCATTCGTGATGGCCCTGAGAAATCCTGCTCAGTGCATCTGCTAGCACATAGTCCTTGCCTGGGAGGTGAACTGCTACAAGACAGGTCTGCAGGGAATAAGCCAGGGACCACAACTTCATAGCTTCTGTGCACAAGGCCGTGGACCGAGTGCCTCCCTGCTTGTTGATGTACCACATGGTGGTGGTGGTGTCTGTTCTGACTTGAACCAGCTTGTTCTGTACTGACTGTGAAAATGCTATTAGAGCCAGAAAAACTGCCCTGAGCTCTAGAAGACTGATGTGGAGAAGGGATTCTTGGGGGGACCACAGCCCCTGGGCAGTTAGGGACCCCAGGTGGGCTCCCCAGCCCAGGAGAGAAGCATCCGTGGTAAGGACCACTGAACAAGGCTGAGCAACAAAAGGAACACCTTGTCTTAAATTGTCCTGATCCTGCCACCACTAGAGGGCTTGGATCAAGGTCAGAGTCACTGGGATCAGTTTGGTAAGGGAATCCTTTCTCTGAGACCAGAAAGCTCTCAGGTGGAACTGAATATCCCTCATCTGGAATCCTGCCCCTTGGACCACTGCTGTTGAAGCTGCCATGTGGCCCAAGAGCTGAAGGAAATGCCTTGCTGGTCGAGATACCCAAAGGCTGAAGGAAGAAACTAGTTTCATAAGAACCCTTGCCCTTTCTAGAGGAAGAAAGGCTCTTGCTCTGAGTGTGTCCAGTTCTGCCCCAATAAAGGTAAGAAGCTGGACTGGTTCAAGAACTGACTTGGGAAGGCTGAGAAGAAATCCTAGAGAAGTGAGCACTTGCTGGGTCACTTGTAGGTGAGACTTGACTTGGTCTGGAGACTGACCCACTATTAGCCAATCGTCCAGATATGGAAAAATGGAAATATTTTGCCTTCTTAGAAAGGCAACTACTACTGCCAGGTACTTTGTGAAAACCCTTGGGGCTGAGGTTAGGCAAAAGGGCATTGCTCTGAACTGATAGTGGCCTGAGGGCAACTCGAACCTGAGGTACATTCTGTGGGAGCACCTGATGGGAATATGAAAGTAGGCACCTTTGAGGTCCAGGGAGACTAGCCAGTCCCCTGGCCTTAGAGAGGGAAGGATTATTCCCAGAGTTATCACCTTGAACTTTAGTTTTAAAAGATGTTTGTTTAGATATCTTAGGTCTAGGATGGGTCGCCACTCCCCTGTCTTTTTGGGGGTCAGGAAGTACTTGGAGTACAGTCCCTTGCCCCAGTGTAGGGTAGGTACTCTCTCTATAGCTTTTAAAGCTAGGAGAGAAGAAACCTCTGCCTCTAGGGCAAGGGTTTCCGAGAGATTTGCAGGTGGAAAAGATCTGGCTCTCATCTTTGGAAATTTTTTGATGCTGAGAACCAGTCCCTGGCTTACTACTTCCAGGAGCCACTTGTCTGATGTAATAGACATCTAGTCCTGGAAATAGTAAGCAAGCCTGCCCCCTACTGGAATAGGAGAGTCAACCCGGGCAGGCACATCAGGGTGTCTGCTTGGCAGGGGCTTTAGGCTGAGGAGTAGATGCAGCCCTGCTCATCCCCCTTCTGACTCTCCCTCTGAAGAACCCCCTCTGAGAAAAGGAAGAAGAGGCCTGTGCTTGGTAAAAAGGCCTTTGAAAAGGCCTACCCCTGCCCCTAGACTGCTGCCTTTGAGGAGTTGCCTGCCTTTCCTTGGCCTGAGCACTCCTGTAAGTGGTCCTGTACTCATCCATTTTCTTCATGTAATTCTCTGTCTGCTCCCCAAACAGAGAATTACCCACTACAGGAAAATCCATGGCCTTAGCTTGGGTGTCCTGCGAGGGGCTAGTACATCTGAGCCAAGCCATCCTACGAAGAGCCACAGATGTAGCCATGCCTCTTCATGACACATCGTTAGAGTCCACAGCAGCATGAAACTGAACCTTAGATGCCTCAATCCCATCTGCAGCCACTGCCTCCAGCTCCTTGGCTAGCTGGGGGAAGGCCTGTTTAGCCAGTGCCAGTACAGTGTCCCACCTGGACTTCTCGTACCTGGCTGTATAGGCCATGTAATTCGCCTGCTTAAGTACCAAAGAAGATGCCATGTACTGCTTCTTTGCCATGGCATCAATCTTCCTGGAGTCCTTGTCTGGGACGTGTGAAGCCAAGGGATATTTGCCTCGTCTGAGGCAGCAGCCTGCACTACCCAACATGGCTGCATTGCTGATATAAGAACTCCGTGTCTGAGCCTGAAAGTGTATACCTCTTGTCCATTCTTCTATCCACAGGAGGTATAGTGTTAGGAGACTTTAGAATTTTTTGAGTCTGTTTCCCAAAAGATTTGTGGAGGGGAGCAGACAGTCTTCTGGACTCTGGGATGTCCATCATCTCTACATAATCAGGCTCCTCTTGATCTTCCACAGCCTCCTTTCTGTAAAACATAAAGTGAGAAGGAGACTCAGAAAGCCTAGGAGGAGAAACACCTGATGGTCTGTCTGGGGAGATGTCCGGTTCCACAGGCATATCCAGACCTTCACTTACATCATCATCCTCAAATTCCCCTTCCTCTTCAAATTCTGGTTCATAAAAATCTTCAAGGGTATAATCCTGAACCGGGGGAACCAACCGAACCGAACCCCTGCCAGAAGGAGCCGGATCGGTCGGAACCGGACAGAGCGATTCCACAATCTGAATCGCTCTGGCTATCTCTTCGGCAGTCGGAACATGAACCTCTGGATCCGAACCGGTCAATTTGTCTTCGCGTTTTCTTTTTGTCGGAACTGATCCCTCAGAATTGGCTCTGCTTTTGCCCGAAGAAGTATCGCCCTGGTCAGAGGGGACTCCTTCTGGTTCGGTTGAAACCGAACCAGGCTGGCCATCCGGGTCAGCGGACTTCTCGGCCTCCTTTTCCCTCAGACTACCTAATCTCTTCTCAAGGGTAGATTTGGGAAAGTTTTTACATATTTGGGAGTCTAAATCGAGGTGGTCAAACCCCAGACAAACACAGGTGGTGTGGGGAATCGGCCTTAGCAAAGACCTCCCCACACTCACTGCAGTGTTGAAACCCAGTGGGCCTGTTTTTTTTCTTGGGTTTCTCAGACATGGCCAACCTAACCAACTTACCCTTTTTATGGCAACCACCAGGCAAGACTCCCTTATCGGTTCTTAACCATGTCACGGATATTGGAAAAAAACGCACTAAAACATGTTTGTTTTAGAACCGATAAGAACTGGTAACCACACACTAAATAAAACACACAAAATGTCACTATCAAATGGCCGGTTCAGCCGAACCGAGCCACACTTTTACAAGTTCCACACAGAAAAAAAAAAAAACAGAACAATTCCTATCTAGTACTCACGGCACCACAGACAGAGACTGAACCGACTATGTGGATACTTTTTCGGTTTAAAAACCGACGAAAACTGAAACTTTAATCGACTTTCGAACCGAGCTGAAGGAGAAATCTCCGGAGTGATCGTTCAGTGTGTCAGAGTAAAGAATCTGACGGTTTAGGTTTGAAACACTCCAGACAGAGACTTCAACCGAGCTCGAGATCAGCATTCTCTGCCCTGCATAGAAAGTTAACTCTTTGTTCTCCGACTCCGGGACAGTTCAAAGGTTGGGAATCACTGCAATTGTGAGAATACAGCAAGACTTCATGTTGTTTGAAACACACTGTCAGGTGGTGTTTAAAGGTTTGCAGCTGATTTCTCTCTAGGGTCAGCTTGTACGTACATAACAGAGTAGGAGATTTCTAGGGAGGGCAGCAAACTCCCACCTGGGACCAGCCCACAAGGATACGACAGGCAAGGGAGTACAACTGGTTGTTATCTAGGGTCAGTGCATATTTGTGTTAAAGACTAGAAGATAGATAAGGTTGCATCTGGTCCCTATATGGTATCTTCGTATCTTCATTCCTTGAGGACACAGCTGAACCATCCGAATCTTCCTGCCTGAGAAGGCGGAAAAGATCAAGGTCCTCTTCTACCCAAAACTCCTTTTTATCCAGGAGGTCAAGACTGAACTTCTCCTCCTCCTCCTCCTCTAGTGAAGGAGGCATAGAAGTAGAACTTGAAGTGGAGCTTGACTCAGAGGTACAGCAAGATCAGTCAGCATCAATGGAGATTATGGCTGAGGAGTGATCTGTGTCATCTACTAAGGCAGACTAGGCAGTGATCTCTATATCAAATAGGATTATTCTGTCAAAACTGCACCCAGAACAGTGACGATGGCTGATGGGAATGTTCCTGTCAATGAGCTAATGCTAGATAATGCAGTTTCAGGTTTGTTAAAGGGAGGTTGCACTACACTGGATACTGGATTTGAGCCTTTTGCAGTTTGGAGTTATGGCCTTGGTGACGCTGAACCTGCCTGTTTCACCAGCATACCAGACAGATATTTTGACTTACTATCCCCCTTAAAGAGTGGGGAACTGGATTGCTGAGGGGTGAGTTAGCAATGTCAACTCTCTGGCGATAAGTGACCTGTGAGTCCTGTCTAACCTAGCAGCTCTCCATCGACAATGTCGAAGATCTTGACTGGACCATGGGCCTGGTCAATTTACGTAATGACTTCCACATGCACCCTTTTTCTGACGTTAATTTCAGTTCTGTCAGTGTCAACAGTTGATTCGGCAACTTGTCAGGCACTGCAGCAGTCCTGTCCATCTTTTTCAAAACGTTCTGCCTGCTTCTCTGTGTAGTCTGATTAAAACCCTGGCTAACATTTCATTTTTTACATCATGGGACAAGCCCAAACAACACACACAAAATTCCTGGGTGTCCTAACCCCTAAAATTGGGTTTCCAAGGGGACAATGGCAAAAAAAAACAAAAAAAAAAACACCTCACTAGGCAAGGACATATGCTGGTGATCAACAATTCCTGGAGGAGTAACTACTAGAGAAAACTAAATTTTGGCGAAGAAACTACTATGATGGAAAAACAGCTTCCACTGGTCTGCAAATTAGTCTCTCAATCGTGTGTGGGGGGAGGGAGCACTGAAGTGGTTAAGACCCACCTATGTTATACAAGAGGCGCTGTGCACCACCAACATGCACGCAGGCACTTCGGCATGAACAGTTCAGTTGTGCAAAAGCTTTCCGCGAGGTCCTGACACTGATGACTTGCATTCCATTGCATTATGGCTGTATGGAGATCTCCTCGAAGAAGACTTTCCTAGTACCAGTTTACCTCAGGTGTAAGAGCTTCCTCCTAATCCTCCTCCTCTTCATAATACTTAAACTGTAGGGAAGGGACATTTACTGATGTTTTTGTGGCATTCTGTTTCATTATTTGGAAAAACTCCCCACATTTGTTAAAATTCCTTTGTAGACAGCAGCTGTTGTTTTTCTGGGCTAGGCTGCACTATGGTTTCTTGCTCTGGTTGGATTACAGGTTCTAAATGTATTTTCTTTATGAGATCTTTTCCCATCTGTGGTTTTAGAAGAATCCTCAGCTGGCCTTTTATGTGCCAGGCTGCTACAAACTTTGTGGCCCTGCTACTCCTGTAACAGAAACAGGCAAATTAAACCCTGTAGCAAGTACATTACAAGGCAATATGCTATTTAATACACCCTTTATGCAATTATTTTAGGATTAAAATTTGCTAACAGTAAGGAGACAGGGTTTACGAAAGCCCAGTGGTAGCACAATGGTGGCCCAAGTCCAGGAACAGACCCAGGATGCTGGCAATCTGACTGCAGGATGGGAGGGTGCAATGCCACTGGCAGCACTCCGTATCTAGGGTGGGGATGGTGCCACACTTCAACACCACACTGACCCACAGTGGAGAGACAGGGAGTTTGCTCTGCCACCAGAAGTGAGCTGTGGTTGGCGGGGCACTCAGCGGGCAGTTATAGAGCTAGATGAGCTTGAAGGGTGAATTGGGGCATGAAGTAAAGTGTAAATCTTTAGGCTGCCTATATGACCGTTTCAGGCACACTTGGCCCCATACTCTCTTCACCACTCTCACAGTGGGCTGTTCCTCTATGGGGAGGGTAGACTCTATGAAGAGACCCCTTGCGAGAAAAGCTGTGAAGGAACCAAGGAGCAAATGAGAGAGCGGCTGTTGAGATTGGGAGGTTGCTGAGGAGAGCTTTTGGTAACGCGTGGGCCCCGAGGTTGAAAACCAATCTATACTCACACTGCAGTGCACCAGGGGAGACCTGTTGCAAATGTTTAAAACTGTTAAGGACCAAAACCTAATGGAAAACCTAGGTATACACTTTGCTGTACGAAATTTTAACCTCAGAAGTCACAATCAATAGCTTAAGTTAACATACCCAAATAAAAATTTAAGAAGGAATATTTTCACTCAAAGAATAATCCACACTTGGAACACTCTCCCCCACGAGGTTATGGTAGCAACTACCTTTACAATGTTTAAGACAAGACTTGACAACTATCTCCTTAATGCAAAGGGTCCTTAACACCTCATGTAATGGGGAGTCAGACACAATAGGCTTTACAGTCTTGTCTGCCTTATCAAACGAGTATAGTACAGAGTATATTGAAAAAAGAAAATATAGAGAGAGCAGTAAAGGATGAAAAACACCCTTTTCCTTCCTTGCACGACATGTAACTAGAGTGGGACGAAATTACACTTTTAGTTGGGGGAGAGTGGGAAAACAATTCCACCATATACTCATCATTACACTTTATAGTTCAAATAGGAACTACTACTTTTGAGGGACAGTGTCACCCCCCCTTAGCCCTCAAATTTTCCCCAATATAAAAAAAAAAAAATCATGTTATGACTGCTCACATTCTGTAGAGATTGCTCATGTAGCTGGTTGCTTGATTCCGATTTCCTTTTTCCTTTTAAAAAGTGGAAAACAGCCTGCCCACCATACTGGTGTCACCACACAAAAACATGTTTGTTTACATTCTGTGATCAATTCTCATGGCATCTTTCCTGGTCCTGGGAATGCCCCAACACAGTCTAGGCACTCAGGATACTGTGGAAGGGCGGAGACGATTGCATCATGACTAGCTGCACTATTTGGGGGGGTGTTCCGTCATATTCGGGAAGTATGCAATAAGAGCAGATCAAGGATGTGAACCGAAACAAGGTGGGGTATAATGACACCATTAGCATGCATTTTAGTTCTGCAGAGAAAGTAGGCAGATACAACCAGCAACATCAATGATTTTTAGAGAATGTAAGCAATCATAATTTTTTTCTTATTATTATTACTGTATTTTTCTCTCCTCTGTGGAGCTGGCAGGCGGGGCTGGGGTGAGGAGCATCGACTTTCTCCCCCTCCCAGTACAAAGAAATCCAAAATCCGGGGGTGGCTGGACAAGACAAGCTGGCCCTCATGGCGCCTGCCAGCTCCGATTTTTCCTATTTTCTCCCTCCCCCTTTGGTGCTAGCACGCATGCACGTGTGGAGGCACACACATGCTGCCTCCTGTACTGCCCACCCTTCGTGTCCCTCCCCCGTCCTGCACTATCTCACAGGCCTCCACCTGGGGGCAGTAACCCTCCCACCCTGGGTGAGGAGAGCAGTCCTCCGGATGCTCACTCCATCACCACCACCCCTGGCAACCCACGTTTGCTCCCAAACACGGACTGCCGGCGTGGAGTGAGGAGTGGCATCCAGCACCTCAGCGCCACCGGGCCAGTATATAAAATGAGGGTTTTCAACTAGAAATAATATGAAGCAAAATGACTGACAGCAAGTCAAAAGCACACATGCAAAAGAAACTAGTAAAACAAGAACTATCACGTGCTGCACAACACATCTGTGCTGGCAGATCTACATCAAGAGCTGCAATAAATTAGACAACTTCTCTACAATATCAACACAGGTAGCTTGCTTTGCTCAAGCACTGAGTTTCTTTGGTGGCAAAATTACACAAAGAAAGGAGGATCATTAGCTGCATATCCTAAATCGGATTGGAAATATACAGTACTGTATAGCGAAGGCTCTATGAAGTGTGTCAACTGCTTTTCAGAGAAAGTGTTTACAGAAAGAGGGAAAAGTGAAGGCCATGGCCTTATCAGGCACTGACATTCCAAGCATGCCAGTTCAGAGGTAAAGGGATGGAGCAAAGCCAAGTTAATAAACACTGATGCTGGTGAACTGCAAACATGCCCCTTTACAAAATCAAAGAATCAAAGGGCTAATGCAATTAAAAATTAGCACTATAAAGATGGTTTCTGAAATTTCTAAGTTCATGGGGGCAGAGAAGAGTTGAGGGAATCTGTCAAACTAATATATTTTTCCTATACTTGCTCACTCATATTTTTTTTTTTTTTAATTACATCTTTCACCAGTTCTTTAATTTTAAAAAAAAAGGCAATAAACCAAATACTGGCACACATACCAACCATGCAGGTGCTAAGTGGGGGAGCAGCTATACAGTAACTCTCATATGCCACTGACTCTTCCTCTCCTCGCTTCTACTGGGAACATGGTCCCCTCCCTTGTGTCTGTGCTGTGGGGGTTACAACCTCCTAGAAGCTTTGTTTCTTGCCAGAAGCAGACTTCATCAGACCCTGGGGAGACAACTCCCAACCTTTACACAGCAGAAAAGAATGTCAGGCATGCTGAGGTCAGATGGAACCCTTTGAAGCCCCTGTAACTGGTTTGTACTTAACTTTCTGGTGTGCAATTACAACACTGACAGGAGCAAAAGCTGGAGCTGGCAAGCTTTTTTCCCCTTCAAGGCAGGCGGGAACTTTTTATATAACAGGTGTCTCCAGTTCAAACTCAATTTTACACTCCATTTTTCTCTTGTACAGGGGAGGCAGCAACTTCCACAAGAACCATTTCAAAGTGGTATAAATAGGCAGAAATGATGGATTCTTTCTGCATTGCCTATACCCGGAAAATATATCACAGTAATGAATTATATTAGGAAAGCTGGTCTGAAAAAAAAAAGCTACAATCCCAAAGCATTAGGCACAAGAATGACAACTTGAACCAAGTTCAAAATTTGATGGTGTGCTTGTCTTTAGAACTGAAATTTTCTTTTTGTGGGAAGAAACAGCTTAAAAAAAAGAATTTTTCTGAAGAGGGAATAAAAGAAAATATGTACAACATATACAATTTCTACTGATGTCTGTGCTTGGAGTTTTTTATATGTAAATTTGGTGTCAGCTTTGGGTTTGCAATCAATGAAAGCAGTGCAGCATTAAAGCCAATTAAATTCTTAAGTGCATTCCACCACACTGTCTCTCTTTCTTTGTTTAACTAATTAAAGAATCCAATTTAAGACTTGTCATATCATAAAAAGTTACAGGGCAGTAATGAGAGCTTTTCAAGAAATTATTCTCTCCCTAACTAGGCTTCTCTCCACCCCAGAACAAGAAAATAATACAAACTTCACATGCAGACTTTCTGTAAGGATACTGGCGCAGAAACACCTTACAGTACAATAGACAAATCAGTAAGAACCCAGTCAGTGTTTACTTATTGCAGATTCCTGCACACCGTCAGTTTATCTAAGGCAGCATGGCTTCACAGTTTACGCACTAGAAATGCAAAGCCAATCTCAATGTGGCAAGCAAGAGTTGAACTGCACAGATGTACACTGCGGTCATGTCAACATGCAGTAACTCGGTCCGCAGACTGGTCTCCGTGGGTGGTCCCCAAACCAAGGACAGAGTAAAATGGGTAACCTTTACCACTGGACACTTTCCCAGAGCTGATTCCAGCTCTGAGTAGGTACTGCCTACAGAGTGTTTCATCAAAGCTCTTGATGCCGATTCCACAGACTGATTTCCTTATGAAAACTGCTGAAATAAATTAAGGATTTCACAAGTTCAAATGCATGTGATTTACAGGATACACTGGATTTCTGTCTGCAGAGCTGTGGGGTAAGCATGGTTGGTACCTTTGAAGCACAAACGTTTTTCAAGATTTTCTTAAAAATCGAGGTGCTGAACATTGAGATGTTTAATTTTTTTCATGGTAGGTATATCAAGAGAACAGGAACTTTAAGAAAGTTCAAAACCACATATCTCAGCTCAGAAATGAAATACAATTAAAACATGAGTATGGTGATGTTTTAAGTACAATATTAACATATATTTGGGCAGACTGAATAGGCCAAGCGGTTCTTTTCTGCTGATAAATTCTATGTTTCTCTGTTACTACAAATTATATAATGAAATATGTTGCTAACAGACGCTGCTGCTTGTACCCCCTCCCCCATGGTCGCACCGGGAGATGAGCATCTTGTTGCTCAGTGTGCCTTTCCTGGTGAAACTATTTCAATAAAATAGAGAATAAGTATGGGTCTGGGTGTATAGCGAGGAATGTACACACCACCCAGGGGGTTTATGCAGCCAACACAGAGGGTATGTGTAAATTAGGAGTTCTCACAGAGCCATACTTTATTTTACATAATTGCCGGGATGTCCTTTTTCCCCACAGCAACTATATAAAATAAAAAAAGACGTACTTGTGCGACCGCAGCAGTCTGCTTAGCTGTGAGCGCGTTCTCTACATTTGTCGGTTGCTCGCTTTTTATTTATTTATATTTTTATTTCATTTTGAGGGTATTTCCCTCATTTTTATTCATTTCTGCCTGCCAGCACTTACCGCAGTTAAGAGTAGCGGTCCAGAGGGGGAAAGATGAGGCGGACAGTGGCTGGGAGGAAGAGTGTCAGAGGTGAGGGCGCCTGGGCAGTGCGAGGGAAAATGGGCGCGTGTTCACCATTATAAACGCTCCTTTATAACGGCAAATTACGCCATGGTTTCCCAATGGGAAAAAGGACATGCCGCTTATTATTAAATAAATGTGTAGCAGTGTGTACACACTTATAAACGCACAGTACAGAATGTGCATGGAAAAATTACTGCAAGCCAGCCCTGTGGTACAGCAGTAGTGCTACTGCCTGCCATGAGGGTGAACCAAGTTTGGGAGTGAGCTTGGGTGCCATGAGGGTCATCCGGGGAGAGGGTGATGAGCAACCCATGGATTGCTTTCCTCTCTCAGGGCAGGGGGAACATGTCACTCCACTGCTGAACTGCCAGCTGGCAGAGACGGGGAAACACATTCCAAGCATCTAGTTGGGGGACAGGTATGCAGGCAGATGCCTGTGTGTTCAAGCTCACACAAGTCCACAGTGCCAGTGCACCACAGGCAGCCTTACAGTGAAAAATGGTGGTAAATCCCCAACCAGCAGGTTCAAGCTCCAGGCCCCGCATCACTGACTGGGTTCCCCTTTAGATTCTGGACTGTGGAGGGGCCTGGTTAGCCCAGATGGCCTGCCACAAGGAGCAGTCTATGAAGCACTCAAAGGAGAGGGGGAAGTCCCAGAGAAGGAAGACTAAGGGAGGGATAGTGAGGCTTAATAAAGGGAAGGGGGGTGGGCAGAGGGTGACTGTGAAAAGGCAGAGATACTAAACAAATATTTTTGCTCAGTATTTACAAACGAAGAGGGGGAGGTATCTAAAACAAACAATAGAAACACTCTGAATACAGAAGTTGATACCAGCCCATTTACAGAAGAAAGGGTTCTAAACTTAAAACTGAAGGTGGACAAAGCAATGGGACCTGATGGGATTCATCCCAGAATTCTAAAAGAACTAAGGGTAGAACTAGTGACACCACTGACTACCCTCTTTAACAAATCATGGGAGGATGGGGTGGTACCTGAGGACTGGAGGAGGGCAGATGTGATTCCCCTTCACAAAAGTGGGAGCAGGGCAGAAGCAGGAAACTACAGACCTGTTAGTTTAACCTCAGTGATTCGGAAAATGATGGAATCACTTCTGAAGAAAAGAACTGACAAGTACCTAGAGGCCAGAGGAGCACAGGACCCAAGGCAGCATGGATTCACAGCAAGGTCATGCCAGATGAATCTAATAGATTTCTTTGACTGGGTGACCAAAGTAGTAGATCAGGGAGGGGCTGTGGACATGGCCTACCTAGACTTTAGCAAGGCATTTGACACAGTCCAGCACAAAAGATTAATATACAAGTTAGTCAGCCTGGGAGTGGGTCCCAAGATGATAGCCTGGGTGAAGAATTGGCTGGGGAATAGGACACAGAGAGTAATAGTAAATGGAGTCCACTCTGAAGAAAGGGGGGTTACTAGTGGGGTACCGCAGGGTTCAGTATTAGGACCAGTCCTCTTCAATGTCTTTGTGAGCGACATTGCAGAGGGACTGGAAGGAAAAGTATGTCTCTTTGCAGATGACACAAAGATCTGCAACAGAGTTGATGCACAAGGTGGGGTGGAAAGGATGAAGGGACTTGGCAGGTTAGAGGAATGGTCAAATGTACGGCAGCTTAGATTTAATGCTAAGAAGTGCAAGGTAATGCACCTAGGAACAAAACCCAGGGGAAGAGTACACAATGGGGGTGAGATACTAACAACAACAAAAATGGAAAGGGACCTGGGGGTAGTCATATCAGATGACTTAAAGGTGGGCAAGCAATGTGAGAAGCCAGTAAGGAGGGCTGGGGGGGATACTGGGATGCATAGGCATCACCAGTAGAAAACAGGAAGTTGTTATCCCTCTGTACAGACAGCTGGTGAGACCCCATCTGGAGTACTGTGTGCAGTTCTGGAGACCCAATCTCCGCAAGGACATAGACAAGATGGAAGCTGTCCAGAGGAGGACAACTAAAATGGTGCAGGGTCTGCACCGGAAGACATATGAAGAGAGGCTAAAGGAGCTTAATATGTATAGCCTCAAGGAAAGGAGGGAGGGGGAACATGATAGAAACTTTCAAGTACCTCAAGGGAATCAACAAAGTCCAAGAGGGTAGTATCTTTCAAAAAAAGAGGTGTGCAAGAACAACGGGGCACAATTTGAAGATAGAGTGGGGGCAGCTCAGAGGTAATGTAAGGAAGTATTTTTTCACAGAGACGGTTGTGGATGCATGGAACAGCCTTCCGGAGGAGGTTGTGCAATCAAAAACAGTGGTTAAATTCAAGCATGAATGGGACAGCCATAAGGCAATTCTAGGGGGTGGGGGTAGAAAGAAGTAGGCTGCTGGTTAACTAGGATCTGCAGCTTATCCATTAGGTAGGGAAATGGGCAGACTAGGTGGGCCAAGCGGTCCTTATCTGCTGTAAAATTCTATGTTTCTATGTCTCTAAGGTGAGTGACAGGGTTGGGGGAGGGGAGGAAGTTCCACAGAAGGTGAGTGATAGGTATGGAGGGGAAGTCCCAGAGAAGGTGAGTGATAGGGTTGGGGTAGGAGAGGGAAGTCCCAGAGAAGGTGAGTGATAGGGTTGAGGAGATGGGAAGTCCCAGAGAAGGTGAGTGATTGGGTTGGGGAGGAAGTCCCAGAGAAGGTTAGTATAGGGTTGAGGGGAGGAGAGGGAAGTCCCAGAGAAGGTGAGTGGTAGGGTTGGGGAGGGAGGAGGTCCCAAGAAGGTGAGTGATAAGGTTGGGGAGGGGAGGGAGGGAGCCCACAGAAGGTGAGTGATAGGGTTGGGGAGGGAAGTCCCAGAGAAAGTGAGTGATAGGGCTGGGGAGGAGAGGAAGTCCCAGAGAAGGTGAGTGATAGGGTTGAGGGGAGGAAGGGTGGGGAGTCCCAGAGAAGGTGTGTGATAGGGTTGAGGGAGGTAAGTCCCAGAAGTTGGAGTGATAGGATTGGGGGGAGAAGAGGAGAAGTCCCAGAGTAGGTGAGCGATAGGGCAGGGAGGGAGGGATAGACTTGGGGAGGGAAAGTCCCAGAGAAGGTGATTGATAGGGTTGGGGGAAGGGGAAGTCCCAGAGAAGGTGAGTGATAGGGTTGGGAGGAGGAGAGGGGAAGTCCCAGAGAAGGTGAGAGGAAGTCCCAAAGAAGGTGATTGATAGGGTTGGGGAGAGGGGAAGTCCCAGAGAAGGTGAGTGTTAGGGTTGGGGGAGGGGAAGTCCCAGAGAAGGTGAGCAATAGGGTTGGGGGGAGGAGCCAGTTGAGGACCATGAGCAGAAACAAAAGGATGGTAAAATGACCACAAATTCTTTTTCAAATCCCATCATGCACTGCAGAAGTCGTGTTGCCGTAGATGCCAGATTGCTTGCATTTCATAATGAAAATACCCGGTCAGTTCTTACTAGTTTCTGTAAACAAGGGACATCACAGGAATATTTTTTTCTGGAATTCCTATCCCGCTACTACCCAACTGCACCAATCCTTAGTCCAAGGAACAGATGTCAACTCCATAGTATCAACAGTTTTTATAAGTATGGCTTATCACAGCACATAATACTCATTATGAGAATTTCATAAAATCCAGCTGCAATAATATCCAAGCTCTACTTTGCCATGGATATTCTGTGAATGCGGTAAGTTACAAGTGCATGAGGGGGGTGCAGGGCACTTGACTTGACATCCAATTACTGTCGTGAACTCATGCCAATTACATTTTACTTGGCAAGAAAGCAAGTCCTAGGGGTAGGCAAGACAGAACAATAATTCCCTCCATAAGGGATCCTGGAACAGCACCACACAGTGTACAAATCAATGCGAAGCTGGAAACCTATAAAGGCACCACAGTTATCTGTAAGGTGTAGGTGTGCGTAAGTAACTTCTAAAAAAGAAATGAGGTCTACCTTTTACACCTACAAACATGAATTAACAGAACATCAAGTATTTTCTCAGTTAAAACTGATCCAGGATAGCTCAGCTCAGATGTGGCATTTCATTTTCAGTGGGGTCTGTCTTCTAGCTGAGCAGACCAGATAGACTGCAAGGCCTTTATCTGCTGGCATGTTCATATGTTCCATCCAGTTTTACGGCTGTGAGGGACTGAAATAGGGAGGTCAAGTGGCTAGGTCAAGGTCACAGGGAACCAGTGGCTGCAGTGGGATTTGAACCTAGGATCTGGTGTATTATGGCTCAAGTGCTATAACCACTAGACCACACTGCCTCTCACATGAAAATATGATGGCTATCATAGTTTTTTCATTATTTTTTTTTTTTTTAATTTGTACTTCTTCCATCCTGATCCCCATCTGCCCCAGGTAATCACCCAGTCCCTTCACCAGGAACTGTGGTCCTTACTTTGCAACCTCCTAGTATCCCTAGGGTGGGGCCAGATAGGTGTCCATTCCTCCCCCGCCCCTCACTGGCGGGGGAGGAATGGACATTCCTTTTTCTTGAAGCCTAAAATAATACTTACAGCATCGCTTGAACAGGATGTTGCTGTAAGTATTAGTTTAGGCATCAAGACCCCCATGGAAGCAGTAAAGTAAATATATTAATCTCCAGCCACTGCTGCTGCATTCAGAGCAGTAGTTTTATCCACATCAGTAAATGGGTGGAATACCCATGAGAACTTGTGTGCTATCACTCGGGACCCACGCAGCACTACCGGGTTCGGTGATATACCTTGGCAATAATTTAAAATAGAAACACAGCTGCAATAATGTTGATCATACCACCCACTGACTCTCGTAGCAGTATGACAAGGTATTGGGGGGGGGGTTCAGGGAAGCAGCCTGCAGCTAACGTTGCAGATCACCTTCAACAGACTTTGGTTCCTATACTGGCTATAAAATAAATTCTACAAAAACTGAGGTTCTTCAAATTCATTATATACCCCCAGAGGAGATAACCAAGATGTATAAATCTAAATGGGGTTTCCTCGCCTTAAAATACCCAGTGGTATGATTCCCTTGGATCCCCAAAAGTTACTAACGATTATGAGCTGTCAACACAGTAATTTACTCGCGACTTGGATACCTGGAGTATAACACCCTTATCGATCTCCCAAGGAACAGACAGCGTCCAAATGGCCTTATTACCGAGGTTACTATGTGTGGAACAAACTCTACCATGTACCCTCCACTAGTACTTGTTCGAAAACAGGATAAAATAATCGCTCATTATATATGAAATGGGGATAGACTGTACTAAACTTTTGATTCTACATCTTCCCAAAACTCAGGGTGGTCTTGCTCTACCTCATTTAGCCCATTATCATAGCGCTGTACAGCTTCTTACGGTGTTTTACTGGTTAGATAATAGGTATGTTTCCCACTGGAAAACAACTGAGTTAGGAGAAGACATTCTTAACACAGTGCAAACCCTGTGTGCATTCCCAAGCATCCCAGTTAGATAGGTTTCCTTAAACCCTTACTTACTGTTTCCACACTATTTCCATAGGCAACTGCAGAACTTACTGTTTTTTTGATAACTCCTTTTGTAAGCAACTCTGCTTTTATCTTGGTTTGCATGGATAGTGCTTATACTAGATAAATAAGGTTGGGCCTGCTTATGCCATATCAATGCCTGAGGTGCAGTGAGATCCTTACATTTGAGGAACTCCAGACTAGATTTCAGTTACTGGGAGGGGATCATTTTAGGTACCTCCAGGTACAGCATTATCTTAAGGTCGCGCTCCAAAAGTGGCCTCAGGACTCGGACACTCCCATATTTTTCCCCATTGCTCATGAGTGTCCTTGAGAGAGAGCAAGTACCTGCACTCATATCACAACTGTAAAAAGCACTGGTACAGTTGCAGGGCTGGTCTATGGACTTAGTAAGATGGAGATGGGAAAATGATCTTAGTATTCAAACAGATGTCAGAAAGTGAAATAGATATCTATCAAATCTTCACAGGGTGACATTCCCACCAATATGGCAGGAATTTTCATGGAGATCCATTCTTCATTTTTTTCGTACTCCACAAATTGCATTCAAATTCCAACCCCCAGTGCCAGCCACATGCTGGGGAGGTTGCGGTATTACACTTGCCATCCATGGACACATTTTTTTGGGCCTGTCCCAAGTTGGCAACCTTATGTGCACAATTACAAATAACACTGAAAAATATTTTTGGGGAGTGCTTTCGTCAGGAAGCAGTATAGCGCAGTGGGCTAAGGGTCTGAGCTGCAGATCTGGATTTGAATCCCACAGCCGCCAAGGTGTAAACTCTGTGATCCTGAGCCAGTCACTTAACTTCCCTGTGCTTCCCAGGTCGCATCTGGAAACAAGCTTCGGCTTACTATGCTATTTCTAGTTAAATAATGTCCCCTTTCAGAGAAGACTTTTCTTTTTCAGGATCTCCCCTAGGGGTTTCAGGGTCCTCATACTAGGAAATTATTATCTGTTTCTCTAGTAGTGGCTAAAAAGCTGATCACAGAACAATGGCTTACTCCCAAAATTCTTAGCGCATCTTAGTGGCAGGAGACAATGCTTGTTGTGTATGACATGGAGAAGTTAATTGCGTAACTAAAACAAACAGTTTCTAAATTTGGTATTACTTGGGGAGGTGGATACAGTATATGTTGGAACAAAGACCAGATTTTGTACCCCAATAGATCTGAGATTAACAACACTACTGTCATCAGTGCATGTCAAACATTTTTAGTATCTATGTGGACTATGCTGTAGTGCTGTGTGGAATGTGAATTCCGCTGGCAAAATTAATGCGGAATGACCATTCCGCTGCTGGAATTTCACTTGTTCGCCTACAGAATTTTGCCTACTGTGATCCGTGGAATAGAAATGAAAATTACGTACCTACCGTAATTATGATCTTTCTGTGTATCTTCACCATTCATCACTGCTGGGTACTCAGCCGGAGGTCAGGACCCTGCAGGAGCTTTTCTTTTTTTTAAGGTAGGTGGAGCCGACGCACTGCGTGGCGCTCACGGGTTGGCCATTAGACTGCGTCGACTCCACCTGCCTGCCAATTCTGAGTCGCCGGAGAGGTAAGAGGAAGGGAGTGGAGGGTGGGACAAGGAAGTCCAAGGGACAGAAAAAGGAAAAGATATATGAACCAAAAGGAGAAATAATGACTGAGAGAACAGACAGGAGAAGAGTCGGAAACTAAAGAGATTGGGAGGGGCCCCAATCTCTGGAAATGGAAGAGAGAGGTAGGGTGGGTAAAGAATTTAAGAGGAGAGGGGGGAGTTAAACATCCCAGACTCTGGTCCATCTCCAGATTACATAGGAACTGCAAGGAGCAGCCAAAGGCTTTCTGCCAGAATTCAAGGCACAGAATGGCTGGCAAACACTCCAGATAAGCAGAGTCGGCTATTCTGGAAGAAGGACAGGGTACAGAGAATTAACACCCTCTCAAGGAAAGATTATTGGTGAAAAAAAGGGAATTTTTGTTGTTGTAATAAACAAGGAGAAATAAGTTGGATGGAAACAGGGAGGAGGAGAGAATGGAGGGCAACTGTCAACTCCCACCCCACAGGGGTGGAGCCAAAGCACTGGAGAAGGAGTGTCCCCCCCCCGTCCACTCTCCCCGGAACATTATCCCCCTGTGTACCCCTGTTTTACCTGACTCCTGAAAAGAAAGGAGAGGGGGAAAGGATAGGCACAGAGGGGGAGGGGGACCCAGAGACTGAGGCCCCAGGGGGATGGAGGGTGGCATCGCGATGAATGGTGAAGATACACAGAAAGATCATAATTACGGTAGGTACGTAATTTTCGTATCTTATCTGTGTCACACTTCACCATTCATCACTGTTGGGTGAGTGCTGAGCCCCCAGAGGTTCTTTACACCCAAGGACAAAGTCCTTAGCTCTCAGTGGGTGACACACTAAGAGGGAGAACCTTCAGGGCCTGGAGAGGCCCGAGAGTGGGAGAGTGAGACAGGGTCCCCGGGCGGAAGGAAGTTGCCCCAACAAGCGCCGTCTCGCTCTACGGGAGAAGAGATAGGTTCTCTGGTGAGCGGAGTTAATCACCCTACGCGGGGCCAAGGGTGACAACTGGGAAAGACGCAGCCATGCCGTCAGCCTAGTGCAGATCGCTGTCCCTACAACCCTGGTAGCTACCTCGTTGGCATCATAGGATGCCCTCGCTTGGTGCCTTGCTAGCTCCAGGCCACGCGCAGAGAGTGCAAAGGCTTGTCTGGTTTGCTCCGTATCAGGCAATGAAGCTAGGAGCTGACCTAGCCTGGACCACAAGAACCTGTCATAGGCTGCATAGTGGGCCTGATGTGCAGAAATGGAAAGCAATAACCGTGCTGAGTA
The DNA here is from genome assembly GCA_016271365.2 of Neoceratodus forsteri. Classification (NCBI taxonomy): domain Eukaryota; kingdom Metazoa; phylum Chordata; order Ceratodontiformes; family Ceratodontidae; genus Neoceratodus; species Neoceratodus forsteri. Next base: position 104,606,004 of record CM057453.1, on the reverse strand, counting down.
GAAATTCCTCCTACCCCAGAAGTCAAAATCCGAGGAGTCTTGATCAGGGGGCTGGTCATGGTGAAGGGCACGAAGCCCATCAGGAGTATCCAACTGTGTCAATCCAGACTGCGGATGAGGCATGGAACCTGGAGACTCCGGGGGTGCTCAATACCTCTGGCTAAGATCCCTAGGGGCAGGAACTCCAGAGAAGGGCCTCTGCCAGGAACGCAACGACGCCTCCCGAAAGGGAGCAGGCCAGGGCGGCACCACAAGGGTGGCCTCACCAAAATCGCCTAGAAAGGTGTGCACTGAGTGCTCAGGATTGCTAATAGTGGCAGGTGTGAGGTGCAAGTCCTCCAACATCCTCACGAGGAAGTGCTGATACTCAGCGAGATCAGCAGCTGGAGAGATGTGGACAGAAGGTTCCTCTCCCCCAGAAGAGGGGGATGAAGAACTGGAGGGCACCGGCTGTTCAGAGAGCGGCTGCTCGGGGGGAGGTTGAAAAACCTGACTGTCCATCACCCTAACGTAAGCTGGGAACCGAGCAGCCACCGCTCTGAACTGCTCCCAGGAGAGAGGCCCGCTAGGACAAAGGATGCCTAGGAGCGCAGGAGAATGTGGCAGAGGAATGGGGACAGAGCTGACCTCCGCCTGGTTTAAGGAGCGGACCGGGAGCACCCGTGGAAGAAGGTGCCCAGGAAGACCCCACAGCCGACAGCTAAACAACCATTTCGGTACTGCCTTGGCTGCACCCGGAAGAATCCCTCCTGTGAGGCGACCGGGTCCGTATAGGTCCAGAAGGATGGTCCCCTACCTCAAAAGAATGGGGCTCTCTCAAAGAGACCAAGAGGAAAGCAGAGATCCATCAAGGCCTTCTCCCAGAGCCCGGATGGACCGGCAAAAGGCCACCGTGTCACCCCACACCCCTTGATGTCCGAAAGAGCCCTCCTCCTCGAGAGGGCCAGCCTAGGTAGCTGATAGCTCTGGGCAGCACCCGAAGGAGCTATCCAGGGCACAGCACCCTCCCCTCCCGTAGGTGCTCTGACCGGCTCCAAAGTTGGGCGATCTAGGCACATCACAGGTGGGGTACTACTGCTGAGGGGTCAGTGAACCCACCAAGACCGGGCTGCAGAGCAATGGTGGCCTGCACCACTGCCCGCTGGTAAGCACCCCTGTCCCCAGTTTTGGTAGCCACCGACCCCACCTCAGAAGGGGTCCGACTCCGGCCTGTCGAGGAAACTACTGGGCTGCCCACTCCAACAGCCAACCCCAAAGAGTCAGACTGTCCGTCTGACTCACAGCCTGACTGCGCCTCCGAGGAGGTAGAGGCCGAGGCCTTGTGCCAGACCGTAGGAGGGCGCCCACTGCCATCTTTGCCAAAGGGAGTGCCAGAGATCAAAGCCATGCCCGAGCCGGTGCCAGTGCCCCCTACAGCACTGCGAGCGGAATCCACAGGGGGCACAGCTCCAGCCCAAACAGGAGCTCCAGAGTCAGGACCAGCCACGGCGCCACGAATGGCGCTGAGGACTAAGACGGTGCCCAGGATGGCGCTGCCTGGCTCCACGGCACCGTGAACGGTGCCAAGGGCAGAGGCAGCACTGACGACGGCACCATCGGCGGCCAGGACAGTGCTGCCTGGCTCCCCGGCGCCACGAACGATGCCAAGGGCAGAGGCGGCGCCAATGGCGGAATCCAAAGCTCTCTCCTCCTCGGTCAGTGTAGAACTGGGAGGGGACCCGGAGGAAAGGCTGAGAGAGCGTGGCTTGGCCTGACGAGTGCGCGCCCAACCCCCAAAAGTCAGCGGAGCTCGCCCCACTTTCCGCTCGCTGCTCAATGACCCGGCGGTCCATGGAGAAACAGGCATCGCATGAATCCATGTCATAAGCGGGCCAAGAACCACGAAAAGACAACGATGCGTGCTTCCGATCGGTGATAGAATATTTTCGGCCGCATGGGCACCATTGCATGGGGGGGGGGCCGACCTGTCCTGGAAGTTTTCTTGCCCTCCAACCGAGACATGACCTACGGGGAGAAAAAACAACAAAAACAGACTCGATGTCGCAGAAATACAGAAAAATGGAAAGATCTTACCGGGCGACATCGATTACGTAAAAACAGAACCGGCAGGAGGAACCGACGGACTTTGGCACCAAATGATTGAATTACAGTAGAGAAACTGCGAAGCAGGCCTCAGGATTTTTCTTCTCAGCGTCCCACGAGGTGACCTCTACAACCTACCTAAAAAAAAAGAAAAGAAAAGCTCCCGCGGGGTCCTGACCTCCGGCCGAGTACCCAACAGTGATGAATGGTGAAGATTGACACAGGTAAGATCATTATTTTTTTCCGTGGAAAATACCGGATTCTTCCACAGAAAATTATTCTGCGGAATTCCGTCATTCCATTTCAGCAGAATTTGGTGGAATTTCGTTCCACCCGAGTTTGAAAATTCAGCACAGCACTACTATGCTGTTAGTAATCTACTACCTGCTTAAGTTTATTTCTGGCACGACTGTTGTCTGTTGTGGAAAAGTTTGAAAACTTTCAATAAACAGGTAATTAAAAAAAAAAAGAAGAAGCTGGATAAGTACCTTGAAAAAAAGGGGTGGCAAACTATACCCACTGAATTGGTAGGGGAAAGAATTCGAGGAGATAATGATGTTCTTTCTTCTCTATATTTCAAGGATAGTGATAAACACATTTTATGAGACAAAAAATGGGTGCTGCATGTTGTCTTTGCACAATCTGGGCCGGTGGAGAGACCACAAGGCAGAACAGTGACCTGATGATACTTAAAGAACTTCTGACACTGTTGGGACAACTTTGGAAAAATGTAATACAGTTCTCCCTCGCTATAATGAACCTTGTTATAGTGAATCCCCGACTGTCACGAAGGTCTAGCTTGGCTCCCAAAGAAGACACCCACTTGGTAAAATAATTCCCATTATAGCGCCATATGCGTGTGTGTGCTCAAGCACAGTACTACACTCAACTTCCCCCGGACCATGTTGCTGCAATTACAATAAATTAAAGTGACTACCCCTGCAATGCAATCATTCAATTAATCAATTAACAAAACTAATTTCAGTATCTACTTATTGGTCCTGCTGTATGCTGAGATTCCACACCATTACTTCTAAACAAGGCCTGGATCCCTACTACTCACCCATGCCCTCAACTCATGACTGCCCTGACTAGACTACACAGCTTTAAACTGCAGCAGCTATCTTGCTACCCACCAGAGCCGCTCCCCGCTCAAATGCCAGGACCTTGCTGGACTGGATCATGACAAACCGCCCAGAGAATATTGTTGATGCAGGAATTTTATCTGATGCCATCACTGACCACTCCCCCACTTTCTTTTCTTTTTTTTTTTAATAATTTTTATTTTTGTAGTTAGACATACAAACATAGCCATACATATACAGTGCAGGAAGAAACATCTTTTGCATTCAATACACAGCATAAATAACAGTGATAGTAGTAAAAACATTGTGATTAGATATAGAGAAGAAGCATTTCCTTTACCTTCAGGTATAGTCAAGTTTATCATCTGTGACCAGTAGAAATCAGTTTAAAAACCACTTAATCTGTCCCATTAATATTATTTCTATTACAACTTTAGACCTCTTCTTGAACATAGAATTATCTAGTAACTAGGCTTGGGTCGGGATATGGTGTAGTACATCATCATGAAAATATACTGCCCTCATGGAACAAATTCAGGGCAATGCTCCAATTGATAAGCGGTCCAAAGCCTCCAGTTATTATCAAAATTGTTCTTTCTGTTATTTAATCTAGCTGAGGTACACTCCAGATTATATACCTCATAAACTAGGCTGTTCCACGCCTCTTTAGTAGGAATTTTATCTGTGAGCCAGGGTCTAGTGAGCACTTTCTTGGCTATCAAAATTAAGAGTGTAACTATGTTATATTGTTTCCAATTTACTTTAAATCCAAATTGGAGGCATTTAGAACAAAGATTGTGTACACCATTCTAATATTCCAAAACTTCTGTTAATAGCTGATATAATTTCATTCCAGTATCCCTTAAGCTTGGGACAATACCAAAATATGTGGGCTTGGCTTGCTCTCTTACATCGACGTTTTCTCCAGCACGATCCCTGTTCTGGCCCTTGGATCCTAGTAGAGCTATCCGGGGTCTTAAAGAAGCGGAGCCTGATCTTCCATGCAAACTCCCTCCAGTATGTCATCAAGGTGATTTTAGAATAAGGTAGAGTCGCTTGCTGCCATCTCTCTTCCTCTGTTGTGGAGTCTAAATCTTTAGCCCATTGTTGCCTAACAACCTCTAAATCATCTCTTTTGGATTGCTGCAGTGCTTTATATAGGTTACTAAAAATATGCTCTGAGGTCTCACCTCGTAGATGTAGGACAATAACCGACACCAATTTTGAGGGGGATTCCACTATTTTAAGTAATAAATCTTCTAGAGGATAAAGTTTTTCCTTAAGTGATAAATAGGTAGAGTAATATTTTGAAGGTAGTTTATATAGAGACTGGAAGTATGAAAAGGAATAAATTCCCATGGGGCCCACCATCTGAAAAACAAAACAGAGGGAATATTGTTCCCAGTCCCTTAGTAATTTGTTTAACTGAGGTGTACAGATGTCGGGATCATAGGCCATAGCTGTGAGATAATATCTCTCTGATGTGGATAATATGTATCTGGTTAAGTAAATCCAGGCCCTAAAGAATTCTCTGGTAAATGTTAAGAAACGTGTCATGGGTATACACCCTGGGGGGTTACCTACTAAATAAGGGTAAAATGGTTCCATACCATTAATAATTGTTTCTATGGTTTTCCAGTGTGCCTCATAGTAGGTGGATGCATGTAAAAAAGCTACACGGGTTTGTGCAGCTCGAGCATAATTTTTTAGATTCGGTATGCCAAGGCCTCCTTGTGTTCTAGGGCACTGCAATAAAGTAAATTTCACTCGTGGTATCCCGCCTCCCCATATAAATCTTAAAATAAGCTTATCCCAAGATCTGAAGTATGCCTCAGAAGGGGTAATTGGAAGGGTTTGCAAGTAAAAGAGCAGCCTAGGTAAGATGTTTTGTTGAATAGCTTCTGCCCGATTAAAAATTCCTAGGTACGATTGTGACCATTTGGACAAATCTGCCGTAATCTGTTGGGAGATTCACCAGCTCCAGGTGTGTCAAATTGGAAGGTATTTTGATACCCAGATAGTGCATCTCCACTCCACGCCAGCGAAATGGGAATGTATTTTTTAGGGTCTGAGAAGGGGAAAATGTGAATTCAAGCACTTTGGTCTTACAATTATTTATCTGGTATCCTGAGACTTTACCAAAAAGATCCAATTGATCCCAGACCGCTGGCACAGAGGTTTCAGGTGTACTGTAGTTAGGGACAGTAGGATGTAATCCGCAAAAAGCGTAAGCTTATATGATCTCCCCCCCAATGGAATTCCTTCTATAGTAATTTGTTTTCTAATATTAGCAGCTAGGGGTTCCAGGTATAATGCAAAAAGTAAAGGGGATAATGGCCACCCTTGTCTGTTCCCTCTAAAAAGAGGAAAAGGGGAGGAAAGGGAGCCATCCAGTTTAAGATAGGCTACTGGTGAGGAGCACATGGCCTGGATTGGAGAAATGAATCTCTCCGAAAAGCGAATTCCCTTAGTGTGGCCCACAGAAAGGGCCACGACACCGTATCGAAGGCCTTTTCTGCATCGAGGCCAAGAAGGATTAAGGGCATTTCTCTTTTTATCGCATATTCAGTGAGCAGTAAGACTCGACGCACTGCATCGTGTGCTTGATGTCTCCTGATAATTCACACCTGGTCTGGGTCAATAAGCTGAGGTAAGAATATGTCAATCCTATGGGCTAAAATTGACAAAGATTTTGTAGTCACAGTTTAGTTTTGAAATTGGGGCGGTAGGAGGACATCAGAGTAGTATCTTTGCCAGGCTTAGGGACTGCTGCTATTTCAGCATACCTCCAAGAAGGATGGGGTGGTAGTCCTTCCTGTATCTCTCTGTAGGCCGACAACATTACAGGGAGAAGCAAATTCTGGAATTTCTTATAAAATTCATTTGGATATCCGTCTGTCCTGGGGCCTTCTGGGATTTAGTTAGCTTGAGGGTAGCTTTAATTTTCTCTCCTGTAATGGGACGTAAGAGGTCCTCTGCTTGCTGAGTGGAGAGGCGGGGCAATGGGGAGGTTTGTAAAAATTCAGTTATCTGTTGGGGGGAGGGGTGGGCTTCGTCTGAATAAGGTGTGGTAAAAGTCCGCCATGGCTTGTCTAATTTCCTGAGGTTGTAACAGTAAGCGTTTTGACTAATGGTCGTATATTTTGGTGACCATCACCCGTTGTCTTGCACCCCTCAGGCGTCTGGCTAATTGTCTAGCTCCCCTAGGGCCTCCTTCTTGTGAAGTAAGTTTTAAATAATATAACTGCTGTTCTATTTTTTGGTCTGCCAACCTCTGAAGTTTTTGTTTAGTAGCCAACAGTTGAGATTTGACTGATATATCTCCTAGGTAAAGTTGGTTTTGTAATTTGGCTAGAGTTTCCCCTAATTCTTTCCCTAAAAGTTCCCGTTTCCTTTTCAGATGGGTCAAATATTTTATAATGTTCCCCTGTAAAACAGTTTTAAGTGCGTCCCACTTAATAGCTGCTGATGTAGAAGAAGAAGTATTTTCCGACAAGATAAGAGGGATCTGTTTTTTAATCATTAATAAGAACTCTGGATCCTGAAGATGAAGTAGATTCAATCTCCAGAATGTCTGTTTTTTCAGTTTTGTAACCTCTGTTTTTAAAAATAGGGAAGAATGGTCTGACAAAATAGAGGTCCCAATAGAAATATCTTTGGCTAATTCTAAATGCTTCACAGAGGACAAAAAAATAGTCCAATCGTGCTGACGTGTTTGTTTTGGGGGCATAGTGTGTGTGTGCCCTAACAGAGGGGAAAAAGTGTCTCCAAATATCCATCAAGCCCAAGGTAGGTAGGGTATGCCTTAAATACTTTTGAAGTGCCGAGGCTCTATATCTAAAGGGAGTAGAGGTATCTAGATTCATATTCAAGGTCACATTAAGATCTCCTCCTATTATACACTGACCCTCAGCCATCAGTAGAAATTTGACTAAAAATCTTTGCACCCTTTGAGGTTTGCTACCCGGGGGGAAGACACACCAATACAAGTGTAACCTGTGTCGAATACATCTGACGTACCACTATTGCACAATTCCCCTCATTATATGTGATTTGCTTCTGGATCCGGAAAGGTACCCCATATGGTACCAAGATTGCAGTACCCCTCCTTCTTCCCGAAGCATGTGAAGAGGCAATCACTACCTGGAATCCCAGCAACCCAAATTTAGAGTGTTCAGCCTGCGACAGGTGTGTTTCCTGAAGAAGAGCGACATCTGCTTTAGTTTGTTTAAAATAATTCAGTAGACGCTTGCGTTTTATCGGGTTGTGAATCCCATTCACATTACATGATAGAACAAAAGCAGTGTCAGCCATTATTAATATCAATACAGTGCCTTCAGAAAGTATTCACCCCCCCTTGGATTTTGTCACATTTTGTGATGTTGCACACTCAAATTAAAATACATTTATATGGGATTTTTTTGTCACGTATCTACACAAATTACTCTAATGTCAAAGTGGAATGAAACTTCTGGAATTTTTTGTACATGTAATTTAAAATAAAAACCTGAAATGTCTTGAGTTGATAAGTATTCACCCCCTTTGCTATGACACTCCAAATTGAGCTCAAGTGCATCCAATTTCCTTGTGAGATCACTCTAAAACTTGAATGGAGTCCACCTGTAGTCAGTTCCAATGGTTGACATGACTTCAGAGGAAATACACCTGTCTATAAGGTCCCACTGTTGACAGTGCATGTCAGAGCAGAAACTCTACCATGAAGACCAAGGAGCTGTCCGTAGAACTCCGTGATAGAATTGTGAGGAGGCGTAGATCTGGGGAGGGATATAAAAACATTTCTAGGGTGTTGAAAGTTCCCAGGAGCACAGTCAAGTCCATCATTAGGAAATGGAAAGATTACAGAACCACCCAGACTCTTCCTAGAGCAGGCCGTCCTCCCAAACTGAGCAACGGGCAAGAAGGACCTTGGTCAGGGAAGTGACCAAGAACCCATGACCACCCTGACAGAACTACAGAGTTCCATGGCTGAGATGGGAGAACCTGTCCAGAGGACAACAATCTCTGCAGCACTTCACAGATGTAGCCTCTATGGGAGTGGCTAGGCAAGCCACTCCTGAGAAAAGCCACATAATAGCAAGTGGAGTTTGCAAGAAGGCACATGGCAGACTCTGAGACCATGTGGCAAAGATTCTCTGGTCTGATGAAACAAAAATTGAACTCTTTGGCCTGATTGCAAAGCGCTATGCCTGGCGCAAACCGAACATAGCTCATCACCGGTATAACACCATCCCTACCATGAAGCACAGTGGTGGCAGCATCATGTTATTGGGATGCTTTTCAGCGGCAGGGACTGGAGCACTTGTCAGAATAGAGGGAACAATGAATGGGGCCAAATACAGGCACATCCTTGAGGAGAACCTGCATCAGTCTGCAATAGACCTTGGACTGGGGCATAGATTTACGTTCCAACAGGACAACGACCTCAAGCATACAGCCAAAGCAACACTGGAGTGGCTTCAGAACAAGGAGGTGAATATCCTTGAGTGGCCCAGCCAAAGCCCAGACTTGAATCCCATTGAGAATCTGTGGAAAGACTTAAAGATTGCGGCTCACCGACGCTCCCCATCCAACTTGACAGGCTTGAGCAAATCTGCAAGGAAGATGATGAAAATCCCCAAATCCAGATGTGCAAAGCTGATACAGACATACCCAAGACGACTCAAAGCTGTAATTGCTGCCAAAAGCGCTTCTACAAAGTATTGACTCGGGGGGGTGAATACTTAAGTAAACAAGATATTTCAGTTTTTAATGTTTCATAACTTTTTGTTACACAATATAGATATTTTTGCCCCTTTAAATTGTTGAGTATGTTGTGTGAATCAAGGGGGAAGAAAATCATTTCAATGCATTAAAAATTCTCGTAGTAACACAACAAAATGTGACAAAATCCAAGGGGGGTGAATACTTTCTGAAGGCACTGTAGGTGCATATTTCCCCAGGCAGTCATCCTGCTCTTCTCCTCCCTTCCAGCTGTGTCACATTAAACATTTTAGGTAAAGCGTAACCTTGAAAATAAATTCTAACATTTCTCTTCAGCTTCCACATCTCTCTTTGAATGTTACAAGACAATGTTTCTTTACCAACATTTGCTATTTGGAATACAAAGGACTGAAATAGTATGGCATACATAATACTATATATCAACAACTGCCTCGTCAACAGAACTAGGCATAGGGTAAAGAAATAACATGAATAGTGAACAGTTTAATTCTGCTGCTCTCAGTAAAGATAAAAACATTTAAACTAGAACTAGTAATTATTACTCTAACATAAAGAACTTCCATGGTAGGGGAAATTATTTTCCAGTTCCCTGTATGAGCTGAGGCAGCATAAGTGCAATTTGGCTTCATCTCAGCTAGGTGGTTAAGTCCAAAGGATCGTACTCCCCGGGCCCCCTCCGAGCCTATCAGGCCCCAAAATAAAACAGTAAAATTAAGGAGATAACTAAAAAGGGTTGCCCAGGAGAAAAACAGCCCCGTGGTGAAATATAGAAAAAAATGGTGGCCAAAGAACTCGCTTGCTCATTTTTCTCCACCTCCCCAGCTGTAGTAACAACAACGTAATTTATATGAACCACTAGATGCACAGAAATGGTTAAAATAGCTGATAGGGGGCGTAATGGAGCTGTCCATTAAGCAGACGCAGATCAGGACCAACTAACCACGTGTATTTACAGTACATGCATATCTATCCTGGATGGTGAAGAGGGAATTCAAAATAGGAAAAACAATGCATCCCCTATAAAGACCCTCAATTTATGCTGCTTAAACTTGAATAAAAGGAAAAAAGAAAATAAAAAGAAATGTTTTCCCCTTCATTAAGATCTCCAGCAATGTCCAATGCAGATCTGTTAGTCGGCATTGCTGAGTATAGTTTGGAAAGCCATGGTTCGTCTAGAGGAGCAACCGGGAGGCAGTACAATTCTCAAAGTAGGTTGCGACCAGTGACCTGATGTCTCAGACGGCCAAAGGACTGAGTTGTATGCTAGTCACTCTGTCCAAAGTTTGGCTTTCCTCAAACGTGCAACCACATTAGAAGGAGGCAGAATTATGTTTGACTTCCGGCTCCCCACACGCTACCTGAACCTAAGGCTTACTCAATCAAACACATGTACAACTCTCGCTGTTCAGGTGGTGTTCGTGTTGTGGACTTCCTTCGAAATTCAGGTAAACGATGTGTGGGGTCTACATCATTGGAATTATTCTCCCTCTTCTCTCTGGTGTTCATTTCTTTATGGATGCTTTGCCATCTCGGGGGTTCCAGAGGAGAGGGACGTGCTCTCTCAGGGAAGACGATGCCTTTCGTCAATAGCGTCTCTCTCGTTTCCACTGCAGTAGAGAATTCCTGTTTCCCCTCCGGATGAAAGACCACTAATTTTGCTAGATAAGGCGCGTTAAACCTTATTCCTTGTGCTTTCAGTGTGGGGAGCAAAGGAAGGTAAGCTCTTTGCATCTTCATAGTGTGGGGCACATAATCATGGTCCATGTTGTATCTGGTTTGTCCGCAGCAGACCTTTTGCTTATGCCACGCGGTCATCAGTATTTGCTCCTTAACCACATACTGTAGTTGTTGAAGCGGATAATAATTGAACGTGGGCTGGCATTTGGTAAAGTGGGCTTAGGAGCCAGGGCTCTGTGAGCTCGTTCCAGATCTAAAGATAGAGTATCTGGGAGGTCAAGGGATTTTCGGAGCAGGGTTATAACGAACTCCTTTATCTTCCCACATTCAGCTCCCTCCGGTATGCAGTACAGACGTATATTTTTGCGTCGTGCCCGGTTCTCCACTTCCTCCTGGCGGGCTGCTATCAGCTCTTTTTGATCTTGTAGTTGCTTAAGTAGATTCTCCACATCATCCACTATTTTCCGTGGCTGTCAACTGGTGCTCGGTATCATCTGCCCGTTGTTCCAGCGAGGTAATATCTTTCTTCATTTCACCATATAAACTTTTTACGTCTGCTCGAAATGCGCATAGTTCATGATAAATCGTGTCTAGTTTTATTTTCTTGTCGGTTTTGCCCTTGGGTGTGCGTGAAGCAGTTGTTTTCACTGGAGTCTGGGCCTGCAGTGCCAGTGCTGTATCTGACTCTGAGGCCTCCGATTCGGATCGTTCAGCATCTAAGACATAATCGTCCATTTTTGGGGTCTTCAGTGGTTTCAATCCTTTAGGCCCCCTCTTTTTTTTTTTTTTTTTTTTTTTAGCAGCTTTTTCGTTTGAACTATGGTATTAGAGGGGGATTAGCTGAGGAGGTAGATTCAGCAAGCTCTCTAGCCAGCCATTCAACTCAGGGGAGGAACCGGAAGTCCACTCCCCCACCTTCTGTGTCTGGGGTAAAAGTAGGCCTGAACCTACGATGCCCCACTTCATTACCTTCTGTAATTATGCAAACTTTGACCCTCAGGCCTTCTTGCTTGATGTAGCCTGTACTGACTGGTCCTCTCTCTATAGCGCATCATACGTTCAGACTGCCCTAAATATCTTTCTATATAAATTCTTAGAACTTCAGGAAAACCACTGCCAACTTATTACCAGGCGTGTTAGAAATAGGCAGACACGCTGGCGAAACTCTAACCTGTTATCCAAATTACGACTCAGGGACAAAATCTGGTTTCACTATAAAAAAATCAGGTCTTCTTGCTGACTTTAATGCTTACCGGTCCTTGAGAAATGCTTGTAAGAAAGAAATCAAACAAGCAAAAAGCACATACTGCAATAACCTTCTAATTGACTCCCAGGGTGACCCCAAAGAATTTTGGTCCCATATTAAATCCTTCCTGGGATCAAACCAGTCATCCACTTCTAATGACATGTCCATTTATGGTATGCACTGTAACAATCCCCTCACTATTGCAAGCTTCTTTAACAAGCAATTTGCCGACCTTACCCAATATACTTCTACTTTCCCTACCCAGTCATACCCTATCTCACCTACTAACTCTGTCAGGCTCACTTTCCATTTCAAGTCCGCTCAATCTGCTGAGGTTCTCAGACACTTAAGTAACATCTCTGAGCATGCAGCTGTTGGGTCTGATAACCTGGAGCCCAAACTCCTAAAACTAGCTGCCCCCCTTGCTAAAATCTTTACCCTCTCTCTGTGTCAAAGTACTGTCCCAGATATCTGGAAGACAGCTAGAATTACCCCTGTACTAAAAAAGGTGACCCACTAAATTACCGTCCCATTGCCATCCTATCTGTCCTCAGTAAAATACTTGAGAAAATAGTTGCCACCCAAATCACTGACTTTCTCCTTAAGCATGACCTCTTAACTGATGCCCAACATGGCTTCCGCAAGGGTCATAGTACTACTACTGCCCTGCTCAAACTCACAACTGACACCTTATTGGCTATGGATTCTGGGAGGCTCACAGGAGCCATTTTTATTGATATGACCAAGGCATTTGACTTTGTTGACCACCCCATTCTCATTGCAACCATAAGCTCTCTAGGTTTCGCGCCCAATGTTGTTAACTGGTTTGGTAGCTACCTAACAGACAAGTCCCAATATGTAAAATTTAACTCCACCCTCTCGGACAAGGCTACCATCAATATTGGTGTACCTCAAGGGTCTATTCTAGGTCTTCTGCTTTTCTCCATTTTCATGAATAGTATTACCACAAATCTTCTCAGCACTTCCTCCCTACTATATGCGGACAACATAGTTCTGTAATGCAGTTCTAACAGTATTGAGGACATTAATACTAGGCTCTCCCGTGATTATCAGCTTATACAACAGTGGCCTGTAAATCACAAACTTGTCTTCAATAAATCAAAGACCCAAGCTATGCTATTTGGCTTCAGTCTCAAACATTCCCAACCTCACTTCAATGTCTCCTCCCTAGATGGCACATCCGTAGGGGCGGTTAACTCGTTTAAATATCTGGGGGTCACCCTTGACCCATCCCTGAGTTTTGACCTCCACATTCATACTATCTGTAAGCAGGTAAACTCCAAACTTGGTATCGCCTACTGAACAAGTTATGCGCTCACTCCTCCTGCTAGACTCGCCATTGCCCGAGGGATATTACTTCCCTCTCTCACCTACAGGGTTGCAACGTATGCTTCAGCAGGCAACTCTAGTCTTCGTAGATGGGATGTTACCTACAATAATATATGTCGCTTTGCATCCTGCTCCCCACGGCTGAAACATCACTGTCTCCTCTACTCAGATCTAGGATGGCTTCCACCACTAGAACTAAGGTCCTACGTGCTTGGATCCATCACTGATAACATTATCAGATCCCGTATTCCTAAATCACTGGCCTGTCTCTTTCCCTATCAGAAAACCAACTACACTCTGTGCTCTACGGTAAATGTCCCTGTCCTTATCCCGAGGCATCGTACTAATAAAGGTGGTCGTGTCTTTGCCTGCCATGCACCCCTTTACTGGAACTCACTTCCTCTAACCCTATGCCAATTTGTATCTCACATCTCCTTTCAGATTGAACTTCGACACTATCTTCTCTCCTCCTACAGATGCTCCTGTTTCAAACCACCATAGTCTTTGCTCCCTAACTCCACTCTCCTTTTGTCATCACCTAGGAGCTTGGGGTCCACCCCAACATTAGTAACACCTCCTTCCTACTTCACTTCCTTCTTCCTTTCATTTCATTCTTCCACTTCCTTCTCACCTTTCCAGACGATCCTATCCCACTCTCTCTTCCTTCTCCCTTGCCCCTCCCTTTATCTATCTTTGCTTAAAGGCTATAGCTCTCTCAGCACTTCACTCCTTTCTTGCCCAGACAGGTGCCTGGTCACTTAATTCGACCAGCTCTTATTGTCTTATGTAATTATTTAATGCTGCATTTTGGTCTTACTGCCACAATTTCCTAACCTGACTAGACTGTATTCGTCTTAACTTAAATACGCCTATCTTGATCTAACTACTTCAATTTTCTGTTACATTACTGCTGTTATGTAACCTATATCATGAATCTTGTTATTCTTTGAAGTTTGTCTATGTACTCTCCCGGGTTGTGCCTGAAAATAGTCTCTTGGGCTAGTGCACCTACCCAGTTAACAAAAAACAAATAAATAACATTATAGGAAAAGACTCCTTAGCGATCTTGTTGCCTATCCCGAACAAACTACAGTCACTGAGTTTCAGAAGAAATTAAACTTACTTAAAGGGACACTGTCAACCTGTTTTTCATCATATTATTTCTAGTTGAAACCCCACATTTTACAATTGCTTACCATCTCTAAAATTCACTGATGTTGCTGTTTCTTTTGTATGTGTCCTTGCTTAGTAGAACTGAAATGCATGGCAATGTATATTTATAAACATCCTTGTTTTTGTTTACAATCTTGGTTCTGTTCTTACTGCATACTTCCTGAGCATTAGAAACACACCCAAAATGGGCAGTCACGCATAAGGCAGTAGCCTCCTGAGCTCCCACTGCATTATGAGGGGATAGACTGTTTTGTTGGTGCTCCCAAGTCCAGGAAAGATACATTTGGAGTTGATCAAGGAATGTAAACAAACCTGTTTTGGTGTGATAACACCAGTATGTTAGGCAGTCAGTTTTTCACTTTTTTAAAGAAAATAAGAGTCAGAATCAGACTACCAGCTGCATCAACAATCTTTACAGAATTGCGGCAATCATAAAATATGTTTTTTAAACTAGGCACACTTTGAGGCCTAAGGGGGTTGACAGTGTCCCTTTAAAGTGTTGACAATTGCTGGAGAGGTGTGGAGCAATGTGATGGAATCAACTGTGTACCACTGCTAGATAGCGACTCTTGGTCCACCTTTTGGGGATTTCTTACAACCTGACTTAGAAACAGAATCTGATGATACAACTGAGATTGCTGACACAGCAACACAACTCAATTTGATCGAAGCAGGGAAATCACCCACTGAGGTGATCGACGATTAGACAGCAGTTGATGACACGATTCCAACAAACGATCAACTGACTGAGGAAGAGATAGTGAATGCCATAATGGGAACAGAGCAGGAGCAGCTTGGTGAAGAAAGTGAAGATTCGGATGAAAAGGGCGAAAAGACTGTTGCAGTTCCACCAAGTGATATGGCGGCTGCTGAACTTGAAATAGCTCTTGAGTGGCTATGGCCTCAGGATGCAGACCCACTTAAGGTACTATAACTCAGACAGCTGTTGTCATAGTTCAGGGATTTGGCATGACAAAAAAAAAAAAAAAGAAAAGCATCACTGCCTTTTTGTAAAGTAATGCATTGTTATTTATGCCAACAAAAAAAATTAACATTGACACTGCTGGTTTAGCCGTTATGATGTTATGCTGCTGGTTTTGCAGTTATGCCGTTATGCTGTTTTGCCTTTTTGCATGCTACATTACTGCATGTTTTTTAATGTTTTATTTTTTGTATCTTAAACCCAAAAATTATTTTAAACTACTAAGTTATCACTGCATTTTAATATATTTTAGCACATTTGCACATTAAACTTTGATTACTGATACCGTGTTTGTGTTTGCTTACTTTGGAGCCACATGGATAGACACTTCCTCGATGTAACGAATACATTATTCGGCTCCTATTTCGTTCATTATAGCGAGGGAGCACTGTATTTAGACACAGTTCAGCTTATATTTTGTTTCTTTAATTCTCAAACTTATTTCTTTCTTACTAAAGATATTTGCATGAAAAAAGGATATTGGCTCTGTCAGCTTGTCTATAGATGACATCACAATTCTGTTTCTGACTTCACAGTCTGTTGCTGCGGAGATAATTATGTCATAATTGGGATAATGATGTCAAGTGTAGACCAGCAGCTAGAGCAAATGAAGTCTAAGGGACAGTGAGCTTGTTTTCATGCAACTGTCTAATGGAAAAGGATAATAGAAAATACATGGAGTATAAATGGAATTGTGTCTAATTCGTACATTTTTCAAAGTTTTCCCAATGGATTCTGGGTCGCTAACTGCTAACAAAAGACAGAGAAAGAAGAGGGGAAGAGCAGTCCCAACACACTGCATACATAAGGGCTTGGAATGCTTCAGTACTGCAGCAGACACCAGGAGTAGGACTGCTTATGACCAGGTTAACGTGACGCTCCACCCATTCCAGTAATGAAAAAGATGAGAGCAAAACATTCCAGTAAGCGAGATCCCCATTAGGGACTGACTGCAGAACATAAATGAAATGCAGATTGGCACATAATTTACTTACTGGGATTCTGAAAAGAAAATTAGTTGTAAAAAGGTCCACATTCAGAAATGAAGGACTTTCTTAAAGAATTAAAAATAAATTTTGCCATTTCTTGGTGTGTAGCTTTTTGTTTTTTAATACTGAACTCAAAAAAATGACCTGTTCCCATGAAACCACATATCAATGTTGGAATTACACTTTATGAGCTTTGGAAGCTGGGGGGCCCATAAGGGTCCAGTCTTTAAACTAAGCCTCCCCCCTTCCCATTATAAGTCAATGGCAGTGCCGTGTGAGCTACCGGGGCTCACTTCAGAGCTACCAGGGCTGAGCCCCGGCAAGCCCCCCTGTAATTCCTTTTTTTTTTTATATATATATTTTTTATTTAATAGACTTTCTGATTTACAGCCAGCCGTATGTCAAAAATACACATTAGTGAGGTACGCAGACCCCCTTAAGTCAGATACTGATATTATAACAATTGTCTAAGGTATGAGATACTTTAGTCCATGACCTGGGGGAGGCCCCTTATTGTTTTAACAGGAGAAAAGTTCAGGTTTGACTTCTAGTAGAGCAATGGTCCTCTCACCTACAACTATCCAAAATAAAACATAGTGTCCAAGAAATTAACCCCCTTGTAGAACTTCAAAATGGGGGCGGGGATAAAACACAAAGGCCTAAATGCTGCAGGTGAATACACAGACTTCCTGGGCTCAATTAAGTTATGTTACCCTCAGCCAGATTCTGGTAGGCATGGCATCTTACTCTGGAGGAGAAAGATATCAAAACCGGATTTTAAATTCAGTTCACAAACTGAGAGATGCTTACTGCATCAATCTATAACTTACAGCATAGACCTATTATATTTAATTATAGAAACTTTTAACATATAGCAACAAGAGGAACAACAGTTGTTTTATCAGCTTCTCCAGCAACATTTATTTTTCTACCCTCAGGTAAATACATTTGGTGTATTATAATATAAGCTCCCAGTGGCACTATATAACCTTTAACCCTCATCATCCGATTCCTCTTCAGTCGGTTTTAAACTTTGAATTAGCTTTTCAGTAAAAACAGTAGCTGCAGCTGGGTCGACAAATACATGGGTTTTGGAAGCATGTTTTACTAACAGTCTCGCCGGAAAGTTAAGTTGAGCTACAATACCGTTTTGAAGGAGTTCCTTCTTAATCAGCTGCAGTTCTTTTTTTCGGGCTTGAGTTTGCGCAGATAGATCTGGGAAAAAGGAGAGACGGTGTCCTTCCCAGAGAGTCTCACCCCTGGAATGAGCGGCCTGCAAGAGAGCAATCCTGGCATCTGAATTAGAAAGCGTGACGATCACAGTGCGATGTTGCTGTGTCCCATCTCTGGGCTTCTGGCACTGGGGGATCGAGAAGACTCTCAAGACGACAATCCCCGAGTCTGGTGGCAGTAGTAGTAAATCCTGAAAGATTAGTTTAGTAACAGCAGGTACTAGTTCCTCCGATCCAGCATATTTGTTAGGGAATCCCACGATTCGGATATTAGCCAGTCATTGGAAGTTTTCTAGATTTTCCATCTTTGCCTTCATCAAATTTAGGCCCCTTACACATACTGCATTATACTGCTGCTGGCGCTCACCTTCTGCTTTAAGCTCTGTGATTACATTAGTATTTTCCAGGACCCGGCGCTCATTTTCTGCTCATTTAGCTTCGACCACAGCTAGGCGTTAATTCGTTTTATTGCCTGTTGCTTGGATCTTTGTCAGCATGGCCAAAATTTGTGAAGTCGTAGCTCCGTGGAGGACTGCTCCTTAGTCAAGGTAGGCCCTGCATTGCTCGTCGCCCCGTGGGAGGACAAATACAAATCTAAGTTCTGGGATGAGCGTTTAGTATCTTTTTTAGGGCTCATTTTAGCGCAGGAGTATTCGGGCATACACCACCAGTGGAAAGGAAACTATGTTTGGGGTTTTTCCTTTCTATTTTAGGCTTTTCCCAGTAACGAAGCTGGAGCTTTCTCAGGATGCTGCCTCCATGTTGCTGCTCAGTAGCGCCCCCCTCCCCTCGTAATTCCAACCTTTATTTTCTTCTTGTGCCAGAGCAGGCAGTGTGAGTAATGGACAGGCTATGCAGGACCTCAAAGACTGCAGTCCTACAAAGAATGTGTGACCTCCGATTTCCTTTTCCTAATAGACTGAGATTTTAAGCACCTGATAAATATCTATATCTATATTTTACAAACAGAATCTGATCACTGTAGCAGCTTCCAGGAACTGAGGCCAGGACCTGCTTCTCCAAGGACATGGCAGACAGACAGGCTACTGTACAAAAATTGCTGGAAATGAAATAATCCAAGGATATAATGCTTCAGAGCTTCAGGGATTTCAACTAATATTCTGAACCCAATCTCTCTGACTTTTTGTTTGCTATTTTGTATTCCAAATACTTTTAACCAGAAATATGCAAAGGATCCCATGGGATACAATGGAAAAGCATGTCACTATATATTTGTGTCTTTCAACATTCCAAAAAGAAAAATGTTTCATAGAGGTTTGAATATCCTAACGGCAGCATTATTTTAACCAAATGATGACATCAGCAAGGAAACACAGGATTTTAGGAAGCAACATCTCAAGTAAACTGCTTTTCAGTTTGTATGCCAAGTGTTTTCGATATTAATGGCCTTTGATAACACACTGGAATGTGGGCTCTTTTCAGTTTACTCAGGTACTGCAGTGTGTGAGTGCTGACTCTGATGACCAAGGGAACCCCCATCTGAGACTGAAAACAAAGATATTTCTGTGGATTACTACTAACTGATTTAAAAATATAACAGCTATAGTAAAAAAAAAACAAAAAAAAAACAGGCTGTACTTAAACCAGGTCACTGGTCATAGCCTCTGTTTCCTGGTAAGCCAAATAAAAATACAAATCCAGTCATGCTTTAACATGTTGGTCTGTTGATGTTTCTGGGCTGGCCACAGACTGCAATGTTTAAGTAACATGGTGGACATGGCATCCTCATGCAATAGCTCACTACGCTGGGCAGTTAAGTGTCCTGAGGCAAAGGCAAGAGCACTTGATGCACCAAAAGGGTTCTCTCAGATAAGGCCTGCCTCGATTACTGTAATTAACCAATGCTACCGGATGAGGAGGGAAGAGGGCGATCTTATAATGATCACCGCTGGTACAATCCTGCAAAGCCAGCTTGGATAAAAAAACATCCAGGAGGTCATTCTGAGACATTACTTCCAGCCCTGGAGAGAAGTGATGCCATGATAAATATTCATAATAGTAAGAATACGGGAAATAAAACATTGCTTCATAACATAAAAAATACCATTCCTCTTTCAGTTCTTCCTGTCGACAGTCCAGTCCCACGTGTATCTACCAGGAACGGTTTACAGCAGTAGTAAGATAAATTTGTTCCTTTTTTTGGAAACAGTTCTCTAGCACTGTTGTAGGTAATAATTTCTTGCCACACCAGAACCTTATGAGGCAACTTGGGAGCAAGTCCGTTTGTCGTGACATGCTGTGTCTCATCCTGTCTTAGCAGGACAGACATGGGGAGGGCGGTTTTTAAGCTGATGTGGTGGGTGAGGCATCAGATGGGGGGAATAAATCACTGCGGCTGTGTGTATGAGGACACCGGACAACCCCCCCCCCCCATGCTCAGAAATCCACAACACGTGATGGGTGACTCCCATGCTCACTGGAACCTGGCTCCTTCCTCAACCCTCCCTCATCCCCCTTACTTCCCTTCAATATCCTCCTTCCCTGGCACGTTTTGCCCCCCTTTTTTTAATAGTGTACTCTGAAACAGCCAATTTACAGTCCCATATTTGTACTGAGTGCCTCAATTCATACGCAGTCCCATAAAGCCCTACACGCTCCAAGTATAAATTTAAGTGGAGACCTCCATTTCAGAGAGAACATTTGGAGTACATAAAATGCACTACTGTGCAGCTTAACATGAGTTTTGATACCAATTTGAACTTTTATTATACAAGTACGTAGTAACAACGATGTATTCTGGGGTTATGGTTATATATATTTTTCCACTTCTACACTACTCTTGTAACGAAATCTTCCTCCGTTTACCACTACCAGCTTTAATGAATTATAATTATGCCTCCGACTTCACATCATTAGGACACTTGAAAGTATCCTTTCAGGCAGGTGCGAACGGTATTTAAACTGTATTGTGATTAAGCGTTTCACACGCCACACCCCATGAGGAAGCTCTCTGCAGCAAAGTGCTGGGGTTGTGAGTCTACTGCAAGAGTTATCAGCTATATTACTGTATCCATCAATTTATACCAATGGCAGTGTAAGTTTGCTTTCTTCAAATGTAAATGTCAGATGCAGACTTTGATTTTCAAAATAAATCTCACACTGGTGGAATATCTGAATTCTAGTCCCTTTTTGCTTGCATTATAATCTTCCTAGAATGGTTGCCTGATTTACCCCCTGTGCAGACACTAGGACGGCTGGTTTAGGCTGCCACCGACATAATATCTTGTCCTAAAAACCTATGCATTCTAAATCTTCCGTTAGCCTAAGGGTTGATGTGGTGGGTGGGGCATCAAATGGGAATGAATTTGTGGGACTGTGTGTATGAGGACACCAGCCCGGATCCCCCATGTTCGGAGATCCACACCATGTGTTGGCTGACCCCCATGATCACTGGACCCTAGTGAGAGGTAGGCCCAGATGTAGTGGTGAAGAGTGAGAGAGAGAGAGTGTGCATGTGTTACCAGAGGGGGTGCAACTAGATAAGGATGGGACCAGAAAAAGGAACCAAAGGAGTGTTCACTGGTGCCCAATGGGAAAAGGAAAGAGGTAGCAGAGGATCAGCAGCAGGGTCCAGGAAGAAAAACTGAATGCAAATGAACATAGTTCACAAATATTGTGAGACTAAACATTGCTTCAATGTACACTCAACAGCTGTTTTAAAGTAAGATAAGGAACATTATCCAGACACAGATGTACTATAGGAGTAAGATCATGGATAACTTGTAAAGGGCCCTTTAAAAGGGAAACAGTCTGCAGTAAGAGTTCCACACTCAAGTGTGGGCCTGGTCCCAATTTGCATTCTGTGTACAAACCTTTTTTTTTTTTAAACTTGCTATTTACTGCAGTATAGTAGATCGTATCAGGCTGATTCTACTGACTGCCAAGCTGACATTTACTGTAACCAGAAAATCCAGAATCTCATACAGCTGACGTCAGACGTGGGCTGCAGCAGTGGGAGAGTTAATAGCCTACATCACATGTGAGAGTTTTTATAAGCTCAGATCAGATATCTGTCAGTCCCGCTGTTCTCCAAGGGCTAAGTACAATCCTCTGTGACTGTATTGTGCCCTTGCAGGACAGTGGGGCCAGCAAACAAAAGATTAGAGATTACAAAAAACTCTCAACATCCACTGCAGGCTACTGAATCTCCCTCTGCTGCAGCCCAGTTCTGACATCAGCTGCAGGAGTTTCTGGATTTTCTGGTTAACGCAAATGTCAGCTTGGGAGTCAGCAGGATAATCTACTATACTGTAGTAAAGGGCAAGTAAAAAATATATAGCTTTTGCACACAAAATCCAAATGGGGACCAGCCCCACAGCTGGTGTGGGTCTCTTAGTACTGACCGTTCCCCTTTAATAAGGCAATAAAGGGGGAACTAGGGTTGGTCTACGGATGGTTAGATACTTAAATATCCTCAGATTTCTTGTTTAGCAGCAAGACAGTATTATCACTCATACAATAAATAAATTTAGCACATCTTCCAGATGTAGAACTAATTTACAATATCCAAGGGGCAGAGAGAGCCAGGAAAAAAATTGTGTGTGTATAGTTCCACATGGTATATGCAATTTTCTTCATTCTATAGAATTGATTCTCAACATCATACCACATACTTATATAATACATGTACATTTACAGATTATTATTTTATTTTTTTAAGTTTTTCTTGATCGGGTAAGCACGCTAGCTAAAAAATGCTTATTTTCAGGAATGACCAAGGAAAATTACAATGAGGTCTGCCCCATTCTGGCTGTATGCCAAATGGTTTTGCCTGTAGGTAATAAAAAGGATGGAGCCATTATATATCGTATCTTTTGCAATTTGCAGCATTCCGAAAGTCCTCACACAACCTCTTAGACTGCATGCATGTTATCCAAAAAGAATGTCCCTTCCGTACTTCCACTTTTTCCTCCTATGATCCACAGTTCCTACTGTGCATCTTTATAAACTGGCAGCACTCTGATGGCACCCGAGACTGTCAGAGATCAGTTCTAGAGGGAGGATCAAATTGTACAGGCCTGTAAGTCTGTACTATAGGCGCCCCCGGTGAGCCAGGGCCTATCCTTTTCCTGAGTCAGAAGCTGAGCACAAGCAGCTCAAGAGTAAAGTGGTGTAAGCTGCTGACCAGCAGCACCTCAAGGGCTAGGATGTAGATCCCATTGGAGACAAGAGGGGAGCGGGGGCACATGATAGAAACATTTAAATACATGAAGGGGATTAATATGGTGAGAGAGGGAAGCTTATTCAGAAGGAAAGATGGTGCTGAAACTAGAGGTCATAGTCTAAGATTAGAAGGAGGAAGATTCAAGGGTAATGTGAGGGGGATGTTGCTTCACTAAGACGGTGGTGGAGTCCTGGAACAAACTACCTGAAGAAGTGGTGGAGGCAGAAACTGTGGAAGGATTCAAGAGGGCATGGAACAGACATAAGGGGTTGACCGTGGGGGGGCAGAGTGGGATGTCCCTTGATAAAGGTGACACGTGTGTGTGTGGGGGGATAATGGGGCAGATCGATGGGCTAGAGAGGTCCCTTTCTGCCACCACATTTCTATGATTCTATGAGTGTAACCCGGTCCAAATATCCCTGCTGTGGAAAAAACCATTAGAAGGCATTCAAAGCAGAGCCTGCGAACAGCTAAACTGATAGACTACAAGGAACACAAGATATGGAGAAAAACAATGCCTTCAAGTTGTATGGGTCTCCACTGCCAAATTCACGATGCCACTAGGCTCACTGGGGCTGGTGGGGTGTGGTGCTGGCTGCTAGCTCAGCCGTGGTCCCACAATGGGATTTCAGACATCCAAAGGACATCTCTTCTGTTTTGTGGTTCGCCTCACTGACCCATGAAGGTTATGGACTTAATTCTCACAGAAAAGTAAACAAGGAAGGAGGTTAAAAGCATCCCAGTTGATCCTTTAAAAGAGGACTAGTCCCCCGAATGTAGGTACTTTTCAAGTGGAAGTTGTCAGGTTTACAGTATGCCTGGACAGTCTGTCAGCATGCTATTTATGAAATGCCTGCAATTGCAGCTAGCATATGTGCCACAGTCACCTGTAAGAAAGTTACTTATAGTGTAACAGCAAACGAAATTGGTGAGCATCAACTACGGCCCCCCTTCCATGATCCTTGAGTGTCTGAAGTTCTAAGGTGGCTCAGTTGCAACTACCCTATGCCAGGGTGCAGCAAGAGTCCAACCTTTACTAAATAAACCCCTGCTGTTTGGCTGAAGATGCTTGTGTGGATAATGAATTTGTTAATTACTTCTGGAGTCAAGGTGCCACATCCACTTCAGTGCTCTGTGGTCCTACCAGAGACAATGTCAGAACCCCAGCCAGCCTCCTCCTGTGGTGAAGGTCTCCACAGTATCTGACTGCCAGGAGTCGGCAGTACGTATCTAGGGTGTTGACACTGCACAGAGTTTTGGCAGTCTTTGCCAGAAACATTTCATTTCTTGCTCTTATTTCCCCTTTTGCGTAGTCAATCCTATTAAATCTAGCAAAAAGCAAAGAAAAAGCTAAAGTCTCAAGATGTTTAAAACAGAATTAGACTACCTATTTCTCTGAGAACAAGTAACTATGGTGACCATCTCTAATGAACTGAGACAAATACTAGGTGGGGTTGGTAGGTTTCACTGTCACAGCTCTGACACAAGAGCTGCCACAAACTACTTTCACAACGAGGCTTAACACAGTAACAGAATCCTGTAAGAAAGCACATGTTTGAATCTGCTTACAAGGCTCTGATCTAGTGGGCAGTTAGCGTGAGATATTAACAGCGAGTTTATAAACTTGACTGGCTGAAATGTCCTATGCCATCAGGAATAATTCAATTTCCATTAGCCTGTCAACCTCTTATAATTCAATAGGTGCATATAATATATGGCTAGAATGTCTAGACTGTTAGTCTGGACTAATAATTACCTTTCATAAAAACTTAGAAATTGTTGGCAGATAAGGACCGCTAGGACCATCCAGTCTGCCCGTAAGCCCTATACATTGTATGTGGCCACTGACCCTTTGTAATCAATGGCTTTTCATCACTCACTCTGCCTCTCAGGCTTCCCTTGTGCCTGTCTCAAGCATGCTTAAACCCCTCCACTGTGCTTGCCCCCACTACCTGCTGTGGTAGACTATTCCAAGTGTCGACTATCCTTTCTCTGTAGAAAAGCTTCCTCACATTACCTCTTAATCTACCCCCTTCCAATTTCATATCATGCCCCTATGGATCAAACAATCTTTTTTACTTGCTAAATTCTATTGAGTGCAAAATTCCACCTATTATATCCCCACCATTAAGTCAACACTGCCCCCCCCCAAAGGAAACTGCACCAGCTTGACTAATTTTAAGACTAATTTCATTGCTTACAAGATCCTGCATGGCTGCACCCTGTCCTGCCCCTGCAATCTTATTCTACCCTTCTAGCTTGGGCCTTTTTGCCCACCTATCAGCTGCCAGTGGCTTAACTTTCACCAGTTACACATCTGTCCTCTGAACCGGTCTCTCCATCCATCCATCCTCCTGAACTGTGGGCGGCTGCCTCCTTTGGTTACTTCTATTGTTGTATTGTAATTGTCTCTGGTGATGCCTGTACTGTCATGCCTTCTACTGAATTGTATCCAACTCCCCCTCCCTCTAGGACGCATCTGGAAACGAGCAGTTTGCTCAGTATGCCTTTCCTGGTGAAACTTTTAAATATATAAAACAAACTTCTCTCCAAAATGCATCTTCTCTTAACTGAGTAAGGCCCACAAGGGACAAGTGCCTGTTTTCAGGGGCAATGTGAGAGCACTGGGGTGGTTAAGTGATTTGCTTATAGTCACATAGTATGCAAGTAGATGTTGTGGGAATTAAACTTGGGTCTGCTGAATGTACCAAGATCATTCACAGCCTGTTACTCTAATCTCTAGGCTATATTGCCAGCCCAGTACTTCTGTCATGAATTTCACGCTAAATTATTGTGAAGGAGTTTGTGATACCAGTATGAAATACACAACACTGCTTGTTCCATGCAGTATGTGCATCCAAATTTGGTATCTGTCCTCACGCTATAGCAATACTGCAAGTAGGGGGTTCACTAGCATCCCCTTCCAAAAATGGGTTTTCCCTGCTGAATATGGATTAATTCCTGTGAACTTCCAAGGTTCTGCTGAGAAAAAACACTGTGGGTGGGGGAGGGTGTTACACATTCCAAGGTTCTGCTGAAAAGAAATTGGGGTGGGAGGGTGCTACACATTCTCTCCAACTCTCCTGCCCAACAACAGCTGAAACAGATGGCAAACTATGCATCCTCTTTTGCAAACTCCTCTGGGAAACACAAACCTACAGGATTCTTGATTAAAAAGAATCAAACTCCTGTACTACAGTGTAACTAAGAAATACCTAGCCCTTTAATTACAGTGTAGCACTTGTATGTTCTCCGACAGGAAGACAAGCCTGCAATTGAACCTCTCAGCTGCAGCCATGTTTGATCATGTTGTGCCTGTACAATCTGAGTCAGTGGTGTGTCTCGTAGTACAAGCAGGCATTCAGAAGTAAAGCACAAATGTCTTAAATGGCTACATGTCCTCCTCCCTTCCAGACATCTACACCACCCCCCCAACCAATGTTCTCAATGCGCTTGAGTGCAGTTCACAGTTCTTTCATCACTGCCAGCTCATGTCAACCTGCCTCTTAACAAGTGGCTGCCAAATGTATTCAGAGGGACAGGGTACCAGGAGACAGCCCCATTCTTCTGCACTGTATACTCCCTGCTTGTTTGTCTTTACATTCTGACAGCTCCTTCTGGCCTCATTGTCCATTCAAGTTTTATTATCTAAAAAGGTGGTTGCTATGAACTTGGGGTTTTAAAAGGAACTGACATTAAAAGTGTGGCTCTGTGGTACTTGCATCATGCTCTACAGAGAGAAAAAAGTTAGCAAGGAGTCTAGGGCTGCCCAGGATGGAAAGAGACAGAAATCCAGGGACCAGGCATGCACCAGCATTTCTATCTAAAATCTTTTCAGCCTGTGGCACAGAATAATTGAAAACAACAACTCTGCATGGGTGGCTCTGGGAAGCATGGCTACAACCTCCTCTCAGAGTCCATCGTTTTATTAAATTATCCCATCCTGACTTGTGCCTCAAATGAATAAAGACCTTTTTTATGAATTACACCCAACCCCTTTAAGGTCTACAGCCTCCCCCTGACCAGGCAGTAGCAGCTACAGCAGGCCTGTTTATTTTTACTATGAACATTTTGGTTTTTTTGCGCAATTGCACTGTGCCACGGAAATATTCTTACAGTGCAAATAAGCAGACTGTGTGATGGATTCTGAAAACAGTATGTTTGGTAGGATTGGTGCAGTGCAAGTTCAGTATAAGGTGCAGGATACCAGGCTGTACTTTAAAGCTTTGATATACTAGATTAAAATGATGTAAAAATCAACTTTACAAAAAAAAAAAAAAGGGGGGCAAATTAGTTTGAAGTGCAGATAGTTTACCGGAATTTAAAGTGCAGTCTATTGTTTCAGATTTATGTGGAATGAGCGGTAGCTGTTCCGATTACTTTAAAGCCTCTGATAATGTCCTCGTGGCATGCATTAATTTTTTCAAAACTCGCTACCAACCACTAGACATGCTTATCTTTCAGAGTTTGTATCTTGAGATCCACAGTTACCCAAGAGGCAAGGCTTTCTTGCGTGAGCTGATCGGCTATTATTAAGCTAGTACACCACCAAATTCGTTCTTCAACTATCCTTTGAAGAGTTTGCTGGCACTAATGTCAAGTGGCTAAAGTAAGTCTGTGCATGACGACAGGACAAATACTGGCACAATATTGCATTGCTCATGTTTTCTCAGCACTTGCATCATTGAGTTTGCTCAAGAGAGATCCATCACTAGTACTGCCCTTTGTTCTTCCAGGAGAATGAAGGAAAGAAATGTAAGGAACAACCACTGCATCTATGTATGCCAGCATGGTATCTGCATTAGCCTAATGGTTGGCAGAATTAGTGACATGTCAGTCTTGTGGGAAGTAAACTGATGCTAGCAGTAAGGGTTTTACCATTACAGAGCATTGGGGGGGGGGGGGTTACAGGCTAGTGTACATGTGAGGACAAGGGACACTTCACATTTATCACTTAAATCGGTGAGATGTACTTGCTCTGCCCCAGAAGTTATCACTGTCTACTCGGAATATGGTATTACATTAAAGCAATCTGCTAACTTTTCAAACTGCCTCCTCTGTTAGTTAGGAAGGGTACCCTTATGAAAACCTACTCAGCAGGTTTTCTTTTAATGTCCACCATATTCGGGTGGGAAGGGATCATATATTTGCCCTAAGGGGCCACCCAGCTAATCACTTCCCTTCCTGGTGGCAGACCTGCTATGTGCTGGCATACACTTTGATGTAAAACAGGAAAGCCCGAGAGTATGCCCAATTATAGTCAATGGGGAGACTTTTCAAAGATTTCCTTATAGTGTATAGCGGAATGTTGTTCTGTATAGAACAGCTTTCTAGAACCTCTAGAGACTGCATGAGTCAGTTTCTTTGTGACAGCAAAAGAACTCACTAAACACATTTTTCACACAGTACTATACACTATAAAAAACATAGGATGAGCAACTCTATGCACAACCAGTGTGTTTTGCCACCTCGGGATTCTGATTCCCATGGACCTCTCGAGCTTCGCTCTCGAGGTCAGAGGGAATCAGAATCCCTCTGTGGCAGAACACACTGGTTCTGCCCAGTTGCCCATCCAGTATTCTCTATATGTTAATTAACATTGGAGGTCAATTATGGCCAGTGCTTGATTAACGAGTCCATGGCTAGTATATATTTTTCCTGTGCATAAGAAGCTTTTATTCTATAAAGAGTGTTTTACATGCAACTGCTTTGGAAACTAGTATATTCAGGAACATATGCATAAACTGTTACTATATTACAGATCAACCTTGATCAATAGTATATTAATACCGTCACTGAGACTGTTGTTATGGTTAAAAGAGTGGTTTCACTTTCATTCTTAGGGTAACAAATCACTGGAGACTAGCATGGTCCTGGAGAAGGGCAGGGGTAGTCCCACTTCACAAAAGTGGTAGCAAGAAGAGGTGAGCAATTATAGACCTGCCGGCCTGACATTGGTGGTGAGTAAGTTAATGGAAACATTACTAAAAGAAAGGGTTGCAGGATATCCTGCATCCAGTGTATTACAGAATCTAAGGCAGCATAGTTTCACAGGGGGAAGGTCATGCCAAACATATCTAATAGATTTCTTTGACAGAGTGACCAAGGAGTTGGATCAAGGAGGTGCAATGAATGTAGCCTACCTGAATTTCAGCAAGGCTTTCAACACTGTTCCATACAGGAGACTGGTAAGCAAGATGGGTAACTTGGGGGTGGATAACAAAGTGGTAACCTGGGTAAGTAACTGGTTAAGGGATAGGATGCAGAGGTTGGTGGTAAACTGAGTTTGTTCCAAGGAAGGAAGGGTGACCAGCTGAGTACCTCAGGGATCAGTGCTGGGTCTGATCCTCTTCAAGGTCTCTATAAGTGACCCAGCAGTGGAAGTGGAAGGGAAGGTTTGCCTCTTAGCAGATGACACCAAGATCTACAATAGCATGGATGTGTGTGTGTGTTTGAAGGATAGGAAGGGATCTGAAAAGACTGGAAGAGATGTCAAGGGTATGGCAGCTGGGTTTTAATGCAAGAAAAGGGCAAAATAATGCACTTTGGCTACAGAAACCCAGAAGCAGAGTACAAAATGGGCAGAGTGTTACTGACAAAGACCAAGCAGGAAAGAGACCTGGGGTAATCACATTAGATGGCCAAAAGGTGGCCAGGTAGTGTGACAAGGCAGTCAAGGAGGGTTAGTGCTGGGGTACACAGGATGGGGTATCACCAACAGGAGGAGAGAGGTGGTGCTGCCCCTATATGGATCGCTGGGAAGGCTCCACCTTGAGAATATTGTCCTGTTCTGGAGACCACATCTCAGAAGGACAAAGACACAGTGGAGGTGGTCCAGAGGATGGCTACCAAAATGGTGCATGGTCTGCATCAAAAGCCCTACAAGTAGAGGCTAAAGAAACTAAATATAAATACACCCTGGAGGAGAGAGAGAAGAGAGAGAGAGAGAGAGAGAGAGAGTGGGGAATATCACAGAGACCTTTAAATACCTCAGTAAGGTAAAGGAGGGAAGTATTTTCCAGAGAAAAAGGTGCTCTCGAGCAAGGGGGCATGCTAGAAAGCTGGAGAAGGGTAAATTCAGGAGGAATTTGAGAAAGTACTTCTTCACAGAAAGAGTGGTGGACACCTGGAACAGCCTTACAGCAGAGGTAGTGGAGGCAAAAACAGTAGTGGGGTTCAAAAATGCCTGGGACAGGCACAAGGGAATCGTAGAGGTAAAGGGGGAGGGGCTGTGCTGTAGATCAAGTGGGGTCCGCAGAAAAAAATGAAGGTTTTAAAAATAAATAAATAAAAAGGGCAGACTAGATGGGCCCAACAGCCCTTATGTCTCATCACTTGATTTCTATGTTTTAATGTAGAAGAGCTCACCATTAGTCTGCAGTTCTCGCATCCTTTTACTAATCTCAGAAGCAGTACTAATATACACACTTGGGTACCTTCTATCTCACAAGACAAAGGTGCTGTCCAGTAAAATGTTTAACATAAATTCATACGGATCTTTGATGCTTATTTAACAGCAAATCATATTAAAACCAGAAAACTTTTTTTGTTAATAAGTTCTAACTAAGCTTGCACCTCTGTGGTGTGTTTCACATTTTAGTGATGACAAATTTGAGAGGTTTGGCAAGCAGCAATTAAATGTAGGGAGCTGAGAATGTGACCACATTATCTGTAATATGAAAGGGTGTTATAACAAGGTCTAAATTTTTAACTTGTCTACGTTAAATCGATAACTAAAAGTGCATGTGGCACACCCCACTTCAGCTTTACTCCAGGTGACTGAAGCAGAGAGGCGGCTTTGCCTGGAACTGGAAGAGGACATGGGGAGGCCTTCCATTTTACTGTTAGGCATAGTTTCTTGCATGTGGAAAAGCTAAAGACAAAACTACAGCACAATTTGGGGGAGGGGTGGCCTGCCCCCCCAAGCCCTACAAAACCTGGAAACTAGCCAGCAACAAGTCACAAATTCTAGTTAATCTGCTTGTTTTTGTTTTCTTCTATGAACACTAATGTGTCCCACATCTTAACAAGACAGAAAGTAAAATGAAAAAATGAAACCAGTGAAATGCTTTCAACAGCTATTGTAGTTCATAGGCTTGCATCTAGACTGATTTAAGCTGGGAGTAGGCACTGCTGAGGTAATGCACTCTTCCTTGCTGGAGGGTAAAGGTGATCAGTTACCCTAAAGCACCACCTTACTGCTAGCCATGGAGCAGAGCTAAAGTTGGTTATGAAGAAAGCCACTCGCCCATTCTACCAGTTGGTGGAAAATGGTGCGTCTGCTGTAGTCCTGGAGCTGTGAAGAAGCAGAGAAGCACTGGGTTAACAAAAACAGGGGCTTCATTAGCCTTGTAAGTTATTTACAGTTTAGTTTGGGTAGCCCAACTGAGATAACCCATTTTCATGGGGGCCCTTCCTGCCTGTGCCTAATTTTACAGCTGGGGAGGACACAAGCACAGGGAGGTCAAAAGGTATGCCCAAGGTCTCCCAGTGACTGAAGTGGCTGCGGTGGGATTATATTCACTACTCATTAAATATCCAGAATCACACACAGGATGTGGAAGATAGAACAGCCATGGCAATGTGTGTGTGAGACAGCAGCCATTAGGTTGGGAGGCACAACCTAGTGCTATCAACCACCTGTTATGAGCGGGATCTCTCATTATGACAGCAAACCTTGATGGTTTTCTACCCCTAAAGTACATACACACAGAGGGTACCCGCCCCCATGTTGTCATTTTGAGCCTGTCATGTAAAAACTGAGCCCTGGTCCTTGGCACTGTTTCAGAAAAAGTACAGGGCTGGGGGAGACAAGAAACACAAAGCAGAAAAGGAAACTGAGAAACACAGAAAAGCTCAGAGAATGAAAAAGGGAAAGGAAAAAGCATATCTCCTACCACTGACACTCTCAGCCTGTTATATTTCTCAGGGCAGACAGGGGTATGACAGAGTGCTGAGGGCACTGCTGTGTTCTTCCCCCACGACCCCCATCTTAGTTTAAAAATTATGAGAAGGAACTTGCAGTAAGAGATAAGGCTCTCTTGTTAAGGTATGATGATTATACACGCTGGTCAACCAGTCAGACCCATCAACTAACGTCTGTGCTCAGGATGGCATTTTGCGACTCATGGATTCCAGTCCAGTAATGTGCTTTTTATGCTTTCTACAGACCGGATACAGAAGTAATATAGTTGGAGTGATTGGTAGAGCTGTACTTCAGAAGCAGGACTGAGAACTCAAGACTGAGTGCTACAGCTATCCAGCATCTAGCTAACTGGAAGAGTTCTTGCTCGTGACAAATACAGTGAAGAGAAGCAAGCCTGCAACAGAAGTCATTGCCCGTTAATCGTATCTTTTTATGAAACAGACAACAAGATAAAAACAATCAATCAGCTTTGATAAGTAGCCATACACATCTGGTAATAAATTGCTTTTGATATCTGCAGTGGGCATCATCTTTAACTGATCCACTGTGCTATCTGCTTTTGATTACCAGCCACCCTACACCATCAGCAAAGGGAGAAAAATGCTTTGAAGATCAGAAGCACGTCTGCTCCATGGTGTACAGAAAATCTACTGACAACAAACATACCAAACCCCACCTTAATCTGTGCAAAGCCTAAACACCGCTAAACAAGGTCACTATGGCAATACCCCTCTCCAAGGAAAGGGCACCGAGTCACAGTTTTTACACTCGGTGCCTGCTGCAGAAACATTGAATGAATGGAGGACTTTCAAGATTATGGAAAACAGTAGCTTGCAACCAAGGCAGCTCTTCTGTTTACAGGAGAATCAGGAAACCATAGTAGGAAACTTTCATTTATGTATAAGAGACATTTTTGTAAAGGGCTGGGGCCGGGGACCGTGTCATGTATCAGCTACAACAGAAGCAGAGGCATAGCATCACAAGGAGCATGCAACCCCAACCCCCCACCCCCGAACTCTCAACTGTTGCAGACTGTCAGGAATTTCTCCTATTCTGACCCCTAACCCCCCCGAAGATGCTTTAGTCACTGGGGAGTGGGGGTTTAGAGGTACAAAATAATATAAAAAAATTAAAGCCACCATCTAGTTCTCATTGACAAACCAGAAACATAGAACACTGTTAGCAGACAAGGACTGCTAGGCCCACCCAGTCTGCCCAAGGATTCCCTGCGTATTGTACCTCCACAAATCCTAAATGGTCTCTGAGGACCCTCCCTGTTTCTGTAATATGCCCCTGTGTTTATCCTATGAACATCTGAAGCCCTCCACCATTTTAGCATCCACAACTTCAACTGGCAGTTTGTTCTATGCTTCTGCCACCCTTTCTGTAAAGTTTTTTTCTCACATCCTTTCTGAAATTCCCCCTTACATCACTGCATGCTCCCTAATCCTGGAGCATGTCCTCTTATGGCAGAGGCTCCCTCCCTGCACTCTGTTCTCCCTTGTGAGGTGCTTGTAGGTTTCCATCATGTCACCCCCTCCCTCCTGTCCTCAGCATAATAGGATCCTTCAGTTTCACCCCATAAGGTTTGCCATGCAACCCCTGTACCATCTTTGTTGCCCTTCACTGGACCGTCTCCACCCTGTCTATATCTTTCCTGAGGTGCGGTCTCCAGAACAGACTCAGATGTTTTGCTTTAATTCTGCAGCCATTTTTAAATGTATCCCTGGTTTTGCCATTTTTTTTTTTTTTTTAAAGCTCCAGTTGACTCGAAGCAAGAAGGGGGTTGAGAGAGATAGAGATGGGGGGAAGGGGAGAGAGAGATGCTGATGCGAGAATAAAATCATTCCTATTGGAACTGATAATCAAAGAACCCGACCTACTGTAGATTTTGTATAATAGTGGTGCTCAGACAACATAAAATCCAATCTGGCCAGGATTTGCCAGTTGGAAAAATCTAAAATCTGATTCAAGGTCTCATCCAAGGTTGGATGGGATTTCAGTTGACAGATCTCGCATCCTATCTGGCACACTGGTATCACCCAATTTTAAAAAAAAAAAGAAGTCCCTGGCATCCAGTGGCACCCCTCGACCTCCTTCGTACCCCATCCTGCCTTGTATATAAAGTCCCTGGCCTCCAATGACACCCCTACACTCACCTACCCATGTACAATTTTAGCCCCTCCACAGCGACTGAAAAAGCACTGCATTCACCTCCTCAGCCAGCCACTGTCTTACACACCTAATCACAAATACATACTGCTCAGCTCATTAGGCGATGTGCCTGACAGTCACAAAATGAGCTGAGCACCATGTATTTGCAATAAACTGGGTTAGACAGTGGCCGGCTGAGAAGGTAAGTGGAGGGCTGTGCTGGTCACCCTGGGGAGGGGACAGAGCAGGAGGTGGGTGACCACTATGATAAATCAGATGGGGTGAGGGAGGGGGTGCCACTAGACAGCAGGGACTTTGCAGGACAGGATGGGGTGAGGAAAGAGGGTGCAACTAGCAGAGGCTCCAGATAACTTTTTCAGCTACTAGTCAGCTGGGTTAATAACTGGAAAAATCCACCTGTCTGACAGGCTTTTCACTAGCTCAACACAAAAATGGCCAAATATTTAAACAAAAGGCCTTAATTCTATATAGCTGATGGCTTACACTGCTGAATATTTTTTCTGCTCAAACACTTTACCTTTAAAGTACTGCACTGTATATGTAGGAATTGCCTAGCAGAATTGTAGTGAACTTTAACTGACTGTCTGACGTCTATATAGCTTACTGCTTGCACTACTGAATTTTTTCTGCTAATTGCCCAGTATTGTAGAATAGCTAGAACTGACCACTGCCTGCTGTTTTTATGCCACACTCTTTTCCCATCACAGTTCCTCTGATTCATCCTCGGACTGCCTTCTTTGCTTCCCTCTTTCTCTTGCTTTTCTCCCTTTTGTATTTCTTTCTCTCTATTCCCTACAATGTTTCTCTGCCATCTACTGGACCTGATTCCCTCTCCTGACACTCCCCTGAACCAGCACATTCTGTAAATATTGCCTGGCATTTTTGGGCCATCTTCTCTACTCATTCCAGACTACCCTGAGTCCTCTCCACCACATGCCTCCTTCCCAGCTCTCCCTGGTTTCATTCAAGGCCCCCAAAAAAACCTCCTGAATCAGCCTTTTGTTTTGCTAAATTCCCACCTGGCACCTTTTACCAGACCTCTCTGCAGAAACCTTTTCTCTCCCACTATTTGCACTCCTGCCCTGAGCACTAAATTGCCCAGGGCCCTCCCATAATTACCTGACCTTTGTCTTTGACTTTTTAACTAACGGACCACCTTTTTTCTGCTCTCTTTTAGCCACAAGCCCAAACCAGGCTCTCCACTTCAGCCGAGTGGCCCTGGCACTGCTACTTGCTGGCGGCCAGACCTTTGCATCCAGCCCGCCACCCCCTGACCAAGGAAAGCAGGTACGTTTGGTCAGCTCCTAGCTCGGAGCTGTCAGGCTTCAATCCCCATAACTGGACTGGCTCCTGCAGACTGTGGCTGCTTCCCGATTGGATGCTGCAGATCCCCATTGAGAAAGAAAGCACACAAGGCACCTTTTTGAAAACACTGCTCAGCCACTGCCTTGCTGTACTGCTCTCTGGACAGCTTTTTCTGTGCCCCCCCACCCGGCCGGCCTCCTCTCTCCTTTACCCCAGTGATCCCGCCCTGAGGCCTCACACTAGTCAATTACAGCAACTCCTTAAAGGGGCTCTCCTTTCTGTAACTTCTTAAAGGGGTGATCCTCTCTCGTGCTCAAATAACCTATCGTCCTCAATGCATCCGGGATCAAGGGCACTGACACTGACTATGGTCCTCCTCCTACTTCCTACACCAGCCCCACCTCACTTAGGACCATCACCCTCTATGCACAGTACCCCCCTATCTACAACACCTCTACCAGACCCGCCCCGACACTCTAAACAACCTACCCCCCTCGGTACCCCCCCACACTTCTACCCCTGCTACCTCTTACTTCCCACTCATACCTTGGTCTCTCCTCCTCAATGCCTTTCCCACCCTTCGTACTCTACCTACCCTTGCACCCCAGCACCCGGCCCCGTGTTCAGTCGCAAGGGGAGATGCCACAATCACTACCATGCTTTGGTGCGCCTAATCACCCTCCTGTTGCTTCTATCAGGTAACATTCGTCCAAATCCTAGTCCCGTGCCCAACCTTATGAACAAGCCCGCCCAGGCTCAAGGACTCCACATAGCTTCTATGAATATCTGCAGCCTCATTAAGAAGACTGCTGCATTTCAATGCTGGGTTACTCAGCACCAACCGGACATTGTGGCTCAGTAGGTAGCACACTCGCCTATGAGGCCGGGAGATCAGAGGGCTGTGGGTTTACTTCCCACATCTGGCACTTGAGATAATGTCCCAGTACTGACACTGTAGTACAGCATGAGAGGGGTGCTGCACTTCTGAGGTGCCGTCTTTCGGATGAGACGTTAAACCGAGGACCCATCTGCCTGGATTGGTGGTAGTTCAGGAGGATGTTAAAGATCCCTGGCATTTATCAAAAAGAGTAGGGGAATTTCCACGGTGTCCTGGCCAAATTTCCCTCATTCACTAAAAATACCACCAACAGCTTAATCTGATTCAAGGTCAGTTGGCATTCATCTGTATCCCCTTCCCCCGAGTCGTGCTTGAAAATAGGCAGGATTTGTCTAGTGCACTTACCCGGTCAACAAAAAATAAATAAATTGTTGCACTCGACGAAACCTGGTTATCCATTTCCACCCTGACTCCTGCATCTCCTTCCCTGGTTACACCCTTTTCAGGGAAGATCAGGTGGGTAAGCGTGGAGGTGGTTGTGCTGTCTACATGTGTGACTCCCTCCTTGGACATGCACTTCCACCACCCAAGCTTGATAATGGGGCACAAGCCCTCACGCTAAAAATCTCCCCCAACCCTGGTAAGGGCCCACTCTTTCTCACCGTTGCCTATATTCCCCCCAGAAAGCAAGACCTCGCAATTCAGGCGCTTGCTGACTACCTCTCTGGCCTACCGCCCCAAATGGCCCAGATAATTGTTGGTGACCTGAATATCAACTGGCTCTTTGCCACGGCCTCCCAAACCACTTATATCTTTGCCGCCCTTGACATGTCTCAGCTTGTCACCACCCCAACTAGATTCAACCCCTCTGCTGGCTCCAGCACCCTCCTGGATATCATCATTACCAACCACCCCCACAGGGTGCTCGATATCAGTGTACTTCCCAACTCACTTAGTGACCACTCCCCGGTCGTATTCTCTTGGTCCGCTGCCAACAGCAAACCTGCACCACAAACCACCCAGTGACGTTGCCTACTCCCAGGCGGCCTGTGTCACCTTAAACTGTACCTCTCACAACTGGATTGGTCCCCAATTAGGCCTGCACTGTCTATAGATGAGACACTGGATTTTTTAACTCGCACTTTTAACACTGCCTGTGACCTCTATGCCCCCTTCGCTAGAAACTGCAGCAAAAAGCAAAGCACGCCCTGGGTTTCCCCCTCTCTCCTTCACAAACTTAAAATGAGACACAACCTATGGCACATTGCCGTGGAATTTGGCAAGCCAACTGACAGGCAAGCGTACAATGCTGAGTGCAATAAGTGTACTTGGGCCATTCAACAGGCCAAAGCCCAGTACTACCAATATGGTTGTCTCCTCCTGGGGGTTGGCTAGAAACATTTGGGATAATGTAAAGGAGCTGAATGGGAAATCCCGCTCCCCTCCCCCCTTCAACTCTCCTTTAATGGAACTGTCTGCTTTGACCCCCCTTGGCATGCAGACAGCCTAAACTACACTTTCTCAGACCTGAGTGCAGTCCTGCCTAGTAACTTCTTTGACCCCATCCCAGTAGCACCCCTGCCCACTCTACAGAGATCTCCTTTCTACCTATGTACCATCTCCATGTTGGAGGCTAGACCCCTTCTGCAAAAAGCCGTTAGTAGTAACAACCCTGGCACCAACCTACTGGACACTAGGCTACTTCGTCTGATGTTGGATGTTATCCTGGTCCCACTTACCGAGCTGCTCAACCACTCTCTGTACCTGGGGCAGTTCCCCAGCACATGGAAAACCACCATCATCACTCCCATCCTAAACAGCGGTGATCAAGCGACCCCGGGTAACTATTGACCTATCTCCATCCTCCCCACACTCTCTAAGGTCCTTGAAAAAGTAGTTGCCAACCAGCTTGCCGAATACCTGGCCATGCATAATATCCTGTGCCCTGAACAGCAGGGCTTTCGTGGAGGTCACAGCACCACAACCGTGCTACTTGAATTCTCCAACTTCCTGCACTCTGCTCTTGATGCCGGAAGTCCTGCTGGTGCCGTGTTCATTGACCTCTCCGAGGCCTTTGACACGGTTTGCCATCCCCTCCTGCTCGACTCCCTCAGATGCCTTGGTTTCTCCCCTGGCTCCTTTGCATGGTTCGCCAGCTACCTCTCTGCCAGAACTCAGTGTGTGAAATAGGAAAATTCGTACCTACCGTAATTCTTGATCTTCTCTTGTATCTTCACCATTCATTGCTACCTGGGTGTAAGCAGAGGCGCACCATCAGGAAACTTTTTTTTTTTTTTTTTTATTAAAGTCAGCTAACGGCACCGCCCTCGAGAGTGACGTCATGCGTCATGCGCGAGGGGCGGCCGTTAGTAGCGACCGACTCCTCCTCCAACTCAGTTCTGTGAGCCGGAGAGGCAAAAGAGAAAGCAGAGAATATAGATAGCAAGGCAAGATAGCAAGGATAGCAAAGCAAGGAAGAATGAACTGAAAAAGAAATAAGCCGATGGAGGAAGGACAGAGGAGATAGAGTATCCAGCCTAGGGACTGCAGGGCCTCATTACCTGGGCGACTCTGGGAGGAGAGATAAGAAAGGAAATGAGAAAATAGAAGAAGAAGAAGAAAGAGAAGAGAGAGATGGGATGTTGAAGGGACCAGAATGCCTATGAGCATAGTTAGCTTACAGCTGAAGGCTCGACTAAAGGGAGTAAGAATCCCGGAGATAGAGCTGAAGAGAAGGTTCACGAACCCGCTAGACAGACCCAGGAGGGCATAGTCCTCATCTTCAACATGCCATTGTTCTTGATACCTACCTCGGGCTCCTGGCTGCGGAAGGCCTTCAATTGGAGGGAACCAGAGGAGGGAGAACAAAACCCAGGCAGCATGAGAGCGCTGCTCAGGGGTTTAGAAATGGAAAATGTAAGCCTTTCAGGCGTCTTAAGATAGAAATGGGACTCAGACTGACTGGCCAAGGCTTAGGCAGGCTGGAATCGGATATGGTCAGCACTGCTCTTCTGCAAAAATTGTCCAGGAGGACACTTAAAAGGAAAAACCAATAAGCAACTAGCGAGAAGGATAGCCTACCTTCTCATTGCCTTCCTGTTTATTTTTCCTTTTTTTTTTAAGTAAAATTTTTAGACTAGATGCATGACCCCGATACCAAGATGCCTATAACAGTCGAAGAGAGTTCCCTCAGCATTTAATATTTATTTATTTTTCTTTTTTTTGCAAAAGAAAAGGATTAGACGTGCCGTTCCTCTGCTCTGCAAGGCAAGAATAGAGGGGCGGCGGGATTTTGATTTCAGGGCAACTATCTGGAACACGGAATTGCAGGATCAAATCTGAATAGCCCGAGCCAGGCCAAAAAACCCCCAGAGGTATCTTGCCAGAAGAATGGCAAGAGATAGTTGTGCAGTCTGATCGCCAATGCAATCCACGAGATGGCCCATGAATCTTAGAGTAATTTTTCTGGAAAAATTAGAAACCCCCCTCCCCCAAAAGAAAGATTTTTTTTTTTTTGGAAAAATTAAGCAACTTTCCCTATATTTTAAGAAAAAAAATTTTTTTTTTTTTGTATGCAGAGAGAGGAAGGAGACGGGAGGTGGAGAAGCCACAGGAAGAGGCCACTGAGGGGATGGTGGGCGGGTGTAAGTAATGAATGGTGAAGATACAAGAGAAGATCAAGAATTACGGTAGGTACGTAATTTTCCTATCTTCCCTTGTCAATCTTCACCATTCATTACTTCCTGGGTGAGTACCAAGCTCCTCTTCCCCTGGAGGGGGAAGAGGCCATACCCTGAGGGAACAAGACCCCCAGCCTTCTGTTGGTGAGAAACAGGAGGAGAAGACCCTGGCTTATTCAGAAAGCCTAAGTGGGAGAAGAGCTAGGAGGTGCCTCCCGAGGACGAGGGAGACGGATGGAGCCCTGTAAAAGTCTCCTAGCTCTGGATGAGAAAAGACAGGTCCCCGGAAGGTGGAGCGCATCACCCTCGCCGGGCCAGGGGTGACAACCTGGAAAGAAATGACCATGCCGTCCGCGCTGATGCAGATCGCTGTCCCCGCAAGCCTGGAAGCCACCTCATTAGGCGTCATAAAGAGCTGCCCTTGCTTGGTGTCTTGCCAGCTCCAGGCCTACCGCCGGAGAGGGCAACAGCTTGTCTGGTTTGCTCCGTGTCAGGCATAGATGCCAGCAGCTGGGACATCATCGACCACAGATGCCGGTTGTAGGCAGCGTGGTGAGCCTGATGATGCAATACAAGCACTCGCACGAGAAGAAGAGAATACTTTCTGCCTCCCCACCGGGCTCGAACTGGAGAGTCCGATCCGTGGGCGGTCGTGGCGCCAGGCAACGGCGCCCAGAAGGAGTATCCAGGTATACCAAACCTGAGGACGGGTTGGAAGGGAACCAGAGACTCAGAGGGGGCACAATACCACGCTGGCAGTCCGCCGGGCTGGGGAAGAAGCGGCAAGGAACTGCCAGGACCGGATGAACGCCTCCTGGAAGGGGATAGGCCAGGAAGGTACCACCAGATGCTGGGCACTGAATTCACCAAGGAATTCACGCGTCTCCCGTTCGGTATTGTCTCTCCGAACGTAGGAAATCCGGAGATCCCTCACCATCCTCGAGAGGAAACGCTGATATTCTGTGAAATCAGCATCGGAGGACAGATGAGCAGGGGGTTCCTCTCCCTCAGAGGAGGGAGACGAGGATGATGGGGAACTGGAATGTCCAGAGGATTCCTGCGGCGGTGGGGAGAGTCGAAAGACCCGCTCATGCATGTATCTAACATATGAGGGGAAGGCCGCCGCAGAACCTCTGAACTGCTCCCAGGATAACGGACCCGTAGGACCGACATGGCCTGGGAGCGGGGTGGGAAGGAGGAGAGATGGGAGAGGGGCACCTCCGAGGAGGCAACTGCTCTCTGCGAGGGCTCTGGAATCCGGGGAAAGGAGCCCTAGTAGGAGGGATTCCGGATATCAAACCAGGCCGCAGAACGGAACTCTGGGGAAGCGGAGCCTGGAAGAGCCCTGGGGGAGAAACTCCCCTGTGGCCGCTTGGGACTGCATGGATCCAGAAGGGCAGTCCGCACACACCGCCAGAGGACACCCTAGAACCCTGGGGGAGGGTGGGGCTCTGCACTCGCTCCTGGCCACCTCCTGAGGTGGCCAAAGAAGACCGGGCAGCAGGCCACCTGCCCCTCAACCCCTCGCAGTTCCGAGAGGCCCTCCTCCTCGACTGCAACGTCCCCTGTCCCTAGAGGCAACAGCACCCGGGGTAGCTGTCACAGAGCTCAGAGAGGACTCCCCTCCGTCACCCCATCTGCCCCGGGACCCTCGGCCACCCCCAGCCGAGACCCTCAGGAGAGACGGCAAGGGGACAGAGGAGGGGCCCCTCGCCGCCTGGTACCCCTAGCCACCGAGGACCCAGATTCCGAAGAATGGGGGTGCCAGGATGGTCCACATCGAGTCATCGTCCTCAGAGGAGGACGAGACCAGCAGGACCTCGATGCTGGCCACCCAGGGGTCCCGAGGCCACAGGGCAAGGCCCCGTACCAAGCGCCGCTTGCTCCCCCCCCGGCAGCAGGAAGGCCTAACCCACACCCCCAGCAGCTCCGCAGGCCCGGCACCGCCGGAGAGGAAAAGCCGACGGCGCCGCTGAGCGAAGCAGCACCACCGGCGGCGCCCGCCATGCCCATCGGCAACACGAACGCGCCGAGGCCAAAACGCACCGCCAACAGCGCCGCTCCGATCACCGACACCGGAAACGCGCCGATCCAAAGCGCGCGCCGAACGGCGCTGATCGAACAAGCGCCGGAAAGCGCGCCGCAGTCGATCACCAGCACCGCGAACGGCGCCGGGATCCGAAACGGCGCCGAGAGGCGTCGTCGAGGGTCCACCCGAGCCAGGCCCAACAGTCGAGGGCCTCGACACGGGGGGAGCCTGCACCTCCGAAGAGGTGACTGCCGAGGCGGTGTCGGCGTCGCTATCCCGGGAGGGACCACGACGCTCCCCCGACACCGCGAAGGGGCCTCCCCCTCGGCAAGAGAAGACGAGGAGACCCCCTCCTCCACGGACCAGAGTAGGCCCGGAGGGGACCCGGGAAGCGCCAAGAGACCTTACCTGGCCGCCCCTTGAGCCGACGCCGTCCCCTGAAGGTCGGCGGGTCTTGCCGAGCTTGAACGCGGGACTTCTAGGACACGGTCCATGGAAAAACAGGCGTCGCCGCAATCCATGTCATGGTTGGGACCCAGGCGAAGAGCAAGCGTCATGCGGTCCGAGACGGAGAAATACCGGCCGCAGGAGCACTGACGCATAGGGCACCGGCCCGCTCTTAGAAGAACGCTTCGCCCAGAACCGGACATAACGCGAGAATAAACAAGGTTAAACACAGTCGAAATACACCCGCGCCGCATAAAAGAAAAGGAACAGTCTTACCGAGGCGCCGAAGTGTAGAAAAAGGAGTCGGCCTAAGACGCAGTTAAACTGAAGCTACCGCGAACAGGTGCTGCCTCGACGGGCGGGAGAAACAGAACTGAGTTGGAGGATGAGTCAGTCGCCAACGGCCGCCTCGCGATGACGCCACTCGAGGGCGTGTGCCGTTAGCTAGACTTTAAAAAAAAAAAAGCTCCCGTGGCGGTGCGCCTCCGGCTTACACCCACCCAGGAAATAATGAATGGTGAAGATTGACAAGGGAAGATCAATAGCTCCCTATCTGACACACAACCTGTCCGTTCTGGTGTTCCCCAGGGCTCCATTTTAGGCCCTTTCCTCTTCAGTCTCTACCTCAACTCCCTCCCCTTGACCTGCCCAAGTAAGATCCTCCTCCTCTACGCGGATGACGCTGTGCTCTTCGCCTATAACCCCAACCCCAACACACTCCAGGCCACCCTCCAACAAGCTTTTGATAGAGCCGAGCATTGGTCCACATTCCGAAGGCTAGTCCTGAACCTAAAAAAAGACCAAAGCTATGCTCTTCTCGCATCGCCAAAGCAAAGCTAGTGGTGCCCCTCTTGTGATACTGCCTAGCACACTAAACCCCATTGAGCAGGTTTCCTTCTTCAAGTATCTGGGCATTACCTTTGATTCAGCACTCTCCTTCCATTCCCATATCAATGCCCTTTCTGCTGCCACCAATGTCAGGACTGGACTGTTATACCGCCATAGGGACCGCCTACCACAAGAGACCCTTAGATTGGCAATCACCTACTCTGTCCTGCCGCTAATCAACTATGGGCTGCCCATCTATGCTGCAGTCAACAACACTGTGCTTCCAAGAATCCAGCTCTCTATAAAAAAGGCCTGCAGGCTAATGCTGGGAGCCCGTAGGCACACCCACACGTGCCTGCTGTACTCCACCACCAACTAGCTCAACCTTGAAGAAAGACTCTGCTTCCAAACCTGCCTTCTTGTAAAAAAAGACCCTGCTAGGCTCTCCCCCCCGGGGTCGCCACCTCCCTGCAGCGTGCC
The DNA here is from genome assembly GCA_016271365.2 of Neoceratodus forsteri. Classification (NCBI taxonomy): domain Eukaryota; kingdom Metazoa; phylum Chordata; order Ceratodontiformes; family Ceratodontidae; genus Neoceratodus; species Neoceratodus forsteri. Next base: position 104,562,553 of record CM057453.1, on the reverse strand, counting down.
TCCCTCTCAGTCTCCACCCGTAGCACTGTCAAAACCTCCCTTATTGTCCCCAGGGTATGGACCGCTATGGCCCAGAGATCCTTTTGCTATCGGGCTCCCTCCGGTTTCAATTCCCTGCCAGCCAACATAGCTGACTCCACTAAGCTTGGTTCTTTCAAGGTCTCCCTCAGAAGCCATCTGACAAGCACTCGCTGCTGCAACTGCACATAATCCCCCACCTGCCCCTTACTCTCACCCCTAGGCTGGGTCTGCCCTGTCTACTTTTGCTGTATATACCTGGGGTCTCAGGCAACATCTGCTGACTAATGTAATAAAATATCTCTGGCTGCTACCTGACGTGGTACTCGTGTACCTATATTATGACTACTGTGACCTACCTATTACCAAGCGTGTACTACCAGTGAATGCCTGTAACACTGGTTGCTTTTTTAATCTAAGCGTTATGTACTGTACTGTTTTGTTTGCTGTGATGTATTACTCTCTTGATGAGGTGCCTTTGTAAATTAGTCCTTGACTCAAAGGTCTGTAAACCGATGATCTAATAAATAAATAAAAATAAATACATACTGTGTTTTTCTTTTTTACTTGTGATGCTACCAGTATCCACAGTCTCTCTCACAGATACACAGACAGATACACACACATTTCTTCAGGACCTATCTGTTGGGGAGCAGGGGGGAGGCATCTATAGCAGCAGATCCCGTAAGGAAAACTTGCATAAGCATTTAAGCCTCCTGGAAATTTCATATCAAATCATTGGATTTTCTACAATTCCATTCAAGAATGTCCTCTGATCAGACCTTCGACCGAAAAGTACAAAATCAGACTGACCCAAAATCCGTAATAAAACAAACAAAAAAGTTAAAATTCAATACATCATATTTTTTAAAATCCTATCTGAGTAACTTTAATTTTGTACCTGCAGTAAGGAAATTTATGTTACCAAATGCATCACTTTATGTTTGTCTTCACAGTTTGTGCTCAGTATACCACATATATGGGTATTGTCGCCACATGGCGAAGACTTTAATCACCGTATCATTGGTATACCGAGCACAACTCTCAAATCCTGGAGTTTGTTGTGCATATAGAATGGAATTTACAAGTAAAATGTAAGAAAAAGTGACAAAAAGGGAACGCTGAGACTACTGTTTGAAATATAAAACTCTGTTCCTGTAGATGTATGCTGATGAACTGGCAAAGTAATTCAGAAGTGTAATTAGGTTGGGCTCCTTGAAACAATACGGAACTCTGGGTCTGTGCTGAATACACCACAGTTCTCCATGAATAAGACTACAGGCCCTTCCAGACCCATTTTATAAAATTAAGCAAATGAATCCCTGCAGATGATCTGCAACCACTATCAGAACTGATAAAAGTAAAATCTCTTGCAAAATACTACTAGTGCAGATTTATGTAGAATTTGGCAGAAAATGGTTAAGTTATACAAGGTAAAATTACTAAAAAAATTAATAGTTAAATCATATCTGATCAGCTGTTTTGCCTGCACCAGAATGGATTTCTAATATACAACACAGGGCAGAAAACAGCTTCTTTTAAATCTTAATCCCCCCACAAAAAAAAAAAAATTACATGGCAACTCAAAATGACTAGCTTGTAGAAAGACAAATATAATACTGTAACTAATACTGTAAGAAAAATGAACAAGAAATGTACACTACTCCTCAAACTTCTCCACCCAAGGACTACTTCTTAAAAAGTGACTTTCCAGCAAATCTGTAATGTATGCTTGTCAGCATCTGTGCAACAGGCTATTTGACATTCAGTGGAGCACTCCAAAAAATGATGAAACCCACTCAGCTCTGAATTCAAAGGGCTGACCTTAGACTGTCAAAGATTGATTTTTAATGCAGTCTGTTATCAGCAGAATCCCTTTCAATCGCACACCCCATCTGCCAGAGCCCCTGTTTGCAAAAGAGCTTCTTATCCTGGCAGACAGCGTAGCTTCCTTCTGCTCCCACTGCCCCCCGCGCATAGACCAGCTGTATGGTAATGAACGCAAACAGCTGAGAAAAACTTCACTGGAACAAGACTGGTATGAGCTGGGCAAACCAGCATTTGCACTCGGTGTGGCAGCTGTAGCATGAACTAGGCAGATTAACCACTGAAGAAAAAAAACCTTAAGAAAATAAGGGCTCTGTACAGCTGGCCAAGGAAATGAAAACAGATGAAGAGTGCAACAAGACTGACAAAAAGGAGAAAAAAAACTAAAGCACTTTTGTTAAAACATGTGAACTGTTCCTAAAATTCGCTAGACCCATTTTCATCCCCTAATGATATACTGAACAGTGTTCTCATCATTTACAACTTAAGCCAGTCTTAGAACAGTGTGAGTAGTTAATGAGCAGTTTCTATTCATTAATGGGTTGTGTGTGTGTGTGTGTGTGAGAGAGATCTAAAAATGTGACAAAAACTTCAGGTTCTGCCTGGACTATTTTCAACATGGTTTTCGGGACCGCTGATGCTTGTTGAAATGACAGCAGCAGGCCTCCCTAAAACCATCTTCTATTCCTGAGGCTGTGTACCTGTACAAGAATGGGAGCTTTCCTTGTTTATTTTAAACAAGAATGGGAGCTTTGCTCGTTTATGTTGAATAAGTACATGCATATCAATCTGTCTGCTGAGACAAATGGAAATGGTCACCACAGCAACCTAAACTTTATTTCTAACCTGTGGAGTAAATGCCAGGGTTTTGGTCTAAGTCCCAAAATTGTGGAAATAATTTCAGCTATTTAGGGACTTGGGTTGCTGGACTAAACAGACACCAGGCATTCCAGCTAGCTTTTAAGATTTTTGATTGTGGCCAAAGTGGCTATCAAACAAAAATTGTATCATAACTTCCCAGTTGTGTAACATACGGAGGCAACTGGTAAGGTGCTTATTTAATAAAAAAAAATCTTATCACAAAAGGGAAATGTCCGTATTTACACTGTATCATATGTGTCACATACAAGGGCAACTAGTACTGAAAAACGTACGAGATGTCGTGAATGTGATCTAGAGTTTCACCTTAACAACAGTAGTGGAATGGGTACGACATTCACCAGTCTAGCAGGCAGTGTGAACAATGGGGTTACTTTGCAAAGCAGTACAAGGCACTCATTTTAACTGCGGCATGCATTACATTGACTCAGCAGGGAATCTGAGGTCTAGCATTTTTTGAACTTGACCACTTCATTCTGAGTAGGCCTCTTAAATGTGATGTATAGCATACCGGGTGGTAACGACAATCAGTGGAGTGCTGTTGGTCTCATTGTTTTCAGGACAGGCATTAAGAGGGATCCTTGCTTTTTTACATTTTATCTAATAATGCTATCTACGGTACTTATTACCATAGACAGGTTTTGCTTACATAGAAACATTGAGTAAGTCAGGTTCTGTAGGAAATAATTTACAGGAAAATCTCCCTGGAGGTACAGGACAATGTCAATTTGATTTGGGAGCTGTGGCAGTATAAAACAAAGGACAGCACACTGGTTTGATAAGTACTGCCTGTGAGGAGTATAAAAAGGGAAGGGGAAATTGTTTAACCAGGAAAGGCACACTAAGCAACAGCTTGTTTCCAGGTGCAACCTGGGAGCACAAGGAAGTTAAGTGACTTGCTTAGGGTCACACAGTACGCAAGGGGGGCGCGATGGGATTCAAACCCAGGTCTCCAGGTTTGCAGCTCAGTGCCCTTAACCACTGCACTATAAAATGATGGATCCAGTAATCATGTGTACTAGGAATGCATGGGATTGCAAATTTGGAATAGGAATGACTGAATTCAGATAACATTTCTGAAGTTAGGTTTTTTGGAATTGGAGTCTGAAAATCTGAATTCTGAAATGAAAGGTAAAATAATGTTTTTATACTAGAAAGTAGGATTTAGCATGCAAATTCTAATTCCAATGGTAAGATAAGGGGTTCATACAGGAATCGGAATTAAACCAGATTCAGAATTGGAAAGTCCTAAATTCCTATAAAATCTTATTTGATTGAAATCGGCCAGTTCTGAGCATCCCTACATGCATGGCTGGGAAATGGGACTAAAAAACACAGCACATGGTGATTACCTTTCAGCAGTTCTTTACACATGCCACCACCTCCAGGGCAGGTATTTCATCTCAGAAACTAAGCTTGCCAGCTCCATACATCCAGTGTGTCCGCTAAAACATTTATGAATGGGGGTGCTGATATCACGGCCGGATTAACCTTTATGCAAATTATGCCATGGCGTAGGGCCCTGTGGTTCAGGAGGGCCTCCACAACACTGTTTAATTTAACTAATATGTACAGATATTTACTTTCCCTATCAGCCGACTGTGGCCTCCGACCGGCCGTACTGTTGTGTGGCTGGCCGGGCTGCAGGGTCATTGTCATTCATTTGAAATCATGCCGCCAATTGCCAAAATAAAAAGCAGCCCCCCCCCCAGTCTCTCTCCTGGCAGCTCCTCCTCTCATCCACCCTGACCCCACCACAGTCAACCATCCGTGTCTCCTCAGAGGTCCTCCAGAGGTGTGGCTACTGGGGAGCGGAAATCTGTGCATGTGCGTGGCATCAGGGCATGTGACCAGGCAGTGAGGAGTTAAGGATGAGGACGAGTGGACAATGGTCGTCGGTTGTCATGGTTGGATGAAGTGAGATCATCTCGATCAAAGAGAAGACAGAGTATAAACAGCGGGCCGAGCCGGGGCGTCACCCAGACTCAGAGTCAGACTCACCACTGTCCAGACAGTGCTTCAATTTTTCTTGTCATCCGTCCGCAGAACGTCGTGACCCATCTCCGGTATGAGCCTGAGGAGAGCAGAGTGGTAGCAGCAGTCACAAGACTTGAGGTAAGCAGCTTCCCAGTATTGAGCTGGTGGTTTCCTGGTTACCGTGGACGTCACATCAACATTACAATAAGTATTGTGAGTAACTTGCCAAAAAACATTAAAAGATGGAATGCGTAATTAGAAAAGCAATTTATTGCTTGAAACAGCCATCCGGAAAGGGGACTGGCACTCTTAAATATATGCCTCAAGTTACATTTTACATTTATTTTGTTATCCAGTAAGTTGTGCTTTCTTGCCCCATCACCACTACCACTTCAAGGCCATGTCTTATTATATTAATCGCTTGTGGCATACTGGCATGGCATTTATTTGTAATAAGTAAAACGCATTACGAGGGACAGCTCTCAGTTTACCCTATAGAAGTGCTTTGTCTCACACTGAAAAGGATCTGTAAGCACAGAGAAAGAGCTGTGATTAAAGCTCGCCTTTTAAAGCAGAATTTTACAATTTTTTATCATGACAGAAAAAATTGAATGGCTCCAGGATTATGTGGCACGTTGTGTTTAAACAAAACCAAAACCTGTGTGTGCTAGTGATCCCCCCTTCTGCTTCCCTTTTTAAAAGAAAATATATTTTCTATGGCAACCGAGTTGCCCACCTGCCCCTGTGATTCTGGTCATCATCTCCCTGCTCCCCTGAACCAAAGCTCATGGCTGGTATTTACACTCTGCCAACGTCCAGCTGCTGCCTCATGCAAGTGCAATGACTTGTGTTAGCGAAGTAAGTTACTGAATAGTGTAGTGGCTGGTAGCGGAACATTTGAGCAGAGGGTAAATACAGGCCACCTTCTTGAGGCTGAGGGGCAGCAGGGAGATGATTACAATGATAAAGTGAGATGGCTTCTAGACCACCAGAAATTTCATAATTTAAAAAAAAAAAAAATGGAAGAAGGGAGTGCTTGGTATGGGGGACCCACGTGGGTGAGTGGGATGAAGTGTTGGGGAGTATGACACTGTGGAGGCCTACGACACTGTGAGGGGTCCAAAGTTGCTGTTGTGCATAGGGCCCTTGACTATGTAAATCCAGCCCTGGCTGACATGCTTTTGTTTTGAGCCCTCATGCTTTCCGGAACAGCCTAAAGGCAGAGGTGGTGGGGGCTAGTGGGTGCAAGAACCATTAATGGTGTCAAACACGGCTGGGACAGAGTAAAGGGCTTAATAGTTACGCAGGGGGAAAGCAGCAGGGCAGGGAACAAGGTGGGTGTGTGTGTGTATGTGAAGGCAATAACCTCGACTAGACTTTAGGTCCTGGGATAGTACAGGATAAGGTAAAACAGGGCAGACTGGATGAACCAATTGTCTTTTTCTGCCAACATTTTCTAGGTTTCTATGATGAAAAAGATACCACATGACCATTGGGTTACGGCACTGAGAGACTGGGTGTTTTTGAGTATTCTGTTACACGATTAAGTGACTTGCTCGGTGAGGAAGCAGAGGAGGGGGAGACATAGAGGCTCTGTGTGATCATATGGAGCTTGTCACCGACATGGGAGGAAACTGAAATGCACCAAAACAGGTTCAGAATCCAACTCTGACACTGATGTAAACTAAACTGTAATTAGTTTAAAAAAAAAAAAAAAGTACAATATGGTTTAAACGGTATAGGAACACTATTTAACACTGTTAAAGTTTCTTTATTTTTCTTAAAGAAAACTGCATTTACAGCGGTCTACCATAATTTCCTGCAGGCCAGCAATTCTGGCTCAATAACCCCCCTATAGCCACTTTTTTTTTTTTTTTTTTTTTTAAATCAATCCTTCATAAAAAGTTTGGCACTGGTTACTTAACTGAAATCCACTAGGGTTCACTTTTAAAAGTTGTCATTTCTAAACTAGTATTCCAGGGTTTTAAATAATTGATTAGCATTTTTTTCCTCGGGGCAACACTAACTGTACAGAAGGCATTTATATAGGTTTTCCGGAAGTGTTATGTTTGTTAAACACAGTGAGGCAAGTGCTATGCATTTTCACAGTGTTTTAGAACTTTTATGAGCAACACGCTAATCAATTGTTAGAGTTAAATAAAACCCTGTATTCTCAGATACCTTCTTTTTTTCAGTGATGGTGCCTATCTCTTGTAGAGCACCATCCAATATAAGGTACAGGTGTTTGTCCTTAGCTGTGCCAGAAGTGGTATAATAACCGTTTCCATCCACTTCCGTTAAACAGAAACTCTGACAAGGCTGCAAAGTGCAGCAACTGGTGCAGAAACATCCGATTAGGGCTTTTGGCATGAAAAAGGCGTTTTCTTTTACCTGCTGCTTTCCTGTTTTAATCGAAAAGACCCGCTCCCTGCTTAATGGTGGCAGAACCGTGAATGGCCATTTCATGCACTGTGGGCGGCTTCCGGCGTGCAGGGTATACTAATGAGGGCTAACTCTGCCATTAGTTAGTAGCACTCATTAGCATACCCTGCCCGTGGTGTATGTAATGGTCATTCACGGTTCTGCCACCATTAAGCAGGGAGCGGGTCTTTTCGATTAAAACAGGAAAGCAGCAGGTAAAAGAAAACTGTGTTTTCATGCCAAAAGCCCTAATCCGGTGTTTCTGCACCCACTGCTGCACTTTGCAGCCTTATTGGAGTTTCCCTGTCATCGGAACTGCTCCACACCCGGAATTTGGCCATGCTGAAAGCAGACAGGAATAAAGTATGAGATGACTCAATATTCTGGAATGCTGTATATCATCATCTTGAACTCTAAAATGTTTATTTAGATAATGCTTATCAGACAAGAAAGTGAGGTCTAAATTCTAAATTGTCCATGTGGAAAATCCAAGACACCATCCCTTTCAACTGCTTTCACCCATAGAGAGAGAGATAAGTCCATCCTACAACTTTGTTATTAAAATATCAAAAAGGCTTCTTAAAAATTAGAGGGTGATGCTTAGGAGATTCTCTAAAGTGCACTGTCGAGTGCTGTGCTGGAAACCGCACCCTCTAGTTCAGCCCTAAAAAACACAAGGATGAATATGCAGAGAAAGCAAGAAAATATACTGCAAGAAGTGTTAGCAATAAATGGAATACACTGTTTTTTCCTGTAAAAAAAAAAACAGTAGCAGCTAATAATATGTCCCTGTCTGTGGCTCTAATTAGTTGCTAATCCAACTATGTACCAAAGTGCAGGAAGAGATGGCAAACTAGCCAGCAGACTGGCATGAACTCTATCAATCCAAGGACATTGCAGATAAAAGACATTCCAGACAGGCGTTTCTTCTGTCTGACTTCAGCCAATTTCTGGCATAGAGATTTATTATGATAAAGTGGCTGTTAGGTCCAGGATGGACATACAATGCGTTAGGCCCACCTCTGACCACAGGAAGAGCAAAAAGAAAACATGTAAATACTGTGTTTCTCTATCTCCTTCCCTACTAGTCACTCAAGTCATTTCTGTATTGCTACAGGACAATAATCTTGGGATAAAGAATGAAAATGAGACTCTGTAAGTGCTCCATTTCTTTATTTTTTTAAAGCTGTTTGAGCCCTGTCGCCACCTCCCACCTACTTGGCGACAGGGGCAGCTTCGGCTCCCCACCCTCGAAGGGGCTCAGTCTCAGGACCTCCGCGTTCTCTGCACCCAACCCTCCAGGCCCCCACGGGTTGCCTCCTTCCCCCTGGCAGGGCCGAGGGTGAAGGGTGCCGACCCCCCCCCCCGGAGACCAATATCTAGACTCCGGGGGGCCAGCACGGGCACTGCAGGGACATCATGGAGCCTTCCAGCTCCATATTTTACACATTTTCTCCCCGCCTCTTCAATCAATCAATCTTTATTTAGCCAGGTGAAACTCCATTGAGCAAGCTCATTTTCAAGGAGGGCCTGGTAGGTACAGAATAAATAATAGAGTAGCACAATAGAACATATAGCACAAATGGGCATAGTAATACAATATATAGCAATAAAAACAAGGTACAAGGATAATCAATGAGGCCCGGTCGTAAGGTGAAGCCTCATCCCAGTACACAGTACAACAGGGAGGTGGAAGCAAGACAGCACCAATGTGCTGAACCAGTGATTTTAGACACTGATAGCTCTAGTAGAGCACAGTTAATGCTAGTGACAGTGCAAGCTGGGGGCTCAGCAGCAAGTAGAAAGCAAGGATGAATCCAGGAGGTTGCTTGCATATGTGTGAAGGCACGCGGACGCAGCGACACACAGCACCCTCCCTACTCTAGTCACTCCCGACTGCACTACCTCCAGCGGGCATGGCTGGATCCTCACCTGGGAGGAGGCTGCCTTATGGCTGCTCAGTCCAATTCCAGCCCCAGGCTCGTTCCCAAACTCGGGTCACGGTGTGGCGTCCAGCACCTCCAGGCTGGCCTAGTGCTCCATTTCTTACTACATTTACGATGGTGTTCCTCTCTCTCTCTGTTCTCTCCCCTTTCTTACTACATTTACGATGGTGTTCCTCTCTCTCTCTCTCTCTCTGTTCTCTCCCCCTCCCCCGGAGGTTTAAATACCTTCAGGCCACTTGTTTTAGGACACAAGGTTTCCTGTGTGCCTAGATGTCATAGTTTTCAAGAAAAACACGAGAATGATGATTCTAGTAGGGCATGCTGTGCGTGCAATAAACTTATGTTGAAAGGGGGTGGGGGAACACAAAATTACACACACAAGCCTAATACAATTCATCTAGGGCAATAGTTCTCAGACTTTGTCACAGTAAGCCTCCCCAAATCCATGGAAAAGATTTTGAGCTTCCCCCAAAAACTGAAATAATCTTGGGCCTCCCCAAAGAAAAATAACATACTGTACTTTGCGTAGTACACCATGAATAAATCGAAATCCCTCTGCGTACTTGGTTCTCATTCAGTTCTTTGTCTTATACGGATGTGGAACCTTTGAAAAAGAGCTCCTGTACTCAAAGGTGTTATCTGAATAACAAATAAAATAAATATTATTATTCAGCTTATGGTACCCCCCCCTCCCCCAGGCCAGCCTACTTCCTTCACTATTTTCATTCTTGAACCACTGTTACCTCTTGTTGCAGTACCTTCATGGGTCAGGCTACTTTTCCTGTTTCTTCTCTATATGAAATAACCTTCCTACTTACTTTGCCTCCCCCCCCCATCCCTGCTCATAAGTAACTTCTCTGGCATTACTTTGCTCCTTCCTGTTATTGCTCTTAGCACTTCTATGCTCAACCCTTGTATTCGGGCTGTTCTGCAATCAGTCTACAAATTGATCGATTACCACCACTCATTATTAGTTTATTGTTCATATTTGTTTGCACTATTGTTCATTGTGTATTTCTTGATTGTTTTGCAGTTACCTTTTGAAATGTATTCACTCCCTACCCTACCCCCGGGTATACCTGAAATGAGCCTTGGCACATTCACCATCCCTTGTCACCCATTAGTAAATAAATACATTAAATTTACCTACTAGTATCCTCTTTCAGTTTGCTTCATCTCTTCACACAAAATATATAAAACTCAAAATTCAAATACAGTACTTTAAAAATCAGACTTGCTTGAGCCTCCCCTGGAACAGGTTGGGTGGGACCTCCCCAGGGAGACTGGCCTCACCATTTGAGAACCCCTGATCTAGGGTAATACAATGCAAATAGATGAGCAAAAGCTTTGGTTGGCTGTGATTTTAACACACGAACATACGAATCTGCCAACAGATAAAGGCCTTATTGTTTATCGAGTATGCAACTAGCAACCCTTATACTGCAGCTGCCCCTCCCTCTTACCCCATCGCATCCTTTTTTGAAGCAGTCCACTGTTCTACAGGATACCACTTCCACAGGCAACACATTCCACCCAGACACTACTCTCTCCGTAAAAAAAGTGTCTTCTCATTTCCCTCCTGAACTTCCCCCCTCCAATCTGAAATCGTGACCTCGAGTGTCCCTACCCCCCCCCCAACTTGAATGGTCCCTCTTTGCCTGTCTTGTTTATTTCCTTTACGTACGTAAAAGTTTCAATCATATCCCTCCTGTCTCTCCTCTCCTCTCCTCCAGTGAGTGCATGTTCAACTCCCTCAGCCTGCTCATGTAAGGTATGTCCCCATGTCCCTGAATCATCTTTGTTGCCCTGTGCTGCACCCCCTCCAGTAACCTAATGTCCATCTTCAGGTATGGGTGCCAGTACTGCATGCAGTACTCCAGGTGTGGTCTAACCAATGACCTATACAAGGGCAGGAGCACCTCCCCTCTCCTTGAGGACATAGCCCTGGCAATACAACCCAGCATTTTGTTGGCCTTTGCAGCTGCCTTCCTGCATTGTGCTAAAACAGGACTGAAGGTGGCAAAAGGTCTCCACAGTCTGCAACAGCAAACCAGAATAGTGTGTTACTCTGTTCTAAGACATCATTCATTATTGTAACAAGCATCTCATGACATGGGTGGAAGATACTGAAGTTGTGCATAGTATACATTCTTTGAGAATATGTCCATTAAAAAGGTGAAACTAGTTTTGTGCAAAACAAGCAAGACCAGTGCCCATAAACAGTGCAACACTGGTTTCTCCTTGTGCCCACTCAATTTAGAAGCAATGACAGTGGGCATGAGGGGAAGCTAAGGTCACAGGGGCAGAAGTCAGTGATTTTGCCTGATCTGCCCTACAAATAGTGTGAAAACTAGCAAGTTTGGGAAGGGAGTTCTAATAAGCAGAATGGATTAGACATCCTTCACTTCATTACTACTTTTCTCTAGTGATGTCCCTTTCTGCTCATGTCCACTCAAATCTGAAGCTGTAGCAGCGAGCATGAAGTGACATTGCCAGGTTGAAGGGCATCCAGGATGGGAGTGGTGGAGTGATGGGCTGACGGCATGCCTTGCCATCACTTGGGAGACTGAAGTTCATGTGTGAGCCGGTGATCCTACACTAGGACCAAACAGATCATGGAGGGGACGCACAAGCTGTCTAGTTTTCAAGTACTCCCCCTGCTGGCCGACCAAGGAACAGCACTGACTGTGAAGGCAAGGGTCTGCCAGGGCCCTCCTGGCTGGAGGAAATGTGCAGCCATGGTGATGCTGTTTGTTGGTGAGAAGGGAGGAGGGGTCAAACAAACATGATAAAAAGAGCAGCAGGGGCAGATTGTGAACAAAAACCCATTCTTGACTGGGATTTTTTCAAGTTTGTTAATATCAATGGAGTTCAATTAAATACCTTCCAATTCCATCATGATGTAAATGGGCTTCAATCATGACACAAAAAGTAAAGACCCCTTCATCCTGCTGCTCTTAGAAGAGATGGAAAATGTATCAAATGCACTGGGCCTGCCTCACTGAACTCCATTTTGTCACTTACAGGATTTGCACAGAATGCAGTGAAATTTCTCATTTATCACTCACTACTATCAGTCATCCCAAATGGAAAGGCAAAACTGCAACTCCTGGGATAGGTAATAAGGCCATTAAAATAGATGGCATGCCCATGCTTGAAATTATGGAGATTCCATGGTAACAAGGGTACAAAAATCTTAATAGAGTTTATAAAGACCATGCAGAAACTAGAAAAAAAACAGTATCAACAATGAAGATAAAGGAAAGCTACTTTCTGAAACTCTTGATCATCTGGAGTGTCTCCTCCACAGAGCCACGCTCTTTGGTCTTAGAAAACAGGTACTAGGGCTACACGGGTGCCAGAACATTTGGATCACAGCACTGACATAAAGCACCAAGCGTGCACCTGTAGCATATAAAGCAGCGCCAGTCCTAACCACCTCAGTACTTTTAGTAAGAAGGAGAACGAAAAGCTATGGATTTAAAAAATGAAAAGCCATACCTTAGCCCACAAGTCCCATAAGAAGCAATAAAAAAACACAACTGTCTTGTTTGAGGAATAACAAACATGCCCAATTAATGTAAGTCCAGAGAATGGCAGGTGCGCAACTGTGGCTCTACGGAGAAGATATTCTAGAAGATCAAGAGTTACGGTAAGTAACCTTCTTGTTTTTCTATAGTAGTCTAGAAACTGCCCAAATTTATCAATATTTAAAAAAGGCTATGAAGAAATTTGTTGCCTGGCCTGGTGGCGCTGAGGGTTGAGGCGCTGGACGCACACCTTCGCCACCCACAGCTGACCGTGTTTGAGGAGCAGGCATGGGCCATCGGTAGAGGAGGAGAGGATCAAGGGTCTGGAGGACAGCTCTCCTCTCCCAGGGAAAGGGACTGGCACTCCCATGAGCATTCCCAGGTGAGCTGGAGGGGTGGTCAGAGGGCCCAGACATAGGGAGGTGCTGTGGTACTACTGCGGACATCGCACACCTCCATGTGCGCATGTCCTTCCTGTGCGCAACAATGGGGAAGTGAGAAATGAAAAAACTCCTCCAGCTGCAGGATGACGACCGACTTCTCGCAGGCTCTGCACCCGGTAACTGGGCAGGTGTATGTCCCGGTGATACTGGGATGCCGGGGCTAAGGGGGCGGTCAGAAGGGGGCAGAAGGAGAATAAAGAACATATAGAGAGAAAAAAAAAAAAGAAATTTGTTAAAATTGTACTGTAAGTATTCTAAGATGTACATGGTTAATTTACTTTGTATTTGTATCATGTTTGGGTACTGTACAGTTTGTAGTTTTTAGTTGAAATATAGTATATGTAAGTTATGGGACATTCTATGTACAAGACTTGCTTCTCACTGAGCATGTGCTGCAAATTAAAAAAAATTTTAATCAATCTCCTCCACATAGCCACACTCTTTGGTTCAGTAAGCAACAGTATAGCTTCCTAGACTGGGGTGGTTGGAGAGAACAGGACTCTCAAGGAGAGTAAACCCTGCAGGAACTGCCAGAGAAGTAGTTGCCGGCTTGAATGAAGTGGAGAGCACGGAAGTCATGTCCATCTATTTTCTGAAGGACAGTGGAAGTGGTATTCATGGTGAAACCAGTACCTCTAACATAACATCCAAATCTGGAACACTGAAAATGAATGGCAGAAACTGGAATGGGACGTATGCTGCCTTTTCTTTTTCTGGTGAGACAATGGGAAAGTTCCAAGAGGTCAATGCAAATCTGACTGGAAGTTGGAATGTGACCATTTCCTTTTCTCGTTGCCTCACTTGGAAGACCTCACACAAGCAAGTCTATCCTGATGTACCTGTCTGAGACCAACTCACAGTCAGCGCAATGCTGGATGCTGTGCTTGGCACCAAGACGCTCCAGACAGGAGGAAAGGAGGTCCTGAGCAGTAATCTTGATGCTGCAGCAACAAGAGCAGAAAGGTGCCTTACCTGATGTAACAGTAGTCAAATATATTGAAGATAAAGCTGCTCTGGCACTGAGGCTGAGGAAAAACAAACTAAGGCAGAACTGAAGACTAGAGAAGACAAAAGCTATGATGGAAGCACGTGACTAACAAGGCTAGAACACTATTTATGAGAACAAAGGAGTTTTGGTGCCCAGAGAGGTGAACTGTATGCAAGACAACCTGAATAAGGAATGGAGGTGGTGGAAGCCGGTGCCACTTTATATGTTGCAGGCACATGCACAGTGTTGTACGTTGGTGCCATGCACTGGTGTAACCAGCCACAAAACTAATGGTCCTAAGACCAAAAACTGTGGCTCTATAGAGGAGGTTGATATTAAAAAGATTGTTCTAAAAGAAAAAATTACTCGCCTGTAGTAATCTTGTTTCTTCCAAAGGGATCCAGTAATATTATTACTCTTGCAGTGCTCCCTTAAGCCAGCACTGCCCCAGAGAGAATAGAATGTTATGCTAATTATGGAATGTTTAGCTCGGGCATCTATTTTCAAACTGCCCAGTGTCAACTGCCTACATTCTACCTCAGATTTCTTAGAAGCCTGCAAAGAGGCCATAACAACATGTGAATCACATCCACAACATGTGCTAAGAGTCAGGTGATCCTGGAAGGACTGCAGAGTGGGTTCCTGACTCAGGGCATCACTGAACCAACAAGAGCTGAGGCAATTCTTGATCTGGTGCTCACAAATGTGGAGCATGTACAGGAAATAATGGTCATGGAGCCACTGGGGTAAAGTGACCATTGCTCATTGTGGTTCCATTTGGATATGGGCAGGGAAAGCATCCCGACTAAGACCAAAATCTTGAATTTCAGGGGGGCGGACTTCAGGAAAATGGGTGAGGTTCTAAGGAACCTGTTCTGTCTTCATCAGGGAGAAGGACAGACCAGTGCCTTCAGGAAGGAAAAGAGGAGAAGGGGGGAGGGGAACACAGACATAGTGATAGAGGAGGATAGAGTGAGGGAGGGTATGCTGGCATTGAAAGTGAACAAATCACCAGGCCTGGACAGAGTATATCCAAGGGTACTAAAGGAACTGGCAGAGAAGCTGGCAGGGCCACTAGCAGACCTATTTAATAGTTCACTAGAGTCAAGTGTGGTACCACCGGACTGGAGATCAGCACATGTAGTGACCCTTCACAAAAGCAGTCCCAAGGATGATCCAGGGAATTGCAGACCAGTCAGTCTGACCTTCATTGTGGGCAAGCTCATGGAGACCATACTTAAGGAAAGGTTGGTGGAATATCTAGAGGAACGTAGTCTCCAGGATGAGAGGCAGCATGGATTCATGGGGGTAGGATGTGTCAAACAAATCTGATTGACTTCTTTGACTGTGTTACTAAGACAGTAGACAGGGGCCAAGCGGTAGACATCCTCTATCTTGATTTCAGCAAGGCCTTTGACTCTGTGCCCAATAAAAGGTTGATCAGGAAGTTGTTGGATCTTGGAGTTGGGGAAAAGATGGTCAGATGGTGGAAAAACTGGCTGAGGTACAGCCTGGTGGGGGGGGAGTTATCTGGCACCAGAGAGGTAACCAGTTGGGTCCCACAGGGCTCTGTGCAGGGGCCGGTGTTGTTCAATGTCTTCATCAATGACACTGGGGATGGCATTAAAGGCGAAATGTGCCTATTCGCAGATGACACCAAGCTCTGTGGGAGAGTGGACACAGCTGAAGGGATACGGGACCTACAGGAAGATCTGGAAAAACTGGGGAGGTGGTCCAGGATCTGGCAGCTTGGTTTCAATGCCAAGAAATGCAAAGTTATGCATATTGGAGCCAAGAATCCCAGGACAGAGTATTACCTGGGTGGAGTCAGAGTATCTGCATCAGAGAAGGAGAAGGACCTGGGAGTGAAGATCATTACCTTGAAGCACTCCACGCAGTGCAAGAAAGCAACAACAAAGGCAAACAAGATGCTGGGATGCACAGCTAGGGGGATCAGTAGTAAGAGAGAGGAGGTTATTCTGCCCTTGTATAGGTCACTGGTAAGGCCACATCTAGAGTATGGTGTTCAATACTGGTGCCCACACCTCAAAAAGGACATTAACCTGCTAGAGAAGATACAGAGGAGAGCTACAAAGATGACAGCCAGTCAGCAGGGCAAGGCATACTAGTAGAGGTTGAGGGCACTGAACATGTACTCCCTGGAAGACAGGACAGAAGGAGGGGACATGATTGGGACATTCAAGTACTTGAAAGGGATAAATAAGGTTGATAAGGAGAGTCTCTTTAAGGTGAGTGGCAACCATATCACAAGGGGGCACAGTCTTAAGCTGGAGGGTGGGAGGTTTAGGAGGGAGATCAGGAAGCACTTCTTTACAGAGAGGGTGGTGGACACTTGGAATGCGCTGCCAGAAGAGGTTATCTCATTGAAGACAGTGGGAAAATTTAAGAGAGGCTTGGATAGGCATAGGGGGAAGATAAGAATCTTGGGTAGGGAGGATGATAGGAGTGGGGAGGGAGGGCAGGGACATTAGCTTAAGCTGTGGACCCTGCAATACGAGTAGACTTGATAGACCAAATGGCCTTCTCCTGCTGGCTTCTTCATATGTTCGTATTTAAATAATTATAGAAAAATAATGCCCAACGGGGCAAATAACAACATTAACCAAAGGACTAGTATAAACAAATGTCCCCTTTTTTTTTTCTGAAGTCAGATATGCCTTTAGAAAAAACCTACAAATTAGGACATTACTAGAAGGTGCCAGCAGGTGGCATGCCACTCCAACTATACATCGTATTAGCTGTGGAGAGGATTTTTCTTGTTACTGATTCTGAAAGGGGAGGCAAGGGTGGGGAGTAATAATATTAGTGGAACCCTTTGGAAGAAACAAGATTACTACAGGTGACTAATTTTTTCTTATAACCCCAGGAATCCACTAATAATATTACTCTTTAAGACTATGCAGCAGTACCTCAAGGAGGTGGGTCAGAATCTATTTAGGAAAAAATACAGCCATACCAAATCTGGCATCGCTCCTGGACTGGGTGTCCAGGCTATAATGCTTAGTGAAGGTGTGGACTGATCTCCAGGTAGCTGCTTTACATATTTCCATTTGAGGTACCTCTCGGGCAGCTGCAATAGTGGCAGCTGTGCCCCTTGTAGAGTGGGCCCTAAGACAAGAGGGAGGAACCTTGCCAGCCTTTGAGTAGCAAAACTGAATACATTGTACTATCCATCGAGAGACAATCCTCTTTGTAGCAGGAGTACCTTTACCTACTTCCCCATAGGTGAGGAACAGTTGTTGTCTGTCCTGCTTATGATCTTTGGTATGAGTCACGTAATAACTCAGTGCTCTTTTTACATCCAAGCGGTGCAATCTATGTTCACCTGAGCTAGTGTGTTCAGTAAAGAAAACTGGCAATGTTATAGACTGGTTCAAATGGAAGTCAGAAACCACCTTGGGGAGGAACTTCCTATTAATTCTCAACACTATCTTGTCCCTGTGGAAAGAAACGTAGGGAGCGTAGAAAGACAAAGGAAGGGCTAGTGAAGCTGAATAGAATGGATGGTGGGTGGGCAGAAAGGGACAGTGAAAAAGCAGGGATACTGAATGAATACTTCTGTTCGGTATTCACAAAAGAGGAGGTGGGGGAGGTGCCTAATCCAATTAACAGAAGCACTCTGGATAGGGGGGTCGATCCCAGTCTTTTCACAGAAGAAAGGCTTCTGAAAGGTGGACAAAGCAATGGGGCCAGATGGAATTCACCCCAGAATTCTAAAAGAACTATGCAGAGAACTAGTGACACCACTGACTACCCTTTCTAACAAATCATGGGAGGATGGTGTGGTACCTGAGTACTGGAGGAAGGCAGATGTGATTCCCCTTTACAAAAGTGGAACCAAGACAGAAGCAAGAAACTATAGACCTGTCAGTTTGACCTCTGTGGTAGGGAAAGTGATGGAATCACTTCTGAAGGAAAGAACTGTTGAGTACCTAGAGGCCAGTGGGGCACAGGACCCAAGACAGCATGGGTTCACAGCGGGAAGGTCATGTCAGATGAATCTAATTGATTTCTTTGACTGGGTGACCAAAGTAGTAGACCAGGGAGGGGCTATGGACATGACCTACCTAGACTTTAGCAAGGCATGTGACACAGTCCCACACAAAAGATTAATAGTCAAATTAACCAGACAGAGTTGGTCCCAGGGTGGTACCCTGGGTAAAACATTGGCTGGACAACAGGACACAGAAGGTAATTGTAAATGGAGTCCACTCTGAAGAAAGAGGGGTTACTTACTAGTGGGGTACTGCAGGGTTCAGTACTGGGTCCAGTCCTTTTTAATGTCTTTATAAGTGACATTGCAGAGGGACTGGAAGAAAAACTATGCCTCTTTGCAGATGACACAAAGATCTGCGACAGGGTTGATACACAAGGAGGCGTGGAAAGGATGAGAAGGGACTTGGCAAGGTTGGAGGAATGGTCAGAAGTATGGCAGCTTGGATTCAATACAAAGAAGTGCAAATAATGCACCTGGGAAACAAAAACCCAGGGGAAGATTACACAATGGGGGGGTGGAGGTAGTAACAACAACAAAAATGGAAAGGGACCTGGAGGGTAATCATATCAGATGACCTTAAGGTTGGCAAGCAATGTGAGAATGCAGTAGGGAGGGTTGGAGAGATACTGGGATGTATACGGAGAGGCATCACCGGCAGAAAACAGGAAGCTGTTATCCCCCTGTACAGACAGTTGGTGAGACCCCATCTGGAGTACTGCATCCAGTTCTGGAGACCCCATCTCCGCAAGGACATAGACAGGATGGAGGCGGTTCAGAGGAGGGCAACTAATATGGTGCAGAGTCTGCTAGAGAAGCCATATGAGGAGAGACTAAAGGAGCTTAATATGTATACCCTTGAGGAAAGGAGGGAGAGGGGGGACATGATAGAAACATTTAAATACCTCAGTGGAATCAACAAAGTCCAAGAGGGTATCATCTTTCAGAAAAAGAGATATGCAAGAACAAGGGGACACAATTTGAAGATAGAGGGGGGACGCTCAGGGGCAGTGTGAGGAAGTATTTTTTCACAGAGAGGGTGGTGGATGCATGGAACAGCCTTCCTGAGGAGGTTGTGGGGTCAAACTGTGGGAGAATTCAAGAATGCATGGGACAGACACAAGGCAATTTTTGTGGGGGGTAGGAAGAAATAGACTGTTGGTTAAATAGGATCTGCGGCTTATCCTCTAGGTAGGGAAATGGCCAGACTAGGTGGGCCAAGCGGTCCTTATCTGCCGTCAAAGTCTATGTTTCTGTGTTTCTAAACATAGTCCTTTTTTGTTTTTTTGTTTTACATACAGGGCCTGTAGCTCGCTTATCCTTCTGGCAGAAGTGATTGCTACCAGAAAAACTATCTTACAGATAAGAAATTTAAGCTTTGCAGATGCCATAGGCTCAAAGGGCGGAAGCATAAGCTGGGCAATGCAAATATTAAGGTCACATGCTGGCACTGGTTCCCTGTGATGGGGAAACAAATCAGAGAGCTCTTTAAAGAATCTTTTGAATATAGGGTTTGATGCCAGGGAGGTACCCTTTCTAGCTGAAAGGTATGCTGAAACTGAAGCCAGGTGCACCTTCAGAGTTGAGTGCTACAACCCCAGGGAGTAAAGGTGAGACAAATAATCAAGAAGGGTTGGGATCCCGGCCTGGGCTGGGACTATACCTTTGTCACTGCACCAAATGGAAAATCTTTTCCATTTTGAGGCATAGGTTTTCTTGGTGGAAAGTTTCCTGTAACCCTTAAGGACTTCTAAAACTGCTTCAAAGAATTGGCAATCTGCATATTCTAAGTCCTCAAGAGCCAGGCCTTGAGCTTGAGAGACCTGAGATTGGGGTATAGTACCCTCCCCTGAAAGGAAGTCAGAAGACTGTACCTCTGAGGGATGTGAATCAGTTTGCTCACAGACATTGCGAGCAGCAGGGAGTACCAAGGCTGTCTTGCCCAGTCCGGGGCTACCAGAATCATCGAAGCTGGTTGTGATCTGAGCTTGATGAGCACCCTGAGCATCAGTGGAAAAGGAGGAAAGGCATAGAGGTACCTGCCTGCACAATCCAGAATCAGGACATCCATTGGAACTGTGCCCTCTTCACTGGGGCCCTGCAGCAATAAAGAGGTAAGTGGTTATTTTGGTGGGAAGCAAAAAGGTCTATTTCTGGGGTCCCCCATCTCCTGAATAGAGCATTCACCACTTGCTTGTTCAATGCCCATTCGTGATGTGCCTGGCTTATCCTGCTCAAGGCATCTGCCAAGGTGCTGTCTTTGCCGGGCAGATGAATTGACTGTACAGAGGCATTTAGACAGTAAGCGAGGCTCCATATCTTCATTGCCTCTGTACACAGAGGAGTGCACCTTGTCCCTCCTTGTTTGTTGATGTAATACATTGTTGTGATATTGTCTGTTCTGGCTTGTACCACCTTTCCCTGTATGAGATGAAAGAAACCCTGAAGGGCCAGATAAACAGCTCTTAACTCCAGCAGGTTTATGTGCAGGAGTGAGTCTGCACTCTCCTAAGTACCATGGATGGTGTGATCCCCCTAAGTGAGCACCCCAACCAAGCAGGGAAGCATCGGCTGTGAGAACCAGGGAGGGAGGCTCCTGCTGAAATGGAATCCTTTCCCTTAAATTTTCCGGTTCCCTCCACCATTGGAGGGCCTGCAGTAATGTTTGTGTGACTGGTACTGGCTTTGAGAGAGGGTCCCACCTTTGGCACCAGTGTGCTCTGAGGTGGAACTGAATATCTCTTATCTGAAACTTGGCACCTATGACTGTGCTGGTTGCTGCAGCCATGTGCTCAAACAGTTGAAGAAACTGTTTTGCTGGCTTTGGCCTGCCTGGGGCAAATGAGCCTTCCAGAAGCTGAATGCTTTCTGCCCTCCCCTGAGGAAGAAAAGCTCTTCCCACTACTGTATTCAGTTCTGCACCTATGAACTGTAGAACCTGCACAGAGGTCAGGACTGACTTTTTGGTACTGAGAAGGAATCCCATGGACAGCAGCATATCCTGGGTTACCTGAAGGTGGTCTGATACCTGTTGGTGGGATTTCCCTACGATTAGCCAATTGTCCAGATACGGAAAAATTGTGACACCCAGTCTTCTGAGGTGTGCCACTACTACTGCTATGCACTTGGTAAAGACCCTTGGTGCAGAGGTAAGGCCAAAGGGAAGTGCTGAGTAAGTACAGTTACGTAACAACTTACCGTAACAGTAGATCTTCGAGAACAGCTCTTGCAGCAGGTTACACCATTAGGATTGAAGCCGGTAGGTGCCAGGACCCCACGGAAATTTTCTAGCTAGGAGTATTCAGCGGGGACCGCCCCCGATGTCAGGCATCCTACAAAACGGGGCGGTCCCCCAGAATCCCCAGTGTCCCGCACCGGAGACTCCTGCTGCTGAGATGACATCGTGAAGTGGAGACTGAGGATCCGCCATCAAAAAGTAATCAGAGCGGTGTTAGAAACACCTAATCCTAGGAGGAGGATATTGGAACAACTCTGCCTCCAGAGGGGATGGTGGGAGGGAAACTACCTGCTGCAAGAGCTGTTCTCAAAGATCTAATGTTACGGTGAGTTCTTACGTAACTGTACTGTCTTACTTTGAGAAACCGCTCTTGCAGAAGGTTACACCATTAGGACTAATTCCCAATCAATACTGGAAATCCCTCGCAGGTGGGAGGAGGCAAGGTAGAGATCGTGAGTTGGACAGAAGCCAAGGATAGAAATCCCTGAAAGACTGCTAGACCAAAACCAGCTCTTCACCTCGATACAACGTCCAGGCTATAATGCCTGATAAAGGTGTGCACAGTGCTCCAAGTAGCTGCTGCACAGATGGCTGAAGTGGACACGTTCTTCATGGATGCAAAGGAGGTAGCCACCCCCTTGTGGAATGACCCTTAACCGAGCTCGGTAAGGTTTTGTTACGCTTCTGGTAACAGAACGTGATACAATGGATGAGCCACCTGGACAGCGATTGTTTAGAAACGGGAGCTCCCATCATCCTGTGGGTGAAAGAGACGAAAAGCTGGTCAGATTTTTGGTGATGTCTGGTTCTGGTCGGGTAGTATTTTAGACACCTATGCACATCTAAAGTGTGCAACAAGGCCTCTCCTCTATTAAGAGTATTTAGGAAAGTACACTGTTAAGTCTATGTCCTGATTAAGGGTGAGAGCTGAGACCACCTTAGGTAGAAACTTCGGATTCGTCCGTAGGGACACCCTGTCTTGGTGAAAAAGCAAATAAGGTTCTTTGCACATCAGTGCATGAAATTCAGAAATTCTTCTGGCCAAAGTAATGGCAACTAAAAATAATGTCTTCCATGTAAGGAGACGTAGCTCGCAATCCACGGCTGGTTCAAAAGGTGGCAGCGTAAGCTGCTCCAGGACAAAGGGTATATCCCATGGAGGAACAGGATCCTTAATCGGCGGTTTAAGGCGGAGAACACCTCTCAGGAAGGCTCGTGCTGTGTCCAACTAAGTTATGGGACATTGGCCTATAGGTGTGTGATAGGCTGAGATGGCACAAAGGTGTACTTTAATAGAGGAGTAGCCCAAGCCTGCCTGAAAGAGAGACAGGAGGTAGTCCAGGACTGACGTTTCCGGACAATCCATCGGAGAAAATCCCCGTGCCTGAGCCCAGAGGCAAAATCTGCGCCATTTCATGGCGTATGTAGCATGAGTGGCTGGTTTTCTAGCAGCCGCTAGAATATCTGCTACCTCTTGCGAGACCCTGTACCGCATGATGGCTATATCCCTAGGAGCCAGGCATGCAGGTTCAGAGAGCGAAGTTCCGGATGGAAAAAAGTGCCTGCCTCCTGAGACAATAAGTGAGAGCTGACTGGCAGAGGCACCAGAGGTTCCAGGACAGCTGGTGTAGAGAGACCAAGTCTCCTGGGCCAAGCAGCATATAAATATCAGCTGCTTGCTTCTCTGCAGAGTTTCAAAGGACCCTCTGGATCAACGGGAAGGGAGGAAACACGCAGAAGAATCTGCCCGTCCAGGAGAGGGAAAATGCGTCTCGCCAGAAAACACCAGGCCCTAGATCTAGTGAGCAGAAATTGGTCAGTTTTGCGTTGTATGGGGACGCGAAAAGGTCCAACTCTGGTGTACCCCATCTGTGAAACAGATCCTCTACTACCTCCTGGAGCAGTTCTCACTCGTGGACTCTGGCCTGAGAGCGGCTCAGGCTGTCTGCGATGACGTTGTCCACTCCTGGGACATGAACAGCAATGAGGTTTGCGCCGTTTTATAGTACCCAATCCCACACCCTCATGGCCTCCCTGCAAAGCGGGTAGGAATGGGTGCCTCCTTGTTTGGTGAGGTAATACATCACTGCAGTATTGTCTGTTTGTAACAGAAGAGTACCCGGTGGGATCTCCGATGGGAAAGCCTGCAAGGCATAAAGAACTGCTCTCATTTCCAAGATATTTATGTGGAGATGAGCTTCCTGGGGTGTCCATGAGCCCCAAGACCTGACCGCGTGTCGAGGTGTGCTCCCCAACTGAACCCTGAGGCATCCGTGGAGAGCGTCACAATCAGAGACGGTGCAATGAAGGGGACCCCCGCCAATAGGTTCTTGGAATCTAGCCACCATTGCCAATCCCGGATTACGGCATTCGTGATCCGAAATGGAAGCTGCAAATGGTCTTGCTTCTGATCCCACTGAACCCGTAACATCCACTGGGTCACCCTCATGTGGAGACAGGCTAGCGGGACTGTTGCAATGGCCGCAGCCATATGTCCGAGCAGGCAAAGGACCAGTCTGGCTGGGATGGTCTTCTTTGCCAAGATGTCCCTGATGAGGGATCTGATGTGTTCCACTCGGTCCTGGGGCAGAAAAGCTTTCCCTTGGACTGTGTACAGAACTGCGCCTATGAACTGCAGATTCTGTACGGAACCAAGCATGACTTCTCCTGATTGATAATGATGCCCAACATCTCGAACAGAGACTGAGTACAGTGAATGGTGGACATCAGGGCCTCCCGAGAGGGTGCCATGAGAAGCCAGTCATCCAGGTAGGGGAACACGTAGTGGCCTTGTCTCCTTAGAGCCGCCGCTATGACTGCCTTGCACTTCATGAACACCCGAGGTGCCGATGACAGTCCGAAAGGAAGGGCTCGGAATTGGTAATGACGACCTAGAAATTCGAAGTGCAAGAACTTCCTGTGCACTCGAGCAATGGGTATGTGCAGGTAAGCATCCTGCACGTCCAAAGACGCTAGGAAGGCACCCTGCTTGAGCATGGGTATCTGACCGGGAAGGGTCACCAAGCAGAAGCATTTGTAGAGGGCCGAAGCATTGAGATAGCTGAGATCCAGTATCAGATGGAGGTCCCTTGTCTTTTTGGGAACCAGAATGGAAGTGGGAATAGTAACCTGCACACATCTGGTTCCTTGGTACGTCCTTTATAGCATCCTTTCCTAGAAGCATGAGCACCTCCTGCTGTATGAGCAGTGCGTGCTGACCCGAATAACGGGGAAAGCAGGGGAGGTCTTGATGGTGGGTGGTCGAGGAATTCTATAAAGTGATCTCTCTTGACCATTTGGAGTACCCACCAGTCGGCGGTAATCGACTGCCACCCTGAAAAGTGGTGAGCGATGCGACCCCCAACCTATTCTGCCTGTTGATGCAGAGGAGGGGTGGGGGCCACGAAGGAGTCATGCTATGGCAGCGTTGGTTCCCACAGGCTGGGACAGTTTGGTATAATGCTGACCTCTGCCTGGGGAAGATTTGGACTGGGCTTTATGATGGAAAGTGCCCCTTTGTTGCTGGCCGGAACGTGGTTGCTGCTGTTGTTGCTGGCCATGAAAACGGTTCTGATTCCTACAAAAGGAACCAGATTTTGATCTGTACATGGCCTGCACAGACCTTACTGCCTTCTCGGCGTCCTGAAGCTTGGTGATAACCTTTTCTGAGTGTTCACCAAACAGGACTTCTCCGTTATACAAGGCGTCAAGAATACTTTTCTGTACGTCCGGGGTAAAACCAGAGACACGGAGCCAGGATTGTCTCCGGAGACAGATGCCCGAAGCTGCGCCTCTGGCGGATGAGTCTGCAGAATCGTATGTGGCTTGTAACACTTGGGTCCCCACATCTGACCCTGTGCGGAGGAGGTTCAAGAGCTCCGCCTTCTGTTTGCCATCCGGTAGCTTATCAGCTAGGTCCTGACCCTGTTCCCACAGGGCATTCTGAAACTGAACCATATGAGACAGACAGTTCAGGGACCTGATGGAGCAGGTAGCAGCCGCATACATGCGCCTCCCCAGGGCATCCAACTGCTTGGATTCCTGGTCCAGTGGCTGTGTGCTCAGATGCTGTAGTCGTTGGGACCTGTCATGAGAGGCCGTAATGACCAGGGAGTCAGCCAGAGGTTGTTGCGCCAAGTACTCGTCTTCTTTTGGGGCCTTGTACAGGTGGTCAGCTTTCTTCGGCACAGTGGGGGTGGAGTGCGGACGCTTCCACGCAGCCTTGGTGACGTCCGCAAAAGTGTCCACCAAGGGTAGCACTACCACAGGCTTAGGATTCTTCTGCCGAAGGTAACGAACAAGGCGCTGTCTCTCGGGGTCGTGATCTTCTGAATCCCATCCCATGTTCTCCTGGATGTGCCTCAGAATCTCAGAAAAGGAGGGATCATCTGGAGGTGACCTGCGCAGGTCTTGTGGGTCAGGTGATGGGATACTGAGTGCAGAAGGAGATCTGGAGGTATCTGAAGTGTCCGGTTTAGAATCCTCCCCTGGCGGAGTGGACCGTCAGCGTCTGGGTCGCTTAGGGCTGGGAAACCCTGAGGGTGATCTTGAAGGAATTCTCCATTCCTTGGATCTTCCCCTAGGAGGTGGAGTGTGCTCTTTGGGGGTCGGTGGTCGTCCTGCTGGCCCCTGTGGTGGAGGAGGGGGAGTAGGAGGTGAAGGAGTAGGAGGAGGAGGTTTAACTGGGATCACATCTTTCTTCATTGTGTCCCACCAGAAAGTGAAGAGATCTTTGACCTCTTGGATGTTCATACCCGATGACGGACCTGGCGCCGGTTGTCTGTCGCCAGTGTTGGGCGTCGGGTCCAAAGGCGTCTCCGGGATGGGCAAAGGCTCCTGTGGAAGCCCGGCATCCTCACTGTCGCCTGCCTGGTCCTCAGGCAATGTCAGGTTCTCCTCTGTGGAGTCCCGGTGACCAGTGTCCACCGGTGACGGGGGGCAGTCTTCGACTCCAGCGAACGTGTCACCAGCGTCGGGTGCTTGGCCGATGTCTTCGGCTCCGGCGAACGTCTGACCGACTTTGGGTGTTTGGCCGATGTCGGGTGCTTGGCTGACATCGGGTCTGTCGTCCGCTTCAGGGACGTCAGGTCCTTAGTCTTCCTAGGTGGGGGATCCAGACCCCTGGGAGACCGATCTGGAGTCGGGGTCCCAGTGTTGGTCTGAGGAAGAAGACTTGGACTGGTGACGGTCTGAAGACTTCAAAGAGGCCTGGGAGGGAGTGGAGGAGCCGAAGGCCTGTAAGATTTGATAGGGTGCAGAGAAGCCGAAGAGCTGCCTGAAGCCTTAATCTTTACCGGAGGGGGCTGAGAGAGAGCCCTGGAGGGAGACTGGTCTGAGCGCGTGGAGCCTGAGCTGGTGTGCAAGTCCGAGGCCTAGTTAGGGGATCTGGACCTGGCCTTCTCCCAATGCTTGCCCGGTGTTTGTGGGTCTTAGAGATAGATTCACCTCTGGAGGAAGGTTCTTTATCCATACTGTGTAATTTTTCTTCCAAGAGGAACCCCTGAAATGCCTTCTGGCGGTGGATCCTGATGCAACTACTGAACCACTGACAGAAGGAGCAGGCCTTGGTGTCATGGTCCGGGCCTAAGCACCGCAGGCAGGATGAATGAGGATCCTTGAAAGGGATCTGCTTGCTGCAGGCACACTTGGAAGGATGTCCTACTGAAGAAAGAGTTGGAGATGCTGACATTTAGTGTTGGTAAAACAGTAAAGTTCTTAGTTGTCGTGCACTAGAGTGGGACCGTGAGGCCGATGCTGGCGAGTCGACGGCGGATGCCTGACAGGGGCGGTCCCCGCTGAATACTGCTAGCTAGAAAGTTTCCATGGGGTCCTGGCACCTGCTGGCTTCAGTCCTAATGGTGTAACCTGCTGCAGGAGCTGCTTCTCGAAGTAAGATCTGGTAGTGGCCTGAGGGGAGTCTGAGTCTGAGATACGTTCTGTGTGACTCCCTCATGGGAATATGGAAATATGCATCCTTTAGATCCAAGGAGGCTAGCTAGTTCCCTTTTTGCAGAGTTGGCAAAATCATGGCGATTGTGACCATTTTGAACCTGGGCTTTATCAGGTACGTGTTTAGCAGTCTGAGGTCTAGGATAGGCCTCCACTCTCCATTCTTTTTTGTTGTTAGGAAATATCTGGAATAGAACCCTTGCCCTCTTTGATTCCGGGGGACAGGCTCCACTGCTGTTGCCATCAATAGGGCCTCTACGTCCTGCTCCAGTAGTTTTCTTTCTGAGAAGGAAGCTGGTGCAAAATGTTTTAACCTTGGAGAAGGAAGGGACTTGAAGCAAAGGGAGATACCCTGACTCACTATTTCCAGGACCCACTTGTCTGTGGTTATTTTTAACCATTCCTAGAAATGGTGGTGAGTCTGCCCCCTACAGGATGTGGAAAAGCAGCCTGAAGGGAAAAGTCAGGGGTTCTGTTTTGTTTGCTGCTGAAGCTGAGCAGATCGGGATACTCTCCGGGAACCCTTTCTACCTCTAGCTCTGTAAAATCCAGTCTGTTGTGGTTGGTACTGGTGCTGGGAAACAGCCTGTACCTGAAAGAAAAGCCTCCTAAGAGTACCTGCCCCTGCCTCCCCTAGAATAAGCTGAAGTAGAGGGCCTGTCTCTGGTCGAGTTGCTCCTAAAAGTAGCTTTATTTCCGTCTACTTTTTCACATATACCTCAGTCTGGGCACCAAAAAGAGAGTGGCTTTCGACAAGAAAGTCCATTGCATTAGTTTAGGTGTCCTGGGCGAGGTTGGTAGCCCTTAGTCAGGCAAATCTTCTTAGAACAATGGTACCAGCCATCCACCTTGCAGCTGTATCACTGGTGTCAGCTGCCATCTGAAATTGGTATTTGGAAGCCTCCAAGTCCAATTTTGCTGTGTCTAGCAGCTCTGACACTGGTAAAGAGGGGTTAGCCTCAGCATTGTCCACTACTGACTGCCAGAGAGCTTTTTGATAAAAGGGCGCATAGGCCTGGTAGCTGGCTGGACGAATTGCCAGGGATGCCGAAAGGTACCCCTTTTTTGCCATGCTGTCCACCTTTCTCAAATCCTTCTCAGAAAGGATAAGGGAGTTTTGGCTTTCTCACAGGCAGCCTACTGTACAATACCCTGGTGGTCTGCATGACTAAAAAGAAACTCAGCACCAGATCTTTCTAACTGATACTTCTTGTCACACTTTTTGTCTGTGGGTGACTGTATTGGAAGCCTTTAGGATTTCTAAAACATCATTCTTAAAGAATTTGTAGATAGGCAGAAGGAGCCTTTTTGAGGGTGTCAGCTCCATAAGCTCCATATATCGTGCCTCCTCTTCATCCTGGATATCTTCAGCTGTTTGCAGATCCAGGGTCTCTACCATTTGCTTAACAAAAGAAAAATGGGAAGAGAAATCCTCTGAGGGTCTGGGTCCTGTTCTGGTGACACCTCGGGTTCAATTCCCTCTTCATCTTGGTCATCATCCTCATATGCCACTGTTGCAGTAGGCACAAGAGAGGTAACAACAGTTGCTTTTTCAGCAGTAGTAATCACAGGCTGCTGAGGGGGTAATGAACCCTGCAGCACCTGGAGTAAGACGAAAGCCTGTGTCAACTCAGCAGGAGAAGGAGCATTAATAGGCACCTGTGGGGCCCCTTGAGGCATTTCAGCCGGGGTGTCAGTGTGTTTGGTTTTCTTTAATTTTTTGGCAGGCACCGGGGAGTCAGCCGATTGATTGCCTCTCTTGCCAGAGCCCTCATCTGTATCAGAGGTGGATTTAGAGGCTCTAGAAGGAACTGCCACAGTCTTAGAGGGGGTGGAATGGTTAGAGTCCATGGACCTCTCCTCTCTAGTTTTCTTTTAAGCCTCTCCCTGTGTTTCTCCACTGTCTTAGCAGGTAAAGACTTACCAATATTACAGTCTTCATTAAAGTTCTGTTGCACAAGGCAAATCAAGCAAAGATCATGCTTGTCATCCTTAGCAAACACCTCTGCACACTTCAAGCAGTTCTTGAACTCAGAGGGTCCCGTTTTCTTATAAGGCTTGTCTGACATAATAGAAAACAGGAACCAGTAACTCACCAAAAAATAGACAGACTGTAAATATTTGCGGTTGGTTTCAGTAGAATAACGGTCGGTTCAGGAACCAATAAAGTGAAATAAGTACAGTTACGTAAAAACTTACCATAACAGTAGCTCTTCGAGAGAGGCTCTTGCAGTAGGTAATGACATATAGGACTGATGCCAGCCAGTGTCAGGACCCAAAGGAAAAATTTCTAGCTAGCAGTCGCTGGTGGGGGACCACCCCCACGTCAGGTGACCGACGTCATGCGGCATAAGTATAAAGAGGCGGTCCCCCATGCCCACCTTCCAGTTCTTTCCCGCCAAAGGCCAAAAGGCAAGATGAGAGCGGAGCGGATATTTCCCCTCCTGGAAAAGGAGCTAAAAAAGCTTAGGGGGATGGAGGGTGGGAAGATATTACCTATTGCAAGAGCCTCTCTCGAAGATCTACTGTTATGGTAAGTTCTTACGTAACTGTACTATCTTACTTCGAGAGGGCTCTTGCAGTAGGTAATTACATATAGGACTGAGTCCCAAGCAGTCTGGAACAAGGAGACGCAAACGGGAGGAGGAAAGCTACTCGGAAGTAGACCCTCTGGTTGTGAAGGCCTTAGGAAAGGAGGCCTTGCAAAATAGCCAGCCCGAAGCCTGCTCTACGGCGAGAAGCAATGTCCAAACTGTAATGTTTCGTAAAGGTATGGGCAGAAGTCCAAGTGGTGGCTGCACAAGTATCAGCCACTGACACATTCTTGAAACAAGCCGCAGAGATAGCGACCCCTCTGGTGGGTGGAGTGTCCTCTAACTTGACCCGGCAGGGTCTTGTTGTACTTGTCATAACAGAAAGTGATACAATGAGCCAACCATTTCGATAGGCATTGCTTAGAAACAGCATTACCTTCTCTTTTATGAGCAAAAGAGATGAACAGTTGATCAGTCTTTCTGAGATCCTTTGTCCTGTTGGTGTAGTATCTCAGAATTCGGTGAACATCCAAAGTATGCAGAAGGTACTCTCCATGATTAGAGTGCTGCGTAAAAAAGGCAGGCAACTCAATGGATTGATTCCGCATCGATTCCACTACCACCTTAGGGAGAAACATAGGGTTGGTACGCAGAGCCACACATTCCTTGTGAAAAATCAAATATGTGATTTTAACCATAAGGGCCTGGAGCTCGGAAATCCGTTGAGCAGAAGTAATGGCCACTAGGAACAGAGTCTTCCAGGAAAGGAACTTTAGGTCCACTGAGGCTGCCAGCTTGAAAGGAGGCAGAGTAAGCTTCTCTAAAATGAAATTCAGATCCCAAGGAGGGGCAGGAATCCGGATAAGGGGTCGTAAGTGAAGGATCCATCTCAAAAAAGGTCTTAGAGACCTCCAGCTGAGCAAACATTCTGTCTGCAAAGCGGACACGATAGGCCGAAATGGCCACCATGTGAACCTTTAAGGATGAATGGCTGAGACCCAGATCAAAGAGGTGTCACAGGTAATCCAGAAGTTGGCTGACAGAGCACGAGAAGGGCTCAACATCATTGGAGGCGGCCCACATAGAGAACTGCTTCCATTTCATGGCATAAGTAGATCTGGTTTCCCGGCCTCCACCAAAATTCAGCTCATCTGGCGGGGACCCGAATCTGGGCTTGAGCTATGTCTGCAGGAGCCACGATGCAACTGAAGGGACATGAGGCCTGGATTGACCAGGGTCCCTTGATCTTGGGTCAGCAAAAATAGCGACAGAGGAAGAGGAAGAGGAGTTTCCTCTGAGTACTGTTGCAGAAGACAGAACCAAACTTGCCTGGGCCAGAAAGGAGCAATCAGAATCATTCGAGCTCCTTCCAAACAGAGTTTCTGCAAGACCCTCATAATCAGTGGAATCGGGGGGAAGGCATAGACGAATCTGCCCTTTCAGTCTAGAGACAGAGCATCTCTCCATAAAATTCCACGCCCTGGAGCGAGCGAGCAGAAGATGGGGAAGTTTTGTGTTTTGAGGGGATGCAAACAAGTCTACCTGTGCAGTTCCCCAGTGCAGGAAGATGTCGTCTACGACCCCCTGATCCAGTTCCCATTCGTGAGCTAGAGCAGATGACCAGCTGAGCCTGTCTGCCAACGTGTTCTCGACCCCCGGGACGTGAGATGCCGTGAGGTGAAGGTTGTGCTGCACTGCCCAATCCCAGACTTGCATCGCCTCTCTGCAAAGGGGGTAGGAACGAGTTCCTCCGTTTGTTGATGTACCAGACCACACACATATTTGTCCATCTGTACAGCTAGGAGACTGGGAGACAGAAACAGATGCAGAGCCTGAAGAGCACACAGTACTGCCCTTAGTTCAAGCACATTGATGTGAAGGGACTCCTCGAGCTTGGACCAGGAGCTCTGGGTCCTGTGAGGACCAAGATGGGCACTCCAAAGCTCGCCGAAGGCATCCGTAGTCAACATCTGCGGGGGGAGGGGGAGACCCAAGGGAACTCCCCGGCACAGGTTCTCCTGAACCATCCACCACTGCAAGTCCCGAGCCATGGGAGTGAAGATCAGGACAAGTTGATCTGGGTCGTTCACTAGCTGATCCCAATGAGACCAAAGCGTCCACTGAGAGATTCTCATGTGGAGCCGAGCGCGAGGGACTGTCAGAATCGCAGCCTCCATCAGTCCGAGAAGGTGAAGGACTGACATGGCACTGACTCACCTGCGGCTGGACAACAGGCTGACCTGGGCCTGGAGAATGGCCACCCTGTCCGGTGGCAGGAAGACCATGCCAGAGGTTGTGTCCAGGATTGCCCCGATAAACTGGAGCCTCTAGGATGGGATCAGATGGGACTTGGCCTGGTTGATTGTAATACCCAGGCAGGCAAAGACCTGCTGGGTAAGGAAAAGGAAGTGCATGAGTTCCTCCCTGGATGGGGCCGCCAAGAGTCAATCGTCCAGGTCCGGGAAAACCTGCACCCCCTGAGTACGCAGGTAGGCTGTTACCACCAAAAGGCATTTGGTGAACACTTGGGGCACCGAGAAAAGACCAAATGGGAGGGCCTTCAACTGGCAGTGGTCCCCCTGGAATGCAAAACGCAGGTATTTGCGGTGGGAAGGGCGGATAGGGATATGCAGGTAGGCATCCTGCATATCCAAAGTGCAAAGCCACTGTCCCAGCCGAAGAAGAGGCAGGAGGTTCTGCAGCGAGAGCATCCTGAACCTCTTGTACTCCACGAACAAGTTCAGGGAGCTGAGGTTGAGAATCGGCCTCATGTCCCCTGTTTTCTTCGGCACCAGGAAGAAATGGGAATAGTACCCCATTCCCTTAAGAGGAATGGGCACGAGTTCTGTCGCCTCCTTCAAGAGAAGGGGGGAAATTTCTTCCTGGACCAGAAAAAGATGCTCCTCCGAGTACGACGACCTTGGAGGAAGGTGTTGAGGGGGTTTCTGAAGAAACTCTATTGAGTGTCCCTCTGCAATAAGTTGGAGCACCCAAGAATCTGACGTTATCCTCTCCCAACCCAGGAGGTGGAGGAAAAACCTCCTTCCTACCAGTTCCTCTGGAAACGCCAGAGGCTGTGGGAGAGGAAAGGAGTCAGGTGGTGTGGGGCAGCATCGAGGCTGAAGCTCCCGCTGCTTTTTTGGGTGGTGGGGGCATGGCAGCCGGAGGGGCCCAAAGTGTATTGGCCCGCTTTCCCTGTGGTTTCGCCCTTTGCCAATTCCGCCCACGAAAGGGACGACACTGCGCTGGAGGGGGACTGTACATGGAGTCCACAGACTTCAGTGCAGTACCCTTCTCCTGCAGATCAGTGATAATGTCCTTGACATCACCACCGAACAGCACTGAACCCCGGAAAGGTGCTTCCTGAATAGCGGACTGCACTTCCGGGACCAAACCTGACACACAGAGCTAGGAATGATGCCATAAGCCTATGGTGAAAGCTGATCTCCTACCAGCAGTGTCCACTGCATCATACGTGGCACGGAGTATGTGCAGACTGGCCAAACGAGCAGAACGGACAAGGTCAGCCACTTCCTGTTTCACCTGAGTCAGGATGGGAGTCCAACTTGGATTCCACCTCACTAAGAATTGCCTTCTGGTAATCTCCCATGTGACTGACCTTGTTCAGGACCCTAATACCCAGAGTGGAAGAAGCATAGATCTTCTTGCCATACTGGTCCAGAAGACGAGATTCTTTGTCAGGTGGAGACGAGCTCAAATGCTTCGGATTAGCTGACCGGCCATGAGCGGCGCTAATCACAACCGAGTCAACTCGAGGGTGAGAATCAAGGAAGTCAACACCCTCGGGAGCCTGGTATAGCCTATTAGACTTCCGAGGAAGAGGGACTAATGCCGACGGTTGCTTCCAAATGGTGGAAACAAGGTTGGCATGAGGCTCAGTCCAGGGTGGCACCAAGGTCGGAGTGGTCTCGGGCAGATCCAGGTGCTCAGCGAGTGTCAAACTGTGGGTCCGGCTCCAATGAGCACCACTTATGAACTTCCTGGATTTTGCAGAGCAACTCCGAGAAAGAAGGATCCTCTGGAGGAGACTTTGGAGGAGTCCTAGACCTGGGTTTGGTCGGAGAGCATGGCTTGTCGTCCGGGTCGGAACAGCCGTCGGAGCCATCCGAGGAGGAAAAGGAAGAAGACGACGACTCCCTCTCCTGGCGTGGGGGAGGAACGGACCAATTAGGAAGCCCTCGGGGAAGCGTGTCCTGCCCCGCCCTGGAACCAGAAGGCTCGCCCCTGGTATCCAGAGGTGGGGAGGGAGTCTGTCGTCTGGGGCGTACGGGAGCCGGAACCGGCACTGTCGGCAGGAGAAGACTCTCCACCTCTCTGGTGAGCAGAGCCTTGGCCTCAGCCCACCAGGAGGCCAGAGTCTTCTTCAAGTCCACCGGCGGCTGAGGGGGTGGTGGAGGAGGAGGGAGATATGGATACTGAGTGTACCCATAGGGTGCGCATCCGTAACCTGACGGCGGGTAATCCAGCGTCAGGTAGTGAGGCACCGAGTACTGCAGCGTCGGGTACTGGGGCATCGGATACTGCGGAGCCGGGTAAGATGGCACCGGGTAAGATGGAGTCGGATACCCAGGGGGTCTGACGGAGCAGATGGCCCAGACGGAAGCCCAGCGGGCAGGCCTGGAGCAGAAGGCCCGGCATTGGAGCGGCACCCGGGAGAGGGATGTCGCTCGGCATTGGTGGCGACCGCATCGAGCCGGCGCCCTGGGAAGTGACGCCAGGTCATCCGCCCAGCGGGAGGAAGACCTGACTGGGCGCAGCAGGAACCTTGGCATTGCCGGGGATGGTGGGGAAAAATCCCCAGGGTCAGGCTAAGGACACGGGTCCCGGAGGCAGCGAAGACTGCAGGAGCCGGGAACAGCGGACGAGGGTCTCGACGTTGGCTCAGCCGCTACGCGTGAAAGTCGGTCAGCCGACGTCTCGACTTATCAGCGGGGTCCAGGCGGAGGTCGGAGGAGCCGGCATCCGACTTAGCGGACCCATCACCCGAGGCAGGTCACAAAGAAGGGGTGGCCTGGTTGGGCGGGAAAGTGGTCATGCGCCGCCCCGAAGGGTCGAGCGACTTATCGACTGTCTCCATGTGGGCGTCAAAGGAGCTGACATCCGGTTTACCAGAGCCGCTCGAACCAGTAGGCTGCACAGTGATGGCTTTACTGGGAGTGGAGGCCTCCAACAGCCCGGAGGTGCCTGAAGGGCCCGAGCGCAAGCCAGACGGGCGGGCCAACGCTGCCTTGGAAAGTTCCAAGACGGCCGCTGCGGAGCAGTCCCCCGGAGTGGATGTTACCTGGAGCACAGCGACTCCAGCCGGAGTTGCAGTGGAAGAGGAGCCCCTGTCCCGATGCTTCTACTTGTCCTTCTTCTTACGATGGCCTTCGGGGGAAGTGGACGCCTGCCGGAGCTTTTTCAACTCCTTCTCCATGGAGGACATCATCTTCTTGAGGATATGGGCCTCCAGGGACTGCTGCCTCAGACTGCGGGTGACCGCATTAAATTTAAGGCAGTGCTGGCACTTCTCCACCTGATGGTCCAGGCCCAGACAGAAGAGGTGCTGGGAATGGCCGTCCTTGTGTGAGAGTTGGGCGCCGTACGAGTCGCACTTATTTTTGTGCTTGGAGGGTGTAGGGGACAACATACACCAACAAAAGACTGACGATTAAGTCGAATAATTAAAAAAAAAAAACAACGGTAAATACTACCGGTGACAGAGCTGACGAGCATTGAACTTTACTGCGAGGTGCTGACACGAGCCAACTGTGGGAAAGAACTGGAAGGCGGGCGTGGGGGACCACCCCTTTATACTGACGCCGCATGATGTTGGTCACCTGACATGGGGGCGGTCCCCCGCCAGAGACTGCTAGCTAGAAATTTTTCTGTTGGGTCCTGACGCCGGCCGGCATCAGTCCTATATGTAATTACCTACTGCAAGAGCCCTCTGGAAGTAAGATCTATCGGTTCAGAACGGATCCGGAACTGAGAAACTGCTAAGGAAAACTGATAAACCTTGGTTCAAAAGTGGTTAAAATTAAAAAAAATTAAAGAGTAAAGTAACCGGAACCCTCTGAAAAGGTTCCAATTAAATAAAAAAAAAGAAGGTTGGCTGCCCCTCGATTTAAAGGAACCGATAAGTTTAAAAATTAAAATTAATGAGGTATAAAACACTAAAGAACAATGACACTACGCAGTAATGAAAAATAAAACAAAAATACTTCAGTTTCTTTCCTCTATGCACTACAGGAATCTGTCTTGATTGAGAGAAATCTCCAGGGCATCTGAACTTTGCAGCAGAGAGAAGAAATCTGAGGTAGAGTGTAGACAGTTGACACTGGGCAGTTTGAAAATAGATGCATGAGCTAAACATTCCATAATCAGCATAGCATTCTACTCTCTCTTTGGCAGTGCTGGCTTAAGGGAGCACTGCAAGAGTAATAATATTAGTGGATTCCTGGTAGGGCTGTGCGAATACCTTTTTTTTGAGTATTCAGCTGAACATTCGGTATTCAGAGCCCATGCGTCTGAATATTCGGCCGAAGATTTAGTATTCGGCCACTTTTCTTAATTTACTAAAAAAAAAGCTAATAGACGCCCCGCCCTCCTCCCTAGCCCACATCCAGCAAGAATAGAGAACCCCTTCCCTCACCTTCAGATAACACCCAAAGCCCTCCTCCCTGACCACTTCACACAAGTTGTAATAAAAAATAAATTAAAAAAAAAGAAGAAAACAAGCTGGAAATGCAATGGGTGACCGGCACAACTCCACCCGCCTCCACGGCCGGCTGCCAAGTTTCAATACTGTGCCCCCCCACACACATATCCATCCCAGTAGCAACAGCTCTCACCTCCACCTAAAGATACATTTTAAAAAAGGCAGCCGTGCAGCCGGCCCTCCTCCTCAGTCGGCTGCCTTCTTGTGAATGAACTCAATTGCTTGCTTGCGCTTATATAGCAGAACAAGCTGATGATCACATGATCAGCTCGTTCTACTATATAAGTGCAAGGAAGCGATTGATTTCATTCACAAGAAGGCAACCAACCGAGGAGGAGGGTGAGCTATGCTGGCACCTTTTAAAAATGTTCTTTAGGTGCAGAATGGTGGAGGCAGGGGCTGATTCTGTGACTACTGGGGTGTGTGGGGCACAGTATTAAACCATGGCCGCCATGGAGGCGGTGGCTGTGCTGGTTGCCCATTGAATTTTCCGCATGTTTCTTTTTCTTTTTTTTTTATTACAACTTGTGTGGAGTGGTTGGGGAGGAGGGGTTTGGGTGCTATCTGAGGGTGGGCGGGGAAGGGGTTCTCTCTATTCTTGCTGGATCTGGGCTAGGAGGGAGTGTGTGGGGGGCTATTGTGCTTCCCTAATACCGGCTGAATAATGCACTATTCATTATTTGGAATTCGAATAACGAATAGCTCATTATCCGTGGTATTTAGGAAATGATATTTGTTACTCGCACAGCCCTGATTTCTGGGGTTAGAAGTGAATAATGTGAATTCAATAAAAATCACAGCTTATTTTGTAATACTCTCCTGCTACAGTGGGAGGTTCAGGCTCGCTACGCCACTACCAATCTACAAGATGGGTGACAAGTGGCAGTGCAGCTAAAGTCTGAAGTGTGGAGGTAGGGTTTGCCAGGCCAGACCTAAGTGGGTTTGCCTTAGTGGCCTGGGTACTCTCGGACCCCATACCCTCCCCCACAACAGAAAGGGTGCTATAACCTCACTGTGTGTGTGGGGAAGGGGGGGGATAAGCTGTGGGGCTTCCCAGCTGGTTGGGGATAGGAATGAGAGAGTTGGAAGGTAGCCCATGATGGACCCAGAAGAGGGAGCCAAGATAAGGACACATAAAAAAAATGTTAATGAATAATCAGCTTCAAGAGCCTAGATGTCCAGTTATGTTAAAAAAAAATACCATGTACAGTATGTGACAGTTCTCAGCTAGCCAGGTTGTTGGATTTTTAACCTGTTTTAGGAGTGAGTGAGTGTATTCGTCACAACAGCAGAGTTAGTGGATTCCCACAGCTGACTCAGTACAAGATCTTTGCCTCTTAAAAAGCTCAGAACCTACCAGTGAATACAATTTCCTCGTGCTTGTTGCAGACAAGTATAAAAGTAATACCTAACACGGCAATAGGAAGCAGCCACAAGTAGCATGAAAATGTTAGCATATTAGAGACATCGCAGGTCCAAAAATATCCCCTGCACCGCCGCCTGTAATAGGGGTATTTTATTTCCGAGGACCACAAATTACAGACTGCCTTTTGGAGAGGATTAAGGAGATTACTGGTGTCTTTAATTTACACAGGACCTGAATGAATAAAAATCATGACTTGGAAAGATGCGACCAAACCAAATTGGGCCAAAAATATGACTACTGAGAGTGGGAATACTGCCTGGTCTCTGGCTGTGGTACAGTATGTGACTGTTAAAGTATATATTGTTGTAAGTCTCTAAAATGGTGCACAGCTGTTTAATAAGTCACACCATTTTAACTAAAAGAAACAAACAAGCAGAAAGATCCATTCCTAAGGTAGCATGTGCAAAGCTGAAAACCCACAAATGGTGAACATGACTTTCCATATTTCCTTCCATACCCTTCTCCACTCTGTCTTTCCCCACTTCTGTCTCCCTTCTAGCTTCAGCCTAGGTTTTGTTCCAATCCATTTTCCTCTTCTCTTCTGCCTGTTACCACTACCTAAATACCTCCACCTACAACCCCCCCTCCTCATATGGACTTTACCCTTCCTCTCCTCCTCTTGGCTTTCTACCTCCCAGTTCTTCCTCCTCTCACCCTCATCGCTGTCCTTCCTGACACCTATAATACCCTCCACCCGGCACTAGTCTACCCACTAAATGTTCACTATCCCAGTACCTCCTTCTTTCTCCTACCTCTCCCCTTCCGCTTTCCTTCCTCACCCCATATCCCCCATTCTTCACCCTGGCTTCCCTCCCATTTCCCTTAATTTGGAGCTCTTCCACAGCTCCTTCCTTCTTCATTTTCAAAATCCTCCCACCTTCCCAGGAAATGTAAGCCTATACATTATCTCCCCTTCCTCCTCCTTGCAAGCGACACTGAACCCAACCCTCCATCCCCTCTTCCCCTTTCCCCTTATCCAAAGGCCTTAGACCCTGATACCTTAATGCTAGAAGCTTACTTCCCAAACTAGATGCTCTCAAAGTACGGGTTTCCCAATACTCTCCAGACATGCTCTGCGTCTCTGAAACCTGGTCTCCTCCAGGATTCCTGGCTTGCAATTAACTCTCCCTATCACCTAGTTTGTCAAGATCGCATTAAATGTGGTGGTGGAGTGGCCTCGATACTCACCAAAACCTATCCTGCTCTGTCTTCCTGTGCAAATCTATTTCCTCTTTGCATGACCTCCTCATGGTCAGTCTAACTTTCCACTCCTCTCTTCCCATCTTTGTTGTGGAAATTTATGCTTCTCCTAAAATCTCCCCTCCTTACCTTGTTAATATCATCACCTCCCTTGCCTCCTCAGGTGAACTAATTGTTCTCGTGGGTGTTTAACCTTAACTGGACCCCTCCTTCCCTTAAGCCTTTCACTTACAAGATAGAGTGCCTTAACCTCAATCAGTTTATTAAGGAATCCACTAGTCCCAGCCCTATCTCTCTAAATCATTCTCTTCTAGATTGGGTGCTTTCCTCCAATCCACACCTTATAGTCACTGAGGGTACTCTTTCAGATGCTTTCAACGACCATTATATTATATCAATCAATCAATTCAATTTTATTGGTTAGCCAAAAATAGCTATTACAATGAATACACACTAGAAAGCGAGAAGAAGAAAAAATGTACACATAAATACATGTAAACTAAATACATAAACAGAATTTTAAATCTTAGTTAAAAGTCTAGTGCTTAATGGATTATATCCTAGGGATTGACAGAAGAGGGATACTATTATTTGCTTTGCATCAGTCTAGTTTTTAACTTTGCTGACTGCCTTAAAGTACTTAGCTACTCTCTCTATTGTCCATAGATCTGCTGTATGCAGCAATATAACAGTTAAGAGTTCATTCTCTACCTAGTAGACCTGATTCTGAAATGGTCCCAACCAAAACTACCTTTTACATAAAAGGTACGTTTCCACATTACATGCAATAAATCCTCTCTTCCACCAACTGAACAATCACAATTTTCCGTCGTGTTTCTCTTTGTGGTATCTATGTGCTAGAACATTACTTGGAAATTGTTCGAACTTATACTTTGTGAACAGGTTCCTGAGACTTATGTCAATTAAGATACCGAGACATGGTTTAAACCTCAAATCAAAATTATTCTTTTTAAACCAAGTCGAGTAATGTGGCTCAGCAATATATTTCAGATCTTTAGAATTCCAGTAGTGTAATATTTTTTTTTAAGAATATACTTCTTATACGAACATACGAAATTCGCCAGCAGATAAAGGCCTAGAGGTCTATCAAGTCTGCTTGAATGTGCAGCTAGCTTATACTGCCAGCTGAGTGTGATACCCTTATCCACTGCTTTTTTGAGCATTAACAGTGTGCATTTATTCAGCAGTCAAGACTAGACTGAACCAATGTCTCCTTTATAACCAAGAAACTGCCAATATTCTTCCTCTTTAAAACAGAGCTTTACTAGCATGTCTTCTGAGAGTCTTGTTATTTTAATCCAATAGTTTAGTTTTCTACCTTCAATCCTAGCCTGGATGTTAGGAAG
Organism: Neoceratodus forsteri; assembly: GCA_016271365.2. NCBI lineage: Eukaryota > Metazoa > Chordata > Ceratodontiformes > Ceratodontidae > Neoceratodus > Neoceratodus forsteri. The sequence continues at coordinate 104,522,074 of CM057453.1, read as the reverse complement.
TCCAAGCACTGCCCATATATATGCAGAGGGGCAAGAATGCCCTGCTTTCAGAATACTCCTCAGGACTTTAAATAAGGAAGATGTCAGTTTGAGTTTTTGGTTGTTAAACTCCCATATATCCGCACCATATAGGAGCTGTGTTTCTAGCTTTACTTTTATTGCTTGTACTAGTGGTCTTATTGTCAGACCCTCCATATTTATAGTTAAATCTAACTAATCCCCCTATAGTTTTCTTCATTTTTTCCAGTGGCGAGAAGAACTGCATGTTCCATTTGCCATTGGCATGAAAGTCTATCCCAAGATAGGTATAACTCTGAACAACTTCAACTGTTTGTGTACCTATTTTCCAAGTCCCTTTTGTGCTCCTTTCCTCAAAAATAACAATTTTCATTTTTTGTAAATTTATCTTTAATTTCAACTCAGAGGATTTTGTATGTATATAATTTAATTTTTCTTGTAGGCTTTTCTTCAATAGGGAGAACAGGACAATATATGTGGCCAGCATATGCAAGCAAAGGACAGATTTGGGTAGAAATTTTAGGGGACTCTGAGGGGAAGATTTTCGATATCTACCAGCATCTTATCTATGTGTGATGAAAACACATCCTTGTCGCACTCCTTTATTAATCATAAAAGAGGGTGTCATGTTTCCTGAAGTACCAAGTCTTATTTTTGCCCAGGTGTTATGATATAAGCTGGCTATTATGTATCATTATACTACATACTGCGTCCGTAAGGTACATATGTCCCACTCCCCCTAAATTACCACTGGATTAGGTCTTACAGGTTGCTTGATACAGATGCCCTCCTCCATGATCTTCAAACCTCTAACTGGTTTCTTGTGTACTCTGCCCCTGATATAGATTCCACTGTGTCTCTCTTCTGCTACTACCTACACAGTGTCTGGAACACTCACGCCCCCCCCTAGAAGATACAGGGTCAGACGATCCCACTACCCCTGGATATTAGCAGACATCATACTGCTCTACAAGTCCCGTGATTTGTCCTGGGTGCGCTACAAATTCTCCCACTCTCCCTCTGATCTTTAGCTCTACAGATCCCTAAGGAATGCCTGCATTAAGGCTACTATAGTGGGGAAAGCACAGTACTTCAAAATGGCCCTTCATTATAACCCAAACTTCCCCAATTTCTGGCGGACACTTCACTCCCTCTTCAATCTCCCACCAAAACTCCCCACCACCTTGCTTCTTGACAGTTCTCCCACCTCAGATCCCACTTCTGTAGCCTCCATACTCAATTCCTTCTTCACCTCCTGTGCCCTCCCCTCCAACCCAGTTACCGTGCCTCACGCTTCTCCTGCCTCATCTGTTTCTGTGCAGGATGTTATTCATGCCCTCCTCTCACTCAACCCACAGAAATCCAGCCCTGATGGCCTCAACCCCCTCCTTCTCCATATCTCTACCCCTGCTATCGTCCTTCCTCTCACCCACTTGCTGAATCTGTTTTTCTCTGTAGGCGCCATTCCTCAGGCAGGGAAAGCTGCCTGGGTTATTCCCCCTTCATAAAGGGGACGATCCCTCCTCGCCCGGAAATTACAGACTGATCCCTGGCCAAATTATAACAGTCTATAGTATTCTCTCGTCTGTCTGATTTTATTAACTCTGCAGACCTCCTCTCACCATACCAATCCGGCTTCAGAAGAAACCACTCTACTACTTCTTCCCTCCTCCATGTCACCGACGCCTTTCTCATTGGCATGGATGGTGGACATATCACTGCTGTCATATTTATTGACCTGACTAAGGCTTTTGATTCTGTGTCCCTTCCTCTCCTGCTATCCAAGCTTCTCTCGGACGGCCTCTCTAATCATGTTATACACTGGTTTAATTTGTATCTCATGGGCTCACGCAATGTGTTCAGGCAGGACATGCCATATCCCCCCTCCCCATCCCATTCAAGCTGGCATCCCTCAGGGGTCCATCTTAGGCGGTGTTCTCTTTTCAGTCTTCCTTAATGACCTTCCTTCTGTTCGTGTCTCCTCTCAAATCCACCTGTATGCCAATGACACTGTTCTCTTTGCTTCCGGACCTTCCTCTCCTGAGCTGGTGACTCAACTACATTCTGACTTCTTGAGGGTTCTTTGTTGGTTCGAGGCGAATCAGCTAAAGGTTAATGCCCCCCAAAAAACGTGTCTATGACCTTTGTTACTGCTCAAAAGCTATCCACCCCCCCTTCACCACTCTCTATCATATCACCCTAGATGTAGTCTCCACCTTCAAATATCTAGATGTCTGGTTGGACTGGACAGTCACCTGGACTACTACTACTACTGCATTGATTACATCCATTCTAAACTCCGTCACAAGCTAGGCACCCTCTACTGAAACAAAGACTCACTCTCTCCTATTGTCCGTCGTGAGCTACTTGTCAAAATGATACTCCCTGTCTTTGATTACAATGATGTGGTCTTTGGATCCGCCCCTGCCACTTTCCTCTCTAGACTGGACACCTTCTTTAATGCATTTTGCCGCTTTGCCTTGAATGCTCTACGCCACACACATCATTGGTCCCTCTGCACATACGATGACAGCACCATGCCACCACCTTCATCTCCAAATTCTGGCTTGGATCCTTCCTCTCCCCTTTATCCCCTTCTTCCTATCTGCTATGCTCCAGAGATTCCCTTACCTTTTATCTCCCCCCATCCTTCTTCTAGTTTGGCAATCTTCTACTGTCTACCTTCCCTCTGGAACTCTCAAGTACTCTTTGTCTAGCTCCATCTCAAGAGTCTTCTCTCCCTAACTCCTCCTCCTCCTTGTTCCTGTCCATCCTCCTCCATGTAACCAGTTTGTGTTTTCTGTTCTTGTGCCCTCTCCCTTCCTCCATGAATACCTCTCTTTTTGGCTTTTATCCCTTCCATTTCTTGCTGAATAACATCCAAGGATTAGTTCTCACCTTTCTCAGCATTGTACTTTTATGTATCACACGTTCCTAAATAGTGTGTAATGTTACTGCTGTAATCTGAATCTTACTATGACACTTCAGTTTTACCTTCGAATTTGTACTTATTCAGTTGTACATCAGCACTTCTCTTTTCCCCTTCCCCCAGGTTGCACCTGGAAACTAGCCTTGGCTCAGTGTGCCTCTCTCAGTCACCAAAATGTTAAATAAATATTAGTTTCCGCATAGTTATGTGAGCAGATTATTGAGTGCAACTTGCCAGTCACTCATCTTCCATGGTATTCTAGTGCTTCTGGTTTTGATCACATATGAGTTTGCACTTTATGCACACAGGATAAAATTACATATATGGAGAAAAGTGTTCCTTGTACATTGCCTTCACAAATCACTAATGAATTGTTTCATGTTTTGTCTACCTCCTGTTTTGTTGCTGAAAATCAAAATGCCCCCAAGCTCTGGCTCTCCTGAATGTGCTATGTCTCTGATTTAGTATCACTACTTATCTGACGCTTTCCCTTTTGTTCACAAGTACACCTTAGCCAGTGCCAATAATGGGGTCTAACCAGATGTACATCAGATAAACTTCCAATGGTTAATTGTCCTCCACTTCTGTTTTGGGAAAAAAAAATTCAGAAACAAATTCTAATCAAAACCTTCCACCTCACAGCCGCATTTAACATTTTGTTTAATTTCAGCAAAGCAACTCTGCCGATAAAAAGTTTATTTTATTTATTTGAAGTTTTACCAGAAAAGGAGTACAGAGCTGAGAAATGTCTAGTTTCCAAAGGTGTCTTGGGGAAGGGGGGGATACAAGGGGAAGCAAAAGCAGCAGTAGTAGTACAAATAGCAAATAAACTAAAACCCACACAATGTAAATCTTCAAGGGTATCGCCACAGAGGCACAATGCATTGGACTGTAAGGTGCTAGTGTTAGGACCTTGCAGGAAGATTCTGCAACGACGGGGCTGCCCATGTTGACTTGCATGTTAGCAGAACACACATCGCCTATATATTGTGGGCGGGCCCAACTTACTTCAGTCCTTTGTCTCCCGCTGTCGAGAGAGTGAACGTCAGGCGAATGCTAGTCGTTTTCATCAACTAAATGTATTTTATTCTGGTAGGTACTCCTTACAGATCATCATTTACCCAGTGTAGGTCACTGCCGAGAAAGGCACATTTTGCCACTACTGTGGTGGAAAGCAATTTATAAACTGCTGATGCACTGTGAGTTTGTTGCCTAGGCTGGTCCCATGACATGCAAAACTATGCAGTTTGTCAGGGGTTTAACAAAATCACTCAGAGATGAAGCCATAAGGCACTGGCACATTTTTTTGAAAAAGTGAACAAGGATAATGCAGTGCTTAAACTGCCAAAGCAGCTGATTGCAAAAGGGGGCCTGTCGAAGTTACTACATAAGTCGACACTGCAGTTGCTGACAAAATAAACAATGTCTAGTTGAGATCTTCTTCACTGACAGAGTCCCACCAGAGTTGGTAGGAGTTGGCCCACTTGATGAGTCAATATGATTTACCTGCCTGTCAATTATCCAGATCCCTGCTCTCATGGAGGGATGGTTAAGTCTGCTGCTGCCTGTCTGCTGACGAAACAGGTCAGTTCAGCCCATGTCAGAACAGAATCCATATTTGAAAATATTTAGATTTGATAATCAAGTAACACAGCCTCCCACATGCACCAAAGAAACTTAATCGACAGGGACCATCCCGTGGCATCCATATCCGCTACTGCTATTCCGAGTGCTGTTATGGCAAAGTTCTTTGATGTGGTAATCAGATGACTGCCAATGGTGCTGCTGTCCATGAATAAAGCCAACACTCAACCACCTCCTCAGGCATTGCTAGCTGAGCCTGTTGTGCCTCCTTAAGCTGCTCCTCACAGGTCTGATTCCTCAGCCTCTTCCTCCCAAGCAGTATAACCCAAACCTCCTGGAAGAGGATTTGGGGGATGAGCACCCAGACCTCTTCTACCCTTCAGGGCAGGAGGATTCAGCAGGTTCAACTGCATTTTCTAGTAGAGAGGACACAGTCCCGTACAGACCTCATTTTCCTCCTGAGGATTCCTACATTTCATTTTTTGATGTGGCAAATCCAGGAGACTTCAAACTTCTGTTTGTGTGCGTCAGTTTTTTTTCTTTTAGTATGCATATTTCAAAGTATATGAATCTGTTTGCATGCTCTGTTTCGACATTAAACGTCTAACTAAAAAGTATAGAGTTCTTCACAAAAGAACTTGGTAATTTCTTAGAGGTTGAAGCAACCTCCTCAATGGTCGCCCCACCCCCTTATATAGAACCAACCTTTTTGTGCAAAAATAAAGAAAAAAAAGATGAGCTTAAAAACTGAATAGAGTATTTTTAGCATTTAGAGTATCTTTTTCATATTAAAAAAAAGGTTTGCACCAAATGCACAAACACACTTGGCGTCAAATTTGTGCAAGTTTCACATTTTGTGCCACATTTTAGTGTAAAGCATGCTAATTTAGTTTTGGGGAAAATGAAGAAAAAAATGTTTTGAAGATTTTGTAAAACATATTTGACAAGTTCTAAAAATGGAAATCAGTTGACCTATATTTGCTGCGCTGGAGGACACCACACTGACTGCTTAGCACTGGGCTAGCTAGCATCCTGCCAGCATTTCCTAGGAAGGTTGATAAACCATATCTAGCCTCTATGGATAAAAAATACAGGTTACTCACCTGTAACAGGAGTTCTAGGAATGGTATATGTTGTTCATCCACACTGTCTGGCAGGTTCCTTGCCGCTTTAAATCTTGCCGGAAGGTCTTCAAGCTGGCTCCTCCCACCCACCCGGGTGGTAAAACTCTCAGCTTCGCCCCATGACGCCAGATCTAGCCCGCTGGAAGCCAGGTTGTGTGTCGAAGCCGGGGAGGTAGGGTGTGTCGTGTGGATGAATAACATATACCATTCCTAGAACTCCTGTTACAGGTGAGTAACCTGTATCTCTAGGGACATGGATATGTTGTTCATCCACACTGTCTGGCAGACTCCTAGCAGTTCTCCGGGAGGAGGAAGGCAAGGCGCACACCCCCTACTTTGGGAATAAAGACTGGAGAACCAAGGCCCCAAAACCAGCATCCCGGCATGACTCAAGATCGATGTGGTAATGGATGATGAAGGTATGTGCTGACTTCCAGGTAGCAGCCCTGCATATTTCCTGGAAAGGGACGTCCCTGGAAGCAGCTACCGATGCAGCGGTATGGCGGGTAGAATGAGCACTTATCCCTCTGGGACGCTCCATGCCCTCCAACCTATAGCAAAGATCTATGCAGGAGGTGACCCACCTGCCCATCGTCCGCTTGGCTGCAGGTCTGCCAGGTGCGGCTTCAGCGTAGGTGACAAACAGCTGGCGAACCTCTCCCCGAACTTCAGCCATCCGCTCCTTATAATAAGCGAGCGCTCTTCCAGGGTCCAAAGTATGGAGCCTATATTCGGCCTCCGAGGTGTGATTGGAATAGAACACTGGCAGAGTCAACACCTGGTTAAGGTGAAACTCCGACACCACCTTCGGAAGGAATTTCGGGTGGGGGCACAGGACAACCTTGTCCCTGTGGAAGACCAGATAAGGAGACTCGATGGAAAGCGCCTGGAGCTCTCCCATCCTTCTGGCTGTGGTGATAGCCACCAAGAAGGCGGTCTTCTACGACAGGTGAGAGATGTCACACCTGTGCATTGGTTCGAATGGCCTGCCCATGAGCTTAGCCAATACCAGCAGTAGATCCCACGGAGGTGGAGGTTCTCACACCGGAGGGGATATGTGATCAAGGCCTTTGAAAAAGCGACTGACCACCTTCTCCTGCGCCACCGACTGCCTCCCGGACCGCGCCCGGTAAGCAGAGATGGCTGCCAGGTGCACCTTTAGGGTCGTCGACCGAAGCCCTTACTGAGAAAGGGACCACAGGTAGTCCAGAATGCTTGCCAAGGAACAGGAGGAAGGTTCCAGGCCCTTGCCCTGACACCAAATGGAAAATCTCTTCCATTTGAAGGCGTAGCATTTTCTGGTCGACTCCTTACGGGACGCCTCAACGACGTTGAGGACCTCATCGGAAAGACCCAAGGCCTGGAACTCTAGCCGCTCAGGAACCAGGCCGTCAGGTGCAGGGACTGAAGGTCCGGATGGAATACCTTCCCCTGATTGACTGAGATCAGGTCCAGGCGGGCTGGAAGCCGTCTTGGGAGCCTGGAGCTGAGACTGAGGAGATCTGGATACCAGAACTGGCCGGACCAGTCTGGGGCTACCAGAATCACCTGCGCCTTGTCCCTCCTTGCCTTGAGAAGCACCTTGTGGATCAAGGGAAATGGGGGAAAGGCGTGAAGAGCCCAGGGTCCACAGCCTCAGAAGGCATCCCCTGCACGAGCCCTGCTGAGAGGGCAGGCATGAAACAGTCTCAGCTTCGCATTCTCCCTGGAGGCAAACAGGTCCGCCTGAGGCATGCCCCAGTGGGAGAAGAGATCTTGTACTACCTCCAGCAGAAGAGACCACTCGTGAGACGCAGCCCCTATCCGGCTTAGGGCATCGGCCAGGGTGTTGGAGGCTCCTGCCACGTGAATGGCGAGGAGATCCGCCTCCAGGCTGCGCACGAGAGACCAAATGCAGAGAGCTTGGAGCGCAACCCGCCCTGGCGGTTTAGGTAGTACATGGTCGTGGTATTGTCCGTCTGGACCTGAACCACTTGACCTCGCAGAAATGGAGCAAAGGCGGTGAGGGCTAGACAAACCGCTCAAAGCTCCAGCAGGTTGATGTGGCATCAGGACTCCCGAGGGGACCAGAGGCCGTGCGCTCTGTGCTCCCCCAGATGGGCACCCCAACCCATTAGAGAGGCATCGGTCGATAGAGAGACCATCGGCTCAGGGCGGACAAACGGGATGCCCTCCTGCAGATGTGCTGGAATGGTCCACCACTGGACAGCGTTCCACATCCCCTGGGTCACTGTCACTAGCTGATCCAACAGATCGAAGCGCTGTGACCACTGGCTGACCAGTCCCCATTGAAGGGGACGCATGTACCAGCGGGCCCAATGGACCACGCTGGTGCAGGCCGCCATGAGGCCCAGGAGACGCAGGAAGTCCCGGGAAGGGCGCGATTGCCCAACCTGAAATGATTGGGCAAAGGAGGAAAGAACCTTGGCCCTGTCCGCCGGGAGCCGTTCTCTGGCTCGAAGAGAATCAAGCTCTGCCCCGATGAAATGTATCACCTGCTTTGGCACGAGTTCCAACCTGGCCTCATTGATGAGGAGGCCAATCTGAGAGCAAACCTGGAGGGCCAGATCTCTGGACTGCTCCACTTCCGCTCTGGAGGGGGGCTGCAATCAGCCAGTCATCCAGGTAGGGGTACACCCGGACCCTTCGGCGCCGCAGGAATGCTGTCACCACTGCCATGCATTTGGTGAAGACCCTGGGAGCTAGGGAAAGGCCGAAGGGCATGGCCTGGAACTCGTAAAGGGATCCCTCTGCTCTGAAGCGGAGGAATCTCTGATGAGACGGATGGATTGGGACATGAAAGAACGCGTCCTGGAGGTCCAGGGAACAGAACCACAAGCCTCATTCCATGGATGGGATTATCTGAGCCAGAGTGACCATCTTGAAGGTCCGAGACCTTAGGAACCTGTTCAGGTCGTGCAGGTCGAGAATGGGGCGCCAGCCCCCCCGTCCGTTTTGGGACCAGGAAATACCTGGACACAAATCCCGGGTCTGGAGGAGGATCTGCCACCTTCCTGATCACCTCTTTTTCGAGAAGCAGGGCAATATCGGCTCGGCGGGCCGACAGTGAGGCTGCGGACCCCGTGGCCCCGAGGCGATGGCTCGAAAGGGTGGAGCCTGCTCGAACTCCAGAGGCAGGCCCTTTCCTACCACCTCCAACACCCAGCGGTCCGTGGTGATAGCGGACCAGGCGGAAAGGAAGTGGCGGAGCCGTCCCCCCACGGGAGGAACCAAAGGGGGAGTGACGAGGCTGGGGATGACACCCCTCAATCCGTCACTGGGCAGGCTTGGAGGAGGGACCGTCCGAGGCCTTTACCTCCCTGCTTCCTGTTGGCGTAAGCCGCGGGCTTAGGTTTGGGATACCAAGCGCGAGCCTGCTGGCCCTGGTGCTGTTGGGTCGGACATGTCGCAGGCGCAGAAGGACGAAAGGGCTTGTGCTGCTGCTGTCGGCGGCCTTTGTCCTTCTGGGCGGAGGTGACTGAGTCCAGAGTGGCACTGGACATTTCGATCCGCTGGAGGTGACCTTCCACTCCAAGGACGAAGAGGTCGGTCCCCAAGAAGGGGACGTCCGCCAGCCTGTGCTGGGTATCCGCCATGAAGGTGGATATCCTCAGCCATGCTCTGCGGCGCATGGCCACCGTGGCCACAACCGATCTGGCACAGGAGTCCCCTATGTCCAGAGCTGTTTGGAGCTGCTGCTTCGCCACCGCCCTACCCTGGTCCCGAACCTGCCGGACCGTGGTCTGCAGGTCAGCCGGAAGATGAGGGATCACCTCATCCAGGGAGCCCATGAGGGCGTGGGAGAAGTGTGCTATCAGCACGGCCGAGCTGGCCTGGCGGAGGCCAAGGGAGGACGCAGCGTACACCTTGCACCTGGCGTAGTCCAGCTTTTTGGACTCCTTGTCAGGAGCTTGTCCACATCCCTAGTGTTCCCAGAACGCCGGAAAACGCTGTCGGTGACCAACCCCTCGGCAGAGGGGTGCTCCGAAAACCCGGGCAAAGAGCCAGTAGGGACCGCATACTTCCTGGCCGAGGGTGCAGGACAGGAAGCGGACTGCTGCCAAAGCACCAAGGCTGGGCCTACAATGGCCTCAGCCACCGGAAAGGCTTCCGTGGGTGAATCCCCTCGGTCCAGTATCTCCGTCAGGGGATACTTGGCCTGTTTCGATACGGGTTCGAGCTGCAACCCGGTGGACTCCGAGATGAGCTGAAGCAGACCCATAAAGGACGATGGGCTTTCGTCCAGTGACTGGCCCCCGGAGGACTCCAGATCAACCAGCCTGGAGAACAGGGAGGAGTCGTCGTCGGACTCCGAGGAGTCCGCGAAGAGCTGCCTAGGGCCTGAGCCACCCTCCTCCTGCCGAGGACAGTCGGGAGTGAGGGTGACTGACAACCTGTGAGGCAAGTCTTGACCCGACTGAGAGTCCTTGGTTGGCGCCCCCGATTTCGGTTGTGGAGGCGGAGGTTCCACCACGATTGGTGGGGCAGCAGGTTTCGGCCAAACAACCGGCCCAGGCTGGGGCATCTCGACTGCAACAAGAGGTTGTTTTGGCTATTTGGGTGACAGCCACTTCATGGCCGGGGAAGGCGTCGACTTGTTCCCGGACAAAAGTAACTGCTGCCACATCTATTCCTCGCAGTGTCGAAGCCTCTCCTCTTCCGAGGAGCAAGATGAGGACGAGCGGCATCGCCGCTTACCTCGGTGCCGAGACCGCCGATGTCGGCGGGATCGGCTGGACCAAGAAGAAGTCCGAGACCGAGACAGAGATCCTCTGTGTTTCTGAGGATGGGCCTGGGAAGGAGCGGGGGACACCCGCTCTTCCCTCGGCTTGGACACCTTAACTGGGGACTGCTGCACCGAGGGTGCAGGCAGATCCTCGGTCTCCATTGGGGGAACCGGCAAAGAAAGGTTGTCGGCTTCACCAGTCGACAACCCGTCCGACGGGTCGAGAAAAATCTCGACTGCGTCGCCGGGAGTCTCGGCCGGCTGACCTGACGGGGACGCCGTGAAGCCAGAGGCCTTAGCCGCAACCTCGACCGAAGTCGATGGTCGGCTGTCCGGGGAAGGGGACCTCTCCCGCTCCCACGAACGCCAACGATGGGACTTACCCTTGGAATCCTTCTTTTTGGACTGAAAGGAATGTCCTGATGGCCCCTCTCCCTTCGTGGAAAGGGACTGGCAAAGCTCTTTGAACGAAGCAGAATATGAGGTACCCAAAGAGAGCGGGATAAAAGCCGCGACCAAAGAGGAGGAAGATGGGGCCTGGGCCGCCTCCTCCTCGAGGGCAATCATCTGCTCGAGCTGCTCAGCCGAGCCAGCCGCCGCGGTAACCGCCCAACGGGCCTCTTTTGACTTTACTGGCGGATAGCACTTCTCAGGGCACCCAAGCTTCAACCGGGCAGCACGGTCCTCCAAGACGCTGGCTGAGAACGAACAGCATGACTCGCAGGCCTGCAGGTCGTGTTCTAGGCCGAGGCAGTAGACGCACGTGGAGTGCAGATTCGTCCTGGACATCTGCCTACAAGGGCACCACCGAAAAGCGGGAGTCGATTTGTCCATCACAGCTGCGAGGGAAAAGGAAGACCGAAGTCTTGAAAATTTTAAAATGAGTTTCGGACGAACCGAAGAGTTAGGATCCAGTCTATTACGCAGAGCGTTAAGGAGGGAACCTGAGCTTCCAAGCGGTAAGGAAGATCTGGCGTGATGGGGTGGAGCCGAGAGTTTTACCACCCGGGTGGGTGGGAGGAGCCAGCTTGAAGACCTTCCGGCAAGATTTAAAGCGGCAAGGAACCTGCCAGACAGTGTGGATGAACAACATATCCATGTCCCTAGAAGTATTATTTCAGTCATCCTGACAGTGATCTATAATCTACCAGAGGGGCTTCTGGGGTTGGCAAGCATCTCTGGTCTGTAAATGATGCCTTACACGCTGCAGTCATGGCGACTACATCTGACACCTGTCTACACAGGCACTCCTGGCTCAGTGTTACTGGTTTTGAACATGATATGCAACAGTCAGTGCTAAATGTACCCTTTAAGCAATGCCCCTAGAATTCTGTGGCTGCAGAATTTTGCGCAGAACTTGCAACCTATCGTTGAATACACTGTTCTTGGAATTGTTTATTAATATTTACAGGTTTCCTATGGCACCTGGTTCCCATCCCCTCCTTTTGTATTCAAAACCCCTCTATGCTCAGCATGACATCACATCACATCACACCTTAGCTAATGACAGCTGCATTCTGCCACAGAAATGAAAGTCATTTAGCTACCACTACTCTGATTTCCTGAGGAAGTGGCACAGGACATCAGGTACTGTGATATTTGCACAACCCATACTACAGCTTAATAACATTTTCTGTCTTAAATTATTACACTGGAGTCAACGTGAACGAATCCTTGACAATGGCATAGACCTGTTAACTGAATACCTTACTTTGTACAGATTTATTTGTGCCTTTAAGGTACAGGGGAGCCCTCTGAAATGAATAAATGGTAAAATGAATTAACCTGCCTTAAAAAAAAAAAAAAAAAACAACACATAAAAGAAAGCTGCCCAGAAGGTTAGAATATAATGATGGGCAGACCTGTTGAAAGAACAGACCTATTTAATGAATAAATGTACTGTACACATTTTTGCCAGGGTTATCGATTACATACTATTTTGACTTGATTGAATTACCTAAAAGTTATGAAGAAACATTTTGTGCAGGCCTAGCCCTTAGGCCATCAGGTAGCATGTTGTGTCCCGTGCTAGCGACTCAGGTTCAGGGATGAGCTTGGGGAGCTGGCTGGGCAGCACGAGGATGGGGGGCTAGCGCTGTCACACACCACCACTCCAAGACTGGGAAGTTATGGCACAGTGTTCTGTCCCATGGATAATACCTTGTGATGGTCCGGGGAGCAAACCCTCACAAGGGCTCACAAGCCTCACGTACATGTCATGATCTGACGGGGCGATGTAGTGTGTCAGGAGAAGTAGGCCGCTATGAAAAATAAAACTCGAAATACCTCCACTATTCTGTTTATTCCATTTTGAAAGAGACCTATATAAATGAGGATACAATTCCACGGTCACAAAAAAAGGAAATTTAAAAAAACTATGTTACAGATTACATATGTAAATACATAAGTGATACATAGTGGGACCTCACGAATGGCATAAACAACATGAGTATAGATATATCATTTATTACACATGGTCTCCTCTGCGTATTTCATTTATGCAACAGGATAGACCTTAAGTGATGGCATTTTTTTTTTGTAGATTTTTTTTTAATACACTTCTGAAAGTCTGTGGGTTTATTTTTTGAACTAATGGTACTGTGTGTACCCACCATCCCGTCTGCCATAGCCACTGCTATGGACGTTGTGTCAGGGTGACAAGCTCACGCTGGGACATGGCAGTTCATTGGTGCCACAGAACTTCTGCAGAAATTACAAACCACCGCTGCAGAAGTTCTATGGCAAATGGTAATCCTGCCACAGAACTTGGTCCCAAAGTGACACAGAAAAGTCAGGGCCTTGCATTTAAGGGCCACATGTCATTTGGCTTAGAGGCAGAAGCCATTCTTAAAGAGCTAGTGCACTGTCTAAAACTAATATTAGTTTTTAAAAGTAGTCAACCATTGCCTTTTATATCTTTTATATAGTCCCCTACCAAAGTATACAGTACATAGGTGCAGTCCTGGATCTGGTCCAGGGAAAGGCCTTTCTTACAACCAGAACTATCTTCCATCAGTCCCCCTATAACCAGAATTGATCTTCCATCACAAACATGGCTGCTACCTTTACGCTGTAAAAACCTTCAACTGGGCCCTAAAAATAAAACTACCTTAAATAAAAAATAAAACAAATTAACTAAATAATGTTTCCCTGATCATCACACTTTCCTTGCACATATAAACAAATTAGAAATGTAAGTATTGTTTATAGTTTTCATTACAACTGTTTCTTTGCTGACAATGAAAAATCCCCCTTCTATCTTTACCTGCTCATCAGGGAAATCTCTTCTGCTTGCCCTGACAGTGAGATAATTGAGTCTCTGGCTGTAGTACAGGCCTTTGTTGTGTGTGTGTGTGTACAGTATGTTAGGAGAGGAACATTTTGCCAGTGGAACTGAGCAGAATTTTGAATCCATGTATTCCAAGGTAAACATTCCATATCATGAATCCTGATGCCAGCAAAGGACAAACTTTGTCCAGCAGAAATACAATGACATTTGCAGTGGGGCGGAAGGACTATTTTATCATAAATGCACACACGTAAATCTGTTGTTTCTACATATAAACATGCTTCCCCCCCCCCCAACTATAAAAAGTTTTAAAAAAAGCCCATTTTATAAGAGCAATAAGACACTCCAGGGTCCGTGAATGGAACAGATTTTATCTCACTTCCAGGGGCTGAAGGCACTTGGCACGTGGCCTCATGCCTCACTACACCCTTGGGCGTGCGGTAAAATCTGTTTCATGCACACTCTGTTGTGTCTTATTCCTTACCCATTCCCCACCACTACATAATCAGCACTGTCACCTCAACAACTGTGATATCACTGCTGGTTAGAAACAGCTACTTAGTAGGTGCCAGGTCAGTCACCTGTGATGTTACAGTTAGTGATTCCACAATGCTGATCATGTGGGGGGGGGTATCTAGAGATAGATATGTCAGTTGCCACAGTAGGAACTGTTCCACACATCCAGCACGATATTATCAAACAGAAGACTTTCTAATGAGCAAAAGGAAAAAGAAAAATACTTCTGAAATAAAAAGTTGCAACTGACTACTTCTTAAAATTTGTGTTAATTTCTTGTCTGTCTGTGTTGGCTACACTAGCTCTTTAATGAGCTAGAAGCCTCAAAGAAATCTGTGAGGTCTGTTCAGTCCCTAGCTCCAAATAACCGTCAAAGAGGCCATGGCAAAGAATAATTTCAGGGGGGCTCTTGCTCTTACCCTCCCCATGTTCAGAGATGGGGCTATGTGCAACAGCAGTAGATCACGGAGGACTCCTATAAAGCCACCAAAGGACGTGGTAATGGGGACATTAACCACCCCCTCCAGACTCACTAACTCACCATCTAGCTTCCCCACTAGGGGATTTGGTAGGGACCATGATCTTTCTGTTTCTGCTCCAATGGCAGAAAGTAACCATGGGGCTTGGAAATTATTCAGCACAGATATACCCAGGAATTGGTGTTGCACCCCCCCCCCCCAAGAAATTCCTCCCAGGCCTTGCCACTATTCCACACTGAGTGTCTAAAGGTCCTATGGGCTGAAGTGCACACCCTGCTGCACAAAAAAGCCATCCAGCTCATCCCTCCTGCCCAGATAAATCACACATCCTACTCTCAAGTATTTCCTGGTACCCAAGGAAATGGGGTTTCTACCCCAATTTAGGCCTCACATACCTCAATGGGCATATGGCTTATAGAGTATTCCAAATGCTGTCCTTTGGGTCCCTCCTTCTCTTGCCACAGCAAGACTGGCGTTGCAGCCTGGATATACAGGATGCTTACTTGCTCATTAAAATCAGGCAGTGCCACAGGCAATGCAGTGTCCCTGCCTGGAGGGGCAATACTACCAGATTTAGGTCTTACCCTCTGGATTATCTTCAGCGCTACATATCTTTACCAAATGCTTTGTGGTGGAAGCTGGACACTGCTTCGGGGGAAACTACAGTAGATGGTTTCTCATACTGGGTTTACTGGCTTCTGAAGGGGGTGTTGGAACTTGGGCGGAGTACATCCTGCATCATGACAGATGACTGCTAGACAGTACAGCATGCCAGTGAATGAGGAAAAGTCTGTTTCAGTCCCATACCAAAGGATCCAGTATATAAGGGCAGTCCTGGATCTGGTCCAGAGAAAGGCCTTTCTATGCAAAGTCAGGGTCTCATCCTTGGTAACTCACATAGTCTTGGTAAGCTGCAGAGACCAAATCTTGGCCCATGTCATGCTCAGTCTCTCCGGTCTCATGGCAGCCTCCATATTTATGGTTCCTCTGACTTGCCTGCATAGGAGGATTCTTCAGTGATTACTGTGCAGACTCAGAGGTCACCAGACTTTCAACCCTTTGACCATCTGATTTTAGTCTGCTGCACTCTACTGGATGCCCTGTTGTTGTAGTGAGACGGTACTGCTTGCTCAGAGGTGCTCCTTTCCTGCAACTTCAGCTGCAGGTTCTTACCACTGAAACCTCCAACCTGGGGTCAGGTACCCACTTGGGGCCTAATTAGGTACAGGGGTCCTAGTCTCTGCTGGAACAATACCTTCACATAAATGAGGGCAGTTTTATACAGTCTCTAGGCCATTCAGGTTCAAGGGGTTTCCCTGTGACAATCAGCTGGTTGCCTACTACCAGAACAAACAGGGCTGCATGTACTTCTTCCTCTTGCACTAGGAAGCAATGAGGATTTGTGTATGGGTCTTGGTCCATGAGATTCTCCTTGTCACGATGCACAAGACCGATGCAATCAATGGCTTGGCAGACAGTCTCCATCTGTAGTACAAAATTGCAACTGAATGTGACAGACTGCTCGACACGTGAAGAAGGAAAGAGTTGTATCTATTTGTAGCCCCACACAATGCAAAACAGACTTTTTTTGTTCATCCCAGGGCATGGAGTTTTTTGGCAAAACATATTGTCCCTCTGTTGGAAAAGGAGATTCCTCTATGCTTTTCCTCCTTTCCATCAATTCAAAGGGCCCTGACCAAGCTCAGGAAGAAACCCGTTAGAATGACCCTGGTGGCTCCACCGTGGCCCAGGTAGATCTGGTCATCATTACCGTGGAAGAAGGCAGTGGAGGATCCATTTCTGCTACTTCTACTGCTGGGGCTTTTGTCCCAGAATGCTGGTACATTGCTGCAGCCAGATTTTCCATCTGTACGGCTCCATGCCTCATTCCTGAGGACATAGAG
The DNA here is from genome assembly GCA_016271365.2 of Neoceratodus forsteri. NCBI lineage: Eukaryota > Metazoa > Chordata > Ceratodontiformes > Ceratodontidae > Neoceratodus > Neoceratodus forsteri. The sequence continues at coordinate 104,505,505 of CM057453.1, read as the reverse complement.
GTCTCTCGCTTCAGGGTTTCAGCCGGCAATTTGGCTGCCCTCCTAGAGGCCAGAAAACCTTCTACCAGGGACACTTATTCCTTCAAGTGGATGTGTTTTAGTGTACGAATCAGTCAAGTATTACTACTGGAAAACATATCACTTACTACTCATTAAAGATCAGAGCAGAGAAGCGTGAGGATGCTCACTCCATCGAGGGAGGTTTTTCTTTTTTACAGGTGAAACAGTTTATGTACAGTGCTGCTACTGTCTGGGGGGGCGGTTATTTACAACAGGGTAGTGACGGATGGGCTTTAACTCATGATTTGTTGGGACGGGGGGGAGCTTGAATTTGTGTGCCGGGGAAGGGAATTTATACCGAAGAATAACTAAAAGTCCAGTGCTGCTACTAAGGTTTGGGGGCTGTTTTTTTGTTGTTGTTGGGTGGGGCTATTTACAAGAGATTAGTGAAGGGTGTGGAGTTTAATACATGATTTGGTGGGACAGGAGATGGGGGAGCTTGATTTTGCTGGTGAAATGGAATTTTGATAGTGACGAAAAACCTTATGGGATCGGAAGGAGAGGGAAATGGTGATAGCGGGGGGGTGGGGCAAACTGTGATGTGGTGGGAGTGGGGTGGGTGTCTATGACACAGAGGGTGGGGGGTGGGAATTCTTTTATTAAAAGAAAAAGCAAAGACAGTACTTTGTGTAGTTCTTTATGGGTGAAGTGCTACTTTACCTGCCAAAAACTAGGTATGGCAATTCCTCAGTAACTTTGTTGGGCAAAGAACTATGCAAAGTTATATGTCACAATGTGTCAGGTCAGGAAATTTTGCAAAGAATTTTGGAAGCTATGTTCCCCCAACTTCACAAATCTCTAACCAGATCTTAAGACATTAGGGAGGCACAATGTCAGAGCTGATGGCCTTTGAGAGAGAAAAGAGAGAGAGAAGGAAGGAGGGAGAAAAAGTAGAATAAGGACAGTTAAAGCTGCATTGTCAGAGCTTGTACTTCGGTTTCTCTGCTGCTGTTGATCTGATTCCAGTTCAAGAATCTGAGACAGCTGCCAACACCTTACCTGAAACTAACTGTGTGATGTTTGTAATGGTGTCCAGTATTGCTATTTTTATCAATGTTTGTATTTTTCACGCTCCTACAGTAACGTCCCACTACCATAGTGCTAGCCCCCACGTATTGGCGTCACACAGTAACGTAGGTAGTGTACATCAGTACTCATTTAAATACAGGAGGCACCTGTGCTTGGGCATTTCCAGCTCTCAAAGTTTACCGGTGCAGAAGCAGTCCCTAATCTACTTCAGTTCCTGTTCAGGAGAGTCTCAGGTAATCCTCTTAATCTGTGTCCTTTACTGTACTTTGCACGAATTTTAGTTCAACCTACTAGTGTTCCTGTCACTAAGTTCCTGCCTGGCTATTTTTGCCCTGTGTTCCAATCACACCATTAGACCCATTGTGGCACTTGTCAGAAGTTACCTTTCTATACGGCTCATCTTCAGTGTTTCCCCAGTCCGTCTCGAGTATCTGCTGTCAGAAGTTACCTTTCTATACGGCTCATCTTCAGTGTTCCCTCCGTCATCTCAGTATCTGCTGTCAGAAGTTACCTTTCGGCTCATCTTCAGTGTTTCCCGTCCGTCTTGAGTATCTGCTGTCAGAAGTTACCTTTCTAGGCTCATCTTCAGTGTTTCCTCCGTCCATCTCGAGTATCTGCTGTCAGAAGTTACCTTTCTACGGCTCATCTTCAGTGTTTCCGTCCGTCTCGTAGTATCTGCTGTCGAAGTTACCTTTCTATACGGCTCATCTTCAGTGTTTCCTCCGTCCATCTCGAGTATCTGCTGTCAGAAGTTACCTTTCTACGGCTCATCTTCAGTGTTTCCCCCGTCCGTCTCGAGTATCTGCTGTCAGAAGTTACCTTTCTATACGGCTCATCTTCAGTGTTTCCCCGTCCGTCTCGAGTATCTGCTGTCAGAAGTTACCTTTCTTTACGGCTCATCTTCAGTGTTTCCTCCGTCCATCTCGAGTATCTGCTGTCAGAAGTTACCTTTCTATGGCTCATCTTCAGTGTTTCCCTCGTCCGTCTCGAGTATCTGCTGTCAGAAGTTACCTTTCTCGGCTCATCTTCAGTGTTTCCCCGTCCGTCTCGGTATCTGCTGTCAGAAGTTACCTTTCTATCCGGCTCATCTTCAGTGTTTCCCGTCCGTCTCGGTATCTGCTGTCAGAAGTTACCTTTCTATCGGCTCATCTTCAGTGTTTCCTCCGTCTGTCTCGGTATCTGCTGTCAGAATTACCTTTCTCTGACTCATCTTCAGTGTTTCCCTGTCCGTCTCGAGTATCTGCTGTCAGAAGTTACCTTTCTACGGCTCATCTTCAGTGTTTCCCCCGTCCGTCTCGAGTATCTGCTGTCAGAAGTTACCTTTCTATACGGCTCATCTTCAGTGTTTCCTCCATCCGTCTCGGTATCTGCTGTCAAGTTACCTTTCTCACGGCATCTTGATTGTTTCCCTGTCCGTCTCAGTATCTGCTGTCAGAAGTTACCTTTCTGGCTCATCTTCAGTGTTTCCCCCGTCCGTCTCGAGTATCTGCTGTCAGAAGTTACCTTTCTATACGGCTCATCTTCAGTGTTTCCTCCGTCCGTCTCGAGTATCTGCTGTCAGAAGTTACCTTTCTACGGCTCATCTTCAGTGTTTCCCCTGTCCGTCTCGAGTATCTGCTGTCAGAAGTTACCTTTCTATCGGCTCATCTTCAGTGTTTCCCCCGTCCGTCTCGAGTATCTGCTGTCAGAAGTTACCTTTCTATACGGCTCATCTTCAGTGTTTCCCTGTCCGTCTCGAGTATCTGCTGTCAGAAGTTACCTTTCTACGGCTCATCTTCAGTGTTTCCCCTGTCCATCCTCGGAGTATCTGCTGTCTGGTGCCCTTCCCCCTCCAAGAACCTACCATTTGTTGTTTTTCACAGTAGACCATGGATTCCTCAGCTTATTGGGTCTACATTCTAATTTTATTCCCTGTGTATGGTGCGTCTAGTGTCTCGTCTGGGCGCTCGTGTTCATATATTAAAACTCTCCTAACATGCTGCACTGTGTTCACAACATTTATGGCTGGGGTTCTATGTTGAAGTTTGTAATTTTATTAATGCACCTAAATTTTCTTCCTGCAGGCAACACAGTTTAATTTTACCCATCGAGTGACCCGTACCTAATTAGCATCCACTACAGTTCACTTGCAAGTTACAGATCCCGGTGTAACTTGTACCACACACAAGTCACTTTTTCTGATTCTTATTATCCTCGCTGCTACAGTGGTGTAGGCCCCTATTGTTTACTGCACTGAATTTGTGAGCTCAATTATTACCCCCCCCCCCCCGGCTGCCCAAAGCCCACTGCGATCAGTCATTTCATTGCTCCATTCATGCCTGACCTTCAGTCCCCACCCTGTAGCAGAATCAACGCTTTGGCTACCGGCGTGATCATTTTCGAATATATTTTCATCTTGGGCATTATGTATTTCTGTTCACATGTATTGCATTGTTACAGTCATGCAGGCAAGCAGTTCTGTGTTGCAGCTGTGCGGTCTCCTAATTAGAATTTTTGCAAGAAAATATAGTTTGCTATTTTTCTGTGCAATCTTCCTAATCGTCTACTGTGAAGAAAACCTTGAAAATCTTTTGTTTGGTTTTGGGGGCAATCGCTGATCTTTTCTTTTTGTATCAATTACAGACCATCCATAGTCTGTGCATGCTGCAATGCACATGGGCAGTTTTAAATGTGGGTGTTTATGTGTTGACAAGTACGGCCAAACATGAGACACATGTATGTCCTGAGAGGAAAAAATTCTGTACAACATATTTAAATATTGAAGCCTTTCTTGTCGACACGCTTTAGACTCCAATTTGCATCCGGCTATCTTAGTAAAGAGCACTTGTGCAGTCCCTTTGCAATATGCTGCCGGCCTGATATAGGACTTTTTTTTTGCAGAGTGCTTTATTCTCGGGACTTTGTATATGCAGGGCTCATGACTGCCCTCTTAGAGCACATTTATGAAATCCTTATTTTTTGGGAGTGAGGTAAAGGACAGGAAACAAAGCGAGTGTCAATATTGCAGTAATTTTAAAGAGGACAGGAAATCATTTATATAGTACAGCCTCACGAGTAGAGTGAGGTCACTATTTATTAGTTTGTATATGAGTTTTTGTGTGCCTAGTTTTAGGTAGTTGTCTTTTTTATATTTTTAATATTGTCAACCAATTGAAAACAACAGTATGGCTGTTTGTGTACCAGTCAGTTTCATGTTTCCTGTATTGACATCTGCCGAGTATTCAAGCTAGCCAAATGGTGACATTACCATTCATCCGTTCCATGAGCTCACTCAGACTGAGATGACTGAAGCTGTATGAAACTGACCGCAACCAGAAAGTAATTTCATTACTTTATGTTGGTATGTTATCTTATCCTGTCAGTTGCATCATTTTTGCAGCCTATATAATTACTTGTGCCACTTCTTACACAAATATTTATGTACCTGATTAAATAGTTCTGTTTATAAATCATTTTAGTTAAATGTTTCATAAATTTATCCAGAAGAGACTTAGATTGCATTTATTTCATTTTTAGGTTTTCTGATGGTCATATCATTTCTTTCTGAAGTTGCTCTTTCTATACTAAGATGTGACTTTCTAAGTAATATCACCCTTGTTTATTTAAAAGATTGAGGATTCCTCTTTATTGCAGTTTGACTTGGTACACACACACACACACACTATCGTGAAACATAACGCTGCAAGAGACATTGGTGTCTCTCCTGACGTTCATTCAAAATGTCCACAGAAGGTCTGTCCTGCTTGAACAATCTCTGCCCCATCTCCCAGCTAGCTCTATGTGAATCCTCATGTGTTTGGACCATGGCGCTGTCTGATACAAAATTTCAGCTGCTTGTGGAGACGGAGAATGTTTGGTGAACAGACCGCAGTGTTATTATTTGTCACTTGTTTTTTCTCTAAGGCCCCCCCCCCCCCAAATCACCCAATCGTTTTTATCCATTCAACATTTTTTTTATAATTCTGAATGGCTAGATTCCCTTTCCCCTCCCCACCATTCCTTCTTGCATTACTGATTTTTTTTTTTAAATTTGTTCAAAATAAAATACTTGCAGTATTTATGTTGTGGAAAGAAAAGTTCTAACCACTAGTTCTGGATTTGGTCATGAGCTTGTTGAGCTGTGCTGCAGTGGTCATTGACCAGGTCCTACTGTGGGTGCACTGCGAGACAGTCTGCAGAGGGAGGATACTGGCAACCCCTAGCATCGGATCCCCATGGTGAGCTCAGGTACTTGCTACTCGGCCGTTGCTAGTGTTCTTTGCTGCGTACAAGGATATGAAATGCCTGTGTTGGTAAGATGGATAAAGTGCAAGTGTCTACGGCAGTGGGAGGAGGGAACATTTAGAAACAGTATGATATACCATCCCTCCTGAATGATGGCACTGGCACATGTCTTTCACCACTCTGATTCTTGAATTTGGTATGACAGTGGGAGGTTACCAGGGAAATGCCTAAAGCAAGGTGATGGAAGACAGAGTTCAATTTTAAAATGTAAAGTAAAAAATTGCACTAACTAACTCTTTTAGAATTACATGTGAATCGGGGGTGGGATCAGGATGGTTATCATTGCTTGATCTGGCAACTCTCTGCTGCTGATCAATCCTCTGTCCTTTCTCTCTCACATTCTGATCAGGTTCAAAAGCAAATGGCACTAGCATCGAAAAAGGCTTGCTTGAAAGCTTTATATATAAGTGTAACGGTACCATTGCTAGCCATTATATGTGTTCTCAGTTTACCCAGTGTAGCATTGTGTGTGCCAATTGTCCAAGCCATTCAGTGTGTGTGTGTGGTGGGGTGGTCACACTGGCACTGTTTTCCAGATAGTACATTTGAATGCAATTTGCATAGTGCTGAGATATTAACTTGTGATCACTCGCCCTGTAATATGGTGCCATACAACTCCCTGGAGGTCTTCCTGCATAACTACATTACTGCAAGTGGCATCCACCCATACGTAGTGGTCAGAAGAGGATATGTTTGGACACTGGACAGTGTGTGACAGACCTCAGGTTCTAGTTCTGAAGTGATTTGTTCAGGAGTTACAGGTGACTATACAGAAGACAGAGAAAAAAAAACACTATAGAATATATTTCTCCTGAATAACTGTGTTTTGCCAAGTATGATTCTGTTTGTCCCTGAAACTGACATTTGTTTAATCAAAATTTCTGGACCTTTCATGTTTTCATGCTTGGATGGGCGAGTCACTTGTTGGAACACCTTTTACAGAGAAACCTCCAGCTAGTGATCTACCCCACTGCTGTTCGCCTTTTTCCAATGTTTGTGCAACTTACTCTCCTTCATCATCTCTCTTCATGTGATGCTCGCTCCACCCTGAAGCACAACTTGGTGTTAGAGGATTATTATGTACTTGGTATGTGATTGTTCACACTTTTGAAATCGAAGGGCGATCCGATAGTTAGTGCTGACTATTTTCAACCCATTTGTATTCATCGTCTGACCCAGAGCTTGACCTAACAACTGCTTCATAATTCTATCCAACTTTCCCAACCCTGATCTGATATATTTATATATGCAAAGCACACATACGCAAAATCTGGATTGAATACGGTTGTAGCCAATCGCTATTAAATGAGTTTTAGTGCTAATTTTTTTTGCCATTTGACTATGTGACAACTTATGAATATTTTTTCACAGCTTTCAATATGTTAATTACATACTATATTTCTTTAAGTCCTGTTTTATTTTTATGCTTTTCATATTTGAGCCACAACGTATGTTAACCCTTACTATTGCTGAACCCCAGTGATAAGTCTGAACCGGTTGTTCCATTAATCAGTCACAATGTCGGAATACATATTCTGATCCTAAACTATTAATGTTTATGTTGTACTCATTCAATTTTTGCATAGTGTATAGAAATGTATTGGCTGATTCAGTAAAAAGTATTGCTTCAATCCCTACATATTCTTAGCAATTTTCTTATAAGTGTAAGTCCACCCCTCCACCACCACCAGCCCTCTCACATTATTGAACATGAAGACACAGACAGTGGCAGTACATACGCTGTTTTCTGTTGGAGTCTGCAAACTCAAACGATCCTCTTGACTTTACATTTTCTTTTGAATGCGATTATATGCTTATACCAATAGTAAATGAACTGTTTATTGTGTCGACCTGTATACTTTATATGATGTATCTGTAGTGTTTAATTTTTTTTACTACTTTCCATGCTGCCCTGGAGTAACCGCTTTGTTAGTAGTCACTGTCCATTCTATCATCTAAAAGAAATATGCTTCAGCACTGCATGGCAGCTATAAGGCACAACAAGGGCAATGTAAGGCATTGGTGTAGCGCCAAGTCATCTCTTCATATATTTATCAGGTGTGCTGATGTTAATAAAAATTGTGCACTGACAGTAATACTTCTTCAGTCACAGTCACGTCAAACCTCTGTGTCCGGTGACATATACAAAATAAAGTAAATGCATGCCAAATCATACTGAACAGTGCCAGCCTGATTTATCTGTCACCTGTTACAATATTTTGACTTTTTTTTTTAGGTTTGAAATTCTAATTGGTACATTTTTAGACTCACACTTGGATCAGATGTAGCTAGGATCCGGTTGTGCCAACCCTCCCCCCCCCAAAAAAAACATTTGAAATGAAAACACAATGTTAGAAGCGCACAAACAGAGAAACATTCGGGCTAACCCCTTCGCATTATAATGCGTGCTATGCGGTATAATTTATTATTCATGTTATATAATGTTATTATTCATGTTCTATCTATTTCCATTCTACATGGTATGTGGTGTGGTGGGGTGTGTGTGGGGGTATATTCGAACGTTTTGACATTGTGGCATTCACGATTCTTCTACCGCAATGTACATGTAACATTATAAGGTTCAGCCCTATATTTTCAGCAGGAAGGAAAGATATTATGGAATTCAAACTCTATTCACATATGTTGCATGGAATGGGATAGTTCCAGAGGGTGCCACCCTCCCGGCTGAATTATGATAGAACAAAACAAAATATTGAAACTTGAATTAGGACCAATGACAACTACACCAAACTTGTATTTTGGCATGAAGGTGTCAGCTGACAGAAAGAAGCATTTGGAGAAATTCTAGTCTCCTAATTTTGAAATGATGATACACCTTTCACACAGAGGCAACTTGTTTTTTGGTTGGCATTGCCAGCTTGATATTGTTTAGCAAAAGTGCGACTTATACTGGAAGAGATGGCACGGAATACTTAATCGGTAGGGTACAGGTCTGAGGTCACATCTCTCAAATGTAATCTTCAAACAGTAAGTGTACACTGACAAACAGAGCTACTTATCAGATTAGGCCTCACAGATGCTGCTCTGTGTAGCATTTTTATGTTTGCTTGCACGCATGTGCAAGAAACATAGTGCCATCATCCGCGTTTTCGAAGGTGTGTCAGCCCTCTTCCAATTCAGTCAGTGTGTTTGCAGGCGCGACCGCAGTTCTGCAATGCCTGCTGGAGCTGTCTATGACAGCTCCAAAATGCAGTGGCGTACAGTTGAAAGGGGGAGCTACGCTTCAGTGAGCAGCGATCGCTATCGCCTGCTCATCGCGCTCCCCTACACACACACATGCTGTGTGCTGCCTCCCACAGCACACACTGTATAGCCGGCGGGGTGCCCAATCCCCTGTCGGCTGTGCTCGCCCCGAAACACAGGTTCCATATGCCACGCTGGGTGCCCACCCCAGCGTGGCTACAGCATCATATAGCCGACGGGGTGCCCAACTCCGTCGGTCCACTGTCTCCCCCGGCAGGGTGCCACGCTGGGAGCCCACCCAGCGTGGCAACAGATGGTGGCCGACGGGGTTTAATCCCCGTCGGCCCACGCCTCTAACCAGCCGTCTTCTGCCACGCTGGAGCCCGCCCCAGCGGCAAACGCCCCGCCGTCATTAAAACAAACAAACCTGAAAATCAAAAACGGTCCCTTGCTGTGTCTGCCCCCAACCCACTGCGCATCCTGCCTCCCCACACCCCCCCTCACCCCATACTTACCTCCGGACTCCGGCACGACAATCTTCGGTGGACCGGGAACACGTCTGCACTCTTCAAAGCCGACCGCAAACTGAGGAAATGCCGGTAAGCTGTATAATGGGATAGATAGGTTTTTCCAACTTTTTGCATATCTCAGGCATTTTGGGCTCAAATTCAACATGAGGTTTTGGGGCCCCTCCTCACTCAATTATTGCACTGCCATGGTGACCGGGCCCGAAGGATTTCCGCAGTCACTGCGTTAATCACCTTTCGGGACTGAGTAACGAAACAACACTGCCACTGTTCATAAGGTGGGCTCTCAAAAAGCCTATGTTGAAATTTTGGTGGAAAAATTCCTAAAAATGACTGTTTTATGAGCATGCGTTGCGCAGTTCCTACGCACGCTCATAAGTTTGCGAATTTCGATATTTTCACTCCAGATTTTCAACATTGCCATTTTACCACACTTCCTTATGAGCAGTATAGCTGTCATTTTCACATCTTGCCCAAAACATGTTTCTCATGTATGCGCATGTGCGGCGAGTCGTAGAAATCAATGTATGGGACACATTAAGAAAATCACAGTGACACTGTTCATGAGCAGAGGTCTTAAAATGGCTATATTGAAAATTTGGTGACAAAAGTCCATAAAATGACTGTGTTACGAGTCAGCATTGCGCAGTTTCCACACACCCTCATAAGTTCATGACTTTGTAATATTTTCAGTCCAGATCTTCACCAGTTGCATTTTTCCACACTTCCTTATAAACAGTACAGCTGTCATTTTTCACAACATGGCCGAAATGTGTTTTCACACTTTCAGAGCAGGGAGATGCGTGTTCGCTGTGGGAAATCATTGTTCGGGACAGATAAAGAAAATCTCAGTGACACTGTTCATGATCGGAGCCCCAAAATGCCTGAGTTGACAATCTGCTGTAAAAATCCCACACTAATTACATTACGGTGCAGTGCTATAATAGCTTTATGCACGCCGCGGATTTCACCAGTTTTTTTTAATATTTTTACTGCAGATTTGCAACATTGCCATTTTTTCCACCTCCCCATGAACAGTACAGCTATCATTTTTCACATCCTGTTCGGAATGTGTTTTTGCACCTGTGGTGCTGAATGCCGTAGTCACTGTGCATAAGCAGCTTTCAGCTAACAAACTGATATTGCCACTGTTCATGAGGTGGGGGTCTCAAAAAAAACATGTTGAAAATTTGGAGTGAAAATACCAACAAATGCCTGAGCTGTTAGGGTTTCCATCCATAACGCCCCACCCTGTAGAGAATGACAGGCATCAGGGGTGTGACTTGGGATTCTTGCCTGTAATGCTCATACCATTCCACACCCTGCAGCCAGTGAGAGGCATCGAGGTATGCCTTGGACTCTTCAGCCCCAAAGTTCACCCCATTCTCCTATACCGCACCCATCTCACCATATTTCCTGATGGAATGGGGTGCGCATAAGGGCCAAAGACCCCAAGGCACACCGTGACACTTGTCAGTGTCTGTGGGTAGGGTGTGGGAATGGCGTGGCCGTTGTGCCTGACGACCCAAAGGCACACCCCAATGCCTGTCACTCTCTGCAGGGTGGTGGTGGGGTTGGCTTCAGTTTAATACTTCACTGCCATTCCTATTATGCAGCTCTGTAACTTCTGCACTACCAATGCCAATGCCAGCAAGTAAACATTCAGCATTGACAAATGCTTGTTTCATTCATTTTCTTTTAGGAATCAAACATGTAACGTAATTGGAGTACCTTGGCATACACTGGAGTAAACTGGATATTGAACTAGACATCATCTTTCAGTCTCTAACATCTTTCTTTCACTTTGTGCCACTTTCAGAATCCATCATTGTGTGTGTGTGTGTGTGTGTGGTGATGGTGGTGGGGTGTTTTAGCTTTGCCAACCCTAAAGTTTACCTCACCCTCCCCTCCTCCAAACAATGTTTCCCTCCCCCACCAACTCCTGGCTATGCTCTGAGATGGCCCCTCCCCCTATACCTATCTCAGTCTCTCTTGTACCCCTCCACATTTGTAACAGTCACCAGCTCCGTGGGGTCACTTGATTCTATACATTTTGTATTTGTCTTCTGAAGTTTGTCTTGTGTGTGGTATGTGGCTTTACAATGCATTAGCGCATTGTGTGTATTCCTGTTTTTTGCCCACCGATTCAGTTGATGTCCTATGTTCACTGTGTAGGAGTTGCTAAAAGTTGATCTTTTATGCACACAAGTACATTAAAAACTGTGTGAGTGCACGATGGTGACATTTTCCGGACTGAAAATATAGAAACACAGAAACATACTATAGAAGTTGACAGGAGAAAAGGAATGCAAGTCCCACCCAGTCTGCCCATTTATTTGTTTACCTTATAAATGTGCCAACGGCCTTTACTCTGTCAATGGCCTAGCTATTCATACTCATCTGTATTGCTCCCTTATGCCTATTCCACACCTGTTTGAAGCCCTGCACTGTATTCATAGCCACCACTTCTTGAGGTAGGCCGTTCCATGCAAGTGATGCAAGAATTTGTACTGTGATTCCTCAGCACAGTTTTTCAGTTTTCCTCCATGCTGGCCATACTCAAGTCCCTCTCTTACTGGGTCTTCACTTCTTCCACAGATCTAGTAGGTGTTGTCTGACCTGCTTGGCCATTTTTGCTATTAAACCTCTGGCATCTATTCTAGCACAATAAATGGTCTACTCCATCTGGGCCAGTGGTAAGACCTCTCCTGGATCTCTACCCCAGCCCTTACCAAATGCTCTTACCTGCAGGTATCAGTAATGATGGGAGTTTGGTATATCCAACTGTTCCTGGAGCGCCTTAAAGTTATGCATCCCCTCAGTCTCCCAAACACCGCTTTTTTTTCTACCCATTCCCTGAATCCAATGTCTTCCAAATGAGGTAGAAAGCCCGGGTTGTTAGCTACTGGCATCAGCAGAGTGTTATCTCCCTGTGCACCTCTCCTCGTTTTTGCTTCTTCCCATACCTCCAACACATATCACACCACCAAGTTTGGGCTGTTAACCTGCTCATAAGTACATTTACTTGCTGTTGTTACGTATACTGATAATTTCCCCAGACATCCCTCCTCCTCCATGTATAGCCAGCTGGCAGCCCCCCTGATTTACTCAGTCTTGGACATAACAGTGTTAGATGGCCACATGATCTCATGTCTGGGAATCCAAGCCCTCCCTGATCCACCCCACTTTTTAGCCTTTGCAGGCTCATTCTGGGGTGCTTTCCTTGCCAAATGAACAATACAACCCCCCTCCAGCTTGGTAATATCTGCTTTGGTGGGTCACACTGGCATCATTTGCACCACATACAGTAATCTGGGCAGTGTGTTTGTTCATCTTTAGCAGATTGTTGTGATTGAGCCATGATATCGTCAGGGCCCTGTATCACTCCAGTTCATTAAGAATCTTGGTAAATAGAGATCTGCAATACAAATTATACAAACTGACCAAATCTCTGACTCACTTGTGACTCTAGATACGTGAGGGACCCACCCACAAGTTTAAAGTCCCCAGGCGTCTCCTGCCCTTCCCCCTCTTGGCTCCCCTAGGCACATCATCATCATCTGATTTGTGTAACTTAATTTTGTAGCCAGAGAAGACTGCAAAATCCACGATGACCCACAGTAAAATTGGCATGGATAAGTCTGGTTCTGTGATGAACAGCAACAGGTCATTAGTGATGAACAGCAACAGGTCATTAGCGTACAATGTGATTTTCTGCTGCACCCGATTTCCCCACCACCCACTTGATTTCTCTAGTTTCCCTTATTTTGACAGCCAGTGGTTCCATGGCTAATGCAAATAGCAGGGGTGAGAGGGGCAGCTCTGCTGTGTGCCCCTATACAGCCAAAACAAAATTTGAAAGGTACCCATTTACCAGTACCCTGGCTCTGGGTCCTCAGAAGAGCATCTGCACCTTTCACACAAATGCATCTCCCAGTCTAAAGCATCCCAGGACCTTGAACAGGTATCCCCACTCGATCCAAGCAAAGGCCTTTTCTGTGTCCATGGACAGCACACGTGCCTGACCCAGATGCTGAGAGCCCCCAGTACACTACATTTAAGAGCCTGTGCATGTTATGATTAGATCATAGAATCTTGACAGCAGAAAAGGACTATACCAGCCTATCTAGTCTGCCCTTTTCCTCCTACACCTCCCCCTCCCTGCCAGCCCCCGCCCTCCCCTCGATACTCAGCCCCATATGCTCGTCCCATGCCCTCTTGCATTCTTCCACCAATTTAGCCCCCACCACTCCATCTGGTAGTCTGTTCCAGGGCTCCACCACCCTCTTCATGAAGAAATGCCCTCTCACATTGCCTCTGTATCTTTTTCCTTGCAGTCTGAGGCTGTGCCCTCTAGTTCTGATCCCCTCCTTCCTCTTAAGTAAACCCTCTTCTCCCACTTTATTGAGCCCCTTTACATATTTAAAACTTTCAATCATGTCTCCCCTTTCCCTCATCTCCAGCGTGTGCAGATCCAGCTCCTTACAACTCTGCTCATAAGACTTTCCCTACATACCCTACACCATCTTGGTTGCCCTCCTCTGAACCCTCTCCAACGCATCTATATCCTTGCGGAGATGTGGTCTCCAGAACTGAACCCCATACTTCAGGTGCGGCCTCACCATGGCTTTGTAAAAGGGCATTACTACCTCCCTCTTTCTGCTAGTTATGAGCCTGCCTATGCATGCCAATATTCCACTGACCTTCCCCGCTGCCCTACTACACTAGATTTCTACCTTAAGGTTTGAGGAGACTATGATCCCCAAATCCCTATCCTGTTCTTTTATTTTAATTTTCTCCCCACCTATGGTGTACCCTGCTCTTCTGTTCCTACTCCCCAAGTGTATCACAGCGCTCTTCTTGGCATTAGATTTCAGCTCCCATGTCCCAGACCATTTTTCAAGTGTTTCTAAGTTCTCCCTCAAGCCCTCCACCCCCCCCCACCCCGGGGGTGTCCACCCTATTGCATATTTTTGTATCATCAGCAAATAGGCACACCCTGCACCATTTTGGTTGCCCTCCTCTGATATAATTACTCCCAGGTCTCTTTCCATTTTTACTGTTGTCAATATCTCACCCCCCATTGTGTACGCTTCCCCTGGGTTTTTGTTTCCCATGTGCATTACCTTGCACTTCTTTGCATTGAATCTGAGCTGCCATACATTTGACCATTCCTCCAACCTTGCCAAGTCCCTTCTCATCCTTTCCACTCCATCTTGTGTATCACCTTCATTTTATCCTTTCCACTCCATCTTGTGTATCAAACAGGATTGATACACAGGATGGAGTGGAAAGGATGAGAAGGGACTTGGAAGGTTGGAGGAATGGTCAAATGGTGGCAGCTCAGATTCAGTGCAAAGAAGTGCAAGGTAATGCACATGGAAACAAAACCCAGGGGAAGCGTACACAACGGGGGGTGAGATATTGACAATAGTAAAAATGGAAAGAGACCTGGGGGTAATTATATCAGATGACCTAAAGGTGGGCAAGCAATGTGAGAAGGCAGTAAGGAAGGCTGGGGGGATACTGGGATGCACAGGAAGAGGTATCACCAGTAGAAAACAGGAAGTTGTTATCCCTCTGTACAGACAGTTGGTGAGACTCCATCTGGAGTACTGTGTGCAGTTCTGGGAGACCCCATCTTCACAAAGACATAGACAGAATGGAGGCTGTCCAGAGGAGGGTAACCAAATGGTGCAGGGTCTGCACCAGAAAACATACAAGAAAGACTAAAGGAGCTTAATATGTATACCCTTGAGGGAAAGAAGGGAGGGGGACATGATAGAAAATTTCAAGTACCTCAAGGAATCAACAAAGTCCAAGAGGGTAGCATCTTTCAGAAAAAGAGATGTGCAAGAACAAGGGGCACAATTTGAAGATAGAGGGGACGGCTCAGAGGTAATGTGAGGAAGTATTTTTTCACAGAGAGGGTTGTGGATGCATGGAACACCTCCTGAGGAGGTCGTGGAGTCAAGAACAGTGGGAATTCAAGAATGCATGGGACAGACATAAGGCAGTCCTAGTGAGGGGTAGGAGGAAGTAAGCTGTTGGTTAACTAGGATCTGCAGCTTACCTGTTAGGTAGGAAAATGGGCAGACTAGGTGGGCCAAGTGGTCCTTATCTGCCGTCAAATTCTATGTTTCTATGTTTCACTCTACCCCTCAAACCCTCAGCAACATCACTGATGTAGATGTTGAAGAGAAGCAGATCCAAAACTGACCCCGTGGCACTCCACTCTTTACCCTCGCTGTTCCAGAGTGCACCCCATATAGCACCACACTCAGAGTTCTTCCTGACAGCCAGGCCTCCACCCAGCTTGTTATTTTCCCACCCAACCCCAGGCTTTCCATCTTGCTCACCAGCCTCCTACAGGGGACAGTGTAACAGGCCTTACTGAAGTTCAGATAGGCCACATCCACCGCCCCCCTCGGTCAATCACTTGAGTCATCCAAACAAAGAACTGAATTAGGTTTGTCTGGCAAGACTTCCACTTCATGAAGCCATGCTGTCTGCTGTCCTGCAAGCCACTCTCCTCTAGGTAATCCACCACCCTCTCCTTGATTAATGCGTCCATTACCTTCCTCACCACTGACGTGAGGCTGACAGGTCGGTAGTTCCCCTTCACCCCCTTACTACCTCCCTTGTGTAAAGGCACTACGTCTGCCCTCCTCCAGTCCTCTGGCACTCTCCCCATATCTAGGGACAAGTTGAAGAGCATTGTCCCAGAATACATAAGGGTGCAGCTAACTCCTCCCAATTCCCTGATCACCCTGGGGTGTAACCCATCAGGCCCCATTACCTTGTCCACTCTGAATCTATCTAGCTCTGCCATAACCCTATACACTGTGAATGGGCTCAGACTCACCCATTTTCCCACCTTCCCATTCAACTTCAGCTCAGGTCCTCTACCATACTTCTCCTCCGTGAATACTGAGCTAAAGTACTTAATTAATAACTCTGCTTTTTCACAGTCCCTTTCCAATTGTATTTCTCCTTCCCCCCCTCAGCCTAGTAATCCCCTGCCTTGCCCTTCTCTTCTCCCTCACATATTTGAAAAAGGTTTCATCTTCCCTTTTGTCCTTTTTTGTTATGTTCGCCTCAGTATCTGCTTTTGCCCTTCTGATCTTTTTCCCTGCCATATACTCTTCCTTATCTTCCTCGCTGAGTGTCCTCTTAAGTTTTCTGAAAGTCCTCCTCCTTTCCCTGACTGCCCCCACAACCTCTTTTGTAAACCAAGGCGGTCTCCTTCCCCTTTTGCTCTTCCTATCCTTTTTTATGCACATTTCTGCAGCTTTCAGTATCCTTCCCTTCCTTGATAGCTTGCCATAACTCCTCCACTGCCCCTATATTCTCTGTACCCTCCATTGTCTCCCTTATTATCATTCTCATCTTGTCAAAGTCTGTGCATCTGAAGTCCATGACTGCAGTACTGGTTTTACTTGTCTCCCTCCCTGCCCTGACCCTGACATTGCCGTGCTGTGGTCGCTGTTGCCCAAGGCTTCTTCCACCTGCACCTCCTCCACACTCTCCCCATTTGTCAGGACCACATCCAGCAGGTAGCTGCCCCTTGTCAGCTCCTTGACTAGCTGTTGAAGGAATACCCCCCTGAAGCACAGCTAGTATCTCCCTGCTCCTTGACAATGCTGCATCCGGGATTTCCCAGTCTATATCTGGGAGGTTTAGGTCCCCTACCAGCAGCAGCTCACCTTTTGGGGCCAGCCTTATGACTGCCTGAATTAACTGTTGGTGTGTTGGTACCCCTTGGTAGGTGGCCTGTATACTCCACCCCCAGTCGCAAGGATTCTCCCGTTCTCCTGCCTAGTGTTATGCACAGTAGCTCAGTCTCCCTGTCCTCTTGTCCTTCAGTTACACTTATGCCTTCCCTGATGTATAAAGCAACTCCTCCCTCCTTCTTACCCTCCCTATCTCTTCTGAACAGTCTGTAACCTGGGATAGTCGTTTCCCAGGTGTGCAGCTCTGTCCACCAGGTCTCACTTATAGCTACTATATCTAGTCCTCTGACCCCCATGATGGCCTCCAAGTCCACCATCTTATTTGCCAAGCCGCTGATGTTGGCTGCTAAGCCCTACCAAGTTCCCTCTCCATCCCCCCCCATCTCTATTCTCCCTCATGCCCAGTATTTTAGCACTATCCTGAGGGGAGGCTGGTAGCCCCCCCATTTCCCCCTGCCTTGTGGTGTGGATCCCCCCCAATCTAGTTTAAATTGTAGGTTTCTTCTATGAACTCTCCTAATTTGCTTTTTAGCACGGCCACACCCTCTCTATTTAGGTGCAGTCTGTCTGGAGCAAATAGGCTCTCATCCCCCCATGTGGATCCCCGGCCCTTACTAACCCATACCCCATTTGCTTGCACCACCCAAACAACCACTCACTGAACTCCTTAATCCTCAGCCTCCTGTCAGTACTTGCCTTTGGTACTGGCAACACCTCGGAGAAAGCCATTGACTTGAACCCCCGACTGCTGCAGTATCTAGCAAGTGTTCTAAATCTTGCCTGCACCTCCAACAGGCTTTTTCCTGCCAGGTCATTTGTTCCCAGGTGGAACATCGAGTGTGTTTTCTCATCCTGCTGCCTCCCTCTTGAGGGGATAAAGTGAATGACCTCTGCCGCCGTCATGCCTGGCAGACACCCAACCCATATTGTGCTATTCTTGCCACCCGGCCCCCATCTAATTCCTTTTATTATAGAGTCCCCAACAAGCAGGACCCTGTTCTTCATCACCTTCTGTTTGCATTTCCCTTCTATCCTTCTCCCAACCCCTTCTATTTGATTTTCCACCCTATTCTTACTATCCCCTTTACCCATTTCATCTCCCATTGTACTGCCTTCCCCCTGCGCTCCTCTAGCTCCATGCTCCCCACAGGCATTTACTGCTAGGCTGCCCACCTCTGACCCACCATCTGCAAGCTTTTTCCTGCCCTTTAATTTGCCCCTAGCCGTGCCTTGCTTGAATTCCCCAGAGAACTTTCCCCTGCCCCAGCCCCGTCTAGCCCTAGCAGTTTTGAACCTGGGCTTCCTGTCTCCCCTTTTGGTTTGACCTTCTGGGTGTTTCACCCAGCGCCCCATCCCTATGTTTTCTGCCCTCCTTGCTCCTTCCCAAAATGGCGTCCCATTTTCCAATTTTCCTTCATCTTCCTTTGTGCTTGCTTCTCCTATGTCCCCTGGATACTCCTTAACTCCACTTTCCTGATTTTCTCCCTCATTTAGTGCCCCTAGTGGAGCATATCTGTTTTTCTGCTCCAAGCCCACTGCCTGCATCCACCTTGCTGAGGCTTCACCCCTTGCTTCCTCCTCCCTTGCCCGCTGTGCGGGCTTTGGACCTTTATACGTAACCTCCTGCCATTTCCTCTGGTTTCCCTTGCCACCTCTATCTGGGATTCCTGTAGCCCCACTAGAGCCATCCTCTACCCCTTCTACCCTTCTGCCATATTCCCTTGTTTTCCTCCACCCCCATGGCATCCTCCCCTGCCTATTTCTGTATTTGCTCCTTGTCCCCTTATAGCTCCCTTTTTAACCATTCCTTGTCCCCAACAGCTCCCCTTCTAATCTCTATTTCTCTCTCAGTGGAGCCCCTCCTGTCCTCCATTATACTCCTCTCCCTTTCTCAGTTTAGCGTCCATCTCACCTCCTCCCTCAGCTGCGCAAGCTGCCTACATACTATGTAACCCCCCACTTTCCAAACTATATCCAGTACCATGGTTGACACACAACCAGTGCACCCCACTGATAGATAAATGGCCCTGGACAAACCTAGTTTGATCCGGATGCACTACCTTGTGGAGTTACCTGCTCGAGCTGTCTGGCTATAAACTTGGTTATAATTCTGAGATCACAGTTTAAGAGTGAGATGGGGTGGTATGAAGAGCACTTTTGGAGGTTTTATTTTAATACTTTAACGCTTGTCTACAAATCATTGCTACGAGTCATGGTGTTGTTTACCTGCTTGATCGTCAGTTTGCTCTCGCACCTGTAAGCTGTATACGTACTCTGATATTTGTTGTAATTTTTCTTTCTGTACACCCCCCCAACCGCACTGGGAAATGAGCCTCGGCTCAGGGTGCGTCTCCCAGGTAACAATTTTTAAATAAAAGATTGTGTATCAGGCTAGTAAAAATGTACTTTTGCTAGCCCTTCTGGCTCATACCGGAAGTAGCATTTCAATATACCAGTTTGGTACTGTAGGTGGGTTGTATGTGAGGGCCCATGAGATGTCCCCAAAGACCAATCCTACTTCATTTCAATCCCTGAAAACTTCTGACCATTACAAAACCCCATTTATCCAAGCACAAAGGAATGCATAGATGCTTTGGAAAGCAACCTTCCTATATATTTATTGAAATTCTGGAGAATACCTTTGAGCACAAGTGCTCTTTTACAAAGGCTCCACATCAGCGACAAGCTAGTCCAGCAGTTACAGTACTGGAGTGTGAAGGAGGGGAATCCAGTTAGTCTTCTATCACAGTCTCTGCATCACTGTGAACTTATCACCTACAGTATATAGGGCTGCTTTTGTTTCTTTAGTAGTAGGACTTCTAAAAACTGCAGCAGGTCTCTTGAAGACAACTGTGAAGAAGAAGCTCTGATCTCAGCTGAGCTACCCTGAGCAAGTTACCTGTAAAATAATTTTAAAGTGCCACACTGAAAGAGTAAGAAGGTACTAAAATAAAAGGGTAACAACTATTACAATTATGTTTAAATTTAGTGTTTTCTAACTTTTTACCTTCTCCTATGATTTATTGGCCTAGTAAATATTTCAGACAATGCGGCACTTATTTCACTGTGCCTTTCAAAAATAGTCTTGACTGTCCCCAACTGAACTTACAATTGCTGTTTTTGACATCACCGTGTGTTGTTATGGTGGGCATGTGATGTAATAAGCAAAGGCACCAAGAGATCAGTTGGGGACAGTCTTTTTTTTTTTTAAACAGACTTCCTAAATAAACTACCACGACGTGTTATAAAACCCGAAAAGGAAGAATGAAAATTAAAAAAAACGTATTTTCTGGATTGTACTGTAATAGCTGAAATGCCACGTTTGTAGTTCATGCTGAACTACAGTTGTTAAAAAGCAGGAAACACAATGAGGTTTCCTAATCATTGGATGGTGTGGTTTTCAACTGTACTTCTTGAGGGAATCCTTGTAGACACTGCCCCCTGCTGATGAGAATTAGAAACCACAACAAAACAGACTTCTATTGGTCAACCTCATTTGTAGTTCAAGCCGTTTAAAACTGGGACGAGACTATTTCAAAAAAAGAACTGCTGAAACAAAAAATACCAAGTCTCCAATGAAACACCCATCTCTAATTTGAAAACGTTTGTGTTGTGGCTAATGAGTCCCGTGCTCCCTCACCCCAATCTTTACATGCTAATGCCTTTGGTCTGAAACAGACTTCTGGCAGGGCTACAAGGAAATAAATGCTACACAGAAGCATTCTTTTGTTTGTCCTCAAGTGTTGTCACCATGCACTCTGCGATAGGAAATGTCTTCCTGAGAGCAGAGCTGCTGCCCTAAAGCGTGAGGCCACCTAACCAGCACTCTCTCCCAGTAGTTATAATGAAGTGAAAGTCTAGGGTTCCACCCCAAATGCTGCATTTATGAGCTACGGGAGTTTTCTTCCTGTTGCACTGGGGACTGGGGCTCTTTAAACCAATGCACCATTAAATCTTGCAGAGTACAGTTCACGTGACACTTCTCTCTCTCCAAGCGAGTGTAAGTGTTCTTTCCAGTACCCTTTTATGCTTCGAGGTCAGACTGTAATGCACTGCACTGCTGCTCATAACCATTTCAAAACCTACTCGTGATATCTAATTTATAAAACAAAAGGGTCATTTACAGACCTTTTGCAGCTCAGCACTTGGTAAGTTAAATACCCTCTTGTGACTTCCCTTCACTGCACACTCCTGATATGTTTTAGCTGTTTTATTCTTCATTAAACAAATTTTTTTTGGTCAGTCAGTCTGCATTTTAATGCCACCTTCAGTGTTTACAGGTGTGCCCTCTCCCCCCCCCCCCCCGGTTTTGGGACATTTTATGGTGTTAATTCTACCAATCACTGAGTTGTGCAGACCAGTGGAACTGAATTCCCCCAGAGAGAGAAAATAGTCACTGACGAGGTAGAATATGTGGCAGTAGAAAAGTAGTAAAAATTAATTTCACAAAATAGAGAGAAATGAAGAAACAAGGATATTTAAAGGCACAGATACATTTAACATGGTTGGTTTCCAATCACCTTTACGGTCATCCATTATAAAAACAGAGGGAAGCTAACAATATCCAAAGCCGATAAATAAACCTCCCAAACACAGGGCATGTTTTACGCACCCTCAGAGACTTGGACAGCTCTTAAAATAGCAGTGGAGAGGAGACCTTATCTAACCTGGGTTCTGCCTTGGATGTGGAGAAGTCACAGATCTCCTGACGCAGAGCTCCACTCCTGAGAGACTCAAGCCTGGCTTCCCTTCAGTATCAACATCTAGCCCAGTATTTCCTGCATCTTCTCAACTTGATGGCATCGACCCCCTTGTCATACATGGGCCCAACTATGAATACACTATTTACAGTGGAAACTGAAAGCACAGTATTCTCTGGAGTTGGTGCCTCCTGTTCCATCAGACTGTAGTAACCCAGACCAACTGATCTCCTGGGGATGGTTCTAGAGCACCTTTCAAACTTTCCCATCATCCAGTCTTCCACCCCATGGACCAGTGCTTTTAAATTAATCGGTTTCTGATTTGATGCCAGAGGTGTTGCCTGTTACCCATAGTCTGCTCTGTCAGGAATGTTTTTGACTTTTTATGGTAATTGTCCTCAACCAGGCTCTGTGGCACCTCCTTCAAGGTGCATTTGGTCACCATCTTGATACGTTACACCTCCCTAACATTGGAGCTACTAGTCAGTCCCTTCTTTAAACCCTGACCATGTGTTCTTTCCTCTTCTCAAGCCTCCTGTAGAGTAGGACCTGGTCCTCACCAAACTTGTGGAGAAGTCCTTCGAGGCTGTGATGTCTTGTAACCTATGTTTCTTGTCCCGTGACATGGTTTTCCTAGTGGACATGAGTCAGAGAGCTGCAAGACCTCTCTGTTGACCCAATATATTTGATTTTCCATAAGGATAAGGTTGTGCTTTGCACTAAAAATACATTTTTGCCCAAAGTGGTTTCTGAGTTTTACCTGAATCAACTCTTTCAGCTGCCAGTGTTCTTTCCCAAATCTCATGATATCCAAGTGAGGAGAAGCTGCATAGACTGAAAGTCAGTCATGCTGTTCTGATCTATGGTCAGAGAATGGAGGATTTTAGCGGGACCACAGCACAGTTGTTTGGGACGTGCACTGAATTGTCCCAAGGCCATTCTGCTTTCAAGCACTAATGGATTGCTTACTGTACTGAACTTTGTTACAGGTCGGCCTCCCATATGCCATTCAAGGGTATCGGAGCCCACTTAACCAAGCCCATGGCTGTAGGCTGCTAGGGTATCTATCGGCATGATTTGCAGGGCTGGCAGCTGGGCTTTTGCACATACTTTCATGACCCATTATAGCCTGTTTGCACACACTTACATTGCAGGATTGCAGGGACACTGCCTTTGGGTCCTCCATCCTGAAGTCCCTTTTCAACTGCGATGAGGGCTGTGGCCCACTCCAACCTTGGTTCTGCTAGTCATCTGCATAAGTGGAACCAGTTTAAAAAGTGCCTGTTCCAACAGAGATTACCAGGACTCCATCCAAACTTTGAAGTAGAAGATCCATTGATTGGTAGTAGTGCAAAAATACATCCACAGAACTGAAACAGCACATAGTATTGCGGCAAAGCCGCTAAGAACTAACGTTTCACTGGGCCATTACCAAGCCTCCTCAGAGTAATCTAAGAGTACTGTGAACAGTGCCCCACATTTATAGTGATAGTAAGTGCAATTAAAATCCTCTCCACCAATCAATGATCTCCACATCATGGAGATGTGTGCTGTCCTAATTTTAAAAAAGTTGTTTATATAGACACATAAAAACAATCTTGGAAAAACCCCAACGTTTGAAAGCTAGTGCAAAGTCTTACTAGATGCAATATTACTGTTAAAGTTTTAGGTTTTAAACTATTACATCTGTGTAAACTTCACTAGTAATAGTTTAAAACTAAAAATGTTGGGCACTGTTAACAATACAGACAAAAAGAAGTATTGTGACATATTCTCAGAAGTACTGAAAAAACAACTTTGTATCAGTACCTGTAATGAAGGAGGACCGGGTGGGTGGAGGAGATGAGGAAAGAACGAAAAACAGAACAAAAAGGGAAGGGATGGGAGGAGGAAACAAAAAAGATCATTCTCCTTCCCCCATCCTCATTCATTACAGGTACTGATATTAAATTGTTTTGTCAGAACTTACGAGAATATGTTACAGTACTTCTTTTTATCTGTTTGGGTTCTGACATATACCTGTATTTGAATTCCATATGTGGTTTTGTCTACATTTTTTATATTGAATGTGTGCAGTTGATATGTATTTACCTATTATTACTGATTACTTTTTGCACTGTGGTGTTGAATGGTATTTAATTCTGATAATTTATTATTTAAATTTCACATTGGATAATGGTTTTCAGGGGTATCCGTTCACAAGGAAGCACCTATATAATATGAGCTGTCTGGTGGTGCTGTCAGTCTTGAAAAAGCGCGGGAGGTGCGAAAACGTTTGCTCGTGGGGGGGTGTCACTAGTTCATTGCTGTTTTACTAAATAAATAAGTTTTTCATCCTCCCAATGCAGCTGCAGTGTCTGCTTTTGCTGTCTGGGACTGAGTAGCTGAGCTTCTTTTTGTGACTACATCTTATTTGTAAGACAAACTTACCTGTAACTAATATTTCACTACTGGTAGTGTTTCTACAGTCACATGATCCACCCGATCTCCCCTTGCTACTAGGCCTCCCTTAGTGTAGGTACCGTGGTGCCTTCCTAACTTTTCCTGCTGTTTGTCGATCAAGATCTAGAAATGGAGGTGAAAGAGTTTAGGGCCTCCTACGCAGAGCTGTGGCAAGTGTATGGACAGAAGGAGACGTGGCTTGCTAAAGCTGTTCCATCAGCACAGCAGTAGAACTATTGCTCACGACACTGGTGACACGAGTTCAGAAATGAGTTCAGGGCATCAGAAGGCCGACCAGGGAGGGACTGCAGCGCTCAGTGTCTGCCTGGCCCCCTAGTGCTATGCTGGCGGGAAGGCACCCGGGACTGGCTAGAACTGGCAGGAGGGGCAGGCAGATGACAACATGTGTAGTTCACGGGAGTATGCGCCACACGTCATGCCATCACTGTACACCACGCTCCTCGGGGGGGGGGCAGAAATACTCACTGGTGGCATGATGGTGCTCAGACCCTTGCAGGCTCTGCACCCTAATAGCTGGATTCACTGGTTCATCTACTGGATCTGGTTCATGGCAGAGGGTTGACCCAGATGGGGGGGGCAAGTCCTGGGGGTACTGGCCAACAGCAAGTCCCAGTGGACATCGGGGTGACAGAGCTGAGGGGTCCGAGCAGAAGGAGGCTGACTGGTGCAGTGAGAGTGTGGAGGATTTGTGGGATAACAGATGGACCAGACACCGAACGTCAAGTTCAGCACACACTCTCTGTATGATGTTTATTGAAAATGCAGAAGATAACCTTCAGCAATGGCAAATCCCTTCTTCAGTACATCTGTTTGTAGCAACAGACTCTGCAAGTCTTTCCTCCACACTTAGCCAGCACCTACTGACTCCCTGATCTCTGCTCTAACTTATTAATTGAGATTTAGCCTCCACTATGTAGGCTGTGTTTGCTTTGGTGGTGGTGGCTCAACTATTAAATAACAAGTTACAGACAAAGAACCTGAGTGCAGAAGTACTGAAACAATGGTTACCCCAAAGGGCACAGACAATAATCCAAGTTTTAAACAAACACGACAAAACATATACTCCCATAATGCAAAGTATCATGGAATATATGCAAATCACCGTGAAATTTCCGACTTGTTCAGTTTACAGCAATTTACATGCATTTTAAATAGCACAACTAACTTATCATACAGTCCCGTAGTAACTTTTTACCTTTATCAAAAACACCTAGTGCCATGGTATGTTCAACATTTACAGGTTTTATACACATAAGGTATATACATTAAAGTATTTTATGACATAGTGCCAATGCATACTAAATCCAACAACAAGGAACACAGCCTGTTTTATATCATCTCGGAGGTCACAGCAATAACCTCCCTGTACGAGGACTTGAGAGGGAAAAGGAAAATTAAAGAGGACACTACAGCATAGTCAAGAAAGAGAAGGGGATGCCCATAGGTGGCCAACCTTACGGACTAGACATTGTAAAGAATAGATTAGGCTAGGAAACAGAAGAACTGTTGCAACAGATTTAAGGAAAGTTTGGTCCTCAAGAGTGGCAGGAGCTACCTGTCACAGAGAAATAAAAAAAAAATTGGTTTGTATGGTTCTATATAGGAACCTGCAGGTTAGCAGTACATTTCTGCATTCATTATAGCTACCAGCATTACCTGCTGGGCAGCCAGGCCTTTACAGATGTTTTTAAAATGAAAGTGTTATAGACTTGCTTGAAACTTGCTCAGGAAGCGGCTTGATGAACAGCAATCTGAATTGTGATAGTCTAGCTTAGTTTGTGGTTTGAAGATTTTCAATACACTATATTGCCCACTGATAAGTGTGCTGCTGCATCATGTTTGAAGGGGGGCTACCTGCTCTAGTTCAGACTGTCACAGCCGCTGGATGAACAGATATTGGAGAAAACAGGGAATGGGTAATTTTTCACAGTGTAAATTCTGTTTTCCAGAGTATCCTATATCCTACCATCAACTGCCCTCTCTCCCTTTATTACCAATATCTTATAAAATATTTACAGTGTTTCTATTAGTGGTATTTGTTTTCTGTGTAGTGATTGGGTTTGAGGAGTTTTCAGTGTATTACTGCTTGCTTAAAGAGCTACTGTAGTAGGGCTAGAAACAGCAGATAGAAAATGTTATTAATTTTAAAGTAGCCACTGTTTGAGTATTTTTTTTTCCATTTGCTCATTAGACTGTTTACTGCCTGATTGTACTAGGTGTGATGTAAAGAGAAGTCCTTTTTCTGGTAGCTGATGTACTAGTTGTGTTCAGCTTCAGACCTGATCATCATTGCACTCACTGTGACATCACAAGTGTCAAGTGACTGATCTGGCAGCAAGTAATTTGATCTTTTATGTATATTGTGATGTCACAGCAATAAAGTAACAATGCTGATGAGGTATGAAGGATGAAAATCTAATAAGCAAAATAAAAAAAACACTTCAGATATAAAAAGTAACATTTGACTACTTTTAAAAAATAATTTCTGGCAGTGAGCTAGTTCTTTAAACTGCTTGTTTTAATAAACGAGGAAAGCTGTTTCCTGTATCGGAGAAGTTGTGGTTTACCGTGGATAGACTTGGTCCGATTGCTGCTATGGCAGTAAGCAACTGATGATTTGGGCGGGAAAAGCAGGGCATAACCAGGGAGAGTCCCCTACCTTTTGGTCAGTTAGTTAGGGTATGCCTCCAGTTTTTTTATTTATTTGTTAACCAGGTTGGCGCACAGAGCCAAAGACCCTTTTTCAGGTGCGACCTGGAGCTGTAACAGGCAGCTAATAAAGATGAGATACAAAGCAATTACAGCAGTGTAAGTTTCACTTGCAATCTGCAGGTACAACTATATAAAAAGAAAATGCACTTTTCAATGTAAGCATTAAAATCAAGGTGACTATGAAAAATTCCCATACTGTTATAGCTGCTAGATAAAAGGATATGGGCTACTTCAGAAAACAGAATTTACAAGATAAGAAAGTACCCTTTCTCTTTTTTCAGGGGATCATTTAGGTGTTAAATACTGCAAAACGTGTTAAATATGGTGATACTGCACTACTCTATATGTACAGTAGTATGTCAGGAATGCATATTCATGTTCTCATGTTTTGTTTTTCACAAGCAAGTATTTGGGTTTATTTCAGTATAATTTATGCACTCAGTGCAGCATGTGTATATCAAACAGAAGTTGGATCTACCCACAGTGGGGCTCGTCTTGCTGCGGAATAGGCCCCTTGGGCCGCCGTAGACATGGGATGGCACATGACAAGCAGTGTGCAGCCACTGTCAAGAGGGTTGGTGGAATGCAGGGATGCATCAAGGGTGGGGATAGTAAACAGCAGGCATGGGTCACAGTCCTGAAACTGTATAAGGCTCTGATCAGTCCCCTGCTGGAGTAATGTGTATAGTTCTGGGCTCCTCAATACAAAAATGGCATTAAAGTATTATATAGGTACCATTATATAGGTACAACATAGGGCTACTAAAATTATCGGGGATAAGGGGTGGATTGTGAGGAAAGGCTGGAGGCCCTTAACATGTTCACACTGGAATAAAGGTAGGCTGAGAGGGGACATGGTCCAGTCTTCTACATATTGCATAAATTCAAGTGTATTAACAAGATCAAATAGTCAAAAGATGCTTGGTCTGGTATCCTCCAGCAAGACACCAGGAGACACCCTGAAATTCAGGGGTGATAAAGTCAACAATACTTCCTCCAGAGCATGGTGAACCTATGGAGCAGCCTACCAGCAGAGATGATGGACATGAAAACAGTAAAGGCTTTCAAGGTAACACTGGACTAATTTCTGCTTACCTAGGGAATCCCAAGTTATCCAGAGTAATACAGTAGCTAAGGAACCCATTCCACCAGGTGTGGCAAAAAACCCACACCTCATGCTGCTGGCTTACCTCATTGGGACTCTAGTGATCCTCTTACTGTCATTTTATTTGCAGGCATTTAGGAAGGAAAGGGATTGCAATTTACTTCAAGGAGCCAGCTGCCTGATCCCTTCCTGGTTTGATGCACCTGCCCCATAAAAGTGAATTGGAGGAATTTTTAATGTCCTTTTGTAATATTTGAGTGGCCTATTTGGATCAAAACAGTCTTGCCTGTTAACTAACAAGACTCTTTAGTAGTGTGGTGGCTTTAATTTGACCAGCATTTCTAACAGTTTCAAAACGTAGTTTAAAAAGATATCTCTATTCTATTTACTTACGAAGCACTCCAAACTATTCCATCTCAAAACACTGCAACCCAGTGGAATTGCTTGTGAACTGTTAATAGATATATCTGAAGTACTTTTACTGTTGTAATGAGTGGAAGAAGGTGAAGCAATTTAAATGCCAGTCAGAAAGAAGAACAGTAATATGTAGGATCCATAAATAATACAAGAAGGCTTAAACTTATAAGTTTGAGTGGTTTCTGTAAACAAGCATACAGTCAAAAGCCTTAAACACGGCACAGAGCATCATGGGTATGCAAATCTGTGTTTGTTGTAGGGGTAAGCTGACTGGAAAATGTTTCAACTGGTACTACATTCTGCTTGCCATCTCACTACTTGGACCTTGCCAGTCAACTTGCAGATGCTGAAAGTATCAATCTTTAAAAATCTACATGAGAGCGTTTGACTGCATAAGAGGATACAAGCATAGCTTGCCACCTGATTACAGCAATAGGACTACTGGAGTCCCAATGAGGTAAGCTGGCACTATGTTTTTTTCCTTTCTGTGTGAAACAGAGAGGGGGATATGATAGACCTAGAGTCCCTTACGACTTTAAAGTACTATTTTTTTTTGTAGACTCGGTTTCTGCCAGACCCTGAGGAACTTTCTCCAGCGACCTCTTCTGCCCAGGCTCTACCTCCCTGTCTGAAGCTCACTTAGTCCAGGCTGACCCCAGTCCAGCAAATCCCCGGGCTCCAAGTCCCTCGAGGTGGGACCGCCTTATGCCCTGGCGCTCTATCTATCATCTAATGTGCCAGGCTGGAGTTGGGGAGGCACCTGGAGAGCGAGCCCAACGGCGGGAGTGTGGCCAGGACAGGAGGCGCCTTTGCCTATCCCTGTGCGGACGTGCAGTGATGCCTGCACAGAGGAGTGTTGGTATCCGCCGTGCTCCTCCCCTACGCACACCAGTTACAAGTAGTACCCCCGGTCTCCACCGGGGGTCTCTACTGCACTGGGGAACCCCTGAATCCCTCCCAGGGAGAGGAGAGCAGTCCATCGGACGCTTGATCCCCTGCCGACCCCCGGTGCCTGAGCTCGTTCCCGAACTCGGGTCACCAGTGTGGCGCGAGGTGTGGCATCCAGCACCTCAACCCTCAGCGCCACCAGGCTGGCTTTAAAATACTATGTTAATGGAGAATATTGTTTTACCAAAAAAAGAACTATTTAAATTAAAAAAAAGAATACTTGGCAGGTTTATTCTGAGGAGCTCTCAGGGACAGCTGGTTTGGTATAAGTTTCATAATTCTATCAGATCATTTAAATCAAGACTTCTGGAACACTACAATGGAAGCCATGCATATGCCTTGGCACAGAAGACAGGCAGTTTGTGTGACACTGCAGCTGTTTGTAATGCTAATATTTTCAGAAATTATATTCTTCCCACAAATGACCCATGTTTTACAGCCTGAATGAAAGTACAAACATAAAAATTGTTTTTAAATTATTTATGTTGCTATATATACAGTTACTGTCTCTCTTGTGGTTGTATGAAAGCATTCTCAATTCTTTGGGTGAGGTGACTGTGAAGCAAAGTTGAACAGTCCTGTTACAAACAATTTGAGAAAGAACTCTTTACAATCATAAGAAACAAAGAAATTGTACATATAAATGTTATACATTGTGTTGAAGATTTCTGTTTAAAAAAATGCAACTTGAATGTAAAATAAAACTGTTTGATCATGTAGAATAAACTTGTTTGATTATGTAGAAAATTAGAGAAGCCCATGTATAGGAAATAGACTGTGCCAACTGAACAAAGAACTTCAGAATTTCGCAACTGTTCCCGTGAGACACGCTTTTGTGATTGTAAGTGTACCTGAAATGTTTGGAACTAAACAATCTTGATTGACTAAGAATGATGCCATGATTTATATTTCTTTTTTTATGGACAACATTCTAGTCAGTTCTCTTGGTGTAACTAGAAATATGAAATTTGAACTAGATCATTGCATGGATTCAAAACTTCAACCACAAGCTGCTGGTCTATAATCAGAGCTGTTCCTCAGAGTTCTGACTCCATGCAGTGACAGGCAAAACTACAAATTATTAATGCAAAAGAGAGAACTATAGAGAATGTTGCCCATAAAAGGAAAAAAAATATATAAAACTGTTTTTCACATTAAACCGTTTTCTGGTACAGTTAAAATATGGGTTATTTTGGGGATATAATATCGTTTGTGAAAATGGAAGCATTGCAAACAGCTACAGATCATAATTTCCTGTCTCTCACAAGTTATTTCTGGAAGTAAACAAATATAACGGTGCTTATTGTTTATGACTGTATGCATCAATTGACTTTTTTTTTTGCGCTACTTTCTACTCCCCCTGGCCCCAATCAGCCCCTCATCTGGCTGCCACCCCATCGCTCCGCTCCTTCAAGCCCTCATCCCCTATAACTCCCATGGCTTACCTCCAGTGGCGGGGCAGCTGGAAGCCCCCTACTCACCTACCAACTCAGATACAGTTCAGGGGTGTTACCTCTGGAGACGGAGCACCAGGGACAGCCATCAAGTTGCAACGACCAGCCACCAGGGTCTTTCTCCTGGTTTACTCCCCTTGCAGGAGCGCGGCGTGCAATGACGTCAGCAGCAGGCTCGCGCACATGCCAAGCATCTGCCGTGGCCCCGCCCCACGTTCTTGCAGCAGCATGCCGCTGAGCTCCAGCCTCCGCTATGGGTCAGACATGTGCTGGCCGCCAATTACCCCCCCCCCCGAGATGGAGAGCAGTCCATTGGATGTTCGATCCATCTTCTCCCAGCTGACCCCCGGTGGCCTACACTGGTTCCCCGAATGTGGGTAGCCAGTGTGGCACGAGGCGTGGCGTCCAGCGTCTCAGTACCACCAGGCTGCATCAATTGACTTGTATGTCTCTTCTTGCTGCCAAGCAATTGTAAGCAAAACAAGAAAAAAAGCTTTTGATGTAAGTGGTCTTCCTAATTTCTTTTTCTGTTTATTAGCCTACGGATAGCCCAGCTGAGATGCAGCATCTCATTTCAGTGGGCTTCTGCTTTTACCCATTTTTACAGCTTGGTGCACCGACAGATGACACAGTGAATAAGTGTGACTCTGGTGCGATTTGAACCATGGTCTCCAGGTTCCCAAGGCTGTGTTCTAGCCACTTGATCACCCTGCTTCTCCAGTTCTCTGACACAGCACCTGGGCTTCTGTGACAGCTGTATTTCACTTATGTAGGTGATGATGTACTCCTGTAGCAGATTTCTGCCAATCCATTGGCTGACATCCAGTGTGATTGACCAGAATATTTAGAATTTTGGCAGCTGCCATCATTTTAAACATCTGACCTTCCCTCCAGTATGATGGGGAAGGCAACTCCATCTGTCCATGTCCTTCATCAGAGAGGTCAGCAAAGGGGGGGAGATTAAGTCCCCCTAGAGCTTTAAAGTCCCAGAGAAATTTATCCTGAGATTTTTCAGAGATCCTTGGGCCTCTTGGATTCCCCATGGGAAGTCGTTGTGAGCCTAGTCCCAGTCTACTGTGGCATGATCAACGACTTGGTTACATTTGCCTTGTACCTGCACAAAGAGACAAACCACTGCAACAGTGACAGAACAGAAGGGACAGATTTCTCCGGCTTGGTAAGAACCAGCAGAATGTCATCCACATAACCTAAAGTCTTATGTTTTTCTGCCATCTCTATGCCATGGACATCTAGGTGGATTCGAATGGCCTACAGTAGGGGTTCTAAGGCAAGAATGAATAAGAGAGGGGAGAGTGAGTAACCTTACTGTATCCCTCTCCAGCTAGTGAGTTAGTAAGCAACAAAGCCAATGCCTCATGATAGTGTGTGCAGATATTCTTAAGAAAAGGTTCCCCAAAGCCAAATACCTGTACTACATGAAACAAGTATGCCCACCCCACCATGTCGAATGCCTTTTCAGCATAGAGAGAGAGAGTAGCACAGCTGAGAGATGACAACAGGGTGCTTGCCACATCAGATTGAGGAGGTTTTTTTTTTTGTTAAGGAAATACACTACTTCTGTATGGAACACAACCTATCAAGAGGCTTTTGATGGGGAAATAAAGGAAAAACAGATTAGAGGACTTGACTAGACCCTTGCTGAAATATGATTTGGACATATTTATTTAGTATTTGTTTACTGGGTGGGTGGACTAGACAGCGCAGTGCCTAACTTCAGGCATGACCCAGCAGAGTACAATAATAACAGTGGCACAAGGGTACAGGACAGCCTCACATGCATCAGTAGTAGAAGTCAAACAGTACTGAAGTCCAGAATCTTAGGAGCAGAGTACATCCCAGGGTATTAAATAAGCTGAAAAAATTGATTAGCTGTTTCATGCGTGAAAGTGCTAATCGGCTGTGAAAATGCATCGCACTTGGCATACACTGATTAGCAACGTAGTTTGATTTCTGTAGTCTCCTGTGCCATGGACTCACTCAGAAAAAATGGTTAGCAGTCTACTGCTATCCATTTCTGAAGACAGGTAGCATTACCCCGTTTTGAGACCCAGTTTTGCTATGATATACCAGCTAGTTAATACCTTGCATCCAGAGTACAACTGAAAATCAAACACAAAGGCACAAACTAGTAGTGATACAAAGCATCAGGTACAAGAACAGTTAATTCTTGAAAACTAGATGTGTCTGAGAGACCCTGAGGTTAGGTGGAAGTGGGTTCTAGAGCTTAGGGGCAAAGATAGAAAAGTTCTGCTCACCCATATTTGTGGTGCATGTGGACATAGACAGAAGTGACAGGTGATTAGATCTCTGGGAGTAAGCCTGGTCAGTTTTTGACAATATTTCAGCCAAAGCAGCAGGTTTATCTATTCCAACAATCCTTTCTGTGGTACACCCAACGGTATAAAGCCAGTGAGAGCTTTGGGAAAGCCATCCTAGCATATCTGGATATTAAGCATTCTTTGTTACCACAAGCAGGTGAGAGAGCAGGAAGCTGTTGCTTTTGCTGAGCCAGACCACTGTGGTATGCTTTTCTGTTGCTCTGCTTTCAGAACATACTGCAAACCTCATTTTTCACTGAGGCGCCGTAATGTTTTTTTTTTTTAAAGCCTGTAACAGCAGGAGTCACAATTAAGTTTTGCAACCACAAGCCACCAGAGCGAGTGAGTAAGAAAATAAACTGGCCCCACAGATATTCCCCTAGCCCAACATATGTGGTTTACCACCACTAGTACTAGCCAGCAAGGCAACTGTACAGTACTGTAGTAAATTTTTATGGGACTGACAAAATAGTCTACCTTCATTTGTCTAGTGGGCTGGTGCCAGTTTTGAACCCTGTATCTGTTTCTATTACTGAGTGTCAGAAGAGTAATAGTGTCCACTTTGGATATCAAGTATCAGTTAACTGGATATGATAAAACCGGCCTTGAACTAGCCAATCATACAGATTGGGAAAGAGTGGCTTATCTGTTGGCAAAACTGGCTGTCACCACCATAAGGCACTTGGTAATGGTGTGTGGTGCCACTGAGAGGCAAACAGTATTACTCTTAACTTGTACAGGTTACCAGTCATCATCATCAGTTTTACTGATCATCCAACTTAACAGGACATTACAATCATGTACATACATAAACAAAAAATGAATACCGTAACAAACTTTCAGGAAGGCACTGTACAAGAGTATTTCCTTAACTGCTGAAAGGAGAAATGTGCAATCTCGCATTCTTGTTCTTATTTGTGCAACATGTAAGCATTCCATTTCTTTTTGATTGCAATTACAGCAGAGATGAATTTAGCTACAAGTTCCACCTCCTTTTCTATTTTAGGGTGAAGTAGGATAAATACTGGATTATAGTTCAAAGTTATGTACTTTGTCAGGGAAATCTTTCAGTGATGTGTTCCTAACTTTGTTACAGAGTGGGCTTTGAAGAATAATATTTTATTTATTTATTTATTTAGCTTTTGTTGACCGGGTAAGTGCACTAGACAAATCCTGCCTATTTTCAGGCACGACCCGGGGGAGGGGGATACAGATGAATTCCAACCGACCTTGAACCAGATTAAGCTGTTGGTGGTATTTTAGTGAATGAGGGAAATTTGGCCAGGACACCGGGGAAATTCTCCTACTCTTTCGATAAGTGCCATGGGATCTTTAACATCCACCTGAACTACCACCAATCCAGGCAGATGGGACCTCGGTTTAACGTCTCATCCGAAAGACGGCACCTTAGAAGTGCAGCACCCCTCTCATGCTGCACTACAGTGTCAGTACTGGGATATTAACCCAAGTGCCAGATGTGGGAACTGAACCCACAGCCCTCTGATCTCCCGGCCTCAGAGGCGAGTGTGCTATGATTAATGACTTCCCGAAAACTCCTTTCACAGGGGCAATGTTTATCCGGGTTCATACCAGTCCTGTTTCTATTAAAATACATTTAACTAGAAGTAATAATTCCTAGTCTTGCTCAAGTTACCAACTTCTTCAGCTGGGGGTGTGATTGTAACATTAAATAATCTTCAATTCCATGTACAAGTTTGTTAGCAGCATACCAAGTAGATTGTTTCTGGATTTTTATAAGCTTCATTTCCTTTTTCTGTACTAACCAGAACAATTTTCTTTTAAAACTATCCTTGTAGTGTGTGAAAATAAGTATGCCCCTATTGAAATCATTCCACGTATGTAATAATTTGGTTTTATGAAAAATGTCCATAAGTTTCTTAAGCCATATTGAAGGTGTACTTTTTTTTTGCCATTCTATTTTCTCCATCAGGCATTGTTTTGGTAGTAAACTATCTAAGTTATTTATTATATGTAGCCAATAAGAAACAATTCTAAGTTCTTACATACCAGAGATTTTTATTCTACTAAGTTCAGCTCTCACAATCAGGCATGAAGTAGCTGTGGGTACTTGTAGCATGGCTTTATAAAAGTGCAGAAGGAGGGGGGTCCAGGTTCAAAGATTTCTGTGCCCCCCACACTCCCAATCCATAAAGAAACATGGGATTTAATTTAGCTACCTCCCACATTACCAGTCAGGCAGCAGGGCTTGTGATGTAACAATGAGTGCAGTCGTATGCTGATGGTGTAGTGGGAGAAATAAGCACTGATTTTTCACATCATACCTGTTATTATTAGGTCAAAAACCATCTTATCAGCACACAGAAAAAAGAACACTTCAGCAATAAAAAGTACCGTAATAGGGTGCTTCTTTTAAACATTACTAACATTTTCTGCATATTTTTTTGGCGTTACTAGCTCTCTAACTAGAACTGTGAGGTGCCAGCCCATCGGCACAGTTAGCACTTATGCTTGTGATGCCAATGACCCAGATTTTGGGAACAAGCTCAAGTCATCAGAGGGCCGATCAGGGAAGGTAAGATGAGTCTCCCACTGGTTGCTTTCCACCTTGTGGAGTGTTGGTGCTCAGCCTCCGCTGCTCTACCGCCACATAGGTGACAGCGTACCAGGTTGGACAAAGCTGACGGGGGGGAGACGCCTCCATACTCTAAAGTGAGCACATGCCATAGCATGTGTATGTGTTGTGTAGCTTCCTCGACGTCCCAGAGAAAGGAGAGAAACAGGAAAATCACTTGCTGTGCAGGGGGACATCCGCTCCTCACTACAGGCCTCATACCACTTACTGTGGCGCTCCTTCCTGGACCACTGACCAAGTCTCTTCCTGGAGCTGCCTCCCTCCCCCAACAGCAATGGCCCTGCCTGGGGCAGGGCACATTGGGGAAGTGAGGTAGGTTTCGGAGAAGGTGGATGATGGGGCTGGGTGAGGGGACAGGACTGAGGGGGGGCTAGCCCGCAGTGAGAGATAAAGTATAGTAAATAAAAAGGAAATAAATGACTAGGATTGTGCAGATAGTTCAGTTTTGGGTAGTTCAGATGTGTGAAATACAAGGATCCAGATTGGGCAGTGCTCTATCCGAATCCATTATCTGGACTGAAACATGGATGGGAAACACATGAACAGGGGTCATTCTCAGCTAATGTAGGGCCACTTGTGTGACACTCAGCAAAAAAAAAAAAAAAATTAGAGTATCAACGTGTCTCCTTTAAGTGACTTCTACTGTAAAATGCAAAGCAAGTGTTCATACTGTAGACAGTGTCACATGAGTTAAAAAATGTCACATACATCTTTTGTAACTTTTTAAAATATCTATAATTATGACGGTTTAATTATACAGCATTATAATAAATATCATCATTAACATAATAAACTGCATTAGTTTTGAACTAAGTTGATAAAAAAATGCAAACTAGGAGTTCCCACAGTTGATAGTATCAATGTCACATGCATTAATAACTGTCACATGCGTTCATTTTTTATCTGTAGTGTCACATGTCCACTTTCATCTGTAATTATGACTTATTATTCAACATAAAAACTGCACTGCAGTTCTTTATTGATATAGGGCTAGATATTCAAAGGGGTTGTGCGTGGTGCAACTGAGGTGTGTCAGCGCAAACCCAGAACCACGTCACGGTGCAATATTCAAACGCAAAGTACTGGGGTGCAAAGATAATGTATGCGGCACATCTGGCGGGCAACGCGATATGTGCACATCCCATATTCAGCCCGAGATGTGCAGCGCATGTGCTGGCACAACCCTGAGATGCGGCACATACCTGAGCTCAAAGTTGAGCCTGTAAAAGAAGGCTCAAATGCAGTCCACGCACTGGCGGCCCGCTACATTGCAATGCGCAACACAGCAGCCGCTAGTCATGGGTGGCTACTTCCTCCCCACAACATCGTTCACAAGCACCCAAATATGTCCCTGTGGATCAATGGGCTTGCAGCTAATACTGTAAGCTGTCAGATGGCAGGCAGCCGCAGAGCTATGCGGGTGGGTTTGCTGCCCGCCGCTGACGGGGGGGGGGAGCTGGGGGTCCTGTGTGGGTGGTGCCACTGGACCACCAGGGACTGGTCACTGCGTTTATACAATGACTGGGGTTACTGGCGGGGATGGGGGGGTTCTACTAGACTACCAGGGAGAATATATTCATTCTAATGTGGCAATCGGGGTTACCGGCGGGGAGGGGGGCTCCTCTAGACTACCAGGGATTTGACAGGCATTAATTTCGGGTGAACAGAGGTATGGGATGGGGAGGGGGGAACCACTGGACCACCAGGGTAATTCGCACATAAATTTTATGGTGATCGGAGGTGGGAGCCACTAGACCTCCTCTGACACTACAGCATGCTGTGTAGGGTGCCAGGCGCATTTCACTGGCCAGCCCTGCACAAGTCATGCAAATGGGGCCATAATGACATGCAAATGGCACTATTTGCATACTGTTGGCTGAATATCAGGAATTTGCACACAGCATATCGCTGTTGCACTGGCGCAGTTCCCATTCCTGGTCTTTAGCCCTGTCTGGCGGGGGGGTATGCTAATGCATCGTATTTGGCTGAGTGCGCTTTTACCGGATATATTCAGAAGAGATGCGCCATGGCTCATCTCTTTTGAATGTATCCCTTAGTTGCGCTGCGCAACCACTTGCGCCAGTGCCAGGAGCATTTCTGAATATCGGGCCCATGGTGTTTATAGCCAAGTTAATAAAAAGCAAAATAAGAATTCATACATTGGCCACGTTAGGTATACAAATAACTGAAAATTGTAGGTGTAAAATACCACAGAGATTTTGACGACACACTGAACACAAAGGACATGCTTTCACAAGGAGAAACACACTACTATATCCAATTTATAACTTATTTATTTATTCATTTATTAGTATCTTGGAATATTACCTTTGAACTGGAAGCTCATTTACAAAGGTTCCACGTCATACATGCAAAAAACCAATAAGGCATATATAAGTAACAGGGAAGATAAGTACAATAGAAGTGCAGAGTTACAGAACAAGAGAAACTGGCATAATAAAAGTGCACAACTGTGTGTCATTTCTCTACAAGGATAAGCACACCTCATTTTTGGTTCCCCTACCCCCTCAACAACTCTATTTTGTGCAATCAAGCTATATACCTTCCATCGTTTTACCTTTGCACTATACAGTATTTGTATACCCATTACATCAGCACTGGGGCATTCAAATTTTTTTCCTGCAATTAAGTTTCGCACCTCCCACTGTTTTACCTCTGCACTATATTAGCATACCCATTACACCAGCACTAAGGCATTCCATTTTTTTGTTAAAGAAAACTGAATGAACAGCAAGTACTTTTGGACAGACACCAAGTCACATTTCAGATGATACTGAATTCAGAAAATAAGGTTAAAGCACACATACTATTTGTATTAGTATTTTATGTTGGGGATAGTAAGCTAAATATAAAAACGGCACACTCATTTCTCTACATTTGTAAAGGCACTGCGGATCTTCTTATTGAAGGCAACACAGCTGACAAACATGGTAACCTTCAATATAATCTTTCTCATTTAAAAAAATCCCAAACAGGATCATATATTAATGGTGTTAAACTGTATTAACATACACTTATATGTGTTTTTCAAAACAGTGAGCAAAAAATATGCGATTAGCAGCATGCTTTAAGTGTGAAATGCTTTCAGTGATGAACTGTGTCTGAATGTCACACTTAAAGAGCAGCTGACACCTTTCGGAAAACGTTGGAAAACATAAGATTTAGTCAGTTCAACTTGTATGTCATTTACCCTCTACATATTTCTCCTCCCTCTTATTTATTACTGAGGAAAAAATTACTCACCTTAGTAATGTTGTTTCTTCTAATGGAGTCTTGCTATATTATGACATATGCAGTGAGTCCCAACCTTCGAACTGCTCCGGAGGTGAAAGAGTTAACTTTCCATGCCAGGCATGGAACTTTGAGCACGAGCTCGGTTGAAAACTCTGTCTGTTGTTCTTCAAACTCAAATTGTCAGATCTTTACGAGCAAAACTCACTAAGGTTCTGTGTGGAAGCTGTAAACCTACACTAGCCAACTGGCTACTAAATATAAGAACACATTTTTTGGTCCCAAGACAAAGACTCAAGTCAGGGGATCCAAAAATGAAAAACTCAACACCCAAACACCCCAAAAAGGAGGGGTGAAAAAACAAGGTGGGCATCTACTAAGTGCCAACACTGCACTGCCCACCCACATCCCAAAAGCAGAGGTTCTGAGAGGGGCAGGCAGGGGGGGAGGTCATAATATAGCAAGACTCCATTAGAAGAAACAACATTACTAAGGTGAGTAATTTTTTCTTCAAACAACATGAAGTCTTGCTATATTATGACATATGCAGACTACACAGCAGTACCTCCATGGAGGAGGGACAGAACCTACTTAGGAAATAGGCTCTGAAGCACAGCTGTGTAAAACCGAGCATCACTCCTAGCCTGGATGTCCAGGGAGTAATGCTTGGTAAAAGTGTGAACTGTTTTCCAGGTAGCTGCTTGACATATCTCTAGGGATAGGGATGTCCCTGGCAGCAGCCAGAGACGCAGCTGTACCTCTGAGAGTGAGCCCTCAGGCCTGAGGGAGGAACCTTACCCAGTTTTTCATAGCAAAATTGATACAAGAGACAATCCACCTGGCAATGGATCTTTTAGTGGCAGGTTTCCTTACCAACCTCACCATAAGTGAGGAACAGTTGGAGGGAGTCAAACCCAGACCCTTGGCAATGCTCTATGTAGTAACTAAGGGCTCTTTGACATCTAAACTGTGCAGTCTCCTCTCACCAGAGGAGGAATGGTCAGTGAAGTACACAGGAGAGACATAGATTGATTAAGGTGGAAGTCTGAAACCATCTTAGGCAAGAACTTTCTGTTAGTCCTGAGGACCACCTTATCTCTATGAAAGGAGATAAAATCAGGCTCCACTGACAATGCTTGTAATTCACTTATGCGCCTGGCAGAAGTGATGGCTACCAAAAACACAGTTTTCCAAGTCAAGTACCTAAGCTCTGCTGAAGACAAGGGCTCAAAAGTGGGTTGCATAAGCTGGGCAATGCAAATATTAAGATCCCAGGCAGGGCAGGGTCCCTGAATGGAGGGTTGGTGTGAAGCAACCCCTTGAAAAACTTGGAGAATACAGGATGAGCTGAAAGAGAAGAGGGTTTACCTGCTGATAAGAAAGCAGACACGGCTGCCAGGTGCACTTTTAGGATAGCTGGTCTCAGCCCCAAAGTATTCAAATGCACCATATAATCCAGGACTGTGGGTAAGTCAGCAGATTCTGGGGAAATATGCTTGCCAGAGCACCATATGGAAAATCTCTTCCATTTGGAATTATAAGTAGCCCTGGTGGAAGGCTTCCTAGGAGCCTTCAAGATATCCAATACACCTTGGGAGAAGTGTAGGTCAGCAAACTCTAACTCTTCAAGAGCCAGGCCTTAAGATTGAGAGATTTGAGATTCGGGTACCAAACTCTCCCCTGAGCACAGGTTAACAGGTTGTGATTCCTGGGAAGACACAGGGGAAGGTGGACTGCTAAGGACATAAGGAGTGGGTACCAGGGCTGTCTGGCCCAATCTGGAGCAATCAGGATCATCTTGCAGGGTTGAGATCTGATTTTGACTAGCACCTTGAACAGAAGAGGGAAGGGGGGAAAAGCATAGAGAAACTTCCCTTCCCAACTGAGAAGGAAGGCATCCAGAGGGACTGAGCCCAACACTGGGGTCTGCAGCAAAAAAGGGGAAGTTGGTGATTGTCTGGGGCTGCAAAAAGAACTATCTGCGGGGTGCCCCATCTGGCAAATACTACCTCCAGTACTAGGGGATCCAGTGACCATTCGTGATGGCCCTGGGAAATCCTGCTGAGAGCATCTGCCAGGACATTGTCCTTGCCTGGGAGGTGAACTGCTGTAAGGGAGGTGTTCAGGGAATAAGCCAGAGACCACAACTTCATTGCTTCACACAAGGCCGTAGACCGAGTGCCTCCTTGCTTGTTGATGTACCACATTGTAGTGGTGTTGTCTGTTCTGACCTGTACAACTTTGTTCTGAACAGATGTGGAAAAAACTTGAAGTGCTAGAAAAACTGCTCTGAGTTCCAAGAGATTCCTGAGGGGACCACAATCCCTGGGTAGTGAGGTCGCCCATGTGAGCTCCCCACCCCAAGAGGGATGCATCTGTAGTAAGGATTAAGGAGTGAGACTGAGGGGTGAAGGGAACCCCCTGTCTCAGATTGCTCTGGTCCTGCCACCACTGAAGGGCTTGGATCAGGGTTCGAGTCACTGGGATCAATTTGGTTAGAGGGTCTCTCCTTTGGGACCAAAAGGCTCTCAAATGGAACTGGATGTCCCTCATCTGAAATCTTGCTCCCTGCACTACTGCTGTAGAAGCAGCCATGTGCCCCAGGAGCTGCAGAAAATGCCTTGCTGGTCGAGAGACCTGCAGGGTGAAAGAGGAGGCCAGAGAGACCAGGGTCCTTGCTCTTTCCAGAGGAAGGAAGGCTCTGGCCTCTTCCGTGTTCAGTTCTGCACCTATAAAGGTGAGAAGCTGGACAGACTCTAGAACTGACTTTGGAAGATTGAGAAGGAAACCTAGAGATGTGAGCAGTTCCTGAGTTACCTGAAGATGTAGTTTGACTTGGTCTGGAGACTGGCCTACTATGAGCCAGTCATCCAGGTAAGGAAAGATGGCAATCTTTTGCCTTCTTAAGTGGGCAACTGCTACTGCCAGGCATTTTGTGAATACCCTCGGGGCAGAGGTGAGG
The DNA here is from genome assembly GCA_016271365.2 of Neoceratodus forsteri. NCBI lineage: Eukaryota > Metazoa > Chordata > Ceratodontiformes > Ceratodontidae > Neoceratodus > Neoceratodus forsteri. The sequence goes on along the minus strand of CM057453.1, from coordinate 104,463,702 downwards.
CCAAAGGGCATTGCTCTGAACTGGTAATGGCCTGAGGGCAGTTCGAATCTGAGGTAATCTCGATGGGAGCTTCTGATAAGAACATGGAAGTAGGCATCCTTGAGGTCCAGGGGCGCTAGCCAGTCCCCTGGCCTTAGAGAGGGTAAAATAATTCCCCGAGTCACCATTTTGAATTTTGGTTTTAAAAGGTGCTTGTTTAGGTATCTGAGATCCAGGATGAGCCGCCATTCTCCTGTCTTTTTTGGGGTAAGGAAGTACCTGGAGTACAACCCTTTGCCCTGGTGTAGGGGTGGAACCCTTTCCACAGCTCTGAAAGCCAGGAGGACAGAAACTTCTGTTTCTAGGGCAAGTGCCTCTGATGGATTTGCAGGTGGAAAGGACCTGGTTCTCATCTTTGGAAATTTTTTGAAGCTGAGAACCAGTCCCTGGCTTACTACTTCCAGGACCCACTTGTCTGATGTTAAAGACTTCCAGTCCTGGACAAAGTAAGCCAGCCTGCCTACAGGTAGTGGAGAATCGGCCCTGGCCACCCCATCAGGGTGCCTGCTTGGCAGGGGCTTTAGGCTGAGGGGTGGAAGCAGGTCTGCTTGTACCTGCCTGCCTCTCCTCTAAAGAACCCTCTGGGCTAAGCTGAAGAGGAGGCCTTGGCTTGGTAAAAGGCCTATGAAAAGGTCTGTGCCTGCCCCTCGAAGGCTGCCTTTGAGGAGTGGCCTGCCTTTCCTTGGCCTGTGCACTCCTATAGGTGATCCTATACGCATCCATTTTCTTCATGTAATTCTCTGTCTGCTCCCCAAACAGAGAATTACCCACAACAGGAAAATCCATGGCCTCAGTCTGGGTATCCTGCGACAGGCTAGTACATCTGAGCCAAGCCATCCTGCGAAGAGCCACAGATGTAGCCATGACTCTGATGACACATCATTAGAGTCCACTGCAGCATGAAATTGCACCTTAGATGCCTCAATACCATCAGCAGCCACCTGCTCCAGCTCCTGGCAAGCTGGCCAGGACCTGCTTTGCTAGAGCCATAACGGTGTCCCATCTGGATTTCTGGTATCTAGCAACATAAGCCATATAATTTGCCTGTCTGAGTCCCAAGGATGCTGCCATGTACTGTTTCTTTGCCATGGCATCAATCCTCCTGGAGTCCTTGTCAGGGGTGTGTGAAGCCAAGGGAATATTTGCCTTGTCACAGGCTGCAATCTGCACTACCCCAACATGGCTGCATTGTTGTGAAAGGAACTCCGTATCAGAGCCTGACAATGTGTACCTCTTGTCCATTCTTTTATCCACAGGAGGTATAGTGTGAGGAGTTTTTAGAATTTTTACTGTCTGTTTCCCAAAAGATTTATGCAAAGGAATAGACAGTCTCCTAGACTCTGGGATATCCATCATTTCTACATATTCAGGCTCCTCTTGATCATCCACAGCTTCCTCCATAGGGAGCTGGAGGGTTTCAGCCACTTTTTTATAAAACATAAAATGAGAGGGGGACTCAGAAAGCCTAGGGGGAGACACTCCTGAAGGTCTGTCTGGGGAGATGTTTGGTTCAATGGGCACATCCAGACTTTCAAATCCACATTCACTCTCTTCATACTCCTCTTCCCCCTCCTCCGGTTCATAAAATTCCTCTAAATCATATTCTTGAACCAGTGGAACCGACCGAACCGTAAGCTCACCTGATGGTGCCGGTTCGGTCGGAACCGGGGAAAGCGACTGGACAATTTTAATCGCTTTGGCTATTTCTTCAGCGGTTGGAGATGGAAATTTTGGCTCCACACCTGCTGATTTTCTAGTCCTTTTTGCTGGAACCGACTCCTCCGAGTCGGCTCTCCTTTTGCCCGAGGAAGTCTCGCCCTGGTCAGAGGGCAATCCCTCCGGTTTGGTTACAACCAAACCGGGCTGGCCATCCGGGTCAGCGGACTTCTTGGCCTCTCTTTCCCTGAGCCTACCAACTCTCTTATCCAGGGTAGCTGCAGAAAAATTTTTGCAAATCTGGCAGTGTGCACTGAGGTGGTCAAAACCCAGACAATAAACACAGGTGGTGTGGGGGTCAGCCTTGGCAAAGGCTTCCCCACAAACACTGCAGTGTTGAAACCCAGTGGGCCCGGTTTTTCTTTTGGGTTTCTCAGACATAGTGCCAGCCTAACCAAAACTTGCCCGTTTATGGCAATCCGCCAAGCAAGACTCTCTTATCGGTTCCCAACCGTGTCACGGGTCGTGGAAAACGTAATGAAATCTGTTTTTTTTTAGAACCGATAAGAACTGGGAACCGCACTCTAAAAGACAGATTAATTTATTTACAACAACCTGATCAGTTCAAACCGAACCGATAATACCGTTTACAAGTTCCACACAGAAAGTAAATGTAAAACCTATCTAGTACTTACGATACCACAGACCGAGCTTGAACTGACCGGTTGCGGTTTAAATTCGGTTAAAAAAACGAAAAATTAATACTTTAACCGACAAAATGAACCGAGCAGGAGAAATCTCCGGAGCGACTGTTCAGTGAGACGGAGAAAAGAATCTGACAGTTTGAGTTTGAAGAACAACAGACAGAGTTTTCAACCGAGCTCGTGCTCAAAGTTCCATGCCTGGCATGGAAAGTTAACTCTTTCACCTCCGGAGCAGTTCAAAGGTTGGGACTCACTGCATATGTCATAATATAGCAAGACTTCATGTTGTTTGAAGAAGTTCCCACAAAAACAAGATTTGTATTGCTTAGACTTAGATCTTTATTGCTTAGACTTCATCTGCCACTACAGCATGGTCCCAACTTGAAATCATAATCCTCTGTTGTGACATCACAGGCTGTTACCATGGGAATAACTGATGTCACAAGCAAAGTATTATGACATCAAGTTAGGAATAAGCAATACGAGCTGATAAACCCACAAGGAACAAAGATCCTGTGTCCAAATATTATGTTTTCCAAAGTTCTCTTTGAGGCATCAGTAGCTCTTTAACACACAAAAGACACCTTATTTTAACCATTACTAAAACTCTGCAAAACTCTCCAACCCAATGTTCTAAAACCGTGATGACAAGTTTATACACCTAGAAATTAATGTGATAATTTATAATATATAGAATAATGGTTATGCAACTGTGTGTTATGGAATTCTTTACACACCCTAGGGGTGTGATGACCCATAAACCTCGAGAGCAAAGTTCGAGAGGTTCATGAGGTCATCCACGTGTAAAAAATTCCAATAACTCAACAGTTGCATAGCCTTTATTTTTTATAATTGCTAGTGCAAGGTAGCAGGACCGAGCGGTGTTTGTTCAAAAACCCCCTCCCCAAAAAATGTAGACAAACTCTAATCCTGTTTTAAAACCCCGTCCCTTGTAGCAGTTAACTTAGTTTTACTTATTTATTTTGTGTTAAAGCCACAGAGTACAGACTGAGAAGAGTGAGTGACTCGGCAACTTCAGAAGATGAGATTCAAGCGTAAGCAAGTGTTGCCATAGAAACACTTGCTTACGATGCCTTATGAGGCATGGGCTGTTGCACAGCACACTTCCGCATGGTTTTGCTGCTGCCAGGGATCCTCAACCCACCTCTCCCTGAGACAGGAGAGGAGAGCAGTCCACTGGATGATCGATCCTCTCTCCCCCAGCCTACCTGAGCTCGCTCCTGACCCACCAGCATGGTAAGAGGTAAGGCACTAGCGCCTCAGCCCTCTACACCACCGGGCTGGATGCTTTATATACATATTAGGGTGCCACGATTTGCAAAATCAGATTTATTGGATTACACCTTTTTTTGTTTGTTTTGAAAATAAATTATTTTCTTTTTCTTTTTTTATCATTTATTAAATATTAAATTATTCGGAATTACAAACCTTTGAGTCAGGGACTCTTTTGCAAAGGCTCCATGTCAGGGAGGTACAATTAGGAAAACAGTAAATAACAATCATGGCTGGTACAAATAAAACAGAAAATACCAGATGAAAAACTATCCGGGACAGGTAATACATTATACCTTGTATAAATAATCAGTACAAGCAGGAAACAATAATAAAGTCAGGTAAAATAATACCAGTCAGAGCTAAGACAAGCAGGGGGTAGTTGGTATGGAGAGAATACTGGGGAGAGGAGGAAGTGTGAGAGGGAGGGGAGGGAGGAGTAAGGCAACTGAGAGCCAGGGAGAGCCGATACACGACTAGAGAAGTGGAAATAGGGGAAGACAGGGAGAGAGGTTAGAAGCAATCACAGGAGTTGGAGGAAATTATATGTTCCCGAAGAAGAGATTTGAAAGGACCACGATTGAACACAGCTGAGGTAGCAGCCGGAAGGGAGTTTAGCCAAAGGGGAGCCCTATAATGGAAGGCACGCTGATTAAGGGAGGTCCTACAGCGGGGAACCTGCAAGGAGGCCATAGAAGAGCTTCTAGTAGATCTTTGCGAAGGGGTAGATTGGAGGAGATTTAGCAGCCCGGGAGGGGCAAGGCCTAGTGAGTTTTTTTTGGTGAGCAGACAGGTGTGATGTTTCAGCCTGCCATCAAAATAAATTCAACCAATTTGAAAGAGTATGGAGATCGCAAGTACGAGTGTGCCTAGCACAGCCCATGACAAGATGACAGGCTTTGTTCAGTGACATTTTAATCCTATAGAGGGCAGTATGGTCAGCGGCACCATAGACTGTAAACCCACAGTCCACTAGGGAGAGGACTGAGGAAGAGACAGCAAGGCGAAGCGCATCAGAGGGCAGACAGCGTCTATGGTGGTAAAGGAGCCCTATTCTAGTGTTTATAGCAGAGCTAAGTAGCTGGATATGTTCATGGAAAGTAAGGGCTGAGTCGAGCGTGATTCTGAGATATTTAAAGGAGTTTACTTGTTCCAGGTAGGAGTCATGAAAGTTGCAGATCTGCAATTAGGGATTTTGGAAATGAAGATCAAAAATCCTAATTCCTTAAAAAGGGACTGGATCCAATACAGGTCCCTTGTGGGTCAGCAGCCAGAACACAAACTTTACAAGTTCCTTCCCCTACCCCTAGCCTGTAAAAACAATTATCAGTTAATTATGTCCCCCTTCATCTCAAGCACCATAAGTAAGACACCCTACCTCTCTGCTCCCCCCTCCTACTCACAAAGTTTGATAGTGTCAATTACTGTAACAAAAAAACACAACTAGTGGTCATTAGCTAGCTAGCCAGCCAGCCAGAGCCACAGCCACTCCTTGCAAGCAGTTCATCCTGTCCTAGTCTGTCCATCGGCCTCCTCCTGTTAAATTTACAACCTCACGTCAGAGCCCAAAATCAATGCCTCTGTAATAAATCAACCCCCTCCCAAAACTGATGACAGGGCTCCAGGTCTGCAATGTGGCACAGGTCACCTGTTGGGTTCAGTCTCAAGAGGGTCAGAAAAGGCAAGCCAGAGAGAGTGAATTCCAAATGCAGAATAACAGAGGCAAGCTACTTCCAGAGGCCAGAGTTACTGGGTTGGCTATGTCAGTGGCTTGATGATGGGTCCTGGAGTCCTATAGTTATTGCTCGTACCCAGGGAAATTGGTATGGGACAGCGACAAAGACTGAGAACAATGAGAGCTAGACATGAAGCACATATGCACTCAGTAAAGAGATCTACGCAAAAGAGACTTCTTAAGTTAGGTACAGATACAGCAGTTAGGTGCCCTTGCCTAGAAACCAGTAAAGAGTTTAAATGGGGCTAGCACAGTAACAGCTTGTACTGAAAGGGAATTCATAATGAGGACCCACTCAGGGATCCTCCCAAACTGGGTAGAAGTACATGTATCCATAGGAAAGACCCAGTTTTGATCCCAGGTTAAGTCACGTTTTGGTTTGTTGTTCGGCTGTATACCTTTACAATGTACTAAAAACATACAATTCAAACATACATCATACATGCTAATTTATCATACTTGTACAATAATTAAGTTTACATTAAAAGAAACTATCCAAGTCCATTTTCAAAAAAAGGATATTTCAACCATTACTTTCCAGCAGTTCCCAATGTTAATTACTAATCGTAAGGACACTTTGATAAATAACTTTGGTTAATCAAAATGCAAAAAAGTTTCAGATTCCATGAATCCATCACAAACTGATCAGTATCCCCAGAAGCAGGTCAAAATCTGGTACTGAACGATCGAGAGTATATGTGGTCAGTAGGAAGAAGCAGTTTGGCAACAGTGTCTATCCAGCAAAGTTTTGGCTCTAAGGTCAAACAGGGAATCAATACCAGTGAAAAGGCCACCCTACATAAGGGCCATAAATTTACTCCAATAGGCTTTCTTGAACATAAAATGCTCCCAGGCACCTGGCTCTTTATCACCTCCCTGTACCCGTCACCTCTCAAGAGTCCATCCCGAGCATGTATGACCTGCTCCAGATAGAAAAGGGGGACCATATATATAAAGTTAATTTCCATCTGCAATCCTGCTGGATATAAATAATTAAGTGCTTACTTACCAATAACCTAAAATGGTTACATGGTGTTATCTTATTGTTGTTAGAGACAATGTAATAGCAAAACCCATTATTAGCAACACAACCCATTCGAGAGCCACAAAATCGAATGGGTTGTCCGAGCACTGAACGACACAACAACTCTCGCTGTAAGCCATTCTCCTCAGAATCCATTCCCCCCTGGGAGTTAATCCACAAGTCCGGGGGGGGGGTGCAGGGGGTAGAGTCCTCATGTGGGGAATGGAGCAAAGCCACCCCGCAAACAATGTAGAAAGCCCCCACACCGTGGTGGTCTGTTGATGGATTTGCCAGTCGACCTGGTCGATGTCAGCAAATCCGTGTTGCTATGGGGGACATCGACAACTTTGTTGTTGAACCGACCTGGCGGAACCCTGCTTTATACATTTTATATAATGTCAAGTAGGATATTAAAACATGTAATATCAGTTATACATTTCCTAGTGTACCAAAATGTTTATGAATTCTTTGATTCTGACTTCTTGTAAAAGAAAATGGACAAAGTATATTCACATTCAGAAGATACAGATATTTACAACGTTAAAACAAATTATGTTGCTATTTATAGATCTAGACAATCTAAAAACTAAAACAAAACAAAGCAGCGGTGCCACTTTAGTGCAGGGAGTCCAGCTATTAAGAAGATGGAGAGCACAGTAAAATATCTCTTTTTTTAAACTCTTTATTTAACTTTTTAAATAGATATACACAGTCACATTACAAACATTCCAACTACATCATACTAGGTCAGGTTCATTCTAAATTACAGGGGGAAAAAAGGAGGGTTATTACATAGCTTATAGTTAATAGTATCAAGATTATAAATTTATTCTTATTATCCGGACTTTACCACCGACAAAATGCATAGTAAAATATGTTATCGCTTCAAATTTATGTACTAGTGCGCGTTAAATCAGTAAAAAGCAACAGCGTTCCTTAATTAGGAGTCCTGCTGTTTAGGCTTTTTAAAACAGAAAATTGAATCATTGTGGTGCACCAGAACCAGTCTATGCCCAGATGAGTTTGAAGATTTGGCCACCTTAACATAAAACTAAATACAGGATGTAATTCACTAGCGGACGTAACAAATTCAAATCGCTGGGTTTTAGTAATACTAGGGTCCCAAGCCACAGGTATAATTTTTGCCAGGCCCAAATCCACTCGTCATAGCAATCAGTTCCAAACAGGTCCTATTTCAATATACAAAGATCTTTCTGTGCATTTTATATGCAAAATATGGAAAGGATACCTGTTAAACATCGAAAATCGACTTTGCCAGAGTACCAACCTTTCAGCGGCTTCAATAAAAACGATGAAGAGTCTCACACAGGGTCTCTGTTTTAAATGAAACGCTTGAAGGTGCTATGAGTTAGAATAAAGATTCAAATAACAGAAGTTAAATGAGATTAAGGCTCCCTTAAAGTGCTGGAGTCTGTCAGAATTTTAAGACAAAACATACCACCAATTACCGTCTTTTATGTTTTGTTTTTACCCCTGGTAATCTCATGGAATATTTAATCACTCATAACCTTGGGAACCCATTTATCTCAGAAAGGGTTCATTTCTAGAGCTTTTCATAACTCGAGGGTCAGCTCATTTAAAATGAAACTGGACATTTGAAAGAAATCGCCAAAAGACTGGTCCAAGGGATATTCAAACATGGGTGTGATAGTAAAACATCGTACCTCACTAATCATCGCACCTTCACCTTACAGCCGAGGGGCTAAAATATAAAGTTATACCTTGGGTAAGGAAATGCCTCCATATCTTTCCTCCCAATTTTGGAGCTACATCTGTGTCCACAGAGAGTTGGAGCAGTTTTGTCACGACTGGCCCGACTCCCCTTTCCAAAACTGAGGTTCATTAAACTTCGTGCTAAACACCTGAGCCTCCAAGCCACCTGAGAGTTCTTTAGCCTTACCACGGGACCATCTCTCTTATGCTTAGGCAGCAACAAATCTGAATTCTTTCCAGACTTCATACAGCAATTGGCTCTCTTGACCTCAGCAATATGTATTCCAGAATCCTGATATCCTGGGCATGCAAGTCCACCTAGAGGATAAAAGAACGTTCTACTGAGTGTACTAATTTCTTTGCATGCAAAGGAAATAGGACTCCCGTCTCCTTGCTGTGGAGCTTCATTCTGTAGTATTGGGTGCCACTTCCAGGTAAGTTCCATGACCGCTGCAGCTCACTCAAGGGACAAAAAACAGCCCATTCACCCCCCAATTTCACCTTGCCCTACGAGCTCCGGGCTAAATAGCATGCCAGAAACAAGAAAATGCTGATGAAACTCCTGTCACTCCGCCAGCTCTGCACAGAAAAAAACGTAATGATTAGGAAGGCACACGAAACATATAAACTCAACCTGGTAAAAAGTTCCTCCACGTTGAACTCCAAGTCCAGAGGTAGGAGAGTGCAGCAGGAAGCGGAGCAGCAGCGTGGCCATCTTGCTGCCTCCCCACCCCCACATTCACACGTACGAAAATCAAACCCAGCTGAACTAGCTGGTCTCCATAGTTCAAGTGAAAGCACAATCCTGATCCCAGGTGGATGGAGGGGATGTTGTAGAGAAGTGGCAGGACCATGCAAAAGCGAGGATGGTGGCAGTGGTGTTTAGGAGAAATCTCTGGTCATATCATCAATGCCATATTCATCCCAGGTGGATAGAGGGGATGTTCTAGAGGAGCAAAAGGATCATGCAGAGGGTGAGTCCAGGAGAAATCCCCTGTCAGACTATGTATTCCATATGCTTCCATGGGAATCACATATGTTCTTGCAACAAGACTGTCTTCTATTGCCCAGGAAGGTCCCATTAAGTTCTCTACCTGGGAAGCTAGTGTCCAAGGGTACAGCATCAAAATATACGCTCAGTCGAGGAATGGAACATTTAATCAGCCTCTGTGACAGAAAAGTGACTGGAAGCCCCAAACCCTAGCTGGTTCCCTCAAGTTTATTGAGGATCTCCTAATTGTTGACGTCTAGGGGACAGCTACACACAGAAAATGGGATGATAAGGTATTTACACTAAATTACTGTGGAAAAGAACTTGATGAGCCAATGGTTTTCTCTCCTGCCTAAATTCATCCGTTTCTAAGTTCATCATTCTACAACTGCATGAAGATATGGAGGGGACAGAAGTTAAACCCTTCGACAACAAGACATGCAGCACTAGAGATGCATGCCAAAATTCCAGGTGCTTACTGCATTATGGAAAGACTACTTATGGGTACTCTTGGGGAAGAAAGAAAGACAGACAAAGACAGATACAGATCTCTTTCAGGGTATCGACAAAATAGTCTGACTAGATGCTTCTATCCTCATAGCAGAAATCAATGCTTAAAACCACACAGCCTCATCAAAGCCAGCAATACATCAAAAACCCTTTTCTGTAGCTAAGGACTGGTCAATTCAGTCCAACTCCAGCTGCTTCCTCACTTCTTGTGTGCCAAGGAAAAATCCATTCATTGCACACAGGTTGGCTACTTAAGAAAAAAAAAAATTTTTGTTGGGAGGGGTCAAATACTATGCCTCTGGCAATGCATTACTTGCCCCATTTCTCCATTTGTGACGCCACATTTTCTGTCTTTACTCAATCAGTTCTTGCCTCCTTTCTGTACAGTGATCAGGACATTAGCCTTAGCCACGTTCCGGGTGATCAATCCCTCTTGCACACAGGCTTTATTTATTTCAAATGTATTCATTCAGAATGTTTAATCAGGATTACCAACATGACTTTGAGGAGAACTGTGGGAGATCAGAAGGAGAGGCGAGAACAGAGCAGCTAGCCTACATCGAATAAGGCATTTTACTTAACTGGCAGTGTGACTGGATAGTTTCAGGTAAGTGCTTTTCAGACAGTGTTTGGGACAGTTCTTTAAATGTCATTAACTTTTAGCAGTCAGTGGGGAAACTAACTGGGTGTCATCTAGGCAAAGGTCAGAAAGTTCTTTAACTTTTAGTAGTCAATGCTGGGAAATTAGCTAGGTAGAATATTGCAGCCTTTTGTGGGTTCAGTGGTTAGTTATGTCCTGTGAAATCTTATCTTATGGTAGAGGGGCACCCACATCAAATGGAGGCCCAGTAGGAGGGTCTTATGTAGGTGCTGAGAGGCAGGAAGTGAAGGGGAGTACATCAGGCTATGATGCACTAGGGTATATAACGGTACTTTTCATAAGCTTAACGAATGCATAACGATGGTGCCACAAGGTTACATACTAAAGGGACTTGATTGGTGAGGGACTTCCCAGAAGAGGGGTAGTGGGCAGGTCATCTGCACAATTAAAGGGATGCAGAATAACTACAAACTGAGGTAAACAGATAACAGTGTACACTTTAAATTTGTTTTCATTCCATCCTTTCACAGCAGGTACATGAACCTCAATGATGTCCATGTGGGCTGGCAGATGGGAGGCAGAGCTGGTCAACTGCACGGGATGTAGTGCCGGGATGTTTCAGAATCTGCTCTGGATGCATGGAGGGTGCCCAGTGTGTAGGAGGATTGGGGACCTTGCCAAAGAAGTTGCTGCAGCTCTTCTTTCCTAGAGATCCCAAAGGGTCAGTGTAGGTGGATGGACTATGGTAGGAAGGGGTGGGAGTATAGGTGGGAGGTACACTTTGGGGGAAGACATCCAGAGTGCAAACCAGGAACCAGTTCACTGCTCTGGCAGAAGCGATTCTGTCCACTGAACCCAAGTGGGAAAAGGCACTAGGAACCTAGGGTGAGATGGCTACATGGTACACCCGATAATAGGACACCAAAGGTGGTGGGGCATGGTAAGGGGAAGAGGAGGGTAATAATGCTGAGGGACGCCATAGTAAGAGGGATGGGAAGGGCGGCGTGAGTGTCTGAGTGGGAGGAGAGATCTGTATGCTGCATGCCTGAAACAACAGTGAACAGGTTCTTGCTCCAGCTGCAGAAAATGAAAATTACGTACCTACCGTAATTGTTGATCTTTCTGTGTATCTTCACCATTTATCACTATTTGGTATAGCTCACCGAAGCTAGGACCCCGCAGAAGAGTTTTTTTTTTTTTCCATGGGCGGAGTCTACATCCGGCTGGCACCGCCCTTGAGGCTGACGTTCTACGTGGTGCTCGAGGGTTGGCAGTTAACCGTTGTCGACTCCACCCCAGCCCCAATTCTGACACGCCGGAAAGTGTACAGAAGGGAGGGTGGGATGAGGGAAGAAACATAGACTTTGATGGCAGATAAGGACCACTTGGCCCACCCAGTCTGCCCATTTCCCTACCTACTGGATAAGCTGCAGATTCTAGTTAACCAACAGCCTACTTCCTGCAACCCCCCACTACAATTGTCTTATGTCTGTCCCATGCATGTTTCAATTCCTCCACTGTTTTAGACCCAATGATCTCCTCAGGAAGGCGGTTCCATGTATCCACCACTCTCTCCGTGAAAATAAATTTCCTCACATTACCCCTGAGCTGTCCCCCCTCTATCTTTAAATTGTGCCCTCTTGTTCTTACACACCTCTTTTTTTGAAAGATGCTACCTTCCTGGACTTTGATTGCCTTGAGGTACTCGAAAGTTTCTATCATGTCCCCCGTCCCTCCTTTCATCAAGAGTATACATATTAAGCTCTCTCAGTCTCTTCATATGGTTTCTGCTGCAGACCCTGCACCATTTTAGTTGCCCTCCTCTGGACTGCTTCCATCCTGTCTATGTCCTTGCGTAGATGAGGTCTCCAAAACTGCACACAGTACTCCAGATGGGGTCCTCACCAACTGTCTGCATAGAGGATAACCACTTCCTTTTCTACTTGTGATGCCTTTCTATGCATCCCAGTATACCCTAGCTCTCCTTACCGACTTTCACATTGCTTACCCACCTTTAGGTCATCTGATATGACTACCCCAGGTCCCTTTCCAGTTTTGTTGTTGTTAGTACCTCCCTGCTATTGTGTACTCTTCTCCTGGGTTTTTGTTTCCCAGGTGCATTACTTGCATCTTTTGCATTGAATCTAAGTTGCCATATGTCAGACCATTCCTCCAACTTTGCCAAGTCCTTCTCATCTTTTCTACCCCCTCTTGTGTATCAACTCTGTTATAGATATTTGTGTCATCTGCAAAGAGGCATACCTTTCCTTCCAGACCCTCTGCAATGTCACCTATAAAGATGTTAAAGAGGACTGGACCCAGTACTGAGCCTTGAGGTACTCCACTAGAAACCCCCTTTCTTCGGAATATGTTCCATTCACTATTACCTTCTGTGTCCTGTTGTGCAGCTAGTTTGCTATCCAGGCTACCACCCTGGGACCCGCTCCCAGGCTGGCTAACTTGTATATTAATCTTTTGTGCAGGACTGTGTCAAATGCCTTGCTAAAGTGTAGGTAGGCCATATCCACAGCCCCTCTCTGGTCTATTACTTTGGTCACCCAGTCAAAGAAATCAATTAGATTCGTCTGACATGACCTTCCTGCTGTAAATCCATGCTGCTTTGGGTCCTTGCCCGCTGGCCTCTAGGTACTCAACAATTCTTTCTTTCAGAAGTGATTTCATCATTTTCCTACCACTAGGTCAAACTTACAGGTCTGTAGTTTCCTGCTTCTGCCTTGCTCCCACTTTTGTGAAGGGGAATCAAATCTGCCCTCCTCCAGTCCTCAGGTACCACCCCATCCTGCCATGATTTGTTAAAAGCGTGGTCAGTGGTGTCACTAGGTCCTCCCAGTTCTTTTTAGGATTCTGGGCTGAACCGTCAGGCCCCATTGCTTTGTCCACCTTGAGTTTTAGGAGTTCTTTCAGGACTCTTTTCTTCTGTGAATGGACTGGTGTCAACCCCTACCCAGAGTGCTTCTATTGTCTGGTTTAGGTAACTCCTCCTTATCTTCTTTTGTGAATACTGAGCAAAAGTATTCATTCAGTATCTCTGCCTTTTCACTGTCTCCCTCTGCCCACCTCCCCTCTCCTTTATTAATCTTCACTATCCCTCCCTTAACCTTTCTATGCTCCCTAATGTACCTATAAAAGGTTTTATCCCCCTTCTTAACTGAGTTGGCTATTTTTTCCTTGGTTTGGGCCTAAGACAGCCTGAGAGATAGATGAAAGGAAGAATAAACCAAAAGGAGAAATAAACGACTAAGGCGACGGAGGAGACTTAGAAAAGGAAATTGGGAAGAGGGGGCCCCAATCTGTGGAAGGAGGAGGAGGAGGAGGAGGGAAGGAAAAATAAGGGGGGGGGGGAGTAGCACACCCTCAGAAGTGGAGATGCACAATGTGTTTTCAGGGAAAAGGTCCAGACCTGGACTACAAAGTTCAGCTGCAGGACAAAATGTGGCAGCGTGGGTCTGAAGACCACCTACAAAGAAGTGCAGGCTGAGGGTGCGTCTCAATTCTCCCCCCCCAACCAAAATAAAAGAGGGGAGAAAGTTTTAACAGCCAGAGGCTCAAAAGAAACAATGTGGCCTCAAACACTGAGCTCACTAATAATCAAATATAGAAGAGGGAGAAAGAAAGAGGATGCCTCCCCCTCACTCCGAGACCCCTCTGGAGAGGGGGAAGAGAGGGGGCAGGCCACCTACAAACTCAACAACATCTAAAGGGTTTACCCCATATGTCTCCACAGTCCCCTCCCACCTACACACAAGGGAGAGGAGAGCGAGGAAAAGAAAGACACACAGGGGAGGGGTGGAGTCCAGAGACTGAGGCCCCGGGGAAAGGAGGGTGGGATTTGGTGAAGATACACAAAAAGATCAACAATTACGGTAGGTACGTAATTTTCATATCTTATCTGTGTCAATCTTCACCATTCATCACTATTTGGGTGAGTACCGAGCCCCCCCCCCAAAGAGGAGGGGATGCCCAGAACACCCTAAGGGACTAGGTCCCTTAGCCTCCAGTGGGTGAGACACTGCAGGAGAGAACCCTTACAGGCCTGGGGAGGCCTGAGACTGGTCCGGGTGAGACGGGGATACCCCCGTGGGGGAAAGAAGGCGCCCGGAAAGTCGCAGTCTCACCCATCGGGAGAAGAGGCAGGTTCTCCGCTAGGCGGAATAAATCACCCTACACCGGGCCAGGAGTGAGAACTGGTATAGGCAAAGCCATGCTGTCTGCCAAAGGCAGATCGCTGTCCCTACCACTCTGGAAGCTACCTCACTGGCATCATAAGATGCCCTTGCTTGGTGCCCTGCTAGCTCCAGGCTCCACGCAGAGAGGGCGATGGCTTGCCTGGTTTCCTCCAAATCAGGCATCGAAGCTAGGAGTTGTCATAGCCTGGACCACAAGAACCTGTCATAGGCTGCAAAGTGGGCCTGATGTGCTGCAACTGACAGGGAGATCTGTGCTGAGTAGAACACTCGTCTCCCCCAGAAGTTGAAGTCCGTAGAGTCCGAATCTGGTGGGCAGTCACGGTAGGGGGCGCAAGGCCCTGAGGGGGTGTCCGGGGAGGTCAAACCCAAAAAGGGATGAGGCAGAGAACCTGGAGACCCCGAGGGAGCGCAATACTGATGGCGCAAGTCCCTTGGGGCTGGAACAGTGGAGAAGGGACGAAGCCAGACCCGATGTGATGCTTCCTGAAAAGGAACAGGCCAGGTGGGAGCCACCAAGTGGGCCACACTGAATTCACCCAAGAAGGTGTGCATCAGATGCTCGGGATTGCTGATAGGTACAGGGGTCAGGTGGAGCTCATCCAACATCCTCACAAGGAAGCGCTGATAGGAGGACAGATCAGATGCTGGGGATATGTGGACCGAGGGTTCCTCTCCCTCAGTAGAGGGAGAAGAGGAGGAAGACGAGCTCCCAAGTTCAGGGGCCGGCTGCACGGGGCATGGTGAAACACCTGCTGGTCCAGGGCATGGAGGTAGGTGGGAAAAAATGCAGCTGAACCTCTGAATTTTTCCCAAGTAAGTGGCCCTCGAGGACCAGAAATACCTGGGACGACAAGGGATGGAGACAGAGGCTTGGAGGGCAGGCTCCTAGCAACAGGAGAATGGTCTCTGTCAGGGCAGGGAGGCCAACAGGAAACCCTTCACAAGGAGGAGGAACCCAAAGCCACTGCAGCTAACAGCCGTTCAACTGGGTCGGAACGATCAGAGCTGTGCCCAAAAGAAAAAAAATCCCATGAGGTGACTGGGACCGTGTGAGTCCAGAAGGACGGCCCCTGACCTCAGAAGTAGAAGTCCCCCTCACAGACTCCATCAGGGAAAGGCGAGGGCCTGCGCTATGGCTCCTACCAGGACCCGGCTGAGTCCTAGGAAGGGCTCGCTGTGCCACGCCCTTTCCTCTCAACCCTTCGGAGTCAGAGAGGGACCTCCTCCTCTTAGCCATTAACCTAGGCAGCTGGCATCCCTGAGTAGACTCCGAGGAGTCCACCCAGGGAACCGTACCCTCCCCCTCCTGATGTGCCTGGGCTGCCCTAAACTTGGACTGCCCAAACACATCAAGGAGCGGGGTACCTCAACTGAAGAAACAGCCTCACTAGTGACTTCAGGCTGCTCAGCAGTAGCCACAGAGGCCACCGCTGGCTGGTCAGACCCCCTGACCCTGAGGTCTACAGGTGAGCAGAATTCCAGAAGGTGGGGTGAGTGGGGGCCGAGGTGCTGGAGACAGAAGGACCTGAAGATCCCGAAGACTCTGTAAGCCAGTCTGGATCAGATCTAGAATCAGCCTCCGAAGAGGTAGACTCCGAGGCCCGATGCCAGACCACCCCATGGACTCCTCCAGTTCCCGGGCCCTGAAGTCGGGCACCCTGAGATTCAAAGCCCCCAGCAGCAGAGGAGAGCACAGCCCCACGCCCGGCACTGACACCCTTCCCGACACCGCGAAGGGCACTGGAGTGGGACACGACCCCGAGCATGGCTCCACACTCCTCCCCGGCGCCGCTGAATGCCAATCCAAAGTGGCACCGTGCTCAGGCGCAGACATCCACCCACGCGCATGGCGTCACGAAGGCAGATTAGGTGCCAAGCCCGGACATCAGACACCACTCCGCCGCCGCCGCAGAAAAGCCGGGCGACAGATCGCACCACCCTGGCGCCGCTCTCGCCCTGGTGCCAATGGCGCTGGGACCAGAACCGGGCCCAGAAAGCTCCAAACTACCAACCCCGATGCCGATGAAAGCCCCAATGCCGCAAGAATAATCAGGGGTGATGACGGCATGAGGACAGGCCCAACGTCGGCCGCAGCATCACCCTCCGAGCCCACAGCACTGCGAACGGTGTCATGACCGAGAGCAACACCGGAAGACGGCGCCGAGGATTGTACCGGCCCGGGCCTGAGGGACCCGGAACGCGACACAGAGGGAACCTCCGCTACTGAAGTAGCGACTGCCAGGACAGTGCCTCCCAACTGACCCCCAAGAGGGTCACCCTGGGCCTCTTGCATCGTGGAAGAAACCCTCGCCATGGCAAGGCTAGAAAAAGGCGGAAGTTCCCTCCTCTATGGGCTGTATAGGACCGGGAGGGGACCCAGAGGAAGGACCGAGAATCCTGACCTTGGTTTGACGACTGCTAATCCATCCTCTGAAAGTCGGCGGCACATGTCCGACTTTCCATGCACGAATCTCAATGACACAGTGGCCCACGAAGAAGACGATATCACAGTTATCCATATCATGTCTGGGGCCGAGGCAGGAGAGGCAACAGTCATGCTGGTCCGTTACGGAGTAAAGGCGGCCACAGGGGCACCGACGCATGGGGGACCGCCCCGCTTTCGACGCCTTCTTGTCCCCTGGACGAGACATGACCGGACAAAAAATGTAATAATACACAGTACTCAAAGCTGCTTTAAAAAAGGAAAGATCTTACTGGGTCGTAGAAGCGACGTCGAGCAGACGGTCAGAACCGAGGCAACAACGCCGCAGAAATCTCTTCAGTCTCGCATGCAGGATCCTCACTCGACGGTGGTAGAGAAAGAACTGAGGCTGGGGTGGAGTCGACAACAGTTAACTGCCAACCCTCGAGCGCCACGTAGAATGTCGGCCTCGAGGGTGGCGCCAGCCCGACGTCAACTCCGCCCATGGGGGGGGGGAAGTCTCCTGCGGGGTCCTAGCTCCAGTGAGCTATACCAAATAGTGATGAATGGTGAAGACTGACACAGATAAGATCTACTGAAGTATGGGAGGAGAGACCCGGTCTAGTGCTTCATCTAAAAACCAATGATTTGGTGGTGTGCAGTGTAGAGAGAGTGTCAAGGACAGTTTAAGAGAACTAGGCAAGTAGCTGCAGAAACAGTAACCTTTTCCAACATCCTACTAGTGCCATGTGAGGGTATGGACATGCAGGATAAAATAACCCTTTCAACAAATGGCTAAAAGGCTTGAGTGGGGAAGATGGTCCCTTTCTGGGGGACTGGGGAGCATTATGAGGTGATCATCAGTTTGCCAGTGATGGTTGGTACCCGATGGGGACAGAACAAGGTGAAAACAATAGTGCAGGGAAGATGGCAGGTATTGGATTTAAGGGAGTAAGTAGCGATCAGAAGAACAAGCAGAGGAAGAGGAGGGACCAAGTGGACAGAAATAATAAGGGAAGTAGAAAGAGGGTCAAGAACAGAAAGGACAAGGAAAAGTGTGTGTGTTAGGGGGCAGGGTACGAGTTGAGGGACAAGAGGCCAGATAGAAGAAAAGCAAGGAGAAAGCAGGAATAGAGAAGGCAGTCTGTATGAATACAAGGAGCTTAGGCAATAAAATGGGGGAGCATCAGATGATATCAGCAGAGACAAAATTAGATTTGCTGGCAGTAACAGAAACATGGGTGACAATACCACAACTGTGAACCAACTATTCCTGGGTACTCTCTTTTCAGGAGAGACACGATGCAGTGCAGAAGTGGTGGTAGCACTGTGCATTAAAAACAGCACACAGTCCACAGAGACAGCAGCATAAAGGAAGAGTTGGGTGGAATCAGTACGGGTACAGAGTTAGCGGCTGTTAAGAGGAGAGCCATTAGGGTGGGGATATGTGCAGGACACCAAAACAGACAATTTGAATACTATGGTTACAAAGGGTAGGAATAGACCAAAAATGGAAATTACGTACCTACCGTAAGTCTTGATCTTCTTGGACGAAGTCTCCACCACTCATTCACACTAATGGGATCTACGCTGGAGGTGCTAGGACCCAATGGGAGCCAACTTTTCGAGAGGGTCGGTGCCAGAGATGGAGCCGCGAGGAAGTGGCACCGCAAACCATGGCTCATGCAGTAAAGACTACCTCGGCGTCGACCCTCCAACCGCCTCAGTACCTTTTTTCCCCCAAGGAGGTGCAGCATAACTAACCTAGAGGTCTAACCTAACAAAATCGGTCATAAGATAGTCCGAATGACCCGTGTAAGAAGGGTCAACAACAGAGTCTTCACAGCCCAACCACTGAGGGAGTGAAGACCATAAACAGAGACGTGAGCTCGGGGGATGGCGGTGGGCATATGAATGAGTGGTGAAGACAACGTCCAAGAAGATCAAGGATTACGGTAGGTAAGTAATTTCCATATCTTCCTTGACATAAAGCCTCCACCACTCATTCACACTAATGGGAGAGTACCGAGCTAACAAACCCCCCGAGACGGGCGGCAGGAGAAACTAAGAGCTCACATACTTAGGACAGAAGTCCGTTAAGAATAGTCCTACCAAACGATAGAGGTCGTCTGGCATAGACATCTAAAGCATAGTGCTTAACGAAAGTATGCACCGAGCTCCATGTAGCCGCATTGCAAATGTCTGTAATGGGCACGTTTCGGATTTCTGCCAGAGATGCCGCGACACCGCGACTGCTCTAGTAGAGTGAGCGTACACTCTGCCTTCTAGCTTAACCTGTGCCACAGAACAGCAGTGGTGGAGGCATGCTACCAGCCATGCTGAAATGCACCTAATACCGACAGGTTGACCCAGCCGGGTCTCGCTGAAGGAAACGAACAGTTGTTGAGCCTTGCGTTTCTCTTTTGTTCCATCCAGATAGAATCGCAGTGCTCTCTTAGCATCCAAAGAATGCAGGGTACGTTCCCCTTCATTCTTGAAGTTAGCAAAGTAGGTAGGTAGGACTAAAGGTTGGTTTAAATGAAATTCTGAGACGACCTTGGGAAGAAACTTAGGGTGAGTCCTAAAAACTACTTTGTCCTTGTGAAATACAGTGTACAGGGGGTCTGTGACCAGAGCATATATTTCAGAAACTCTACGGGCCGAATTGATGGCCACGAGGAAGGCCATTTTCCAAGTGAGGAACTTCAACTCGCAGGTAGCTAGAGGCTCGAAAGGTTTCCAAGTGAGCATGTCTAGCACAAGGTTAATGTCCTAGGCTGCGACTGGACGTCTGATAGGTCTGGTATGCAGAATACCCTTAAGAAACCTCTTAACTACAGGCAACTGAGCCAGAGACAAAGATCATGATACGCTGAAATGGCACAGAGTTGAACTTTGACAGTAGAGTACTGCAGACCTGAATTTGAGAGGTCCAAAAGGTACTCCAAGCAGGGCCAGCCCGGTGGCACTGAGGGTTGAAGTGCTGGATGCCACACCTCGCTCTACGCCGGTGACCCGGGTTCAGGAGCGGACCCGGGTCGCTGGTAGGCCGGCTGGGAGGAGTACGGCTTGAGTGTCCCATGACAGCTCGCCGTCTCCAGGGGAGGGTCGTGTGGGAGGGCCTTTGCCCATCACACTTGTGCGACTCCTGGCGGAGGCTTGGGGGACTGCAAGCTCCCATTAGAAGGGAGACGGATGGCCCAACACGCAGCAGACGTCGGCGGGTTGGAAGCTGCATGGGGGGGGGAGGAAAATGGAAAAAACGCCTGTCGGCTCCGGGAAGACGGGCTTCCTGGGGCGTGCCTTCAATGTACCCCCCTGCTCGCCGACTACCTCCGGACCCAACGAAAAGTTGATTTACGGGGGTCGCCCCCACCTCGTCCCCGCTCGGAGGGTAAGCCTAAGCTACATGGGGGATCCAGAGGTAAGTATCAGTGGGCAGGGTGGCAGAAGGATGACCCCTTGGATGCCCTGAAGGGTCGCTGGTCGACAGGTAGTGGGAGAAGACTAAAGTATAATTTAAAAAAAAAAGGTACTCTAAGACTATTTGGTGGGCAGAAAAAGGGTTTGAAGAGGATTTTGCACACCAGACGCTTCCATTTGGCTGTGTAGGTTTTTCTAGTGGCTGGTTTACGCGCAGCCAAGAGAATATCTGAAACCCTACGGGAAACATTGAACCTATTCACCTCTATCTCTTCAGGAGCCAAGCATGAAGGTGAAACACCTTCAGATTGGGATGGACCACATGCCCCTGGGTCAGAAGGTTCGTCTGAAGGGAAAGTGCCTTCGGGAGGGTTGCCGACAGACTGTTGAGCAGCGGGAACCATATCTGTCGAGGCCAGAATGGAGCAGTGAGAGTCATTCTGTCTCCCTGAGACTCGAATTTGAGAAGCACCCTCTGAATTAGAGGAAGAGGAGGAAAGGCGTATAGAAAGCATTTTGTCCACTGCAGCCTGAACACATCCTGACAGAAAATGCCAGGTCCTGGATTTCTGGAGCAGAAGAGAGGCAGTTATGCGTTGAGTGGGGATGCAAAAAGGTCCAGGTCTGAAGTTCCCCACTCTTTGAAGAGTGACTGAGCGACGGTTGAGTTGAGAGACCACTTGTGAGGATCTGTCTCCGTTCTGCTGAGATGGTCTGCCAGTTCGTTCTGCATGCTTGGTAGGTAAACCACATGGATTACAGCTTTGTGGTCCAGGCACCATTCCCACACTCTCATAGCTTTCCTGCATAATGGGTAAGAGTGTGCACCGCCCTGTTTGTTGATATAATACATCACTGCTTTGTTGTCCATTTGAAGAATGTTCTTGTGACAGAGCATGTCCTTCAAGGCCCGGACAGCATAGAGGACAGCTCTCATTTCCAGGACGTTTATGTGGAGCTGGGACTCATCCTGAGTCCATGCTCCTTGGGTGTTGAGCTTCTGGCAGTGAGCTCTCCACCCCATCAGGGACGTGTCGGTGGTAAGGGAGATCTGATGATCCAGAGGAGCAAAGGGATACCCTTCTAGAAGATAGTTCTCCTGCGACCACCAGGTGAGTGACCTCTTCAGAGGTTCAGTCACTTTGATGGCAAAGGACTGAGGGTGCGTGGTTGGGGACCACTGAGTACTGAGCATCCACTGAGAGGTTCTCATGTGGAGACGAGCTGGAGGTACAGTGAACACAGAGGATGCCATGACACCAAGCATCCGTTGCACTGGGATAGCTCAAACTGAGCTGTTTTCTCTGATGTATCGGGCCATCTGTAGGATATCACTCCTTCTGTCCTCTGGAAGAAAAGCTTTCACACAGGAGGTATCCAGAAGAGTTCCTGTGAAAAGGAGTTTCTGGGAGGGCTGCAACTGTGATTTGTTGCGATTTAGCAGGACTGCCATGGAAGTGAGGAAGTCTGAAGCTCTGGCTACAGCGTCCAGAGTTCCCTGCCTGGAAGGACTTGCTAGAAACCAGTCGTCCAGGTATGGAAACACTTGAATTCCGATTTTCCTGAGATGTGCTGCGAGAATTGCACAACACTTTGTAAAAACTTGCGGCACCAAGGATAGCCCAAAGGGCAGGACTCTGAACTGATAATGCTGACCCAACGCCACAAACCTCAGGTATTTGTGGTGCTTTGGTGTATAAGAATGTGTTGGTAGGCATCCTGCATGTCCAGGGAGGCTAGCCAAACGTGTTGATGAATCAAAGGTAGAAGGGTACCTACAGATATCATCTTGAACGTTTCCTTGTGAAGGAATTTGTTTAACTTTCTGAGATTCAGAATGGGGCACATGCCTCCAGTTTTCTTCGGAAATAGAAAGTAATGGGAGTAGAAACCTGTGTTTCGTTGGTCCGGCGGAACTACTTCTACTGCCCTGTTGTTCAGAAGGCCTTGCACCTCGGAAGCAAGGTTGTCTGACTGTACTGCCGACAGCCTGGGCTGTCATTTGGAGGGGGATGATCCGGGGGGTTTCTGAAAGACTTAGCAAATACCCTTCGCGTATCATCCAGAGGACCCATTTGTCTGATGTTATAGATTTTCAACGGTTGTAAAACTGGGTCAGATGTCCTCCCACTGCTGAGGAAGAGTCCCCCTCAGGCAGTTGAGGTGGGACCTGGGCAGAGAACTCAGAAGGTAGCACTGTGCGCTTTGGGGCTTGTGCCTTCTGCTGGCGCTTTTTGTATGCGGTGTGGCTTTTGTTAAAGCTCTCCCCCCGCCTTTGCACCGAAAGGACTGATGGTTGTGAAACTGGCTTATTGACACCCCCGAGAGGGTGCGGATCGTAGCTATCTTAATAGCTGACCTACTCTTCTGTGTGGCTTCCAGAGCTTGTTCCACCTGGGGTCTGAAAAGATACATACCGTTGAAGAGTAAGGCCATGACCTGCTGCTGGGCATCATTCGTGAAGCCCGAAGTATGTAGCCAAACGTGGCGACGGGTACAAATGCCTGCAGCCGCTGCTCGAGAAGCAGTATCGAAAGCATCCATTGCAGCTTTAACCTGTTGGTTATTGGACTTGATGCCCCCGATTATGGTGTGAAGTAGCTCCGAGTTAGTTTCCGACTCAGGCAGAGCTTCTACCATTTGCTTGAGCGAATGCCAAAGGACATACTCATATTGAGAAAAATAGCCCTGGTAGCTGGCAATACGCATACCCAGGGTGGAGGCAGCAAAGACTCTCTTACTTAAAGTGTCCACTTTATGATATTCTTTATTGATAGGCTGAGCTGAGGATGCCTGAGGGAGGATGGCCTTGTCATTCTCTGCTAAGACTACAATGAGATCAGCAAAAGCTTGTGAGGCCAATATAGGTCAATCCTTGGGAGCAGCGTACTGCCTATCTATGGACTTAGCCATGGAAGGGATGAGAGCAGGATTGTTCCATACGATCTGAGAAAGAGTCTCTAAAGATGGTTGTACCGGAGGAGTTAAATCCATAGGGCTCTCCGAGACATGTAGGTATTGGAGTCTTAAAAGCTTCCCAGGATCGAGTTCTGTAGTCTGGAGAAAAAGAATGGAATTTAGATTTTTCAGCAGAGACTTAAAGGAAAGGTCTTCAACCACAGGCTCTGCAGCAGGATTAACTCCTGCTCCTTCAACATCATCACCCAGACGAAGATCTGGGTCATGCTCAAAATCATCTTCTGACAGTCCATGAGGGACCGTATGGAGAGGAAAGGAGTGAAAATCAGAATGGAAATTAGAAGAGGAAAGAAGGACGGCGCCACAGCAAGCATCGGCGCCGATGAAGAACATGGCGCTGAATCCAAGGAAGTCGGTGCCATCAAAAACAACCCAGCACACAGCGCCAAGGGCCACAGCACAGACAGAGCCCCCCCCCCGACGGCGCCGACAGAGTCCTCGGCAGAGCCCCTGGCGCAGAGGACGGCACTGACAGAGCCCTCGGCAGAGCCCCTGTCGCAGAGGACGGTGCCAACAGGGTCCTTGGTGCCACAGATGGTGCTGACAGAGCCCTCGGCGCAGCGGATGGCGCCGACAGAGCCCTCGGCACTGCGGACTGCTCCGAGAGTGTCCCAAGGTTCCGAAAACTGTGATTTGAAGGAAAAGAAGGAAAATTAACAGGAGATAGAAGCATCGGTGTGGATCCCTCCACTGCAGCCATGTGAGACGGGAAAACACCTGAGCACGGAGTTGACGGCACCGAAAAAGGTGCCACGTGACTAGGAAGGTTCAACCACACCACCCGGTCCCTTCGAGCGGCCCGAAGGCCCCAGAGTGACTGGGCCAGGCAGCTGAACCAACCTCCGAGCCCAATGCTCCATAAGAGCAGCCCACTGGTGAAACTGCTCATCAGAGGCCTGTCCAATAGGCGGGGACGGGCTCCAGTGTTGAAGAGGTTGGGCACTGGAGCCAGAAACCAGCGACTCCAATAGGGGAGGAGACCAGTGCCTAGCCCCAATGACTGACCGTCGACACACAGACATACCAGAAGGCAACCTCAAGTGATGCCTCCTCTTTCTCGACTTGAGCGCCAAAGAAGAACTCGAGGCCTAACGGTGCCGTGAATGGGACCGTTTCCTTTTATGCTTTCAGGGGGACTGCCCATCTCCCTGAGCACTGGACCGTCCGTTGTCAGACCCACCCTCCAGGAAGGCCGGCGGACCAGACCCAGCCCGGCTGACTAAACAGCTTTCATATGAAGTCTCCCTACCATCACCTGACCCGCTCATGATCGACTCCGTCAATGGAGGGCTAAAGACTTCTTTATTAATCAATAAATTTAATTAAATCTACTCAGTACTTTTGAAGATGAATTACAAAACAAACTGAAAACTATGCTGCTAGTTTGAAGCTTGACTCCCGGAGGGTGATCGACGTCGTCATTGAAGCGCACTCGACGATGGGAAAAAAAGGAACTGTAGTGGTTGGAGGTTCGACCAAGGTAGTCTTTACTGCATGAGCCATGGCTCATGGTGCCGCTACCTTGCGGCTCCATCTCTGGCGCTGACCCTCTTGAAAAGTTTGTTCCCGCTGGGTCCTAGCGCTTCCAGCGTAGATCCCATTAGAGTGAAGAATGGTAGAGATTTTATGTCCAGGAAGATTTGGTCCTTTACGCCTACCCCAATATACAATGGTTCATACATGTGACCACTCCTTGTCCACAAATTTATCAAAGTGTTTTCTGAAACAGTTGGCTGTAACTACTGTTTGTAGCAGCCCATTCCATTCTATCATCACCCTCTGGGTGTAGAAATTTCCCCTAGCATTAGTTTTATTTTTCCTTCCAACTAATTGACTCTCATGTCCACTTGTTTGGTGTATACCTTCCCTTCTTTCCATACGCATGACTGCATAAAGATAATGTTTTACAAAATAACACTAAGTCACCTCTAACTCCTCTCCTGGCTAGACTATGCAGTCCAAGGGCTTTTAATTTGTGTGTTTTAATCTACATTTTCGAGGTCTGTAATGCATTTTGTAAAATGCCTTTGTACTCCTTCTAATGTCTCAACCTCCTTTTTGAGGTAAGGCGAACAGAAATGTGAGCAGTACTCAAGGTAGGGTCTCGTCAAGGATCTGTACAGTGGGCTAATTATATTTCTATACCTACTTGCAAAACAAAGCACTGAGCGAGGGAATGAGGAGGGCAGCTGCAAAGTAAGAGGTTATACTGATGGAAGAGGTTATACTAATGGGAGACTTCAACTTCAGAAAAGCAGATGTGGACTAGAAAATCCTATTGACAAAAAAAAAGCACATAATCAGCCACTGGTAGAGGTAATGTAAGAGTGTCTATTAACACAGTGGGTTCAGGAGCCTACAAGGGAAGGGGCTATACTGGACTTAGTGCTCTCCAGTGGGGACAGTATTGGAGAGGTCAAACTAGAGGAACCCCTCAGGACAAGCGACCATACCTCAGTGTGGTTTAGCATCATGCTGGAAACTCAGCACTCAAATTCAAGGACAACAGTCCTGATCTCAAAAGGGCAGACTGCGGAAACCTTTGGCAGTTAATTCAGAAGAAACTTGTCTGAGCGAAGGAAGTGGAGGGGCTTGAGCCTAAGTGGGAAACTGTATATCAGGGAACTGTGGAAGTAACCAACTCCTGTTTGATGCAGGTAGTAAAGAAAAAGAAACACAAAGATCAAGTTGCTTTTAAAGGAAAGTGGTGGAAGTAATAAGTGTAAAGAGGGCAACATTTTGGAAGTATGAAGGGGACCAACAAATGGGAAGCAGGGAACTCTATATGGAGGAAGCAAAGGAGGCTAACAGAGTGGCAAGAAAATTGAAAGCAGATGTCAAGCTGAAAAAATGTAGAGGTTATAAAGGAAGGGGACAAAACTTTCTTCCGCTATATCAGGGAACCCGGGGGAGCAAAAACAGGAGAATCGTTAGACTGAACAAAGAAGGGGAAATGGAGGAAGACAGGAAGAAGGCAGATATTCTAAACAAATACTTCTGCTTAGTTTTTTTAAAGGAGAAGAGACTGCTCCCAGAGTGTGGGTTTTTAGTCAGTATAGGGGATAGGGCACATCAGAGATGGGAGGTGTAGAGGGTACTCAAGTGGCTCGGGACCATGAACTTGGTGGATAAGTCATTAGGCCTAGATGGTCTACACACTAGGGTGCTCAGGGAGTTTGCCTGGTTCCTGCCGGAACCACTAACTGACCTCTTTAACTGATCTATAGTAAGAGTGGTGGTTCCAGCGGATTGGAGAGAGGCCAGTGTGGTCCTGCTCCACATGAGTGGGAGCAGAAGACACAGGGAACTACAGACTGGTCAGCCTGACCTCAATCCTGGGAAAACTGCCAGAACCCATTATAGAAAAGCACAGAATGGAAGAAAAAATTACTTATAGTAATCTTGTTTTTCTAATGGAGTCCTGCTGTATTCTGACAATGTGCAGTTAGCCTTTCCAGTTCAACTGCTCCGGAGAGA
The DNA here is from genome assembly GCA_016271365.2 of Neoceratodus forsteri. Lineage (NCBI taxonomy): Eukaryota > Metazoa > Chordata > Ceratodontiformes > Ceratodontidae > Neoceratodus > Neoceratodus forsteri. The sequence goes on along the minus strand of CM057453.1, from coordinate 104,436,906 downwards.
GGAGAGTTAACTCTATGTAGAAGCATAGAATGTTGAGCTCGAGCTCGGTTTTCAACCCCCTATCCCTGATACATTCTCTGTAACCGTCAGATTCTTATGAGCACTAAATGACCTAAGACTAACTATTACTATTGTTAAAACTATAAAGGCAATAAGCCAACATCAACCACCTGGGTAAAAAAACTCAAATCGAGAACCCAAGAAAAACACCACACAATAATAATGTTAACATAAAGACATGAACCCATCTACCCAAAAGGAAGGGGAAGAGGGCAACATCTCTAGGGTGCAGCACTGAAACATGCCATCCCCTGAATCAAAGCTTTAGGGTTCTGAGAGGGGAGGCAGGGAGGAGGTCAGAATACAGCAAGACTCCATTAGAAGAAACAAGATTACTATGATAAGTAATTTTTTCTTCAAACAACATGAAGTCTTGCTGTGTTCTGACAATATGCAGACTACTGAGCAGTATCCCTTGGAGGAGGGTACAGAACCTATTTAGGGAACAGGATCTGCAGTACTGCTGTGCCAAACCTGGCATCACCCCTAGCCTGAGTGTCTAGGCAGTAATGTTTGGTGAATGTGTGAACAGTCTTCTAGGTGGCTGCTTTACAGATCTCCAATAGGAGATCCAATAGGAGCCACAGAAGCAGCTGTACCTCTGGTTGAGTGAGCCCTCAGGCCTGAAGGAGGCTCTCTGCCCAGTTTATCATAACAGAACTGAATACAAGAGACAATCCACCTAGCACGGTCAACTTGGTGGCAGACTTTCCTTTGCCCACCTCCCCATACGTAAAAAACAGCTGAGAACAGTCATTTTGATGGGCTTTAGTTTGATCTAAGTAATAACTTATGGCCCTCTTGACATCCAAACTATGCAACGTTTCCACTGAAGAAGAATGGTCAGTGAAGAATGTGACATGTGGACAGCCAGTTCTGAGTACACTATGATTTTTTGTAATATAAAAATGTGTTATGGACTGTCTCTCATGAGAGATGCTGAGACAGCATGTAAAATGACACACACACACAGGTTTTAGATACAAGGTGTTACCTGGAAGGCCAGAAGCTAATTACAGACTAGAACAGGCCTTAATCAAGAATCTCCTGTTTATCTAAGTTAAATATAGCTTCAACTGCTAAGAGGGAACTCAATATCCATTTTATGACGTTAGAGGAGGAAACCAGGTTACGGCACACTGGTGCGAAATCATAAATGCTTTGATGTCTGTGTGAGAGAGGATACTGCTTATAGATGAAAGAAAATTTACAGACTTGATTGGGAAGTCACATGGGGAAAGGAGTTTCTGCTGATGTAACCTTAATTATCTTACCTTCTAATATGATAAAATATCCTGGATGTATGATTTTTCATAAACAGAGGAGGAGCTAGGTGACCTCACCCAAAGGGGTTGGCAAAGACAGTTTTTTAAACGGATTCTGTTTTCCTTCAGATACATTTTTATCTATACTCTGACAAAGAAACATCTTTGAGCACTTTAAGCAAGTATACAGATAGAGAGAGACAAAATCTAAGTACTGTAGTAGGAATTGCACTGTTAAAATCTTGTTCGTTTAAAAGATTGTATGGTTCTTGTGATATAATGATTCTGTATTTTATGTTTTACATACTTTTATCTATTTTAGTAAAACTCTATTTTTAAAGCCTACTTGGTCTGTCTTTGAATTTATTTTCTTTAACAAGTGAAGTATATATGGTTAAAGCAGACACTGTGCATAAGCTTGAATGGTGATACCAAATTGGAAAAAGGTAAGAGTAATCTGAGGTCTTTATTAGAGTTTTTAAGGGTTCATTTTGTACACCTGGTTAGGTGCCCATAGGCAAAGATATCTGGCCCCCAGAATACGGAATTATCTGAGCCTGTGCATTGGGTACGCCAACATGAGGTTCACAGTTTGAATTCCTCCAGAACTGAGACCAAAGGTTGATTCGAACCCACAAAAACAGACAGGAGGGTTACCCTGTTTCTGTTAACTGTTCACAAGACTGTGCTCGGAGCTTGGCACTCTGAGAGCAGAGGGCTGACTTGCTGAGTGGGTTTGTGACAAAGAACACTGGGAGTGTCATTGTTTGGTTAAGATGAAAATCTGATACCACTTAAGGGAGAAATTTTCTATTTGTCCTGAGAATGACTTTATCCCTGTGAAAGGAGATCTATTCAGGTTCAATAGAGAGGACTTGTAGTTCACTAATCCTCCTGGCGGAGGTAATGGCTACAAGAAAAACAGTCTTCCAAGTCAGGTACTTAAGCTAGGCTGAAGACATGGGTTCGAAGGAGGGCTGCATAAGCTGTGCAATGCAGACATTCAGATCCCAAGCAGGAGTGGGCTCCCTATAAGAAGGCTGTAAGTGCAACAACCCTTTGAAGAACTTCTTAAAGACTGACTGACAGATGCCAGGGAAGAAGCCTTACCTGCAGACGGGAAAGCAGACACAGCTGCCAAGTGAACCTTTAACGTAGCAGGCCGAAGGCCCAGTGAATGCAGATGGACTAAATAGTCCAATGTTTCAGGTAAACCAGCTGAATTTGAATCCAGACCCCTCAGAGCACCAAATGGAGAATCTCTTCCATTTGGAATTTTAAGTTTTTCTGGTGGCAGGTTTTCTTCAAACTTTCAAGATCTCTAGTACTCTCTGAGAAAAATGCAAGCCTGCATATTCTATCTCCTCAAGAGCCAGGCTTTAAGCCTGAGGGAGCTGAGGTTGGGGTACTAGATCCTCCCCTTGGAGGAGGTTAGAAGATTGTGCCTCCTGGGAAGGCAGATAGGTGGTGCCACTGACAGGGACATCAACAGTGGATACCAAGATTGTCTGGCCCAGTCTGGTGCAATCAGAATCACTGTACAGGGCTGAGTCCTGATTTTTATCAGTACTCTGAAGAGAAAGGGAAATGGAGGGAAGGCATACAGACACCTGTTCCCCATTCCAGCACTAGAACATCTAGTGGTATAGATCCCAAGATTGGGGGTCTGCAGTAAAACTGGGTAAGCTGCTGATTGTCTCAAGCTGCAAAGAGATCCATCTCCGGAGTGCCCCATTTCCTGAAGTATTGTTTGTTCAGAGACCACTCGTGATGGCTCTAAGAGATCCTGCTGACAGCACCTGCTAGCACATTGTCTTTGCCTGGAAGATACACTGCTGTTGGAGAGACCTGAAGGGAGGAGGCCAGACTCCAAACCTTCATGGCTTCTGTGCACAAAACTGTGGACCTTGTCCCTTCTTGCTTGTTTATGTAGTACACGGTGGTGGCGTTGTCTGTCCTGACTTGCAACACCTCCCCCTGAACTTCCTTTGAGAAAGTCTGAAGAGCCAGGAGCACAGCCCTGAGTTCCAGAAGGTTGATATGGAGAAGAGACTCCTGCTCTGACTGTGTATCTTGAGCAGTGAGGCTCCCTAGATGAGCTCCCCACCCCAGAAGGGAAGCATCTGTAGTGAAAATCACGGCGGGAGGCTGTTGGAGAAAGGGGACTCCTTGCCTGAGGTTGTCCTCCTCTAACCACCATTGGAGAGCCCGGACAAACGTCTGAGTCACTGGAATTAGTTTGGAAAGAGGATCCCTCCTCTGAGACCAAAAGGACCTGAGGTGAAACTGAACATCCCTCATCTGAAACCTAGCTCCTGGGACCACTGCAGTGGATGCTGCCACGTGGCCCAAGAGTTGAAGGAAATGACTAGCTGGCAGAGACACCAGTGCTCTAAAGGAACCTGCCAGACCAATTAACGAGTTTACCCTTTGTACTGGTAAAAAAGCTTTTGCTTGAATCACGTCCAGCACTGCCCCATGAAGGTTAGTACCTGGACTGGTTCCAGAACTGACTTGGAAAAGTTGAGAAGAAACCCCAGAGAGCCTAGGATCTGTTGGGTGACTGACAAAGCTGCCCTGACCTGCTCGGGAGACTGGCCTACAATATGCCAGTCGTCCAGATAGGGGAATACAGACACTTCCTGCTTTCTCAGGAATGCTACTACCACTGCTAGACATTTTGTGAAAGCTGGGGAGGCAGAAGAAAGGCCGAAGGGCATAGCCCTGAACTGAAAATGGCATGAGGGTAACTCGAACTTAGGTATTTTCTGTGGGAGCACCTGATTGTTATGTGAAAATAGGCATCCTTGAGGTCCAGGGAGGCTAACCAGTCTCCTGGCCTTAGAGGGAAGAACAGTGCCTAGAGTCACCATCTTGAACTTGGGTTTTGTAAGACGGCTGTTTTAAACACCTGAGGTCTAGGATGGGCCGCCACTCCCCTGTCTTCTTTGAGGTAAGAAAGTACCTTGAGTACAACCTTTTCCCCTGAATAAGCAGGGAACCTGCTCCACTGCTTTTAGGAGCAGCAAAGAAGAAGAAGAAACTTCTGCCTCTAAGGCAGCAGTTTCCAGCTGGCTGGCAGGCTTGAAGGACCTTGCTCTGGTTTTGGGGAATCTCTTGAAATTCATAGCAAGTCCCTGGCTCACCACCTTCAGGACTCACCTGTCTGTAGTAACAGACTTCCAGGCCTGGAAGAAGTGAGCCAGTCTGCCTCCTACTGGAATAGGGGAGGCGGCCCGGACTGACGCATCAGGGTGTCTATTTGGCAGGGATTCTAGGTTGGGAAATGGATGCAGCCCTGCTCATCCCTCTCCTACCTTTCCCTCTAAAGAAACCCCTCTGCTGAAAAGTAGAGGAGGCTTGAGCTTGGTAGAAAGGTCTTTTAAAAGGCCTACCCCTGCCAGCCCTAGACTGCTGCTTCTGAGGAGTAGCAGACTTCTCTTTTGCTACTGCACTCCTGAAAGTAGTCCTATACTCATCCATCTTTTTCATATACATCTGTTTGCTCCCCAAACAGAGAGTTTTGGATGGCAGGAAAATCTATGGCCTTAGTCTGGGTATCCTGGGAAAGACTAGTACATCTGAGTCAAGCAAATCTCCACAGGGAGACAGATGTAGCCATGACCCTGGATGAGACATCAATAGAGTCCACAGCAGCATAAAATTGCACTTTGGATGCCTCAGTGCCATCAACAGACACCTGCTCCAGCTCCTTGGCCAGCTGGGAGGGGGTACCTTTGGCTAGGTCCATGATAGACTCCTATCTGGGCTTCTGGTACCTTGCCACATAAGCCATGTAGGAAGCCTGCCTGAGTCCCAAAGAGGATGTCAGTACTGCTTTTTTGCCAAAGCATCCATCTTCCTGGAGCCCATATCCGGGGTGTGTGTGAAGCCAAGCACATATTAGCCTCATCACAGGCTGCAGCCTGCACAACCCCAACATGGCTGCAAGGATTGTACAGGAACTCCGTGCCCGGACCTGACAGCATATACCTTCTGTCCATCTTCCTATCCACAGGAGGTATGGAAGTTGTTCCACCTTGTGTGTATTATTTACTTTTCTCACCTCTGTTGTTAACGTCATATTCTGTATTAGAACAGTAGTCTATATTATACTATTGTATCTGTGTTATACAGTGTACCAATCTATATTTATGTAAGACATGGAGCCTTTGCAAATGAGTCTCTGACTCAAGGGGTTGTAATTCCTAGACCATCAATAAATAAGCAAATAAAGTAGGCAATTGCAAAATTGTATTTGTCTGTTTCCTCAAAGATTTGTGTAAGGGAACAGACAGTCTTTTGGACTCTGGGACGTCCATCATTTCAATAAAATCAGGTTCCTCTTCCTCCTCAGTTGCCTCCACAGCAGGCAACTGTAGAGTGTCAGCCACTTTCTTATAGAAAGCAAAGTGGAAGGGGGACTCACCAAGTCTGGGAGGGAAAACAGAGTCAGGCCTATCTGGGGAGATGTCAGACTCCACTGGTTCACCAAGGCCTTCCTCTTCTTCTTCTTCCTCTCCCTCCCATTCAATTTCATAATAGGCTTCCAGATCATATTCCGAAAGAACCTGAACCAGCTTAACCGACCGACGAGAAGTATGTGTCAGTCCGGTCGGTACGGATTGAAGCAATTGAACAATTTTAATCGCTTTCGCTATGTCATCTACAGTTGGGGTTGAGGACTTCAGATCTGAACCGGCAGATTTTCTCTTCTTTTTTGCCAGAACGGGGACATCAGTATCGACCTTTCTTTTGAACGAGGAGGTATCGCCCTGGTCAGAAGGCACCTCCTCTGGTTCGGCTGAACCTGAACCGGGCTGGCCATCTGGGTCACTGGATTTTTCTGCCATTTTTTCCTTAAACGCTTACCCAGCACGGCTTTAGGAAAGCTGTCACAAATTTGGCAGTCTGTTTTTAAGTGGTCAAACCCCAGACAATACACACAGAGGTGGGGGTCAGCTTTAGCGAAAGCCTCCCCACACTCTGTGCACTGCTGAAACCCAGTGAGTCCAGTCTTTGTCTTGGGTTTCTCAGACTTAGCACTTTGCCAAGTTACCCTATGTGTCGGTCGAGCCGAGTAACAACAAACCTTCGGTTACCAACCGGTTCAAGGGTTGTGGAAAAAAACAGAAAACTTTGTTTTTATGTGACCGAAGGCCGCCGGTACCCAAACACATGTACAACTTACACAAAAACAATCACAAGAAGATTGGTTCCCCACTGGAGCGATCGATGAAGAATCGATACTTACCCCAAACTATTTATCTAAACTATACTACCTGTACTGTAGACAGAGGCTTGAAGACCGAAAGAAAATAATGACAAGGGCTGAAAAACAGGACAGAAAACCACTACCGAACTGAAGCAGCGAAGGGGAAATCTCCGGAGCATCTTCACAGTTAGGTGGAGTAAAGAATCTGACGGTTACAGAGAGTGTACAAGGGACAGGGGTTTGAAAACTGAGCTCGAGCTCAACGTTCTATGCTACTGCATAAAAGTTTACTCTTTTCTTTCTGGAGCAGTTGAACTGGAAGGGTTAACTGCATATTGTCAGAGTACAGCAAGACTTCATGTTGTTAGAATGACTGGAGACTAAATGGGTCCAGGGTAAGAGGCAGCATGGGTTCACGTCAGGCAACGTCTATTAGACAAACTTGATAGACTTCTTTGATTGGGTCACAAAGGTTGTTGATAAGGGCCAAGCAGTAGGTATACTATATTTTATATGGACTTTAGCATGGCCTTCAACTCAGTGCCCCATAGGAAACTTGAGAAACAGATAAGAGATCTGGGGATGGAAGACAAAATAACGAGGGGTTAGTAACTGGCGAGGGGAAGAGCTCAGAGGGTAGTTGTCAAGAGGAAACACTTAGGGGACAGAGACTTAGAGAGGTCACTAGTGGGGTACCATGGGGGTGGTCCTGGGGCCGTTCCTTTTTGCTATATTCATTCGTAATACAGAGGAGGGAATCCAGGGTAAAACTGGTCTCTTTGCATCTTTGCAGATGATACCAAAATTGGTGGCAGAGCAGATACAGGAGAGGAAATGTGGGGAATGAAAATGGACTTGGACAGCCTGGGAAAGTGGTCCATGACATGGCAACTCAAATAAGGTGGTAGGAAACATTTTTTTCCCCACTTTTAGATGCCCCCCCCCCCCCGTTTTCCTTTTAGTATCTGTGCAATTTTCTGATATGTTTTGCCATACCGTGTTACGTTACTAATCTAATTTTGTTGCCTTTATGGGTACCCTGAATCCCTATCTCCTCAGCAGTTGCTGCTTTCTCCCTTTTCATATAGCCTCAGCACTCTGGGACATCAGTAACATCATTCCAGACCATTCTGATGAATACTCGGGGGTGGGGTTGGAACCTGGGTGCTCACTTGGCTAAACTACGTGACCTGTTAATATCATGATAACTGGAGGAGTCTTTACCTTGAGGGCACAATATTCTAGACAATTGTTGAGGAAGACTCAAAACTTCTGTTATGTTTTAAATGATGTTTAATATGTTTCAAGAAATAAATGTGCCACTTAGAAACTTTAGCCAACATTTCGTGGCCCAGGCGGCCACTTCCTCAGGGCCCATGGAGGTCTGGAAACAACTTATTTATGCACTTTCATATCTGGTTGGAGGATAAAAAGCTTCCATTTCCTAGACTACCCTAGGACAGATAGTGGGCCATCTCACACCTTTCAGAGAGCAGTACATGATTTACTTCAAGCAAAAAAATGGTAAAAGATCAGCCTATGTGGCCTAGCAAGTCCAGTGTGAAAATAAGGAGACAGAAGCATTTTACCCACCAGCCAGGTATGAAAGTGCATAAATGAGTTGTTTCTAGACCACTGTGGGCCCTGAAGAAATGGCCCCTCAGGCCACAAAATGCCGACTGACGTTTTTAGGTGGCACATAGAGATTAATGCAGGTGTGCAGGTGTATATCATGAGGATAATTCGGTGTGTGAAAAATCTCACAACACAAATCTTGCACAGGCATTACTTTTTATAATAACTGGTACAAGGTTTCAACAGAGACAAAACCCTGTAAGCTCTATTTGTGGTGGGAGTGAGTGTGTCCCTGAGCAGCCACCATACCGAGCCACTTTTGTTTCATGTTTTTTCTTTTTATTAAAAAATGTGTTTTAGGTGGCAGCTACAATGGAGCTGGTTTGCCTGGGGATGGGAGGCAGAAATGCAAATGTGGTGGTGCACTGACAGTGGAAAACTGGTGTCCAGCTACCGTGCTTTCTTTCATACTTCAGTGAGGCGAGAGCACGAGGGGGAAAATGCCATAATAATCCAGTACTGAGTCGTTACTGAATTCAGTGGCTTATTATGGCGTTTTATCAGGACTGGATATCCAGTCATTATAGGGGGTTACCAGTGATTATATTTATTTCTTGAAACATTAATAAACAATATTTAAAACAAAGCAGGAGTTTTGAATCTTCCTCAACCCCAACAATCATTCAGATGAATAGCATGGAATGATGTCACTGATGTCACAGGATGTCTCAGAAATATGAGAAGAAACAGCAGTAGCTGCTGAGGAGAATGGAACTCTATGTATATCTGAGGGCACCACAAAGGTAGATTATTTATTGATCTAAAATTGGTAAAGCATATCAGAATACATGATAAGCACCAAAAGGAAAATGGAAGGGGAGCAAACTATGTAAAAATCATCCTTACCACGGTTAGCACCAAAAAGCATAAACTCATGCATATCAGCACGCTATCAACATCTATGTCCTCAATCACCCCTGTAAATGGGCCTTACACGGTTACCAAAGAATTAAAATAAACTGAAATCAATGATTAAAAGCAAGCTCTCTGGGACTGATGGGCCAGATAGTGAAGGACTGTGTGAAAGTACCGGGGGAAGGCCTGTGCAGGGCTGCCGAACATATTATTTGCTTAACTCTACCTTTCCCACAGCTTTGTTTCTCCCCCCCTCCAGTAAAACGTATCCTGTTTTTTTTGTTTTTTTTATATTCCTTGTGTACCATTCCCTGTTTGCATTGTTCACTATATGTAGTGGGCTTACTGGCTATTATTATTGTTGCTTAAATTTTCCTGGGTGCTTACTGCAAGGAGCTTCCCAGGTAGCGACAGTGTCTGATCAGATTCCTCAGCCAACTTGCACTGGATCCAGGGCCATTGCACCTGCAAGTTTAAAAGTGAAGCTCCCCAGTCATGTTGCCTATGTGAACGGGCAGTTATGTATATAGTCCTTCATTTATCAGTAAATGAAAATTCCAAATGCAGGGCTGCACCACCATGCTTAACAGGTGGAGGTTACACAAGACAGAAAAAATGCAGCACACTCAAAGGGCAGTCAAACTTTCCAAAATGTTGTAATGGAAAGGCAGTAAAAAGTCTGGCTAGCTGGAGTGCTCACTTCTGTGTCTCCTGATTATGAATGTGTTGGACTTTGCTCCAAGTTCTTGGGGGGAAAAAAAAGAGATACAACTGTTTATAACTCTCCTGGTATTTACTGTATTAAAGGAACTTCCTTGTCTAACATAGCTGACATCCCAACTTTGAAATGCTGTTTTAAGTGCGGTTGGAGTGGACCATTCTGATTTTAACACACCACCACCAACACAAATGTGGAGACATTTGGATTTATTTGATACATGTGCGTTTTGGCTCAGAAGCAGTACAGACAGGGTGGTAATTCCTCCATCCCAGACCTGAGGCAGTGACATTCAAGTGGTTTAGACAGAAATCATAATCTTTTGGGCGAGGGGGCTGAGTGTGAACTCTGTAGTGACTGTAGGCCTGTTTACACTACATGATATGCACCACTGTGAGAGATGTAAATGAGTTGCAATGGTGCAGGTCAGGTAGTGTTAAACAGCAAGGGGAGTGTTGCAGACGGTTCCTTTGTGGCGCAGGACAGTCCCTGTTTCTGTGGGATTGTGTACGGCAGCAGGTGTTTTTTGCAGCTTCCTGCTGCACTGTTCCCCTCCTATACACTGCCTGTCTGAGTCCTGTGGTCAAAGCATGATTCTCCCATCGGAGCTGTGGAAACCATCGCCAGCCATGAGGAAATTTGTATCCAGACAGTTTACCTTTGCCTAATTTGGTTAGATCAGTTAAATTTTTTTTTTTTTTTTTTTTTTTTTTTTTTAAGTTCAATTACTTTAATGAATGACGACAATGAAAGCCCTGCATAGAATGCATGTACCAATAGGACACATTCACAAATTACAGTTGTCAGTGAATTGCAGAATGGTGGGTAAACAGTAACTTGCAGTTGTTTCTGAGACCAAATGGTCGAATATTTCTGCTCAGTATTCACAAAAGAGGAGGGGGAAGTGCCTAATCTAATTAACAGAAGCACTCCTGATAGGGGGGTCGATCCCAGGCCTTTCACAGAAGAAAGGGTTCTGCAAGAACTCCTAAAACTGAAGGTGGACAAAGCAACGGGTCCTGATGGAATTCACCTCAGAATTCTAAAAGAATTAAGGGAGGAACTAGTGAAACCACTGGCTACTCTTTTTAATAAATCATGGGAGAATGTTGTGGTACCCCAGGACTGGAGGAAGGCAGATGTGATTCCCCTTCACAAAAGTGGGACCAAGACAGAGGCAGGAAACTACAGACTTGTCAGTCTGACCTCTGTGGTAGGGAAAGTGATGGAGTCACTTCTGAAGGAAAGAATAGTTGAGTACCTAGAGGCCAGTGGGGCACAGGACCCAAGGCAGCATGGGTTCACAGCAGGAAGGTCATGTCAGACGAATCTAATAGATTTCTTTGACTGGGTGACCAAAGTAGTAGACCAGGGAGGGGCTGTGGACATGGCCTACCTAGACTTTAGCAAGGCATTTGACACAGTCCCACACAAAAGATTAATAGTCAGATTAACCAGCCTGGGAGTGGGTCCCAGGGTGGTAGCCTGAGTAAAACATTGGCTGGACAACAGGACACAGAAGGTAATTGTAAAAGGAGTCCACTTTGAAGAAAGAGGGGTCACTAGTGGGGTACCACAGGGTTCAGTACTGGGTCCAGTCATTTTTAATGTCTTCATCAGTGACATTGCAGAGGGACTGAAAGGAAAAGTATGCCTTTTGCAGGCGACACAAAGATCTGCAACAGGGTTGATACACAAGGAGGTGTGGAAAGGATGAGAAGGGACTTGGCAAGGTTGGAGGAATGGTCAGAAGTATGGCAGCTAGGATTCAATGCAAAGCAGTGCAAAATAATGCACCTGGGAAACAAGAACCCAGGGGAAGAATACACAATGTGGGGGAGGTAGTAACAACAACAAAAAGGAAAGGGACCGGGGGTAATCATATCTGATGACCTTAAGGTTAGCAAGCAATGTGAGAAGGCAGTAGGGAGGGCTGGGGTATACTGGGATGCATAGGAGAGGCATCAGCAGCAGAAAACAGGAAGTTGTTATCCCTCTGTACAGACAGTTGGTGAGACCCCATCTGGAGTACTCGTCTAGTTCTGGAGACCCCATCTCCATAAAGGACACAGACAGGATAGAGGCAGTCCAGAGGAGGGCAACTAAAATGGTGCAGGGTCTGCAAGAAAGCCGTATGAGGAGAGACTAAAGGAGCTTAATATGTACACCCTTGAGGAAAGGGAGGGGGACATGATAGAAACTTTTAAAGTACCTCAGTGGAATCAACAAAGTCAAGAGGTAGCATCTTTCAGAAAAGAGGCATAAGAACAAGGGACACAATTTAAAGATAGAAGAGGCGGTTCAGGGGCAATGTGAGGAAGTATTGTTTCACAGAGGAGTAGTGGGCGCATGGAACAGCCTTCCTGAGGAGGAGTGTGGGGTCTAAAACTGTGGGAGAATTCAAGAATGCATGGGACAGACATAAGGCAATTCTTGTGGGGGGTAGGAAGAAATAGGCTGTTGGTTAACTAGGATCTGCGGCCTATCCTGTAGGTAGGGAAATGGGCAGACTAGATGGGCCAAGCGGTCCTTATCTGCCGTCAAAGTCTATGTTTCTATGGTAAGGCTGCTGCAGGAGTCTGACCTGATCCACAGTGCCTTCAAACCAGACCCACCAGCAGGCCTAATGGAAATATGGCTAACACACAGGAAGTCAGAAGAGTGTTCCTGCACCAATGCACTGCACTACAATGGTAGTGTAAACACAAACTGGAAGTAGTGCCTACAAAGCAGCTGCTGAGCGGAGGGGAGCACATCACAGCACGTATGCGGTCGTTTCCGGGTCACACCTGGAAACGAGCTTTGGCTCAGTGTGCCTTTCCCGGTTATCAAATGTTTAAATAAAAAAAAAAAATGTGGTCACATAAACGTGCCTTATGTTGCCTAGCCCCTTTTTTAGCTGCATTTTTAAAGCCACAACCCTTGAAACATAGAAATAATGTGTTACCACTCAGCCCTAGTGATGATACATAGTGGGCATGATGCTGGGTAGATGTTATTAAAGTCACTGAAGTGGATAAATGAAATGAAAAACAACTATTCAGCTATTTGTAAATCCTAGCACCAATGTCCTACTCAGGCAGGTCTTTTGCCTGGTTTATCCTCAAGATACAGTCCTGGACAGGGCTTCTAACACCTACCTGCCTTAAGCAGCAAGTTGCAGGACTGAAGCCATTTTATTATTCATTGTTCTGCAGATCCTGGGCCCAGAAAAGCATCAGCAATATGGCAGGTTTCTCCTTGTTACCGGATTCAGGTGCTGGTTTCTGGTGACACGGTGGTCACTGCTGCACTCCTGGTGCTGCAGTATGTAGGAGTGAGCTATGAAGCCAATGTCTCAACCTCTCTGGTCTTCACCATCCATAAGGACTTCCTTCTTCACCCTTCAGTAAGGCACTTTTCCTCCTTTTCTGCCCCGGAAGAAGAATTCTCCATTGACAAGCTGGTGAGCTGACGTACAGTAGTCTGGCACTCCTACAGACTGCTCTCAAGCTGCCTTTGGCTGGAAATACAGGTTACTCACCTGTAACAGGAGTTCTAGGAGTGGTAATTGTTGTTCATCCACACTTACTGACAGGTTCCTTGCCGCTTTAAATCTTGCCGGAAGGTCTTCAAGCTGGCTCCTCCCACCCACCCGGGTGGTAAAACTCTCGGCTCCACCCCATGATGCCAAATCTAGCCTGCTGGAAGCCAGGTTGCGCGTCAAAGCCGGGGAGGTCGGGTGGGTTGTGTGGATGAACAACATATACCACTCCTAGAACTCCTGTTACAGGTGAGTAACCTGTATTTCTAGGGACGCGGATATGTTGTTCAATCCACACCTACTGGCAGACTCCTAGCAGTTCTCAGGGAGGAGGGAGGCAAGGCGCGCACCCCCTATTTAGGAAATAAGAAATGAGAACTGAGGTCCCAAAACCAGCATCCCAGCGTGACTCAAGGTCGATGTGGTAGTGGGTAATAAAGGTGTGTGCTGACTTCTAGGTAGCAGCCCTGCAGATTTCCTGGATAGGGACGACCCTGGAAGCAGCGGTATGGCGGGTAGAATGAGCTCTTATCCCTTTGGGAGGGTCCATGCCCGCCAACTTATAGCAGAGATCTATGCAGGAGGTGACCCACCTGCCTATCGTCCGTTTGGCTGCAGGTCTGCCAGGTGCGGCTTCAGCGTAGGTGACAAACAGCTGGCGAACCTCTCCCCGAACTTCAGCCGTCCGCTTCTTATAATAAGAGTGCTCTTCTAGGGTCCAGGGTATGGAGCCTATATTCGGCCTCCAAGGTGTGATTTGGGTAGAAAACCAGCAGAGTCAACACCTGGTTAACGTGAAACTTAGACACCACCTTTGGAAGGAATTTCGGGTGGGGGCGCAGGACAACCTGGTCCCTGTGGAAGACCAGATAAGAAGACTCGATGGGAAAGCGCTTGGAGCTCTCCCATCCTTCTGGCTGACGTGATAGCCACCAAGAAGGCGGTCTTCCACAACAGGTGGGAGATGTCACACCTGTGCATCGGTTCAAATGTCTTGCCCAGGAGCTTAGCCAATACCAGCAGTAGATCCCACAGAGGTGGAGGTTCTCGCACTGGAGGGGATATGTGATCAAGGCCATTGAAAAAGCGCCAGACCACCTTCTCTTGCACCACCGACTGCTTTCCAGCCCGCGTCCGGTAAGCAGAGATGGCTGCCAGGTGCACCTTAAGGGTCATCGACCGAAGCCCTAGCTGAGAAAGGGACCACAGGTAGTCCAGAATGCTAGCCAAAGAACAGAAGGAAGGGTACAACCCCTTACCCTAACACCAAATGGAGAATCTCTTCCATTTGAAGGCATAGCATTTTCTGGTCGACTCCTTACGGGATGTCTCAACAACGTTGACGACCTTGTTGGAAAGACCCAAGGCCTGGAACTCTAGCCACTCAGAAACCAGGCCGTCAAGTGCAGGGATTGAAGGTACGGGTGGAGTACCTTCCCCTTGTTGACTGAGATCAGGTCCGGGCGGGCTGGAAGCCGCCTCGGGAGCCTGGAGCTGAGGCTGAGGAGATCTGGATACCAGAACTGGCGAGGCCAGTCTGGGGCTACTAGAATCACCTGTGCCTTGTCCCTCGTCCCTCTTTGCCTTGAGAAGCACCTTGTGGATCAAGGGAAATGGAGGAAAGGCGTAGAAGAGGCCTGGGGTCCACGGCCTCAAGAAGGCATCCCCCTGCAGCGAGCCCTGCTGAGGGTGGCGGGCATGGAACAGCCTCTGCTTTGCATTCTCCCTGGAGGCAAACAGGTTCACCTGAGGGGTGCCCCAGTGGGAGAACAGATCTTGTACTATCTCCGGCAGGAGAGACCACTCGTGAAATGCAGCGCCTATCCAGCTTAGGGCATCGGCCAGACTGTTGGGAGGCTCCTGCCACATGGATGGCTAGGAGATCCACCTCCAGGCTGATCATGAGAGACCAAGTGCGGAGAGCCTCCTTGCACAGAGGCAAGAAGTATGTCCCGCCCTGTCGGTTGAGGTAGTACATGGTCGTGGTGTTGTCCATCTGGACCTGGACCACTTGACCCCGTACAAACAGAGCAAAGGCGGTGAGGGCTAGTCGGACCACTTGAAGCTCCAGCAGGTTGATGTGGCATCGAGACTCCTGAAGGGACCAGAGGCCGTGGGCTCTGAGCTCCCGCAGATGGGCACCCCAGCCCATCAGAGAGGCGTCTGTCATCAGAGTGACAGTCGGCTTGGGGTGGACAAACGGGATATCCTCCTGCAGATGAGCTGGAACGAGCCACCACTGGAGGCCATTCCACATTTCCTGGGTCATCGTCACTGGCTGGTCCAGAGGACCGGACTGCTGTGACCATTGGCGGGCCAGCCCCCATTGCAGGGGATGCATATGCCAGCGGGCCCAAAGGACCACGCTGGTGCAGGCCGCCATGAGGCCCAGAAGGAGCAGAAAGTCCCAGGCAGGGTGCAATTGCCCAACCAGAAATTATTGGGGAAAGGACCTTGGCCCTGTCCACCAGGAGCCATGCTCTGGCTCGAAGAGAGTCGAGCTCTGCCCCGATGAACTGAATCACCTGCGATGGCACGAGTTCTGATTTGGCCTCGTTGATGAGGAGGCCAATCTGAGAGCAGACCTGGAGGGCCAGATCCCTGGACCGCTCCACCTCCAACCTGGAGGGGGCTGCAATCAGCCAGTCGTCCAGGTAAGGGTATACCCGGACCCCTCGGCACCGCAGGAATGCTGTCACCACTGCCATGCATTTGGTGAAGACCCTAGGAGCTGGAGAGAGGCCGAAGGGCATGGCCCGGAACTCGTAAAGGGATCCCTCTGCCCTGAAGCGGAGGAACTGCTGGTGAGACGGATGGATTGGGACATGAAAGAATGCCTTCTGAAGGTCCAGAGAACAGAACCACATGCCTTGTTCCAAAGGATGGGATGATCTGAGCCAGACTGACCATCCTGAAGGTGCAAGACCTTAGGAACTTGTTCGGGTCGTGTAGGTCGAGAATGGGGCACCAGCCCCCCTGTCCGTTTTGGGGCCAGGAAGTACCTGGACACAAACCCTGGGTCTGGAGGATGGTCCGCCACCTCCCTGATCACCTCCTTCTGGAGGAGCAGGGCAATGTCGGCTCGACAAGCCGACAGAGAGGCTGCGGAACCTGTAGCCACCCGTGGGGCGATGGCTCGATATGATGGGGACTGCTCGAATTCCCGAGGCAGACCAGTGCCTACCACTTCCAACACCCAGCGGTCCGTGGTGATAGCGGACCAGGTGGAAAGGAAGTAGCGGAGCCGTCCCCCACCGGGGGGAACCTGGGGAGGAGTGACGAGGTTGGGGGCGACACCCCTCAACCCGTCACTGGGCAGGATTGGAGGAAGGGCCTGCCGAGGAGCTGCCTGGGCCTTTCCCTTACAGCTTCCTGCTGGAGGAAGCAGCAGGCTTGTCTTTGGGGTGCCAAGTGCGAGCCAGCTGGCCCTGATGCTGGTGTTGCTGGGCCAGACGTGCCGCAGGGGCTGAAGGATGAAAGGGCTTATGTTGCTGCTGGCAGCCTTTGTCCTTCTGGGCAGACGTGACCAAGTCCAAGGTGGCGCTGGGCTTCTCGATCCATTGGAGATGAACCTCCACCCCGGGACCAAACAAGTCGGTACCCAGGAAGTGGACGTCTGCCAGCTTGTGCTGGGTATCCTTCCTAAAGGTGGAGATCTGCAGCCAAGCTCTGCGGCGCATGGCCACTGCAGCCGCTACTGACCAGGCACACGAATCAGCGATGTCCAACAAAGTCTGGAGCTGCTGTTTGGCTACCGCCCTTCCCTGGTCCTGCACCTCCTTGACCGTCATTTGAAGGTCAGCCGGGAGATGAAGAATCACCTCATCCAGGGAGCCCAAAAGGGCATGTGAAAAGTGTGCCATCAGGATGGCCGAGCTAGCCTGACGAAGGCCTAGGGAGGAAGCAGCATATACTTTCCACCCTGAGCAGTCCAATTTCTTGGACTCCTTATCGGGTGGTTTGTCCACATCCAGAGTGTTCCCGGAATGCCGGTAAATGCTGTTGGTCACTAACCCCTCCGCAGAGGGGTGCTCCGAGTAACCAGAGAGTGAACCTGTAGGGACCGCATACTTCCAAGCCATCCTGGCCGAAGATGCAGGACAAGAAGTTGGCTGCTGCCACAGCTCCAGGGCCGAGCCAACAATGGCTCCGGCCACCGGGAAGGCCTCTGCAGGGGAATCCCCTCGGTCCAGTATCTCCGTGAGGGGATACTTGGCCTGCTTTGAAATGGGTTTGAGCTTCATCCCAGTGGATTCTGAGATGAGCCAAAGCCTTCCTAAGAACGATGATGGGCTCTCGTCCACTGATTGACCCCCAGTGGACACCAGGTCAAGCGGCCTGGAGAACAAGGAGTCGTCGTCAGACTCTGAGGAGTCTGCGAACAGCTGCCGAGCGCCTGAGCCACCCTCCACATGCCGAGGTCGATCGGGAGTGAGGGTGACCGACAACCTATGGGGCAAACCCTGACTCGACCAAGAATCCTTGGTCGGGGCCCCAGTCTTCGGTTGTGGAGGCGGAGGTTCCACCACAATGGGTGGAGCAGCCAGTTTCGGCCGAAGAACTGGTGCCGGTTTCGGCTCCTCGACCACTACGAGGGGTTGTTTCGGCCGCTCCGGTGACAGCCACTTAATGGCCGGAGAAGGTGACGGAGTCGGCTTATTCCCAGACAATAAGAGCTGCTGCCACATTAAATCCTCGTAGTGCCAACGCAACTTGCGTCGGAGCCCATCCTCCGAAGAGGACAACGAGGATGAGCGGTGCCGCTGCTTTCCAAGGTGCCAAGACTGAGACCGCTGACGGCAGGACCGGCTGGACCTGGAAGAGGTCCAAGACCAGACCTTCGGGGATTCCGAGGGTGGGTCAGAGAGGGGCAGGGGAAACCCACTCCTCCCTCGGTTCAGGAACCTTAACCGGGGACTCCAGCACAGGAGGCACAGTCAAGTCCTCGGTTTCCACCAGAGGAACCGGTGAAGAAGGGTTGTCGGCTTCTCCAGTCGACAAACCATCAGACGGGTCGATAAAAATCTCGACTGCGTCGACGGGTGTCTTGGTATCAGCTGACCTGGCGGGACACCGTGAAGCCAGCGGCCTTAGCCGCAACCTTGACCGAAGTCGACTGTCGACTGTCCGGGGAAAGGGATCGCTCCCACTCCCTCGAACGTCGACGGTGGGACTTACCTTTAGAGTCCTTCTTTTTGGACCAACTGGAATGTCACGATGGTCCTTCTCCCTTGGGGGAGAGGGATTGGCAAAGCTCCTTAAAAGGAGCTGTATAAGAAGAGCCCAAGGAGAGCGGGATAAATGCCGTGACCGAGGAAGATGAAGATGCGGCCTGGGCCGCCTCCTCCTCGAGGGCGATCATCTGCTCCAGCTGGTGTGCCAAGCCTGCCACCGTGGACACCGCCCAATGGGCCTCCTCCGATTTAACCGGAGGATAATGTTTTCAAGGGTGCCCAAAAGCAACTGGGCAGCTGAGTCCTCAAGACCCGAAGCCGAAAGGATTTGCATAATTCGCAAGCCTGCGAGTCATGTCCGAGCCCTAGGCAGTAAACGCACGTGGAGTGTGGGTCGGTCCGGGACATCTTCTGCCCACAGGAGCACCGACGAAATCAGGGAGTCAATTTGTCCATCGCAGCCACGAGGGAAAAAGAAGACTGAAGTCTTTTAAACTTTAGAATAAGTTTCGGTTTAACTGAAGAGTGTGGATCCAGGCCTAAATCGCAGAGCGCTAAGGAGGGAACCTGAGCTTCCAAGCAGTAAGGAAGATCTGGTGTCATGGGGTGGAGCCGAGAGTTTTACCACCCGTGTGGGTGGGAGGAGCCAGCTTGAAGACCTTCCGGCAAGATTTGAAGCGGCAAGGAACCTGCCAGTAAGTGTAGATTGAACAACATATCCACGTCCCTAGAACATTCAATTTTTCAGGCTGTTGCCAGACCAACTTAGTTTCTGGTGTTTGGGTCTGTTAACCATGTGCAGAGGCAAATCTCTGATGAAAGCTGCCAACATTTAAACAGGCAGGCAGGCTAGCCTGCTCTGCTTCAGCTTTGTGCAGGACCTGCTTCTCCTTCACTCTTCATTACCGATCTGCTCTCTCGCCCCGACACCTAAGACAAAACTGAATTACTCCCTGCTATAACTGTAGTCTTCTGGCAGGCAGCCCATCTTTCCCAACTGTTTCAGTGTTTTTGGAAAGAGGACTGATGCACAAATACTGACCTTTCATTGGCCAGAAGATTTGAAGTCCTTTCCATTGTCCTCACATCCAGAATTTCATTTCTGGGGTCACATTTGGTTTCTGGCACCCTGCCATCTGAGTAACCCCTAACCCTGCAATGGACAAGTACATGTCAAGGGCTGAAATAACATGGCAGTGCTTAGTTTATCCTTCAGTCTCACAGAGGCGGCATCTAGCCATAGACAAAAAGCACACCATTGTGACGCTTGGTCAGCTGGTTATAATTATTGTATGCTATTTGTAATATAAAAATTTAGAATGTGATTGTCTCACATAAAACAGCCTGTGCTCCATGGGTGCCCCCCACCCCACCCCGGTTTCAGTGAAAATTACGGGATATGTAATTGACCAGGAGATCTCTGTAATGTAATTAACTTCCTTGAGACATTGCATTTTATGGCCGTTTTATGACCTGTTGCTGCTCTGAAGCTGGGAAACTAAAATATACATTTTATGACTTCAGAAAAAGGACATCATTAAGCGGATTCCTGCCAGATATCTTGCACCTAGGTGAGAGAATTGCAGGGTTGTAAACTTAAAAGGAAGTGGTGGGCCCGCCCGGTGGCGCTGAGGGTTGAGGCCCTGGATGCCACATCTCGCACCACGCCAGCGACCCGGGTTTGGGAATGAGCCCGGGTCATTGGGGGTCAGCAGGGAGGGTGAAGGACTGAGCATCCCTTGGACTGCTCTCCTTCCCCCGGGAGGGGGATTCCACCACCCAATGTACTGGTGACCTCTAGTGGAAACTGAGCACTACAGTACTTTCGGTCTCAGCAGCTGGGGATTGGAGCTCGGCAGACGTCTTTTGGGGGTGTGCGGGAGCGTGCATCAGCCGAGCTGGACGTCATTACATGTCTGAGCTCTCAGGGAGTTCAAGAAAAAAGTGGAAAACAACGGCGCCATGGATAGGTGATGGCACCAAGTCCCCCATGCCCTTCGCTGGGCCATCCCCGTCTGTCCTTCCAGGTCCTTCATCTCAGTCCAGCCCTGCAGCCGGAGTCTGAATCTAAGAGCGCCCAAGAGGCGGAGGGTAACCCACCCTGGGTGGGTTAGACCAGGGGTGCTGGCTGCAGGGAGGTAGGGAAGAGAGGGCAGGTTCAGTTTGGGGGGGGGGGCTCTGGCGGGCAGGATAAGGGCTCAGATGCCTGAGAGAGTTCCACGGGGCCATGACCAGGGGGAAATAAAGTTGACAAAAAAAAAAGTGGTGGATCAAAAGACTCGTAATTTGGGAAATTATTTTTTGCTGATGTCACCTTATTTAATATTCCTCCTGATAGGACATCCTGTTTGTATTTTTTTATATATTCTAAAAGGAGAAGCTAGATGACTCACAGAAGGGGTGTGGAGAGACAGTTTAAACTAATACTGGTGTCTAATCTTTTTGACATATCATTTTGGGACTCAAGAAAGACATCTCTGATCTAACTCTGATAAGCACTTAGAGATAATACATTACATAGAAAATATCTAACGGTATGTTGGTAGGAGTTTGTCTGTAGTTTTCTTTGCTTTTCTTTTAAGTGATTGTTGCTCTTTGATATATGGTTTTGTGCTTACATTTTGTCGTATTTTTATCCATTTTGAGCAAATATATTATTTAAAAGACTGCCTGGACGTCTGCCAGTCCTTTTTGCATGTGACGTACAGATGGCTAAATCTGACAACTGTTCAAGGGCTTGACGGTGTTACTAAACTGGGAAAAGATAAGAATATACCTAAGGTCTGTTATAGAGTTTTAAGGGTTCATTTTGGAAGCCTGGCTTGGTGCCCCTGGCAAAAGATTGTACTGTAATCCCCAAAGAAGGGACATATCTGAGCCTGTACATTGGGTACGCTAGCATAAGGTTCACAGTTTGAATCCCCCCGGAACTTGAGACTAAAGGTGATTTGGACCCAAAGCAGACAGGAGGGTTACCCTGTCTGTTACCTGTTCACATTACTGCGCTCAGAGGTTGGCACTGTCGGAGCAGAGGGCCTGACCTACTGAGTGCGTTTGTGACAGATTTGGTTAGCAGTAGTGTGAAAAAATTGGTAACACAAGTTTTAACTGTTCAGTGTGTCAGCTTAATACTGTTCAGCTCACTTGTAAAATAAGGCAGTGATTTATTTTTAAAAAAGGAAACACAGGGTTTTAAATAGCCGGTATCGCATCGCATTTTGCGATGCAAATTGGGAGGTCGCGCGACTCAAACTGTTGGGTGCATAGCAGAGAAATGCGATCCATTTCTAGGCTCCCACCATGATACTGTGTGCTTCCGATTTCAGCAAAAGTGTTTCCTGCCTGCCATGCTGCTTAATTGGTCCAGTGTCCCACACTTGAATCAATACGGGGTCAGGATGCCTGTTATTTTATAGGCTGCTGGCTAAGTAAATAACTGTTTCCCATCTATGTTTCCCATGTCTCCCAGCGACTGGCAGTTAGCCACACAGTACGCATGTCAAATCAGGGAAAAGCGGGAAGTCTGCGTAGTCACGGACTCGCAGTGTGGAGCAGCAAACAGAGGAGCGAGCGATCGGCTACGTCCGTGTGACTGACATCTTGCTGCGGTGTGCTTGCTGTCGGGCTCTGTGCAGTACGGATGCGGTTAAACTCAAAGTCATACAGGGCATCAGGAGGAGAGGAGGCCTGTCCTGCCTGCTAGTGCTGCAAATAAAGTAAGTGGGGTTATGAATTTTGACCAGATTGTAGCTGTGCTTGGTTTTGTTCGGACATGTCACAAGAGCAGAGGCTGGGCTGGCCGGGGTCTGCCGGGACAAAGTCTGGGAAGTTGCAAGAATGGCAGGCGGGGGGCAGTGGCACATAAGTGCTGATTTTCATTCTTTATGGTGCGGCTGGCTGGCGGGCCGTGGGGTGTTGACACCAACTCCAACTTAGAAGCTGCAGAGCTTGAATTGAGCTATAACACTGTCTGACACTTAGCTCTGGCTCGTGCAGGTACAGCGTTTTATGCAGCACACTGAAATTGGGCATAACAAAATTTGACCCTACAGTTTTTCATTATAAAATTCCAGGCATCTTACAGTTCCAGCAAATTCTGAGTATTTTGCAAGTGGTTTTTTTTCCCTCGGAGAAAAAAAATGTCCCACCACATTTGACTTAGAAATTAATAGCACTGTAGACCATATGCATTAGCAAGGCTTAGGATCAGTAAAATAAAATAACTGAATTATGCAGGGCAAGCTGCAAATTGGAGTGAAAATCCCATCAAGGGTGGTGCATGGGGGCTGGTAAGATGCTAGAAAGGTGTGTGTGTGTTTGGGGGGGTTGAAACAAATGAAGCAAAGACAGAGCTAATTTCAATAAGGATTTTATTTGGGTTAAAATGTGTGCATGTATATACATTTATACTATTTTTAATTTTGATACTGTGTGCACTTCATGTAGAGAGTCCTGCTTGGTATGTGCTTCCTTTTTGGTTTTTGATTTTTTTTGACTAAGCAGAGGAAACAATCTTGATGCTAAGCATCCCAATACTCTAAACACCTTTGAACAGCCACAGATAATTTTGACCATTAGCACAAAGCATTACATAAATGTGAGCAGGTTCAGGAAAGCTAAAGCATCTGAACAGAGCAAGCAGTACACTGAGTATAGATAGTGGAGAAAGTGAACTAAAATGCTGCGCTTAAGGTAAATATCTGTGTCAATGTTCTTTAAAGTCAAGTATCCAAGAGACTGAATATGCACATTGTTTTTCTCACCTGATAAGCAGATTTATGTCTTCCTTTGTGCAAAAAATTTTGTTTTTTAAAAAGGTTGTCAGAGGTGTACCCCAGCCTTGTTTATTGACAAGTACAAGTTCATTTGAAACTTGTCAACAGACAAAGTTGGAGTGCATTCCTGACAACTCTAAAAACCATATGCACCACACACTAAGGGAAGTCATAAATATGCTTATTGGGGGAGAAAAAACAATATATTTAGTCTCATACATTATGGCACATTTTTCATTATGCTAATCAATTCGATCCCTTTGCTACACATTTGTTAGATTGAGTAGCACTTTTCCGCCCAAAAGTGCTAATCAATTGAAAATGGTTATTTAAAACCCTGAAACAGAACTATATCATTTTGCTTACAATCAAGTTCCTACCTGTTTTATTTTTTTTCTAAAGTGCAAGTTAGACTAGCCACAGTTAGGGAAGAAGATGGTTTCCAACTACAGCGGGTACACTGCAGACTACTTGAGGCAGTTGTGCCAGGACAGAGGAGTCCTGCATGAGGCGAGAGCCACCAAGCAGAACCTCATGGATGCCCTGATGGCAGCAGATGCCCAGAGCATCAAGTCACAGACTGTGACTGTAATGGACCAAACCTTGGGTGTGGAGGGGCTAGTGCTGTGTCCAGATCCGATGAGGATGACAGCAGGGCCAGTGCCAGCGAAGGGCCACAGAAGCAGGGGAAGGTCACCAGCATTCTGGAGCCAGAAGCAATCAAGCTGCAGATTAAGTTGCACAGAATGGAGCTGGAGTTCCAGAGAGAAGAGAAGCGAGAGCAGCGAGCCACAGAGGAGCAGTGGGAGCGAGAACAGCGAGAAGCTGAACATGAAAAGTGAGAGGCAGATCGATCTGAAGAGCAGCAGTTCTGCAAGCAGAGATGGCGGTAGCTCTGTGAAGACTAATAGGTAAGCCACTGTACGGGATGGTGTTACCCTGGGCAAGAAATCTTAGAACGACAAATGAAATCTAGGCCAGCTAGAAGTGGAGGGCATGCTGAGACTATGACGTCTGGCAAAGCCAGTATTGCTTAGGTCCCACAAGGGGACATTTAGAAGCATCTTTCCATTTTAACTTCACTTAGCCACCAATGTTAGTATCTACCCTGCTCACATACACTTTTCTGTTTAACTGTAGGGTGGGTAAATGATTATTTGAGCACATCATTGCTTATTAGGTTTGTTATGTGAGCCAGCATGGAGCACATGGGGTAGGATTTTCAAACTGGGTCTGTCTGTCCGTATTTTGAAAGCAGACTTCTACCTGCACTGTTATACCATCTCATAGATGGTCTAGCAGTTTAGACACAAAACGTGGAGCTTCCATCAGAAAAGTGACGCATGAACCATTTGATGCATGCACCATTTGACACATGCACCTTTTTTCTTTTTTTTTTTTTACGTATGTGTCATTTTTTAATGCAAGCTGCCACAAATTATGGAAACCTTTGCAAAAACTCAGGACCCTTTGAAAATAGGGCTCCTGAGTTTTGGTACAATTGGGCTGAGGCAGACAAAGGTAGAAAATGCATTTCCTGGGTCGGGAGCATTTGCTCTCCATTTCACAGTTCATCGCTTTCACCTCCAAATCTGGCAGTGGTATATGAGTGTTGACATTACTGTAACCTTTTAACAGCTGAAATGCATCAGATTCCTAGCAAAGATGGTGTGGAAACCATCAGGAATTCCAGTAATGCAGTGATTAGTCACTGCTACTTTGTACTACAGACACTCAACTTTCTTCGCTGACTTCAATGTCGCTGTTGTTTGCCGAGCTCTCCTCAGTGCCCCCCACCCTGACATACACACCTCATTCACAGCGAATGAAGCAATTTTCTATCTATGACAGAGGGCTCCATTTGGAGAAGCGCCACCCCAGCTCTTGACGTCTTGTGACTGTTATAACACTGCAAGCTATTCCTTGAATCCAAAGCATCCGCCAGGGCTGCAGGAAATGCCATCTCCTTCCAGCAGCAACCTTTGTAAAACAACTCCCTAGTGCCAAGAGACCACACACAGAGAGGATAGGGGTTTAACTGGTCAATTAAACAAGTTGCACAGATAAACGCCATCAGTTACAGAATTATTTTGAAATGCCCCATCAAAGATTCCTGACCCATTCTTAAATATCCATTTGGCGGGGGATATCAAGCATACTTATCTGAACCCAAGTTACTTTCCAGAATGGAACCACAGCAAAACATTCTAAAACAGACTCCATAGTCATCCAAAAACAAACTTAACTGACTGACCTGCTTTCCCCACTGTTTAATAGAGACATCAAAACGAAATTCAGTTGGACTTGTCCTGACCTTAAAACAAAAATCATCTGTCAGTCTGTGCTACTATAAATGTAAAGCTGCCTGCTACTTCTATTGCCGGTATTCAGGACCGGCGCAGTTGTCCCAAAATAACCTGCCCAACGCAGCTTCATATTTGGCCTCCTAAATGAAACCTTTTTTCCAAATCTAAAATCAGACTGGTGAGCAGCAAGTCCTGTTTTCATGATCTGAATGAGAAAACCTAGGAAATGATTGGGGAAAGGTTGCTTGCTGCCACAATACACAGACAGGTATTTCCTACAGATAGTTTATTTCCTATTTTATTCTTCTACTATAACAGCTCTAAGAGGGGTTGGGTGAATGGCCCACGTTGGCTAGTGCCTCAACACCCTAGTACATAGTGCAGTCCCCTCCTGCTCCCCCCCCACCACCACCACTGACTACCATTTTAAACAGCTATCAGCAGTAATGCCCAGAGGTTAGAGTAACAAGCTGTGAATGAGCTTGGTACATCCAGCAGATCTGGGTTTGATTCCCAGAACCTCCACATGCATACTGTGTGACTCTGAGCAAGTCACTTAACCACCACAAAGCTGCCGGGTCACCCCTGAAGACAGGCACTTCTGCCCGCCTTACCTGGTTAACAAAGAATAAAAAAAAATGTTGACCCAGTACAGCATTGCAAAATATGACATGTCATAAGACTGCTTTACAAAATTACTGATGTACAAAAGTCATTTGCTGCGCATTGGATTTTATCAGCAGTGGCTGTATGACTGCTTCACACAAGGTTACCGGTAAAATTATAAAAATATACATTTCCTACTGCTACTTAAATCAGCTTCTTTTTTTAAAACAAAGTAACTGCTATGAAGTCCTTTTGAAATAACAATTTAACTGCAAATTGGCTCCTTCGGTTTTAATATTGTAGATTGAGGAAGCACTCCCCAACCAACCAGAACGCTTCTTTCTTCTGTGCGAAACATTCTTATCCTGTCAAGTGTGTCTCACGCACAGCTGCCCTAGAAATAAGCATATTCATTTAAGTTTTTTTTTAAATATTTAATATATTACTGATCATGCTCGATCTGCTGGGGTGCATCTCATCTGGCCCTGCTGCTTTGTTAACATTTAGTTTTATAGCCCTTTGAGTACCCTGAATACCCTGCATATCCCCAGGTTTGGTCCCTCAGATTTAATGCCACAGTTGGGTACTGAGCTTGAAGCCTCCACCTTGAACACCGAGCTGAGGTGTGCATTTTGGACATTTGCTTTTACCTCATTGTCCTCCGTCACTACTCCATTCTTTGGCATCTTTGTCCGTCTCTCTTCTCTGATATAACTGAAGGTCTCATTTTCCTTAAACCCCTTTGCTATCCTTAGTACCTTACCTTACCTTATAGACCAATTGCTAATCTCCAAAGCTCCCTCCCCCATGCTGCTTCCTTCATTCTTGCATCAAACCATAGGGTCTTCTGTTTTTTGTCTTACTTATATATCATCCTTAATTATTGACTAAAAGCTTCTTTCCTAGTAATCCATATTTTATAGTTGTGGTTCTAATTGCTTTATTATACAGGAGGGTTTCCAGCTTTAAGAATGAAATCAGCTAATCGGAATGCCATGTTTCAAACCACTGTGTTGTAATTCTGTGTGTTTCTGTATTTACCCATTTACTTTTTGAGCACACTTGCCCATTTTCAAGAATGACATGGGGTCAAAGAATCATACAAATATACACATATTTCATTCCATATATTGCAGCTTAGGCACAATACCAGATTTAACTGAAACATAATTTGCAGAGACTATAGAAAAACATAGAAAAAAAAACATAGACTTTGTCGGGAGATAAGGACCGCTTGGCCCACCTAGTCTGCCCATTTCCCTACCTAGAGGATAAGCTGCAGATCCTATTTAACCAATAGCCTATTTCCTCCAACTCCCCACAAAAATAGCCTTATGTCTGTCCCATGCATTCTAGAATTCTCCCACAGTTTTAGACCCCACAACCTCCTCAGGAAGGCTGTTCCATCGTCCACCACCCTCTCTGTGAAAAAATACTTCTCACAGTGCCCGAGCCATCCCCCCTCTATCTTCAGATTGTGTCCCCTTGTTCTTGCGCGTCTCTTTTTCTGAAAGATGCTACCCTCTTGGACTTTGTTGATTCCACTGAGGTACTTAAATGTTTCTATCATGTTCCCCCTCTCCCTCCTTTCCTCAAGGGTATACATATTAAGCTCCTTTAGTCTCTCCACGTATGGATTCTCTTGCAGACCCTGCACCATTTCAGTTGCCCTCCTCTGAACTGCCTCCATCCTGTCTATGTTCTTGGAGATGGGGTCTCCAGAACTAGACGCCCAGTACTCAGATGGGGTCTCACCAACTGTCTGTACAGGGATAACAACTTCCTGTTTTCTGCTGGTGATACCTCTCCTATACATCCAGTATCCCCCAGCCCTCCTACCGCCTTCTCACATTGCTTGCCAACCTTAAGGTCACCTGATATGATTAGCCCCAGGTCCCTTTCCATTTCTGTTGTTGTTACTACCCCCATTGTGTAATCTTCCCTGGGTTTTGTTTCCCAGGTGCATTACTTTGCACTTCTTTGCATTGAATCCAAGCTGCCATAGTTCTGACCATTTCTCCAACCTTGCCAAGTCCCTTCTCATCCTTTCCATGCCTCCTTGTGTATCAACCCTGTTGCAGATCTTTATTTCATCTGCAAAGAGGCATACTTTTCCTTCCAGTCCCTCTGCAATGTCACTTACAAAGACATTAAAAAGGACTGGACCCAGTACTGAACCCTGTGGTACCCCACTAGTAACCCCTCTTTCTTCAGAGTGGACTCCATTTACAATTACCTTCTGTGTCCTGTTGTTTAGCCAATGTCTTACAGGCTACCTGGGACCCACTCCCAGGCTGGTTAATTTGACTACTAATCTTTTGTTGGGACTGTGTCAAATGCCTTGCTAAAGTCTAGGTAGACCATGTCACAGCCCCTCCCTGGTCTACTACTTTGGTCACCCAGTCAAAGAAATCAATTAGATTAGTCTGACATGACCTTCCCGCTGTGAACCCATGCTGCCTTGGGTCCTGTGCCCCACTGGCCTCTAGGTAGTCAACAATTCTTTCCTTCAGAAGTGATTCCATCACTTTCCCTACCACAGAGGTCAAACTGACAGGTCTGTAGTTTCCTGCCTCTGTCTTGGTCCCACCTTTTGTGAAGGGAATCACATCCCTTCTTCCAGTCCTCAGGTACCACACCATCCTCCCATGATTTGTTAAAAGTGTAGTCAGTGGTGTCACTAGTTCTCTGCTTAATTCTTTAGAATTCTGGGTGAATTCCATGTGGCCCCATTGCTTTGTCCACCTTCAGTTTTAGGAGTTCTTTCAGAACCCTTTCTTCTGTGAAAGGACTGGGATCGACCCCCTCTCCAGAGTGCTTCTGTTAATTGGATTAGGCACCTCCCCTTCCTCTTTTGTGAATACTGAACAGAAGTATTCATTCAGTATCCCTGCTTTTTCACTGTCACTCTCTGCCCACCCACCATCCATTCTATTCAGCCTCACTATCCCTCCCTTTGTCTTTCTACGCTCCCTGATATACCTATAAAAGGTTTTATCCCTTCTTAACTGAGTTAGCTATCTTTTCCTCAGTTTGTGCCTTTGCTATTCTGACTACCCTCCCTGCTTACTTCTGCCTTAACTGGTACAGTTCTCTGTCCTACTCCTTCTGTGTTTTCTTATACTTCCTAAATGCTATCTTTTTCTCCCTAACCTTCACCGCCACCTCTTTTGAGAACCATAGTGGCTTTTTCTTTTATTTTGATTTGTTTATTTGCTTCACACAAAGGCTTACTGCCTCTGTGATGGCAGTTTTGATATTTCCCCATTGTTGCTCCACCCCTCCTTCTAGCCTGTTTGCTATGATTGATGTAAGTGTTGGAAAAAGAAAATGCACTTATAGGTAGGATGAAGTTAAGAAAGTCTGTAACAGAATTACAATGCAGGTCATTAATCCAGTAAAGGGTTCAGCAATTTGGGCACCTTAAAAGAAACAAAAATACTTTCAGAATGTTTTGTCTCATGGCATTTTTAGCTGAACTTCAATAGCAGACGTAGTGCTATGTTGGTTACTCTGTACAGTTAACATGTCTTCTAGTGATGAACTGTGTCCTGAGCTGCCTGACTCTGTGCAGGTTAGCACAATCCACAGGGGTCTAACCTGTGCTGCTGTGTCAAAAGTCTACTTCCTGCCTCTATGGAAGCCCAAGCGGGAAGATCACAGTGATAATGAAGCCCTGCAACCAGCATAAGAAGTGAGAACATGCCTTTTATGATCATAGTGGAGCCTCCATTCATTATTAACTATGTCATGTTTATTTTAATAACAGTTCAGTTTATTATCCCTGGTCCTCAACCCAGACCCAGATTTATTCATACCAGAGAAGCCACATGGATACTGTTCTGCTAGGTTATCCAAGCTCTGCTCCCTCACCTGTAACACCCCCTACACACACCTGGTTTAACTCAGCAGCCAGTTAATCTGTCACTGTGGAGGGGAAAGAGACAATATTCAGGCAGTGTCTATGGTGAGATCAATCCTCACTGAGCAAGGAGGTGAAACTGGTGTCATGTGCCCAATCAGGGCATGGTCTTCATTGTTCTCTACCACCTTCCCGTCCCCTCAGCAGATATGCTAGTGCATAGAATGCCTCTACTTAGCCTCATGTACACAGTATTGTGCCTGCATGCTTGCTCACACTCTCCCCCGCCCGGCCATTGGGGACTGATTTGCAATAGGGCAGTGTGCCCGATGACCCAGGATGTAAAGAGAATCCATTAGGATGGTGCCTCCACCTCTTGATGGCACAATACGGCCCTCTCAGGTTCAGGTGAGAGTCTGTGTTGCCAGTGTGGTAAGTGGCACTCCTGCTGTTGTACCATTCAGCTAGTCCAGCTTTTCTTTTATACTCTGAAACTCAGCTGATGCAGTAAAGGGCCCACCATGTTAGCTCACAGATCAACACTGGCAAGGTTCTTCTTGCAGTGTCATTGGGTGTGGTGGTGCTGGGGTTGTGGTGGGGGAAAGCGTCTCTGCCTCTGTTTCATGGGCTGTGTGCCTCATTATGGAAAGAGTGTTTATGTCTCAATTTCCAATTTGAAAGGAAGCAGGTTTTTTAGTCAAACTGTTAATTTGGTTTGTCTCTCTTCTTTTTACAGTAACAATGAATTTTTCTGTAAATGCTGGCCAGGTCCAGATGCCTGTCGTTTCTGATTTGCATTTCCAATTGGCATTGTGGTTCTAAGTTGCACTGTAGGGAAACTACAAATGTAACACATCTGACCTTTCTCACCAAGGTTACAGGGGTTAAATATCAGCCTCTCAGCAACACCATATCTTGTGCACAGACACCTCATGTATCTATACAGTTACAGCTTGGGTAGGCAGCACTTGAAAAAACTCACAGGATATGAAGATACTTTTTGACCTTTACCTCTCAGGTCAAAAGCCAGTCTGCTTGGGATGCCATATGTAACAGCACATTTACCAACTTATTACAGAATCAGCTGTGAGGTCAATGGGGCTCATTTTCAAAACAGTTTTACAGAAGTTTATGCAACCTTGGATAAAATTGAAAGCCAACACTCAACTAATGGGGCTCCTCTTGGCTGAGCATTGGCTTTCATTTTTATCAAGGTTGCATAAGCTTCTATAAGAACTTTTGAAACAGGCCCCACAGACTCAATAGAATCGCCCAGCACTCTGCCTGGTTAGATGTCACAAAACGTCAGAGCGCAGGACCAGAGCAGGTGGACCGGGAAGTGAAAGGGATTGGCTGTTGTGACTTCGATTTTATTTTCGATCCCTATCTTCCTGAAATAACTTCTTACAGAAATGTGCTACCGTTGCCCTAAGGTAATGGGCTATGAAGCCCAATACCAAGTCATTTTTCTGACAATGTTGGCACCATTATTTTCAATTCAATTCACCTTTTTTTTTTTTTTTAAACATTTTCTTGTCGAACGTGTTCCACATGTCACATACTGTTCCTGTACTGCTCTATATGAGCACTACACAAATTCTGGAAGGATTGCTGCTAATAACTTACAGGCTTTATATATCATCGTTGTTATCACAGTTTCTTCCATTGGCATCACTTTCCCTCAGTTTTACTGTTATTCTCCTTAGACACATACTACTGACAAAATATGCTATCACCACTGCCACCACGCCAGCCACATGTGCCACACTCCTCTTAGTTTTGTCAATCATCTGTTTACTATGTTTGATGCCCACCATGGGTACAATTTTTGGAAACAGCAGCAGGCTCACTCAGAGCAGCTGCACCTCTCGTATCTACTACCTCAGCAATGCCTGCCATGGATATAATTTTTGGAAACAGCAGCAGGCTCACTCACAGCAACTGTGCCTATTGTACCTACCACAGCAATGCCCACCATGAGTATAATTTTTGGAGACAGCAGCAGGTTCACTCACAGCAGCTGCGCGTCTCGTACCTGCCTCGGCAGTGCCCACCATGGGTATAATTGTTGCAAATAGCAGCAGGCTCCCTTACTGCAGCTGCACCTCTCTTACCTGCCTCAGCAATGCCAGCCATAGGTATAATTTTTGGAAGCCTAACAAACAGTGTAGTACAGCCGTAAAAGGATATTGTTTCACTATCTGCTGCAGAGAGAGGCAGTGTAGCTGACTATGTCACAGTAATAAATGACAGGGCTCACAGCACCTAACAAACAGTGCAACAGTAAACAGCCTACAGTCAAAAACAGACTCACATTTTTGCTGTGGTCAAGTTGGGGTAACATGGTAGTAGAATGATTAGGGTAATAATTAATGGGTTCCGTTTTTTTACATTGAAAAAGACGTGCATTAAATACCGCAACACCTGAGTAGGTGTTATGGCATTCACGCTCTCTTTTCCCCTACGAATGTGCTCAAGACACTACAGAAACACAACTTGAGTTTAAAACTGTCCGTTTGTTTCTCTTCACACACTACTAACCTGAAAAACTCAGGCTGCTTCTTCAGCAGGAGGTATTCTCTCAGTGGGAGGAAGTAAAAGAGAATCTGGCAATACGAGAGACAGCCTGGGGGTCTTACATGGACAAGTCATACCGGCGCGATGCGGCTCTTCAGTGCTGCCGACGGGGGACTGAGATTAAACTTTTAAACCAAACGTCTACAGTTAAAAAAAATTCACCCTTCAATTATAAATAACAAAATATGGGGTGCAGTGTGTTTTACTTGAATTTCACACACACCCTCGTTCTTCGGATAGCTAATAAACCCTCAGGCTTCACCCTCGGGGGTTTATGTGCTATCCAACAACTTCGGGAGTGTGTAAATTCTCGTAACACACTGCACCCCATACTTTATCCTATATGTAACTACCAGACCCTAACCAACTACTCATTTTTCATATGGGTAATGTAGAGGTACCTGCAGGTAGTATTTAGGGTAGGGTATTTCACTACCCATGCATGCCCAGTTTTTCTGCCCAGCAACAAGCTGTCCCCCTGTGCTCTGTAAGCCCTGTATCCACTGGTGTAGCCTTTCAAAGGTACTGCTTCCCACCCACCTAGGGCTTATAATAAGGACCCCCTGTCCTGCCACAAGTTTTTCCTAAGGTTGCAGAATTAGAGTTCCAGTATGGCAGCCCACAGGGCTCAAGCAACTAAGCATGCATTTTCTCCAGCTGTGATTGGCCTAAGGGGAATGTGGGCCCAGGATGGTGGTGGTTCCAGCACCTGGGGTGGCACTAGCTCCCTCTGTTGCAGGTCTCTGGAGGTTTGGATCCCACTTGGGATCACGGACAGCAGGGGCCTGTTGATGGCTCATAGCCTCAAGCAGGGCCACCTGATGCACAACCACCCCACTGCAGCAAAAAAGAAGTGTGAATATTCCCTGTAAAGGAACCAAGACTGAATGGTTTAAAAGGAAAGGAAAAGGGGAAATTGTTCAACCAGGAAAGGCACACTAAGACAGAGCTTGTTTCCAGGTGCGAAATGGGAGCACAGGGAAGTTAAGTGACTTGCTCAGTGTCACACAGTGTGCAAGTGGGGGCTGATGGGATTCAAAACCCAGGTCTCCAGATTTGCAGTTCAGTGCCCTTAATCACTACGTTATACTGCCTCAAAGGGTTTGTGGAAGATCACTGAAGGAGGTGGCACCAAGACACCTATACCTGACAGCAAAACAGAAGGATGCGGGTGAACCATGGTAAGCCTCACACTGTGACTGCATGGCACTGAGACACTGAACCACAGAGGCAAGGAGCTAGGTGCAGCTACTGTTGACCCATCTAGAAGGGCATATCCCTCCCTTGAGATCTCCTCTTATGGCACCTACTAAAATGCTATGCCTTTAAGGGTACAGGTACACCCCATGGCCCAGTCCCTTCACAGCCATGAGGGATCTGCATTCTGCAAATTGTGAGCCATGATTCTGTGTTGCAACTGTAAATATAACAGATGCCGTTAAAAATGAACTTGTGGCTGGCTAGCCTGGGATCTGTATATGAGCCAAAATTTATGGATTGAGGCTCCAGCCAAGTACACACCGTTGCTAAATAGTGTATTGGTAGCCCTTGCAAATAAATGTTTGGGTCTTTTGCAAGCATGTTAAAAGTCCTGAATGTGGTGCCCTTTGTCCCGTGTGTTACTGAAGAAGGAAAGTACTGTTACGTAAGAACTTACCGTAACAGCAGATTTTCAAGAGGAGCTCTTGCAGCAGGATAACACCAGTAGGACTGAAGCCACCAGGCACCAGGACCACACAGAAAACTTCTAGCTAGCAGTCTATCACGGGGACTGCCCCACAGATATCAGCATGCTGACATCTGCCTATCCTATAAAGGGGGCAGTCCCCCACACCTACCACAGGTCACCCGAAGGTGACCCCAAGCAGGTGGCAAAAAGGAAAACAAAGGAAGTTCCTGAGAGCCAAAAACAAAATGTGAGCAGAAAAGGCGCAATGAAAAATAAACTAATGGGGGGAAGGAGGATGGGAAAGCAGAGCCTGCTGCAAGAGCTCCTCTCAAAGATCTACTGTTATGGTAAGTTCTTATGGCTCTTGCAGCAGGCTAACACTGGTAGGACTGAGTCCCAAGCAGTACCAGAACCAACTCCAAAAGGGCAGCTGGGACGAGGTACCAGGTATTGGCAGAAGGATCAAGAGAGTAGGCCCTGAAGGACTGCAAGGCCAAAGTTGGCTCTGTGCCTAGAAGCAATGTCCAGACTGTAGTGCTTAATGAAGGTGTGGACAGAGCTCCAGGTAGTAGCTGCACAGATGTCCACAGCAGACACATTTTTAAAGCAGGCCTTGGAGGCAGCCATACCTCTAGTGGAGTGGCCTTTCACCGCACCCAGCAAGGGCTTGTAATACTTGCGGTAATAGTAGACAATGCAGTTAGTTAACCATTTAGACAAATAGTGCTTCGAAACAGGTGCTCCCTCTCTCGGGAGTGAAAGAAACAACTGGTAGGATTTTTGAAGAGACCTGGTGCGATGGGTGTAATACCTGAGCACCCTATGAACATCCAAAGTATGAAGTAAGGTCTCCTCCTGATTAGAATATTCAGGGTAATGAACTGGCAGGTGGATGGATTGATTTAAAGTAAACTCAGACACCACCTTAGGCAAAAACTTAGGATTAGTATGCAAAGACACCCTGTCTTTGTGAAAAACCAAATAAGGCTCTTTACACATCAGAGCCTGAAGCTCGGAAATCCTCCAAGCAGAAGTAACAGCAACTAAAAATAATGCTTTCCATGACAGAAAGTGCAGCTCGCAACTCGTGGCCGGTTCAAAGGGAGGCAAAGTGAGTTTCTCCAACATGAAAAGAAGGTCTCACGGAGGGACAGGATGCCGAATGGGAGGTTTCAAATGTAGGATGCCCCGCAAGAATGTGTGGGATACCACCAGCTGAGCAACAGACTTATCCTCAATAGATGCATGGTACACAGAGATGGTGGAGAGGTGCACCTTAAGGGAAGAGTACCCTAAGCCTAAGTCTGAAAGGGAGAGCAGGTACTCCAGAATTAGATTCACTGGGCAGGTGAAGGGATCCAAGGGATGAGCAGCAGCCCACAGAGAGAATCACTTCCACTTCAAGGCGTAGGCGGCTCTAGTGGAAGGCTTTCTAGCAGCCACCAGGACATCAGCAACCCTAGCGGAAACCCCAGAGTGGGTGACAGCTAAGTCTGCAGGAGCCACGTGTATAGATGCAGGGATTTGAGGTTTCGGTGGTCTAGGGTGCCCTGGTCCTGGGAGACCAAGCCGGTGCACAGGGGCAAGGGTACTGAAGGTTCCACTGCCAGCTGCTTCAGGAGGGGGAACCAAATCTGGCATGGCCAATAGGGTACTATGAGGATCATCTCTGCCCCCTCCAACTGAAGCTTGAGCAGAACCTTCTGGAGGAGTGGAAAGGGAGGGAAGGCATACACAAACCTCCTCTTTCAGGAGTGGGACAATGGGTCGCACCAGAAAACTCCAGGTCCTGGAATGAGCGAGCAGAAAAGTGGTAGTTTTGCATTGAGTGGGGATGCAAAAAGATCCAACTCTGGGCGGCCCCAGCTATCGAAGAGATCTTCGACTAACGAGGGCAAACGCTCCCACTCATGAGCCCTCAAACTGGATCAGCGGAGACTGTCAGCCAGGATGTTTTGCGAACCGGGAACATGAAAGGCCAAGAGTGCCAGGCTGTGCTCAATGGCCCAGTACCCGACCCTCATTGCCTCCCGACAAAGAGGGTATGAGTGAGTGAGTGAGTGCCCCGCTGCTTGTTAATGCAGTACACTACGGACATGTTGTCTGTCTGCACCAGCAGCAGGTCAGGAAGAATGTGGGTCTGGAAAGCCTGCAGGGCATAAAGAACCGCTCACATCTCCAGCACATTGATATGGAGATTCCGCTCTGCCTCGGACCAGGTTCCCTGGGTCTGGTGGTCAGCCAGCTGAGCACCCCAGCCAAGATCCAAGGCATCTGTCTTAAGGACCTGTTGAGTGGGCACAGCCCGAATGGGGCCTTCCTCTTGCAGGAGATTCGCAGGGTTCTGCCACAACTCCAAGGTCGTCCTCACCGGATCAGAGACCATGACTGGCTGATCCAGATCATCTGTGTGTTTGTCCCTTTGTACCCAAAGGGTTCATTGGGGAACCCGCATATGCGCGGGCCAGGGAGACCATAGCTATGGCTTTCGCCATGTGCCCCAACAAGCTAAGGAATGCTCTGGCCAGGATGTGTCAACTGGAGGAGACGAGACAGGCCTGCTCTATCAGGCTCTCCACTCTGTCCTAAGGTAGAAAGGCCTTGACCTGAGAAGAGTCCAGAACCGCCCCAATGTACAGAAGGTGCTGGCATGGGGAAAGACAAGACTGGGGTAGAGTGACCGTGATTCCCAAAGCTTGGAAGAGACGAAAAGGTGCATTCCAGGGTCCGAAGGAGGAAATCCCTGAAGGGTTCTGCTAGCAGCCAGTCGTCCAGGTAGGGGAACACATAGAAGCCCTGTCTCCTCAGAGCTGCAGCCACCATAACCAGGTACTCGGTAAAAACCGGAGGTGCCGAAGAAAGGCCAAAAAGGAGGGCCCAGAATTGAAAATGGTCCTCCTGGAAACAGAACCAAAGGAACTGGTGGTGGGCTGGGAAAACCTGGATATGGAGGTAGGAATCCTGCATGTCCAGGGAGCACAGCCCCCCTTGTGAAGGGGGGCAAGCATCCCTGAAAGGTGACCATCCTGAAGAGTTTGTACTCTATGTACAGGTTGAGATGGTGGAGGTTCAGAATCAGCCTCAGGTCCCGGTCTTATTGGAGATGAGGAAGAAATGGGAGTAGAGTCCTCTTCCTCTTTGGGACGGAGGGATGGGCTCTATGGCCGTCTTGTGCAGGACAGCCTGAATCTCTTCCTGAATGAAGGAAAGGTGGGCCAAAGGATAATGGGAGGGCAAGGGATGGTTTTCCCCAGAGGAGGTTCCAGGAATTCTAAGGTGTGCCCATGCTCAATGAGATGTAGCACCCACTGATCTGCGGCTACTGCTCACTACCTGTCAAGGCAGAAGGAGAACCGACACCCAACTGCCTCCCCCCAGGATCTCGGCTTGGGGGGGGTCAGGCAAGGAGTCAGGCGGTGGACCCGGGGGTAGGCAGAATGGCTCTGGGTGCTCGAGGGACCCTAGGAGTGGCCACTGCTGGGGGGGGGGGGAGAGTATTGGCTTTGCGCTTGAGGGAGGCCTTTGACTGCTGACCTCTGGTGCGCTGACGAGAGGCCCGATGAAAGGACTGACATTGGCTCATGCAGGACTGAGTGCAGTAAAGTGAATGAACTGATCTGAGAGTTTTACCAGACTCCTGGAGCTGGGAGGTGATGTCCTGGGCATCTCCCCCAAGCAGTACTGAGACCCTAAACAGGGCATCTAAGATGCTGGCTTGAACATCAGGGGCAAAGCCAGACACTTTAAGCCACGAATGGTGATGAAGGCAGACCCCGTCACCACCCCACGGCTGGAGGTGTCCATGGAATTGTACGCCACCTGCAGGACAGGAGTACTAACATCAGATCTCAACTTTAATAGCTGGGCCAGTTGAGTTTTAGTAGAGTCTTTAGGACGAGTCTGCAACAGGTCCCTCACCTGGTCCCAGAGGGCGTTCTGGTAGTGCTGTAGGTGGGCTAAATAGTTTATGGCCCTAACAGCAAGGGTAGTGGACGCATACATGCGTTTGCCCCACTGGTGAAGCTGCCTGGACTCCTGGTCAGGGGGATGGGTGCTGTGATGTTTGGGTCGCTTAGTGTGGTCGCGGGCCACATTGATGACCACCAAGTCCGCTTTCAATTGTTCCCCAAAGAAGGGCTTACTGACCGGAGCATGATAGCGACGGTCTACCTTCTTGGGCAAAGGCAGAGTGGTAGAGGGTTGGTTCCATGCCGCCTTGGTGACATCCTCATGGACGTCAATTAGGGGAAGGTGCCCTTCTGTCGCAAGTAAACTGCCAACCGGTGATGCTCAGGGTCCATTTCCTCTGTCTCCCAGCCTATGAGGAGCTGGATATGATGCATGTCTAGGAACATCGGGTTGTCTGGGGGAGACTTAGGGAACTCCTTAGGTTGATCTTGCCCCTCAGAGGACTCAGAAGAGGAGTCATCATCTCCAGAATGCTCGCTATCAGGGACTGGCATCAGGGGGCGACGCTCCTCTGTACATGGGCCACAGCCAACGTCGGGGTGCCTCCCAGAGGATCCCATGGTACAGGGGCTGCTGTGTCCTGCCCGGTCCAGGTCCTGAGGTGAAGGGTCCCGAGGGAGGTGAGGGGGAGATGGCCTTTGAGTGATCTGTCCTTGTTCTAGACAAAGAGCCATCAGGCAGAGAAAAGCGCATTGTAATCCACCGATGGAGTTAGGTTGTAGACACTGGAGGATAAGAGTACTGCATCTGTGGGTAGGGGTATGTCAGCGGAGGGGCCGGCATTGGATACCCAGGTGTAGGCCCACCCGGCACTGGATGCGGATTTGGAGGAGGTCCAGCTGACGTCAGCTGTAAGGGCCAAGGTTAAGATGATGACAGCTGCAGAGTCGTTGACTGAGGCATCGGTGGGGCCAGTGTTGGCCTGACTGGTGAAGGCTGATGATGGTCCGGACAGAAGGCCGACGTTGGCCCTACAGGTAAGGGCAGTGACTGTAGGTAAGCAGACCCCTGAGGCAAGAGCAGAGGCAATGCCTAGGTAGAGGAGGAAGAGGCGAGTGCCTGTAGTGGGCAATGCCTGACAGGACTGACATTGGTCCAAGAATCAGGCACAGATGAAGGCAATGCCATGGCCTAGGGGATGACGGGCTGAGAACAGCCGCCAGAAGACCCAGAACTGTCCGAGCCACCTGGCTGAGTGCCTGTGAGTGCTAGGGACCCCGAGCGTCAGGGGCTGAGGGGCAGGGGACGACGTCCACTGCCTTGAAGAGCTGCTGCCCCAGATAGAGATGAAAGCAGGCATCAGAGCCACTGGCAACTTGGAAGAGAGAAGGGCAAGACCTGGAGGCAGCCGCCGGCCTAAGCGCGATCGCGACTGAAAGGTTGACTGAGGACAGTCCTGGTGCTTATGCTTCCCGCCACTTTTTTTTTTTCTTTCTGGGAAGAAGCAGCAGCAGCCCCGGAGGATTGAGCTGGGGAAGCCGAAGAGCTCTTGGCCTGCAGCTCCTTCTAAATCATGGACAACTTCTGCTTAAGGAGATAACTCTCCAAGGTCTTCAAACGATGTCTCCATGTGGCCTGGTTGAAGTCTTGGCAAAACTGTCAGGCTTCGGGGTGGTGGCTGGGGCCTATGCAGAGCAGGCACACAGAATGGCCATCCTTAGCTGGTATCTGTTGGCTACAGGCACACTTGGTCGGTCGATCGGAAGATGAGGCTGGAGGAGAAGACATAAAATTTAGGAAAGAAACACTGAAAATTTGATGTTTTAATCGCTAAGAAAATGAAAATAAAGTGTGGTAAGCATGAGAAAATGGCGACCGACTGTAGCTGGCATCCGTGAAGGTTCGACATGCAATGGTGGGAAGGAACTGAGGTAGGAGTGGGGACGCTCCTTTATAGGACAGGTGGGCGTCGGGCGTGCTGGCGTCAGCGGGGGCAGTCCCCATGACAGACTACTAGCTAAAAGTTTTCCTTGTGGTCCTGGCACCTGCAGGCTTCAGTTCTGCTGGTGTTAGCCTGCTGCAAGACCCCCTCTAAGTAAGAGCTGAGTTGCCTAAACAACTGAATGCAAACTGAATAATGAAGCTCAAGGTATTAAGTTAGACAAAGTAATCCCGTTCCAAGTTGCACTGCCAGATCAATGTGTACAGTGGGGTGCAGCATTGACATTTTTTTTTTGGTGGGGGTGTGTTACACAGCGTCTTCGAGGCAGGTTGTTTCCCATACAGGCTCCAACTCCTAGCTCTGCGAATCCATAGACAACTAAAATAATACCTCTTAAAAGACGTTTTGAGCAACATCTTTGGATTCCTGACTTTATACGGAATTGAGTGATATCCTTATACAACAGGCAGATCCAAGAATATACAAGCTGGCTCCTCCAGACAATCTGAGCCACAATACAGCAAGGCCCGTAATGTCACAACCAGCCCAATGGGTAAACCGTCTAGCTCCACTTCAGAATCCCCGTAGCACAGGACGCTGGAGTCCATGAAAGCTATGAACTCCAAAATTGAGAGGACCCTCATTAAATTAGAAGCCCATGATGCGGCCCTCAAAGAGTTGGCTGGGACTGTTGGTGAACTCAATAAATGCACTACAACCACTCAAGCAGCAGTGATGGCTCTATTGTGTGAAAATATGCAGATGAGGGAGAGACTACAAGTCTTAGAGACTGAAGTTCGGTGCGGTAATCTACGACTGGTGAGGGTGTCAGAAGGTGCTGAAGGCACTAATTTGTTGCAATTACTGAAGCGCTGGGTGCAGGAGTCCCTACAACTTTCTGAGGACTTCCACTAGCATTCATTAATCAAGGCATATTGAGCAAATCCACATGTACGACCTCTGACTCCCGCTCAAACACGCACTGTTCTACTGCACACTTCTGGTTCCCATGTTCGAGACATTCTTTTGTCAGCAGCCAGAGTGGCATACCTCATTCAAATTAATGATGCTGACACTAAAGTTTTTCCTGACCTGACTTTTCAAACCAGGGCTCGCTGGAAGCAATTTGATGCGATCCGCCAGCATCTACAGGCACTTAGTATTGTCCATTCTTTTCTGCTACCGGCCTGACTCTGTATTGCATACGGCAGCAAGACATAGCAATTTTCGGATCCTAAAGATGCGGGCCGGTGAACCACCAAAACAGAGGAAGAATATGCTGCTAAAGCTGCAAGCTCACAAAGAGAAGAAGAAGAAGATAACTCCAAAGATGATTGAGTGGCTCTCGGGAGCTACATAAGTGACTGATGTGAGTCTCCCAAGGTACTGCATATTTGATGACTTTGTCCCTTTTTTTCCTTGATATTCAGGAAGGACAGTTTTTGCATTCTTAACTATATTTGACATTATTGCTGGACATGGGGGGGCACCAGTGAGGGGGTGATGATATGCATTTTATTTGTGGGGGGTTTATAGGGGGAGGCTATAGTGCTTCTCCTATCCGTACAGCGATAACCGCCTTTCAGGACACCTCCTCACAGCTGTTTGGTGTCTCAACAGTTTATTAGTAACTGGAAGCTTGACTCCATTCACAGTGAGGGAAACGTTATCAAGTGGTTGCACTTCGGATCTGTATTACAGTTTATATACAGTTATTATTGATGCTGAACTTTCATATGTTTGTGTTTTCTATAGAGGGCAGCAGGAACTGCAGGGAGACCGATGGGGGGAGGGGTGCTTTCTTATCCCTTTTATAATGCTGTAGTGAAGGTTAACAACAGGCTTAGAGCTTGTATTTGCTCTACCTATTACGTCTACCTAACTCCAGAATATTACCAAGGCCACTGAAAAGGCTAGCATTTGGGACTTATTACTGAATTTAATTATTACTGTTGGATTCCCTAATTCCTACTGTTCCAGACTACAGGGTGCACTGTTGTGATTATCATATTTCTGGGATACTGCAAGTCCATGCAATGTCTATCTGTTTCCTATTACCTTACAGGAGAATCTGATGTTTTTCATCTGTATTACTTGAAAATAATAAAGTAAACAAACAAACAAAAAAAAAAAAACGGAAATGTATTTTTTGACCAAGCGTGGCTCCATTTATCCCTGGAGTCAGGGGCAGGAAGAAGAGGCCAAGGCCTGATGTCCGCTTCAAGGTTGTTAAAGTGGCTAACATGTCTTGGCTGGCACCGTACAATGGCACAGCAGAGACAAATGGAGAATGAAGAGAACGATGAATGGTTCTTCCCAGAAGGGGCACAGTGTAGGGTTACAAGAGCAGTTCCACAGTGGTGAAGCAGAGACTGTTACAGATGGTGCCCTAGTGGCCATGCCTATAGGATAAAGAGAACAGCCAAACTGAAAAATATCACAAAGGGTGGCTCCTGGCAAGAAAGTTCCATCAGTATACCCCCAGACACGATGGTCTACCCCTGGGTTATTGCCCACCTCCCTTCTCTTCCTTGGGCAGCCAGGAGGGTGGGTTGTAAATACATAAGCTTCAAAGGAAAAAAAATCATGGCATCACACTTACCACCACTGCACGTAAGAACAGGCTGGGTAAGAAAGGACATTCCATTCTGG
The DNA here is from genome assembly GCA_016271365.2 of Neoceratodus forsteri. Classification (NCBI taxonomy): domain Eukaryota; kingdom Metazoa; phylum Chordata; order Ceratodontiformes; family Ceratodontidae; genus Neoceratodus; species Neoceratodus forsteri. Next base: position 104,394,163 of record CM057453.1, on the reverse strand, counting down.
CCTACAAAAATCCAACATCCATTTATTTTCATTAAACAGTAGTTGAACAGAAGGAAGGAAGAAAGTCCAAGGGTGGCTCATTATGAGAACACCACCACAGGGGTTTTAGTATGTGCCCTGAATTACTCCAAGATACTAAGGGTAAGTGAGAGTCTAATCTCAGATTATTAAAACAGTAGTGTATGTTACAGTGAAAATGTTTGGCATATACCTTTATATTCAATCTTGCAGCATCCTTGTTCTCCTGTCTTTTAAGATGTCTTTCCCCCCCAAGTTTGTGTATGTTTAAGCATTCTTTTAATTAATAAAAGAGCACTGCTTTTACTATGACTATCCCCTGCTATTCATTGAAACGTATAATTTGTTGGCAGATAAAGACTGCTTGGCCCACCTACTCTGCTCAGTTTGCCCCTGCCTATATTATCTGCTGGTCGACTGTTCCAGGCGTCCCCCCCATTCCTTCAGTGAAGAAGTACTTCCTCACATCCCTCTTAAACTTCTCCCTTCCAGTTTCATTCCATGCCCTTGTTTTCCTAGTACACATTCACGTCCAGAAAATACTCCCCTCATGTACCCTGTTTACCCCCTTGACGCACTTACAAGTCTCTGTCATGTCCCCACCTCCCTCCTCTTTCCCAGGGATCATATATAATGCACTCCTTTTATTATTTCACATCTAAACAAATACTACAGTAGACTCAAAACAGGGACAAAAGGGCATCTTACAAAACAGGAGTATAAGGGCATGTGAAAATTCACTTAAAAGGTAAAGAGCTGTATTACAGCCTCTCCAACAAGACCACCTGTTAGCGGGGTAATATCTAGCTGCAGTGTGTGGCGTTTGGAAAAAAAAAATGGATGACCCCCCACAGTACCCCAGCTCAATCACTGGCAGGATGTGATGTTGCAATTTACGATAAGGAATCGTCAACTGCTTACTTAAATCATAATATTGACAATTTTCAATCTATCTGGTAAAGATGGATAAACTACATACTAGCTGTACAGCTGGGTTTTATTCCTTAAATAGAGACAGTAGGTAAATAGACACTACTTTCTCTGTACTAAACAGTTTGACATTTTGATTTGGAAGCTATATATATATATATCTCTAAGATGCCTCAGTTATTGTTATGTGCATGCTTATTGCATAATGAAAATCTGCAATAAACAGACGTTTAAAAAAACAGGTAAATAGCAACATTTTCACTGTAATATACACTTCTGCTTTAAAACACAAACACATTTCTTTGTGGGGGGAGCATCGTTTACAACTGCTATCACAAGTGCGACAATACAATGCTGCAGACAGAGTGCCAGTGCTAGGTAGCTCCCCGCTTTCTGCAGACATCAATTTAACCTGAAACCATGCTATGTGATGGCAAACAGCAGAAATGTGAGCAGGAGTGCAATGGTGCTGAAACAAATATGTAAAAACTGCAAGCATTCCTGTCAGCTGCTCTGTTGTCGTGGGATCTCTGTAATCTTCTGCTGCGGTTTATTAATAGAAAGGCTGTAGAAAGGGAGTACAGATGGCAGCAGTTTTCCGAGGTGCTTCAGTGTCAGAGTGACAGTTCAAACACTGTGAAATGTCAAATTTTATTCCATTACTGGCCACGTGTGCCCAAAAATCTACATTTCTTTGTTATCCATAGACTCCCTTGACAGTGAATGAAGATGCTATGCACTGTAAATTAAAGTCATTTTAAACAACTGTATGGGGGGGGGGGTCTGATAAACTGTACAAAATCTGTATCGTTCTCTGAAATTCTGTTATACACTGCTAAAAACCTCAACATAGACTGCTTAACCAGAATGGGGAAACAAATTTAAAAGGGGAAAAAAATATGACACTTAAAATTATGAAACCTTTGTAAGGCGTGGCGGTTCTGTTGACAGTTCTAATCTTTTGGAAGTGCATAAATAAACCCAGAAAGGGCCTGGCAGTGCTGGTGATTGCATATTGAACAGGAGACTCAAGTAAATGTCCAAGCCAGGCTCAGACACAAACAGGAAAGCAGCGTGCAGTGCAAAGACAATTCACACAAATTCTAGGAAGGTAACAGTTACCTTCCATATTACTTGCCTGAGCACCTCCTTTGGTGGGATTCAGACTGACACGTGACCACTCATGTTCAGACCGCCTCTTCCAAAGACCCTGACATACTGGAGTTTGCAGTACAAATAAGAAGTGTGTGTGTGTGTGTGTGTGTGGTAGATGGATGGGGGGTGCGCAAGGCATCATGATGCCTGCTAGCTGCCCATGTTTCAGCAACCCTCAGGCAGTGCCAGGGAAAGTCCACTCCTCCAACCGTGTGCTTACCGGAGCAGGGAGTCTGGTGCTTTAGAAGGGGTAGTTAGCCCCAGCTTCAACAAATTAACACAGAAACATAGAATTTGACGGCAGATAAGAACCGCTTGACCCACCTAGTCTGCCCATTTTCCCTACCTGTTTCATATACAGTATATTCCACTTGTAACGGACCCGGTTTAAGCGGACATTCGGCTGTAATGGACAAATTCACGTTGCCAAATGCCTTTATCTATTACCGTAATGTAAAAACCTATGGTTAAAACGGACTTGAGATTCCATTTGTAATGGCCACTTGGGGGTGCCAGAGACGTATGTTTGTGCCCATTTGCACATACTTTGTTAGAAAGACGAGCAGCGCAGTTTGTGGTGAAGTGCAGCAGAGGCACAGTGAATGAGTGAATGTTTATGTTCCTCTCACATTGTCTGTTATGCAGTGCAGCTCCGACTCTTTGCCACAGATGATGTGGAGAGACAGACCCGATGATGCCTCCCTGTGCTACCTTGATTCCCGAATGTGCTCCTTTAGAAAAGCAGCCATTGACCATGTAAGCATTAAGCCACGACGGAGGTGTGCTCTAATGCTGGATTGATGCATGGTAGGGCGGTGCGTGCCGAGGCCCAGGGCTACCACCACCACCGCATGCATCAATACGATTAGACTCCCAGCGGAGGTGGCTTATATGCTTTATCTTACACGCCGGCACCGAGACAGTCACTAGGGAGACCATTTGCCTCTGTACCACTACATAACAGGGAGTCGGGAGATCTGTGCACTGTAACGATGTACTTACAAATCCTCTGAGAGAACGGCATTACGATGCTGATGCTCTGTACACACTATGTACCTGTACTAATAGGGACTAGAGCGGCTCGCAGGCTCGTGCAGCAGTTGTCCCGATGTGCCCGCCTGTTTCTCCAGTAGTACTGGTTGGATGTCTCCGGAAAGCGCCTCCGTCGCCACGCTGTGCGCCCGCTCACAAATTTGCATGCAGGCTCCCTCACTTCCCGTTCCCTCTCTCAGGGTCCTCCGACGATGCACCGCTTGCCTGCATGGAGTCTCACTCTGGGGCTGTGTAGCCTATCCCTCCTGTACTGCCTGCTTCTCCCCCCTTCCATCTGCCTCCACATTGTCGCACTGTTCGGCTGCCACGCTTCCCTCGTTCACCCACTCCTCCATCGCCGCCCCTCCTGCCAAACAAAAGCAGACCACCCTGTCTTGTACTGCCTCTCACCCTTCCCAGCTACACACTCATGCACAGTGTGCCACGAGTTCTCATCCCCCCGTCTGCCTTTCCTGCCTCGGACTGCTAGTGGGGCTCCCGGACCGCCGCTCTTCCTCTCCCTTCCCCACAGGACCCAGTGCTGCTAGGCTGGGGGTCTGGCAGGTCGCGGTACTGCCAAAGTGGGCACGGCATATATGCTGCGTTAATACCCGCTTCGGCTGCCGTCTCGTGACCACCCTAGCCCTATCGGCTTGCTCCCTCAGAGGTGCACAATTCATGCCATGTTACAATGGGAAATCTATGGTAACAAGGACAGTGAGCATGAGCGTTGTCAAGCAGCCCAGACACTTCTCCTCTCTCTGCAGACCCGTTCCTGTTGCTTGTTGCTGTTCAGTGCAGCAGCTGTCAGCACGCTGTCCTGCACCCACAGTCTCGACCCCTGGTGCACTGTACTGCCCCCGACTGTCGAGAGACACAGTGCTCCATTCCGGGTCCTGACTCCGCCTAAAAGCATAAAAGAACTGTAAAAAAATTCATAACTTCGTGCTATGCTACCCGCCCTATGCTTCCTCATGATTGTTCTATAGCAAATAATGTTAAATGGTTGTAGCAGACAAATTCGTAATGGGCAAATTAGTCCGTTATAAGCAGCATACACTATACCGCAGATCCTAAATGATCTGTGGCTTACCCTTTCTTTCCTATCGCTAGAGTTCCTTTATGTCAGTCCCATGTATTTTTGAATTCCCCTGCCGGGAGGCTATTCTGTGGATCCATCACCCTTTCCGTGAAAAAAACACTCTTGCATTACCCCTACGTCTACCCTCCCCTATCTTCATATCATGGCCCCTTGTTCTTAAACATCTTTTTGAAAGATGTTGCCCTCTTGTATGTTATTTGCACCCGTGATGTATTTGAAAGTCTCTCTCATATCCCCTTCTCTCTCTCGCCTCGCCTCCAGGGAATACATACTGAGATCTTCCAGCCTCCCCTCATGAGCTTTTGATTTGCAGCCTACACCATTTATCTCTCTTCTCTGAACCGCTTCTACTCTATGTCCTTCCAGAGGTGCGGCCTCCAGAACTGGACACAGTACTCTAGATGAGGACTCACCAATGTTCTATACAGTGGCATCACCACCTCCTTCCTTCTGCTGGAGATGCTGCTCTCTGTGCACCCACTGGCTCACCTCACAGCCTTCTCACATTGTTTGGTAACCTTTCGAGCCTCAGATATGATTACTCCTAGGTCGCTTTTCTGTTTGGTGGCCATCAGTACTCCCCCCACCCCCAAATCATGTACTCTTCCCCTGCATTTCTGTGCTCCAAGTATATGATCTTGCATTGAATCTTAGCTGCCACACCCTTTACCACTCCTCAAACTTGCTTAGTTCCCTTCTCATTTTCTCTACCCCTCCTGGAGTATCAAGCCTGTTGCAGATCTTCGTGTCATCTGCAAAAGAGATTTACCTTCCCTTCCAGCCCCTCTGCAATGTTGCTTATGAAGACATTACAGAGGACTGGTCCAAGCACTGATCCCAGTGGGATCCCGCTGGTCACCCCCCTCTCTTTGGCTTGAACTCTGTTCAACACCACCCTCTGTGTCCTGTTGCTCAGCCAATGTTTGACCCAGTTTACTACATGGGACCCACTCCCAGGCTGCCCAGCTTGTTTATTAGCCACCTATGTGGGACGGTGTCGAAGGCCTTGCTGAAATCCAGGTAGGCCACATCCACCATCCCTCCCTGATCCACTTCCCTAGACACCCAGTCTAAGACATCTATCAGATAGAAACATAGAATTTGACGGCATACTTGACAAAATCTTCCTGCTGTGAATCCATGCTGCCACGGATCTTGTGCTCTGTTGGAGTCAAGATGTATCACGAACCTTTCTTTTAGTAGTGATTCCACTAGTTTCCCCACCATCGAGGTCAGGCTGACTGGCCTGTAACTGTCAAACTCTTCCCTGCTCCCACTGTTGTGGAGAGGGGCTACATTCAACCTCCTCCAGTCCTTTGTTACCACACCTGTTTTCAGCGAACTGTTGAACAGGGCTGTCAGCATCTCCCTGAGTTCTCTTAATACTCTGGGATGTATCCTGTCTGGCCCTATTGCACTGCCCACTTTCAGATTAGTGAGTTCCTTTAAAGTAGCAGTGCAATGAAAGACGTTATTCCAAAAAGCTAATTTTCTGCTGTGGTTATTAAAAATATTGGCAGAACTGCTGATTTGGGTTTTCTGGATGTGTCCTATGCTGTGTACTGTACATTTACATTTTTCTTTGGATTCTTACCCTGCTTAGGTCCTCAATATTATTTCTATGCAAAAATGAGGCGGCAATCTTTTTTTCTTGAGAAATAAATATTTTAACATTTTCATAAAATTCTTAAATGATAATAAAAAAGTTACTTAACGTATCGGTAGATCTTCGAGAGAGGTTCCTTCAGTAAGTCATTACATATAGGACTGGCGCCACCTGGCGTTGGGCCGTACGACAGACTTTTCTAGCAATCTCTGACGGCGGACTGCCCACCCGACGTCATGTGACCGACATCAGTGTGGCTGTATATAATGGGTGGTCCCCACGCCCGCTCTCCAGTTCTCCCGCCGGAGCCAGGAAGAGGCTTGACAGCAGGAGCAAACAGGATTTGGAGTCCCTGTGTAAGAAAAAAAAAATGAGGGGAAGGAGGGAGGGAAAAATATGACCCGCTGAAGGAACCTCTCTCGAAGATCTACTGTTACAGTAAGTTCCTATGTAACTGTACTATCTTACTTCGAGAGGGTTCCTTCAGTAGGTCATTACATATAGGACAGAGTTCCAAGCAGTCCCTCAAAAGAGAGATCGAGAGAAACAAGGGGGGAGGAGGAGAAAATAACTCCAATGGAAACTGGGAACCAGAATGGACCCAGCCTAGGACAGAAGGCCCTGCAAGACAGCTAAGCCGAACCAGTCCTCCACCTAGAAGCAATGTCCAGATTGTAGTGTTTAGTAAAAGTGTGGACAGAACTCCAAGTAGCTGCGGTGCAGATATCAGCCACAGAGATGTTCTGCAAAAAAGCAGCGGAAGCAGCCTTGCCCCTAGCAGAATGATCTCTGATGGGACCCGGCAGAGGTTTTTCGTACTTTTGGTAACAATACTGAATACAGTTGCCTAACCATTTGGAAAGGCACTGCTTCGAAACTGCTTTGACCTGGGGGCAAAAGAAACAAAAAGCTAATCGCAGCTACGGAAATCCTTGGTTCGGTGTGTGTAGCACCGAAGGATCCGATGGACGTCCATGGTGTACAGGAGTGACTCACTTCTGTTTGAAGGGGACGGAAATTAAACTGGAAGATCTACTGATTGGTTCAGTGTGGCTTCTGACACCATCTTGAGTAAAAACGTAGGATTTGTCCTGAGGACCGCCCGGTCTTTGTGGAAAACAAGATAAGGCTGTTTACAAACCAAAGCGTGAAGCTCCAAAATCCTTTGAGCTGACGTAATGGCAACTAAAAATAATATCTTCCATGAAAGGAAGCACAAGTCACAGCTCATGGCCGGTTCAAACGGGGGAAGAGTGAGCTTCTCCAACACAAAGTTCAAATCCCAAGGTGGGTCTGGGCTTCAGATGGGGTGGGTTTCAGGTGGAGGTTCCCTTTCAGAAAGGTTTTTGAGACCTCCAACTGAGCCATGGGTTTACCATCCACCAGCTCGTGGTCCGCAGAAATTGCTGAAAGGTGGACCTACAAGGAAGAATATGACAGACCTGAGTCTGACAGATGAAGGAGGTATTCCCTGACTTGTGGGGCAGAACAAGAAAAGGCGTTCCACTTCTTGGAGGTCGCCCAGATGGAAAAACGTTCCCACTTCATGGCATAAGTGGAACGAGTGGAGTGTTTTCTAGCCTATAAAAGAACCTTAGCTACTGGAGAGGAGACCCCGAGGTGAGACAGCGCTATGTCTGCAGGAGCCATTCATGAAAATGCAGGGTCCTGAGCCCCGGATGAACAAGGCAGCCTTGATCCTGAGTCAAGAGGTCATGGGTCACTGGAAGTGGAAACGGTGGTTCCCTTGATAGCTGTTGTAGCAGTGGGAGCCAAATTTGTCTCGGACAGAGAGGGGCGATGAGAATCATTATTGCCTTCTCTGCCTGAAGCTTGAGAAGGACCCTCTAGAGAATCGGAAAAGGAGGGAAGGTGTACAAAACTTTCCCTGTCCAGGAGAGAGAGAGAGAGAGAGCGCGTCGTGCTAGAAAGCCCCATGCCCTGGAACGAGCGAGCAAAAACTGGGACATTTTGCATTGTATTGGGAGGCAAAAAGGTCAATTTCCGGACGCACCCATCTTAGGAAGAGAGATTCTGCCACTTCCTAATTTAATTCCTATTCGTGAGTTAGGGTCTGAGACCTGCTGAGACTGTCCGCCAGGACATTTTGAACGCCTGGAACATGCACAACCACTAGGGCCAGATCGTGCTGGACTGCCCAGTTCCACACTCGCATTGCCTTCCTGCACAGGGGGTACAAGCACGTTCCTTCTTGTTTGCTGAGGTACCAACCTACCAACATATTGTCCGTTTGGACCAGCAGTGATCCCTTGGGAAGGGGGGGTCTGGAAGGCCTGGAAGGCATACAAGACTGCCCTCATCTCCAGCATGTTGATGTGTAATGATGCCTCCAAGCTGGACCACAGTCCTTGAGCTTGGTGCTCCCCTAGAGGAGCTCCCCATCCCATGTTCGATGCATCTGTAGTTAGGGATGCCAGAGGAGTTGGACTCCTGAAAGGAAGACCCAAGGAAAGGTTGCAGTGGTCCCTTCACCACAGCAATTCTTTCTGAACTGCTGACAACACCAGGACCGGATGGTTCAGGTCGTCCAGGAATTGATCCCACTGTACCCGCAAGGACCACTGAGTAACTCTCATGTGGAGCCTCACCAGGGGAACAGTAGTGATGGAGACTGCCATCAGGCAAAGAAGGTGGAGGATCTCCCGGGCCAGGATGGTCCTGGACGAAGCCACCCACAAAGCCTGACGGGTCAGGGTCTCTACCCTGTCTGGAGGGAGGAAGGCTCTGCATTGGACCATACCCAAAATCACCCCAATGAATTGTAGTCTCTGGGACGGTGTCATGGATGACTTGAGAATACTGACAGTAATCCCCAGTATGCCAAAGAGGTCCAGGGTAAAGGAGAGAGCCTCCAGTAAAGAGTCCCTGGATGGGGCTGAAATCAGCCAATCGTCCAGGTAAGGGAAACCTGCAATACCCTGGTAGCGTAAAGAGGCTGCCACCACCGCTAGTCACTTGGTAAACACTCGAGGTGCTGAGGACAGACCAAAAGGGACTGCCCGAAACTGGAAGTGCTCCCCTTGGAATTGGAACCACAGGAAACGGCAGTAGCTGGGGAAGATCGGGATGTGCAGGTCCTGCATGTCCAGAGTGCACAACCATGATTCTCCAGAAGGAAGTGGAAGACGACTCTGGAGCATCAGCATCCTGAACTTTTTGTACTCGACAAAGTGATTGAGGCTGCTCAAGTCGAGAATGGGTCTGAAGTCTCCAGTCTTTTTGAAACCAGGAAAAAATGTGAGCAGAACCCCCTGCCCCTTTGCCAGAGAGGAACGCGCTCTATTGCTTCCTTGAGCAAGAAGCTTTGAACTACTTCTCTAATGAGAAGAGCCTGATCCCTGGAGAAAGAAGACCTTTTTGGTGGACATTCTGGAGGAATTTCCATAAACTATATAGTGTGTCCAACGGACACCAACTGCAGGACCCATGCATCAGAGGTTATCGCCTTCCATTCCTGCGCATGGCGGGCGAACCTCCCCCACCACCTGCTCCTTGTCATGAGACTGAGGAGTTAGTGGGGACAAGGAGTCAGGAAGTGGCAGGATGTTCAGGGGGAGAACCTCCTGAACGTCTCTGGTTCTCGGAGGCCGGAGGAGTGGCAGAACCCGTGGCCTTGCGTTTGCCCTGGCGCCGAGCCGGGACCTGCTTCCTCTGCCTCCAGGTCCTTTTCCAAAAGGGCTGTTGCTGCTGTTGAGTGTCCGATTGGTACATGGACCTTATTGACCTTAGGGTGAGACCCCTGTCCTGGAGATCAGTAATAATATTTTTGGTGTCGCTACTAAAAAACACCGAGCCCCGGAAGGGGGAATCCTGAATCGCAGACTGTACCTCGTTGGCGAGGCCAGAGATGCAGAGCCAGGAATGCCGCCTTAAGGCAACGGCAGTTGCCGAGGCACAAGCTACAGAATCGACAGAGTCGTATGTGGCTCGCAAAGCATGCCTACAAGAGAAGCGAGAGAGGTGAAGATCCTTGTCAAGTTCCTCCTTGAGGATCGAGGGTTCCATCAACTGGACTCAGGCCTCCAACCTGGCTAAGGCAGCCTTTTAGGGTGACACCATGTGGGCCACATAGTTGAGGGATCTGAGCGTATATGTGGCCGATGCATAAACTTTTCTGCTGAACTGGTCCATTTGCCTCGAGGAGAGGTGCTCATGTGCAGCAGAGGGATCATGAGCAGCTGAAATGATGACAGAGTCCGCCTTAGGATGCGTCTTAAGAAAAGGAGGTTCCGTCGGCACTTGGTAAATCCTGTCCACCCTCTTGGGGACAGCTGGGAGAGAATGAGGCATCTGCCAGACCGTAGAGGTGAGGTCCTGGTGAAGTCCGATCCAGGGAGGGAGGAATGAGGACCAGAGACAGAGTAAGTCCAGATGTTTGGCTAGTCTCTGTCTCATGGGGTCTTGATCCTCTGACTCCCAGTTGAAGAAATCTTTCATGGACCTCAGAAGATCCAAGAAGGCGGGGTCCTCCTAGGAGGACTTGGGGGAAACCTTGCAATTCAAACTCTCGGGTTCCTCCAAGGCATCCTCTGCCGACTCATCAGCATCCTCGTCATCATCTGCCCCCTTGTCAGAAAGATTATGAATGTCCAGAAGGGCAATGCCCTGACGTGCCATCCCCGAGACGTGTACCGTGGACGGAGAAGAGCTCCTCGGGGACACGGACCTTGGAGAGCGTGGAAATGGGAGTCTTGTCTCCAGGTCTGACACCAACTTCAAGCGTGCTCCCTGCCACCAAGACTGGATTAAGGTCTTGAAGTCCAGTACAGCCAGAGGAGGTGGAGGGGGTGGAGGAGGAGGAGGTTGCGGCTGAGGGGGAGGAGGAGGAGGAGGCATTTCCGGTGGGGGTGGGTAATGACAACCCTGAAAATGGCGGTAGGGGTTATAACCAGGTTAGTACTGTCCGAAGGAACTCCACTCAGGAGGAGGACCAGCCGGGAAATGGTCCCCGGGGTACCCAAAGGGGTAATGAGGGACACTCCGGGGTCTAGTATAAATCCCCGTCATCTGATCTGACTGAGGGGGGGGGCCCACGTCGGACCTGCTGTAGTGTAAATCGCAGGGGGGCCGGCATCGGGATATCCAAAGTCAGGGAGACCGACATCTGGACTGGCACCGCCTGATCCGGCATTGGAGGGGCTGCCGTCAGGGGCGGGTGAAGGGGGCCTGACGGCGGGACCGGGTCTGGGGCAGACCACTGGGCCCTGGCTGTGGAAGAGTTGTCGAAGTATCCGGTGTCGGAATTGGAATAGCCGGATCCGACGCTGGGATTGGGACTGGGATATTCATCGGCTCCGAAGGGATACCACCTGGAGGAGGGGCCTCCACTGTAAGGCCAGATTGCTGAGGAGGAGCCCCCTTCCCCATGACCCCATCAGGGGAGCGCAGGACTGACCCTGAGGAATTGTCACGATGTCAAGGGGTTCCGCACTGTCTTCACCTGAGGTACCCCCCTGAGAAGGGGAGGGTATGGGCGAAGGAAGAGGGGGGAGAGGGGCATTCTCCCCCTGGTTCTGCCGGATGTCGGGTGAGGCACCATTAGGCCCCGATGTGAGAACCACACCTGAACGGCCATTGGAGACGGACATCTTACCAGACGGAGCCCATGACCAACTTATCGGCTCGTGCCGGGCGGGTCCCTGAAGGCCGGGGAGCCATCTTACCGGTGGATAGGCGATCCCCAGAGGAACCGAAGGATGACTTAGCGGCCATAGCAGTGCGGCTGTTGGAAAAGCCGACTGTCAACTGACCCGTAGAAGATTTTTTAGACTTACCGTCCAAAGTCTTCTTAGGTGGCGGCTAAGAGGTGGCCTTGCTCGTCGAGGGTTGCATGGCCTCAGGTTGGTCCGTAGAGCGCTCCAGCTCTCGAGATTTCTCCTTGTGGTGTTTCTTGGAGGGAGAGGATTTCTCGGAAGAGGACTCTCTGATGCGGTCCATTTGTTTCTCTAATGAAGCTAGGCAGACTTTTAGAAGGTGGGACTCCAAAGCCTGCTGTCTCCACTTTTTTGGTGGCCTGATTAAATGTTTGGCACTCCAAGCAGGATGACACAGGATGGTCTGGGCCCAGACAAATCACGCACTTCAGATGACCGTCCTTATGAAGGATCTACGTGCCACTGGGCGGGCACTTCTTGGGTGAAGACATTAATCAAATGTAGAATTCGTAAGAAAAAATTTAGCAAAGGAAAAAACAATCCGCTGCACGAACTAACACGACGATCGCTGTATGGAAGTCTGCAATGCGACTGACACAAGGTGATGGCGGGAAAGAACTGGAGGGCAGGCGTGGGGACTGCCCATTATATACGGCCATGCTGACGTCGGTCACGTAATGTCAGGTGGGCAGTCTCCCGTCAGAAACTGCTAGAAAAGGCTGCCATGTGGCCCGATGCCAGGTGGCGCCAGTCCTATGTGTAATGACCTACTGAAGGAATCCTCTCGAAGTAAGATTTGAACATTTTACCACCCAAATAAACTGGAAGACATCTGGCATTAATTAGGAAGAAAAAAAGGTGGGGCCAAATTTTCACCCATTTTCATTGCACTGCTGCTCCCTCTCTACTCTCTCCTCCTTAAATGGACTAGTGTCCACCTCCCTCCCAGTGGTGCTTCCGTCGCCTAACTTTGGTCCCTCCCCTTCCCCTTGTCACAAGGGGGCTCTGAAGCGCTCCCCGATCTCTGGGTGTTCAGTTCAAACCACTCAGCACTCAAGGACTGCAGTTCAGATGTTGAAAAAAACTTCACAAAACTCCAAGCTGTTGCTAATTAACTTTTCACTTTATTGTAGGAACATCCAACACCACAGTGTAGACACATGTATCAGCAGCCTCCAAACTAACTCCCCAGCTCTAACACCCTGTCCATTCTTTATTCATTTTTTTTTTTTTTTTAAACAGATCCATCTTCTATAGTGAGAAGGTAAGATCTGTAAGAGATTGTAAGCCTTAAATTGACTAATCAGATACATTGATGTTCCTTTTTTTTCTAACTTTTTCTAGGAAAGGGGGGGAGGAGGACATGATAGAAACATTTAAGTATTTATTTTATTTAGTTTTTGTTGACTGGGTAAGTGCACTAGACAATCCTATTTTCAGGTACGACCCAGGGAAGGGGGATACAGATGAATGCTAACTGACTTTGAACCAGATTAAGCTGCTGGTGGTATTGTTAGTGTACATCAGCGGAATCAACAAAGTCCAAGAGGGTAGCATCTTTCAGAAAAAAGAGATGTGCAAGAACAAGGGGACACAATTTGAAGATAGAGGGGGGACAGCTCTGGGGCAATATGAAGAAGTATTTTTTCACAGAGAGGGTGGTGGGCGCATGGAACCACCTTCCTGAGGAGGTTGTGGGGTCTAAAACTGTGAGAGACTTCAAGAATGCATGGGACAGACATAAGGCAATTCTTGTGGGGGTAGGAAGAAATAGGCTGTTGGTTAAATAGGATCTGCAGCTTACCAGTAGGTATGGAAATGGGCAGATTAGGTGGGCCAAGCGGTTCTTATCAGCCATCAAAGTCTATGTTTCTATGTTCTATCTATTCTCTTCTAGCTCAGACTGGATGGATTCCATGAATTGTGAACTGGACAGACAGGAAAGTCATGGGGGTGATAACTTTTTTCTACATAATTGGACCATCACTGACTCTAGCTATCATCTCAAAGCTACATACTACATTAACAGACACTTAAATACAATTATTGGTGTCTTTAGTCAGCTCATTGTCATCACATTTATCAATATCTGTCTATGCCCCAGTTATATGTCCAGTCTATAAAAACTGAATATGAGAAATCACAATACATTTTAAGAAACAATGAAACTTCAGCATAACTGAGATCTGTAAATAAAATGAATAAAGACTGGACAGGGTGTTAAAACAAACAGCTAAAGATACTGAAACCCCAGCAGTTTATAAAATAACATAACTGAAGTAGAAATGAATGTAAAGGCTGGATATATACTTGCCTTTTGTTTAAACTTCCTGAATTTTTCTACATTTATATAGTTATTTGAATTTTAATGGGTCACTTGTTCAAATCCTCCCAGAGCTACTTGTATTTTAATAATAAGCAAAGAGGTCACAAGGGGGTGCTAAAATGCTACCTGATCTCTGGGTATTTAAGGGAGGATCTGACCACTCCAACTCAACCCCCTGATGAAGACCATACCTTGGCTGAAGCGCTGGGGAGTTAGTTTGGAGGCTGTTGGTACATGTGTCTACACTGTGGTGTTGGATGTTCCTACAACAAAGTGAAAAGTTTGTTTTCAACAACTTGGAGTTTTGTGAAGTTTTTCAACATCTAAACTGCAGTCCTTGAGTGCTGAGTGGTCTGGACTGAAAGTGCAGGGGGAAAGGAAGTCTCTGTCTCCACGTTGTGTCCTGGCAATGAGGATGTCACAGGGTTAATGGCAGCTGAAGGAGAACTGGAGCTGACCCAGTGGTGCTGGAGAGGGAAATGGATCGGTGGGGCAGAGCTATGCAGTGGATCCCCTGGAATAAAATAATAATAAAAAGGGAAAGGAGCCTAGGGATGAGGTGAGAATGGCCAACTACAGCCCAGGTAAACGCATAACAGACCTCGGCACACAGTAAGTGACCAATTTGTGTCTTTAAAAAGTGCTTTACAATGCCTTGTGTGAACGATGCTATATAAATCTGAACTGCGTGGGGGTTGAAACCGGCACTGACTCATGTGCCAAATGCTGGTACATTACTTATCAGGCCAATAATAAAAGTTTCCTACAACTAGCTCTGCTGGCTTGCGTTTCTAGGAGTTAACTTTTGAATTAGCAATTGGACCAGAGGAGTATCTGTGGAGCCACTGTAACTTCCCAGCAATTAGACCCACTGCCTAGTGGTTTCCAAATTTGACTTTAACTGTTGTTGAGAGCTGCAGCAGAACCGATGCCTGCGTTAGCAGCGTAGCACTTTTTGACAACGCATTACAGTACTAAATGCCACCCCCCCTACCCTTCAAAATACAACAAAGCAAAATGCATCACTGGAAACCTTGCTCTCTGATGGTAGTAGCTACTATTACTAGCTAGGCCCTACTGAGTCACATGTAAGCTTCCAGTTTTGGCTGCCATGTTCACCAATCTCAAGTGACATCTGCGCAACCCAAGAAGCATGTCTAAAAGCTCAGATCAGAAACAAATGAAAGGTAGTCCCTGGGACAAGGCCACAACAAACCACCTTGTGAGGGCCAGTCATAAACAACCAGAAATAAAGACCCCAAAATAACTTTTCTTTATTCAGAACTAGGCCAATTCTGATAAGATAACTAGAGATGTTATTTTTTGAAATGTGATCAAATGAGACACATGGCTTGTGTGTTCTGCAATCCTCTCTCAAGTCCTCTATGTCATGGCTTTGCGTTCCAGTACAGTGGTCAGCAAATATTTCACAGCACAAAAACACACCTTAAATGATAAACTTTCAACAATTAACTTGCGTCTAATATGACCGGAAGAAGAACAAATTACTTACCATAGTAATCTTATTTCTTCCCAGTGATACTCAGGTATGCATAACTTTCTGCAGTAAGCCTTCTAAGTAGGACTGCCCAGAAAGAATAGAACACATGCAAATGATGGAATTCTTTGCACATGACAACTTCTCAAATGCTGCCCTGTACTAACTGCCAGTGTTCTAAACTCCTCATATTTCCTAGAAGCCTGGAAAGGCAGACCCATGGAAGTAGGATACTGTGAGTATTAATGATTAATATAATTTAAGATTTGAAAAACCCAAATCTCCTAATAAAAAAAACTCCAACTGGAGGGAGAACACTACAATTAAAGAAACCCCCAAAAATGACAGAAACACCTGAAAGAGAAGTAAACACAATGAACCCTGTTTGCTAAAAATTGTACTTGAATATGGTATATATACATTCAAAGAGATGTACCCTTTTCTGGTAGCACAGCATGCGAGAGTGCAGAGGCTAAGGTTCTGGAATGGGAGGTAGGGTGGGAAGTTATGAATACCTGCGTATCACTGGGAAGAAACAAGATTACTATGGTAAGTAATTTTTTTCTTCTAACCCCAGTAATACTCAGGTATTCATAACTTTCTGCAAACTACAAAGCAGTACCACTAGAGGTAGACATAGAACACTATTTTGGAAACAGACTTTGCAGGACTGCTGTGCCAAACCTAGCATTGCTCCTGGCCTGAATACCCAGGTTGTAGTGCTTTGTAAAGGTGCGTACTGTTTTCCAAGTAACTGCTTTACAGGTATCAACCAATGGGACGTCCCTGGCAGCTGCTAAAGTAGCAGCTGTCCCTCTCGTGGAGTGGGCCCTCAATCTTATTGGGGGCTCCCTACCAGCTTTAGAGTAACAAAATTGGATACACTGAACTATCCATCGGGAAATGGACCTTGTTGATGCTGGATCACCCTTTCCCACATCCCCATAAGTCAGGAACAGCTGTTTTCTGTCCTGCCTATGGTCCTTAGTGGCTGTCATGTAGTAGCCGAGAGCTCTCTTGACATCCAGACTGTGAAGTCTTCTTTCACCAGAAGTGGAGTGCTCAGTGAAAAAGACAGGTAGGGTAATGGATTGGTTAAGGTGGAAATCAGTAACCACCTTGAGAAGGAATTTTCTGTTTGTTCTCAGGACTACCTTATCCCTATGAAATGAGATGTTGTCCTGTTCAATGCAGAGAGCCTGAAGCTCACCAATTCTTCTTGCAAAAGTCATTGCCACTAAGAAAACTGTTTTCCATGTCACATATTTTAGGTGAGCTGTAGACATGGGCTCAAGAGGAAGACCTATGAGCTTAGCTATACACACATTGAGGTCCCATGCTGGCATCAGTTCCCTTGTGAGGGGGATGCAAATGGGCCAGACCCTTAAAGAACCTCCTAAAGATAGGTTCTGAGGCTATTGTTACCCTTGCTCCAGTAGAATTGTAAGCAGACACTGCTGCCAGGTGAACCTTCAAGGTGCTGGGCTGTAGTCCCAGGGAATGTAAATGAGAGAGGCGGTCGAGAACAGCTGATACCCCAGCCTGTACTGGCACCAAGTCTCTAGTTGAACACCAGACTGAAAACCTTTTCCATCTGGAAGGGTAGGTTTTCTTAGTGGAGGGTTTCCTATAACCTCTCAGAATGTCTAACTCTGCTTCAGAGAGGTGTAAATTAGCATATTCTAGTTCCTCAAGAGCCAGGCTTTGAGACTGAGAGACTTGAGGTTCGGGTACAGCAGGGTTCCCTGGTTGGAGGTTAACAGGTTGTGCTTCCAAGGGAGGTGTATTGGTTTGGCTGCAGACATGGAGAGCAGTAAACAGTACCATGGCTGCCTGGGCCAGTCTGGAGCTATCAAGATTAGAGATGCTGAGTGGGATCTAAGCTTGAGCAATACCCTGAATACCAGGGGAAAGGGAGGAAAGGCATACAGGTGCCTCCCAGACCAATCCAAAGCCAGGGCATCCAGAGGTGGTGTACCCTGATCTGGTGGTCTGCTGCAGGTGCAGCAGTACTGTGGCAGGTGGTGGTTCTGGTGGGATGAGAACAAGTCTATCTCTGGAGTGCCCCACTTCCTGAAGATCACTTGCGCCACTTACCTGTTCAGGGGCCATTCGTGATGGGCCTGGTTGATTCGACTTAAGGCATCTGCCAGGGTATTGTCTTTTCCTGGCAGATGGATTACCTGCAGGGGTATTCCCAAGGTCAAGGTCCAGATTTTCATGACTTCTGTGCAGAGAAGGCCTGATCTGGTGCCTCCCTGCTTGTTTATGTAGTACATTGTGGTGGTGTTGCCTGTTCTGACTTGCGCCACCTTCCCTTATACCAATGCTGAAAATGCTTTTGGAGCCAGAAACACAGCTCTGAGTTCTAGCAAATTTACGTGCTGAAGGGACTCTGCAGCTGACCAGGTGCCCTCGGTCATGTGATCCTCAAGATGGGCACCCCAACCCAGGAGGGATGCATCTGTTGTGACAACAACTGAGGGAGACTCTCTGTGAAAAGGAACCCCCTCTCTTAGGTTGGGTTCCTCCTTCCACTACTGGAGTGCTTGTAGCAAAGTTCTTGTTACTGGGATGGGCTTTGAAAGAGGGTCTTTTCTTTGACTCCAATGAGCCCTGAGGTGGAACTGGATGTCTCTTATTTGGAACCTGGAGCCCAACACTGTGCCTATGGCTGCAGCCATATGGCCCAGTAGTTTTGTGTTTGTGCAAGCTTAATAAATTTGCAAACAGCTGGAGATTTCTGACTCTGTCCAGAGGCAGGTAGGCCCTGCCTTGCAAGGTACTGATCTCTGCCCCTATGAACTGCAGGATTTGTGCAGGAATGAGGACTGATTTTTTGTGATTGATTAGGAACCCCAAAGACTCCAGGAGCCCTTGGGTGATCCGTAGATATCATCTGACTTGGTCTGGTGATTTCCCTACCACCAACCAGTCATCTAGATATGGGAATACCGTAACCCCCTGCCTTCAAAGGTGTGCCACGACCTTCAAAGGTGTGCCACGATTGCTGACAGGCACTTTGTGAACACCCTTGGGGCCAAAGAAAGGCCAAAGAGAAGGGTTGAAAACTGGTAATGGCCTGAAGGGAATCTGAACCTGAGATATTTTCTGTAGGACTCCCTTATGGGGATGTAGACACAGGTGTCTTTCAAGTCCAGTGATGCCAACCAATCTTCTTTTTGGATGTTGGCAGAATCAATACCAAAGTTACCATTTTGAACTTTGGTTTCTTCAGATGCTTGTTTAGAGCTCTGAAATCCAATATAGGCCACCATTCCCCAGTTTTCTTTGTGGTGAGAAAATATCTGGAATAAAAAACCCTTCCCTGGGGGTTGAAGAGGTTCTACTGCCCTTAGCAGTAGCAGGTTTTGAACCTCTTCCTCCAGCAGTTTCTTTTCTGCTAAGGAAGGTGAACTGAAAGCCCTGTTTTTTTGAGAAGGAAGGGATTTGAAGTCCAGAGACAGACCTTGACCCACCACCTCCAGGACCCACTTGTCTGTGGTGATGTTTAGCCAAGCCTGGAGGAAGTGGGCTAGACTAACTCGACAGGGAGGAAGGAGGCGGTCTGTGCCTCAGGGGGTCTGTTTTGCTTGGGGCTGAGGCTGGGCCTGTGACCTTTGCCTAGAACCCCTTCTACCCTTGCCCTCGAAGTACCCCTGTTGTGGATACAGCTAGCACTGGGGTGTGGCCATTGGTTGGAAAAAGGGCCTGGTGTTAAAGGACCTGCCCCGGCCCCCCCCTTCCATAAGGCCTGGTGGATGGTGAAGCTTTCTCTTTGGCAGAGTTGCTTCTATAAGTGGCCTTGTACTCATCCACTTTTTTCATGTATGCCACAGTGGATTCCCCAAATAGAACATTCCCTTCTAAGGTGAAATCAAGTGCCTTAAATTGAGTATCCTGAGTGAGATTTGTGGCCCTCAGCCAGGCAAATCTCCTCTGTGCTACCGTGTTAGCATCCATCTGGCTGCAGTATTATTAGTATCAGCAGCCATTTGAAATTGATATTTAGCCACCTCTAACCCAAACCTAGCAGTTTCAGCTAGGTCATCTGACAGGGGCGAGGGAGCTTTCTGAGCCATAGCCAAAACTGACTGCCACAGTGACTTCTGGTACTGGGCAGCATAGGCCTGAAAATTTGCTTGTCATATGGCCAAAGAAGTTGACAGGTACCCCTTTCTGGCCATACTGTCTATTTTTCTAGAGTCCTTGTCCGAAGGATGTGAGGACAGAGGAACCCTAGCCTTATCACATGCAGCCACCTGCACAACTCCCTGATGGTCAGGATAGGAAAAGAGGAACTCTGTCCCTTCCCTGTCCATTTGGTATGTTTTGCCATCCTTTTGTCATGGGGAGGGATGGAATTTGGAGTCTGAAGGAGTTTTAGTGCATACAGGGAGGAGGAGGAGGAGAGTTTTAGTGGGGGTTGACCCCATCATCTCCATATACTCCACCTCATCCTCAATCTGTTCTGTAGTGGTGATGTCCAAGGCATCAGCCATCTTTCGAACAAAAGTAAAATGAAAGTAGTAGTCCTCAGATACTCTGCGGGGAGAAACAAACTCCTGCTCAGGCGACACAACTCGGGCTCAATAGGTTCCCCTTCATCCTCCTCACATTCCCCATAAACTTCTTCATCTAGGAAAGAAGATTTTCCTGTACTGCCAGCCTGGGTACCCGGGGTCGGGGCAGGTGGCTGTTGTATAGGAGGAACTATACTCTGTAAGGCCTGGATAATTTTATATGCCTGAGCAATTTCCTGAGGCAAAGGCAGTGTAAGGCCAGACACAGAAGTCCCTGGTTTAGGAGGTAGGGGTGCAGTGTGCTTAAGTTTCTTGTTTTTTTAAGAGGGAACTGGGGAGTTAGACAGTTCACTAGCCCTCTTTGTGTCCTTGTCACTCATCTCGTGGCAGAGGCAACAATAGATGTGGTTTCACCCACATTAACAGGGGGTATCGGCCGATCAGAGCCAGAGGGACCCCTACGTTGAGGAAGCTTCTTTTTTAGCCATTCCAGGCATTTCTCAAGTTTTCTCTGGAATTGATTTATATATATCACATTCCTCTTTCAAATATTCATAGCCCAGGCAAGCCATGCACAAACTGTGCTTGTCTGCCTCGGCAAAAACTTCCCCACATTGGGTATAGTTGTTAAAACCTGGCTCACCGGTTTTCTTTTTAGAGTTTTCCTGACATTTTGTCAAAAATAGAGGGGAAAAAAAACAGTAACTAAATAATAAAGTTTTTTAACAAAGATTTAGTAGTTGTGGTAGGTTCTGGAACCGAAAAGGAACTGGAGGAACTGAACCGATAAGGAAAAAAGGGAACCATGGTTAAGTAACCAAAGTTATCGGTTACAAAATAACGGATTTTAAATAAATAAAATTTGAAAACTAGGGGTTTTTTTAGTCAGAAAACCCCAACTAACAGTAAAATAAACCTGATTCCCCCCACGGTTATACCGAACCGAGAGGAGCTGGGGAAAAAACAACTAACACACACTAAACTAAGTTTAATAACAAAAGACACTTAGTAAAAGGCAGCAAATGAAAATAAAAGTATACTTATAGTTTCTTCACATAGATGAAAAGTAGGAGAGCGACACTCCAAGCAACCAGACTTTTCAGGCGGAGAGTGAAATCTGAGGAGTTTAGAACACTGGCAGTTAGTACGGGGCAGCATTTGAAAAGCTGTCACATGCAAAGAATTCCATCATTTGCATGTGTTCTATTCTCTCCGGGCAGTCCTTCCTAGAACAGGGTTTTATTTAACTCTAAAAATTAATTAGCGTTTTGCTCATAAAAGTGCTAGAACATTGTGAAAATGCATAGCACTTGCCTCACTGTGTTTAACAAACATAACACTTCTAGAAAACCTATATAAATACTTTCTGTATAGTTAGTATTGTCCCAAGAAAATACTGCTAATCAGTTATTTAAAACCCTGTAGAAGGCTTACTGCATAAAGTTATGAATACCTGAGTTTTACTGGGGTTAGAATAAATATTTTTTTCAACTCGTCAAAAGAAATGAAACAGCATGTCTACTGAGGCAATGCAGCAAACTGTCCCAGTTCAAGACAGTTTACTCATCAAGTTTATTTTTCATGCAAACAGTTGAACGCGTGGTTATGTTTTAAGGGTTTATTCCTTGCAAGGCAAACTTCCTCCGTAACTGTTGTTCCTTATGTAAAGGTTCCCCTGTACTATTGTTATTGCAAGTTACACTTATTTGTTTGGGGGTGGGGGGGGAGAGATTGTAGACACTGTAAGCTGTTGATGGCAAAGGGTGACTTAAGGACATTTCAAACAGTCGTTCAAAAAGGTGTTCACTGTGGTGGGAGATGTATTCGGAAAGGAGCAGTTTTATTTTTTAAACTATGTGCCACAGTCAGACCTCGTTTCTCTTTCTCTGTGTTTCTTTTTGGAAGACATACGGCATATGACATGCAATATGGCAGCCAAGATTTTGGACCGAGATTTGGGTTTCAAAATGTTAATAATAATTTATTTAAAGATCGGGGGCTCCACCCCTCCTTTAACGTTCAAAAACCAAAAAACAAAAAAGAATTTGAATAATAGAATAATACAAGAAAATAAAAATAAAGCTACTGTTCATTAAATCTTGTCTGCCATATTTAGAGGTCACCTATGTGTCATACAATATAAACAACCCTTTTTTAAATTTTCTTAAATTACTGTCTTTAGCTCCCTCACCTGCCAACTCCATCAGGCCCTTCTCCCAAGCTACCCTCCCAAAAAACTCCTACCCGGAGCTTTTGTGTTCCATGGCGGGGCCACCTAGGGCATCCCCCCCTTCTGAAATTATGCATCCACTAGAGGTGAGAGGCAGGGCACAAGAGTGCCAAAGGCCATCATCTATACAAAGCTCTAGCCCCCAACCCCAGTTTCTGTTCAACAGTCCTTTAAGGATATCAACAGCAAAGGCCACACACACAGGGGTGGAGCAGGGGTGTGCAAATCCCACTGCCCCCCCTCCCCCGGGAAAAGTATATTTCCTTGAAAGAAAAGTACAAAATATGAGCTGATTTTACTATAAAGAACAAAGAGCAAGTGGAAATTCAGCTACAGTCATGCATTGGGTGAGTTTTGAAAGTTTTGATTTGAACAGTTCTGGTGCTGAGCCAGTCGGATCTCATTTCCATCCTTCAATTTGTTGCAAGTGGTCTCTCCCACTGGGCTACTGGGGATGAGGGACAGAGACAGATTGGGATAGCTTCTCATTCTTTCCCAAAGGTTGAGAACATCTGAGCGAAAACAACCACAGCCACCTGCCAGGCTGCAGCAGCGACCCAGGCTCAAGCTGAGAAACTGAGCTACTGATACGGCAAGCAGTTCCCCAGCCGCTCGGCTAATGGAGTGGATCTTTCTTCTTGTGTTACGGGGGAATAATGCTACTGGTTATTTACTAAATACAGCTCCTAGTCTGCAATGCCAGACACAGCAACATGTTTATGGGTGGGAGCTGTGTGTTTAGGAATAATATTAAAATAGTCCCTTAAAAGCACTGACAGCGTAAATGGCATCTGAAACCTCAGATATAAAAGGCAATTACGATTCCCCTTCAGTTACCAAGCAGCAGCGCAGTACTTGAGTGAAGTAATGCTGACAACTTCTTCAGGAGAATAAGTGTGCATGCTCGAAATTCTGAAATATTTATAGCGTCTTACCTGAAATTAGAAGAGGAGTACAGCTGTTTCCTGGACTTGGCCTGTCATTCCCGAAATAAGACTGCTGCATTTTCTTCTGCTCCACAGGCAATTAGTTTTGCCTCTTTTTTTTGGGGAGGGGCATACTTTTGCATTTGGCAGTGTCAATATTTAAAGACCTTACTTCCACATAAAAAGCCAACTCCCCCTGACAAAAATATATGACTTGCTTTTAATTTTTTTCCATTTTATTGAGAGTCTTGCAGTGAGACTTTTCATGATATTCTCAAGCCTTTTCATTTAATAAAACCTGTCCATCTTCTGCTAAAAAAAAAAAAAGTCCTCCAATGGGTGGAAGAATGCAACAGGCATCCATCATTTCAAGAAAATAAAACTTACACTAACTGGGCACTTAGCTCTGAAATTTTGAAGGGGGGAGGAAGAGTATTCACTTTCTATAAGCTCTGCTGCACAGTTGGTTCTTTGACCCAATTATTATAGTATTTCTCTTGCTCTCTACATCCCCTAATATGGGGCTGAAAGAAATAGGACAGCCACAGCCCTGCTTCAATACATAAAATATAATACTAAATCCAGTACGAGGCAGTCTGGATCCAGCTGAACTTAATTGGAAACAACAACAGAAAACAGTCTACCTGAAAAGCAAAGCACTGCTCCAGTGATACATTCTAATGTGTGTTAATACCATTGCTAAGACCAGTGGTGTCACGCACATTCTTAGGGTACGAGAACCAGGAACCAAAGATGAGCGGTTCTAATACTCTAACGATGTAAGTGAAGCTACTCTTACAACCGTAAGCGTGATCTCAGCAGTGGCATCAACATATTACTGATCGAGATCTATCAATAATACATTACAATTTTAAAAAACCCTCCCCAAACATGGCCGTTTAAAGGGCAGTTGATTGTGAGACACTCCTCACGGAATAAGAGAGTCTCATGCCACAAAGGAAAGGAGCTCTTCAATTGGTTAGGAGCACTTCGTCAGTCTATAAATGACTGACTTAAAAAATAATGGCGCCTACTCAACCCCCATTTCCTCAACTACATCCTGATAAGAAACCAGTGGTCAGCCTTGTCGTGTAGCGTGTGCACAATAAACTCTATAGTCTGGCTCTAAAAAAATCAAATAAATGGAGGCTTTAAGCTAAAACTTTCCTAAACTTCGCTGCACACACACACACAAATATATATATATATATATATATATATATATATACATATATATATTACAGGGTACACCCTGCACAGATTAACCAAACATTCAGCATGTGTGTAGTAAGTGCCAGAGTCTCTGGAGCCTGTAAATTTAATAAAGGTTGGTTCATCAGTTTGAAAGTTCTAGAAGGCTGAAGATACGTAAAAGTATGTTTTTTAAGACCCATTATGCTCACCAATAACATAAAAATGGCTGAGAGTTGAAACTTTAAACTTTCAGGTTTGTCAGGAGTCTGGCCCAAGGATGATTAATTGATAAGGGATTTCTAGTTTTTCAATGACTACGAAAAATAAAACACAATTTTTAGTGCACACACAGGTCATTTTTTTCACTTATTTTTTTTTATAACTGGATTTTTGAAAAACTGACACCCGTTACTTTCGTGAGTAGTAACACACTTTCATAAGATAGGATCCCTGCTTTCATGAGTCTTAGTGGTCAAGAAAGTAGTGAAAAGAAGAGAAACCTTTGCGTAAAAATAAACAAGAAAAGTACTTGAAAATTAAGTGAAAATTATGTAGCTGACAGTGTAGGATGTAAGGATGATTCTGCAAGTGATTTTTTCTGTAAAAAAAAATCAATAGTTTTTAAAGTGATAATGAAATTTCTCTCATGTGCCTCATGACAGCAGGCTCTGCTTTAGTGACTCACGAAGCTGCTTTCAGGACTTGCAACCCCCCTTTTGTGCACAGCCGCCACGAAAGAAGGGAAATTTTGCTAATCAGAAACAGGATAATTTGTTCGAAGTAAAGTCTAAAACTTGTGTGGTCGATGATGTAAGGTTAGTTCTTTAAAGAAAACACAATAGTTTTTAAAATATTAATGAAATTAGACTGAAGCATGTCATGAAAACAGGCCTTCCTTTTGTCACTTGTCATCCTGTCTTCAAAACTTGCAAAACCACTTTCGTTAGGATACAGATTCACTTTTGTGTCACAGTCTCAAAATGAGAAAATCTAGGTGACTTGAGGGCTACACCTAAGAACATGCAGCTGTTTCTGAGTGGTGAAGCAAACTAAAGGCCTGGTGCAGTGAGAGCCACTATGCAGTGTTTGTCAAGAGGTGTAAAACAGGTGAAAAATAAAGGTGTCAGGTTTTTTATTTTTTTTTTAAACTATACTTCTTTCCTGCCTGGCTGACCTCAGCCACCCTCTCTTTGCCAGCCCCATCACCCACTGTCTCTGGGACTTACCTTCCGACCAAATCAGTGTTCCATGGTTTACCCACCCCCTGGTGGATCCCCCAAGAGTTCCCCAAACCCGGGAGGAGTTTGAACTGGGTTATGGTCAGAAGCCTAGTGAGCAGTGCGGGCCCTGCGAAGACAGAGACAGTGTCATGCTGCTTCAGGCTTGGGAGGTTTTTCTTCCCCATAAGTCCCCACCACGAGCACCTCATGGGCTAGGACCAGGCGGATGTCTGCATGCAAATGTGCAGATGTCCTGGTCGAGAGGTGCTCTGCCCACCCATAGTGGCTATGGTGCATTGCCACCCATGGTCTACACTGGTGGCAGTGTCGTAGCAGAGCACACAGTCCTCCCCTCCACGGAGGAGGAGGAGGAGAGAGTTCTCTGAGATACTCAATCCTCCTTCCCCAGTTGCCCCCCATGACCTGGGCTCGCTTTCAAATCTAGGTCACTGGCGTCACAAGCAGTAGCACTACAGCTGTGTCAATGGACCAGTGAAGGTGTCAGTTGTTATACGTATTTTTCAAAAAGTAAGAAAATAAAATGTAAAAAAACTACAGTAATGCATCTATTAGAGCTGAAGCACAACGAATACAAAGTAGGGAAATGGAAAAGTAGGGTTAGCAGTGCCTGGAAATTTGGTAATCACTGGTGCAGTGTTCCTCACGGTTTGAACGATCATGTGATGCAGTGTTAGTGTTACCTTATCATAGGCGTGCCCAATCTTTTGGGGGTTGTGACCGACATTTAAATTTCTGAGTAAGATGTGAGCCACAACGTGTGACTCTTACCCTACCCACATTAAGCCATATTTAGGAGTTAAAATAATAACATTGTCATAGTAAATATTCAATAATCGTATTTTATTAAGTTACAGTATTTTTTTTAAAAATAGCTGTAATTTTTTAAATAATTATTCAGAGCAGCTCTGGAGCTTTAGATTTGCTTGCAGGCTTTGTAAAAGTACCTTGTTGAGAACTCAGCTCCTGTACTTTGACTTTTCTCAAATTTAAAAGACTATGACGTGTACTTGAGACATAATTGACAAACCCCTCGAGGGCCATATCAAACTGCTTTGAGAGTAACATGTGGCTCACGAGCTACAGGTTGGCCACCCCTGCCCTACTGGCACTGTCTTGTCAGGCAAAATATAATACAGACACAGTGATACTTGCACAGAGGGTGCCAATACAACTCATGTTTGGTAGGCAGAAAAAAACAAAATGCATGACATCAATCTGCCCCCGTCTCCTTCAGTGGTAATTTCACATTAGGGTACCAACACTATTACTGTGATATTAGAGTAACTCTAACATTTTCCACAAGATTGGAAAATGGCCACAGTTATCCCTCTACACAAAAGCAGGAGCAGAGTGAGTGTAGGCAACTATAGACTGGTAAGCCTCACATCAATTGTAGGTAAAACCATGGAAACCCTTCTCAAGAAGAGGATTATATCCTTTCTCAATGACAACAAATTAGACACTAAGCAGCATGGCTTTACCACAGGGAAGTCATGTCAAACCAATTTACTTGACTTCTTTAACTGGGTAATGAAAACAGTAGACCAGGGAGGTGCGGTAGACGTAGTGTACCTGGATTTCAGCAAAGCCTTTGACTCGGTCCCACATAGAAGGCTGCTAAACAAATTAGACAGCATAGGAGTAGGACATCAGGTGGTAAACTGGGTAAAGAGTTGGCTTACTGGAAGGACCTAGAGGGTATTAGTGAATGGTTCACTCTCAGAGGAAAGGGATGTAGCTAGTGGAGTACCACAGGGTTCAGTGCTTGGACCAATCCCATTCAATATCTTTATTACTGACATTTCTGATGGACTGGAGGGCAAGGTAAATTTGTTTGCAGACGACACAAAGATAGGAAATAGGGTGGACACCCCAGGAGGAGTGGAGAAGATGAAGGCTGACCTTGAGTCTCCAGAAAAGTGGTCAGGAAAGTGGCAACTAAACTTCAGTACTAAAAAATACAAAAAATCATGCACCTCGGAAGGACTAACCCATGAGTGGATTAATACTTAGGGGGAGAAAAACTGGAAACTTATAAACAGGAAAGAGATCTGGGAATAATTATAACAGATGTCCAAGCAATACGAGAAAGCAGCACTGCGAGCAAATGGTATGTTAGGATGCATAAGCAGGGGAACTACCAGCAGAAAAAAGGAGGTCATCCTGCCACTCTATAGATCGCTGGTGAGGCCACACTTGGAGTACACTGTACAATTCTGGAGACCACACCTTAAAAAGGATATTACCAGACTGTGCAGAGGAGAGCTACTAAAATCAAACATAGAAGTTGACGGCAGATAAGGACCGCAAGGCCCATCCAGTCTGCCCATTTATTTTTCTGCCTTATAAATGTGCCATCAGCCTTCGCTCTGTCAGTGGCCTATCTATTCATACTCATCTATATTGCTCCCTTATGCCTATCCCATGCCTGTTTGAAGCCCTGCACTGTATTCATAGCCACCACTTCCCGAGGTAGGCCGTTCCATGCATCCACCACCCTTTCTGTGAAAAAGAATTTTCTCACATTCCCCCTTAATCGGCCTCCCTCTAATCTCATGCTGTGCCCTCTTGTCCTGCTATTTTTCTTATATTTAAACATGTTAGACTCTTTCACCTTGTTAATGCCCTTAAGGTGTTTGAATGTTTCGATCATATCACCTCTCTCCTCCTTTGCTCAAGGGTATAAATATTGAGCTCCATTAATCTGTCCTCATATGTCTTCTGATGCAGTCCCTGCACCATTTTGGTTGCCCTTCTCTGGACTGCCTCAATTTGGTTAATGTCCTTGTGAAGGTGTGGCCTCAGTACTACAGCAGTAATCCAGATGGGGCCTAACCAGTGTCTTGTAAAGAGGGATTATTACCTCCCTCTTACGACTTGTGATACCCTACTAATACACCCTAACATCCCCTAGCCTTACCTACTGCTTTAGAGGTCTGCTTGGATGATTTCAGGTCATCGGTGATGATGATGCCCAAGTCTCTTTCTTCCTTTGTGACTGCCAGCAACTCCCCTCCCAGCCTATAGGTGGCTTCAGGGTTTCTCTTCCCTGTGTGCATGATCTTGCACTTCTTTGCATTAAATCCCAGTTGCCACTCTTCCGACCATTTTGCTAGTTTATCCAGATCTCTTCTCATTCTGCCCACCCCATATGGATCATCTACTCTGTTGCAGATCTTGGTGTCATCTGTAAACAGACAAGTCTTACCCTCTAGTCCATCTGCAATGTCACTAATGAAGATATTGAAGAGGACTGGCCCCAGGACTGATCCCTGAGGTACACCACTTGTGGCTTGCATCTCTTCTGACTGTATACCATTTACCACCACTTTCTGTTTTCTGCCCGTCAATCAGTTTGCCACCCAGTTGACCAACTTCTGACTCACCCTGAGCCTACCCAACTTATTTATCAATCTTCTATGTGGAACAGTGTCGAAAGCTTTGCTGAAGTCAAGGTAGGCGACATCAACTGCTCCCCCTTGGTCCACCACTCTGGTTACCCAGTCAAAGAAATCTATGAGATTAGTTTGACAGGACCTTCCTTTTGTAAACCCATGCTGTCTTGGACCCTGTGCCCCTATGGATTCCAGGTGTTGCACTATCCTTTCCTTAAGGAGTGCCTCCATAATCTTGCCCACTACTGAGGTAATGATTCACGGACTGCACAACAAATCACACGAGGAGCAGCTGCATGAATTAAATATATACTCCCTGGAGCAGTGGAGGGAGAGGAGAGACATGATATGAAAATTACATACCAACTGTAATTCTTGATCTTCTTGTATATCTTCACCATTCATCACTGGTGGGTATACGCTGGAGGCACTATGACCCCACAGGAGCTATTAGCTTACAATTTTTTTTGTTTGGGAAGGAGATGGCGCCGTCCTCGAGGACGACACACAGCGTGCTGCTCGAGCATTGTCCAGTAACCGATGCAGACTCCTCCTCCACCTCAGTTCTGTCTGCTGGAGAGAGTGAAATTTGCAATAGAGAAAAAATAGAGGGTGGGGCAAGGGAGCCCTAGGAATTGTAAAAGGAAAAGATATAAACAGAAAGGAAAAAAAGCTGACGCAGGAGAGAAGGGAAGTTTCCCAAGGGTGTGGTTTAGGAGGAGGCTCCAACCACTGGGCAGCCCTAAGGGATAGAGAGGTGGGAAGGGTTTGGAAAAATAATCAGAATAAGAAGGGATAGAAGGAAGGATTCGAGACCCCTTAACACCCCACACTACCAGGGAAAGGAGGAGTCAAGGTCGCTTCCACTCTTACCTTCACGAGATGTTTCTTGGGGAGATTGGTCTGTCTCGAACTGAAGCGAGATCGACTGTTTTGAGCTAAAATGGCTTAAGAAAAAACCCTGAAGTGGGAAAGGAGGTGCCTGATTAAGTTCCCAGGGAGTAGGGTGTTGGGGTATCTAAGATTGTCCTAGGGTACTAGGGCAGGGACAAAGTCCACCCCAAGCCGAAGGACCTCTCATAAGAATTACATCCAAGAGATGATGACCCGGAAAAAATCACGAGCCAGGCAAGGAAGAAGGGTTCCTGGAAGGAGAGGCACTGTCCTAGGTCAACCAAATGATTTAAGGAGACAAGGGGGAGGTCCTCAGGTCCTTCATGCCCACAGATATAGGGTTCTAAGGGCCGAACTCTTGACTTAAGGAGGACAGAGAGAAAGAGGGACCCAAGGAACCACCATATCAAGGGGAGACCCTGCTTACCCTCCCCTCACAAGGAGAACAGCTCCAGAAGGAACAGAGTAGGGAAGCAAGGGCTTACCCCACCAGGTCCCACAGAGGAGTGGGCAAGCAGAGAGGAGGTACTGCTCAGAGGTTGAGGCACCAGAAGGGATGGTGGTCGGGAAGCAGTGATGAATGGTGAAGATATACAAGAGGATCAAGAATTACAGTCGGTATGTAATTTTCATATCTTCCTGTATGTATCTTCACCATTCATCACTGGTGGGTGAGTACCAAGCCTCCCAAAGGGGACCTGGCACATCCCTGAGGGTAGACGTTCCCTCAGCCCTCTGTGGGGGAGGACCACAGGGGGAGAAGCCCCTTACAGACCTGGAGAGGCCAGAGACTGATCAGAATGAGATGGGGACTCCTGAGACCTGGGAGAAAGAAGGTACCCCAACATTTCCTGTCTCACCCTGCGGGAGAAAAAATGGGCTCCTTGGAAAGGGGAGGCAATCACCCTATGCTGGGCCAAGGGTGACAACCTAGAAAGGCAAAGCTATGCCGATCGTCTCACCCAGACTGCAGATCCTGTCAACCTAGATGCTATCTCGTTAGCATTGTAAGATGCTCTTGAAAGATGCCCCGCTAGCTCTAGGCCAGAAGCAGAAAGACAGATGGCCTGCCTGGTTGCCTCCGTATCAGGCAAAGTGGCTCGGAGTTGTCCCAGCACCATCCATAAGTGTCTAGAATAGACAGCCACATGGGCTTGATGTACCGAATACATTAAAGGAGACATGCCGAGGAAAAAATCCTTCTCCTCCACTGGTATAACTCAGATGAGTCAGACTCTGGGGGGCGGTCATGTCTCGGGTGACGATACCCATAAGGGGTAGCCAGTAACTCCACCCCAGAAGTGGGAAGAGGCAGGGAGCCTGGAGACCCCAGGGGTGCACAATACCTGCGTCGGCAGTCCCTCAGGGCAGGAAGGGGGTAGCTGGAGACAGCAAGACCTGATGGGATGCTTCCTGAAAAGGAATGGGCCATGGAGGGATGACAACATTCTCTGAGGAAAACTCACGTAAGAGAGCAAGTGTCACATGGGCAGGATCTCGGCCTCCAAAAGGGGAAATGTGGAGTTCCCTCCATCAACCTCGACAAGCATCACTGAAAGCTGGTGGTACCTGCGTCTGAGGACAAGTGGACCGAGGTGTCGTCTTCTTCAGGAGAGGAAAACGAGGAGACAGAGGAGCTCAGTTAAGGATTGGGTGCAGCAGGGGGTTGTGGTCTAAAAATGACCCGGTCCAGAGCTCTAAGGTAGCAAGGGACGGCTGCAGCCAAACCCCTGAACTGGTGCCATGACAAGGGCCCC
Source organism: Neoceratodus forsteri (assembly GCA_016271365.2). Classification (NCBI taxonomy): domain Eukaryota; kingdom Metazoa; phylum Chordata; order Ceratodontiformes; family Ceratodontidae; genus Neoceratodus; species Neoceratodus forsteri. The sequence continues at coordinate 104,362,661 of CM057453.1, read as the reverse complement.
ATAGTACCCAAAATGCCTGGGAAGGCAGACGGTTTGGGCAGGGGATCTGAAGGTGGAGAAGAAAACTGGCAAACCAGAGGAGGATCCCTGCTAGGGCTAAGGGAATGTTCATGCGACCCCTTCTGGAGGGTGGGGCTGCACAATAAAACCACAGGAGGTTACATAATTGTGCAGGTGCAGCCTGAGTGGTGCCCCAAAGAAGAAGCTCCTATTTGAGGAGACCGGGGCCGGTCTGGCCCTTGCGGGAAGCCCCTATCCCCACCAGATGCAGGCCCTCCCAGCTAAGGAGAGCAAAAATGCAAGGGATCAGCACTGTGGCTCCTACCAGAGTCACCAACAGCTGTGAGGGAAGTCCCCTGGGCCATCCCAGGCGCTCTCAAGCCCTCCCCTTCAGAAAAGGACCTACCCCTCCTCCGTGCTAGGGGTATTGAGGGGGTAACACCGGAGGAGCCACAGGTGTCTGCGAACCTGTCCTAGCAGCCCCCAAATTAATGCTAAACAAGGGAATGGATGCCATGCCGTTCCCAGCTTCAACGCCAGAGTCAGGCCTCCCCAGGGGCGCCGACCTCAGACTTGGCATTGGGAGCAGTGCCACTTCCAGACCTGGCACCCTCCTCTGAATTTGCTCTATCACCGGCTCCAGACCCTCTCATGGCACCGTGGACGGCGCCACCCTGCTCCTCGGTGCTGGTGGCAGTGCCACCAGAATGCATGGCACCGGAGACGGCGCCGTGAGAATCCCCGGCGCAGAGGACTCAGAGATGATGGCCCCCGGAAACAGAGCTAGACAGAGGAGGAGAAGAAACCCACAAAGCCGTGCTGCTAGGCCTAGTAGGGAGGCGATGCTCTCAAGAGCCAGAGAGCTCCTCGGGGGGAGGAGAGGGTGACGAATCTGGGTCAGAGCCCACCTCCTCCTCCTCTGAAGAGGAAGAAAGCAGGAAGACTAGGAGAGAAGTCACCCCTTGCACCCTAACAAGTTCGTAACTGCTCGTGGCACTGAACGAAGGCCATGCTGCACCTTTGGCACTGCCCTGCTCACTAGCTCCCGAAACAGAGCCAGGAGGAAGAGCAGAGTCAGCAGACGGAGTTGAGAACCCCACCGGTACGGATCCAGCGTGTAGCTCCGACTGCGACGCCAGGGTTGGTCGTGACTCCAAAGAGGCCGATGACTGAGAGGGATGCTCAATCGACCCGCCGGAGGAGGCCGACTGTCCACCTGACCCCTCTAGTGAACCGGAGACACCAGTGAGGCCAGTGTCATCGATGGCTCACGGCCCTCCGGTTTGTACAGTAATGGAGGGCGACCCCGGGGAGGGCGGAAGGGTCAAGATATCTTGCCTTGGCATACCAGAACAGATGACGCCCTCCGAAGGTAGGAGGATTCCAACCCACCTTCAACGCGTGCGTTTTGAGGACATGGCGGTCCATGGAGAAGCACGTGTTGCAGTTGTCCATGTCATGCTGTGGACCCAGTCAAGAGAGACATCAATCGTGATGGTCCGTCACGGATATGGACTTGTCACAGGGGCGCCGATGCATAGGGGCACGTCCCGCCTTGGATTTTGATTTAGGCCCCAGACCGGACATGATCTACTGCACACAAAAAGAACAAAAACAAGAAACAGACTCAGCATCATAGAAACAACAATAAAATAAAATAAAGAACGGTCTCACCCATTAGTGGAGTCTACGGCGTCGAGTATGACAGAACTTTGTTGGCGTCAAACTAAACGAACTACATAGCCGTCTTCAGCTCCCACGAGGTGCACTCTCAACGGCGGAAAGAACAGAACTAAGGTGGAGGAGGAGTCAGCGTTAGTTACTGGCTAACGCTCGAGCAACACGCTGTGCGTCAGCCTTGAGGGTGGCGCCGGCCTCGGCGCCGACTCCTCCCCCAAACAAAACAAAAACATTGTAAGCTAATAGCTCCCATGGGATCACAGCACCTCCAGCATATACCCACCAGTGACGAACGGTGAAGACACATACAGGAAGATCGAGACTTTCAAATTCCTAAAAGGAATAAACAAGGTGCAGGTCCAGGACCTGTTCCATATCAAAAATCACTCAAGAATTAGAGGACACAACATGAAGCTAGAGGCGGCGGATTCAGAGGCAACACATGCAAGTTCTTCTTCACCGAGAGCGTGATTGATCCATGGAACTGCCTTCCACAGGAGGCAGAGGAGGCAAAAACGGTGGGGACTTTCAAAAAAGCGTGGGATAGATACAAAGGCAACATAATACTGAAAATCAGTTAAGGGAAGGGGTAGGCTTATGGGCAGACTAGATGGGCTGCATGGCCCCCTTCCGTCGTCACTTTCTATGCACTGCAGTGCATGATTATTCAACCCCCCTCAAGGAACACCACACCACAGATTCACCTAGGTTCCAGGCATTTTTTGTCTTCCATATTTTGGATGTGTTGTACTTCAACCCTAACAGATGCCTTGCATAGACAGGGGTCAAAATTATGGTTTGCACCCACTAACTAGCAGGGCTAGTGACTGGGAAAATCCACTAACCTCACAGACTTTTCTGCTGGCCCATCTGGTGTACTTACTGAAATAATAAAATAAGGCTGGTCCAAACTGGTTTTCTTCCCCCCATCGATTGTGCAGATTTCATTTATGGTCAATGTTCTAAATCAGCCCTTAGTAAACTGGACACATTTTACCATAAAGCACTAAGGATCAGAACTCACCATTGTGCTCTTTACGTCCAACTTGGTTGGCCCTCGCTTTACAACAGAAGGCTAAAAAATGCCACACTATGTTCTTACAGAGCTATTCTAAATAAACTCCCTCCCTATATTACAGAATTCTTTAAGTGCACTCCAGGCGTCTACTCGTTGAGGAGATACTCTTACATACTACTAGATGTACCTAGGGTACGGACCCATTATGGCAAATCAGCGGTTAGCCATGCTCTCCCGTTGTTGTGGAATACTCTCCAACGCTCCCTGAAACTTGCTAACACTATCTGTCTTCAGACCTTTAAATCCTTACAGTCTGCTTTTTGCAGGAGAATTGTACTTGCTACTCATACTCTATTTTTCTCCTTCCTACTACTCTATAGCCTTACACGTCTCTCACTGGGGACGCCTCTTTTGTGTATCACCGTATGTATAACACTTGTAACTTTGTAACTGATTGTTGATTGCAATGTACTTATTTCTTTTTCTTATCAAGGAGACATGCTATATAGGATCTTCCTGTATAGACTACAATTGCACTGTATCATCTGTCGTGTTACTGCACTTTTCTGGTTGTAATGTGAAATGTTATTTGCACTGTTCCAATATACATATTGTAATGTCTTTCTGATTGTGTCCATTCAGGACCACCTTGAAAATGAGCTTGCTCAATGGTGCTATTTCTGGTAAAATAAAAATGATTGCTTGATTGATATCTTCTCCAGTACAAGCCTGCAGGGCTACTTAAAGCATTTTTACTAGTCCAATACAAAATCTACCAGCATTTGGCTAGAGCCAATTCAACCCAATAGGTTTTTTCAAGTTATATAAAATGGATCAAAATGGATGCTGTAAACGTAGCACCAACTGGATGAACCAGGTCATCTGCCATGTCTATATGCACGCACAGTGCAGCATTTATTAAGCCAAACGTTTTAATACCTGGCCATTTTATAAGTGTACTAACATACTCCAGGGTGCTGCTTTAGTTGGGAGACACAGGCACTCCCCAGTGTATAGTAAAGCCTATATCTCCCAGTGAACACACACACAACTGTGTTACTGCCCACCACAGACACATGTACAGATTAAATATACTGCGCTCACGAAATGCTGTTTAAAATCACATCGACAATGAAGGCCATGGTGAATATAGAGGGCTAGTTAGAAATGTGCATTATTATGTCCAACTCAACTATGCACTGTAATGAACAGTTTGACAGTTGCTGAAAATTACTAATGCATGAAGAGTAGAAGACGAGACAAATCTCAAAGCATGTCATCATCACAATCTATTCTGCTCCATACCCTTCCCTACCTGAAAGGGGCAACAAAATGAGTCTGGGTAAGGCTCATTTGCATGAGGGAGATTTCTACCCTCATTGCTGCCTTCCAGGCAGAGCTTTAACCATCACACTGCAAGAGCGGAGTTTCCCTGCTATGCCATCGTGGTGGCATAAAAGAAAAGCCAACAGTCTGATATGAAGACACTCATGGGTTTAAATCCATACAAGAGACACTGATATCTGTACTATCAGTAAGGTGAATGTCACTGAAGTTGAGATCCATGACAGCCTGGATTCAGTATCGTACCTGTACAGGAAAAGGGACTTGGTTATGATAAACAATAAGTACAATACAAAGCGCTGCCTGGGAGGCAAACCTGCCTACGAGGTACGTTTGAGGGAAAACAATTCCCTTGTGAGGGCAAAACAATTCCCTTGTGCGGATCAATCCCCCCCCAACACACACACTTCTTTCATTTAAATAAATTCCCATTCTGAAGCTCATCATCCTGCCACGTTACTGTATAGAGTGCCATTGATGAAACATTTCCATCCAAGCACAGGTCTGACAAACTTGAGCATATGTGAATGAACATTCTTGCAGTAGGCCAGTCATCTTTCTAGCCGCCCTGCAGCCCCCCCACCACCATCATGAAGTAGAACTGAATTAAAAAAACTCTCAGAGTCTGCATATCTACTGAGATAAGTGTTTTACAAAAATCTCAGCAAAGAATAGAGCCTGTAAAAATCGTTCTATTTTTTTTTTTTTCCCTTAGTCTTTGAAGTTCTGCTGGTTTTCTCGCAGACATGCAGCCCATTATTACTTCAGAGAGTTCACGGACTAAAAATAATGCTGACAAGAGTCTAGCTTCAAGAGAATGAATTTCAGACTCTGGGAATCCTCATTTTTGTATTTCCCCTCTTCTCATTACTGTATTTTGTAATGCTCCACCCACTTTGTTACTCGCAAAGCAAGATGCTTAATGCTCTGAATCAAAAATAACACATCTCTGCACCGCCAAACACAAGCCTAACCAATCCTTTTTCCACAGTATATTTTTGTACAGTGTCTTTTATTTCAAAGAGATGTACAAAGAGCAGGAGAGGGCAACAAGAAGAGAAGTCAGGAGGGAGAAGTTAGAGACCAGCACAGCAAGATGAGGGGCAGAAGTGAACCAGGGTTCAAGTTTCAGCTTAGCCGAGCCAGGGACAGAAGTCTGCAGTGGACAAACCTTCCAGAATGGCTAGAGGTATTCAGGAGGGTTCAGAAGTGGTGAAAAAGTCAACTGCTGCAGTTCAGGGGATGGGACATGCACAATGGCTCCTATGCACTAATGGGCGCAAGTTACGCGCCAAAGGCATGTAACCCGTCAGCACAGCTCCGCACCGGCGGATAGGCACACATCGGCTGTTATTCAATAATGGTTGCCACCTGTCTGTGGCTCTGGCCCCCCAGGTTTGCAGGGTGGCAATGGGTGAAGTAGTGGAACCAACTGGGCAGCATGGGTCCCGCAGTGGATCCCTTGCACTACAGCGCAGGTCCAGGTGCGTGAATGCCCACCGCAGGCACCTGGACCCACATGGAATGGTCCCAACGTCCAGTGGACACCCCCACCAGCCTGATCTGCATGGCTCCCTCCTGGCACACAGATGGACACCCAGCTGTAGTACCTCACCCCCCCGTCTCGCAGGCCGCCCCTCCAGCTCAGATGTGCCCCGACGCTGCACAGTCCCCCCCCCAGACCCAAACACTATACCCGGCACCCCGAGCCCCAAGGTGGTCCGTGAACCCCCTCCCCCACGCACACAGAAGACCCTTTGATGACAGGCCACGGGCTGCCCCCAGTACCCCTGCCACCACATCCTTGGGCAGTGAAACCCCCCTCACCCACTGCAGCACCGACAACCTCCCCGCCACCCCAGCCTGTCAGTGCTGTGGGGGTGAAGGTGCAATGGCTACCACTGTGGGTGCTGGGGTCCCAGACACTACCAGGTGTTAGGGGTGTGTGCCTGGATAGAGTAGGATGGGCTACCGTGTCCGGGGGGGGGGAGATGTCCGGTGCTGTACAGAGTCCAATCAGCCCAGATGCCCCAAGCCCTCGCCATTATCCTAGTGGGCTGGGGCAGCATGGAAGATGATTGCCTGGGGTCATTGCGACTGGTGGGGCACTTACAAGGGGGCATGAAGTGAGTTACAGCAGGGTCTCCCTTGCCAAAAGTTGCACCCTCCTCTACACCCCCGCGGCCAACACTACATACTGTAGTGCATGGCGCATAGTGTTGACATGCCCCCCAGCCTGCCCCGGTGAGTTGCTGTCTGCGCAGCCAGAAGATCGGGCGTGCAACTGTCTTGCGCCCAGTTCATGAATGCCATGAGGGGTCCACAGGACCCCGTTACATGGCATTCACGTGTATCGATGCCAATGTGCCAGATTTCCACAGCGTGTTGGCACAGTGCATTGAGCCCAATAATTTAATTTTACAAAACTGAAATGCAAACATGTCACTGCCGTTAAAACTACATTTTCAGCAGCAACTGATGATAGATGTCTATAAGATGGAGAAGCTTACAGCTTTAACTAATCACCACAAGGCTTAATTTGAATTGCTTTGGAGGCACTGGGTAATATACTGTATATAATGACATGTAGATGGGATTTTGTCCCATGATAGCTCTCCAAGGGATCTTGGGTGGGATTGGAGAGCATTTTTCCCATGTTAATACAATGTCTGAATTAGACTTTCCAGCTATAATGTTTTACATTTGTAAAACCTTCTTCCAATCAAAGATGAATACGAACTTTAACAATTTTTTGGTGCTATCTTTCCTAAACAGCATAAATATATATGGTTATAGATTTTGGCAGCCCTTTAATAGATGAATTGTTTAGCTGTATTTCCTTGTTATCTATTTGTTAATAGCAGTGTTCTGTCTTGTAAGTTCACCTTGTATGTAATATTATGAAAAATGAATAAAAAGTAAAAAACAAAAAAAACAAACTACATTTTCAGCAATGCAAATGAAGGTGGGTAGGGGGTAGGACACGCTCTGTAATTCAGTAAATGGACACAAAGACACAGACATGGAGTCTCCTACAGATAAGTAGGAGATTCTAAAACTGGCATAGGAAATCACTGACATTTTTCTTTCCATGGTCTCACTTGTTGCTATTGTGAACAATATAATGAGAGAACCTTCCTTAAAAAGATTAGTTCCTGTTGCTCTGTGCTGCCACCAACATATTACCACTCATCCAATAACTCGGAAGATGGAGCCACTGCAGCAGCGTTGTGTCAACTGTGTGCTGCTTGCCTGGCAGACAAATTACTACTCTCAGCTCTTCATGAGCTTGCACCTGAATGTAGACATAAAATGACTGAGGGTATACATTACTTCACTTGTGGATGCAGAAAATGCCTTTTCACTCCTCTCACACTCACTTCAGCAAGAGCAAGCCTAAAAGGCTACAGACAATAAAGTAAGTCATAGGGAACAGCATGCCTTGAATCTAATTGTCAGAGAAGTCTACATGAGCCTTTCCAGGATTATTTCCTGGTGCAGGGAGTCACAGAGCCAACCAGAGATGGCATTATACTGGATCTGGTGCTGTTGGATGCACAGCATGTCCAGGAAATAGCAGTGGAGGACCCCATTGCAGGCAGCGACCACCGCATGGTGTGGTTTTACCTCAATATGGGCAAAGAAAAAAACAGGACAAGGACGGTGGATTTCAGGAGGGCAGACTTTGGTAGATGGGTGACATCCTAGAAGGGCACCTTGGCAAAATCAGTCCGGAGATGGATGCGGATCAGAAATGGTCCATTATTAAGTTGGGTCTGATTGAGGCCTCTAACGTGTACAAAGACTCTTGAGTATCAGAGTAAGAAATCCAGGATCAAAAGACCAAGCTGGTTCAGCAATGAGGTGGCAGTAAAAGTGAGGGAAAAGACAGCAACCTTTTGTAAGTACAAACATACTATGAGAGGAAGACAGGGAGGATTATGCAGAGAAAGCCAGAGAGGCAGACCAAGTGGTCTGGGCAGCGAAGGTCACAAGATAACTAAGGCTGGCGAAGGGGATCAGGGAAGGGGAAAAGGACTTTTTTAGGTATACAGGAGACAGAAGAAATTGTAAGGATGGGATTGTCAGGATTAAGAGGGAGAGGGGATGGAGAGAAAGTAGTGAGCATCAGACGGAGTCACTAAATAAGTACTTCAGTTCGGTTTACAGTAGGGAAAACAACGGACCTATGCCACAGAGGAAAACAGGGTCTCAAAAGGGGGGAGGGAAGGATGAAACAGATGGGGGTATCCAAGAGGACAGGGTTTTAAAGGGCCTTACGGCCCTTCAGGTGGACAAGGCTCCTGGACTGGACGGCGTGCAAACCGACAGTCCTGAGGGAAATGCCTGAGGTCCTGGTTGGCCCCCTGGCAGACTTGTTTAACACCTTGCTGGAGACAGGGTGTGTGCTGCCTTAGGACTGGAGAATGGCGCATGTGTTTCTCCACAAGAGTGGACACAGCGATAAGCCTGCTAATTATAAGCCAATCAGCCTTACCTCCATTGTAGGCAAATTAATGAAGACCATTCTAAAGGAGAGACTAGTGAACTTTCTGGAGGTAAATGGTCTCCAGGATGAAAAGCAGCATGAGATCCTGCCAGACAAACCTGACAGATTTTTTCAACCGGGTCACAAGGTTGTTGGACAGGGTCCAGGTGGTGGATGCCCTGTATCTGGACTTCAGCAAAGCCTTTGACTCAGTGCTACATGGAAGGATGCTCAATAAACTGAGGAACCTAGGAGTCGGGGGGGCTGGTGAGGTGGGTCAAGAACTGGCTGCAAGACAGGAACTAGAGGGAGACAGTGTGGGGGGGGGGTGGAGAGAATTATCAAAGCCTGGACCAGTGGGGTCCCACAGGGCTCAGTACTCGGACCAATGTTATTTACCATCTTTATTGGTGACACAGAGGATGGGATCAAAAGTAAAATCTACCTGTTCGCAGATGACACTAAGCTCTTCGGGAGAGTGGACATAGAGGAAGGGGGACAGGAGCTCAGGGAGGATCTAGCTATGCTCGAGAAGTGGTAAGGTATCTGGTAGCTGGGGTTCCATGCCAAGAAGTGCAAGGTCATGCATCTGAGAGCTAGGAACCCTGAGGCCAGCTACTGGCTGAGGAGAGTACATGTGTCTAGTTCGGAGGAGGAAAAGGATCTGGGGTAATAGTTAAGGGAGACACCAGAGACACTGTGCAGTGCTGTGAAGCGGCAGCCAAAGCAAACAAAATGCTGGGATGCATCGCCAGAGGAATCACCTCCAAGAAAGAGGAAGTCGTTCTGCCATAGTACAGGTCATTGGTGAGACCGCACTTGGAGTACTGTGTGCAGTTCTGGTGCCTTATATGAAAAAAGACATTAAACTACTGGAAAGGGTACAGCATAGGGCAACCAAGATCATCAAGTGCCGGGGGACAAACTCTATGAGAGACTGTGGGAGCTCAATATGTATTCCCTGGAGGACAGAAGGGAGAGGGGAATATGACAGAAACTTTCAAGTATCTAAAAGGTATGAACAAGGTTAGAACGGATGGCATTTTCAATTTAAAAAGAGAAGGGACCACAGGGGGCATAATCTGAAATTAGTGGGGGTTAGCTTTAAAAAGGAAATGAGGAGGCACTTTTTCACAGAAAGGGTAGTGTCAAAGTGGAACAAACTGCGAGGGGTGGACAGGGTAAAAGGAAAGTCATAACTGGTGGGAGGATGGTTGGTGGGGGAGAAAGTGGGTGGGGATGATAAATCGGGGGGCAGCTCCAGTAGAACAGACTGTGAGCTGCATACTCGAGCAGTCTTGGTAGACCATTATGGCCCGTTTCTGCTGCCATTTTCATATGTGGGGATACACACTCTAGAGATGCCCACTGCTGCTTAACCACACATCAGGCTCTCCACTCTCCCTATCAGGCAAGGCTTTGAGGTTTCATCTGAAACCTCCACTTTGGCTCTGCAGAGAGTGCTACTGTCACTTAACTGACACCGGACATTTTTATGCTTATAATATGCACTGAAAGTGAACTTATTTTTAGGCTGTAAAGACATTTTACTATTACATTCAAAGACGAGCAAAAAATGGTTGTTCTCTCTTTGAGAACTCAACACTACAATGCAAGGGACCAGGGACAGCAGGTCAGCACTACTAGAACTGAAAGCAGGTACCTAAGTTATGGTATTCTGTAGTGTTCTGTTCCCCTGAACAAGGCCAAATGCCAATCACAGTACAGCAGTTCTAGTCAAGTACTCTACCAAAGTACGACAAAACAAAAATGATTTTCATCTCAGATCATTTATTGTTAACTACTCGCTGTCCAGTACAACCTCTCTCTCTTTTTCTTTGTTTTAAATGGGTAGGGAAAATGTTTACCTAGCAATGGTTGTGATACATAACCTAATAACTGTAGTAGTAGGAACACCTTTATGGTACTTTTGAGTAAGTATATGAGGAAGGTATAAACTTCAGTTACATCACTACTAAGTAGTGAGTAAGGGATTGTCACAATGGTCTATAGAGACCTACTTCCATCTTAAAATCTTATGTTCCCATAAAAATGTGTAACATTTTGGATGAGGTAGTAAAAGTTGGCATTGTTTAGGCTTTCAAAGTCAGACTAGACAAACACATGAAGGATTACAGGGGAGTGACAGAACTGGGGGTTTTAAAACATGGGTCTAAAGAGGAACATACTGGGTCAAAACATAATCAGTGGCAGATTCTGAACAGTTCATGTTCCCTTCCTTTAGATATAGTTATAGAGTAGGTGCATCAATGTGGACCCGCTGGCAAAGCAAAGAGGGGTCAATTTTGGAAAGGATTCAACTTGTGCCCTTTTGGTGCATGCTAGTACTATCCCTGGGCAGCATTCCAGCTGTGTGTCCATACTAAACTGTAGGTGTGGTCATCACTGCTGTGCGGCAGGCAGGGCAGACAAGCTGGACACCAAGTCCCTTCTGTCGTTACAAGATTATGTTATTGTGTAATCTTGTGCGATGCAACAAAACAACCACTTTTGAATTAAATAAAAGATGTGCAGCAATTGACTGCTGTACATAAACAGTGTTGTGTGGATGATAAAGTAAGTTGCATGTTTTTTTGTTTTTTTCAATGCTATACATGATAAACTTTTCCATGATCCTGGCTCTTTGTTTTGACCAACTATCCCAGGTTTTGTTTCATGAGTGCTGCCACTGCTACATTTTGTATCAGATAACTAGAAAGTGCCCTCATTATGGTAGATTCCACCACTAGAGAGAAAGTAAATACTTCACAACGCTGGAGAGTGCCATCTCTAAATCACCACCCTCTTCAATGTCCTGATTTGCTCCTGACTGCCCTCCTTGCACTCACCACTGTACAATGTACAACCATCTGGGCTGTACTCCCCTGAAGTACACCACTCACTGCATATGGCCTCCTTGGGTGCCAAATATTGGACTGGAAAACTCACAGAGTACCTAAAGGAAGCCCTCTCTCCTGCTTCCAACACGTCTGCAGATATGAAGCAGAAACAGAGTCCAGACCCATCTCTTTAATCAATCAATCAATCAAAATCTTTATTTTGCCAGGCGGAACATCATTGAGACAAGCTCATTTACAAGAGGGACCTGGGGCAAAACAATTGCCAATAGGGTTAAGACATAACAGATTGATTGAACGTACATAACAATTACATAGTAATAACATATAACCATCACGTGTGTAACAAGACACTTCCACCAGAACATAGCAATAGGTTCAACAGAAGGTAGTGCCATTTAAATACAATTGCACAGGTACAGATATATGGACGCAAGGTAGTAAGCTAAAGTTTATATAGTAAACATCATTGGAGGAGTCACAGTGAGCAGGAGCGGCAGTTCCTCTAGCGTCAAAGTGCGAAGAAGATTGAGATGTAAGAGTCCTTTGATAAGTACTGTAGGCATGGCCTGGCAAGTGGGGGTGGGGAGGGAAGGTCAGATGAGATAGGAGAGGGTTGTACATGATGGCCTAGGGAGGAAGGACTGTTTTAAGGGAGAAGCACGACAAATGCCACAGGCAATGGTTGGGGTTTAAGTCCAATATTTGAAGCAAAGACAGAGCATGATGTTGGGACCTTGATTTGGACAATGACAGAAGGGGAGGACTCAAATGACGCCTGAAGCAATGGTTGAGGCTTAAGTCCAGATTTTAAAGCAGTAAGAAGTCATGATGTTAAGACCTTGAGTTGAAGCAATGACAGATCTCAGAGAAGGTCCTCAGGAACAAGGATTTGAAGAGGAAGAACATGATAGGGGAAGTAAGCCTTAAGGTTTTCTGGATCTTATTCCAGAGCGTAGGAAGAGTGAAGCTTATTGAGGCTCTACCAAAGCGCATTTTAACTTTAGGGATAACCAGAGATAAGATGGTAAGACTTCTGAGGAACAGGCACTAGGGATGCAGGGAGTTAGGCAGCTTGTGAGGTACTGAGGTAATTTATGAGTGATTACCTTATATGTCCATAGAGTAGCATTCTTTTGCCTCCTGAAGCTTTAAAAGGAATGCAGGCCAAGCATCCATCAGGTACAGGTTCCCACAACTATGGAGCAGTCTACCCAATACCTGAACCTTTTTACGCTGATTTTGGTCTGCCAAGTTTAAAGAGTACTACAGGGCCTCTTTATTCTGCCTTAATTCTCCCACCCTCTGGCCAATACGTACTGTACTACTAGTATGATGGTCATGTTACCAACTCGATTGTGTCCACACTGTTGTTACTTCTGCTGTATGTATATATACATCCTCATTGATGTTTTAAAGAGCATCTTTTTCACACTACAAAACAAACAGGAGGCTCTCTTAATTGAATGGGAGTTCCTCCATAGCAGTTTTAAAATGCTATGATTAGTCCCAGAAGGGAAGGGACCACATTTTGCCCCCGAGGAGGCTAGCCACCCAATCCCTTCCACTTCTTGACTCTCCGACCTGCCCTTACACGTCAATATTTTTTTGTGTCAAAATAGGACCAGTGCAGGGGCGTGCTCCATGCACGTCTATGGAGTGTAATTTTAAAAACTATTTTCTGGATTTTAATCGGACTTTTGATACAAACCGAAGCCAGTACTCAAATAACAAAGCTCTTGTTACTTGAATACTGGCTTCAATTTGTACCAAAAATCCAATTAAAATTTGGCAAATACTTTTCAAAACAAGGCTCCATACACTTGCATGGAGCAAGCTCCTGCGCTGGGTCCTATAATGACATCACAAAATGTCGGAATGTAGGGCAGATCGGAAAGTCAGGAAGTGGAAAGGATCAAGCGGCTAGTCCCCTCAGGGCAAAATACGATCTCTTCCCATCCTTAGAGGGCTAATCATAACATTTTAAAACTGCTATGAAGGAACTCCCATTAAGGTAAGGGAGCCTCCTGCTTGTTCAAACTGCAGATTTAAAATAGCAAGCAAAGTGCTCTTTAAATACATGTACGCTTGCTGTCTACTCATGCATTTTGTAGCTTACTGCTACTGCGCTCAGCCCTGATTGAAACTTGCTTTAAATCAAATCAAATAAATAAAATACTGGTCAATAAGACTGAAGTGCTGCCTTCATGAGCTCAGTGTAGGGTATCGGCCAGACTGAAGATGAAGATCCCACTCTCCCCTCTTCTGAATGTTCAGTTCTTGAAAATGACTGTTACATAATGATGACACACATTTTTATAGACTAATGAGTAGTTTGTATACATAAAACATCAAGACCTCTTAAGTCCGTGTGTCAAGTTGTGAAAGTTTGTACAGTATATCTCAACTACTTGTTAGCCTAACGACCGCGTCATCGCTACCAAACACATTCTGTTCAATATGCATTTTTGTATGGATTTGTTGGATGTTCACTGCTTCACAAAACTAGTAATGAAACACACTGAAAAGCATGTAGGTTTTTATTGTGCCGAGTTTCTGTTTGTCTGAAGAGTCTCTGAACCCTACTTGTGGATTCTGATGGGTCAGCATACAATGACAGAAGCCCCATTTCAGAAATATACCACATTTTAATGAAACTGATGGAGGAACACAAGTTAAAAAATCTACAGTAAAACAGATGCATTATTTCAATTCTCTACTCTTTGGATCGACTCCTCTTTTGATTAGGAATCTAGAGCAAATATACGGGGGAGAAGGGCCCAAAATAAGCTCAAATTCCCACTGTACATAAAACTTTGCGGAACTATGTAAAAGTGCTACAAAAAAACACCAAACAAAAAACACTGTGATCTTGTACTGAAGTGACCTGTCCTTATGGCCACCTGATTATACAGATCACAAATCTAAAAATAGCATTGTTTGTGCCAATGGTAGCCCTTTCTAGAAGGGTAATGCAGTGTCTGCAAACAGATTATAAATTACAGCAAGGTGTCAAGTAAGGAGGTGTTGTGTGTCGATTTCAAATAAATGATATAAATATATTTATAAATAATATAAAAATATTTATTACAAGACTGAAACACTTTCACCCCTCTGTAAGACCTATTACATGAAAAGATGTACTCCATTTATTTTCTTTAACGATGATTGAATGTCTTAAGAAAACAAACCTGGCAACACTGTCCCCAGGAATGTTTGGTGGCTGGGGACAATTAATGTTTTGTATAATGTGAATCTTGGAACTGCACTGATTCTACCCACACTTTGAGGACCTTCACTGAGGACCTATCCTTTGGACCTGGCTTCCCTTGGACCACTGAATTTCCTCTTTGTTGGGCTATTCTAAATGCCAGTTTAAATATTTTATGGGGTAAGCTTTTTTGGAATTACTTTAGCAATGCTGCTTAACTTTCCTGCTAATAGTCTATCATGTATTATTTTGTACAATGCGTTACTTCACTTTACTTATCTAAAATGAATTTCTTGTTATTTTGTAATGCTGCTCCCCATTATATGGTCTGCACTGTATACATGGTTGGATTTGTGCAAGTTTTCTGTAAATCACTATTTAGCACTAAAAGCCTATGGAATGGTGCTTTATCAATAAAATTAATAAAAAGACATCTTATTGTTGCAGTTTTTGTATCTTAGACAGGTTTATTTATTTTGTACATTGTAGAATGAGTTTACAACATGATAGTGCTATGCAAATTTATGAAAAATACTAAAAAAAAATGCATAACACTGAGTTACTTAGTTCATTCTATAGCTACTATGTATTAGGTGACATGCTCTGATGTGCCTACACTCCTGCCCCCAATCATGTCAGAGTAATCTTTTTTGATTTGCCAAGTCATTTCCTATCTCCAGCAGTGGGAACAAAATCTTATTATGGATCTGCAAAGTCCAGAACAGTTTGGCTGCAGTTACCACATGTAATGAGATGGGATCACCCAGTGAAGGTGCCGTGGCAGCTCAGTCCTTGAAAATGATCATCAAATGGCACTCTATTTCCTTAATAGACCACTATCACATGGCTGTAAATTATCAGAGTTCTTCTAACAGGGGGATTAGTGGCTCCTCTGATATGATTAACCACGGACCTGAAAAGCCACCCAGCAAAAATACCTGACAGTTGTGTGAGGGATCGGGCATTCAGACTCAATTAATGTGCAATCCAAAAGCACAATACTAACATCTCACAAGCAGCCATCAGTTGTTACATATAAATGAAACTGTCACCAACCACAAAGAGAGAGAAAGAGAGAAAGTAACTCCACTTAACATGAGTTTGACAGTCCTGCTACAGAATGCAGAGTGAAAATGAGCCCAGCTTCTGAATGGGCTCAGCAGTTAACTACAGCAGCTAGCTCTACAACTAGGTTTCGCCCTACTCTGTAAAACTGCAAGCTTTTAAAGGTATTTTAATTCTGTACACATTTACCACTAAAAATGCATATGTAATCTCTCTCATGCTATGTGCAACACACTTGTAGGGTACACATGGTACCACATAAAATTATTATTTTAAGGAAGTGTACAAATAACAATAGAAAGTGAGGAAATATGTTCTTTCCACATTTCCTATGTTACTTCTACATTTTCTATGTTATGCCACTCTATCCAAAATATTTATTATCTTGTAAGTGAGGTATAAATCAAATATACCATGTCCTCTCTCAATTTATTTCCACTTGTTTGCCCAAACCAATTTATGCACTCGTGGCTCTGCCACTCATGAGTGATTTGTTCTGAACAAACCCGTGAAAATAAATCATGTACATACCAAGAGGGCATGATGTATTTCAGATATACATATCTATATACACACATACAACTGTATATGTGTATGTATATAACAATGTATTTCTTTATTAAAGTTTTTCATCAGAATAGCATACTGAGCCGAACTAGGTGGTTTTCTGGGGAAAGGGGATAAAGAAGATGTGCACAAAATACAAAAAGGTGCAACAATAACAATCCACAACAATCGCATACAAAAAGGAACACAGTAGGTGTACAAAGGAAAAAAAAAGAATCTGAATAAATAAAACAGGAGCAAAACAAATATACAAGAAGGTACAAGTGTGTGTGTGTGTGCGCGTGCGTGCATACTAAAAGGCTGTGCACAAAAATCTGACAGTGGTAACTGCATATATCAAACATGAGGGCATGGGAGAGACTGCAAAAAAGGATATGTGATAAAACTGTACTAATTATGCAATAAAGATAGAAAATATAAGCAATAAGTCAGCAAATCAGGGTGGAGACAGGCCAGAGGTATATAGTAAAACATAAAAGGTGGTAGCGAAAACGAGACCGACTGTCTATCTGAATTTAAAAGTAGTTGTTCTACACAGGCATTAAACATTGTTTTTCCTGCACTCCTATGCTAAATCAGAATTCAGCAAAACAATCCAGGAAACACAGTATTTGTTACAGAGAAGGGAACTCTACTGTTAAAAACCATCTTAAACCTTGGTCTAGTCGCTAATTCTGGGACATCAATGAGTTACTGGTCTGTACACAACCCCAGTACTCCTGTGCCTTGTAATGGGCACACCGCAGTGTGATAACATACTAGATTTTGTCTTGACTCAGTAGTACCAAACGTGTCAAGATTCTGCAGGTGCTCCGTACTTACCCGTCTGCGGCAGAACGGAAGGCCCTGGGCGATGATGTTGATGCTAAAGATCTTCAACATGGCTTGCTGTGGTAATGGCTCTTTGCCACTTTTAAGATTGGCGACAGGGAGTAACCCATGGTCTACAGAAGCCTTTCCTGCTCTTGACATTTTCTACAATGTTATCTGCCATATAAATCAAAATCTCAGTAATGCTACAGCATTGCTCAGAAACTGGATAAAAATGTCATTTTGTTCACAGTACTGAAGCAAGATGCGAACTGGGCAACCAAAGCCCCACCCAAGGCCTGCTGCCTCCTCCGTCTTTCAGCCCTTCTTCTCTTGACTGCAGGGACCTGCTTACTGCTTAGTCAATAAACTTCAAGCCTGAGCCCTCCCTGTACAGACGGGAACGCGAAACTCCTCTTATGGCTCACATGGCTGACTGCTGCTGCCAATCACACAGCTGGGGCAGCTCCTGAGCAAAGCCCAGGCAGTATCCACTTGCCAGAGCTATGCTAATCAGCCAAGGAATTTATCCTCGCGGCTTAAGACTTGAACCATTGCCCAATATGTAGTGGCAACATGTGACAATTCTATTCTGTGTGGTGCTTCAACAGAGATGGGTGGGCAGCAAGTACACAAGTAAGGATTTCCTCTTCGCAGTGACAAGGTTAAAGAAAACCTGAATACTGTAGTTTAATTTCCAAGTCTTGTAAAAGCTATGACACAGTGTAACACTGTATCATTTGTGAATGCAACCTAGCACTTAGATGTTCTGAACTTGTACAGACTGGAACCGTTCAACTTTTTGTCCCTCCAGGACCCTCTTGGAAACCAAGTGCATCACCTAAGTGAAGGTATCCTGATGTGCTCAAATTCTAAATAAACAATAAAAATAACAAGTAGGCACGACCTGGTCTTGGATCCTGAAAATCCTTCACCACTGAACTTTAAAGAGCTGCTGATGCCACAGAAAGAAAACTTTGAAAAACATAACATTTAGTTACAATTCAGCTTGCAAGCCATATATATTATACATATTTCTCCTCGTCATGATTTATTACTGAGGAAATACGCATGAATACATGATCATTACCCCCTAGAGTTCACCTGCCATTATAGCTGTCTCCCTACTTCATGTCATAATCTTCTGTTGTGACATCACAATACGTTACCATGGGAGTAACTGTGATGCCACAAGCAGTGAATTATTACCTCAGGTAGGGAGAAGGCAACAGGAATAGATGAACTCTTCAGCAGCAAAGATCCTGTTTTCATGCAAAAGACCTCAGTATTAAATATTGGGGAGGAGAAATATAAAACTAATGGTAAATACAAGCAGAACTGAAAATATTATGTTTTGTTAAAGTTCTCCTGAAGGCGTTGGCTGCTCTTTAAATGGTCAGTGTAAATCAAACCCAAATAAATGGAAATTATGTACCTACCGTAATTCTTGATCTTCTTGGACGAAGTCTCCACCACTCATTCACACTAATGGGATCTACGCCGGAAGTGATAGGAACCAGCGGGAGCAAACTTTTTCAAGAGTCTCGGCGCCAGAGATGGAGCCGTGAGTCAAATTTCAAACTAGCAGCACAGTTTTCAGTTTATTGTTTTGTAATTTATCTTCGAAAGTACTGAGTAGATTTAATTTTATTGATTAATAAAAGAAGTCTTCAGCCCTCCATTGACTGAGTCAACCATGAGCGGGTCAGGTGATTGTAGGGAGACTTCGTATGAAAGCTGTTCAGTCAGCTGGGCTGGGTCCAGTCCGCCACCCTCCCCGGAGGGTGGGTCTGACAATGGACGGTCCAGTGTTCAGGGAGATGGGTGGTCCCCCCAAAGCATAAAAGGAAACTGTCCCATTCGCAGCACCGTCCGGCCTCGAGTTCTTCTTCGTCCAAGATCATCAAGAATTATAGTAGGTACCTAATTCCCATATCTTCCTGGACTAAAATTCTTCACCACTCATTCAAACTTATGAGAGAGCACCGAGCAAAATCAACCCCCAAGTTGGGCGGTAGGAGACAGAACTTACTCAGGATAGAAGTCTATAAGGGTTGCCCTGCTGAAGAAAGTGAACTGTTTCGCATGGACATGCAGAATGTAGTGCTTACAAAGGTATGCACCGAGGTCCAAGTCACCGCCTTGCAGATGTCTGCAACGGGTACATTACGAATCTCCACCAGTAAGTCGCAATCGCTCCAGTGGAGTGGTTTGACCTGCACCATGGATTAGTGGAGTCAAAGACATGCTACTAATTATGCAGAAATAGATCTCACGGCAACAGGCTGGCCTAGCCAAGGCATGCTGAAAGAAACAAAAGTAGCTCTGATTGCGTATCTCTTTTGTTCTATTGATACAGAATAGCAGAATCCTCTTAACATTCAGGGAATGAAGGGAGCGCTCTCCTTCATTCTGGAGTTAACTAAGTAAGTAGGGAGAAACGAAACTTGACTAGCAGTAACTGAGCCAGTGACATGTTCTCTACTGGCTCAAGATAGTCCGAAAACACACAGAGGTGTACATTCTCTGCCGAGAATGCAGACTTGCATTCGACAGGTCCACGAGGCACACCAACATTTTCCTTGATGGGCAACTGAAAGGGTCCAAACTGAATTTGCACACCAGATAGAAAAGTGTATCCACTTAGCCGCATAAGCTCTCCTGGTGGAAGGTCTATGTGCGGCTAAGAAGATTTCTGCGATTGTACGGGAAGCCTAAAACTTGCCCACTTTCATCTTTTCAGGAGAAGCCCGGCATGGAGATGAAGGGAGCGCAGGAAGAATGGACCAAAGTCCCTGTGTCAGAGGGTCCACTTGTAGAAGGACTTGCATCAGGGAACTGCTGACTGACTGCTGATCAACGCAAATCATATCTGCTGAGGCCAGTCTGGGATGATAATCATCCTGTCCCCATGTGCCTACAACTTGAGCAGCACCCTCTGAACTAAGGGAAGAGAAGGAAAGTTTTCCATTGAGAGTGGATGAAAAAAAAAAAAAAGGACCAGGTCCAGACTGCCCTGCCCATTGAATAACGGCTGCACGATGTCTGAACTGACGCAATGCGCTAAAGGCACCATTTTCGCATCCTCATGGCCTTCCTGCACAGAGGGTAGGAAAGTGCTCCACCCTGCAAGTTGATGAAAATGTCACAACTTTGTCGTCCGTCCGAAGTGGGATCACTTTGTGGCAGAGGGCCTCCTTCAGGATTTGAAAAGTGAATAAGGCAGCTCTCATCTCTCAAAATTTATGAGAAGATGATGCTCCTCCTGGCTCCACATCTGAGTGTGGCGATCTTGACAATGGGCTCCCCAACCAATCAGGAGGGTAAGAGTAGACCTAGCAGAAGCTAGATCAACTGCATCTACCATGCGAGTAATTTCGTCAAAAGGTTCTGTCATTTATGTAGAGGAATGTGGATGCGTGGTTAGAGACCACTATTTTCTGCAGATGAAGGCATGAGTCCCAATATCCACTGCATTGAAAAGGGCTCAAACAGTGTCACTTTCCGAAAGAAATGAGACATCTGAAGATGCTGATTCTTCTGTTCCTCTGAAAGGAAGAAACCTTGCCCTAGAAGTATCCAGGAGGGCTCCTAAGAAGAGGAGCTGCTGGGAAGGTGAATCTGGCACCTTCCCTGAATCAGAAAACCCCTCCTGTAAGAGTGCAACTGAGAAGCTGTGGCAACTGCTTCCTGTGACTCCAGCCCAGATGGGCTGGCTCAGAGCCAAATATCCAGTAAGTGAAGACTTGGACACCGAGGTTGTAGTGAACTCCTCCCTGAACAGGCACTTTGCTTAATCTTTCAAGGTCGAGAAATGGGCGCAAGCAGCCTGTTATCATGGAACCAAGCAAAGGAAGTCTGAGCCCATGTTCCAAATTGCTATAGAACTTCTACTACCCTGATCCCGCAGAAGCCCAGTCTCTCAGAGAAAAGAGGGTCTGACAGAAAGGTGGACTGGCTGGCCTGCCGTCTAGGTCAGGGGAAAATCTCCGTGAAATTGAGGAAAGTATAGGGCGTTTTCAGGCCCTGTGCCCTCTGCTACGATTTTTTCGTGGTTGAGAAGCTGGTTCCTGACAAAGGCTTCCCGGCCTCTACCTTGAAAGGACTGGCTATTACGATAATGACGATGGTGCCTGACTCCTCCTCCCCCCCCAAGGGGCATCAGGAGTCTGCGTAGCCTCCAGAGCTCAACTTGAGGGCTGAACCGATAAGCACCACCAAGGAGATGTTAATCACCTGCTGCCAATGGCAACCGCCCGAGGGACAGTGACACAGGCATCTATAAAGCTTTTAGCTGATTATTGGGCTATATGCCTCAGCAATGGAGCGCTGATTCCGGAAGGCTCCTGACCATTGAATTGAGAGTGTTCCACAGGGTGTACTCATACTAAGGAATGTAGGAACTCAAGATGTAGAAGTCTGCTTTGGTCCACAGATGAAGTGAAATGTTATGGTGGACCCCCTATCCCTGAGGGAAAACTGGAAAGAAGATTTTCCATCACAGGCTCTGCTGATACAGGAGGCTTGCATTCCAGCCCCTAAAATGAGTCATCTACTGCATCTTCGACAAAACAAGACGGAAAGACTCCTCTGATCCACTTCTACCCAAGAAGAACTTCCAAAAGGCAGGTCCAGGCCAGGATCACAGGAGATGCTGTCATCCAGATTGGCGTTGAAGAGTTTGGCACCATCCGTGGTGCAGGCACCGCCAGCGGCGCCGGAACCATCCATGGCGCCGACACCACTTATGGAGCCACCACATCATACTGGCTCTAGACCTGAAGAAAGGGGGAGAAGGAAAGTTTGGAGAGCTATATCTCCCAAACTCCTGGCAGTCCCCAAAGGAAGTGGCCATGGCCAGCCCCAAGGGAATGCCGACCAAGACCGAGGAGAAGCCTTCCCACCTCCCCCACCATACCTCTTCCTTCCCTCGTGGCTGCTGAGGCCTGTCAAAGCTCTTGAGGTGCACCTTGGAGGAAGCGCGCCTTCAATTCATCCAATGATGAAGGATGCATGGCCTGGCAAGATGTACACTCACTGACATTACGGTTTGCCCCCAGGCTCATTGTGCGTAAGGGAAAGACAGGGGCTCACTGGCCCCAGGGACCGGCCACTGACACTGCTTGAACACCCAGCGCCTTACTGCTACTTGGATTGGCCAGCTTACTGACATGTGACTAGGCTATAGATGTGATGCTGCGCACTGTGGAAGGATTGTTTTAATTCATGATTTTACATTTTCACCCAGGAATACTTAAATTTCTTTGCCCCGCTGCAGCACTGTTTAATGGCTGCCTTTCTCATTTTGCTGACTGAGGCATAGATGAGTACCGTTGGCACTTTCCCTAAATCGCTCCACAGAACCATGGATTAAACATGGAATTTAAAGCAGCAGTACTAGACAATCAGGAAGTGATTATAAAAATTCTGTTTTTTTGCTGGAAGCAAACAGTCATAGTTTGGGTTTCCAGATCTATAAATATTTTTTTCTAGCGATTTTTCATTTTTTACATATTTAAAATTTATTTCAATTGTTGTGGATTCACAGTAAATATGTCTGCTGCCTAATTTGCAGCTGAACTCCCCCCTCACGTTGCATCATGTCTTTTGTTTACTTCTGTGGGACCCTGTGCTGTGCTGTGAGTCATGCACATGTGTGGTTGGCAGCAGAGGGTTCCAGTTCAACATGGCAGGTGGAAGAAATGTAAACAAAAACAAAGAAAATGGAGCAAATTACAGGGGTGATAGTACAGCAAAAACAAGAAAGATTACCAGGTAAGTGCTCAACAGAGCACAAGAAACATACTGTTGCAAAAGATCCAATTGTTTGTATCTAGTACTGCTTCTTTAATCCACGGCCACACAGACCCTTTGCACCAAATGGTTTGCACATTTACCCCAACCCATGTTATAATTGCATTTATCACCTAGATAAGATTATATCTGGACTCTGTGGTACACAATAACAGTTTCTGGATTTCTGTGGACGATGAGGTCATTATATTATGGAAAAGGACTCTTCCTTTCAACCTGAATTAATGATTTCATTGGGTAATTTATTGTCTGGAGTTTCTTCTCCAACACTGGTTGGAGTTTGAGGGGGTGGGGAGGGACTCAGTGGAAATGGAAAGCAGCTGTATTCTGAACTCATTTTCTACTTCACAGAAGTTTCTGTCACTTATTCCGTTACCTGGCAAAGCCCTGCAATGCATCAACTGAGCAGTTTGGTGACCTGTATACTACGTACTGTTTTTGTAATTTATTTTTGGGATGTATATCTTCATTGACTGTACCCGCTGCATTTTTGTACCGTTTATGTCATTTTTCACTTTACAGACTGAAAATTCTAGCATAAAGAAAGAAAACTAGATATGGCCTACCTGGTAAAGTACAAATTGTTTTTTCCAGGACTGAAAAATGTTGTTCTAAGGAAGCATTTCACCAGGGTCTGCCTTTCCACCCCTCCCCCCAAAAAAATCTGATAATGCAGATAGCACAGTGTTTTAAAATGTTGAAAGTCAGACACAGCATGTGTGATATTTCTGCTATGTGCAGTGTCCCAGATACCACGGGGAGCTCAGACGAACAGCTAATGCCTTAGTCTCACTATCAGACACCCTTATGACTGTTTGCTATTTACAAAATTCAAAGGATCAGCTACATTAACAGAGGTATAGGAAAAGATTAGCTTTGAAATCGGCAATAATCCAGCACATCAACCAGTCTGCTTCTTGCAGAACTAGTGGCATGTGGCAGAAAAAACAGGATCTTCGCCCCTTATGGCTTTATCGGCCAGCTGCTGTGTATGTGTAATGCCAGAATCTTTCGCCTCCCACATAACACTCTGTTGCTGCTGGAATGATGTCACAAGGAGAAGATAAGGATTCCCATGTAGGAAAGCAGCTAAGAGGGTCACAGATACAATTGTTATGTTCTTTTTTTCTCTTAGTAATAAAAAATGAAGGGGAGACGTGTAGTTACCCAAGATAAGTTACAAAACACAGATGCAGCATCTCGTTTTCAGCAGAGTGCTACTTTTACCCCATTTTTGTACAGCTGGGAAAACTGAAGCATAGAAAAACCAAGTAACTCACAAAAGGTCACCTAGGGAGTAAGGGGCTCTGCTGAGATCTGAACGCGTGACCTCCTGGTATCCAAGCTTGTGCTCCAGTCCCTACACCAGATTACCTCCTATTAAGATATGCATAAATGAGCCGAAATAGAAGCTGAATGGTGCTGAAATTCAAAGAATTTCCCTAAGACGTCAGTAGCTAATTAATGAGCCCCGACACAATTTAGAAAACTTTGAGAAATGCAAAATTTAAACAGTTTGGTTTCTGTTTTATACAGTTTTTGTAATTCTTCACACTTTTTGTTCACTACTGGGGACAAACTTATGAAACAAGATCATGGTCCCCTCGATTTTATCCGTTTTAGCTGCTTGTACACACTCGACACCATAATCCCCCATTTATGATAATCATAATTAATCGCCACAGCAATAGACTGTGATGTCAAACAAAACTGTGATGTCCGCCATAGACAGATAGCCGGGGCAAAGAAGGCAGAGATTCTGTTTTCATGCAAACTTCCTTAGTAATAAAACACATGAGGATGTTAGTTACGCGAAAAACATGAAATACAGGCTGAATTGTGCAAAAATATGACTTCTTTCAAAGTTGTACCAACAGGGTAAGGGTCTCTTGAAGGTTCTGACTGTTGTTACAATCAGCGAGTACCTGGCACAGTGGAACAAGCCTGCTGACAAGATGGGCGACTGTCTGGAAACAAGGAAGAAGGATTCACCAATCTGGGGTACAATGATTCACCGAAGTGTAAGGAACAACTTGCAGATGTTTTATACTGAAAGTCTAAAACTCTGTGTCATTTTCTCTACTTTTCACCGCTTTTAGCCAAACAAGAAAACTCATCCAAACCTTAAACAACGTGACTGAATACTGATTTTCAGACCGTGAAGCTCTGGTAGCAATGGCTACCCAAACAATGCTGTTTGTAACCAAGTACAGAAATGCTTAGCAAAAATGCTATTTGGCTAGTAGCAGCTAATACTCAGCTTTTGAATCACACCTTGTTATAATTCAACAACTGACTCAGAAATGCAACAGCTCCTTATTGCATCTGTCTTCTCAACATTCCTGGAAGGTAGAATGGCTAATGGCTGTATATTTTTGTTAAGCTGATTTCTGATTGGATTATTTAGTGGCTAATCCTAGTAAAGCCCCAGAGTTCTCTTGCAACTCCGCATGTGGAAGTGCAGTCAACCCACCTCTCTCTGCAGCTGAAAACAAATCTTGGAGGTGTACTCCCATCTCATTAGAAATCCATCAGTGAAAAGGCTGGGGAAGAGGGGGAGTGGTTTATATTACAAGTTATTTTTTTGATTACACTAAGGTTGGCTGGGGGGCCATATGCATTGCAGAGGAGAGGTGTTTAGCTTTGGAGCAGGGAAGGCACAGACCATACAGCGTTCAGGCACCACCTGCTGGCCAACTGCCTGACAGTATCATAGCAGAGAAAGTTTAATAACCAAATGCTGATATGATGATGGAAGGGAATACCTGCAGGAACTGTTGCTAACATAAAATCACTGTGAACCAGCTCATAAAAAAAGGTTGGGGACACTGTATATGATGTGTTGAGTTTGAGAAACTCAGCAAGATGATTTCTGATTAGTTTCCTTAGCAAATTAATCTTTTTTTTTCCCTCACTGGGATATATTTCTTCAAACACATAATCCCATTTGTAGGGGTGAAGGTCCTGCACCACAATACGTACTTAAACATGTACATGGCATTCGTACCTTCAAATCTGAGAATGTCTTCAGCCGTGTTAGTCTTTGAAGGCACTGAATTCATTCAAGATTGTGATACCTTTTATTGGCCTAACAAAGAAACTATATCTAGATGTTACAGTACATAAGCGTATGGGGTCACATATGTCCCTTCTTCAGGTGTGTTAGCAGACTGAGCTGAGGAAGCAGGTTTTATACCAAAGGTTATAGAATTAACATAGGAAAGAGCCAGCAGAGATTTAACACCTTGAAAATGTAGCTGTGGCACGACCATGAAAAGAAAACAAAAAACCCTACTTTCTATACCTGCTTACCAGGAGAGTCTCTGTTGCTTACCCTGCGATTGCAATTGTACAACACCTGAAGATGTGCCTCTGTGACTTCGAAAGCTTGTGTACTTTAATATCTAGCTACAATTTCCTTCTTAGCCCAAAAAAGGTATCACAATCTGCAACAAATCCAGTATCTTCAAATTTAAAATTCAAAATGAAATCCCACCCAATCAGATTTTGTATATATATATATATATATATTTAATATTACGTAAGTACATCATACTTAGGGGGAATAGGAGTCAGTGACATCCAGAAAATGGCAGTCCTCAGCACGAGTACAGAGCACTTGGATATTTATTACAGATGTATATAAAAAGATCAAACACTCAAACCTGCCTGCCCTCATAGGGGGATTTGGGCTTGGGCAGTGCAGAATTACACAGTTGAATTTAGATTCGAAGGTCGTTCCGTTGAAATGGAAAAAAGGAACAAATGCAATAGAAACGCGAGGACTTTTACCCTGAGCAGTCTAAAGAGATGATGCAAATGTCTTAAGTACAACTTTAAGTTTTGTTCTGTATACATGTTCTCTACAAAGTCAAGAGTCTGACTCTACTGGTGCAGTGACTGTATAGCGGTGACTGCGGTAGCCACAACACACGGCAATGGACAACTGCAACTGCACCAGAGTTTCTCATGGACAGAGAGGGCAGTGGGGTTATCCCGAACTCTTTTTTTTTTTTTTGTATTATCTATTTTCTCCTCCTCCTCCTCCTTGTGGCACCCCTGCCAGACACTTCTTCGGAGTACCAATGCCCTCACAGCTCCACCTCAGCCCCGCACCACCATTCTCCAACCCTGTCTTTGCAGCCTTACCTCGGGTAACCCAGCCTATTCCTGTGTCAGGAGAGTCTCTCTCTTCCAAGGGGGGTGTGCAGTCAGGCGAACTCCGTATTCCGGGAAGCTGCCGCACGGTCAGTACAGGCTAGTCTGGGGCTCTGTGTTGGTGCAGGCCAGGTGCTCGTCATCCAGTCAGCAGGGAGCCTTTTTCCACTGTTCTTGTCCTGCCCTCATGCTGTAGCCGTGAAGACGGCATCCTGGAGTGGGGACGTGCAGGGGACATGCTGAGAAATGCTCTCCAAGCTCATCTGCCAATCCACCCACAGGAGCCACGGACTGTTCCACCTCCCCGGGAGGGAAGCGTGCAACGGACACTTACGAAACCCCTCCCTGCTGGTCTCCGCTCCTGGTACCCGGGCTCAGGGTGCGAACCCGGGTCGCCAGCATGCCAAGCAAACCCCTTAACTCGGCACCACAGAGCTGACCCAAAATCTTCTTAATAAATGTCATGGTATCTTTTTCTTTAAAAAATACGAAAGATGGGCAGAAAATTACTTTCAGTGCTTCAGTCACTCATTCCAACTGTAAAAATGATTGAAAGCAGGACCCCGTTGAAAACAAGATACTGTATCTTAGCTGGGCTATCCTGGGTAAATAAACTGCAAAGCAACAAAGAGAATGAACCTTGGTTTAAAATTTCGTTTGAAGGGCACAGCGCCATCAATAGTTCAGTTAATTCCATCCATCCCCCCACCAAACTACGTGACTAAGTACTGAGCATGAGCCCAGATCTTACTATGAATTTAAACCACGACAACATGCAGAGGTGAGATATAGTCACCTCACAGGACACAGCTGTTGACCGTTTCATACCCTGTAGTCCTTTTTTTCCCTCTACCTTTTCAGAAATCCATTTGCATGCACCATTTTGACGACAAGCAGTGAAATCCTATCAAAGCTGCACTCTGATGATTGCACTGACGCAGTGTGCCACCACTAACAAACAGAAACAACTGAACGGCTCACCTTTCCTGGCTAAGCGAAAAGCAGGAAGGTGCCTGGCCTGAATTACCTAAATCACTATCAGCAAGGGTGATGCATTTTCATGGGCTCCATTACAAAGCAGCAGCAGCAGCAACCTGGCTTCCTGGCTGTCAGTTCAGCCCCAGGCTTCAGACAGACCAGCTAGAACTGTTGCAGTTAGGAAGCTACAGCCATGGACTTGTTTGTTTTTAGGTAATCTTATTCTCATTCTAATGAGAAATGTACTGTACATCCAAAGCGCAAAGGCAAGTCATAAAATGGGTTTGATGTGAATTATCTTCAAGGAGCAGCTGCCCTCTCCTGGTCATCATAGAAAACTACATGACATGATGACAATCTGTCATCCCCGGCTGCTACAAGACATCTGCTTGCTGACCAGACATTCCTCAAGCCATAAGGAGTGCTGAAGGCTGCCCAACAAATGAAATCCTTAGCCACAGCAAGATTAAAAAAAAAAAAAGAAAGCTGTGCTGCTGGGACAGCCACAACAGAGCCAACAAAAATTATCATCATAATATAAAATGAAAATGGTTGCCCTTTCCCAAGTGACACTATTTTATCAAATCAAATTAATTTGGGGGGGGTACAATTATTATGCAGAAAGGCTAATAAACGAAAACATGGAAAATAATTTAAAGCATTTAAAATGTATTTTATGACCCAACATTCAAGCCACACCTCTTCTGCCTTTCAGCTAAACCCAGGGGCTGTAGCTAAGGAAAGCAAGGAAGCAGAAAATAACAGGACGGAAGTGAAAGGGAGAATCTGATCTTAGAGGCCAGATAAAAACTGAAGCAAAACAGGCAGCCGCAGCATGTTCAATACCTCTGTGGGATGTCACACTTCTGATCTTGCATACCAGCTGCAGAAGGTGCAGCTACCCTCGCAAGGAGGGACCGATTAGCCTTGTGTGCTGGATAGTATATTTCCGTGCAGCCAACTATATAGGCTTGTAAACTGTATTTACTGGTCAAATACAGTCTTTTTTTGAAAACATATTTATTGGTGCATGAAGAAAAATCAGCACATACACCAGCATCCAAACCTTAGA
This sequence comes from Neoceratodus forsteri, assembly GCA_016271365.2. Taxonomy (NCBI): domain Eukaryota; kingdom Metazoa; phylum Chordata; order Ceratodontiformes; family Ceratodontidae; genus Neoceratodus; species Neoceratodus forsteri. Next base: position 104,333,597 of record CM057453.1, on the reverse strand, counting down.
CAGAAACAGAGAGGTGTGGGCAGCACCAATCCAGTACAATGGTGAGGCGGAGGAAGAAATGAGGTAAAATACAATTATATTTAAAGCCAACTGCCCTTCCATTTTGTACGCTATTATCTTGGCGAGAAAGGGTGGTACCTACTGATGCATGGCTGCCCCATAATGGTCCAGAGGAGAGGAAACTCTGCTTGGCACCGATATGAGCTGGCCCACTCTGCACCATGCCTTAAAGAACTGATGTTGGCTGTGAGGTGACAAAGGTTAGAAGCCTCTTTCTTGGCATTCTCAGAGCAGTCTGTGGCCCCATGCGGAAGGGAGGGGAGTGACCTGGGAAGAATATGAGAAACTGGGTGGGAGCTGAGAAGATGGCACTGCCATCAGTCTCAGCGGCTCAGTAGGCAGCACACTCACCTGTGGACCTGGAAGACTGGAAGGTTGTGGGTTCTAGCTCCACATCAGATAGCTGAGGTAAAATGTGTAACTGTCACTGTAATGAAGTAGATGGTAGGTGCTGCACTGTTTAGGTGCTAATCCTTTGGATGACATGCTAAATTGAGGCCCCTTCTGCATATTACAGATCACTTCCCGGGTGGAAGTTAAAGATCCCAAGGCACTAATCGAAGAAGAGTATCCTAGTGTCGCGTACAAAATTCACCCGGCCAGTACAACAGGTCCATGTAACCCACCTCCCAGGGTGCACCTGGAAACAAGCTCTCACCATTTCTTGTGCCTTTCCTGGACACAAATTACAAGTAAATAAATGCTCTGCCACGTTACCACTTGCAGCTTACACTCTCCCCCCATACCTCTCAAGTGTCCCTGATTTTCAGGGACATCCCTGATTTTGCCTCACAATTTGACTCTGTCCCTCCTAAAATTTGTATTTTTGTGGCTAAACAGTGGGGACTGTAAGCAAAAAACAAAGTCAAGCACTAAAGTTACAGACTTGTTCTTCTTTAGATAATGCATTTTGCACAAATCCCAATATTCTAGCAGTTTTCTGGGTGGATAGCTCTAATTCTGAAGATGTGTCCCTGATTTTGGTCCTTTTTCCCTGATTTTTGTAAGCCTTGTCCCTGATTTATGAGGCAAGAAGTTGAGAGGTATGCCTCCCCCAAACAATCTATCCCCTCTCTTCAGTCATGCTACCACTGCTAGTGTATTGTTATATGTAGTCTTAATGTGTTCTAGTTTGTTTCTGATAGTCTTACTATGTACCTGTAATTTTATCCTTCCTTGCTTTACCTGCAATTCTGGGTTAATTAACTGTAATGTTGTTTATTTTGTACTCTCAAGGGTTGCACCTGAAAATAGGCACGGTCTAGTGCATTCACCTGGTTAACAAAATAAATAAATAAAATTCTCTACTTAGTGGTCAGGCCTCAACAAGAGTGATAAGTTTGGGAGCTTCAGGAGGGACAGACTGAGTGTGCTGTGGTATAGTTGGGTTGTTCAAGTGGTAGTGAGGGTAAGCTCATAGACAAGCTGAAGGAGGACTGGAGGACCCAGGCCCAAAAGAGAGAAAGCACAGTAACAAGCAGAAAAAACCCACAATATCAGTGACGTTTGCAGCCTGGTTAAGGGAACAGATGATTCAATGTATTATTGTGATGATGCTTTCAAGAGGGCTGGACAAGCTTTTCCACACTGCCAACAGAAAGCTGAAGTGCTGAGTGTTTGCGGTATATACAAACACTGCACAGACAAATTCCACTAAAGACAGACAAAACGTGGTAAACAATCTAAAGGCAATGGGATCCATTTAAAATGCCTCTAGTCTCTGAAAATGATATCCAGCAGGTTACAGTTACACCTGTCAGACTCTATAAGTGACCACTTCCCTAACTACGTCATATTGACCACCAAAATCAAACGTCCCTCTGCCAAGTACCTGTCTTTCAGAAATTTTAACTGCTTGGATCCCACAAATCTCCTAGAGGATGTAAGAATGGTGAACTGGTCTGCCTTCTAACTCATCAACAATGTGTCAGATGCAGTTAGCTTCCTCACAAATGCCCTCATTCAAGTACAAGACATGAAAATTACGTACCCACCGTAATTCTTGATCTTTCTGGGTATCTTCACCATTCACCACTGGTGGGTTCTGGCCAGAGGATTAGGACCCCATGGGAGCTTTTTTTCTTTCCTTTTGTAAGGGAGGAGCTGATGTCGAGATGGCGCCACACTCGAGGCCGATGCACTGCGCAGCGCTCGCGGGTCGGCCAGTAACTGACGCAGACTCCTCCTCAGTCCCAGTTCTGCACACCGGAGAGTAGTTAGGAAAGAAGACAGAGGGCAGGGCAAGGGTGCCAGAGGGATAGGAAAAGGGAAGAATATAAAAACCAAGGAAGGAATAATGCCAGATAAGAGGACAGAAGAGAAGAAACCTAGGGGTCTGGGACAGGGGGCACAACCTCTGGGCAAGCAAGGCAGGGACAGAATAAGGGAGGGAGAAAGAAAGTAGAACAGAGAGAAGAGAGGAGAAGGGAGACACTGCACCTCACTCACAGGGGTCCAGAGGACTGAAGAATGATACCACTGCTTTTAAGCCATATTTCTTCTCCCCAAGATGGGAGCAAAGAAGAAACCCTCTGTCTTAGATTATCCAGAGGGATATAGCTGGGTTGAAAAGCCCAGGAAATAGTGGTAAGACAGGGCACCAAATCCAAGGTGTTCTCCCCGGAATCCAAGAAAAGTAGCAGGCTAGTGTCTCCCCCTCATGTCTTGAGAATATCCTGGAGTGTGGACAGGACCCACCCCGAAGCAGGGTCCTCCTGACAAAATTAAGATCCCCATAGGGGTTTTAGAGGAGCGCCACCTCCTAAAAAGGAGGTGACACGATGCTAGGACAGGATTATTTTAGAGGGCATGACAGATTCCCCAGAGGGGGACCCTGCAAGGGCAGACCGCTTAAAGCAGCAGTTAGAAAAGGAGGGAAGGGAACAGCAAGGCCCTACCAACACTGCCCTAAAGAGAACCCCCAGGGTTTGAGATGGAACCAAAGGGTGGACCCAAGGGGGTGGTTCTGACCAAAATGAAAGGGGGTCCTGCAGGATGGCAGGGAGACCCTGGTAAGCTCTAATAAGAGGGTTGCATCCCTGCTTGTCTTTCTCAAGACACCACCAACACCCCCAGAGGAGGAGCGGAGCCAAGAGATACCAGAGAAGGACCACAAGGGTCTCAAGCTGGAGGAAAAACAAACAGGGAGGAGACAGTGCCCAGAGTCTGAGGCACGAGGGGGAAGAAGGACAGGAAGCAGTGATGAATGGTGAAGATACACAGAAAGATCAAGAATTATGATAGGTACGTAATTTTCATATCTTATCTGTGTCAATCTTCACCATTCATCACTGGTGGGTGATTATCAAGCCTCCGAAGGGGACTGGGAACCTCCCTGAGTGATGGAAATCCTTCAGCCTCCTGTGGGGGAGATACTGGAGGGTACTGGAGGGGGAAACCCTCCCAGGCCTAATTAGGCCTGAGACTGGTCTGGATGAGGCGGGGTTCTCCCCTGGCCGGGGGAAGGAAGTCGACCCTGAAGTTCCAGCCTCACCCTGCAGGAAAAAAGGTGGGTTCCCTGAAAAGAGGAAGCAATCACCCTTCGCCGGGCCACGGTGATAACCAGGATAAACAAAGCCATGCCGTCCACTTTATGCAGATCACTGTCCCCGCCAACCTGGATGCCACCTCATTGGCATCATACGATGCCCCTGCTTGGTGTCTCACAAGCTCCAGGCCCTGTGTGGAGAGGGCAATGGCTTGTCTGGTCACCTCTGAATCAGGCAAAGATACTAGGATTTGTCCTAGTAAGGACCATAAGTGCCTGTTATAGGCAGCATGATGGGCCTGATGTGCTGATAGAGAGAGAGATGCCGAGGAAAACAGTCTCTTCCCCCAAAAGTCAAACTCAGCAGAGTCCATCTCTGGGAGTTGGTCACGTACCAGGTGTCTATGCCCCGAAGGAGTATCCAGGAGCGTCACACCTGAAGGAGGGTGAGTTAAGGCTCATGGAGATCCTAGGGCAGGGGATGAAAAATCCCCAAGTCCGAGGTCCGGGACCCACCTAAACAGTAGCAGGACTTAAAGTTGTAGTCCTGTTTAAGTCCGTCGGACTTGACTTTTTCTGCCACTTTCTGGTGTGTGTGCAGCTCTCAGATCATCATCCTGCAATCTGTCCTCCTCCCCCACCTTCCCAGAAGTGTGAGTGCATGGTACATTTTTTTTTTTACAACTTAGAATTCTGGCGCTTTGAGTGCCTCATCATCTCACCCAGCATGCACTGTCAGGAACGCGGGAGCTGTGCGCGGTGCCCGGACACAGTGATTGCAAGACCGCATTAAGCCTGCACTGCCTACTGTACATGGGGGCTTGCACTGAAATATCAAGCAAGACTGGATGCGAGTGGACCCGTGACTGTATACGGTAGGAGAAATGTGCATGGATCGCATAAAAAGGAAACGGAAGCCATTTAGTTCGAGCACTGGCATTGAGAGAAGGACGTCGTCGAAGTAGTAGTAATTTTTCTAACTGCATGTAGGCTTGACATCAGAATCCCTGAATTTAGTTTTAACAGAAGGCAAGCAGAGTTAAGCTACAACAGGGATTCAGAGTGAAAGCGGTAAAGACGTCTTGACAGAAAAAAATATATATATACATTTTGGCCACAGCTCGGACCGTGTGTGCTTGATGGCAGCTTGTTAGCTGCATAAACCCTGTGTGTCTAACTGCTGAGACTTCTCTTGAAGGGGCAGAGAACAAAAAAAAAAAACACTATTTGGTCAGAGAGAGGGCCCCGTCTGTGTACTAGTCAGCAGCAGCATTAAGTTTCATTGGGGTTCTCTTGAAAGGGAACAGAACTTTGCTATAGGAAAAAAAATATTGGTCACAGAAAGTGACTTTGTGTGTCAAGGTAGTCACTGGCAATAGAGGGTTAAACTGCATAATAGGGACTAATGGACTTTGCTATAAAAAAATACTATTTGATCACAGAGAATGACCCAGACACCATGCCTGACTAGTCACTGGCAGCAAGGTTAAGCTGCCTAAGATGACAGTTTTGAGATGGGAGAAAAAAACTGTTTGGTCACAGACTGGGCCTGTGTATCTGACTGGCAGCAGGGTTATTCAAAATAAACACTGTTTTTGCCAGTGGTTTCCTATAAGAAACAAGATAAAAATTATTTGCTTTAGTAAACATTTAGATGAAAAAAATAATGGGACTTATCAATGCCTGTCACGGACTTACGGAACAAAAGGAACACAAGTCCTGGACTTGAGTTCCTCAAAAAAAATTTTCAGCCCCTGTAGGGGTGTGCAGTACCTGCACTGGCAGTCCCTTGGAGCTGGAGAGGGGGCTGAAAGACTTCTCCAGGCACGGTATGATGACTCCCTGAAGGAGGAGGGCCAGGCGGGAACCACCAGGTTGGGAGCACTGAACTCACCTAAAGAGGTGCGTGTCACCCACTCAGGATTGTGACTTCCTAGTCTAGAAATGTGGAGCTCCTTGACCAACCCTGAAAGGAAGTGCTGATAACTGGACAGGTCAGCAGCTGAGGACAGGTGGATGGAGGGATCCTCCTCCTCAAGTGAGGAAGATGAGGTAGCCAACGAGTCCGGACAGTCAAGCATGGGTTGCACAAGAGAATGGTGGAACACCTCTTCATCCATGGACCTATAGTAGACAGGGAATAGGGCAGCTGTGGATCTGAACTGTTCCCAGGTCAGGTTCCATAGGACCGGAGTGGCCGGGGGGGAGGGGGTTGGCAGAGGGGCCAAACACCTCTGAGGAGGAGGGTGACATCTGCCAGAGCTGTGAGACTGAACAGGTGACCTTAAAGCTCAAGAAGATCTGTCGGTCGAAGCAGTCGGATGCCGTTCAACCGGACTGGAATGGTTAAAAGAGAATCCCCCCTGCGAGGCGACCAGGCCGCACGAGTCCAGAAGGGCGGCCCCTAGCCTCTGAAGATGAGATTCCTCCACGGAGACTTCAGGGAAAAGACAGGCGACTCCTAGCCAAACCCCTGCATGCTACAAGGGAGGAACGCTGCCCCTGATCCTGTCTCCTCAACCCCTCAGGCTCAGAGAGGGACCTCTTCCTCAGAGTCAACCTAGGCAGCTCAATCCCACCAGCCGACTCCTAAGAGACGGCTGACACGAAAGCACCCTCCCCTGCTCCAGGTGCCCCAGCCGACCCAGAAATGGATCCAGCCTGAGCACCCATAGCAGGAGGTACATCTCTTACAAGACTAGGAGAACCCAATGGACTAGGCCGCTGACACAGGAAAATACGCTCCACACAAGGTCATGTTCACTCTGTGGGAAAAAAAGAACTGGGACTGAGTAGGAGTCAGCGTCAGTTACTGGCCAACCCGCGAGTGCCATGCAGTGCATCGGCCTCGAGGGTGGCGCCATCTCGATGTCTGCTCCTTCTCTTACAAAAAAATTAAAACAAACCTCCCATGGGGTCCTGATCCTCTGGCCAGAACCCACCAGTGATGAATGGTGAAGACTGACTCAGATAAGATCTCCACTTCCCTCTCACTAATCGGAGGGTCAGAGGGGGTGGTACCTGATGAATATCCAAAGAGTTACTATCCCTAATGAAAGAGGGGGACAGTAAATGGAAAGCTTGAAAGCATTCCCCAAACTCTGGAGCTACTAGGTGCTTATGACAACATATGTAAGCAAACTGCCAAATCGCTAAAATGCAATGTCTACTTAAACCTTCAAAGGAACAACCCTGGTGATTCCTGTAGCTTCTGGGGCTCAATCGGGTCCTTGCTCAACCCCAAGACCCATAGCCAAGTTACTCAGCTCGCCTCCCCCTCAGGCTCCTTGACTTATCCCTCTGAGACTGTGAAGATTTTTAAAGTATTTTCTGACCTCTCCGCCTATCTTACCAAACTGCCCTCCCAGCTACTCACCAGCCCTGGTAGTCAGGATAACTACTCCCCCTCCATCACCAACCCCTCTGACACCCCACCCTTCTACTTTAGAGCCACTGACCCAGGTGTTACCACCAAGCTCCTGAAGTCCCTCCTTTCCAGGGGTAGCCCTGGCAGTGATGGGCTTTTTCCCTCATTCCTTAGGCTCATCTTTCCAGCTATCATTGAGCCCCTCACCTTCATATTTAACCTTGCCTCTCCTTGTCCACAATGCCAGACTCTTGGAAACATGCTAACGTTGTGCCTATTTTCAAATCAGGCAATCCTCTTTCTCCTGGTAATTATAGGCCTACCTCCATCCTCCCCCACCTGAGCAAGCTACTGGAAAAAATCGTGCACTTCCAACTCTCGGAGCATCTTGGAAAGTATAATCTGCTGTGCCCTCAGCAGCATGGCTTCCGTAAGCACCACAGCAACTTTAGTCTATTTCTCTAACCATGTACTCAAAACAGGGTTGTGGGTAAAGCCACTGGTGCTGTATTCGTGGATCTGACTAAGGCCTTTGATCTCGTCAATTAATCCCTCCTCCACTTCACTCTCCTACACCTTGACTGCTCTGCCGAGACAACAGCATGGTTTAGAAGCTACCTCAAAGGCAGGTCTCAGTCTGTTACAATTAGTACAGCCTGCTCCCCTGCCCTATCAGTATCCACAGGGGGGTTCCCCAAGGCGCCATCCTTGGCCCCCTACTTTTTTCCATTTTTATTAATGCACTCCCGACAGAAAGCCTTACCTGTGAGGCTCTCTTGTATGCAGATGACCTTATCTTTACCATATGGACAAGTCTCTTGCAAACATCTCCTCTACTCTTACACTTGACTATGGTGCTGCCCACAATTGGTTTCTTTCCAACAGACTCTTGGTAAATGAAAAGAAAACAAAAGTAGTGAGATTTGGATCCAAACCATTCCTCACAAAGATCTCCAAGACAAACTCCTCAATCCTTGTACCCACACCTGCCAGTCCCTGTGAAAGGGTTCCCTTGTCAAGAATGCTCAGGTCTCCAGGGTCTGTTTCTCTCTGTTGTCCCTCCGTTTTGTGTATTAGTCTGTGCTTGTCTTGTATTGTGTGTGTCTTCGTTGTTCATCTATCTCGTGGGCTGGCCACCCATTTCTATCTATCTTATTCTAAGACCCTGAATGTCCCGATGTTCATGACCAGAATCCCCTCCTTATTCCCTTATGTTGTTAGGATAAGGAAACCAACAGTAGTACTTAGTGCTTAGAGCTTTCGCTCTACAGTAAAACAGAAGTCCGTTTGGTTCTAAAAATGGTTAAACCCAAACAGGCTGTCAAATATGTCTGAGTAGTGTGTTTTACTTTAATTAGGTCCAAAGACCTTTCCTTGTTTGCTAAAACACTAGTCTTTTGTTGAACAGTAAAGTCGTTAGTACTGTAAAGCAACAGGCTTTAAAATATGATCTTTGTACCTCTTGTTTGAGTGTGGGACACTCATAATAGCATTTTTTAAATAACATTTAATTCCCCTGCTGTGCGGCGTTGAAACTCCATAACCTTGCATGCCTGTACAAAAAGAGAAATAAACTCCTGTTTGGAAGTTTGCTCGCGCATAATAGCGCTGTGTCTGAATTTCATTTTGTTTCCCTTCAAGAAGTGTTGCTAAGCACTATAGCCTTGCCCTCGCATAAAGGAGGATGAGGCCGCAGATAGGACAGGTTCGGTTAGGGTGTTAGGTAGTCAGAATTTGCTTTGTGTCAGAGAGAAACCGCCGCCCGGAGAACACAAGAGTTCTAAAAGCTTCTCAGCGGTGCAGCTTCTCGGACTAGGTTCCCCTACTTCTCCTCTGCAAAGGTGCGCACTACCGCAGGAAAGACTCTTTTTCTAATCACACTCACTTGCTAGTAAACTTAGTAAAACGGGGGAACAAATCAGTATTAGAACGCATACTTACAGTGAATAATGGTCTGCTATTGAAAGTTTCTGACAGGCCTTGAATGCTGCAGCTTATAAGGTATTTTTTCTTTTGTTGTTTGCCAAATGTTCGTCAGTAAACCTCCTCAGAAGCCCATTGCAATACAGCCGGCTGGCCTCTCTAATACTATATTTATGCAGGGAACTTCTGAGGGTGGAGCTTACAGATGATCTTCACAATAAACTCTGGATCCAGACTCATTTTAGTATACATAAAGGTAGCATAACTATACTATTGTGAATTTATGACTGTTAGGATATTGAACTATTTAAAAGAATGTATTTAAACGTTGTTAATTCCTAAAGGTTTACTGATGGGTGGAGTTAACCCATCACATGACTAATTTTGTTTATATACTGTATATCCAGCACTTTTTCAAGTGAAGTCAAAAGTGGAGAAGGGTGTTGGAGCCTCAATACCCTGGGGAGTCCTAGTGTTTTCTAGACTGGATTATCAAGCTGCTGTTACACGCTGAATTTTTGTTTGCTTTATTTTGCTTCTCTTTTATTTTGCCATTTGAAGTTCGCTTTATTTTGTTCTGCTAAATAAATGTTAACATATTTTTTTTTTTTTTTTACTGCCAACACTGCCCCGTTGTCCATCTGTTCTACTACAGCCTTTCACACACACACACCCCCACTGAAAATGTCCCTAGTTTTAAATACTTTGGGGTCACTCTGGACCCCTCCCTTACGTTCACCGACCATGTCAATAATTCCGTGTGCAGAGTTAATCAGAAGCAAGGTGCCACCTACCACCTAAATCAATTCCTTTCTTATGAGACACACCTAGGAACTGCACAAGGAAACCTTCTACAGCTCATTGAATACTGGTCTCCTATCTATTCCCTCATATCCTCAGTCAGCTCTGCACTGTAGACTGAACTCCGTCTACAACAGTATCTGTTGCTTTGTCCTCCATGCCCTCTTTTCTACCTATCATTGTGTATTGTATCAGTCACTTGGTTGGCTCCCATTGAAAGGACGGTTCAACTATGACCTTGGTTGCTTAGCTGACAATACTCTGAGAGATGGACACCTATCCCCTTACTCATCCCCGCTCATGGGCAGAGTGGCAGCTAGGAACCTCAGCAAATCATCCATGCCCCTCAGGAAGTTCCACGAAACTCCTCTACCATGGGTAGTAAAGCCTTTTCCGTCTCTGCATCCTCCCTATGGAACAGACTCTCTACAGCTCTCCGCACTTCCACCTCCCATCTCTCCTTCACAAACAATTTCAAAGAGTGGCTACTGTCTGAACCCAAATGCCACTGCTCTCCTGGGTAATCTCTGGCATCCTCCTCTGCCCCCCGACCCATTAGCAGTGTCTCATCCTTGCACTCACCACTACCACTCCTGTCCTCTTCCCCCATTTTTCGGGGCTTCTGTTGTTGCCTCCCTATTCTAAGTCTCATCACCATTTGCTAAGGGGAAGTGTTGTACTCGATTTTAGAGTTCCAATCTGCTCATTGACCTATGTACTATTAGTGTACCTAATAGATTTTGCACTTTATGTATCATATCTGAGACTTATGTTTGGTCTCTGTGTTTTGTGACTTAGATTTCAGTCTGTTGCCTAGCCTGTGACTATGTATGTTTGACCTGTATGCTGGCCTTCTTTAACACCTAGTATTCCTATGTAATTGCACTTTATGTAATGACCCCTTGTTCTGTAATTTCCTGCACCTCATGTTGAGGCCTGTGTTTACTGTTGTTCTCCACACCTGTATTGCTTAATGTGCCATGCTGTGGCTCGGGTTGCGCCTGAAACGGTCCTTTGGATCAGTGCACCCACCCGGTTATGAAAGACATACATACATACATAAATAAATGGGATTTTCAGTTAAAGATCAGGGTAGCCTTTGGCCCCATAATCGTGCAGCTCTAAAAGAGAGAGATTCAATCATTCCCAGAGTCTCTTTGGCCATCTGAGAAACTATCCTAAGCATGTGCCAGCAAATCCCCAAGCATCTTCTTGCATTTTACAAACATCCCAGCAATGCCTGCCCAATCTTTCTTGGCTATGACCAGACTGGTCTTGGGGGGATTTTAACTCTTTAATCTGGGCAGGAGTGCCCCAGCTGTTGTTCCATAGATACTCAGCTGCCACATACTTTTGTTGTGGTTGCACCTTTAAACAAATTCTGTGGTGCCCAAAACTGCAGCAACTGAAATTGTTTAAGGTCTTGCAGACAGTTTTAAAACAGTTGTACATGCAATGTGGCTGTCCCAGCAATTTTTTTCCCCAGAAAACTGCCTGCTCAGTCTTTCTAGGGGCATCAAAACAATGTACAACTGTTGTTAAGTTCATTATAAAATGCTACTAACAGAGCACCTTCCAAACACAATTGGATGGGAGGCTTCAACTTGAATAGAGCCCTGGCAGACTTTCTTTTGACTAGGGGCAGGGATGGGTGGGATGAGGAGGTCTGTATATATGTGTACATTTTTATGGTTTAATATCTTCCATCAGGTTTTACTGTACTAATTGATTATGCTGATAAGTGAATTTGGGTTCTGTTTGTATTCTATTGTCTGTACAATGCCCTGTGCCTCTAGAATTTGGTACTTTAAAAGGAAACTGCCTTGCCTTACTGTTGTAGCTTATCAGGCTCATCCCTCTGCACCAGCCTCCAAAGCAGTGGGCTAGGTCAGAACATGTTTAACTCCATCCCGCAGAGGTTAGGCAGTTCACCTCCTCACTTGTGGAGAGGAGTGCATTTACACAATATTCACAGTGAACCAAGGATAATAAAATTACACTTCTATAATTAATACAATTAGCATTAGCGACAATATTAACAATCGGCATTTTGCTTGTTAATGGAGTGACACGGACAATATTTATTCAAAGCAGACTATGTTGGCCATCATTTTATTTTAATACAATTATGCAGGCCAACATTTTCTGTAAGATCTGCTTTGTTTTGCCTCTTGAGAACTGTCCTGCACACATTTTCCAGAGCACTGGGCAGTGACTGAAGACTGAACCTGTAGCCATGATGGCTGCAGAAACTCCCCTCAATTTTACAATATCAGCTACTGACTGGTAACAGTGGGGAATTTAAATAACTACAAAAAGTGGAACTGCCGGCCTGGTGGCGCTGAGGGTTGAGGCGCTGGATGCCACACCTCACGCTACGCCGGCGACCCGGGTTCGGGAACGGACCCGGGTCGGCTAGGGGTGGGAGGGAGGATGGAGCGCCCCAACGGATGCTCTCCTCCCTCAGGGTGGGATGCCAGGGGCGCTTTGGGGCGCCTGATGTCCTGAGAGGTTGGTGGATACACCGACTCTCGAGCTCAGTTAACCGTCTACCGGAGCCGGAGGGGGGGGATGTCATTAGGCGCTTGAGAGGGCGTGCGTCGCAGATTCTCGCGCCAGCGTCTCAGGGGCTGGGTTAGGGGGGGAACTACTTGGAGGAAAATGCCCTCCAGTCGCCTAGATGAAGTCCTCCGGAGCCGGTCTCACCACCCACCGACCAGGGGCAGACCCCAATGTGCAGCTTGCCACAGGGGAAAAGAGGGGGTAAAGGTGGGTTCTCTCCTCGCCCCGCCCGGGGGTAATCCAGGCAGTCAAGGGCCCCAATGGCAGTATGGCACTCTAGGGGCAGACCAAGCTGCTCAGTAGAGGTTGGGAGGTCGTCACTCCTTGTAGGACGGAAGGAGTGGTGGTTGGAAGGGACAGTAGGAGTGGATAAAGAATAAGTAGAAAAAAAAAAGTGGAACTAACTGCAAACTGCACACATACATGTTAGTGGACCCCCCAAAACCATAATTACACAACTTGGAAAAACTCTGATAAAGCTTCAAATGGGGATAACTGATGTCACTTGACCCGGTACATGGCTGAATGAGCACTCTGAATCAAGCAATACCTTTGAGCCATTCCAGTTCTGTTCTTGGTAGTGTCACAACACTTAGCCCGCATACGTTTTGCAATGACCATCTCTTTGCAAGGCATCCAAGTAAGGTGTCTGTTCAGATCTTTCTCCATCTAACATTGGCTTTTGGCACAGTAGATCACCTGATGGCAGTTAACTGATTCAGGGAGCATGAGGGAACTGGTCTGTATCATGCCTGCATGATTCCTGATATTCCTCAAAGACCAGAAGCACTCAGTCGTAATGGGAATTTTCCAGTTGTCGTCCCTAGCCCTAGACAGCAGTGTATCGCAGAAGTCAGCTCATAAGAAGGTATAGTACCGTGCTGGTTTTCATATCTGTGCAGTTCACACCTAACTGTACCTTCCCACTGCACCTGATCAGAGTCTGTGCTTTGTGTTTCTTCTAATGGAGTCTTTCTGTATTCTGACCTTATGCAGTTAGCCCCAGCACTTGAACTGCTCCGGAGAGGAAAGAGTTAACTCTATGCCAGAGCATAAAACATTGAGCTCAAGCTCGGTTCAAACCTCTGTCTGCTGCACTCTGAAGTGTAACCGTCAGATTCTTATGAACTAATACTAACCAACACGGATTTCTGCCCTCCCCTGCAGCTCTCCAGGACGGACCCCCGCGAAGCACAGGTACGGAGAAGAGGTGCCATTTTTGAAAAGAGGACAGTTGTTGTAACTGGAAGCTGTACTCACTACAAGCAGTTTTCTGAGCTTCTTTTAGAGTCGGCACAGGTGTGCTGATAGTTTATTTACACAGAATTTTGTGCCATTTTGACTACTTCTGCTCGTGTTATTGTAAAGTGCTTTAAGTATTACAATGCAGTCTAAGGTACCTTGCCTTTCATTTGAAAGAAAAAAAAAACATTTAATGCTACACAGACTGTAGTGCTAGGTATAACTTAATGCTGGAGGCAAAACTGTTGCAGCAGAGTGTCACCTCCCTGCCCTACTTGCTGCATTAATTTTGCCCTGATAAACGCAATCTGCTGGGAATTTGTAATGCAGGGCTCTAAATCCAGTACTTGCTAAATTAAGCCCAAAGCCCTAACTTAGTTTGAGTGGGCTGCGTCTTCCCAAGCATCTGTCCTGCATTTATTGAGTAAAGCCCTGCACTCTCCACGCGGCTTCCCAGGGCCCAATTCCTTACTAGCAAGCAAACGTATATTGCAAGCAAACACGGGACAATAGAAACCCTGAACCAATTACAGTGGCTGACATACCTGTTAGTTCCTCCAACAGCTGCCTATAAATTCATCCTTTCTCTTCACAGCTTGTGGGATTCAGGGTCGCGAGGAACACGGATTTCTGCCCTCCTGCAGCTCTCAGGATGGACCCCGCAAGCACAGGTGCGGAGAGAGGCCATTTTGAAAAGAGGACAGTTGTTGTAACTGGAAGCTGTACTCGCTACAAGCAGTTTTCTGAGCTTCTGCCCCGCCAGCGCTGTGCGCCGGCTCCCCACCACCGCCCTTGGTGAGCTTCTCCTTATATAGGGGCTGCCATGTGACTCCCGAAAACCTGTCAGCCCACTTTTTCATTTGCAACTTATCAGCTGCTTCCTCTAGAGGGCGCAAATCAGATCCTAATACAGCCTACCAGCTTACAAGTCCCAGGATGCTGTTTACTACTGCCTGCTTTTGCCTCTCCATGGCAGCACTTTTCTCCTTGCCCCCCTCAACCCTCCCTATGCGGAAGCCTTCTCCTTCCCTGCCCCCTCGCTGCTCCCCTCAGACACACACCTTCTCCTCCCATCAACTGCCGGCTCAGGACTTGCCCCTCGACCACTTTGGGATAGTCAATGCCACAATCCTACCTTCCTCCTTTTACCAGGGGCTCTCGATCTTAACACCCTCAAACCTCAGCCCCCCACTGACCTCCTCTAGTCGTTGCTTAACAAACACACCCAAAACCCATTTCAGGACTAAAACGAAGCATCTCTATGCCCTTCTCCTACTCCTATCAGGGGACATAGAGGTAAACCCAGGACCAATTTCTACCAACTCCCCCACCCCATCACCCTCCCCAAAGGCTTACGCATATTACACCTAAATACCTGCAGCCTCCTAGCCAAAATCTCACTACTACAACCTATCGCCTTAACAATGCACCCCGACATCTTGACTATCTCTGAAACTTGGCTAAAGCCTCACCACATGGATGCGGAAGTCTCAATCCCAGGGTACACAATAATCATGCACGACAGGCGAGGGGCAAAGAAAGGTGGGGGTACAGCCATATATATCTCAAACAGTCGCCAATTCACTAGGATGGAAATCCCCTCCCTTCCCACAACTATAGATGCCTCATTAGTTAAACTTTCAATCCCATTTTCCACCACTATATATGTGTCTAGCACCTACTGTCCCCCTTGCACATCCAATGAGGACATCCTCTCACACCTTTCCACGCTACAGGCCCTGACCAAAGGTGGGGAACTCCATGCCACAGGGGACTATAATGCCAACTGGCTAGGAGCTGACAAAATCCACCTGAAAACAAAAATAAAGCTCTAAACCTCAAACAACTCATAAGTAAGCCCACCAGACTCAACCATAAGTCTAAAACACACCGTCTTGGACTGGGCCCTCACTGCACCGCATAAATCCTTGATTCTGGGCTACTTCCTGGCGCCATTAGTGATCACCACATATAATATACCCGATCAGGAAGGTACACAGCCCCCACCCCACCCCCACCGCCAAAGATATTACGCACCAGGTCGTATAACTCCCTGGACCTAAATTTTCCTAGCTGACCTTAGAAGGGTGAACTGGTCCTTTATCACCAAGGCTTCTTCCATTGACGCTGCCTGCAATGCATTTCAATCCAGCTTCTTAAAAATCTGGGACAAGCACGCTCCTCTGCATACCAAAAGGGTTACAGGAGCACACCTCCCGTGGATCACAGCTGACATAATCAAGAAATGCCACTCTAGGGCCTTGCCTGGAAGCCTATAAGAAAGTGGGCTCCCAGGCTTCCCTTACTAATTACAGAGCCCTAAGAAATGCCTGCACAAATACCATACGCCTAGCTAAAAAGTCCTACTTCCTATCCACCTTTAGTACTAAATCTAGTCATCACATGGACTTTTGGAAATCCCTCAAATCCCTGATCTCTCCCCCAACCCAACCACTCCCACGCTACTAGTAAATGGCTCCATCATCTCCGCCCAAGCAGTGTCGCGAAGCTTTCAACACCATTTCTCCAGCTGCGGAGACAAACTTATATCCTCCCTCCGGAGCATGCAGTCCCCAGCACACAACCCCCACACCGCTTCCCCTAGCACTCACCCCGCAGCCCCTCCTTTGTCTTTCCAACCAGTCTCCCCAGTAGAAGTCCTCCACTCCCTGCGTGCACTAAACCTGAACAAAGGTAAATGCCCAGCTTCCCTGGATGCTAAAATGCTAAAACTATCGGCCCCTGCAATAGCCTCCCCCCTGGCCGCACTCCTCAACCTCTCCTTCTCACTGGGCAAGGTACCAAAGGCTTGGAAAATGGCCACTGTCATACCCCTCTCTAAAGGCGGTGACCCCTCATCCCCAAGCAACTACAGACCTATCTCCCTCCTCCCTATCCTGGCAAAACTTCAGGAGAGACTAGTCCTGTCCCAACTTACTCATTACCTGGACTCCTCCTCCTTTTTTACTCCCTACCAGTCTGGCTTCCGCAAAGCCCATTCTACCATCACCTCCCTTCTACGTGTCACCGGGGACATCTTCACTGGCACAGACAATGGTCACATCACCACGGCCATTTTTCTAGATCTAGCCAAGGCGTTTGATACCATCTCACATTCCCTACTCATCTCCAAACTCTCTGAAGCTGGGATGGCTCACCCAGCTATAGAATGGTTCCAAGATTACCTAGCAGGAAGGATGCAAGCGGTCAAACTGACCACGCACACATCTAACCCCCTTCCAGTCACTTCAGGTGTCCCCCAAGGGTCTGTCCTTGGACCGATACTTTTCTCTATATTTCTAAATGACCTCCCTGCAGCATGCGCCCACTCTTCCACCCAAATGTATGCCAACGATACTGTTCTGTATGCCTCTGGTCCCTCAACTAGCAGTGTGGCATCTCTCTTACAGGAGGATTTCTCATCCATCCAACACTGGTTCATGTCAAATCAGCTATCTCTTAACCCAACAAAGACTGTGTCGCTTCCATTTGGCTCCCATCAAAGACTCTCCCGCCAAACACCCTGTCCCCCGTTCATCACCCTCCAAGGGGCACATCTCGAACAATGCACTAGCTATAGATATGTGGGTGTCTGGCTTGACCAACACCTAGATTTCGCCTCCCACATTGACTTCCTGCACAAGAAACTGCTCCCTAAACTGGGGACTCTCTTCCGTAACAAAACATGCCTCCCCAAGGAAACAAGGCTTGCCATAGTACAAAGAATGACATTCCCAGTTCTGGATTACGGTGACATAGTATATTCTACTGCCCCTGCATCTACCCTGACAAGTCTAGACACCCTGTTCCACTCCTTCTGCCGCTTCATCCTAGACTCCCCCCAATCCACCCACCACTGTATGTTATACAGCTCCCTAGCCCTGCCATCTCTCCATGACCGGAGACTAATAAATTGTGCTAGGCTTGCTGCTAAATTCTGGACTCACTCCTTCCCTCCCTACCTTTTGTCTACTTTATCTCAACAACCTCCCTGTGTACTCCTTAAGAGGCGCCGACCCCAGACTTCTACATGTCCGACTAATGCAACTACCAAAGGTCAGTCAGCTTTCAAATATAGGATCCCAGATATAGAATGGCCTTCCAGCCCCCATCAGACATGCACAAAATCCCGGTCAACGCAACAGACTACTCCAGGCTCACTTCACCTCCAGCTGCTTATGCTAAATTGCTGTTGCCCGCTACTAAGTACCCATAATTTGTGCAGGAGTACTCCTGGTTGCGATTTATATTCTGCGATATGTATTCTGTCAGTATTTTATCTTCCTGCTTGTGATCGTTCAAAACCGTACTACTCTGTTATGATATCACAGACAATGTTCGTTATTGTCATTTCTGTATTTTAAATGTTTTACTATATACATGTACTGGGCTAGGCCCCCAGGTCGCATCTGGAATTGAGCATGTTGATCAGTATACCTTCCTGGTGAATCTCGTAAATAAATAAATAAATAAACTACACCTGCTAAGTGGAAATTGTAAAAACTACTAGCCAAAAGGCAAACAAAAAGCTGGACCGGTGGCGCTGAGGGTTGAGGCGGTGGACGCCACACCTCGCGCCCGCCCGGCTGTTTCCAGGTTCAGGAAGGACCAGGCAGTTGAGTGAGAAGTTGAGCGTCAAGAAGGACTGCTCTCTCTCTTCTCCGGGAGGGCTAGGGAAACGACTGCTCAATGAGCGACCTCTGGTGGAGGCTGGGGTAGCCAAGCTGCATGCTAGGATGGATGCCACAGGGTGGAGCCGTGATGTGCATTGCCTTGGCAACCGGGCTCCACAGGGCGCATAAATTAAGGAAAAATACCTCCTTCATCCCACTGATACGCGATGGTGCCTCCGACCCAAGGACCACACTCCCGTCGATAGGCATGGCTGTCTCCTTCCCATCTCCTCCTCCTGGCCCGATCTCAGCCCTATAAGATCGAGCACCCTGGGCAGGGGCGGCCCTTCCCCGGAGGTTAGATCTGGGGGATGCCCGGTGCCAGAAGTTCAGTCGGGGTCACGCGGGGAGGAAGAGTCCTGGAAAGTCGGTTGCCATAGAGAGTTCGGTGGGGTCAAAGAAGGGAAGGAGAAAAACAGAATTGGGAAAAAAAAAAAAAGGCAACCATATATTTTGGGTCCCCAAAAGACTCAAGTCGAGAACTCCAAAACAAAAACTAGGTAGTGAACAAACATAACTATAAAAAAACAATGTAACATAACCCACTTCCCCTCTCGGTATAGGGGAAGAGTGCCAAGTGCACCCCTGAGGTGTAACACTGCATCTGCCAGCCCATTTCCCAAAAAAACAGGTTCTAAGAGGGGAGGCAGGGAGGGAGGTCAGAATACAGCAAGACTCCATTAGAAGAAACACAATTACTAAGGTGAATATTTTTTTCTTCAAACAACATGAAGTCTTGCTGTATTCTGACATTATGCAGACTACCAAGAAGTACCTCCATGGAGGAGGGTACCGAACCTATTTTGGGAATAGGCTATGCAGTACTGCTGTACCAAACCTAGCATCACTCCTAGTCTGGATACCCAGAGAGTAATGCTTGGTGAATGTATGGACTGTTTTCCAGGTGGCTGTACCTCTAGTCGAGTGAGCCCTCAGTCCTGAGGGGGGTACTTTGCCTAGCTTTTCATAGCAGAATTATATACAAGAGACAATCCACCTGTCCATAGTTCTCTTAGTAGCAGGTTTACCCTTTCCCACTTCCCCATAAGTGAGAAACAATGGAGGACAGTCAAACCTAAGTGCCTTAGTATGCTCAATGTAGTAGCTAAGTGTCCTCTTAACATCTAAACTGTGTAATCTTCTCTCTCTTGAAGAATGATCAATGAAGAACACAGGGAGAGACATGGACTGGTTCAGATGAAAATCTGAAACCACTTTGGATAAGAACCTCCTGTTGGTTCTAAGGACCACCTTATCTCTATGGAATGAGATAAAATCAGGCTCCACTGACAGAATTTGTAATGTACTGATTTGCCTGGCAGAGGTAATAGCTACCAGGAACACAGCTTTCCAAGTCAAGTACTTAAATTCCGCTGAGGCCAAAGGCTCAAAAGGTAGTTGCATAAGCTGAGCAATGCAAACATTAAGATCCCATCTTAAAAAGATGGTTGGTATGGAGCAATCCTTTAAAGAATTTACAGAAAACAGGGTGAGATGCCAGTGAGGAAGCCTTCCCCACTGACAGAAGTGCAGAAGCAGCTGACAAGTGTACTTTCAGGGTAGCTGGTCTGAGGCCTAAGCCATTAAGATAAACCATATAATGCAGAACTGTAGCCAAGTCAGCAGAATCTGGGGATATGTGCTTATTGGAACACCAAATGCTGAATCTTTTTCATTTGGAGTTATAAGTTTTTCTGGTGGCAGGTTTTTGAGAGGCTTTGAGAATGTCCAGAACCCCCTGAGACAGATGCAGGCTTGCATATTCTAGCTCTTCAAGAGCCATGCCTTGAGATTGAGAGACCGAAGGTTGGGGTACCAAATCCTCCCCTAAGAGGAGGTTAACAGATTGTGATTCTTGGGAAGATGGACTGCTAGGGACAGCAACAGAGGATACCAAGGCTGCCTGGCCCAGTCTGGAGCAATCAGGATCACTTTGCAAGATTGTGACCTTATCTTGACCAGAACTTTGAATAACAGAGGAAATGAAGGAAAGGCGTACAGAAATGTCCCCTCCCCATCCAGAAGTAGAGCATCCAGGGGGACTGAGCCCAAAACTGGGGGTCTTCAACAGAAGAGAGAAAGGTGGTGATTGTCTGCAAAGAGATCTATCTCTGGAGTGCCTCACCTTGAAAAAATCACTTTTAACACTAGGGGATCCAGGGACCATTCGTGATGGCCCGGAGAAATCCTGCTCAGGGCATCTGCTAGCACACTGTCCTTCCCTTGAAGGAGGACTGCTACCAGAGATGTCTGTAGGGAATAAGCCAGGGACCATAATTTCATGGCATCCATGCACAAGGCCATACACAGAGTGCCTCCCTGCTTCTTGATGTACCACATGGTAGTGGTGATGTCTGTCCTGACCTGAACCACCTTGTTCTGTACTGAGTCCGAGAAAGCTTGTTGAGCCAGGTACACTGCCTGATTTCTAGAAGACTGATGTGAAGTAGAGACTCCTGAGGGGACCACAGTCCCTGTGCTGAGAGGACTCCCAAGTGAGCTCCCCACCCCAGGAATGAAGCATCTGTGGTTAGTACCACAGAATGAGACTGGGTGATGAATGGGACTCCTTGTCTGAGGTTGTCCTGATCCAACCACCACTGGAGAGCCTGCATCAGAGTCTGAGTCACTGGAATTAGTTTGGTTAGAGGATCTTTTTTCTGAGACCAAAAAGCCCTCAAGTGAAACTGCATGTCCCTCATCTAAAATCTGGCCCCTTGTACCACTGCAGTGGAAGATGCTATGTTGCCCAAGAGTTGTAGAAAATCCCTTGCTGGTCGAGACACCAGAAAGCGAAAGGAAGAAGCCAGGTCTGTAAGGGCCTTTACCCTTGCCAGAGGAAGAAAGGCTCTTGCTTGGACAGTGTCCAGCTCTACCCCTATGAAGGTCAGGAGTTGCACTGGTTTGAGAACTGACTTTGGAAGATTGAGGAGGAATCCTAGAGAAGTAAGCAATTCTTGGGTCACTTGCAGGTTTGACTTGACTTGGTCCGGAGACTGCCCCACAATGAGCCAGTCTTCCAAGTATGGAAATATGGAAATATTTTGTTGCCTTAGAAAGGCCACTACTACTGCTAGGCATTTTGTGAACACCCTGGTTCAAAAGGAGGCACTGTAAGCTGCTCTAGAACAAAGGGAAGATCCCAAGGTGGAATCGGGTCTTTGATGGGAGGTCTCAAATGCAGGACACTATCCAAAAAGGCGCAGGAAGCCTCTAGTTGAGCTAGAGACCAGTGACCTATCTGTGAATGGTACGCCGAAATGGCACATAAGTGCATCTTAATGGAGGAGTAGGCAAGTCCTGCCTCATAAAGGGACAGGAGGTAACCTAAAACTGACCTCTCTGAATAATCCAATAGGGTCAATCCGCGAGCTTGAGCCCAGATGCAGAATCTATGCCACTTCATGGCGTAGGTGGCATGAGTGGAGGGCTTTCTAGCCGCCACCAAAGCACCTGCAACTTCCTGAGAGCCCCCGTATTTCAGGACTGCTATGTCCTTAGGAGCCAGGCATGCAGGTACAGCGACCGAAGATCAGAATGGACCAAGGAGCCTGCCTCCTGGGACAGAAGGTGAGAGCTGAACGGCAGAGGCATTGTAGGTTCCTGGGCCAGTTGATGCAAGAGAGGGAACCAAATCTGCCTGGGCCAAAAGGGCGCTATCATAATGAGAGATGCCCGCTGTCATTGGAGCTTCAATAGAACCCTCTGGATCAAAGGGAAGGATGGGAAAGCACAGAGGAACCTGCCCGTCCAAGAGAGGGACAATGTGCCTCACCAGAAATCACCAGGACCTGGATCTAGCGAGCAGAAATTGGGCAGTTTTGTATTGAATGGGGACACAAAGAGGTCTAATTCTGGTGTCTTCCATCTGCGAAACAGGTCCTCTGCGACTTTCTGAAGCAATTCCCATTCGTGGACTCTGGCCTGAGACCGACTTAGACTGTCCGCGATGGTGTTGTCCACTCCGGGAATATGTACTGCAATTATTTGTGCGCCATGTTGCAGTACCAAATTCCAAACCTTTTGGGCCTCCCTGCAAAGGGGGTAGGAATGAGTGCCTTCTTGCTTGTTGAGATAATACATCACTGCAGTATTGTCTGTTTCTACCAGAAGAGTACCCGGTGGAATCTCCGAATGAAAAGCCTGTAGGGCGTACAGGATGGCTCTCATCTCTAGAATGTTTATGAGAAGGTGAGATTCTAGAGATGACCAGAATCCCTGAGTCCTGACCCTGTTGAGATGAGCTCCCCATCTGGACCCTGAGGCGTCCGTGGAGAGTGTTACTGAAGGAGAAGGCGCAGTGAAGGGGACTCCCATTGATAGATGGTCTGGGAAGAGCCACCAGTGCCAGTCTCGGATGATGGCATTCGTGATCTGGACTGGATGCTGCAGATGATCTTGCTTCTGGTCCCACTGGGCCCATAACATCCACTGGGTGACCCGCATATGAAGTCGAGCTAGGGGAACTGTTGCAATGGCAGCTGCCATGTGTCCAGGGCAGACAAAGAACAGTCCTGGCTGGTATTGCTTTCTTTTCCATTATATCCCTTATGAGGGCTCTGATGCATTCCGCCCTGTCCTGAGGAAGGAATGCCATCCCTTGAGTGGTGTCCAGAATTGCCCCTATAAACTGCAAACTCTGAGAAGGGACAAGGTGCGACTTCTCCTGGTTAATGGTGATGCCCAATGACTGGAAGAGGGAACAGGTATCCTGGATCGTGGACAACAGGGCATCCCGTGAGGGTGCCATAAGGAGCCAGTCGTCTAGGTACAGAAACACGTAGTGGCCCTGCCTCCTGAGAGCTGCTGCTATGACTGCCGTACACTTCATGAACACCCGAGGTGCCGAAGGCAGTCTGAAGGGAAGGGCTCGGAACTGGTAGTGGCGTCCCAGAAACTCGAAACGCAGAAACTTTTGGTGCGTTCGAGAGATCGGGAGATGTAGATAGGCATCCTGCATGACCAGTGATGCCAACCACGCGCCCTCTTTCAGCATGGGAATAAGACCTGGGAGGATCACCATGCGAAAGCGCATGTGCAACACAAAGGTGTTGAGGTTGCTTAGATCTAAAACCGGGCGCAAGTCCCCTGTTTTCTTTGGAACCAGGAAGAAGTGAGAATAACAACCTTTTCCTCTCTCGTTCGGTGGAACATATTCTATGGCTTCCTTGTCCAAGACAGCCAAGATCTCCTGCTGGATGAGCAGGCCGAATAGCGGGAGAGCAGGGGAGGTCTGGACGGTGGGTGGTTGAGGAACTCGACAGTGTGTCCTCGACCTACCAACTGTAACACCCACCGGTTGGAGGTTATCCTCTGCCATCCAGAAAGGTGATGAGAGATGCGACCCCCGACCTTCTCGATCCTTTGATCCAGCGGAGGGGCGGGGACCAGGAAGGAGTCATGCTGTGGTGGAGTTGGACCCCGTGGGCTGGGCGGCTTTAGGGTGTTTGGGCCCTGGCCCGTGGAAACAAGCGACTTGCAATCGAAGTTGCCCCTGAGTTGCTGTCCAGAACGTGACTGTTGCCGGCCGCGAAAACTGTTCTGGTTCCTACGAAAGGAACCAGATTTGGGCCTGTACAGTCCAGACTGCCTTCCCGGCGTCCTGTAGCTTGGTGATGACCCTTTTGGATTCCTCATCAAACAGGACAGCTCCATTATAAGGTACGTCCAGGATGTTCTTCTGGTAAAGCCGGAGACTCTCAGCCAAGAGTGTCTCCAGAGACAAACGCCTGAGGCTGCTACCCTGGCTGCCGAGTCTGCTGAATCATAGGCGGCTCAGAGAACCTGGGTCCCCACGTCTGACCCAGTCTGAAGGAGGTTGAGCAATTTATCCTTCTTATCGCCATCGGGAAATCCTTCATAAGGTCTTGGCCCTGTTCCCAAAGGGCATTCTGAAACTGCACCATGTGTGTGAGGTAGTTCAGAGACCTTATAGAGCATGTAGCAGCCGCATACATGCGTCTTCCCATGAAATCTAATTGCTTAGATTCCTGGTCCGAAGGCTGGGTAATCAGGTGTTGAGGCCGCTGAGAATGATCATGAGATGCTGTAATAACCAGGGAATCGGACAGGGGTTGTTGTGCCAAATACGGATCTTCCAACGGAGCTCTGTAGAGGCAGTCAGCCTTTTTTGGAACAGCTGGAGTCGAATGTGGACGCTTCCAAGCAGCCTTGTTGACATCCGTAAAGGTGTCCACTAAAGGTGGAACCACCGTAGGCTTTGGATCCTTTTGCCTGAGATAACGGGCAAGGCGCTGTCTCTCGGAGTCTAAATCCTCAGTCTTCTACCCCATGTTCTCCTGGATGTGCCTCATGATTTCTGAAAATGAGGAATCATCCGGTGGTGACCTGGGAAAGTCTCATGTGTCTGGTGATGGGGGACTAAAGGGGGATGGATACCTGGAAGTGTCGGATGTATCCGGCCTGGAGTCATCCCCCGGAGAGTGTCGTCTGCCTCTACCTCTTGGTCGTTTAGGGCTAGGAGACCCTGAGGGAGACCGTGATGGGCGTCTCTTTCGCTCTCTGTGGACCTGCCCCTGGGAGGTGGAGTTGGCTCCTTAGGGGTCGGGGGATCTTGAACCTTCAGTGCCTCGAGGAGGAGGAGGTGGAGGTGGAAGAGGCTTGGTGGGAACCACGTCCTTTTAATGGTCTCCCACCAAAAGGTGAACAGGTCTTTTACCTCCTGTATATTCATACCCGAGGACGGATCTGGTGTCGGGTCCTGGGGAACCACCAGATCCGGCGACGGTTCCCTGGACAAGTCAGCGTCCTCCGTGTTGCCCATCTGGTTGTCAAGCGACACAGTGACCTCTTCTCCAGAAGACACCTGACGTCCGGTGTCAACCGGCATCGGTGGAGCGGACATCGGGTCTGTAGTCCATTTTGGCAGGTGCCAGGTCGGACGCTTTCTTCGACTCCGACGTCGGCTTAAGGGATATCAGTTCTGAGGTCTTCCTCTCTGGGGCTTTTGGAGGTTGGGAGACAGACCTGAGGTCGGTGTCCTGGCGTCAGTCTGACGCCCAGCTGGATTTGGAGGAAGACTTAGTCTTATGCCGGTCTGAGGGTTCCGGCCAGGGGGCGAAGTCAGGCGCCTGAGTAGTCTTGAGCGGGTGCAGAGAGGCTGAGGAGCCCCCTGAAGACCTCACCTTAAAGGGGGGTGGTTGGGAGCGAGCCTGGGAGGGCAAGCGATCTGACCGTGTGGAGCTGGAGCTGGCCCTAGACTCTGAGGCCCGGCTCGGGGATCTCTACCTACCTGAGTCCCGATGCTTGTCCTGGTGTTTACCAGATTTATGGGACAGTTCCCCTTTGGAGGAAGGTCTCTTTTCCATTTTCTTAAGTTTCTCCTCAAAGAAGAAACCCCTGAAGGGCCTTTTGGCGGCAGATCTGGGTTCAGCCTTGCTTGCAGATTGAACAGGCCTGGGTATCGTGATCCGGGCCCAGACACCTCACGAAGGCCAAATGATGATCGGCAAAAGGAATCTGCTTGCCGCAGGCACACCTGGAGGGGTGTCCTTAGAGAGTAGGAGTAGGAGA
Source organism: Neoceratodus forsteri (assembly GCA_016271365.2). NCBI lineage: Eukaryota > Metazoa > Chordata > Ceratodontiformes > Ceratodontidae > Neoceratodus > Neoceratodus forsteri. Next base: position 104,307,949 of record CM057453.1, on the reverse strand, counting down.
AGTAGACATGGAGTAACTGTTGAAAAAGTATTTTTAAAGATTTCACACGTGTTTGTCTGGTCAGACGTCCGTGAGGCCGATGCTGGCGAGTCGACAGTGGGAAAAGAACCTTGCATACATTATGGCCCCATCTGCATGTCCAAGTCTGAATATCTCGGAAATGCGCCCAGCCCAACTACAATTGTGCTGGAGCATTCCCAGTCTGACCTGTCTGAGGAATGCTCCGGCGCACTGTATATGCGCCATGCACATTCTGTGCTATATTCAATGGTGATGTGCTATGGTACATCACCTTTGAATATCCCCCTGTCTCGGTTGTGTTGCGCCTCCACTTGTGCCATTGCCTGGCGCAGTCTGAATATCTGGCCCTTAATGTTTCTAATTTGTTTATGTGTGTAAGAAAAGTGTGATGATTAGGGATATAACATTTAACTAATTTGCTATATTTTTTATTTACGGTAGTTTTATTTTTAGGGCCCAGTTAAAGGTTTTTTATAGTATAAAGGTAGCAGCCACGTTTGTGATGGCTCTAGGGGGACTGATGGAAGATAGTTCTGGTTGTAGGAGGACTGACTTGCTCATTGTGTGAAGTGGTTTAGAACCAGGATGACTGTGCAGGAAACATATTTCATGCACGGTCACATGATATATTTTGACCAATAAGACTTCTTTATTTTGGATGCCCATTTTATGACATTTCATATACAATAAATTCTAAACAATAAAAATGGTATACAAAGAAAAAGTAACAATTATCGCTTAAAAATAACAATTTCTGCCTGCTATTTCTGGTCCTGTCATGTAATTCCACATATTCTTACACAAGAAAGAATTTGATCATTTTCATTATAAGTCTAATTAATTATTCATGAGCTAAAGAAGCTCCTTCATTGGCTGCTGTGCTGATCTGAGATCTCTAAGAAATGCCCGGCATGGCAGCCACACAGCTGACTCTATTGTCAAATGAGCCACAGAGAAACAGCACAGTGTCACCGTGCGGTGTGACCAGAGAAACAAAGGGGGGGAAAAAAAAAAAACAACAACAACTGAAACAAAAAAAAAAAAGCTGGCAAAAGTTAGACTTATAATCACAATAATGACCTCAGAGCCATTCATTTCCTGTTGATTAATGACTGGCTGGGTGGGGATGGTCCTCAGCTGCGCCTCGGGCCACCACCCCAGCCAGTCGTTAATGTCCAGGAAATTATGTTTCTTTGGTTATTATTGCTTAATTATAAAATGGGTGAAAGAAAGCAGTGGGCATGTTGACATTTTGAGTAAAAACAACAGATTTAGAACAAACTTTGGTTCTTTTATATAGTGTATTTTATACACAAACTATCTTAAAAACAAATGTTTGAAGAGATGATACCTTTATTGGACTAATGAATAGGTAGATACATAAGTTCTGGAGATCTTAAAGTCTCTTCATGATGCAAAGAACATACTCTGGAAGCTTGTGCAGCAAGACTGTTTATTAGCCTTATAATCTCTGCTAAACCACATTTTATTTTGTTTCTGTGCTTGTTGCCGAATAATACAGCATTGTGCTCTGTGTTAAGATTTTTGCTAGGTGACCACTTTCTTTTCATTTGGTCACTAATCAAGAAGTTTGCTAGCCAATTAGAAATCACAGGTAGAAAAAATGTGTGGTTATGTTTGGTGCAGCAACTGAAGTCCTCTAATTGCATGAACATGTTTCTGTAATGAAGCCGAAGTTCTTGAATTATGGGGAGAAGATCTGTGCCATTTGGGGACTTCAGACTAATTTTCTGAAAATGGAGAACATATTTCACAGCACTCCAAAACAAAGCATTGAGATATATACTGGTTCTGCAGAGACTGTACATCACACAATTTTAGCTATTCCGTGCTCTTCCACATTCCATACACGTCCATAAGAAGCAGACTTCACACTTCGTTCTTTTCTCCACTGTACTTTCTTATGTTCCTCCTGCCTCCGGTCCTGTCCCCTTCAGCCCTAGCTTCCAGCCCTTTACTATCTTCATTTCTGGCACTTACATACAACCTCCTGACAGGTGTCAGCGTGGCTCAGTTGGTAGCACATCCGCCTCTGGACCAGAAGGTCGTGGGTTCTCGTCCCACATCAGGATTGGACTTGCACCTAAAAATCGCTGGCATCTGAGTGCAGTATTGGGGGGTGCTGTACTGCTGGAGTGTGCCGTCCTTCGAATGAGACGTTAAACCGAGGTCCCTTCTGCCCATCCTGGTGGGTGTCCAGGTGGAAGTAAAAGAACCCAGGGCACTCTTCGTAAAGAGTAGGGAACATTCCTGGTGTCCTGGCCAACATTCCCCTTTCCATAAACCAGTTCATGCAATTACCCAGGCTGTGTGTAGGTGATGATGTATGATATGGCCGCCACCACACATTCAGTCACTTCACTACCAGTCTAGCATTGCTTGTAAAGCGCTTTGGGATACACTGTGTATGAAAAGCACTATATAAATGCTGATTCTTCTCCTCCTCCACTGCCACAGTGCAGCTTTTGCCCTATGATAGTTCCGGTGGGGAAGGGGGTCTTTGCTCAGCTGCCCTCCTTGGCCATCTAGTGTAGGAGGTGGAGCAGCCAGTCAGGAGGACAGGAGCTGAAGGGAAAAGGAAAGGGGAAATTGTTTAACCAGGAAAGACACACTAAGCCAGAGCTTGTTTCCAGGTGCGACCCGGGAGCACAAGGAAGTTATGTGACTTGCTCAGGGTCACACACAGTATGCAAGTGGAAGCTGTGGGATTCAAACCCAGGTCTGGTCTGCTGGATGTCACTAGATTTGCAGCTCAGAGCCTTAGACCACTGCACTATACTGCCTCCAACAAGCTGAAGGCACAGGGCATCATCCTGCACACCCTTCTAGGGGGTTTTCTGCACTTCCTTCCATTCCCTCAGGATGCCCGTGGCAAGGGCGCTAAGTGCACATGTGCACAGAACTTCTGCACACTGCCCCAAGTGGCCTACTCCAACATGTGGTCTCCCAGGAGGTCTGTATTGCAGCCAAGCCTAGAGTCTCTCCCCCTGCAGAGGAGGAAAGCATCCTCTGGGACGCTCAGTTCTCCTCCCCCTGCTGGCTAAACCTTTTTTTCACTAACATGGGAAGGTCTTCTAGCACCCAGGTTAGGGCTAGGCCACCTTAACAAAAATGTAATTCTCCTAGTGCTTTTAGAAGTCTGCCATTGCTTAACCATGATACAAAATGGACACCTAGGACAGGAGGGACCTATTAGGATAGCTTATTACAGAACAGCAAAATCTCCTTCACCATCTGGAAGCTGCTTTTCAAACAGAAGTCCAGTCTTTCACTGCACCAGGGAACCAACCAAGGCGCCGCCATTTTAGCTGGCCTGCCTCATTAATGAATCTTATAAAGTGGGGACTGACTGGTTAAAACTGGTCACATAACTGTGCATTAATACCACATTTCAGCATAGTTCAGATTTTGCTTAGTTGCATTTTTACTTTTAAAACCTTTTTATCAGCCGATAATACCCTGTGGTACATCAGCACAATAATGCACTCAGGGGAGTGTGGAGATGCTATAAATAGCTGCATCCTCCCAGGTGGCTGAACTCACTCAGCTCTGCATTGTGCCCCACAACCCACCCAGCGTGCAGGGTAATTCAGGGAAAATGCACAGCCTAATGTGTCTAACTAGAACTGGCATCAGCAGTACAGGCAAGCCATTGTACTGTCGGACACTAGAGTCACACAAAAGCAACAATCTTGAGCCTTGCCGTACTGAAACTGCAAGAACCCCTTTATGGGCTGAACTCAGAGATGGGCTACCTAGAATGGGGACAATGGTTATCTCATCCAGGAAGAGTAGCCATATGGTTCACCTCAACAGCCACAGGTGAGTAAATGGAAGTCAGCACGAAGGGCACTGGAACTGTGAGAGACAGTCCACGCTTAAAACATTTCTGAGGTTTATTATAGGTAGTGGTAAGCACTCGGGGTTGTGGTGCAGCATGGAAGCTTCAGAATATCCAAGTAAAATGAATGGCTGCACTCACACTCCAAAAAAGTAATGAAATTGCTGTTTCTTCAAGGAAAGCTTCCTTTTATTGTAAGCGTATTCACCACACAAACATGAAAACAAAATAAACAAGCCAACTGGTGGCAAACCACCACTCCTTTACATTTCCCCCCACCTGCAGGGTGCTTCAACAGCAATTTCATCTTTTTTTGGCATGTGAGTGCAGCTGTTCATTTTACTTCGATATTTCTGAGGTTTACTTGTTATTGAATATTTCCTCCTTTGTTAGACACCAATGGCAAAAGTCCATAGAAGGGTACAACAGCCAACATGGCAATTTCTGTCTCAATGACCTCTAGTGTACAGTAATTCCCCCATAGCACAGCACATTCATCAGCTGCCCTTTAAAGCAGGCTAAAAAATAACATCATCTCATCTTGAAAATATTACACCACAGGAAGGCCCTTCACATTCACACTGCCATGCTTTACTGGAGTCTCGCCAGCTCCCAAATGGAAGAGTGAAGAACGTGCAAGGAGCAGGGCAAGAGCGGCTCTTCCCAATGTCACGATTCAGAACATAGCCGATAAAGGGGAAGGAGTCGCAGCCTGCAGCTTGTGCAATGAGGAGATAAAAGGTGAATCATTAAAATGGCATATCATTTTCTTATTAGCGATAGTTGATTTGTATTACTGTATAATCTGCTTACTGCAATGCACCCAATTGTCACATTGGCATTGATGCCATAGCCGTAAATTAAGATACTTAATCCTTTCCAGCTGGTTAACAGTATGCTCCAAAGGGGTGCCAACCTATTAATAATACTGAAATATGTAATACAAAGTCAAAGTTTTTTTTTTTTTTTTTTTTGGAGGGGGCGGAGGAGGGTGTGACCAAAATCGTGTTTGGTAGCAGTCCAAGAGCCAAGATTTGGTATTCCTACAGAACCAGAACAGAGTCTCCTCAGATCTTCTTGTTGTCAACAAACTCTGCAGCACCTACTTAAATGCTTATGCAGCCTTGGCCAACCCGGCATTTTTCACAATGCTCTGCTGCCGATGCAGTAGCTAGATCACACAACCAATTGCTTTACTAGTTAAGCAAATACTAGGCTGCGTTACAGTTACTCTACTGATATATGCAACTATTTTACTGTATCTTCAAACACATTTTTTCATCTCTCTGCCAACAGAACCTCTTATAACTAATTAATCAGTTAGACCACTGAAAATCTGTTGCGATACAACACCAGAGACCTGTGTACAGAACTGATCTGGGGGCTCTCACTCTTTGGTAGAGCACAATGACATCTCAGTGGTAATGCACTCACTTTCTATGGCAGAGGGTCTGGTGCACAAAACCAACCAGCACCCGCTGCATGAGGGGTCAAGGTAAGGTGGTTGCAGTGCAGTTCAGACACAGGATGGAGCAGCTAGGATTAGAGAACCCAGTGCAAATATTTGGGAAAAATAAAGAGTTGACTGGCACCACTAATAGTTGGTCCAGTGCTACAAATGTTATAATGAACTGAGCCAGCCCTGTGCGTGGAAGGCTGAGGTGCTGCATGCCTTGCCTCCGATCATGACAGCAACCCATGTCCAGGAACAAGCATGGGCTGCCAGGGATCAGTGTGATGGGAAAGGCTCGAGCATCCCAGGGACAGCCCACCTCTCCCAAGGAGGGTGACTAATCTGTCTTGTCCTATGACTGCCACCAGGTAGAGACCTGGTGGTAGTGCAGGCATTAGCGACTCAAGGGGAGGGGGGTTGCAGTGACGCAGGATGTTTGAGCCTCCATATGCACATACTGGCACCACAGCACAAGAAAGGAGGGACAATAAAAGTGGAAAAACATGAGGCCCCGGGCTTCATGAAGCCCTGCCCGTGTCCCGGTGGTCCACCCTGTCACTTTGGTCTGAAGGCCAAACTGGATATGTCTGCTGTGAGTGAGGAATCTGCAGGGGTTCAAGATTCTAAACCAGAAGAGAGGCAAGGATGACAGGCACAGGGATAGGGCCAATAAACACCCAGGTCTGCAAAGGAGGATAAAAACCTTGTTTTTTTTGGGGGTTATAATGAATTGGATATCTGATGCAAAGAGGGACACTGACACACAGATACAGCATCTCTCTCTCTCACACACACACACACACACACACACACACACACACCCTTATACAGAAACACAGAGACAGACCCCTGTACACAAACACACAGACAAAATAATAAAAAATACTTGCTCCACCTACACAAAACAGTTTCCTCCCTAGGTATGTAACTGACGTAATGGTACATCAAATCCCACTTTGGGTGACTGTCAGTGGCCTCTGGGAGGAACAGTGACTAAAACTAGCTCTGTTTCTCAAGCTCCTAAATAAATAAAAAGCAAACAAAAAAACAAAACTGTAAGAGCAATAACTACACACGTCATAGTTTTACTATATTTATTTCAAACGTTTTACCAGGAAAGACATACTGAGCTGGTAACAGCTCATTTCGAGATGTGTCCTACTAATATCCAAACACACCCGATCTCAAAGCACTCAGTCCCACATTAGCTGAATGAATAAAAACCCACAAAAAGCAACAATAAACCCTTTTGTAGATTTCTTTCCTCGTTTCCATGAACATCTGCCACCATGGCTCAGACTCCTCTTCCTACTACACAGCTGGTTACACAGTAACACACACACGTGGATGTGCATTACACTACATCGCTGTGCACCCAGTGTGTACTGAGACACAAAGGCACCGATTATAGCTCAATGCAAACCCAGTCATGTGTTACTGCACCTATTAAATGGATTTTTTAAATAACTAAAACATGTAAAAATAAAGCAAAACCTATAACTGTGCATTCAACAATGTTGCTGTATGCTCATGTGACGGGCCACGGCCATAGCTCTTATTTTAGCTATCCGTTTTAAAAATAAATTTAAAGAGCAGCTGAAGCCTTCTATAGCACTTTTAACAAAACATACTATTTAGATAAAGTTCAGCTTCTATTTCACAGTAGTTCTGTATTTTTCCTCCCTATAATTTATTATTGAGGTAATTTGAATGAAAACAGGATGTTTGCTCCAGAAGAGTTTCATCTATTCCTGTTGCTTCCTCCCTGCATAATGTCGTAATGCAATGCTTGCAACATCACAGCTGCTCCTATGGCAACACATTGTGATGTCACAACAGAGGATTATGACGAAGGAGAGAGAAAATTATAGAGGCTGATGAACTCCCTAAAGGAAAAAGATCATGTATTCATGCACATTTACTCAATAATAAACAATGGGGTGGAGACATCTATAGAATATATATGGAATGCAAGCTGAATTGTACCTAACTGTTACATTTATCAAAGATTTCTCTGAGGTGTGAGCAGCTAAAAGCATAATAGACTGCCAGCCCAGTGGCATGGAGGGTTGAGGTGCTGGACGCAACACCTCACGCCACGCCGGGGACCCAGGCTCGGGGATGACCTCGGGTCATCAGGGTGCCGGCAAGGGGGGGGGGGAGGAGGAACGCAGCATGATCCAGCAGCCTAACGGCAGCTGTCCTCTTCTGGAGTGGTTGTCCCCAACCCCGTAGTTCTGCTGCCACTGGGTGGAGGTTCGGTGGCAGCGCAAGACAGCAGGGGGAAGCAAGTCAGGAGGGCATCATGGAACGTGGCGCATGCGTCCCTGGGGAAGGATACGGACAAAAAGTGGGGAAAAAACACTGGCTAAAAAAACATAATAGGAAAAAAAAAAGTATAACAGACTAGTCAGTCTCAATGGTCTATAACAAAAAATATCCTGTATCCATAACAGAATTTTCCTATCTTGGTAGCAATGGAATGTCACCCTTTATTACCTATCCAAAATTTCTACGAGAGGAACAACTTGCCATTGCTGATCAGGCTTACAGTATTCACAACTCAGCTGATTTATAAAACCAAAAACCCATTCTGAAACAATGGAATGATGAAAAATGAGAGTACGAAAGCAGGAAAATCTTAAAAGTGATTTTCTGATTTCCAGCAACAGATTCAGTTTACATCAGAACTCAGTTACTCAAAAATTCCCCAATTTGAACTTCTGGACATTCCATTAGTTACTGAAGACATTTTGCATGAAAACAGGCCCTTAACCCATTACACTGTATCTGATCCTGCAGCTTTTCCTGTCTTGATTTCATACTCCTGAGCATGTGACATCAGAATATTTATTTATTGAAAAGTTTCACCAGGAAAGGCACGCTGAACAACAAGTTGCTCGTCTCAGGGTGCGTCCTGGGGGGAAGGGGGTACAGGGACAGCATAACATAAGTTACAACTTGAATATAATCAAATAGCAAAAGATCATAGTATACAGACAAATGGCAAATGGTCAATGTTATGAGGCATTCGGTAGCAGAACATAAAGGTACAAGGTTACAGTATACTGTAAGTAAGCATCGGAAAGTACAGTTACCCAAGAACTTACAGTAATAGCAGATCTTCGAGAGAGGTTCCTGCAGTAGGTCATTACATATAGGACTGTGCCCTCTGGCATCAGGACCACACGGCAAACCTTTCCAGCAGTGTCTGGCGTGAGACCGCCCAAGCAACGTCATGTGACGGACGTCAGCGTGACCCTATACAGTGAGCGGTCCCCACATCCGCCTTCCAGTTCTCCTGTGGGAGATCCAAAGAGGATGAGACAAGAGAAAGGATGAAATACTGGAGCCCAGTTCAGAATGGCTGAAAGAAATGCAGAAAACTGGGGGAAGGAGGGAGGGAAAAGGTGACCTACTGCAGGAACCTCTCTCGAAGATCTATGGTTACGGTAAGTTCTTATGTAACTACTATCTTACTTCGAGCGGGTTCCTTCAGTAGGTCATTACATACAGGACTGAATCCCAAGCTGCCACTCATAAAGAGACCAACAGAGTCACAGGAGGAGGAGCAAAAAAAGACAGCACAGGACCAGCCTAAGACAGTAGGCCCTGCAAAGACGGCAAAACCGAACTCGGCCCTACGCCTAGAGGCAATGACCAGACTGTAATGCTTTGTGAAGGTATGGACAGAACCCCAGTTTGCTGCTGCACAAATCTCTGCTGCAGAAACATTTCGCAGGAATACCATAGAGGTAGCCATGCCTGTAGTAGAGTGACCTCTAACCTCCCCCGGAAGAGGTTTGTTGTACTTCTGGTAACAGAAGCGAATACAGTTACCTAGTCATTTAGAAAGGCACTGTTTAGAAACTGCTGATCCCAAGGATTTTGGAGCAAAGGAGACAAAAAGCTGATCAGACTTTCTGGACTCCTTGGCTCTTCGAACGTAGTATCTGAGGATTCTATGGACATCGAAGGGGTGTAGAAGATCCTCTCCCCTGTTCAAATGAGCAGGGTAATAAACCGGGCGTTCAACTGTCTGGTTTAAAGTGAACCCAGGAACCACCTTAGGAAGAAACTTAGGATGAGTACGTAGGACCACCCAGTCCTTGTGGAAAATCAAATAAGGCTCTTTGTGCATCAGGGCCTGAAGCTCGGAAAGCCTACGAGCAGAAGTAATGGCATCTCAAAATAGCGCCTTCCAAGAAAGGTAGCGCATGTCACAGCTCATCGCTGGTTCAAAAGGAGGAAACATAAGCTTCTCTAACACAAAATTCAAATTCCAAGGTGGGGTGGGGTTACAAATGGGAGATTTGAGGTGGGAGATCCCCTTCAAAAAGGTCTTAGAGACCTCCAACTGAGCCACGGTTTTTCCTTCCACCGGCAAGTGGTAGGCAGAGATGGCAGACAAATGAACCAAGGGACGAATACAACAGACCTGACTCAGACAGGTGTAGGAGGTACTCCATGACCTGAGGAGCAGAGTAGGTAAAGGGATCCCAGCCTTTGGAAGCTGCCCAAATGGAAAAAACACTTCCATTTCATGGTTTAGGTGGATCTGGTGGAGGGTTTTCTGGCTTCCACCAGGACCTGAGAGACATTTTGGGAGACCCCAAAGCAAGCTCTGATTATGTCTGAATGAGCCACGCATGAAGATGCAATGTCCTGAGTCCTGAATATACAAGCCTGCCTCAATCCTGAGTCAACAGATCATGCCTAAGAGCTAAAGGAATTGGGGGTTCCACTGAGAGCTGCTGCATTAGCAGAAACCAAATTTGTCTCAGCCAGAGAGGAGCAACCAGGATAATTCGAGCTCTCTCTGCCTTGAGTTTGAAAAGTACCCTCTGAAGAATAGGAAAGGGAGGGAAGGCGTATAAGAACTTCCCTGTCCAACACAGTGACAACACATCTTGCCAGAAAGAGCCAGGCTCTGAAACGAACAAGTAAAAGCTGAGAAGTTTTTCGTTGGATGGGGAGGCAAACAGATCGATGTTTGGGCAACCTCACCTCTGGAAGAGAGTGTCTGCTACCTCCTGACTTAATTCCCATTCATAAGCGAGGGAAGACGTTCAACTGAGGCTGTCCGCCAGGACATTGTGAATGCCTGGAACATGCATGGCTGTAAGAAACAGGTCGTGCTGGACCGCCCAATTCCACACCCTTATTGCGTCCCTGCACAGTGGGTACAATCGGGTGCCTCTCTGTTTATTGATGTACCAGACTACCGACATATTATCTGTCTGGAGTAGCAGTGTCCCTCTTGAGAGAATGGATTGAAAAGCCTGAAGGGTGCAAAGGACTGCCCTCTTCTCCATACTGTTGATGTGCAAGGACATCTCCATCTGGGACCAGGAACCCTGGGTTCAGTGGTCCCCCAGGTGCGCTCCCCAACCCAGTCACCAAGCGTCTGTAGTGAGGGTCCATGGGGGGGAGACTTCAAAAGGGAAGTCCCTCGGATAGATTCAGGGGATCTAACCACTATTGTAGGTCCCTCTTGACTACTCTGGAGACCAAAATCGGATGGTCCGGATTGTCCAAGTACTGATCCCATTGGACACAAAGAGTCCACTGGGAAATCCACAGTTGCAATCCGGCTAAAGGAACTGTGGAGATAGAGGCTGCCATCAGGCTCACCAAGCGAAGCAATGCTCTGGCTGGGAGAGATCTGGACAAGTTCACCAGAATGACCTGCCCTCGAAGAGTCTCCGCTCTGTCTGAGGGGGAAAAAAGCTATGCACTGGACTGTGTCCAAAACCACGCCTATGAACTGAAGGTTCTGAGAGGGTGGTTAAAGATAATTTGGGGAGAGTGACTGTGATCACCAGTCGGGGGGAAAAAAGGGCCAGGGTAACAGAGAGGGAGTCGAGAAGGCTGTTCCTGGATGGAGCTGAAATTAGTCAATCATCCAGGTAGGGGAAAACTGCTATATCCTGGTGGCTTAAGGCCACTGCTGACACCGCTAGGCACTTGGTAAAAACCCTGGATGCTGAGAACAGGCCAAAGGGGAGGGTTGTACACTGGAAGTGCTCCCCCTGGAAACAAAACCTGAGGAAATGGCGGTGGCCAGGGAAGAACGATATATGCAGTTAAGTGTCCTGCATGTCCAAAGCCAGTGATTCTGCTGAAGAAGGGGCAGGAGGCTCTGAACAGTTAGCATGCAGAACCTCCTGTACTTGATGAAGAGGTTCAGACTGCTGAGGTCCAGGACAGGTCTGAGGTCGCCAGTCTTCTTTGGGACCAGAAAGAAGTGGGAGTAAAATCCCTTTCATCTCTGGTCGACTGGCACTGGTTTGATTGCTGCCTTTCGTTCCAGAGTCCTGATCTCCTCCTCGATCAGCAGGACTTGGTGCAGGGAGTAAACGAGTGACTGGGGGTGGGGGAGAGAGTCTGGCGGTAGCTCCAGGAACTCTAGTGTGTGCCCTTGAGAAATGAGCTGTAGGACCCACACATCTCAGGTGATGCCCTCCCACTCCTGGACGTGAAGGGCGAATCTTCCCCCCACTGGCTCCATGCCTTGAAGTGTAGGGTAGGGAAGACTGGGTGATTCAGGAGGCAGAGTGGCAAAGACCCTTCTGATAGTCTCTGGGTATTGATGGCCAGTGGAGAGGAAAAGGAGGAGCCAGTGGCTTGCCTTTTGGTCTGTTTCTTTGGCACTGTTTGCTTCCCTTGACGCTTGAACTGGCGCCGAAAAGGCTGCTTCTTGGGAATACTGGTCCTACACATAGAGCGGATAGATCTGAGGGCCTGACCACTATCTTGGAGGCCTGTAATCAAATCCTTTGTGTCCCCTCCGAAGAGAACCGATCCACTAAAAGCAGCATCCTGGATGGCTGCTTGCATGTCTGTCAAAAGACCGGAAATACACAACCAAGCGTGCCTCCTGACACTAACTGCTGTAGCCGAGGAGTGGGCCACTGCCTCCACAGAATCGTAGGTTGCCCCTGAGACCATGTCTGCAAGAGATTTTAGAGAGATGAAGCTCCTTAGCAATTTCCGCTTTGAGGTTGGAATCCTCTAGGGAGGAGATCTTGCCTTCCAATTTACCTAAGGTGGTCTTTTGAAAAGACACCATATGTACTACATAATTCAAAGAGCGCAAAGCATACGTAGCAGAAGAGTAGACCTTCTTACCAAACTGCTCCAACTGTCTGGACTCCTTGTCCATGGGGGACGTGCTCATGTGCTAGGGGTTAGCCAAACGGTCATAAGCGGCAATAATGACAACTGAATCTGTCATGGGGTGAGAGTCCAAGAAGGGGATGCCTTCTGGAGAACAATATATCCTGTCAGCCTTTTTAGGGACAGCAGGAATGGAGTGTTGCAATTTCCAAATGGTAGCTGTAAGGTCCTCATGTGGTGCTATCCAAGGAGGAACTAGAATGGGGGAGGTAACTCCTAAATCTAGATGCTTGGCTAAGCGCTTCTTCATAGGATCCAGATCCTCAGCACTTCATCCGCTTGCCTGTTGGATAATACGGAGGAGCTCCGTGAAAGATGGGTCCTCCGGAGGAGACTTAGGAGACTCTTTGCCCCTGGGGGAAGAGGATAGCTCATCTGAGGAAGACTTGGACATGTCAGAGTCAGGGGGCTCCTCACCCTCTGGACATTCAAAGTCTGGAAGAGGGATATCTTGAGGGGTAGTACCCAAGAAATGCACCGTATGCTGAGGGGCAGGGGATGGAGGAGTCGGGGGCACTATCACCAGACTAGAAAGCCTACTTTCCAAGTCGGATAAAAGCTGGGACCTTGCGTCCTTCTGCCTGGACTGAATAAGGGACTGTAAGTCTAGTTGTGGAGGAGGAGGAGGCAGGTTAGCTGGGGGTGAGCAAAAATGAGCTCCTGAACCCACATATTGAGGGGGGGGTACCCATGATAATATGGGTATCCCTGTTGACAGTCACGGAAATAGCCATGGGAATGAGGCATCAACGGGCCCAACAGCAGAGGAAGGAACACCTGTTATCTGGAGAAAATAGGAGGTCCAGATAGTAGGTCTTGACCAAGAGGCCTGGACGGACCAGGATAAATGGCCGACAACACAATAGTTGACGTTGGGATAGCCGACAAAAAGGGAATAAACGTCGGGGTCCCTGATGTGGCATTAGCCAACGTTAGACCCAAAGAGGTCAGACCCTCTGTGAGAGGCCTATCGTTGAGCCCTGACGGAGGGAGCCGACGTATGGTATCTGACGGTGCTGCTGATGTTAAAGGAGGAGCAGCTGGTGGAAGGTGATCCAATGTCAGAATAGCTGGCGAAGGATAAGTATCCTGCGGGAGAATCTGAGGAACCGCCGTAGGAGTGGGTGAAGAGAGAACCACTTCCAGGCATCCTTCTTCCTCCTCTGTCCCAGACATAGGCTGCGAGGCAGAGGAAACCGTCAGGGGAGGTGGAGAAGTAGTCTCCCGGCTGGGCAGGGCTGATTGGGAGATGCCAGCACGCTCTGCCAGATGTTGGGTGAGATGACGTGAGCCCCTGACAGGAGTGCAATGCCCGAGCGGTTGACAGAGGCAACTGACTGACCGGGCGAAACAGAGACTGGGTGGTGGAGGGTGGAAACCTCGACTGGCTCATCGGTCGGAGCAGAGAGGACCACTGGCTGTTTTTGGGTAGAGTCCGACTTAACGGCTGCCAGGTGGGCCCCGGAGGAACCAGGGTCCAACTTACCGGCAAGGACCGTGTGTTTGCTGGAGGAGCCAGTGGATGACTTACCAGTCAAGACTGGTTGAAAGACGGCGGCACTGGAGGTTATCCTGGAAGCTGCCTGGGTCACCAGAAGGGTGGGTGGCGGGGAAAGGGCCTTGCTAATCAAAGGCTTGCTAGCTGAGAACCAGTCCCAGTCCTCATGGTGCTCCTTTTCTCTGTGCCTCTCCTTGTCCTTTTTCTTCTTCTGTTTGTCTGATGAAGGGGAAAAAGCTGAGTCCCACATTTTTTGCATCTCCTTCTCAGGTGAAGCCACTCTGGACTTAAGGAGATGGGCCTCCAGAGCATGCTGTCGTCATTTGCAGGTGGCCTGGTTAAAAGGCTGGCAGTCAGGACAGGCCGCGGTGTCGTGGTTCGGGTCTAAAAAGAAAAGGCAGAGATGATGGCCATCTTTGTGGGGAATTTGCGACCCACACTTGGTGCACTTCTTCTTTGCCTTTGAAGGCGGCGATGGAGAAGACAAAGTGCCGAATTCGGACTGAAATACGTGGAAAACAAGAAAAAATGGCAATTGACAAAGCTGGATGATACCGTGAGATACTAGTGCTGGTCATCGGAGGGAAAGAACTGGAAGGTGGGCATGGGGACTTCCCACAATACAGGGTCACGCTGACGTCTGTCACGTGACATCTGGTGGGCGGTCCCCCGCCAGACACTACTGGAAAAGTTTGCCGTACGGTCCTAATGCCAGAGGACGCAGTCCTATATGTAATGACCTACTGCAGGAACCCTCTCGAAATAAGATCAATAACTACAAGTACATACAATCCAATTAAACATTAATACAGTATATGCGAAGAATCAGGACAGAACGTACAATCCAATTAAACATTTTATGCAAGTACCAGGACATGGTAACATGATAACAGGATAAGCATAAGTACTGTACATAGCAGTGATCAAGATAAGTGCAGTGTAAGTACATACGTTGGCATCTAAGGGAGCAGCTTTGAGCTAACCTTATGAGTGACTGTTAAAAAAAGCTAAGGAAGTTGAGAGGGGAATAGGAGAGGGCGGTGAGAACTGAGCAGAGAACGAGAGTGGCAGTATAAAGCACCAAGCTTGGGGTGCAGTTTTTTCAGGATAGCATCCACATGTCCAGAACAGTCGAGATGTCAGTCAAGCCAGACCCCCAAGTACCTAACAGATGAAGTATCCTTGATAACTGTTCCGTCAAGGGTATGGAAAAAGGGTAGTGAGGGGAGCCTAGAGAGTCTCTGCCTGGTGCCAAAGATCATGAAGACAGTCTTCATGGCATTGAAGGAGAGTTGATGGGAGCTGAACCAGCACTGAACATTACTGAAGTCGAGCTGTAATCTGGATTCAACATTCACAGGGGACTGGCCTGATGTGAAGATGACTGTGTCCTCTGCGTACATATGGATAGATGAGATGGTAGGTCATTTAGGAATATGGAAAATAAGACAGGACCTAGTACAGACCCCTGGGATACGCCAGTGCTGATGGGAAGTTGGGGGGAAGTGGAGTCTGCACTTCTGACCGACTGGGTCCGGCCTACTAGGTAAGCTTTGAACCAGTTTACAGCAGATACAGTTAGACCAGCCAAGGAGAGGGCATCAAGGAGTAGGGGGTGGGAACTGTGTTCAAGGCCTTTGCAAGGTCAACAAAGATGGCTGAGGTGATTTGGCCACTGTCCATCCCTGAGAAGATGGAGTTGGCGAGTCTAATCAGGGAAGTAGTGGTGGAATGGTTCTTCTGGAAGCCAGACTGGAAAAGTATGAAACAACTGGAGTTGTAGAGGTGAGAGAATCAGATGCTCCTGAAGCTTAGCAAGTGCTGACAGGAGGGAGATTGGGTGATGGGTAGCAGGAATAGTGGAGTTACCACCCTTGAGTATCATGGCATGTTTCCATACTGAAGGAATCACAGCACTAATAAAAGAAAGGCTGAGGAGGAGAGTTAGTGGAGTTGCGCTAGCTTGGGTTAATAGGTACAGTAACCTGGGATCCAGACCATCAGGTGAGCTGCCTTTAGAGGGGTTGAGAGCAAGAAGTGCTTGCAAGGTTGCAGAGAGTGAGATATTAGTTAAGGAGAAGGAGGGCGGCGATGCAGGATGGCTCGATAGGTGGGGGGGGGGGTTGACTGGGGAGGCGGTAGGAAGGAAAGGAAAGGAGGGCTGAGGCACAAGAGGTAAAGTATGTGTTAAATTCGCTGACAACATTTTTGATGACTGGCAATCAGGGAATTGTTTATCTTGGGGGGTAGTGGATCACTTTCCAGAACTTGGAAGGACAATTAATATTGGTCTGGAAGGTTGAGCAGAAGTACTGTGATTTTGCAAGGCGGGTGGCTTTGGTACATTTATTTCGCAGCACACGGTAGATGTCAGTCACATGGGAGCTTAGTGGCTTTGTGCGTTCCCCAGGCATGATCTCGGACCCTATAGCACGCTAGGAGTTCAGGGATGATGGCAGAGAAGGTGGCTGCCTATGACCCTGGAGCGCCACAGTGGGGCATGTTTGTTCCAGCATTCCAAGCATTTAGCCTGGAAATAGCTGTAGGCGTCATCAGTTGTATCTGCTGAGACAATGCGATCCCAGTTAATGTGGGTCAGTTCCTCCATTAGGGGACCGAGGTTTAGCGATTTGTAAGAGTGGAACTGGACAAAATTTGGGGTAGCTTTAGCTCGGTGAACTCTACGAACCAAATAGGTCATTCAGTGATCACTCAGGGCATCAGGTAAAATTCCAGATTTGATAACTCTGTGCGGGTGGGAGGTGAGGGCCCAATCAATTAAGAGTGTGATTTCCTGTTTTCAGATTTATTCGGGTTGGCTCAAGGGTAAGCTGAGATAAGTTCTGGGTGTTGATGTCATTTTGTGGTTTATTTAGGGAGGAAGAAAGCCAATGTTGGTTGAAATCACCCATTATATATAATTCACCAAAGGGGGAGTGAGAGACTATACAGCGAATTAGCTCGGTCACCGAGGTGAGAAGGAGGCCAGGGCGGCAGTAGGCACCAGCAATATAGACATAGAATAATTTCATTGTGACAAGTTAAGATGTCACAGCAGAGGAGTAGGACTTCGAGGCAGCAAAATCAGCAGGAACAAAGTCTAAGTGGCAGAGAGACAGATTTTCCTACAAACGTGTTTTGTAACAAAGAATGGAATGCACTGCAATTAAACAATTTTTTGTGGGCTGGTCCGTCAGCACAGTGCAAGCGCTACTGCTTGTGATGCTGGTGACTCAGATTCGGGAATGAGCCCAGGTTATTGGGGCCAGGTGGGGGAGGGAAGGATCGAGCATCCCAAAGGATGCTCTCCTTCCCTGAGGAGGGACGGTCCCATCTGCCGCTACCACACCACCCATGGATGCAGGCTACAGTAGGGAGTGGTAAGATTAGAGTTGGGAGGAGCTATGCTGACTGCAGATGACGTCACACTTGTGTGTGTGCATGTATCTTTGCAGCCCTTGCACACACAGCTCCTGTGGTAGAGGAAGAGAAACGAGGAAAATGTCTGAGCCCTGTGCCCAACGAAGGGCTCCTGGAATTGCCACATCCCCCTTGCCTTGCCAGAGGGTGCCTCCTGACAAAATATGATGTTTGGGGCTATATGCCCTCAACCGTCCCTGCCTGAGAGGCAAGCAGCAGCTCTGTGGAAGATGGCACCATAGGATCAGGATTGGCAGTTGGCCTTAGGGGTCAGAAAGGAGCTGGCAGTGCGAGAAGGGACATAAGTAGAAAATGTAAAATAAATGAATAAAAATAATGTTATGAAATTTGAGTCCTGCTGATGCCAACTGTCAGTGTTCTGCAGAGAACTGGAAAATAACTTAGAATGATTTGCCAGCTCTGCTGGGCAGTGTGTGTATATGTGGGTGCGCACTGGATTCTGTTTTTAATGGAATTTGGTACAGCCCCTATAATTACGAAATGAAGAAGAATGTGCACAAGAAAGTAGAAAAACCTTAAATGATTTTTGTTGTTGGGTGGGTGGGGTGGTGAGTGGTTTGTTTTTGTATTTGGTCTAGCTATAGTAACAAAAAATAAAAAAAAACCTCCTGTAGCGTCCTTATTGATTCCTGCTGCAACAGTTTTCCCAAGCAAATTGTTTCCAGGACACAGTCATCACAGAGGCAGGAGAAAATATGTCCAGGTTTCCAGAGTGGCGTGAATGTTGCATTCATCACCTATGGACATTTTCCAGCATTTTGCTGGCATAATTTCATTATAATTACTGGTGACCCCCTTTAATACACGGACTAGAGCAGGGTTTCAAACTACGTAATAACCAGTAGAACGGGTTATTATGGCGTCTTGTGTCATTTATTAGTAGAGCGCCACCTGATAGGCTCTTATTCTACGTGTGGGCGGGCCAAACACAGTAGCAAACATGGGGGAGGTTTCTCAGTTACCAAGGAATTGGACAACATTCCTTGTCTGGTGCTCACGTTTGTGAAGGTATTACTTTAACAGGATTTAGCTGGTTAATCTTGCCTTTCTAGTTTTTTTTTTATTTATCTGGTTGATCCTGGTGTACTTTTGTTTTGGGTGGTGCATCGCGAGGCAGCCACCATAGTTTGGAATGGCTGGTGTCTGACTAACCGTGTTATTCCGTGTTCTTGTCTCCGACTCTAATTTAATAAGCATAAACTCCCTGCACCAGTAATTATAAAAAATACTGTCTGTGCAAATTGTGTGTTATGTATTTTTTTTACTCACCCAAGGTCGCAGGGAATCAGTACCCCTCGGTGGCACAACACGCTATATATAGGTATAAAAAAAGGAAAATTCGAGACAGGGCTGTCACAAAAACTTAGACACTCATACTTCTGACTGTTTAATAGCAACAGTTATTTTAAATTACTGCATCTATGTCTATCATAGGTCTGTAGGTACAAACATAGTAAATTAAAAAGGCATAAGAAAAATGCACTAATAATAATAAAATCAGTTTAAAGCAGCAGTATTTGTTGGTGAAAAAATTCATTATACAGTTTTTTGAGTAAAAATGCATTTCTGACAACCTAAGATTCATGCTTAGTATATATCTGTTTCCTCTGCTGTTAAGACTTTTGTATAGCTGATTTTTGTAATTAATGACTCATGTCATTAAATATGGCCACCATTCGCCATTTTTAAAAATCTCTTCCCCTGGTGTTACTTGTTGAATGTACATGTTAGATTTGTGCTGTAGTTGTATTAGGGTGGTTCTTCTGCATGTTTCTGATAGTTAACAGCACCAAATATCTAATGTTTTCATGGTGGGCGTGGGAACTTTCAAAAACTTCAAGATCCCAGATCTTGGTTCTGGAATGAAAAAAAAAATGAAAAGATAAATGGGTATCTTGATATTTTTGCCAGACGAACCTTATTACTGAACAATGTGTATGGTTACTAACAAATACTGCTGCTTTAAATTTAGTTACTTACACCCAAGAAAAAAAGTTCAGCAAGTCTCATTTTCAGTTGCAACCTGGAGGAGGAGAGGTAGCGTACTGGGGAAACAATCCATGTCAGTTACTAGAGAGCATTAGGAAAGAGGTACTGGAAATCCTACACTGTAATTGGTCAAAACATGAAATGTACACAATCAGATTATCAGAGCACAAAGTTAGAGACTTTATTGGCACCTGAGGAACGTTTTCCTTCTACTAACTTTTTTAATATTTAAAACATGACAAAGTATAGACATATACTTTTAATATGCACACTAACAAACCAAATCAAGGGTGGTTGAAATGACTCAGTTTCACCTCGTGGTTCTCACGAACCCATTTCAAGGATTTATTAGAGCACAACTTCACCCTCTCGTATTGTTATTGTTTGGATGGAAGTTACACATTCAGTGTATGCTATCCAACAAATGAAGTTGAGCTAAGGTTCCGACAGGCCCCGTACAGTACAGTACAAATCAAACATTCAATGTACAATATAAAATGAATAAATATGACTGCAACACATTCTTGGTGGTTAAAAAACTCAGGGTGGTTTTGGACACTAAGGCTAGATTCCAAGGAAATCTTGGCAAGACTGTAAGATGTTCGACTGAAAAAGTGCACTGCAGCTTCAGAAGCTGTATGTACTTCTTCGCAGAATTGAGCCTTTCCCTGGTTACTTTTTTAAAATAGTTTGTCTATTTTTGTAGTGAATTACTGTGCTCATATGTGACTGAAGTTCATGGTTCACCCACACAGAATGTACAGAAAGGGTAGTCAGAAACCATGTTCCCCACACTTTATTCCATGCTACAACACTCTTAACGGACAGTCTAATTCTAGTGAAAGAGAGGGCATCTCAAACTGTATGCCTCAGTTGCTGGCCCCTGGAATAGAACTGCCAAAAAGAGGCCAATTAATACCAGTTGTGGTGTGTATGTGTGTGTGAGTGATGTCGAGAGACATCACGACAGCCCATTTCACAAAGGCTACTGCAATACCATGAAGTTATAATGGCTTTGGTTTCTAATAACTGTGCATGAATTTGAACCACCAGTGTTGAAGATAACAGGCTCCATAACTCACTGCCAACTGACGGCTCCAACCAACCCCCAACACACACCAACTCCAGCTTCTGCCAATAAGGGTAGGTTACTGAACTACAGTAACACCTTTCAGTCAGAGTCCATGTCAAAGTCTGACCAATAATGATGGCTTCTTAGTAGATCTGTCTAAAATATCCCCACCCATGTAATCCCTCCTCTCTGCCAAAGCATGGGCTCACAACCCTAATAAAAGCACTTTTCACTCCATCCTGCAGAAAACCTGTTTGGGTGGCTTTGATGAACAAGTTATTCAAATGTAGTTTACTAAACTGGGGCGTGAGTAGAACTGCAGTGTGTCAAACAGTGACCCACTAGATTGACAGGACACTTTCAGATAGATGACACTGCGAGAAGCTGAGCTCACGGAGTCTCTTGAAAAGCTGCCACATCCTTTAATTTCTCTTGTGACAAACTACATTTGGCATCCACTTCAGAGTACAAGGAATGTGAAAGCCTAGTAAAATAGTGCTGACAAAACAGTGAAGTATTCTCTTTGACACAAGAGTAGTTGATATTTATTTTTAAATTAGTGGTGGCCTTCAAATGCCCTCTCATCTTTCACTTTTACCCAAGTCTGACATCCCACCAGTAGACCATATCAGCAGGGGTAGTTTAAGGGTGTGCTCTGAGCCATGATCAGTAATTACAGGAGCACAATTTCTTTGTAGAAAATTCAGTTATCAGTGCTCCTCATATTTTTCAGGAGCACAGTTACAGGCAGGCGTTTGAGGCAGTGGGAGGGTGGTGCGGGAATCCAGAAAGGATATTGGGATGCAGATCAGGCTTTTGTTATTAATTAGAAGCAGTACAGGGAAAGCGGGCTTTCCAAAAACCTGCTGCACACTGCTATAAGTAAAATGCCAAAATAGCCTACCTTTGCTGAAACTGGTTTATTCAGAAAATGTGCAAAACAAGTGCTCACAACAACGAAGCTAAAGTGCAGAGTACAAATCAAAAACTTACTCACCTTAGTAATGATGTTTCTTCTAAAGGAGTCTTGCTGTATTCCGACTATTGCAGTTAGCCCCAGCACTCAAACTGCCCCAGAGAGCAGATGGTTAATTGTCTATGCAGAGCACAGAATGTTGAGCTCGAGCTCGGTTCAAACCTCTGTCTGCTGCACTTTGAAGTGCAACTGTCAGATTTTTACGAGCTAATACTAACTACTATGTGGAAATTGTAACATTTTTACTAGCCAAATGGCAACCAAATATTTTGGATCCCCAAAAGACTCAAGTCAAGAAATCCATAATCCAAAACCAGGTAGTGAACAACTTAAGACTGTTTAATAATATAACCCAATCCCCCTCTCTAAAAGGAGGGAGTACCCAAATGCACCCCTGGGGTGCAACACTGCATCTGCCAGCCCACTTCCCAGAAACAGGTTCTGAAAGAGGAGGTAGGTCAGAATACAGCAAGACTCCATTAGAAGAAACATAATTACTAAGGTGAGTAATTTTTTCTTCAAACAACATGAAGTCTTGCTGTATTCTGACTACTGCAGACTACCAAGCAGTACCTCCATGGAGGAGGGAATCGAACCTACCTTGGGAATAGGCTCTGCAGTACTGCTGTACCAAACCTAGCATCACTCCTAGTCTGGATACCCAGAGAGTAATGCTTGGTGAATGTATGGACTGTTTTCCAGGTGGCTGCTTTGCATATCTCTAGCAAGGGTATATCTCTGGCAGCAGCCAGGGAAGCAGCTGTACCTCTAGTCAAGTGAGCCCTCAATCCTGAGGGGGGGTACTTGCCTCGCTTTTCATAGCAGAATTGTATACAAGAGACAATCCACCTGTCAATAGTTCTCTTAGTGGCAGGTTTACCCTTACCCACTTCCCCATAAGTGAGAAACAACTGAAGGGAGTCAAACCTGTGAGCCTTAGTACGCTCAATGTAGTAACTAAGGGCTCTTTTAACATCCAAACTGTGTAAACTTCTTTCTCCTGAAGAAGAATGATCAGTGAAGAACACAGGGAGAGACACAGATTGGTTCAGATGAAAATCTGAAACCACTTTAGGTAAAAACCTCCTATTAGTTCTAAGGACCACCTTATCTCTATGGAATGAGAAAAAAATCAGGATCCACTGACAGAGCTTGCAATTCACTGACATGCCTGGCATAGGTAATAGCCACCAGGAACACAGTTTTCCAAGTCAAGTAGTTGAGCTCTGAGGGGGCACTGCTGAGCAGCTGAGAGGAAGCAGCAAACTCCTGAAGCTCCCAGAGAAGAATTTTAAAAAACTATTAAAACTCAAACTTATTCTTTTCTAAAATACCAGAAACTGCTCTAGAGTGCTTGGATTACCTGTAATTGACAAGATGGGCAAAACTAAAGGGGCTGGGGCTCCAGCTGGCAACTTTTTTGCTCCTAAAAAGCAGAACAAGGAGGAGAGGTCTGATCAGCGTGGAGAAGCAAGGGACTCGACTGATAAGATACCGGAGGAGGCCTCACTAGCTTCCATACTTTCCACACTCCATCAGCTTGTGAAAACAGTGCAGGACTTAGATAAAAAGTTCGATACTCTCACTCCGAGTCTGTACTCTGGAAACCAAAATGGAGCAATGTGAAGCTATTGTTCAATGCTCTGAATCTTCCATCCTAAAATCGACAGACGCCACTACTAAATTAATAAAAGAAAACTCGCACCTACGCCAAAGGCTGGAGACAGTAGAGAACCAGGCAAGAGAGTGCAGTTTACGAGTTATCAGACTGTCAGAGAATGCTGAAGGGGAGAACAGCCTGATCTTTGCCAGAATGTTTTTGCCGGCCATACTGGGGCTTGATGAAGCTGAACTTACTCTATCCCTGGAAAAGGCTTATAGAATTACCCCTAGAAGAGCTGCAGCGGACTCAACGACTCCAAGAACCTTCCTAATAGTGTGCACAAGAATTGGGGACAGAGATCGAGCTCTTGCAATTGCCCTGCGCCGTAGGGTCCTGAAATATAGTGAAGACGAAGTCATGCTGTTTCCGGACCTCTCGTTCAGCACCCGCCAACGTCGTAAGGCCTTCGATGGGCTGAGGAGCCGGCTGCATCAACTTAAAGTGCAGCACCAGCTACTTCTCCCAGCTAAACTCCGGTTAATGTGGAATGGGCAACAGTATTTATTCAATGAACCGTAGGACACTGCAAGATGGTCCGGAAAATTGAACTGGAGCTGGAGGGGGTAGAAGAAGAGGAAGGAACCTCATCTGATGGCGACTGATCATCTAGCGGTCCATACATTCATCTAGTGTATCCGGGTAAAGTAGACTCATGCTGTGGGGACTGGGCCTGTGGTAGTTAATGGCCCGTCTCTGGAACTGAGAGCATTGTGTACAGACTGTTTATTTTGGGACTTTAATCCAGATCCCGCTTTGTGATAAATGCAACGGTTAAGCTAATTTTGATTTGTTTTACTACTTAACAGGACGCCACTGGTCTTCACTCCTCTGGAGGAAATATATGTGGGGCCGTTATTACAGCAGGTTAAGTTCAGTTCCACTTGCATTTGGAATACATCATAAGAAAATGAGGGAGTTGTTCTATCTAGTTCTTCTATTGCTGTTCTTTTCATGTTGGGAGTAAAAGGGGCCACTTGAGGGTTAAAACAAATATTCTACTTAACTCCTGTTCAATGCTGCTGGTGCTTTATAATGACTTGGGATATGTCTGGTAAAGGGGAAATGAATATTTAATTACTCTGGGAGTTTTGGGTATAAGATTGAATATATATATATATATATATATATATATATGTAGACTGAATTGGGGGAAATCAGTAAGACTTTGTAGTCGCTTTGGTAATAGGGAAAACCTATTTGCTCAATCTGTTCAGATTCCCTGTTGGTCTTCCTAGCTGCATGCGTTGGGTGAAATTATTCAGTATATATTTTCATTTTGGAATCCCCCCCCCATGTTGTACCGCAAAGGGGGTGTCGTACATAAGATCTTTATAAGAATATATTGTCTGTACTGTAAACTTTTATGCTATCCTCCTACGTACAATTTGCTTTGTAAATTTTACTTGCAAAATCAATAAATAAATTCAAAAGTACTTAAGCTCTGCTGAGGACAAAGGGTCAAAAGGGGGTTGCATAAGCTGAGCAATGCAAACATTAAGATCCCAAGCAGGAGTAGGATCCCTAAAGGGGGGACTGGTATGAAGCATCTGGAATCTAGCAACCCTGCTCAGTATGCCTTCCTGGTTAAACTTGTAAATAAATAAAGAAATCCCTTGAAAAATTTACAGAATACAGGGTGAGATGACAGTGAGGAAGGCTTTCCCGCTGACAGAAAAGCAGAAACAGCTGACAAATGTACTTTGAGAGTTGCTGGTCTGAGGCCTAGGCCATTAAGATGAACCATATAATCCAGAACTGTAGACAATTAAGCAGTTTCTGGGGATATATGCTTCTTGGAACACCAAATGCTGAATCTTTTCCATTTGGAGTTGTAAGTTTTTCTGGTGGCAGGCTTTTGAGAGGCTTTGAGAATATCCAGAACCCCTTTGGGACAGATGCAAATCTGCAAACTCTAACTCTTCAAGAGCCATGCCTTGAGATTAAGTGACCGAAGACTGGGGTACCAAATCTTCCTCTGAGAGGAGGTTAACAGGTTGTAATTCCTGGGAAGAGACAGGGGAAGATGGACTGCTAGGGACAGCAACAGGGGGGTACCAAGGCTGCCTGGCCCAGTCTGGAGCAATCAGAATCACTTTGCAAGGTTGTGACCTTACCTTGACCAGAACCTTGAACAGTAGAGGAAAGGGAGAGAAGGCATATAGAAATTTCCCTTCCCAGTTCAAAATCAGAGTATCCAGAGGGACTGAGCCCAATACTGAGGGTCTGCAACAAAACAGAGGAAGCTGGGGATTGTCTGGGGCTGCAAAGAGATCTATCTCTGGAGTGCCCTACCTTGAAAAAATCACTTTCAACGCCAAAGGGTCCAGGGACCATTCGTGATGGCCCTGGGAGAGCCTGCACAATGCATCTGCTAGCACACTGTCTTTCCCTGGAAGGTGGACTGCTACCAGAGAGGTCTGCAGAGAATAAGCTAGGGACCACAATTTCATGGCTTCCATGCACAAAGCCGTGGACCGAGTGCCTCCCTGCTTGTTGATGTATCACATGGTGGTGGTGTTGTCTGTCCTGACCTGAACTACCTTGTTCTGCACTGACTGAGAGAAAGCTTGCAGGACCAGAAAAACCGCCCTGAGTTCCAAGAGATTGATATGAAGAGGGGATTCCTGAGGGGACCACAGTCCCTGGGCTGTGACAGCCCCCAGATGGGCACCCTACCGCAATAGAGAAACATCCGTGGTTAGGACCACAGAGTGAGACTGTGTGATGAATGGGACTCCTTACCTGAGGCTGCCCTGATTCTGCCACCACTGGAGAGCCTGGATCAGAGTCTGGGTCACTTGACTAGTTTGGTTAGAGAATCTTTCTTCTGAGACCAAAAGGCCCTCAGGTGAAACTGAATGTCCCTCATCTGAAATCTGGCCCCTTGGACCACTGCTGTAGAAGCTGCCATGTGGCCCAGAAGTTGAAGGAAGTGCCTTGCTAGCCAAGAGACCAGAAGGTGGAATGAAGAAGCCAGCTCTACAACAGCCCTTGCCCTTTCCAGGGGAAGAAAAGCTCTTGCTTTGACTGTATCCAACTCTGCCGCTATGAAGGTGAGGAGCTGTACAGGCTTGAGAACTGACTTGGGAAGATTGAGAAGGAATCCTAGGGAAGTGAGCACTTGCTGAGTCACTTGAAGGTCTGACTTGACTTGGCCTGGGGACTGACCTACTATGAGCCAATCGTCCAGATATGGAAACATTTTTCCTTCTTAAAAAGGCCACTACTACTGCCAGGCATTTTGTGAATACCCTTGGAGCTGATGTCAGGCTGAAGGGCATAGCTTTGAACTGATAATGGCCTGAAGGCAATTCGGAACCTGAGGTACTTTCGGTGGGAGCACCTGATGGGAATGTGAAAGTAGGCATCTTTTAAGTCCTGGGAGACTAGCCAGTCCCCTGGCCTTAGATAGGGAAGGATTATTCCCAGAGTCACCATTTTGAATTTTGATTTTAAAAGATGTTTGTTCAGGTATCTTAAGTCTAGGATGATGGTACCCGGAGTACAGACCTTTGCCCCTGTGCAATGTAGGAACTCTCTCTACAGCCTTTAGAGCCAGTAGAGATGAAACCTCTGCCTCTAGGACAATGGTTTCGGAGATGCTTGCAGGTGGAAAAGATCTGGCCCTCAGCTTTGGAAATTTCTTGAAGCTGAGAACCAGCCCCTGGCTTACCACCTCCAGGACCCACTTGTCTGAGGTAAGAGACATCAAGTCCTGGACGAAGTAAGCCAGCCTGCCTCCTACAGGAATAGGGGAGTCGATCTGGGCTGACACATCAGGGTGTTTGCTTGGCAGGAGCCTTATGTTGAGGGATGGATGCAGCCCTGCTCATCCCCCCTCTGCCTTTCCCTCTGAGGAATCCCCTCTGAGGAAAGAGAGAAGAGGCCTGTGCTTGGTAGAAAGGCCTATGAAAAGGCCTGCCCCTCGCCTGTTGCCTTTGAGGAGCTGCCTGCCTTTCCTTGGCCTGTGCACTAATATAGGTGGTCCTATACTCATCCATCTTTTTTCATGTAATTCTCTGTCTGCTCCCCAAACAGAGAAGTACCCACCACAGGGAAATCCATGGCCTTAGCCTGGGTGTCCTGTGAAAGACTAGTACATCTGAGCCAAGCCATCCTCCGAAGGGCCACAAATGTAGCCATGACTCTAGAGAACACATCATTGGAGTCCACAGCAGCATGGAACTGTACCTTAGATGCCTCAATCCCATCAGCAGCCACCCCCACCAGCTCCGAGGCTAGCTGGGGGGAAGCCTGCTTAGTCAGTGCCAGTACAGTGTCCCACCTGGACTTCTGGTACCTGGCTGCATGGGCCATATAATTAGCCTGCCTGAGTCCCAAGGCGGATGCCATGTACTGTTTCTTTGTCATGGCATCCAGCTTCCTAGAATCTTTATCTAGGGGGTGTGAAGCCAAGGGTATATTAGCCTTATCACAGGCTGCAGCCTGCACAACCCCAACATGGCTGCATTGTTAATACAAGTACTCCATACCAGAACCTGATAAGGCGTACCTTTTGTCCATCCTTCTGTCGACAGGAGGTACAGAATTTGGAGTTTTTAAAATCTTTTGTGTTTGTTTCCCAAAAGACTTATGAAGGGGAATAGACAGTCTTGTGGACTCTGGGATGTCCATCATCTCCACATAATCAGGTTCCTCTTGTTCCTCTACAGCTTCTTCCACAGGGAGCTGGAGGGTTTCTGCCATTCTCCTGTAAAACATGTAGTGGGAAGGGGACTCAGAAGACCTAGGAGGGGAAACACCAGAAAGCCTGTCTGGGGAGATGTCCAGTTCAATGGGCTCAACTAGACCTCCCACACCATCGTCATCATCATAATCTTCAACCCCTCCAAATCTGGTTCATAGAAATCTTCAGGGGCATAGTCTTGTACCGGAGGAACCAACTGAACCGAGTGCCTGCCAGAAGACGTCTGATCAGGTGGAACTGGACAAAGAAATTCTACAATCCTTATCGCATTGGCAATCTCTTCGGTGGTCGGGAAAATGGGTCTCTGGAACCGAACCGGACGATTTTTCTTCTCTTTTTCTTTTTGTAGGAACCGATCCCTCAGGATCGGCTCTCCTCTTGCCTGAAGAAGTATCACCCTGGTCAGAGGGCACTCCCACAGGTTCGGTCGGAACAAAACCAGGCTGGCCATCCGGGTCAGCGGACTTCATGGCCTCCTTATCCCTGAGCCTACCTAATCTTTTTTCCAGGGTAGACTTGGGAAATTATTTCACAGATTTGGCAGTCTGAATCAAGGTAGTCAAACCCCAGACAATAAACACAGGTGGTGTGGGGATCAGCCTTAGCAAAGACCTCCCCACACACACTGCGGTGTTGAAATCCAGTGGGCCCGGTTTTTCTTTTGGGTTTCTCAGACATAGGCATCCTAACCACAAACTTACCCTTTTTATGGCAAACAACCAGGCGAGACACCCTTATCAGTTTCTAACCGTGCCACGTGTATTGGAAAAAACAACAAGAAAATGCAGTTTTTTTTAAACCGATAAGGACCGGTAACCGCACTCTAACTTTAAAAACAAAGACAGAATATATAAATCGCTAAACGGCCGGTTCAGTCAAACCGGTCGAAAAATCAATTTTACAATTTCCACAAGTTTACTATGTCTAGTTCACTACCTAGTACTTACTGTACCACAGACAGATATCTGAACCAAAACCTGTGAAAA
Organism: Neoceratodus forsteri; assembly: GCA_016271365.2. Taxonomy (NCBI): domain Eukaryota; kingdom Metazoa; phylum Chordata; order Ceratodontiformes; family Ceratodontidae; genus Neoceratodus; species Neoceratodus forsteri. The sequence continues at coordinate 104,279,101 of CM057453.1, read as the reverse complement.
ATAATTGATAAAACTGAGGACTTTAACCGACTTATGAACCGTGAGCAAAGGAGAAATCTCCAGAGTGGCCGTTCAGTTAGGCAGAGTAAAGAATCTGACAGTTGTGCTTCAAAGTGCAGCAGACAGAGGTCTGAACCGAACTCGAGCTCAACTTTCTATGCTCTGCATAGACAATTAACCATCTACCCTCTGGGGCAGTTTGAGTGCTGGGGCTAACTGCAATAGTCAGAATACAGCAAGACTTCACGTTGTTTGAACAAGTGGTGACAGTTTCAAATGAAAATCAAATAAATACACGCTGGCACCATGATGATGCTTCATAAGGAGCAGTACTAACGGCCAAACAGCCAGCATACATTCGCGTGGGTTGGTATAGTAGTCTGCTGACGTTTGGCCAGAAAGGTTTCATCAGAGCTGATAGGACTAGAGCCCCCCAACCCAGAAATACACAACTTCATGAATATTCATGAGAGTGGGCATAGTTCAGCTCAGTGCTAGCAAGTGACGTCATACAAAAAGAACATACACTGAAAACAAGACACAAATACAGAATAAAAAGAACAGTAAGAAGGCAAACATATCACATATAGCACTGTAGTGGGAGTTCTTCATTCAGGCCTTTCGGATGCATAGGGTCAAGTTTAAAAATCCAGAGACACTCTCTTTGCAAGAGTTTTTTTCTGGAAGTCACCTCCGTGTGGACCCAATGTAACCTTCTCGATACCAATAAATTTTAAACTGGCATTAGAGCCTTGATTTGTTTGCAAGAAGTGTCTTGCCATGACATTGGTCAGGTAGAGTATGAGTATGACAGCAGATGGTATACAAATGCCCACATAAGCAGGCAGGTAAGGGATGAGTGGGTGGGGTTTCAAGGGCTTTTATTGGCAGGTTGGAAACAAGTGTGTGGGTAAGTGGTGCTGTGGCAGGCAGGGAATGAGCATATGTGCACGTGTGGTACCGGCTCTATTGCTCTCTTGTTCAGCAGAATTTGGATTTCATCCTGGATGAAAGTAGCGTGGAACTATGAATAATGGGAACATAGGGGTAGTCTATCTGGGTGTATCTCAGTATATTCTATTGTGTGACCCCACTGAATCATTTGTAGAACCCATTGGTTGGAGGTGACCAACCTCCAACCCTCTAGACAGAGGGAAAAACGGCCTCCGACCACCTCTCCTGCTAGATCTGTCTGGAGAGGAGGGTTCTGCCAAAAGTCAGGCGTTAGTGGCGGAGGGCAGAGTGGTCTGGGTGGGTTTGGCTGACCTTTCCTCTGAGTTTCCTGATCCATGAGAGGGGCCTCTGTGACCACAGCTTCCTCTCTGCTGCTGTTGTTAGCACCTGATTTGCTGGCCAGATTTGCCACGAAAACACTGTTTTCAAAATGTTTATTGTCTGGGCTTATATGTGGTCTGGACTGTGCGTACAGCCTTCCCAGAGTCCTGAATGCTGGTGATGAGCTTTTCAGATTCCTCTCTGAAAAGAACCGAGCCCTTAAAAGGGGCATCTAGGATTCCTGCTTGGACATCCTGGGGGAAACCCGAGACCGTAAGCCAGGAGTGTCTTCTGAGGCAGACTCCTGTAGCGGCAGCCCTAGTTGCAGTGTCCGCTGAATCATAGGCCAAGCTAAGGACATGGGTGCCTATGTCTGAGCCGGTATGCATAGGTTTCTCCAGCTCAGCTTTTTGTGGACAATCTGGTAGATCCCGAACTAAATCCATCCCTTGTTCCCACATGGCGTTCTGAAACTGCACCATGTGGGTAAGGAAGTTCAGAGATCTGATGGTGCAGGTGGCAGATGCATATACCAGCCTGCCCATCAAAATCCAGCTGCTTGGACTCTCAGTCCGGTGGCTATGTACTTAGATGTTTTGGTCTCTGGCACCTATCATGAGTGGCCGTAATGATTATGGAGTCAGCTACTGGTTGTTCGCCTAGGAAGGGCTCCTCTTGGGGTGCCCTGTAGAGGCAATCTGTGTTCTTCGGGATGGCCAAAGATGTGGAGGGATGTTTCCATGCTGCCTTGGTTACGTCCTGAAAAGTGTCCTCTAGGGGTGGTACAACCACTGGTTTGGGGTTCTTCTGGAGCAGGTATTTCACCAACCGACATCTTTCGGGGTCGAGGTCCTCAGTGTCCCAGCCCATGTCAGACTGGATGTGACACATGACCTCCATACAGGAGGAATCATCAGGCGGTGACCTTGGTGTCTCTCTTGGTTCTGGAGATGGGGAGATCTTCCCCTAAGGAGGACCCAGATGAGGAATATGAGGAATGGTCCAATTCTACTGAGGAGGAGGACGACCTAGTATGTCAGCGCTTACGCCTGTGATCCTCTGTGGAGCGTAACGAGCTCCTGCTCCTTGTCCATGAGCATTTTTTGTGGCCCAAGCAATCCATGCCAGCGGGTGGAGGGGTGGTCTCTTTGGGCGGAGTAGATTACTTTGGAAGAGGGGTAGGTTCTTTAGGATTAGGCTCCTCTAGTCCTGTACATTTGTTTGGGAGGATGACAGCCTTAATGGTGTCGCACCAAGAAGCAAACAGGTCCTTGACCTGTGACAGGTGGAGTCTTGGCTCCTGGTCCGGCGTCGGCCAGTTTGATGGACCTGGCTCCTGACCTGTCATCCTGTCTGGTGCCAGGAATGGCAGCGACGGTATACCCATTGATGGCCTTGCGGGTGGCGACGGGGCTTTAGGCAGAGGTCCCACTGGTGGCGACGGGGCTTTAGGTGGGGATCCGAGGTCATCAGCCGGATTCTGGGGTGAGGCTGATGGGACTACCTGATAGCGGATCACTGCGTTTGTCGGTCAGGGTCGGCAGTGTGTCCAACGATGCTGCTTTTGAGGTATTTGGAGCCTTAGGCTGTCTGGCATCAGGCTCCTTCGCCTGAAGACGGGTGTCATCGGGTGACTTATCTGAAGCCATCATCCGATTTTCGGACATTGGGGCCTGGCGAAGGAGTGTGTCGTCGGCTGGTGGCCGTTTTTCCTTTGCCCTTTTCTCCGGTATCAGCTTGAGTGATGTTAGGCCCCTAGGGGATTGTGAGACAGACCTCCCAGAGGAATGGCCCGGACCCCTGCATCTGCCCAGGGAGTCGGCTCCTGAGAAGGCCGACTTGGAGGACGCTTTTGTCGGTCTGTCACTGGAGGAAGACCTGACATTGGTGTCTAAATGACTGCCTGATGAATGGGAGTATGGCCGGATCTTCAGAGGCTGAAGGGTAGAAGACCCTTGCGTAGAGCCCCCCCCAATCGCCCTTATCTAGGCGGGTGGCCTCACTACCGTCAACCTGGTAGGAGAACGCGTTGTCTGGGAGGCCGAGTTTGAACTCCCCCTGGAGGTAGACTGGGAGTCAGACGACCTAGACCCCAACAGGGATCTGTCTTTTTCCCCTTCTCTTTATGGTGATGTTTCCCCAATTTTTTTGTGAGAGGGGCCCACCTCGGCAAAGGAATACTTCTGCATGGTGGCTAACTTCTGCTCCGTTAAGTTGGCCTGGAGGGTCTTCTGGCAGCATATCCTCATCCTGCTACTGAATTTCTGGCAGTGTGGGCAGGCCTCGATGTCATGGTCTAGTACTAAACACAGCAGGCAGGCTGAGTGTCCATCTCTTGATGGGATTTGTTTGCCGTAGGCACACTTAGACTGGTGCCGGTCAATGGATGACGTCAGGGAAGTAGACATGCAGAAAAATAAAAGTAAAGAAAATTCAAACTGATCATAAATAAAGCGTTGAAAATGCAGATGAAATGGCGGTCAATCGAAGCTGTTCATGGAGTCGATGCTTGTGAGTCAATGGCCAGAAAGAAAAAATTACTTACCATAGTAATGTTGTTTCTTCTAATGGAGTCTTGCTGTATTCTGACTAAATGCAGCTAGCCCCAGCACTTGAACTGCCCCAGAGAGTAAGGAGCTAACTCTATGCAGAAGCATAGAACGTTGAGCTCGAGCTCTGTTTTCAAACCTCTGTCTCTAGCACTCTCAAGTGTAATTGTCAGATTATTACGAGCACTAACTAATAAAGTAATAGGTGGAAATTATTTCAACTCTTGCAAGCCAAATGGCTGCACAAATTGTTTTTAGGGTTAAAAGACTCAAGTCAAGAACCCGAAAAGAAAGCTAAATATAAAACCAAAGTAGGTAGAACACTAAAACATAACTAAAACCCATAAAATAGGGCAAGCCAAGTACACCTCTGGGGTGCAGCACTGTGCCTGCCCACCCACATCCCAAAACTACTGGGTTAGGAGGGGAGGTAGGTCAGTATACAGCAAGACTCCATTAGAAGAAACATTACTATGGTAAGTAATATTTTCTTCAAACAACATGAAGTCTTGCTGTATTCTGACTAAATGCAGACTACCAAGCAGTACCCCCTTGGAGGAGGGAGTCACAGAACCTATTTTGGGAACAAGCTCTGCAGCACAGCTGTGCCAAACCTAGCATCACTTCTAGACTGAATGTCCAGAGAATAATGCTTGGTAAATGTGTGAACAGTTTTCCAGGTGGCTGCTTTTACAAATTTCCACTAAAGGTATATCCCTAGCTGCTGCGCGTGAAGCAGCTGTACCCCTGGTAGAATGAGCCCTCAGGCTTGAGGGAGGTTCCTTCCCAAGTTTTGAATAGCAGAACTGGATACAGGAGACAATCCACCTGGCAACAGTTCTCTTGGTGGCCGGTTTGCCCGTTCCCACCTCACCACAGGTGAAAAATAACTGAGAACATCCATTCCTGTAGGCCTTAGTATGCTCCACATAGTAACTAAGGGCCCTTTTCACATCAAGACTGTGTAATCTTCGTTCCCAGAGGAAGAATGGTCAGTAAAAAACACAGGCAATGTCATAGATTGGTTCAGATGAAAGTCTGAGACCACTTTGGGAAGAAACTTTCTGTTAGCTCGAAGGACCACCTTATCCCTGTGAAAAGAAATAAAATCAGGTTCCACTGATAAAGCCTGTAACTCACTGATCCTCCTGGCAGAGGTAATGGCTACCAGGAATACAGTTTTCCATGTCAAGTATTTCAGCTCTGCTGAAGATAGAGGCTCAAAAGGGGTCTGCATAAGCTGTGCTATACAGATGTTCAGATCACAAGAAGGGGTAGGGGCTCGAAAGTAAGGGTTAACATGCATCAGACCTTTGAAGAATTTCTGGAAAACTGGATGAGGCACTAAGGAAGAGCCTTTCCCAGCTGAAAGGAAGGCAGACACAGCTGCCAAATGCACCTTAAGCATAGTGGGCCGAAGGCCTAAACTATTCAGATGCACCAAATAGTCCAATACAGTAGCAATGTCAGCTAATTCTGGCTGAACAGGTATTTGGGAACACCAAAAACCAAAAAACAAATCTTTTCCATTTGGAATTTTAAGTTTTTCTGGTAGCAGGTTTCCTGCTAACCTTCAGAATATCCAAAACCGATTGAGAAAGGTTTAAATGTGCATACTCTTAACTCTTCAAGAGCCAGGCCTTGTGCCTGAAGACTGGGATAGAGGATCCTCCCCTAAGAGGATGTCAGCAGATTGAACTGTCTGGGAAGACACAGAGCCCACTGACAATGACAGTAGTAGAAGATACCACGGCTGTCTGGCCCAGTCTTGTGTCACTAGGATCACTCTGCAAGGCTGAGATCTGGCCTTGATCAGAACCCTGAAGATCAAAGGGAAAGGAGGAAATGCATACAGGAACCAGCTTGTCCAATCCAATAGTAGAGCCTCCTGTTGTACAGAGCCCAGTAGAGGAGGCCTGCAACAAAAAAAGAAGAAGTTGATGATTGTCCGGGGCTGCAAAGAGATCTATCTCTGGAGTCCCCCACCTGTTGAAGATAACCTGAAGGATCAGGGGATTCAGAGTCCATTCGTGATGACCCTAAGAAATTCTGCTGAGAGCATCTGCTAAGATGTTGTCCTTCCCTGGCAGGTGTACAGCCACCAGGGAAGCGTGAAGGGAAGAAGCCAGAGACCATACCTTCATGGCCTCCGTGCACAAGGCCGAGGACCAAGTGCCTCCCTGCTTGTTGATGTACCACATGGTTGTGGTACTGTCTGTCCTTATTTGTACTACTTTCCCCGAACCACAGTTGAGAATCTCTGCAGAGCTAGAAAGACAGCCCTCAACTCCAGAAGGTTTGTGTGAAGAAGGGACTCCTGGTGAGACCAGGTTCCCTGAGCTGTAAGCTGGTCCAGATGGGCCCCCCAGCCTAGGATGGAGGCGTCTGTGGTGAGAATCACTGAAGAAGCCTGACTGATGAATGGGACACCTTGCCGAAGATTGCAATCCTCCAGCCACCACTGGAGTGCCTGAACTAGAGCCTGGGACACTGGAACCAATTTGGAGAGAAGGTCCTTTTTCTGATACCAGTAAGATCTGAGATGAAATTGAATATCTCTCATATGAAACCTTGCTCCCTGGACCACAGCTGTGGAGGCTGCCATTTGGCCCAGTAACTGAAGAAAATGCCTGGCTGGACGAGAGACTAGAGGTTGAAAAGAGGAAGACAGAGTAACTAGAGACTGAAATCTTGAAAGAGGAAGGAATGTTCTTGCTTGGGTAGTGTCTATGTCCGCCCCTATGAAAGTGAGCAGCTGAGTTGGTTCCAGAACCGACTTTTCTAGGTTTAGAATGAAGCCCAAGGACTCCAGGAGCCTTTGGGTGACCTCTAAGGCTGACCTGACTTGGCCTGGGGACTGACCTACTAGGAGCCAGTCGTCGAGGTATGGGAACAGAAGGATACCCTGTCTCCTGAGTAATGCCACCACTACTGCCAGGCACTTGGTAAACACCCTTGGAGCTGATGTTAGGCCGAAAGGCATGGCTCTGAACTGATAATGGACTGAGGTACTTTCTGTGGGAATGTCTGATGGATATGTGGAAATAGGCATCCTTGAGATCTAGGGAGGCTAGCCAGTCTTCTGGTCTCAGAGACGGAAGAATTACTCCCAGAGTCACCATCTTGAACTTTGGTTTTGTTAAGTGTTTATTGAGGTACCTTAAATCTAGGATGGTTCGCCACTCCCCTGTCTTTTTTGGGGTAAGGAAGTATCTGGAATAAAGTCCTTTTCCCCTGTGACAAAGGGGTACCTTCTCTTCTGCTCGCATAAGCAGAAGAGAGGAGAGGAGACTTCTGCCTTTAAGGCCTTTGTCTCCAAGGGGGGGGGGGTGAAAGATCTTGCTGTCATCTTTGGGAACCTTCTGAAGCTGAGAACAAGTCCCTGGCTCACTACTTCCAGGACCCATTTGTCCAAGGTAATGGAATCCCAGGCCTGGGAATAGTGAATCAGCCTGCCCCCTACAGAAATTGGGGAGGTGACCCTGACTGACACCTCAGGGTGTCTGTTTGGCAGGGGCTTGGACCGAGTGGATGCTGGGGACCTGGTCATCCCTCGTCTGCCTCTTCCCCTGAAGAACCCCCTCTGCTGGAAAGAGGAAGAAGCTTGGGCTTGGTAAAAAGGCCTGTTAAAAGGCCTGCCACTGCCAGCCCTAAACTGCTGCTTCTGAGGAGTGGTCTGCTTCTCTTTTGCTGCAGCAGCACTCCTATAAGTAGTCCTGTACTCATCCATCTTCTTCATGTAAGCCTCTGTTTGTTCACCAGAGAGTTACCAGCAACAGGAAAATCCATGGCCTTAGTCTGGGTATCCTGTGATAGACTGGTACATCTGAGCCAAGCTAATCTCCTCATGGAGACAGATGTAGCCATGACCCTGGAATGCACATCATTAGAGTCAACAACAGTATGAAATTGGACTTTGGATGCCTCAATACCATCTGCAGCCACCTTCTCCAGCTCCTTGGCTAGCTGGGGAGGGGCATTCTTAACCAGTTCCAGAACCGTATCCCACCTCGATTTCTGGTACCTGGCTGTATATGCCATATAATTGGCTTGTCCGAGTCCCAAAGAGGATGCCAAGTATTGTTTCTTGGCCATGGCATCCACTTTCCTCGAATCCTTATCTGGGGGGTGAGATGCCAGGGAATATTAGCCTCATCACAGCCTGCACTACCCCAACATGGCTGTAATGAGTCATAAGAAATTCTGTCCACAGGAGGTATAGAAACTGGAAACTGCAACATTTTTTGTGTCCATTTCCCCAGGGATTTATGCAGAGGGATAGATACTCTCTTCGACTCTGGGACATCCATCATTTCCATAATGTCAGGTTCCTCCTGATCCTGTTCAGCTTCTTCCACTGGGAGCTGAAGAGTATCAGCCACTTTCTTGTAAAACAAGAAATGGGTGGGGGACTCAGAAAGTCTGGGAGGAGACACATTGGAAGGCCTGTCTGGGGAGATGTCAAGCTCTACAGGCTCATCTAGGCCTTCATCTTCCTCTTCATCATACTCTTCTTCTCCATCCCAATCGCCCTCATAGAAAGCCTCTGGATCAATGCCAGAAGTGACTATGTCCGACCAAACCGAACCTCTATGAACCATTGCTGGTTCGGTCGGAACCGGGCAAAGCGACTGAACAATACAAATCGCTTTAGCAATCTCCTCAGCGGACGGACCATGGGAAGTAGGATCCAAACCGGCTGTTTTTCATTTCCTTTTGCTAGGAACCGATTCTGCAGAATTGGCTCTCCTTTTGCCCGAGGAGGTATCGCCCAGGTCAGTGGGCACTCCCTCAGGTTCGGCAACCACCGAACCGGGCTGGACATCCAGATCAGCAGACTTCTCGGCCTCCCTCTCCCTTAGCCTACTAAAGCATTTTTCCAGAGTGGCTTTGGGAAAGTTTTTACAGATTTGGCAGTCTTTTTTGAGGTGGTCAAACCCCAGACAGTAAACACAGACGAGGTGAGGGTTGGCCTTGGCAAAGTCCTCCTTACACTCGGTACAGTGCTGAAACACAGTGGGACCGGTTTTCTTTTTGGGTTTCTCAGACATGCTGGAATACTGAAAAGTTACCCTTACCAGCTATTACGCCAGGCAACTAGAAACTGATCGGTTCCAACCGTGTCACGGGTCGGTTAAAAATACCCCAGAAATCGGAATTTCTTTAGGAACCAATGAGTACCGGAAACCACAGTAGTATTCAGAAACAAAACAGAAATAGAAATGGGGTTCGGTTCCAAACCAGACCGACTGGAGAAGAACCGAAGGCAAAAAACAATTTCCACAATAATACAATAACTTCCTACTACTACTATCACTTACTGTTACCGAGACAGAGGTAAGAAGACCAAAATAAAGAAAAAACGAACGATTTCAACTGATACTGAACAAAACTGCAGGAGGAATCTCCGGAGCGACTTCAGTTAGGCGGAGCACAATATCTGACGGATACACTTCAGAGTGCTAGAGACAGAGGTTTGAAAATCAAGCTCAAGCTCAACGTTCTATGTTTCTGCATAGAGTTAACTCCTTACTCTCCGGGGCAGTTCAAGTGCTGGGGCTAACTGTATTTAGTCAGAATACAGCAAGACTTCATGTTGTTTGAAACAACTGAGGGATACTGGGGGACTTCCCCTTTTATAGCACATGAGACGTCAGGGGCGGGCTGACGTCGTGGTCCCACACTGTATACTGCTAGCTAGAAATTTTCCATAGGGTCCTGCCGCCTGCTGGCTTCAGTCCTACTTGTGTTACCTGCTGCAAGAGCTCCATCTCAAAGTAAGATCAAACGTTTTTGTGTGGAAGGACAGCAAGGAAGGAATGATGGCATTGACAATGGACCAACAGTTAAATGAAAATGAGGGGACTGAGCAAAAAAAAAATAAAAAATAAGGAAAAGTTATACGTTTTACTGTCAGCAGGCAGAAGAAACCTGCATGCATCAAGGGAAGCCTGTTGCATAATATACGTAATAAAATAAAAAGCAGATAGGAACATAGCCAAGATCTGAAGGAGCACAAATTTTAGGGTACAATTTTGATTTACCATGCTCTTATGATTTAGAGGAGCACACAGAGATAAATCCTTACCACCACCCCTGCATATCAGTATACAGAGCCTCTATGGTTAGGAGAACAAACACTTCCCTGATACATCATCTTCCCCAATCAACAAGAATATTCCCCAATGACCACTCAAATACCATATTGTGGGAAAAGGCTGCAGCTTTTACTCAACAGACTTCTTACATATACAATTTACATCAACTAGCGCTTAAGAAAACCTTATGAAGAAACATGCACATACAGTACACATATCATCAAACATTTCTCACCCTAAGGCAGAACAATTCATGCCTTCCAGAACGATAGTACCTGTTCTTTGAGTCCATTAAAGGGGTACACCCTGACAGCGAGATGCATGCAAACAGCATGCTCCTGCAACAGTTTTCTGTTACAGATTTTGGAATTGTTGGGCCATAACAGGCCCGCACAAGACCTCATCTGTCCTGTCAATCATTCACCACGATTCATAGTACTATCCTGGAATAATCTTATCCAAGTGTGCCAGGGCAACCTGCTCCTCTGACATCCTAATTTTATACTGTCTCCAGCGTGACCCGTCTGCCCCAAGATGAGTAACTTGTTTCTCCCACCAATGCCCCAGGGTGACCTTCTAGCCAACCTTCAACTACATCCTGTAGCCCAATAATAAAAATGTCATACCTTTTACTGGACCCCATCCTTCTCGTATAATCCCATGCAATCTGGTGTGATCAACTGGTAGTACACTATGAACAACAACATGTATGCTGGCCAGTCGGTGCAGCATCTGTGCCACCCATAACTACCATTCAAGAATAAGCCTGGGACATCGGGTGGGGGGAGACTGAACATCCAATAGCGCGCTCTCCTCCTCCGGAGAATGAGAATATCTATCTCGTGGGTGAACACACTGGTACTGCAGCTAGTAGGGGAGCTGGTGGCGGGGACATCAGCTGGCTCTGCATATAGGGCCACATTTTTTTTTTTTACAAAAATGGAAAAAACAGAACTAAAATCTGAATTTGCCATCTTTGCACAACAATGTTTTCATATAAAAAAACAACAACTTGCTTTTACCACATTTGCAACCATGCTTGGTTCAAAATGTGTGTAAACTCCAATTTTCAGTGCAAAAGACGTTGATTTGCATTCAATTTTTTGGATAAAACATAAAAAACATAGATTTTAAGATTCTGGAAAACAGCACTGCCCATATTTGAAAATAGAAAACCAGTGGCTTCTGTATCAGAGCCCTAGCTGCCAACATGTCAGGGGTGGGCATGGAGAAAATGACTGACCCCTAGCCCAGCAGGATGAAACAATCAGTACTCTCAGTCCCTGCGCCACCTTTGCCTCACAGAGGTCTCGACTGCATCAGCTGTGCTCGGCAAATGGTGTGGGGTCTACAGGCACGGCCATGGGGAGCAATCCAGAGACAGCTGGAGCGACCTGTGAATCAGGTGACAGAGCTTGAAGGTGGCTAGGGGCAGGTGGGTACTTGGACAGATGAATGGGAGTGTAAAACTCCAATTAAAAAAAAAAAGAACTACATGAAAAAAGAAGCCTTAATGTTTAAGAGTTCATCTACAGGCCAGACAAAGTTTGAAATTACAATACCCTGCTGGTACCATCACGGCCATTTCCACGGCAACAGACTGTGATGTCACAAGCAGAGGATTATGACATCAGCTCCTGACTAAGGCTCAGCTGCAAGGGACATATAAGGGAGAACAAAGCTCCTCTTGTCATGAAGCCATCCATACTGATAAAGAACAGACTGGCCAGCAATTCGTTTGAATTTATATTGTTGTGTCATTAAATTCTGCTGATGCTGACTGGGGTCTCCTTTGCTGGTGGTCAGAGATCCTCATTAAATAAATAAGGTGGATCTGCCAGAATAGGACTGTATGATGCATGATATCATCCGGAACCAAACTGCAATCATAAAGTGAATTTCCAACATTTTTCAGTAGGCTTTTGGGCTTTATAGCGCATCACCTTAGTGCATCCACAGTCCTTTGGGCCAGCAATTATATAATTTTTTGAAAAATCCAGTTAGGAAGGGAAAGGATCATAAATCGGGTGAATCCAATGGCCAGCTGATCCTTTCCACTTTCCAGTCCAGTGGCCCCACCCCCAAGACATTTTGTGATGTCTAACCAAGGAGAGTGCAGGTGTGCACCCCACTGAGTCTATGGGGCTCAGTTTCAAAACTTTTTTTTATGTGTTAAAGCAGCCTTCGGTATATATGAATGTCACTGCTCAACTAATAAAGGTTCTGTTCGCTGTCTTCATATGTACCAAAGGCTGCTTTATCACATAAAAAATGTTCTGAAACTGAACCTCACAGACTTCAATGGGACACACTCCTGCAGATTGGGAAGTGGAAGGGATCGGTTGAGTAGTGGAGTCAGCGTTTGGTCCAATTTACAGTCCCTTCCCTTCCTAACTGGACTTTTCAATAATTATACTTGCTGGCTCAACAGACTGCTGAGGCACTAAGGTAATGGGCTACAGAACCCAATAGGACATTTTAGAAATTTCCTTTAAGAACTACAGGGGGTCGCTGGACCAGTGGCGTTGAAGGTTGAGGTGCTGGTTGCTACACCTTGTGCCACGCCGGCAACCCGGGTTTGGGAATGAGCCTGGGCCGGGGGAGAGAGAGAGGATTGAGCATCCGGAGGACTGCTCTCCTCTCTCAGGAGGAAGAGAGACCTGTTGTCCGTTCGTTGATTGCCCTCTGGAGGTGGCTGGAGGGCAATACGGGCAGGGAGGCATGTACCGTCACTACGTCGGTGAGGAGGAGGGATGGAAGAAAAGTGGAAAAGGAGCCTGGCAGGGTTCCATGATGGCCCCGCGTTCTCGAGGGCCGACCCAGGTGTCAGGACTGGGTCTCTGCGGAGGGGGAAAAGCCAGCGCCCTAGCCCCTGACCCCGCTATGTGGGGCAATCCGTGGGGAATTTCCGGGGTCGGCAAGAGTGGGGATGTGTGGGAACGGAGAAGTGAGTTCCTCTGTGTGGAGGACCACAGCCCCCTGCCAGGGCTCATGGAGGAAAAACATCTCTATGGAGAAAAAAAAAACTAGAGGGGTCATAACATGATAAAACAGGGGGGTTTACAAGATGTCATATGAAACTAGCCTATACAGTCAATATTGAGCTATTATGCAAATGACTGGGGGGGGTCATGTGATGACCCCCTCTAGTTTTAAATATATATGATCTCTATGGAACTAAAGCATGTTCCAAATAACTGAACTCAGTGACTGACTTGTTCGTCTCAGAAAATGGATGCTTATTCTAATAGTCTGTGAAGTTTTCTTATTGCTTAGCAACTTCTCACTTGTTCACAGCACTTGCTGCTTGTTCGTCTCATTTTTGTGAACCCTAATTACAGTAATGATAAACATTTTTGACTAATGCAAGACAATAGTGATACCCGTGGTGACACACCTACAAAAAAAGCTCTTACTTTTCCCCCCACAAATAACCTTCATTTACCACCTCACGTACAGTATATACCATAATGAACTCTTGCTGACATTTCTTAATGAAGCAGCACTGCAACTCAACGTGAGAGCATTTCTGAAGTTACTTTTTACTGTAAAAGGTTTTAGATATCTTAGTTTAATTATTTTGAACGTTAAATGAGTCCAGCATGGTATAAGTTACAGAATTTTCCTTACGTGTTTTACAAGCATTTTCCTTTTTTAAATTTCTTTTTATTGAGAGTTTGTAGAACATGACCGCAATAAAGAACATGCTATAATGAACACACCATATCAGAAGAGAAAGATTCCAAACAGTGCTCCAGATCATACAATAAATTCAATAATGAATTCCCATACTGTACAACCTAAAAAATATACAGTCGATCAAGGAATGAAGTCTGTATCTTGAGTTATCACATAGTTCCCAGGGCTGTCAACGCCCTCAGAATCGAGATGTACCTCCTCTGAGATTTGCCAATACCCTTTCATGTGGTGTATTTCATTAATAATTACACGCCTAGTGTCCACTGTGTGCATGTGTTGGGGGTTAGGGTGCCTGCATCCACACCACTGTGATAACCCTTCTTTGCTGCTAGAAGGTGCAAGTATGCAATCAATCTAGCAGGTAGACGCATTCCTGTCAGAGGGAGGGACACCAGGACTATAGAAGCACAGACTAACTCCGGAGAAAACAACATTTCCAATTGCCATGCCTCATCTTCTCAGTAAGTGGTCAGGATTGGGCACAGCCAGAATAGTGGGCATGACCATATGCTGAAGGCAAATATTTTGTCACTATCATAAGAGTACAAAAAAAAAAATCTGGATAAGCATTTCCATACAAATTCTTGCCATCTAGTAGCAGAATTATTCTTTAAAACAAGCAAATGTACTTTTAATAATCTTTAAAACAGGCAAATGTATATTTAATTCATGAGGAGTAAGGGACTGCTGTCCCCAGGTCCTGGTTCCACTCCTCCAATTTGGTCAAGGTTGGGTCTCCAAGTTGATCCTAAAGACTACTGTAGAAGTTACCTATCAAGTGGGTTCCTAGTGTGTGCCTCCCAACCCTTCCTTTAGCACAAGAAGTATCAACGGAGGTGCATCAGGGAGAGAGGCCTTATCTTTGGTCTTATACAGAAGGTATGTTCTAACTTGCAAATAGCTAAAATGTTCCCTCCTTGTCAATCCATACTGCTGCTGTAACTGGTCAAAGGGATAATCCCATGGGAATTGAGAATCTGATCGATGTAGATCAGCCCAGCCACCCACCCATCTCTATCTCTTAAATGTATGGTCAATTTGGGAAGAAAGGAATTCCAGGTCTGTGGAGAGTACCCGCAAGAAGTTAAAAACTAACGCTAGTTTAGGTAAAGCTTGTAGGGATAACAAGTCTTTCTAAGTAACTACAATTTGGTGGCAAAGAGAGGTGTGATTCATAAAAAGAAGTGGGCCAGTGTCATACATATTGTTTAGAGTGAATTCAATTGGTTTCCAAAGAAGAGAAAAAGACTGAGAAAGCCAATGCAAGGTCATCCGGAGGTGGGTAGCCCTTGCATAGTTGAGTAAATATGGCATTTACCCTGTCCTTTGCAATAGTATCTGTAATTTGGATAATCTAATCTGTGGATAGCTGCCACCCCAGACAAACCAGGAGATCAGTTTGTTCCAGCACATAAAATAATGGGAAAAAGTAAAGAGTGGGAGGGTTTGGTAGAGGTACAGTGAGACACGGCAAGACAGTCATCCATATAGAGCCTATTTACAGGAAAAAGGAAGAGGTAACATAGTGCATTTTGCAAGGTCTGCAGTTATAATTTTCAAAAGAGGTGCATAATTCAAGCACTCTAAATTATAGGTTCATAGGTATTATACAAGTTCAGGAGGTCAAAGACCTTTTAACAACTCGCTACTTTTCAGTGGTACAATACACACATCTCCCTGCCCAAATAGTCGTCTATGATTCTCTTAAAATGTTTCCATGGTACCACTCGTGACTACATTTTCTGTTAGGGAGTTCCATGTCATGATAACTCTGACTAAATCAGTTGCTTCTTTTAACCGTTCTGTTGATTTCCCCTTTTAATTTAAATTCATGTGACCTTGTGATTTTATTTGTGTATTGTCTGCTTAGTCCTATGGTTTCTCATGTAGACTTATTCTTAGTTGCACTGAAGACAAGACAAAGGACTCCTCTCAGTCTTTTGTACTCCATAGAATACACAACCCCAGTTTCCCAGCCTATCTCCATACTCTTTGTGCTGCATGTTTCTAATTCTTTCGGTTGTCTTCCTTTGCACCTTCTCAATCAGTTTTTTCCTCCTATGCTTTGAGTGGCGCTAAAAGGGGAACAATATTCTAAATGCGGTCTGACCAAAGCCGAGTACATGCAGATCCCAAGATATTTAATCTTTGTTCCGCACCATTTAAAGAGGAATTACTGTTGCAGATAAGAAGAGGGCACAAAGTTTAGTAGGAGTTCTGTTTTTTGGGGATTTTTTTTTTTTGCAACTTGACGGGAAAAAATGGCAGATGCTCAAATGTCTGAATTATGGTCCACGTTATCAGGGATGGAGCGTTCTGGGGCGACCAGGTTCAGCAAAATATTGTCTGCGTAGAGAGCGACTTTTTATTCAATTTCCCCCAGTGGGACCCCTTCCGCATGGGTGGCATGTTGTAAGGCCACTGCTAGAGGCTTGATGTAAAGAGCAAAAAGAATAGGGAAGAGGAACACCCCTGCCTGGTATAGGGGAAGAATGTGACCCCTTAAAGGCAATATGAAACTGTTTTTTTACACTTCTGGATGCCCTCCTGTTTTCCCTTTAGTGTCTATCCAATATTCTGCGTGTTTTCTACCTTTTTTAAATTAATAATATAGTTTTGCTGCCTTTTAGCTACTCTGAATTCCTCTCTCCTCTGCAGCTGCTGCTCTCTCTTTTCTTACTGCCCAAACATTCTATCACCATTCCAGGCCACTCGCCTAAGTAGCACAGAAATGAAAATTACGTACCTACTGTAATTCTTGATCTTCTCTTGTATCCTCACCATTCATTACTGCTTTGGTTGTGCAGGGGACGTGGACCCGCTATGGGAGATTTTTTTTTTTTTTTGGAGTCGGCACCAATGGCGCCACCCCCGAGAGCATTGCGCTGCTTCATGCACAAGGGCCGGCCATTAGGTACCACAGACTCCTCCTCCATCTCAGTTCTGGTAGTCGGAGAGGCAAAAACAAAGAGTAAGAAAAAAGGAGGGAGGCAAGAGAGCCGAGGGACAGAAAAAGGAAATGATATAAACTGAAAAAGAAATAAGCCGATAGAGGACAGAGGAGAAGAAGATGCCTACCCTTAGGGATCAAAGGCCTCACCCGTGGGGCAGCTCCAAAGGAGGAACAGAAAAAGGAGAGCGAGAAAGAGAAGAAAGAGAGGAAAAGAGGAAGGTGGGAGGGAGAGCTCTGCCAATTGGGAGATTGATTTAAGGCTGATAAGCTCGGAACCAAAAACACGGGAGCAAGGAGTGCATTTTATAAAATGAGGAAAAGTTTAACTGAACACTTGTCCAGTTTGGACACAAGACAGATTCTCTAAAGCTCCTGCCATCCCCAGCCCTTTAAATCCTAGTTGAGAGTTTACAAACTGCCAAGGCAGAAATCTGTTCCGAAAAAGAGTGCCCAACTAGGGAGGGAGGAAAAGCCCACTAGCACTTTGTTAAGTGCTAACAGAGATGTGAGTGGGGAGGGGGGGGGATAAGGGTTTGAGGCCCTACAAAGGACACCCCTTAAAAAGGAAAAAGAGAGGAAACTCAATCGGACTTCCCTGAAGGCAAAGCAAAGATCACCAGCTCAGGGTAATATAGTGTCAGGACAACGTAAATTAGTAGAAACTGACACAAGGTGATCAAGACATGCCAGAGGGGACCTAGCAAAGGAGACTGAGCCATTTAAGGGATAGTCTCCTTAACTGTAAATTGAATAGCGTGGCTAAGAAGAGCCAAAAGGTCACCCCCAGGGGAAATCAGAAAAAGTTCCCTCTGGATAAAAATAAAGCTACTTGTTCCTCGATTCCCTCAGGAAATAGGATCCGTACAAAGGGACGGAAAAACTAAGATTTTTAGGCTTTTTTTTTAAATAAAGAAGAGGGGAGGAACGAGCAGGGAGGGGGAGACGCCAAAGTAGGAGGCCCTTGAGGGGAAGGTGGGCGGGTATCAGTAATGAATGGTGAAGATCAAGAATTACGGTAGGAACGTAATTTTCATATCTTCCCTTGTCAATCTTCACCATTCATTACTGCTTGGGTGAGTGCCAAGGCCCCCCCCCCCCGAGGGGGAGACAAGAGAAAACCCTGAGGGAACAAGACCCTCAGCCTCTTGCTGGTGAGGAACAGAAGGGAGAGACCCTGGGCTAATCAGGCGAGAAGCCTAAGGCTGAGGAGAGCTAGGAGGTGTCCCCCGGAGATGAGGAGACAGAGGAAGCCCCTGCAGAAGCCTCCTAGCTCTGGTGGAGAAAAGACTTGTCACCCAGAAAGCGGAGCGAATCACCCTATGCCGGGCCAGGGGTGACAATCTTGATAGATGAAGCCATGCCATCCGTCTAATACAGATCGCTGTCCCTGCAAGCCTGGAAGCCACCTCATTGGTGTCATAAGTTGCCCTTGCTTGGTGTCTTGCCAGCTCCAGGCCTATGGCAGAGAGGGCAATGGCCTGTCTAGATTGCTCCATATCAGGCATTGATCCTAGAAGCTGGGATAGCATCGACCATAAGTGCCTGTTGTAGGCAGCATGGTGTGCCTGACAAGACACAATGCACAGCATTGCATGAGAAGAAGAGAACACTCTTCTCCCCCACCAGTCAAATTGTAGAGAATCTGAATCCGGTGGACGGTCGTGCGCCAGGCGGTGGCACCTGAAGGGAGTTTCTAGGAATGCCAAACCCAAAGGTGGGGTGGGGAGAGAACCTAGAGACTCAGATGGGGCACAGTACCTTCTCCTGCAGTCTGCTGGGGCTGGAATAGGAACGGCTGGCGACTGCCAGGAATGGATAGACGCCGCCTGGAAGGGAATAGACCAGGATGGTACCACCAAATGCTGGGCACTGAATTCACTGAGGAATTCACGCGTCTCCCGATCGGTACTGTCTCGCTTAATGAAGGAGATACAAAGATCCCTCACCATCTTCGAAAGGAATCGCTGATATTCAGTGAAATCAGCATCGGAAGAGAGATGAGCAGGGGGCTCCTCTCCCTCCGAGGAGGGAGATGAGGATGAAGGGGAGCTCAAATGTCCAGAGGACACCTGCGGCGGTGGGGATAGGTGAAACACCTGTTCATGCATACATCTAATGTATGAGGGGAAGGCTGCTGCAGTGGCTCTGAACCTCTCCCAGGATAACGGGCCCGTAGAACCGACATGGCCTGGGAGAGAGTGGGTTGGCTGCAGAGAAATGGGAGAGGGACACCTACAAAGAGGCAGCTGTCCTCTGCTAAGGTTCTGAAATCTGGAAAACGGAGCCCAAGCTGGTGGGGTCCCTGACAGCAAACCAGGCCACAAAATGGAAGCCAGGGGATGCAAAGCCTGGAAGAGCCTAGTAGGGGATGCTCCCCTGTGATGAACCTGAGGCTGCATGGCACCAGAAGGGCAGCCCAAAGCAACGCCACCAGAGGGGTCCCTGGAGCCCAAGAGGGGAAAGACGGAGTCCAGCGCTATGGCTCCTATCTGCACCCGAGGGGTGGCAGGTGAAGACCAACGCACCTCACCTTGATCTCTCAACTCCTCTGACTCCAAGAATGCCCTCCTCCTAGACCTCAGCGACAACCCACCCCGAGCAGGCGCAGCAGCCTCCTTTCCCCGCCTCCATGCCATCTCCTTCCAGAGAACCCAGGCCACCCCCAGCCTGGGAGACCTCAGGACAGGACAGCAGAGGAGACTGAGGAATAGGCGCGCTGGGCCGCCTAGCACCTCGGCTCACTGGAGAACCAGACTACGAAGAGTAGGGGCGCCAGGACAGGTCCACGTCCGAGTCATCTCCCCTCCAAGGAGGAAGAGACCAGCTGGACCTCAATACTGGCCAACCCAGGGGACTCCAGAGAAACTGCACCGCGAACTACGCCAGTGCCACCTACGGCGCCGGACGACTTCGGCGTACCCGAGACACCTGAACCCGGCCCCGACTCCCCAATGGCACCGGTCAGACCCACGGCACTGCCCTCGGCACCGGGACCCAACGCGGCACCGCTAGATGAGTCAACGGGGCCCATGGTGCTCCGGGTGGTGCCAAGAGCCAACACAACACCACGAATGATGCCACCCCGATTACCGGCGCCGGGATCCGGAGAGGCGCCGAAAGGCGGCGTCGAGGGTCCACCGATGCCAGGCCCAGAAGTCCAGGGCCACGACACTGGGGGAGCCTCCACTTCTGAAGAGGTGACTGCCGAGACGGTGTCTCCACTGCGGCCCCAGGAGGGACCAAGGCGTTCCCTCAACACCGCGAAAGAGGCCTCCTCGGCAAGACCAGAAGATGAGGAGGACCCCTCCTCTCCAGACCGTATAGGCCTGGGAGGGGACCTGGAGGAAGGGTCTAGAGATCTTACCTGGGAAGCCCGAGAAAGACGCTGTCCCCTGAAAGTCGTCGGGACCTTGCCGATCTTAAAAGCGGACTTCAAGAATGCAACGGTCCATCGAGAAACAGGGTTTGCACGAATCCATATTATGACTGGGTCCCAGGCAGCGAAGGCAAACATCATGCCGGTCCGTTACGGAAAAATGCCGGCCACAGGAGCACCGACGCATAGGGGGCATGGCCCGCTTTCGACTTACGTTTGGCTCCCGAACCTAACATGATGCT
Source organism: Neoceratodus forsteri (assembly GCA_016271365.2). Classification (NCBI taxonomy): domain Eukaryota; kingdom Metazoa; phylum Chordata; order Ceratodontiformes; family Ceratodontidae; genus Neoceratodus; species Neoceratodus forsteri. The sequence continues at coordinate 104,258,909 of CM057453.1, read as the reverse complement.
GAAAACAACTGAAAAACACAGAAAAAGGCTCCCAGCTTCGTAGAAATAAGGAATGGTCTTACCGGACTGAAAACTGTTCAACGGTGTCGAGGGGAACTGGAGAAGGAGTCGCTGGAAGGCCTATGACGCAGGTTCAAAGAAATTCTCACACACGAGGGTGTTGAAGCCTTCCCATGAAAAGTTGTTGAAAACATTCTGAAAACAATAATTCTGTGTCCGTCATACCTGCTTACATTTGGAAAAAAAAAATATGCAAATAACCATGTTCTCGAACTGATTTTTCTATAGGCAAAATACAAACCAAAAACAGCAACAGGGAATAAACACATTGGTTTAAAGGGAAACGTCCAGCTGTAATCAGGCCATGCCACGCTGTAAGGCATGGCCGGGCCTAGTATGATTGCCTGACTGGCGTATGCCCTGCAAATAGCTTCCTAGCACAGATTTCCCAAAATGCTTTTTCTTGTCTAGCATAAATCACTGAATAACAGAATCCCAACAGCATCAATGAGCGCACTGCACCTAACATTTCCCTCCCACCACCAGTCATACTAGCCGCACCACAGCATTTCCACTTTCCGCACCGGAGCATTGCCGCACCACAGCAACTGTTTACAGTATATCATCAACAACTGTTTTACCTTGCGCAGTTCTGAACATTCACAAGTTTGTCAGGCTGTACTCTTTCACTCTCTGGCAGGAAAACGTACGGATCCCATTTTATATATATATCTATCTCCATAGTACCTTCCCCTTTTCAAAGGGATGTTCGGGATATACAGAAAATAATCATTCTTGCCTGTCCAAAAACCTCCCTGGTCCTGAACTTAAAGAGACAGTTCTTCAATGAAGACGTCCCATCAGAAAAAATAAAGCTACAGCAACCTCAGCCAATAGTGGATGAACCAACAGACCACCAAAGGATACAATCAAGTTGGGGCAGCAAAGACCTCCATATCCTCCAACTCAAACAGATCAGTAACCGGACTAGGATCCCCAGCTGTTAGGTTAGTAAGTCCTGGAGAAACAGCCCCATTGTGACAGGAGTTGATCTTTAGATGAAGACTCGGGGTGGGGGGTGGGGGGCTGATGGATTTAACATTCTTGTTCAGATCAGAGTCTTTCTGCAGCACAGAATTCTGAATTGGTGGGGAACAAGTCCCAAACTGTAGTCCTGTTCGAAACAGAATCCCGATTCATTGAAGAAATCTTCAAAGCAGAATGGTGCTGCAATGGAGAACCAAGAACGGTATACAACTACAAAATGAAGCACTGGGGGGGGGGGATGGAATGATCTGATTCTATTGCCTTTTCAGCAGTATTAGGAAATTACATTACGGGATTATTTCTGACAGCGAGTTGAGCTTGTCAGTCAGTTAAGTGATGGTCAAGTGTCTGTCGGGAAAACGTATTACAAAATGTATTCATTTTCTTAACTTGCGGTTGTTGAAATACTTACCTCGTATCTGGCTTGATCCTGGGAGGCACCTACCAGCATTTTGACACACACAGTGCACCCACAACCTCCTGCAGCTGTCTCAGTAGGATTTCTGACATGGAGAGCAGCTGCGCACACGTCCATAGACATCCTGTGTAAATGGAGCTATTAACACCTGCAGTTTCCAAAGTACACATCCCGGTGCTATACTGAGACCTGCCAGACTACACCTGGTCAAGAAAAATATATATGTTAATGTGTACCTGCTCCACCACCACACTGGGGCCAACACTGGTCGATATTAGAAACCTGGAAGTGTTTCATTATGATTGGGGTCCTAAAGTATTCCACTACTATCTTCCTCCCAGGTCAGAGAAGAGGTAACATAGAATTTAATGGCAGATAAGGACTGCTTGGCCCACCTAGTCTGCTAATTTTCCCTACCTACTGTAACACCGCAGACCCTACTTGATCTCTGGCTTTTACCGCCGCCTAAGGTTCTCTTATGCCTACCCCATGCCTTCTGAATCCCATTACAGTTTTGCCCTACCACCTCCCTCCTCTGGGAGGCTGTTCCAGGTATCTGCCACTCTTTCTGTGAAGTACTTCCTTAAATACCATTTGAGTCTACCCCCAAGCTTCACAGCATGGCCCCTTGTTCTTGAACATCTTTTACTCTGAAAAAGGCTTTCTTCCTGAACCTTATTTATACCCATGAGGTATTTGAAAGTATCATATCCCCTCTCTCTCTCTCTCCTTTCCTCTAGGGTGTACATATTGAGGTCCTTCAGTCTTTCCTCATAGGGCTTTTGATGCAGACCCTTCACCATTTTAGTTCTCCTCTGGACCGCCTCTACTCTGTCTATATCCTTCCTTAGATGCGGTCTCTAGAACTGGACACAGCAGTTTAGGTGAGGTCTCACCAGTGATTTATATAGCAGTATCACCACCTCCCTCTTTCTGCTGGTGATACTCCTCCCTACGCACTCTAGCATCCCACTGGCTCTCCCCATTTCCTTGTCACACATTTTGGCCACCTTTAGATCTTCAGATAGGATTACCCCAGGTCTCTTGCCTGTTTGGTGGTCGCCAGTACCACTCCCCCCATTTTATACTCTGCTCCTTTGTTACTGCACCCCCAGTGCATGCTTTTGCACTTCTTCACATTTAAACTCAGCTGCTACACTCTTGGCCACTCCTCAAGCTTTCCTAGATCCCTCTTCATTTTTTTCCACACCTCCCTCTTGGAGTAGCTATCTACTCTAATACAGATTTTAGTGTTGCTTCGGGGGAAATAGATTACCCACTGCAGAATTCCAAACCGGATGGAAGATAATACCAAATACAGAAAGCAGTCGTTACAAACTAAGAGTTTTATTCCACTGCAGCTCATACATAAGGTCGGTCAGTGTATAACAGTATACATACCCAGGAGTCAGGAACTCTTGACAGCTGGTGCCATGTAGGTTTCCCCATGTAGGTTTTCCTTGCGGAAGTTTTGGAAGACAACCTCTCTTATACCATGATATGATGAAGTCCAATTGCTGTGGCAATGGGCTCATGTATGCATGAAGTGTGTATTCTACATTACTCTATATTGGTCAATTTAGTGGGCAGCTAGCCGTTACCCAGCTTGCCCTTTCGGATGTTACATCTAAAATGTTGCAGATTTGGTGTATCCATACTTGTTGCAAAGGGAGCCATAGCTGTGCTGGCATAATATTTGCTGATTTCAGCAATGGGCACTTTGGCAGTAGAGGGTGCTCCTGGGTTACAAATATATTACACACATTATACAGTTTGGTGAAAATATACTAATAATTATGGTTATGTTCTTATAGCAGCAGGTGGTGCTCTATGGCCACAAATATGTAAACAATATCATTAGTTTCTCAGTTCATTCTAGACAAAAATCACTTTGTCTGAAAAGGCATATTTCGTACTATAGCATTTCTTAGCAAAATTATATCTAAACAAAAGAAAAAATATGGATGCTAATATCTCCTAACTAAACATATAAGTAAGCATAGGCACAAATGTAGGTGAAAGCTATCTAATACATTCTATACTAAGTCCTAACCTAACTAAGCATAATATCTTAAGTAAGGTGCTAAACAATGACGTCACAGTGTTTCACACAGACGTGACGTGTGGGTTGTAGGTCTAGCAGGTCTACATAGTCTCCCCCCCGCCTTTGTTGCCTGACTAAATGGGCAATATTAACAGGGTAAGTCAGTGAGTCCCAGAGTGGGGAGCTTCAGTAGCATAAAGAAACTTCAACTTGAGCATTATGAAACTAAGTTTTACAGAGACAGAAAGCAGTAACAATTATATCCTATCACAGAATGTAGAGTGAAAGAAAGTTTGCTTTGGGTGCACACCTGTAGCAGGGTATATTGCCTGGTTCAGGAGAAACAGTCCCTGCGTCTAGCCAGGTCGGTACTGCAGAAGCCCCTAGACAGACAGTGACAACCACCCCCTAACTCCCAACCACAATACTTGTCCCTTGCTTCAAAGAGGCAGTCAGAAAGTTGAAAACTATCTTTAGGTGTTCAGGTGACTAGGGGGGGATGTAGGCAAGGTATGAGAGCACCATAAGAGGGTTGTCTGGGATGTGGACAGAGGGGTAATGACACCTGACGATATTTGATGGGAAGGCGAGAAGGGTAGGGAGCTAGGGGAGCAAATGTAGGCTGGTCTGAGAGTGTGAGGGGCTGTGGTGGAAATGGGTGAGGCTGGGTATATGTAGCTAGTGTAGGGGGAGGAGGAGAGGATGAGAGAAGTTATGACAAGATGGAGAGAAGTAAGGGGGAAGGGGGTTGCTCCGGTCATGGTGGGAGTAACGTTTAGGCAATGACACACTTTGTGTGTGGTACACTTGGAACCGGGGATTCTCAAGGTTCTAGCACTATCCCCTGCCGAAGCACTAGATGGCAGTATAGACAAGTCTTATACACTTGGAGACCGGGGGACCTGCTCAAGGTATTAGCAGATGGCAGTATAGGCAAGACCAAGATTGGGTGGGGGCTGAAACAGTCGTTAGTAAACCCCTGCTTCTAAACTTGTTGGCTGATGTGGCCTAATGATTAGGGCACTAGACTGTGGGTGAACCAGGAAAAATGCCATCGAGGGGTTCGATTCCCACAGCGTACACAAGTACTCAGGTGAGTTAAATAGTATATTTACTACTGGGAAGGCAGGGGTAATATTTAAGTGTACAAAATGGTGGGTGGAGGAGGAAACAGAAGGAACCAAAGCTCTCTTTCAAAGGGGGAGCAAAAGTGGGCTAATTGGTTCTGGTTGATGATTTAAAATAGCACCCCCTTGGGTGGGAGGGTGGGTAGAGACCTGCAGGTGTAGTATTGGATTATGCCGCCTGATGCTGCACCTAGACTTCCCACCTGTGAGCACTGGCGGTAATCCGGGGGGGCAGCTCTGCTCACACCACCGAGGGCTCCTGTGGACTCCTGGTTACTGAGGACCTCTGGGGAAAGAAGGGAGAGGATGGTCAGGATAAGGCAAGGTAAGGTAAGGGGAGGGGAAGAAACCAGGATTGAAATAAGAGAGGGACGACCCATTAGGCGAAGGGATTTATTATGACGGGCGCAACCTGGTTCGGAATGGACCCGGTCATCGGAGGGCCGGCCAGGGGAGAGGGATGGAGCGCCTGTGGACTGCTCTCCTTCTCCAGGGAGAGGTGCGGGCAGCATCGGAGTGCTGAGAGGCTCTGGTGGAGGCAGGGAGCTCTCACACTGCTGGCGCTAGTTTTAGAGGGAGGCGGGCGGACGCTGGCGTCATTGCCGTCCCGCCTCCGGAGAAAAACTCAGGGGAAAAGAGGGAGAGGGATCCTCCGTCTGGGTGAAGCCTCCCGGGCTTATTCACCCACGCCAGCACTCCCAACCAGTTATTAGTTCCGAGTACTGGTATTAGGAGGAACCGGTGCTCGGCCCCAGCCTCCAGGGGTAAGCAGGGGGTGACCGGGAGGCGGCAAATCAGGCAGGTGGTGGAAGCTCCGGGGGCCGTGACTAGGCAGATGTGTGATGGAGGACCCCCACCCCAAAAAAAAAAAATAAGAGACAGAGTGAGGTGGGGGGGGGGGGGTCATGCTAAGAGATAATGGGACAGACCTGAGGTATTAAGGCACTTGCAAACATGCAAGATATGAAAATTACGTACCTACCGTAATTCTGATCTTTCTGTGTATCTTCACCATTCATCATATATGGGTATTGGTAGGCGGAGCCAACACACCATCGACGCCGCCCTCGAGACCTGCGTGGCGCTCGAGGGTTGGCCGTTAGGCTGTGTCGACTCCGCCTGCCTACCAGTTCTGAGTCGCCGGAGAGGCAAGAGGAAGGGATGGAGGGTGGGACAAGTGAGTCCAAGGGACAGAAAAAGGAAAGGATAACTGAACTAAAAGGAGAAATAACGACTGAGAGGACAGCAAAGAAGAGATCAGACTAAGGGGATTGGGTAGGGGCCCCAATCTCTGGAAGCGGAAGAAGGGAGGGTAGGGAGGGGAGAGAATTAAGGAGAGAGAGAGGTATCAAGGTATCCGAGACCCTTGTCCGTCACCAGATTGTATAGGAACTGCAAGGAGTAGCAAAGCTCTCTGCCAGAATTCAAGGCACAGAATAACTGGAAATACCCCAGAAGCAGTCTGGCTATTCTGGAGGAAGGACAGGGTACAGGATTTAGTACTCTCTCAGGAAAATGTTTGGTGAAAAAAGGGGATTTTTTTTTTTTTTTGAGATAGTTGGATGGAAACCAGAAGGAGAACAGGAGGAGGGCAACCACCAACTCCCACCCCACTGGGGTGGAGACAAGTAGTAGAGAAGGAGTGCCGCTCAAGCTGTCTACTCTTCATAGGAGAATACCCCCCTGTGTGTCCCTACTTTACCCCGCTCCTAAAGAGGAGAGGGATAGCCACAGAGATGGAGTGGGACCCAGAGACTGAGGCCCCAGGGGGATGGTGGGTGGGGTTGTGATGAATGGTGAAGATACACAGAAAGATCAGAATTACGGTAGGTACGTAATTTTCATATCTTATCTGTGTCAATCTTCACCATTCATCACATATGGGTGAGTACCAAGCCCCCCCAAGGGGGTTGTTTCATTACACCCTAAGGAATAGGGTCCCTTAGCCCTCAGTGGGTGACACACTAAGGGGGGGGAACCTTCAGGGCCTGGGGAGGCCTGAGAGTGGGGAGAGAGAGACGGGTTCCCCCCGGAGGGGGAAGGAAGCTGAACCGACAAGCGCCGTATAGTTCTACGGGAGAAAAGGTAGGTTCCCTGGTGGGTGGAGCAAATCACCTTACGCCGGGCCAAGGGTGACAACCGGGAAAGACGTAGCCCATGCCGATCTCCTAGTGCAGATCTCTGTCCCTACAACCCTGGTAGATACCTCGCTGGCGTCATAAGATGCCCTGGCATGGTGCCTTGCTAGCTCCAGGCCACGTGCAGTGAGTGCGATGGCCTGTCTGGTTTGCTCCGAGTCAGGCAACGAGGCGAAGAGCTGACTCAGCCTGGACCACAAGAACCTGTTGTAGGTTGCATGGTGGGCCTGATGAGCAGAAATAGAAAGGAGCAAACGTGCAGAGTAGAAGGTCCTCCTCCCCCAAAAATCAAAATCCGAGGAGTCTTGATCTGGGGGCCGGTCACGGTGGAGGGCGTGAAGCCCATCAGGAGTGTCCAGATGTGTCAAGCCAGACTGTGGATGAGGCATGGAACCTGGAGACTCCGGGGGAGCGCAATACCTCTGGCTGAGGTCCCTTGGGGCAGGAACTCTGGAGAAAGGCCTCTGACAGAAACGCAAGGATGCCTCCCGAAAGGGAGCAGTCCAGGGCGGCACCACAAGGGTAGCCTCACCAAAATCGCCTAGAAAGGTGTGCGCCGCATGCTCAGGATTGCTGACAGTAGATGGAGAAAGGTGCAAGTCCTCCAACATCCTCACAAGGAAACGCTGATACTCCGAAAGATCAGCAGCCGGAGAGATGTGGACAGAAGGTTCCTCTCCCCCAGAAGAGGGGGATGAGGAGCTGGAGGTCACCATATGTTCTGAGGGTGGCTGCATGGGGGGAGGTTGAAAAACCTGGCTGTCCATAGCCCTAACATAAGCAGGGAACCGGGCAGCCACCGCTCTGAACTGCTCCCGGGTGAGAGGGCTGCTAGGACCAAGAATGCCTGGGAGCGCAGGAGAATATGGCAGAGGGATAGGGGCAGAGCCGAGAAAAGAAGTCGGCTGACCTCCGCCGGGGCTAGGGAGCAGACTGTGAGCACCCGAGGAGGGTGCCCCGGAAGACTCCACAGCCGACAGCTGTACAACTACGTTGGTACTGCCTTGGCTATGCCCAGAAGAATCCCCCCAGTGAGGCGACCGGGGCCGTAAAGGTCCAGAAGGACGGTCCCCTGCCTCAAAAGAACGGGACTCCCTCAAGGAACCCGAGGAGGAAGGTGGAAATCCACTTCAGGCTCCGTCCAGGGCCCGAGGTGGACCCCAGAAAAGGCCGACGCGTCGACCCCACACCCCTCGACCCCGAGAGAGTCCTCCTCCTCGAGAGAGCCAGCCTAGGTAGCTGGCATCTCTGGGCTGCCCCCGAAGGGGAGACCCAGGGAACAGTACCCTCCCCTCCTGTAGGCTTCTCAATGGGCCCCAAAGTTGGGCGAACAAGACACACCACTGGAGGGGGTACCACCACCGAGGGGTCGATGAACCCCCCAAGACTAGGTTGCAGAGCTATGGTGGCTCGCACCACTGCCTGCTGGTCAGCACCACTGACCCCACTCTCAGGGGCCACCTGACTCTCCTTGGTAGGGGGCTGGCTCCGACTCGTCGATGAGACCACAGTGCTGCCCTCCTCCGCAGCCAACCCCGAGGGGCGTGACTGCTCGTCCGACTCCGAGCTCGACTCTGACTTTGAAGAGGTAGGGTCCGAAGCTCTAAGCCAAACCGTAGGAGGGCGGGCAGTACCAACCTTGCGACCAGGCCCAACAGTCAGAGTTGTGGCCGAGTGGGCACCCGTGCCCTCTGCAACCCTGTGAGCGGGATCCGCAGGAGGCACCGGGGCAGCTCGGGCCAAAGGTCCAGAGCCGGGGCCAGACTCAGCGCCATCGAGTCCACCAGCACTGGGGGCGGTACCCAGGGACAACAACGATTGATGGGCAGCCCCAGCAGCATCCTCGGTGCCGACACGCTCGGGCCCATGGTGCTGCTGAGCTACAGAGGACAAAGCGGTGCAGGCGATGGCCTGAAGGCGGACCCGGCGCCAAACACGGCACCGACCGGCCCCTCGGCGCCGACAGTTGGAGTCGAAGGGCCTACGGCGCTGAGCCGCGGAGACATGGCAAAGGAGGATGCTGGATCTTGTCCCACGGCACCGAGAGCGGTGTCGCGAATGGCATCGACAGGGTCCACGGCGCTGAACGAGTCGGCGCCGACGACAGTGCCGACAGGGCCCACGGCGTGAGGAAGGCGCCGACCCAGGCCTTCCGAGCCACGGGAGTGACACCGGGGGAGCTTTCACCCCTGAAGGGCGGTGCCATGGGCGTCTCCGCCCGCTCCCGGGAGGAAGCCAGGAACGGGCCCCTCCCTGCGCGCGGGAAAGAGGCTGGCGATGGCCAGGCTGCTAGTGCCGAGGCTCCCTCCTCTGGTCCGAGTAGAACCAGGAGGGGACCCGGAGGAAGGGCCGATAGAGCGCGGCTTGGCCCGACGAGTGCGAACCCTACCCTGAAAGTCAGCGGAGCTGGCCCCACTTTCAACGCGCGCTGTTCGAGGACCCGGCGGTCCATGGAGAAGCAGGCGTCGCACGAGTCCATGTCATGAAGCGGGCCAAGACACCAGTCGTGCTGGTCGGTGACGGAAAACTTTCGGCAGCACAGGCACCGACGCATGGGGGGCCGACCCGTCTTCGAAGACTTTTTGCCCTCCGAAGATGCTTCCCACGAGGCGACCTCGACGGCGGGAGATGAAGAACTGGTAGGCAGGCGGAGTCGACACAGCCTAACGGCCAACCCTTGAGCGCCACGCAGTACGCTGGCCTCGAGGGCGGCGCCGATGGTGTGTCGGCTCCGCCTACCCCTTTTTAAAAAAATTAAAAAAAAGCTCCCGTGGGGTCCTGACCTCCGGCCAATACACATATGTGATGAATGGTGAAGATCGACACAGATAAGATCACATAATACAGTACATGGCAATCAGTTACATAGTTGGGTAAACTAAGCACAGTACAGTACAGCCTGAACAAAACAGAATAACATGCAGTTGTAAACCTGAGTTCAGCCAGAGAGCTAAGCTGAATCACATCAACAGAGCACAGAACAGTCTTAGTTACAAAATGAACAGTTCCCAACAAAACACACTGCACTGAGAAACTATGCATTCACATGGGACATGCTAGCAATTAAGGTACCAGTTGTAACACAGTGAAGCAGTATGGGATGCCTTAGCCCACAGAATCAATCAGTACAGTTTGGCAGACAAATATCCCTTTAACAGACTTGCATGTGTAGCCTTGCAAGATGGTGCCTGCCACTGCAGCTAGAGCTCCCACCTGTGAGCGCTGGCGGTCATCCGGGGGTGGGGGCAGCTCTGCTTACACCACCCTGAGGGCTCCTGTGGACCCCTGGTTACTGAGGACTTCTGTAAGCGCTGGCAGTCGTCCGGGGTTCGGGGCAGCTCTACTCACACCACCCTGAGGGCTCCTGTGGACTCTTGGCTACTGAGGACTTTTAATACATTATTCTTATTTTATTTTTTTAAATGAATTCATGGCTGCTCCCTGCCTTGGGTATTTATTACTGTCCCCCTGCCCCCTCAGTTGGGCAACATCAGTTTGAACATCCTGTCGTTCATACCTCATCAACATCAGGGTGGGGCTATTCATATGTCTTAGACGGTGCAATGCAGCACCCCAACTGGCTAATACATGATAGGTTTGGAAAGATGTAGTGCAATATTATGAAATCATGATGCGTCGGTGGGACGGCCCTGCCCGGGGCAAGGCAGCGGGATCGCTGAGCAGAGGTAAGTCCCTGGGGTGAGGAGGGGACTTGGAGAGAGCGAGGACTGAGCCTTTGGTGTGCCACAGGAAATAGCATACCAAAAATATATATATAAAAAAGAAAAAAGTAACAATTTACAGTATACAAGTCACTTGGAATAGTAAATATAACAGAAATAACATTTTTCATCAATTTTTGCTGTGCTGGTTTTACAGGAAAATAACGATTAAGTGGTACTGCTGCTTTAACATTTGCAATCACACTTGTACCTCTGTCAAACAAACAGATTTCACCTTCTCCCTTACAGAAATCTAAACACTGCTGACCTAGCCTGCATTTGGGAGAGCTACAAACAAGCCAGTGTTCACCCTCTACAGTAACTGCAATGCTTAATGGGCCAGATCACTAGTGCACTTCCACCAAATTAGCATCCCCAGCTGGAGCTGCATTCTAAAAGCCTTGCTGACACCTGCAGTGAGAAAGTGATTTAAATCGGAGGGCTATTCCAGGGTCCTTGTACAATCAAGAGCAGAACCAGTAATAAAATCCTCTCAGACTGCTATTCTGAAAACCATTCATTTGAGCAGCGTTGCCCCATTTCTGCACATAATTTTTCCTCTCTAAGGCATCTCCAGAGAAGGCAGCCCTTTGCTGGTTAGGGAAATGAATTCGGGATCATGAAACTGGGAAGACCTCAGAGTGTCAAAAGGCCTCACCACTCGGCCATGGGATACATTTCAAATCCTTCAACAGCATTGCTTTCATTCCACTCCAGGGTGGGGGTGGGTGGCTGGCTTTTTCAAATGGGCTTCCCACACTTCTACAGTTTTCAGCTTGCAAGTTTCCCACTCTGACCTTTACTGGCTTGCAGTTTAATTACATTATAAGGGCCCCCTCAGGGACTGAATAATGTTATTACAGAAGTTCACGGAGCCTGATGCTAGCAGTACTCATCCTATTGAGGACCTGTACAAACCATACAAATGAAGGAAAAAAAAAAAACAAGGGTTATCACAACAGACCACAGACGCAGAAAGTGAAACCCAGTTTTTAGCTGGAAGAGGGGGCAGATTTAGACATGCTATTTCAAGTGGAGGAATGCTGCTCATTTCTGGATGTCACACAGCCGCAGAATGTATATATATGAATATTTGTATGAGCCGAATACTATCAAGATTTTTTTTTTTAATTTGTTTTTCATTAAATTTTTTCTTACTTTTACATCAGAAGATATTTTACAATCAGTACATTTTTTGTGCTTACTTCAGATTTGTTGTAATACAAGTAAACAGTGCATAAATATCTTTTACAGTGGTTACAGATTAAAACCAAAACTAATCTACCCTTGTCTTGTGATAGAGTCAGACTAATCTATGCCCCCACACATTTCTTTTTTCATCTCCTCTCCAAAGCCCACACATTATGGGTAGAAATCAGGATCTACCCTTGCCTGATAGACTGACCATCTCCTCCATAGAGTGGCAAATCCATCTGTTTGATTGTTTAGTTTCGCTGTGATGTTTTCCATCTGGTATATAGAGTTCACAGTTTAGAAACATAGAGGTTGACGGCAGATAAGGACCACAAGGCCCATCCAGTCTGCCCATTTTTTCTACCTTATGAATGTGCCACACACCTTTACACTGTCAATGACCTATCTATCCATATTCGTCTGTATTGCTCCCTTATGCCTATCCCATGCCTGTTTGAAGCCCTGCACTGTATTCATAGCCACCACTTCCTGAGGTAGGCCGTTCCATGCAACCACCACTCTTTCTGTGAAAAAGAATTTCTTCACATTCCCCCTTAATCGGCCTCCCTCTATTCTCATGCTGTGTCCTCTTGTCCTGCTATTTTTCTTATATTTAAACATGTTAGACTTTCACCTTGTTAATGTCCTTAAGGTGTTTGAATGTTTCGATCATATCACCTCTCTCCCTCCTTTGCTCAAGGGTATACATATTGAGCTCCATTAATCTGTCCTCATATGTCTTCTGATGCAGTCCCTGCACCATTTTGGTTGCCCTTCTCTGGACCGCCTCAATTTGGTTAATGTCCTTGTGAAGGTGTGGCCTCCAGCACTGCACGCAGTACTCCAGATGGGGCCTAACCAGTGTCATGTAAAGAGGGATTATTACCTCCCTCTTACGACTTGTGATACCCCTACTAATACACCCTAACATCCCCCTAGCCTTACCTACTGCTTTAAAGGTCTGCTTGGATGATTTCAGGTCATCGGTGATGATGCTCAAGTCTCTTTCTTCCTTTGTGACTGCCAGCAACTCCCCTCCCAGCCTATAGGTGGCTTCAGGGTTTCTCTTCCCTATGTGCATGATCTTGCCCTTCTTTGCACCAAATCCCAGTTGCCACTCTTCTGACCATTTTGCTAGTTTATCCAGATCTCTTCTCATTCTGCCCACCCCATCTGGATCATCTACTCTGTTGCAGATTTTGGTGTCATCTGCAAACAGACAAGCCTTACCCTCTAGTCCATCTGCAATGTCACTAATGAAGATATTGAAGAGGACTGGCCCCAGGACTGATCCCTGAGGTACCCCACTTGTGACCTGCATCTCTTCTGACTGTATACCATTTACCACCACTGTCTGTTTTCTGTCCGTCAAGCAGTTTGCCACCCAGTTGACCAACTTCTGACCCACCCCGAGCCTACCCAGCTCATTTATCAATCTTCTATGTGGAACAGTGTCAAAAGCTTTGCTGAAGTCAAGGTAGGCGACATCAACTGCTCCCCCTTGGTCCACCACTCCGGTTACCCAGTCAAAGAAATCTATGAGATTAGTTTGACAGGACCTTCCTTTTGCCTCCAATATTGTATACTTGGTACTGCTTTCATCATCCATTTCCTTGTCAAGGATTTTTTTGCTGCCAACAGCAGAATGGGAAGCATGGTTTTAGTCTGGGGGAGCGATCCGGGTAAACAGCCATGAGCACCACCTCAGCCGTGAGCTCAGCATATTCACCTAGGCCCTCAATGATTTAATTTTGTATACTTAGCCAAAAGGGCATTAAGCGTGGGCATTGCCACATTATATGTGCTAAATTGGCTAATTCTTTTCCACACTCCCTCCAGCAAACCCCATATTCCATCGGAAGGTATTAAGTCAGACTTGCCGGTGACCTGAAAAATCCAGATCTAAATTTCCAGGAGAATTCCCTCCAAACGTGAGATCTGGTGATTTTGACCACTCTCAGAGACGGAGAGACCATTCTTCAGCGGGTACCACGAGGTCCAAGTCCTTATTCCAACTTACTAGGATTGAGTTTGTTGATTCTTTTGATTGGTCTCGCATCATTTTGTATAAGTTACCAATTAAATGGTTCCAGTGTTGTCCCCGAGAGTGGTCAATGAATAATTTTAGGAGAGGGGGAGGGGAGACTTCAGTTTAACCTGGATAATTCTATTACGTAGAAGATGGTTTCTAATTTGGAAATATCTGAATTGGTCAACATTTGGGAGATTAAATTAAAATTTAAATTCTTCGAATGATAGGATTCCGTTTGGACCCAGAAACTGGAAAACCTGCTCCAGTCCCAATCTGCTCCAACGGGAAAAATTTAAGTCATTATGGGACGGGATGAAGAGATCATCTTCTGAAATGAACTTACAATATTAGTTAATTAATTGAAGTGGTCCTTTTTCATGCATTTTGAACCAAATTTTTAAGACCTGTGAGGTAATAACTGTGAAATCTTTTAAAGGGGGGAGTTCTCCCTGGAGAGGAAAATATTATTTTTTTAATGTCATACATGTCATTCAAATGGAGTTCCAGCTTCTTCCATTGGGAATCGAACTGCTCAGAGAGCCATAATAGAAGGATTTTTAAAAAGGCGGCCTCGGCATATTTTTTTAGGTCCGAAACATTAGTCCCATCCTGAGCCAATAATAATTTTAATACAGAAAGGTGAATTTGTGGTTTCTGCTTGTTCCAAATGAATTTTGATGATATGCTGTCCCAAGACCTGAAATAATATTGAGATGGGAAGTATGGAATATTTTGAAATCGGTACAATAGACGGGGTAGGACGTTCATCCTAATGGTTTCTGTGCGTTGAAATAAGGATAGTGGAAGATGGGTCCATTTATCCAAGTCTTTATTGATTTCTATGGAAATGGGTTCATAATTGATTAATTCAATTAGGTGAAGATTATGAGGGAAGTGTATGCCTAGGTATTTTATTTTGGTTGAGTGCCATTTAATTGTAAAACTTTGTTTTAGAGTATTTGGGGGAGTATAGTTATGTAAGGGGGCCTTTGTTTTTGTAATGTTTAATTTAAAGCCGGCCAACTCTTCAAATCGGGTCAGCACTCTTCATGTCTCTGTAATCGATTCCATAGGGAATAAAAGGGAAAGGAGTATATTGTCTGCAAAAAGACTGATCTTGTTTTCAGATTGCTGCATTGGTATGCCCTCTATGTTTCTCGATATTCTAATTGCCCTAGCTAGTGGTTCAAGATATAGTACAAACAATAGAGGGGAAGAGAGGACATCCTTGCCTTGTACCCTGGCCTATAGAGATCGGGAAGGATAGTCCCCCATTTATTCTAATATAAGCTTTTGGCGAGAGGTATATTTGTGTCAGCCAATGCAGCAATGAATCGGGGAAACCAAATGTTTTTAATGTATCCCATAGGAAAGGCCAATATACCCTGTTGAATGCCTTTTCGGCATCAAGGCTTAAAAAGACAGTTGGAATCTTCCGAGTTTGGATGTATTCCATGAATATTAGTGATTTTCTAATATTGTAAGTTGTTGATCTGTTTTTTACAAAACCCGCTTGGTCCGGATGTATTATCGTTGGGAGGATTATTTCTAATCTTTTGGCCCATATGGCCATAAAAATCTTATAGTCTGAATTTAGTATTGAAATCGGTCCATAGGCAGAGGGGTCTAGTTTGTTTCCATTGGGTTTAGGGATAGCTGTGATTGTAGCATAATCCCATGATGGGGGAGGTATATTTCCCATGGCCATTTCTCTGAACAGATTTAGGAGTCTTGCGGCTAATTCTTTGTTAAAAATGTTATACCATTCATTGACATATCCGTCAGGACCGGGGCAATGACCCGAAGATTGTTTGGTGACTGCTGCCTCTATTTCTTCGATTGATATAGGGGCTTGTAGTTTCTGGGCTTGTGCTGTTGTAATTTTTGGGAGCTGTATTTGAGCTAGAAAAGCTTGTCGATCCTCTTGAGAAGAGGTATTGTGTGTTGTGTAGAGGCGCTGTTAATAATCAGCAAAAGTTTGTCTTATATCTTCTTCTTTATGAGTTATCCTACCAGTTTGAGGGTGTTTTATTTTTAGTATTGTTACTGCATTTTTCCTTGCTCTCAGTTTCTGCGCCAATCTGCGTGTACCTCTATATCCACCCTCGTAATTTGTTTGTTTTAAGTAGATAAGGGACATTTGAATTTTTTCATCCATTATTTTCTGCACAGCTGACTTAGTTGCTCTAATTTTGATTTGTATTTCCTTATCTCCCTCTCTATAGAGTAGTTGAAGGGTCTGTACAGTCCTGGTAAGATCCTGATATTTCCTTTCCCTTTTCTTTGACGTATAAGCAATGATCTCACCTCTGATGGTGGCCTTCATAGCATCCCACAGTATGGCTTCGGAAACAGCTGATGATGCGTTTTCTTCAAAGAATTGTGGGACTCTTTTTTTAATTTGATCAGAAAATTCTTTATCCTTTAGGAGATAAGGGTTAAGTCTCCAAAGAGTTTGTTTCGTTTTTTTACCCATATCAACTTTTAGCAATGGGGGTGGTGGTCAGATATTATTTTTGGACAGATTGTTATGTCTCGCACTGAGGAGAAGTGTTCGCATGAGGTAAAACAATAGTCTAGTCTAGAATATGAGTTAAATCTTCCCGAATAATATGTAAAGCCTGGATCTGAGGGAAAGAATTTCCTCCAGATGTCCACTAGGCCGAGGTTTTCAAGTTGTGTTTTGAAAAACTTTACTGGAGAAGATAGCCGATAGACTTTGGGATTAGATGAATCTAGGTTTGGAGTAATTGTCATGTTAAAGTCTCCAACCATTATTAATTGCCCCTTATGAAAGTCTATTATTTTATTTAGGATTTGCCAAATTAGTGGCGACTTGGTCTGCGAAGGTAGGAATATGTCACCTAATGTAACTTCTTTATTGTATAGGCAGCCTTAAATTACGATATAACGTCCTAATGTATCAGATTGTATATTGCTTATTTTGAATTGAGTGGTTGATGGGATCAGTATTGCTACTCCCTTTTTGCGTCCATTCGGGTGAGATGAAGAATAAATGGCATATCGGCCCCCCCCCCATTTTAATTTCTGATGTTCGGTGTCTGAAAGATGAGATTCTTGTATAAATACAACATCTGCCTTCTGTTTAAGTGTTGCATCACTCTCGATCTTTTGATGGGGTTATGAAGGCTGTTTACATTTATTGAGTAAGTATTCACCGGTTGGGAGGCCATTAGGATTTATTGTTCCTAGCTTTTCTTTCAGCTGATTTAAGTTTGTTATTGATTTTTTTTATAAGTTTCAGCCATTCAGTTTGTCTTTTTTGTTTATTTTTCAGGTCATCCCGGACCGACATCACCCGGATCACCCCCCCCCCCACCACCACTGCGTGAGAAGATCTACTGATCATGATCAGTTTTTCTCTGTGGATAACCGTTAGATCTCCTGAACAGAAGATTCTGAAGTTTCTGTAATAAAGCAATACTTTCAAATATTGTATCCTGTCTCCTGCATCTCCTTCCAGTTTCATTACGTAAACTAAATTAACTGTATCATTAACTGTAACAGTGTAGCAAACTGTAAATAAATAACCTAGCCAATTTACATTTAACATTCCAAAACAACCTATCAGAACATTGTTTGTTGATACTTCCATTGTTAGGGTGGGAATAAAATTCCACCCTTCCGTAATCTCATGCCGATTCCCAAAGGGAGTCTGCATTGATCGAGGATCTCCTTAATAAGAGATTCCTCCGAGGGTACCAATCTGCACCCTGAGGGTTCACTAAAATGGTCAGTGTGGGGCTCCCAAAGTTCTCTATATAGTAGGGTCCCCTCTCCTCTCCAAGATTAAGGAGGAGTGGGGACACTAAGAAACCGATCCCTCGTTCCCCTGGGCTAATCCCCCCGATCACTTAAGTCCCAACCCTCCATACTTTCCTCCCCCCCCCACCTTCCCCCCCCAAATTCCCTTTGGGAAATTTTCATTTTGGAAAGCCCAGTTATCAAGAGTAATGGGTCTCCAAGTAAAGGGAGCAACCATCCCATGGGTCAGCCCCTTGTAAAAAAAAAAAAAAAAAAAAAGAAAGATAAAGAAAGAGAAGAGGAAAAGGAAGAAAGAAAGAAAGAAAGAAAGAAAGAAAGAAGGGGGTTAGGAAGAGCATCTGTTTGTTTCTCCCATTAACCCCGGATGTCTCAAGCAATAGCCTGAGACTAGGCTATGGGATCTCACTTGACAATCACTCTGTCACAGCATTCGAGTGATCCCAACTCTATGATTTTGGGGGCCAACCCCCTGTGTTATTCCTCCCACAGTGGTCACAAAAATACTATAATTAACTTACCCTGAAAGGGAGTACAGGAAAGGGGTGTCTTTATCAAAAGAAAGTGAAAAAAGAAAGAAAAAAAAGGGGGGGTGAAACCCCCCTCTCCTTTCCAGGCATGCAAGGATCCGCTCTGCTGGACAAAAATAATTGTAAAAGAGAACTAAAACTGTGCAATTGGAGTTTATGTGGATGTTCTTCAGTCCACAATATTTTTTTACTGTCTCAGGTCCCTTGCTTCTTCTGTTTTCACCTGGGGAGAACCTTGAGATGCCTTGTCGAGAGGAGGAATCCTCAGGAGCCCCCCAGACATGGGTATGTCAACTGAAGGAGAGCTCCAGGGCCCAGGGAGGAGGGAAAGAGTGAGGTCACCCCAGGGGGGAGCCCCCCTGCAGCCCTACTAAGTCAGGACCTCTTACCCCCCTCAGCCAAGCGTATCGCCCACCATCAAGGAGGACTTCGTTCCCCCAATCACAGCAAAGTAGAGGGAAATAATTTTATTTAATATCCCTTTGATGAGATGCTGGACTGGTGGGACTAAGCCCTAAAGCAGGACCACCTCAGGCCCCCCCCCAGCCGACCCTCTCCCACACCTCTCCCACCCAACCTCCCCAAGAAGAGCTTGGAAGGACTCATCCCCCCACCAGGACTTGTTACTGGTCCACCGTTATTGTAGGGTTTCTCAGAGACCGAATCTTCTGAAACATCTCATCCAGACACGTACTGGGTTGGTGTGATCCATCTAGCAAAGATTGTCCCTGGGGCAAGGTCCTGGAGGGTCCAGCTCGGATCAAGAGACGTTCCTTAAGCACCCCCTTTTTAAACAGGTCTTCCTTGGCTTCCAACGCAGAAGTGTATGAGGTGGGGCCTTTTGGTAAAAACACTATTAACTTGGTTGGGTAAAGGGTGCGAAGTCTGATCTGTTGAGATCTTAAGATAGGGAACAGCGGAGCGTAGGCCCTTCTCTGACTTTGGGTAAAGGGAGCATAGTCGTCGTCGATGATGATGCGATGGTTTCCGTACATAATTTTCCCTTTCTGCCATGATTTTTTAAGGAGCAGTTCCTTGGTCTGGAAACTTTGCATCCCAACCACAAACAATCTGGGTCTGGCATCTTTAGCCTTAGGTTTAGGGCCAAGAGCCCGGTGGGCATGCTCAAAATCAAGGGGGTAATCAGGGCCCAAGTCGAGAATGGATCTGAAGAATTGGTCTGCGAAGGCCAAGGGGGTCAGAGCGTTCACCACCCTCTGGCAGGCCGAAAATTCAAAGATTTTTCCTCCATCTGTTCTCTGCGTCCTCCTGTCAGAGAGCAATGCAGCTGGGATTCCGCTAAGAAGAGAACTGCTGACTCCAGGGCGTTAATTTTTATGTTGTTTTGAGATATTTGCTACTCTGCCTCATCCGCCCAAGTCTGCAGTGATCTCAAATCAGCTTTAACCTGATTCAGACAGTCCCTCATTTCTTCTCTAAATTCAGAAATGGCCCGAAGAATGTTCAGCTCTGGTGGAGGGGTTGATTGGGCAGGCATAGCTGAATGGGTTTCATTTCCCCTTCTTTTCCCTCCTTTGGTGGCCATTGATGTGGGAGGAGGATGAACTGAACTAGTTTGAAAGGCTGCAGGTAGATTTGAATTCTCTGTTGGCTCCACTGTAGGAAGAGTGACTTTTTCCTCCTCTACTGTTGTATCTGAGAGTGGGGAAAATCTGTTATGGAGGAAAAGTTCCATAGAAATCAACCTGAAAGCTGCCAAGAATCGTTTTTATCCTGGTCTTGTTTGGATGGTGCAATAAAAATTATTTTTTTTTATTTATAAAGCTGCTCTTGGCTCTTTTTTTTTTTTCTGATGTTATTTCTCAGGAGCCTCCCCCCCGCACTCCGCCATTCCTCCGGCGCCATCCCCGGATATGAGACCCCTTCCCTTCAGCACCCCGCGACTTACCCTTCGCAGCAGGGTGGTGGGGAGCGACTCAACCCACCAGAACGGGTCCATGCCAGGGAGGCGTCCTCCGGGAATGGCGACGGGGAACGACGTCATGCTACGGCTCCATTTTTCCCCGAATTTTCTCCCGGCGGGCATGGCGTGCAATGGCGCGGCGGCTGAGTGCAGCGCCGCGGCTCCCGTGCGGCGCACTGATCAGCGTCTGCCACGTCCGCCTCCCCTGTCTCTGTGGCTGCGTGTTGTGGAGTCACAGCCTCCGCTGGGGTCAGGCAGCGCAGCGCCCAGCGTCCCCACCCGGAGATGGAGGCAGTCCTCCGGACGCCGATTGATCTCCCTCCTGCCGACCCTCGACAACCCGTGCTCGCTTCCCGAACACGGGTCGCCGGCATGGCGCGAGGTGTGGCGACCAGCGCCTCAACCCTCAGCGCCACCGGGCGGTTTCTTGGCTCTTTAATAATATTGAGCTGTTGGGAGCTGCAAATGACTGAGCTGCAAAACGTTCAATTGCACACAGGGGCTGGGCCGTTTACTCCAGTCCACTTCAGTGCACGCTGTTCAGTGACTGCTTCCACAGGATCGGGGCTCCAGTTCAGCAAGGAAGCCTGCCCGAAGATCCCTAGACTGGCACTAGACTATGATCGCGAGGACCCGACTCCACAGAGGATCTCCCAGAACTTTAATTGTTATGGTGACTGGAGATGCAGATCCAGGGAGCACCACAGCCACCACCACTACCTCAGAGGTTGCGAAGAAAGCACAGCAGTTGGACCACAGTGGGCTCAGGGAGGGTAAGGGTGGTGGAACAGAGGCACACCCAGTCAGTTGTTACACTCCACAATCCATATACCATTCTGGGGGAGCATAGTTCCCCTATGGATGCACCCGCAGAGGAGACTAAGGAGGGTGCAGACAACTGTCTCAAGGGAGGCCCTCAGGAAGGAGGCAGAGGACACCACAGGGAAAGGAAGCAGCTCCTGGTGGGGGACTCAATTGTGGGATAGAACTGGGGGGGGAGCAGGGAAAACTGAAGTAAGGTGCCTGCCTGGTGCCATGGCTTGGAGGGACAGGAAGCGCATCCTTAGGATCACGAGAACAGTTGCACGGGAGTCTGAGCTGGACATCATTGTCCACCTAGGGACAAATGACTTGGCTCATCATGAGATTAGAGCAGTGCAAAGGACTTTGTAGAGTTGGGGAGGGGCTTAAGACAAGTAGCACACACAGTATCCTTCTCAGAGGTGCTGCCTGTCAGTGGCATGAGTGAGGCGGGGTACTTTGCACCATGCAGTTTAACAAATGGTTAAAAAATGGTGTGGAGCACAGGGGTTTGGCTTCATTGGGGACTGGGGTTCCACCTGAGGGACACCAGCCTATACTGGCAGGATGGTCTGCATCTGTCCAGGAAGGAACAAGTCTTTTGGGCAATCGGTTTAAATGCTTCATTGGCAAGCCTTTAAACTAGTCAAGGGGGGAGGCACTGATAAGCAGAAGGAAAATCCCAGCCTCCCCCTACAAAACATTGTACTAAATGAGAAAAAGACCAAGGTAGAAAGGTCAGTGGGGGTTGCCGCTACAGAAGGTAAAGCCATCAAAAAATGGAGAGCAATGAGTACCAATGCCCGTAGTCTGGGTAACAAGCTTCCTGAATTAGTGGCCTTGACGGAGGAGGAAGATCTGGATAGTGTGGCAGTCACAGAAACATGGTACACACAGAACCATGACTGGGACGTAAACATACCAGGATACACTATCTACAGGAGGGACAGGGAGGGTAAAAGAGGAGGAGGAGGAGTAGCTCGCTACATAAGAGAAGAAATCAAAGCAACAGAACAAAAGGGTAAACAGGGAGGAGAAGAAGCACTGTGGGTCAATTTGGAGGCAGGCAATGGCACCACAATCCGCACAGGGGTTGTATACAACCCCCTCTCAGGGGGAGGAAATGGACAAGGAAATGATAGAAAGTATACTTAGAATGGCAGATAAAGGGGAGATATTGCTGATGGGTGATCTGAATATGCCAGATGTTAACTGGAGTGCAGTTGCAGCAGCCACTTCTAAGAGTGGGGTTATTCTGGATGCCCTACAGGGGGCATGCCTTAGACAACTAGTATTGGAGCCCACTTGAGAGGGAGCAATCTTAGACCTGGTCCTCTCAAATGGAGATGGAGAGAGGATCACAGATGTAGAAGTGGGTAGCCATCTGGGAACTAGTGACCATCGAACAGTATGGTTCACAATAAACACAGCAATAGAGTCAAGCCATACAAAGGCAACAATACTGGACTTCAGGAGGGCTGACTTTGCCAAAATGGGTGAGTGCCTAAGGAATGCACTAGCAAATGGGCAGGAAGGAGGGGTGGAAGAACAATGGGGAATAATAAAAACTGCCATCACAGAGGTAACAAGCCTTTGTGTAAAGCAAATAAACAAAATGAAGCAGGTAAGAAAACCACTATGGTTCTCAAAGGAAGCGGCAGTGAAGGTTCAAGAGAAAAGAAAGCATTCAGGAAGTACAAGGAATCACAGAAGGAACAGGACAGAGAACTGTATCAGTTAAAGCAAAGGAAGCTGGAAAGGCAGTCAGAACAGCAAGGCCCAAACCGAGGAAAAGATAGCCAACTCCAGTTAAGAAGGGGATAAAACCTTTATAGGTACATCAGGAGCAAAGGAAGACCAAGGGAGGGATAGTGAGGCTTAATAAAGGGAGGGAGGTGGGCAGAGGGTGACTGTGAAAGGCAGAGATACTAAACAAATATTTTGCTCAGTATTTACAAAGGAAGAGGGGAGGTACCTAAAACAAACAGTAGAAACACTCTGGATACAGAAGTTGATACCAGCCCATTTACAGAAGAAAGAGTTCTGAAAGAACTCTTAAAACTGAAGGTGGACAAAGCAAGGGGCCTGATGGAATTCATCCCAGAATTCTAAAAGAACTAAGGATAGAACTAGTGACACCACTGACTACCCTCTTTAACAAATCATGGGAGGATGGGGTGGTACCTGAGGACTGGAGGAGGGCAGATGTGATTCCCCTTCACAAAAGTGGGAGCAAGGCAGAAGCAGGAAACTACAGACCTGTTAGTTTAACCTCAGTGGTAGGGAAAATGATGGAATCACTTCTGAAGGAAAGAACTGTTGTGTATCTAGAGGCCAGAGGGGCACAGGACCCAAGGCAGCATGGATTCACAGTGGGAAGGTCATGCCAGACAGATCTGATAGATTTCTTTGACTGGGTGACCAAAGTAGTAGATCAGGGAGGGGCTGTGGACATGGCCTACCTAGACTTTAGCAAGGCATTTGACACAGTCCCACACAAAAGATTAATATACAAGTTAGCCAGCCTGGGAGTGGGTCCCAAGAGGACAGCCTGGGTAAAGAATTGGCTGGAGAATAGGACACAGAAGTAATAGTAAATGGAGTCCACTCTGAAAAAGGGGGGTTAGCAGTGGGTACCGTAGGGTTCAGTATTAGGATCGTCCTCTTCAATGTCTTTATAGCGACATTGCAGAGGGACTGGAAGGAAAAGTATGTCTCTTTGCAGATGACACAAAGATCTGCAACAGAGTTGATGCACAAGGTGGGGTGGAAAGGATGAGAAGGGACTTGAAGGTTAGAGGAATGGTCAAATGTATGGCAGCTTAGATTCAATGCTAAGAAGTGCAAGGTAATGCACCTGGAAACAAAACCCAGGGAAGAGTACACAATGGGGGTGAGATACTAACAACAACAAAATGGAAAGGGACCTGGGGTAGTCATATCAGATGACCTAAAGGTGGGCAAGCAATGTGAGAGGGCAGCAAGGAGGGCTGGGGGATACTGGGATGCATAGGAGAGGCATCACCAGCAGAAAACAAGAGTTATTATCCCTCTGTACAGACAACTGGTGAGACCACATCTGAGTACTGCGTGCAGTTCTGGAGACCAATCTCATAAAGACATAGACAGGATGGAAGCTGTCGAGAGGAGGGCAACTAAAATGGTGCAGGGTCTGCACCGGAAGACATATGAAGAGAGACTTAAGGAGCTTAATATGTATAGCCTTGAGGAAAAGAGGGAGAGGGGGGACATGATAGAAACTTTCAAGTACCTCAAGGGAATCAACAAAGTCCAAGAGGGTAGCATCTTTCAAAAAAAGAGGTGTGCAAGAACAAGGGGCACAATTTGAAGATAGAAGGGGCGGCTCAGAGGTAATTTAAGGAAGTATTTTTTCACAGAGAGGGTTGTGGATGCATGGAACAGCCTTCCAGAGGAGGTTGTGGAGTCAAAAACAGTGGTGGAATTCAAGCATGCATGGGACAATCATAAGGCAATTCTAGGGGGTGGGGGTAGGAAGAAGTAGGCTGCTGGTTAACTAGGATCTGCAGCTTATCCATCAGGTAGGGAAATGGGCAGACTGGGTGGGCCAAGCGGTCCTTATCTGCCATCAAATTCTATGTTTCTATGTTCTATGTTTCTATGCAGTCAGGAGACCGGGTATGCACTGCCGCTGAATTAGGAGGTAAGAGGAGAAGAGGGCGTGCGGTGCACTATGGTGTAAGGCCACGATGCAGAGCAAAACGAATGCTCAGGGCTGAGAGGGACTAACTGTTTGGGTCCCACTTCCACGCGGTCAGGGCAAAGGGAGCTCTATTTTTGTTTATATCGCCACCAGGGTCCGCGAATGGAGCAGTCTCAGGAGTTGCAGTGGTCTCTCCTCGTGTCAATCCTCTGATCATTGGCAAGATAGACTTTACTTCTGGAGGTAGGAGACTGATTTTAATATTTAAAGTTTGGGAGCCACCACACCAAGCTGCTCACTGCGCCATTCCGGAACCGTAAGCCGACCTATCAAGATTTTTTTTTATCTTGGCAAAACAAAAAAGATTTGAGATGAAATTGTGAAACTTCTTAGAAATGCTACAAATGATCATAACGTACTGTGATAATTTTTTATACAAATATTGTACAATCAAGAAATCTAATATTGTGATGTCCCTAGTCCTCGGTTACTCTGATCACAGCTGGATATCAAATCACCCACTATACAGAAAATCAACATATACAAACTTCTCAAAGACGTAAAAACAGCTGGTCCGGTGGCACTGAGGCACTGGACGCCACACCTTGTGCCATGCCGGCGATCAGGATTCGGGAACGAGCTTGGGCCACTGGGGGTCGGCGGGAGAGAGAGGATCGAAAGGCCCAGAGAACTGCTCTCCTCGGGGAGAGACCTGTCGCCTTGTTGCTGACTGCCCTCTGGCAATGGCCGGAGGGCAGTACAGGTCAGGAAGCATGTTTCAACGTGCCTATGTTTGGAAGGGGGATGGGAGAAAGTGGAGGAAAAGGGAGAGCCCTGGCAGCGTTTAATGATGGCCACTGCACCCAAGGGCTGACCCTGGCTTCTGGACTGGGTATCTGGGGGGAGGTGTAGCACGCCACCTCCTTCCTGGCCCCGCCGCTGGGGGTAATCCGTGGCAGAATACCTCTAGGAGGAGGATAAAGTGTGTGCAGAAAAAAAAAAGGTAAAAACATTTAAAATATTAACACACGAGTTCTTAGGTAAATTGTTTTCCTTCTATGTCACGCTGGCATTATTTCTAAGTAATGACATTTAAAATCACAAACTCACTTTCAGCACATAAATGTGTTCAAGGATGCCACTGTGATGAATACGAAACACATTATTACACAAACAAGCATTTGTCAATGTTGAATGTTCGCTGCTGGTATTGCTGTTGTACCAGATCTTGCTTGTACACATTTTTACAATATACTTACACAAGACAGAGCACATGAGATGCAATATCTCATTTTCAGTGGTGTTGTGCCTTGACACATTGTTAAATTGTAATTACCCAGGATAGGGCAGCTGAGAGGCAGTATCAACTCTTAAATGGGCTCCCACATTTTGATCCCAAATGTCCAACAGTATTTTTATGACCTGCTGTTATGATCAAGAAAAGTGGAATTTTTAAAATCCCCTCCGAAAGGCGATTTCGCTGTGCAACTATGGAAACAAGTTTTGGAAGGGGTTTGAAAAATGACACCTGCCATGTTCAGGAGGTGGGGTAACACAAGAGAGATGCTTCTGAACATTATGGGCCAAAATCTGCAAACACAAGTTATCGCTATCTCATGCGAAGTGCCAAAAATATGGAAAAAGGCTATGGTCACCCCTCTCTTTAAAAACAGAGATCGTACTAATATTTCTAACTACCATCCCATCTCCATACTTCCACCCCTTTCTAAAGCCCTCAAAAAGATGGTTGACCATCTGGATAAATACAAGATCCAATGCCCCGAAAAGCAAGGCTTTAGAAAGTTGCACAGCACTACAACAGCTCTGGTTGAATTTACTAGCTTCATTCATGCAGCACTAGATCATGGGTACTTGGTCGGTGCCACATTTATTGACTTGAGCAAGGCCTTTAATACTGCCAACCATAGCCTCCTTCTGGACCAACTGACTTCAATTGGATTATCCCCCGAATCCGTGTACTGGTTCCAGAGCTACCTTATGAATCGCACCCAGCAAGTGAAAATTCTAAACACCATTTCTGACCACTGTACTGTTTCCAGCGGGGTACCCCAGGGCTCAATCCTGGGTCCCCTGCTATTCGGCATTTTTCTAAATGAGCTCCCTAAGGCCTGTCTAGGCCAAACTCTCTTGTAAACTGATGATGCGGTTCTGTTTTCAAGCCAGTCCAGCTCTACCCGGGCTACAGAAGCACATGCAAACCTACTTCACTATCTTGGAATCCTGGTTCCTAAACTATAAACTCCTTCTCAATTACAAGAAAACAAAGACCATGATCATTGCCTCCTCGAAGAATAAGCACAAATCCTATCAGCTGCAAATCTGCAACAAAAAACATGAAGGTCTTGAAATGGTACACACTTTTAAATACTTGGATGCCACCCTAGACAGTTCCCTTTCCTATGTGCAGCGCATCAGTCTGGTTGCTAAAACTGCAAACTCCAGAGTTGATGTTCTATATAAACATGAAAACAGTCTTACTGACGAAGCCCTCAGACTCACTGTGACCAGCTCTTTACTATCAGTCATAGACTACGGTCTAGTAGCCTATGGTGCAGCTACAGCCTTTGCCCTACAGAGAATCAAACTGGCCCGTAACAAAGCATGCAGGCTTCTCTTGGGGGCCCACCGACTAACAACACACATGAGAGCTCTATAACCGGACAGGTCAGCTCAACCCGGACTACAGAGTCCATTACCAAATCTGCCTGTTTGCCAAAAAAAAAACATCCTGGGTCTCACCACATCTGGGGCACTTGATCTCCACCATCCCCCACAACTCCATCCGGAGTATCAGAAGTTAGAACTCTCGAATGTTAAAATTCCCCTTCCGTTAGACCGTACAAGGGCCAAGATCCTTCGGATATCGAGCTCCGAACTGGCTAAACTCCCTTAGCTCAGGTCTCCTGTCTTGCACCAAACTTGGCCAATTTTAGGCAGACCTGAAGGCTCATCTAGCCTCTAACAATACCAACTATGACTGTGGCCTTAACCTCACCTGACCTTATTTCTAAGCAGCAGTGCAATGAAAATGGGTTAAAATTTTACCCCACATTCTTTTCTTCTTAATCAATACCAGACTTCTTCCAGTTTATTTTGGTGGTAACATTTTCAGTTTTCATTATCATTTAAGAATTTTATGAAAGTTCTAAAATAATAATTTCTCAAAAAAGAAAAAAATTACTCATCATAGTAATGATGTTTCTTCTAATGGAGTCTTGCTGTATTCTGACTTAATGCAGTTAGCCCCAGCACTTGAACTGCCCCGGAGAGTAAGGAGTTAAACTCTATGCAGGAGCATAGAATGTTGAGCACAAGCTCGGTTTTCAAACCTCTGTCTGTGGTACTTTCCAGTGTAACCGTCAGATTCTTATGAGCAACTAACTAGCTGAGTCTAGATATAATATATACATACATTTATGTGTGTGTGTGTGTGTGTGTGTGTGTGTGTGTGTGTGTGTATGAAATTGTTTTAGTATAAGCCAAAAGGCAACAATTTGGGCCCAGAAGACAAGTTGAGAACCCAAGAAGAAAAAGGTAGTGACAACACTAAACAGATTTATAAGACAAACAGAATTAACAATTAACCCACCCAAGATGTGGGGTGCAAGGTACACTCCAGAGGTGCAACGCTGGACCTGCCAGCCCACTTCCCAAAAACTAGGTTCTAAGAGGGGAGGTGGGGGGGAGGTCAGAATACAGCAAGACTCCATTAGAAGAAACAACATTACTATGATAATTTTTACTTCTAACAACATGAAGTCTTGCTGTATTCTGACTTAATGCAGACTACCAAGCAGTTCCCTATGGAGGAGGGAATGCAGAACCTACTTTGAGAACAAGCTCTGCAGTACTGCTGTGCCAAACCTAGCATCACTCCTAGCCTGGATATCCACAGAGTAATGACTGGTGAATGTATGTACTGTTTTCCAGGTGGCTGCTTTACAGATCTCTAACAAGGGTATATCCAGGGAAGCAGCTGTACCCCTAGTCGAGTGAGCCCTCAGGCCAGGGGAGGGGGGCTTTACCCAATTTGTCATAGCATAACTGTATGCAACAGACAATCCACCTGGCAATAGTTCTTTTAGTGGCAGGCCTACCTTCCCCCACCTCACCATATGTGAGAAACAACTGAAGACAGTCATTCCTGTGAGCCTTAGTGTGCTCTATGTAATAGCTAAGAGCTCTTTTAACATCCAAGCTGTGTAGCCTTCTTTCACCTGAAGAGGAATAGTCAGTGAAAAACACAGGAAGAGACATAGACTGGTTCAGATGAAAATCTGATACCACTTTGGGTAAGAACCTCCTATTGGTTCTTAGGACTACTTTATCCCTGTGGAAGGATATGAAGTCAGGTTCAACTGACAGGGCCTGTAATTCACTAATCCTCCTGGCGGAAGTAATGGCTACCAGGAACACAGTTTTCCAGGCCAAGTATTTCAGCCCAGCCGATGCCATGGGTTCAAAGGGGGGGGGGGGCCGCATGAGCTGTGCGATGCAGCCATTAAGATACTAAGCAGGAGTCGATTCTCTAAATGGAGGGTTTGTATGAACCAGACCCTTGAAAACCTTTTTAAACACATGATGAGAGGCCAGGGAAGAGCTCTTCCCTGCTGAAAGGAAAAAGCAGAAACTGCTGCTAGGTGAACCTTTACAGTTGCAGGCCTAAGGCCCAGACCATTGAGGTGAACCAGATAATCTAAGGCTGTGGAGATGCCTGCAGAATGAGGGACAATGCCTTTCTAAGAACACCAAATGGTAAACCTCTTCCATTTGAAACCACAAGTCTTTCTAGTAGATGGTTTCCTGGAAACCTTCAGGATATCCAGGACTGCCTAAGAAAGATGCAGGTCTGCATATTCTAGCTCTTCAAGAGCCAGGCCTTGAGATTGAGAGACTGGAGATCTGGATACCAGATCCTCCCCTGGTAGGAGGACAGAAGATTGTGTCTCTTGGGAAGGGACAGGGGACGAGACACTGCCAGGGACAGGAGCAGAGGACACCAAGGCTGCCTGGCCCAGTCTGGAGCCACTAGGAACACTGTGCAAGGTTGAGTTCTGATCTTGATCAGGACTCTGAACAGCAGAGGGAATGGAGGGAAGGCATAGAGGAACCTGCTCTTCCAATCCAAAATCAGGGCATCCTGGGGCACAGTCCCCAGGAGTGGAGGACTGCAACAGAACAAAGGGAGTTGGTGATTGTCCGGGGCTGCAAAGAGATCCATCTCTGGAGTGCCCCATCTGGAGAAGATGATCTGCAGGATGAGAGGATTCAGGGACCATTCGTGATGTCCCTAGGATATTCTGCTCAGAGCATCTGCCAGTACATTGTCCTTCCCTGGAAGGTGAACTGCTACTAGGGAAGTCTGAAGAGAATAGGCCAGACACCACAGTTTCATGACTTCCGTGCACAAGGCCGAGGCCCGTGTGCCTCCTTGTTTGTTGATATAACACATTGTGGTCGTGTTGCCTGTTCTGACTTGGACCACCTTTCCCATGAACGAATATGGGAAGAACTGAAGGGCCAGGAACACTGCCCTGAGTTCCAGAAGGTTGATGTGAAGGAAAGACTTCTGTGGAGACCAGACCCCTTGGGCTGTCAGGGCCCCCAGGTGGGCTCCCCAACCTAGGAGAGAAGCATCCGTAGTCAGAACTACTGAAGGAGTTTGCGGGAGAAATGGGACTCCTTGTCTGAGGTTGTCCTAATCCAGCCACCACTGGACAGCCTGGACCAGAGTCTGAGTCACTGGAATCAGTTTGGTAAGAGAAACCTTTTTCTGAGATGAGAAGGACCTTAGGTGAAACTGAATGTCCCTCATCTGAAATCTTGCTCCCTGCACCACTGCAGTAGAAGCTGCCATGTGGCCCAGAAGCTGGAAGAACTGTCTTGCTGGGCGACAGACCTGAGGTTGAAAAGATGAAGCAAGACCCACTAGGGCCTTCACCCTTGCAAGGGGAAGGAAAGCTTTTGCTTGTATAGTATCCAACTCTATTCCTATAAAGGTGAGAAGCTGAACTGGTTCAAGGACAGACTTTGGAAGATTGAGAAGAAAACCCAGGATACTGAGTAGGTCCTGGGTAGTTTGCAGAGCTGACTTGATCTGTAGAGATGACTGACCCACAATGAGCCAGTCGTCCAGATATGGGAAGATGGTGATACCCTCTCTTCTGAGGTAAACCACCACTACTGTGAGGCACTTCGTGAACACCCTTGGAGTTGATGTTAGGCCGAATGGCATGGCTCTGAATTGGTAGCAGCCTGAAGACAACTCGAACCTGAGGTATTTTCTGTGGGAGCACCTGATAGGGATATGGAAGTAGGCATCCGTGAGGTCCAGAGATGCTAACCAATTTCCTGGCCTTACAGAGGAAAGGATTATTCCCAGAGTTACCATTTTGAATTT
The DNA here is from genome assembly GCA_016271365.2 of Neoceratodus forsteri. Lineage (NCBI taxonomy): Eukaryota > Metazoa > Chordata > Ceratodontiformes > Ceratodontidae > Neoceratodus > Neoceratodus forsteri. Next base: position 104,228,046 of record CM057453.1, on the reverse strand, counting down.
GAGGCTTTGAAATGTGTTTATTCAAATACCTTAGGTCTAGGATGGGTCGCCACTCCCCTGTTTTCTTTGGGGTAAGGAAGTACCTGGAGTACAGTCTTTTTCCCTTGTGCTGAGTAGGAACCTTCTCTATAGCTCTGAGAGCCAGACGAGAGAAAACCTCTGCCTCTAGGGCAAGGGTTTCTGAGATTGATGCAGGTGGAAAAGACTTGGCCCTCTTTTCCGGAAACATTTTGAGGCTGAGGGCCAGTCCCTGGCTTACTACTTCCAGGACCCACTTGTCTGAGGTCACAGACTCCCAGGCCTGGAAGTAGTAAGCCAGTCTGCCTCCTACTGGAACTGGGGAGTCGACCTGGGCTGACACATCAGGGTGTCTGCTTGGCAGCAGCCTTAGACCGGGAGGAGGAGGAGGGAGCAGCCCTGATCATCCCCCTCCCTCTGAAGAACCCCCTCTGTGGGAAGGGAGAGGAGGCCTGGGCTTGGTAAAAAGGCCTGTGAAAAGGTCTGCCTCTGCCCCTAGACTGCTGCTTTTGTGGAGTGGCTTGCCTTTCCTTGGCCTGTGCACTCCTGTACGTGGTCCTGTATTCATCCATTTTCTTCATGTAAGCCTCTGTTTGCTCCCCAAACAGAGAGTTACCTATTACAGGAAAATCCATAGCCTTAGTCTGGGTATCCTGTGAAAGGCTAGTACATCTGAGCTAAGCATGTCTGCTGAGAGACACAGATGTAACCATGACTCTAGATGCCACATCATTGGAGTCCACAACAGCATGAAATTGCATTTTCGATGCCTCAGTTCCATCAGCAGCCACCTCCTCCAGCTCTCTGGCTAGCTGGGGGGAGGCCTGTTTAGCCAGTTCCAGAACCGTATCCCATCTGGATTTCTGGTACCTGGCTCTGTAGGCCATATAATTAGCCTGCCCAAGTCCCAAAGACGATGCCAAATACTGTTTTTGGCCATGGCATCCACTTTCCTGGAGTCCTTATCCGGGGCCAAAGGAATGTTAGCCTGTGAGGCTGCAGCCTGCACTACCCCAACATGGCTGCTATGATTATAAAGGAACTCTGTAGCTGAGCCTGATAATGTATACCTCCTGTCCACAGGAGGTATTGAATTAGGAGTTTGTAAAATGTTGTGAGTCCATTTCCCCAAGGACTTATGAAGAGGGATAGACAGACTTTTGGACTCTGGGATGTCCATCATTTCCACAAAATCAGGCTCTTCCTCCTCCTCTGCAGCTTCAACCAAGGGAAGCTGAAGGGTTTCAGCCACCTTTTTGTAAAACAAAAAGTGTGAAGGGGACTCAGACAGCCTGGGGGAGAGACACCCGAGGGCTTGTCTGGGGAGATGTCAGGTTCAATGGGCACATCCAGACCCCCCTGGTCATCATCATCATCATCGGGATAGTCTTCATCTCCCTCCCACTCCTCATAATAAGCATCTGGATCATAATCCGAAGGAGACCGATCCGACCGAATGCCTAACCGGTCTAAGCGATTGAACAATGCTAATCGCTTTGGCTATTTCGTCCGTAGTTGGAGAATGTGGTACAGGATCTGAACTGGTGGACTTACGTTTTTTTTTTTTTTTTTTTAACCATCCTTTTTATTCCCTTTTCCTACCTCGGTGTCCACTCCTTCCGACTGTTCATGCCCCTTTACGCCACTCCCCCAGGATCTGCCCCTAGAGTGCCTCTCTCCGCCCTCCTTCTCTGCACATTGGGGTCTGTCCTGAGTTCGGTGGTCTTGGGTGGAGCCGTCTTCATCTAGGATCACCGAGGGGATTTTCCGTTTTTCTCCCTCTACCCACTGAGGACGTCGGCACGCAGGACTGGCGTCCAGACAGGCGTCCTCCCCTCCCGGCGCAGCCGCCTGTGCCCTGGTGCCCGTGCTTCCACTGGCCCGGGCGTCAGGTCGTACAGCACCCAGGAGGAGGAGAGCATCCGTTGGGATGCCGATCCTCCCTCCTCCTCCTCCCCTCCGACCCCGGCAGCAAGTCCGTTCCCGAACCCGGGTCACCGGTGTGGCGTCCAGCGCCTCAACTCTCAGCGCCACCGGGCCCGTTTTTTTTTTTTTTTGATGGAACCGGCCCCTCAGGGTCAGTTCTCCTTCTGCCTGAGGAGGTATCGCCTAGGTCAGTAAGCACCGTCTCAGGTTCGGCCGCAACTGAACTGGTCTGGCCATCCGGATCTACGGACTTCTCAGCCTCCCTTTCCTTCAGCCTACTCAGTAGCTTATCTAGAGTGGATTTAGGAAAGTTTTTACAAATTTGGCAGTCTGACTTGAGGTGGTCAAACCCCAGACAATAAACACAGATGAGGTGGGGGTCGGCCTTGGCAAACCCTTCCCACACTCAGTACAGTGCTGAAACCCAGTGGGACCGGTTTCCTTTTTGGGTTTGTCAGACATGGCCAACCAACTAAATTATCCTATAGCAGCTTTCAAGCCAGGTAATAAACTAACCAATCGATTACAAACCGTGTCACTGGTTTTGAAAAAGAACCAGAAAAGGCCTGGTTCTTTTAAAACCGATCAATACCGGAACACCACTCTAATCCCAGAAAATTTTCTCAGAAAAACAGAATAAATACAACGTCGATTCCTAACCGGACCGACCGAGAAGAAACCGAGGAAAAAAGTAATTTCCACACACTTTTACATAATAAACAGTCACTACTTATCTACAACACTACCTGTACCCATAGACAGAGGCTGGAAATCCGAAAAAAATAACAAATAAAATGGTTTAAAACCAAACGCTTTACTTTGTACCGAACCGAGCAGAGGAATCTCCGGAGTGACTTCACTGTTAGGCGATTAAAGAATCTGACGGTTACACTGGGAAGTACTACAGACAGAGGTTTGAAAACCGAGCTCGAGCTCAACGTTCTATGCTCCTGCATAGAGTTTAGTTCCTTACGCTCCAGGGCAGTTCAGGTGCTGGGGCTAACTGCATTAAGTCAGAATACAGCAAGACTTCATGTTTGAAAAAAAAGATGGCTGCCTCATTTTTGCTTAGAAATAATACTGAGGACCTGAGGAGGGCAAGAGTTCAGACAAAAATTCAAATGTACAGTACACAGCATAGAAAGTATTCAGAAAACCCAGATCAACAGTTCTGCCAATATTTTTCATAACCATAGCAGAAAATGTGCTTTTTTGAATAACTTTTTTCGCTGCACTGCTGCTGCTTTAAACATTCTTTCCAATAGACCCTCTAACTGGCCCTTTTGTCCCCCCTCTCACTATTTCCCCACCCCCCTCCTCCTCCTTCTCCACCCAGGACAACTGCCACTATTCTGGCTGCACATAACTTTGACTATGTCTCTAGCTATCCCCAAAAAAACATGGCTGGCACACTATTGCCAATTGATTCTTAACTGTAAATTGCTGATGACTGCATTTAAGTTCTGTATTTATATGTAACTCTTCTTTGTTAGTTCGCTTAACATGTGTTCGTCCTGTTGTTATCTTACCTGTCAAATGTCAATGACGCAGAACCTTTGTAAATGAGCTTATTGCTCAAAGGTGTCAATTCCTAGTATCAACAAATAAATAAATAATAAGTTATGAGTAAATGTTGGAACAATTCAGGAATCAATGTTTCATGATAAGTTAGTTAGTTTTTCACATTTTTATCCCACATTTTCAATACAATCTTTCTATGACCACTCGTTCTGAACATGACGGTTGTCATCTATAAAACAATGGCTGAAACATCATTCTACGTCACAAATGTGAAAACACATTTTGGGTAGTGTTTGAGAAATGACTGTTAAAAATTTGGAGTCAAAATACTGAAAATCACCGCAGTTATGAGTAAGTGTTGAAAAATGTCAATGTACACTCATAATTTTGTTGATTTTTAATATTTTGACCTAAAATTTTCAAGACAGTCTTCTTATGATCCACATGTCCTTCTTATGATTCCACCTCATGAACAAGGGTGGAGAACATTTTCAAATTGTGCCCGAAAGGTGATTTCATGTCACTAGTGTGAAAACACATTTTAGCCAGGATTTTAAAAATGACAGCTATCACATTCATGAGGTGGTGCGAAAAAATATCGCTATGTTGAAAAGGTGAGGTCAAAATATTGAAAATTACCACAGTTGCGAACATGCGTTGAAAATGTTCAAAGCAGGCTCATAACTTTGTTGTTTTCTCATATTTTTATCTCAACTATTCAACATAGCCTTCTTATGACAACACATAGCCTTCTTATGACTACACCTCATGAACAAGGGTGGAGAAACTTTACACATCCTGCCCAAAAGGTGATTTCATGCCACAAGTGCGAAAACAGATTTTGGCCAGCATCTGAAAAACCACAGCTGTCACATTCATGAGGTGCTGTGAAGAAATGGCTGTGCTGAGAATTTGGTGTCAAAACAATGAAAATTACCAAAGTTACGAGTCTGCATTCATACATTTCAACGATGGCTCATATTTTTACCCCAAATTTTCAACATAGCCTTCTTATGACTCCCCCCCACCTCATGAACAAGGGTGGAGAAAATGTTCAAATCCTGCTGGAAAGGTGATTTCGCACGGTGAGAGTGAAATCACCTTTTGGAACAAATCTGCCCAATTTTGCCATCACTGTTCATGAGGTGGGGTTCCAAAAAAGGCATGTTGAAAATCTGGGGCAAAAATATTCAAAATGACCACGTTATACCGAAAAGTTCAAAACCCACTGAACCGCATATCTGATTTCCTCAGGTCGTGGTCTGACGATGAACAGAGATGTCGTGTCTCTGGTCCAAAGTGGATTATGGCGTTGAACCCCCTCACCAGGTAAGTAAGGACTTGGGGGGGGGGGGGGCTGAGTAGGAAGGTCGGTGGGAGGACAGTAATGGCAGCAGCAACAGACATCGCTGGATTTTTTTAAAATTTTTTTTATTTACTTTATTGCTCCCCCGCTATCAGCTGGCCCCCATCGATCCACCCCCGCCACCCGGCCCCATCACCCGACTTCTCCAGGACTTACCTATTGCCCTCTGAAGTGCACCCGGTCTTATCTCCAAGGGCAGAACCATGGAGGGGGGGCACTATTCCCAAATGGAGACTCAGAAACAGATTTGGGGACAGAGTGCCACGGTCAACAGTGTGCAGGCAGGCATCTTCCTGCACAGACTGGTGGTTTTTCCTGTATTTTTCGTCCCCAAACCCTGGGACACTAAGGAAGCTACATGGTGTGTGTGAACGCGGTGGCATTCGATGACACTGGAGAGTGGCAGCGCCCCCCTCCCTATGTAGTTGTAGAACATTTTATTTTTATACAAGCATACACTGGTACATTTACACCAATAGAGCTACAAAGCCCTATTTACAAGGTGGTCCTGTTTCAGGTTATAGTTTAAATGTCCACAAATATAGACAAATGAACACAAAGGTACAGTCAAAACATGCTTAAAACAATAAAAGCTTTAGAAATATGTAATAAAAGCACGCAAAGGCTCCTTTTATGCAACTGCAGTGTGTCTTTAATTCTAATTTCATGGCAGTATTGAAAGCCTTTGGTTTAGGCTATCTCGTTGGCTCCCATGCACCGCCACCTGTGGTCACCCGAGTGGCAGTAGAATAGCGGAAGCTCGAACACCCACCCTCCCCGAGGTGGAGAGCATCCTATTAGGTGCTAATCGCACCTCCAGGTGGCCCTCCATTGACCAAGGCTGTTCCCGAACCTGGGTCATCAGCATCATGAGCAGTAGCACTGCTGCTGCGCTGGCTAATGGATGGTTTTCTATTTTACAGGATTATTTTACATTAACAAAACAAAATTACGAGAGATGGTTTTCTTTATTTCAAGTACTGACTCTGGGGACTGAGCACCCCAGTGTTGGTGTTATGTTTGGGAGTGGGCTAACCAGTGTCCCACAATCAAAATGGGCGGGGGGGTAGCAGCCAGCACAGGGGATGGGGTACCCCTATGCTGGAATTTTAATATGGAAGGGGTGGGAGACACTGTGGGAGGGTTTTCGATATGTCTGGTGGCACCGGGGGTAGGCTCCCCAGTGTCGCACAATGAAAAAGGAAGGGTTGGGGGGTTGTAGTTCCTTCAGCGAGGCTGTAGCCGGCACCAGGGATGATTGGGAGGGGACCATAGCATGCTGATTATGACAGATCAGCTGTGTTTGCTTGCTGGGTGGTGTTATGTAGAGCAAAGGAAAACGACCGCCCTATGATTGGGTCGGCTCTCTCCTTTGAACTACATGAAGTTTCCGTCCAGCAAGCCAGAACAGTGTCATAATCAGCCTGGCTGATGATTGTTGTGATACTGACAAGCCCCTTGCAGACTGCTCTGCATTGGACTGACAGTGTCACACCTCTCAAAACCCAATCTCATAACAAAATGTTTGCTGCTCATGTGCACGGAGAACATAAAAAGGGCCAACATAGCTGCAGGAGATGCACAACCAAAAGGGTCAATTCCTTCACTTGGCTTCCTACAGAAAGGCAACAGCCTTGAGGAGTTGAGGTGGACTTATTGATACCGAAATTCAAATTTATTTATGAAAACCTTCCTTTCAGAAGTTGTCTGAATCAGTGTAACAATAAAATAATTTTTAGTGTGTGGCTGCAACACAACCATTGTAACAAACTTTTATATTCTTTGTTCTTTATTACAAACCATAATATAATCATGTGTGCTGCTATACTTGCTATCTACTAAGTACCAAAACAAATGTAATACTGGTAAAATGGCATATATACTGCAATAGTCGCCACTTCTGCCTTTTTCTCCATCTTGTGACTAAAAGCTAAAAAATAAGAGTATTTCCATATGTGGGCTTATGTTGCAACTATTAGCTAAAGGGTCTTGTGACCTGGTGGCAGCTGTCAGCCTAAATAGTAATAGAAAGCCAGCTTTTGTTGCCAATGTTAGTCTATTATAATTTAATTCTGCTTTGCCCGTTCTACAATATATAGATGTTGGTAGTTATACGTAGTTACATGCACCAATACAGTAAACATAATAAATGCTGTAACTGAGTTAAATAAAACTAACAGGAAAGTCAGGTCAGTCAGTATATGTATGCCACGGGGAGCTGTGACAACATACAGATTATATGACCTTAAATCACCAGTTAGTTCATGGAGAGACACAGCAGTGTATGGGTTAAGGGACTTCCCAAGCTACTGGGAGAGACCCAATACAAATGTATATTTGTAACTGCCTATTCAAATGCTAGCAAGTAAATAAGCTTCTGCTTTGTAAAATAAAGACTACCAATGACTTTTTCTGTGTTTCTATAATAGCAACTATTGATATGTTTTGTACTAACAGTACTAATTGATTTTCCAAGTCAGACTGTAACATTTAGTTTATAAAAGCACTGTATGTGAGCTGAGTAGCTCAGCTCCAAACTAATGACCGCATGCTTGTGCAAAGTATAAGATAACAGCATGTTTAGGCATTAAGGGCAAGCCTTAAGTTGTCATATGTTGCTGTGGTGTGAGTGAAGCCTATTGTTTCACCTAGGTCGAATTGACCCACTGGTATATGTAGTAAAAATATTGTGTAAAAAATGAAGTAAGCTGTGCAAAAGTACACCACATCTTGGTATCAACTTGTTATTCTGTTTTATGATTGGCTGACTGCAAAGTTTGCATATCTAGTAGTGACTAAATGTATGTAAGTGGGTGCTCTCAAGACACTGTGAGAGAGATATCCAACATCAATTTGTAACACAAGGCAAGGCACTGATTAAATCTGCTAACTCTACTGGCTGTGTCCGTGTTGTCTCTGACAAAGTATTATATAGTGAACGTCGTAGCTGGGGGTCACCCACAACCCTAAGTTACAATCAGGTTCACAGGTTTGCACAGATTAACTTTTGAAAAATCTCCCCAGCTATGCTTCATTATACTAAAAAGATCCCTCTTAGCCAATCACCCAGTTATTCTATGATAACTGGACCATATCATCAATAATGGGACTGAATGCTAATCCCAGTGTTCTAATTGGCTAAAGCTAATGGTATAACGCGTCTGTGAGAAAGCACCTAACATTTCCGGTTTTCTCACAGACGCGCTGTAACGCTAGGGAGAGTGTTTTCAGTGCACTAATTCAAAACCTTTGTTTCAATATAATTGTGATAACAGATGTAGTGGTTGAGGGCTTTACTCAAACGTAACTGGAGCAGAGGGTTAATAAACTGGTCCGGTTATTACCTAGTAAACCCTGATCACTATACTGTTAGTGCTTCAGTGATAGAGTCACCCAGCAACTTGCAAGCTGAACAAGAGATGAATAACTCCTGCTCCAATTTGTGTTTGCAAACAAGTCTAGGAATGCAGAAAAACTAACAATTTACAAACTGCCATATCTTTTAGAGAGTGGAAAAACCTACCAGTAAAAATGTTATTTTCTTCACACTTCGATTCCCCATTTTCCAAATTCACGGACAAAACAATCCCTTCAGTAGCCTGAACTCTGAATCAGTGAAGAAAGTGGACTTTGTCTTTGAGTGCTATGTGAACTTGATGGCATCTCTCTCATAAGTGAACTACACCCACTATGTAACGTGTGCTCACAGTAGCTACAGCTGCAGCTACAATGTATGACACTGCAGCTTTCAGCAAAGCACCTGCTGCCCCGAGTCTTCACACAAATGGCATATTTCACATGGGTCACAATCCTCACATATCTCGCTCACACAGGCAATTGAATCAGCTTTATGCATGGTCCGTTAGTCAGCAAATAACAGAAGACATGCTATGGTTAAAAAAGTAACCACTGCATGATCAGTGACAGTTTCTCAGTGGAAGCACTAGAGGGCTCAGAGAATGGGTCAAATCAGATGCTTGGACGTGGGATAGATGCAGCTGCATCAACGGATGTGCAGAACACATTACCAGGTTGCATAAAACCTTCAAACCACCCATCCCATCCCTCCTCACCACCACTCGCTCAGAAACATGTTATTTATCCCATCTGCTGTAGCTGCAAAAGAATTTAATCTAAAATGACATATTTTTGCAAGTGTCTAACAATTAGACAAAACTACATCCGTTATTTCCCCAACAAAAATTCAAAACAATGCGGGGGGGCCTTTGTCAAGCAACACTGGCATGACTGGTACAGTACCCTTCTCTGACCTCTGATTTTTCTTTCCATTTCTTCCCCTGCATCCTTTTACTTTTTCTTTCTGTAGGTTTCTTTGTATTTCTAGGTCACCTTTCCTTTGCTGTTTAACTCAGAGCCTCTTGAAGTGTTAAAACTGTAACAATACTGAGGGCCAGGGCTCTGCTTTAAAGGGAAAGTCTCACCTCCTAGAAGAAAAAAAATCACAATGAGAGTAAAAGTTTAACTACATTCATTTGTTGAAATTCTTTAATCTAGTTGATTCTGTGAGACACACGCATACACTCCGCCCGCTGGTCATTATTTTCCCAGTATCCCCCACAGCCAGCGCTCTAATGACACGACCAATGGGCTAAGCTGAGGAGGACATCTATATGCCTGTAGGCATACGGTACATGCTACTGTCATACACAGTGTTATTACTGCCCTTACAATATCAGTACTGATCACCCGATGAAAGAGCTTTCCTTGGCTGATCATTACCAATGCTGTAAATGCGATAATTTGCTCTTTAAGACAATAGGCTCGATTCTCAAAAAGTGCAAGGATCGGTGCAAGCTGCGGCAAACAGCAGCTTGCGCCGGAGCTTGGTGTGCCAGGGACCCTGCACCAGATTCTGGTACAGGAGAGGTCTCGGCACCTACACCCCCACAATTGCGACAACCCCTCCTGCGTGGCAAACGCAGGCCCCTTATGGCAAACACAAGCAGTCCCTGATCCTCAAGTACATTAAATAAAACCCCTTTGCTGGTGGCCTAGTGCCCCTCTCCGAACCCCACTGCTGCCTGTGTGATGTAATTAATAAAATGTCTCCTTCCCGCCTGGCCCTCCGGCGCAGTGGTTGAATTTCCGCTTGCGACACTGATGACTCGGGTTCGGGAATGGACCCGTGAGTCAGAGGGCTGGCCGGAGGGAGAAGAATTGAGTGTCCTGGGACTGCTCTCCTTCTCTGGGGGAAGGGAGGCAGAGTGTCTGCAGCTTCCTGGACCATGGCGGAGGCCAAGGAGTACCGCCACGGCTGGCACCAATACTTAGGGTGGCAGGGCGGACTCTGGTTGTCACTGCACGTCCCCGTCCCCAGGGCTCCAGCATGCATGTAAAAGCCGTCCCCCGGGCATGACTCCCAGCTCTGCCGCCATCCCCACTGCAACCACTGTCTGCCCCGGGGGGGGGAGGGTCCCTCTCCCGTGGCCCCGACTTGGGGGGGGAAGCCGGAGCTTGCCAATAGTGACTGTTGGGGGGGGGCGCACTGGGCTGATCTCTGACTGGAGGATCGGGGGTCCAGCCCCACCCCAAAAAAGTCCCCCTCCTGATCCCGCCCCGTCAAGTACATAATAAAATGCCCCCTTCCCTGAACCCCGATGCTGAAAGTGTGGTTTAATTAATAAAATGTCCCCCTCCCGATTCATGGCGCTGCCCCTTCAGGATATAATACAATGCCCCCCGATCCTGTCGTATTCATTAAATAATATAATATGCTCCCCCTCACCTATCCCCGATGCTGCCTGTATTAAATAACATGACCCCCCTCGTGGTGGTATAGTGTCCCAATCCCTGTTGAAATAAATAAATATACATTATCCCAGGATCCCTGGTAGTCTAGTGCCCCCCAAGCCCCAATCTCCCAAAATAAGTATTAAACAATTCCTGGTGGTCCAGTGGAATGTTCCATTATCCATGCCCTGCAAATTGTGTTTCCCGAATACCTAGTGGTCTAGTGGACCTCACTCTTCCAACCCTTAACCAAGCCGGCGACTGGCTCAGCCCACAGTTCACCTCCGCGGCCAGCCGCTGACTGAGCTCTGAATGAGCGTGTACTGTTTATCGTATGTGCTCAGTGAATGACATCAGCTGTCATTCACTAAGCGTGTACTATATACAGTACGCACTCATTCAGAGCTCAGTCGGCAGCTGGTCACGGAGGTGAGCGGTGGGCTCAGCCAGTCGCTGGCTCAGTTATGGGATGGGCACTGCGGGGTGGGGGATCCAACAGACCACCAGGTATTTGTGCTACGCAATTTGTGGGGGATGGAGCATTCTACTGGACCACTAGGAACTGTTTAATACTTATTATGAGAGATCAGGGCTTGAAGGGGGGCACTAGACTATCAGGGATAATGTATATTTATTTATTTCAACAGGGATCCGGGGGGGGGGGTCATATTATTTAATAACGGCAGCATCAGGATAGGTGAGGGGGAGCATATTATATTACGTAATGAATACGACAGCATCAGGGATTGAGGAGGGAGGGCATTATATTATGTCCTGAAGGGGCAGCATTGGGGATCGGGAGGGGGGCATTTTTAGTAATTAAATCACACGGGCAGCAATGGGGTTCAGGGAGGAGGGGCATGGGTCATTTTAAATATTATTCTGTCTGGCAACATCAGGTATGGGGCATGGGATATAATACATATTTGTAGTCCGGCAACATTGGGGATCAGGGACCGCGGGACAGTGCCACAAACAGGCAGTTCTCCCGGTGGGAAAGAGTCTAAGTACTTTGAAAGTTTCCCTCTCGGAGAGTTCTGAGAATTCCAATTTCAGGGATGTGGTAGCTTGCATCTGCCACATACCCCCTTGCCCAGTGTTGCAGACTATGTTTGGATGCATGGATGGCGCAAGCCCTGTTTGGGGCAGGCAGTCTGCAGTTGACACAGGCTGCCATTGAAAATCGCCCCCAGTGCATTTTTTGGCGCAAGGGGCACTTTGCTCCATTCTTTGTGGTGCAAGCACCTTGCACTGCACCGGAGGCTTTGAGAATTGAGCCCAGTAACAGATGTTTCCCGTATCTTAGCTTGTCAGCCACATTATCAGAGGGCTGACTGTGGTGAACTCTATGGCCCGCGGCGGAGGGGTGTGTGCATGTGTGTGTGGCAGGATAACCCGGATAAAGCCTGTGATTTTAAACAAGCAAGTACAGATATAAAGAATACTTGATGAACAACTGCACAGCCAGTGTGTTCTGCTACAGAGGGGTTCTGTTTCCCTCTGACCTTGACAACAAAGCTCAAGAGGACCATGGGCATGAAAACCCCAAGGCGACAGAACACACTGGTTGTGCATAAAGTTGTTCATTGTGTATTTTTTATAGTGTATAATATTATGTGACATGTGCATGTGGCGGTTCTGTTGGTATCAGAAAGAAACTGACTTGTGCAGTCTCTAGAGGTCTCGGAATGCTGTTGTACCACAGAAGGGTACAATCACACACCATGGCCTCTGAATTGTAGTACGACATTTTGAAAGGGATAGAATTCTACACAGAACAATGCTCTTCTATACACTATAACATTTTACTCTCATTGTGATCTTGCTAATCAGAACCTATTGGTCCTGATGCACTCCTCCTGTGGAAGTGTCAGTTCCCCTTTAAATATAGTGGGAATCACAGGAGTGCTTAAAAAGTCTGGGGGCTTGGGGGAGCAGGGCCAGCAAATAGTGTGTGTAGTCTGGGGAAAAGGGTGTTACGAGATAGGAAGGGTCACATCCTCCCATGTGTGGCGAGAATATGCCTGGAAACACCTTACACAGTTCTTTAGAACACCAGCCATTACCACCAGGTTTACGAGGAATGGGGATGCTGCATGCTGGAGGGCATGTGGTGCTGCACCTGCAATCCATACGCATATCATGTGGTTGTGTCAAGAGCTTGAAACCTTCCTCCAAGAGCTAGAGGGGCTATAACCGATGCTTGGCATGTACCAGTGCTGCTGACACAACAAATATATTTATTCCATATTTATCCCAGAGGCCTGAAGAATAGATGTGTTAATTATCTCCTTGTGATCATGCTTGTAGTGGCTAACAAGTGTATAACCAGGAAAAGGTTGACCCCTCAACAGGCCACCTTGAACAAGTGGAGAGCAGCAGTCAATGAAATTTATAAAATGGAAAAAATCACATTCAGTCTTAATGGAAAAAAAAAACAGAGCTCTTCAGATTGGTCTAGCACACATGGGAACGCCCTCAAGTAGGGATGACCACCTCTGAAATGCCACAGGAGAAGCACGGGTGGACGCAAAGAGTGAGTCATCTGAGGCAACCATGCAGTATTTAGGGTAGAGTCTACTGGAAAATTTGTACCCTCTCCGCGGTACCCCCCTTCAGAGGAGCTACTTGAGTTAACAGGTCCTCCTATTGCTTACTTTTCTCTCATTATACTACGAAACATAGGAATGGAAGTTTGCAGCTATAAGCAGGTGTCGCCCCTAGTGCTGTGTCAGGAGGAAGGTGTCGCCCTACAGTTTCTATTAAGTCTAATCATTCCTGTAGACATGATAGCCTTTTGTACCTCCTTGGCTGAAATGTATGAACTGTATGCACAAAAGTTCTTAATAAAAAAGATATTTACAAGAAAAAGGATGGGGGCTCAAAATGAAAGGATGGGGTACCTCTGTGCATAAATTCTTTAGGGGAAACCCTGCTACATTCTAGCACTGTTAATTTCTAGTAGGCAACAAAGTGCGCTGCTATTTCCTTCTAGTTTTACTGGAGCTTTCTTTAATGAAACATAATTTTAGCCCAACAGCCTAATAGTAAGCGTCGTAGCTCACTATGCCGATGACACACGTCTGAGTCTTGAGCACACAGTGTCATACACGAGGCAGCAAAGGCCATGTTGGGAGTCCATCTGTTTCAGATAACTCTTGCCTTGGGGATGGTGGGGGCTACTGCCATTACAACATTCCCCCCCAGGTAGGCAAGCAGGTAGCACCACTGCTCGCTACACCAGCAACTCTGGTTCTGGTCACAGGGTCTGGCTGGTCCAGTAAAAGGTTCATGGACTGGTTGTCATAGTGATATTGTGACATGCAGCCCATTCTAATTTGCTTGTTTTCAGTTCAGACCATCAAGCTCTGCATAACTTACATATAAAGAAACCAACTCCTTTAAAAACTCAGTTCATGCCAGTTTGCAGATGGACTGGAGTCAGCTGGTCTCTGCTCATCTCCTTTGGAAGCAAGATCATCGCAAACTGAACCTACTGCCCCCTCCCCAGCTGATCAGATAAAAAAACATTTCTGGAAGGCATGGCAGAAACTGAGAAAGAAAGGCTGTGACAAGGAACATTGGTAAAAGGCAGACCATGCTCAGGAAGGGCTGCCCCCCCACACACACACTCAGAAAGGAAAGGAAAGAAAAGGCCTCCGAGAGGTCAAAAGGGGAAATATGTTCTCTTATCATTCCTTGCATTTCTGTTCATGTTCTCACACTCTAAGGGGAAGGGGGTTCCAAGAAATGTCTGTCCAATGGTGCACAAAATCATTCTGACCACATCACCCTGTCAAAAGATCCTGGAGAATACAGCCATACTCAGAATGTCTATGCAAGTTTCAGCAAAGCAATGACCCCAGTCCAGTTGAACTCTCCCTAATGAATTCCATGAGTTGATCCTGACCTAGTGTTAAAAATAACCAAGTGCTTTGCATGGTTTTGGTAATAACTACACTGAAAGCTCCGCATGTAAATCACTCAAAATCTGTGAGTCTGTGCATGTGCATTAATTCCATTTTCTTAATGTTTATCACAAATAATGACAACCGAGAGTGACAATCTGTACATAATCCAAAATACTTTGCTTGCAAATATTTCAGAGACCCCTCTCCCTCAAGCAATCTGCCCCAAAACACAACCTGGAATCATTGTGGAAGACATCTCTGCAAGGTTAGCACACGGTAGCAAAGGTTAGGAAAATGAATCGCTGCGGTACTATATGAGAGATGATTTACTGCCTTCAGATGCGCTCCAGCACAGATGCAGTGGCTGGTGTGGTGACAGGTATTTTGTTTTCTAAATTAAAAACGGTGCTTCAAATGTCAAAGGTAGGACACAAGAAAAAAGAATGGTTGCTTAAGAAATGTGAAGTTGCCTAGTCTCATACACCCAGCCCCTAAGTTAAGAAGCTATATGGCGCCCCCTGGTGCTAAAATAAATGCTAAGGCCCTATTCTTGTTTTGGGTAGCTACAGCATACCCTTGGGGCAACACATATCCTGTCCACTTCAGGCTAGAAATGGAATGCACACTACATATCAGTTTGTGTTAATATTTCAGATACACTGCTTAAAGATGATACATTTCATGATCACATTTTACAAGCCTGTTTTATATGCAATAACCACCAACACGGTTTGCAGCAAGACAAATCTTTCTGAACACCCCCAGGTGAGCGATCAAGTATGACATGCATTGATTGCTTTCAACCACCTTGGGAGTCAAGTAAGATAGGAGAGTTACTAAACTGCAACTCTTGATCTTACAGACCATCTCCTCCATACAGTAACTCTCTGGTCTTAGAGTCTAAATCCCTAGGACCGCACAGGAACCAGAACTTTTGATGGCTGTGATGACAGTGCACAGCACCCATGTACTGTGACATGTGTGAACCATCAGCATATAATGTAGTGCTGGCCCTAACCACCTCAGCACCCTATTTGCTGAAGAGGAGACAAAGAAAAATGACAGAATAAGAAACTTTTCTGGGGGGTTATTTCTTTTTCTCCCTCTCTGGCTGGTTTCTTTCCCCTCCAACCCTGCCAAACCAGTCACCCAGCATCTCCCAAATTTACTGACTCCAGCTTCCTCCACAGCTTACCCCCCACAGCTTTAGTGAGGTGGCAGAGAGCCTTGTTCAACCCACAGGACAGGATCCTGTGGTGCAGCCCACTTCTGTTCAGACATCTCCAAGCTCCGTATGACCCTTTTTTTTTGGCTTTACCCAACCTTCCAGGAGGGCGACAGAGCAGCTCCTTTCCTTTGGTGGATTATGTTGGGAGATAGAGGTTGCTCACCATACAGGTCCATCATGTGTAAGAAGGAGGTGGGCAGTCAGGGCAGTGGGACCCAGAAGTGCAACCTCATATTGTTGTGCTCAGGGGTTCCAAGCCCCCCCCCTCGGATTCCAGCACCAAGGATATCATGGAACACATACACACTGAAGGACGTACTTGTGTACCAAAGTTAGCCGGTATCTGCCCACCCACAAGCAATGCTGACTGCACTACCACCTGTGATCACCCAGGTAGCAGTACAGCTGCTGCACCTGCTAGCCACTGTCCACAGAGAAGAACATTCCTCAATCCTCTTCACTCCACCAGTATAAACTGTTTTGTAGATTTCTACCACTACCTTAAGGTTTACACTGCTTAAATGATTTATTACCATTAACACAGTAAATGTTTTGTACTTACATAGATTGTTGTACCTTGCACTGTCCGATATTCTGTACTGTGCATTGCATTTGTCATTTTCTTCAGTACTGTACACTGGGGTTGTCACTTTTTGTTTACTGTATTTCCTATCACCTTATAACACCCCCACTGGGAAATTATCTCTGGCTTGGTGTGCCTCTCCAGGTCACAAATGTTAAACACAGAAACATACAAAGTGGCAGCAGATAAAGGCCCAGCAGCCCGTCCAGTCTGCCCGCCCTGCCTAGCTAGCCCTCCCACTTAATTTGGCCACGTGTTTGTCCCACCTTGCCTTGACCCCCCCCCCATTTAATGTGTACAACCTCTCAGACAGCCTATTCCACTTATGCTCCACACCTCTGGTGAAATAATGCTTGACATACTAGCAGAAGAATGCCATTTGGTCTATCAAGTCTGCTCATATTGCAGGGTTCATAGCTTAAGCTAATGTCCCTGCCCTCCCTCCCCACTCCTCCAGCCATCCCTACCTATGATTTTTACCTTCCCAGCCTCTTTTAAAGCTGCCCACTGTCTTATTTATTATTTTATTAATTTATCTTTTATTGACCAGGTAAGAGTACTAGACAAATTCTGCCTATTTTCAGGCACGACCCGGGCGAGGGGGATACAGATGAATGCCAACTGACTTTGAACCAGATTAAGTTGTTGGTGTTATTTTTAGTGAATGGGGGTGAAATTTGGCCAGAACACCGGGGAAATTCTCCTGCTCTTTTCGAGAAGTGCCATGAGATCTTTAACATCCACCTGAACTACCACCAGAACAGGCAGATGGGACCTCGGTTTAACATCTCATCCGAAAGACGGCACCTCAGGAGTGCAGCACCTCCCACATGCTGCACTGCAGTGTCAGTGTTAGGATATTAACCCAAGTGCCTGGTGTGGGGCTAGAACCCCCCGTCTTCCGATCTCCCGGCCTCAGAGGCGAGTGTGCGAACTGCTGAGCCACTGCACTGTATTCAACGAGATGACCTCTTCTGACATCTATACAGACATCTATCTATCTATCTAGACATCTTTTTTGAACTTAGCGTCTGCCGCTTTCAGTGAATTTCCCCTTATTCCTCTGTTCCTGCTTAGGTACAAATGCCATTGAGATTCACACTATTTAGTTAATTAAGTTCCTATCATATCCACCCGCTCCCTCCTGGTCTCTAGTGTGTACATATCAAGGTCTTGCAAGATCTCTTGATAAGCCCCAAACTCCTGAATCATTTTAGTTGCTCCTCTCTGTACTGTCTCCAACCTCTTGCGGTCCTTATGCATGTATGCATTCCAGAACCTTGCAGAGTACTCCAGGTGCAGTCTCACCACTGATCAGTAAAGTGTATGTGTGTGTGTGTGTGGGGATCGCCTCACGACTTCTGCAGATTCCCTTCCTGCATCCTGTTCACCTTTCCTACAAACTTGTTGCAGTGTGCTGCGGATTTCAGGATAACTGGGATAATAACCTCCACGTCTTTCTACTCAGCAGTGGTTTCCAGTATCCCCCCCCACCACCACCATGAGCATTGCATTCTCAGGTGCCTTGTTTCTGTTAAAAACACTTTCAGAAACTTGAAAAGCTTAAAACATGTCAAAGTCCTTACATAATGATATCAACCCAACTCCAAGGTTTCATAAATAAAAACAAAATAAAATTCTGAATACTAACCTCAATGGTTCTAAAGTTAGCCCTTTGCAATTTCTTTGACTGATGGGTGGAATGGCTGCCCCCTGGTGGCCCAAAAGAGGGACGCTGTTCCCAAAGGAGACTTCTCAGTTATGTCAGCATCCCACAGTGATGGTAGATGTGGTAATGTGAACCTACTGGTGGAATAGGGCTGAGGTCCTGACACCAGGCCCAAGCTGGTAAAAAATGGCACTGTCCACCATACATATCAACAGATTATTGCTGAAAAAACACTAAAAGTACTGACAGAGTGATAGGATGCACATTACGCTCATGCTAGGGACACTAGGCATGATGTGCACCCTGTCACTCTGTGACAGCTTTTAATGTTTTTTCAATAGTAAATAATTTTTGGATATGTCCGATGGTCGGTGTAAATTTTTTTGCCAGAATGAATCTTAATTTTTAGACCTGCCATATCAGGTACTGGAGCCATTTGTTTCGTTTACTGTGTACGAGGACCAAGCTCCCTGCTCACATGGAACATGGGGCACACTGCCAATCTCATAAGTGGCGTGATCCGACCACCTCAGGAATGGCAGGTAGGGGGGCTGGATGTGGATAGTACCAGATGGAGAAAAACACTTCAGTGGACAATATATCTAACACTACAAGCTAGATGGACACACTATACACTCTTGGAAAGTGAACAGTCTTAGCTTTCCACCCGGTGCACAGTGTGAACTCCCAACATTTCAGGGTGTACAGATGTCATCCTCCAAAGGAACAGCAATGTTTTAAAAACACATCACTGTTGCTGTAGAACTGTTTTAAAGATACCAATGTAGTTAAAAAATCTTTGCCAATATCTACAGTATGCAAATATGGAGGGTAATATGTTTGCACTCCTACACACCACTTAAATAAATACACTGTGATAAATAAAAGTGGCAGATAATACACAGAGTAAATGCCTGTGAATCCGAGGGATAGAAACATAGAATGTGACGGCAGAAGGAGACCACTAGTTCCATCTAGTCTGTCCCGAGTCTCTTCCTACCTCCCTAGTTGCCCTTTAGTGTGAGGGCTTCCTAGTGACTCTCCCACGCATTCCTGAATCTCCCTACTGTACTTGCCCCCACCACCCCTGGGAGCAGACTATTCCAGATGTCCAAAACCCTCTCTGTGAAGAAGAACTTCCTGGCATTGGTAGTGAACCTCCCTTTCAGCCTCAGATCATGCCTCCTCGTTCTACTGCTGTCTCTGAAGTGAAAAAGGTCCTGGGCCTGTACCTTGTTTATGCTTTTTATGTATTTGAATGTTTCGATCATGTTTCCCTTTTCCCTTCTCTGTTCCAGGGAATTACATGTTCAGTTCGCACAGTCTTCCTCTGTATAACATCTGATGCAATCCCCGTACCATCTTTGTCACCTTTCTCTGCACTGTCTCTATCCAGTCGATGTCCTATTTGAGGTACAGCCTCCAAAATTGGACACCGTACTCCAGGTGAGGCCTGACTAGTGCTCTGTACAGTGGCAGGACCACCTCCCTCCTTCTGCTTGTAATTCCCCTCCCAATGCATCCCAGCATTTCACTGGCCTTCAATGCTGCCTTCTCACACTATTTTCTCACTTTCGAGTCGTCTGAGATTATAATTCCTAGATCCTACTCCTGGTCAGAGGCAGTTAGCAGGTAAAAATGAAAATGACGTACTTACCGTAATTGTTGATCTTCCATAATATCTTCACCACTGATTACCTTAGTGGTTTGGGGCTGAAGGCACTAAGACTAAGTGAGAGCAAAGTTTTTGCAGGGAGGGAGATGGCCACAGCAACTGAGCATGACACCTGCGCACCCCATGTGGTGTCGTGCGACAGCTAATAACCACTGCCAGCTTCCTCAGTTACCTCAGTTCTGTTTGCTAGGAGAGACACAAAGTAGGGAAAAAGAGACGGAGAGCACTAATAATTTTCCTAGCCCGAAGGAACAGGAAAAGGTCATGGGAATATAAATAAACAAAAAACCTCACTAACAACCTCTAGAGAGAAAATCAGTTCACGCTAGGCAGCACAGATGGGTAGTAGGGTAAGGAGCCAGAGCCTCCCACCATTAACCCAGACAGGAGTGGCTAGTGATCTTATTTATTTATTAGCTTTTGGTAACTGGGTAAGTGCGCTAGGCAACAATCCTGCCTATTTTCAGGCACGACCCAGGAGAGTACAAAATTGAGAATAAAGAAATGACAACAGTACAGTACAGTACAATAACTACAGTCACGGTTGCGATACATCAGAGGTTGAGCTCACAGACTTTAATACAAAGAACAGATAATGGTAAACAATATAACAATTCAGAAGTAGGATAGGCTTGAGGCGGAGCACACTCATATCAGTCATCCAGCCTAGCTTGGTGGAAAAAGGAAACACATAAAAAAAGACACAGTAATGTAAGTTATGACATAGGTGGCGACTCCCCAGTTACGTGCAGTAGCAGTTACCTAGAGCATAGAGGTGAGAGAACAGTGCATGATTAAAAGAAAGGTGGGAGGAGAGTTTTAACCTGAGGGGGGAGCGAGTTTCAGAAGCTAGGAGCAAAACAGGAGAAAGCCTGTTCTCCCATTTTGGTAGCACAGGGACGAGCAGTGAGCATTGGGATGGAGGAGGACCTAAGGGAGCAGAAGTGAGAGACCAGGGTAAGCATATCACCCAGAGAGGCTGGACGAGGTGTTCTAGTAAGGGAGTCAACGAGACACCCTAGAGTGTATGACTGGAGGTCTTTGGGAGACAACCAGTT
Organism: Neoceratodus forsteri; assembly: GCA_016271365.2. Classification (NCBI taxonomy): domain Eukaryota; kingdom Metazoa; phylum Chordata; order Ceratodontiformes; family Ceratodontidae; genus Neoceratodus; species Neoceratodus forsteri. The sequence goes on along the minus strand of CM057453.1, from coordinate 104,207,340 downwards.
TAAGCCAGAATAGAGTAGGCAGTGATGAGTTAGGTGAGGAGCTGATAAGGCGAACCTACAGATGTTATTATAAGAAGTGTCCTACTTGCAGAGCACGTGAGCATTGGCATGGTAGAGAAACAGGAGGGCATAAAGGAGTTGAGGGAGTAGAACGCCTCTTGCTACTGATATCCTAGCTGTCGGGGTGAGTGAGTGGTGCACTCAATAGGTGCCAATTTTTGCATCGACTGAATGACAAACCTCATTGACATGCGTCGAAAAATCCAGAGCCGGGTCAAGCGTAGCCCCAAGGTATTTGAAAGTTGAGGTGTTAGTGACAGTAGTACCATCACACCAGTGGACAAGGAGTTTGGGGGACTCAGAGGGCACTTTTTTTTAAGAGGACCCAAAAAGCATGGCCTGAGTCTTACCTATATTGAGGATTTGATGGTTAGCCGAAAACCAGGATTGAAAGTCCTGTGAAAGATTTAGGTTTATGGCGATGATAAACTTGGAAGAATAATAAAGCACTAGATCATCAGCATACACGAGTATGCTACTGTGAGGAGAAGGACAGGAGATATTATTCAGAAAGAAAAGGGTAGTGGACCAAGTATAGAACCCTGTGGAACACCACAGGTGATAGGGATGGGGGAGGAGAGAACCTTATAGAAGGAAACAGCCTGAGAGCGGTTATCCAGGTAACTACCGAACCAGGAGAGGGTACAGTTAGACACACCTAGTGCTTGCAGCCAAGTCAGTAGAAGCAGGTGGTGAACCATGCTGCACGCTTTAGAGAGGTCAATGAACACAGCTCCTGTGAGTAAGCCCTTATCCATGTTATCTTTGACAAGCAGTGGTTGTGCTGTGTCCAGCCCTAAAGCCATGTTGAATTGGGGATTGAAGATTGAAATTAAGAAGGTACTCAGAGACCTGACGACAGACTAGTTTCTCAAGTAGCTTGCTGAGGGTGGGGAGAAGTGAGATGGGGCAGTAGTTGGATAGGAGTTTAGCGTCCACTTTCTTATAAACAGGTATAGTCCTAGCTATTTTCCAGACAAAGGGGACAGAGGCAGAGCAGATAGAGAGGCTGAAGAGCCTGGTTATGGACGCTGCAAGCCAGGAAGCAAACTGCCAAGAATCCCAGGATGAATACCATCAGGGCCTGTACTACCACTAGCTGGAACAGTTTTGAGTAGGTTTAGAACATCATGGTAAGTGACCAGAGCCAGCTCAAGAGTAGGGGGAGCAGAGGCTCGGGGAGATGAGACAGGCCGAGCGTTGGAGAGCAAGGAGGAGATAGGGGTAGGTAGAGTGGAAAAGAGGGTGTTGAAGGCATTAGCAATGGTGAGTGGGTGGTTACAGTGGGCATCATTCATGTATGTATCTTTCGGGGTCAGAGGCTTATTGTTCCCTAGAATTTCCTTGATTTGAGACCAATACTGTTTCGGGTTGGAGGCAGAGGAACTTAAGAGATTCCTGTAGTAAGTACTTTAGCCAGGCGAATCTCCTTTTGCAGGTGTTCTGTAAGACTATGTAGGCTTCAAAGTCTGTTAGCAGGAGGAGGACTTCAAGTAGATCACAGTTTGTCCCTGAGCTTCAGAAGATGGAGCAGAGGATGCTTGAGCCATTTGGTGACTTTCCCTTTCACCCTTCTTGTGGTGACCAGGATGTATTTATTTTACAGCGAGAGCAGAGAAGTTGAAACAGCCGTTGTGATGTTTATATCATCTGTATAGTAGAGGGGAGACCAGTCAACTAGGTTTAGATCCTGAAGGAAAGCTTCCGTGTTAAGGTTGGAGAGGTTGGAAAAAGTTAAGATTTTTGAGGGGAAGGAGGGGGAGCAGGTATCCCATATGCAGTAAACCGGGTAATGATCACTTATGGTATCTGGGAGAACACCGGCCGAGGGGAAGAACTCCTTCCTATTTGTCAGGATCCAGTCTAAGAGAGTGGTGTAAGCACCACAATGGGGATCCTAGTGGGTTCCTGAATAAGCTGAGAGAGACTGGCCTTGCTTGTCAAGGAAGATAGGAGGGAGGAGCTATGTCCGGCCCAGCCAAGGTTAAAGTCCCCAAGGCAGATTATATAATTTTTCCCCAGTCACAGATGGCAAGTGTTCCATGAATTCCTCGAGCGCTAGCCTAGCATTTCTGGGAGGTATATATATATATATGCAGAAAATATGGAGTTTTTTGATGCCCCCGAGCAGTAGGAGGGAATGGAGAACCTTACAGTTGGCAAGAGGTGGATCATGTATTATAGTGACGTTCAGTTGAGCCTTGTAGTAAAGTGCCAGGCCTCTGCCTCTTTTGGCACTAGGGTGATCCACCTGAAGCAAATTATATCCCTGGAGGGAGCACTGGGAATTAGTAATGGAAGGCTTCAGTCACGTTTCCGATATGGCTAAGATATCAGGGTTATTAGCGCATACCAACACCTCGAGGTCAGGGAGGTTGGCCAAGAAAAATCCTAGTATTAAGGTGTGCAAAGGTGAGGCCAGATGATTGGGGCAGACAGTGCAATGGGTGAGACTGGGTAGAATTTATGCCCAGGGCAGAACCTGGATTGGTCTCGACATCCCCAGCAAGAGTAAGGGATAGGGTGAATATCCAGATTGACGCAATGACAGAAGCCTAAGCTGCACATCCAGGGGAGATAGAGAACCTTAGCTGGATATATCTAATTAGTAACCCCAAGTGTTTGTAGTTAAGCCCAGATGGAGGAGGTGGATTATGGATGGGGTTACGTAGGAGGTTGGACAAACAGAAATTGTCCATTGAGTATACAGAGGTAGGTGAAGTAATCTCTGCAGGACCAGTGAGAACTGTAAGCACCCATAAGTGTTATAGAGAGAGGGGTGTATATAGACCTAGAGTCCATGATAAGATAGGAGTAAGAACAAGGGGACAAATAGAGAGGAGAGAGTGGGCAAGAAGATGGAGAGGAGCTTAGGGTGAAGATAAGATTGTCTCAAATAAACTGAAAGCAGAGAAGGATAAGTGCGTTTCAATTGGTAAAGGCGACCTCTGGTGGTCAAAAAATATAAAGTGCAGACGAGAAACCAGGGAGTTAGAGAAAACACAACCATCACACGATAGGCTTAAATAACGCGAGGGGCTCCTAAATAAAAGTAACACTGGCTAAGGGTGGGAGGGTATAGGGGGCGGTGGGAGCAGTCGCACAGCTACTGACGGGATTAGCTAATGCAGGGACCAGCTCTCTTCCAGCATGGTGCGATTTCGGCTGTACCTGATTCGCTTCGGAGGTGGGGGAGGGCTTCTCCTACAGTGTGCCTCACACATCAACCTCGGGAATCCTCCCTGTCTCATGGAGAAAGAAGAGGTAGGATACTTATATCAAGCCTCAAGGAGTCATTTGCTTAGGTTCTTGTTATTAGTTAGGCACAAGAAAGTTACTCAAACTGTGCCCAGAAGTGATTCCTTACTGAGGAGCTAGTTTAGTAATTTACTGGTTAGACTATAGCCCAGAATAAAAGTGTCTGTGGACCTGATTTAGCACGAGCAAAAGAGATCTGGAATTCCTTTTTTATTTTATTTCTTTTTGAATTCCGACCGAATGAGGCTTACAGACTTCGGTTCTGTTTAATGAGGTTCCCATCTGTGGTGCAGGTTATGCACAAGCCCCAGAGAGTAAGAATCACTGTTGTTATTTTACTTTAAAATAGAAACACAGAAACATAGAAGTTGACGGCAGATAAGGACCGCAAGGCCCATCCAGTCTGCCCATTTCTTTTTCTACCTTATAAATGTGCCATCGGCCTTTGTTCTGTCAGTGACCTATCTATTCATAGTCATTTGTACTGCTCCCTTATGCCTATCCCATGCCTGTCTGAAGCCCTGCACTGTATTCGTAGCCACCACTTCTTGTGGTAAGCCATTCCATGCATCTACCACCCTTTCTGTGAAAAAGAATTTCCTCACATTCCCCCTTAATCGGCCTCCCTCTAATCTCATGCTGTGTCCTCTTGTCCTGCTATTTTTCTTATATTTAAACATGTTAGACTCTTTCACCTTGTTTATGCCCTTAAGGTGTTTAAATGTCTCGATCATATCACCTCTCTCCCTCCTTTGCTCAAGGGTATACATATTGAGCTCCGTTAATCTGTCCTCATATGTCTTCTGATGCAGTCCCTGCACCATTTTGGTTGCTTCTCTGGACTGCCTCAATTTGGTTAATGTCCTTGTGAAGGTGTGGCCTCCAATACTGCACCCAGTACTCCAGATGGGGCCTAACCAATGTCTTGTACAGAGGATTATTACTCCCTCTTACGACTTGTGATACCCCTACTAATACACCCTAACACCCCCAGCCTTATCTACTGCTTTAGAGGTCTGCTTGATGATTTTAGGTCATCAGTGATGATGATGCCCAAGTCTCTTTTCTTCCTTTGTGACTGCTAGCAACTCCCTCCCAGCCTATAAGTGGCTTCAGGGTTTCTCTTCCCTATGTGCATGATTTTGCACTTCTTTGCATTAAATCCCAGTTGCCACTCTTCTGACCATTCTGCTAGTTTATCCAGATCTCTTCTCATTCTGCCCACCCCATCTGGATCATCTACTCTGTTGCAGATCTTGGTGTCATCTGCAAACAGACAACCTTTACCCTCTAGTCCATCTCAGGTCACTAATGAAGATGTTGAATAGGACTGGCCCCAAGACTGATCCCTGAGGTACCCCTACTTGTGACTTGCATCTCTTCTGACTGTATACCATTTACCATCACCTCTGTTTTCTGCCAGTCAACCAGTTTGCCACCCAGTTGACCAACTTCTGACCCACCCCGAGCCTACCTAGCTTATTTATCAATCTTCTATGTGGAACAGTGTCAAAAGCTTTGCTGAAGTCAAGGTAGGCGACATCAACTGCTCCCCTTGGTCCACCACTCTGGTTACCCAGTCAAAGAAATCTATGAGATTAGTTTGACAGGACCTTCCTTTGTAAACCCATGCTGTCTTGGATCCTGTGCCCTATGGATTCCAGGTGTTGCACTATCCTTTCCTTAAGGGAGTGCCTCCATAATCTTGCCCACTACTGAGGTAAGACTGACCGGTCTGTAGTTCCCCGCCTCCTCCCTGCTACCACTCTTGTGGAGTGGGATCACATGAGCCCTTCTCCAGTCTTCTGGGACCTCTCCTGTGCTCAGAGACTCACTAAACAATTCTGCTAATGGCTCTGCTAGTTCCTCCTTTAGCTCATTAAGTACCCTGGGATGTATGCCATCAGGTCCCATTGCCTTATCCACCCTGAGCTTAGCAAGCTCTTGTAGGACCCTTTCTTCTGTGAAGGGAGTAGTGCTCACCTCCCTCCCCCCTGTGTCCATGATGCTGAGCTGTGGGCCCTGCCCTACCTTCTCTTCAGTAAATACTGAGCAAAAGTATCTATTTAGGATAGATGCCTTTACAGAGTCCTCCTCCTCACATGCTCCCTTTTCTCCATTAAGCTTAGCAATACCCTCTGGACTTTCTCCTTTCACTAATGTATCTATAGAAAGTCTTGTCACCTTCTTTTACTGTTCGTATGCTAGTGTTTCCTCAGTTTGGGACTTTGCCTGCCTTACTGCCTTACCTGCTTCCCTTAGGGCAGTTTGGTATGCCTCCTATCTTCATTCCGCTGTGTTCCCTTATATTTCTGAAGGCCAGCCTTTGGCTCTGACCTTTTCTGCTACTGTATTTGAGAACCAAAGTGGTTTCCTTCTTCTTTTGCACTTCCTTTCTGTCTAACACAATGGGATGTTGCTTCAAGTATTGTATCCTTAATGCTTGCCCACTTTGCCTGTACCTCCTCACCTGTGTTTCTTTTGCCAGGGCTAGCTTAACTCTGTTGGCCATCTTATCAAAGTCAGCTCCTCTGAAGTCCCATATTTTTGCCTTGGAATGGGATGATTTAGATGTAGTAGCCAAATTGAACCATACCATGTGATGGTCACTGGCCAGGTGACCTTCTACCTGGAGATCTGTGATCCCTTCTTTGTTAGTCAGTACTAGATCTAGGATAGCCCTGTCTCTTGTGGGTTGCTGTACCAGTTGTTTGGGCCCTCCCTGCAGGAATCCACTATGAGTCTAGTTCTGGCAGATGTTCCTGCTGGTATTGACCAATCTGTATCTGCATGTTGAAGTCTCCCATTATCAGAACCTCCCTTTAGCTGCCATGTTTTGTATATCTTCTAACAGTAATGTGTCTATGTCCTCCCTGGTCTGGGGGCCTGTAGACAACCCAGTTCTTATGGCTGTCCCATTTCCTGTTTCCAGGGTGACCCACAGTTCTTCTGGCTCCTTGTGTGTATTCTGAATTTCTGTAGCTTTGATATTTTCATTAACATACAGGGCCACTCCTCCCCTTTTGCACCTCGGTCTCTTCTGAACAATACATAGCCAGGTACTGAAGTCTCCCAAGTGTGGTTACTGGTAAACCACGTCTCACTAATTGCTACTATGTCCAGCTTAGCCTCTGACATTATTGCCTGCAGGTCTGGGATCTTATTTCCCAGGCTGTGAGCATTTGTGTACATGATTTTCCATTGGCCAGATTTTGGTGTGTTAGTTGTTGGGTGAAGTTTGGCATTACCCCTGTGCATCGTATGGGGAGACAAACCTTTTTTCTTACCTGGTGATGCAAATGAACGGCAAACACGCTGAATTCCTGTTTGCAGCCTCCCGGGAGAAACAAGTTGGCGCAAATTTTTTTTTTTTTTTAACAAACTCGGGTAACAGCCAGGTTGAATCACAAATTGCTAGTAAACATTACATAAGTAGAACTAAATAAACGGCTAAACAAAGCTAGGAGGACTTGCTACTTAAGGTACCTAGCAAAGAGTTCTGACAATATTATAAAGTTCATAGAGTCTCCTTAAGGTACACAGTCAAAATGGCTACCCGAGTCTCCTTAATGTGCACAGTCTAAAATGGCTAAATTCCCCTAGAGTACACAGAAAAACAGCATTTAAAAACTATCTCCACTTTTAGAACAACAGAAAATGCAAGCACAAATTCAGATAAGGTGCCAAACAGAGCTAGTGCAGGGACCAGCTCTCTTCCAGCGTGGTGTGTAGTTTGTCGTACCTGATTTCGTTTCGGGGGTGGAGGGAGGGCTTCTCCTACAGTGCCCTCACAATCTGGACCCTCGGTGGATCCTCCCTGTCGGATTTCGTTTTGGGGAGTGGGGGGCTTCTCCAACAGTGCCCTCACGACCTGGACCCTCGGCAGATCCTCCCTATCTGATTTTGTTTCGGGGGGGAGGACTTCTCATACAGTGTCCTCAATACCTGGACCCTGAGCTGATCCTCCCTGTCTTAAAGGTAGCAGCCCTGAAGCATGTGGCTCTGGCAAAAAGCAAGAGGGAGATGCCCAAAATTGCTCTCCCCCCCCCCTTTTGTAATTGAGATGGCATGTCCTAAAAGAGGACTGAAACACAGACTACTAGAAAAAAAAAAACACCCCGCTACAAGACAGAGGATTTGAAGAATAGTCAATATATATTACAGTTATATCAGAACTTACCGTAATAGTAGATCTTTGAGAGAGAGGCTCTTGCAGCAGGCTATAACACTTAGGACTGAGTCTCAAGCAGTGTAATTCGAGCAAAGATTGAACACAGGAGGCAGGATAAGGCTCTGCAGAGAAGCGAGGAATTAAGACAGAAGGACCTGAAGGACGGCTAGTCCAAAGCCTGCCTAGAGGCAATGTCCAGAGCTCCAAGTGGCTGCCACACAGATTTCCGTGGCAGAAGCATTTCTGAAACAAGCAGTAGAGGCAGCCATGTCTCTGGTTGAGTGCCCTTTAACTTCCCCCAGAAGGGGTTTGTTATACTTCTGACAACAGAACAGAAAACAGAATGCAGTTTGCCAACCATTTGGATAAACATTGTTTTGAAATTGCAGTGCCTTCTCTTTTGGGTGCAAAGGAAAAGAAAAGCTGGTCCATTTTTCGGACTGACTTTGTCTAATTTGTGTAGTAATGCAAAATTCTGTGCACATCCAGTGTGTGCAGAATGGCCTCCCCTTGGTTAGAATGCTCAGGGTAATACACTGGTAAGTGTATAGTCTGATTCAATGTAAACTCAGAAACCACCTTAGGTAGAGACTTAGGATTTGTATGCAGAGCCACCTGATCTCTGTGGAAAATCAAATAAGGCCCCTTACACATGAGGCCTGAAGCTCAGAAATCCTTCAACCAGAAGTAATAGTAACTAAAAACAGCAATTTCCAAGACAGATAGCACAGGTTGCAACTCGCAGACAGTTCAAAGGGAGGCAGAGTGAGTTTCTCAAGGATAAAGTTCAGGTCCCATGGGGGGAAAAAGGTTCCTCACTGGGGGTATTATGTGGAATATTCCCTTCAGAAAGGTACAGGAGACCTCCAACTGAGTCAAAGTTTTGCCTTCCACCAGAGTCTGGTAGGCAGATATGGCAGACAAGTGGACCTTCAGCGAGGAATAAATAAGTCCCAGATCAGAGAGGTGCAGCAAATACTCCAAGACCTGAGGAACAGGGCACGAAAAAGGGTCTCAACCCTTGGAGGTCGCCTAGATAGAGAATCTCTTCCATTTTATTGCATAGATGGTTCTTGTACATGGCTTTCTTGCCTCTACAAGGACTTTAGCGACTCTGGAGGAGACTCCGAAGTGGGATACCGCTATGTCTGAAGGTGCCACGCATGCAGGTGAAGAGGCTTGCAGAGGGAAAGAGGAACCGGAGGCTCTACCACTAACTGCTGGAGCAGAGGGAACCATATTTGGCAAGGCCAATATGGAGCCATGAGAGCCATCCAAGCTCCCTCTGCTTGCAGTCCGAGGAGCACCCTCTGCAAGAGCAGGAAGGGAGGAAAGGCGTACAGTGATCTCCCCATCCAGCAAAAAGAGAGCGTGTCTCGCCAAACGACACCAAGCCTGGGAACGAGGGAGCAAAACTTGGGTAGTTTTGCATTGTATGGGAGGCGAACAGATCGAGATCTGGGCAACTCCAGAGGTCGAATATGCTTCTGACCACTGACTGCCACAGTTCCCACTCGTGAGCCCTTACCCGAGTATGGCTGAGATTGTCCGCTAGGACGTTCTGAACACCCGGGACATGCACCAGCAACAGCTGGAGCTGGTGCTGAACTGTCCAGTGCTACACTCGCATTGCTTCTCCCTGCACAAGGGGGTATGACTGAGCGCCTCCCTGTCTGTTCAGGCACCAGATCACACACATATTGTCTGACTGGACCTGTAGTGGGCCTGGGAGAAGGAGAAGCTGGAAGGCCTGGAGGGCGTACAGCACCGCATGCATCTCTAGCATGCTGATGTGCAGTGAGAGCTCTTGCTGAGACCAGGATCCCCAAGTTCTACAATCCCCCAGATGTGCTCCCCAGCCCTGACCTGATGCATCCGTGGTCAGAGACTGAACTGAAGGGGAAGGCTGAAAGGGGACCCTTCAGCAGAGATTGTCTAGATCTTGCCACCAAAGGAGATCCTTCCTCATTGGGTTGGACACAAGAACCCTATGGTCCAGGCCATCCGACCTCTGGTTCCACTGAACCCACGAGGGTCCGCTGCGTGACTCGCATGTGGAGCTGAGCCAAGGGTACTGTGAGAACAGCCTCTGCCATGAGGCCAAGGAGACAGAGGACAGTTCTGGCCAAAGTCCAATGGCTGGAGGCTACAAGTCAAGCTTGTCTCTGCAATGTTTCCACCCTGTCCAAGGGAAGGAAGGCCTGACCCTCTGTCGTATTAAGGACTGCTCCAATAAATTGGAGGCACTGGGAAGGAGTAAGGTGAGACTTGGGGCAGTTCACCATGACCCCTTATCCTGTGAAACAGGTGCAGGGTAGCTGCAAGAGAGGCCTCCAGGCTGTGCCTCGACAGGGCTGACAGAAGCCAGTTGTCGAGGTAAGGGAACACACAGTGACCCTGGTGCTGTAAAGTCACGGTCACTACTGCTAGGCACTTGGCAAAAACCCTGGAAGCCGAGGATAGGCCAAAGGGGAGGGCCTTGAATTGGAAATGCTCACCCAGGAAGGAAAACCTGAGAAAGCAGCGGTGTGCAGGAAAAAGTGGGATATGCAGGTAAGCATCCTGAATGTCCAGTGTGCAGAGCCAGTGTCCCTGGTGGAGCAGTGGCAACAGACCTGGGAAGGCCAACATGAAAAAACCTTTTGTACTCCATGTACAGGTTGAGCGTGCTGAGGTTCAGTATGGGTCAGAAAGTCTCTCCGTCTTTTGGGGGACCAGAAGTGGTGGGAATAATATCCCCTTCCTTTCTGCCTCTGAGGAACGCACTCTATGGCGGATTTCTGCAGCAGAGCTATAATTTCCTTTCTGATGAGTGGAAAGTGACCCTGCAGGTAATGAAAGGGACCTGGAGGATTTTCTGGAAGGCCCTCAAAGAATTCCAGAGTGTGACCTTGAGGTATGAGCTGAAGCACCCAAGAATCTGTCATGATCACCTCCCACCCAGACAGGCGATGGGAGAATCTGCCACCTGCTGGCTCCTTCGGAACGGTTTGTGGAGGAAGGGGGCAGTTCACGAGTAACGAGGCAGAGGGAGGGTGTGGGAGTGCTGCCCCGGAAGCTCTTTGAGACTTGGTGGGGGGGGGTTACAGCCCAAAGAGGGAGTCTGACGTTTGCCCTGATATCTGGCGGGCTGCTGCCTCTGTTGGCGCCTTTGCTGGCAGCGGAACGGCTGTGTAGGCTTCAGACTGGTATGATGGAGGGAGTGCACAGACCAAAATGCCTTCCCTCACTCCTGCAGGTCAGTCATAATGTCCTGGATATCCCCTCCTCCAAAGATCACGGAGCTCTTGAAGGGAGCATCCAGGATGGATGTTTGGACATTCTGGGTGAATCCGGACACTCGCAACCAGGAGTGTCTGCACAGACAAATTGCTGCTGCCATGCTTCTCACAGAGGCATTGACGGCATCATAAGTCATATGTAGGGTGTGATGGGCAGGTGATCTTTGCAGTCTTGACCGTTTGTTCAATTTTGGTCTTGACTTCAGAGTCTGGCAAGGCCTGGAATTGAGCCCTTAGCTGGCCCAATATGGACTTCTGGTAACAGACCATATGAGCAACGTAATTCAACACCCGCAAGGCCAGAGTAGATGACGAGTAGACCTTACAGCCAAACTAGTCCAGTTGCCTCGACTCCTTATTTGAAGGGAAGGTAGTCATGTGCTTCAGCTGCTTGGAGCAGTCGTGAACCACACTGATGACCACCGAATCAGCCTCTGGATGGTTTGACAGGTGGTCTTTCCCATCTGGGGGCGTCATACAATCTGTCTGTCTTTGCGAAGGCCACAACAGACGATGGCTGCTGTCAAATGGTGGTGGCAAGGTCATCATGGCGCCCCATCCAAGGGGGGGGAATGAGAAGAGGAATGAGCTCTGGAATGTCGAGATGCCCAGCCAACCTTCGACGCTGGGGATCCTGCTCCTCAATCCTCCAGCCATTAGCCTCCTGTATTTTCCGGAGGATATCAATGAAGGAGGGATCCACCGGAGGAGACTTAGGGGTCTCCTTGGGTCCAAGCTTCTCTGGCGTAGGGGGCGCCGAGCCAGAAGGAGAAGAGGAGGAGTCTGACTCTGAGTTAGACGAAGGGCTCCTGTTGGGAGACTGAGACCTTCGATGGGGGACCTCAGTCTGAGGGTCCTCCTGCCTATGACCATGAAACTCTGTCATAATGGCACCCCCTATGTGTCCCGCGGTTGAGGAGCAAGAACCCATGGGTGATAAAGATGGCGGCATAGGGGTATGTTGGACCAGCATGGGGGTTATAACCGGCTAACGTCGGTCCAGTTCTGAGACCAACTGGTCCTTTGCCCTGTGCCACCAGGAGTCAGAGAGTTCCTCGTAATCCACCTGAGGCTGGGAAGGGGGCAGTGGAGTAGGGTGGTATACTAGTGGTGCGTAGACTGGCGGATAACCAGGCGTGGGGTATCCTGGTGGTTGGGTACCTGGGCATTGGATACCTTGGCGTCAGGTAACCTGGCATTGGGTTTGGGTAGCCTGGCTTCAGGTACCCTGACATAGAATAACCCCACAAGGGCCCTGACAGTGGGGCTGAAGGACTCGGTTGAGACCCCGATGGGCCTGGCTGCAGATCCGAAGGGCTTGGCTGAGCTCCCAAAGGGAAGCCTGAAGGCCCAGGCTGAGGGGCATCCGGTGTTGGGCCACAGGAGGGACTGGCTTTGGTCTTGAAGGGGCAACAAATGCCTCTGGAGTCGGGGATGGAGCCACTGTCCCAGAAGGGCTAGAGGGCTGGGAGTCTGGAAAGCCCCCCAGAGGATCCAACATAGAGCTCGCCGGCACCGACTGTTTGAACGGGTCAACAGCTCCGAGTGGGTGGGAGACTCAGAAAGGCCCACTGGGAGTAAAGAAGTGTCCCGAGGGGGGGACTCCTCATGGGGAAGCTGCAGCCATAGCGACAGCTGGTGCTGGTTGAGATCCCATGCTGGACCTCAAGTTGGGGTCCAATGGGAGTGCTGAGACTGTGCAGCCATCAGTGAAACCAACGTCAGACTTACCAGTCGTTTCACCCGAATCAGACCCAGGCAAAGGTTTGACGGGCTTGAGGGTGGCCATCTCCTAATCACCGGAGGCATCCACCCAAACGGTTACCAGCTCAGGTGGGGGTGGGGGGGCAGAGGCTGCTCCCAAGGGAGCAGAGCAGACTTGGCCAGAGTGGCACTCTCCTTGCTGGAAAAGGGTCACTCGTCAGTCGCAGACTCTGAGAAAAGCCATGTCCCAGAAGGAGACTGATCCTGGTCCCAGTTCTTGTCCTGTTTATGCTTTTTTCAGTTTCAGGGAAGAAGATGGAATCCTGCACCTGCTGCAGCTGCTTTTCCATGGAAGCTAACTTTTTCTTCAGAAGATGGGCTTCCATAGCTTGCTGATGGTGTTTCCGTGTGACGTGGCTGAATTTCTGGCAGGCTTCACAGCCCTCGGTGTTGTGGTCAGGCCCTAGGCAGATTAGACATGCGGTGTGGACGTCTTTCTCTAGTATCTGCTTGCCGCAGGCACACTTGTTTTTGTGGAACCTGGACGGAGTTGGTGAAGACATGCAATCCGATGTCGAAAGAACGAACTAGAAAGTGAAAAAATAAGAAAATCTAAAGTGTGTACTTATTGAAAATGGAGGTCAACTGTAGCAGTGTTCCACGAGGTCTGACATACACAGGTCAATGGTGGGAAAGAACAGGAGGTGGGCATGAGGACTGCACATTACATAGCGCCATGCCAACGTCGGTCACATGACACTGTGTGGGCAGTCCTCCGCCAGACACTGCTAGCTAAATTTTCCGTGTGGTCCTGGTGCCTGGCGGCTCAGTCCTAAGTGTTATTGCCTACTGCAAGATCCATCTTGAAGTAAGATCTCTTTTTACCCCTGCCAGGGAAGAAAAATGAAAATTACGTACTCAACAATATAGCTGATCTTCCAAAAGATCTTCACCATTCATTCACACTTATGGGTTTCAGCCGGAGGTGCTAGGATCCAGCAGGAGAAAAGTGTTTTAAAACCTTGGGGGATCAATGTCAGTGCCAGCACCTCCCAGGAGACAGATGTAGTGACGTCACACACCTCAGTTGACCAGTACCTGATGTCAGGCCCCCTTCCTTAGTTCTGTTTGTCAGAAAAGAAAAAAAGTGAGTGACAAAAAAGAGGGGGCTACAGACTCCTACCCAAAGGAATGGGAAAAGGATATAGGAAATAAAAATAATGAACATACTAAAACCTGACTACCAACTTAGTAGAACTAAGGGATGAGTCCAAGGGTGGCACAAGGGTAGCGGGTGTAAGAGCCACAGTCCATTCCAACCACCTGGACAGGAAGGCGGAGAGGAAGGCAGCAGCCCTGGCAATAGCTCTGACTGGTAGAAGACAGACCATGGGGAATCTCTGTGAGGTTGGATAGCAGAATACCAATTTAGAAGGTCTTGTACTCCAAGAGGGCAAGAGCAATGGAATCAGAATCAAAAATCCAAGGACAGATTGTAGGTGTGAATAGACCGAGCCCAAGAGCACAATCACTATCTTCTTCACAGAAGTCAAAAGGGAAGGGGGGGCAGTTCTCTCTGTAAATACATAGGAACCGCACAACTGAGCAGACTAGATAGACTGTAAGGCCTTGATCTGCTGGCAAGTTCGTATGTTCTTGCCACTGCAATGGAGTAAGAAAGGAAAAAGAAGGAATGAAGAGATGGAAAAACCCTTAGTGAGTTCCAGTACCTACACAGAAACTGAGAGAGACAGAACTGGACGGCAGATTAAGGAACACTTGACCCACCCAGTCTGCCCATTTCCCCCCTACCTACAGTATAATCGCAGACCCTGCTTGATCTCTGGCTTTCTCCCTTCCCCCTTCCTTTCCACTATGAGTTTCTTATGCCTATTCCATGCAGTCTTTAACCCCACCGCTGTTTTCGCCCCCACCACCTCTGCTGGAAGGCTATCCCAGGAATCCACCACCCTTTCTGTGAAGAAGTACTTCCTCACATCTCTCCTGAATTTACCCCCTCCAGCCTACTAGATGTCACCTTCTTCTTGAGCACCTTTTTTTCTCAAAAATACTTATCTCCTGTATCTGATTTACCCTCATGAGGTATCTAAAAGGTTTCTATCATACTCCCCCACCCTTTACAGGGTGTACATATTGAGGTCCTTTAGTCTCTCCTTGTAGGGCTTTTGGTGCAGACCCTGCACCATTTTAGTTGCCTTGCTCTGGACCACCTCCATTCTGTCCATGTCCTTCCAGAGATGTGGTTTCCAGAACTGGACATAGTACTCTAGGTGGGGTCTTACCAGTGCTCTATACGGAGACAACACCACCTCCATCTTTCTGCTGGTGATAGCCCTCCCCATGCATCCCAGTTGCCCTCCTGACTGACTTGTCACACTGCCTGGCACCTTCAGGTCATCCAGTATGGGTACCCCAGGTCTTTTTCCTGCTTGGTGGTTGTCAATACCACTCCACCCATTTGTACTCCGCCCCTGGGTTTCTGTATCCTAACAACATTATTTATCACTTTTTCACATTGAAACCCAGCTGCCATAACATTGTACACTCCTCGAGTTTCAGGTTTCTGCTCATCTCTGAAGGATACCAAAATCTGCAGTAGGGTGAACACTGGGAGTGTCAACCCCTGTAGATTTTGGTGTCGCCCTCAATGTCAAGAGGCAGACTTTTCCTTCCTGATCCTCTGCAACATCATTTATAAAGTCATTAAAAATAAGTGGTCCTAGCACTGATCCCCGATGCAACCGCTGGTCACCCTCCACTCCTCGGAGTGAACTCCGTTTGCCACCACCCTCTGTCGCCTATCCCCTAACCTATTTGTTACAACAAAACAGTTGGAGCAGCATCCTCAGACTCGGAGTGAGTGCCTGCTGAAAAAGCAAACAGAAAATCCCAAAACTGTCAGCACTCAAAAAAGCAAAAGAAAACTTCAGGCTTTAAGTTTTCAAAGGATATGCACAAACCACAATAAAGACCAGCATCCAATAAAAGAAGTCAGGCAGAGCCCATGGCACTAGCCATAGCCCTTCCGAGTCTTGTCATAACTCTTCATTAGAGGGAGTGGCTATGGTGCACTGATGCTCAATTTAGTTCAGAAATTTAAAGTGACATTGTGGTTCCCTTGTGGCAGATCTTGCCCCCGTTTTATGGCAATGTCCCCATCTTACGCCTTTTTAGATCACCCTGCAAGACGAGATTTCAGGTTGCTTGGGTGAACCAATCAAGCTAACAGCGGAAACAGTTCTCCTGGCCATCTATCTGGACCATTCTCTTCCCCTGGGCAAAAACCTTGCTCCCCATATATATGTTAGCAGCCAAGAATCCATAACTAGGAAATGGATGACACCAAATATTCTGAAAATAAATGACTGAAGAATGATAATGTCTAATTTATATCATATAGAGAGTTTGACTGTTTATCTAAACAACCAATCCCAGATGTTTACCACAAAGTGGTGTAGGTGGCTTCTTTGCCAAACAGAGGTTGATCCTGAATTTTGTCCTTGAAAAAAGTGACTTGTGATATCTCCCTCCTAATTATCAGCAAGTATTATGGTGAAATATATGATAAATTGAGGATAACTTTTTAAGATGACAAGTTCATACACAGAAGTGTCCACATGCACCTTAACACATTGGTACAGGCCAGCCATACTTTTCTTTTTCTAAAATATATCATTTATACCCTTTTCTCAAACCACATGCAAACAATTTTAATACCAAATTTGCTGTTTTGAATACAAACTGCATGCAGTAGAAAAATATATATAAAATGCAGAGCATATACAAGAAGAAAGGCAAAAGACAGGGCAACATGGGACAAAACGGCTTGGTGGCACTGAGGGTTGAAGCACTGGACGCCACACCTCATGCCACGCCGTTGACCCGGGTTCGGTGATGGACTCAGGTTGCCGGGGGTCAGCAGGGGAGGGAAGAGGATGAAGCATCCGGAGGACAGCTCTCCTCTCCCTAGGGAGGGATCCAGGGTTGCTTGATGTCCTGGCAGTCCGCAATGGAGATCGGGGTACTACAAGCACACCAGCCAGCGTAAAAAGGGGGGGGGGGAGTGTGGCAGATGCCAGCAGGGCAGATGTGCACAGGCATCATTGCAAGCCGCACTCCAAAGGGGACACACACCACAGAAAAATACCCTCTGCGGCGCCATGGAGATGAAGGGGACTCCAGGGGCAGGCCTACATCCCACCGCTGGCCCAGCACACCAGTGGACTCCATGGCCGACCCAACATCCAAGGTAGGCCCCTCTAATTCGAGAAAAGCCACCAAGGAAGAGTGGGCCTGCCCTGGGGGAGTGATCCGTGGGGGGGTGGACCTGCCTGGGTGTTTGGGGAAGGAAGCTGGAGCAGTGTGTGAACCCTGGAAGAATGCCTGGGGCCGCAGGGTGCATAAAGAAAGTTAAAAAAAAAACATGGGAACAAGTGAGTCCCTTGGAAATGTGAGTTAAGCATTCTATGCTGGGCCAGGGGTGCCAACCGGGAGAGGTGAAACTATGCCATCTGCCAAACCCAGACTGCTGTTCCAACCAGCCTGGATGCAACCGAGCTGGCGTCATACAATACCCTCAATTGGTGTCTCACTAGTTCCAGGCCCTAGGCGAAAAGGTGAATAACTTACCTGGCTGACTCACAATCTGGCATGGACGCCAAGACCTGCCTTAGCGTCGCCCACAGGAGCTTGCCATAAGCTGCCTGATGTGTCAGATGTGCACATCACAGTGCATGCCAATGCAAAAACTCTCTATGGAGTCAGCAGGGGCCTAGGCCTTGTGGGAGTTTGCAGCACCAGAATCCCCAAGCTGGGGTGAGGGACAGCACATGGAGACCCTGCAAGAGCACAATATCTGCGCTGGACATCCCTAGGGGATGGAGAAGGGGCAAAGGGATGGAGCCAGATATACCTGGATGCCTCCGCAAAGGGCTGGGGTCCTGGATGGATGGCAGAAACATCAGCACTGAAATCCCCAAGGAACAGCAGCACCAGGGTAGCAATAGTGTGACTTACAAAAGAAGGTAAATTCAGCTTCTGCATTATCTCCAACAGGAATCACTGGTACAAGGAGTACGCAGCAGGGGAGGAGAGGTGGACTGAAAAATCCTCTTTCACAGAGGAGAAGTAGGAGCCAGATCCAGGCAACAGTGGTGCAGGACCCTCAGGCCTAAAGAGAGTCTGGCACATCCTGAGGTAGTACTGGTGAAATGCACCAGTCATCTACCTGTACTGATCCCAGGACATGGGCCCCAGGAGACCCCTGAAATTCCTGGCAGCACAGGGAAGGGGCAGAAGAGGGGAAGGAAGAGCAAGATCATGGATGGTCCTCTGCCAGGGCTTTGAGAATGCTCAGGGAACCTCGGCCAGAGAGATAGCCTGGCAAACTTGCATGACTGTGACTGGCCAACATCAGTGGACTGGTCCACATGGTGCCCTTGGAGGGAAACCCTCAGGTGGGGAAAGTGAAACTGGACAGGTCCCACAGGGTTGCCCCAGTCCTCACCAGTGACAGGGCCTGATGAATCCAGAGAGAAACTAGGCCACGAGCTAGCAGAGCGACACTTGTCAGTTACCGCCACCTCTGGACAAGGGGTTAGCTGCAGACCCAATGCTCTGCCTCGACTACTCAGCAGGACTGACCATGCCCCCTGGGCCAAGCTCAGTCTCTAGGCAGAAGCCACCTCCAAATTGGGCCCCAGATCCAGAACTGCGAGTGGCACTGGAACCAGTAGCATGAACAGCAGCGGAATCGGACACGGTATGGTGAACGGCACCAGAATCTGAATTGGCACCATGAAAGGTACCTGAAGGGTCCCATTGTCATCCTCCGTATCAGCCTGAGCGACAACCTCAGAAGTGACTAGTACTGGTACAGTATTAGGGCTTCCACTTTTGATGCTGACACTCCAGGTTTGGGAATGGATCTGAGGAGTCAGAGGGCCGGCAGGGGGAAGGAGGATTGAGTGTCCCATGGACTGCTCTCCTCCTCCAGGGAGTGGGCAGGTTAGTGTTCGGCGTGTGACCGATCCCTGGTGAAGGCCAGTGGGAGCAGCTGCCAAAGCAGGAGAGACGTGCCAGATGTCAGCACTTCAGTGCTCTACATCACTGCACGCCACGCCTCCCGGGGGAAAGCACGCAAAAATGCTGGCCCCATGGATGAAGCTCCACTTCTCACTTGAATGGTGACCAAGCTTACAGTTCACCGTCAGGAAAGGCCTGACCCCGCAGCCCCACCCTGGGGGGTAAGCCAGGGAGGAACACCGGCAGTCAGAGGTCTACCGGGAACAGAGTACAGGCTCCGTTGGGGGTGTGCCTACTCACTGGCCCCACCCTGGGGGCAAGCCTGAGAGGATCATCACCCAAGGCAAGTCTCAGGGGGTTGGTGGGGGACCAAGAGAGTGGAGGTGAGCTACTGGAGATTTAGGTGCCAAAAAGAAAAAACAAAAGAAGTAACCCTTGATCTTCAGTCAGCCTCAGAACCAGGCCCAGAAAGGCATCCATCCTCACTGGCCCCATTCCCAGACCTAAAGTTGGCATCATCATCCTCCTGCGGGCCACCAGGGCGCTCAGGAGAAGAGACCGTAAACTCCAGGTCCAAGACAGTGCTGGCTCTAGAACCCTTCCCTCTTCTGGGACCATGAGCAGTGTCAGAAGGGGGCCTGGTCTTTCGGACAGCACTGCCCCACTTACCAGTACTGGCCTTAGTACCAGGAGCTGGGGCAGCACCAGGCTGCAATGCTGTGGTGCCCATCGGTGTAGACTGAGTGTATAGGTTTGGCATCATCACCACCTGCGTCCTGTCAGCCAATTTCTAATCCAGCCAGTTATGGTACTATCAATCCCCAATTTTACTAATTTTGAAATCAGAATTCCATGTGGTACTTTATCAAAAGCGCTACTAAAATCCAACATAACCACATCCACTGCTTTCCCCAATCCAATTTACTGCCAACATAATCACAGAAACGGACCAGACTGGTGTCACATGATCTATCTTTTACAAATCCATGCTGCAACTCATTATGCAGGTTGTTATCCTCCAAATAGTTTCTGATTTTATCGGCGATTATCCCTTCGACTAATTTACAAACCACCAAGGTTAAGCTAACTGGTCTATAGTTAGCTGCCTCAGCCCTAACACCCTTCTTAAAAATGGGGACCACAATAGCTGATCTCCAGTCCTTAGGTACATAACCCTCAGACATGGATCAATCAATCAATCAATCAATCAAAATCTTTATTTATTCAGGCGAACATCATTGAGCATAGCTCATTTACAAGATGGACCTGATTGGTCATAAACAACAAAATGGTTTAAACTCACAAATATACAAATATAGAATAAGTACAGTAACAAAGACTTTTTAAGAATAAACAACAAAGAATGAACAAATGCAATAATAAACACATATATACAAGGCAAGTAAACAGTGGTATTGGGCACCAGATCAAATGTGGGAAAAAAAAGTAATGGTTAGGGGTTTATGAGGTAGATAATATAGAAGTTAATGGGAAATGCATGGACAGATAAGGAGGGAAATCTAATGGGGGCAGGGTGAAAAGGGACTGAAGAGGCTAGGAATTGTGGAAGCAATTGCATATCTCTGGGAAAAGGTTTAGGTATAGCTTTTGAAGGAGACTACAGAAATGAAGGTGTTCAACTTCAGGGTCTTTGTAGAGAGTTCCAGATGTGTGCTAGAAAGTAATTGATTGCAGCCCTTCCATGACGGGTACATGCCTTAGGTAGATTCAGCAAGATGAGGTTATTGTTTTAGGGCATATGGCCTTGGAGTAACAAGAGAGAAGCAATCAGAAATGTAGGATGGTAGTTTATTTGTCAGAGCTTTGTATATCCAAAGAGCAGCATTTTGTTCCTTCTGTGATGTAGGGATGTCCAGCCAACTGCAGCATAGAGAGAACAGTGGTGGGTACTGAAAGGAAGGTCAGTGATGAACCTTAGAGCTCTATGGTACAGGGTATCCAGTTTATTTAGGTAGGACAGGGAGCAGTGGCCATACAGGAAGTCTGCGTAATCAAGGAGAGATATAAATGAAGCCTGGATTAATCTCTGCTTAGATTCTCTGTTTAGAAAATGTTTGATCCTGAAGAACAGGCCAAGCCTTTGCCTTAGTTTTTCAGGAGCTCTTCAATGTGCTGGGTGAAATCAAGCCTGTTGTCAATCCAAACCCCAGATATTTAAATTTATCTACATAATCAAGGCTGTCACCAAGGACTGTAGAAAGTTGGGGAAGAATGTTTGGTGAGTAGGTATTGGAGATGAACATAGCTTTAGTCTTCTTGGCATTTAATAGAAGCTTTTTCAAGTAATTTGTGTTGCAGTAAGGAGAAGTCAGCTTGTAGTAGATCATAGGCCTTTTTTGGTGATGGATTGCTTACATAAAGGACAGTGTCATCTGCAAAAAGGTGAACATTAGAATTGGTGAGGCCTGAGTCAATGTTATTGATGTAGATGGCAAAGAGGATAGGGCCCAAGATGGAGCCTTGAGGAACTCCTCTTAAGAGTGGTTTTGAGGAAGAAAGGTTGCCTTCACTTTTTACCTGCTGCACCCTACCAGAGAGGTAGCATTTGAACCATTTAAGAGAGGTAGAGTCTAGGCCTAGGGAGTGCAGTGAGGAGATTAGAAGATCATGATCCACAGTATCAATGCTTTACTTAAATCCAGAAATACAGCACAGCTGTTATTTTTCTATCTAGTTCAGACTGCCAGTCATTTGTAACTTTGCTAAGGCAGAAATGGTGCTGTGCATGGCTCTGAACCCAGATTGAGCAGGGTTGAGGAGGTTATTAGCATTGAGGTAGTCATTTAGTTGGAAGCTTACCAGTTTCTCTAACATCTTGGACAACACTGGAAGGATGGAAATAGGCCTGTAATTGTTGAGATCCATGGGGTCCCTGCTTTAGGAGGGAAACACTTGTGCTGTCTTCCATAAAGAAGGAATAGAGCCAGAAGATAAGGACATGTTGAAGAGGTGAGTTAGGGGGCTGCAATGGCATGCAGTGCAATTTTTAAAAGAAAGGGTCCAGAGAGTCAGCACCAGTGCTTTTAGTTGTATCCAGGCGAGCAGTAGGTCTTCTACTTGTTTTAATAAAATTGGCTTGAAAGAAAATGTAGAGGTAGTCTTCTGAGCTTCAGTGGAATGGAGAGCAATTGAGAGCGCAGCAAGTTTGCTGGAGATGAAAACGTTAGGCCTGCTGTAGTAAAATGATTATTGAAAGCATCTAAAATTTCACACTTGTCAGTAATGATCACGTTGTTGAGGTTCACTTGAGATGGTAAAGAGGTGCTAGAGTCTTGCCCTAGGATTCCCTTGATAGTGCCCCAGAATTTGGCTGGGTTGTGGTAGGTGGCATCCAGCTCTGCTGTATAGAAGGCAGCCTTAGCATCTTTCACTTTTTTAGTGCAGCTGTTCCTGGCTTGTCTGAATTGTACCCAGTCGTTTGGCTCTTTGGTTTTCCTTGCCTTTTCCAGAGCTTGTCTCAGCAAGCAGTGCAGATTTAAGTTCAGCAGAGAACCAGGGACAAGATTTATGCTTAATTCTGGACACTGGTGACTGGTGCATATATATTGAGAGCTCTAAGATTATGTCATTTAGCACCTGCAGTGCTGACTCCACAGAAGCTGAGAGGTAGAAATCTTGCCAGTGATTGGAGTGACACAGATTTTGAAGATACTTGCAATGTTAAAGTTCTTTTTAGACCTTCTTGGGAGGAATTTTGCAGGGTTAGCAGGCTTGATTGAAGATCTTATACCAGCTATGAGGCAGTGATCACTTATATCACTGAATAGCACTCCAGCATGTGAATATAGATGGGGCTTATTAACTAACATAACATCAAGTAAGGTGCTGTTACTTTTGTTTTTTTAGGTTAATCCTTGTTGGTTCATTTATTAGTTGAGTAAAGCCATGGGAGTCACAGAAAGATACTAGGGGTGCAGAAACATTGGATAGCCAGTTGAAATTCAAGTCGCCTAGAATAATGGTATCCTCAGGACCCAGTTTAGCTATAGTCCCCAGGTGGGTAAGGAGTTTAAAGGATCAGTGACCAATGATGGCAATGATTGGGGAAGAGGTCTTTTCCTGTATTTGTTTCTATTTTCACTTGTTTGTGAATTTTTCATTCTCCTATACTATATGTTTTTCCTACTACTTAAACCAATAATCCTCTTGCTAAGCCATGGTGGATTTTTACCTCTATTATTGTATACAGCTCTTACTGGAACATATCTAGTCACCAGGTTAATAATTTGCACAATTTCCAACTCGCCACAGTTGACAGGCCCTTTGTTATATTGATCCAGTTGGTTTTAATGTGTTCTTCCCTAAAAGCTGAGTGATTGGTCTTATTATATAATATCTGGGTTGTAATTCCTTTGGTGTTATTTCTCTCCCTATCAATTTGAATCTAATTATATCATGGTCACTTGACTCAAGTGGAGCAGTGGTCTTAATGTTGGAAATATCTTCTGTTATGTTTGTCAAAACAACATCCAATATATTTTCACCTCCGGTAGCCTCATGGACACATTGCTCTACCCCAGCTGATGCTAATTCACTATACACTCTGGCCACCATTAAATCGTCATTTACATTTGATCCTCCCCAATTAATGTCAGGGATGTTCAAGTCCCCCATAAGTAATATATCCTCCTCCTCCTTGGCCATAGTGACTACAAGTTTAATGAAATAGTTTGTGCCATTAATATTTTTATCTGGTGGCCTATAGAAGATCGACAGCCTGATTTTCTTGCCAGTTAACCCCAGGATATCAACCCAAATGGCTTCTATGTTACCATAACTGTTACCCATGTCCTTAGAAAGGCATTCAATACAATGTATCTTCCTTTATATATAGGGTAACACCCCCTCCTCTTTTGTCTGCTCTATCTCTGTTTATCAAGCGGTATCCGGCTATATTCTTATTCCAACGGATATCTTCACTCCACCAGGTTTCTGCAACCCTAACAATCTCATAGTTTTCCTTGCTTAATATAATTTCCAACTTGCCCATTTTTTCATTTTTTAAACTCCTGGCATTAAAAAAAACATAATGTTTACCGTATTACGTTTCTTAAGGATCCTACCTGGCCTACTAGTATTGGTGGCTGACTCTGGATGTGATCTAATGCCCTTCGTCCCCATCCTAGCAGTTTAAACAAGCATCAATCTCAGCTTTTATTCTTGTCCCCAAAATTCTGTTACCCCTAAAACTCAGATGGAGTCCATCCTTGCGGTACTGGTTCTGCTTTCCCTGAAAGGTGTCCCAGTACTTAATAAAGTGATACTCGTTCTCCTGCGTCCATTTCCTTAGCCATACTTTTGCTAATACAATTCTCTTTTGTTTGTAGACTCATGCCCTGGGCTCTGGGAGTATCTCGGAAAACATTATTTCTCAATCCTTCTCCTTTAACTTATCTCCTAATTTAATAAAATCCTGTTGTATTACTGGCAATGGCTTATTACTCAAATCGTTAATACCCACATGTACTACTGCAACTGGTCTTGGTTCCTGCCCCTTTAAAAATGTTATCTGTCATATTATATAAATCCTGGACTCCAGCCCCTGAAAAGCTGCTAACCATAACACTGGCCTTATCATCCCTACAAATATACTTGTCGGTAATATTTTATGATAGAATCTCCGATCACCACTACCTGCTTTTTTTCCTGTATAGATGGATGAACTTGGGATATCCTAGCGTCCTCCGTTCCCATTAAATCATCCTGTAGGTGGGCTGGTTCTGCCAATATATGATAGCTATCAGTCAACTGAATGTCACTTGATCCCAAGGGTAATGCTTTCAAGGGGCTTCTACCTTTTTTTTTCCTTTTCACTGAGGTAACCTCACACCACTCACAATCCCCATTTTCAATTGTAATATTGCTGTCATGGTCTATCTTGCTCTTACCACCTCCTTGTGCTAATACTTGAGAATTCACACATATACCCTCTTTATTTAAAATAGATAGAACCTTCAGTTTGTCAGTCATTTCTTTCTATTTTCCAAAAGTTCTAGCCATGTAACAAATAGGTCAAGATTTTGTTATAAATCACAATTTTGGACACATTTGTCACACTCAAACTTGTCATAATTTGAGCCCTCGCCCACCATTTTATACATGCAGCAGTTCAAACATTTAACACAAAGGTCGCCGTCCATGGTTAAGATGGACACACTCATTGTGCTGTATCGGGGACTACTATCCTCTAATGCAAGACTCCAACTGATTTGTAATTTGTGTACAGATATTTGCCCACTTACTTACTTGCTGTTATTTACGTTTTAACCAACAGACTGCTCCGGCTTCCCATCCTCCTGTTAACATGCTAACACGTGCGTGTCTCTGCACGCGTGACACTGTGCACTCGAGCTAGCAGCACTTGCTCCCGCACCTCCTTATGTGTGTCGTGACCCGGAAGTGCAGTCGGGGTCGCAAGCACACCATCAGGGACAATTACCTTCCTAAATACAGAAGTGAGTTAAAACTCCACTGTAGGCTCCCTCTAGGCTTTCCTGACCCAATTACAGGCAGCTCCAGCTATTTAAAATGGCTTTCAGAGGCGTCCCCTATTCGTGTCGATCCCTAGCTGTCCTTCAGGAGCTACACTACCCAGACAACTTCCTGTCTCTGTCTCTACTACCACAAGCAATACCTTGAGACACAGCAGTTCTATGTGTGTCTAGAACCCATGCAGTATGTTTCACATTTGAGCTCCAAAAGTCCCTCTGTTCAACTGCAGTTCCATGAAGTAGAGCTTATGCTACTTTTCAGTGTCAAGCGGGTCTGAGGTAGGCAGTGTAGTCTAGAAATTAGAAACAGAACCCTACAGCAGAAAAAGAACAATGGTCCATCAAGTTTACATGTATGACTACCTTATCCACAGACATTAATGTCTTGGTTGGTTATCCCCTCCGCCCCCTTTGCATCCATTCCCTTCCTGGTTCCCCCTATTGGGTGTATTAGTCCCTTGGCTTTGTGCCAACACTTCTGAACTCCTTATGGCCCTTGCCTCTACCACTTACGTTGGTAATCTGTTCCAAGACTCCACTGCTCATTCAGTGGAAAACTTTCTCACATAATTCTTGATTTTACCCCCACCAATTTCCAACTGTGTCCACACATAACTGCATCCCTGTTGCTTATAAGCAGTCCCTTGCATTGACTCTTTTTCTACCCTTTAGGAACTTACAAGTCTATATCATGGCACCACCACCACCACCACCGCCTAGCCTCCAGTGAGTAAATGTTCAGGGTTTCTAACCTTTCTTCATATGATTTGCCCTGCTGGCCCTGAATCAGTTGTGACCCTTTGTTGCACTGACTCTAACCTATGTCTTTTCTCAGCTGTGGGTTTCATAACTGGGCAAAGGCCTTATCAGTGATCTGTACAGAGGCGGCATCACCTCCTCCCTCCTACTATCAAAACCCCTCCCCATATACCCCAGCATCCTTGATATCTTGCTATAAGCCTTTTTGCACTTGCCGGCTTGCTTGAGTGAGTCACTGATGAGGACTCCCAAATCTCTTTCCTCTGTTGAAGTGGTCAGCTTTAACCCCTCCCATCCAGTACTCTGTATGTAGGTTCTTACTTCCCACAAGCATCACTTTGCATTTCTTGGGTTAAATCTCAGCTAGCATATTACTGACCACCTCTCAAGCTTTTCTAGATCATTCTGAAGTTCACTTTTTTTTTTGAAGTTCTGAAGAGCATATGGCTCTGAATCTGGATATTCAGGTTCGAATCCCAGCACTGTCACTTACTGTATGATCTTCCTTCGCAGGTCCCTTAACCTCGTTCTTAAAAAGCAGCTCTGTACTTTTGCTGTCCCAAACATATAACGACGCGTACCTGGCCCAAAACTGATTGACATATAAAATTTAATTTATTTCTGCCTATATTCATGAAGGGAAAGGATCGTATTATCCTCCGTGTGGAGCCCACATCCGAAACACTAGCACGTCCCTATTTGGAGACACGCCCCCATGTTTGCAAATTTTGTGCTGTCAGTAAATGGAGAGTGTAGGGGTGCGCTCGATGCAGCACAAAAAATACTTTTTTTAATGGCTTTCTACTGTACTTTACAGTTCCAATTATGACAAATGAAGGCCACCACTCAACTTACAAGGATCTTGTTAGCTGAGTGGTGGCCTTAAGTTTGTCATAATCAGAAATCTAAAGTGTAATAAAAAGCCATTAAGAAACGTTTCTATTATACTCTATGGAGAGCACCCTCATGCTCTCCATTTACTGACATCACAAAATGTGCAAGCGTGGGGTTATGTCTCCAAATAGGGAAGAACGAGCGTTTTGGCCATGGACTCCACAGAGGATAATACAGTCCTTTCCCTCTGTAAATACAGGCTCAAATAAATTAAACTTAACACCACAATCAGTTTTGGGCCAGGTACGCTTCGTTATGTGTTTTGGGGGTGGTGGGCACAACTGCAGCACTAAGAACTTGTTCTATAAACCTCCTCTGTTGCTCACACTCATTCTGCCACACTCTGCTTTAACCTCCCAGTGCTCTGCTGAACCAGTCCCACCAGACCTTTTGTGTGTGTCTAACACCTGAGGAAAATTTTCATTACTTGTAAAGCATTTTGGGACAGTGTGCTATGAAAGGCATTATTGAATCATTGATCTACCAGTGTGCATGAATGCAGTTAATGGCCTGCAGGCATATAAAAATACTTGTCCATGCATAAACAGTTTGTAGGAGATTAAGAAACAGAAGTGACAAAAGAAATCTCAGACATTCAAAGGAAGGTGTTTTGCATTGTAATTATTGATTTTACTTTGCTTAAAACTGGCTGCCTCAGAATCCAATCAGTTAAAGGCTTCTGTCTCCCAAAAGCCCTAAAAGACAAAATGACTAGTGGGACACACTAGGGGCAGAAGAGTGATCAAACACTAAATGTCAAGATGGATAAGGATACACTGCTTG
The DNA here is from genome assembly GCA_016271365.2 of Neoceratodus forsteri. Taxonomy (NCBI): domain Eukaryota; kingdom Metazoa; phylum Chordata; order Ceratodontiformes; family Ceratodontidae; genus Neoceratodus; species Neoceratodus forsteri. The sequence continues at coordinate 104,179,873 of CM057453.1, read as the reverse complement.
AAATGATAAATGAAAAATAAGCAAAAATAAAAAGACAGGCTTACCTGCGTCTTGGTGGACAGTGATGACAGCTGCTGTTGTGTGGCTAAGTCAATGTTACCATTTGAATGGATAATACTGTTTGTAATTGTGTTCTCATCTTCTCTACTGCTGTCGTCCGACTGGTCAAAGTCATCACTGTCCTGATCCATTTCCTCCTCCTCTTCCTCCTCCTCCTCCACCTCCCCATCGTGATCCTCCTCTTCCTCCTGTTCCTCCTCCTCTTCTTTCTTTGCAATAGTTTCTTCCTGATCTACCACAATACGGTTATTGTTTTCTTCTTCTAGTTGTTGCTCTTCAGCTTCTTGGGGTTCACTGATATCCCCAACACCGTTCTCTGCCCTGCAACTTTCGGTGCTCTGAGACACTCGCTCCTCTTGCTGCTGTTGCTGCTCCTCCACAACTCTATTCATCTGCTCCTCATCAGCCCGACTCGAGGAAGCATTACCTCGTAGAGATCCTCCAGTCCGACGCCTCTTGCTGCCTCCAGACAGCAGTTCCTGGTTCATTTCCAAAAGCCAGCTTGCTACCTCTTGGACCTTTGCTAGACTGTCTGATGATGCAAATGTCTTGGCATTCTGTAAAGAGACAGAGAAATGAAATAAGACAAGTACTTATAAACAGCCTTTTAAAGTGGAAATAAACCTTCTTATACTGCGAATATATACTTTAAGTACAGCGCATCTCCCATTTCAAAGATGACAGTGGCTTTTTTTTTTTTTTGCATACATTACTCTCTGACCAGGGCAGTGCTAACAAAACCTAGAAAGAGACAAGAGACTGTGCTCACCCTTCAGAAAGTCAGCAAACAAGCCCTCTTAGGCAAAGATTTATGTGGTCACAGTCTTGCAATTTACAGAAGTCTAGCAGGTTGTTAGAAATACACACACACCAAACAGAGTAACAGTTTTACAACCGCCAAAATTACAGAGCTAGTTCCAAAACTTCAACAATGTTGTTTCTGTGTGACCCTACAGCGAGCAATACCACATATTTATTTCACGTTCTGGAGATGTTTATTTACGTAAGGATTTTAATCAAAAACTCTGCTCAAAGAGGCTCCGAGTTTGCACGGCAAAATATAATTTCATGTAACACTGGGTCCTGCTATTCAGCACATTAACCCAACAGATGTCACAAAAAGACAAAACTAGAAGTAAGCAAAGGAGTGCATACAACACAAGGTGCACTGCGCTGATCCTCGAAGACAAAATGTGGCTATACTGAAGTAATCCAGGTATTTGTAAATATCTTTTTTATTTTACTTTTATTTTTATTGAGTTTATGGCAGACAAACATAATTTTCCAAAAGAGCAAGATAACAAAATAGTCATTTACAAGTTATTACAGTAGCTCAATTAGTTAACTTTTTGCAGTTACATCACTGAGGGTAACTTGCCCCTAACAACAGGAACATGACAAGGCATTTATGTTATTTTAGTATTGGCTGTTACATCAATGGAGCTAGGCCCGCTATACAAGTATAGTCAAGAATGAAGCATACGACTTTCTTCGGTTGGACTAGCTTTAATGGTTAAGATTCCCACAAGAACCACCTTGATATGAACCTGCCACAAATATTAGGTAAACTAGCACAGGATAAGCTTAAAAAAAAAAATCAAACAGGCATCCTTGCAGTATAGTTAAAAGAAAATCAAGAAACCAGACTGCGAAAGTTGTTACATGAGCTACAGGACTCGACATATATGGGGGAGTTACCATATGAGGTTAGACTGAGGGAATTGAACATGCACTCTCTGGAGGAGAGAAGGGATGGGGGGATATGATTGACACCTTTAAGTACATGAGAGGAATAAACAGGACATGCATGGAGGGACCATTCAAGGGGAGGGTGGGGAGAGGCACTCGGGGTCATGACATGAGATTGGAGGGTGGAAGGTTTAGGAGGGAAATGAGGAGGCAGTTCTTTAAAGAAAGGGTGGTAGCAGAGTGGAATGCACTACCGGCAGAGGTGGTGGCCTGTGAAACAGTGGGATGCTTCAAGAGAGGCTGAGATAGGGCAAAAAGGAGGGCTGTGGGAGGGGGTGGGGGTAGGGTGAGTGGGGCAGCTGCAGAGCAGAGGTGCTAGTTGCAAAATCGAGCAGACTAGACAGAACAAATGGCCTTTTTCTGCTAGCAGTTTCGTATGTTCATATATATTCTAGGGGGCGCAACCAGGGTTGAGTAGGCACTTTAATGTTAAACCTCAAATTTTGCGCATTAATAACTTTGCAACCATTCACCGGATTTATACAAAATTTGGAATGCACGGTCTGGTATGACAGATCTCTTGATTTACCAAGTTGCATTTTGGTTGGACATACAGTTTCTGTGCAGCGAAACAACAAAAAAAAAAAAAAGCACTTTTTGTCAGTTTTGACACTTTTTTTGCCTGTGGCGCTGTGACCACACTGTGTGTTCTTTTGGTCTGAAACTTGGAACCTAGAAAGAGGATGGGTCAAGGAACAATCCAGCATTGGTTTGGTAAAAAAAATATTAATCCATTCCAAAGTTATTAAATTTGTAATTTTTGACTACTGAGCTTGCTCAGTTCATTCAAAAATTTATATGTATATTTTGCTAAAGATAAATGGTCTCACGGTCAAAGATTTTGTCAGCTCGCGAAAGAAAAATCCTAGTCAGTCAGAAAAATGTTTTGTTCGCGAACCGCCATCTTGTTTTTAGTTTTTCAGTCAAACAAAATGTCATAGCTTTCTCCACAGGTGACTTCTAGGCCAAATGAGGCACGGGTTTTGTTCAAGGTGACCCCCTCTACAAAGCCATGCTTTTGGTTTGCTTCATTTCTGTCAAAAAATAGTTTTTTAAAAATTACAAATTATTTTTTCATGACTCGCTAACGATCTTTCGCGAGCCTGCAAAATCCTGGTCCGCGAGACAATCCTAGTCTGTGAGCTTTGTTTGTGAGGGGATGACCAGATAGCTGGTATTTCATGACCAGAGGGCTCAGGGGACGACCAGATGTCCTAGATTGGCGCGACCAGATGTCCGCTTGCAGACCAGGATTTTGTTAGGTCGCGGACTAGGATTTATCTCACGGCCAAGGATTTTGCTATCTCATGACTGAAACATTTTTTAAGGTGTCAAAACTTTAGAATTGCATAGCTCATTAACTGTTTGGTCTTTTTACGTGAAATTTACAGGGTGTTGAGGCAATGCCCTACAAGTGTAAATTATGCTGTTTACATGTTGGAGAATTAAGTGGTTGCACTGAAATGCCATGACAAAGTTGATATTTTCCCCACAGGATTACACTGCGGTGTCTGTCACGCCATTTGGAGCTGTTATCTCGAAAACGAAGCGAGATACAGAGTTTTCGCTACTGGCGGCATATATTTTAAACCACAGAGTAAGCCTGCAAAAGGTGATCTATGCCGCAAGAACACAATTTTAAACCACAGAGTAAGCCTGCAGTGGAATTTTTATCGTAGGTTGCACGGTTAATGAGATATTGTCAAATCTGTGCTACAAGGGTTCCTTGCCGTATAGGGCTGCTGAATAGCTATGCATAAGTGGGGCCTGCACTCCCACAGATGCATACTGTTATGCAGTAATGGGCAACTTGGTGTTGGGCCCTGCATTCCCACCAATACATGGTTTTTACAAGTTATATTACACTTTTCCAAAAAGTAAGGAAATTCATGGCAAAAAACTGTATTTAGTGCATCAGTTAGGGTTAAAGCGACGAAAGTGAGGAAATGAAACGTTAACAAGAGAATGCAGTGTTGTTGTTAAATGTACCCCATTCATTGTCCTTTATGGTGTACGGGCAACATTTCAACAACACTGCGTTTGCCCTCCAATCCTGCTTAACCTGCTCTGCCACTCATCTGACTGTTTTCAATACCCCCCCCCCGTTATATTCAAGCACCGATCCCTTCAAAAGCACTACTGCGATCGTGCCCATGCCCCTGAAATATGAGTACCTTTATTTTCTTCATTAGTCGCTAGGCATCGGCATTCATCAACAAAACAAGTAGCCGCAAACTCTGAGAGATGCACAGGTGTCGATGTTGTTATGGTATCGTTGTGACATAGTCAAGAGGGCATTACAACTTCTTGACGTCACAATGATACCATAACAAGGATAGCAATTCATTGAAATCCATCCTTAACACCCTCCCATACATTATATTTATCAATATTTTGTTGTTAATATCACTAGTTATCTTGTTATTTTTACACCCAGTCCTGTTGTATATAATTATATAAAACATAATGCACCATATATATTTGATTTATGCAATAAAAAAAAGCAGGATCAATTCATAAGGCTAGGTTCTACATTCTAAATGAAATTCAGAATAACCGTTTATTCTCTCACTGTAAGTTTATCCACACACTCCATATGTCACTAGCCTCCCTTCCCTAAAGCGGTTGTTTGATCACAATTAGGTTCCAGTGTTACATGGAGCAACTAGAAAGCTCTACGTTCCTCCTATTTTGATAAACGGTACGAACATCTGCACAATACTGACAAATTAACAACAAAGTTCCACAGACTGTTTAAAATTATCAACACAACACATTCTTAAATCAAACAATATCTATAAAAACGTACTGCATCAATTGAACATGCAACAAAGACAGTCTTTGGATAACTTTGTCATCCATACTTATTGTGATGATCTCGAAAGGCACTTCACTCGTGGCTACTCATCGCTCTGCCATTCATGAGGTCACAAGAGGTCACCAACCTGTGTGGATAACAAAATTTATCCAACACTGCCTTGTTGCACATCTAGCATATAATTTCACAGAATAACATAGTAAGAAAGCATAACCATACTATACAAATTTAGGGAAGGCAAAGCTGAGTAGAATAAAATCAAGTCTGCACCCCTAACTATTTGGGAATATTTTTATTCCTCTAACAGGACTAGCTCTGGCTTTATAAGTTTTTGTGTTCCCTGTGCCAGTATCTAAGGCTACCCCAAAAAAAAAATATATATATATATATATATACACACACACACACACACACACACACACATATTTTGCATCATATGGCAGGCTGGCCCTATTTTCAACTCTATTTAGTAGTGCCAGTTTTTAAAATCATCATTTAAAAATAAAAATATTTTGTGGCTGCAATGGCTAGTGGTGGTGCAAGCCCTGCTTTAACAGCTCAGTTACTAATATCTGCTTCCCTCTCCTATCCTGCCACTCTTCCCTAGCCAAGGCAAATTCAGACATGAAGCTCAAGAGCAGCAGAACAAGTTACCGATCACTGAGGAAGGCATCAAGACTTTCCAGATCAAGTGGCATCACACAACACGCATCTTCATTGGGAAATCTACTGGGCTTCGCCCCACACCTATCTATAAAGTATGGCATTCTTGACTGCATGTGTAAAAATATTATAAAACCTAATGTTGGAACTGGGTATCTGCACTTTTTTTTTGGTTTGTTTGTTTGCTTACAAAGGTCCCTAAGTAGTATATGACAATCCTTCCAAACCTACAAGAAGCAAACTTTTTTCCCTTACAATTAGGTATGTCAAAATATCAAGCTATCACAATGTTTGCGTGCACTATAATGTGTGATGCTTGTTTTTTATTATTCTTTTTTCCCCCCTCTATGTCCCAACTAGTCCCTACCTGCCAACTGTCTAACCCTGTCACCTAACCCACACCACTAAGGGCACCTAGTTTTGCCCTGCGGTTTAAACCCCCATGGTGGGGATGTCAGGAGCAGCACTCCTTTCTGGATGTCTGAATTCATGTGGCATGGGATCTTTCCTTGCTGGGCAACAGGTGGTGCATCCAGGCATGCCGAGGCATCATCCTGCAGGCTGTGAGAAGTTTTCTTGTTCTCCCTCCACTAAACAGTGGAGTGAACTGGCACTGCAAAGCAACAGAAATGCGCAGCAGGTATGCATCTTCCTTTTATAGTGTATAGTAGAATGCTGTTCTGCATGGAAATCCATGCTTGGAACAGCGTTGTTGTGCTGCCTTGAGTGCGTCACAATGTTGTTGTGCTGCACTGAGTATGTCATTAGTACAGCACAACAACATCGCACATCATCGTGCACGCACAATTTTAACAGCCAGGGCAGTGAGAGCAGACCAGGAAGTGGGCAGTGCTTGAAAGAACCGTGCCATACGAAGGTACTTTTAAGTACTGGGGGACATTTTTCTTGAAACCGGAGGGAAATAATTGCTGCCCATACACTAAAAAAGACTGCGTATGAGCAACCATACACAAACAAGGCAGTTTTATCAATCTCAAGGTTTGCATGTAACGAGACCTCTACAGCTGCGCTCTTGAGGTCTCTCGTTACCAAGCAAACCTCTCAATCATAAAACTGCCTTGCTGTGTATGATTGCTCATACACAATCCTCTATGTCTGATGCTGACTTCTTACCTACACCACTGGTGGCCCCCCCCCCACCCAGGTGGTGCCAGTGTGACAGGGATGAGACAGCCACCCACTGAACACTCAATCCTCCGCACCCCACCTGCTCTCCAGTGTCTTGAGCTTGTTCCAGAACCCGGGTGGCAAATATCTGCCAGCTAACAGAGAAAGAATGAAAACCAGACTGGGGAGGTGAGGATTCCAAAATCTTGGTCATGACCAGACAGAGGCACACTGCCACAGCAGTGTAGGTGAGAAAGTCATGAGTTTATCGTGATATCTCGTATTGTGTGATAATTTATTCTTTTTAAAACAACGTGTGATATATATATATATATATATGCACGGTAGTGCACGTATAGTTAGGGCTGCCAAGCCACTTCTATGTTAAACCCAAAGGTTTGCACTTTAATAACTTTGCAACCGTTTCTCTAATTTGACTGAAATTTTGCATGTGCGGTGTCCAACCATAGATCTCTGGATCTAGAAAGTTTGGTTCTCTGTCGGATGAGCTGTGGAGTGTCAAATATATGAAAAATCTTCAACTTTTGTGCAATTCTTTGCCAGGCTGCAAAGGCCGAATGGTGCGTCTGTCTGGCTTCAGCTGTGCATTTCTATATGTGGCCTGGGTGAAGGTCGTAACTTTTGAAGATTTGGTGAAAAAATATTAATCCATTCAAAAGTTATGCATTTTTTTCATGTTCCATTTTAGCCTATGACCAAATTTATATGGACAACACGAAAACTTTAGAGGAAATGTAACCCCCTTGTTACACGGGGTTACTAGAATCCCAGTAAGACCTAGTGGTAGGCAGCTTGTGAAACTCCAGTTAAATGGATTTCACACTGTCTCACTCTGTTCTCAGTCTCAGCTGAGACTGAGGGATGACATCAACACAGAACTATCACAGCTGCATGAGCTACATTGGAATCTGCAGAAGTGAGTTAGATTAGAATGTTGGGAGTTTTGAATAGTCAGTGTGAGTACTCTGCAGTTGGAGATTGGTGTGAGAGGAGCACAGCAGTTCTGTGCATAGGCTCTTTGGAGCCTCAGCTCTGAAATAGAGCTACATTTAGGGAAAGGTGTGTGTTTCCGCCTAAAGAGGGACACAGTAAGCTGTTTTTTAAAGTGGTGGAAACCGCTGATACGGGTCTCTGTGCCCCATCCCTCAGGGGATGGGGGTGGAAGGTTTCCCTGCTATTCCAGGGGCAACCCCCTGGCCACTGCTAGAGAAGAAGCTGCATTATTTTTCCCAAGTGTGTGTGGGGTACAAGAAGATTTTGAGATTCGCCTGTGGGGCACCTGCAACCAAAGGTTGAGTTCTACTCTTTCTAAAGGGCCCATGTTTCATCCTGAACTGTGTTAAAGTGGGGATTGGACTACTGAAGTAGTGGGAGGCCTAGAGTAATAGGCTTAGCCAAAAGTAAAAGTATGTTCAAGTCCAGCACAAAGGGAAAGTCAAGACATGTAGAGGAGATGTGATATACATCTACCCAGTAATCTACATTGCCAAGCTTTCAAAAGAGTTTAGTATCCAGAGAAATGGCCGGGCATGGATTGTGGGAGCTGGAGGAGGGAGACCCCCCATCTTTAGTAACCAGGTCCACCTCTACGGATTTGCTCTGTGGATTTCTACTTTGCCTCATGCACTTGGCCAGTGATGAGGGAAGTACCCAGACGTGGGATGGAAGGAAATTTCCCTTTAGGAGTCGAAGGCTCTAAGGTGGTTTGGGGAGCCACCAACAGGAAAACTGGTTCATTCCCATATGGACTCAGGATCAAGTGGCCGGCGGGGGAGCCGGGCCATGGGAAAAAACCCAAGTAGTGTACAAGTTGGGCTGTGTACCCAAAGCTATGTGCAAGTCCGGGCTGTGTGCCAGGTGGGTTCAGAGCCTGAGGGCTGGAATAGTGAAGAAGTGTTCTGTTGCTCTAATCTGCATTACCAGGAATGTAGCCCCGTGGGGGTCCATCTATGCTTTGTTTGGTCAGTTTGGATGTGAATAAAAGCCACACTTTAGAATCCCATTCCTGGTTTTGGACATTACAGTTATTCCTTCCTGTGTTCGGATTTACTTGGGTGCCCCTGTGCAGAGTAGCCAAACCTAGGCCCCCTGTGCCGAGTAACCTATTCCTCCCCGAACCCAGTCCCCACCAGGTACTGCTGTCAGCTTCAACAGCATGCCACCTGTCGTTTTGCAAAAAGGCAGGGGTGAGGGCCTTACAGAAACATTTTTCTTTTCGTGCTGCTGCCATCTTGTTTCCAGTTAGCGAGAGAGAAAAAACAATGCAACAAAAGAAAAAATTACTCACCTTAGTAATGTTGTTTCTTCTAATGGAGTCTTGCTGTATTCTGACAATAGCAGTGAGTCCCAACCTTCGAACTGCCCTGGAGATGAAAGAGTTAACTTTCCATGCCAGGCATGGAACGCTGAGCTCGAGCTCAGTTGAGAGACTGTCTGTTGCTGTTTAAACTCAAACCGTCAGATCTTTACGAGCTAAACTCACTAAGGTCCTGTCTGGAAGCTGTAAACCTACACTAGCCAACTGGCTACTAAACATAAAAACACATTTTTTTTTTGGTCCCAAAACAAAGACTCAAGTCAGGAGACCCAAAAAATGAAAAACACAACACCCACTCACCCAAGAAAAGGGGTGAAAACAACAAGGTGGGGCACCTACTGAGTGCCAACACTGCCACTACCCACCCACATCCTAAAAACAGAGGTTCTGAGAGGGGAAGGTGGGGGGGAGGTCAGAATACAGCAAGACTCCATTAGAAGAAACAACATTACTAAGGTGAGTAATTTTTTCTTCAAACATGAAGTCTTGCTGTATTCTGACAACAGCAGACTACCACGCAGTACCTCCACTGAGGAGGGACAGAACCTACTTAGGAAATAGGCTCTGAAGCACAGCTGTGCCAAACCGAGCATCACTCCTAGCCTGGATATCCAGGGAGTAATGTTTGGTAAAAGTGTGAACCGTTTTCCAGGTAGCTGCTTGACATATCTCTAGAATAGGGATATCCCTGGCAGCAGCCAGGGAAGCGGCTGCACCTCTGGTAGAGTGAGCCCTCAGGCCTGAGGGTGGAACCTTACCCAGTTTTTCATAACAAAATTGGATACAAGAGACAATCCACGTGGCAGGTTTCCCTTTACCAACCTCACCATAAGTGAGGAACAGTTGGAGGGAGTCAAACCTGTGACCCTTGGTACGTTCTATGTAGTAGCTAAGGGCTCTTTTCACATCTAAACTGTGCAGCCTCCTCTCGCCAGAGGAGGAATGGTCAGTGAAGTACACAGGAAGAGACATAGATTGATTAAGGTGAAAATCTGAAACCACCTTAGGCAAAAACTTCCTGTTAGTCCTGAGGACCACCTTATCTCTATGAAAGGAGATAAAATCAGGCTCCACTGACAAGGCTTGTAACTCACTTATGCGTCTGGCAGAAGTGATGGCTACCAGAAACACAGTTTTCCATGTCAAGTACGTAAGCTCTGCTGAAGACAAAGGCTGAAAAGGGGGTTGCATAAGCTGTGCAATGCAAACATTACGGTTCCAAGCAGGGGCAGGGTCCCTGAATGGAGGGTTGGTATGAAGCAATCCCTTGAAAAACTTGGAGAATACAGGGTGAGCTGAAAGAGAAGAGGGCTTACCTGCTGAAATGAAAGCAGAAACAGCTGCCAGATGCACCTTCAGTGTAGCTGGCCTAAGCCCCAAGCTAGTTAAATGGACCATATAATCAAGGACTATGGGCAGATCAGCAGACTCTGGGGAAATATGCCTTCCAGAGCACCATATGGAAAATCTTTTCCACTTGGAATTATAAGTAGTCCTGGTGGAAGGTTTCTTAGAAGCCTTCAGAATATCCATTACACCTTGGGAGAGGTGCAAATCAGCAAACTCTAACTCTTCGAGAGCCAGGCCTTGAGATTGAGAGATTTGAGATTCGGGTACCAAACCCTCCCCTGAGCACAGGTTAACAGGTTGTAATTCCTGGGAAGACACAGGGGAAGATGGACTGCTAAGGACAGCAGGAGTGGATACCAGGGCTGTCTGGCCCAGTCTGGAGCAATCAGGATCACCTTGCAGGGTTGAGACCTGATTTTGACTAGCACTTTGAACAGGAGAGGGAGGGGGAAGCATACAGGAACTTCCCTTCCCAACTGAGAACTAAGGCATCCAGGGGGACTGATCCCAACACTGGGGGCCTGCGGCCAAAAAGGGTAAGTTGGTGATTGTCTGGGGCTGCAAAAAGATCTATCTGTGGGGTGCCCCATCTGGAAAATATCACCTCCAAGACCAGGGGATCCAGTGACCATTTGTGATGGCCCTGAGATATCCTGCTGAGAGCATCTGCCAGGACATTGTCCTTGCCTGAGAAGTGAACTGCTCTAAGGGAGGTGTTCAGGGAATAAGCCAGAGACCACAACTTCATTGCTTCTGTGCACAAGGCCGTAGACCGAGTGCCTCCTTGCTTGTTGATGTACCACATTGTGGTGGTATTGTCTGTTCTGACCTGGATTACTTTGTTCTGAACAGATTTGGAAAAAGCTTGAAGTGCTAGAAATACTGCTCTGAGTTCCAATAGATTGATGTGAAGCAGAGATTCCTGAGGGGACCACAACCCCTGGGTAGTCAGGTCGCCTAAGTGAGCCCCCCACCCCAAGAGGAAGGCATCTGTAGTAAGGATTAAGGAGTGGGACTGAGTGACAAAGGGAACTCCCTGTCATAGATTGTTCTGATCCTGCCACCACTGTAAGGCCTGGATCAGGGTTCGAGTCACTGGGATCAATCTGGCTCTAAATCATAATCTTGAACCGGCCGAACCGAACGCCTCCCTGATGGTGCCGGTTCGGTCGGAACCGGGGAAAGCGACTGCACAATTTTTATCGCTTTTGCTATTTCTTCAGCGGTTGGAGAGGAAAGTTTTGGCTCCACACCAGCTGATTTTTCCTTTCTAGTTCTCTTAGCCAGAACAGACTCCTCAGAATCGGCTCTCCTTTTGCCCGAAGAAGTCTCACCCTGGTCAGAGGGAACTCCTTCTGGTTCGGTTTGAACCGAACCGGGCTGGCAATCCGGTTCAGCGGACTTTTTGGCCTTCCTTTCCCTGAGCCTACCAACTCTCTTATCCAGGGTAGCTGCAGGAAAATTTTTACAAATCTGGCAGTCTGCATTGAGGTGGTCAAACCCCAGACAATAAACACAGGTGGTGTGGGGGTCAGCCTTAGCAAAGACTTCCCCACACACACTACAGTGTTGAAACCCAGTGGGCCCGGTTTTTCTTTTCGGGTTCTCAGACATTATGCCAGTCCTAAGCAAACTTACCCTTTTAATGGCAATCCGCCAGGCAAGACCCTCTTATCGGTTCCTGACCGTGTCACGGGTCATGGGAAAAAATGTAATAAAATCCGTTTTTTTTTTTAGAACCGGTAACCACATACTAACAGTACAAATAAAGATTTTTTAACAGCTTGATCGGTTCAAACCGAACCGATGAACCGTTTACAAGTTCCACGCAGAACAGAAATAAATATAACCTATCTAGTACTCACAAATACCACAGAGACTGAACCGACAGGTTACGATTTAAATTCGGTCGAAAACCAAGAAAAGCGGTACTTTAACCGACAAATTGAACCAAGCAGAAGGAGAAATCTCCAGAGCGACTGTTCAGTGAGGCGGAGTAAAGAATCTGACAGTTTGAGTTTAAACAGCAACAGACAGAGTCTCAACCGAGCTCGAGCTCAGCGTTCCATGCCTGGCATGGAAAGTTAACTCTTTCATCTCCGGGGCAGTTCGAAGGTTGGGACTCACTGCTATTGTCAGAATACAGCAAGACTTCATGCTGTTTGAAAATACTGTTCCTTGTTAAACACAAACACTTGCATTTACCTAATCGGGGCCTGAGGAACTTGACCCTGGCATCAGTTTTTGAGAAGGTTGACTGGAAATATGTGTTTTAAAATTTTCTCTGCCATTCTGGCATTTTGTTTTTGGGAAAACATTTTTTGTATGCGCAGTAATAACCGCAGACAAAAACAAATATGCACGAAAACATGTTTTTTTTGTATGGAAAGATTTAATTATAAGGTATAGGGGTGCCATGAAAACAGTGCTCGAAAATATTGTTTCACATGTTATTTTCTTTGTCACTTCTTTGTGCCAAGGTGGATTGTGCTTTTTATCTCAAATTTACAGGATAACAAGTGCTTGAATAACTGCTCTGCCTTGCGCTTGGTTGATGAAACAATATTGATTGGTTACATAGTTTTAGTGTTTAGAAATTTGGAAATGTCCCATTGGATAACACTGTGGTGACTGGCGCCTTTCGGTGCCCGTCTCTCGAAAACTATTCGAGATACAGATTTTTCGCTCTCAGCTGCTTTGTTCACCTTTTGTTGGACTAAGCTTGTGTGGAGGTTTTGAAGTCATGATTATAACTGCAGTGGAATTTTTTTCATTGTTGCTGCAGTTACTAAGATATTGCTTTATGCTCAGTCAGGTTGGCTGTAGCTAAGTAGCAGGATCAAATATGAAACGTGCCTTCTTATGAAAAAGGTGCTCCTTGGGCTCTTGCCACAGGGTGTGGGCTGCCTCAAGACCCAACACACTCGCACCTCAGTAACCGAACTCCTCCTTGTTCCAAGGTGCCGGACCACCCAATGCCAACAATTCTTTTTCGAGCCCCTTGTTGGTTCAATGGCCTGTGCCGTGAATTGGCTAACCTACCCAAGTTAGGCCAGTTCAAGCAAATGCTCAGACATCTCTTATCTGAAAGCTCATGTGACTGCACCTCTTAACTCCTAAGCAATACTGCTCCTCGCTTCCTCTCCCTCCCTATTCTTTTTCACCCTATCTCTCTCCCTCCACTGTGACCCATTTCGGATCTCCTACTCTCTCTCTCTCGAACCGCCACCCCTCTTTTCTTTTTTCTCCCCTGCCTTCCCCCTGCTTTCTTCCCTCCCTCCCTACACTATGCCCCCACCCCCCCAATCATTACTATGACATGGCCTGTGGCTGCTACCTACCTCTTTCGCTAGGTCTTATGCTCCTCTACCCTCCTTTCTCATGTTAACTCCATGCTCTCCCCCTCCTTTTTACCAATGGCTAGTTATCATGAACCATTAATTGTACCGCATTGCTGTAACCCAATTGTTAGTTCTTTTAAGCGTTTGAAACCCTCACACTCTAAACTGGAATCCTTGTTAATTAGCTGCTAGATGCACTTAAGCACTTTAACTCTCAAGTCTATTTATGATGGCTGATGTGGAATCCTTGTAAATTAACTGTTTGCCATTCTCAGCACTATTTTTTGCTGTTTTGTGGATTGCTCTGGTTATTTGTATTCAAATTTGTCTGTTCTCCTCTGTCGCTTTTTAAATCCCCGCACCCCCCACTGACATGGAACCTTTGTAAACGAGCTGCTTAGCGCTCAAAGGTACTTGTAATCAGAGACTGAATAAATAAAATGAAAGTGTTATGAGGGTTCCTTTTCAGAACTACGGGGCTGCTGCATGGCTCCGTACTTATGTGTAAGTGGGAGCGCAGGGCCCAGAAGGTCCGCATTCCCACATACGCATACCATTACACCAAAAAATGGGAACGTGAAGGGAGCGCAGGGCCCGGGCTCCCACAAACACATACCAGTTACATTACACTTTCTCAAAAAGAAGGGAAATCCATTGCAAAAAGACTTTGTTAATGCATCAGTTAAGGCTGCTTTGGCGAAAAAAAGGATGGAAATGTGATGTTAGGTTACTACTTTCACTTTCTCCATTACCAATAGACAAGTCGTTATGGGGTCGTTAGGCCTAACTCTCATCCCACTCTCCTATACTGTAGTATGTCAACTTGTTTACACATGGAATGGTGAGAGTTGGGCCTGATCGACCCCATGGCATACCCCACATCTGTTGGTGTGTGGGTGGGTGATAACCCTAACATCATTCATACTTTTGTCGCTGTTATCAATCCTAAATGATGCATTAACAAAGTTTTTGCAATGAATATATATGTATATACACACACACGTTATATATATATATATATATATATATATATATACACACACACACACACCCGTGAGTACTGACAGTGGGAAATATCAAGATACAGTGTCATACTGAGTTACATTCCTACTTGCTGTACAAAACTGCCTCCCAACATCTTGCTACAAGTCAGCAAGGCCAGAAATAATGTATAATGTAAAAAGCTTCCAGCTTGCAGACTGAGAACACAGAGGACTTATTAAATTTAGTCACACTTGTTCAAAGGTTTAATGCAATCCATAGATTAACAAACTGGATTTCTCCAGCCTTGTTACATTATCAGAAGATTATGAGAATTGTTCACTGCTTCTTCTGATTTAAATCATTGCCCCATTACCAGTGTTTATTGGCAAAGTGGTATAGAAGCAACTATAAACTTAACAAATATAACATTTCCCAAGTTACCGCTTTTGTTTTGAATGAGCTGTTTTAGCCACTTGAGAGCATGTTATGTACCACATCAGTGTTAAAAAGTAACATTTCAAATTTGGAAATATTAATACAAATCTGGGTACTGAGGTATTTTAGTTATTCAAATGAAAGCATGACCCTTTCAAAGAGTGCTATCCCTTTATGTAAAAAATAAATCACTGAATAAATTATTTCTCTGATTAAGAATTTGCTTAAAGTCACTATGCAAAAGCACTTAATTGTCACGACAGACAAATATGAAGTATACAAGCCTAGTTATGGCAATTACAGCAGTGATCCGACTGAACTTCCACTTTAATACTTTACATTTAATTTTTTTTTAAATGCCCTCAGACGATCTGCATGGAAATCGCTGTAGCACTCTCTATACACTAACATCATCATACTGCAGGCCATCACGTCAGTGACAATTCCTAGGCTATCGCATCTGCTGTTAGCTCACGATTACTTAAGTTAGGGATATATATTCCTATGTTAGGACATCTGTCTTCATGAAGGGAGCACTATGTCTATCAAAGGATTAGACCTAAGACCATTAGGTAATCTATTATACAGTAACTAAAAAAGGGAAGAGTAGCTGCCAGAGTTCTCCACCTCACTGTCTAGCCAGAGTAGTACAATGCATAACATATTAATTTCCTTAGTGTCCCTAGGTCTGAACATATATAGAACCATTACATGACAGGGTGTGTGGTTTTAAGGGAATAATGGACGTCTTGGGTGGCTGTTAGGCACAAGGCATAGCCAAGTGCTGCAAGCACCTGATAAGTGCATTATTAACTTATGGTGGCCACACACCCTGGAGTTTTAACCCATTTATAAAATGGGCTTTTATTTGTTATAAAAATGTAGGTTGGGTGAGGTGTACAGTTGAGAGAGAATAATCAACGGTCATGTGATATGGTTCTACCAATTAGGTTACAGGAGCTTCATGGCCCATTTTATAAAAGTACAATAATTGAGAAAACATTTCTTTCATCTGCACCAACCTAAATATACCTGGACTTTGGAGGAATGGGAGCCCATGGACGGGGAAGCAGAGGAGCTCCTCGCCTGTAGCTCCTTCTACATGCAAGTAACCTTCTGTTCAAGCAGGAAGGAGTCCAAGGCCTTCTGGCAGTGTCTCCTAGTAGGCTGGCTGAAGTTGTGGAAAATTTCGCAGGCCTTCACGTCTTGGTATGGGCCTAAAAAGCGGACACAGGAGTCATGGTCACCCTTCTCAGGGATCTTCTTCACACTTTTACAGACCCGAAAAGATTTCTCGGGAGTCAGTGCTCAGCAAAAAAAAAAATCATCACTTTAAAAGTAAAGTGATGCACTAAATTGGGAGAGAAAAAACAATAAAAGCCAAGATTTGGTGGTCAACTGAAGCTGGTGGTGTCTCTGTGGAGCCCGACATCCAATGGTCGACGGCAGGAAAAGAACTGAGGAGGGCATGGGGCCACCCACGTTTGTGTGGGAGGGACGTCGTCAGCCTGTGATGCCGGCATGTGCAGCCCCCCGGCATACTGCTAGCTAGAAAAGTTTCAGTGTGGTCCTAGCGCCTAGTGGCTGTAGATCCATAGGTGTGGCTGCAAGAGATACCCTCGATGAAGATCTATCAAAACATGACCATCAATTTTTTGGACTCATATTTAATGTTTAGGAGCTCAGATCAGTCTTCAGTTTGTGAAATCACAGTAAGCTGAACATACTGTGATACACCAAGCAGAGGATTATGACCTCAGCTCCTGAAAAGAAGCATGACGACACTGTTCTGAAAGGGACAAGAGTCACATCTGCATATACTCTTATCCTCTTTAATTGAGAAACAATAGCTTTAAAGTCTATTTATTTTGTAATGCTGAATAACTATGATCTACTGATGCCAAAAGTGATTATATTACTGTTGACCTGAGTGCTTCTGTTAAATGTGTTGGTTATATAGTCAGTCCAGTAGTGATGCAGACGGAGGAACCAATGACTCACTGCATGCCTGCTGGCAACCCGGGTTTGGGAACAGACCAGATTTGCTCAGGGGATGGCCGAGGGAGGCAGAAATGAGCATCCAAAGACAGCTCTCCACCTTTGGGGAGGGGGGGAACAGCGCATGCTGCTGCTTGTCCACCACCTAGCTGAGACTAGGTGATGCAACATGCAGTCACCACTCAGAAAACTGGACACGGGTGTTCGAATATGAACGACATCTTCAAGCCACACATCCGCATCACTACATGCCTGCCAACCTCTGGGAAGGGAAGAACTAGAGGAAACTAAGCTGACTGTTGCAGGGCAAAGGCAGCCCCTCAAAGGCCCCACATGATGACCAGGCACCCTCCTCTACCAGATTCTGAGCTATCAATAGATCAGGACGCTCCCACCACTCCTGCAAATAATGTAAATCAAGACCAAGGCAGCACAAGAAAGAGATAAGGGAAAAGGAAAACAACAAACAGCCAGTTTGCAAATCAAGAAGAACAACAAACCCAAAGCAATAATTAAAGAGCAACTGCCATGATTTTAAAGGCTTGAGCAGGCAACTCATATGAAGGAGTTGCCTGCCTGAAGAGCTATTTTAGTCCTATACCAATTTTTTTTGTGCACCTCCCCATACACCCCTGACCAGCCTCTCCTTCAGGTCACCTACTTGTATCCCCCCCACTGTCTTCCCCCCGCGCCAACTACCATCCCATACTGCAGCCCCCTGAGGAACTTGACGTTTCCCTTCGTCGAAATGCCCCCACTTCTGGGGAGATAGCGCTGGTAGGTGCATCCAACTGACCCGAGTGTTGATGTGGTCAGTCCGGGCTATCCAGGGCTTCGTGGCAGTGGGGGACCAGTGACCGTCATCCGGGGGCACTTTCTCTGTTTTTTCTTTGGAGGCGTGACGTGCTACATGACATCAAGGTGTAAGCCAACGTCCATCACGCTCCCTCCTGCAGCAATGCCTGACGTGCTGCTGGCCTCCACCAGGGGCCAGCAAGAAAAAAATTACTCACCTTAGTAATTGTGTTTTTTCTAATGGAGTCTTGCTGTATTCTGACATTATGCAGTTAGCCCCAGCACTTGAACTGTTCCGGAGAAGAAAGAGTTAATTCTATGCCAGAGCATAGAACACTGAGGTTGAGCTCGGGTCAAACCTCTGTCTGCTGCACTTTGAAGTGTAACTGTCAGATTCTTGTGAGCTAATACTAACTAACTACCTCCACTACGTGGAAACTGTAAAATTTTTACTAGCCAAAAAGGCAACCAAATATTTTGGATCCCCAAAAGACTCAAGTGAAGAAATCCAAAATAAAAACTAGGTAGTGAACAAAACAACTTACCAAAACCAAAACAATAACCCACTCCCCCTATCTTAAAGGGAGAGTGCTACGTACACCCCTGAGGTGCACCACTGTGCCTACCAGCCCACTTCCCAAAAAACAGGTTCTGAGAGGGGAGGCAGGTCAGAATACAGCAAGACTCCATTAGAAGAAACATAATTACTAAGGTGAGTAATTTTTTCTTCAACAACATGAAGTCTTGCTGTATTTTGACATTAAGCAGACTACAAAGCAGTACTTCCATGGAGGAGGGAATTGAACCTATTTTGGGAATAGGCTCTGCAATACTGCTGTGCCAAACCGAACATCACTCCTACCCTGGATATCCAGAGAGTAATGCTTGGTGAAAGTATGGACTGTTTTCCACGTGGCTGCTTTTCATCTCTCTAATAAGGGTATATCTCTGGCCACAGCCAGAGAAGCAGCTGTACCTCTAGTTGAGTGAGCCCTCAGGCATGAGGAGGGGTATTTTGCCTAGCTTTTCATAGCAGAATTGTATACAAGAGACAATCCATCTGGCAATAGTTCTCTTAGTAGCAGGTTTGTCCTTTCCCACTTCACCATAAGTGAGGAACAACTGGAGGGAGTCAAACCTGAGTGCCTCAGTACGCTCAATGTAGTAGCTAAAGGCCCTTTTAACATCCAAACTGTGTAATTTTCTCTCTCCTGAAGAAGAATGATCAGTGAAGAACACAGGAAGAGACATGGATTGGTTCAGATGAAAATCTGAATCCACTTTGGTTAAGAACCTCCTGTTGGTTCTAAGGACAACCTTATCTCTGTGGAATGAGATAAAATCAGGCTCCACTGACAGAGCTTGCAATTCATGGATACATCTGACTGAGGTAACAGCTACCAAGAACACAGTTTTCCAAGTCAAGTACTTAAACTCTGCTGAAGACAAAGGCTCAAGGGGGTTGCAATAAACTGAGCTATGCAAACATTAGGGTCCCAAGCAGGAGTAGGATCTCTAAAGGGGGGATTGGTATGAAGCAATCCCTTGAAAAATTTGCAGAAAACAGGATGAGATGCCAGGGAGGAGGGCTTTCCCACTGACAAAAAAAGCAGAAACAGCTGACAAGTGTACTTTGAGGGTAGCTAGTCTGAGGCCTAGGCCATTAATTTGAACCATGTAATCCAGAACTGTAGACAAGTCAGCAGTATCTGGGGATATATGCTTCTTGGAACACCAAATGGTAAATCTTTCCCATTTGGAGTTATAAGTTTTTCTGGTGGTAGGTTTTCGAGAAGCTTTGAGAATGTCCAGAACCCCTTGAGACAGATGCAAATCTGCATATTCTAACTCTTCAAGAGCCACGCCTGGAGATTGAGAGACCAAAGACTGGGATACTAGATCCTCTCCTGAGAGGAGGTTAACAGGTTGTGATTCCTGGGAAGAGATAGGGGAAGATGGGCTGCTAGGGACAGCAACAGGGGATACCAAGGCTGCCTGGCCCAATCTGGAGCAAACTGGAACAATCAGGATCACTTTGCAAGATTGTGACCTTATCTTGACCAGGACCTTGAACAGTAGAGGAAAAGGAGGGAAGGCATACAGAAATTTCACTTCCCAATCCAGAATCAGAGCATCCAGAGGGACTGAACCCAAGACTAGGGGTCTGCAACAGAAGAGAGGAAATTGGTGATTGTGTGGGGCTGTAAAGAGATCTATCTCTGGAGTGCCCCACCTCAAGAATATCACTTTCAACACTACGGCATCCAGGGACCATTCATGACAGCCCTGGGAAATCCTGCGCAATGCATCTGCTAGCACATTGTCCTTCCCTGGGAGGTGGACTACTACCAAAGAGATCTGTAGAGAATAAGCGAGGGACCATAATTTCATGGCTTCTATGCACAAGGCCATAGACCGAGTGCCTCCCTGCTTGTTGATGTACCACATGGTGGTGGTGTCGTCTGTCCTGACCTGAACCACCTTGTTCTGTACTGATTCCGAGAAGGCTTGCAGAGCCAGGTACACTGCCCTGAGCTCCAGAAGATTGATGTGGAGAAGAGACTCCTGAGTGGACCACACTCCCTGAGCTGTGAGAGCTCCCAGGTGAGCCCCCCACCCAAGGAAAGAAGCATCCATGGCCAGAACCACAGAATGAGACTGAGTGATGAATGGGACTCCTTGTCTGAGGTTTTCCTGATCCTGCCGCCATTGGAGAGCCTACCTCAGGGTCTGAGTCACTGGAATAAGCTTGGTTAGAGGATCTTTTTTCTGAGACCAAAAAGGCCCTCAAGTGAAACTGGATGTCCCTCATCTGAAATCTGGGCCCCTGAACCACTGCAGTGGAAGCTGCCATGTGGCCCAGAAGTTGAAGGAAACGCCTTGCTGATCGGGACACCAGAAGGTGGAAAGAGGAAGCAAGCTCCATAATGGCCCTTACCCTTGCCAAGGGGAGAAATGCTCTTGCTTTGACAGTATCCAGTTCTACCCCAATGAAAGTCAAGAGTTGTACTGGCTCGAGAACTGACTTGGGGAGATTGAGGAATCCTAGAGAAGTGAGCACTTGTGGGGTCACTTGCAAATCTGACTTGACTTGGCCTGGAGACTGACCCACTATGAGCCAGTCGTCCAGGTATGGGAATATGGAAATGTCTTGTCTCCTTAGAAAGGCCACTACTACTGCTAGGCATTTTGTAAATACCCTTGGAGCTGATGTTAGGCCGAAGGGCATTGCTTTGAACAGGTAATGGCCTGAAAGCAGTTCGAACCTGAGGTACTTTCTGTGTGAGCACCTGATGGGAATGTGAAAGTAGGCATCCTTTAGGTTCAGGGAGGCTAACCACTCCCCATGCTTTAGAGAGGGAAGAATCATTCCACCGTCTGCTGGCCTACAGCTTGTGTCATATCTAAGTGACAAGCTGGGACAGGGGCTGACAAACTATTATTTTAGGAGACCTCAACTTTGACTGGTTCTCTAACACAGCTGCCCCCCTTGCATCCTTCTGTGATGAACATGGGCTGACGCAACTTATTACTGAACCAACACGCCCAAACGTGAAGAACCCCAATAAAAGTACACTTTTGGATGTGCTAATGGTGAGCAAACCTCATCTCTTCTCCCATGCGGATGTCTTCTTCTCAGACGCCAGCGACCATTGTTTTATTGCGGGAGTAAGATCCACCAACAACCCAGCACCCATCAGCAAGTTCTCTATGAAGAGATCCAGGCGCAACTTCAATGAACATGCCTACCTAAACGAGCTTAAGTACTCCCTGAGTGGCAAGATTTCTACCCACAAAACGATCACGTCAGCTTACAATATCTTCCACAACATTCTATCAAGGGCCCTAATAAGTATGCTCCCTTATTAAAGTTCGAACTAGGACCAAAACCTGTAAATGGTTCACCCTCAGATCAAGTCCTTGCTTCTACAAAGAGATAAGCTCTGGAAAAAGCACGCAGACTAACACTGCAGAGGATTGGAACCAGTTCAGAGACTACGAAATTTATGTACCAAAACAATCAGAGAATCAAGGCCACCTTCTTCAAATCCGAACTCGACTCTGCCACAAAGAGCCCAATCAAGCTCTGGAACACAATCAGTGATCTGCTAGGCCACTCCAGGAAATTCACTCCCACCAAGATTACCTCTGGCAACTTGACCATAACCGAAAAGATGGATATACTTGACGCATTCAATAACCACTTTGCTACTGCAGGCATGGCATTTGATGACTCCCTGCAAGCGTGACTTCTTCTGAGACTGCTGAGCCAACTGCCTGAAACTCGATAGTTTTGCTTGCTTCACTAACCTGCCATACTGAAAGAGGTAGAGGACCTCTTGCTTCAGTTGGATACTAGAAAAGTGCTGGGGCCAACCCTTGACCCCTTACTTCCTAAAATGCCTACCACGTACTAGCAATACCCGCCACCCACCTTTTAACTTATCCCTGTCTCAGGGCACCTTACCACCTATATGGAAGACAGCACATGTCATACCACTGTTCAAATCAGGTGACCGTGGTGATCTCAATAACTACAGGCCATTTCCTCCTTCCGTCCTGTCCAAGCTCCTAGAGAAAATTGTAAATGCACAGCTGAGGACTCACCTTGAGTCTAGGAACTGCTAAATCCTATGCAGTCCGGATTCAGAGCTAAACATAGCACTATCTCAGCCCTCGCCAAAGTTACTAACGACTGGCAGCGTAATCTTGAGAGCAAAAACTTTATTTGTGCTGTTTTCCTTGATCTAAGCAAGGCTTTGACACCATCGACCATAGTCTGCTCCTCTCCGCCCTTCAAACCATAGGTGTGAACCCTCCTCTCTGCGTTGGTTCACTGACTATCTTACAGGCGCCTCAACAAGTTAAAGCCAAGGAGGCCTGTCCCCTTAAAAACTCTGCAAAGAGGGTACCTCAAGGTTCTATATTAGGCCCTTACTTTTTGCAATCTACATTAATAATATCGACTACTGTATAAAAGAAGACAACATCCATCTGTTTGCAGATGATACAGTTCTCTACGTGAGTCGCCCAACACCTGAAGCTGCCTGCAATGACCTACAGTCAGAATTCAACCTTTTGCAAAGCCAACTCCGCCAAAAAAAGCTACTCCTTAATGCCAAAAAAACTAAAGCGATGGTCCTTTCTTCTTTTATCCGTACAGCTAACCCTGTGTCCAGTGGGACAGTTCTCCAAATTACCACAGTTCTAGGTGAAAAACTAGAATTTGTTACAAAATTCAAGTATCTGGGAGTTTGGATAGACCAAAGACTCTCCTTCATTGAACATGTCGAGGACTTGCTAAAACGACTTCGGCAAAGGCTTGGACTGTTTTTTAGAATCAGCCAATTTCTCACCAGAGATGCCAAGAAACAACTGGTCCAATCCATTTTCCTATCATTGGTTGATTACGCTGACTTCCTCTACAGCCAATGCTCCAACTCTTACATGGCTAAACTGGACACACTCTACCAACGAGCACTGAGGTTCATAACGGGACTCCCCTTCGACACACATCACTGCACCCTATATGCGGAAGTGGGATGGACATCACTAAAGTTCAGGCGCCACAGAAACGCCGCCTCTGACCTATAGAGCCATCTCTAATAAGCTGCCTTACTATATCTCCTGCTGTCTTCCCTGAGTATAATTGGGAACTACGTGTTAAGAAGTTACTCAGTTATTACACTTAAAGTACCCAAAGCAAAATCCCGCTTCGGCATGGCAGCCATAAGCTTCGTGCTACCTACCTTATGGAACGATCTACAAAAAACCCTCAAATTAAGCACTCTAATCGGTATAAATGCTTTCAAGATGCTTTATTTCCGTACAATCAGAGAAGTATGTAACTGCTTCACCCACTCAGACCCAGTACCAGTGTCTGCACTGGTATATAGCCACGCCTAGACCCAATTTTGAGTACTGACCCCCCCAGCTTGCTCTTCACCAGCCTAATTGTTCTCTCTCTTATCCCCCTGTCTTATCAACACTAGGCCCATCCATCCCCTTATTCTTCTTTTCCCAACCTCGGATAGGAGCTCACTACCCTGGGTTGTGACATCCTACCATGCCCCGTACTTTATAGCATTCAATCCCGGGGCTCACACATACTCCTTTTCTCCATCCACCTTCTCTACATCCAGCTCTACCAACTCCTTTCTGTGCACCGTGCCTCCTAGCCTTTCTCCCTACTTCCCTCCCTCTCTTCCCCTACCTTCACCTCTACCCGGAGTATATTTTTATTTTATTTTTTCTTCGTTACTTTCCTCCTGCAACCTTAGATAACCTGCTTTATCTTCCTATAGACACTTCTATGTATGTAAATACCGTGTAATCTGTACAATATCTGTATAATTCTATGTACATATGAACTTCTTTTTCTTCCTCTCTGTAAAGAGTATTATCTGTATTGCCTTGTAAATACCTGTGTTGACCTGTATATACAATTGTTCATGCTCCACCCAGGTCCATCTTGCAAATGAGCTTCTGCTCAACGATGAACGCCTGGTTAAATAAAGACTTGATTGATTGATTGATTCCCAGAGTCGCCATTTTGAATTTTGGCTTTAGTAGATGCTTGTTTAGGTATCTTAAGTCTAGGATGGGCCGCCACTCCCCTGTTTTTTTTCGGGGTAAGGAACTATCTGGAATACAGAACTTTGCCCTTGTGCAGTGTAGGAACTTTCTCTAGGACTCTGAGAGCCAGCAGAGATGAAACCTCTGCCTCTAGGGCAACAGTTTCGGAGATGTTTGCAGGTGGAAAAGACCTGACCCTCAGCTTTGGAAATTTTTTGAAGCTGAGGGCCAGTTCCTGGCTTACTACTTCCAGGACCCACTTGTCTGAGGTAACAGACTTCCAGTTCTGGGAGCAGTAAGCCAGCCTACCTCCTACAGGGACTGGGGAGTCGACCTGGGCTGACACATCAGGGTGTCTGCTTGACAGCAGCCTTAGGCTGAGTGGAGGATGCAGCCCTGCTCATCCCCCTTCTGCCTCTCCCTCTGAAGAACCCCCTCTGGGAAAAAGGAGAGGAGGCCCGTGCCTGGTAGAAAGGTCTGTGAAAAGGCCTGCCCCTGCCCCTAGCCTGCTGCTTCTGAGGAGTTGCCTGCCTACTCCTGTAGGTGGTCCTGTACTCATTCATCTTTTTTTTTTTAATTCTCTGTCTGCTCCCAAAACAGAGAATTCTCAACAACAGGAAAATCCATGGCCTTAGCCTGGGTGTCCTGCAATAGGCTAGTACATCTGAGCCAAGCCAGCCTCCGAAGAGCCACAGATGTAGCCATGACTCTTGATGACACATCATTGGAGTCCACAGCAGCATGAAACTGAATTTTTGGTGCCTCAATCCCATCAGTAGCCACCTCCTCCAACTCCTTGGCAAGCTGGGGGGAGGCCTGTTTAGCCAGTTCCAGAACAGTGTCCCATCTGCACTTCTGGTACCTGGCTGTGTTGGCCATATAATTAGCCTGGCTGAGTCCCAAGGAAGATGCCATGTACTGTTTCTTTGCCATGGCATCCAGCTTCCTGGAGTCTTTATCCAAGGTGTGTGAAGCCAAGGGTATGTTAGCCTTATCAAAGGCTGTCGCCTGCACAACCCCAAAATGACTGCATTGCTGGTACAAGTACTCCGTACCTGGGCCTGACAACATATAGCTCTTGTCCATTCGCCTGTCCACAGGAGGTAAAGAATTTGGAGTCTTAAGTAACTTATGTGTCTGTTTCCCAAAGGATTTGTGAAGAGGAAAAGACAATCTCTTGGACTCTGGGGTGTCAATCATCTCCACACAGTCAGGCTCCTCTGGCTCCTCGACAGCTTCATACAAAGGGAGCTGGAGGGTTTCTGCCACTTTCCTGTAAAACAAAGTGGGAAGGGGACTCAGAAAGCCTAGGCGGGGAAACACCAGAAGGTCTGTCTGGGGAGATGTCCGGTTCTATGGGCTCATCCAGACCATTCACACCATCATCATCATAATCTTCATAGCCCTCCAAATCTGGTTCATAATAATCTACAGGGGAATAATCCTGAACCAGATGAACCGACTGAACCGAACGCCTGCCCGAAGGCGTCGGATCAGCCGGAACCAAACGGAGTGATTCCACTATGCTAATTGCCCTGGCAATTTCCTCGGCGGTTGAACGATGCGGTTCTGGCTCCGAACCAGATGATTTTTTTTTTGCCGGAACCGACCCCTCAGGATCAGCTCTCCATTTGCCTGAGGAAGTCTCGCCCAGGTCAGTGAGCACTCCCTCAGGTTCGGTCAGAAGTGAACCGGGCTAGCCATCCAGGTCAGCGGACTTCTCGGCCTCCTTTTCCCTAAGCCTGCCCAATCTTTTATCCAGGGTAGCTTTAGGGAAATTATTACATGTTTGGCAGTCTGACTCTAGGTGGTCAAAACCCAGACAATAAACACATGTGGTGTGGGGATCAGCCTTAGCAAAGGCCTCCCCACACTCACTGCAGTGTTGAAACCCAGTGGGCCTGGTTTTTCTCTTGGGTTTCTCAGATGAAGCCATCCCATCACTTATCCTTTTTATGGCAACAGCCAGGCAAGACCCCCTTATCGGTTCCTAACCGTGTTACGGGTGTTTGGAAAAAACGATTAAACATTTTTTTTTTTATTTTTTAGAACTGATAAGGATCGGTACCTCACACTAAAATAAACTAAAAGAAAAAAGATACAGACAAATACAGACAACCTGTTCAGCCGAACTGGTTGAAAAACTATTTTTTACAATTTCCACACAATTTTCAGAACTAGTCCACTACCTATGTACTTACTGTACCGCAGACAGGGATCTGAACCGAAATAGTGAAAAAAAATATTGGTATAACCGACATTTTAAAACAGACCGAACCATTAGTGAAGGAGAAATCTCTGAAGCGACTGTTCAGTTAGGCGGAGTAAAGAATCTGATGGTTACACTTCAAAGTGCAGCAGACAGAGGTTTGAACCGAGATCGAGCTCAACGTTCTATGCTCTGGCATACAGTTAAGTCTTTCCTTTCTGGAGCAGTTCAAGTGCTGGGGCTAACTACATAATGTCAGAATACAGCAAGACTTCATGTTGTTTGAAAATGAGAAGGGGAGGTAGTGGTTGTGGTGGATCTCAATCTATGAGAGACAGATTTGGACACAACAGCACCTAATCACACCAGAAGTCAGGTCCTGCTAGCTTCACATGCTGCAGGACTGATTCTGGTTACTAGCAGAACTGGTCTAGGAACCCACAAGTCAAGCTGTCATTCTCAACGTGGTATTCATCAACTTGGAAATGGCGGGCGGCATGCGGACAGAACCACTGTGGTCTAGTGACAGTAATACAATAGTGTATGAACTGGCCATGGGTAAAGGTATACCCTCGTCAAAGGCTGTCGTTCTGGGATTCTGACAGGCCAATTTTGACCAGATGAGGGAATTAATCAGAGGAAAACTGGTAGGAGTGGAGAAGAGTCTATGCAATTAAACTATGCCTGAGAACGATCACCATGAATAACAGACAAGAGAGACTGATCAGGTTCTCTACATGAAATAATAGAGGCTGTGAGGGACAACAAATACAGGTTACTCACCTGTAACAGGAGTTCTAGGAATGCTATATGTTGTTCATCCACACTTATTGGTAGGTTCCTTGCCGCTTTAAATCTTGCCGGAAGGTCTTCAAGCTGGCTCCTCCCACCCACCCGGGTGGTAAAACTCTCGGCTCCACCCCAAGACGCCAGATCTGGCCCGCTGGAAGCTCAGGTTGTGCGTCGAAGCCGGGGAGGTCAGGTAGGTCGTGTGGATGAACAACATATACCATTCCTAGAACTCCTGTTACAGGTGAGTAACCTGTATTTCTAGGGACATGGATATGTTGTTCATTCACACTTATTGGCAGACTCCTAGCAGTTCTCCGGGAGGAGGGAGGCAAGGCGCACACCTCCAATACTTACTTGGGAAATAAGGACTGGAGAACTGAGGCCCCAAAACCAGCATCCCGGCGTGACTCAAGGTCGATGTGGTAATGGGTAATAAAGGTGTGTGCTGACTTCCAGGTAGCAGCCCTGTAGACTTCCTGGATAGGGACGTCCCTGGAAGCAGCCACCGATGCAGCAGTATGACGGGTAGAATGAGCTCTTATCCCTCTGGGAGGCTCCATGCCCGCCAACTTATAGCAGCCATCTATGCAGGAGGTGACCCACCTGCCTATCGTCCGCTTGGCTGCAGGTCTGCCAGGTCGGCTTCAGCGTAGGGTGACAAACAGCTGGGAACCTCTCCCGATTTCAGCTGTCCGCTCCTTATAATAAGCGGCGCTCTTCTAGGGTCCAGAGTATGGAGCCTGTATTCGGCCTCCGAGGTGTGATTGGGGTAGAACACCGGCAGAGTCAGCACCTGGTTAAGGTGAAACTCCGACACCACCTTCGGAAGGAATTTTGGGTGGGGGAGCAGGACAACCTTGTCCCTGTGGAAGACCAGGTAAGGAGACTCGATGCAAAGCGCCTGGAGCTCTCCCATCCTTCTGGCTGACGTGATAGCCACCAAGAAGGCGGTCTTCCACGACAGGTGAGAGCACACCTGTGCACTGGTTCGAATGGCTTGCCCATGAGCTTTGCCAGTACCAGCAGTAGATCCCACGGAGGTGGAGGTTCTCGCAACCGAGGGGAAATGTGATCAAGGCCTTTGAAAAGCGCCCACCACCTTTTTCTGCGGTCGACTGCTTCCTGCCCGCGCCTGCAAGCAGAGATGGCTGCCAGGTGCACCTTTAGGGTCGCCGACCTAAGCCCTTGACTAGAAAGGACCATAAATAGTCCAAAATGTTTGCCACAGAACAGGAGGAAGGGTCCAAGCCCTTGCCCTGACACCAAATGGAGAATCTCTTCCATTTGAAGGTAGCATTTTCTGGTCGACTTTCACAGGACGCTCAACAACATTGAGGCCTCGCGGAAAGACCCAAGGCCTGGAACTTTAGCCAGCCAGGAACCAGGTCATTAGGTGCAGGATTGAAGGTCCGGATGGAACACCTTCCCTGATTGACTGAAAGCAGGTCCGGGCGAGCTGGAAGCTGCCTCGGGAGCCTGGAGCTGAGGCTGAGGAGATCTGGGTACCAGAACTGGCGGGCCAGTCTGGGGCTATCAGGACCACCTGCGCCTTGTCCCTCCTTGCTTTGAGAGAAGCACCTTGTGAATCAAGGGAAATGGGGAAAGGCGAAGAGGCCCAGGGTCCACAGCCTCGAGAAGGCATCCCCTGCAGCGAGCCCTGCTGACGGGGCGGCATGAAACAGCCTCAGCTTCGCTCTCCCTGAGGCAAACAGGTCCACCTGAGGTGTGCCCCAGTGGAGAACAGATCTTGTACTACCTCCGCAGGAGAGACCATTCGTGAGATGCAGCCCTATCCGCCCAGGGCATCGCCAGGGTGTTGGAGGCCCCTGCCACATGAATGGCTAGGAGATCCGCCTCCAGGCTGCGCACGAGTGACCAAATGCGGACAGCTTCCTTGCATAGAAGCATGGAGCGCGTCCCGCCCTGGCGGTTCAGGTAGTACATGGTCGTGGTATTGTCCGTCTGGACTCGGACCACTTGACCCCGGAGAAACGGAGCAAAGGCGGTGAGAGCTAGGCGGACCGCTCGGAGCTCCAGCAGGTTGATGTGGCATCGGGACTCCCGCGGGAACCAGAGGCCGTGCACTCGGTGTTCCCCCAGATGGGCACCCCAACCCATCAGAGAGGCATCGGTCGATAGAGAGACCGTTGGCTCGGGGCGGACAAACGGGATGCCCTCCTGCAAATGGAGAGAGTTCCACATCTCCTGGGTCACTATCACTAGCTGGTCCAAAGGATCGCAGCGTTGTGACCACTGGCTGGCCAGTCCCCACTGAAGGGGGCGCATGTGCCAGCGGGCCCAACGGACCACGCTGGTACAGACCGCCATGAGACCCAGAAGGCGCAGGAAGTCCCGGGCAGGGCACGATTGCCCAACCAGAAATGACTGGGCAAAGGAGGTAAGAACCGGCCCTGTCCGGCTGGAGTCGTGGCTCGCTCAAGAGAGTCGAGCTCTGCCTCATGAACAGGATCACCTGCTTTGGTTTCAGGTTCCGACTTGGCCTCGCTGATGAGAAGGCCAACTCGAGATCAAACCTGGAGGGCCAGATCTCTGGACCGCTCCACCTCCCGTCTGGAGGAGGCTGCTATCAGCCAATCGTCCAGGTAAGAGTACACCCAGACCCCTCGGCGCCGCAGGAATGCTGTCACCACTGCCATGCATTTGGTGAAGACCCTGGGAGCTGGAGATAAGCCGAAGGGCATGGCTCGGAACTTGAAGAGGGATCCCTCCGCTCGAAGCGGAGGAATCTCATGTGATGGACGGATAGGGGCGGAAAGAACGCGTCCTGTAGGTCCAGAGAGCGGAACCACACACCATGTTCCAGAGATGGTATTATCTGTGCCAGAGTGACCATCCTGAAGGTTCGAGACCTTAGGAACTTGTTCAGGTCGTGTAGGTCGAGAATGGGGCGCCAGCCCCTCGTCCGTTTCGGAACCAGGAAATACCTGGACACGAACCCCGGGTCTGAAGGGGGGTCCTCCACCTCCGTGATCACCTCCTTTTGGAGGAGGAGAGCGATGTCGGCTCGGCGAGCTGCCAGTGAGGCTGCGGACCCCGAGGCCCCCCGAGATGCGACGGCTCTGAAGGGCGGGGCCTGCTCGAATTCCAGAGGTAGGCCTTTTCCCACCACCTCCAGTACCCACCTGTCCGTGGTAACAGTGGACCAGGGGTGGAAAGGAAGTGTCTGAGCCGTCTTCAATGGGGAACCAGGGGTGAGGTGACAGGGATGGGGTGACACCCTCAGCCTGTCCACTGGGCAGGCTTGGAGGAGGGACCGCCGAGGAACCTCCTGGGCCTTTACCTCCTGCTTCCTGTTGGAGGAAGCCGATGGCTTGGGCTTGGGATACCAAGGTCGAGCCTGCTGGCCCTGATGTTGCTGGGTCACGGCTGTGGGCGAGAAGGACGAAGGGCTTAGGCTGTGGCTTATGCCTTTGTCCTTCTGAGCTGGAAGAGACCGAGTCCAAGGTAGCATTGGACTTCTCGATCCTCTGCAGGTGACCTTCCACCCCAGGGCAAGAGGTCAGTCCCAAAAGGGAACATCCGCCAACTTGTGCTGGGTATCCAAAGTAAAGGTGGATATCCTCAGCCAAGCCCGACGACGCATGGCCACTGCGGCCGCCACAGACCTGGCACATGAGTCCCCGATGTCTAATGCAGTCTGGAGCTGCTGTTTAGCCACTGCCCTGCCCTGGTCCCGCACCTGCCTGACGGTAGTCTGCAGATCTGCGGGAAGATGAGGGACAACCTCATCCAGGGAGCCCAACAAGGCGTGAGAAAAATGAGCCATGAGGACGGCCGAACTGGCCTGATGAAGGCCGAGAGAGGACGCAGCATAGACTTTTCGCCTGGCATAATCCAATTTCTTGGATTCCTTGTCGGGAGGTTTGTCCACATCCCTGGCGTTCCCGGCACGCCGGAAAACGCTGTCGGTAACCAACCCCGGCCAAGGGTGTTCAAAACCGGACAGGGAACCGGTAGGGACCGCATACTTCCTGGCCAACCTGGCCGAAGGCGCAGGGCAGGAAGCAGGACGCTGCCAAAGTTCCAAGGCCGGACCCACTATGGCTTCGGCCACCGGAAAGGCCTCCGTAGGAGAATCCCCTCGGTCCAGAATCTCCGTGAGGGGATACCTGGCCAGTTTAGAAACGGGTTCGAGCTTCATCCCAGTGGACTCCGAGATGAGTCGAAGCAACCCTAAGAAGGATGAAGGGCTATCGTCCATTGACTGTCCTCCCGAGGACTCCAAGTCTATGCACTTGGAGAAGAGGGAGGAACCATCATTGGACTCAGAAGAGTCCTCAAAGAGCTGCCTCGGCCCTGAGACACCCTCCACCTGCCGAGGTTTATTGGGAGTGAGGGTGACCAACAGCCTATGGGGCAAACCCAAAGCCGACCGAGAATTTTTGGTCGGAGCCCCAACTAATGGCTGTGGGGGCGGAGGTTCCACCAGAATCGGTGGGGCAGCTGGAATTGGCCGAACAACCGGCCTGAGAACAGGCCCCTCGACTACAACGAGGGGTTGTTTCAGCTGCTCCGGTGACAGCCACTTAACGGCCGGGAAGACGATCATCGGCTTATTCCCGGTCAAAAGGAGCTGTTGCCACATAAGTTCCTCGTATTCTGACGCAACTTACGCCAAGCCTCCCCTCGCCTGAAGAAGAGCATACGCATGGCCACGGTAGTCGAGACCGCCTATGACGGCGGGATCGCTGGACCGCGAGGATGTCCGAGATTGAGACCGAGAGTCTCGATCTAGGCCGAGGAAGGCGGGGAGAAGTGTCGGAATCGCACCCCTCGGCTCGGACGATCCCACCGAAGGCTCCGGAACCGGAGACACTGAAGAGCCAACGGGATCCTCAACTCCCACCGGGGGGAACCAGGGAGAGGGGATTCTCAGCTTCTCCAGCCGACAACCCGTCCAACGGGTCGAGAAAATCTCGATCGCTGGCCGACGGAGTCTCGGCCAACTGGCCTGACGGGGACACCGTGAACAGTGGTCAAGCTGGAGGGAACACTGCCCACTGTCGACAAGGGAGGGGATCTTCCCCGGCCCCAAGAGCCGACGGAGAGACTTACTTTTGCTCTTTGGACCTGGAAGAAGGTCCCGAAGAAGCTGGACCCTCACCCTTGGTCGAGAGGGTCAGACAAAGCTCCTTAAAAGAAGTCGGTAAGAGGCACCGAGAGAGGGAACAAATCGCCCGAGGTAGAAGCGGCCCGCTACCGCCTCCTCTTCGAGAAGCGATCATCTGCTCAAGCTGATCCGCCGAGCCCGCCGCCGCAGACACCGCCAATCGGGCCTCTTTAGATTTCACCGTGAATTTTTTCTGCGCCCAGTTGTAATCGGGCAGCACAGTCTTCAAAGACGAAGGCTGGAGAAGGAAGAGCACAAGTCGCAGGCCCGCGGTCGTGCTCAAGGCCCAGGCAGTAGGCATGCGTGGAGTGCGGATCCATCCGAGACATCTTCTGCAAGAGGCACCTCCGAAACCGGGAGTCGATTGTCCATCGCAGCAGCGAGGAGAAGAAGACCAAGTCTTTTGCAAAACTTTTCAATTTCGAACTTTTCAAGAATTAGGAACCAGTCTTGCTTAACGCTGTAAGGAGGGAACCTGAGCTCAGCGGTAAGGAAGATCTAAAGTCATGGGGCGGAGCCGAGAGTTTTACCACCCGGGTGGGTGGGAGGAGCCAGCTTGAAGACCTTCCGGCAAGATTTAAAGCGGCAAGGAACCTGCCAATAAGTGTGGATGAACAACATATCCATGTCCCTACAAAAAAGGGCTTCACTAGCCACAAGAAGCACAAGGGGGATAAGGAATGGAGTGAGTACCAAAAGATGAAGGAGGCCAAGAAGGCACAAAGGCAGACATAGAGCTGTTGATTGCACAAGGGGATCGGGGGGGGGGCAGTTTTTTCAGGTCCATGAGACAATAAAGGAAGATGAGACAGGAACTGTAAGGCTGTTGGGGGTGGGGGGGGGGAATTAAGAGGATGACAAGCAGAAGTCGACCATTTTTAATGACTATTTCTGCTCAGTATTCGTGATGTAGGACAACAGGCATCTATTGGAAAGTGGATTAAGGCCCTGTCCACACTACACCTGAAAATGCTGAAATGGTTCTGAACCAATACAGACCTGAAATGGTACAGCATGTCCACACTGCCAGGGAACAGGTGTGAAAGTGGTCCAGAACAGTTACAGCCCGTCCACATTGAGCTGCGAACAGGGAGTGGATGCAAACCCAGGAATGAAGAGTGTATCCCATGGTGCACAAGGGAAGACAGCTGCAAAGACAAGACACCCACCCACATGGCCATCCGCCGGACAGTGTACACAGAGCATAGCAGAACATGGTAAGGGGGCCGACAGCAATGTGTGCCCTGTGGTGGCTGTGGTAGACCGATGGTGTGATGCAGCAGAAGGGATGGAAATGAAAGCAGAGGAGGGACATGATGCACCCACGGGAGCTGGGAACCGTGACCCAGCAGCATGCCACAGGCAGGTACGAGGTGCACCACCTGGGCAAGGCATGCCATGCACAACAGCCATCCTCCGGACGCAGGCTGCATGTGCCCAGCACACACAAGGCTGCCAGGCAGTACACACAGTCCCACCACACCCATGACCCATGTTGGCGGAGTCCCAACAGTGCCCCCACATAGCAAGGTGGGCATGCAAGCAACCCGCCCAAGCAAACAAGCAACACAGTATCGTGTTACATGGCCTTTATTGCAATACCACCATGGCCTCTGGTGGCTGTAACACATGGAAAGCAACATTAGACAACAGCATGAACAGGCAGCACACCCTGTGCATAGCTGCGGCACACAGAGGATACGAAAAGAACATACAACGTCCAACAGCAAACCCCATGCAGGACTGAACCCATGGCATAAGGAACACTGTAATAACCTTGTGACCACTGCAAACCCGCCAGTGGACACACAACATAAGACTGAAACTGCACCACCCTCCGAGGCCCCCTACAGTGACAGGCGCTGTCCGGTGGATGCAGGACACCCACGGGACACAGACCCTGACATGTGACTCAGTCATGTAACACACTATGCAAGACAACAATATGGCCAACAGTGTACAACCAGACAGTAACCAACCAAATGTCCCTATGTCCCAACACAACACCCCGGGGTAACATACACAAGATGGGCAAACACACAATCCCCTCATATGGACCTCTCGTGCCCGAACCCCTATGGACCATGTAACAGAAATGCCACGCATCACTGCAGAACACACCAGTGGGAACACACTAAATACAGGAGTGCCACTGTGAGCACAAAGCCCTGTGCCAAACCACACCAGGCACAGACAACACCAGTCCACCCCCAGTGCCATCACCATACCACTGTGGAGAACGCAATGGGTGACCCAGGGACGGCCCGCGGGGCACACTGGACAACAGTCCCCTGCAAGGGGGACCATGCCATCACAGTGTGGTCCACTGGAACTCATCATCGTACAGGTCCTGCGTGAAGCTCGGCATGCCCTCAGTGGGTGCTGTGGGAGCAGCACTGAACTGGTCAGCAGTGCCATGCATCAGGGGTAGGGTAGCGGTGTGCGGCCCAGCTGTGGCGGGCACGCCACCTGTGGAGCACTGCCGTGTCATGCCAACAAGACACGGCAGTGCCTGGGATGTGGTGGCCAGGGCGTCCCGGGCAGTGGCGCCGCCTGTGTACACACACCCCTGAACAGGGGATGCACGTCTGTGGGGCACAGGCATGGTTGGGGGCAGCACACCGGTGCAGTCAGCTGGTGCCCTGCTGCCTGCCTGTCATCGGTGGCGGACTGGTGCAGGATGTCCATGGCCTGCACACCAGTGGGGTTCCCCGTGGACATGGTCATGGCGGGACAACAACCGGTGGGCTGCGCCCTAAGGGATGGGGCAGGTGGGGATGGGGTGTCGGTGGTGGTGGGCATGGCAGTTGCACCCATACAATGCGGTGCAGACACAGGGTGTGGCTGGTGGCGATGCATGGCCAGGAACATGGCCATCTGTTGAAAGAACTGCTGTGTTTGTGCGGCCTCCTGTTGCTGCATATGCTCCTCCATAGCTTCTCCTCCTTTGCCTGCTCCCTCTCCAGCTCCAGAATCTCCCTATGGTGCTCCTGCAGCATTTTACGGGTTGGTTCCAGCACCGCCCCAAGCACATCGGCCATCCGTGCCACTTTGGACTTCCTCTTCCGGAAGTTAATCAGGGGTTCCTGGCCACTTTACTGCCTCGCAGCCCTTCCCCATCCTGTGGTGGATGTGTCACTGGAGGTACCCGGCATCTCGTCCTGCACGCCCGAGGACACTGATGTTGCATCCGCTCCGTCGGTGTCTGCAGATGTACATTCCCCTGGGTCTTTCCCTGCAATGGCAGAATGCACAACTCACCATCGTACACATGCAGTCGCCCCACCCACACACCCCACGCCCAACCTCCATCCCCACACCACTGCCCCCCCGCACCCGTGGCCATTGCCACACCCCAGGTGCCACTGCCCTGTTGCATGCCCATGGGCCACGGAATGTGCACTATGCGCCACCATGCTCACCCGTGCCACCTCCTATCACTGTGCAACACCCATCTGTGATCGACATCCGCCCCATGCCCTGGCAGCACCACCATGCAGTGCCCCCCATGTCCCAGCCACCATATGGGTGCACTGCACATTGTACATACCAGTGTCAGGTGTCTCCCAATGCATACTGTCTGCACCTCCAGGCCCCTGGTGTGAGTGCGTGTTCCCAGTGGCGTCCTCATCATCTGACTCTGGTTGTGGGCTGCCCACCTGTGAGCTCTCCAGGATGAACGCCGGTGCTGTGGTTGGCCGTGTGCCTAGTATGGTGTCCAGCTTGTCATAGAAGGGGCATACCACACATGCATCCCCCGAGCGTCTGTTGCTGTCCTTGGTTTTGTGGTACCGCACCTTCATCTGCTTTATTTTGTCGCTGCATTGCCTTGTTGTCCTCTCCAAGCCATTCTCAAACAGGTAGTCCGATATCTTCTGGTAGACCTTGGTGTTGTGCCTGGCACCAGCTAGCTCTGCCTGCACCTTCTCCTGTGACCAGAACTCCACCAGCAATGCAGTGGCCTCGTCTGACCAGGTTGCGCCATGGTCTGACATGGTTCAAGCTGGGACGCAGCACAGGGTGGGTGGTACCGTACTGCTGTGGTCACCAGTGTCTGGGTAGCAGGGCGTATCGGTTGACCTCGCTCACGGGCTGTGCTTTGGGGTCAGGGTGGCTCTGCTGTGGTGCCAGGGTGGTGTGGTCTGGCACTGTTGTACTGTGGGGGCTAGGTTGCGCCTCCGGTGGCTGTTGGTGGCCTACTTCCCACCTGTGGCACACAGATCTGTGTTGTGGTCTGTTTGACTGCCACCTTTACTCTGCTGTCATTATACCTTCCAGCTGTGTCCCACTGTTTGCCCTGGGACCAGTGTCCTGCTGGCACATCCTATTGTTCGGCTGCCCTCCACTGGGCTCGCAGTGCTTCCCCACTGCTCCGCATTCCTGTGTGTGCCTCCGTTGCTTCGGGTGCTTGGTTTCCCAACCTTGTGCTGGCTCTGCTCCTGTACCACCACAGCCCTCTGCGGGTGTTCACTCTCCACATGCGGTCTCCTTCCGAGTTCCTCAGCCCACGCCCCAGCCCTCCTGGTTTTTCTTGAGCTGCGCTATGCATGATGGTCTGTCGGATGACCGTCAGCTACACGATGGAGCATTTACACGCTCATCGGTAACGTTGCAGTTCTGCAACCGTTACAGAAACCGTTGCAGAAACCACCTCCCAACAGGTTCCTGTAATGGTTGCGAAATCGTCTCCTGTAACGTTACAGGAGTAAATGCGACCTGTTACGGTAACATTTTACACCCTCTGTAACGTTACAGAGGCATAGTGTGGACAGGGCCTAAAGCAACAGAAAAAGGGTTTAAGAAAATGAGGAAGGTGGAGATTTTAATTAAAAGAATAATGAAAGGGCTTATAGCCGTGAAAGTAGATAAAGCAACGGGACCAGACTGGATGCACCCAAGGGTGCTCAGGGAACTGGCATCAGAACTGTCTGAGAACAGGGTTATTCAATAACTCACTGCAGTCCGCAGTGGTTCGGAAGGACTGGAGGATAGCAAACGTAGTTCCACTCACAAGAGAGGGAACAGGGAGGATCCAGGAAATAACAGTTCCATCAGTCTTATCACCATTGTAAGTGAACTGATGGAGGCGCTAGTTAAAGCAGAGCTGGTGACCTACTTGGAAAGCAATGGACTCCAGGATTTTTTTTTGAACCTGGAGAGACACACTAAGCTGAAGCTTGTTTACAGGTGCGACCTGGGAGCACAAGGAAGTTAAGTTACTCGCTCAGGGTTACACAGTATGCAAGTGAGGCTGTCTGATTCAAACCCAGGTCTCCAGGTTTGCAGCTCAGAGCCTTAAACCACTGCATTATACTGCCTCCTTAAAGGACAGTAAACAGCACAAGTTTGTGGCAGTGTGGTCTTGTCAGACCAGCCTGATAGTATAATTTAACTGGATTACAAGGGTGGTGGATAAGATACTAGCAGCAAATATACTCTACTTCGATTTTATTTATTTAGTTTTTTGTTTACCAGGTAGGGTACACTAGGCAAACATCTGCCTATTTTCTGGCACGAACCAGGAAATTACAATACAATACAACACAACACAATACAGGGTTGAAATGCAAGGTCACAACAGTAACACAGAAAGCATTATACAGGACATAATTATGATGATTCAGACATTTAATCAGCATATGAATGGTATTAAGGAATACAGTGATTTTAGCATCTGACTCGTTGCCACACAGGAGGCTGCTAAAGGAGTTTGAGGTCTCGGGAGTAGAGAACGAGCTGGTACAATAGGTTGAAAATTGCTTTTGGGGGGGGGGGACAGCAGAAGGTGATGGTTAATGAAATAAATAGGCAGGTATTGAGTGAGGTGCCAAGAGGTCAGTCCTGGGACCTGTCCTCTTTAATATGTTTATCAGCGACACAGGGGAAGGCATACAGTGCAACATGCGTGTCTCTTTGCAGATGACACTAGGCTTTGTGGCAGGGGTGGGCAGCAAAGAGGTGGTATGGCAGGAAGAGACAAATCAGTTTCTGAGCTGGTGGTCAGTTTGGCTACTTGCTTTCAAAATCGGATTGCCAAATCAATATTTTTAGTGGTCATCCTTTTTAAGAGCTGCAAAAGCATTTTGTACACAGGTAGCCAGCTGGCTGGTAAATTTCAAAATCTGGTAGCCATACTGATATTTTTAGTGGACAGTGGCCACCTGGCTACTCAATCTGTCCCATCCTGGGGTGTCTGGGAGTTGAAAAGGGGCCTGGAAAGGTTAGAAAGATAATCCAAGGTTTGGAAGTTGAGCTTCAATGCCAAAAATGAAGGTGGTGCACACAGGAAACAGGAACCCTAGGATGGAATACTGGATGGGCGGAGTCAGGTTGGCCACTACCTTAGAAGAGAGAGAGACGTGGAGGTCTTCAAAAGCCACTCCCCCAAACAAACCAGTTGATGTAATAAGGCCTATAGCAAGACAAACAGAATGCTGATGTGCACTGGAAGGAGTTCTACAGTAGGAGGAAGGAAGCAATGCTGCCACTGTGTAGGTCACTGGGAAGCCCTATCTGGAATACTGTGCCCAGTTCTGGAGTTCTTATCTGAAAAAAACAGGGACAGACTGCAGATAGTAGAGTCAAGGGTCACCAAAATGATTCAGGGCCAACAGGGAAGATTCTATGAGGAACAGCCGCGGGCACTGAACAGGTACTCGCTGGAAGATGGAGGAGAGAGGGGCACCATGATAGAACAGCAGACTGGATGGACCAATGGTCTTCTTCTGCTGACAAAGTATGTATTTCTATTTTATTCTGGCAAAAAATCTGAGAGAACAACATGAGATACCCCAGTGCTTCAAATCCAATACTTTGTTTGTTAAAGGGTGGCTGCCACCAAGTAAAGCTGTGTTTATATTTTCAGAATTTAAACAGACATATGCGATTCTTCGTTAGGGGGCAGGTGCCACCAGGTGAAGCTGTGTTTATATTTTCAGAATTTAAAGAGACAGTGCTTTCCTTAAACGAAAGGTAAACCTCTAATAGATTATTTATATAATAATCAATGTATGGTATAGCCAAGTGTACTCTGATATCTCAAAATACATCAAAACAGTCAACACAAGTCAACAATATCCAAGACATTAAAGCACCAGTGCAACAAAAAGTGTTTTTCCAAAAAGCTAGTTGCAGCTACCTTTAACTGAAATATTAGCATATCTGTCACATCTACTTCTTAGGCACGTCTCAAGCTGAGCACCATGAGTTTTCTTTTATTTCCTGGATCCTGACTCTTACCAGGTCTATAACCGTATTTCTAAGCCAAATGTGGTGACCATCTTTTTTGTGTGAAAAAAACTACATTAAAACATTTATAAAACACTTAAATCTTGTTAGAAGTACAACATTTAATGATCAAATAAAACTGGAAGACTCCCGGAATCTTTTATAGTGAAAAAAGGTAGGGTCACATTTTTAACCAATTTTGTTGCACTGCTGCTTGAAATATAAAAACCCTATGTGAAAGATATACAAAATAATCACTCTAAAAGAGAATAATACAGCAGCACAAATAAATTATTTCTATATAATCAGAAGATGAAAATATTATCCACAATTCCTGTTATTATAAAGAATGAACAAATTTAATACATTCATAGTTAGATACTGAATCGCTAATTACACTCAAGAGTAAAATTTTAATCACGAAAGAAATCAGCTAACCCAAGGTAGGTGTGAACAAGAGGTCCTAGATTTTTTGCCACAATATATTACCTGGATTAATTTACTAATTAGCGGAGTTCTGCAGCTTTTTGTGCACATGCCTTTTAGTGGTAGCAGCAAATCTATTTGCTAAGCACTTGGTTTTCTGTATGTTAAATTTGGCCCAAGAACCTGCTTTAAATCACTTGCATACTATCTAGTCGCCAGTTCACAGACTCCCTCTCTCCCAGCACCCCCCCCCCACCTCTGCAAGTAGGAACAGGATAGTTATGAATTAAAATGCGAAAAGCATTCATGTGCTGTACTCTGCAGTACCACAGGGAGCGATTACCTGCATGTCTGGATCTATACTAACTTTCAGTCAACACAGTCAAGCTTCCAAGCTAGCCTAAGGGCTAATTTAGCCTACCAGGCAAGATACAGAAGTGTAGCAGCCCCTCAATTCCTGGCAACTGATGGGATTCCTGGGCTGGTCCTGAACTTGTTGGTAGCCAATAAGTTTGTTTCAGAAACAGTTGAAAAAGAAAAGGGCAGACAGCAGCAGTTTAGTTCTGCTGGCGTCAGCGACCGAGGTTGAAGCGAGCGGGTCACTGGAAGGCGACGGGGAGAAGGTTGAGCGTCCAGGGACAGCTCTCCTTCTCGGGAGGAGGTAGGGGACTGGTCCGGCACCTGCTGGCTCCTAGCGGAGGCTGGGAGTATCACAGGATGCACGGCCCAATACTAACTGGGGGAGGAGCGGACGTCGGCGCATGCCGTGACGTCACTACGCTGCCCTCAACAGAAAGCCAGGAAAACTCGCTCTCTGGCCCTCCAGATGATGGCTCTCCATTCCTAGTGGCCTCCAGTGCCTTCCCGGTGCTTCCTGTTCCCCAGCAGCATCCCCGGGCCCAAGAAGGATGTGCTGGGGCTGCCCTCCCCCCCGGTGCCTTCCCCCTCGGAGGAGAGGGACCCGCCCGGTGAAGGGATACACCGGGATATCCCGGGGGTCGGCTGCGATCTGGGGACTAGAGGAGGGCTGGGCAAGGACAGGAGAGGTCCAGGGGAACCTGTCAAGAGCCTGAAGGAGTGGAGAACCAGGGAGCACGGGACGGAAAAATAGATAACACAAAAAAAAGAAAAAGAAAAGGAGAAGAAATAATGATCTACTTTTTTTGTAATTTAAATGTGCGCTAAATAGTTTCTGTAGGTCCAATTGAGTTTACAAATCACAAGTGTTGCAATACTCGGCAGTAAAATCACAGTTAGATGTTTTTCCTACGTAAGAGAGAACATTTTGGCCTAACGAAGGGTATTGTGTATGTGACTCCCTCTGTGATTCCCAAACAAAAAAAAAAGAAACAGCCGAAGAAATTCAATCAACATAGAATTAATTTGATTCTTGATTTTCTTTAAAATAACGTTTTTTTAGCAAAATATTTAAACAGGTTAGTAAATTTAATATGAATATTTCTTTTTATAATTATTTCAATACAATTATATCACAAAAACTAAATAAGTGAATCAGTTGGTGAAAAAAAAAAAAAAAAAAGCTCTTGTGCCCCCTCAGAACCCACTGTAGAAATGTGTTTTTTTTTTTTTTTTGGAAAGGCTCTTCATTTTTTCTGCATCTGTACAGATCACGTGTCATGATTTAAATCTGTGATACAAAATAATCAATTACCAACACTTGATCAGCAGCAATCCTATACACAATGCTAACACTTCTACTTGAACGCTTATCTAAACAGCCTACCTTTACTGAAAACCATACAAAACAGCAAGGAGGAGGCCACACGGTCTGTTGAGTCTGCTCCACTGTGGCCTCCCTAATCCAGAGCTTGCAGTGGGCCCTGCCCCCTCTCCGCCAACCTAGACACTCCCCTTCACCCTACTCACCCTCTCTTGAATCCCCCCCCACCGTCTTTTGAGTGACCACCTCAGATGGGAGTTCATTCCACCTTGACACTACCCTCTCTGTAAAGAAATGTCTTCTGACTTCACTCTTGAATCTCCTCCCACACCAGCTTAGGACAGTGCCTCCTAGTGGTCTTGTTATCACTGAGACAGAAAAATTTCCCTTGCAGGTATCTGAAAGTTTTAATCATATCCCCTCTCTCCCACCTTTCCTCTAGTCAAGTACATGTTTAGCTCGTCTCAGCATGTTCTCATGTGACTGTCCTGCTGTCCCTGAACCATCCCTGTTGCCCTCCTCTGGACTGCTTCGAGCTGGATGCTACCCTTTTTCAGGTAGCA
Organism: Neoceratodus forsteri; assembly: GCA_016271365.2. NCBI lineage: Eukaryota > Metazoa > Chordata > Ceratodontiformes > Ceratodontidae > Neoceratodus > Neoceratodus forsteri. The sequence continues at coordinate 104,137,609 of CM057453.1, read as the reverse complement.
GCTCCAGCACTGCATGCTGTAATTCAGGTGCAGACACACTAGGGATCTGCACACAAAAATTACCACCTTCCTTTTTTTTCCCCCTTTGGTAACCAAGTAAAGCCCACTAGGCACAAGTGCCTGTTTTCGGGGTGACCCGGCAGCACCAGTGAGGTTAAGTGACTTGCTCAGAGTCACACAATATGCAGTAGAGGTTGTGGGAATCAAACCTAGGTCTAATGAATGTACCAAGCTCATTGATCTAAACTCTAGGCTATACTGCCAGCCCCTTCTGGTCAAAAACCTTTTAGCAAAGCAGCCTAGCATTCTGTTTGCCTTGGCTGCTACCTTTCTAGACTGTGTGGCCTGTTTAAGGTCACTGGTGATGGCTATCCCCAAGTCCTTCTCAACCTGTTTCAACAACCCTGACCCCCAAGAATTGTACTCTACCCTCTGATTCTTTCTTCCTATGTGCATGCATTTGCACATCTTCATGGTGAACCACAGCTGCCAGATGCCTGACCACCTCTCCAGCCTAGCCAGGTCCTCCTTTAGGTCCTGCACCCCTTCGTCTGAGTCCACCTTCCTACTGAAGTTGGTGCAGTCTACAAAGAGGCAGATCTTACCTTTAAATTCACCCTCAATGTCCTTAATGAACACATTAAACAACAGTGGTCTGAGAACAGACCGCTGTGGGACACCACTTGTAACTTCCCTTGAACTGGAGAGTTCCCACCACCACCACCACTACCCTCTAGGTCCTTCCGCTAAGCCAGTTTGCCACCCACCTGGTTAATTTGTTCCCTGCCCCTAGGTACTCCAGATTCCTGATCAACCTCTTGTGTGGGACCAAACTGAAAGCCTTGTTGAACTCCAAATACAGAATTTCAACCGCCTGACCCTTGTCCACTACTCATATGACCCATTCAAAGACATTCATCAGGTTGGTTTTGACAGGCCCTCCCTGACATAAACCCATGCTGTCTCTCGTCCTGGAGCCCACTGGCTTCAAGGAATGCCACAATTCTTTCCTTCAGAATGGTCTCCATCAGCTTACACACAATGGACGTCAGACTGACTGGCCTGTAGTTTCCGGGTCATCCCTAGCCCACTCCTGTGAAGCGATATCACATGTGTGGTTCTCTATTCCTGTAGTACCTCCCTGTATCCAAACAGCTGTTGAAAGGGTCCACCAGTGGACCTGCCAGCTCCACCACCAATTCCCTTACTACCCCAGGGTGCATGCCATCTGGGCCTGGGGACTCATTTATTTTTAGGGACATGAGTCCTTTCCTAAACCTGTCCTCCGTTATCCTGTCCTCAGCCGTGCTCCCCACTTTCCTCCCCTGTGGCACTGGTCCATCTTTTCTTTAGTAAAGAGAAAGCAGAAGTATTAATTCATCACCTCTGTTTTCTCTTTACTGCCTCCTCTCCCCTTATTTAGCTTTACTATACCTACCTTTGTGTCTAACTTCTCACTGATATATTTAAAGGACACCTAGACAAGCTGTTTTAAAAAAAACACAACTAAAATTTGGCTTCATAGAGAAGTAAAGAAAAGGCTGCTGTTCACATTTATGCTAAAACTGCATGTATATAACTAATATGAAGGCAGTTTTGTAGCATCTGAAAAATGTAAAACTCCCTCTTTTCTCAAACCTCCCGTCCTCTCTGCTCTCTAAGATTGTCGCTTAACAAAGGGTTAGAAATTGGCACCCATCCGCCAAGTGTGGGTGGATTTCCAGTCATGCGGGTACAAGTTGCTGTGTTGTGTGCCCGCTGGGTGTCTTTAAGCCAGGACAGTGGATTTAGCTGCAGTTCCCAGGATGGCTGCTAGAATGACTGCAGTCACAGAAAATTGCTGAAAGTGAGCTTGGATGCTCACGAAGAATGCCAGTGAGACGAGTATCTGCAGTGCACTGCATGAGTATGCCGTGTGAACTTGGTAGCCACTGAGCATCGAGGAGGGAAGATACAGAGTTGGTCGGGAGTTGAGCTCCATGAATTACTGCCGTGATTGTAATTGAGTCATCATCGGGAAGTTGAGATTCAGAAGTCCAGCGAGCCACACGCCACCGGGGGGGGGCAAAAGCTAAGGAGCCCTGCCTGCCTGCCAGTAAGGCACCGACTGCAGCCTGCAAACTGCTGGTGGGGGAAAAACGTTGGTGCTGGCTGCTCACACTGAATACCTGCAGGGGAGGTCACTGTACTCTGTGGGTTAAAGTCAAGATCTGTTCTGCTGTGCTTGCCTTGCTGCCTGTGTTGGATCTGTGGAATATAGCCTAGGACCGACCAGGGATTATGTTGTGTGTGGCACCTACAAAACTACTGGTACAGATTTGGGGGGGGGGGGCATGCTGCAACAGCAGCAGTGCCAGTAATCATGCTGGTCCCTAAGCACAGGGATAGTTTGCTAGTACTGTATTATGGAAGATCGGGCCAGACAGACTGCAGTGCACACCCAGGGAGGAAAAAAAAAAAAAGACTGCCATTTTATTTGGTATAGCTACTTGGTCCCCACAATACTCAGACTCTAGTGCAGTAGTAACACCCATGGACTGAGTGTCACCAATGACGACATCCCTGTGGGACAAGCAAGTTCCTATACGGTCCCTGTATAATCATGCATGTTCCCTTGCAACCTTCATATGCCAACTATGATTAAATGTAGTTGCATTATAGACTGGACTTCCCTCATGTTTTTTTTTTTACTTACCCCACTGGTAGCTGCAATAAAACTTTTTTTTTTTTTTTTTTTTATAAAGAAAATGAATTTCTTGTCAACTTTGTGCAGGACTGATGAAAATCCTGTCAGACCGATGGATTTTTCCAGTCACTAGCCCTGCTGGCTAGTGGCTAAGAAAGTTAGTTTCAACCCCTGCTAACGCGCTACCTGTGGAAGTCATTGGAGCAAGAGTTCCTGAACAGTTCTCTTTACACTGCTAACAGACTGTAGTTTCTTTTCTGCCCTTATGTAGTCTAATTTAAGCAAAATTATCAAAATAATACTTAACATAAGTATTATTCTTATAAATACACATTAGGTTATGGCTTTGTTCATTTTCTTTCCTTAAAACAAGCATCAATCAATCAATCACTTTATTTAACCAGGCATAAATACCATTGAGCAAGCTCATTTACAAGGTGGTCCTGGGCATACATAGCTTAGTACGCTAGCTAACAGCAGTGCAGCACATGTTTGCAGATACAGTACCTGGTGGTCTAGTGAATACCTCCTCAGTGTTTTCAAACAGCTTGTTTAGGTGTCCTTTAAAGAATGCTTGCTCCCCCTCCTTAATACCTTCTGCAATCTGCAGCTTCTTCTCAGCCTTAGTCTGCCTATTCTACCTGCCTTCCTAGCTTTACAAGCAGATCCCTCATCCTTGTCCTTCCAGGCCTTCCTGTAGTTCCCATATGTGGCCCTCTTATCCCCAACTGCTTGATTCACTTCCCTACTGAACCAACTAGGTTTCCTAGCCTTGGAATTCTTTCCCTTCTGTTTCAGGGATGTGTTAGCAGCTGCTGTGATCCTCTCCCTGATCTCTGCCCACATCTGTTTCATGCTCATATCCTCCTCAAGGATAGCTAGGAGACCATTCAAAATCTCTCCCATACTACCATCGTCAGCATTCCTGAAATCTAGCACTTCTGTCTTCATGCTTGGTACTTCTTCCCCATGTCAACTCAGAATCTAACCTTACGGTGGTTGCTATTCCCCAAGGGATCCTCCACCACGGTTTTGTATGAACTTGCTGGTTCTGCCACTGGGACTCCATTAGGGGAAGGGGAGAATACCCTACAAGGAACCCTGTAGGAGGAGACCGATTTCTGAGAAAGCTGGTGGATAAAAGACAAGCTCTGGCTTGGGAAAAGCGGCATGTATGAGTGAATAAAGGGATACTGTCAAGTCTTCCTGAGTAAAAACCATGATCCGCTTTGAAAAACTATAACAACTACTAAAATTCTGTGCTAATTCAGCACCACAATCCTAATTCTAGTTACAGGGTGGGGGGGGAGGTAAGACTGGGAAGACTGACAGTAGTACTCGCTTATGTCATGAGAAGACACGGTAAATCTGAATTCCCTGGAGTCATTTAGGAAACATTTTTCTATTGTTCACGGAGATTGTTTGTTGGTATAAGTTTTAGCCTGCTGTTTATTTTAATTTTCCCCATAAGACTTGATTTGACTACCAATTTTGCCTTTGAAAACAAAAAAAAAAAATTACTGTTTTCGGTCTCCTTCATACTAGGACTTTGTTTTTGTTTTTTTTATATATATATACAATTTATGCTCCTCGTCGCCTTTCATACTGACCCCCCAGCCCCGTCACCCCAGTATCACCAGGATTTACCATCTCGACTCGCCAGGGCGGAGCCTACAGAGGGTCGGTCGTCACCCGCAGCTAGGGATTTTTTCCTCCATATTCTCTCATCCCCATTGATGGGATGCACACGCCAGACGTACATATGTGGAGGCGTGCACACGTCCACAGATGTCCTGCAGCACCCTCCCTTCCCTGGCACCCATGAAACCCACTCTACCCTTGGGCCTCCACCCAGGGGGGCAGTCATTCGGCGGGAGCATCAGTCTACCCTCCCTGGGAGAGAATGGAGCGTCCGGGGAGAGCATTCCTTCGGACGCTTGATCCTCTCCTTCCCCAGCTGATCCCTGGTGGACCACTCACACCCCATCTGTAATTTCTTCCTAGCCTCCTTATCCTGAATACTGAGTTCACCAGTTCTAATTTTTGTAGCACTGTCTACAGATATGCACTTGTACTACTGTTTTGTTTCACCTCTGGGCGTGGCTGAAAAAAGGACTGATGTCTCAGCCCATGTCTCCCAGTTACCAATATTATAGATTTGAAAGGGCAAGTAGAATGCAGAGATCAGGGTCTTACGACTGAGCTACGGACACCTTTGGGGAAAGCCTTGAAAAGTATAATATTTAGACACAACAAAGCTTATACTTATTAAACTTTATTTATACAAAACAAGTTCTTTGAATCCTAAATTTAGTTTGCTCTGCAGCTCATTCCACAGCTAAAAGACACAATGCTCAACTTGTTATATCACAATCTGTTGCCATGGCAAAGGCTGTTACATTACAAGCCGAAGAATCTATATGCAAGCAGGAAATAAGCAGCCAGAGCAGAACAACTGCTAGACAAATATCGAACTTTCATGTAAATAAGCCTACTGAAGAACAAGGCAAGAGAAAGTACAGTTACATAAGAACTTACTGTAACAGCAGATCTCTGAGAGAATCTCTCTCATCAGGCCACACCTATGGAACTATAGTCACCACGCACTAGGACCACACTGAAACTTTTTTGCTAGCAGTCTTCCAGGGGCTGCCCATTACAATATCATGCACTGACATCCTCAGCATATAAACGTGGGTGGCCCCGACCCTTCCAAAGCTCCCCCTCGGGAGACCATATACAAAGGATCGCCTCCTTTAGAGCCGAGGGACAGCCAGAGATTCCCAGCCACCGAGAGAGGTGAAACAAAAGATAGACTGCCCTGGAGAGGATGAGACAGCAGGAACAGAGAAGCCCTAAGGCCAAGAGGGATGGAGGTTGGGACGACATGGCTTAATTAAAGAGATTCTCTCTAAGATCTACTGTTATAGTAAGTTCTTACGCAACTACTATCTTCTTTGAGGACATCCCTTTCATCAGGCCACACCTATGGAATGAGTCCTAAGCAGTACAGAACAGAAAGATGGTCTGGGTGGCTGAAGGCTATAGGCCTAAGAAAGGAGGCCCTGAGGCACAGCCAGGCCAAAGCCTGCCCTTCTCCTAGAGGCAATGTTCAGACTGTAGTGTTTAGTGAAAGTATGGACAGTACTTCAAGTGGCAGCAGCACAGATTTCTGCAGCTGACACATTCTGAAACACGGAAAGGAAGTGACCATACCTTTGGTTGAATCGCCACGCACAACTCCAGGAAGTTCCTTTCCGTACTTCCTGTAACAAGAAGTAATACAGTTAGCCAATCATTTGGACAGGCACTGTTTAGAAACTGGTATGCCCTCTTTCCCAGGGATGAAGGAAACAAACAGCTGCAAGGAATTCCTGCAGTCCTTCGTGCAATGAACATATTTGAGTATTCTATGTACATCTAATGTATGGAGCAATGCTTCCCCTGGATTGGCATGCTCTGAAAAATAAACAGGCAGGTGGATGGTTTTATTTAGGGTAAACCTTTGACAAAAACTTAGGGTTTATATGCTAAGACACCCTGTCTGTGGAAAATCAAATAAGGAGGCTCACACATGAAAGCCTGAAGCTCGGAAAATCCTTTGAGCCAAAGTAACAGCAACTAAAAATAATGCTTTTCACAACAGAAAGTGTAGCTCGCAAGTCACAGCTGGCTCAAACAGAGCAAAGTAAGTTCCTCTAAAACAAAATTCAGGTCCCAAGCTGGGACTGGATTGCAGATAGGAGGCTTTAGATGAAGAATGCCTTTCAACAATGTACAGGGCACTTCCAGTTGCGCCACTACGGTGCACCAGGCACATGAAAAGCAGACATGACTGCCAGGTGTACCATAATAGATGAATACTGCTGTCCAGCATCTGAAAGGGACAGCAAATTCTCCAGAATCTGATACACTGTACAAGCAAAAGGATCCAAGTGATGGGAAGCAGTGCACAGAGCAAAGCGCTTCCACTTCGTGGAATAAGTGGCACTGGTGGAGGGCTTTCTTTCAGCCACCTTTTGAGACACCCCAAATCTAGCCATGGCTACTTCCTCAGGAGCCAAGCATGAAGACTGAATGACTTGAGGTCTGGTTGGACCAAGGTGCCCTGCTCCTGTGAGAGCAAGCCTTTGTACAGAGGCAGGGATACTGGAGGTTCCACTGCCAACTGCTGCAGTAAGGGGAACCAGATCTTATGAGGCCAGAGGGGAGCAACGAGAATCAGAGTTGCCCCTTCCATCTAGACCTTGATCAACAACACCCTCCGAATTAGAGGAAAGGCATTAAGGAACTGCACTTTCCAAGAGAGGTACAACGCGCCTGGCCAGAAAACTCCAGGCCCTGGAGCAAGCAAGCAGAAAAGCGGCAGTTTTGTGTTGAGTGGGGATGCAAAAAGGATGGACTCTGGGCGACGCCACCTGTCCAACAGGTCATTCCCTACTGACATCAGCCAGCAGTTCCCACTCGTGCATTCTGGACTGCGACCAGCCTAGCTTGTCTGCCAGGACATTTTGGACACCTGGAACACAGACAGCCGACAGTTCTAGACCGTATTCTAAAGCCCAGTACCAAACTCTCATCGCTTCTCTGCACAGGGAATATCAGTGGGTCCCCCCCTTGCTTGTTTATATAATGTATCACACTGATGCTGTCCGTCTGCACCAGCAGAGGCCCCAGGGACAGGTGCTTCTGGAAGGCTTGCAGAGCACACAGAATGGCTCTCATCTCTAAGACATCATATGTGGAGAGAACTCTCCACTGCAAATCAAGTACCCTAGGTCTAATGAGAGCCCAGGTGTGCCCCAAGCCCATCCCTGAGGCATCCATGGTGAGGATCTGATGAAGGGAGGGGATTAAGAAAGGAACCCCTTTGAACAAGCTGCTGCATTTCATCCACTGACTTAAGCAACTTTTTTACCGACAATGTGACCACAACCATTTGTTCTACATAGTCGGTGCAATGATCCCATTGGACCCGCAAAGTCCACTGGGGATCTGTATGTGCAGCCTTGCCAGAGGAACTGTAACAATGGCTGCCACCATCAGGCCCAAGAGTCTGAGGAATGTCCTAGCTGTGACATACCTGCTGTTCTAAAGCACCTGGGCCTGAGCTATCAGGCATTCTGCCCTGTCCTGGGGCAGGAAGGCTGATCCCTGGCCGGTGTCCAGTATCGCTCCTATGTTCTGGAGATGCTGACAAGGAGTCAAGACTGACTGACAGGTTAACTGTAATCCCTAGGGCATGAAACCATCATCTGGTAAGCACTAGGGTGTAAGACAGGTGCTCCTCGGACTGAACTTTGAGCAACCATTCATCCAGATAAGGGAAGTCGTAGAGTCCCTCCCTCCTGAGGGCTGCTGTCACTACTGTTAAGCATTCGGTAATGACCTGCAGTGCTGATGACAAGTCAAAGAGCAATACCCTGAACTGGTGGTGTCTCCCTGGTACAGGAACCTGAGATGCTTCTTGTCGGGTGGACACACCTTGATACGCAGGTACGCATGCTGCATGTCTAGGGAGCATATCCAGTCCCCTTGTTGCAGGAGGGGCAGCAGGCCTTGCAGGGTGACTATCTTGAACTTCTTGTACTGAATACAGAAGTTTAGGTCCCTCAAGCCCAAAATGGGTCTTAAATCCCTTGTGGATTTGGGGACTAGGAAGACATAAGAGTAGAACCCCAAGTTCCTTCACTCCCAGGGAACTGGTTTCTATGGCCTTTTTACGCAGCAAGGTGCAGACTTCCTCCAGCAGCACTGGTATGTGACCTGGGCAGTTCCAGAGGCAATTCCAGAAGTTCTAGCGCATGGTCGTGTCCTATGAGCTGCATGACCTAGGCATCCGTTGTGATGTCCCTCCATCTAGCCAAGTGGAGGGGAAAGCGACCCCATACCACCACCTCCTGTAGTGACGGGGGGGGGGGGTACTGCCACCTCTGGGGGGTTTCCTGATGGTGAAGGTAGGAGCAGGCAAAGCTGTTCCTGCTCTGCGCTTGGCCAGCTGTCTAGTGTCCAACTTTGGTCTGTGTGTGGCACAACGAAAAGGCACCCTCTGCCCACTTTCTGGTTGGGTGTGGTAAAGGAAGTGGACTGACTGCAGAGTCCTGCCCGAGGCTTGGAGGTCAGATAGGATATCCTGCACATCTGCCCCAAAGAGTCGTAACCGCTGAAGGGGTATTCAAAATGAATTGCTGGACATCACTAGCAAAGCCAGACGCCCGAAGACAAGAATGTCGTCTGAGCCAGATGCCAGCTGCAGCTGCTCTAGCTGAAGCATCTGAACTATCGTAGGTAGACTTCAAAAGGTGCTTACCTACATCTACTCCAGTCTGGAGGGCCTTAAGCATCTCCTGCTTCAGAGGTCCCTCTGGAAGGACCTGAGCTGTAGCTTTGGCCTTCTTCTAAAGTGTGTTCTGGAATTTGACCATATGGGCCTGATAAATGGCAATTCTGAGGCCCAGTGTGGCCAAAGCAAAAGTTCTTTTGCCTATGAGGTCCAGTTTCCTTGACTCCTTGTCTAGGGGAGAGAACTGTGGTGCTGAGGTCTCCATGTTGTTCGCAGTGAACATGCTGCCATTAGGGGACATAAAAGACAGTACAGGCTGAGTTTTCACTGCTATGCAGATGATTCTCAGCTGTACGTCTTTTGTTCCTGAACAGGAGTTAGGCTCTATCTCGATGTTTAACAACTGCCTGTCAGAGATACAGGACTGGATGAGTGCTAGTTGGCTGAGGCTGAACTGGGGAGGGTTGAGATAGAGGTATTGGTAGTGGATCCTGATCATAGGATGACTGGGGCATGGGTGGGAAAATCTTCAGGCTTATACCTTGGAGGGGTCCCACTCAATGCCTCGGGCCAGATGCGTAACCTGGGCGTGATATCGGATGATGGCCTGACCCTGAAGGCTCAGGTCTCGGCTGTGGTCAAATCTTCCTTTTATCATCTGAGGAACATAGCTAGGGTGAAGCACCTGGTCCCATGTGAAGATCTTCCTACCTTGGGCCACGCCTTTGTCACCACTCGTTTTGACTATTGTAACACACTCTACCTTGGGCTACCGGGTGTGGATATTCGCCGCTTGCAGGTAGTGCAGAACGCAATGGCCAGGCTGTCAACTGGAACCCCTAGATCCAGTCACATAACACCTGTGCTGCGTGAACTGCACTGGCTGCTGATTCAGTGGCGGATCACCTTCAAGGTCACATTGCTGACCTATAACGCCCTACATGACCAGGGACCCCTTTACCTGAAAGAACTCCTGTCTCCTCACTGCCCCACCGGCTCACTCCGATCCTCCAGTGAGGGATTGCTAGAGGTTCCCAGGATATGCCTAAAAACATCAGGAGGAAGATAGTTTGCCTTTATGGCTCCTACCCTGTGGAATTCTCTACCTTGTCGGATACGAAATAGCCTGACCGTCAAGGGCTTTAAAAGATCTTTAAAGGCACATGTGTTCCAACAGGCCTTTCATGGGTCTTGACAAATTGCTGCCAAAACACTGTATGAGTATGAATATTTATTATTTTAATTGTATTGTGGAGATGGTATTTGTTTTATTGATGTTATTAAGGTGCGTTGAGCTCTGGAAAGGTGCCTAACACAAATAAAGTTTCATTTACTTACTTAGACTGGCTGTGGGCTGCATCACCACAGAATCCGCTTATGGCTGCCTTGCGAAAAAGAACTTCCCTTAGGGGGGCCTGGTACACTTTATCTGCCTTTCTAGGCATGAAGGGGATCATACTTGGCCTGTACCATGCAGGCATGGCGGCATTCCCTAATGCAGGCAGCAGCGGAGGAATGATCAGAGGGGGAGAATCCGGAAGTTCAAAAAAATTCAACCAGATTCCTCCTGGTAATATTTTGCTCCTCAGCATCAAACCCCATAGCTGTTTGGAGCTGCTTCAGCATGGAATTGAAGGATGGGTCATCAGGAGGAGATCTCAGGGTATACCTGGTGGAGTCCTCACCTCCCTAGGAAACAGTGCAGGAAGACCTAGATGGGCTCCTATCCCAATCTTTCTCCTCCTCCTCTGGTTAGATGAGGTCAGGACTGTATTCCACATCCTTGTTGTTGAGCTCTGAGTAATGCTGAGAAGGCAACGAGGATGCTGATGCCCTGGAGTGAGCCCGGCGCATCTATGAGACAGGCATCGGCTGGTCTGTTAGGCCCCAGAGGTATCAAGCCTGGAGGAGGAACAAGGCACCAAATTACCTCCATAAAGGAGAAGAACCTGTGCCGGACATCGGAGGGCAGTGCTATTGGGGCACCTTGTGGCGTCAACCAGGTAAGGCTGTGTTCCTGGCATTGACAGAACAGCCTGAGCTGTCAACTGGGGAGGCCCGAACCCCAATGCCACTGGGCGTGGGTTTAGAATAACACAATTTCAGGCACAAGTCAGGCGCATAAAAAAAACGCATGGTTGCATTTATCATTTTATTTTTATCAAGTAAAATACTCAGAAAGTGAAAATAGTACGTCAGACAACTGCTTAGCTTCAACAGTTTCTAAGACTTTTCTTCAGCCTAGCACGAATCAAACAGTGTGAAAGCACACACTACCAGGAGGTCTTTCACTTTCCCCAGTCAGTATCCAACTGACCATCCCATCTCTCCTCTCTCAGCACTGATGTACGTTTTTTTATAAGCACACTAGACGTTGGAAAAAAAAATTTCCCCTGCCTTTTGATTAACAGCAGACATAACACAAAACTAGCCATTAGGGGCCACTGTTGCTCCTTGGAGAACAGCTGACACCTGGAGAACATTACATAACTTGTTTACAACATTGTTAAAGGTCAGAACTAAGGTCAGACCATTCTGTGCTCTCCTAAACTCTCCTGTAGGGTCAAATTACCTCATGCTGTCCACTGCAAAATATATCTTAGGAGGGGGCTGCTAACACCTAGAAAAAACAGACACGCGTTTTTGTTATTCTTATAGTAAGACAGCCCTCTCATTTTGTAACTGCATTCTTAGTTTTCAGGGTTTTAAAAAATTGATTAGCAGTTTTTTTCTTGGGACAATGCTAACTGTACAGGAAGTATTTATATGGGTTTTCTGGAAGTGTTATGTTTGTTAAACACAGTGAAGCAAGTGCTGTGCATTTTCACAATGTTTTAGCAGTTTTATGAGCAAAACGCTAATCAATTTTTAGAGTTAAATAAATCCCTGGTTTTGTTTTAGGTTAATATGCACAGAAGCTTTATAAGCACTTCAGCACTTAATTTATAACCAGCCAACCAGCATGTTGGACATTATACAAAACATATAAACTGCTTGGGAAAGGGGTTTCACTTTATCCCAGGGGTATCCACTATGACAGGGGTCACCTTGTCACACCCAACATCGACAGACTATCACCAGCCAAAGTCAGCCACCCCTGGGAAAGCAGGGGTCCAAGCGACAGGGGTAGCAGCATCAGTAGGGGCGTCAAAAGACCTGACGTCGACGAGCCGTTGCTGGATATGAAAAGTCCAGCAGAACTCACTCCCAGAGCTGACCCTGTAGAAGAGAAGGTGTGGGTGGCAGGAGGTGTCACAGCTGAAATGGACAACGACGCTGCAGCAGCTGGCGAGGCAATGAAGAACATACTGGGGGGACTCATTCCTACTCCTCTCAGAGTACCTGTATTTCCCAGAGGACTTGTCTCAAGCCATGGTAGAATGGGAGCCCAAGGACAGTGCCTGCCACGCTTCCTGCAGAGAGCTCCTTCTCCATTCTGGCTACCTTCTGTTCCAGTAGGAAGGCCTGCAGAGCTTTCTGATGGTGCCGTCAGATAGCCTGGTTAAAGCTACGGCAGATCTCGTAGGCCTTAATGTTGTTGGCTTCACTAAGACAATGGATACAGGCATTATCATCTTGCCTGTAGATCTTTTCACCATCCTTGCAATAAAGATGAGTTTAGCAGAGTCAGTCGGCATACACGACAGGAATCACTTTAAAAAATAAAGTGATCACGAACTAGAGAGAGAAAAATAACAAAGGAAAGAAATTCAAAAATCTGTCAGTTGTCTGAAGCAGCTGTGTCTCCATGGAGTCAGATGTGTAATCATCAACGGCAGGAAAAGAACTGAGGAAGGCATGGGGCTGCCCACATTTATATGTTGAGGACATCGACCCCTGAAGATAGCTAGCAAAAAAGTCTCTGTGTGGTCCTCATGCCTGGCGATTGTAGTTCCATAGGTGTGGCATGATGAAAGAGATATAGTCAAAGAAGATATACTGTATCTTAATTGTGAAATACAAGCTGAATTCTATCTCATTATTGTTTTTGTTAAAGGGTTCCACCAGTTAAAGATCCACACCTTAATGAGCACTTTTAGCATAAAACAAAAATATCTTATTAGCTCACTCTTTTCTTTAAACTTATTTAGTTGGTCCTGCCTTCCTGTCTGTCATCATTTTAACTCTTGCACTGCTTGGGGTGCAACTCAAAATATTCCACGGATGACATCACAGCTAGGAATCAGCTGCAGGTAGTTCAACTAGCTACAATCATTACTGAAGCAATTAATTGCTTTGTTTTGCTGGTGTCACTGCCCTACCAAGACACAGTAAACCTTGCGCAAGTTATATTTACATGGTAGAGCAGCAGGACAAGCAAAACAGCATGGCGGGGAATCAGCTGCAAAATGTGGGGCAGGAGACGGCATAACAACATAAATCTTAAGAAGAGCATCCTCCAAATTTTTTTTGTGCACTACAGTGATAATCAGAGGCAGCCACCACACTAAGGTGTGAGGCTTTAATGCAATGCTGCAGGAGTATATACATGTCCAAAATCTATACATACACGTGCAAACATCTTCAATACTCAAAAAGTTTTAACTGATGAATGTTCCTCTTTACATTGTCAGAAAGGCACGAGTCCTTCCCTAAACCAAAGGTATGATCATATTTCTTCAGAAAAGTAGGGTCCTTATAAACTTGGCAAATCTTTATTTTTCTCCCTACCTCCCGTCCACTTAAATCTAGATGCATCTCAGCGAATCTGGGTTTGCCATGCAGCACGAAGACAAGAGTACATGGTATTATTATTATTTTTTTTTTCTCTTTTTGGCCCCGGCTTCCCCTAACCCCGTGAGCAGGGTTCGCCCTGAACCAGCCACCGACCCCACATGCTCAGGACTGACCCCTCCCAAATGGGGCCGCTGTAGCGGAATTTATGTGGCCAGTGGGTCAGCGAACTGGAGCCAGCTCATTGGCGGGGAGCCAAGGAATTTTTTCTATTGTTTTTTCCCAAGGGGCGGGGATGTGCAATGACAGCCAGCGTCCGCCCGGCCCCACTTCCAGCAGGCGCCAGAGCAGCTGTGGTACCTCCAGCCTCCGCTGGAGGTCCACATTGCGCCGAGCACTCGACCCCCTCCTCCCGGAGCAGGAGAGCAGTCCTACGTTCAATCCTGCTCCAACGACCCTCTGACACCCGGATCCGTTCCCGAACCCAGGTCGCCTGTGCCACAGACGACCACCATGCCTCTGCGCCAGCGGGCCGGCTTCAGGAAATTATTTCTAACTGGCAGCTGTTTATGATGTTCCCAGTTACAGAAACAATATCTATAAGCCTAAATGATTGATATGTAACAGTATATGAATAAAAATTGATCGAAAAACTGTATTCTGCATCGTTTTGATTTTACCGGCAGCATTCTGTTACAGTTCTCTTCATGGAACCGGTGATCTGGAGTTATAACTATGTCATGGTTTGTGCACAGAACTCTAAGCAAGGTTCTGACAGGATAAAGCTCTTGCTTAGCTCTCTATATACAAACTGTGACATAGAAAAACTCCAAATTACTGATTCCATGAAGAGAACTGTGCAGAATGTTGTCCATAAAAAGAAAACAAATGAAAACACCGTTTTCACATCAGTGTTTATTCAGGTAGTTAAGTATGGTTCATTTGGAGTTGAGTATTTCATTTCTGTTTCTAGAAACTTTGCAAACTGCTGCCAATGGCACACATTTCCTGCCCCCTTTAAATGAATTCTGCTGAGGAACTGGAGGATTGAGCCCTCTCCCTAAGTGAATGATACGATCAACTGGCTTTCCTTGCTAACAAGGGAGAGGATAAATTACTTAATTAAAGATGGGACAGAAATCTTTAAAAATGTTTGGTCACCTTTTCTTATGTCCAAATAATCTGTGTGTTCCTCGGTGGATTGGTACAGTCTCTTGCTATTAGCTCTTACCATGGATTGAAACTGAATACTCACACACACAATATATATATATATATGTGTGTGTGTGTGTATATATATATATATATATATATACACATATACATATGTGTGTGTGTATATACACACACACACAATGGGGGGGGAGACATATTCCAGTAAGATAAAACCAAGTTATTTTTACCACAGTGAAATAAATCCTGATGACATCACCAGAGTTAAAATAAATGCAGTTTATTACACTCGCGCTAAACCCACGCGAATCCAACGCAAAGTCACGCAAATTGTACATTTTGCAACAACGAGGCCCCCATTATATAAATGGGATACATGATGTGCACTCGATCGATATGGGAAATATGTTCAGTCCTGTACAGTGACCTCTGAAACCTCACTCGTGGCTTCGCCACTCTTGAGTATTCAGAGGTCACTCTAGAGAATGAAAATATTTTCCATATCACTAAATGCCCATCATGTATCATATATGTAATAGATATACTACTCTGGGGTGTGCGGTCGGCTCCCAGTATCACATGCGCCTTGGTGGTAAATCAGCCGCCCTGGGCATGCGTATATCAAGAGTCGGCCGCACACCTCAGGTGGTTTATCTATCTTATAAAATATCAAAATTGTTTTTGGGGGTAAAAGTGCAGGTAAGTGTCGCGCTTCTGATATACAAAAAGACCATGTGATGCTGGTCAGCTAATGATATGTTGCAGCTTTCCTACCCATTTTATAAATATATATATATATACACATACATATACTTTTATAAAATGGGTAGGGAAAATGTCCAAATATCTTATAGAATGAAAAGCATCACATGACCGCTATATCAGCGCGGCGACCCTATACCTCCCTCCCCTCAAAACAATGCTGACATTATAAGACGATAAACCACTCTGAGTGTGCAGTCATGCTCTGATATACGCACACCATGGATGGTTGACGCACAAGGCCGTACAATGCACACCAAGGCGTGCGTATATCAGAGCGTGACCACATACCTCAGAGTGATTTATCTATTTTTTATATACTGTATATATATATTTATAAAATGGGTAAGAAAAAAGGAATCAATGGGCTCCATGGCATTGGACATACACCATCAGGTGACGGTGCGTATATCAGAGCGCGACCACACACCACCACTTTAACCCCCCTCCAAAACAATTTTACCATTTTGTAAGATAGATAACCCACTCTATGGTGTGCTGTCGACTCTGATATAATGCGACGCCTTTGGTGTGATCACGACTGCCCATGGCCTCAGTGCGTGAGTATCACGAGCCCACTGCACACCTAAGTGAGGGTTATCTATTACATATGCCGCTATGCAATGTCATATACAAGTTATTTTATAGCACTCCTCATTTGAAAGTGTTATTAAGAATGTATATTAACTACGTAAATGTTAAATGTTGGGTTTATTGTTCTGTTACTGCTCATGGAAAAGTACTAAACAATGGGGAGGGCTGGGGGGGATACTGAGATGTACAGGGAGAGGCATCACCAGCAGAAAACAGGAAGTTGTTATCCCTCTGTACAGACAGTTGGTGAGACCCGATCTGGAGTACTGCATCCAGTTCTGGAGACTCCATCTCAGCAAGGACATAGGATGGAGGCAGTCCAGAGGGGGGCAACTAAAATGGTGCAGTGTCTGCAAGAGAAGCCATACAAGGAGAGACTAAAGGATCTTAATATGTATACCCTTGAGGAAGGGGGGGGACATTGATAGAAACTTTTAAGTACCTCAGTGGAATCAACAAAGTCTAAGAGGGTAGTATATTTCTGAAAATGAGACGTGCAAGAACAAGGGGACACAATTTGAAGATAGCGGGGGGGGGACAGCTCAGGGGCAATGTGAGGAAGTATTTTTCACAGAGAGGGCGGTGGATGCATGGAACAGCCTTTCTAAGAAGGTTGTGGGGTCTAAAACTGTGGGAGAATTCAAGAATATATGGGACAGATTTAAGGCAATTCTTGTGGGGGGGTAGGAAGAAATAGAAACATAGAATTTGACGGCAGATAAGGACCGCTTGGCCCACCTAGTCTGCCCATAAATAGGCTGTTGGTTAACTAGGATCTGCAGCTTATCCTGTAGGTAGGGAAATGGGCAGACTAGGTGGGTCAAGTGGTCCTTATCTGCTGTCAAAGTCTATGTTTCTATGCTATAACTTGGAAAATAAACCCACGAAAGCTGTTACCAAGCATGTTGACTTTAAATATCGGCTTAAAATCCACCTATTTACCATGCTGAGTGGGACTACATAGATAACTGGCAAATACCTGGATGCCTTAAGTTCTCGCATAAAGATGTTATTTATATGTTCTGCACTCAACACATGTGGAGATTAGACGTATAGTGGACACAATTATGTGCTTTCAACACAGTCTACAATGTGGCTGCACCGTTACACCCACCATGCAACCTATGAAGCCATGTTAATTCGGGAGGAGGCTGGTTACCTGCAGTAACGAGTGTTAAAAAAAGCACAAGGTCAGAAAGGCACGAGTCCTGGACCACACTGCCAGGAAGGTCTGTGCAGCCTCCTCTTTAGGCCTCTGCCAGGCAAACTTGGCCATCATCATGGCGCACTTCTCTCATGCCCTGTTGGGTTCCTTAGATGAAGTTCTCCCGCATCTCCCTATGGACCTTCAGACTATGGTCAAGCAGGTCCAGGGCTGTGCCGTTGCCAAGCAGCAGCTTCAGATGGCTTTGGAGACTCTTATACCCATTTGGTGGCAGCCGCGTTGCCTCATGTCGCAGGGCTTGGCCGAGGCTTTCCTTCTTGGGTTCACAAAGGAAGGTCATGTCAGACTAATCTAATAGATTTCTTTGACTGGGTGACCAAAGTAGTAGACCAGGGAGGGCTGTGGACATGGCCTACCTAGACTTTAGCAAGGCATTTGACACAGTCCACACAAAGATTAATAGTCAAATTAACCAGCCTGGGAGTGGGACACAGGGTGGTAGCCTGGGTAAAACATTGGCTGGACAACAGGACACAGAAGGTAATTGTAAATGGAGTCCACTCTGAAGAAAGGGGGTTACTAATTGGGTACCGCAGGTTCAGTATTGGGTTCAGTCCTTTTTAATGTCTTCATCAGTGACATTGCAGAGGGACTGGAAGGAAAAGTATGCCTTTTTGCAGATGACACAAAGATCTGCAACAGGGTTGATACACAAGGAGGCGTGGAAAGGATGAAAAGGGACTTGGCAAGGTTGGAGGAATGGTCAGAAGTATGGCAGCTAGGATTCAATGCAAAGAAGTGCAAAATAATGCACCTGGGAAACAAGAACCCAGGGGAAGAATACACAATGGCAAACATTGTTGGGACTCTATGAAAGCTATGGATGCGAAAATGGAGAGGACTTTAATTAAACTTGAAGCCCATGATGCACAATTGAAAGATCTTACCTCTCGTGTGGCTGATGCGGACAAGCAGTCCACTACCATGATGGCTTCTGTGGCCACTCTCACTAAGGAGAATTCTCAGATGAGAAGCCACTTGGAGGCAGTGGAAAACTAAGTACGTCTGGTAACATCAGAGTGGTGGGGGTCCCAGAGGGCTCTGATCTCCTGTCCTTTTTAACCCTGTGGCTTATAAATGTCTTACCTTTATTTGAATCTTTTGATCCTAAATCATTCCGAAGAGCATACCAGGTTAATTCTAAGACTGCATCAATCACCCCAATCAACCATGAACAGTACTCCTAGGTACTGTTGGTGTGGAAGTGCAAGACTTGATAATTTCTACAGCGATGGGTGGCATATCCTCTCTCTCTCAATAGAAGGGAAAGAAGTTAAATTATATCATGAACTTTCCTTTCAAACTAGGGCTTGCTGTAAGAAGTCTGATGCTATCCAACAGCATCTGCAAGCCCGTGGCATCGTTCACTCCTTTCTTTCACCAGTACGCCTCGGGGTCGTATATGGAGGGAAATCATGGCAGTTTTCTGATCCGGGAGATGCTGGTAGATGGTTGACCAAAACTGAGGAGGAATTTGCATCCAGGCAGGTTGTGGATGCAGAGACTCCAGAGGAGCAAGCTGAAGATCGTTGAGGATACCAGCCACTTTGGCGGCGAGTTGGGCTTTATATCTGTAACGACTGCAAATGCTGTCCTAGATATTTGCCCTAGATGATTGAACCTGACTCACATCCTGTTGCTTATTTTTATAAGACAGGCTGAACAGATGGCCATTAAGGGTACAATTTCATTTACAGGAGTCTGTTTAACATGGCGATAGTTATCTGTGGTGCATTTTCTATTTCGTGTGGAGTTTGGGTTAACTGTCATCTATCCGAATGTTGCCAGGTGCCTTGTGGTTTCAACCACGCATGCCTGCATTTCATTTTTCAACTGTATTTAGAAGTTTTGCTAAATGTCTACTTTTTTGTTCCTTTTATACTTCTGAGGACAATTTGCTTATTTTGGGGGGAGAATAGCTTTGTCTTACAATGGAGGGGGGCATGGAGAGAGAACCAAACATGTCTGCTTCAGTTTCCTCCACCAGGTTTAAACAGCAGTTCTGGTCAACTGTGTTTACTTCCTTTGGGAATCACCTTTGCCACTGAACAGGTTAGCACCGATTTTACAAATTTCAAAACTGATACTTTTACTTTCTTTTTCCCCATTTTCCTACTGTTCCAGATTACAGGATACAATATATGTATATCAAATTTGTGGAATGACAGTGTCATGGGTTTTCCCCTACCCTGCGCCTGTATTTATTGCTTTTGCAATACTGTTAAAATAATAAAATAAAAGTTAAAAAAAATGATCCTTTTAGGTATGAGGGTAGTCCTTTTTCATGAGCAAAAAAAAACCCAAACTTTTTCGTGTGGCCACCATCTTGTTTCTGTTAAAAAAAAAAAAAAAAGGATTCAAAGCTCACAAAAATGGCTTCATATGAAAACATTATTTTGACTCAGTTTTTTCCCATTCTTTTTTTCATATGAAGGCATCCTTTTACGTATGCTTTTTTCGTTCATACAAAAAAAAGAATGCCTTCATACGAAGAAGGAACTTGAACTTCTGGAGTTCTGCCCTTACCCCATTCATGGAGTTTGTGCACTCTGCAACTGTGTAATACTGAGGCCCATTTGTAAATAGAAATAGGGCATTAGTACCTTTATTAATTGACGTGGGGTGTGGGACGTTGCTGCACAGAAATGGATTTGAGAACTGAGTTGCTAGAAACAATTTACTTGCAGGTGACATTACACGGTTTCTTTCAGGTCTGTTAGGGCGTGAGAGACTTGCATTGTGCTGGGCCTATAGAGAGCTTAGTTACCCCGGCTTATCAATATTTCCAAGCAGCACTCCATTTTTTTCCCCCCACTCCAGTTTCTGGTAAAATAAAATGCTAATTTCCACTGAGAATGTAGAAACCTGACTGTAGTTTTTTTTTTTTTTTTTTTAACGTCTTCAGCTGAAAGGGACAGTAGTATCACTTCCTGCAGTGCAGTGGGTGCATTGAGCACCTGCAGCATTTCTGTCTTATTCTCTAACAATTTCCCCTCAGCAATGTCTTTAAAAAAAGACAAAAAAAAAAATGTCAGTGCTGAATGCTTGCAGCCACTACACCAGCTTCCACATGTGGGATTATGTTTCCTCGGTGTCTAGTGGCACCCCCCCACCCTCCGATTGCCATTCCCTTATGTTTCTTGCTTCCCTGGTGTCTAGTGGCACACCCTCCCTCCCTCCCTCTGATCGCTGTCACATTATGTTTCCTGTTTCCTGTTGTTTAGTGGCACCCCCCACTGACTGCCATCCCTTATCTTTATTTCCCTGGTGTCTAGTGGCACCCTCACCCTCCAGTTGCCATCCCTTTATGTTTCCTGTTTCTCTAGTGGCACCCCCACCCTTCGTTCGCTATCCCCTTATGTTTCTTGTTTCCTGATCCAACCCCACCACCCCAGCCTTCTACTGAGGCACCCCTTACTCTGCACGCCCCCACTCCACACACCCTCACTCACCTGAACAGGTCCCAGGGTGAAGATTCACTCTCTGATCTAAGACGCATCTCGCTGCTAGAACTGACCGCAAGAAAAAAATTACTCACCTTAGTAACTGTGTTTCTTCTAATGGAGTCTTGTTGTATTCTGACATATGCAGTTAGCCTCAGCACTTGAACTGCCCTGGAGAGGAAAGAGTTAATTCTATGCAGGAAGCACAGAACGTTGGGCTCGAGCTCCATTTCAAACCTCTGTCTGTACTGCTTCAGAGTGTAACCATCAGATTCTTACGAGCTACTACTAACTAACTACACTCCTATAGTGGAAACTGTAAATGAATATATAGCCAACAGGCAACAGATTGGGTCCCCCAAAGACTCAAGTCAAGAACCCAAGACAAAAAAAAAAACAAGTAGTGAACCAATATATAACTCTAAGTAAGAACATAACAATAATCAACCCTTCCCTGCTAGGAAGGAGGGATGCCAAGTACACACCTGAGGTGCAACACTGTACCTGCCAGCCCACTTCCCAAAAAACAGGTTCTGAGAGGGGAGGCAGGGAAGGGAGGTAAGAATTCAGCAAGACTCTATTAGAAGAAACACAATTACTAAGGTGAGTATTTTTTTCTTCAAACAACATGAAGTCTTGCTGTATTCTGAGACATGCAGACTACCAAGCAGTACCGCCATGGAGGGGGGTACCAAACCTATTTTGGGAATAGGCTCTGCAGTACTGCTGTTCCAAACCGAGCATCACTCCTAGCCTGGATATCCAGAGAGTAATGCTTGGTGAAAGTATGGACAGTTCTCCAGGTGGCTGCTTTGCAAATCTCTAGTAAAGGTATATCCCTGGCAGCAGCCAGGGAAGCAGCTGTACCCCTAGTCGAGTGAGCCCTCAGGCCTGAGGGAGGTGTTTTACCTAGCTTAATATAGCAGAACTGTATACAGGAGACAATCCCACCTGGCAATAGTTCTCTTAGTGGCAGGTCTACCCTTTCCCACTTCACCGTGAGGAACAATTGAAGACATTCCTTCCTGTGTGCTTTAGTGTGTTCAATGTAATAGCTAAGTGCCCTCTTAACATCTAAACTGTGTAATCTTTCCCCTGAAGAAGCGTGATCAGTGAAGAACACAGGAACAGACACAATCTGGTTCAGATGAAAATCTGAGACCACCTTGGGAAGGAACCTCCTATTGGTTCTGAGGACCACCTTATCTCTATGGAATGAGATAAAATCTGGCTCCACTGACAGGGCCTGCAATTCACTAATACGCCTGGCAGAAGTGATAGCTACCAGGAACACAGTCTTCCAGGTCAAATACTTGAGTTTGGCTGAAGCCAGAGGCTCAAAAGGAGGTTGCATGAGCTGAGCAATGCAAACATTGAGATCCCAAGCAAGAGTGGGGTTCCTAAATTTTAGGGAGGGTTGATATGAACCAGACCTTTAAAGAAGTTACAGAAGACAGGGTGAAATGCCAGGGAAGACTTGTTCCCTGCTGACAGAAATGCAGATACAGCTGCTAAATGAACTTTTAAAGTGGCTGGCCTGAGGCCTAGGCCATTAGGATGAACCATGTAATCCAGAACTGTAGCAAGATCAGCAGTATCCAGTAAAATATCCTTATGGGAACACCAAACGCAGAATCTCTTCCATTTGGAATTATAAGGTTTTTTGGTGGCAGGTTTTCGGGAGGCCTTAAGAATATCCACCACCCCCTGAGACAGATGCAGGCCTGCATATTCTAACTCTTCAAGAACCAGGCCTTGAGGTTGAGAGACTGGAGATTGGGGTACCAGATTCTCCCCTGAGAGGAGGTTAGCATATTGTGCCTCTTGGGAAGAGATAGGGGAAGATGGACTGCTATGGACAACAACAGAGGATACCAAGGCTGTCTGGCCCAGTCTGGAGCAATCAGGATAACCCTGTATGGTTGCGACCTGATCTTGACCAGGACCTTGAATAACAGAGAAAAGGGAAGAAAGGCAAAAAGGAATTTGCCCTCCCAATCCAGAACCAGAGCATCCAGGGGGACTGTACCCAGGACTGGAGGCCTGCAACAGAAGAAAGGAAATTGGCGACTGACTGGGGCTACAAAGAGATCTATCTCTGGAGTGCCCCACCTGGAGAAGATTACTTTCAGTATGAAGGGATCTAGGGCCCATTCATGGTGGCCCTGAAATATTCTGCTCAGGGCATCTGCTAGCACATTGTCCTTCCCTGGTAGATGGACTGCTACCAGGGATGCTTGCAGGGCATAAGCCAGAGACCATAGCTTCATGGCTTCTGTGCACAAGGCCGTAGACCGAGTGCCTTCCTGCTTGTTGATGTACCACATGGTGGTGGTGTTGTCTGACCTGACCCACTTTGTAACTCACTGAATCGGAGAAAGCTTGGAGGGCCAGGAATACTGCCCTGAGTTCCAGGAGATTGATATGAAGTAGAGACTCCTGAGGAGACCGGACACCTTGTGCTGTAAGGGCTCCAAGGGGGGCTCCCCAACCCAGAAGAGAAGTATTTGTGGTTAGTGCCACTGAATGAGTCTGGCTGATGAATTCGACACCTTGCCTGAGATTGTCCTGATCCAACCACCACTGGAGAGCTTGGACCAGAGTCTGAATCACTGGAATCAATTTGGCTAGAGGATCTTTTTTCTGGGACCAAAAGGACCTCTGGTGGAACTGAATGTCCCTCATATGGAATCTAGCTCCCTGTACCACCACAGTGGAAGCCGCCATGTGGCCCAGGAGCTTCAGAAAATGTCTTGCTGGTCGAGACACTGGAGGGCAGAAAGAGGAAGCAAGATCTGTAAGGGCCCTCACCCTTGCCAAAGAGAGAAAGGCCTTTGCCTGCACAGTATCCAACTCTACCCCTATAAAGGTGAAGAGCTGCACTGGTTCGAGAACCGACTTTGGCAGATTGAGAAGAAAACCTACAGAAGTGAGCAGCTGTAGAGATGATTTGACCTGGTCTGGAGACTGCCCCACAATGAGCCAGTCATCCAGGTATGGGAATATGGAGATCCCTTGCCTTCTGAGGAAGCCACAACTACTGCTAGGCACTTTGTGAACACTCTTGGAGCAGATGTTGGGCAGAAGAGCATTGCTCTGAAATGACAATGGCCTGAAGGCAACTCGAACCTGAGGTACTTTCTCAGGGAGCACCTGATTGGGATGTGAAAGTAGGCATCCTTGAGGTCCAGGGAAGCTAGTCAATCCCCTGACCTTAGAGAGGGAAGAATTATTCCCAGAGTCACCATTTTGACCTTTGGTTTTAAGAAGTGCTTGTTTAGATACCTTAGGTCTAGGATGGGTCGCCACTCCCCTGTCTTTTTTGGGGTAAGGAAGTATCTGGAATATAGACCTTTGCCCCTGTGCTGAGTAAGAACTCTCTCTACAGCCCTGAGGGCTAGCAGAGAGGAAACCTCTGCTTCTAGAGCAATGGTCTCAGAAAGGTTTGCAGGTGGAAAGGATTTGGCCCTCAATTTTGGGAACTTTGTGAAACTGAGGGCCAGTCCCTGGCTTACTACCTCCAGGACCCACTTGTCTGAGGTAACAGACTTCCAGGCCTGGAAGCAGTAAGCCAGCCTGTCTCCTACTGAGATTGGGGAGTCGACCCGTGCTGACACATCAGGGTGTCTGCTTGGCAGCAGCCTTGGATTGAGAGGAGGATGCAGCCCTGCTCATCCTCCTCCTACCTCTCCCTCTGAAGAACACCCTCTGTGGAAAGGAAGAAGAGGCCGGAGCTTGGTAGAAAGGCCTGTGAAATGGCCTGCCCCTAGACTGCTGCTTCTGAGGAGTTGCCTGCCTTTCCCTGGCCTGTGCACTCCTGTAGGTAGTCTGATTTTCATCCATTTTTTCCATGTAATTCTCTGTCTGCTCCCCAAACAGGGAATTACCCACCACAGGGAAATCCAAGGCCTTAGCCTGAGTGTCCTGTGAGAGGCTAGTGCATTTGAGCCAAGCAAACCTCCTAGGAAACACAGATGTAGCCATGACTCGCTATGCCATATAATTCGAGTCCACAGCAGCATGGAATTGCATTTTGGATGCCTTAATCCCATCAGCAGCCACTTTCTCCAGCTCCTTCACTAGCTGGGGGGAGGCCTGTTTAGCCAGCTCCAGAAAAGTATCCCATCTAGACTGCTGGTATCTGGCTGTGTAGGCCATATAATTAGCCTGTCTGAGTCCCAAGGAGGATGCGAAGTACTGTTTTTTGGCTATAGCATCAACCTTCCTAGAGTCTTTATCTGGGGTGTGTGAAGCCAAGGGTATGTTAGCCTTGTCACAGGCTGCAGTCTGCACTACTCCAACATGGCTGCATTGGTGGAACAAGAACTCTATACCTGAGCCTGAAAGCATATACCTCCTGTCCATTCTTTTATCCACAGGGGGTAAAGAATTTGGAGTTTGAAGAATTTTCTGTGTCTGTTTCCCAAAGGATTTATGGAGGGGAATAGACAACCTCTTGGACTCTGGGATGTCAATCATTTCCACAAAATCAGGCTCCTCTTGTTCCTTGACAGCTTCAACCAAGGGAAGTTGGATGGTATCAGCCACTTTCTTGTAGAACAAATAGTGGGATGGGGACTCAGAAAGCCTAGGAGGGGAAACACTGGAAGGCCTGTCTGGGGAGATGTCAGGTTCAATGGGCTCATCCAGACCCTCATCACCGTTATCATCATCATCTTGTTCTTCCTGCCACTCCAGTTCATAAAATTCATCCGGAACGTATTCTGGAACCAGGGGAACCTACCAAACCGAGTGCCTACTGAGCGGTGCTGGATCGGGCGGAACCGAACGGAGCAATTCCACTATGTTTATTGCTCTGGTTATTTCTTCGGTGGTTGGAGTATGCGGTTCTGGATCCGAACCGGCCGATTTCCTTTTGCGTTTTGATGGAACTCTTGCCTGAGGGCGTATCGCCCAGGTCAGTGGGCACCCCCTCAGGTTTGGTAGAAAACGAATCAGACTGGCCATCTGGATTAGCAGACCTCTCGGCCTCCTTTTCCTTGAGCCTACCCAACCTTTTTTCCAAGGTGACCTTTGGGAAATTCTTACAAATCTGGCAGTCTAAATCGAGGTAGTTAAACCCCAGACAATAAACACAAGTGGTGTGAGGGTCTGCCTTAGCAAAGTCATCCCCACACTCACCACAGTGTTGAAACCCAGTGGGCCCGGTTTTTTTCTTAGGTTTCTCAGACATGGCTAGACTTCAAAACTTACCCTTTACAGCTTATTTGCCAAGCAAGACACTCCTATCAGTTACCAACCGTGTTACAGGTCGTGGAAAAAAATGTGTAAAATCAGTTTTTTGAAATCGATAGGAACCAGCACCTCACACTAAAACCCAGAAAGGAGTAAAACCCCACGAACGGTTGGTTCTGAACCGGACCGACCGAAAGCTTTACAATTTCCACACAGAATTTAAATATTACAGTCCACTAACTTACTGCACTGTAGACAGAGACCTGAAACGGAAAAAAAACAACAAATCGGTTGAATAAACTGACAAATTCTGAGCTGAACCAAACTGTAGCGAAAGAGCAATCTCCGGAGCGACTGAACAGTCAGGCGGAGTAAAGAATCTGACGGTTACACTCTGAAGCACTACAGACTGAGGTTTGAAACCGAGCTTGAGCCCACCGTTCTATGCTTCCTGCATAGAGTTAACTCTTTCCTCTCCAGGGCAGTTCAAGTGCTGGGGCTAACTGCATATATCAGAATACAGCAAGACTTCATGTTGTTTGAATATGAGAAACTAAGGTAAGTGTGGTTCAATGTACAGTATTTCAATGGGGTTTTCAACTTGTTTTTATTTTTGCAGTTAATCTTTTTCTCCCTACCGTGGTGCAGGCTTAGCCCTCCACCGCCCCCGCCCAGTCACCCAGCATCCCAGGGACTTACCTCTTCCCGGTGCTTCCCCCACAGCTTACCTGTGGCGGGGTAGATGGTGGTCGCCTCACTGTCAGCGAGACAGATCCAGTTCTGGGTGAGGGCCCTGTAGCTGGTGTGGAGTCTTCAAGGGGTTAATATCATCCCGCGCTGTACCCAGCTATTCTTCCTGTTCTATGCTGGAGGAACAGATGTGCAATGCTGTCCAGATGCACCATGCAAGCTATCGTGTGTGGAACATCGATGGCTGCCACCCCTCCAGGCCCCAATGTGCTTGCACTGGCTGTCTATCTCTGAACCTCCATTAGGGGCCAGATGAGTACTGAGACCCATAACCCTTCCTCCCCAGAGAAAGAGAGCCTCCAGGGGTAGCTTTAAGGGTGTGCTCTGTGCTCCGAGCATGGTCAGTGATTATAGGAGCACATTTTCTTTGTAGAAAATTCAGTTATCAGTGCTCCTCTTATTTTTCAGGAGCATAGTTAGAGGCAGGCGTTCGAGGCAGTGGGAGGGTGGTGTGGGAATCCAGAAAGGATACTGAAATGCAAATCAGGCTTTTGTTATTAATTCGAAGCAGTACAAGGAAAGTAGGCTTTCCAAAAACCTGCTGCACTCTCCATAAGGCACACTGCTATAAGTAAAATGCCAAAACAGCCTACCTCTGCTGAAACTGGTTTATTCAGAAAATGTGCAAAACAAGTGCTCACAACGATGAAGCTAAAGTGCAGAGTACTAATCAAGTGGCAACAGTTTTAAACAAAAATCAAATAAATACATGCTGGCACCATGATGGTGCTTCGTAACAGCAGTACTAACAGCCAGACAGCCAGCATACGTTCACGTGGGTTGGTCATAGCAGTCAGCTGACGTTTTGCCAAAAAGGCTTCCTCAGAGCTGATAGGACTAGAGCCCCCCAACCCAGAAATACACAACTTCATGAATATTCATGAGGGTGGGCATAGTTCAGCTCAGTGCTAGCAAGTGATGTCGTACAAAAAGAACATACACTGAAAACAAGACACAAATACAGAATAAAAAGAACATCAAGAAGGCAAACATATCACAGATAACACTGTAGTGGGAGTTCTTCATTCAGGCCTTACGGCTGCATAGTGTCAAGTTTACAAATCCAGAGACACTCTCTCTGCAAGAGTTTTTTTCTGGAAATCACCTCTGCGTGGACCCAATGTAACCTTCTCGATACCAGTAAACTTTAAACTGGCATTAGATCCTTGATTTGCTTGCAAGAAGTGTCTTGCCATGACACTGGTCAGGCAGAGTATAAGTATGAGAGCAGATGGTATACAAATGCCCACATAAGCAGGTAAGGGATGAGCGGGTGGGGTTTTAAGGGCTTTTAGTGGCAGGTTGGAAACAAGTGTGTGGGTAAGTGGTGCTGTGGCGAGCAGGGGAACGAGCATATGTGGTACCGGCTCTATTGCTCTCTTGTCCAGCAGAGCTTGTATTTCGACCTGGATAAAGGCAGCATCGAACTAGGAATAATGGGAACATAGGGGTGGTCTGTCGTGTGACCCCACTGAATCATTTGTAGAACCCATTGGTCAGAGGTGACTAACCTCCAACCCTCTAGACAGAGGAAAAAGCGGCCTCCGACCACCTCTCCTGCTAGATCTGTATGGAGAGGAGGGTTTGGCCAAAAGTCAGTTGTTAGTGGTGGAGGGCAGAGTGGTCTGGGTGGGTTTGGCTGACCTTTTCTCTGAGTTTCCTGATCCAAGAGAGGGGCCTTTGCGACCACAGCCTCCTCTCTGCTGTTGCTGGTACCTGGTTTGCTGGCCAGATTTGCCACGAAAACGGTTTTCAAAATGGTTAATTTCTGGGCTTATACATGGTCTAGACTGTGCGTACAGCTTTCCCAGAGTCCTGAATTCTGATGAGGATCTTTTCGGAATCCTCTCCAAAAAAAACAAGCCCTTAAAAGGGGCATCTAGGATTCCTGCTTGGACATCTTGGGCGGAACCTGAGACCCTAAGCCAGGAGTGTCTTCTAAGGCGGACCCCTGTAGCGGCCCCCCTAGCTGCAGTGTCCGCTGAATAATAGGTCTACCTAAGGACATGGGTGCCTATGTCTGAGCCGGTATGCATAGGTTACTCCAGCTCAGCTTTATGCGGACAATCTGGTAGATCCCAAACTAAATCTATCTCTTGTTCCAACATGGTGTTCTGAAACTGTACCATGTGGGTAAGGAAGTTCAGAGATCTGATGGTGCAGGTGGCAGATGAATATACCTGCGTGCCCACCAAATCCAGCTGCTTGGACTCTTGGTCTGATTCCACTGAGGAGGAGGACCTGGACCTAATATGTCGGCACTTACGCCCGTGATCCTTCTCTGTGGAGCGTGATGAGCTCCTACTCCTTGTCCGGGAGCGCCTTTTGTGGCCCAAGCAACCCGTGCCGGCGGATGGAGGGTTGGTCTCTTTGGGCAGAGTAGGTTCCTTTGGAGGAGGGGTAGGTTCCTTAGGATTAGGCTCCTCTAGTCCTGTACATTTGTTTGGGAGGAAGTCAGCCTTAATGGCGTCCCACCAAGAAGCAAACAGGTTCTTACCCTGTGACAGATGGAGTCTTGGCTCCTGGTCCAGTGTCGGCCGGTTCGATGAACCTGGCTCCTGACCTGCCGTTTGGTCTGGTGCCAGGATTGGCAGCGACGGGATACCCGTCAGCGGCCCTGTGGATGGTGATGGGGCTTTAGGCAGAGGTCCCAATGGTGGCGATGGGGCTTTAGGTGGGGATCCAAAGTCGTTAGCTGGATTCTGGGGTGAGGCTGATGATGGGACTACCATACTGTGGATCGTTGTGTTTGGTCAGGGTTGGCAGTGTGGCCAACGACACTGCTTTTGAGGTATTTGGAGCCTTAGGCTGTCTGGCGTCTGGCTCCTTTGCCAGACAACGGGTGTCACTGGGCAACTTATCTGAAACAGTCATTAGATTTTCAGACGTCAGGGCCTGGCGAAGGAGTGTGTCATTGGCTGGCAGTCGTTTCTCCTTTGCCCTTTTCTCCGGCGTCGGCTTGAGTGATGTTAGGCCCTAGGGGGTTGTGAGACGGACCTCCCAGAGGAATGGCCCGAACCCCTCTGTCTGTCCAGGGAGTCAGCTCCTGAGGAGGCCGACTTGGAGGATGCTTTCATCAGTCTGTCACTGGAGGAAGACCTGACGGTATCTGAATGACGGCCTGATGAATGGGTTTGTGGTTGGATCTTCAGAGGCTGAAAGGTAGAAGACCGTTGCGTAGAGCCCCCCATCGCCCTTACCTGTGTGGATGGTCTTACTACTGTTAATCTGGTAGGAGAATGCGTTGTCTGGGAGGCAGAGTTCGAATTCCCTCTGGAGGCAGACTGGGAGTCAGACAATCTAGACACCAACAGGGATCTGTCTCTTTCCTCTTCTCTTTATGGTGATGTTTCCCCGATTTTTTGTGAGACGGGCCCTCCTTGGCAGAGGAATACTTCTCCATGGCAACTAACTTCTGCTCTGTTAATAGGGCTGGAGAGTCTTCTGGTGGCATATCCTCGTCCTGCTGCTGAACTTCTGGCAGTGTGGGCAGGCCTCGATGTCATGGTCTGGGCCTAAACACAGCAAGCAGTCCGAGTGTCCATCTCGTAATGGGAATTGTTTGCCACAGGCACATTTAGACTGGTGCCACTCGATGGACGACGTCAGGGAAGTCGACATGCAGAAAAATAAAAGTAAAGAAAATTCAAACTGATCGTAAATAAAGCGTTGAAAATGCGGATGAAATGGTGGTCGATCGAAGCTGTCCATGGAGTCAATTCTTGTGAGTCATTGGCCGGAAAAGAACTGAGGGATACTGGGGGACTCAGGGATTTATTTAACTCCAAAAATTGATTAGTGTTTTGCTCATAAAAGTGCTAAAACTTTGTGAAAATGCATAGCACTTGCTTCACTGTATTTAACAAACATAACACTTCTAAAAAACCTATATAAATACTTTCTGTACAGTTATCATTGTCCCAAGAAAAAAACTGCTAATCAATTATTTAAAACCCTGGGACTGCCCCTTTTATAGCACA
This sequence comes from Neoceratodus forsteri, assembly GCA_016271365.2. Classification (NCBI taxonomy): domain Eukaryota; kingdom Metazoa; phylum Chordata; order Ceratodontiformes; family Ceratodontidae; genus Neoceratodus; species Neoceratodus forsteri. The sequence continues at coordinate 104,106,843 of CM057453.1, read as the reverse complement.
TTGGATGTCAGGGGCAGGCCAATGTTGGGGGTGATCTCACACTGTATACTGCTAGCTAGACATTTTCCATGGGGTCCTGCCACCTGCTGGCTTCAGTCCTACTTGTGTTACCTGCTGCAAGAGCTCCATCTTGAAGTAAGATCAAATGTTTTTGTGTGGAAGGAGAGCAAGGAGGGAATGATGGTATTGACCATGGACCAACAGTTAAATGAAAATGATGAGACTGAGCCAAAAAAATAAAAAATAAAAAAAAGGAAAGGTTATACGTTTTACTGTCAGCAGGCAGAAGAAACCTACATGCATCAAGGGAAGCCTGTTGCATAATATACGTAATAAAATAAAAAGTTGGTAGGAACACGGCCAAGATCTGAAGAAGCACAAATTTTAGGGTACAATTTTGATTTACCAAGCTCATCTGATTTAGAGGAGCACACTGAGATAAATCCTTAATACCACCCCTGATAGCCTTCTCCGGATGTTCAATCCTTTTCCCCCTGGCCAGCCCCATGCGAACTGAGTCTGTGCTCAAAGCTGGATTGCTGGCGGGTTTTATAACTTTGTCATTTTTGCATATCTTTACCCCAAAACGTCAATTTCGCTTTTCTGGGACCCTATTTCCCATGCCCAATGGCAGTGGAATTATGCAAATCAGGCCTAAAAGGTGATTTCGCAAAATCACCTTTTGGACAGGATTTGAACATTTTCATTGCCTTTGTTCATCTGGTGGGGTCATAAAAAGGCTGTGTTGAAAATCTGGAGTCAAAATATTAAAAAATGGCAAAGTTATGAGCACATGTTGAAATTTTGCAACACACACTCATAACTTTGGTAATTTTACATATTCTGACCCCAAACTTTCAACATAGCTATATTTTCAAATCATCTCACAAATGTGGCAACTGTCATTTTTCAAATCCTGGCCAAAATGTGCTTTTATTCCTATGGTGAAGAATGACATTGTTGATGTGCAAAATCACCTTATGGGCAGGTTCTGAAAATTTTCTCCACCCTTTCATAAGAAGGCTATGTTGAAAATGAGGGGTACAAATATTACAAAATAACAAATTTATGAGCATACACTGAAATTTTTCAACACATGCTCATAACTTTGGTAAATTTAAATATTTTTACCCCAAATTTTCAACATTGACATTTTTTCACATTACCTCATGAATGTTACAATTGTCATTATTTAAAACCTGCCCAAAATGTGTTTTCACACCTGTACCGCAAAATGTTGTTTCGGCCAAAATGTAAAAATTTTCACATGAGTTGGGTTCATAACAAGACTATGCTGAAAATTTGGGGGCAAAATATTAAAAAAACAACACAGTTACAAAGGTACGTTGCCTTATTTCTATGCACTTCAGTTTAGTAACATTTGCCATCCGATGCTGCACAGAACGGCAGTCAGCAGAGCCCTATTTATTTATTGAAATGTTTCACCAGGAGGGCACATTGAACAGCAAGTTGCAGCCCTGCACTTCTGTAGGCCCTGCACTTGTGCACCTGTTTACACAGGTCCCAAAGGGATCTGCGTAAATAAGGATATGATTCCACCATTTCAAACAGAAGGAAAATTCTTTGCGAAAAACGTTATTAATGCACCAGTTAGGGTAACTTAGCGCCTCAAAAGTAGGGAAATGTGGCGTTACGTTTTCCAGCCCTAGCTCCCCACCCCCACCACCCAAACTGCAAAAGGAAAAAAAAAAATAGGGTTTTGGGTCTCCAGGGTCTTAGTGAAGTATCAGTAGTGGTGGCTTCCCTGGGGTTGTCAACCCTAATGCAAACCCCTCCCACCCCAGCCCATATATAGCCTTCAATCTGAAGTACAAGGTACAGCTAAAAGCCACTGCCTCATGTTATGAAATGGGTAATCAGAATCCTGACTTCTGACTGGTCAAAAGCTACTTTCAGCCGGTCTTTTATCCCAGCACAATGGCCCAGCTGAAAGTACTCCCAGACCAACAGACTGACCACACACGTTTTGTGTGCTCCGCCTCAACTGGCCACCATGCGGTACCCACATCAGCTGATCATTAAGCTACAAACAACATATAGTGGATCAAGCCTCTCAAAAAAAAATTCCAGATTCCACAAGCAGCCACGACCTTTCCCTTTCAGCTTTTAAAAAATATATTTCTTTTCCTAACCTTGATCTTATCCTGCTCTCAATCGTGGATCTGCACTAACAACATGTAAAACTGCTGCCCAATCCAGTTCTTCTTCAGACACCCCACTGCCGCTGAACACGGCGCATCTGAAACTGCCGCCCAGCATGGTTCTTCTTCACTCACCCCAGTGGGACTGCAGACTCCTACTCCTGATGAAGACGAGCATCGCTCTTCTTAAAGGCCCATCACTATTTAGTATTTCAGAATATTATGAATCTCTGCTTCTGAGGTGTGAATGTACAGCATATTTACTGTACAGACATGTTTTCCGAAAGAGCTAGAACAATTTTGAGAGGTAAGGGCTATCCCCATTAATCAGGGGCAGTTGAAAGTCATGCCCTAGTAAGTGAGCGCATTCATGAGGGGTGCTATAGTGTCAGACCGCCATTACCCATAGAAATAATATTACAATTCTATTATATGGTATTAGTTAACTGGTGCATAACTCTGCCTACCTAAGCTGCGATGCAATTTGCTTGGCCGCTGGGCGGAAAACAAGACAAAAAAACTTGCAGATTACATGTAGGTTTGCTGCCACTTGCTGGACAAACAGTACGACTGTAGTCCATGACTAGGATTATTTTTTTCCATAAAGGAATTTAGTTTAAATTTTTTTTTCCTTTTTCACTAATTTAAATTAAAAATCAATCTTAAAATAAAATCTTCATTACTTATGGACCCATTTAATAATTGCAATAAGGACTCCAGGGGGTGCGTTGTGGTGGTACAACGTCCCACCTCAGGTGGGTTTAAGCACGAGGCGAAGCCGAGTGCATCCACCACCTGAGGTGGGCCGTTATCCCACAACGCACCACCTGTCGTGCCTTACTGCTTTAATCATACATTCTTCAAAGGTGGAGCAGTATGCCTCATCACAGGTTTGCTGTACTTTTCTTCACACAGGCCCCGTGGGTCCCGCGTGAAGAAAGGAGATCATGGGTTACGTTATTTGCTCACAGAATGAGGTGACAACCCCAAGGAAGACCCCACCACTGAATCGCCAAGACTCCCGAGACCCAAAACCCTAATGTGTTTTTCCTTTTGCTGCTTGGGGGTGTTACGTTACCCTAACTGGTGCATTCACAGTTTTTTTGCAAAGAATATACAGATACATATGTATAAATAATGCAGGACCAGTTCAAGGTAAACCTGTACAGAGCTTCCAGGTACAGTAGCAAAGTTGAAGGGCTATATGTCCAAGTAGAGCTCCAGCAACACAATGTGCTATCACTTGGGAGATCCGGGTTAGGGCAGAATCCTGAAAATCCCACACTGGTGTTTGCCAGGGGTCAGGCACGTTGCAGATGTAAGCTGCTCATTTCCTAGATCGGGAGGGTTCAGGCCACCAGGTTTCATGCATCCATGTTGGTTCATCATGGATTGGCATTGACTGTGAGGGCAACAGCCCCCCTGCCATACAGGCTGAGGAAGGGTGCAATCACGAGGACTTCCAACTATTGGGACGATAGGAATCAAGTGGAAAATCAGGAATAACTAATAATAATGTTTAAGGGCTCCCATAGCTGTGTCCCTAAAACTCTGACAAACTTTTGCCCTTTAGGCATTTGCACTAATCCAGTTGGCAGTTAGAATCTACAAAATAAGCCCATTTTGCTTCCTGTTTTATTTTATTCTTGAGGTGGCAGAAATGTTTATTTTTGAAGTTTTAAATAGATTCTTCCTTTCCACACCCACGTGGATATACCCAAGTAATCAAGGGTGTTGCTGTGCTTGCAGAAGTGATCAGAAATTTGTTCTGGCACCCTCCTAACATAGCCATGTTACATGCCAGAATACAAAGCAGAAAAGTGACCTCAGGAGAGGAGGCAGATAAAAGCCACGGGGGGGCTGTAATTTTTATTGAAGTGCGCCTCTTATTAATAAACTAGTACTAATAGGACCGGCCCACCGGCGCAGCAATAGCACTACTGCTCATGATGGAGACAACCAGAGTTCAGGAGCGAACTCTAGGTCATTGGGGGTCAGCTGGGGGGAGCAGGATTGAATGTCCCACAGAACACTCTCCCTGCTGCTATACTGCCACCTGGGAGCACAGAGGTGGTAGTGCAGATTGGGGATGCCAGGGAACAGACAGACGTCGACCAGATCCCAAAGTGGCAGTACACCTCTGCTTGACTCCTTTGGTCCCGTATGGAGTGCTGACATCCGTGGGGGCAGGAAGAAACAACCAGGAAAATTGCCCCTGCACACAAGGATGATGGAGCACCTGGCACTGTCCTGGATCTCTTCTGCCTGTCCCTCAGGCACGGCTTCCCAAAAAAGTGCAAACCTTTCACAGGGGGTTCACCCTCCACCTTGGGGGGGGGGGGTTTACAACCATGGCTCCATGGGGGAAGGTCTGAGCACCAGAATGCAGCAGGGGGAACAACAGCATAATGAGTGCCTTGGCAACTCCTGAAGGAGTTTGTGTGCAGGGGGCATAAACAAATCAAACAAAAATAAACTAATAATAATAACCCACTAGTAAACAGTTGGATGGGCCATCCCGGTGGTTGCCATACAGGCATCCTGAGTTCAGGAATAAACTCGAGAAACCGCATAGGGAGACAGGCCAGACTGTAGCAGCTGCCATTTGGCAGTGCGCTGTGGTCGAGGAGGGACGATGTTGGGCTTTGGTGCCACAGCGATCCCTGCGATGGGCAAAGGGAGCTTACTCTTTCCGCTGAATATCGCTGTGTGCAGCCAAGACCACACGATGTGCTACACCCACACTTAGTGAAGAGGGAGAACGCTAGGAGAAAAAAACATGACCATCTATATGACTGCTTGCACTCCAAGGCCTTCTCTGGGCCTTAGTGTGTCCACTTACACTGGATACTAGGGGGGCAGCACTCCTCCTGGAGCCTCTGCTATGGAGAGACACGGAGAATGGCACAGATGTCGGGGAGACCAGGGCAGAATGGATGTCAATGGGCCACATCAGGGTATATCCCTAATGCATATGACCAGATGAGAAAATGCTCTGTAGAAAAAAAAAAAATAGTTGGATAAAGTATCATTACTCTGATGAAGGATCTAAGGATTCCTGGAATATACTACTGCCAAAAGAAAGTCACAATGAAATTTTTACCAGTCACGTATGGTAGTACTGCCACTTTCTTAACAGTATCAACAGTGCCACATTAAAGAATGTGCAGAGATGATGGATTACATTTGAAATACATTACAAGCTTTGATGGATTAAAGGGCTGCTTGGCGTCTGTCCAGATGTTTTTGGAGAATTCCACAGGTAGAACACTCACTTGAGTACGCTTTCTGTTAAGGTATAAATTTGTGCCTATGTTAGGATGAAAAATAATTACCTGTCAAGATAACAAATTGACAGATGGCTAGTTAATACTATGCCCAAGGGCAGTTTTATTCATTGTTATGCAATTCAGATATTAAACGCAAGTCTGTATTAGTCTCCCAATCAAAATACTACTTCCTGACTGATCATAATTTCAGTACGATTTTCATAACATTATGACTGACAGGGAGTGGGCTTACATGAAAGTCCCTGTGCCAAATATCATTATGAAACGCCCTTAACAGACCTGTGGCCTAATATTCAAAAGACTGTCTGGGTGCAAATTCGAGTTTGCCTGTGCAAACCGGGTTTTGACAAATGTGCAATACTGAAAAGCCCGGTTAGCATGGGCAAACAGGGTTTTCACCCAGGTAATATTCAGAGGGGGTGCAATGTAAATAAAGAGGCAGGGACGTGCAGTTCAATATTCAGAGTATGTGCACCACGCAAGGCCGTTTTGTACAGTCTCCTTGCACGGCACACATACAGTCAATTGAAACCTGACTTACTCCTGCGCAACACTAGCAGTTGGCGGAATAAGTATGGCGGCCTCCCTCGACCCCTAACACAGTATATATAATCTTTCACTGGTGTCCAGTGGTCTCCCCCCCACCAAACATACATACATATATAGTTGCCCTGGTGGCCAGTGGTCCCTCCCACACCTTACCCCATGTAAAACAATGTTAAACTATTCCCTGGTGTTTATCAGACCCCCCCACCCATCAGTTAGTGCTCCATCTTCCGCCCCCCAACATCCAGAAACCTGTTGTAACTGGCACAGCTCTCCACTCACCATCACGGCCGATCGCTGACTGAAATGTTAATGATCATGTACAGTATACAATACGCCCGCTGATTGACAGGTCAGCTGTCAATCACTGAACACATACTGCATACGGTATATGCTCATTGACAGGTCAGTTGGCAGTTGGCCGGAGTGGTAAGCAGAAGGCTGTGCCAGTTCCCAGTCTGGGTTCTGGGGGGCACTACCGCCAAGGTGGGGGTCCGCTGGATGTCAAGGAATAGTATAACATTATGCCACAGGGATCGAGGATGGGGGTTCACTAGACACCAGGCAATAGTGTAACATTATTTTACAGGGATCGGTGGGGGAGCACGCCACCAGGGAAACTATACATGTATGTCAGGCGGTGAGGGATCTCTAGTCTCCAGGAAACTATGTATGCATGTGAGGGAGGTGATCAGGTGCGGGAAGGGAGAGGATGCCCTTCCCCGGAACCCCTGCCATGGAGGGGAAGCTACAGGAGTAATAACATAGGCCTAAACAGGGTCTATGCTTGGGATAAGGCTATTATCCACGGAATGACTAGTATGGCTGGGGAGAAAAACCTCTATGGAAGAAAATATGATTGAGAAAAGGGAGACAAAGAATAGGCCCCAAGGTAGCGTATCTGCTATTGTGCTGTGACCTTGGTTTAGGAATGAGCCCAGGTTACTGGAATTCATGTTTCCAAGACTGGGTAAACACAGCCCAAGGCAGCATGTCCCAGCCTGAAAACGGCAAACCCTGCGCTCCATTACCACATGAACACCAGCTGTGGGCATGGCGTTTGTGCCTTCTGTAGGTGTTCATTGTGTGTGGAGCCAGTGAGGTCCTTCATGCAGCGCTGGGGTAGAGTCAAAGGTCACACTGGAGAAAAAATGGCAGCTGCTAGGATAATGGTGCTGGCACTCTCAGACCTCCTGACCCTGCCAGCTCTGAATGCTAAATCGTGCTCCAGAGGGGAGTCTCCCTGACTGCCCTGCAATAAAAGAAAAGCTGTCTAGAACCCAAAGGAGGCAGGCATGGGTCTTGAGCGTAGGGAAATCACCAGCAGCAAGGCTTGCTCTACCAGTTGCCACTGGAGCCAAAACATATTTTTATTTTTTAATGGTGATTTTAAAATGGGTGCTACTAAACTGAGCTGAAAATAAGGCCATTCTGCCATATGGTGCAAAATATATATATATTTTGCAAATATACTGTCACAAAAAAAAATATATAAAGCCAGAGCTAGCCCTGAGCAGATGCCCAAAGGTGTGCATCTAGACAAGGAGGAAAAACACAGATGAAATTTCTTCACACTTACCGTTATTTCCTTTTCTGTTAGCTCCAACATTGTCAATGGATAATAACAACTGGGTACAGTGCACCCCTACCAGAGGAATAGTAAGACTGTGGGGCAGGAGGACTCCAAGCAGCAGCAAGTTCCCAGTCACTACTGACCTCGCAGTGCCACAGTAGCTACACATTAACCTATATTATAACCAATTACATGTATGCAACAACTCTTAGTACTGTAAATAAATGCTGTCTTTCCGTACTAGCAGAGATCGAGAAAGACAATGCTCTCCATTGGACACAAGGTTTAGACAATTCAGTCCTCCCTGCAGTAAAGGATAATCGGGCAGCAAGGCATGCTCCATACCAGTCACAGATATGGGGAACTGAGTCTGACCACACAATGAGACTTAACTTCCAGGCAACACTGCATTCAGTGAGACTACCTACAACAAGGAACAAACACCTTGAAGATATAACAAAACCTGTTAACCTGCGGTCACAGACTGATTGAAAAATGTTATATATATATATCCATTGCAAAAATCTCGGTTAATGCGACAGTTAGGGATATAAATATATATTCATTGCAAAAACCTTGTTAATGCATCAGTTAGGGATGAAGCGACATAAGTAGGAAAATGAGGCATTAGGGTTGACACCCTACCTTCCACAGACCAACAGGTGACGGGCTGTGCCTTGGGTCATTGGCCCTCTCCCCCATTCCATGTGTAAGAAAGCTGACATGGTACAGTATAAGAGAATGGGGTGAGAGAACTAGGCCAGATAACCACAAGGCACATCCCATCACCTGTTGGTTTGTGGGGGGGTGGTGGTGGTGGTAGGGTGTTAGGGTGTCAACCCCAATGCCTCATTTTCCTACTTTTGTCGTTTCAACCCTAAATGATGCATTATTGAAGTTTCTTGCAATGAATTTCCTTACTTTCTGAGAAAGTGTAATCTTACCCTTATATGGTTTTGGGAGCGCTTATCCCATGGTATTAGTTTTTGGCAGTACAGGGCTCGTCTGTCCGTAAGTGCACAGACATTGTTATGAACTGTCATCTCGCTGTGCGACTGCAGGACCCTCTGTTCCCAGTAATGCATAATGACTGGCCCAGCAGTTAGATTACTGCATAACAGTATCCTGCACTCCCACCTACCTATAATTGTAGAGATGGAGCGCAGCCCTACACACATTCCAAGAAAGCCCAAATGGTGCAATATCTCAGTAACCCTAGCAACTTTGAAAAAAATTCCACTGCAGTTGTAATCATTGACTGGTAACCTGCAAACATGCTTAGAACTAATCTGCGCTTAGTGAACAAACTGTATCTCAAACTGTTTTTGAGATATAGGCACTGAAGCGTACGGAGTTCGCCACAGTGTTATCCTATGGGAAATTTCTTAACTTTGGAATGCCATAACCATGGAACCGATGCAAATCTTTACACCAAACCAGCATACGTCACATCTGTGGGACACCCCCTTTCTACTCTGCAAATGTCAAGCCAAAAGTCCTAACTGTTTCTTCGCAGTGAAGTGGCAAAGAAACAGCAACCTTTAAAAATCCCTGTTTGTGAGCTGTCAAAACCCTTGTTTGTGAGGTGTCAAAATCCCTGTTCGTGAGCCAATCTCTGTTCATGAAGTAGTGCCATCTGGTTGTCCCCTCATGAACAAGGATTTTTACAGCTCACGAACAGGGTTGGTTCATGAACAGGGATTCTGACACCTCACAAACAAGGATTTTGACAGCTTATGAACAGGGATTTTTTGAGCCATCTGGTTGCCATCTCACAAATGGGGATTTTGACAGCTCACAAACAAGGATTTCTCACGAACAAGGATTTTGACAGCTTACGAACAGAAATGTTGACACCTCACGAACAGGGATTCCTTTTTGGACTCCTTGTTCGTGAGCTGTCAAAATCCCTGTTCGTCAATTGAATCCTTGTTCATGAGGTGTCAAAATTCTTATTCATGAGAAATCCCCGATTGTGAGATAGGACCATCTTGTCCTCCCCATGCGAGCAGGAATTTTGAAACCTCACTAACAACGATCGGAAGCGAGTCACGAACAAGGATTTTTAACATTTCAGACACACATTCCGGGGACAAACTAAAGCAAACCAAAGGCATGGGTTTGTAGAGGACATCGCCCTGAACAAAACCCATGCTTGGTTTACATCACAACACTTCCCTGAGTCAACTCATAACATTTTGTTTGATGAGGAAAAGTGAAAACAAGATGGCAGCTCGCGAACAGGGAATTTTTCTCATGAACAGGGATTTTATAAATCCCTGTTCGCAAGCTGTCAAAATCCCTGTTAGTGAGGCAAATCCTTGTTCCCAATTTATACCCCTATCCAAAAGACTGAACTGAGCATACTCAGAACCCAAAATTTCAAAATTTAATAACTTTGGAATGGATTAATATTTTTTCACCAAACCAACATTGGCTTGTTCTTTGGGGCAACCTCTTTCTACCCTGAAAATTTCAGACCAAAATTCCAAACAGTGTGGCCGCAGCACGATGGGCAAAGATCAGCAAAAACTGGTAAAAAAAAAAAAGGCAAAAAACCCCACTTTTTTCACTATGTGCTGCATGGAAATCGAACTTCCGATCAAAATGAAACTTGACATGTCAAGAGATCCACCCTACGGGACAACGCATACCAAATTTCGTGCAAATCCGTTGAACGGTTGCAAAGTTCTTGAAGTGCAAATTTGGGGTTTAACAAACTGCTTACTCAACCTCAACTATAGTAGCACTACCGCGCCACTATATATGAATACAGAGCAGCAGAATAGAGAGATGTCCAAAAGTAGGGAATTTTAGCAGACAGGACATCCCTCCTAGCATACTGGATAAGATTCTCCCACAGGAGCTAGGCTCCTGGATGGGCCCCATTGACAATGTTGGAGATAACAGAAAAGGAAATTACAGTAAGTATGAAGACATTTTCTTCTTTCTGTAGGGCTCCACGTTGTCAATGGGTAATCATAACAATTGAGTTCTAAGAACCAGCACCCAGAGAAACCGGGAGGAGGGAGAATATTATCCCATAAGCCAGAGGCAAGCACTAAGAATTACTTGTGAACTGCTGTCTGCAGAACTCTGAACATCAAATTTGTAATGTTTTGTGAATGTGTGGACAGAAGGCTTTGCATAGCTCTAAAACCGAGGCTTCGCCTCTCTCCGCGCAGGAAGTTGCTTTCGCCCTGGTGGAGTGAGCCTTGATGAGCCAGAGGCCTCTTCTTTTTCATAACATAGGCCTTAGCAGCGCAGGCTTGCACCCACCTAGCTAGGGTGGCCTTAAGAGTTTTTTTGACTCTGCTTGGCTGCGGAAAAAAAACAAAACAACAAACAGACTATCTGACCTTAGGAAGTCAACCATCCGTTTAAGGTAGATTCTAACTGCCCGTCGCAAATCCAACTCATGCAATTCCATCTCCTTGGGGTGAGAAGGTTGCGGAAAAAAGGCACATTTCCTCATTCACATGGAAGGCTGTGGGCACCTTGGGAACGAAAGATGGAACTGTTCTGAGTACCACCTTGTCTTTATGTATAATAAGGTATGGCTCCTTGTGACAGAAGGTCTGGAGTTCACCAGTTTTCCTGGCTGAACACGTAGCCACTAAGAAACACTACTGATTGGGGTTCAAAAGGCTCCCTACAGAGTGCATTCAGAACCAGATTACGATCACATGGAGGGACCAGGGATTAGAACACTGGATGACTCCTAATAACTGCCCGTAAAAAATGAATAACCTCTCTATTAGTTCCTAGGGAGAAACCCAAGGACACTCAGAGCAGATACTTGGCCTCTCAGCGTACTCCATGCCAACCCTTTCTCCACGCCTTCCTGTAAAAATTAAAAAATCTGTGGAATTGAGGCATTTGAAGGCTTATTCTTGCACTAGTCTTGCTTTACTGCTGAATATTTTTATCCCTGCACTATCATGGTTACCTACTGTACATAGAGGAGTACTAATTGCATGAGCCTGCATTGACCAGAACCTCCCACTCCCCTATCCCCCAAATTCACTGCTCTCACTTTATGTACCTGGTATACACCCGTGTTACTCTTTGCACTAGGCTTTGGGAATCCAAGTTTTGCATTGCCTCCCATTAACAGTGATGTTATAGTATGTATATAGCTTTGTATATATTGTACTGGGTTTTAGGACCCCAATTTTATTGTATATATATGACTTTGTATTTATTCTAGTCTGACTCAATATTGTGTACTACTTTTATTCTGTATTATTCGTATTGAAAGTACTTGTCTTTGCTAATTACTTTATATTCATAATCCTCTGTACCCTCCCCCCAGGTCACCCCTGAAAATGGGACTGCATGGTCTCAGGTTACCAAAATGAAAATAAATAAAATCTTTCTCTCTGGCCCAAGATGAAAAGGTGGTCCATATCCGAGTGTAAGCTGCAGATGTACAATAGTAGTTTTTCTGGCAGCCATCAAGGTTTCAACTACTTTCCTGAAGAAAACTAATTTTAGGAGCATCCTTCTTTCAGGAGCCAGGCTGTAAGCTGCATTACTCCTGGATTTGGGTGGAGAATGGGACCTTGTAACAGATGGCCTCTTCGCACCAGAAGGTGGAAAGGTACTTGCTGAGCTAGGTTCACTAGACTGGAGAACCACGGTGGGGACTCATCTTGAGTAAGAGTTCAATGCTAGCAGGCATGGCCCAACAGGGGTCCATGCAAACAAATGGGCAGGCTAGATGGAGAGTTGGTCTCCTGCCACCAACTTTCTATGTTTCTTGACTACTCCACAGCTATTAGGACAAAGTTTCCTTGAGTATCTGATTTTTTTGTAAGACCTTTGGAAGAAGAGGAAAGGCATATGCTCTGTTGAAGAACCATTCGACTCAAAGCATCCACTGCTTCTGCCTGTGGACACCAAAAATGACTGAAGAACCTTTGGATCTGAGCATTGTGGCTGGATGTGAACAGATCCATCTGTGGTCGACTGAACCAGTTGCTCAAGAGTTCAAATACCACTCACCAGGGTGAACATTTCTGCAACTTAACCAGTTCACCCAAATGTTCAACTCTCTTGCCAGATATACTGCCGACAGAGAGAGAAGATTCTCCTCTGCTCACCTCAGGAGTTCGGAGGCCTCTCAAAGTATCTCCCTGCTTTTTGTGCCTCCTTGGTTGTTTATGTACGCCACTGTGACAGCGTTATCTGACCTCACTTTTACCACGTTGTTCTTCAGCAGGGTTTGAAACTGAAGGAGAGCTAAGTGGACCACCTACTATCTCAGAACATTTGTGGGTGCTGTTCCTGTGCCAAGCCACATCCCCAGTAGAAGTTGGTCAGACTGCCCCAACACGTGCAGACTGGCATCTGTTGTGAGAATTAACTCTGGGGAAGTTTCAGCGGAACGCCCTTGCTAAGATTCTGCACATTCACCCACCAACTCAGGAAATGACGAAGGTGAGGGGTGAGGGGAATCCTGGCCTGATAATCCTCCAATGACGGATCCCAGGCAGTTAGCAAACCCATCTGAAAAGGCCGTGTATGGAAGTAAGCCCACAGGACTAAGTCTATCACTGCTGCCATGAGGCCTAGAATTCACAGCAGACTGTGGGCAGAGGCCAGTGACTGATTTGTAACACACTGGACCTCTGACAGTAAGGTCTCTTTCCAGGAAAGTGACAGAAAAACATTCCATAGTTTCAGGTTGAAGACTGCCCCAGATGTTCCAAGGTCTGAGGTGGTTTGAGTGAGCTCTTTTCCCAGTGCACCACCCAGACATGCGACTCCAAGATCTCCAGAGTCCTCAGCATCAACCTCTTTGCCAGAGGAAACGTTGGTGCATGAATGAGCACGTCGTCCAGATAAGGACAAATATGATGCCCTACCTGTCAAAGCTGAGCCACACGGACTATCAAAGACTGAAAGATACTGCTGCAACTGCTTTTGAACGTGCCCTGTGAAACTCTGTGGGGAGACTATGTCCGTGCTGTTTGTTATGCACTTTAGATAACATTTTGTATGCCGAGACTGTGTTTTACTGTGAAGCTAGCTGCCCTGCTGTAAACCTCAATTAAGGGGGCTGTAATCACTGTCTGCATTGCGCACACCTGAGTTGTCCTGTTCAGGAGTCGATCACAGTAGTGGCAGCACTGTTCAAGTTGGGAACCTGCAGTTTACAATCACATCCAGGTTTGAAGCGGCAGCGTGAAAGTGGCAGTGGGGAAGTGCTGAGGGAAAGTGCAAATGCTGGAGTCGTACCGGAGTGTGGCAAGCTCAGAGAAACATTACAGCCAGTAAGTGTATTATCAAGTACCTCACCTGACTGAAAGATACTGCTACAACTGCTTTTGAATGTGCTCTGTGAGACTCTGTGGGGAGACAGTGTCCGTGTTGCTTGCTATGCACTTTAGATAACGTTTTGTATGCTGAGACTGTGTTTTACTGTGAAGCCAGCTGCCCTGCTGTAAACCTCAATTAAGGGGGCTGTGATCATTGCCTGCATTGTGCACACCTGAGCTGTTCTGTTCAGGAGCCAATCACAGTGGTGGCAGCACTGTTCAAGTTGGGAACCTGCAGTTTACAATCATATACAGGTTTGAAGCAGCAGCGTGAAAGCGCTGAGGGGAAACTGCAAACGCTGGAGTCGTACCGGAGTCATACCAGGTAATACCAAAAGGAGGACTGTGTGTAAAAGAACTGTTATAATTAGGGTGTTAAGGGTTTGTGTGGTGGGCCATGGCTAACAAGGGAATTATACTGGGGACTCTATATGTGCTGTGTATCCTGGGGATGGATGCTGTTATTGCTGAAGGAACTTATCATCAGTATGTAAACACTTATAATCAGAATGTGGTGGGTCGTGTGTACATGTTAAGTAACTATAGTATGTCACAAAGCCATTTAATGGGAATGTGTTATAAATATGTGGGCTACAACATTGGGTTAGTAATGAGATCATCTAAGGGGCTGCTGGGGATTTTATTCCTTGTAGTGGATGCTATAAAGGTTAATTTGCTATTAAGGGCTGGGGATATTGAGTGTAGCCCTGGTTCAATGGGTAACTACTCAGCATATTTAGATTATTTTGCTAATGCTGGTAAAGGTATGCGAATTATGCATTTTAATGCTCGCAGCCTCATCTCTAAATTACATGAGGTTGAGGCGTGATTTATAAATTATCAGCCTGATGTTCTGGCAATTAGTGAAACATGGTTACATGCCCCAATAACCAACAGTCAAATTAACATCTCTGGGTATACAGTTCATAGAAAGGACAGACTGACAGAAAGGGTGGGTGATGTTTTATTTTATGTTAGGAATAGTTACACTGTACATGAGATTGATATGGTAACTAGTTCTCTTAAGTACTGTGAACTGTTGTCTATCCAGATTGCCATTGGCATGGCTAAGAAATTGACTATATGTTGTGTGTAAATACCCCCAAAAGTAAGTACAGAGGGCTTACATGAATTCTCTGAGTTGTTAGCCCTTAATACTGTAGGAGAAACCATTGTGTTGGGAGATTTAAATTCAAGTTGGTCTGGCAATGGAGTACCTGGGCTGACTGATGTTCTGTCACACAGTGGTCTTCAACAATTAACTAACACCCCCACCCCCACAAGATTGAATTTAAAACAAATAGGTACACTGTGCTTGACTGGCTTCTTACAAATAAAGTTAACAATATTTTAATGTGTGGTCTAATCTCAGACTCACTTAGTGATCATCATCCCATATTTTGCCTTTGGAAACACTCAAACAGACCCACAGTTAAATCCATGGTTTCTGCATTCAGAAACTTTTCAGGTTTCGGTGCCTTTGGATTTAGAGATAGCCTACGAAATATAGATTAGTCTTTTCTTGAAATAATACCTGCTGTCAGCTGTGCATTGCATTATTTTATAACGGTTTACTAGGGTATTGGACTTGCATACTCCATTTATTAGAAGACGTGTTAAGAGGTAAAGAATCCAAATGGTTAACATTATCTTTATTTAAATTAATGAAGGAACGGGACAAACAGTGGAAACTTTATAGGAAAAATCAAACTGTTGTAAATTTACAGAATTATAGGTGTCTAAGGAACAGATGTAAGGTTGAGATCAAAAAAGTAAAGGCTCAGTATCTGAGGCAACAGCAGACAGCGGGACTGACAAACAGTGTTAAATTTTGGAAAACTATTAATAACATGATAGATCCTCAGTATGAATCAAAGTTTCACAAGAATAAGGGCAGTGAAAAGTTAACAGATCCTTTGTTAGTGGCAAATTAATTTAATACACTATTTACAGACCTGGATCATTATAGAGCACAACATAAACCTAGTTTAGCTGTTGATAATGCAGGGGGCTGCATGGACAATCCCAAATTTTACATAAAGGCAGTTGTGCACTCAGAGGTGTATAAACTCTTAAAACAATTTAAGACAGACAAATCCTGTGGTTTTGATGGTCTGTCTCCTAAACTGCTACACTTAGCTTCAGCAGAGCTAGCATATCCTGTCAGTTTGATCTTTAACCTGTCCTTCTGTTTGGGAGAAGTACCTGACTTGTGGAAATATTCATATGTAATACCAATCCATAAGGCAAGTTTAACTAGTGAATTTACAAATTACAGACCAATCTCTTTACTGTCAGCTCCATCTAAATTGCAAGAAAAAATTGTTTTTGGGCAATGAACTGACGATATAGAAACATATGGTTTATTATCACAATGTCAGCATGGTTTTAGGAAAGGGAGGGGTGTTGCGAGTGCCTTGGTCGAGTTCACGGCGCTCCACAAAGGTATGGAGAGGGTGCCTGACTGGGGCTGCATTCGTGGACTTGACCAAGGCATTCAATTTGGTGGACCATTCCCTCCTAGTCGAGAGACTCAAGTATACTAGGGTGGGGACACCAGTATTGCTATGGGTATCAAATTATCTTTCAAACAGGTTTCAGATGGTAAAGATTGGAAGTAGTACATCTGATAAGACTTTGGTCAAGTGTGGAGTCCCACAGGGCTCCATACTGGGACCAATTTTATTTTCTGTTTTCTTTTATTCTGTTATTTTATCTGTTAAGGATGCACATGTGGTTATGTATGCAGATGACGCTGTTGTCTTTTGCCAAGGTAAGAGTATTATCAGAGCTTAATATAACTCTGACCAAGGAACTTAATGCCACGCAAAATTGGTTGATAAATAATAAATTAATATTAAACAAGCAAAAAAAACAAAAATTGTGGTATTTGGTGGTCCGGTCAAGTTAAAAGCTACTGGCTCTAGTTTACAAGTTGAGTCGTTAGATGGGGTTTTGTATGAAAATGTAAATAGCTTTAAGTATTTCAGGGTAGTTTTAAACCTCACATTAACATGAGTCACATATACTTGCTATTACATCTAAAATCCATTCCAAAATTGCTTTACTATACAGGCTGCGCAGCTTCTTGACAGATGAGGCGCATCTGGCAATTGTTAATCACTGTTTGTTGCCCATTTTGAACTATGCTTCCGTAGTGGTGGACAATGCTCCTTAAAGGACTATAATGCAGAAATCGGTACTGTTGCATAAAACTGGAAGATCTGCTTAACATCTAATAATGTACATCATTGTACTATACTGGAAAATCTTGGATAGCTATCAGTTGAATATTACCATAAGTTTATGTCTAAATTTATTTATAAAACACACAACAAACAGGGGTACCTTTAAAACTACAAACTCTACTTGAGATTTCTAGTTCTAAACTATATACTAGATTATCAAGGGACCCAACTATGTTAAGACTACCATTTATGCATACTTCAAGAGGACAGCGATCGTTTGCATACTATGTACCAACAATATGGAACAATATTCCAGTACATATTAGAGGCATGGGTAGTTATGGGTTGTACATAGCAGCTTTGAAAACACACTTTATGAATTTGTCAAAGTGTAGCTGTTTTTTAGATTGATACTTACTGAATGTATATATTAGCTATGGAGCCACGGCCTTTGTGACACAGATTTGTATAACAGCTCAAATTGTATTAGGGCTTTTCAATTTACATTTAATTGTGATTTTACTTAAGACATGGAATTTGTATTCCTATTAATATGTTTTGCATTAAGTATAACCTTGTCTGATGTCGTCTTTGTATGTATCTGATTCCTGTAAAAGGGACTGTATTCCAGTGCAAGGTTTTAAATAACTGATTAGTAGTTTTTTTCTTGGGACAATACTAACTGTATAGACGGCATTTATATAGGTTTTCTAGAAGTGTTATGTTTGTTAAACACAGTGAGGCAAGTGCTGTGCATTTTCACAATGTTTTATAACTTTTATGAGCAAAACGCTAATCAATTTTTTGAGTTAAATAAAACCCTGCAGTGTGCTTACCTGTTTACAAATAAAAATTAAATCAACACCTTCGAGAAAACTTGAGGTGCTGTTGCAAGGCCAAACAGAAGTGCCCTGTACTAAAAATTTTGGCCCAGTATCGAGACCCTGAGATACTTTGGGTGGGACTGACAGATGGGGATGTGAAGGCAAGTATCCATCAGGTCTACTGAGGCTTAGAAGTCCCCCGGCTGAAAGGCCTGGGCTACTGACCTCAGGGGCTCCATCTTTTTTTTTTTTTTTAACTTTATTTATTCAACCTATACCCTGGGCATCCTTCAGGAGTGCCCACATGGATCTCCACCCTACTCCCAACCTGAATCCTCCGCATCTCCCCGACTCCCTCTCCCGATCGACCACAGGCAGACCCGAGCCTCGGTACCATCTACGGGGCTGATTCCGCTCCTCCCTCAGCGGCTACTCCTAAGTGTGAGGGGCCTACCTGCACGTCGTCGGGTCCTCTGGAGGGAGCTCATGAGCGCGTCTGGGCCAGTATCTGGGATGTGGGAGGGTCCACTGGGACCACCATCATCTCACCGGCGCATAGGAGGCATTTCTCTTTGTTTTTGTTCCCACCCTCTCGGAGCTCAGCTAGCACGGCAACGTAGCGCCGTAGCTCTGCCCTCCCCCTGGCTTGCGCCGCACTGCTCAGTCGGCAAACCACAGCCACCGCCAGAGGTCGCTCCATGTGCGAGCTTATCCCTTCCCCTGGGAAGACAAGCAGTCCTCCGAACACTCGATCTCTCCCCCCACTTCGACCTCCGGCGACTCCAGGCTCGTTCCCGAACCCGGGTCGCCAGCGTGGCGCGAGGTGTGGCATCCAGCACCTCAACCCTCAGCGCCACCAGGCCAGCCAGGGGTTCCATCTTGAATGTTTTGTGGTGGACAATCTTAATCAGATGCTTCAGATCCAGAATGGGTCTGAAACTCCCTGACTTCTTGGGAACTATGAAACAGATCGAATAGAACCTTTGACCTTGCTCGCTTGGCGGAACCGGTACAATGATTCCGATTTGAATGAGGTGGGTCAGAGTCTCTGACACTGACTGGCATTTTGCCATGTGCTTGGAAACTGGGAATGGTAGAAAGCATCCCCTTGAGAGAACCGTTTAAGGATTCTTTGGCATAGCACAGATTAAGGATTTCCAGAACCCAGGCAACTGACATTGATTGGACCCATCTTGAAAAGAACTCCTGCAGTCTTCCATCAAGAAAAGCAGGGCAGGGATGGGTCTGTATACCATTATTGCGAGGCACTAGGTTTTTGTGCTGGTCCTCCTCCAGAGCGCCTGGCAAAGGCTCCTCTGTTACCATAACCTTTATTACCTGAGTAGGCTCCTTTATTTCTCTGTTTACCAAAGTTCCGAAAGGGACAAACCCCCCCACCATGGGACTGCCTGTGTTGGCCATTGCCTTGACCCCTTTGGGGTACTGTGTTCTTATGTGTTTAGACACTGGGAGGTTTCCCTTCTTTTACTGAAGATCCTTTAAGATAGAATCCAGGCCAGAACCAAACAATGAGCCTCCCTCAAAAGGAAGGTTAAACAGTTTCGCTTTTGAAGCTTGATCAGCGGATCAGTATCTGAGCCACACACCCCTCATGGCTGAAGCAATGTGGTAGGCCAAATGGGTGGACATACGTAAATTCTCCACTGTAGAGTCACTAAGAAAAGTGGAGGCTGTAGCCACCAATTGCAAAAAGCTCATACCTTCCAAATCAGGTGGAATGAAATTGGACAGAGTAGTGACCCAGATACTTAAGATTCTGACAACAATAAATGAAGCATAAGATGTATGAATGTTCGTGCTATCAGAGACAAAAGCCCTCCTGCATGCAGTATCCACCCGCTTGCCGTGAGAATCTGCTAGGGCCAGAGAGTCTTTAATAGGAAGGTGGTTTCTTTTTTCCCTTTTGCTTAATATTTTTCTTTTAGAAAGTATATATGACAAGACATAACATCACAAGCATACAACATCAGACATTAAATAATTGAAACTATGTACAAAAGGGTCCAGTTCATTCCATTCTTAACTTAGATATAAATATCTACTTCTCCTTAGTTCTAGTAGTGAGCCAAGGATGGAGAAAGGAAAATTGTTTTCAATCAGCAGTTAATCAAGCCAGTGAAGCACTTTTAGAGAATTAATAAGGACTTTCTATCTCTCAGCCAGAGAGAAATTCCAAAGCCCCTCCGATACTCCTGTTCTGTATGGTCACCCTGCAATAGGTCTCAGGCCCTAGGCAAGTCCCTCTCGCAAGATCTGACTTTCTATTGAGTTCAAGGTGGAAATAAATGGGTCCCACACATTGAAAAATTGCTCCACCCTTCCCCTGACTATAGGAAAGTCTTTCCAGTGCCAAGGTCTGAATGGTGAGGTGGCGCTACTGTTGAATTGTGGGCGTAGTCCCAGAAACCCACGTGTTCAAGATACAATGCCTTGCTAATGCCAACAGCACACTGGGCCATCTTGGCAAAAGGTCCCACCCCTCAGGGCCCAGATCTTCTAAACTGAAAAGCAACAGAAGAGTGGGCATCCCATCAGAGCCGAAAGCTCTTGCGCGATCTCTGACCAAAATGTCTGCAAGACGGGGCAGGCCCAGAAGTAATTAAAATAAGACCCCATACAACGGGGACACCGAAGGGTTAAATTTATGAACTATCAGGGGTGGGCAAGTACAATCTAGGAATACATTTATAAAAAGATTCCTTGTACTTGATGTAAATTAGAATTCCCCTGTGTAAATTCAGGATCAGTTGCCAATTTTCGTCCGTATAGGTATCCCTAAATCCCTTTCCACCAGAGTTCTAGTTTTATCTGTCAAGTCTGGGAGAGATTTCCTCCCGTGGCGGGCAGCTTTCTGAATAAGGCCTCATGTGTCCCTCCTGCCCATATATAAGAGCTGTTCCAGTGGAGGCCAGGGAAGGGTACCCCGTGCAGTCACAACCCAGCACCTTGCTATATGTGCGGAGTTGTGAATGTCTGAAACAAAAAACAAAATGAGTGCGTGGTAGTCCCATGAGCTACTGTATCTCCTCGAATGGCCTCAACCCCTCCTTGGTGTATAGGTCACTCACACACTTAACCCCCTTCTCTTCCCATTCCTGAAATCCTGGGTCTGATAACCCTGGCAAAAAAAAAAAAAAAAAAAAAAAAGGGTTCCTGGCCAATAGGATCAGCATCGTCTCCTCCTCTGCCACCCCCATAAGGTGCCTCATTTGAGCCCACCCTTTCAACACTGATAAAACTAGCGGGTTTCCGTGCTCTGTGCCAAGATATGCCCTATGGCCCTGCTTCACCAAATAGGAGGACAGACGGCATGGACAGTCGCATTCCTCCAGATCTACCCAACCAGCCTCCACTGGCCTGTTCACCCAACTCTGAATGTAATGGAGTTGAACAGCTAAGCAATAATTCCTAATGTATGAGAATGCAGATATGAGTGTCAGTGGCTCAGTAGGTAGTACACTTGCCTCCGAGGCTGGGAGATCAGAAGGCTGTGGGTTCTATTCCCACACCAGGCACTTGGTCTAAATCCCAATACTAACACTGTAGTGCAGCATGAGGGGGGTGCTGCACTCCTGAGGTACCATCTTTTGGATAAGACGTTAAACCAAGGTCCCACCTGCCTGTTCTGGTGGTAGTTCAGGTGGACGATAAAAAGAGTAGGGGAATTTTTTATTAAATTTATAAAACAAATTATTTACAAATTAGTATTTCATCATACGAAACCAGAAAAAAAGAAAATCAAAAACATACACAAACATCATATCAATCGATAATCTCAAACATAAGAAAGACATGCCAATCCAACCCCATGTTGCATTGACCCCAAAAATAACAAATATATACATTTCAGTATTACCTCATACTGACTCAAAAATACAGGTTACTCACCTGTAACAGGAGTTCTAGGAATGGTATATGTTGTTCATCCACACTCATTGGCAGTATCCTTGCCGCTTTAAATCTTGCCGGAAGGTCTTCAAGCTTGCTCCTCCCACCCACCGGGTGGTATAACTCTCGGCTCCGCCCCATGGCGCCAGATCTGGCCGCTGGAAGCTCAGGTTGTGCGTCAAGCCGGGAGGTCGGAGGAATGGTGGATGAACAACATATACCATTCCTAGAACTCCTGTTACAGGTGAGTAACCTGTATTCTAGGACATGGATATGTTGTTCATCCACACTCATTGGCAGACTCCTAGCAGTTCTCCGGGAGGAGGGAGGCAAGACGACACCCCCATATACTTACTTGGGAAGAGAGACTGGAGAACCGAGGCCCCAAAACCAGCATCCGGCGTGACTCAAGGTCGATGTGGTAGTGGGTAATGAAGGTGTTTGCTGACTTCCAGGTAGCAACCCTGCAGATTTCCTGGATAGGGACGTCCCTAGGAAGCAGCCACCGTTGCAGCAGTATAGGCGGGTAGAATGAGCTCTTATCCTCTGGGAAGCCACTGCCCGCCAACTTATAGCAGAGATCTATGCAGGAGGTTACCCACCTGCTTATAGATCGCTTGCTGCAGGTCTGCCAGATGCGGCTTCAGCGTAGGTGACAAACAGCTGCGAACCTCTCCCGAATTTCAGCCGCGCTCCTTATAATAAGCGAGCCCTCTAGGGTCCAGAGTATGAGCCTATTCGCCTCCCGAGGTGTGATTGGGGTAGAACACCGCAGAGTCAACACCTGGTTAAGGTGAAACTCCGACACCACCTTCGGAAGGAATTTCGGTGGGGGCGAGGACAACCTTGTCCCTGTGGAAGACCAGGTAAGGAGACTCGATGGAGCGCCTGGAGCTCTCCCATCCTTCTGGCTGGTGATAGCCACCAAAAGGCGGTCTTCCACGACAGGTGAGAGAGCACACCTGTGCATAGGTTCGAATAGCTTGCCCATGAGCTTTGCCAGTACCGAGCAGTAGATCCCCACGGAGTGGGGGTTCCCTGACTGGAGGAAATGTGATCAAGGCCTTTGGCCAGGACCACCTTCTCCTGCGGCCATCGACTGCTCTCGGCCCGCGCCCGGTAAGCAGAGATGGCTGCCAGGTGCACCTTTAGGTCACGACTCCAAGCCCTTGACTAGAAAGGGACCATAAATAGTCAAGATGCTTGCCAAGGAACAGGAGGAAGGGTCCAAGCCCTTGCCCTGACACCAAATGAAAACCTTTTTCCATTTGAAGGCATAGCATTTTCTGGTGCACTCATGGGGCGCCTCAACTACATTGAGGACCTCGTCGGGAAGACCCAAGGCCTGGAACTCTAGCGCCAGGAACCAGGCCGTCAGGTGCAGGGATTGAAGGTCCGGATGGAACACCTTCCCCTGATTGACTGAGAGCAGGTCCGGGCGAGCTGGAAGCTGCCATGGAGTCCTGGAGCTGAGACTGAGGAGATCTGGTACCAGAACTGGCGAGGCCAGTCTGGGGCTATCAGAATCATCTGCGCTTGTCCCTCCTCGCCTTGAGAGCACCTTGTGGATCAAGGAAATGGGGAAAGGCGTAAAGAGGCCGGGGTCCATTGCCCTCGAAGGCATCCCCTGCAGCGAGCCCTGCTGAGGGGGCGGCATGGAACAGACTCAGCTTCGCGTTCTCCATGGAGGCAAACAGGTCCACCTGAGGTGTGCCCCAAGGGAGAACAGATGCTGTACTACCTCCGCAGGAGAGACCACTGTGGGATGCAGCCCTATCCGGCTCAGGGCATCGGCCAGGGTGTTGGAGGCTCCTGCCACGTGAATGGCTAGGAGATCCGCCTCCAGGCTGCATCGAGTGACCAAATCACGGAGAGCTTCCTTGCATAGAAGCATGGGCGCGTCCCGCCCTGGCGGTTCAGATAGTACATGGTCGTGGTATTGTCCGTCTGGACTGGACCACTTGACCCGGAGGAAGCAGCAGAAGGCGGTGAGAGCTAGGCGGACCGCTCGGAGCTCCAGCAGGTTGATGTGGCATCGGGACTCCCGCGGGGACCAGAGGCCATGAGCCCGGTGTTCCCCCAGATGGGCACCCCAACCCATCATAGAGGCATCGGTCGATAGAGAGACCGTCGGCTCGGGGCGGACGAACGGGATGCCCTCCTGCAAATGATCTGGAACGGTCCACCACTGGAGAGCGTTCCACATCCCCTGTGTCACCGACCAAGCTGGTCCAAGGGATCAGTGAGCGTGTGACCACTGGCTGGCCAGTCCCCACTGAAGGGGCGCATGTTCCAGCGGGCCCAACGGACCACGCAGTGCAGGCCGCCATGAGACCCAGGAGGCGCAGGAAGTCCCGGCAGGGCGAATTGCCCAACCAGAAATGATCAGGCAAAGGAGGAAGAACCTCAGCCCTGTCCGCGGGAGCCGCTCTGGCTCGAAGAGAGTCGAGCTGCGCCCGATGAATAGAATCACCTGCTTGCTCGAGTTCCGACTTGGCCTCGTTGATAAGGAGGCCCAGTTGAGAGCAGAACCTGGAGGGCCAGATCTCTGACCACTCCGCCTCCTCCCTGGAGGAGCTGCTATCAGCCAGTCGTCCAGGTAAGGGTACACCGGACCCCTCGGCGCAGAGAATGCTGTCACCACTGCCATGCATTTGGTGAAGACCCTGGGAGCTGGAGACAAGCCGGGGGCATGGCTTGGAACTCGAAGAGGGATCCTTCCGCTGGAAGCGAGGAACTCTGGTGAGACGGACGGATAGGGACGTGAAAAAGCTGGCCCTGCAAGTCCAGAGAGCAGGAACCACTGCAGCGTCTCCAAGGATGGTATTATCTGAGCCAGAGTGACCATCCTGAAGGTTCAGACCTTAGGAACTTGTTTAGGTCGTGTAGGTGGAGAATGGGGCGCCAGCCCCCCGTCCGTTTCGGAACCAGGAAGTACCTGGACACAAACCCTGGGTCTGAAGGAGGGTCCACCCTCTCTTACCACCTCCTTCTGGAGGAGGAGGCGATAATAGGCTCGACGAGGCAGCCAGTGAGCTAGGATCCCAGAAGCCCCGAGGCGGCGGCTCTGAAGGTGGTGCCTGCTCGAATTCCAGAGCAGGCCTCTTCCCACCACCTCCAAGACCCACCTGTCCCGTGGTAACAGCGGACCAGGCGGAACGGAAGTGCCGGAGCCGCTCCCCACGGGGACCTAGGGGTAAGGTGACGGGA
This sequence comes from Neoceratodus forsteri, assembly GCA_016271365.2. Taxonomy (NCBI): domain Eukaryota; kingdom Metazoa; phylum Chordata; order Ceratodontiformes; family Ceratodontidae; genus Neoceratodus; species Neoceratodus forsteri. The sequence continues at coordinate 104,081,818 of CM057453.1, read as the reverse complement.
TGGGGCGACACCCTCAGCTCCGTCACTGGGCAGGCTTGGAGGAGGACCGGCCGAGGACCTCCTGGGCCCTTTCCTCCCTGCCTCCTGTTAGAAGCTGGCGGCTTGGGTTTGGGATGCCAAGGCCGAGGCCTGCTGGCCCCTGACGTTGCTGGGCGGGCGGCTCGAGGGCACAGAAGGACCGAAAGGGCTTAGGCTGTGGTTTGGTGCCTTGTCCTTCTGAGCGGAAGAGACCGAGTCCAAGGTGGCATTGGACTTCTCGATCCTCTGCAGGTGACCTTCCACCCCAGGGCGAAGAGGTCAGTCCCCAAAAGGAACATCCGCCAACTTGTGCTGGGTATCCGAAGTAAAGGTGGATATCCTCAGCCAAGCCATGACAGCATAGCCACTGCGGCCGCCACCGATCTGGCACATGAGTCCCCTATATCCAAAGCAGTCTGGAGCTGCTGTTTGGCCACTGCCCTGCCCTGGTCCGCACCTGCTTAACCGTAGTCTGCAGATCGGGCGGGAAGATGAGGATGACCTCATCCAGGGAGCCCAACAGGGCATGAGAAAAATGTGCCATGAGGCGGCAGACTGGCCTGTGACGAGAGGAGAGGGCGCAGGACTTTTAGCCGACATAGTCAATTTCTTGGACTCCTTGTCAGGAGGTTTGTCCACATCCCTGGCGTTGCCGAGCCGGAAAAGCTGTCGGTAACCAACCCCTCAGCAGAGGTGTTCAAAAACGGACAAGGAACCGGTAGGACCGCACATACTTCCTGGCCATCCTGGCCGGGCGCGGGGCAGGAAGCAGGCGCTGCCAAAGTTCCAGTGCGGACCCACTATGGCCTCGGCCACGGGAAAGGCCTCCGTCGGAGAATCCCCTCGGTCCAGAATCTCCGTGAGGGGATACCTGGCCCGTTTGGAAACGGGTTCGAGCTCCATCCCGGTAGACTCCGAGATGAGTCGAAGCAGTCCTAGGAAGGACGACGGCTATCGTCCATTGACTGACCTCCTGAAGACTCCAAGTCCAGTCGCTTGGAGAAGAAGGAGGAATCATCTCGGACCGGAAGAGTCCTCGAAGAGCTGCCTCTGGCCTGAGCCACCCTTCACCTGCCGAGGTCGGGTCGGGAGTGAGGTAACTGACAGCCGATGGGGTAGACCCTTAGCTAGACCGAGAATCATGGTGGAGCCCCAATTGGTGGCTGTGGAGGCGGAGGTTCCACCGGAATCGGTGGAGCAGCTGGTTTTGGCCGAACAACCGGCCTGGGTATAGGCTCCTCGGACAAGTCGAGGGGTTGTGTCGGCCGTTCCGGTGACAGCCACTTAATGGCCGGGGAAGGCGCCGGAGTCGGCTTATTCCCGGCCAGGAGGAGCTGTTGCAACATAAGGTCTCGTGCCGTCCGGCGTAATTTCGCGAAGCCTCCTCATCCGAGGAGGAGGGCGAGGGGCCAGCCAGCGGCAGCACTGCGGTGCGGGGACGGGGACCGCCTATGACGGTGGATCGGGCTGGACCGTGAAGAGGTCCGAGACCGAGACCGGAGTCCCGGAATTTCCGGATCGGTGCGGGAGGTGTCGGCCGGAACCGGCACTCTTCGGCTCGGATGGTCCATCCGAGGGCTCCGAACGGAGGCACAGGCGAGCCACGGATCCTCAACTCCTCCCGGGAACCGGAGAGGGAATCTCGGCTGCTAAAGGCGACAGCCGTCCAATGGGTCGAGAAAAATCTCGACTTCATCGGTGGAGTCTCGGTCAACTGACCTGGCAGGGACACCGTGAGGCCAGTGGCGAGCCGTGATCGCGACCGGGCCGACGGTCGATGGCCGGGGAGAGGGACCTTTCCGCCTCCCAAGAGCGTCGACGGAGGGATTTACCCTGTCCTCTTTTGGACCGAGAATAAGGTCCAGCAGACGCAGGCCCTTCTCCTTTAGGAGAGGGACAGACAAAGCCCTTAAAAGAAGCCGTTAGGAAGAACCCAGAGAGAGCGGGATAAATGCGCCGGCCGAGGAAGATCGCCGCGCCGCCTCCTCTTCGAGGCGACCATCCGCTCGAGCTGATCTGACCCGCGTCCGCGACACCGCCAACCGGCCTCCTTGGACTTCACCGGAGGGAAACGCTTCTCGGGACGGCCCAGTTGCAATCGGGCAGCACGGTCTTCGAGGACGTAGGCCGAGAAAGATGAGCACAGGTCGCAAGCCTGCGGGTCGTGCTCAAGGCCTAAGCAGTATACACACGTGGAGTGTGGATCCGTCCGAGACATCTTCTGCCCGCATGGGCATCTCCGAAATCCGGGAGTCGATTTGTCCATCGCAGCCGCGAGGGATAGAAGACTGAAGTCTTTTTGCAAAATTTTATTTTTAAATCCGCAAACGGAGAAATAGGAACCAGTCGCAAACGCAGAGCGTTAAGGAGGGAACCTGAGCTTCCAAGCGGTAAGGAAGATCTGGCGTCATGGGGCGGAGCCGAGAGTTATACCACCCGGGTGGGTGGGAGGAGCAAGCTTGAAGACCTTCCGGCAAGATTTAAAGCGGCAAGGATACTGCCAATGAGTGTGGATGAACAACATATCCATGTCCCTAGAATAAAAAATTATGACAGAAAGAAATGGATCATCATACCAAACCCAAAGCTTAAACCAGCTCACCCCCCACCCCCAATTATAAGAATAAGGGGAACATTTTATTGAAATAAAAAATTAAATTATTTGCAAATCCCCATTACAACATACATAACCCTAATAAAATAAACTTTAAAACATAAAATAAGTATTGCCTCATACCTGAATCCTCAACATAAGAAAATCATGCCAGAATCAAACCCCCTACTCATGTTGCATTTGAGACAGAAAACATATAAATATGCATAGTATTATGTACATGGTACTAACTCAATAGTTTTCCCTAAACATAATCATTCCCCCCTTCTTCCGAAGCAATGTTTCCTCATACCTTAAACTAAAGTTATAAAACACATAAAAATCAAACCCATAGTTCAATCCTACTTTTCCCAAATAACTAAATGACCCAAGGGATAATCCCTGATCCGATTTAACATTCAATTACATTTAAAGAATTTCTAAATGTGAGCCAGATTAATCCAAAAAGCATTCTAAGCAATCGTATCATAAAGCAGACGTTCCATTTGTTTCCATTTGGAGAAATCCTCACAAATTATAAAAAAAGTTCTAAAGGTGAAATAAATTGCTGTTGTTAATGCCAAACGACACCGACCAATCCACAACCAATATCAAAAACGAACATAAACCACTCGCATTGTACCCTGATGCATAGTTACTGGTAAATGTGGGACAATCCCAAAATTACAATAAACGGGAGTCCAGAGGAACCAGACTCAACCATTTCGATCTACAACAATATCCCAAAATTGTACAGCATAAGGACAAGTAAAATAGAAATGATCCATCGTTTCAATTTTCATCGTACATGAATCCCTATGAGAATAACGATCTGCCAGTACTTTATGTTTATGATTACTTTTAACATTAATTCGCCCATGTATTCCACTCACACTGTATCCCACATACGAACCAGGATACGAGCTTCAGTAATATAAGTGGACAGTTGTTTTTGGTCTTGCTGTGTAAAACCTGTAAACACTGGTTCATCAAAACATCTCTGGATAATATCCCCATAAAGAGCCTTCCTAGACATATGAAGGGAATCGTCCAACTGAACTCCCCACCTCTTTATCGCATCAATAGCCCCATCCCATCTCTTTGCTAGGCGAGGACTGCGTTTATTTTTATGTAAAAAGGATTTGACCATTCTCGTATAACTCCCTATAAAACTTCTATTCCCCATCTAGCCCACAGTTGAACTGTACCCTTCACCAAGGGAAGCACATTATTATAAAGAAATGTGGTAAAAAAAACACACACAGGGATGCAGCATATTCAAACCCTCAGATCTAATCGGCTTATAAAGAACATTTCGCTTAACGGGGTTCAACTGACTACCCCATATACCAGTAAAAAAACAACTTAATAATGAAGCTTCTAATGCAGAAGGTATGAAAAAATAAAACTAACAAACAAAAAACTTGGTACCAAAAAAGATTTCAACAAATAAACTCATTTTTTTCCCACCTGTTCCATTATTTAACTTTAGCATGTCCTATTGCCAAAGCCTTACTCCAATTAAAACTCGCCATATCATCTCTAGCAAAGTAAATCCCCAAAATACGACAAGGTGTATGTGAAACTGGAATGTTACATACTGAACCTTTAGAACCCTGAAACCCTGAAACATTTAGGCATTTTGATTTAGCCATATTCAGTCGAGCCCCCGTAATTTTGCCTACCTCCTGTAACAAATTACAAGCTAACTGAGCAGAAACCTCATCATATACCAATAGACAATCATTATCAGCATAAGCCAAAACGTTAATGTTCAAACACCCTACCCTGACCTAAACCATGAATTTTGGGAGAATTCTGTATCAAGCGTAACAAAGGGTCCAACATAAACACACAGAAAAGTGGGCTTAAAGCACAGCCCTGTCTGACACCCCTCTGTACCAAAATGTTATGCCCCATCCATCCATTGTTATATGGTTTCACATACGCCAATGCAGAACACAATTGTATTCCCTGAATAAACAGATCCGGAATACCATATGCTGCCAGGCAATTCCAAAGAAATGAGTGAGAAACACCACTGAATATCTTTGCCTGGTCTAAACTTATACCCTTTTCCTACTCCCCCTGTTAGGGAATGAGAATGCTCCATAATTTCCCTCAGTAACAGGACAGCTTCAGTCAACCTTCGCCCAGGAACCGAACAGAATTGGGTGGCAATAATAAGACTCTCCATAACCGATGCAAGTCTATTACTTAACAGTTTAGAAAACAATTTAAAATCGACATTTAATAAAGTAATTGGTCTCCAATTATAATTATCTTCACGGATCCCTGATTTAAATAAAAAAATCATGAGTTCCTCATACATAGAAGATGGCAAGAAATGATCTAACAGAAAAAAATTATAATTTGCCACGAGTTCCTGTGAAATAAATGACCATAACAATGTGTACAATTCCCCAGTAAGTCCATCAGACCCCGGTGCAATATTTCCCTTCAAAGACTTCACAACTCTATCCAGTTCCTCGTGGGAAAATGGCAAAACCAACGAGGCCTTCAATTCAGAAGACAATTGTGGAAGTGAAGCCGAATCCAAGATTTGAAGATTAAAACCCAAATCTGGGACTGAAGTTCTAAAAGCCGTCTCCACATATTCTTCCAAAACAGACATAATTCCAAAATTATCAGTTACAATCTCCCCCTTCGGAGTAATTGAACCATTCATTGCCCGTTTCACCCTCCTCTGATAACAATCAATAAAGGGATTACCCTGCTCTACCTTTCCTTGTGTACCAAAAGCCTGTTCCTGTGTTAGTGAAAGCAATTGATCATATTGATAATGTACCGTAGTATTCTGAATCTGTGCTGAAACATCATCCCGACCAAAACTGTGCGTAAATAACTCCCTCAATAATTCCCTCAATGCCATATTTTTAGAGTAAGCTGTCGCTCGTCTGTGCCTCCCTGCTTCCTGAAAATATTCTTTCAAATATAACTCAAAATCCTCCCACCATAGGCCCACATCATCATACAGGAACCTGGTGGAAAGCCCATCTTGGCTCACATTTTTTAAACCCAACACATCTGGAACAATCAAAAGAAAGGAATTTAATTGCCAATAACCTGGACCCACGTACCTCCGAGGTGAAGAGTACACAGAAACTCCCAGTAAAACATGATCTGATGACTCAATGGGTAAAACAGACATATACAAATTAAGTAAAGATTGTTTAATAAAAATCATATCAATGCAAGAGGAAAGTCGACCCCTGTAATAAGTAGGCTGAACTGGCGTATTCCCACCTGCAGTAACCCTCTTCAGACTAGCCTGACTTATTATGGTGCGTAAAAATGCTTTATCACAATATTGCTTGTTTGAAGGGCCATCCTTAGAAATATTGATGTTAAAATCCCCCCCAAAAAATACAGGCCTACTAGTATATAAGTATGGTTGTATCTTCCTTAACAAATGAATGCGAGAAGCTTTAGACTGAAACCCATAAATATTAATAAGCCGATATTGTACAGTATAAATCTTCACATCCACCAATAATGCCCTTCCAGGTTCTATGTCCACTAGACGATGGATTCGAACACCAGGCACAGTAAAACAAAAACCCACTCCACTACAGGCATCCAGGCCCAAAAACCAAACAGACACACCCCACTTCCAATCCTTAGAGATCTGCTCAACAGCCCCAAGTGATCGTAATCTAGTGTCTTGTAAAAAAAAAAAAAAAAAAAAGAGACATCATAATGCAGCTGTTGTAATATCCCAAAAGTAGCCAAGCATTTCTTTAATAACAAAACACTATCCACATTCAAAGTAGCAATCCTTATACAGATAGGATCAGGGGGAATGTGTAACCAATTTGCCACTAGATCTCGTTATTTGTTTCTGAGGGATTTTAGACTGGGGAGGCTGTGTCACCACAGGTGGCTCAAGATCCAGCGGGGGAAAAAAGGATCGGGATCCAGGTCCTCCACAGGCAATGCTGTTTCCACCTGTTCTGTCCATGAGGCGGAAGCTGAAAATCTATTTGACAGTGGCGGGGGGAAAGTAAAATATCTCCCTTTTTCTGTTTCACAATTTGAGTTTTAGAAGGAGATATAAAATCATCACCCCCATCAGATTTCTCCAAGCCAGAGTCCGGGGGAGGGACAGAAGAAGAGTCTAACCCCAAATTTTCCATCTTTGGAAGGTCACACACTGGTGTCACAGAAACAGTCATTTTCTGACTCTGTAAAAAAGACAACAGAGTCATTGTTCTCAAAGGAAGGCCCTGTGGAGTGACATAAGGGGTCACAATATCTCCAGTCGAGGTGACAGCTGAGGCTGGGGCTTACCCGAAAGGGGTTCCAAGGGAATTACTCCTCCAAATTCTGGTGCTACAGGTCGGAGCTTCGTGCACTGGAGCCTACCCCTATCACTTGATCCAGCCCCTCGGCCCCTACCCCTCGAGGGGGGAGGGCCTTCTGGAAAATACGCATTAGAGTTACCAAAAATACTGTTTAGCTTTAAGCAAAAAATGGTCATGATCTGACTCTCCTTCAGAATTATGGGCTGCCCATGGACAATCCTGAAAAGAGTGATCCCACATAAATTGCAGAATGGACGAGCATTACATTGTGGAGCAGTATGCCCCAAAAGACCACAATTAAAACATGTAGCCTGCTCACAATCCACATTAAGGTGATCCACAGCTCCACATCTAGAACAGCTCTTTGGCTGCCCTGCATAGAACAGGACCCCCCAATCTCATCCTCAAAAAAAGGAACTGGGGAGATGCACAATGCCATCCTCTGTTTGATTTAATTGAACCCTAAATAGCCAACCTCCATTCCAAAACCCATTCTCGTCCATAATGGGCTTAGGATGTTCCATAACTGTACATTTCTTTTCAAGCCAAAACATGATGTCATTAACACAAACCCCTTCATTACGAAATAGAATTGTAACTGTTTTAATCGTTGGTTTAGTTATGGGAATTGCCAAAAATCTATCCAATGTTCTCAATCTTTTAGGGAGTAATCCAATCTCTAAAATTTATCTAGCGATTGCATAGTGCAGAAACTTAAACTGTACGTTTGATCCCCAGGGGCATGGATAAATGCATAGACCTCGGCTGGTGCAAATCCCATTGAGTCCTTGTTTAAGGTTTTACCCATCCAAATTCTGTCAGGGACAATGGAAGCCTTCCCTTTGTACCGAAGGCAAACCAAAAAACGATGTTTTGCAGCCACAGCCAGTTTACAAAATAGGCCTGCAAAAGTCCGTGGAGGTAGTGGTTCCAACTGCTCCCCCCCTGCCCTTTGTTTGCATATATTCCATATATTTAAGGCATACAAAAATAAGATTAAAACGAAGACAAGACATACACTCATAATGAAACAACCTACTTAAAGAAAAAGAAGGGAGGGTATGGTAAGGGTTGAGGTAAGTGTAATAAAAAGGGAAATGAGAAAAGGGGATGGGGGTAACAGACCCACTTATTGCTGCTCTGTAAACATTTTGGAAAAACCTTCTAAAACAGGCATTATCCTCTGTGACCCTCATCAGATAAGATATCCATTAAGCATAGTTACTTCCATATAAAAACCTCTGCAATAGCACATTTTCTTAGCAGCCTTCATAGGCACTAAGGACAGGGAAGGGGGAATTACCCATACTCGGCCAAAATTTCCAAAATATCTTTCCCTTCCATTCTTGCTATGTGGTGAAAGAAGGGCAGCCATCTGCCTTTGAATTTTTCCTGACTCAACTTCAACTTAGCAGCTGGCAGAGGTTTTTCGTACTTTTGGTAACAATACCGAATACAGTTGCCTGACCAGTTGGAAAGGCACTGCTTCGAAACCGCTTTGCCCTTCGACCTTGGGGCAAAGGAAACAAAAAGCTGATCGCAGCTACTGAAGGATCCGATGGACATCCATGGTGTGCAGGAGTGCCTCACCTCTGTTTGTAGGGGATGGAAAGTAAACTAGAAGTTCTACTGATTGGTTCAGTGTGGCTTCTGACACCACCTTGGGTAAAAACTTAGGGTTTGTCCTGAGGACTGCACGGTCCTTGTGAAAATTAAGATAAGGCTTTTTACAAACCAGAGTGTGAAGCTCCAAAATCCTTCGCGCTGACGTAATGGCAACAAAAAATAATGTCATACAGGAAAGGAAGCGTAAATCGCAGCTCATTACTGGTTCAAATGGGGGGAGAGAGTTTCTCCAACACAAACTTCAAATCCCAAGGTGGGGTTGGGCTGCGGATGGGGGGTTTCAGATGGAGGATCCCTTTCAGAAAAGTTTTTGAGACCTCCAGCTGAGTCACGGGTTTACCATCCATCAGCTCGTGGTATGCCGAAATTGCCGAAAGGTGGACCTTCAAGGAAGAATATTACAGACCTGAGTCTGACAGATGAAGGAGGTATTCCTGGACTTGTGGGGCAGAACAAGAAAAGGGGTTCCAATTCTTGGAAGTCGCCCAGATGGAAAAACATTTCCACTTCATGGCATAAGTGGAACGAGTAGAGGGTTTTCTAGCTCTAAAAGAACCTGAGCTACTCGAGAGGAGACCCCAAAGCGAGAAATCACTATGTCTGCAGGAGCCACGCATGAAGATGCAGAGTCCTGAGCCCCGGATAGACAAGACGACCTTGATCCTGAGTCAAGAGGTCGTGAGTCACTGGAAATGGAACCGGTGGTTCCCTTGTTAGCTGTTGTATCAGCGGGAACCAACTTTGTCTCGGCCAGAGAGGGGCGATGAGAATCATACTTGCCTTCTCTGCCTGAAGCTTGAGAAAGCCCTCTGGAGAATGGGAAATGGAGGGAAGGCGTACAAAAAATTCCCTGTCCAGGAGAGAGACAGCATGTCATGCCAGAAAACACCACGCCCTGGAACGAGCGAGCAAACACTGGGAAGTTTTGCGTTGTATTGGAAGGTGAAAAGGTTGATTTCCGGATGCCCCTATCTTAGGAAGAGAGATTCTGCCACTTCCTGATTTAATTCCCACTCGTGAGTTAGGGTCTGAGATCTGCTGAGACTGTCCACTAGGACATTTTGAACACCTGGAACATGCACTGCCGCTAGGGCCAGATCGTGCTGGACTGCCCAGTTCCACACCCGCATCGCCTCTCTGCACAGGGGGAATGAGCGAGTTTCTCCTTATTTGTTGAAGTACCAAACTACCGACATATTGTCTATTAGGACAAGCAGTGATCCCTTGGGAAGGAAGGTTTGGAAGGCCTGTAAGGCGTACAAGGCCACCCTCATCTCCAGAACGCTGATGTGTAATGATGCTTCCAAGCTGGACCACAGTCCTTGAGCTTGGTGCTCCCCTAGATGTGCTCCCCATTCCATGTTCGATGCATCTGTGGTGAGGAATGCAGAGGGAGCCGGGCTCATGAAAGGAAGACCCAAGGAAAGGTTGCAGGGGTCCCTCCACCACGGCAATTGTTTCTGAACTGCTGAAGAGACTAGGACCAGATGGTCCAGGTCATCCAGGAGTTGGTCCCACTGCATATGTAAGAACCACTGAATGACTCTCATTGGAGCCTCGCCAAGGGAACGGTAGTGATGGAGGCTGCCATCAGGCCAAGAAGGTGGAGGACCTCCCGGGCCGGGATGGTCCTGGATGAAGCCACCAAAGAAGCCTGAAGGACCAGGGTCTCCATCCTGTCTGGAGGAGGGAAGGCTCTACATTGGACCGTATTCAAAACTGCCCTGATGAACTGTAGTCTCTGGGATGGGGTCATGGATGAATTGGGAATATTGACAGTAATTCCCAGTTTGCCAAAGAGGTCCAGAGTAAAGGAGAGTGAGCCTCCAGTAAAGAGTCCCTGGAAGCAGCTGAGATCAGCCAATTGTCCAGGTAAGGGAAAACCGCTATACCCTGGTGGCGCAAAATGGCCGCCACCACCGCCAGGTACTTGGTAAACACCCACGGTGCCCAGAATAGACCAAAGGGGAGGGCCCGAAATTGGAAGTGCTCCCCTTGGAAAAAGAACCACAGGAATCGGCAGTGGCTGGAGAAGATAGTGATGTGCAGATAAGCATCCTTCATGTCCAGAGCGCACAACCAATGATTCTCCAAAAGGAGTGGAAGAAGGTTCTTGAGCTTTAGCATCTCGACCTTTTTGTACTCGACGAACAGATTGAGACTGCTTAAGTCGAGAATTGGTCTCAAGTCTCCCGTCTTTTCTGGAACCAGGAAAAAATGGGACTAAAACCCCTTGCCCCTTTGCCGAAGGGGAACCCGCTCTATTGCTTCCTTCAGCAAAAAGCTTTGAATTTCTTCCCGAACAGAAGAGCCTGATCCCTGGAGTAGGAAGACCTTTTTGGTGGAGATTATGGGGGAATTTCCAGAAACTCTATAGTGTGTCCGAGCGGACACCAGTTGCAGGACCCATGCGTGATGAGGTTATTGCTGCCATTCCTGCGCATGGCAGGCGAACCTCCCCACCTGCTCCTCATCATTGAGACGGAGATGGTAGTGGGGATAGGGAGTCAGGAAGTGGCAGGATGTTCAGGGGGAGGACCGCCTGAATGTCTCTGTTTTCTGGAGGTAGGAGGAGTGGCGGAACCCGTGGCCTTGCGTTTGCCCTGGCGTCAAGCCGGGCCTGCTTCCTCTGCCTCCAGGTCCTTTTCAGAAAGGGCTGCTGCTGCAGCTGTTGAGTGCCCAATCAGTACATGGACCTCACTGATCTGAGGGCAAGGCCTCTATCCTAGAGATCAGTAATACCATCTTTGGAGTCCCCACCAAAAAGCACCGAGCCCCAGAAGAGGACATCCTGAATCTCAGACTGTACCTCGCTGGCGAGGCTAGAGATGCGAAGCCAGGAATGCCATCTTAAGGCGATGGCAGTCACCAAGGCACGAGCTGCAGAATTGACAGAGTCATATGTAGCCCGCAAAGCATGCCTACAGGAGAAGCGAGAAAGGCGAAGATCCTTGGCAAGTTCCTTCTTGAGGCTTGAGGTGTCCATTACTTGGACTCTGGCCTCTAACCTGGCCAAGGTAGCTTTTTGGTGTGACACCACATGGGCCACATACTTAAGGGACCAGAGTGCACATGTGGCTGAAGCATAAACCTTCGTGCCGAACTGGTCCATCTCCCTTGACTCTGTCTGGAGGAGAGGTGCTCATGTGCTTGGGTGCAGATGAACGATCATGAGCAGCTGAAGTAATGACAGATTCTGCCTTGGGATGCGTCTTGAGAAAGGGAGCTTCCTTCGGTGCCCAGTACACTCTGTCCGCCCTCTTAGGGACAGCTGGGAGAGAATGAGGCATCTGCAAGACCGCAGAGGTGAGGTCCTGGTGAGGTCTGATCCAAGGAGGAATCGGGACCGGGGACAGAAACTCTAAGTCCAGGTGTTCAGCTAGTCTCTGTCTCATGGGGTCCTGGTCCTCTGACTCCCAGTTGAAAAAATCTTTCATAGGCATCAACAGGTCTGAAAAGGCAGGGTCCTCCAGGGGGAACTTGGGGGAAACCTTGCCCTTCGGACCCTCGGGTTCCTCCAAAACATCCTCTGCAAACTCGGCATCCTCGTTACCATCATCATCATCCACCCCCTTGTCGGAAGACCACGACTATCCAGAAGAACAATGATCTGACATATTGTCCCCAAGACAGGAAATGTGGAAGGACAGGAGCTCCTTGGGGATGGAGATGTGGGAGAGTGTGGAAGTGGGAGCCTACTCTACCGATCTAAAACCAACTCCAAATGCGCCCCCTGCCACCAAGACTGGAGTAATGTCTTGAAGTCTGGCGTAGCCAGTGGTGGAGGTTGAGGCTGGGGGGGGGGAGGTGGAAGTACCGGTGGTGGGGAGGAATGATACTCCTGATAACCCTGGTAGGGACTGTACCCAGGGTAATACTGTCCTAAGGAACACCAATCAGGAGGAGGACCAGCCGGGTGGTGGTCCCCAGGATACCACGGTGGGTTATGTGGAACAGCTCAGGGTCTAGAAAAAATCCCCGTCGTCAGAGGGTCTGATGGAGGGGGGATCCACGTCGGACCCGATGTTGTATAAATCAGTGGCGGATCCAGAGTCGTGATAGTCAACGTCAGGGGTACCCAGGGTGGAAGCCTGGGTAAAACATGGCTGGACAACAGGACACAGAGGGTAATAGTAAATGGAGTCCACAGTGAAGAAGGGGGGTTAGTCCTGGGGCCAGTCCTTTTAATGTCTTTATAAGTGACATTGCAGAGGGACATGGAAGGAAAAGTATGTCTCTGCAGATGACACAAGATCTGCAACAGGGCTGATCACAGCGTGAGGGTGGAAAGGATAAAAAGGACTTGGAAAGGATGGAGGAATGGCCAAATGTATGGCAACTTAGATTCAATGCAAAGAAGTGCAAGTAATGCACCTGGGAAACAAAACCCAGAGGAAAAGTACAGGGGGGTGAGATACTGACAAAAACAAAATGGAAAGGGACCTGGGGTAGTCACATCAGATGACCTAAAGGTGGGCCAGCAATGTGAGAAGGCAGTAAGGAGGGCTGGGGGTATACTGGGATGCACAGAGAGAGGCATCACCAGTAGAAAACAGGAAGTTGTTGGCCCTCTGTACAGACAGTTGGTAAGCCCGCATCTGGAGTACTGTGTACAGTTCTGGAGACCCCATCTCCGCAAAGATATAGACAGGGTGGGGGCTGTCCAGAGGAGGGCAACCAAAATAGTGAAGGGTCTGCACCAGAAGACATATGAAGAAAGACTAAAGGGGAGCTTAAAATGTATAGCCTCAAGGAAAGGGAGGGGGGGGAGAAGAGACATGATAGAAACTTTAAAATACCTCAAGGCAATCAACAAAGTCCAAGAGGGTAGCATCTTTCGGAAAAAAAGAGATGTGCAAGAACAAGGGGGCACAATCTGAAGATAGAGGGGGGACAGCTCAGAGGTAATGTGAGGAAGTATTTCTTCACAGAGAGGGTTGTGGATGCATGGAACAGCCTTCCTGAGGAGGTTGTGGAGTCAAAAACAGTGTGGGAATTCAACAATGCATGGGACAGACATAAGGCAATTTTAGTGGGGAGTACGAGGAAGTAGGCTGTTGGTTAACTAGGATCTACAGCTTATCCATTAGGTAGAGAAATGGGCAGACTAGGTGAGCCAAGCGGTCCTTATCTGCCATCAAATTCTATGTTTCTATGTTACTGACATCGGGACCGGCACCACCCGATCTGGTGCACGAAGCGGTGGACGAAGAGGACCTGAAGGAGGGACCAAGTCTGGCGCTGGAGCCAAAGGCTGGGGCAGACCACTGGGCCCGGGCTGAGGAATAGTCGGAGGTTCTGGCGTCAGGTTAGGAGTCGCCGGATCCGACAGTGGGATCAAGACCAGGATATTCACCGAGTCTGAAAGAATCCCACCTGATGGGGGAGGAGGGGCCTCCACCGTAAAGCCAGATGGCTGAGGAGGAACCTCCTTCCCTGTGACCTGGTCAGGGGAGCGTGGGACAAACCCCAGTGGAACGGTCTTCGACATCAAGGGGTCCTGCACTGTCCTTGCCTGAGGTACCTACCTGAGAAGGGGAAGGTACTGGCGGGGAAGAGCAGTCTCCCCCGTGGTTCTGCTGGATGTTGGGGGTAGCACCATTAGGCCCTGAGGGGAGAACCATGCCTGAGTGGCCATCAGAGACAGGTGTATTACCAGACAGAGCCAGGCAGGCAGGGGAAGAGGCCCCGGATGACTTATCGGCTGTAGCTGGGCGGGTCCCCGAGGCCTGGGGAGCCAACTTACTTGCGGCTGGGCAATTCCCGGAGGAGCCGGGGGCCGACTCAGTGGACATGGTGGTGTGTCCGTCGGAGGAGCCAATGGATGACTGACCCACAGAAGTTTTATCAGACTTACCGTCCAAAGTCTTCTTTGGTTGCTGTAAGGCAGCCTTGCTCGTCGAGGGCCTCAGGCTGTTCCTCTGCAGAGCACTCCCAAGATTTCTCCTTGTGTTTCTTGGAGGAAGAAGATTTTTCTGAAGAGGGCTCATGGATCCGGTCCATTTGCTTTTCAAGTAAAGCAAGACGGACTTTTAAAAGGTGAGCGTCCAAAGCCTGCTGCCTCCGCTTTTTGGTGGCCTGGTTGAAAGTTTGGCACTCCAAGCAGGATGAGACAGGGTGGTCTGGGCCCAGACAGAGCACGCACTTCAGATTACCATCCTTATGAGGTATTTGTGTGCCGCAGGATGAGAACTTCTTCTTGGGTGAAGACATAAGAAAAAATTGTGAGAGGAATGGCGAAGGAAAAAAATCTGACGCAAGAACTAACATGATGATCGCTACTGGAAGTCTGCTATGCCACTGACAAGAGACAACGGCAAGAAAGAACTGGTGGGCAGGCGTGGGGACCACCCACTACATACAGCCATGCTGACATCAGGTGGGCAGTCCCCCGTCAGGGATTGCTAGAAACGTCTGCTGTGCGGCCCGACGCTAGGTGGCGCCAGTTCTATATGTGATGACCTACTGAAGGAACCCTCTCTAAGTAAGATCGCAAGATTCTGTGAACGTCTAAGGTATACAGAATCGTCTGCCCGTGATTGGAATGCTCAGGGTAATACACTGGAAGTTGAATAGATTGGTTTCATCATGAACTCAGAAACCACCTTCGGTAAGAACTGAGGATTGGTATGCCAAGCCACCCAAGTCTCTGTGAAAAATTAAATAAGACTCCTTACACATCAGGAACATTAAACAGAAAGGTGCTGCGCTCCAGACCAGGGCACGGTGCAAGTATCGGGCGGCAGCCGCCGAAATTCACAAGAAGAAAAACCAGGAAATGCTTGCACTCCATAGCCAGGAGCCTGTTGCTACAGTGAAGTAAATTAAACCAGACTACCAAAATCATGCCAATTATAATGTTCACTGCTGAAATTAGCAAGATAACCCTAGAGTCAATACAGGCAGAGACTCTACTGTAAATCTAAGTGCCCCTGACGAAGCCTTACTTGGCGAAGTACTGGGGCACTTAGATTTACAGTAGAGTCTCTGCCTGTATTGACTCTAGTGTTCTTCTGCTAATTTCAGCCTTAAACACTATAATTGGCACGATTTTGCGCGTCTGGTTTAATTTACTTCACTGGAGCAACAGGCTCCAGGCTCTGGAGTGCTAGCATTTCTTGTTTTTTCTCCTTATACATCAGGGCCTGAAGCTCGGAAATCCTTTGAGCAGAAGTGACTGCAACTAAAAATAGCGCTTTCCATGATAAATAGGGCCTATCACAACTACTAGCCGGTTCAAAAGGAGGCAAGGTCAGTCCCCCAACACAAAACTGAGTTCCCAAAGTGGCGAGGACTGCACACCAGGTGTTTCAGGTGGAGGATCTCTTTCAGCAAGGTTTTGGAAATTTCCAGCTGAGCCACAGCTTTGCCCTCCACTAAGGTGAGGTAGACAGAAATAGCAGACAGGTGAACCTTAAGCAAAGAGTAACTCAGGCCCAAGTCATAGAGGTGCAGTAGATACTCCATGACCTGAGGAACAGGGCATGAAAAATTGTCCCAGCCCTTCGAGGTGGCCCAAATGGAGAGATGCTTCCATTTCATGGCATATGTCGTCCTCGTAGAAGGCTCTCTGGCTTCTACAAGGACCTGAGCCGCTCTGGAGGAAACTCCATAACATGAAGGAGCTATGCCATGAAGTACCTCGCGTGAAAATGAAGGGACTTTATCCCTGGATGGACCAATGTGTCCCTCTCCTGAGTTAGGAGATTATGGCAGAGAGTCAGGGAGGACTGGAGGCTCCACTGCAAGCTGCTGAAGAAGCGGAAAACATATTTGGCAAGGCCAATAGGGGGCAATCAGAAC
Source organism: Neoceratodus forsteri (assembly GCA_016271365.2). Taxonomy (NCBI): domain Eukaryota; kingdom Metazoa; phylum Chordata; order Ceratodontiformes; family Ceratodontidae; genus Neoceratodus; species Neoceratodus forsteri. Next base: position 104,065,453 of record CM057453.1, on the reverse strand, counting down.
CATGTGAGCCCCTTCCGCTGGAAGCTTGAGTAGCACCCGCTGCAGAACTGGAAAGGGAGAGAAAGCTTACAACCCCCTCCCCGATCCATCAGCGAGTGTGCCTTGCCAGAAAGCACCATGCCAGGGAGCGAGCGAACAAAACCTGGGTAGTTTTGCATTGTATGGGGAGGCAAACAGATCCAGGTCTTGAAACCTCATAGGTCACAAATGTGTTCGACCACCTCTTGCTGAGCTCCAATTCGTGGGCTCTTACCCTGGTGCAGCTGAGACTGTTTGCTAGGACGTTTTGCACGCCTGGAACATGAACAGCCGTGAGGTGAATTTGATGCAGAACTGCCCAATTCCACACCCGCACTGTCTCCCTGCGGAGGGGATACGAGCGAGTGCCCCCTTGCTTGTTGAGGTACCATGCTACACACATATTGTCCGACTGGACTAATAGTGGGCCCTGGCACTGCCCTCATCTCCAGCACATTTATGCGCAGGGAGAGTTCCAACTGAGACCACAGCCCTTGAGTCCTGTGGTTCTCCAAGTGAGCACTCCAGCCCATCCCCGATGCATCTGTAGTTAGGGTCTGGGTGGGAGGAGGGGACTGGAAAGGAACCCCCTTGGTGAGGTTGTTGAGATCCTGCCACTACAGAAGATCTTGCTGCATCAAACTGGAAACCAGACTATGTGGTCTAGGTCGTCCAAACTCTGATCCCACTGCACTCTGAGTGTCCACTGAGAAATTCGCATGTGGAGCTTGGCTGGAGGGACAGTGGGGATGGCCACTGCCATAAGGCCAAGGAGTCTGAGAACTGAACTGGCCATGACTCACCTGATGGAGGCTACTAGATGAGCCTGTTTCTGCAAAGATTCTGCCTCGTCCGTAGGGAGGAAAGCCATACCCTAGGATGTATCCAGCACTGCTCCAATAAACTGGAAGTGCTGGGAAGGGTCAAGTCGGGAATTGGGAAGGTTGACAGTAATCCCCACTTGCGCAAAAAGGGCCAGGGTAGCTGAGAGGAAAAGTTCCAACTGCTCCCTCAACGGGGCTGACAGAAGCCAGCCACTAAGATAGGGGAACACATAGTGGTCCTGGAGCATCAAAGCCGCCGCCACTACTGCAAGGCACTTCATAAAAACCTGGGGTGCTGAGGACAGGCCAAAGGGGAGGACTCTGAACTGGTAATGCGGTGAGGGGCCTCAAAAACTGCGATATGCAGATAAGCATCCTTCATATCCAGGGCACAGAGTCACTGTCCCTTGTACAGGAGGGGCAGCAGACCTGTGAAAATCAGCATTCGAAACTGTTTGTACTCTTATGTACAGGTTTAGAGCACTGAGGTCCAAGATGGGACACAAGTCTACCATCTTTTTCAGGACCAGGAAGAAGTGGGAGTAATACCTCTTTCCTTCCCAGTTTGATGGAACGGACTCTGTTGCCTCCTTTTGCAAAAGGGCCTCGATTTCTTCCCTTAAGAGAGGAATGTGCACCTTTGGATAATGAGACACTCCTGGAGGCTTGTCTGGGAGTTTCTTGAGAAACTCCAGAGTGTGGTCCTGTCTGATCAACTGAAGGACCCACAAGTCTGTGGTGACTGCCTCCCCACCCCAGCAGGTGTGATTGGTGAACCTTCCGCCCACCGGTTCCCCCAATGGAAGAGAAAGCGGGGGGGCGGGCTGCGAGTCAAGAGACGGAGGGATGGGGAGGGCTGCCCCTGAGGCTCTCTGAGCTTTGGCTGGAGGGGTGGCTGCAGCTGAAGGTGCCCGACGCTTGGTCTGGTGATGAAATGGCTGTTTGGCCTTGGATCTAGGGTAGTACATGGTGTGAAATGACCTCAGGGCCTTGCCCTTATCCTGGAGACTTGTAATAATATCCTGGGCATCCCCCACAAACAGGACAGAACCCCTGAAGGGGGTATAGTGGATAGTCGTCTGGACATAGGGTGCCAAGCCTGACACCCTGAGCCAGGAAAATCTCCTGAAACAGGCAGCCTAGCGGTGCCCCCTGGCTGAGGAGTCCACCGCATCATAGGTGGCTCTCAGAGAGTGGCAACAGGTGACTCTGGCTGACTGGATAGTGTCAGCCAATACAGTCTTGGATTCTAAGTCCGGTATGGCCTCAATGACAGGCTCCAAGTGGTGGAACAGCGACTTCTGATACACCAGCACGTGTGCCACACATGATGAGAGTGGAAGAAGAATTAAACTGCCTACCAAACTGATCGAGCTGCCTCGACTCTGTCAGGCGGAGAGGTGCTCATGTGCCTGGGCTTGTTGGACCTGTTGTGAGCCACCGTAATTACTACCGAGTAAGCCTTAGGGTGAACACTGATGTTATCCTTTCCCTCAGGAGTCCTGTTGGTCCTGTCAGCCTTCTTCACCACAGCCTGAATACAGGAAGGCATCATTCATATAGTGGAGGCCAAATCCTCATGAGGCTCCAGCCACGGAGGTGTGAGGACAGGTGCAGTCTCCTCCTGGATGTCCAAGTGCTCAGCAGGTCCTGAGCATTAGATTTCCATCTGTAGGCCTTTGTGATCTGTTTCAGGAGGCTAGCGAAAGAAGGGTCCTCTGTAGGTGATCTGGGGGGACTCCTTCAGCTTAGGTTCTTCTGTAGAGGGAGTCTCAAACCTCAAAGCCAATGAGGAAGACCCGGACTCGGATTCTGGGAGACCGATGTCTGGTCAAGACTCTTCCCCGAGTCCTAGGAGGCTCACGGCCTGACGTAGGAGTTTTCATCAGGCCCGACACAGACTGGCGCTGTTGCAGGGAAGCAGATCTGGGAGTCTGATCTGGGCAAATTGGGAGGGGTGCCTGGCGCCGGCTGTCCAGCTCCAAGACAAGCTGAGATTTAGTCTTGGACCACCAAGATTGGAGAATGGCCCTAAAATCTGCCTGGGGCTGGGGAGGAGGCGGAGGCAGTTGGTAAACTGACTGGAACCCCGAAGGGTACCCTGTTGTCGGGTATCCTGGCGTATGAATCCTGTACACCAGGTAACCCGGCGAAGAATATGAAGGAGCATACCCCAACGTTGAGAAGCTTGACGTCTGGTAGCCTGGTGGAGGATACCTGGGAACCTGGTAAAAGGGCAGGTAACTGGCTGGAGGGTAGCCCAACAGAGGCCCTGGAGGATCTTTGGGGGCTAATGTGAGACCCTGAGGCCTGAAATTCAGAGCGGGAGGGCCCAAAGAAGCAGAGTCAGGCATGGGGCCAGCAGGAAGGAAGGCCGGCGATGGTGTTGATGGCCCTGCCTGACGAACCAGGGAAGGGGCCTGCGGAGGCTATGACGTTAGGTCTGGGGGTGAACAGGTCCAGGGATGAACCAGAAACTTCGGCACCCGATGGATGACCCTGGCTCTCGCTGGTCTGGGGAGGGAAGGGGTGGCTCCACAACGGGAGAAGAGGGGGCATCTCCGTGGGTGGAACCCACCAGAGAATGCTGCCCAGAGACTGGCAGCTGGCTTTCGTCTAGCTGGACGTCGTCAGGGCTCACGCTGAAGCCCAATGTGAGCATAACAGTCGAGCAGTCACTGGAGGGTCTGATGACCAGCCTATCGACCTTGGCCGAGTGGGCACCGGAGTCCACGGAGCCCAACTTTTTGGCCCGGGCATTCGAAGGGTCTGACAGGCAGCTTATTGGCCCGCCAACATAGCTTAGACATGGTGGTGGTGGAGACGGGGTCTAAGGGAGGTGGAAGCCTAGGCCGAGGCATCTGTGGGCACCATAACTAGTGGCGGCAGGAGAGCCAAGGGCTGCTCCTGGGAAGGTGGGGCAGACTTGGAGGTAGCAGTGGTCTTCCCAAGGGTGGCCGCGGGTGAGAAGGGGACCATTACTTGTCCCGATGCTTCTCATGTTTGTGGGAGTCAGTCGGTGAGGAGGAAGCGCTCCTTAGTTTTTGCAGCTCTCTCTCCATGGATGCCATCTTCCTTTTAGGAAGATAGGCTTCAAGGGCCTGCAGGAGGTGCTTCCGTGTGGCCTGGCTGGAACAGGCTTCACACTCCTTGACCATGTACTCCGGGCCTAAATAGAAGAGGCAGTGGGAATGAAAGTCTTTGTGCGGTAACTGCGCACCACAAGAATTGCACTTATTTTTATGCGACTCGGCAGACGATGGCAAAGACATGCACAAAATAGAAAGTTTTTATAGAAAACAAGAAAAAAATGGATACTTATCTGAAAAATATGTTCAAACTGCAGCGACGATCTCTGCGAGGTCCAACATGCTTAGGTTGACAGCGGGAAAGAACTGAAAGGCAAGCGTAGGAACCGCCCACTTTATAGTGTTACGCTGACGTCAGTCACATTACATCTGGTGGGCGGTCCCTCATCAGACCCTGCTAGCTAAAGTTTCCGTGTGGTCCTCAAAGTGATTACCTACTGCAAGAGCCCTCTCTATGTGATATCTGGCAGAGATGGTGACAGGGAAGAAACTAAACAGGTGGGTGGCAAACTGGCTAGGGGGTAGAATGCAGCAGGTTGTGGTGGGGAACTGCACAGACGCATACAACACAATCATGGCTCGCTTAACTGTGTCTGATTAGATTTTTGCCAGTGTGGTGGCCTCAGTGCCATGCACTTTCAAACACATCTGAGCAGCTTCTGCAGGAACCTGATAATACAGGTTTGTTACATCAAAACCGCGCATTACAGAAAACAGAAGCCCTCAATTTCTGGTTGATATCAGGGTCTCCCAGCATCTATAGCACTACCTTAGTAGTGAGATGTGTCATCGTACTGATAAGATGGTGAAAAAAAGGCAACAACGAAAAAAAACACTTGAGGTGACCTTACAGTTAACTGTAATAGCTACTGGCCATGTGGCTACACTGCACCAATCACAGTACAGGATTTCTCTGAGCCTTATATTCTTTTATAACAATATTTATACCACATATGAGCTTTCAATGCATTTTTAGAATAACACTCCAGGGTGTGCAGTGTGCTGCAACAGCAGCACTTCCACCATGACTGAAGGCCTATGGCTGAGACTACGGCCACACAATCCACCCATGGCTTACGGTCATAGTAATTTAAGGTTGGAAAAGTCTCCAGGTCCTTCATGCTCAAAGTGGGAATTAATAAGTATGTTGAGACATTTTTTTTTCATATGTAATTTCTGGGTTTTTGCAGGTTTTCTCCTGACCCCTACACCCATGCGTCCTAGACGTGGCACGCGCATGCCATTTGGGATGCCCCTCCCTTCCAGTTGCACCGCTGACTGCCTGCACTGGCACCAAACCACCATTCGGTGATGGCGGGACGACGGGCGGGCGACCCCACCCCTCATCTGGGAGAGGAGAGCCAACGCTCATCCTGCTCCCACCCCCCCCACCCCCACCCCCATGCTGGCACCCCCACAACCCATGGTCATTCCTGACTGAGGCGCTGGCACTCTGAGGTGTGGCACCAGCACCTCAACCCTCAGTGCCACCGCGCTGGCCAAGTATGCTGAGACTTAATCCCACATGTGAGAATTAAGAGCCATATCTCATGAGTAACAACAAAGCACTGTGTGTGTTTTTTAAAAGGGAGACTGGTCAAAAGGGAAACACTGCAGAATTTAATCAGCATAACCCCAATAAACCTCATAACAAAAATGAAGTCTCCAAGTTACTTCGTTTAAAACCTACAAGCCATTTTGTAACCCTTATTTCACTTCCTGTTCAAAAAAGTCAGTTTCCGTGAAGAGCATTCATGACATTCATAATCAAAACTCACAGCCCAGTTCTCCCTGTCAGCAACCCTAAAGGACTCATTTCTCTGAATGAGACAAGAACACACATCCAGGAATTTGGTGGGGACCGTAAATTTCAAAATATAGTGGGGATTCACAATGTTGGAATGTGACAGCACACCATTTTATTCTGACATTGTTTGTCCCTGCCACATTCCAGAACCGTACACACCCACATTTCAAAATTGCGCATCACATCCCCACCTCATTCCAACATTGTGCGTCCCTGCCATATTCGTTCTGGGGGACAAAGACAGTGCGGAGCCTCAAACACGTGTGGGACGGGCAGCTGGGCATAAAAAGTAGAGGAAAGGAGGGGGGCACCTGTGACTAACTAGGGGCCAGGGTGTGGAAATAGGTAGGGGAAAACAGGGCAGACTAGACGGACCCACCAGTCGTTTTCTGCCAACAAATTCTGTTTCAAGAATTCTGACGTGTATTCCTGATGCATTAGAAAAGTGGGTGTCCCTGCCTCATTCCAAAATTGTATGGCCCTCCACTTCCCAAAGTTGTGCGTCAGTGCCACGTTCTGAAATTGTCACTGCCATTTTCTGAACATTTTGGAATGTGGCCGGTATGCACAATTTTAGAATGTGCTTTGGACATGCAATTCTGGAATGCGGCAGTGAGACTCACTTTCAGAATGTGTTGAAATGTGCAAGTTTGAATATGGTGGGGCCCAGAAAAAAATCTACTACTAACTAAGCCATGCTGATACCTTTACAGAAGTGTGATTAACTTGCCAGGAGTTCTTCATATACCCCATAGTCTCTAACATAAATAAGGTCAATTGTCTAGAGTTCTTTGTATCCCACCTACTCCCTGTTTTGTTTTGGCTGTCCCCTCCACTTAGGCAGACACACATACAGTCGTTGCGGTGAATCACACATGGGACCCTGAGTCACGAAGGCACCAACTGTGACCATTCAGCTAAAGGAGAAATTCCCTCTGGCTGGGAGGTTAGAGAGCTCCTTTGACTTCAGAAACAGTACTTGTCTTTCTTCTATCCCGCCATAGCTTTTTACCCTTGGATCTCCACGGGCAGGCTTCTTTAGTCTTGTCCCCGCCACCCTCCATCAGGCAACCACCAGGACCCAGCCCAACCTGACCCAGATACCCCCATGGATTGCCCTCTCCTCCCCCCCAATGCTGGGGCCAGGCAGGGGAGGGACACCCCCACCCAGGAACTCAAATCCAGTGACAGATCCGGTGGGCAAGGCTGTGGCACAGAAGAAAAAATTACTCACCTTAGTAATGTTGTTTCTTCTAATGGAGTCTTGCTATATTATGACAATTGCAGTTTGTCCCACCATTAGAACTGCTCCGGAGGTGAGAGTTAACTCCATTCCATGAATGGAACTTAGAGCACGAGCTCTAAAGAAGCTCTGTCTGTGTAGTTTCAAACCTGAACTGTCAGATCTTTACAACAAAAACTCACTAGGTCTGTGTGGAAGCTGTAACCTACACTAGCCAACTGGCTACCTAAATATTAACACCCATTGCTGGTCCCAACACCAAAGACTCAAGTCAGGGGACCAGAACTAATAGTATAATTTAACAATATGAGAGAAATATAAGGAAAAAAGAAAAACACCACACCCCCAAACCCCAAGAAGGGTGAAAAACACATAAAAAGGGCATAAAATAGTGCCCACACTAGGCTGCCCACCCCATACCCAAGTAGAAGTTCTGAGAGGGGCAGGCTGGGGGGGAGGTCATAATATAGCAAGACTCCATTAGAAGAAACAACATTACTAAGGTGAGTAATTTTTTCTTCAAACAACATGAAGTCTTGCTATATTATAACAATTGCAGACTACACAGCAGTACCTCCATGGAGGAGGGACAGAACCTACTTAGGGAATAGGCTCTGAAGAACAGCTGTGCCAAAACCGAGCATCTCTCCTGGCCTGGACATCCAGGGAGTAATGCTTGGTAAAAAGTGTACCGTTTTTCCAAGTAGCAGCCTGGCATATCTCAATATAGGGATGTCTCTGGCAGCAGCTAGAGACATGGCTATACCTCTGGTAGAATGAGCCCTCAAGCCAGAGGGGATCTCTGCCCAGTTTCTGATAACAAAATTGGATACAAGAGACAATCCACCTGGCAATTGATCTCTTAGTGGCAGGTTTCCCTTTCCCAACCTCACCATAAGTGAGAAAAAGTTGGAGGGATTCGAACCTGTGACCCTTGGTACGTTCTATATAGTAACTTAGGGCCCTCTTAACGTCCAAACTGTGCAATCTCCTCTCACCAGAAGAGGAATGTTCAGTGAAAAACACTGGAAGGGAGATAGATTGGTTAAGATGGAAATCTGAAACCACCTTAGGCAAAAACTTCCTGTTAGTCCTGAGGACTACCTTATCCCTGTGGAAAGAAATAAAGTCAGTTTCTACTGACAAGGCTTGCAACTCACTTATGCGTCTAGCAGAAGTGATAGCCACTAGGAAAACAGTTTTCCAAGTTAGATACTTAAGCTCTGCAGAAAACAGAGGTTCAAAAGGGGGTTGCATTAACTGGGCAATGCAAACATTAGGTCCCAGGCAGGGGCGGATCCCGAAAAGGTGGATTAGTATGAAGTAATCCCTTAAAAAACTTGGAAAATACAGGGTGAGACGAAAGAGAGATGGCTTTCCTGCTGAAACAAAAAGCAGAGACAGCTGCCAAATGAACTCTCAGGGTAGCTGGTCTCAGGCCCAAAGAATTAAGATGGACCATGTAGTCTAACACAATGGGCAAATCAGCAGATTCTGGGGAAATATGTTTCCCAGAACACCAAATGGAGAACCTTTTCCACTTAGAATTATAAGTAGCCCTAGTGGAAGGCTTCCTAGAAGCCTTTAGGATTTCAAGAACACCCTGAGAGAGTGTGGGTCAGCAAATTCTAACTCCTCAAGAGCCAGGCCTTGAGGTTGAGGGATTTGAGGTTCGGATACCAAACTCTCCCCTGGGCACAGGTTAATAGGTTGTGATTCCTGGGGAGACACGGGGAGATGGACTGTCAGGGACAGAAGGAGTGGGTACCAGGGCTGCCTGGCCCAATCTGTGGCAATCAGAATCACCCTGCAAGGCTGGGATCTGATTTTTACTAACACCTTGAATAGGAGAGGGAAGGGGGGAAAAGCATAAAGAAACTTCCCTTCCCAATCCAGGAGAAGGGCGTCCAGGGGGACTGAGCCCAACACTGGGGGCCTGCAACAGAACATTGGAAGTTGGTGATTGTCTGGGGCTGCAAAAAGATCTATCTGAGGGGTGCCCCATCTGGCAAAGACTATCCCCAGTACTTGAGGATCCAGAGACCATTCGTGATGGCCCTGAGAAATCCTGCTGAGAGCATCTGCTAGGACATTGTCCTTTCCTGGAAGGTGAGCGGCTATGAGTGAAGTGTTCAGGGAATAGGCCAGAGACCACAACTTCATTTCCTCGGTGCACAAGGCGAGAGACCGAGTGCCCCTGTAGTTGATGTACCACATTGTTGTGGTATTGTCTGTTCTGACTTGTACCACTTTGTTCTGGACAGAAGCAGAAAATGCTAGAAGAGCTAAAAAGACAGCTCTGAGTTCCAGCAAATTGATGTGGAGCAGAGATTCCTGGGGGGACCAAACTCCCTGAGTGGAGAGGTCGCCCATGTGGGCTCCCCACCCCAGGAGGGAAGCATCGTAGTGAGGGTCAAAGTGTGAGAAAGGAGAATGAAGGGGACCCCCAGTCTTAAATTGCTCTGATCCTGCCACCACTGGAGGGCCTGGATCAAGGTTCGGGTCACTGGGACCAACTTAGAAAGGGGGTCTCTTCTCTGAGACCAATAGGTTCTCAAGTGAAACTGAATGTCCCTCATCTGAAATCTTGCTCCCTGCACTACAGCTGTGGACGCAGCCATGTGCCCCAGGAGCTGCAGAAAGTGTCTTGCTGGTCGAGAGACCTGCAGATTGAAGGAGGAGGCCAGAGCCACCAAGTTCCTTACCCTTTCTAAGGAAGAAAAGCTCTGGCCAGATTTGTGTCCAATTCTGCACCTATGAGTGAGTACCTGAACTGGTTCCAGAACCGACTTTGGTAGATTTAGCAGGAAGCCCAGGGAGGTGAGAAGCTGCTGGGTGACTTGCAGGTGAGATTTTACCTGTTCTGGGGACTGGCCTACAATGAGCTAGTCGTCCAGGTAGGGAAAAACAGCAATCCTTTGCCTCCTTAAGTGAGCCACTGCTACTGCCAGACATTTTGTGAATACCCTTGGGGCAGAGGTAAGGCCGAAGGGCATTGCTCTGAACTGGTAGTGACCTGAGGGCAGTTCGAATCTGAGGTACTTTCAGTGGGAGCTTCTGATTAGGGGACGTGAAAATAGGCATCCTTGAGGTCCAGGGAAGCTAGCCAGTCCCCTGGCCTTAGAGAGGGTAAAATCATTGCCAGAGTTACCATTCTGAACTTTGGTTTCAAAAGATGCTTGTTCAGATATCTGAGGTCTAAAATGGGCCGCCATTCTCCTGTCTTTTTTGGGGTAAGGAAGTATCTGGAGTACAGACCCTTGCCCTGGTGTAGGGGAGGAACCCTTTCTACCGCTCTGAGAGCTAACAGGGTTGAGACCTCTGCTTCTAGAGTAGAGGTCTCTAAAGAGTTTGCAGGTGGAAAAGACCTGATTCTCATCTTTGGGAACTTTTTGAAGCTGAGAACCAGACCCTGGCTTACTACTTCCAGAACCCACTTGTCTGAAGTTAAAGACACCCAGTTCTGACTGAAGTAAGCCAACCTGCCCCTACTGGTAAAGGAGAATCGGCCTGGGCACCCCATCAGGGTGCCTGCTTGCAGTGCCTTAGGCTGAGGGGTGGGGGCAGGCCTGCCCGCGCCCCGTCTGCCTCTGAAGAACCCCCTCTGAGCATAAGCAGAGGAGGCCTGGGTTTGGTAAAAAGGCCTGTGGAAAGGCCTACCCCTACCCCTGGGGGTGTGCCTCTGAGGAGTGGCTTGCCGCTCCTTGGCTTGGGCACTTTTATAGGTAGTCCTATATTCATCCATCTTCTTCATATAATTCTCTGTCTGCTCCCCAAACAGAGAATTTCCCACCACAGGAAAATCCATAGCCTTAGTCTGGGTATCCTGTGACAAGCTAGTACACCTGAGCCAGGCCAACCTACGAAAAGCTACAGATGTGGCCATGACTCTAGAGGAAACATCATTAAGATCCACAGCAGCATGAAACTGCACCTTAGAAGCCTCAATGCCATCGGCAGCCACCTGCTCCAGCTCACTAGCAACCTGGCCAGGGGCTTGTTTGGCTAAATCCATAACAGTATCCCATCTAGATTTCTGATACCTTGCTACATAAGCCATGTAATTTGCTTGCCTGAGTCCCAAGGACGCTGCCATGTACTGTTTTTTTACCATGGCATCAATCTTCCTGGAATCCTTGTCAGGAGGATGTGAAGCCAGGGAATATTAGCTTTATCACAGGCTGCAGCCTGAACTACTAACATGACTGCATTGCTGAGAAAGGAATTCTGTATCAGGACCTGACAGTGTGTACCTCCTGTCCATCTTTTTATCTACAGGAGGCACAGAATTAGGAGTTATTAAGATTTTTATTGTTTGTTTCCTAAATGACTTATGCAAAGGAATAGACAATCTCCTAGACTCTGGTATATCCATCATTTCTACAAAATCAGGCTCCTCTTGCTCATCCACAGCTTCCTCCAAAGGAAGCTGGAGGGTTCAACAACTTTTTTGTAAAACATAAAATGAGAGGGGAACTCAGAAAGCATAGGGGGAGATTCTAAAGGTCTGTCTGGGGAGATGTCCGGTTCAATGGGCACACCCAGACCCTCCAAGTCACATTCATACTGTTCATAATCATCCTCCCCCTCCTCTGGTTCATAAAACTCCTCAACATCATATTCCTGAACCGATGGAACAGACCAAACCGACCTTTTACCAGATAGTGGCGGTTCGGACGGAACTGAAGAAAGTGACTGGAACTGGTTCATCCGAGCCAGCTTTTCGTTTGCCCGAGGAAGTCTCGCCCTGGTCAGAGGGCACTCCCTCCGGTTCGGTTGGCACCGAACCGGGCTGGCCATCCGGGTCAGCGGACTTTTTGGCCTCTCGTTCCCTGAGCCTGCCCAATCTCTTTTCCAGGGTGGCTGCAGGGAAATTCTTACAAATCTGGCAGTCTGAATGGAGGTGGTCAAACCCCAGACAATAAACACATGTGGTGTGTGGGTCAGCCTTGGCAAAGACTTCCCCACAGACATCACAGTGTTGAAACCCAGTGGGCCCGGTTTTTCTTTTGGGTTTCTCAGACATAATGCCAGCCTAACCAGAAAAACTTGCCCTTTAAGCGGCAGTGCCAGGCAAGAACACCCTTATCGGTTCCAAAGCGTGTCACGGTATTGGAAAAACCGTAATGAAATCCGTTTTTATTAGAACCGATAAGAACCGGGAACCGCACTCTAAAGTCTCAAGTTTAAAAACTTTAAGTTTTACCCAAGCTGATCGGTTCAAAACCGAACCGATAAAACTTACAAGTTCCACACAGAATTAAAAAATGAAATTACTTACGATACCACAGACAGAGCTTGAACCGATCGGTTTTGCGGTTAAAATAAAACTATTCTCGGTTGAATCGAACCGAGAAAACACTGTTTAAACCGAGAAATGAACCGAGCAGTAGGAGAAATCTCCGGAGCGACTGTTCAGGGAAGTGGAGTGAAGAATCTGACAGTTCAGGTTTGAAACTACACAGACAGAGCTTCTCTTTAGAGCTCGTGCTCTAAGTTCCATTCATGGAATGGAGTTAACTCTTTCACCTCCGGAGCAGTTCTAATGGTGGGACAAACTGCAATTGTCATAATATAGCAAGACTTCATGTTGTTTGAATGGAGGACAGAACTTCATCAAGCCCGCTCTGATCCTTTTTCCATTTTCTCCCTTGTTATACAGTTGCGGCGGCACATGATGCATGTGCACATGGAGACGAAGACGTCACAGAACCACGGCACCTTTCTAGTAAACATCTGCCGCTCAAGCATGGTGCTACCCTCCAGGCCTCCACCTGCTGAAAACTAACTGCTGAGAAAGAAGAGCTGTCCGTCAGACAATCAATCCCCCCCCCCCCACATACACCTACCAAAGCCCCTTCCTGAACACAGAGGTGAGGCGTTCAGCACTTCAGCTCCTCATGTCACTGAGCTGGCTTAGTATTTGTCTCTTTTGTTTGGGGCAAATCTCTTTCAGTCTTGTTCCCATTCTTATTTCATGGTTTCTTTGGTCTGTTCCCATGTTCTGCACCCCTCCTGAATTTGTAAATAAAGAACAAAAATAGCTGTTAAATGCAGCATCTGCAATCAAGGAAACATATATATTCTATTTATATAATGAAAGGTAATCATTCCTTTACTGATAGTTTGTATTAAGGGTTTTGGATTCTTTGCATATAGGGAAATAATACATTTAGAGATTTCTGGATCAACCACATTAACAAAAAGTTAGTAAAAATGGCTGAAAGGTGGCCATCTTTGATCCAATCAATACCAAAATGTAATCCATACACTTTTTTATATGGCAGGTCACTTTTCTGTGATGTACTGTATATCAACTGGTTTGGGCACCTTAAAGGTCACTGGCAACTTTTTAATGTGATTGTGGTTGTGTGACCAGTTTGCCTCTATTGCGAGACCTAGTAAAAAAACTGTTCTGACTGCTCCAATATGTAGCATAATGCAATTTTGCACCTTTTTCACTTATTTGTTAATCACTATGATCGGGATGAGAGAGCGGTCTGCCAGACTTGAGCCGGCAGAAGCATCTTGCTCCAGTGAACATGGGTCTGTAATTGCGCTGTCATGATTACAAAACTCATGCATAAGTGAGTTTACATTTTGCTGGGTGATAAAAAGGCTACTATCCAAAGGAGTGTGTGATTTTAATCAAGACGATGCCCCGCTGAAACAAAAATGAGCACTAGAAGTGCATAGAAAAAAAAACGAACCCTTTAAAAACATACCTGAAATCCTGAACATGCGCATTAGCGCTCATGCTAATTCACATGTTCAGGACCACAGCTCTGTTTTTCGAAGTCCCCCCACACAGACACTTCCAGTGGTTGCTTTTGTTTCGGAGGGGCATCTTCTTGTTTAGAATAGCACACTCCTTTGGATAGTAGCCTTACCTCATATCACTCCCCCCTCCAAAACAAAAACAAGTAAGCTGTTCATGCATGAGTTTTGTAATCATTACGGCGCCATTACAGATGCGCATTCACAGAAGCAAGATTCTTCAAGCAGCTCAGGTCTGGCAGACCGCTCATTCCAGTCACAATAATAAATATGTGAAAAAGGTACAAAATCGCATTATGTTACATATGTGGGCAGTAAGAACAGTTTCTTTGCTAGTTCTGGTAATAGAGGCAAACTGGACACACATGATCAAAAATTACATAAAAAACTGAAAGTGCCCCTTTAAGGTAGCTTTGGCACCTTAAGGCACTGCCCACACCCCCAATCAGGCTTGCTGCGGCAAACTGAATACTGTCCTTTCCTCTCAAAAAGAGAAACTGATCTTCTTCCTTTACACTGGTCTCCTAGTATAATGTTAGAAATGTAAGACTAAATGGTGGATAAATTCCAAAAGAATACCTACTGTTATTATCTACTCCCACTAGAACTCCGTGAAATCTGAACTGTCAGTCTGCATGCATCTAGGTTTTGAGTTTTGTTGCTGCTTTTGGTTTTACTGTGATCAAAGGCCACTGTCATCATGACTAGTATCAGACATTGTTGCTGGCTCTGTTTCACTACCTCCAGAGGGCTATCTCAGATCTCTAAGGAAGTTGATCATATGTATAGATTTAGACTTCTTGTACCCAGTATCACTGCCAGTTATTCGAATACTAGACTTTGAACATGCATTTTTTTTTTTTTTGTCTAAAGGTATTCTTACACAAAAGTTTTAATTGTAGGATAACAAATAATACAGTGGGCATCGTAATACTGCAGCATGACAAAGTCTGTCAGTTGCAACAAATGGCTTTGGCAGTCACAATCAAAGACACTGATCCATAGACAACTGGGTTCAGGGTTCATGTGAGAGGGACATGGAAACTCAGTTAACCAAGTGGGGGCAGTGAGGCTGTGGTCTGAAAACAGCGGTATATTGCCATTAAAGGTTACAGTGTGGGAAACTGTGCATTCTATTATTACCACACAGAAGAAAAATATGCCATCATACCAATATATACCAGCGTGCTAATGAAGGGGTGCTATTGTGTGTGCAGTAAATTGTGTTTTTGCAAAATGCACAAGATGGCCAGAAAAAAAAATGAAAAGTATTAACCTGCCTGTGCCACTGCACTGTTGCTGTTAGTATGAAGACTGAAGGGCCTTCATTCCTGTGCAGTTTTCCCATCCGTTTTGCACATACAACCCAGGTGATTCAGTCTCGATGCTTATAGACAGAAAAAGATAAGAGTCTGGATACACAATGGGTGATGCAGGGTTTACAGCAAGCCCTGTATCAAACCAGTGGTCAGCACAGCTGCACCAAAAACGTTGTCCTACAATACACGATTCAAGAAGATCAGGTGGTTTGTGACACTTTTACCGATTTATGGCAGCTTGCGCCAAATATTTGGTACAAGTCCTGTAAAAAGGGTACCCGAGATTGCTGCAAGCTAGACCAGAAAAAAACTGGTCCAGACTGCAGCAATCAGGGCATGAGATCGAGAATCTTGGTTGCCAGACGGCGAATGCCATAAACACCGTGAGCCATATGTTCAGTGCACCCGGGGCTTGAAGCATTCCTGGCCCTTTTGTGAATCTGGCCCATGACGTCCCTAGAGTCTGTTCATTTCCTACCTAGAGCCTTACCAGCCTAACACTGGTAGGCCACTTTCTGATTAACCCTGAGCTCAGATTGTAATGAACTACCATACCCCATAATTCGATTTTTTTGTTGGTTTTTTTTTGCCCCCATTTCTCCTCAACAGCTGACACGTCTTCCCTTCACCTGCCCAAGCCCTTCTGCTCGCTACAAGAGTATTCCAATATTCCATCCCGCCACCCTCTCTGGACACCTAGACTGTCAGCCACAGATTGTCCCCTGCAGGTGAGATCCCCACCACACACAGTTCCCCAAGTCGGTAGGAGGATACTCCACTCAGTGGTTGAGACCCAGAAGGAGTAACTGGCAAGGCACAGGAGGAGTTGGAAGGACCCTACTGTGGGGGGTGAGGCAGCATCATCTACCTGGTGCTGCTGGGGTATTTAGGCAGGGTCCTGAGATATGACTCAGCAAAGTGCCTATCAGGGCTGTCAGAAAGGTGGGTGAGCCATGCCCTACCTCAAACTCCCCTGCCAGACCAACCCAGGGCATGTCATGCCTGCACATCGCTCATCAGCGAGCAGATGTATGTCAAAGTAAGGCCATTCCAGAGGGACCACTTGTTCCTTCCCACACAATACACACTCCCCTATGGCCACAAGTGGGCAGCTAAGCAGCAGAAGGAGGCATCCAGATAGACACCAGGACCCCACCTCACCAGTCAGTACTAGATGTCCCGGCCTCGGTGGTGGTGGGGGATGATGTGAACCCGGGTCGTCTGGCTGGCAAGTTATACCGCTGTGTTTGCTGGCCATCCACCCTCACTTTATTCTCTCCACCATTTATCTTCACAATGCCCATATGCTCATCCAACCCATTTTTAAATCTAGCTACACTCTCTACAATAACCAGAGTCTCTGGTAGACGATTCCACTTATACACCACCCTATCAGTGTAGAAATATTCCTGCATGTCCTTTCTTACAACCTCCCCCCGACAATATAATCTGTATTTGTGTCCTCTAGTGACAGATCCCCAAGTTTAAACAGATGCTCTGCATTTACCCTATTGATGCCCCACAGGTACTTGTAAGTGTCAGTCTTGCCTCCACTTCTCTCTCCCCTGGCCTCCAATGAGTGCACAATGAGGTCTAGTCGTTTAGAAGTCCTCCCACGCTGACCTTGCATCATTTTAGTTGCTCTTTTTTGACCAACTCCAGGCAATTCTTAACATTTTTTTTAGGTAGTAATCCCAAAACTGCACACAGTATGCCAGATGAAGCATCACCAAAAAACTATACAGGAGCTTTTATTACCTTTTTCTGCTCAAGAAAGCCCTGTCTGGACAACCCAGCATCCTGCCGGCTGTTCCATATGCTTTATTTATTTTTTTATGCGACCTTGTTCTTTCCTACCTTGATGGGCTCTCAGGTTTTGGATTCTGTTTTAGTGCTCTGCTGCCCGACTGAAGTTTTCCATACGCACATACCAAATCAGGACTTCTCCTCCAGCCTCATCCGGCCAAGACGATCCCTGGCTCTGAGCCCCAGGGCTGGGCTACCATCTCCTCCGGTGCTCTATCTATAATCAAGTGGAGGCGACCAGGCGTGGTTTGGTAGAGGCCCAGCACAGGGCATGGGGCCCGCCTACCGATCCCACCTGCCGCCTCACTGTCGGTAGGGGTTTTCTGCTGCCCCCACCCCAGGAAGAAGCAATGGCATCCCGCGCCTCATGTCTCTGGAGCCTGTCGACGCGCCCTTTCTGTGTCCCATCTGTGCCACCCCAGTCTCCACCAGAGGCCGCTACTGCGCCTGGAGTCCTAATAACCCACATCTCCACCAGAGGCTGCTACTGCACCGAAGCCCTAACAACCCACCCCGGAGAGGAGAGCAGTCCTCCGACACTCACCCTTTCCCCCTGCTGACTCCTGACGCCCAGGTCCGCTTCCCGAACCTGGGTCACCGGCATGGCACAAGGTGTGGCATCCAGAGCCTCAACCCTCAGCACCACCAGACTGGCTTCCATAAAGTTTATTAAGCAGTGAATCTGAAGTTGTCACATAATACTGTATAACCCTTAAATCCCTTTCTTCCACTGTCTGTTCCAAACTTCCCCATTCAATAATCATTTCTTTTGGATTCCCCTTCCCCAAATACGTAACTTTACATTTCTTGGCACTGAAGAAAAAATTACTCACCTTAGTAATTATGTTTCTCCTAGTGGAGTCTTGCTGTATTCAGACAATTGCAGTTAGCCCCAGCCTTCAAACTGCCCCGGAGAACATAGGGTTAACTTTTCTATGCATGGCATAGAATGTTCATCTCGAGCTCAGTTGAAGCCTCTGCCTGTTGTTATTCAAACTGCAACTGTCAGATCTTTACAAGCAAAACTCACTAGGTGTTCTGTGTGGAAACTGTAAAATTTTTAACTAGCCAACTGGCAGAAAAATAATGTTGTGGGTCCTCAAAGGAAGACTCAAGTCAGGAAACCCAAAAACAAAAACCAATCAAATGAAATAACATTCCGCCCAAAGAGAACAGAGGGTGTAAAAAAGGGGGCACCTCTAGGGTGCCAACACTGCGCCTGCCCACCCACATCCCAAAAATCTAGGTTCCGAGAGGGGAGACGGGGGGGAGGTCAGAATACAGCAAGACTCCACTAGAAGAAACATAATTACTAAGATGAGTAATTTTTTCTTCAAACAACATGAAGTCTTGCTGTAGTCTGACAATTGCAAACTACCAAGCAGTACCTCCATGGAGGAGGAACAGAACCTACTTTGGGAATAGGCTCTGAAGTACTGCTGTGCCAAACCGAGCATCACTCCTAGCCTGGATATCCAGAGAGTAATGCTTGGTAAAAGTATGGACTGTTTTCCAGGTGGCTGCTTGACAAATTTCTGAGAGAGGGGATATCCCTGGCAGCAGCCAGTGAAGCAGGTGTACCTCTTGTGGAATGAGCCCTCAGGCCTGAGGGTGGAGTTTTACCCAGTTTTTCATAGCAGAATTGTATACAAGAAACAATTCACCTGGCAATAGATCTCTTGGTGGCATGTTTGCCCTTCCCAACTTCTCCATAAGTGAGGAACAACTGGAGGGGGGTCAAACATGTGACCCTTAGTACGCTGTATGTAGTAGCTAAGGGCTCTTTTTACATCCAAATTGTGTAGCCTCCTCTCTCCCGAGGAAGAATGATTAGTGAAGAAAACAGGGAGAGATATAGACTGATTCAGGTGGAAATCTGAAACCACTTTAGGCAAGAACTTTCTGTTAGTTCTAAGGACCACTTTATCTCTGTGAAAAGAGATGAAATCAGGTTCCACTGACAGGGCTTGCAATTCACTGATACGTCTAGCAGAAGTAATGGCTACCAAAAACACAGTTTTCCAAGTCAAGTACTTAAGCTCTGCTGAGGACAAAGGCTCAAAAGGGGGTTGCATAAGATGAGCAATGCAAACATTAAGATCCCAAGCAGGAGCAGGATCCCTAAAGGGGGGATTGGTGTGAAGCAATCCCTTGAAAAACTTACAGAATACAGGATGGGATGACAGTGAGGAAGACTTGCCCACTGACAGGAAAGCAGCAACAGCTGCCAAGTGTACCTTGAGAGTAGCTGGTCTGAGACCTAGGGCACTGAAATGGACCATATAATCCAGAACCATAGGCAATTCAGCAGAGTCTGGGAGAAATATTCTTCTTGGAACACCAAATGCTGAATCTTTACCATTTGGAGTTGTAAGTCTTTCTGGTGGAGGGCTTTCGAGAAGCCTTAAGGATATCCAAAACCCCTTGGGAAAAATGCAGATCTGCAAACTCGAACTCTTCAAGAGGCAAGCCTTGAGATTGAGAGACTGAAGATTCGGGTACCAAATCCTCCCGAGAGGATGTTAACACGTTGTAATTCCTGGAAAGAGACAGGGGAAGATGGACTGCCAGGGACAGTAACAAGGGATACCATGGCTGCCTGGCCCAGTCTGGAGCAATCAGAATCACTTTGCATGGTTATGACTTTATCTTGACCAGCACTTTGAACAGGAGAGGGAAGGGGGGAAAAGCATACAGAAATTATCCTTCCCAGTTCAGGATCAGAGCATCCTGGGGGACTGAGCCCAAGACTGGGGGTCTGCAACAAAAAAGAGGAAGTTGGTGATTGTCTGGGGCTGCAAAAAGATCTATCTCTGGAGTGCCCCATCTTGAGAAAATCACTTTCAACACCAGAGGATCTAGTGCCCATTCGTGATGGCCCTGGGATATTCTGCTCAGTGCATCTGCTAGGACATTGTCCTTCCCCTGGGACGTGAACTGCTATCAGAGAGGTTTGCAGGGAATAGGCCAGGGACCACAACTTCATTGCCTCTGTGCACAAGGCCGTAGACCGAGTGCCCCCTTACTTGTTGATGTACCACATGGTGGTGATGTTCTCTGTTCTGACCTGAACCACCTTGTTCTGTACAGATTTGGAAAAAGCTTGCAGTGCCAGAAACACTGCTCTGAGTTCCAAGAGATTGATGTGAAGCAGAGATTGCTGAGGTGACCACAGTCCCTGGGTGGTAAGTTCCCCCAAATGGGCTCCCCAGCCCAGCAGGGAAGCATCTGTGGTGAGGACCAGTGAATGAGACTGAGTGACAAATGGAACTCCTTGTCTCAAATTGTCCTGATCTTGCCACCATTGCAGGGCTTGGATCAGGGTTCGAGTCACTGGAATTAGTTTGGTAAGGGAATCCTTTCTTTGGGACCAAAAAGCTCTTAAGTGGAACTGAATGTCCCTCATTTGAAATCTTGCGCCCTGGACCACTGCTGTAGAAGCTGCCATGTGGCCCAGTAGCTGAAGGAAATGCCTTGCTGGTCGAGACACCTGAAGGCTGAATGAAGAGGCCAGTTCCATGAGGGTCCTTGCCCTTTCCAGGGGAAGGAAGGCTCTTGCTTTCACCGTATCCAGCTCTGCCCCTATGAAGGTGAGGAGCTGCACTGGTTCAAGAACTGACTTTGGCAGGTTATGAAGAAATCCTAAAGAAGTGAGCACTTGCTGGGTCACTTGCAGGTGTGACTTGACTTGGTCTGGAGACTGGCCTACTATAAGCCAGTCATCCAAGTATGGGAAAATGGAAATCTTTTGTCTTCTTAGGAAGGCAACAACTACTGCCAGACACTTTGTGAAGACTCTTGGAGCTGATGTTAGGCCGAAGGGCACTGCTCTGAACTGACAGTGGCCCGAGGGCAACTTGAACCTGAGGTACTTTCTGTGGGAGCACCGGATGGGAATGTGAAAGTAGGCATCTTTGAGGTCCAGGGAGGCTAGCTAGTCTCCTGGCCTGAGAGAGGGGAGGATAATTCCCACAGTTATTTTAAACTTTGGCTTTAAAAGATGTTTGTTCAGATATCTTAGGTCCAGGATGGGTCGCCACTCTCCTGTCTTTTTGGGGGTTAGGAAGTACCTGGAGTACAATCCTTCGCCCCAGTGTATGGTAGGAACTCTCTCTCTATAGCTCTGAGAGCTAGGAGAGAAGAAAACTCTGCCTCTAGGGCAAGGGTCTCAGAGATTTGCAGGTGGAAAAGATCTGGGTCTCAGCTTGGGAAATGTTTTGAAGCTGAGAACCAGACCCTGGCTTACTACTTCCAGGACCCACTTGTCTGATGTGTCTGCTTGGCAGAGGCTTTAGGCTGAGGGGTGGATGCAGGCCTGCTCATCCCCCTTCTGCCTCTCCCTCTAAAGAACCCCTCTGCGAAAAAGAAGAAGAAGAGGCCTGGGCTTGGTAAAAGGGCCTTTGGAAAGGCCTGCCCCTGCCCCTGGACTGCTGCCTTTCCTTGGCCTGAGCACTCTTGTAGGTGGTCCTGTATTCATCCATTTTCTTCATGTAATTCTCTGTCTGCTCCCCAAACAGAGAATTACCCACTACAGGAAAATCCATGGCCTTAGCCTGGGTATCCTGTGAGAGACTAGTACATATGAGCCAAGCCATTCTCCGAAGAGCCACAGATGTAGCCATGACTCTTGATGATACATCATCGGAGTCTACAGCAGCATGAAACTGAACTTTCGATGCCTCAATCCCATCTGCAGCCACCTGCACCAGCTCCTTGGCAAGCTGGGTAGGAACCTGTTTAGCCAGTGCCAGTACAGTGTCCCACCTGCACTTCTGGTACCTGGCTGCATAGGCCACATAATTAGACTGCCTGAGTCCTAAAGATGATGCCATGTACTGCTTCTTTGCCATGGCATCAATCTTCCTGGAGTCCTTGTCTAGGGGGTGAGATGCCAAGGGAATGTTTGCCTTATCACAGGCAGCAGCCTGTACAACCCCAACATGGCTGCATTGCTGATACAGGAACTCCGTATCTGAGCCTGAAAGAGTATACCTCTTGTCCATTCTTCTGTCCACAGGAGGTATAGAATTGGGAGACTTAAGAATTTTTTGTGTCTGTTTCCCAAAAGATTTATGGAGGGGAATAGACAGTCTCCTGGACTCTGGGATGTCCATCATCTCTACATAGTCAGGCTCTTCCTGATCCTCTACTGCCTCCTCCACAGGAAGCTGGAGGGTATCAGTCACCTTTCTGTAAAACATGTAGTGTGAAGGGGACTCAGAAAGCCTAGGAAGAGAAACACCTGAAGGTCTGTCTGGGGAGATGTCCAGGTCCATAGGCACATCCAGACTTTCACCATCTCCATAATCATCCTCAAACTCTGGTTCATAACATTCTTCCAGGGTATAATCTAGAACCGGGGTAACCAACCAAACCGAGCCCCTGCGAAATGGTGCCGGTTCAGTCGGAACCGATCAAAGAGATTCCATAATCCTAATCACTTTGGCTATTTCATCGCCAGTCGGAGTATGAGATTCTGGATCCGAACCGGTCAACTTGTCTTTTCTTTTTCTTTTTGTCGGAACCGATTCCTCGGAATCAGCTCTCCTTTTGCCCGAAGAAGTATCGCCCTGGTCAGAGAGCACTCCTTCTCGTTCAGTTGGAACCGAACCGGGCTGGCCATCTGGGTCAGCAGACTTCTTGGCCTCCCTTTCCCTCAGTCTACCCAATCTCTTTTCCAGGGTAGATTTTGGAAAATTTTTGCAAATTTGGCAATCTGAATCGAGGTGGTCAAACCCCAGACAATAAACACAGGTGGTGTGGGGATCAGCCTTATCAAAGACCTCCCCACAGACACTGCAGTGTTGAAACCCAGTGGCCCCGTTTTTCTTGGGTTTCTCAGACATGGCCAACCTAACCAAGCGTACCCTTTTTCGGCAATCACCAGGCAAGACTCCCTATCGGTTCCTGACCGTCACGGGAGTCTTGGGGGAAAACGACTAAAACCCGTTTTTTTTAGAACCGATACGGACCAGTAACCACACACTAAAGTAAAGTACGAAGTTTACCTCAAAATGACCGGTTCAGCTGAACCAAGCCACAAGTTTACAAGTTCCACACAGAAAACGGAACAAAACCTATCTAGTACTCACGGTACCACAGACAGAGACTTGAACTGACTAGTGGAAACAACAATTTCGGAAGAAAACTGACCGAAAAGTGACACTTCAACCGACTTTGAACCGAGCAGCAGGAGAAATCTCCGGAGAGACTGTTTAGTGAGGCGGAGTAAAGAATCTGACGGTTGCAGTTCGAATAACAACAGGCAGAGGCTTCAACTGAGCTTGAGATGAACATTCTATGCCATGCATAGAAAAGTTAACCCTATGTTCTCCGGGGCAGTTGAAAGGCAGGACCTAACTGCAATTGTCAGAATACAGCAAGACTTCATGTTGTTTGAAAAGATTTGTTAGAGTGAGTACTACACTCCTCATTATCAAAGTGAGGCAAAGAAAACCAAATTCAGATAAGTATAAATCATTAAATTGCATTGAGTGAGGAGTACTTACAATGCATTTTCTTTATACAATTCAAAACACAACATAAAGAATACATTTGTGTGATGTGAGTGTACAGTATGACACACACACACACACACACACACACACACACTGTGCAAATGGGACTCGAGAGTGTGACAGAGTCTATCTGTTAATGCAGGTCTGTATCTGTGGCTGGCCACTGACGAACACAGTCAGACTCACAATGTATGACACTGTCACACAGTACCCCCCCATCACATTCTTATGCAGCCCCCCACCCCAACACAATGTTAAAGGTGGCAGAACATCAGAGGAAAAAGCAAATGGAGGCTGTATGTGCTCTATCCTGTCCCTACAGGGCACATTCATTTTACTAGATGAGGAGGCAGATGTGGCATATCAGAGCGAACAAGTGCAATTGTAACATTAATCCATGGTTGGCTAGTTGGACGCACTTAGCCTTTGGCCTCATGCCTTAACCAGCCTAATCATGGATTAATGCCAAGTAGAACTATGCGCTGTTGTGTTTTAATGCTTACATGGGCCATGTGCCATGTGCAAAAATAGGTATTTATACTGATGATTCACTTATACTGCAGACTGTAAGATACAATTACAGGGACACTGTCAACTCCATGGGCCTCAAAATGTCCCTAGTTTAAAAACACAGTTTATGATTGGGCACATTCTATAGATGTTGTTTATGTAAATGGTAGTTTGATTCCAGCTTATTTCTTGTTTTAAAAAGTGAAAAAACAGACTGCTGGTCATACTGGTGTTACCACACAAAAACATGTTTGTTTACATTCCCTTGATCAACTCCCACTGCATCTTTCCTGGACTTGGGAACACCCACAACACAGTCTAGCCACTCATGATGCAGTGTGAGGAGAGAAGTCTATTAAATCATGAGTTTCTGCACTGTTTGTGGTTTTTCCAAATGTTCTGGAAGTATGTCACAGGAGTACATCAATGATTTGAAACCAAACAGGGTTCAGTACAACTACTGTGCTTAATGATGACCTCACCACTCTGGCCAACAAGCATGCCCCCCTGATCAAAGTCAGGGTGCATCCAAACCCATGGTTTACATCAGATCTTAAGGCTGCAACTCCTATGCCATGATAAACTCTGGGCAACGGCTAGAAACTCCAAAAGCCCAGCTGACTAGCAAGCATTCAGAACCGCTAGAAAGATCTGTGTTAAACATATTTAAAGCAAACTACTACGTCTCCACCCTTGAACAGGCAAAAGGGAATTCCCACAAAATCTGGAAGACACTCAAGTCTATTGAAGGTCAGCCTGTTGCCCCCTCCAACCCACCGAAGATCCTTAGCAATGGCAGGGCTGTGGAAAACGGTTGCCTAATCCTCGAGGAAATCAACAATCATTTCTTTTGATTCGTCTTATGTGGCCCGTGGTAGCAGCCAAAACTGTAATAACACTGCCTCTCAAACTTTGACCGCCCATTCCAGTTGCTCCCGCTTAGCTATAAAGAAGTCAAAGATTCACTCCTTAACATAGATACTCAGAAAAGTGCTGGGGACAATGGTCTAGAACCATTTTTTCTTAAACTAGGCTATCGCAGCCTCACTGCCCCATCCTCCACATATTCAATCTTTCCATTTCCACTGTTCCCTCCTGTTGGAAATCTGCCCACGTCCTCCCATTATCTAAGTCAGGGGACCCATGCAACCTAAACAATTATAGGCCTATTTCAATCTTGCCTGTCCTCTCCAAAGTCCTTGAAAAGCTAATTTATTCCGAAATAAAGCTCCATATCGAATCATCTTCAATCCTCAACCCTGTGCAATCTGGCTTCTGGCCCAACCACAGTACTGTTACTCCACTAGCCAAAGTTACCAATGAATGGGCCACAGCCATGGACTCCAAGAAAGTTACTGGTGTAGTATTCTTAGATCTCAGCAAAGCGTTCGACACTGTTGACCACAATCTGTTAAGTCTCAAGCCTAATAAAAGTAGGCGCCACCCTCCTTGCTGCCCAGTGGTTTGCCAGCTACCAATCTGGAAGGACCCAGAAAGTAAAAGCTGGTGACCTTTTCTCTGCATCCCTTCCAGTTGTCAGGGGAGTCCCACAAGGCTCCATATTAGGTCCCATCCTTTTCTCCCTGTACGTCAATAACCTTGGCACACATATATCTAAGTCCCATCTGCATTTCTTCGCGGATGATACAGTGTTGTATACACCAGGCCCTACACTGGCTGAAGAGAGGGACGTTCTCCAAGTCGACTTTGCACAACTAGAAATCAACTTAATCAATGCCAAACTCCTCCTCAATGCAAAGAAAACCAAGGCCATGATCTTTGCCCCAAACACCTCCACCACTTCCCTTGCAGACACTCACAAAGATTTCATCACCACCTCCTTAGGTGAACCCCTTGAAATCACCTCCAAATTCAAATATCTTGGTATGTGACTAGACAATAAGCTTTCCTTTCATGTACGCCTCGACGATCTGGCAAGGAGGCTAACAATTAGGCTAGGTTTCTTCTTCTATAATAAGTCCCTTTTTCCAATGGATACCAGAACTAGGCTGGTCCAGGTCACTTTCCTGACGCTACTCGACTATGGAGATCTAATCTATTCTTCCACAACGGCCTCAGGACTTGGCAAACTAGACATCCTCTATCACCGCGCCATATGGCTCATGACAAATCTACCCTACCAAACCCACCTTTGCGATCTGTATGTAGCCTCTGGCTGGACATCACTCTCCATTAGACGCACGCTTCATGCTGGCATCTGGACTCTTAAGCTACTCTTGATCAAGCTCCCGAACTATCTAACAATCCTCTTCCATATTTCCCACAGTGCCTACTCTCTTAGGAAAAGTGACCTCCTCCTCCTCCTCTTCGATGTACCAAGAGCTCGAACCTCCTTCGGCAAGCAGGCTATATCGAGCATATTAACATACTAACAGCCAGCAGAATAGGCCAAATGGTCTGTCTTGTCTGCTCAAAAGCCAGCAACCTAATGGCTGCCTGCCTCACCACCCCCCATCCCCCAAGAGTGTCTTCCCTAGATTCAGTTTCCCCTTGTACCTGTCCCACTCCTTCTTAAAGCCCTCCACTGCGCCCTCCTCTACCAGCCTCCCTGGAAGCGCATACCACGGCTCCACCACCCTCTCAGTGAAAAAATGCCTCCTACGTTCCCCCCTGTAGTTTCCCCCTCCAACTTCCACTCTTGGCCCCTGGTCACTCCCCCCTTCTTCAGCCTAAACAACTCCTGGTTCCACTCCAAATTATTCCCTTTACATACTTGAAAACCTCGATCATGTCCCCCATCCCTTCTCTCCTCCAGTGAGTAAAGCCCAAGCTCTTTCAGTCTCTTCTCATAAGGCCTCCCCTCCATGCCCTGAATCATCCTGGTCGCTCTCCTCTGGACCCTTTCCAGCAGCGCTATGTCCTTCTTCAGATGACGTCTCCAGAACTGCACACAGTACTCCAGCTTCGGACTGACCAAGGCATTATATAGAGGGAGGATCACCGCCCTGCTTCTGGACGTAATTCCCCTGGCTATACAACCCAATATCCTGTTTGCCGTGGCTATACGTCTTTTACAATTTTCAGAGTTATTCATTTTGACATCTACCACCACCCCTGAATCCCTTTCTCCCAATGTGTCCACATAATGTGTCCCCCTCCCCGAGGGTATATACATGGCCTGGCTTTTGACCCCCAAATGAACCTTACATTTGCCGGCATTAAATTTCAGTCCCCACCTCCCTGACCACCCCTCCAGGGTATCCATATCTCCCTCGCTTCCTCACTATCCACCAGTGCTCCCAATTTTGAATCATCTGCAAAAAGACTCAACCTATTTCTAACCCCCCTCCCTATATCCGAGACGTAGGCATTGAACAAGAGTGGTCCCAATACTGAACCCTGAGGGACTCCACTGATTACCTTCCAGGGGGAGGATATTATCCCACCCACCACTGCCATCTGTAAATGCCCCGAAAGCCAATTTTCAACCCAATTTAGCCCCTGTCCTCCCACCCCCATCTCCCCCATTTTTGCTATCAGTCCACTATGAGGTACTGAATCAAACGCTTTGCTGAAATCCAGGTATAGGATATCCACCGGCCTATGTCTATCCAGGGCCCCCGTCACCCAATCATAAAACTCTACGAGGTTGGTCGGACATGACCTCCCTGGGACAAAGCCATAATGTTTATTATCCTGGTGCCCTAACCTTTCCAACTGCCTCCCAAGCCTTTCCTTAATAAAGCCCTCCATTACTTTGCCCACTACAGATGTCAGACTGACCAGCCTATAATTTCCCATCTCCTCCCTAGACTCCCCCTTTATGTATAGGTACCACATAAGCCACCCTCCAGTCCTGTGGCACCCATCCCGTCCACAGAGAGATGTTAAAGAGTGTAGCCAATGGGGCTGCCAGCCCATCCGCCAATTCCTTCATAACCCTCGGATGTATTCCATCTGGTCCCGGCGCCTTATCAGTTTTTAGATTCCGAAGGGCCTCCCTCACCCTATCCACTGTGATTTCTCCCCCACAAACCACTCCCTCCTGTAACCTTCCTACTCTTTCTTGGTCTGGTCTAGCCTGTGCCCCAATCTCTTGCCATCCTATGGACTCTGACCTGTCGTTTTTACTGGCTCCTCATCTCTCCCATCAAGCTGCAGGGATCCCTTATCACCCTCTGCAAATGTTGAGGCTAAGTACTCATTTAGCAGCTCTGCCTGTTCCCCTGCATCCTGAGCCCATCCCCCCCCCACCAATCTTAATCTTATTGATCTTTGTCCTCTTTTTTCTCTTCTCTCTTATGTATCTATAGAATCCCTGCCCCCCCCCGTATATCCCTAGCCAGATTTTTCTCCATCCCTGCCTTAGCACCCCTCACCACTCTGGTGATGTTCCTGGCCAATAGTACATATTCCTCTCACTCCTTATCCACCCCTAGAATGTTTAAAACATATGTAGGCAGCCTTTTTATCCCTCACCACCTCCTGCACCTCCCTGGTCCACCAACATGGCTTGTTGGTTCTACCGTGCTTATGCCTTATTTTAGCACAGGACTTAGTAGCCTCTTGCACCCCATCTTTAATGGTCTCCCACAATCTTCCAGCATCCATATCCAGTCTAACCATGTCCAATCTCTCCCTTAGAATTCTACCCATACCCACGAAGTCTGCTCCCTTAAAATCAACCACTACTGTATGAGTGCGATTTTCCTCCCCCCCAGATACAGCAGGAACCAAACCGTGGCATGGTCTCCACCCGCCAGTGGACTGCACACCTCCAGGCCACTAATTTGTTCACAATCCGCTAGAACAACGTCCAATATCCACCCTTCTCTAGTAGGTTCCCCCACCTGCTGAACCAGGAAGGCATCCTGACAGACATCCATCAGTCTCTGTTCCCTGGTTACAGATGATGTCATGGGGTCCCAGTCCACCCCCGGCATATTAAGATCACCCATGACAACCACCCTTCCTTTTGCAAGGTCACAGTGAGCCTTGATTTTCTCAACCAACTTATCCTCCAGAGCCTCCTCTATTGCAGGGGGCCTGTATACCACCCCTATCTTCAATTTCTTCCCTCCCCTCATATTGCAATGTTACCCAAATCGCCTCCACACCCCCCTCCAGCCTCCTCCACTCCACTAACCATTATGTCATTTCTGACTATCAGGGCAACCCCTTCCCACTCCCCTATCTTTCCTGAATATTTTGTAGCCCTCCAAGTTTAGGTCCTACTCATTTCTCTGATTGGCCCATGTCTGTAATTGCTGCCACATCCGCTGTTCCCTCAGCCAACACAGCTTGAAGTTCAGGCATTTTATTGCTCATACTCCCGGCATTGATCAAGACTGTCCTCCACCCCTTCTCCCCTCTCTCCAGTCCCCTCAGCCCTTCGCAATCCCTTTTCTGACCAGTTTTCCTAGAATTCTTAACATAGTCTCTCCCACTCCTCTTGTACTCCAGACCTGGACCTTCATTTAGCCCCCCTGGGGTCCCATATTAATATTATTTGACCCTCTCCCCCATTACAAGTTTAAACCCCACCTCTCAGCTATAAATCCAGCAAGTTTTAATTTCAAGATTTCCTCCCTTCCATATTAAGGTGCACCCTATCCCTGGCATATAGCCCCTTATCCTCCCAAGTATCCCCCCAGTCCCCTAGCAGGCCATACCCCTCTGCCCTGCACCAGCCCCTAAGCCACTTATTCACCTCTCTAAGTTTTAGCTTAGCTTTACCAGATGCCCTAGGTACTGGCAGAATCCCAGAAAAAGAAATTTTACTTTCTATATAGGGACAAACCCTTGCCAGCTCCTGGAATCTAGCCTGTATTTCCAGCTCACTATTCCCTTCCAAATCGTTTGTCCCCAAATGTACTAGGAAGTCTGGGGATCCCCCACAATCCAATGCCAACGAATAAAGGTGGAATTTGGCCTTGTGTACGGATAGACCTGGCATACATTTAGCCTTGACAGGGCTGTTTTTATTTTCCCCCTCCCACTGAATACCCCTGATCATGGAATCCCCCAGCAATATCACCTTCACTTCACCCCCTACTTTATTTGCCCTATTTAGTCCTTCCATACTCTTCCTATCATCATACTCTTGCTTGCTCCTACCTCTCTCATCAATCTGAGGGTCTTTATTTGCCCGTTTAGTACCCTCCAGGCTCCTCCTTTTGTCACTAACCCCCTGCTTGTTCCTCCCCCCCCCCATCATCCGGGGGGCCACCCCAATTTGCTAGCCCTACATACTCTGTTTACCTGTAATTGCCAGTTTACTCCTCACCCCCCAATCTCCTGGGTATCCAGAGTTCGCCCCCAGATCCATCCCATCTCCTTTTGATCTGAAAAACTCCAATCCTACCGAATAACCTCCCACTGCTTCCCCACCTCCTTTGGACCTGCCTCCCACCCCTCTGCTATATTTCTCCCTACCCTAATCTCCACCTCACCTTGTGATAAATTTCTGGGATCCGACCTATCTAGGGAACTTCCTACAGCCCCCTCTTCATTGATTAAATTCCCCAACCTAGCCACTGGCATATCCCCAATTTTACCTCCTTCCACCCTATCCTCACTCAGTGCCCCCTCATCTATCACATTTCTCTCCAACACAAGCTCATGTCCTTCCCTCACCAGTCCTTTCCTTTGGCTCAAGCTCCCTCCTCTGTCACCCTTCCCCCTCTGCCTACTGACCAAACCCTCTTTATCCACTTGCTTCCCCCTCTCACCATCATTCTCCACTTCATCACCCTGGTATAGTATGGTGAAACAGTTTGTAAGCTTGATGCTCTGCCCCATTTTGCTCCCTCTTAACTCACCCTCCCTCTGAGCTGCCCCCTCCCTACAGCATGCTTCCTGTATGTTGCTTATTCCGACCACTACACCCCCAGCGTAACCATATGATCCACCCAGCCTGTGGGACAAACCCTTTTTTCCATGTCCACTAGTCACCTGAGGTATGCCAAATTGACGTTGAACCCCCACTCCTCCAGAGAAGCCATTTGATCCCCCCAACCTATGAGATAAATCCTTGTCCACTAGCCCCCTGATTTATGACAATCAGACACTGACCACCTGTACTTACACCTGATCCATAACCCACCTTATCTCCCCATCCCTCACCCCTCCCTCCTTCCAGCTGCCTTCTGATCCCTCAAACCCTCCAGTTTAAAACACACTGGACACCCACCGAACCACCATGCCCAGTTCAATATTATGGCTACTCTACACCCAATCACCCTTCCAAAAATGCCCACTCTAATCCCCCCATTTTGGGTGCAAACAATATTAACCCACACACAATACCCAGCCACACAATATGTTTAATGTCCTTCCCCCTCAATCCTATAACAAATACCCATCAACAATATGTTAATCTAAAGCCCTTCCCCCATAATCCTACAGCAAATCCAGGCTTCTTATTTCTCAGTCACTGTCAATCACATCATGCTCTCCCCCAAGGTTCCGCCCCCACAGACCATTTAATAGAGGTCGGGGCCAGGGTGGTGTGGGACACAAATTATAGCTCCTTTGTATTCCAGTATTCCCAACTATCTAGAACTAGCTCCAATGCACACTGAAGCTTCCTAGTACTGTCCCTGTCGGCCTATTCAAAAGGTTGGCGTCAGCCAAAATAAAAGATACTTTGCAGCTGCTTTTAAAACCCTAGCTCTGTCATTTTACCCCACTGCTTCCTCTTAATCACCTGAAAGTAGCTACCTTGTTTACTCCTAATCAAGCACTTTGTACCTTTTTTTTCTGTACTTGTATTTTCCAATGCATTGTCGTTTTATGCAACATGTTAATGTTTGCCCATATTTCTGTACTTAAATTTGTACTATTATCGATTATGCAATCTGTAACTGCCTGTCCGTGTCAAAGGACCTCCTTGTGAATGAGCTTGCTCAACGAAGTTTTCCTACAATAAACCTAAGCTTGAACACCATCAGCATGTATTTTTGTTCTACTAAGAAAGGAAACAGATGCAACAACTAGCAACATAAATTTTAGAGAACATCAGCAATCACAGCATGTGGGTTTTTACCTAGAAACAACATGATGCAAAAAAGGTTAGCAGCGTCCCTTTAGTGCCAAGTAAGCTACAGCATTTGTACATGACCAGTATATCCACAGCACATTAATGGAAAGACCCATATAGCCATTCATAGGTCACTTAGTGGGGCATGCAAAGAGCTTGAAAGATAGTGCTAAAGTCTCATTCCTTGTAGTACCCAAGAAAGACATTTCTCACAAATCTCTTTACTTAATTTTGGGTCTTTTATTAACGTGCTCAGAGTGCTAGCTAGAACACTACCTTATTCTCTCTCTCTGGCGATGCCCTGACCTATGCTCCGACAAAGGCTGAAAATGTTTTTAATTTGTCTCTTTCCAGCTGAGACCACAGCTGGGCCTTTGACGCTCCCTCACTGGCTGCTCACTCTTGCCTCACTCCTGTCTTCAGTTTTCTGCCAGTAATAAGCAACATTTACTCCCACTCTCAACCACAAAACTCATGTGCGTTACAATGGCAGTGGTGAGCTCAGATGAAGTAAGACATCTGCAGCCATGTGCTGTTCTGAGCTCCTCCAATCAACACACTAGAAGAGAGGTATGGACCTAAAAAAAAAAACCCCCGACATATGCAATGAGCAGGACACAGGCAACCTAAAGGGAACTACAGGCACAAGACGTGGTTGGGTGGACCAAAAACACTGATAGCCAGCAAAGAAACACAGTGTATTCCACATGCAAAGCGCACAAAACAAGGATCGTAAATACCCTCTTCAGATGCATAAATAGGGCATGTACCCTCCTTATCTGAAGCACTAGCCCTACTATAGGGTTATCAGATGATCTGTTTTCAGGCTTAGAGAGCACAGTATGACTGGAAGAGCAAGCACGTTCCGGAGTAGAATGCATCCCAAAAACATGGACTGGAAGTAGATACTGTACATAAAAGGCATCAATTTGTGTCTGACCTTTCGTCTGTTGAAATACTGTAAATGCAGGGACGTTTGGGTTTTCTACATGAAAATATAAAATGGTGAACTATGTTGAGTATCGTCTATCACCAGAGCTCTTGCCCCGAGGTGCATACAATAACTAAATAAAGCACTCACACAGATGTACATTCCTCTGGAGAAATGTACATGCAATGCTGCAAGACTACACCATATCAGTTTTCATAGTTAACACTGCCTCTGTAAACAAGCATGACAGCATTACTTTCTGCATACAGGTGACAGAGGTTTGCTCAGTGAGGCCAAATACAACAATTATTTGCATTTCCAATATTAAACAGCTTCCACTTCGACCCACAGCTGCCCCCTGACCGCCAAACAAGACTGAACATCTACAGAGCTGCAAAATTTGCATACTAGAAGAGGCTGCCATTTGCATTTTACTGCTGAAGGTTCATTAGCAGAATTGCAAAAACACAACATTCTGTGTACTGGCTGGGATACAACTAATAAGGCATCAGGTGGGCAAGCACTTTGAAAGACAAAACATCTGCTCTCTAGGGCAGTGTCTGATTTACATAATGTTAACAGCAAGAGTGATTTTTTTTCCTGAGGAAGGGACGATCACCTTTCAAATGTTGTCTGTTCTGTTAAATAAAAATATAAAAAAAACAATATTTGTTAGAAATTTTGTTTTACTCCCTGCAAATTAAGTGAACCAAGATCTGGATCTTGACGATAGGTAGTGTGTGCTGAGGAACCTGCTAAATTGAAACCATCAAGTATAATTATACTTATTTTAATCGTTGGTGGTGGTGGGGTGGGGGGCATTATATTCAAGAGCAGCTGACATGATCTGAGCAGGTAACTCATACCAAGGAGATGCCTGCCTGAGGAGCTAATTCAGCCAGGATTTGAAATTGATTGCTAAGTAATAAAATAAATACCTAAAGGGGAATCCTCCCCTCCCCTACAATAATGCTGCGGGACATTTAGGTCCCGATTAAGAAAACGCATTAGGAGCAAGTTACTTACCGGCTTATAATTTAATGTCTTATCTGGTTGATCCTGCAACCCTCCGCCTGCCATGTTAATCAACTGTCCTTCTCCATGTCCCCCGTGGCTAGCTTGCTGATGACATGACTGATGGGTTGTACCGCGGGAGACGTCATTGTGCCAGCCAGTCACTTAGCTAGTATTTTTTTACCTCCTCGGCTGGGGGGTGGTGGTCCTATGGTTCCCCATTTCAGGCATCCTTACCTCGGCTGCTGCCCCAAACCAGACAGGGCTTAGACCTTTTTGCCCTGCCATCCCAGGTCGCTTCACAGCAGGGATTTATCCCGCGCACTGCAGAGACCTGGAGGAGAGCTGACTTAAGTGGGTCTGCTGTGGAACTGATGGAGTCTGCCATCATCACGTCGGAGGACTGTTTTGTCCCTTGTCTCGCCCCCCCCCCGGCCTGACCATGCAGTGGTGTCAAGGATGCCTGCCCGCACCAGCCCACAGTTCGATCCCCGAGCCTGCACTAGCCCCAGCCACCGCTAGAAGCTAGTGTCTCAGCAATCCTCCTCACCCTCCCTCCCTCCCCGAAGGAGAGCAGTCCATAGGACACCTGATCCTCCTCTTCCAAGCTGACCCCCGATGCCCAGAGTCCGTTCCTGAACCCGAGTTGCTGACATGGTGCGAGGTGTGGCGTCCAGCACCTCAACCCTTAGCGCCACCGGGCCGGTCTCTTTAGCTAGTATTAGTGTGAAGGAACGCACAATCATGCTTATTCTACTGGTATTAATCACGCTAAGTTTTGCGCAATTGGTACCGGTAGAATATGCACAATCAAGTGCTCTTTCACACTAATGCAAGCTAGTGCCAGTACACAGACATCCCCCACTGCGCAATCCATCAGCTGTGTCAGAGGGCTGGCTGTGGGGGACACTGAGAAGTACAGTTCATTGGCATGGCAGGCGGAGGGTCACAGGCTCAAACAGATAAGACATTAAATTACAAGCCAGTAAATAAAAAAAAAAATGAACTCTTAGCACAATTGGAACAGTATCCCGGGTGGCCTGGGTTCAAGTTCCTGTCTAGGCAGTTACTTTTTACTCTTCTCTTCTTGTATGTGTCTCATAAAGATGCACACCGCACTCATGTGAAAAATAGCCCAAGCAGTAAAGAAAGAGGACAAGACAGGTACGTTATTAGCAGGGTTTTATTTAACTCTAAAAACTGATTAGCATTTTGCTCATAAAAGTTCTAAAACATTATGAAAATGCATAGCACTTGCCTCACTGTGTTTAACAAACATAACACTTCCAGAAAACCTACATAAATGCTTTCTGTACAGTTAGTACTGCCCCAAGAAAAAAAACTGCTAATCAATTATTTAAAACCCTGCGTTAATGAAAGAAGAAAGACCACGGGTGGGATAGTAAGGGTAAACAGGGATGATGGGGAATGTACGGAGGGGGACCTGGAAAAAGTAGAAATCCTGAACAATTATTTTTGTTCAGTATTTACAGAAAAAGGGGAAGGTGAGGGACCATAGTTAAGTGACAGGAGCATTAATGGAAGGGAGGTGGACACCAGTCCATTTATGGAGGAGAGTCCTAAAGGAACTCACAAAACTGAAAGTGGAAAAGGCAATGGGGCCAGATAGGATCCATCCGAGAATATTAAAGAAGCTTAGAGAGGTGCTAGCGGCAGCACTGAAAGCCCTGTTTAACCAATCGCTGGAAACAGGAGTGGTTCCGGAGGACTTGGGGAGGGCAGATGTTGTCCCTCTTCACAAAAGTAGAAGCAGCGAGAGGCTGGAAACTACAGACCAGTCAGCATGACCTCAGTGGTAGGGAAGAAAAAATTACTCACCTTAATTATGTTTCTTCTATTGGAGTCTTGCTGTATTCTGACTAATGCAGTTAGCCCCAGCCTTTAAACTGCCCCGGAGAACAAAGGGTTAACTTTCTATGCAGAGTATAGAATGCTGAGCTCGAGCTCAGTTGGTGTCTCTGTTTCCCTTTGAAATCTAACCATCAGATCTTTATAAGCAAAAACTTACTAGCTATCCTATGTGGAAATTATAAAATTTTATTAGCCAACTGGCAACAAAAAGTTTTGGATTCTCAAAGGAAGACTCAAGTCAGGAAACCCAAAATAAAAAAACTCTTCAAATAAGAAGAACAAGATGAACACCCAAACAAAAAAGCAGAGGGTGTAAAGGAGCACCCCTGAGGTGCAACACTGCGCCTGCCCACCCACTTCCCAAAAAACAGGTTCTGAGAGGGGAGGTGGGAGAGAGGTCAGAATACAGCAAGACTCCAATAGAAGAAACATAATTACTAAGGTGAGTAAGTTTTTCTTCAAACAACATGAAGTCTTGCAGTATTCTGACTAATGCAGACTACCAAGCAGTACCTCCATGGAGGAGGGACAGAACCTACTTTGGGAATAGGCTCTGAAGTACTGCTATGCCAAACACAGCATCACTCCTAGCCTGGATATCCAGAGAGTAGTGCTTGGTAAAGGTATGGACTGTTTTCCAGGTGGCTGCTTGACAAATTTCTAAGAGAGGAATATCCCTGGCAGCAGCCAGGGAAGCAGCTGTACCTCTTGTAGAGCGAGCCCTCAGGCCTGAGGGTGGAATCTTTCCCAGTTTCTCATAGCAGAATTGTATACAAAACACAATCCACCTGGCAATAGTTCTCTTGGTGGCAGGTTTGCCCTTTCCCACTTCTCCATAAGTGAGGAACAACTGGAGGGACTCAAACCTGTGACTCTTGGAACGCTCTATGTAGTAGCTAAGGGCTTTTTAACATCTAAACTGTGTAGCCTCCTCTCTCCAGAGGAAGAATGATCAGTGAAGAAAACAGGAAGAGGCACAGACTGATTCAAGTGGAAATCTGAAACCACTTTGGGCAAGAACCTTGTATTGGTTCTAAGGACCACTTTATGTCTGTGAAAGGAGATAAAATCAGGTTCCACTGACGGGGCTTGCAATTCACTGATACGTCTGGCAGAGGTAATGGCTACCAAAAACACAGTTTGCCAAGTCAAGTACTTCAGCTCTGCTGAGGACATAGGCTCAAAAGGAGGTTGCATAAGTTGAGCAATGCAAACATTTAAATCCCAGGCAGGGGCAGGGTCTCTAAAGGAAGAACTGGTGTGAAGCAATCCTTTAAAAAATTTACAGAATATAGGATGAGATGATAGTGAGGAAGACTTCCCCACTGACAGAAGAGCAGAAAAAGCTGACAAGTGTACCCTGAGAGTAGCTGGTCTGAAGCCTAGGCCATTAAGATGGACCATATAGTCCAGAACTGTAGGCAATTCAGCAGTATCTGGAGAAATATGCTTCTTAGAACACCAAATGCTGAATCTCCTCCATTTGGAGTTATAAGTCTTTCTGGTGGAGGGCTTTCAAGAAACTCTGAGAATATCCAGAACCCCCTGAGACAGATGCAAATCTGCAAACTAACTCTTCAAGAGCCATGCCTTGAGATTGAGAGACTGAAGACTGGGGTACCAAATCTTCCCCTGAGAGGATGTTAACAGGTTGTAATTCCTGGGAAGAGACAGGGGAAGATGGACTGCTAGAGACAGCAACAGGGAGTACCAGGGCTGTCTGGCCCAGTCTGGAGCAATCAGAATCACTTTGCAAGGTTGTGACCTTATCTTGACTAAAACTTTGAACAGAAGGGGAAGGGAGAGAAGGCATACAGAAATTTCCCTTCCCAGTTCAGAACCAGAGCATCCAGGGGGACTGAGCCCAAGACTGGGGGTCTGCAACAAAAGAGAGGAAGTTGGTGATTGTCTGGGGCTGCAAAAAGATCTATCTCTGGAGTGCCCCACCTTGAAAAAATCACCTTCAATACCAGAGGGTCCAGGGACCATTCGTGATAGCCCTGTGAGATCCTGCTCAGTGCATCTGCTAGCACATTGTCCATCCCTGGAAGGTGAACTATCAGCAGAGAGGTTTGCAGGGAATAAGCCAGGGACCACAACTTCATGGCTTCTGTGCACAAGGCCACAGACCGAGTACCTCCCTGCTTGTTGATGTAGCACATAGTGGTGGTGTTGTCTGTTCTGACCTGAACCACCTTGTTCTGTACTGACTGAGAGAAAGCTTGCAGGGCCAGAAAAACTGCCCTGAGTTCCAGGAGATTGATATGGAGAAGGGATTCCTGAGGGGACCACAGTCCCTGGGCAGTGAGGGCCCCCAGATGGGCTCCCCAGCCCAGAAGGGAAGCATCCGTGGTAAGGACCACTGAATGAGACCGAGTGGCAAATGGGACCCCTTGCCTTAAATTGTCCTGATCCTGCCACCATTGAAGGGCTTGGATCAAGGTCAGAGTCACTGGGATCAGTTTGGTAAGGGAATCCTTCCTCTGAGACCAAAAAGCCCTCAGATGGAACTGAATATCCCTCATCTGGAATCTTGCCCCTTGGACCACTGCCATAGAAACTGCCATGTGGCCCAAGAGCTGGTGGAAATGCCTTGCTGGTCGAGATACCTGAAGGAAGAGGCTAGTTCTATAAGAACCCTTGCCCATTCCAGGGGAAGAAAGGCTCTTGCTTTGACAGTATCCAGCTCTGCCCCTATAAAGGTAAGAAGCTGGACAGGCTCGAGAACTGACTTGGGAAGGTTGAGAAGAAATCCTAGAGAAGTGAGCACTTGCTGGATCACTTGCACGTCTGACTTGACTTGGTCTGGAGACTGGTCCACTATTAGCCAGTTGTCCACATATGGAAAAATGGAAATCTTTTGCCTCCTTAGAAAGGCAACTACTACTGCCAGGCACTTTGTGAAGACCCTTGGGGCTGAAGTTAGGAAAAAGGGCATTGCTCTGAATGGATAGTGGCCTGAGGGCAACTCGAACCTGAGGTACTTTCTGTGGGAGCACCTGATAGGAATGTGAAAATAGGCATCTTTCAGGTCCAGGGAGGCTAGCCAGTCCCCTGGCCTTAGAGAGAGAGAGAGAGAGAGAGAGAGATTATTCCCAGAGTTACCATCTTGAAATTTGGTTTTAAAAGATGTTTGTTTAGGTATCTTAGGTCTAGGATGGGTCGCCACCACCCTGTCTTTTTTGGGGAAGGGAAGTACCTGGAATACAGACATTTGCCCCAGTGTAGGGTAGGTACTCTCTCTATGGCTCTTAAAGCCAGCAGAGATGAAACCTCTGCCTCTAGGGCAAGGGTTTCTGAGAGACCTGCAGGTAGAAAAGATCTGGCTCTCATCTTTGGAAATTTTTTGAAGCTGAGAACTAGTCCCTGGCTTACTACTTCCAGGACCCACTTGTCTGATGTAACAGACATCCAGTCCTGGATGAAGTAAGTCAGTTTGTCCCCTACTGGTATAGGAGAGTCGACCCGGGCAGGCCCATCAGGGTGTCTGCTTGGCAGGGGCCTTAGGCTGAGGAGTGGATGCAGCCCTGCTCATCCCCCTTCTGCCTCTCCCTCTGAAGAACCCTCTCTGTGAAAAGGGAGAAGAAGCCTGTGCTTGGTAAAAAGGCCTATGAAAAGGCCTGCCTCTGCCCCTAGACTGCTGCCTTTGAGGAGTTGCCTGCCTCTCTTTGGCTTGAGTACTCCTGCATGTGGTCCTGTACGCATCCATTTTCTTCATGTAATTCTCAGTCTGCTCCCCAAACAGAGAATTGCCCACTACAGGAAAATCCATGGCCTTAGCCTGGGTATCCTAGAGCCTAGTACATCTGAGCCAAGCCATTCTCCAAGAGCCACAGATGTAGCCATGACTCTTGATGACACATCATTGGAGCCCACAGCAGCATAAACTGAACTTTGATGCCTCAATCCCATCTGCGCCACCTCCTCCAGCTCCTTGGCTAGCTGGGGGAAGGCTTGTTTAGCCACTGCCAATAGAGTGTCCCACCTGGACTTCTGGTACCTGGCTGCATAGGTCACATAATTTGCCTGCCTGAGTCCCAAGGAAGATGCCATGTACTGTCTTTTTGCCATGGCATCAATCTTCCTGGAGTCTTTGTCTGGGGGGTGTGAAGCCAAGGGAATGTTTGCCTTATCACAGGCAGTAGCCTGTACAGCCCCAACATGGCTGCACTGCTGATATAAGAACTCTGTATCTGAGCCTGAAAGTGTATACCTCTTGTCCATTCTTCTATCAACAGGAGGTATAGAATTAGGAAGACTTCAGGATTTTTTGTGTCTGCTTTCCGAAAGATTTGTGAAGGGAATAGACAGTCTTCTGGACTCTGGGATGTCCATCATTTCCACAAAATCAGGCTCCTCTGGATCCTCCATTGGAAGCTGGAGGGTCTCAGCCAGCTTTCTGTAGAACATAAAATGGGAAGAGGACTCAAAGCCTAGGAGGGGATACACCCGAAGGTCTGTCTGGGGAGATGTCCGGTTCAACAGGCACATCCAGACTTTCACCAGCACCATCATCTTCAAACTCCCCCTCCTCCTCAAACTCCAGTTCATAACATTCTTCAGGGGTACAATCGTGAACCGGGGGAACCGACCGAACCGAGCCCCTGACAAAAGGTGCTTGATCGGTTGGAACCTGGCAAAGCGATTCCACAATCCGAATCGCTTTGGCTATTTCCTCAGCGGTCGGAACATGGGCTTTTGGATCCAAACCTGACGATTTCTATTTGTGTTTTCTTTCTGTCGGAACCGAACCCTCGGGATCGGCTCTCCTTTTGCCTGAAGAAGTATCGCCGTGGTCAGAGGGCACTCCTTCTCGTTCAGTTGGAACCGAACCGGGCTGGCCATCCGGGTCAGCGGACTTCTCCTCCTCCTTTTCCCTCAGTCTACCTAATCTCGTCTCAAGGATAGATTTGGGAAAGTTTTTACAAATTTGGCAGTCTGAATCGAGGTGTTCAAACCCCAGACAATAAACATAGGTGGTGTGGGTCTTAGCAAAGACCTCCCACACTCACTGCAGTGTTGAAACCCAGTGGGCCTGGTTTTTTCTTGGGTTTCTCAGACATGGCCAACCTAACCAACTTACCCTTTTTTGGCAACCACCAGGCAAGACTCCCTCATCGGTTCCTAACCATGTCACGGGTCTTGGAAAAAAACGTACCAAACACGTTTTTAAGATACAAGAATTAACAACTGATCGGTTCAGCCGAACCGATCCACAGTTTTACAAGTTTCACGCAGAAAAACAGTACAAAACCTATCTAGTACTCACGGTACCACAGACAGAGAATGAACAGACTATACGGAAATAATTTTCGGTTAAAAAACGATGGTAAACTGACACTTCAACCGACTTTCGAACCAAGCTGCAGGAGAAATCTCCGGAGCGACTGTTCATTGAGGCGGAGTAAAGAATCTGACGGTTAGATTTCAAAGGGAAACAGACAGAGACACCAACCGAGCTCGAGCTCAGCATTCTATGCTCTGCATAGAAAGTTAACCCTTTGTTCTCCGGGGCAGTTTAAAGGCTGGGGCTAATAACTGCATTAGTCAGAATACAGCAAGACTTTATGTTGTTTGAAAATAATGGAAGCACTGCTAAAAGAAACGATTATGGAACATCCTGAATCCAGCGGAGCACAGGATCCAAGGTAGCATGGATTCACAGCAGGAAGGTCCTGTCAAACAAATCTGATAGCCTTCTTTGACTGGTTGACCAGGGAATTAGATCAGGGAGGAGTGGTGGATGTGACCTACCTAGATTTCAGCAAGACTTTCTATAACGTTCCACACAGGAGGCTTGTAAACAAGCTGGGCCCCACGGTGGTTAATTGGGTTAGAAATTGGTTGGGGGACAGAATACAGAGAGTGGTGGTAAATGGAGTTAAATCAGAGGAGAGGAGGGTGACCAGTGGGGTGCCAAAGGGCACAGGTCTGGGGCCAGTCCTCTTTAATGTCTTCCTAAGTGACGCTGGAAGGGAAGGTATGCCTCTTTGCAGATGACACTAAGATCTACAACAGGGTAGACACTCCAAAAGGGGTGGAGAACATGAGGAGGGACCTAAGTAAGCTTGAGGAGTGGTCAAGAGTGTGGCAGCTAAGATTCAATGCAAAGTGCAAAATCATACATTTGGGGCATAGAAACCCATAGGAGGAGTACATGATTTTTTTTTTTTTGGTGGGGAGGATACTGACGGCCAAACAGGAAAGGGACCTGGAAGCAATCATATCTGATGACCTAAAAGTGGCAAAATCGAAGAGCCAAGGCTGTGGGGAGAACCAGTGGGATGCCAAGGTGCACAGGGAAAGGTATAACCAGCATAAAAAGGAAGTGGTGATACTACTGTACAAATCATTGGTGAGACCACATCTGGAGTACTGTGCCCGGTTCTGGAGGCTGCATCTCTGGAAGGACATAGAGCAGAGGCAGTTCAGAGAAGGGCAACAAAAATGGTGAAACGGCTGCACCGAAAGTCATATGAGGAGAAACTGGAGGACCTCAATATGTATACCCTGGAAGAGAGGAGAGAGGGGGGATATGATAGAGCCCTTCAGGGTAGCATCTTTTAGAAAAGAAGGTGTTCAGGACAAGGGGTCATGACATGAGGTGGGGGGGTAGACTCAGGGGTAACATAAGGAGGTATTTTTCATGGAAAGGGTGGTGGATGCATGGAACGCAGAAAGTTTGCCAACTGGGTCCAGGCACTAGTAATGACGCGTCGGAAGTTGTAAAAATATTACCTGAAGGCTCTTCACTGTTGCAGGAGAAGCTTCTAATTACACAAACAGGGCCATGGTTGCAGGAGCGGACTCTCTCTCTGGAGCAGGATGGAAACAACTGTCCGATGGCTCCTGGATTGCAGATACTTCAAAACCAGAAGATGTGCTAGCGCATTCGGAATGCCTCCATACAACAGCAATACCTACAGTTACAGTGGTGAATCACAACAATACACAGGACGTTTTGGATGAGACTATTAACCCAGATACAGGGATAATTTTACCTTCTTCACCCATAGAGACTCCCATAGCTGTTACATCTACGGACATTCCGGACAATATTAGGGACTCAAACACAGAAAATCCAGAGATGCCTATAGGCCTACCCATTGACCCTTCTGCATCAAAGCTTAAATATGCATTTTTATTTTCAAAGCCCCTGGAACAAGCTAAATGCAGAAACGCCATCAAACTGCGCTATCTGGGAGGGACGGATGAAATCCAAGATAGATTTTATGTGGGCAGAGTCCTAATCAAACAATCGTTGGGTTTTACCCCAGCAGATATTTATGCACTCATACATGCACCTGGAGAACACTCCTTTGATATGAGTTTTTGGACTCCTGTTATTCTAGAAACTTTTTGGTTAAAATATGCCTCCTTGAAAACTAACCCTTTTTGGTCACATTTTCAGGTGATCCCTTTAACAAAACAATATTTTAGGGTGATCATAGTACTATTTAGAAATGAAAGTGTAAATGTGGCTGATATTCTTTATTGGTTGGATAAACGTTGTGAAGTTCAGGGCACTCCAGATCCTATTTTAGATGGGGAAGGATTCTGGAATGGGGGTTGGCAAATCAAAATCAAACTTCATTGCTCTCAAAATGAATACACCCATTTACCAAACTGTTTTTTTATTGGAAGGGACAAATGTTTTTTTGTTTTATCCAGGTCAACCACGGAAATGCCACAAATGTGGATCACCAAGGCATATCAGTACTAATTGTGAAAAAATCTTGCCTTTTCAGTGTGGGGAGTTAGGCCATTCTGGTTATCAATGTGAAAACTTGATCAAATGTAACTTTTGTGATGAAATGGGACATTTATTTACAGATTGTCCGT
Source organism: Neoceratodus forsteri (assembly GCA_016271365.2). Lineage (NCBI taxonomy): Eukaryota > Metazoa > Chordata > Ceratodontiformes > Ceratodontidae > Neoceratodus > Neoceratodus forsteri. The sequence continues at coordinate 104,021,881 of CM057453.1, read as the reverse complement.
GGGCTGCCCATAATACAGAAAAATCTGATTATGCTATGCAAGATTTGTTCATCTATAAAGCAGCTAGGAGTGCATTAGATGGCCATAGATTAGGCCCGTCCTTAGGCCCAATGTTATACTCCACAGCTTTAGCAACTAAAGTCCCTAATGTTCATTCTCAATCTCTTCCCCCCTCTCAGAGTTCTCCTCCAGTCCCTACTTCTGTTGTAAATGAAGTTCGTGGTTCTTCAATGCAGGATGTAGTAGTTGAACATTTACCTATGCCAGTATTGATTCAACCACAATCTTCAAATTCTAAAAACCCTACAGTAAATGAAACTTTGTTTCAAGTTGTTAAAAAGGGAGCAACACCTGATCCAGTGATGGATTGGGCTCAGTCTGCAGAACCTCTTCCGGTTTCAAACAAATATGGTGTTTTAACTCCTGTAGGCCCAGAGGAATTAGATTTGGATACTGTTTCCCAAACTCCATCTCATGTAGATGGACCTTCAGATAAAGAGACGGTTACTGATCCCAGGGAGGGAGGTAAAGTTAAAACTAAAAGAACGGGTAGTAGAATGAATTTAAGGAAGAGCAAAAGAAAGATGTCAGCTACCACTTAAACTTACTTTGCCTGTTTCTGCTAATGGTTATTATTGTTCAATTGCTAGTCTTAATACAAACAGCATTAGATCAGAATATAAGAGAAGGGCTACTTTTGATATGTTCTCAGACTTGAATTATGATATAGTCTTTTTTTCAGGACAGTAGACTTTATACCTTACAAGAGTTTGATAAAGCCACTAATTCTTGGGGATGGGGACAGTGTTATTGGTCTGGGGGAGAAGAATTATGTACTGGAGTAGGGATTTGTTTTACTTCACAAATAGCAAAAATAATTGATATTATTGAGATTGCCCCTGGATGAGCTTTGTTATTAGACATCACTATGGACTCAGTCCCATTTCGACTGATTAATATTTATGCTCCCCAATGTAAATGGGAACGGATTCAATTATTGCATCTAATACAACCATACTTGTTCACCAGCAGAAATGTTTTATTTGGAGGTGATTTTAATATATCACGTACTGCTAAATCAACTCTGTCTAAAGTGTATTGCGACACGCACTGTCTGAATGAATTACTGAAATTATCAGGTTTAAAAGACGTTTGGGAAGGTAGTTCTTCATTTACTTTTTTACAAGGCCCCGGGAAATCTTGTATTGATTACTGGTTTATTTCCCCCACACTACAATATTCCTTCCCTCATGTAAAGTTAATCGCCACTTCAGACCATGGAGTATTGAGCCTTAAAGTTTCTAATTATGGGAACACTTCTAAAGGTCAGGGATACTGGAGGTTAAATCTATCTTTACTGGATATCCCAGAAGTATTGAAGGGTTTTATGAATATTCTAGAAGCACGTAAATCTGTTTTTTTTTTCTTTATGATAGCCAACAAGCCTGGTGGGAAGATTCCAAAAAAGATTTTCAGGAATATTTTAGGCATATTGGATACTTATTAGGAGCATCAAGAAAATGTGACAAATATCGTCTCCAGAATACTCTAAAGATCTTTTATTCACAATTGAACTCAGGAGTTTTAATAGACACACAAGATGTTAAGTATGTTAAGGAACAAGTGGCACAATTACAGAACTTTAAATGACAACAATTAGAAAGAGAACAGAAATATGGTACACAAGGCAAATCAGCATGAACTAATCCTTTTGAAAATAATGTAGCCTGAAGAAAAAAGCACATCACTAGTCTGAAAGATTCTGAAGGAAATATGGTATAAACTCAAAATGGTATTTTTAATTTACTAGATGATCATGTCTCCTCCTTGTTTCAGGTAGATAATACGACAACAATCTAAAGTAAACGAATGGTTAAATGTAAGTATATTACCTAAAATTCCTGACCAATTTTTAATTTCCCTATTAGCCCCTATTTCCTTGTTTGAATTACGAACTGCTGTAACACAACTTCAAAGAGGGAAAGCTCCAGGGAGGGATGGTCTCCCGAAAAAGATTTATGGTACTATATGCAAAGTGTTGGACGAACAATTGGTATCTATGTTAAATAGCTGTTTAATACAGGGTCTTTTTCCTGATAGTATGAATTTGTGTCTCTTTATCTTCCTTTTTAAAATTGGAGACGGAAAATCTACATAACTGGTATCCTATCACACTATTAAATTCAGATTGTAAAATTTTGACAAAGATTCTTAGTTTACGTATTTCAGGTCTATTGGATTACATTATTCATCCCACACAATTCTGTTCAGTACTAGGTCATCATATCACTTGACGCATTATTGCTTATTAGAGAAATCATAGAAAGAGGCTTAGTAGATGAACTAATGGGAATTTGTATTAATTCAGATCAGGCAAAAACCTTTGATAGTGTGTCACATTTACAGTTGTGGAGCTGTATGAGGAAGATGAGATTTCCTCCCCCATTTATTTTATGGTTACAGCAATATTATATAGAGGCTGAAGTGGCACCATATGTCAATGGGTGGATAGGTAACAAACAGAAATGTGCTAGGGGTGTGAGACAGGGATGTCCTCAAAGCCCCATCTTATATATTCTTTTATTAGAACCTTTGTTGTCGGCTATTTATCAATAGGATAACATTAGGGGTCTTTCTCTTAGCAGTGATGATATGGAAATCAAATTAGTTGCATATGCTGATGATTCATGTCTTTTTTTAGCGGATGTTCCATCTTGTGCTGCTACAGAAGCCATGACAGTAGCCTATACAAGGGGAACTGGAGCCACATTTAACCTGACTAAAAGTAAGTGTTCTTTTATTGGTACACATAACTCTACATATTCCACTATTATGGGTATTCCAGTTACATCCCAAGTTTGTAAAATTTGGGGCATTTATTTTTTTTGTGGCACAGATACAGCTATTTATAATTGGGATAAGCTTATTCAATTTGCGAAAGTTAAGGTTGCAACATGGGATAGATGGAAAATGTCAAAAAAGGAAAAAGAGGGTTTATATGGTTCAAACGTTTCTTATAGGAATTTTTCTACATTTAAGCTCTATTTATGCATTACCTTTATAGAGAGAAACAGCATTATATAGTGTTTTCTTTTAGGCAATATGCTGCAGTAGATTAAACCCCATCATAAAAGGGGTATTTTATATCACCCTGTGAAACAAGGAGGGATTCATATGATTAATCCGAATTCTATTCTTTTTCTGTATTTTTCTATATACCAAAATCTCTCCGGTATTGATGGGGAAAACTAAGATTTGGACACCATGGGTATTGGATTACATTTCTCCTTGGATAGTTTATTGGACCACTGAAAGAATTATTCCTAAACAAAAACCTATTAAAAACTAACCAGTATATTTTCACACTTGTTTCAGTAAATTGAAACTATGGAAGATTCCCTATATTTTAATTTCCCAAAATCCTAGAAAAAAGGTATATATTCTTCTTCAAGAACAATATTTTTTGGAATATCCTGTATATGGTAATGGGACGCATAGGGATTTGACACAAATACAAGCTATGCTCACATATCAAGGACTTCCACATTATATGTAGAATGTTATTTGGCTCACAGCTCATGGTAAATTAATTGTCAAAGGTAATTTAAAACATAAGGGTAAAGAGGATAGGTATTGCCTTAGGAATAAGATATGTGTAAACCGTACAGAGACAATGACACATTTATTTTTCAAATGTCCATATATTGTACAATTTTGGTCTATACTGTATACTAACTGGATCAAGGCCAAATTTCCAGTAATAGATATGCAGGTTCTGTTTCTAGAAATTTTACCTGATTATTGGGATAAATTTAACACTGATACGTCTAGTTTTAAGAGGCATTAAATATCACATTTGGCAGGTTCGATGTATTTGGTCATTAAGAAAAAACTACTCATCTTAGTAATTATGTTTCTTCTAATGGAGTCTTGCTGTATTCTGACAATTGCAGTGATTCTCAACCTTTGAACTGCCCTGGAGAACAAAGAGTTAACTTTCTATGCAGGGCATAGAATGCTGAGCTCGAGTTCTGTTGAAGGCTCTGTCTGGAGTGTTTCAAACCTAAACCGTCATTCTTACGAGCCCAACTAAACTAAAAATTCTATGTGGAAATTGTAAAAATTCCTACTAGCCAACTGGCTGAAAAAAGTTTGGGATTCCCAAGGAAGACTCAAGTCAGGAAACCCAAAAACCAATCTACTATAAATAACAATAATAAATCAGCACCCAAACAAAAAGGAGGAAGGTGCAAGCAAAAAACACCCCTGGGGTGCAACACTGCACCTGCCCACCCACTTCCCAAAAACAGGTTCTGAGAGGGAGGCAGGAAGGAGGAGGTATATAATACAGCAAGACTCCATTAGAAGAAACATAATTACTAAGGTAAGTAATTTTTTCTTCAAACAACATGAAGTCTTGCTGTAGTCTGACAATTGCAAACTACCAAGCAGTACCTCCAAGGAGGAGGCACAGAACCTACTTTGGGAATAGGCTCTGAAGTACTGCTGTGCCAAACCGAGCATCACTCCTAGCCTGGATATCCAGAGAGTAATGCTTGGTAAAAGTATGGACTGTTTTCCAGGTGGCTGCTTGACAAATTTCTAAGAGAGGGACATCCCTGGCAGCAGCCAGGGTAGCAGCTGTACCTCTTGTGGAATGAGCCCTCAGGCCTGAGGGTGGAATTCTACCCAGTTTTTCATAGCAGAATTGTATACAAGACACAATCCACCTGGCAACAGATCTTTTGGTGGCAGGTTTGCCCTTTCTGACTTCTCCATAAGTGAGGAACAACTGGAGGGAGTCAAACCTGTGACCCCTTGGTACGCTCTATGTAGTAACTAAGGGCTCTTTTGACATCTAAACTGTGTAGCCTCCTATCTCCTGAGGAAGGATGATCAGTGAAGAAAACAGAGAGAGACATAGACTGGTTTAAATGGAAGTCTGAAACCACTTTGGGCAAGAACCTTCTATTGGTTCTAAGAACCACTTTACCCCTGTGAAATGAGACAAAAATCAGGTTCCACAGACAGGGCTTGCAATTCACTGATACACCTGACAGAGGTAATGGCTACCAGGAACACAGTTTTCCAAGTCAAGTACTTAAGCTCTGCTGAAGACATAGGCTCAAAGGGGGGTTGCATAAGTTGAGCAATGTAAACATTCAAATCCCAGGCAGGGGCAGGATCTCTAAAAGGAGGATTGGTGTGAAGTAATCCTTTAAAAAATTTACAGAACACAGGATGGGAAGATAGTGAGGAAGACTTCCCCACAGACAGAAACGCAGAAACAGCTGATGTGTGTGCTTTGAAAGTAGCTGGTCTGAGGCCTAGGCCATTAAGATGGACCATATAATCCAGAACCGTTGGCAATTCAGCAGTGTCTGGAGAAATATGCTTCTTAGAACACTAAATGCTGAATCTTTTCCATTTGGAGTTGTCTTTCTGGTGGAAGGCTTTCGAGAAGCCTTGAGGATATCCAGAACCCCTGGGAAAGATGCAGATCTGCAAACTCTAACTCTTCAAGAGCCATGCTTTGAGATTGAGAGACTGAAGATTGGGGTACCAAATCCTTCCCTGACAGGATTAACAGGTTGTAATTCCTGGGAAGAGACTGGGGAATATGGACTGCTAGGGACAGCAACAGGAGGTACAAGGGCTGTCTAGCCCAATCTGGAGCAATCAAAATCACACTGCAAGGTTGAGACCTTATTTTTTACCAGAACTTTGAACAGAAGTGGGAAGAGGAGAAAGGCATACAGAAACTTCCCTTCCCAATTCAGGATCACAGCATCCAGAGGGACTGAGCCCAAGACTGGAGGTCTGCAACAATAGAGAGGGAGTTGGTGATTGTCTGGGACTGCAAAGAGATCTATCTCTGGAGTGCCCCACCTTGAAAAAATCACTTTCAACACCTGAGGGTCCAGGGACCATTTGTGATGGCCCTGAGAGATCCTGCTCAGTGCATCTGCTAGCACATTGTCCTTGCCTGGAAGGTGAACTGCTATAAGAAAGGTTTGCAGGGAATTAGCCAGGGACCACAACTTCATGGCTTCTGTGCACAATGCCGTGGACCAAGTGCCTCCCTGCTTGTTGATGTACCACATGGTAGTGTTGTCTGTTCTGACTTGAACCACCTTGTTCTGTACTGACTGAGAGAAAGTTTTAAGGGCCAGAAGAACTGCCCTGAACTCTAGGAGACTGATGTGGAGAAAGGATTCTTGTGGGGACCACCACCCCTGGGCAGTGAGGGACCCCAGATGGGCTCCCCAGCCCAGGAGAGAAGCACCCGTGGTAAGGACCACTGAACAAGGCTGAGTAACAAAAGGAACACCTTGTCTTAAATTACCCTGATCCTGCCACCGTTGGAGGGCTTGGATCAAAGTCGAAGTCACTGGGATCAGTTTGGTAAGGGAATCCTTCCTCTGAGACCAAAAAGCTCTCAGGTGGAACTGAATATCCCTCATCTGGAATCTTGCCCCTTGGACCACTGCTGTTGAAGCTGCCATGTGGCCCAAGAGCTGGAGGAAATGCCTTGCTGGTCGAGATACCTGAAGGCTGAAGGAAAAGGCTAGTTCTATAAGAACCCTTGCCCTTTCCAGGAGAAGAAAGGCTCTTGCTTTGACAGTATCCAGCTCTGCCCCTATAAAGGTAAGAAGGTGGACTGGTTCAAGAACCGACTTGGGAAGGCTGAGAAGAAATCCTAGAGAAGTGAGCACTTGTTGGGTCACTTGTATGTGAGACTTGACTTGAGACTGACCCACTATTAGCCAATCGTCCAGATATGGAAATCTTTTGCCTTCTTAGAAAGGCAACTACTACTGCCAGGCACTTTGTGAAAACCCTTGGGGTTGAGGTTAGGCCAAAGGGCATTGCTCTGAACTGATAATGGCCTGAGGGCAACTCGAACCTGAGGTACTTTCTGTGGGAGCACCTGATGGGGAATGTGAAAGCAGGCATCTTTGAGGTCCAGGGAGGCTAGACAGTCCCCTGGCCTTAGAGAGGGAAGGATTATTCCCAGAGTTACCATCTTGAACTTTGGTTTTAAGAGATGTTTGTTTAGATATCTTAGGTCTAGGATGGGTCGCCACTCCCCTGTCTTTTTGGGGGTCAGGAAGTGACTGGAGTACAGTCCTTTGCCCCAGTGTAGGGTAGGTGCTCTCTCTATGGCTCTTAAAGCTAGGAGAGAAGAAACCTCTGCCTCTAGGGCAAGGGTTTCCGAGAGATTTGCAGGTGGAAAAGATCTGGCTCTCATCTTTGGAAATTTTTTGAAGCTGAGAACCAGTCCCTGGCTTACTACTTCCAGGACCCACTTGTCTGATGTAATAGGCATCCAGTCTTGGACAAAGTAAGCCAGCCTGCCCCCTACTGGAACAGGACAGTCGACCTGGGCAGGCCTATCAGGGTGTCTGCTTGGCAGGGCTTTAGGCTGAGGAGTGGATGCAGCCCTGCTCATCCCCCTTCTGCCTCTCCCTCTGAAGAACCCCGTGAGAAAAAGAAGAGGAGGCCTGTGCTTGGTAAAAAAGCCTTTGAAAAGGCCTGCCCTGCCCCTAAACTGCTGCCTTTGAGGAGTTGCCTGCCTTTCCTTAGCCTGAGCACTCCTGTAAGTGGTCCTGTACTCATCCATTTTCTTCATGTAATTCTCTGTCTGCTCCCCAAACAGAGAATTACCCACTACAGGAAAATCCATTGCCTTAGCCTGGGTGTCCTGCGAGAGGCTAGTACATCTGAGCCAAACCATCCTCTGAAGGGCCACAAATGTAGCCATGACTCTTGATGACACATCATTAGAGTCCACAGCAGCATGAAACTGAACCTTAGATGCCTCAATCCCATCTGCAGCCACTACCTCCAGCTCCTTGGCTAGCTGGGGGGAGGCCTGTTTAGCCAGTGCCAGTAAAGTGTCCCACCTGAACTTCTGGTACCTGGCTGTATAGGCCATGTAATTCACCTGCCTGAGTCCCAAAGAAAATGCCATGTACTGCTTCTTTGCCACGGCATCAATCTTCCTGGAGTCCTAGTCTGGGGGGTGTGAAGCCAAGGGAATATTTGTCTTGTCACAGGTAGCAGACTGCACTTCCCCAACATGGCTGCATTGCTGATACAAGAACTCCGTGTCTGAGCCTGAAAGTGTATACCTCTTGTCCATTCTTCTATCCACAGGAGGTATAGTGTTAGGAGACTTTAGAATTTTTTGTGTCCGTTTCCCAAAAGATTTGTGGAGGGGAGCAGACAGTCTCCCGGACTCTGGGATGTTCATCATCTGTACATAACCAGGTTCCTCTTGATCTTCCACAGCCACATAGGAAGCTGGAGGATTTCAGCCATCTTTCTGTAAAACATAAAGTGAGAAGGGGACTCAGAAAGCCTAGGAGGGGTAACACCTGATGCTCTGTCTGGGGAGATGTCCGGTTCCACAGGCACATCCAGACCTTCACTTACATCATCATCCTCAAATTCCCCTTCCTCTTCAAATTCCGGTTCATAAAAATCTTCAAGGGTATAATCCTGAACCGGGGAACTAACCGAACCAACCCCGCCAGAAGGAGCCGGATCGTCATAATCGGACGGAGCGATTCCACAATCTGAATCACTTGGCTATCTCTTAGGTGGTCGGAACATGAACCTCTGGATCCAACCAGTCATTTGTCTTTATGCTTTTTTGTCAGAACCGATCCTCGGAATCGCTCCTTGTTCAAGAAGTATCACCCTGGTCAGAGGGCACTCTTCTGGTTCCGTCAAACCGAACCGGGCTGGCCATCCGGGTCAGCGGACTTCTCGGACTCCCTTTTCCCTCAGTCTACCTAATCTCTTCTCAAGGGTAGACTTGGCAAAGTTTTTACATGTTTGGCAATCTGAATCAAGGTGGTCAAACCCCAGACAATAAACACAGGTGTTGTGTGGATCGGCCTTAGCAAAGACCTCCCCATGCTCACTGCAGTGTTGAAACCCAGTGGGCCCAGTTTTTTTCTTGGGTTTCTCAGACATGGCCAGCCTAGCCAACTTACCCTTTTTATGGCAACCACCAGGCAAGACTCCCTTATCGGTTCCTAACTGTGTCACAGGTATTGGAAAAAAACGCACTAAAACACGTTTTTTTTTTAGAACCGATAAGAACCGGTAACCATACACTAAGTAAAACACACAAAATTTAACTATCAAATGGCCGGTTCGGCCGAACCGAGCCACGCTTTTACAAGTTCCACACAGAAAAAACAGAACAATTCCTATCTAGTACTCACGGCACCACAGATAGAGACTGAACCGACTATGCGGATACTTTTTCGGTTTAACAACCGACGAAAGCTGAAACTTTAACTGACTTTCGAACCGAGCTGAAGGAGAAATCTCCGGAGCGACCGTTCAGTGAGGCGGAGAAAAGAATCTGACAGTTTAGGTTTGAAACACTCCAGACAGAGACTTCAACCGAGTTCGAGTTCAGCATTCTATGCCCTGCATAGAAAGTTAACTCTTTGTTCTCCGGGGCAGTTCAAAGGTTGGGAATCACAACAATTGTCAGAATACAGCAAGACTTCATGTTGTTTGAAGATCATTATTTATCTCCCCAGAGCAACTTTATTGGCGTATTCAAGAATGGTTAGTGGGATTATGGAAACAAGATAAGCGAAATATGTCATCCCATAGTTTTACACAAAAATGGAAAGCCATGTCTTGGTTAGATACTGGATAGGTTCTTTTTCATATATTTAGATTACTATTTAATTTTTGATTATAATTTTTAAACTTTTATATTCTTCTGTATAAAGTATACATAATGTATTTGACACTATGTAAAAACAGAATTATTAATTTAATGATATAAGCTGTCATTACCATTGAAGTAAGGGTTTGCTTGTTGTGAAATTATTTACATACAGTATGGTTCTGAATAAAATGAGTTCTTTAAAAACTTTATAATAAAGAAGAGTAGGGCTTGGGGTTATATTATAGATTCTTTAAGTTTCCATTGCAGTATGACAGAATACTTATTTTTTATGATTTATGTATGATGTAATACATTATTGTATGATTTTGTTAGACTTTTTTCCTTCACTTATTAGGGGGAAGGGAGTTTTTTTTGTACAAATAGATGATTTATGTCACATTTCAAAAGTATGATGTAATACTTCTCTATGTTTCTTGAAGATCTGAATTATGTAATACAATCTTTATGTATTTTGTTTTGAGTTTAAATAAGAAATTCCCCTACTCTTTTCGATAAGTGCCATGGGATCTTTAACATCCACCTGAACTACCACCAATCCAGGCAGATGGGACCTCGGTTTAACATCTCATCTGAAAGACAGCACCTCAGAAGGGCAGCACCCCTCTCATTGGGACCTAAAGGTCCCACAGCAATACTGCAGGGAAGGAAAAGACAGCACCTCAGAAGGGCAGCACCCCTCTCATGCTGCACTACAGTGTCAGTATTGGGATATTAACCCAAGTGCCAGATGTGGGAACTGAACCCACAGCCCTCTGATCTCCCGGCCTCAGAGGCGAGTGTGCTACCTACTGAGCCACTGACACTGCACACAACACTTCCTAGTGTTTTTTTCTTAAATGGGACCTAAAGGTCCCACAGCAATACTGCAGGGGAGGAGAGGATTCCTCATTAACTTACAATGCCCAGCTCACAGCTTCAATACAAGAATACAAGAGGAGACGCGCGGTTGTAGAGTGCTGCAGCACTACCTCTAAAATCAGCACTTTGACAACATGAAAAAGGGAACAAGGCTGCAAGTGTTTAGAACATATGTCACCGTGATTCAGCAGAGAGCTGTCTAAAGATGCATTTACTTTGCATAACTTTGCTGGCAGTTCTACACGGATGTGGCCAGGGTGCCGGCCATGGCTACTGGGCATGAGGCCTATGCCCTCCCCAATGTGGTGCAATGTGCTAGCCAATAAACACTGCTGAAACATAGACTTTGACAGCAGATAAGGACCACTTGGCCCATCTAGTCTGCCCATTTCCCCCTACAAGATAAGCTGCAGGTCCTAGTTAACCAACAGTCTATTTCTTCCTACTCCCCCCCCCCCCACAAGAATTGCCTTATGTCTGTCCCATGTATTCTTGAATTCTCCCACAGTTTGGGACCCCACAACCTCCTCACGAAGGCTGTTCCATGCGTCCACCACTCTCTCTGTGAAAAAATACTTCCTCACATTGCCTCTGAGCCGTCCCCCCTCTATCTTCAAATTGTGTCCCCTTGTTCTTGCACATCTCTTTTTCTGAAAGATGCTACTCTCTTGGACTTTGTTGATTCCACTGAGGTACTTAAAAGTTTCTATCATGTCCCCCCTCTCCCTCCTTTCCTTAAATGTACTCATATTAAGCTTCTTTAGTCTCTCCTCGTATGGCTTCTCTTGCAGACCCTGCGCCATTTTAGTTGCCCTCTTCTGGACTGCCTCCATCCTGTGTATGTCCTGGCGGAGATGGGGTCTCCAGAACTGGACGCAGTACTCCAGATGGGGTCTCACCAACTGTCTGTACAGAGGGATAACAACTTCCTGTTTTCTGCTGGTGATGCCTCTCCCTATACATCCCAGTATCCCCCCAGCCTTCCCTACTGCCTTCTCACATTGCTTGCTAACCTTAAGGTCAACAAAATAAAACCAGACTATCAACCTCTGAATAGTAGACAAGGGCACACTAAGTGGCACAAAGGGGTAGTAGGGTACAGAACCAGAGCCTCACATCACTAGCCAGAAAGGAAATGGACAGTGATCTTAAAAGGCAGCAGCCTTGAGCCATGTGGCTCTGGCAGAAAAGCAGAGAGAGGAATGTGAAAACATTAAGCCACGACGAAGGTGGCATCTAATGGTGGATTAATGCATGGTTGGGAGGGTTGTGGCCCGAGGCCGACTGCATACAACAGTCCAATCATGCATTAAGCCACCATTAGATGCCACCTTCGGAGTGGCTTAATGCGCTTGTAACAATGGCTTCTAGGATACTATAGTTAATCTTACTCTTATTTTTGTACTGCCGATAGCTCAATATAAACAGTTTTTGCACTGCTTACATTTCTTGTATGCACTTTTGCAATATTTGCCACACTCGTTTTTATACACTCATGTTGTGAAAAACATAGTTCAGAAACCTGTTAACACACTATGTGTCAACCTTTTTGGCTGAAAATTTAGGACATCTCAGCAGCTAATATTCGTGTAAACACCCTAGGAGGTCCATCACACGGGCATTCATGGCTTCCTATACATCACACGAATTGTGTTTTGCATATTTGGTTATCCTGTCTCTGTGCTACCCGTGTCCCTCTGATCTACCTACATCTACTGTTTCCTCTCTGCCCTTCTGTTGAGCGTTTGTTCCTTTTCTGAGTAACTTGCAGCTGCTCTACATCTCCTCCCTGCATTTCCAGCATTATTATTGCAAATTACCTGTGCCACATACGGAAAACGTTTTGAACTTTGCAACACATCGCTATTGTGCTTGCACTCGCTCTCACTGCGCCTTCCGCTGCTGGACTGCCTCGCTGGTTACTCCTGTCCTTTACTTCAGTTGAGTGAAAAACCCCGGTGTATATTTCTATTTTCCCTCCCTCCGTCCTGCACACAGTCATGGGCATTTGAGTGGGTGGGTGGGACAGACAAGTACCTCTCACCTGCGCTACGCTGCTATTCGCTCATGTGCTGCTTTTCCACTTCTGTGGCTCACCCTGGTAGTTCAGTTTGGGGACGGCATTACTGGTGGATTAATGCCATCTCCAAAGTACACCACCTGATGCTTTTCAGCCAATGCATACTGCCGATTTACTCATTTATATTTATGCCATGTTACAATCAGAGTTGGAACCTCCTTGCAACTGAGACAGTACAATGTGTCAAAATAGGAGTGAATCACACAGACTTCTGGAAAAATAAAACCCCATGCTACCAGAGTACTGACTGAATAGTCAGCAAAATAAGCCCCATTCCCCCCCCCCCCCAACAGGAAAAGAGAACAGAATTCCAGACGCATGTACAACTGCAGGGTTGAATAGACCAATATGAGTCGAGATGTTTTGATCTTCCCAGTCACCCCCCTAAGTGTAGTGTGCTATCAACCCAACTGACCCAAGACAGGAAAAAAGGCATACCAACGAAAGAAGAATAGCCTGTCATAGCCAGAAGGAAAATCAGAGAAGAAAACCTGCCTCTCCTGCAACAACAAGGATGTACCCTGTGTCACGGCTAGCAGAATGTGATCCAATCTAGTGCATAGCACTCATCCACAGACAGTGCTACTTTCAAGGGAGCTACATTCTCTCACCCTCTTTTTTTTCCCCGGTGGAAAAGTGAACCCAGCAATGGGTCCTAAACCCCCCCACATACACTTTTTTCCTGGACTATTTCATAGGAAGTACAACTGGGGATATTCGCTGACACTAAGTGGGGCCAGCTGCACAGAGGCCCTGGCTCTGCTAGAGGAGAGGATGATGGGCAGGTGGGGTAATCAATGGTGAAGATATTTCTGCAGGATCACCAGTTATGGTAAGTACGTAACTTTCATATCCTCCAAGAATCAATCTTCACCATTAAATCCCACTTATGGGTCAGAGTACCAAGCTTTCCTTTCTGTCTGAGGGATAAGCTGGCTTACCCTCAGGGTACAAGACATAAAATAAGTGGGTTTGCATCGCAATCTGCGACCCAAGATAGGGAAAATGCGAGTCAAGTGTGGCAATGATTAGCATTCATTGTGCCTTATTAGGCACTGTCACTTAATTTTTTTTTGTCGGTCTCTATAGCCTTTTCCCATCCTCCTCCCTTGTGTCCCGCCCCAAGTGCCCCGAGCTGTGTTTGCATTGGCCAGTCAGCTGCTCTTGCCACCACACCACCATCCAGTCTCTGCGTGGGAGAAACGAGAGTCCTTTTGCAACATCACCCCAAGGAAGAGCCAGCCGATCAGGAGTTCCAGTCGGAGTAAAAAGGTGTTTTTTTTTTTTTTTTTTTTTAATGTTTATGTTTATTTTTTTCCCTCCATCGTTGTTGGTGTCCAGTATGTAATTTAAATGTATTTGCAGGACAGAAGACTGAGGAGGATTCCGGAGGCCGTGGGCTGCACAGAGGAGCAGGAGGGAAGCAGACATGACCGACACCATGAGACGGAACTGGAGCCGAGACCACGCAGGCTGCATCAATTGTAGGAGCATGGCACACAGATTCAGTCGAGGCAGAGCAACACAGCAGAGGATCGGGGAAAACGAGTAAAACATTTTCATTTTATGGTTGGTGTGGAAGCCTGGAGGAGGGCAGAAACACAGGTCGGGCACGGACATTAGGGCACATCGGGGGGGGGGGAGAAGGCTAAACAGCATCAAGAAAGGGCATGCAAGGCCTGGAACAATACTGGACATAAAAGACTTGTGCACTGCTTTTTGCAGCGAACATCTGAGAACAGAATTAAGACTAGGTGCCCCACGTTGCAGAGATCCATGACGCGAAACAATAAAAAGTTAATGTGCCCTGCTCCTCACAGTGAACATCTGGGAACAGAAAAGACTTCAGTAATGTGTTCTGCTTTGCAGAGATTCATGAGGGGAACTAGTAGTTTAATTCAATTCAATTCAAACTATTTTTATAACACCTTTCCAAACCAAGGCGCTGTACATAAAACCAAGTGCAACAGTGTACATAAGATTAAAAACAACAAAACAAATTATCAATATTTTGGGAAGGCTAAATCAAATAAATACGTTTTTAACTCAATTTTAAACCTGTCAACGGTCAGGCATTCTCTCAACCGATGAGGTAGAGAATTCCACAGGGTCGGAGCCGAGAAAGAAAAAGTTTGAGAACCAGATGTCTTCAGTCGTACCCTGGGAATCTCCAGCAATCCCTCTTCGACGGAACAGAGAGGGCAGAGGGGGAAGTAGGATACAAGGAGATCTTGCAGGTAGCTGGGTCCCTGATCATGCAGGGCTTTAAAGGTTAGCAAACCAACCTTAAAGGTGATCCGCCACTGAACAGGCAGCCAGTGCAGTTTGCAGAGCACAGGCATAATATGACTGGTCATAGAATTCCCAGTCAGAAGCCTGGCTGCTGCGTTCTGCACCAGCTGCAAGCAGCGGATATCAACGCCTGGAAGCCCTAGCTAGAAGGAATTGCAGTAATCAAGACAGGTGGTGACAAAAGCATGGACCAATGTTGGAAGACCATCTGGAGGAACCAGGTGTTTCACCCGGGTGATATTCCTAAGATGATAAAAAGATGATTTAACGACTGCTGAAACCTGAGGCTTTAGAGTTAAACCATCATCGAAAATAATGCCCAGGTTTCGCACGTGGTCTGAGGCAGTGAGCTGTAAACCACCAAGCAACAAACCTGATGGTTGCCCAGCCCCTAAGCCCGCCCCGGACAACCTGGGTCCACTACCAGCACTTCAGTTTTATCTGGATTCAGTCTCAACCAACTGAAGCTCATCCAAGTTCTGATTTCAGCACGGCAATTATTTAGCACGGGAAGTGCATCACTCTGACCGGGCAGAAAGGACATGTACAGCTGAGTATCGTCTGCATAACAGTGAAAACTCAGACTGTATCGCCTGATGATATCTGCCAATGGCAGCATGTACACTGCAAACATCATGGGGGCCAAAACGGAGCCCTGCGGCACCCCACAGAGCAGAGAGTGAGAACCACAGAAATAAATTCCAGTGGTAACTCTCTGAGACCTGCTGTTAGGAAAGAATGGAACCATTTAAGGACTGTACCAGAAAGTCCGCAAAAAAGCCGCAGGCGCTCCAGTAGCACACCATGGTCTACAGTGTCAAATGCAGCAGAGAGATCAAGAAGGACCAGAATGGTGCGAGCCTTTCGATCTCTAGCCATTAGGAGGTCATTCAATACCCTGACAAGAGCAGTTTCCATGCTACGCTTCTTCCTGAAACCAGACTAGAAAGAATCATAGATATTGAGTGTTGTAAGATGATCATCCAATCGCAGCGCAACCACCTTTTCAATAACCTTACCAACAAATGGCAAGTTAGAGATAGGCCGGTAGTTAGCTAGACAGTCTGGATCCAAGGAGGATTTCTTAAGGAGTGGTCGAACGACCGCCTCCTTGAGGGGGTCAGGAAAGACCCCACTCTCCAAGGACTTCCAGATAATTTCAGCAAGGATTGGGCAGACAACATCTACACATCCCACTAAAAGGGGTGTAGGGCCGGATCCAAACTACAACTGGTTGGGTGCAATGTTTGATGGTCTTTACAATGTCTATGAATTCCGGCAGGTAAAAGTCTGACCAGAAAAAACGAATGCTTGCCACCTCCTGTTGATCACTGCAATCCCTCGTAGGAGAGACCGGACCAATACCAGACCTGATGCTGGCAACCTTATGTGTGAAAAATCTAGCAAACTCCTCGAATCTTAGCTGAGAAAAAGCTTCTCTGGGCTGGAGACAGATTGGATTGCACAATCTGTCAATCGTCCAGAAAAGCTAAGCTGGTCGATTTAGTTTAAGAACTTACGTGTCCTGCTATACTGTGTGCCCTGCTCTTTCCAGTGAACTTGGGAACAGAATAAGACTAAGTAATGTGCCCTGCTTTGCAGAGATCCAGAAGGGGAAGTAAAAAGACTTATGCCCTTGCTAGTGTTGTGCCCTGCTCTTTGCAGTGAACATTTAGGAACATAATTAAGACTAAGTATTGTGCCCTGCATTGCAGAGATCAATGAGGGGAAGTAAAAAGACTTGTGCCCTGCTCTTTGCAGTGAACATCTGAGAACATAATTAAGACTTAGTAATGTGCCCTGTTTTACAGAAATCCATGAGAGGAAGTAAAAAGACTTGTGCTATGCTAGTGTTGTGCCCTGCTCTTTGCAGTGAACATCTGAGAACTGAAATAAGACTAAGTAATGTGCCCTGCTTTGCAGAGATCTATGCGGGGATGTAAAAATTGATTTCAATGTTTTATCACAGTCACGAATGTCATGCTCACGAATGTCACATTCTGCTTTGGCAGACATCATCACGCTAACTCTCGGCTCTTAATGTACTGCTGCACTTCCTGTAATTCACAAATGGCTAAATAAAACAGGTAAACGTCTGAAACTATGTGTACAATGTGTATTTTATCAATATATAGCAAGATGAGTAGATTTTATGAGGTGTTGAGCAAAAATATAAATTTTTTGTAATTGCTAATCAACTTTGGCCAATTGCTAATCATTCTTCACTCTGATTAGCGAAGGCCGCTAATCAAGTCTCCAACACTAATTTATGCCTTGGAGTAAATGATACCCTCAGCCCTCAGTGTGGGGAAGAAGACCCGAGGACAGGGGCTACTTCCAGGTTTGGCAAAACCACAGACTAGACCGGGCCAGGTGGGGGCTCCTGCAGCACAGGAGCAGGACCGCCTCCCCCGACAGACTGAGTGGAACAAGCATTCCTTTTCTGCCAAAAAAATTCTATGTTCCTGCCTGACACAAGGGGAAAAGAAATGAGCCCCCGGAAGTGAGAGTTAAGTATCTTAAGTAGGGTCAAAGGTGCCAGTCAGGAGAGGCAAAGCCATGCCTTTCACCTGATGCAGACTCCAGTTCCTCCCAACCTGGAGGCCACCACTTTGGAATCTCAAGATGCCCATAACTGGTGTTGAGCTACCTCCAGGCCCAGGCAGAAAGGTCAATGGCCTGCCTGTCTCACTCTGTGACAGTGTAGCTAAGCATGTGCTTAACTGCAACCAGAGGCAATGGTTATAAGTCGCCATATGTGCCTGGTCTGCAGAAATGCATAACAGGGCATGTACTAAGGAAAAAGCATTCCTTCCAAGAGCATCTATCTGAATGGAGTTTGTCTCTAGAGGTCAATCACACGCAAGGCACCGTGGACCCAATGGGGTCTGCAGTACTTCAAGTCCCGAGAAAGGGTAAGGTGCATCACCAACGGAACCTGTGGGTGTGTGATACCGCATGAAAAGGTCCCTGGAGATGGCTGGTTGGAGAAAGGATGCCTTCACACTGCCCTTGATAGCTCCTCAAAGACTCTAGGCCATGGAGGAAGAACAACAGAAGTGTTGAGATCGAGAAATGAAAATTACGTACCTACCGCAATTCTTGATCTTCTCTTGTATCTTCACCATTCATTACTGATTCGGTGTAAGCCAGAGGTGCGCGCCTGCCACGGGAGTGTTTTTTTTTTTTTTTTTTTATATAGAGGAGTCGGCGCCAATGCGCTGCCCCCGAGAATGACAACGCACCACGTGATGCGTGGGGGCGGCCGTTAGGTGCCGCAGACTCCTCCTCCATCCCAGTTCTGTTAGCCGGAGAGGCAAAAAAAAGGGTAAGAAAAAAGAGCGAGGCAAGAGAGCCGAGGGACAGAAAAAGGAAAGGATATAAACTGAAAAAGGAATAAGCTGGTAGAGGACAGAAAAAAGAAGAAAATGCCTACCCTAAGGGACCACAGCGCCTCACTTCTGGGACAGCTCCAGGGGAGGAACAGATAAAGAAAAGGAGAAAAAGGAAGAAGAAGAAAAAGAAGAAGAGAGGGATGAGACCACCCCTTCCCCCGAGGAGACCGGAGGTCGCGAGGGCCTGCCCCGAAGCCCTCCCTGCCCGCAGAAGCCCCAAACCCGAGACACACCAGAGACCACCCCTCCCCGAGGAGACCGGAGGTCGCGAGGGCCTGCCCTGAAGCCCTCCCTGCCCGCAGAAGCTCCGAACCCGAGACACACCAGAGACCACCCTCCCCGAGGAGACCGGAGGTCGCGAGGGCCTGCCCTGAAGCCCTCCCTGCCCGCAGAAGCCCCGAACCCGAGACACACCAGAGACCACCCTCCCCGAGGAGACCGGAGGCTCGAGGGCCTGCCCTGGAAGCCCTCCCCTGCCCGCAGAAGCCCCGAACCCGAGACACACCAGAGACCACCCTCCCCGAGGAGACCGGAGGTCACGAGGGCCTGCCCTGAAGCCCTCCCTGCCCGCAGAAGCCCCGAACCTGAGACACACCAGGTAATTTCTACCTTGATCCAGGCTGCTGTCACCACTGCTGGCCATCTGGCGCTTTTTTCTGAAACGGCCATAAGCCCCCTGCTCAGGCATGTAATCCCGCCAGAGAATTTAGTTGCTGCCCAGGCTCAAACGGAGCAGAACAGTTACTTTTGTGCCTGATTTTGAAACTTTAAAATGAACCAGCTAAAACTATTTGCATTTGCCTGTAACTGTATTTAAAAGCTTAGAGTCACTGCACCCGAGACACACCAAGTAATTTCTACCTTGATCATTTTTTATTTATCTCCCCCCAACACCCAACTTCTCCATTAGCTCTTATATTGTTTTGCCACTAGAGGGAGCCTGATTAAGTTTGAGCAATTTGCTCCCAATACCTCACTTGTCACATTTTACTGCTCTCTAGTAGCTGTTTTCACTTGGTGATTTATATTAAAGGAGCCCTCTGCTGTCTTTCTTCTCTACTTCACTCCTTCTCTAGTCAAAAATGTCCCTCCTCCTCCTAGCGCCTCATGGAATACTTTGCCTTCCTATCCTCTTTGAGCTTTACTGCTTGAACACATCAACAGCTTCTGCCAATACTTATACTCAGTTTGACTTCTACTACTCCAACATGCTTGCTACTGCCACTCCACTACCTCTACCCCTCTCTGCTCTCATCAGTGATTAGCCTAATAGTCAGATACCTTCACCTTCATCTGAAGCCGCCACCCTGCATCTCTATCAGGCTGCATTTCATCATCCCGCTATGGTTACTAACCCATCTCTTATACTATCCGTGACATTGAGATCAACCCTGGTCCATCTCTGCGTCCTGTCATAACCTTGCCCCCCAGCCACCACTCTCCCTAAAACCGATGGGACTAACTTTCGCCCACCTGAATGCTAGGAGCCTTATGGCCAACCTCCCTGACCTCCAGCTTGGATCTATACTAACGTCCCGGACGTCCTCGCCATCACAGAAACCTGGCTTAAGCCCACAGTGCCTGACTCTCAGTGCCACTTTCCTGGATACAACATGCTTCATATCGACCGTCCTGGCACTAAAAGGGGAGGTGGCCTTGCCCTCTACTTCAAAACTCACCTAAACATTACCCTTCTGCAGGACCCCTTCTACCAAACTGTGAAACTTACACTCCTACTGCTTCTTGGGGTGTAAAGAAACTCATATTTTTATACTTATATCCCCCCAAATAATGCTACACAAGGCATCACTGAACTCCTAGGGTTTCTGCCTTCAGTTACAGGCAAGAATGACATTATCAGCCTTGGTGATTTTAACCTTGACTGGTCCGAGAAAAACTCAGCTAACCTATCCTCCTTAGCTAGCAAGGCAAGTCTATCCCAGCTCATACATGAACCCACAGGGTCTCAATGGGGGCAACCGTGCCACCTCCTTGACTGGATACTTACTAACAGGACGGAATATGTTGCCTCAGCCGGGTGCTACCTGACACAATTAGTGACCACTATCCCATCTACTGTGTCTGGAACACTGTCATTCCTCCCTCCTTGCTAAAACTGTAACCTTTCCTAATCTCTCCCGCCTAAGTCATGAGGACTTTAACTGACCTAGCTAGGCTGACTGGTCCTCTCTACCAAACAGAGGACATTAACATAGCCACAGAATATTTCAACTCCATCCTCTCTCTCTTCAAAACCTTCACATCCCGTCACCACAGTAGGATGCAGGGAAAGTAACCAGTGGCTAACACGCCCCTGCTTCAACTTCTCAAATCTAGGGACAAACTTTGGTCCAGGTGGAAGATCTCCCACCTCCGGCAGACTTTGAAGACTATCGGCATTACGTAACAACTGCAAAAGACAAATTGTATTAAAAAGTACCCTACTATAGGAATCTACTAATAACATCCTCTACAAACTGCAGGTACTGGTCCAAAAATTAAGGACATTCTCGGCACCCATAAGCAACAGAATCCAGTTGACATGAACATTCAAGGTGTTCACTGCACCAACCATGACACCATTGCCAACGCCTTCAATGCCCTTTTTCTTCTCCACCAGTTGCTACTCTAACTAGCCCACAACCTGACTGTCCCTCTTCCTCCCCTCGCCCCTCCCACCCTCCCTTCGCTCTGGCTCCAACCACATACCTTGAAGTTCGCAAGCTACTTAACTCCCTTCCGCACGCTGGGGTCAAGGGCCTGAGGGCATCCATCTGCATACTTAAGCAGTATGCACCTTGGCTGACCAGACCTATCACCTGGCTTTTAACCCTCTCGATCCGCACGCCTACTGTCCCATCCACCTGGAAAACTGCCAGAACCATCCTATACACAAAAAGGGCTATGTCAAACTCATGTCCAACCTCACCTATATCTCTTCTGCCCACCTCAGTAAGCTGCTTGAAAAATAGTCCACCGCCAGCTTGCTGCTCACCTTGACATGTTTAATCTTCAAACCCGTACAACATGGTTTCCTGCCCGGTCACAGTACCACCTCTGCACTTACACAACTTACAAAATGACATCAGAAATAATATGGACCGTGGCCTACCCACTGGGGTCATTTTTATCGACCTGTCTAAAGCCTTCACATGGTACACCATCCTCTCATAGCAAAGAAGCCCAACCATTGGAGCATCTGACCAAGCCTCTCCTGGTTCCATAGCTATCTTGACAATCGGACTCAGGCGGTAGCATTTCACAGTGCCCTTCTCCCCAAACATCTCCTGTGGAGTTCCCCAGGATCCACTCTTGGACCTCTACTCTTCTCCTCTTCCAAATGATATTCCCACCAAGTCCCGCATAGCTGCACTCTTATGTACGCAGATGACCTTGTTCTCTACTCTGGTCAAAATCGTTGCTGCCATCAACTCCACCTCACTAATAACTTCCATTCCTGCAGACCTGGTTTAGCAACCACCAAGTCCTGAACCTAGAAAACCTGTGCTATGCTATTCGGATCCTCAAGAAACTGTCTGCTCCTGCGAACAGGCTCTGGGTTCAATGCCTTGATGGCTCCCTCATCTCAAACACTGAGTCCTTCAAGTACCTTGGGGTCACTTGATCCCACACTGACCTGTCTCAACATGTCAATATGGTGTGCCGTGCCGTCAATGCTAAAATTGGCAGAGCTTATTGTGTGCGACCCCTCACTCCTTCCGCTAGACTTTCTGTTGCGAGGTATTCTCTCACCCCAGCTCCAATATGCTCTGCCCTCCTCTTTGCTGCAAACTCTGCTACTCCACAAATGGGACACTGTCTACAACAACATCTGTAGATTCGCTTAACTGCCCTACGCCTTACCCATCATTGTCTCCTTTACGCTGGCTTAAAATTGGCTGTCACCTAAGGATATTCGAGCCTACTCCTGGGCTGCTTTATCGACTCCTGTCAGACCTCCCTGCCCTGTCTATCTTGCCAACCTCCTGACTCCTGCCTCACACACCCGTGCACTCAGGTCTCCTCTGCCCCATGCTCCACTAGACCTTGCATGACAAAATGGGTGAACAGGCATTTGCCCATTTTGCTCCCAAATTCTGGAACTCACTCCCCTATGGTGAAAACTTCAGCCTCCCATCGAGAATTCAAAAACTGCTGTTCACTCACCTCCTAGCCTCTGGCCAATGCAAATGCTCTTAATTTGCTTTGTCCCACTGCAGGCTGTCAGGTCTGACCCTGAGTACTACACTAATGTTCTCCCATGCAATACGCTTTGTTCAGGTGGCTATGAACCTTGATGTCTTTACTGTCCTCAGCTGTCTTATGGTTACCCTAATTGCTTTATTTTACGTCCTTATTATGATCTATGCCTAAAATGTACCCTTATGTAACTATTACTGTGCTACCCAATGTATATCTTGTTTTGCTCCTGTACACCTATATATTATGTCTGTATCTTGCATATTGTAACTCAATGTCTCAGCTTTCCCGGTCGTGCCTGAAAATAGGCAGGTCTGTTGCCTAGCGCACTTACCCGGTTACCAAAAGCTAATAAATAAATAAATAAATAAATAAGAGAACAAGGGATGTTGGGAGGAGAGAACACTGCCCACTGATATATCGGTTTAAGGCTTATAAGCTTGGAGCCAAAACAAGGGAGCAAGGATCTCCTTGATAGGAGAGGAGAGAAGAGGAGAGAAGGTTCAACCGAACTGCTTGCACAGATTGGACACAAAGGGTAGATTCTCTAACCTCCCGCCGTACCAACCCCTTAAACTCTAGCTGAGAGCTCACAGACTGCCGAGGCAGAAATTCTGTTCCGGAAAGAGGGCGTCCAACTAGGAAGGGGAAGAGGCCCTTTAGCACCTTGTTAAGTGCTAACACAGATGTGTGTAGGGAGGGGGTGAGCTCTACAGAAGGCACCCCTTTACGGAAAGGATAGAGTGGGAACTCAATTGGACTCCCTGAAGGCAAGGCAAGAGTATCAGCTCAAGGTAATTGAAGTGCCAGGACAGCACCAACCAGATGAAACTGACACAATAGAAGATTAAGACCTGCCAGAGGGACCAGGGCAAAAAGGAGCTGATCCATTAGAGGGACGGTCCTTAAACTGTGAATTGAACAACATGGCTAAGAAAACCAAAAGATCACCCCAGGGGCAATCAGAAAGAGTTCCCTCAGGATAGAATAAATTCTACTCGTTCCCCTTTTACCTTGAGAAAATAGGATCTGTTCAGAAAAGAACTGAAAATCAAGATTTTTTGGGGACTTAAGGTCAACAAGGAAGGGGAGGAACGAGCAGGCAGGGGAGACACCAAGTAGGAAGCCCTGAGGAAGGTATGTGGCATCAGTAATGAATGGTGAAGATACAAGAGAAGATCAAGAATTACGGTAGGTACGTAATTTTCATATTTTCCCTCGTCAATCTTCACCATTCATTACTGCTTGGGTGAGTGCCAAGCCCCACCCCCAGAGGGAGGGGGGCCAAGAAAAACCCTGAGGGGACAAGACCCTCAGCCTCCTGCTGGTGGCAAACAGAAGGGGGGAGACCCCGGGCTAATCAGACGAGAAGCCTAAGTTGGAGGAGAACTAGAAGGTGTCCCCCAGAGACGAGGGGATGGAGGAATCCCCTGCAGTAGCCTCCTAGCTCTGGTGATGAAAGGACGGGTCCCCCGGAAAGCAGAGCAAATCACCCTACGCCGGGCTAGGGGTGACAATCTTGACAGACGAACCCATGCCATCCGCCTAATGCAGATCGCGGTCCCTGCAAGCCTGGAAGCTACCTCACTGGCGTCGCAAGATTCCCTTGCCTGGTGCCTTGCCAGCTCCAGGCCTATAGTAGAGAGGGCAATGGCCTGTCTAGATTGCTCAGTGTCAGGCAGTGATACTAGAAGCTGAGATAGCATCGACCATAGATGCCTGTTGTAGGCAGCATGGTGTGCCTGATGAGATGTGATACACAGCATCGCACGAGAGGAAAAGAACACTCTTTGCCCCAACCGGTCAAATTGTAGAGAATCTGAGTCCCGTGGTCGGTCGTGCGCCAGGCGGCGGCGCCCAGAAGGAGTCTCTAGGGACACCAATCCCAAAAGCAGGTTGGGAAGAGAACCTAGGGACTCAGAAGGGGCACAATACCTCCTCCTGCAGTCTGCCGGGACTGGGATAGGGTCGGCTGGAGACTGCCAGGAATGGATAGATGCCTCCTGGAAAGGAATAGGCCAGGATGGCACAACCAAATGTTGGGCACTGAATTCACTGAGGAATTCATGCGTCTCCCGTTTGGTATTGTCTCGCCTAACAAAGGAGATATGGAGGTCCCCAACCATCCTCGAAAGGAAGCGCTGATATTCGGTGAAATCAGCGTTGGAAGAGAGATGAGCAGAGAGTTCCTCACCCTCTGAGGAGGAAGACGAGAAGGATGGGGAGCTCAAATGCCCATAACTACTTCTGCGGTGGTGGGGATAGGCGAAACACCCACTCATGCATACATCTAACATATGAGGGGAAGGCCGCCACAGTGCCTCTGAACGTCTCCCAGGATAACGGACCCAGACGACCGACATGGCCCAGGAGAGATGGTGGTGGCTGCAGAGGAATGGGAGTAGGGCACCTATGAAGAAGCAACTGTCCTCTGCTCAGGCTCTGGAATCCGGGGAACAGAGCCCGAGCTGGCGGGGTCCCGGATAACAAACCAGGTCGCAGAACAGAACCCTGGGGATGCGAACCTCATAAGAGCCTGGAAGGAGATCCTCACCTGTGACATACCTGGGGCTGCAAGGATCCAGAAGGGCAGCCCACAACAACGCCACCGGAGGGGTCCCTCGAGCCTAAGAGGGAGAGACGAGGCTCGGCACTACGGCTCCTAATTACACCCCGAGGGGCAGCACATGAAACTCGATGTGCCGCATCCCGGCCCCTCAACCCCTCAGACTCAGAAGACGCCCTTCCTCGATGTCAGCGACAGAGCCCGCCGATCCTGGGGTCTCTGGGGGGAGCTCCCAGAAGACAAGGCCCCTAGTCCACCCTGAGAGGGCGCAGCAGCACCGGGGACGGCAGCTGCTACAGCCCCCTCCAGGTGAACAGACCGCTCCCCAACCCCCACTCTATCTCCTCCCAGTGACTCCAGGCCACCCCCAGCCTGGGAGTCCTCAGCAGAAGACCGTTGTGGGGATAGAGGAATGGGCGCAATGGGCCGCCTGACATGTCCCAAAGACGACTCTGATCCTGAAGAATCTGGGAGCCAGGACGGGTCCACGTCTGAATCGTCCACTTCCGAGGAAGTGATGACCAGCAGGACCTCAATACTGGCCACCCCAGGAGTCTCCCCAGAGATGGCGCCGGTGCCACTCACAGCACCGGTCAGTGCCCATGCACCAGAGACAACAATGGCCCGACTCACCTGCAGCTGCAACCAAGTCTCTGGCACCGCTCTCGGTGCCAGGACCCAACATGGCGCCGTCAGTGGGTGGGCCGTTGAGCCACCAACGGGCGCTGAAAGCCAACATGAAGTTAGCTGCGGTGCCACTCCAATCACCGGCTCTGCAGGCGGTACCAGGATCCGAGGTGGCACCGAAAGCGACGCCGAAGTGTCCACTCCACGCCTGGGCCGCAAATCATGGGCCATGACACTGGGGGAGCCTGCACCTCAGAGGAGGTGACTGCAGAGGCAGTGTCCCCACCGTGACCCCAGAAGGGACCATGGCATTCCCCCGACACCGCGAAAGAGGCCTCCTCCTCAGCAGGACCTGAAGATGAGGAGGCTTCCTCCTCCTCTCCAGACCGTATAGGCCTGGGAGGGGACCCGGAGGAAGGGTCTAAAGATATTATCTGGGAGGCCCGAGACAGATGCCGTCCTCCAAAAGTCGGCGGGGCCTTGCCAATTTTGAACGCGTGGACTTCGAGAACACGGTGGTCCATCGAGAAACAGGTGTTGCATCTATCCATATCAAGGTTAGGTCCCAGGCAGCGAAGACAAACATCATGCTGGTCCGTCATGGAAAAATGCCAGCCACCAGAGCACTGACGCACAGGGGCATGGCCTGCTTTCACTTAGCTCCCGAACCGGACATAATGCAAAAATAACACAGTAAAGCTCCCGGCGCTGTCAAAAAGAAAAGGAATGGACTTACCGGTAGTCAACGGCGTCGGGGAAAAACAGCGGGATGAAGGAGTCGCAGACGGAGTAGGCCTATGACGCAGAGAGAAAACTCACACACGCGGTAGCAGGTGCAGCCTCGATGGCGGGAGAAGCAGAATTGGGATGGCGCATCACGTGGTGCGTCACTGTCGGGGGCGGCGCCAACTCCTCTGGGGAAAAAAAAAAACTCCTGTAGCTTCCAATATCTGCCCTTTTTTGTACGTCTGCCACAAGTTACTAGGCACCAATCTTTCTCTGTTGACATATTCATATCCTCCCCACCTCCTTTATTTGCCCCCATAATTTCAGTGAAAAGTTCCTCCTCTTCTTCCCTTGTTCGTTTTTTGCTTCCTTGTCCCTCCCCTGATAAATCATATATAATAATAGTGTTGTCATTTTCTAAAGCTTTCAGAAATGATTCCATTCTGTAGATATTATTTGCCAATAAAGGAATAATGCACAACACGGTGTGTGTCATGCTGGGATAACACCATGCCTCATGTGGTTGTGTCCGTCACTGACTGCCTTCTGGCAGCAGATTATGACCACAATGTCTGCACTGTTTGCTACTGAAACCCCACCCTCTTCTGAGTATGCTATTCTGGGCCTCCCTCCAGTTGGCCAGGGAGCGTGAGATATGACATATCTCTGGAACATAAAACTAACTGCTGCTCACAAGGCCATTACTCGACAGTGGCTTAAAACGGACCCACCGACATTTCAATCTTGGCTATCTGTAATACAAGAAATTCAGACTATGAAAGAATTAACCTGTAAAGTGAAGCTCTGAACCCACGCAATTATTCCTGACCCAACCCTAACACATTATTAGTGGACTTGAGGGAGTCTCCATCTACCTATCGTTCTTCCGCCTCCAGACAGGTCAGGAATAGGGGAAGAACAGCATCAATAATACTTTCAACTTCCTTATACTTGATTTATTGAAAGAACTGCTGGGTTGTGATGCCATTTATATCAGTACTAAAATCTGTGTTTGAGATAAGGCGCTTTTCCTTTTCCTGTTGAGCTATTCTTTGTGTATTGCATTGTGCACATACCTATGTATTCATGTTATTCAATAAAGATGCAGTTAAAAAAAAAAAAGCCTCAGGTGGTTTGGCCGAGTGCATCCAACACCCAAAAAGTGATGTTATCCCAGCACAAAATACACCCTGGAGTGCATTATTTCTCCTGTACAATGGCACAAGGGGAAAAAAAAAGGAAGCATTTTTGGAAACATTTATTTTACTTGATTTTTGTGCATGAATGAATTTTTATATAAAAAGAAGTTCCTTTGTTGTGTTTCTCCTCTAGGTGGAGCTGTCTGGCCAGTAGGTGAATTTTTATTTTGTTTTCTATCTGCTTGCCTGTCCCAAATGTGCTTTTGTTTCCTTCGCTCTGCCCCCCCCAAACACACACACACTGTGTCCTGGTTGTGTTTCTCCTGGTACAGTTTGCTGCTGAATTTGTACCAGGAGATTATCGTAGTGGGATGGTATTTAGAGGCAGTGGTGACCAGTGTTTGGATCTCCCATCTCGTCACCGTTGCTGTCATCCACCCACTGCCGCCGCTCTCAGGATGTTCTGAAAACAAGAGGAAAGGAGGTAGGGAGAATGTTTTTGACACTGTTTACACGGTGTAATTTAAAAGGAAAAAAAAAAAGAGGAAAGTGAGCTAGCTGAACACCAAGCAAGTGTTACGAGAACAGCCGCTCGCTGACTTTTTAAAGACACACTTTCCAGCTCACTTGCTCAGTCTGGGATCTTGGTGCTCTTTTACGGTTTCTTCTTTTTTCAGGCAAAAACAAGCAGGAGAGTTAAATAATGTGTCATGCTGGGCAATGCACATTTTAGGCTCAGTTTTGTGGCAGTGGAAGGGAGAGACTGACTAAAAAAATAAATAAAAGGACCAATTACTGGAGGGGTGATATTTTTTTTGTTTACTTTTTAATGCAGTTGTGCATATGCTGGGACTTGATCCATGATGTTATACTGGGATAACATCACGGGCCCAAGTCTCAGCTGACCAATCAGATTTGAAGACTCTTTCTTGCCATTGTACAATTCTGTTTTAACAGTCCTTCGCTCCTCAGCTAATTTGTTGCATGCTAAACATCTATTACATGAAAATGGATCCACAGACCCTTGTGATGTTTTTTTCAGTATGCATATTGCATTTTATATATTTTATAGTACAGCCTTCTCTTCAGAGCAACTCAAGAATATTCCCAGTTGGAGCCATTTATTTATGCTAAAGTTATCTGAAGCACCAATCAAAATATTCACTTATAAAGTAACTAACTTCATCCCTGACTTCCCCGACTGACACCTGCAGACATGCACTTGCCTCTTTAGTGTGTCACCAAAGTTCACTGGTGCTCCCAAATTATACAGCCGAAAAAGCTGCATCTCGTCCGATTTCTGGTTTTCAATGCTAACAAAACCCTCAGATTTTAACAATAAATAATCTTTATAAGCAAAGCTACCAACAATTTAAATCCTAAAACTGGGACATATCATAATTTGAAAATAATTCCTTTTTTTTTTTTGTGTCAGAGAAACCTTAACCATAATCCCCAACCCTCGACACTGGTAAGCACATTTTCATATGCAGCATGGAAGATTTCAGTTCCTAGTGAAATATGACTGTCAAACTCAGTCAGTCAAACTTGAATGCTGTGCGGGTTCCAGACACGGCTGCTGCAGGGACAAACTGAATTGATTCCAATATTATTTCCAAAAAGCATAAACCTCTTTCAAAACAGAGGAGCACCACATCATATTCCCAAGTGCCCTAGAAACCTCTGTGCCTTTGATCCAAATTAACTGTGACCTACCACCCTGTGTCACTTGCTCTCTCACTAGGTGGACAAGGCCGCACTGCACATTTCAAAAAAATATGGAACTGAAAAGTAAAAAAAAGAATCCTAGTATTCTGCGCCCATCCTGTCCATGCCTCCCCCAATATGTTACTTGCTCCCGCGCGGGCAGAGAAGGGCCAGGCTGCACATTCATTCATTGGCACTTTGCTCCAGCCTAGCCCACTCACAGTAACATTAACATTAAAAATCCTCCCAGCACCAAAGCAACTTTCTGAATCATCATACAGTATCTTTCCTTGTACCTTCTTCACAATGTCAACAAACAAATGCCTCCCTGGTCTGACCCTGGAATCTCAGCTGCTGGCAGGCAGTCGGCTGCCATGCGCACTCGCAGTACCCAATCAGTTTAACCCGGAAGGAAAGGTACTTACAGTGCTCCCCCTTGCCATCTGACTACCGCCAAGGCATCTTTCATGGCACAATGTGGGTAGGCGCAGATGAAAATTGCTGTCCAGCTTGAACAGCGCCACGGTGGTGCTGAAATGTGAATGTCACTGGGCGCAAACAGAACACAGACTAAAAAGGGACAAGCCAGCAAAAACCAGGACAAAACTGAGATTTTGCAAAATTTGTGGGGACAATGGGACACGCTACCGAAAATCAGGACTGTCTTGGGAAAATCAGGATGGTTGGTAGCTTTATTTGTAAGGCGTTAATGACACTACCTAGTGCCTAATGCGCAAATACAGCAGCTAAAAACACACCCAAATACCCTTAAAAAGGGGGTTGTGACACTTTGGAGCTGCCAGCTATACAGACAGTTCTCCCAGAATCCACAATGCCTTCTGAGGTTAGTAGAGAATGATAGGGAGAGAGAGGTCATTTTCTGTAGGGATTTTTTTGGTCTTTTTATGGAGAGAGAGAGAGACATGGGGATTCCCTGATCAATGAGGAGAGATTTCTGATCTAGGGTTCTCAGCAGGGCTGCAGCTAAGAATTCTGAGGCCCATGACAAATACTTTGAGATGGGTCCCCGTCTCTCAAACCACCTAAGGCTGGGGGTTTGGTGGCTGCCAGACCCCCAGAAGCTCTGGGGGTTTAAAAGCTCGGTGGTGAGTTTTGGGGCTTTTAATGAAGATAAAAACAAACTTTTGCTACATCTTCCCTACCCTTGACTCCAGAGGGAAAACGTATCCCCCTCCTTTATTTAGGGGTGTGGTAGACTCTGGCTAGCCTTACAATCTGCAGCTGTAACTGGGGCCGGGGGGGGAGGGGAGTGCAACAATGCCATCTCAACCAGATAACCAAATGTACATTATTGTAATGTACTGTGAAAGATTTTTATATAAAGGCTGGGGGTCTAGGGGCCGCTATGCCCCCAGAAGTTGTAGGGTTTTAGATGCTCTGTCATGGGTTTTGGAGCTTTTATTGATGATGTTACACACTTGTAAACATATGTAAACATTTCCACTGTATGGATGAGTAGCCTATGTAATATTAGCAAAAGTAACAATTTTTTCTTTTACAGTGGCCTAAATGACTGCTGTCACAGGCAGTACTTTTTCCTACTGAGTTGATCGGCAGATGTTACTGCAGTGCGGTGTGGGATTTTTCTAGAAGAGGCCTGACTCTGAGGCCTAACCTTGGCCCTCTTAAAATACCATGGATTGATATTTGTTTCTCTTCAAAAAAATTAAAAACTTATTTTTCCAATGGGGCCGGACTGGTTGCATCAGGTCACATTTTTGTTTTAGAAATACTGGCACATATGTATAAAAGGAAAATCCAGACCCAGAGCAACCACCCCAGAGAGACCCCCCCCCCCCCCAGAACGAAAGCCCCGGAGAGACAACAAACATGAACTAACCAAACTGCCAAACAATTTGAAAGAAAGGAAACCAGCAGTCAGCCACCCCATGGACAGACCCCACACTGACAATAAACAAGTAACCAAAGGAATTCAGGAAACAAACCACTGATTTAAGAATATAATATCTCAAATGACAATGATCACATTGGTTATCTCATCTTTTAACCAAAATCAATCCATTCATAATCATGACAACCTAACCGAAACGGTTCCAAACCAATTAACCAAACCACAAAGATTCACCATGAAACAACATGTGATGATGC
Organism: Neoceratodus forsteri; assembly: GCA_016271365.2. Lineage (NCBI taxonomy): Eukaryota > Metazoa > Chordata > Ceratodontiformes > Ceratodontidae > Neoceratodus > Neoceratodus forsteri. The sequence continues at coordinate 103,990,437 of CM057453.1, read as the reverse complement.
TCATGCAACCAAGAGACAGACAAGTGAGCAAGTCAGTCAGAATTAACAAAATTAAGAAGCAGAAGCACAACATTAAAATGTAAAGTATTTATATATTCAAATCACAGTGTCACTCAGGCAGCAGTGAGTAAATGGCAGATGAAATGAGACCACTGGTCATTAAGGCAATTTAAGAACACGATCCTGGCGGCTCCCACACGGGCCTGTGCCCAACTCCCACACCACCATGCCAACACCACCTGAGATGTAACTTGTGCCCTGTATCTGACTCCTGGCCTGCCCGACCCAGTCTTGTTTTTCAAAAAGAAAAAATTAGTCACCGCAGTAATCTTCTTTCTTCCAAGGGGACCTTTAGCATCAGTAACTTTTTTGCACTTAGCGGGCTAGGTGCAATTGCCCCAGAGGTGTGCCTTTAAGAGATATTTAAATGAGTGTAGGGCCAAGCCAATCAAAAGACAGGAGGGGATGTGAGCTGAGTGAGAGCTGCTGAATGCTTCAGAATTTTTTTAAGGAAAAACGAGGGCAAATACCCCGACAAAGAATTAACAGGATTCAAAAAACATGCAAATGTCCACAAAAGCAACACGCTCTAAAAACTCATCAATAAGAAATTATAAATTTGGTAAAAGGTGACATAAGAGCCCTTCTATGACAAGTGAACCAGGAAGGAAGGGTGGGAGCTTACTGATGCTAAAGGACCCCTTGGAAGAAAGAAGATTACTGCGGTGAGTAATTTTTTCTTCTTACCCCAGGAGTCCTTTAGCATCACAACTCTTTCAGACTACCCAGCAGTACCAAGTGGGAGGCGGCAGAGAACCTACTTAGGAAAGAGGTTCTGCAGAACCGCCCTGCCAAATCTGGCATCAGATCTGGTCTGCACATCCAAACTGTAGTGTTTCACAATGGTGTGCACAGATTTCCAGGTAGCTGCTTTGCAGACATCCAGTACGGGAATGTCCCTTGCTGCTGCAAGTGAGGCTGCAGTGCCCCTGGTGAAATGGGCCCTGAGCCCCACTGGAGGTTATTGACCAGCTTTCTCAAAGCAGAATCTAATACAAGAGACCAACCAACGAGAAACAGTTCTCTTGGTAGCTGGTCTTCCTCTATCTACATCCCTGCAGGTGAGGAACAACTGAGTGGTAGAGCCTTTGGACTGTCTAGTATGCTCTAGGTAGTGAAAGATGGCCTTCTGACATACAACTGTGGAGCTTTTGTTCGCCAGGAGTGGATGGCTCAGTAAAGAAGAGAGGCAGAGTAATGGACTGGTTCAAGTGAAACTCTGAAACCACCTTTGGCAGAAATTTCCTATTTGTGATGAGCTCAACTTTATCGTTGTGAGGAATGATATAATTTGGCTCAGTGCACAGGGACTGTAGCTCTAAAATACTCCTGGCAGACATAATGGCTACCAGGAAGACAGTCTTCCAAGTTACAAACTTGATGTGGGCCGTGGACATAGGCTCGAAAGGTGGATTCATGAGCCCATCTATGCAAAGGCTCAGGCTCCAAGAAGGAACAAATTCCCTGGTTGGAGGCTGGAGGTACAAGAGGCCTTTGAAAAACTGTTTAAAAATGAAGTGGGAAAAAAACTGATTTCTTCTTTCCCACAGAAAGATAGGCCGAAATTGCTGCCAGGCATAGCCTGAGTAAAGATAGTTTCAAGCCTGACGCCTGTAGGTGTACCAGGTAGTCTAGCAGCTGAGGGTCTGAAGCTGGTAGGGGCTCGACCTTTTCGCTCTTGCACCAGGGGGGAAACTTTTTCCATTTGGCTGCATAAGTCTTCTTAGTGTTCATTTTTTTAGCCATCCTCAGTATCTTAAGGACCTGTTCAGAGTACTGTGAGGATGGAAACTCTAACGCCTCAAGAACCAGGCCTTGAGGTGAAGACAGTGTATGTCTGGGTACTGCACTCCCGTCTGAGGAAGGGTCAGCAGGGAGCGAGTCGGAGGCAGGCAAATGGGCCTGTTGCAGGACATTAAGAGAAGCAAAGGGTACCAGGCTTGCCTGGGCCAGTCTGGAGCCACTAGTATCATCGATGCAGGCTGCTGTCTGAGTTTCAGCAAAACCCTGAATATCAGGAAAAAGGAGGACATGCATATAGGAACCTTCCTGACCAGTCCAGGACCAAGGCATCCAGAGGAAGTGTTCCCGGAACGGGGGTCTACAACAGTACTGAGGAAGCTGAAAATTGAGAGGAGAGGCAAACAGATCCACGTCTGGTGTGCCCCACCGCCTGAACACTGTGGCTAGTACTTGCTTGTTCAGAGTCCATTCACTCTGGCCTTGACTGATGCGGCTTAGAGCATCTGCCAAAGTACTGAGTTTGCCTGGGAGGTGAATAGCCGAGAGGCTGACTCCAAGGGAAAATGCTAGAGACCAGAGCTTCAGAGCTTCCAAACAGAGTATTCCTTATCTGGTACCACCCTGCTTGTTTATGTAGAACATTGCAGTGTTGTCTGTTCAAATTTGAACTGCCTGCCCTTCTATGCTGGGAGTGAAAGCTTTGAGAGCTAGTAAGACTGCTCCGAGTTCCAAAAGATTTATGTGCAACTGAGACTCTTTGGGAGTCCAGTTGCCGCTTACTGAGGCACTGTCTAAATTAGCTCCCCACCCAAAAGGGAGGCATCTGTGGTGATCACCTTTGTGGGAAGAGGAGCTTGAAAGGGAACCCCTGCCTGCAAATTTGCAGGGTCTTCCACCACAGCAAGCTTTGGAGGAACTGCTCCGACACAGGTATCAACTCTGAAAATGTGTTGCTTCTCTGAGACCAGTGAGCTCTGAGGTATGATTGCAGGAGTCTCATCCTGTACCTGACCCCTGGGACTAGTGCAGACATAGAGGCCATATGTCCCAGAAGTTTGAGGAAATGTCTGGCTGGTCTTGGCTGTCCCTGGGAGAAAGAATCTGCCACTGAAAGGAAACTCTGAATTCTTTCCTGCGGGAGGAAATCATATCTCTTCTGAGTGTCCAGCTGGGCCCCTATGAAGGTGAGCAGCTGGGCGGGTTCCGGGTGAGATTTCTTTAGTTTTACCAGGAAACCCAGAGACTCCAGAGTGTGTTCTGTGAGGGAAAGAGATTACGTGACCTGGCAAGAAGACTTTGCTACTATGAGTCAGTCGTCCAGATAGAGATAGAGCGACACCCAGTTTCCTGAGATGTGCTGCTACCACTGCGAGACACTTGGTAAAGACTCTTGAGGCCGAGGACAGACCGAAGGGCATTGCGGTGAACTGATAGTGACCTGAAGGAAGTTTGAACCTGAGAAACTTCCTGTGAGATCTCCTTATGTGTATGTGGAAGTAGGCGTCCTTTAAGTCGAGGGAGGCGAACCAGTCTCCCTGCTGTAAGGATTGTATGATCAGTGACAGAGTGACCATTTTGAATTTGGGCTTTTTCAGATGTTTGCTTAAATATCTGAGATCTAAGATACGTCGCCACTCCCCAGTTTTCTTTTGTGTCAGAAAATACCTGGAGTAGAGGCCCTTGCCCTTCTTGTGGGTGGGGACCCTCTCCACTGCTCGTAAAGCCAGAAGGTTTTGTACCTCCACTTCCAACAGTGGTATCTGTGTTGGGGACAGAGGTCTTGACACCTGGGTATGCTCGAGGTCTGGCAGTTGCTTGAACTGTAATGACAGACCCTTCTCCACTATCTCCGGCACCTACTTGTCTGACGTGATGAGGGACCAGTGCTAAAGACAGTGAGAGAATCTGCCTCCAACCAGAAACGGGGAGGCGACCTGGACACTCACATCAGGACTTAGACTGAGAGGCAGATGGCTGGGTAGAGATGGCTGGGTAGAGATGGCCCTTCTGCCCCTGCCTCTGAAAGACCTCCTGTACTGGCTAAAGTCAGATTGGGGACAGGGATTGTAAGGCTTGGGAACAAAACTTTTGCCCCTACCACCCCTGGGACGAGATCTCTTGGGGGTGGCGGGTTTAGGCTTGGATGAGTGGCTCTGCTGGGAGGCCTTGTACTTATCTACTTTTTTCATGTAGTTAGTGGTTCTGTAATCAAACAACATATTTTGATCACAGGGAAAATCCATGGCCTTGTTCTGAGTGTCTGTGGTCAGACTGATTGTTCTAAGCCAGGCGAAGCACCTGAGAGAGAGAGATGGCATGGGCCATCGCCCTAGAGGCTGCATCACTGTTGTCATCTGCCATGTGGAACTAGTACACAGTAGATTCCTGGGCAGTTTTTGATGTATCCACCAGCTCCTGTACCACAGAATCTGATCCGTTGCAGGTGACAGCCTGGACAGATTTCCAAAGGGCTTTCTGATATTTGGCTGTAAATGCCATGCAAGAAGAAAGCCTAAGAAGCAGGGAAGCTGTGGCATACATTTTCTTTGTTATAAAGTCAATTTTCTTGGAATCCTTGTCAGGGGGAGAGGGCGACAAGGAGACTCCAGCTTTCTTCCAAGCTGCCTGCTGCACTACACTTTCGTGGCTAGGGTGTGCAGACAGGAACTCGGTACCATTTTTAGACAATTTATATTTTCTCTCAAGCCACTTATCAACCCCTGATATTGAAGTGGGGTGTTGAAGCACCTTCATGGTATTTTTTCTAAATGCATTATAGACAGGGATGACCAGGGTCTTTGAGGATGAAAGAACCTTTATCTCCCTATAATCTTCATCTTCATTGACATCCTGGTTGGGCTCCTGTGTAGGGAGGTCCAGGGCATCCAGCATATTTTGTATAAATGTAAACACAGAGGATCAGAGACATCATAAAATTGATCATCTGCATCATCCTCACAGTCTATAGAAGAGAGAACTGTGGAAGACTGCTTGTCAGCCCCAGTAAATCGAGGATCCATCTTATGAAGGGTCTGAAACAGCTGCCATGCTTTTTTCATATCTTGCACTGACGGAAAAACCTGCGCAGTTTTAAGTGTTTTGTTTTTTCTGTATGCTTTAAGCTGCCTGTTGTCTCGCTACTGGCTTTCCAAGGAGCAACGGGAGCGTATCTGTCTTGACAGTTTCTTTTTAGCCACTTCATCAGAGGCTTGATCAAGCTTCCTTTTTTCATCACTCTTATTATTTTTCAATTTGTGAGGAACTTCCTCTTTGGAAGCTTTATTTTTTGGCCGGGATCTGGAGGGTTCCTCAGCACCTCTGTTTTTGGTATTAGTACTTTTGAATGGCCCCTCGTCGAAAGCCTTTGATTTATCATCATCCATAATAATCAAAGGTTTGTCTGCTATGTTTGCCAATTTAAGCAAAGCAAACCAGTTCTGGACCTATGAACTGAGTGCAGATTTCTGTGAAAACGCCACCGGCCAGTCCTGCCCCAGTTAATAAACTCTGTCTATTACTAGTGCCTTTTTTTTTGGTTGTAAAATTGGGATCTATACCAGTGCCAGTCTTAACAGAAACCCAGTAATACTCAACTGCGCACAGGTGGCTTCTGGACCCTTACTGACAGTCCTGACACAGATGATACCAAGGTCGAGTAATACAACAAAAAAGGTTTCCTCGTAATTGCCAATCTAGAGAGAAAACCCCCAGGCACTATTTAAATTTGAAATCTACTGCAGATGCCTCGCAGTAAACCCTGCGAGGTCTGAGGTAAAAAAAAAAAACAAGGCAACTGTCCCTAATTCGACAGTTCCCACAAGAATTTGCCTCACAAATGAAGGAAACCATTGAAAATAAGCACTCACGATAAAATTAAGCTTTAAACTAAATTGTCGCTGTAAAAATAAAGTCAAAATAGCTCAGTTACGCTAAAATTAAAAAATCTGCACTGCGCTAATGAAAAAGTAAAACTTTCACTCAGCACACTAAAGGAAATAATTTATGAGGAAAACTTTACTCAGATAAGCACTAGGAGGCTGTCAACAAGGAAAGTTGGGAGACACCTCAGAGGCAATATTGCTCAATTCAGTGGAGAAAAAATTCTGAAGCATTCAACAGTTCTCACTCAGCTCACACCCCCTCCTGTCTTCTGACTGGCTTGGCCCTATGCTTATTTAAATATCTCTTAAAGGCACACCTCCGGGGCAGTTGCACCTAACCAGCTAAGTGCAAAAAAGTTACTGATGCTAAAGGACTCCTGCGGTAAGAATGAAGAAGATTCTCCACTCTTGGCATTTAATTGCTGCTGGCCACCGTGACTCTGCAAGTGACTCAGAGTCTCAGAGAGACAGTCCACAGAAAGAGAAAACAACTCAGGAGACTGACAACAAAAAACAACAGTCATCCAACCTGTGTCACCAAGATGAGCTGACTACTCTTCTCTACAAGATCGATGTTCAGCAAACCATCAGCACACGTTTTTCTTCATCCTCCTCAAACCACCACGTGATGATGACATGCAGTCCTCCGCCTTCTTCTCAGCTCAGCCCTCGGCTCCACCCTCCTCAGCCTTTCTTTCAACTCGCCCTGCCTGAAGCCCACCTCCCACTCTATTCGCCAGCAGCACAGAACTGCAGCTGCCATTCAGTCTGTGTCTCATTCTCTTGAAGCTGGAGTTTATTTATTTTTTAATTTCTTTTATTTCCTCAGTGGGGAGGTGTACCTATGGTTCCCCCTTCCAGCCAACCTTCACGTCCATTGCCCCAGTCGCGGCCCAGGCTGGGCGCCCCAGGCCCTCTCAGGCGCTGCGCCGCGGTGGTATGCCCACAACTGCGGAGACCTGGAAGGTGGGCTCAGGAGGGAGTCGACTTGGACGCGTCCGTGGCAGCACTGCTGAGGCAGCCGTCACACTGCTGAAGGATTTTTTGTATGTGTATTCCCTACCCCCCCCAAGCATGGGTATGCAATGGTGTCAATGATGCTGCAATGCATGCTTCCATATGCTGCACGTCTGACGCCGCTCATGCTGCCCCATCCAATTGGCCCCGAGGATGTACCAGCCGCTGCCAGAAGCCAGCACCTCGGTGGACCACCCTACCCAGAGGAGAGCTGTCCATGAGATGCTCAATCCTCTTCCTCCATGCCGACCTCAGCAATCCGCAGGCCTGCTCCCTCGAACACGAAGTCGCCGGTGTCAGGGCCCAGTGCCTCAGCACCACTGGGCCAGGCGGACATTATTTTAATCATCTCTATAATGGCAAGGTGGGGGTGGGCAAGGTGGGTGGGCAGGGAGGGTTCAGGTGGGTTTAGAGCTCAAGGCCCCAGACAACAGTCCTGGCTGTCCCCCCATGACGACAGCCCTGGTTCTCAACTGCCTTGTATTCCTTTGCAGATGAAATGAGAAGCAATAAATAGAAATTACGTACCTACCATAATTATGATCATTCTGTGTATCTTCACCATTCATCACAATGGGTACTGGCCGGAGATCAGGACCCCGCGAAGCCTTTTTTTTTTTTTTAAAAGGATAGGCGGAGTCGACGCAGCATCGGCGCCGCCCTCGAGGCCGACGTACTACGTGGCGCTCGAGGATTAGCTGTTAAGCTGTGTCGACTCCACCTGCCTACCAGTTCTGAGTCGCCGGAGAGGCAAGAGGAAGGGATGGAGGGTGGGACAAGAGAGAGTCCAAGGGACAGAAAAGGGAAGAGAAAAACTGAACTAAAAGGAGAAATAACAACTGAGAGGACAGCATAGAGGAAGTAAGACTAAGGGGATTGGGTAGAGGCCCCAATCTCTGGAAAAGGAAGAAGGGAGGGAGGGGAGGAGAGAGAATTTAGGACAGAGTGAGAGATAACAAAGATCCAGGACCCTTGTCCGTCACCAGACTGTATAGGAACTGCAAGGAGTGGCAAAGCTCATTTGTCAGAATTCAAGGCACAGAATAACTGGCAATACCCCAAAAGCAGAGTCGGCTATTCTGGAGAAGGACAGGGTACAGGGACTCAGTACACTCTCTGTAAAGATACCTGGGAAAAAAGTGAGTTTTTTTTTTTTTTTTTTTAAAAAGATGGATAACAGAAGGAGGGCAACCACCAGTTCTCACCTCGTAGGGGTGAAGATAAGTAGTAGAGAAGAAATGCCACTCGAACTGTACCCCTTGGGGAAGAAAACTACCCCCCTGTGTGTCCCAACTTTACCCCGCTCAAAAAGAGGGGTAGGCACAGAGGGAGGAGGATCCAGAGACTGGAGCCCCAGGCGGATGGCGGGCGGGATTGTGATGAATGGTGAAGATACACAGAAAGATCATAATTACGGTAGGTACATAATTTCTATATCTTATCTGTGTCAGTCTTCACCATTCATCACAGATGGGTGAGTACCAAGCCCCAAAGGGGGTTGATTAATTGCACCCTAAGGGACAGTGTCCCTTAGCCCTCAGTGGGTGACACACTAAGGGGGGGAACCTTCTGGGCCTGAGGAGGCCCGAGAGTGGGGAGAGCGAGACGGGTCCCCCCCTGAGGGGGAAGGAATTTGCCCCGACAAACGTTGTCTCGCCCTACGGGAAAAGAGATAGGTTCCCTGGTGAGCGGAGCAAATCACCCTACGCCGGGCCAAGGGTGACAACCGGGAAAGGCGAAGCCACGCCGATCTCCTGGTGCAGATCGCTGTCCCTACTACCCTGGTAGCTACCTCATTGGCGTCGTAAGATGCCCTTGCTTGGTGCCTTGCTAGCTCCAGGCCACATGCAGAGAGTGCGATGGCTTGCCTGGTTTGCTCCGAGTCAGGCAAAGCAGCTAGGATCTGACCCAGCGCTGACCACAAGAACCTATTGTAGGCTGCATAGTCGGCCTGATTGGCGGAGATGGAGAGAAGCAACCGTGCCGAGTAGAAAGTCCTCCTCCCCCAGAAATCAAAATCCGAATAGTCCTGATCTGGGGCCGGTCACGGTGGAGGGCGCGAAGCCCGTCAGGAGTGTCCAGGTGCGCCAATCTGGACTGTGGATGAGGCACAGAACCTGGAGACTCTGGGGAGCACAATACCTCTGGCTGAGGTCCCTAGGGGCAGGAACCCGGAGAAGGGCCTCTGCCAGAAACGCATGGACGCCCCAAAGGGAAAGAATAGGCGGCACCACAGCGGTGGCCGACCGGAATCGCTTGTAGAAGGGCGTGGCAGCCACATGCTCAGGATTGCTCACGGACAGGGAGAGAGGTGAAGGTCCTCCAGCATCCTCACGAGGAAACGCTGATACTCGAGAGATCAGCGGCAGGAGAGATATGGACAGACGGTTCCTTCCCCTGAAGAGGGGATGAGGAGCTGGAGGTCACCATGCGCCTCGAGAGTGGCTGCTGGGGAGGTTGAAAACCTGGCTGTCCATGGCCCTAACGGAGGCAGGGAACCAAGCAGCCACCACTGAACTGTTCCCAGGTGAGAGGGCCAGGACCAAGAATACCTGGGAACGCTGGAGAAGGCGGCAGAGGGAGGGGCAGAGCCGAGATAGGAAGTCGGCTGACCTCTGCCAGGGCTAGGGAGCGGACCATGGACCCTCGTGGAGGGTGTCCTGAAGACCTCGAGCCGACAGCTGTACAACCACGTTGGTACTGCCTAGGCTGCGCCCAGAAGAATCCCCCAAGTGAGGCGACCGGGGCCGTATAGATCCAGGAGGACGGTCCCCTGCCTCCAAAGAATGGGACCCCCTCAAGGAAATAGAAGGGGAAGGGCGGAAGTCCGCACTTCGGCTTCGTCCAGAGCCAGGGTGGGTCCCAGAGAAAGGTCGACGCGCCGACCCCACACCCCTCAGAGTCTGAGAGAGTCCTAGTCCTCCAAAGGGCCAGCCTAGGAAGCTGGCAACTCTGGGCTGCCCCCGAAGGGGAGACCCAGGGAGCAGCACCTTCCCCTCCCGTGGGCTTCCCGATAGGCCCCAAAGTTGGGCGATCGAGACACACCACCGGAGGGGGTACCACCTCCTAGGGGTCAAGGAACCCCCTAAGGCCAGGTTGCATGGCAATGGTGGCACGCATCACAGCCTGCTGGTCAGTACCACTGACCCTAACCTCGGGGGGAACCAGACGCACCTCAGTAGGGGGCTGACTGAGACCGGTCATGGAGACACCAGCCTCCCTCCTCTGCAGACAACCCCGGAGGGTGTGACTGCCCGCTCGACCGAGCCCCGATCTGATGAGGTAGAGTCTCGAGGCCCTAAGCCAGAGACGGTAGGAGGGCGAGGGGAAGGCGACTCACCAAAGGGCCCAGAAGTCAAGCAGTGGCCAGCGGCACCTGCATCTCTCCACAGCCCCTGCAGCGCTGGCAGAAGGCGGCAGGGCAGCATGGGCCAAAGGTCCTGAACTAGGCCAGCTGCGGGCACCGCTGGTTTCACCGCACCAGGGGCGGTACCAGGAACAGAGACGGGCCGACAGAAGCCCCAGCAACAGCCTCGCGCTGATGACGCTTACCAGGCTCCACGCCGTGAGCGGCACCGAGACCGAAGCGCGCCGACGACTCATAGGGCGGACTCGCACCGAACACGGCACCGCCAGACTTTCGGCGCCGCAAGCTGCACTAAGAGCACCAATGGCGCCAACACGGCACCGAAGACCTGGCCCCCACAGCGCCGCGTTCAACCTCGGCGCCGAGGCGAGACATGGCGAAAGGCGACGCCGATTCCAGGGTCACGGCGCCGTGAGCAAGGTCGGCACCGCGAATGGCGCTGACAAGGCCCATGGTGTCGTGAGACAAGTCGGCGCCACCGTCGGCGCCGACAGGGCCCACGGCACCGCTGAATGGCGCCCAAGGCCCCGACGGCACCAAGCAACGGCGAGTGAGGACGGCGTGCGACCCGGCCTTCCGGACTGCTGGAGCGACACCGGGGAGTCACTCCCAAGGGGTGATTGCCATAGCGGCACCTCCCGCCCGCCTCCTGGGAGGAAGGACGGGCCTCCTGCGCCGCAGAAGGAGCCTCGCCAAGGCTAGGCTACAGAGGTCGAGGCTCCTCCTCCTCGGGTCCATATAGAACCGAGGGGACCCGGAGGAAAGGCCAGAGAGCGCGTTTGGCCCGACGAGTGTGAATCCACCGAAAGTCGGCGGAGCTCGCTCACTTTTGAACGCTGTTCGAGGATGCGGCGTCCATGGAGAAGCAGCACTACCTAATCTATGTCATGAAGCAGGCCAAGACACGAGACACCGTCATGCTGGTCTGTAACGGAGTACTTTGCGTCGCACGGGCACAGACGCATGGGGGCCGCCTACTCTAGACGCACTTCTTGCCCTCCGACCGCCGACATGACCTACGAAAAACACCAAAAACAGACTCGACGTCGCTTATACTGTAAAATAAATGGAAAGATCTTACCAGCGACGCCTTTAGTAGGCAGACTAGAACTAGCAGGAACTGACGGACTGTCGATTTACAAAACGCAAAGGCCTAAAAGTTTGAAAATTTCTTCAGCTGGCTTCCCACGAGGCGACCCTCATGGCGGAGACAAAGAACTGGCAGGCATGAGTTGATACAGCTTAACGGCTAATCCCCGAGCGCCCACATAGTGCACGTCAGCCTCAGGCGCGCCGATGCTGCGCCACTCCGCCTATCCTTTTAAAAAAAAGGCTCTCGCAGGGTCCTGATCTCCAGCCAGTACCCATCTGTGATGAATGGTGAAGATTGACACAGATAAGATAAAAACAAAACAAAAATAAAATGAAGCAGCGAAGGGCTGACCAATTTAAAGAGCAGCTGGCATCTCTGGGAAAACTTCTAAAACATTTAGACAACTTGTTTATATATTTCATGTTTTCTGTATTTGTCTGTCATTTGTTCTTTCTTCCAAAGGATATTTCTTTGTAATCAGTACTTTTATTTCTCAGACTTCATCTGCTATGTCTGCTTATTCCCCCCAGCTGAAGGCCTTTGCTTGTAACATACTGTAAGTCATTTACTTGGCAGCTGACTTGGGTGTGATCAAGAGAAGATTGTTATTTAATGTGAGGAATGAGCAGCAGATGTAGATGAACTCAGATGGTGTAAGAACCCAGCTTTAATGCCCTTAACAATAATGAAAATTGGGAAGTCACACTGAACCTATTTAAATTAGAAGCCACAGTACTTTTTTTCTCTTTTCATAAATATTACATTTCTCAAAGTTTTCCTAAATGTGTCAGTAGCTCTTATCAAGTAAGAGTGGCTTCACCTGAGATTTTAGAATGTCCTTACAATCCCCCACCTTGTAACCTGGAAACAAAAAAGGCTTGAATTCTTGCACTCCAAGCCAAGAAGACAGCAATTAAGACATTTCTGTTCAGCCTGCTCTTTGGGATTCAATAAGACTGTCACATTGCAGAGCAGGTTCAATTTGTTTTAGCTTTCTGCACACATTCTTTATTACCCTACACACCCATTTATATAGCACAAGATTCAATAACTGTGTGAATTATGTATGACACTCTGGGCATCCTCAGCAGGGCTCCTATAGCTGCTGATCACAGATTGTGCTGCCCCAGCTGCAGGCATGTCATTTTCTCCCTAATCATTAGATCTCCATCAGCACAACCAGCTGACCCAGTACTACTGTCACTTTCCCTGCACCATTTCATATGTGTGTGTGTGTGTGTGTGTTATGGTCCCTGGATCAGTCTGGCTGCCACCTCTTTTGAAAGTATTGTATAAGCATACCTCTCAATCTCCCGCCTCTCATTAATTCTGTACAAGGTCAGGGACAAACAACCAAAATCAGTGACACAAATTAGTTATAAACAGGAAGAGCCTACTTGAAAAGTACTAAACAGAGTTGGGGGGAAAACAGCATACAGAATGCAGATATGTTAACAGCTTGTCAATAACGATCAGAAAACATCAGCAACAGGTGATTTAAATTATATATTGTTTATATGCCCTGTAAAGAGCCCTGATACAACTGAATAACTTTGAAAAATGGAAGAGATATACAGTGCACAATTCAGTTTATAGTTAAAATATTTTTGTAATCCTTGGTTTTTTTCTTATGGACTTTATCCTACTCCTCTCCCTGCCAAGCAGCCCCCTTCTGCTGTCCCTTCACCCTACCTCCTGGACTTACCTATCTACTACTTACCTCACTGTGTGAGTGGGTGCCATGGATGGTGGTGGTGTGGTGCCTTTGGAGTCTCAGCATCATCCTGCAGATAGGAGTTTCTGCCCGATACTCCCCTTGAGTCAGAACTGGGGGTGTACAATGGCGCACAGGGAGACCGTGGAGACAATGTGCATTTTCAATGCCCACCTATGACTTTCAGTTCTGGTGACCACAGCTGTGCCATACCTTCCACCAGGTGGTAGCCAAGCAGCAGTACACACTACCCCCCTCCCCTCCCCCAAAGGAGGAAATTCATTGATGGACGATAAATCCTTTTTCCCCCTGCCAGCCCTCGGGTGACCTTGGTCCATACCTGAATCCAGGTCGGGAGTGTAGTGGGAAGTGAGTCAAGTGCCTCAGCCCTCCACATTACTGGCCTGGCTACAAGTTTACTGTAGTGCAGATTTCCTCAGACAATATTGTTTGTGGCTGTGAGGGGGGTTGAACCTACAACCCACTTTTTTACAATTCTGTGATTTTACCCTCTGTACAATTCAGCCAGAACTATGTTTTGTGCAACTTTTTCCCCTTTTTCTTTATTACTGAGAGATGTGACATAAACACAGGTTACTCGCCTGTAACAGTAGTTCTAGGAGTGGTATATGTTGTTCATTCACACTTCTGGCAGTGTCCTTTCCCTTTAAATCTTGTCGGAAAGTCTTCAAGCTTGCTCCTCCCACCCACTCGGGTGGTATAACCCTCGGCTCCGCCCCATGACACCAGATCTTGCCCACTGGAAGCATACCTCTCAAGTGTCCCTCATTACGCGGGACATCCCTCATTTTGCCCCTTAAAATTGCTCCATCCTTCATTTGTCCCTCATGAAAAAGGTGCTGCCCACACAGAGAATGTGCTGTAAATTCAGATTTTAAAGCAGAAACTCTTAATATTCTACAACACAAAATCCAAAATAAACTTTGTACATGTAAACATGATGGTTTTCAGAGTGTTCTGAGCTTGTATCTCTATGTTTGAGGATGTCCCTCATTCTGAGGGCCTGTGTCCCTCATTGTCCCTCATTTTGACTGTCCAAAAATGTCCGTGTCCCTCATTTCAGTGACTAAAGGTTGAGAGGTATGACTGGAAGCAGTACTGTGCGCTGAAGCTACAAGAGGTCGGGTGGGCCAGTGTGGATAAACAACATATACCACTCCGAGAAAGTACAGTTACGTAAGACCTTACCGTAACAGTAAATCTTTGAGGAGTGTCTCTTGCAGCAGGTAATACACTTGGGTCATTGCCAGAGGTCACTGAGGTGCATGGCAGCTCTTCTAGTAGTCTTTTCCAGGGGCTGCCCACACATGAGATCATCTTCCTGTTTCCTATATAAGTGTGGGCAGTCCCTGGTATCCTCAGTTTCCCCTCGCCAGATTCAGCTCGCTAAGTGAAGACCGAGGAGAAGACGAGGTACCAAAGGTGTCCCAACCCATAAGTCATTGGACCAGAATTTGTTCTCATAGAGAAGGAGGGGGACGGAGGGTGGGATCGTACCTGCTGCAAGAGACAATCCTTAAAGATCTACTGTTACGGTAAGGTCTTATGTAACTGTACTATCTTCCACAGAGTGATCTCTTGCAGCAGGTAATACACTTGGGATGAATCCCAAGCAGTAAACCCAGAAAGGGTGGTCATTATGACAAGAAGCCTTGTAGGACAGCTCGGCCAAAGGCCGTCCTATGACGTGAATCAGTATCTAAGTTGCAATGCTTTGTGAAAGTGTGAATTGTGGACCAGGTAGCTGTGTTGCAGATATCCATGATAGAGGTCCCTTTAAAGCAGGCTGCAGCAGTGGCCATAGCTCTGGTGGAATGGGCTTGGACAGGTCCAGGTAATGGCTTGTTGCATTCTGAATAACAAAATGTTATGCAATGTGCTAGCCAATTGGAGAGAGTCCATTCAGTGACTGGGAGACCTTCCCTGCCTGAGGTGAATGTGACAGAAAGTTGAGAAATCTTTCTACTCATTTTAGTTCGATTACTGTAGTATCGTAATATACGATGGACATCTAAAGTGGGTAAGAGGTGTTCACCTCTATTGGAGTGTTCAGGATAATACACTGATAACTCCAAGGACTGGTTTAAGTGTGTTCAGACACTACCTTAGGTAGGAAAGAAGGGTTGGTATGAAGTGCCACCCTATTGTTTCATAAAGATCATTGTGACAAATCAAGTATGGTTCTCTACACATGAGGGCATGGAGCTCGGAAATACGTTGAGCTGAAGTGACAGCCACTAGAAATAGCGTTTTCCATGAAAAAAAAACGGAGGTCACAAGTGTCCACCAGTTCAAAGGGCTCAAGAGTTAATTCTCCGGGGGTGGAATCAACGCAAGGGTGGTGCTGTCCTCAAGACCAATGTCCTACGTGGCACTCGCGGGTTGGCCATTAACTGCTGTTGACTCCACCCTCACCTCAGTTCTGAGATGCCAGAGAGAGAAAAAAAAAGGGGTGGAGGGGTGGGGCAAGGGAGCCCAAGGGATAGACAAAAGGAAAGGATATAATAACTTCAGTGTCAGTGGCTCAGTAGGTAGCACACTTGCCTCTGAGGCCGGGAGATCAGAGGGCTGTGGGTTCAGTCCCACATCTGGCACTTGGGTTAATATCCCAGTACTGACACTGTAGTGCAGCATGAGAGGGGTGCTGCACTTCAGAGCTGCTGTCTTTCGGATGAGACGTTTAACTGAGGTCCCATCTGCCTGGATTGGTGGTAGTTCAGGTGGATGTTAAAGATCCCGTGGAACTTATCAAAAAGAGTAGAGGAATTTCCCCAGTGTCCTGGCCAAATTTCCCTCTTTCACTAAAAATACCACCAACAGCTTAATCTGGTTCAAGGTCAGTTGGCATTCATCTGTATCCCCCTCCCCCGGGTCGTGCCTGAAAATACGCAGGATTTGTCTAGTGCACTTAAAAACAGAAATAAAGAAATAAGAAAAAGAAGAAATAAACGACAAAGAGGACAGAAAAGAGAGAGGAACGACCTAAGGGATTGGGAGAGGGGCCCCAATCTCTGGAGAAAGAGGTAGGGATGGGAGAGGGAGGGAAGAAAGAGAAAAGAACTGTGGGAAGGGAAGGACTCCACTCCAGACTGAAGTGGACCTGGATCTACAGAAATATAGACTCCGACGGCAGACAAGACCCTTTAGCCCACCCAGTCTGCCCATTAGAGGGAGAAAGTTTTAAACACTGACAGGCTGCCAGTAGGCAGATGTCTGAGACTGCTTGGCCAGCAGAAGACAGCCCAACCGGAGCCAACAGATTTAGGGAAAAACACAGAGGTCAACAGGTAGACCAGAAGCGCGTCCCCCCCCCCCCAAACCAAGGAGAAAGACTCCAAAAAGGAGGGAAGAAATCCCGAAAATTCAAAGGAAGGGATTAGTCCTAAGGGGACATTCAAAATAAAGATAACAGGGCCAGGAGGGGGCGCCAGGAGTCTCCTGCCCTCCACCACCCCAGATTTGTGGGGTGGGGGATCGAGCCAAGGGCGAAGAAGGGAGAGAGAGAAGGAGAGAGAAAAGACCCCCCCAGGACCCCCTACAGGAAAGAACTCCTCCCTGCATGTCTCCAGGAGTCCCCTTCCCTCCTGACCACAAGGGAAAGGGGAGAGAGAGAGAGGAGGGAGTTGGAACAACAGGGAGACACCCGGGGGAGGGGGTGCCCAGAGACTGAGGCCCAAGGGGGAAGGTGGGCGGGAATTAGTGATGAATGGTGAAGATACACAGAAGGATCAAGAATTACGGTAGGTGCTGGACACTGAGGGATCGGAGGATTCCAAGGAATCCTGAAGCCAATCTGGATCAGACCCCGAATCCCCCTCCGTGGAGGTAGACAAACAGGCCCGATGCCAGGCAACTCCGTGATCCCTGCCAGTTCCAGGACTATGAGCCACGCCGCTCTGAGCCCTGGCACCATGAGCGGCACCAGAGCCAGGTGTGGCACCGAGCTATCCCCCGGCACTGTGAATGGCACTGGAGTCAAACGCGGCATCGGCCTCAGCACCGTCCCCGCGAACAGCACCAAGGACAGAAGTGGCACAGAGACCAGAAACAGCCCCAAAACCTGCACCTGCACCTCCCACGGCACCGCCCTGCTCCCCAACACTGCGACGGTGCCAGAGGGAGAAGTGGCGCTGAGGCCGAAGAAGCGAATGCCAATGCGGCACCTCCGCCTGGCCCACGAGAGGGCCAGACTGGGCCTCCTGCACCGCGGAAGAAGCCTCTGCCAAGGCAAGGCTAAAACTGGCGGAAGCCCCCTCCTCCACGGGCCATAAAGAACTGGGAGGGGACTTGGAGGAAGGGTCGAGAGTCCTGACCTTGGCCCGACTGCAAACCCCTTCCCCCCGAAAGTCAGCGGCGCATGTTCGACTTTAAACGCATGCATCTTGAGAATCTGGCGGTCCACAGAGAAGCAGGCATCGCAGTTGTCCATGTCATGGACCAGGCTGAGGCAGGAAAGACCAGCAGTCATGCTAGTCTGTGACTGAGTAAAGGTGGCCACATAGACACCGACGCATAGGTGGCCGCCCTGCCTTCCATGATTTCTTGTCCCTGGGATGAGGCATGACCGAATGATAAATAACTACAAACACAGTACTCAACGCCACTTAATAAAAACGGTCTTACTGGGTACCAAAGAAGCGACATCGAGCAGGAGCGAAGCAGAACTGAGACAAAAAACACGAACTAGCCGCAGGAACTAGGCTGCAGAAACTAGGCCGCAAAACGTAGTTGACTGTAGTCTCCTCACGAGGTCCTCACTCGGCGGGAGAAGAAGAACTGAGGTGAGGGCAGAGTCAACAGCAGTTAACGCCCAACCTGCAAGCGCCATGTAGAACGTTGGCCTCGAGGGCGACGCCACCCCTGCATTGACTCCGCCCCTAGAAAGAAAAAAAAGTCTCCTGCGGGGTCCTAGCTCCGGAGCTGAACCCAATAGTGATGAATAGTGAAGATTGACATAGATAAGATCTGAAAAACCGATAAAGTATATATGGGGAAAAAAATCTGTAACATTTAGATTTGGGCTTTGCAACCTGTCACATTAATGTGGCAATAGTTTCTGTAGATAAATTATCATTTTATTTTTGATGTAGTCCAGTTCACAAGGGAAGAGATCACCAGTCGGGTCAAACTGACAGCCAGACAATTTCTTCCACTTCCCGGTCTGCTGTCCCTGCCCCCGTGCTCTGACATTCGGTGACATCTAACCAGGGAGAGCACGGCAACAGGTCCTACTGAAGTTTACAAGGGGCATTTTCAAAACTGTTTACCATATGTTAAAGCAAACTTTTATATCAATGAAAGCCACCGCTCAAATAAAAGGAGCCTTATTAGTTGAACGGTGGCTTTCATTTATATGAAAGACTTAACATTTGTAAACAGTTTTGAAAATCCCCCCATTGACTTCAAATGGGGCACACCCCTGCAATCTCCCTGGCTGGCCGTCACAACGTGTCTGAGGGAAGAGGCAGAGCCAGTGGACCGGGAAGTGGAAGAGATCAGCTGGCTGTCGGTTCAGCCTGATTTAGGATCTCTTCCCTCCAGAACTGGGCTATCTCAAAAATGATAATTTACATACAAAAACTATGAATGGTACTCCAGTCAAATGCTTGGAAGGTATACTCCCTTCCATTATTAATGGAGACCAAACTGGCTTTATCGCTGCCCAACAAATGCAAGATAATATAAAACGAACCCTGCACATTTCTCCACCATGCCACCCGGTCAAAACTACCTTTTCTTTTTCTTAGTCTAGACACAGAGAAGGCTTTTGACTGGGAGTCATGGCCTTTTCTTACTACAACCCTGAGTATAATGGATTTCCTCCAATCATCTGGTACACTTGTACAGTTTACACGAGGAGCCTACAGCCTGAGTCAAGGTAAACGGCTGCACCTCTGAGCCTTTTCCATTTTTCCTAGGTACTTGGCAGGGGTACCCTCTCTCGCCCCTGTTTGCAGTCTACCTGGAGCCTTTGGCTCAGGCCGTTTGCCTCAACAATGCAATCACTGGGATTCATTTAGGGAGACAGCAGCAAAAGCTGGCTTATACACGCGGATAATTTACTCATATATGTAACAATTTAAGCTCGTGCTCTACCTCAACTGTAGTACACCCTTACTTCCTTCGGCCAACTGGCTCGTTATAAACTAAACATGACAAAAACAGAGGTCCTTCAAATACAGTATACTCCCTTCTCTCACATAAGACAAGCTTTTCCATTTAGATGGGACCTTACAGCTCTTAAATATTTAGGAGTTTATCTGGTGAAAGACCCCTCCCACCTAGTGTTCCATAATAATGACCTTCTTTTGAAGCACTTCACTTTAGAGACCTGGAAAAATATTTTTCTCCCTTTGATACAAAGAATCGATAACCCTGTATCCGATTTACTATTTTGCAGCTTCCTAAGCATCTGGGAGAATTGGCCTTGCCAAATCTAGTTCACTATCATCTGGTAGCCCAATTATGTATTATATTTTACTGGCTTAACATTACTTATCAAACTCATGGGAACAGCTTAGAAACACAGGAAGATGACTTGCACCATCTTAAAAAAATTTCACTTACCTACCCACCCCCTCCCCTTTCTGACATAACACAATATCCCTATATAATGGACATGCTTCAACACTGGAAGGCACTGCTAGAACACTTCAATCAAAAAAAAAATTCAGATACCCCTTATGTTCTCTCCCCTACATAGCGCACTTTTTCCAGCTGCTTTGGAAGGGATCAAAGCAACAGAACTAAAGGGTAAACAGGGAGGAGAGGAGGCACTGTGGGTCACCCTGGAGACTGGAAATGGCACCACAATCCGCAAAGGGGTTGTATGCAGACCCTCGTCTCAGGGGGAGAAAATGGACAAGGAAATGAGAGAAGGCATCCTTGGGATGGCAGAGAAAGGGGAGATATTGCTGATGGGGGACCTGAATATGCCAGGTGTTAACTGCAGCACTTTTGCTGCAGCCACATCCAAGAGCAGGGCCATTCTCGATACCCTACTTGGGGCATGCCTCAGACAGCTAGTTTTGGAACCTACTCGGCAGGAAGCAATCTTAGACCTGGTACTCTCAATTGGGGGATGGAGAGAGGATCTCAGATCTTGAAGTGGGTAGCCATCTGGCAACAAACGACCACCAAACAGTGTGGTTCATGATATACTTAGAGTCAAGCCATACAAAAGTGAAGGTACTGGACTTCAGAAGGGCAGATTTTGTCAAAATGGGAGAGTGCCTCAGAAAAGCAATAGCAAACGTGCAAGAAGGTAGGGTGGAGCAACAATGGGGAAACATCAAAACCGCCGTCACAGAGGCAACAAGCCCTTATGTGAAGCAAATAAATCAAAACAAAAGAAAACAACACTATGGTTCTCAAAAGAAGTGGCGCGGAAGGTAAGGAAACACAGAAGGAGCAGGACACAGAACTGTACCAGTTTAAGCAGAAGGAAGCGGGGAAGGCAGTTAGAACAGCAAAGGCCCAAACCGAGGAAAAGATAGACAACTCGGATAAGAAGGGGGATAAAACCTTTTATATGCACATTAGGGAGCAAAGAAAGACTAAGGCAGGGATACTGAGGCTGAACAAAGAGGAAGGTGGTTGGGCAGAGAGCAACAGTGAAATAGCAGGGAAACTGATCAAATACTTCTGCTTAGTATTCACAATGGAATAGCAGGGGGCGATACCTAATCCAGTCAATAGAAGCACTCTGGATAGGGTGGTTGATATGAGTCCTTTCACAGAAGAAAGGGTTCCGAAAGAATTCTTAAAACTGGAGGTGGATAAAGCAATGGGGCCTGATGGCAGTCACCCCAGAATTCTAAAAGAACTAGTAACACTACTGACTACTCTTTTTAATAAATCATGGGAGGATGGTGTGGTACCTGAGGACTGGAGGAGGGCATATGTGATTCCCCTTCACAAAAGTGGGAGCGAGACAGAGGCAGGAAACTACAGACCTGTCAGTCTGACCTCAGTGGTAGGGAAAATGATGGAATCACTTCTGAATGAAAGAAATGGAAATTACGTACTTACCGTAATTGTTAATCTTCTTGGACAGTCTCCATCACTCATTCACATTAGTGGGATAGCGCCAGAGGCGCTAGGACCAAGCGGGAGCCAACATTTTTCAGAAGGGTCTACGCCGAGATAGGACCACGCATGCGCAGCACCGCAAGACTAGCTTGTGCCTGTGTAGGCTATCTCGGCGTCGACCCTCCAACCACCTCAGTACCTTTTCAACCGAGGAGGTGCAGCGTAACTAATGAAAATAACTTATCCTGAGTTTCAGGGCCTGAGAGGGTCCAGATGGCCCTTGCAAGAAGGGTCAAAGAACAATGTCTTCACAGCCTGAACCATAGGACCATGAAGACCAGGAAAGAAAACGAGTGAACCCAGGGGATGGTGGGTGGGCATGTGAATGAGTGATGGAGACTTTCCAAGAAGATCAACAATTACGGGCACGCACTTCACATCTTCCTGGACTAAGTGTCCATCACTCATTCACACTAGTGGGAGAGTACCGAGCTAAAACCAACAACCCTGAGTAGGGTGGTAGGAGATAGGGTTCACTCAAAAAGGACGGCCAAGGACTGTCCTGCTAATAAAAAGAGCTGTCTTGGAAAGAGCATCTAGAACATAGTGCTTACAAGATAAGCGCTTGAGTTGTAACACCACTTTGCAGATGACTGCAATGGACACAGTCGACCTGGCTCCGGTCCAGCGGCTCAGAGGCCCCGAAATCAGGAACACTGGCCAGGAAAACTGGATAGAATTCGAACCCCCTGCTCCGCAGGAGTAGCCCAGAGGTGAAACTGCTCACCGGAACTCCAACGAGGACAGAGGTGGAGCCCGGAGTCGAAGAATTTGGCCGTTAGGAGCGGGGACAAAGGGATCCCACCAAAGTTGGTTCAGGCCTATCGCCTCCCAACTAACAACTTGTACAGACGCATCAGAGCGCAACTCGAAGGCACAGATTCTCTTCCTCAATGAGGAAGAAGAGCCGAGGTTGCTGAACCACTAATACGTCCTTCGGTGGACTGTCTCCCCCCTGTTTATCAAAGGGCGGCGGACCGGACACAGACCCTCTGCCATAACAACTTTCAAACTAAGTCTTCCTACCATCACCGCTACCGTCTAAGAACAACTCCACTGATGGCAGGTGAGACCTTCTTCATAATCTTCTTCTCTTGTACATAAAATAAGAAATTACTACTAAAATGTTAAATTAAACACTAAAAGCTGCTGTCGTATAAACAAAAACTTTGACTCTGGCAGACGAGCAACGTCGACATCCAAGTGCACTCGACGGCGGGAGAAAAGGAACTGAGGTGGTTGGAGGGTCGATGGCGAGATAGTCTCGTGGTGCCGCACATGCGTGGTCCTATCTCGGCGCCAACCTTTCTGAAAAATGTTGGCTCCCGCTTGGTCCTAGCGCCTCTGGCGCTATCCCACTAGTGTGAATGAGTGATGGAGACTTAGTCCAGGAAGATCTGTTGAGTACCTAGAGGCCAGTGAGGCACAAGGCAGTATGGATTCACAGCAGGAAGGTCATGTCAGACAAATCTAATCGATTTATTTAACTGGGTGACCAAAGTAGTAGACCAGGGAGGGGCTGTGGACATGGCCTACCTAGACTTTAGCAAGGCATTTGACACAGTCCCGCACAAAAGATTAATAAACAAATTAGCCAGCCTGGGAGTGGGTCCCAGGGTGGTAGCCTGGGTAAAACACTGGCTGGACAATAGGACACAGCGGGTAATAGTAAATGGAGTCCACAGTGAAGAAAAGGGGGGTTACTAGTGGGGTACCACAGGGTTCAGTACTGGGGCCGGTCCTTTTTAATGACACTACGGAGGGACTGGAAGGGAAAGTATGTCTCTTTACAGAGGACACAAAGATCTGCAACAGAGTTCATACGCAAAGTGGGGTGGAAAGGATGAAAAGGGACTTGGCAAGGTTGGAGGAATGGTCAATGTATGGCAGGTTAGATTCAACACAAAGAAGTGCAAAGTAATGCACCTGGGAAACAAAAACCCAGGAGAAGAGTACACAATGGGGGTGAGATACTGACAATAAAAAAAATGGAAAGGGACCTGGGAGTAGTCATATCAGACGACCTAAAGGTGGGTCAGCAATGTGAGAAGGCAGCAAGGAGGGCTGGGGGGATACTGGGATGCATAGGCATCACCAGTAGAAAACAGGAAGTTGATGGTCTTCTGTACAGACAGTTGGTAAGACCACATCTGGAGTACTGTGTACAATTCTGGAGACCCCATCTCCGCAAAGACATAGACAGGGTGGAGGCTGTCCAGAGGAGGGCAACCAAAATGGTGCAGGGTCTGCACCAGAAGACATATGAAGAAAGACTAAAGGAGCTTAAGATGTATTGCCTCGAGGAAAGGAGGGAGAGTGGGGACCTGATAGAAACTTTCAAATACCTCAAGGGAATCGACAAAGTCCAAGAGGGAAGCATTTTTCAGAAAAAGAGATGTGCAAGAAGAAAAAATTACTCACCTTAATAATTGAGTTTCTTCTAATGGAGTCTTGCTGTATTCTCATTATCTGCAGTTAGCTCCAGCCTTTAAACTGCCCCAGAGAACAAAGGGTTAACTTTCTATGCAGTGCATAGAATGCTGAGCTCGAGCTCGGTTGAGGTCTCTGTCTGGAGCCCTTTGAAACCCAACCGTCAGATTCTTACGAGCAAAAACTCACTAACTATACTATGTGAAAATTGTAAAATTTGTAACAAGCCAACTGGCAACAAAGAGTTTTGGATTTCCCAAGAAGACTCAAGTCTGCAAGCTCAAAACTAAAAACCAATACAAAAGGATAACAATACCATAAAACACCCAAACAGAAGGGAGGGTGTGCCAGAAGCACCTCTGGGGTGCAACACTGCACCTGCCCACCCACCTCCCAAAAACCAGGTTCTGAGAGGGGAGGCAGGAAGGGAGGTCAGAATACAGCAAGACTCCATTAGAAGAAACACAATTACTAAGGTGAGTAATTTTTTCTTCAAACAACATGAAGTCTTGCTGTATTCTGATTATCTGCAGACTACCAAGCAGTACCTCCATGGAGGAGGGAGAGAACCTATTTTGGGAATAGGCTCTGAAGTACTGCTGTGCCAAACAGAGCATCACTCCTAGCCTGGATATCCAGAGAGTAATGCTTGGTAAAGGTATGGACTGTTTTCCAGGTGGCTGCTTGACAAATTTCTAACAGAGGGATATCCCTGGCAGCAGCCAGGGAAGCAGCTGTACCTCTTGTAGAGTGAGCCCTCAGGCCTGAGGGTGGAATCTTTCTCAGTTTCTCATAGCAGAATTGTATAGAATACACAATCCACCTGGCAATAGTTCTCTTGGTGGCAGATTTGCACTTTCCCACTTCTCCATAAGTGAGGAATAACAGGAGGGAATCAAACCTGCAACCCTTGGTACGCTCTATGTAGTAGCTAAGGGCTCTTTTAACATCCAGACTGTGTAGCCTCCTCTCTCCTGAGGAAGAATGATCAGTGAAGAAGACAGGGAGAGACATGGACTGATTCAAGTGGAAATCTGAAACACTTTGGGCAAGAACCTCCTACTGGTTCTAAGGACCACCTTATCTCTATGGAAAGAGATAAAATCAGGTTCCACTGATAGGACTTGCAGTTCACTGATACGTCTGGCAGAGGTAATGGCTACCAAAAACACAGTTTTCCAAGTCAAGTACTTAAGCTCTGCTGAGGACATAGGCTCAAAGGGAGGTTGCATCAGTTGAGCAATGCAAACATTCAAGTCTCAGGCAGGGGCAGGATCCCTGAAGGGAGAATAGGTATGAAGCAATCCTTTGAAAAATTTACAGAACACAGGATGAGACGATAGTGAGGAAGACTTCCCCACTGACAGAAAAGCACAGACAGCTGCCAAGTGTACCTTGAGAGTAGCTGGCCTGAGGCCTAGGCCATTAAGATGGACCATATAATCCAGAACTGTAGGCAATTCAGCAGTGTCTGGGGAATACGCTTCTTGGAACAACTGCTGAATCTTTTCCATCTGGAGTTATAAGTCTTTCTGGTGGAGGGTTTTCGAGAAGCTCTGAGAATATCCAGAACCTCCTGAGACAGATGCAAATCTGCATACTCTAACTCTTCAAGAGCCATGCCTTGAGACTGAGAGAGCGAAGACTGGGGTACCAAATCCTCCCCTGAGAGGAGGTTAACAGATTGTAATTCCTGGGAAGAAACAGGGGAAGATGGACTGCTTGAGACAGCAACAGGGGGTACCAGGGCTATCTGGCCCAGTCTGGAGCAATCAGAGTCACCGTGCAAGGTTGTGACCTTATTTACCTTATTTTGACTAGAACTTTGTACAGAAGAGGAAAGGGAGGGAAGGCATACAGAAATTTCCCTTCCCAGTTCAGAATCAGAGCATCCAGAGGGACTGAACCCAAAACTGGGGGTCTGCAACAAAACAGAGTAAGCTGATGATTGTCTGGGGCTGCAAAGAGATCCATCTCTGGAGTGCCCCACTTTGAAAAAATCACTTTCAACACCAGGGGGTCCAGGGACCATTTGTGATGGCCCTGGGAAATCCTGCTCAGTGCATCTGCCAGCACATTGTCCTTTCCTGGACGTTGGACTGCTATCAGAGAGGTCTGCAAGGAATAAGCCAGGGACCACAATTTCATGGCTTCCATGCACAAGGCTGTAGACCGAGTGCCTCCCTGCTTGTTGATGTACCACATGGTTGTGGTATTGTCTGTTCTGATCTGAACCACCTTGTTCTGCACAGTCTGAGAAAAAACTTGCAGGGCCAGAAAAACTGCCCTGAGGTCTGACTTGACCTGGTCTGGAGACTGACCCACTATGAGCCAGTCATCCAGATATGGAAAAATGGAGGTCATCTGCCTTCTTAAAAAGGCCACTACTACTACCAGGCACTTTGTAAAAACCCTTGGAGCTGATGTTAGGCCAAAGGGCATTGATTTAAACTGATAATGACCTGAGGGCAACTTGAACCTGAGGTACTTTCTGTGGGAGCACCTGATGGGAATGTGAAAGTAGGCATATTTGAGGTCCAGGGAGGCTAGCCAGTCCCCTGGCCTTAGAGAGGGAAGAATTATTCCTACAGTCACCATCTTGAACCTTGGTTTTAAAAGATGTTTGTTCAGGTATCTTAAATCTAGGATGGGTCGCCACTTCCCTGTCTTTTTTGGGGTAAGGAAGTACCTGGAGTACAGACCTTTGCCCCAGTGTAGGGTAGGAAAGTACAGTTACATAAGAACTTACCGTAACAGTAGATCTTAGAGAGAGGCTCTTGCAGTAGGTAATTACATATAGGACTGACACCAGCAGGTGGCAGGACCCCACGGAAAAATTTCTAGCTAGCAGTCCCTGGCGAGGGACTGCCCCACGTCAGGTGACCGGGCGCCAGGAGACGCCGGTATAAAGGGGCGGTCCCTGACACCCGCTCTTCCAGTTCTTTTTCGCCACAGGCCAGAAAGGCCAGACGAGAGAGAGGCGGATATTTCCTCACTGGAAAAGGAGCTAAAAAGCCTAGGGGATGGAGGGTGGGAAGGTATTACCTACTGCAAGAGCCTCTCTCGAAGATCTACTGTTACGGTAAGTTCTTACGTAACTGTACCATCTTACTTTGAGAGGGCTCTTGCAGTAGGTAATTACATATAGGACTGAATCCCAAGCAGTCTGGAACAAAGAGAGGCACCGGGAGGAGGAAAACTACTCCAAAAAGCAGTTCTAGCTGTGCAAGCCTCAAGATAAGAGGACTTGCAGAACAGCCAGCCCGAAGCCTGCTCTATGGCGAGAGGCAACATCCAAACTGTAGTGTTTGTCACATTTTTGAAACAAGCCGCTGAGGCAGCTACTCCTCTGGTGGAGTGGCCTCTTACTTGACCCAGAAGGGTCTTGTTATATTTGTCATAACAGAAAGTAATGCAGTGAGCCAACCACTTAGATAGGCATTGCTTGGAAACAGCATTGCCTTCCCTTTTATGAGCAAAAGAGATGAACAATTGTTCAGGCTTTCTGAGATCCTTCGTCCTGTTGGTGTAGTATCTCAGAATCCGGTGAACATCCTTAGTATGGAGTAAATACTCCCCTTGATTAGAGTACTGCGTAAAAAAGGCAGGTAACTCCATGGACTGATTTAGAGTAGACTCAGCTACTACTTTAGGGAGAAACTTAGGATCCGTGCGAAGAGCAACACGTTCCTTGGGCCTGGAGCTCGGAAATTCTTCGAGCAGAAGTAATGGCCACCAGGAAGAGAGTCTTCCACGAAAGGAACTTCACATCCGCAGAAGCTGCAGGTTCGAAGGAAGAGAGAGTAAGTTTCTCGAGAACAAAGTTCAAGTCCCAAGGGGGAGCAACAGTACGGATGGGGAGCCTCAGATGGAGGACCCCTCTGAGAAAGGTCTTAGAGACCTCCAACTGAGCGAAAGTTTTGTCTGCGAAGGGAACATGATAGGCCGAAATGGCCGCCATGTGTACCTTCAGAGAAGAATGACTGAGACCCATGTCAAACAGATGAAGAAGATACTCCAGCAGAAGCCCCGCTGAACAGGAGAAGGGTTCTGCGTTCTTGGAAGCAGCCCAGATAGTGAATCTTTTCCACTTCATGGCATAAGTGGATCTGGTGGAGGGTTTTCTGGCCTCCACCAAAATCTCCGCCACTTTGGGAGACACTCCAAAACAGGACTGAGCTAAGTCTGCAGGAGCCATGCATGCAGTTGAAGGGATTTGAGGCCTGGATGGACCAGGGTCCCCTGATCCTGGGTCAGTAAACCTCGAGAAAGAGGAAGAGGAGGATCCTCTGAATATTGTTGTAGAAGAGAGAACCAAACTTGCCTGGGCCAGAAAGGAGCAATCAGAATCATTCGTGCTCCTTCTGAAGCTAGTTTCTGCAAGACTCGTGGGGATAAGTGGAATTGGGGGAAAGGCATAGACGAATCTGTCCTTCCAGTCTAGAGACAGAGCATCGCTCCAAAAAGCGCCTCGCTCTGGAACGAGCGAGCAGAAGACGGGACGTTTTGCGTTTAGAGGGGATGCGAACAGGTCGACCTGTGGTGTTCCCCAAAGTCGGAAGATATTGTCTAGGACCCCTTGGTCCAGTTCCCACTCGTGAGTCAGAGCAGAAGAGCGACTTAGCTTGTCTGCCAGTGTGTTGTCGACTCCTGGAACGTGAATTGCCGTAGGTGAAGGTCGTGTTGTGTTTCCCAATCCCAAACCCTCATTGCCTCTCTGCAAAGAGGGTAGGATCGAGTCCCTCCCTGTTTGTTGATGTACCACACCACGCACATGTTGTCCATCTGGACAGCTAAGTTGCTTGGAAGGATGTATTGGTGAAGGGCTTGGAGAGCGTACAACACAGCCCGAAGCTCAAGTACATTGATGTGGAGAGCTTGTTCTAGCTTGAACCAGGAGCCCTGGGTCCGATGAGGGTCTGGGAGGGGGAAGGATGAAAGAAAGGAACTCCCCGAAACAGGTTCTCTTGAACCATCCACCACTGCAAGTCTCGAAGCATTGGCGAGGAGACCAGAACTGGGTGATCTAGGTCGTCCACTGATTAATCCCATTGGGAGCATAGAGTCCACTGAGAAATTCTCATGTGGAGTCAAGCGCGAGGAACCGTCGGGATAGCAGCTGCCATGAGCCGGAGAAGGCGAAGGACCGACCTTGCAGAGGCCGTCCTGCGGTCGGACAGCAGACTTATTTGGGTCTGGAGGGTGGACGCCCTGTCCGGAGGCAGGAAGGCCTTGCCCTGGTCGTATCGAGAATCGCCCCAATAAACTGTAGTCTCTGAGATGGGACCAGATGAGACTTGGAATGGTTGATGGTAATACCCAGGCAGGCAAAAACCTGCTGGTTAAGGGAGAGGCAACGCAGGAGTTCTTCCCTGGACGAGGCTGCCAGGAGCCAATCGTCCAGGTACGGGAAAACCTGCACTCCCCTGGTACGCAGGTAGGCCGCCACCACTGCCAGGCATTTGGTAAACACTCGGGGGGCCGAGGATAGACCAAACTGGAGTGCCTTGAACTGGTAGTGGTCCCCTTGGAATGCAAAATGAAGGTATTTGTGGTGGGACAGGCGAATGGGAATGTGCACGTAAGCATCCTGCATATCCAGAGCATACAGCCATTGACCCGGCCAGAGGAGGGGCAGAAGGCTCTGCAACGAGAGCATCCTGAACCTTTTGTATTCTACAAAAAGATTCAGGGAACTGAGATCCAAAATTGGTCTGAGATCTCCTGTCTTCTTTGGGACCAGGAAGAAATGGGAATAGTAACCCGTCCCTTGCAAATGAAGGGGGACGGGTTCTATTGCTTGTTTCAGCAGGAGAGCTGAAATTTCCTCCTGGACCAAGAGAAGATGTTCCCTTGAATAAGACGACTTCAGACTGGGGTGGCGAGGTGGTTTCTGAAGAAACTCTATCAAGTGTCCTTCTGCTATGAGCTGGAGCACCCAAGAATCTGTGGTTATCCAGTTCCTCCGGGGAGTCCGGAGGCTGTGGGGCAGCGCTGCAGCTGAAGCACCCACTGCTTTTTTTGGGTGGGGGGGGGCTTAGCAGCTGTGGTGGCCCGGCGTTTTGTGACCCGCCTTCCCTGGGGTTTCGCCTTGGGCCGATTCCGTCTCTCGAAAGGGACCAGCGCTGCTGCTGATGGGGATGATACATGGAATCAACTGACTTCAGTGCCGTCCCCTTCTCTTGCAAATCGGTGATGAGGTCCTTGACATCACCCCCGAAAAGCACCGACCCCCAGAAGGGTGCTTCCTGGATAGCAGATTGCACCTCCGGGACCAACCCTGACACACGGAGCAAGCATGATGCCGTAGGCCTCAGCAAAAGCTGAGCTCCGTCCAGCAGTGTCCACTGCATCGTATGTCGCATGAAGCATGTGTCGACTGGCCGAACGAGCAGAGCAGACAAGATCAGCCAACTCCTGCTCGACTTGGGAGTCAGGCAGGGAGTCCAATTTGGCTTCCACCTGGGTCAGAATAGCCTTCTGGTAGTCCCCCATATGGCCGACATAGTTCAGGGCCCTGATCCCCAGCGTGGAGGAAGCCTAGATCTTTCTCCCACACTGGTCCAGAAGGCGTGATTCCTTATCAGGTGGTGATGAGCCAAGGTGTTTGGGGTTGGCCGACCGGCCGTGAGTGGCGCTAATCACGACCGAGTTGGCACGAGCGTGAGAATCCAGGAAATCACCACCCTCCGGAGACTGATATAGCCTGTTCAACTTCCTAGGAAGTGGGGCTAAAGCCAACGGCTGTTTCCATATGGTGGTAACAAGGTCGGCGTGAGGCTCTATCCAGGGTGGCACCAAGGTAGGAGCTGTCACGGGCAGATCTAGATGTTCAGCGAGTTTTAGCCGCTGAGGATCTGGTTCCAGGGAGTGCCACTGATGAACCTCCTGAATTTTCTTAAGCAACTCCGTAAAAGAAGGATCTTCTGGAGGAGACTTCGGAGGAGTCCTTGGCCTGGGCTTCGACGGAGAGCGTGGCTCATCGTCTCTCTTGCAGCAACCGTCGGAAGAATCCAAGGAGTCCGAGGGTGAAGAGGAGGATGAAGAAGAAAACAACTTCCTTTCCTGACCCGGGGGAGGAACGGACCCCTTGGGAAACCCCTGGGGAAGTGTGTCCTGCCCCTCTCTGGATCCAGACGTAAGAACCCTGGAGTCCGGAGGTGGTGAGGGAGTGTGCCGCCTGGGACGTATGGGAACCTGGGACGGCACCGTTGTCGGAAGGCGGCTCTCGACCTCTTTGGTGAGCTGAGCCTTGGCCTCAGCCCACCAGGAGGCCAGAGTCTCCTGCAGGTCCACCGGCAGCTGTGAGGGCGGTGGAGGAGGAGGCGGGGGATAAGGATACGGGTTATACCCATATGAAGTGTATCCAAAACCCAGCTGCGGGTAGCCCGGCATCGGGTATTGTGGTGTCGGAAAAACCAGCGTCGGGTACTGTGGCGCCAGATACTGCGCTCCCGGGTACGTCGGCGTCGGATAGGATGGAGGGTACCCGGGAGCCGGGGGCTGCGGAACAGGCGGCCCGGCGGTGGCCTCTGTGGGTCCTCATTGAGGGCCCAGAGGGCAGAGGGTCTGCACGGAGCGGGATGTCTCCCGAGTCAGTAGAACCGGCCTCGGGGCAGACGTTGGAGGTACCAACATTGGAGGAGCCGGTGTCGGAGCTGGCGTCTGGGGAGCCGACGTCAGATCTGGCGCACCAACTGGAGGATGGTCTGACGGAGGAGGAAGATCCCCAGCGTCGCCCGGGGATGGAGGAGCACAAACTTTTCTGCAAGGCGCTCTCTAGCTAACGGCAGGAAAGAATTGGGAAGGCAGGCGGCCAGGGACTGCCCTTTATACAGACGCCTCCTGACGCTGGGTGGTCCTCGCCAGGGACTGCTAGCTAGAAATTTTTCCATGGGGTCCTGCCACCTGCCGGCGTCAGTCCTATATGTAATTACCTACTGCAAGAGCCCTCTCGAAGTAAGATCTCTCTCTATGGCTCCTAGGACCAGAAGAAATGAAACCTCTGCCTCTAGGGCAAGGGTTTCGGAGAAACTTGCAGGTGGAAAAGATTTGGCTCTCATCTTCAGAAATTTTTTGAAGCTGAGAACCAGTCCCTGGCTTATCACTTCCAGTCCCCACTTGTCTGAAGTAACAGACACCCAGTCCTGGATGAAGTAAGCCAGCATGCCCCCTATAGGGATAGGAGAGTCAACCCGGGTAGACACATCAGGGTGTCTGCTTGGCAGCGGCCTTAGGCTGAGGAGTGGATGCAGCCCTGCTCATCCTCCTTCTGCCTCTCCCTCTGAAGAACCCCCTCTGTGAAAAGGGAGAAGAGGCCTGTGCTTGGTAGAAAGGCCTATGAAAAGGCCTGCCCCTGCCCTTAGAATGCTGCCTTTGAGGAGTTGCCTACCTCTCCTTGGCCTGTGCACTCCTATAAGTGGTCCTATATTCCTCCATTTTCTTCATGTAATTCTCTGTCTGCTCCCCAAATAGAGAATTACCTTCCACAGGGAAATCCATGATCTTAGCCTGGGCGTCCTGTGAGAGGCTAGTACATCTGAGCCAAGCCATTCTCCGAAGGGTAACAGATGTAGCCATGACTCTTGATGACACATCACTGGAGTCCACAGCAGCATGGAACTGTACCTTACATGCCTCAATCCCACCCACATCCACCTCCTCCAGCTCTTTGGCCAGCTGGTGGGAGGCCTATTTAGCCAGTACCAGTATAGTGTCCCACCTGAACTTCTGGTACCCAGCTGTATAGGCCATATATTTAGCCTGCCTGAGTCCCAGAGAGGATGTCACGTACTGCTCCTTTGCCAAGGCATCCATCCTCCTGGAGTCTTTATCTGGGGGGTGTGAAGCAAAGGGGACATTAGCCCTGTCACAGGCTGCAGCCTGCATGACCCAAACATGGCTGCATTGGTGGTAGAAAAGTTCCGTGTCTGAGCCTGATAAGGTGTACCTCTTATCCATCCTTCTATCCACAGGAGGTACAGAATTAGGAGACTAACATTTTTTGAGTCCGTTTCCCGAAAGATTTGTGCAAGGGAATAGACAGCCTCCTGGACTCTGGGATGTCCATCATCTCTACAAAATCAGGCTCCTCTTGATCCTCTGTAGCTTCCTCCATAGGAAGTTGAAGCGTTTCAGCCTCTTTCCTGTAAAACAAATAGTGGGGAGGGGACTCAGAGAGCCTAGGAGGGGAAACACCAGAGGGTCTGTCTGGGGAGATGTCCGGTTCAATGGGCAAATCCAGACTTTCTGCTCCATCATAATCATCTTCTTGTTCAAAATCCCCCTCATCCTCAAATTCCGGTTCATAAAAATCTTCAGGGGCATACTCCTGAACTGGTGAACCGACCGAACCGAGCCCCTAGCTAACGAAGCCGGATCGGATGGAACCGGGCGAAGTGATTTAACAATCCGGATTGCTCGGGCAATCTCATCAGCGGTCAGAACATGAACCTCTGGATCTGAACCGGCTGACTTGTCTTTTCTTTTTCTTTTGGTAGGAACCGATCCCTCAGGATCGTCTCTCCTCTTGCCCGAAGAAGTATCGCCCTGGTCAGAGGGCACTCCTTCTGGTTCGGTCGGAACCGAACCGGGATGGCCATCCGGGTCAGCAGACTTCTCGGCTTCCTTTTCCCTAAGTCTACCTAATCTCTTTTCTAAGGTAGTGTAAGGAAAATGTTTACAAATTTGGCAGTCTGTATCGAGGTGTTCAAACCCCAGACAATAAACACAGGTGGTGTGGGGGTCGGCCTTGGCAAAGACTTCCCCACACTATCTAGTACTCACGGCACCGCAGAAAGAGCCTGAACCGACTATGCAGATTAAATTCGGACTAATTTCGGCTTAAAAGCGACACTTTAACTAACTTTTGAACCGACTGTTTAGTGAGGCAGAGTAAAAAATCTGACGGTTGGGTTTCAAAGGGCTGCAGACAGAGACCTCAACTGAGCTCGAGCTCAGCATTCTATGCACTGCATAGAAAGTTAACCCTTTGTTCTCTGGGGCAGTTTAAAGGCTGGAGCTAACTGCAGATAGTCAGAATACAGCAAGACTTCATGTTGTTTGAACAAGGGGGCACAATTTGAAGATAAGAGGGGGAATGGCTCATAGATAATGTGAGGAAGTATTTCTTCACAGAAAGGGTTGTAGATGCATGGAACGGCTTTCTTGAGGAGGTGGAAAAACAGTGGTGTAATTCAAGAATGCATGGGAGAAACAGAAGGCAATTCTTGTGGGGGGCAGGAGGAAGAAGTCTGTTAGTTAACTAGGATCTGCAGTTTATCCATTACGTAAGGAAATGGGCAGACTAGGCGGGCCAAGCGGTCCTTATCTGCCATCAAATTCTGTGTTTCTAGGTTTCTCTGGACCATAGGTTTCAAACCTGGGAATAGTGGGGCCTACATCTGGCAGCGCACTTTTTCCAAAGAAGGTCAGCTATCCTCCTTTTTTAGAATTGCAACAACGGTATTCTCTGCGAAAATTGGGACCCTGGTACCGGATTCCGTTAGCTGCAGGTAGTAAACTTTATTAAAACACTGGCACCTCCGCTGTCTCCTGATACAGTAAGTAGGTAAATTTATTCGTTTGGCGCCCAATCCCAGAGGCTCTGGGCACCTTATAGTAAAAGTTTGGCAGGGTGATACACAGCATTCAAAATGCATACATAATAAATACGCAGATAAAATAAATTCAGAGTTTAACTTAAAATATGTCAGGAGGAAAGGCTTTATTAAAAAGATCAGTGTTCAGGCCCCGCTTAAAAGCCTCCACCACAGGGGCCTCCCTCAAAGATCTTGACAGAGAGTTCCAGAGGCCAGGCTGGCCACCCCGAATGAGCGATCACCCGAGGTTTTCAGCCTGGTCCTTGTAACTGCCAGGAGGCCCTCAGTGGAAGAACGGAGGGAGTGGGCTAAGATAGCAGGAGTAAGGAGGTGTGACAGGTATACAGCTGTCCACTTGGTGATATCTGTATTGCTAACAGTCCTGTAGGGTAGGGCTCCCCTTCCCCATAGGATTTCTTACAATTATGATGCCCTTCTTCAGTGATGGGCAGATTTGGTTTACAGTGTGTGAGCAGTCTGGGAGGTAAATTTGTGCTATACTTTGGACAATCAGGACTGGCACAATCATGTCAAATTCTTACATTCTATTACCAATTCTCATGGATGGAAGGAATTTTCATGGACGGTCACCATTTGCTATTTTCGTGTACCAGCTATACAATAGAAATATACTTTCAGGATGGGTGCAGCATGTTGGAGGGGTTGTGGACATGTCCCTGCTACGCATGGTCACATCTTTTGGGAATGCCCGTTACTTAAGCCCTTTTGGGCATCATTTGCCATGGAGATACTGGAGCCGTTTGGAGACCACATGCCTCTGACTACAGACTTTTGTTTCTATTCTCCGGGTATCAGTGTGCATGGAAATCTTCATTGACTAGAAAATTACTAAACATCTGCCTTCTAGCCACAATAAAAAAGCTATAACAAAAAAACTGGCTCACACCCACGATTCCCACAATTTCTCTCTGGCAAGAAACTATCACAGGAATACACAAAATGGAACAATTAACAGCACAGGTGCATCATCAGCCTGAAAATGTTGAAATTTTGTGGAGGCCATGGGTATTTTACATTATGAGACATATGAGGGATTTCATACTCTGATATGATTTAAGTTTGGTCATGTTGGGGTGTGGGGGACGTGCTCTGCAGCCTCGTATGCGGCTGTCCAGATTGGGGCAACAAGGGTTCAGTTTTATAAGAACGGTGGCCTGCATCAGCTTCATTGTCGTGTTTTAACAGGCCTCCAAACCACAGCAAAGTCTCTTACTCCTGCGTTTTGTGGAGGGTTTCTCCCTGGTCACCCCACTTGGACTGCTATTCTGTCAGAGTTGTATCATTTTTCTGATATCTATCTGTAAAATCTCTTGCACTTGATTCGTTCTTATGAGTTTAATGTACTGTGGTATCAAGCACTGAAAGAAAAAATCACTAACCTTAGTAATTATGTTTCTTCCCAGTGATACTCAGGTATTCATAACTTTCTGCAGTAAGCCTGGAGGGTTGGACTGCACGGAGAGAATGGAACATATGCAAATGATGGAATCATCTGCACGTAACAACATTTCAAATGCTGCCCTATAATAACTGCCAATGTTCTAAACCTCCTCAGATTTCCTAGGAGCCTGAATAGACAAGCAACACAGTAAAATACTGCAAGTATTTAAGATGAGAGAGATAATTCAAAATAACCCCAATTTTAGTCATAAGAAAAGCTCCAACTGGAGAAAAACACAAACATTTCAAAGAATCAGCATGTCAGAAAAACATCTGAAGAATAATAAAGACCATAAGCCTTGTGTAACCCCTAGATGGCGCTATCCCAGAGGCTACTACCCCTGCCTGATTTGCCACTAACAGGTTGAGGGGCCTGGATCCAATGGCGGGTGCCGCCACCCAGAGGTCAGGGTTTGCAATAGTTAAACTAACTTGGTCACAGCCCTCTGGGACACTGCAACCCCCCTTTCTTCCCACTAGTGGCCCACACAATATATCAGAATTACCTTCACAGTATACACATACCCCCAGGTCTGGTTCCGGCACTGGGACCTCCTGTGAAATGAGATACAGTGCAACAATCACAGTACAGTACTTTAACATAGACAAATACCTCAGGCAGTATAACTTTGCTGAAACAACCAGCTCTGATTTATTTAGGGGGATATAACAAGGACAGGGGGAAATCAGGTTAATTAGCTTATCACTCTAATAATCTACCTATGGCTCTGGGCACAGGCCTATCCCTATCAGTTACTGTCCCTGGGTACCCAAGCCCTAGTGGCTAGTCCAAACCGTGGCAGCTGGTAGGGGCCCTTTCACACAGAGAAAAGGAGAATTAAACAGTCAGCAGTACAGTAATTCCATTTGGATTTAATGTGGCAATTCAACAGGGAGCGACCCTGAATTAGTATTCACGACCTCCAAATAAGATAGGGTCCTTCAATGTCAGCAGGGCTCACTTGAGGTACACAAACTTCTTCACACATCCATATAAAAGAAAGCACTATACCAGGCAGGCTGCATCTGTATCCCGATCGCAATTACTGCACAATACCCGGGAGAACACACAGCAGATTCAGTTCCTGACAGACCGAGTGCAATTTTCAGCAATTCCTCCAGTCTTCTACAGGGTGAGCCTGGTTTCTACTCTTCAGAGATCCTGATTCTTTTCACAGGACGGATTCAGTCTAACAAGCTGTTACACAAGCTGCAGACGGAACTCTGGGCCTTACACACGTTTTGACTAAAACTGCACACTGAAAAAGCACAGGGCTCCTTCCTTCTTCACTGCCAAAGCTCAACTGAAACTCCAACCGACAAAACCGGCACTTCCTTTGAGTTCCTCCCAGTTCTTGACTGGATTGGCTGTCACTCACAATAGACTGCTGCTGTTGGTCCAAAAGGCACTGAAGTCTAAACTACATCTCCCAGAGTCACTGCCCATACAATCCTCTTGTGGCTGGCTCAGATTATGAGTCCAAGTTCTGATTGTCCAAGGCACCATTTTAGAGCTAGCTTACCTTCACACTGATTGGTCCAGTTCAGCAGTTCAAAACTAGAATGGGGAACTAGCAGACACAGTTCTGACTGCAAAGAAAGCAGGTTAGACAAACTGTAATTTCATTATTACTCTAAATAATTTCTGGCAAACAGTTACATCTTTCAGATAGGTTCCTTTGCATCCTAGTGACTGCAAAATGAAGTGAATTGGCAGCAGCTCGAGTGGTACTCAGAGAAGCACACAGTCCCCCCATACAAACTAATTATGTCTGCAAACAGACAGCTCTTAAAGAGACAATACCAGAGGTTCTAAAAACACTCACTGATAAATGGCTTAAATGCCAAACACCATTCAGGCTTGGAGCATTCAAGCAAGCTCCTGGAAGTCTTTTGGGAACCCCCATTTGCAAGGGGGTTACACTTGTTTACCAATATATGTAGATATTCATTGTGATGTACCCCGTTTGTGGTAGCTCAGCATGCGGGGAGTACAGAGGCTTGAGTTCTGGAAGGGGAGGTAGGGTGGGAAGTTATGAATACCTGAGTATCACTAGGAAGAAACAGAATTACTAAGATAAGTAATTTTTTCTTCTAACCCCAGTAATACTCAGGTATTCATAACTTTCTGCAGACTACAAAGCAGTAGCACTGGAGGTGGGCACAGAACATTTACTTAGGAAACAGACTTTGCAGGACTGTTGTGCCAAACCTAGCATCACTTCCAGACTGGATATCCAGGTTGTAATGCTTTGTAAAGGTGTGTACTGTCTTCCAGGTAGCTGCTTTACAGGTATCAACCAGTGAAACATCCCTTGTAGCTGCCAGAGTAGCAGCTGTTCCCCTCGTGGAATGCACCCTCAACTCTGTTGGGGGCTCCCTACCAGCTTTTGTATAGCAGGATTGAATACACTGGACTATCCAATGAGAAATAGATCTTTTAGAAGCTGGATTACCCTTTCCCACATCCCAATATGTCAGAAAGAACTGTTTCCTGTCCTGCCTATGGTCCTTTGTGGCTGTAATATAATAACTGAGAGCTCTCTTCACATCCAAACTATGAAGTCTTCTTTCACCAGACGTAGAATGCTCAGTGAAGAAGACAGGCTAATGGATTGGTTGATGTGAAAAATCAGAGACAACCTTTGGTAGGAATGTTCTATTTGTTCTCAAAACTACCTTCTCTCTGTGAAAAGAGATATAATCCTGCTCCACAGAGAGAGCCTGGAGCTCACTTATTCTTCTTGCATAAGTCACTGCCACTAGAAATATTGATTTCCAAATGACATATTTGAGATGAGCTGTAGCCATAGGCTCAAAGAGATGCCCCAGGAGCTTGACTATACAAATATTAAGGTCCCATGCTGACACTGGTGCCCTGTGAGGGGGATGCAAATGGGCCAAACCTTTCAAGAACCTTCTAAAAATGGGGTCTGAAGCTAGTGATACCCTGGCACCAGCAGAAATGTAAGCATACAGTGTTGCAAGGTATACCTTGAGTGAACTGGGTTGTAGACCCAGAGAATGTAAATGAGAGAGGTAATCCAAAAACAGCTGGGATCCCTGTGAGGGGGATGCAAATGGGCCAAACCTTTCAAGAACCTTCTAAAAATGGGGTCTGAAGCTAGTGATACCCTGGCACCAGCAGAAATGTAAGCATACAGTGTTGCAAGGTATACCTTGAGTGAACTGGGTTGTTGACCCAGAGAATGTAAATGAGAGAGGTAATCCAAAAACAGCTGGGATCCCAGCCTGTAATGGAATCAAATCACTAGTCGAACACCAGATTGAAAACCTTTTCCATTTAGAAGAATAAGTTGTCTTAGTAGAGGGTTTCCTATAACCCCTTAGAATGTGAAGCACTGATTCAGAGAGTTGCAAGTCAGCATATTCTAATTCCTCAAGACCAAGCTTTGAGGTTGAGTGACTTGTGGTTCGGGTATAACTGGGTCCCCTGGTTGGAGGTTAATAGGTTGTGCCTCAGAGGGAGTCGTATCGGTTTGGCCACAGACATTGAGAGCATTAGAGAATACCATGGCTGCCTGGGCCAATCCGGGGCTATTAGGATCAGAGATGCTGAGTGGGACCTGAGCTTGAGTAACACTCTGAAGACCAGAGGAAAGGGAGGGAAAGCGTACAGGAACCTCCCTGACCAATCAAGAGTCAGGGCATCCAGGGACAAAGTACCCTGATCTGGTGGCATGCAGCAGTACTGAGGCAGGTGGTGGTTCTGGTGGGATGCGAACAAGTCCACCTCTGGAGTGCCCCACCTTCGGAAAATTATTTCTACCACCTGTTTGTTCAGAGTCCATTCATGATGGGCCTGGTTGATTCGACTTAAGGCATCTGCCAAGGTATTGTCCTTTCCTGGTAGATGGATTGCCTGTAGGGAGACTCCCAAATGATACGCCAGAGTCAAAATTTTCATCGCCTCTGTGCAAAGAGGCCCTGACCTGGTGCCTCCCTGTTTGTTGATGTAGTACATTGTGGTGGTATTGTCTGTTCTGACCTGTACCACCTTTGACTGTACCAGTCCTGAAAAGGTCTTTAGAGCCAGAAAGACAGCCCTGAGTTCCAACAAGTTTATGTGCTGGAGGGACTCTGTGGTTGACCAGGTACCCTGGTTTGTATGGTCTCCCAAGTAGGCACCCCAGCCCAATAGGGATGCATCTGTTGTGAGAACAACTGAGGGGTATTCTTTCTAAAAGGGAACACCTCCCTTAGATTGGGTACTTCCTTCCACCACTGCAAAGCTTGCATCAGAGTTCTTGTGACTGGAATGGGTTTTGAAAGAGAATCTTTTCTTTGACTCCAGTGAGCCCTGAGGTGGAACTGGATGTCCCTCATTTGAAACCTTGAACCCAGTACTGTGGCTGTGGACGCAGTCATATGACCCAGAAGTTGCAAGAACTGTCTTGAAGGCTTGCTCCTGTTCAAGGTGAAGGAATTTCTACAAGTTGAAGATTTCTGATCCTGTCCAGAGGGAGGCAGGCCCTGCCCTGCAGGGTGTCTATCTCTGCCCCTATGAACTGCAACTTTTGTGCAGGAGTGAGGACTGACTTTTTGAGATTGATAAGGAACCCCAAGGATTCCAGCAGGCCTTGGGTAAGGCATAAATACTGAGTGACCTGTTGTGGTGACTTGTCCACCACCAACCAATCGTCCAAATATGGAAAAACTGTTACACCCCGCCTTCGAAGGTGTGCTACCACTGGTGCTAGGAACTTTGTAAACACCCTTGGGGCCGAAGAAAGGCCAAAAGGCAGGGTTGAAAACTGGTAGTGACCTGAAGGGAGTTTGAATCAGAGATATTTTCTGTGAGGCTCCCTTATGGGAATGTGGAAATAGGCGTCTTTCAAGTCCAGTGATGCCAAACAATCCCCTTTCTGGATTGTTGGCAGAATCAATGCCAAAGTTACCATTTTGAACTTTGGCTTTTTCAGATGCATGTTTAGGGCTCTGAGATCCAATATAGGCCACCACTCCCCACTTTTCTTTGTGGTGAGGAAGTATCTGGAGTAAAAGCCCCTTCCTCTCAGTGGGCCTGGGACAGGTTCCACTGCTTTTAAAAGTAACAGTTTCTGGACCTCTGCCTCCAACAGATTCTTAAGGTAGTTTTGAGATAACCTATTAGAAATTCTTTCTCAATAAAATATACACAGACAAAACCACTATAAAAAGCCACATCTTCACGCTTTGCTATATTTGCACAGAAATGACACAGGGTCACAAGAACTGCCAAAACCGGCTTCGTTAACAGCAAAATGTGGAGCCTTTTGCCAGCTCCGATTAGTATACAGTAATCCAGGAGAGACCATAAGAGGCTCAGGAAATATAGCAGTTGGTGACCAATTCAGCATTACACCAAATGAACATGAGATGGACTCTGCAGTACGTACATGTGTAGCATGTGTACTTGTCGACTGTCCTGTAAGCACAAATTGTGATATTCTTGGCAACTTGTAAAGCATAACTTTGGTCATAAGCACAAAAGCCACACACTTAAGCCAATCCTTGTCCCGAACTGCAGACAAGCAGACATATCAGGTAGGGTCTCAATGTGGCCAGCAGATCAACAAAAATGGCCAGCTGATGTCCAAAGGCATGCTGCTATCTCATGCTTCAAGCTATTTGTTGGTCTGTGACCAAGTGAGATTCTGACTTTTAAAGGACACAGCTTTAAATCTACCAGACAGGAAGCACTTGAGACAAAAGCAAAATTATTTCCTATAATTGAAAAGAGATAAGCTGGCAATCACTGCAGTCGACTAAGTAATAATCAGCCATGCAGCCAGGTGCAGACACATTTCTCATTTGCTTAGACTTGGGAGACCCTGTATTCTGTAACTGCAGCAATATCCTTTTAGTGGAAAAAGGGTGTGTATTCATGTACAA
The DNA here is from genome assembly GCA_016271365.2 of Neoceratodus forsteri. NCBI lineage: Eukaryota > Metazoa > Chordata > Ceratodontiformes > Ceratodontidae > Neoceratodus > Neoceratodus forsteri. The sequence continues at coordinate 103,949,063 of CM057453.1, read as the reverse complement.
CTGATCTGTTTATTATCTCATGGTGAGCTCAGTCTTTTCCTGTGGTTCATTTCTGGTGAAACACAGGGAACAACAAAGCTACTCTTGTACTCAAGAGGTAAAAGAATAAAAAGGCATGTCAGTCAGCATCACTCGATTGTGTGGTACAGCCTAAAGGGACAGGGGCTGATCTCAAAACACTGGCTTCCAACAAAATCACTAAAAGAAAAAAATAGAACAGCAAAATAAAAAAAAAGAATAAAAAGAAAGACATTTTCAACAGGGTTTAACTGTTTTATTTTGTTACCAAATTAGACGCATATCTTTCAGACTCAATGAACTTATGTTGTATTTTATTCTTTAAGTTAAAAAAGAAAACTAAATCTACAACACTGCTCAGTGGTAACTCTCTTGCCTTTGAGCCCAAAGGACAAGGGTTTGAGTCCCACAACAGGACTTGGACCCATTGCCTATGCCCAGGACTTTAGCTTATAAACAGTGTCAAACGCTCTGCAGTGGGTGTGGGGCCTCCGACCACTCCTGACAACTATACTGCTGGTAGTTTAAAATCTGGTGTCACTATCTGAAAAACGGAGGACAAACCTAGTGACCTGTCCAACACTCCGTCACTCAGTCATGCAACTTGCAATGTGAGCGAGAGTGGGAAAGCAGTCAAGTGAACATCTGTAGCTGTGTTTATTTGCATCTACTCGCAGCTCTAACAGTCTTTACTGCATTACTTTTTGAGAATCATGGAGATACAGTGCACATGAAAGGTGCGGTACAAATCCCAAATTCCATTCTGTTCCATTGCTATGTTTCAGCTGTTTTCTTTAAATGAGCAGTTTTTGATCTGCTCCGTATCCCCTTCAGCTGAACAGCATTTGGCTGTGTGTACCACAGGCTGACAAAGAGCTACATTTACATTTTACATTGTAGTTGAAGGTCAGAAGGGACTACTTCAATCATGTCTGTCACCCTCGCCAACACACACACTTTACAAAGATGGTGACTTAAGTATGCTGTGCAAACAAGTACTACTTAGCAGGGATTCCCTACCAGCTATTCTACCTAGGGTATCTGGTGATTCCCCTGGTATGCATTAATCTGTCCGAGTCGACGACCTTAAAGGCCTCTACTGTCATCATATCTACTGTCTCTGTTGGTAGGATATTCTACAAGTTCACCACCCTGTGGGTGGAAAAAAAACGAATGTTACCCCTCAATTTACCACCCTGAACTTCAGGACATGTCCCTGCATCCTGCGCAGTGCACCAAGTCAAACCTCTCCCCCTGTATGATCTTGCTGATGCACTTAAATATGAGTAAGACTGTGATCATGTCCTCTCTCGCCTCCTTTTATTGAGGGTAAACATGTTAAGGAACTCTGGTTTCTCCTTACAGCTCCTCCCAAGTTGATCAGTCTGGTGACCCTGTGTTGCACCTTCTTAAAAGCTTCAATGTCCATTTTGTATTAAGAAGATCAGAACTGGACACAGTACTCCAGGTGGAGGCTGACCAGAGCCTTATAAAGTAGTAGGATTACTTCCCCTGCTCTGCAGGTCACTCCTTCTGATGCACCTCAGCAGTCTGCTGGCCTACTTGACAGAAGCTGTGCTCTCCTTATCCTGCTTCAGCCTCTTGTCTGCTATAGCCCCAGGTCTTTGTCATCCTTAACTGCAGCAAGTGAAGCCCCAAATAGTGTGGAAGTAGTCCTACCTCAGTAGCAAAACTGGAGGGCGGGGGGCAGTCACCCCTGGCTGCGAAACTCATGCCCCTCACCAATACGTGTGTCAATTCCCTACAACAACTCTTTAAGATAGGGTTACCAGATATCCTGGTTTTATGGAGGCAATCACAATTTCCATTGCCCTGTCCCGGTATCCTGACCCTATTTTTAAAACCAGTGTTTTGTTCTAGTTTTAATTGTGAACCCAGTTTTTGTCCTCGAAAAATTGGCCGTTTAGTGTACCAATGTTGCCACTTGCCTCCTGGCCCTTTAAACTTTAATGATTTGCCTGCCTTGGTTGTCCTGCCCTATAGCTGGAGTCTGACCCTTTCTCCCATCTGCCTTCCAGCTAGCTGCCAGTCTGCTCCTTACGCTGAGACCCAGACCCACATTTCACGCAGCCAGCCTCCAACTGTGATTTCCCCATAGTCACGGTAGAACTCTGCAGACTGTCCAATGACAGCACGTGCACATACCACCAATCAAACTCTGATGCTGCCAACATGACCACACAGTCCATCACACATGACAGAGATAAGCAGTGGTCCGAGTTTTTAGCCTGGCGTGTGCATGCAGTGTGATCAACATTTGAGTGACAATGTCTGCTGATATCAGATGGTGGGTCAGACAACTGCTGTTTCTCCTGCTTTGTGGTCAGTCTTCTCTTTCTTCTGTTTTTATCTGAACCAGAGACTTGTCAATATAACTAAAAATAAAATTCAGAGGTTGGGTTGGAGGAGACAGGACAGGAGGTGAGAATGTGAGGTGGCAGGCCCATGGGGTGGGAGAAGCTTGAAGCCAACCAGCCGCTGAATGAAAGATCATCAGTGACCATGCTATCCTGTGCCAAAAGGGGAAAATAACACATTCATTTGTATTTAGGTGCGCTCCCACAAAGACTGGGCATCCAAACAGATACCGTTCTTTGCCATGTAAACCGCATGTGTGGTGTGTTCTTCACTATCGTAAATGTGCCCCCTTCATGTGTCCTTCACTATCGCAAATGTACCCCCTTCATGACTTTTTTTTTTGCACAATTGTTCAGTGTGATCTGATCACGATATCCGCCACGTCAGATCCATGTCCCTAAATGGCTGTCTCAGCTTATTGCTTCCTCTCACGAGGCAGCCTCCAGTGGCGTTTTGGATGTGACAGACACACTGCTATCTTAATTGAAGTCAGCACAGAGGACGATGATGGCTGGCCAGAGAAAACAAGGCAAGAAACAGTGATCAGCACTCCAATACAGCAGGTAGGTCAGCAAGAGAGAGTATTTGACTTTGTGTAGCCCAGAGTCAGCTGTACTTGTATAAGTGAGTAGGTAGGAGCCACACTCATCACCCGCTTATGTTACTTGAATTGCAGTTGCATCATCTGTCCTGTCATTGTGTTGTTTAAATGAAAATGCCAGCACAGGCAGCACTAATTTAATGAGCTGTGCCATAACGTCCCTACCCCATGGTCCACAATGGGTTGTTATGGACTGACATGAGCATAGTCTTCTGCCAGTAGACAGAAATATAGAATCAGGGCTGGGCTGCCATTACAAAAACATTGCAATAAATTCAGGAAGTAACTGATTTAATGTACAGAACTGAACTTTTATGCTTGAAATTTTATGGATGCAAATGTGATTCTATCAGTCACAAAGATGAAATGCATCAATTGTGGAAGGCAGTGAAGAAATGTGGGGGACAAAATACCTCTGCTGAACAGTAGGAAGAGGAACACCCACAATTTACCACTTAGAATCTGTCTCACATCTGTGTCACAATAATGCTCAACTGTATGAAACAGTAAGCAATGTTGGAACTGCGCTTTGAGTTATGCGGGTGTGTTTTGGGTCCCTAAGTTTAAGCAGAGGCACCCCACCCCAAAAAAAAAAAGAAAATGGCAGAGATTCATTCTGCCATTGGGCTTATTACATGCTGGACCCCAAAAATTATATTTTGACTCACATTGTTAACACTAGCGGCTCCAACTGGAGGCATGTTTTTGGACCCCTACTACCACTGGAGATCGGAGGAGGGAAGGCAGTGTGAGTCATATTAGTAAATAAAATTTCTGTTAACAAAAAGGATAAAATCAGTCTTAAAAAACAAAAAATCCTGAGAAGAAAGGAGAGCCACACTAGGAGGAGTATGAGGTAGAGCATGTGCCACACAGATCAGGGCTACCAGCTGTGTGACTCGCTCCTAGAGGGAGAAGGGGTGTCACTGGCTTGAGTACTACAAAAAAAAAAAAGTCTTTCCTCTTCCGGACCGAAGACTTTAAAAAATCCTGAGGAGGATTAGGTTTTCTCCCATGAAATAACATGTGGTCCGAGACCTGAAAAAAAAGTGGTTGAAGTGTTTTAGTTCTTCCTCTCAATAAAACCCCAGAGCTTCATGTCTGCTTTTTCTGTGTGCTTTGCAAATGCATCTTTTATCCAGAATTGCTTTGCATGCATGTCCTACTTTCTAGCTTAGCAAATCCAGTAACCCCCTACTTTAACGTGATTTCAGTTCTAAATCTATGCAGTGCTACATTTAGCTACTAGATTTATATAGCACAGCAACCTGCCCATGTTTGTATGTAAAACAGAACATCAGGCAGGTAAGACAGATGCGAGTGCATGAGCACATGTGGAATGATGCACTTGCTGACAAGCCAGCCTGCCTTTAGTTTGAAATTGAGATGCTCTGGATGGGTGCCAAGGGAGTTGGGTTAAGCACCACTCTCAGCACCACTCTCAGCCTCACTACTCAGAAATGTGCATCTCTCACTAAACTCACAGTTTGTTTCAATCAATCAATCATTCAAAATCTTTATTTTGCCAGGCGGAACATCGAGACAAGCTAATTTATAAAATGGACCTAGGGCAAAACAATTGCCAACAGGGTTAAGACATCATAGGTTGAGTGAACGTACATAACAATTACATAATAATAATAACATAATAACATATAACCATTACATGTGACAAGATACTTGCACCAGAACATAGCAATAGGTTCAACAGGAGGTAGTGCCATTTAAATACAATTGCATGGATACAGATATATGGACGTAAGGTAATGAGCTAAAGTTTATACAGTAAACATCATTAGTCAGCAGGAGTGACAGTTGCTCTAGTGTAAAAGTGCAAAGAAGACTGAGATGTAAGAGTCCTTTGATAAGTACTGTAGGCATTGCCTGGCAAGTGGGATGGTAAGGGGAGGGGATCTAGAGAGTGGGAAGGGAAGGTCAGCCGAGATAGGAGAGGGTTGGACATGATGGCCTGGGGAGGAAGGACAGTTTCTGCTGTCTCGACGAACTCAACGGCCATCCCGACGAATGGCAGACTCGCAGCGGCAACTACACACCTCGGCTACCCCCAACCCCCGCACACACACACCGGAAATCAGTGGAGGCCACCAGAGGCATCTCCATTGGGGTCAGTGAGGGCAGCGGAGCCTTCCCCCACAAGCCAGCAACAAGCACAAAGGACTATTTGAATTTTGGCACATTCCCCTGCTCCAGCCAATCACGCTGTGGGGCAGACGCAAAAAGGACTGTTTGAATTTTGGCGTCTTCCCCTGCTCCAGCCAGTCAGGCTATGGAGAAGACGTAAAAAGGATTGCCTGCACCACAGATATCTGCCTTGTATCTCAACACCCATGGTTATCCTAACAAATGGCAGGACTCATGACAGTGACCGTTCACCTTGCAGACCCTCCCCCCCCCAAAAGTGTGCAGGCCACCTATGATGGCACCTCCGACAGGGTTTATGATGGCAGTGAAGTCAGCAACAAACACAAAAGGAATGTTTGAATTTTGGTTTGGCACCTTCCCCTGCACCAGTCAATCAGGCTGTGGGGAAGACGCATAAAAGAAATGCCTGCACTATAAATCCCTGCCTTGTATCTCACCAAACATGGTTATCCTGACAAATGGCAGGACTTGTGGCGGGGACTGCACTCTTTGCCCCCTCCACCACCAGAAGCAGGCCACCAGCGGTGGCGACCTGGCGGCATCTCTGAGGGCAGCAGAGCCTTCCCCCAATCCAGCAACAAGCACAAAAAACTGTTTGAATTTCGGTGCCTTCCCTGTTCCAGCCAATCAGGCTGAGGGAAGATGCTTCTGTTTCCCTTGTTCATTAAATCAGTCCTCCTGAGCAGCCCAGCGCTTAGTGGCATGAGCTAAGTGGAGAGTCTAAGTGGCATGAGCCGAGTGGAGAGTCTACTGAGTCAGCCGAAGCAGAAAGGGCTGGGGCATGACTCACCGCTGGCTCATAACCCTAAATCATCTGATAAGTTGCTGTCTCACCTCTAATTCTTGCCTCAGTCCAACAGTGCATACTTAATACTAGCCATCTCTGTCTCTCACAGCAGTATGCTAAGCTAACTGATTACCTGCCAGGTCTCAAGGTGACTAGGATTCATTTTCACTACAGACCTTATCAAGCATTACTATAGACCAGTTACACTCAACTGCCTTCCACAAAGCTGCTAATTAGCAAAATACAGTATCTGTTTCACTTTGCTCAGTTTTTACAATTTGTTTTGCTGCTAACCACCAACTGTCTTATCTGTATCAGCCTGTATACACCGCCCAGACATTGTAACTGTTTATAGTGTATGGTGGAACGTTGTTCTGTCTCGAAATTCCACCATACCGAAACGCTGTTCAGCCACAGAAACTAAAATGAAAGGAACGCTGTTTTGACTGTATGTGCAGAACAGCATTCCATTCATTTAGATTTAAAACCATGCTTTGAAATCACCGCCGCATGGCAATATTATTTAAAACTACACTGGAGCAGTTCATTAGCAAGAACGGAAGATGCAGGATTAACTAGATATGCCATGCGTACTTCAAATTTCCTGCATTTTTTACGACTCTGTTCTTGCTAAGCGAGACATCCCACCACCATGCTTTTTTTTTTTCATAAATCCCTCCCACATTAGAGCGGCAACCAATGGCAGTGTGCGCTGCTAACGTAGCATTACCCAGTCCCTAGCAACCATACAACCTGATATGTGAACGAACGGGAAGCAACGATTTCTTATCCTATTTAATATATGTTTGGTTGTTTTTCATATGTAAACTTCTGGGTTTTCTCCTGACCCCTACATCCATGTGTCCCCAACGTAGTGCCTGCGTAGAGGCATGTGCATGCATGCCATTCGGGATGCTCCTCCCTTCAAGTCGTGCCACTGATCACCTGTGCTGGCACAGAACCTCCATTCTGTGACGGCGGGACTAAGGGCAGGTGACCCCACTCCTTACCCAGGAGAGGAGAGTCAATGCTCGATCCTGCTCCACCCTCCCCCCCATGCCGATACCCCTGGCGCCTCGAGGTCACTCCCAAACCCGGGTCACCAGCGTAGCACAAGGTGTGGCGTCCAACGCCTTAACCCTCAGCACCACCGGGCCGCCATTCTAAAATACATTTTGAAAGCGGACAAATACCAATAAAATAATTTGAGGGGCACCATACATTATAAAAAAAATATAGGATGGGTAACGCCAAGTAGAATCAGTGTGTTCTGTCACCTCGGGGTCTGATTCCCAAGGACAGGGAGTCAGACCCCTTTGTGGCAGAACACACTGGTTCTGCATGGTTACCCATCCAGTATTCTCTATATAATCTGTTTAACCACATAAGCTGTTCTAGCTCTAGTCATAGAATCCTCATTAGCACTCTCTTTGTTTTGCCTTCTTTACTACAATTTGTAAGTTTGATGGTGCCTTTGCTGTTATAATCAACTGCACCCCCCCAGGTCAGCTCCCTGCTAACAAGCATTTCTGTTGGTACCCTGGGTACCGTTAGCCTGTTTTCCTGCTTGTTTCTTTCTGGTGTAACTTGCTGCTGACAAGTCTACCCACATCACTGCTCTTACCTATCCCCAGGTTTGTTAGCCCACCACCTTAATCATGAACTCATGCCTGCTTAATGTCCCCTTTGCAGGGTTGCTACTCTTCTCCCTCTATATAAACTTGATACTACTTCCTATACCTGTTGCAGTCAATCTCCCACAAAATCCTCTAAAGGATGTCCACATTCTGACTTACTGGTGGTGGCCTACATACCTCCAAACGACACAGCTCTCCTTACCAGAAAGTTATTCCTCCTCTTAGTGTACCACACTCAGAGTGACGTTACCCTGTTCTCACATTCTGTGCAGTCCTCAGTTGAAAATCACAGCCCTATGAACTCCTAATGCTATACCTTTGCCTAGTAGGGGACACTGCATCCAATCTGGGACCCACAACCTCCATCCCGCCATGGTCAAAAATCACCCACCTAAGTGTCAACAATATCCCCGATCCTCTGTAATAACAACAACAAAAAAAGTAGTCCCCATTCCCTGATGTCTAGCAGACCCCCGGCAAGTAAATCCCACCACCCAGGGCCCCAACCCCGTGACCGGCACAGCCCTCCACTCTCCACCATGGCCGGCTGTCGAATTGAGCTCTGTCAATGAATTTTATTTATTTATTTGAGTTTTGGTGACCGGGTAAGTCCACTGAGACAATACAGTCCCTTTTTCAGGGGCGACCTGGGTATGGATTACATACAGTAACAGTGCAAATTAACAGAGTGGTAAAACATTGGACATACAGTAACAGTGCAAACTAACAGAGTGGTAAAACATTCGACATATAGAAGAACAATAAAACAAAGCAATGATTAAATACTTAAGCAAGGTTTGTCAGGTAAGAGATAAAAAAACAGGGTTAGGCATTGGCACAGGATAACTTCAACAAAGCATTAAGTATCGAAGTGAACATCAGGGGTATATTAGGAAGGGAGGGGAGATGTGGGGACATGTTCAGGTGAAGCAAGAACAGGGTGTAGAGGTGGATAACAAGGCAGATAACTTAGACTGGAACAAATTAAGAGAGGAGCAAGACAAGATTATCGGAGAAAGAGAGAGAGTTCCAATCCGAGAGAGAAGCGAACGAGAAGGATCTTCTGGAGGTAGTCAGATGGAGTTTCAGTAAAACAAGAAAGGGAAGTTAGGTGGAGCGAAGGGTGCGTAGTTCATGCCAGAGGTGCACAAGATTGTCAAGGCAAGGAGGTGTAAAGTCATGGACCAGCTTGAATATGAGGCTCAGGGAGGAGTACCTTAATTTATCAATGTAAGTAAACCATCCTAGCAAGGAGAGGACATCACAGTGGTGCGAGCGAGCTTTTACCCCCAAGGCAAACCTTCCAATCCTGTGGTATGTCTGAGAGAGGAGGGACATGGAGGCAGAGTTGGTAGACAGAACTAGGGGGGCACAGTAGGTTAAGAGAGGAAGAGGCAATTTTCTGGCAGGAGGCAGATGTGAGAAGCGGACAAAAACAGTAGAGGAGACCTAGTTTCTGATTAAGAGATTTGGCAACGATTGAGGCATGGGAGCTGAAGGACAGCATGGGAACCAGAGTGAATCCCAGATATTTAAATGAGCGTACTACCTCCAAGGTCACACCCTTAAGGGTTGAGATGTGAAGGGGACGGGGATGAGGATTAGGAATAGGACGATGTGAGAAGAGCACACACTTATTTTTATTGGCATTAAGGACAAGATGATTGCAAAGGAACCAGCTTTCTAGGGAAGCAAAGTCAGAGGCAAGGTCACGGTTAATAATGTCCGTGTGACGGGAGGAGTGGTATAGTATTGCGTCATCTGCATAAAGATGTACAGAGGCACCCTCACAAAACTGGGGAAGTTCATTAATTAAGAGTGAGAATAGTATGGGGCCCAGGATGGATCCGTATGGTACCCCATGGGTAACTGGGCGGAGGTTCTTGTACAAGCACACGCTCATTCATTGCCAGCTCGCGTTCATTCAGCGACAGCTCTGTCGGCGGCACTGACTAGAGCGGAGGGCTGTTCTGGTCACCGGAGGGGGGTCAGGATGAAGGGGGTATGTAGTGGTGGACCCCACGCCATTCCTAACCCCCATTCTGACCCTTCGCCGGTGACTGGAACAGCTCTCCACTCTTGTCTGTGCCACCGACAGAGCTGTCACTGAATGAGCACGTGCTTATACATATACGTGCTCATTCACTGACAGAGTTCAGCCTGGTGGCCGGCCATGGTGGAGAGGGGAGGGCTGTGCTGGCCACCGGCTCGGAGCGGTCACTGAATGAATGCAAGCTGGCTTGTCAATGAATGAGAACGTGCTTGTACAAGTACACGCTCATTCGCTGATGATGGAGAGTGGAGAGCTGTGCCACCCGCCAGCTCACAGCTGTCACTGAATGAGTGGGAGCTGGCCTGTCAATGAAAGAGTGCATGCTTGTACAAGTATGTGCTCATTCATTGACAGAACTCAGTCTGGCGTCCGGCTGTTGTGAACAGCGGAGGGCTGTGCTCAAGCTGGCAATCGACAGGAGAGAACCACTAGACACCAGGGAACTGCATTTTGCATCAGGTCAGCAATCGGCAGGGGACCACTAGGCATAGGGACTTGCATTTTACATTGGGCCAGCAACCGGCAGGTCGTGGGGACCACTACATACCAAGGAATTTTATTCTGCATTGGGCCGCTGATCAGCGGGGGGAGTACACACCAGGGAGTGGGGGTTCAAACTCCGCATTTTGTGGAGTTTTGTTTTGGGGGAAGACAACAAATCTGAGCTTCACACCATGGATTAACTCAGCGAAATGAGGAAAATCCGCAAATTAATCCACAGAGTGGAGTTTCCCAACTTCACCCATCTCTATTTGTATTTACAACCCTCCCAAAACACGGGCCTTAGGCCTATATGCCCTCTAGGACTCCATACAATCTAACACTGATCATAATGAGACTATTACCACTGAAGGCCTAAATCTCAAGTGACTAACCCCAAATTCCAAGAAATACGAATCAATGCTTATCAAGGTCAGTCTCATGCAAGTTACAGTCGTGGCCAAAAATACTGGCGCCCTTGCACTTTTTCAAATAACTCACAATTTCCCTAAACATAAGTCGAAATTAACAACAGCACAGTATTTGGTCTCCACAATGCTTTATTTCTCTGTTAATATTACAGAACCTTTGTTTTTGATTCAGAATTTAATATATCCTTTTAAATCAGAAAATGAAAAGAAATGGCATTGACAAAATTATTGACACCCTAGACTTAATATTTGGTAGCACAGCCTTTGGTCAAAATAACTGCAATCAACCGCTTCCTGTAGCCATGGATGAGCTTCCTGCACCTCTCTACTGGCAGTTTGGCCCACTCTTCTTGTGCAAACTGCTCCAGTTCTCCCAGATTTGAAGGGCGCCTTCTCCCAACTGCTGTTTTCAGATCTCTCCACAGGTTTTCAATGGGATTTAGATCTGGACTCATTGCTGACCACTTCAGAACAGTCCAGTGTCTTGTCTTGAACCATTCCTGGGTGCTTTTTGAAGTGTGTTTGGGGTCATTGTCCTGCTGGAAGACCCATGACCTTCGACAGAGACCCAGCTTTCTGACACTGGGTTCAACATTGCGCTCCAAAATGGCCTGGTAATCTTCAGATTTCATGATGCCATGCACACTTTCAAGGCACCCAGTGCCAGAGGCAGCACAGCAACCCCAAAACATCACTGAACCTCCTCCATGTTTGACTGTAGGGAAGGTGTTCTTTTCTTTGAAGGCTTCATTTTGTTTTCTGTAAACATAGAGATGATGTGCTTTACCAAAAAGCTCCAATTTGGTCTCATCTGTCCACAGGACATTCTCCCAGAAGGATTTTGGCTTGTTCAGGTATGTTTTGACAAACCCCAGTCGGGCTTTCTTATGTCTCTCTCTCTCAGCAGTGGGGTCCTCCTGGGCCTCCTACCATATAACCCCCTTTCATTGAGTTGGCGACGGATGGTGCGCGTGGAAACTGTCGTACCTTGTGTCTGAAGGTCAGCTTGAATCTGTTTGGCAGTTGATCGAGGTGCTTTCTCCACCATTCGAACAATCCTGCGCTGCAATCTTCGATCAAGTTTTCTCTTGCGGCCACGTCCAGGGAGGTTGGCTACAGTGCCATGGGCCTTAAACATCCTGATAACATTACGTACGGTGGAAACAGGTACATCAAGGTCCCTGGAGATTGATTTGCAGCCTTGAGATTGTCCATGCTTGGCTACAATCTTCTGTCTCACCTCCCCAGACAATTCTCTGGCTGTCTTTCTTTTCTCCATGCTCACTGCGGTACACACATTGACACAAAACAGGAGAATGAGTCCTTTTCTCTATTCAAACTGGCTGAATGAGTGATTTTTATATTGCAGGCACCTGCAACTCACCACAGGTGAGTTCAATTCCAAAGTGAAGGAAAATCACCTGCTTGAAATCTAATTATTTCTAACTACTTCTAAAAGGTGCCAATAATTTTGTCTGGGCTATTTAAGGATTTCTGTGTGGAATAAGCTAAGACTTAGTAAATTTTTCTGCTTTGTGTGTTTTATTCCACTGCAAACCAAAGAAATACATATGTGGATACCAAAATATTTTTTAATTTCAACAATTTTCTGGAAGGAATGGTGCATTATTAGAAAAAACTGCAAGGGCGCCAATATTTTTGACCACAACTGTACCTCCAGTCCCACCTGCCTCACCTACCATGGTGAGTCTGCCTCCCCAATAAACTGGAAGCTCACAAACAGGCCTGACAGAATTCAGGCATCTGGAGTGCTTCCTCACTCCATTAGTGACCACTCCCCCACCTATAGCCTCTGGAAATCTCGGATCCCAAAAGTCCCACTGAAAATTATTTTCCTCGTGGATTTCTCCAACCCTGACTCCTCATCCCTCAATGCTGAGCTATCTAATATTGATTGGAGGCCCATTCTAGTCACCGTAGATGTCAACTCAACTCTAGCCCTCTTCAAGTCCATCATCAGCCTCCAAGAGAGTCTCATCCCCTTATCAAGAGAAAAGTCAGGGGCAGAGTAGCCCACTGACTGCTCTCTGACCTTCCATCCCTCTTTAAAGGAAAACCAAAATAAAAATTTACAAAAAAAAAAAAAATGTACAGACAGGATGAAAAATCCCCAAGTTCGACATCCGGGACGTTTCTGTGCAGCAGCAGGACTTAACCTTCACAATGCTGTGAAGTCCGACGGACTTTACTTGTTCCTGCTGCTGCACATGTGCACAGTGTGATGTGCAGCTCCTCGGCAACGCCCCCCCCCGGAGCGCACTTACCTTAGCAGAAATCCCCAGGAACGCGCCTGGGGGTGTGAAAATTTCATTATCTGCACCTCAGTCCAGCCGGAGATCCAGGAATGCGGGGTGGGGTTACATCCAGCTTTGGAACGGATCGGGTGTCTGGAGAGTTGGCAGCACAGAGGCAGCTGTGACAACAAGTCTCGCAGAGTGACAGCGCCTAACTGAGATCAGCCAAAGGGATGGGGTCACAAGAGTGACAAGTCTGTAAATCAGGTGGTCTCTGTTGCTGACCTGCGCCTGTGTGGGACTGAATTTTGTACTACGTCATCATTCTGGAGCGGAATCTTCACCAGAGCAGACGTGCTGTGCTGACACTCATCTTTGGAATTTGGGCCATTGATAAATTAAACGTTATTGTCTCCCTCTGGCTAAACAACACTTGGGGGACATGTTTTTTAACATTTTTGCAGGGAACTTGTTTTATTTAATTTGTATGACAGACTTTGATTGAAAAGGGTGCAAAAGAGCAGGGGATTGAATTTTGACCGTTGGACCTAGGGCTTATTGCCCGCTAAGACTGGGGAATTTATTATTACTGAGTGAGAATCACTAGTTAATTTCAGCAGCTGACTGAAATAAAAATCACCCGGGCACCAGGGCTGCAGAAAATATAAATAGTGCTGTTTAACAAAACGGGGCAAATTAGGACAGAGACTAGTCACACTCCAGCTGAGTTTTAAGCTGGTTATCGACTACAGGGCTGCAGAAAACAAATTAAATTAGCGAATTCTTGATGTTTGTGACCACTAGTTATGCAGCACTGTAAGTTTCTGCTATTATCAGCAACAGCCTGTACAATCTACTAACTCTGTTCTCTTAGTTGTGTGCTGCTGGAGCTAATACAGTCTAACCTCACACAATACTTAACTGCACTGCAGAAACAATGATTGAGTGACTAAGAATTCCTATTTACAAGCCTGCAAGTGCTGTGTGAGAGAGTCAGATTATTTTAAATAAAAATATAGTTCTGGGCTGATGAAACAGTGTGCCTGAGTGTCTGAAATTTTAGTTAAGTCAGCAACCAATTATAACTTGGGTCACTGTGAGCAACATTAAGTGCCTGTGCCAGACAAGTAACTCTGACAGTCATTTATTATAAATAATCTACAGTCACTAAATTTATTCTGGGCTGAAGCAAAGCCTTCGTGATTAGTGTGTGCCTGGTCCTCACTGGCTGAAAAAAAATTTAATATAAGTCCTGTTATGCGACTTATCAAGCCTTTCAAGAAAAGCATTAAATATAGGGGCAATTTTCTGCTGGGCTGCATAAAACAAAATTATAGTCCTTAGCCTGTGATCCTTACTAGTGATCTGCATTAGGGTCAGTTTCACCTGGCAGATTCACTCCTGGCTGCATAAATTTACATAAAGCAAGCCTGTGTGTGTCAATGAGTGACAAGTCACTTAAATAATCTCGGCTGAAGCAAAGACTACACCAGTGAGTCTGACAGTAATATTTTGTTGAGATAGAAGTCAGTAGGTCACTATAGTACTTTTCTGAGCTGAAGCAAAGCCTGCGTCAGTGAGTCTGACAACCTATTTTGCTGAGACAGAAGTCAGTACAGTCACTTAAGTATTTTTCTGGGCTGAAGCAAAGCCTGCGTCAGTGAGTCTGACAGTCAAATTTTGTTTGAGCTAGAAGTCAGAGCACAGTGTCTGTGTGCCACGTCTGACAGTCAAATTAATATATTGTTTGAGAGAACAAGTCAGAATTACAGTCAAATAAATATTGTTTTGGGCTGAAGCAAAGCCTGCGGGCCACGTCTAACAGTCAAATAGCTTAACACAGAAGTCAGAAGTACAGTCAATATTTTTCTGGGGCTGAAGCAAAGCTTCATCTCTGTGTCTATCAGCCCAATCTACTACTTTCAGACAGACCACCAGTCACAGTACAATAATTTCTGAAGCTGTCATTGTGTCACTAAAATCAAGAAGTTTGCAGAAGCACACCACTTTTCCACTGTGTGATAAATACAGTAAAACAATTTTAAGAGTCACTCCTTAATCATCTCACGTCACTGTCAGTCATTCAGTCAGTTGTGTTATGTCCATCTGTCCTGATTTGCTAACCTAAGCCATTATTTCTGGGCCATAAGATAACAGTGCCTCAATTCATGTGTATTTCCATCCTTGCTCATTAAAATATTTCTAAATTACAAAAACTATTCTTCTTACCCAGAGCAGTTTCTCACGGCAAAAATTAGCTTATTAAAATTTGGTTTCTCAAAATCTGGTGGAGTAAGTACTAGTAGTACTACAACATCCAGTTCTGCTAAACGTAAAAGTTCTGACAATGGCCTTACCAAGGATCAAGGAGATATGACTGAGAAAAAAGGGTCAGAAATTTCCTTCCTGAATGGAAAAAAGATTTTCCATGGCTGGATTACAATGAAGAAAAATCTGTAATTTACTGCATATATTGTAAGGCCTACCCCCAAATCTGTGATCCTAACTTAGCTAAGGTTCAGGAAATCTTAAATTAGACCCCATAAAGAGGCATGATTTGACGAGGGAACATATCAGTTGCACAAAACATTACTTAAAGGATACCGCTCAAGTACCACCCATTCGTCTGTCAGAAGCTGCTCTGGGGCAGTCCTTTCAAAAACGACACGACACCAGAAGAACTTGACAAATACAAAATTTTATTTAGCACTGCATACTCTGTGGCAAAGAACGGGAAACTTTTTTCTGATTTTGAAATCATTTATGAGATCCGGCGTAAAAATGCTTTCAATGTTAGCAACAACTACATGAATATAGCAGACTGCCATCTGTTTGAGGACAATATAGCTAAAACAATACGTTTAGCAATAACTGACGAGGCCAAAAATGCCTCCTTTTTGAGCATTCTTGCAGACGAAGTATAGACCACTCCATCACTGAACAAGAAATTGTCTGCCTGAGATATGTAGATGCTAACTGTTTGCCAGTCACACACCTAATATCTTTGGTACCACTTGAAACTGCAAGTGCTGAGGGTGTATTTAATCCTACTGAGAAAGCTTTACAATCAGTGTATTTGCCATTACCAGAGCTGACAGGCAGTGGACATCCAGCACTTGTATGTGCTAATTTTTTTTTTTTTTTTAATTATATTGTTTCCCTCCTGCTACCCTGTCAGCCCCGACCCATCGGGGCATCCATGGGGCCATCCTCCTACCACTTGCTCCCCAATACTGTACCTCTCAAGTCCCCATGTAGCTTCAGCTATGCCCCCCCCCCCCGAGCAGGGACGAGGTGGGGCGGACCCCCGTAATTCAACTTTCATCGGGCTTTGAGGCAGTCAGCGAGCAGGGCACATTAGAGGTATGCCCCGGGAAACCAGTCTTCCCGGAGCCAACATGGTTTTTTTCCCAGCTTTCTGTCCTCCCCACTCAGCATCACCCCAGATGTCATGGCACTAGACGCCAACGCCTGCTGCGTTCCTAGGCCGCCAGCTCCTTCTACTGAGGAATTTGCACGGTCCCCTGACCTCCGCCCAGAATCGCGCCAAGTGCGATAGGGCATGGATCTTCCTCCGACTCCTCCCCGAGACGGCGAGCGTCGGAGACGCCAAGTCAGACCTCTCCGCCGACCTGCACCAGCCACCCGAGTCCACTCCTGAACCCAGGTTACCGGGCAGTAGCGGGTGTGGCGCCCAGCTACTAACCCCTCGAAGCGCCACCGGGCCGGCTGTACGTGCTAATTTTGATGGTGCATCAGTTAATCTTGGTGAACGGACAGGAGTTATTACTAGACTCAAATCACTTTTGCCAGATGTTATTGGCATTCACTGTGTTGCCCACAAACTTGAGCTTGCCATTTTGGATGCAAATAAACATTTCAAATACATGACCAAATTTGAAGACTGTTTAAAAGACATTTTCAGTTTTTATTTTTGGTCTCCAAAGCGCAGGAGAGAACTTCAAGAAATTGCTGAAGTTCTCGGTGAGCATCTTGCACATTTCACGGCTGTAAAGCTAGTCAGTTGGTTAGCAAGCAAAGACAGAGCAGTTGTGACATTAAAAAAAAAAACTGGACATTGTGACAATGCAGCACAGATCACAGATTTGTGGATGGCAACAGGACAGACGATGCGAACAGCGCTAAGGGGTACCACAAGGAACTGACCTCTATGCATTTCATTAAAGTTCTTTATTTCTTATTAGATTTTTTGCCAGCTGTTGCTAGATTACCAAAAAGTTTCCAGGTGGCAGACTACTTAATTGTTGAGATACCAGAACATAAGAAAAAGTTTTTTTGCAGCAAGAAGCACTTAAAAGTACTCCAGGAAAATATCTTTAAAAATTCCAGTAACAGTATAACACAGAGGAACGTATGTTTGGCAAAACAAAAGTTCATGGAACATCTGGAAGTGAAGCTGAACTTCACACATTTGCTAAGGATACTGTTGCATACATCCAGAACAGGTTTAGTGTTCTCTCAGAGACACCTTTGTCTTTACTTCAGATTTTGAATTATCACAACTGGCCAATGGAAAAGGAAGATCTAGCAACATTTGGCAATGCTGAACCAACTGAACTCATCACAGGTAGCCCTTTCTCTTCTCACTTCTCAGAACTTGATAAAGATTCTGCTATAGATGAGTGGGTGCTGCTGAAGTTATACCTTTCTCGATTCCAAACCAAACCTCTCATAACTATGTACCAGTTGGTGTTACAAATGAAAATTGCTGAATGTGGACCAGACTCCACGAAGAGCCCTATGCAAAAGCTTACTGATATTCTGCTCATGATTTCCCCTTGCACAAGTGAATGTGAAAGAGGATTTTCAAAAGCTAATTTCGTTAAAAATAAATTACAAACAACCCTGACACAACAGTCTTTCGAGAATCAGCTGCTTATCATGACTGCAGGACCATCAGTCTCTGAATTTGATCCACTGCCATCAATTAAGTACTAGCTTGACAGTAGTCTGGGTACTAGCCATTCCTTTGGTCACAAATGTCCATCAAGAGAAACAGAAGAAAATTAGCCAGAAGCACGCTGCAGTACTACTGCTGTCTTATAATTTATCTGCCTCTCTGTAACCTTTCTCTGACTGTCACTGGAGCATCCTAAGAGGAGGAAAATAATTCATTATTTTTGACGGTAATAATACTGTACAACGCAGAAAAATGTTGTGACTTACTGGATCCTGATGTGGACTTGCCTTAAAAATGTACCATAAGTCCTGGACTTATGCATCCCCAAAACATTGTTCAACCCCTGACAGAGTGCTTTGATTAAAGTCTACTCCTAATAAATCTTTCCCTTTGCTAAAAGGATTTTTTTTTTCTAAATTTGCTTGCTGATTTTGTGGCTCCTGGGAATTTCGATGTCAGCATTTTTTTTTTCTACTTTCTATTTCTACGCCTCTCTACTGTCTCCTAACCCCCACTACTTCAGGCCACCAAGGTGCTCTGCTTCCCGACCCTACCGACTACCCCAGAGTCTGCTCCTAGAGTGCCACACACTTGAATCCTCAGGATCCCTTGACAGCCTGGATTACCCCCCAGGCGGGGTGAGGAGTGAACCCTTCTCTATTCCCAAGTGATCGAGCTGCGCACAGACTTTATCAGTCGGCGGGCGGCGAAGCAGGCAACGGTGGTCGTCATCTAGGAGGCTTGGGAGATGTTTTTCCTCCTTTCCTCTCTAGAGAGCCCGACGTGCACTGACGTCAATGCACTAACGTGCAGACGTCTGCCGGCTCTCCCCCATGTTAATGCCCACACCTGCCGAACACCCAGCCTCCGCTGGGTGTCACTGCAGTGCGGCGCATATCCCTAACCCACCCCGGAGGAAGGAGAGTTGTCGTGGGATGCTCAATCCTTCCTTCCCCCTGCCAGCCCCCGGCGACCTAAGTCCATTCTTGAACCTGGGTCACCGCCGCGGCGCAAGGTGTGGCATCCAGCGCCTCAACCCTCAGCGCCACCAGGCCGGCCCAATGTCAGCATTTTTTATGGCTCTTCTTGTTCCTGTCTATGTGACAGTGATGCATCCAGGACCATTATTTCAACAAAAGTGTTTTTTTTTTTTTCTTTTTCAAGTTTACATTAACAGAGCTGTGATTTAAGCAATTCCCCTTGTCCAGAGAGCTGTAATGAAGGCTACATTTACAGATGACAAACACCAGAGGGATAATTGAGTGGGCTACTCTGTGTGGAAACAGTCTTCACTAATTATAGCATCTGCGACACTGAGTGATTTGTGTCCTTTTTTAATGGTTGGGTAGTCTGGTGAAATTAAAAGCTTTAAAAACAAAACATTCACTTCTGCTGCCTGGACACACACACACACAATTAGAAAACAGAAGAGGATTAAACAGAGGTATTTCGTTGACGCCAAAGTATAAGGTTCCAAACAGCAGATTGCTGCTGCAGCAGTTATTACTCTCTGAATCAATAGTTCAGGACGCATCACTGTCCCATGGAACAGGAGGCAGTGTAGGAAAAAGAAGAACCATAAAAAAATGCAAACATGTAGATCCCTTGGGGCCATAAAACCAGCAAGCAAATTTAGAAAAAAATTATTTCAACAAACAAAGAGAAGAACTTACTAGGAGTACATTTACAAATCAAAACACTCTGCACAACAATTTATTTTTTTGTAAACCGTGACTTTAGTTCCCCCTTTAAGTTCAGGGACAAATGCTGGGCAACCTTGAAGACACTTCCAAGCCACAAGATTGGCTATGTTACAGGTAGATGCAGAATAAATATAAAAACACTACCTGGTCTGCAAAAAGCTCCTTCTATGAGGAGCAACTGCTCGCTTTGGCTGGCAACTCACACAGTTTTTGGGGTCACATCAAAGGGCTCCTGGGTCACCCCTCCAAATCTATCACAAAAGACATGGTCACTGATGGTGTGCATTACCACAACCAAATCACTGTAGCCAATGCTTTCAATGCACAATTCACTGATCTCGCTTTGTACCCCTCCTGCTCCCCTGCAGCTGGACAGGCTACTGTCTCCAACCTCCTCCTACTCACCCTTTTCCTACTGAAAAAGGTTTACAGATGAAAGATCGGCAAGCTACTAAACTCCCTGCCACTTGGCTCTAGTTAAGGACTGGATGGGATTGAGTGTCAGATTATCCATCTTGGTGCCTGTGCCTCTGCACCTACCCTGCCAGTCACCAATATTTTTTTTTTCTTTCTGCTCCCTCACGGCCAGCAGCAGTTCCAATCAGTGCTTCTGGACAGCCCAAACCCTAACACCTCTGCCATCTCCCAGGACATACCTCACTCTGGGAGCATAGCCTCATGGTAGCCCCTGCCCACGGCGGAGCAGGGACTGTGTTGGCTTTTTAATTTTTTTGCACCAATATCCTCACCAAAATACATTTTTTGTGCCATATGATAGGTAAGAACTAGCTTCAACTCTATTTACTCATGTCAAACGGTTTTAAAAATCATAATTTAAAAATAAAAATCTTTTTTGGCTCCAATGGCAAGTGGCAGAGCAAGCCCCGGTAGAAATCTGAGGGCTGGACCAGTTTATTTATTTATTTTATTTCAGAAGAATCAGAAATACCTCTGAGTCACAGACTCCTTTACAAAGGTTCCACGTCACATATAATAGATCCAGATACACAAATACAGTTAGTACAGATACAGATACAAATACAGTGATTGTTACAGAGTGAAGTTATGTTACAACAGGAATGTTGGGCTAATATTCAGGAACTAGTGTAGTTTGAGACAGTTAAAAAGAGACTGGAAACTTAACATCCCTGAGCTAGTGGAGCTAAGTTGTTTCCCCAAAAATGCTTCCTGTGGTGCACCCAGAGTGATCACATGTTGGCAGGGTGCGTGGTCTGTGGATCACCATGAGCTATTATAGGGCTCAGCTGTGTTTTTCCGTTTTCTGCCTCGGGACACTTGACTGATGACAGCATGCAAGGCATGCACACCCATCCAGCCAATCAGCAGTCCCCAGATCTCTGAACTACAAATCCTGCCTGCACTGCCACCTGTGGCCACCCAGGTGGCAGCAGTGACACACTTCCTCTCCCTGGAGAAGGAGAGAATCCTGTGGGACAATCAATACTCCTCTCCCCCCCGGCCCTACAATGACCTAGGCTGGTTCCCAAACCCGGGTCATCAGTGTCGTGAAGCACCCATACTTTCAACCTCTCACCTCCGGGATAGTCCTTTCTCAATGGAAAAGAGCCAAAAATGTCTCTGTCCCCAAGTAGGGTGTCTGTACACCACTCACACAGTACAGTCCTACTGCCCTACTACCTATCCTAGGCAAATTATTTTAAAAGGTGGTTGCCTCTCAACTAACCGACTTCCTACAGTTGTACAACCTTCTTAAGGAACACAGTACCACTACTGCCCTCATCCAGCTCACTGATGACATTAAACTGCTATGGACAGAGGGTCCCTAATGGATATGGTCTTCATAGACTTATTCAAGGCATTCGATTTAGTGGATCATACCCTCCCACATAAAAGATAATAGATGGTGGCCTCTCACCCTACGCCACTGCCTGGCTAACTATTTGACAGACAGGCAATTTGTCAAATGTGACAACACCTCCTTCTAACTTTTGCCTATCACTACTGCAGTTCCCCAGGGATCTATACTAAGACCACTTGTGTTCTCTATCTACATAAACGACCTCCCCTCTGTCCCCTCCAAATGCTCTATCATCTTTTACGCTGATGATACTGCTCTCAAAGTGCCCAACATCTCCACAAATTAATGCCCAGATTAACACTGATTTCACCCACATACAAAAGTAGCTTGTGGTCAACAACTTAATTCTCAACACTATGAAAACCCAAGCTATGCTATCTGGATAAGAAGCATGCACAGCGTCTTATCGCTGCCCTGACAGCATCCTGCTCTCTACTGTGAGCGAATTTTAAGTTCCTCAGCATCACTGGACCATGCCCTTGACTTCTCCTCCCATATCTCTGCTGTTACCAAATCCACAGATTCCAGATTAGGCATGGCTTATTGCCTCCACCATTTCTTTACTCCAGATGAACGCACAGCTATATACCAAGCCATATTCCTCCCTACCTCCAATACAGCTCACTTATCCTCAAAAATGCCCCAAAACTGCACTACATAAATGGGATGTTATTTACAATAACATCTGTTGCTTTGCCCTTGCTTCCCTCCGCCTGACTCATCTATGCTTGCTACACTCCACTCTGGGTTGGCACTCTTCTGTGCATTATACTCCTATGCCCTAGGATGCTTTCTTTTCAAACTACACAGGCCTGCCCCCCAGCCCCTCATCTCACTAATTCACTGTTCTCACCCCAACTGCTCACTTCAGTCAACAGATACCACCTCCCTAGTCGTTCCAAGATGTTCGGCCAAAACGGGCAACCAGATCTTCTTCACTTCTGCCCCAAAGCCATGGACCTGCCTTCCTATCAACATTCACAACTCTCCAACCTGTCAGCCTTCAAAGCAGCCTTGAAGACACATCTCCTCCTAACAATGGCCTGTCCCTTTACTTAACCTTATCTACCACCCACTGCTTACTCAACATTCTTCTACACTGTGTGGTCCAACTGCCCAGTTCGTCCTTGTCTTGCTTACAGCAAAGTTGACTACACTACTGTTATTTCCCCTATATAAAAATTAATGTACTGTTTGTTAATTGGTACCCCAGTAATCAATATACTGTTTACTTGCTGTCACAATGTAACATTCATGGTTATATGCCTTTGATGTCCCTGTAGCTGTGTACCTTGATTTGCTCAATTATTTTCAACTGTTGTTTACCTGTCTTGTACTCTCCCAGGTCATACCTGAAAATAGACATTCAAATGTCCAGTGTACCTACTTACCCGCTTGCCAAAAACCAACTAAATAAATGAGTAAACTTGAGACAGTTTTTATGCTTGGGGGAAAGGGGAGCGACACAATTACTGCTCCCATGATTCCAATTAGACAAATAATTTAAAAATCCTAATGGCACTCTCTTAATACACATCTTGTGTGGCAGTGCTGGCGGGATTATCAATAAATCTGTGTATGAGAAGTACAGTTCTTACAAGCTCCCATAACGTTGTTTACTTTATTATCTATTACAGACAAAAAAAAACAAAAAAAAAAAACACTGATTGTGCAGCTGATCACATCACATTTTCAAACTGGCACTCACTTGCTGCATCTTGGTGCCCCGGTTGACTGCTGTCCCCCACTGGCCCTCCAAACCTGGCTCCACCACTGTCCTGTTTCCTCCCAGGTGTAGCGCCTTGCATTTGGCTACACTGAATAGAAGGACCAACTGCCCATCTTTTTCAGGTGATGGTCCTCCTGTTTGTCACCATCCTCAATGAAATCCACCATCCTGGACAGCTTAGTGTCATCCACAAACTGAAGCAGCCTGCTGGAGACCCTGGCTTCAAAGTTGATGAAGAAGATGCAGAAGAGCAGTGGTCCCAGTACTGAACCCTCATGGACATCGCAGAGTACTCTTTTCCACTTGGAATAGTACCTGCTCACCACCACCCTCTGCTTCCTGCCCCAAGCAAGTCAGTAACCCACCTTGTGATGTCTTGTGTGTACCACACTGGTTTATTCTGCCAGGAAACTTGTCATGCACCACAGTATCAAAGGCCTTGCTGATGTCCAGATAGACTATATCCATGGCCTTGCCCCATGTCCACCTTCTGGTCACCTCAATCAAAAGGGGACGGAGAGAGGATCACATATTTAGAAGTGGGTAGCTATCTGGGAAAAAGCGACCACCAAAGGTTCACGATAAACACAGCCATAGAGTCAAGCCATACAAAAGCAAGGGTACTGAACTTTAGCAAAATGGGTGAGTGCCTAAGGAATGCACTAGCAAATGGGCAGGAAGGAGGGGTGGAAGAACAATGGGGAAAAATCAAAACTGCCATCACAGAGGCAACAAGCCTTTGTGTGAAGCAAATAAAACAAAATGAAGTAAAAAACCACTACGGTTCTCAAAAGAGGTGGTGGGGAAGGTTAGGAGGGAAAAGACAGCATTCAGGAAGTATAGAGAATCACAGATGGAGCAGGACAGAGAACTGTACCAGTTAAAGCAGAAGGAAGAAAGACCAAGGGAGGGACAGTGAGGTTAATAAAGGGAAGGGGAGGTGGGCAGAGGGCGACAGTGAAGAAACAATTACGCACCGAAGTAAATACAGGTTACTCACCTGTAACAGGAGTTCTAGGAATGATATATGTTGTTCATCCACACTTTCTGGCAGGTATCCTTGCCGCTTTAATTCTTGCTGGAAGGTCTTCAAGCTGGCTCCTCCCACCCACCGGGTGGTAAAACTCGCTCCGCCCCATGACACCAGATCTGGCCCGCTGGAAGCTCAGGTTGTGCGTCGAAGCCGGGGAGGTCGGGTGGGTCGTGTGGATGAACAACATATATCATTCCTAGAACTCCTGTTACAGGTGAGTAACCTGTATTTGTAGGGACATGGATATGTTGTTCAACCACACTTTCTGGCAGACTCCTAGCAGTTCTCCAGGAGGAGGGAGGCAAGGCGCACACCCCCGATACTTACTTGGGAAAGAGAGACTGGAGAACCGAGGCCCCAAAACCAGCATCCCGGCGTGACTCAAGGTCGATGTGGTAGTGGGTAATAAAGGTATGTGCCGACTTCCAGGTAGCAGCCCTGCAGATATCCTGGATAGGGACATCCCTGGAAGCAGTTACCGATGCAGCGATATGGCGGGTAGAATGAGCTCTTATCCCTCTGGGAGGCTCCATGCCCTCCAGACTATAGCAGAGCTCTATGCAGGAGGTGACCCACCTGCCTATCGTCCGCTCGGCTGCAGGTCTGCGGTGCGGCTTCAGTGTGGGTGACAAACAGCTGGCGAACTTCTCCCCGAACTCTCAGCCGTCCGCCTTTATAAGCGAGCTGCCTAGGGTCCAAAGTATGGAGCCTATACTCAGCCTCCGAGGTGTGATTGGGTTAGAACACCGGCAGAGTCAACACCTGGTTAAGGTGAAACTCCGACACCACCTTCGGAAGGAATTTCGGGTGGGGGCGCAGGACCTTGTCCCTGTGGAAGACCAGATAAGGAGACTCGATGGAAAGCGCCTGGAGCTCTCCCATCCTTCTGGCTAACCTGATAGCCACCAAGAAGGCGATCTTCCACGACAGGTGTGAACTATCGCACCTGTGCAGTGGTTCGAATGGCTTGCCCATGAGCTTGGCCAATACCAGCAGTAGATCCCATGGAGGTGGAGGTTCTTGCACCAGAGGGGAAATGTGGTCAAGGCCTTTGAAAAAGCGCCCAACCACCTTCTCCTGCGTCACCGACTGCTTCCTGGCCCGTGCCCCGTAAGCAGAGATGGCTGCCAGATGCACCATAAGGGTTGTCGACCGAAGCCCTAGCTGAGAAAGGGACCACAGGTAGTCCAGAATGCTTGCCAAGGGACAGTTGGAAGGGTCCAAGCCCTTCCCCTGACACCAAATGGAGAATCTCTTCCATTTGAAGGCGTAGCATCTTCTGGTCGACTCCTTACGGGACGCCTCAACGACGTTGAGGACCTCGTCGAAAAGACCCAAGGCCTGGAACTCTAGCCCCAGGAACCAGGCAGTCAGGTGCAGAGATTGAAGGTCCGGATGGAATACCTTCCCTGGTTGACTGAGATCAGGTCCGGGCAGGCTGGAAGCCGCCTCGGGAGCCTGGAGCTGAGGCTGAGGAGATCTGGATATCAGAACTGGCGGGCCAGTCTGGGGCTACCAGAGTCACCTGCACCTTGTCCCTCCTCGCCTTGAGAAGCACCTTGTGGATCAAGGGAAATGGGGGAAAGGTGTAGAAGAGGCCCGGGGTCCATGGCCTCGAGAAGGCATCCCCCTGCAGCAAGCCCTGCTGAGGGGGGCGGGCATGGAACAGACTCAGCTTCGCATTCTCCCTGGAGGCAAACAGGTCCACCTGAGGCGTGCCCCAGTGGGAGAACAGGTCTTGTACAACCTCCGGCAGGAGAGACCACTCGTGAGACGCAGACCCTATCTGGCTTAGGGCATCGACCAGGGTGTTGGAGGCTCCTGCCACGTGAATGGCTAGGACAGCCGCCTCCAGGCTGCGCATGAGGGACCATATGCAGAGAGCTTCCTTGCATAACAGCATGGAGTGCGTCCCACCCTGGCAGTTCAGATAGTACATGGTCGTGGTGTTGTCCGTCTGGACCTGAACCACTTGACCCCGTAGAAATGAAGCAAAGGCAGTGAGAGCTAGACGGACCGCTCGGAGCTCCAGCAGGTTGATATGGCATCAGGACTCCCGAAGGAACCAGAGGCCGTGCACTCGGTGTTCCCCCAGATGGGTACCCCAACCCATCAGAGATGCATCGGTCGATAGAGAGACCGTCGGCTTGGGGCAGACGAACGGGATGCCCTCCTGCAGATGTGCTGGAACGATCCACCATTGGAGAGCATTCCACATCTCCTGGGTCACTGTCACGGGCTGGTCCAACGGATCGCAGCGTTGTGACCATTGGCTGGCCAGTCCCCATTGAAGGGGACGCATGTACCAAGGACCACGCTGGTGCAGGCCTCCATGAGGCCCAGGAGGTGCAGGAAGTCCCGGGCAGGGTGCAATTGCCCAACCAGAAATGATTGGGCAAAGGAGGAAAGAACCTCAGCCCTGTCCGCAGGGAGCCATGCTCTGGCTCGTAGAGAGTCGAGCTCTGCCCCGATGAAGAGTATCACCTGCTTTGGCATGAGTTCCAACTTGGCCTCGTTGATGAGGCCAACCTGATAGCAAACCTGGAGGGCCAAATCTCTGGACCGCTTCGCCTCCGCTCTGCGCCGCAGGAACGCTGTCACCACTGCCATGCATTTGGTGAAGACCCTGGGAGCTAGGGAGAGGCCGAAGGGCATGGCCCAGAACTCGTAAAGGGATCTCTCCGCTCTGAAGCGGAGGAATCTCTGATGGGACGGATGGATTGGGACGTGAAAGAACACATCCTGGAGGTCCAGGGAACAGAACCACATGCCTCGTTCCAAGGATGGGATTATCTGAGCCAGAGTGACCATCCTGAAGGTTCGAGACCTTAGGAACTTGTTCAGGTCATGCAGGTCGAGAATGGGGCGCCAGCCCCCCGTCCATTTTGGGACCAGGAAGTACCTGGACACAAACCCCGGGTCTGGAGGAGGATCCGCCACCTTCCTGATCACCTCTTTTTCGAGGAGCAGGGCAATATCGGCTTGGCGGGCCGACAGCGAGGCTGCGGACCCCGTGGCCCCCGAGGGGCGACGGCTCGAAAGGGTGGGGCCTGCTCGAACTCCAGATGCAGGCCTTTCCTACCACCTCCAACACCCAGAGGTCCGTGGTGATAGCGGACCAGGCGGAAAGGAAGTGGCAGAGCCGTCCCCCCACAGGGGTAACCCAGGGGAGTGACGAGGCTGGGGGCGGCACCCCTCAACCCGTCACTGGGCAGGCTTGGAGGAAGAACCGGCCGAGGGACCTCCTAGGCCTTTACCTCCTTGCTTCCTGTTGGAGGAAGCCGCCGGCTTGGGTTTGGGACGCCAAGCGCGAGCCTGCTTACCTTGTTGCTGGTGCTGCTGGGCCGGTCGAGATGCAGAGACCGAAGGACGAAAGGACTTCTGCTGCTGACGGCGGCCTTTGTCCCTCTGGGCGGAGGTGACAGAGTCCAGGGTGGCACTGGACTTCTCGATCCGCTGGAGGTGTCCCTCTACTCCAGGGCTGAAGAGGTCAGTCCCCAAGAAGGGGACGTCCGCCAACTTGTGCTGGGTATCCACCGTGAAGGTGGATGTCCTCAGCCACGCCCTGCGTCACATGGCCACCACGGCTGCTACTGACCTGGCACAGAAATCGCCTATGTCCAGAGCAGTCTGAAGCTGCTGCTTCGCCACCGCCCTACCCTGGTCCCGCACCTGGCGGACTGTGGTCTGCAGGTCAGGCGGGAGATGAGGAGCAACCTCGTCCAGGGAGCCTAAGAGGGCGTGAGAGAAGTGTGCCATCAGCACGGCCGAGCTGGCCTGTCAGAGGCCGAGGGAGGACGCAGCGTACACCTTGCGCCCAGCAAAGTCCAGCTTTTTGGACTCTTTGTCGGGGGGCTTATCCACATCCCGAGCGTTACCGGAACGCCAGAAAACGCTGTCAGTGACTAACCCCTCGGCAGAGGGATGCTCCGAGAAACCGGGCAAAGAGCCAGTAGGGACCGCATACTTCCTGGCCATCCTGGCCGAGGGCTCAGGACAGGAAGCAGGCCGCTGCCAAAGCTTCAAGGCTGGGCCGACAATGGCCTCAGCCACTGGAAAGGCCTCCGTGGGAGAATCCCCTCGGTCCAGAATCTCCGTCAGGGGATACTTGGCCCGTTTGGACACAGGCTCGAGCTGCATCCCGGTGGACTCCGAGATGAGTCAAAGCAGACCCAAGAAGCACGATCAGCTATCGTCCACTGACTGGCCCCTGGAGGACTCCAGGTCGACCTGCCTGGAGAACAGGGAGGAGTCGTCATCGGATTCCGAAGAGTCTGCGAAGAGCTGCCTCGGCCCTGAGCCACCCTCCACCTGCCGAGGACGGTCGGGAGTGAGGGTGACCGACAACCTGTGGGGCAGGCCGTGAACCGACCGAGAATTCTTGGTCGGTGCCCCTGACTTCGGTTGTGGAAGCGGAGGTTCCACCATAATCGGTGGAGCAGCTGGTTTAGGCCGAGCAACTGGCCCTGAAGCGGGCAACTCGACTGGAGCGAGTGGTTGCTTTGGTCGTTCAGGTGACAGCCACTTGATGGCCGGGGTCGGCTTAGGCCCGGACAACAGCAACTGCTGCTACATAAGGTCCTCGTAGCGCCGGCGCAATTTGCGCCGCAGCCTCCCCTCATCCGAGGAAGAGGACGAGGAAGAACGGTGTCGCCGCCTACCTCGGTATCGAGACTGAGACCGCTGATGTCGGTGGGAATGGCTGGACCAAGAAGAGGTCCGAGACCGAGACCTCCGGGGGGACCGAGGGTGGGTATGGGAAGGGGCAGGGGACACCCGCTCTTCCCTTGGCTTGGGCACTTTAACCGGGGACTGCGGCCCAGAAGGCACAGGCAGATCCTCGGTATCCACCGGGGGGACCGGCGAAGGAGGGTTGTCGGCTTCTCCAGTCGACAGCCCATCTAACGGATCGAGAAAAATCTCGACTTCGTCGACGGGAGTCTCGGCAGGCTGGCCTGGCAGGGGCACCGTGAAGCCAGCGGCCTCAGCCACAACCTCGACCGAAGTCGACGGTCGGCTGTCCGGGGAAGGGGACCTCTCCTGCTCCCACGAACGCCGACGGTGGGACTTACCTTTAGACTCCTTTTTCTTGGGCCGAGAAGAATGTCCCGATGGCCCCTCTCCCTTCGTGGAAAGGGACTGACAAAGCTCCTTGACGAAGCCGTATACGAGGAACTCAGAGAGAGCGGGATAAATGCCGTGACCGAGGAGGAGGAAGATGCGGCCTGGGCCGCCTCCTCCTCAAGGGTGATCAACTGCTCGAGCAGCTCAGCCCAGCCAGCAGCCGGACACCGCCCAATGAGTCTCTTTAGATTTTACTGGCAGGAAACATTTCTCGGGGCGCCCGAGCTTCAATCGGGCAGCGCGATCGTCCAGCACGTTGACTGAGAAAGAGCGGCACAACTCGCAGGCCTGCGGGTCGTGATCTAGGCCTAGGCAGTAGACGTGGAGTGCGGATCCGCCCTGGACATTTTCTGCCCGCAAGGGCACCTCCGAAAGCCTGGAACAGATTTGTCCATCGCAGCCGCGAGGGAGATGAAGACCGAAGTTTAGAAAACTTCAAAACCAATTTCGGACGAACCGAAGAGTTAGGATCCAGTCTAAAACGTAGAGCGCTAAGGAGGGAACCTGAGCTTCCAAGCGGTAAGGAAGATCTGGCGTCATGGGGCGGAGCCGGGTGGGTGAGAGGAGCCAGCTTGAAGACCTTCCGGCAAGAATTAAAGCGGCAAGGATACCTGCCAGAAAGTGTGGATGAACAACATATCCATGTCCCTAGAATATTACTTCTACAAGGGTATCCTTTAGCATTATTGACAGATGCAGTATGCCAGCTGGGTTCAGCTGCCCCAGAGAGAAGGCGTCAATGCAAATGAGGAAGGCACTGGCCAATCAGGATACAGTTAGAGTAGAGTGCTGCCTGCAGTCAGCCTGAGGGACCTCAGAATGCATTTCGGAGCTGAAAAAGAACAAAAACTGTGCCCTCTAGGGCCAAAAAAACTGTTAGCAATAACCCACCATATATTCTAACCTACTATAAAGAAAAAAATTATACATTTATTTATTTAATCACAGAAAAGAATGACAGTTGTCAATTTTGGCTAAATCCCCTAACAGAGCCTTTAGACAAGTTTTCCAGGGGAGGAGGGTGGGGTGTCAATAATGCTAAAGAATACACTGGAAGAAGTAATATTACTTTGGTAAGTAATTGTTTCTTCTCACCCCAGGAATTCTTTAGCATCTATTGACAGATGTAGACTTTGAAGCAGTGTAGTTAGGAAGAGGGCACAGAAACCTATATCAAGAAGAGGCTATGAAGTACTGTCCTGCCAAATTTGGCATCCTATCAGACTACACAACCAAGAAAAGATCTTATTGAATGTGAGAAGCAAATTTTAAATAAGTGGTCTGCAAACTTCTAGTAAGGATATAGCCCTGAACGCTGCCCAGGAGGCAGCTGTGTGTTCTCCAGGAAGTAGGTCCTAAGCACGAGAAGGGCTGAATGTCAGCCTTGCTGTACCAGACCCGAAATACGGGAAAACAGTCCCGTGGGAAAATACTCTTGGTCACTGGTTTCTCCTTTTCTGTGAAAATGCAGGAAAGGAAGGGATGATAATGAGAGTACCTGAACTGCTAGGACCGCTGACACAGACCGGCAGGACCAATTCATGCCCCATCCGAGCAGCTTGAGATAGCCTAGACAGGACTTGCTTGAGAGCAGTACAGGCAGAGAAAAAGGGTTAATGAAGGTGGAAATGGTAGACACTTGGGAAAAGGATTTCCTAACCGTCCAGAGGACTACATTGTTCTTAAAGGCACTGAGAGGATAAGGCCTAAAAGAAAAGGAAAAAGACAAGCAGAAAGGTTGTCTATGATGTTACTCGCTTCAGGACAGAATTGCCACAGGTTCAAAGGGACACCCATGAACTTGAATATACAGAGGTTTGTGTTCCATGGGAAAAAAACTCCATTCCCTAGAAGGGACTGGAAGTGAAACGGCCCCTTGCAGAATTCTTTGCAATGGTATGAGAAAAGACAGATTTCTCTTGCCTGACAGAAAAAGAATCCGAGTAACCGCTAGGTGTACTCCCAAAAAAGAGGCCTACTGTCTGAGTAAGAAAATAAAATCCCTTATATTTTTACAGAAAACAAGTCACAAAGATTTAACTAGTTCCGTGTTCAAGACAGTAATGCCTGGATTCAAACTAAATAATCCAGTCATGAAAGGAAAGAGGAATGAAAATACACTAGGCTATTGTCCTTGTACCAAGGGGAAGAAACACTTCCACTAGGAAACTGAGGTTTTCATGGTACCAAAACGTGTTTTTTTTTTTCATACTCGTTCCGGGCCTTGTTTGGATACAGGGACTCTAGGAGATGTAGCCTCTCAAGAACCAGGCCTTGACGGGAAAAGGCTGGGAGCTGACAAACGCTACTTCTGTGTGAGAAAGGAAGTAGCTTGTGGAAACGAAAGCAGCCTGAGGCTGTATAACTGAAACATTTTTTTTTCCCTCGAAAGTACCAAGGCTGTCCAGAGCCACGGGATTAAAAAATTACTCACCTTAGTAGTTATGTTTCTTCTAATGGAGTTTTGCTATATTCTGACTATTGCAGTTAGCCCCAGCACTTGAACTGCCCCGGGAGAGTAGAGGGTTAATTTCTATGCAGAGCATAGAACGTTGAACTCGAGCTCGGTTCAAACCTCTGTCTGCAGCACTCTGAAGCGCAACCGTCAGATTCTTAGGAGCTAATACTAACTACTATGTGGAAATTGTAAAATTTTTACTAGCCAAATAGCAACCAAATATTTTGGATCCCAAAAGACTCAAGTCAAAAATCCAAAATCAAAAACCAGGTAGTGAACAACTTAAGACTGTTAAATTAATAATATAACCCACTCCCTCTCTCTAAAAGGAGGGAGTACCAAAATGCACCCCTGGGGTGCAACACTGCACCTGCCAACCCACTTCCCAAAAACAGGTTCTGAGAGGGGAGGTAGGTCAGAATACAGCAAGACTCCATTAGAAGAAACATAATTACTAAGGTGAGTAATTTTTTCTTCAAACAACTTGAAGTCTTGCTGTATTCTGACTACTGCAGACTACCAAGCAGTACCTCCATGGAGGAGGGAATCAAACCTACCTTGGGAATAGGCTCTGCAGTACTGCTGTACCAAGCTGGGCATCACTCCTAGCCTGGATGTCCAGGCAGTAATGCTTGATAAATGTATGGACTGTTTTCCAGGTGGCTGCTTTACATATCTGTAGCAAAGGAATATCCCTGGCCGCAGCCAGGGAAGCAGCTGTACCTCTAGTCAAATGAGCCCTCAGGCCTGAGGGAGGTATTTTGCCTAGCTTCTCATAGCAGAATTGAATACAAGAGACAATCCACCTGGCAATAGTTCTCTTAGTGGCAGGTTTGCCCTTCCCCACTTCCCCATAAGTGAGAAACAACTGAAGGGAGTCAAACCTGTGAGCCTTAGTACGCTCAATGTAGTAACGAAGGGCTCTTTTAACATCCAAACTGTATAAACTTTCTCCTGAAGAAGAATGATCAGTGAAGAACACAGGGAGAGACAGATTGGTTCAGATGAAAATCTGAAACCACTTTAGGTAAAAACCTCCTATTAGTTCCAAGGACCACCTTATCTCTATGAAATGAGATAAAATCAGGCTCCACTGACAGAGCTTGCAATTCACTGACACGCCTGGCAGAGGTAATAGCTACCAGGAACACAGTTTTCCAGGTCAAGTACTTAAGCTCTGCCGAAGACAAAGGCTCAAAAAGGGGGTTGCATAAGCTGAGCAATGCAAACATTAAGATCCCAAGCAGGGTTAGGATACCTAAAGGGGGGGGGGGATTGGTATGAAGCAATCCCTTGAAAAAATTACAGAATACAGGGTGAGATGACAGGAAGGAAGGCTTTCCCACTAACAGAAACACAGAAACAGCTGACATATGTATTTTGAGAGTAGCTGGTCTGAGGCCTAGGCCATTAAGATGAGCCATTATAATCCAGAACTGTAGGCAATTCAGCAGTGTCTGGGGATATATGCTTCTTGGAACACCAAATGCTAAATCTTTTCCATTTGGAGTTGTATGTTTTTCTAGTGGCAGGTTTTCGAGAGGCTTTGAGAATATCCAGAACCCCTTGGGACAGATGCAAATCTGCATACTCTAACTCTTCAAGAGCTATGCCTTGAGATTGAGAGACCGAAGATTGGGGTACCAAATCCTCCCCGAGAGGACGTTAACAGGTTGTAATTCCTGGGAAGAGACAGGGGAAGATGGACTGCTAGTGACAGCAACAGGGGTACCAAGGTTGCCTAGCCCAGTCTGGAGCAATCAGAATCACTTTGCAAGACTGTGACCTTATCTTGACCAGAACCTTGAACAGTAGAGGAAAGGGAGGGAAGGCATATAGAAATTTCCCTTCCCAGTTCAAAATGAGAGCATCCAGAGGGACTGAGCCCAAGACTGGGGGTCTGCAACAAAAAAGAGGAAGTTGGTGATTGTCTGGGGCTGCAAAGAGATCTATCTCTAGAGCGCCCCACCTTGAAAAAATCACTTTCAACACCAGAGGGTCCAGGGACCATTCATGACGGCCCTGGGAGATCCTGCTCAATGCATCTGCTAGCACATTGTCCTTCCCTGGGGTTGACTGCTATCAGAGAGGTCTGCAGAGAATAAGCTAGGGACCACAATTTCATGGCTTCCATGCACAAGGCCGTGGACCGAGTGCCTCCCTGCTTGTTGATGTACCACATGGCAGTGGTTTTGTCTGTCCTGACCTGAACTACCTTGTTCTGCACTGACTGAGAAAAAGCTTGCAGGACCAGAAAGAACGCCCTGAGTTCCAAGAGATTGATATGAAGAAGGGATTCTTGAGGGGACCACAGTCCCTGGGCTGTGAGAGCCCCCAGATGGGCTCCCCACCTCAATAGAGAAGCATCCGTAGTTAGGACCACAGAGCAAGACTGAGTGACGAATGGGACTCCTTGCCTTGAGGTTGCCCTGATCAGAGTCACTGGAACTAGTTTGGTTAGAGACTCTTTCTTCTGAGACCAAAAGGCCTTCAGGTGAAACTGAATGTCCCTCATCTGAAAACTGGCCCATTGGACCACTGCTGTAGAAGCTACTATGTGGCCCAGAAGCTGAAGGAAGTGCCTTGCTGGCCGAGAGACCAGAAGGTGGAATGAAGAAGCCAGCCCTACAATAGCCCTTGCCCTTTCCAGGGGAAGAAAAGCTCTTGCTCTGACTATATCTAACTCTGCCCCAATGAAGGTGAGGAGCTGTACAGGCTCGAGAACTGACTTGGGAAGATTCAGAAGGAATCCTAGGGAAGTAAGCACTTTCTGAGTCACTTGAAGGTCTGACTTGACTTGGTATGGGGACTGCCCCACAATGAGCCAGTCGTTCAGGTATGGAAATATGGAAATATTTTTCCTTCTTAAAAAGGCCACCACTACTGCCAGGCATTTTGTGAATACCCCTGGAGCCGATGTCAGGCCGAAGGGCATAGCTTTGAACTGATAATGGCCTGAAGGCAATTTGAACCTGAGGTACTTTCTGTGGGAGCACCTGATGGGAATGTGAAAGTAGGCATGTTTTAAGTCCAGGGAGGCTAGTCAGTCCCCTGGCCTTAGAGAGGGAAGGATTATTCCCAGAGTCACCATTTTGAATTTTGGTTTTAAAAGATGTTTGTTCAGGTGTCTTAAGTCTAGGATGGGTCACCACTCCCCTGTCTTTTTTGGGGTAGGAAAGTACCTGGAGTACAGACCTTTGCCCCTGTGCAATGTAGGAACTCCCTTTACAGCCTTTAGAGCCAGTAGAGGTGAAACCTCTGCCTCTAGGGCAATGGTTTTGGAGATGCTTGCAGATGGAAAAGATCTGGCCCTCAGTTTTGGAAATTTCTTGAAGTTGAGAACCAGCCCCGGTCTTATCACCTCCAGGACCCACTTGTCTGAGGTAACAGACATCCAGTCCTGGACAAAGTAAGCCAGCCTGCCTCCTACAGGAATGGGGGGAGTTGACCCGGGCTGACACATCAGGGTGTCTGCTTGGGGAGCCTTAGGCTAAGGGATGGATGCAGCCCTGCTCATCCCCCTTCTGCCTCTCCCTCTCAAGAACCCCCTCTGAGGAAAGGGAAAAGAGGCCTGTGCTTGGTGGAAAGGCCTATGAAAAGGCCTGCCCCTAGCTTGCTGCCTGCCTTTCCTTGGCCTGTGCACTCCTATAGATGGTCCTATACTCATCCATCTTTTTCATGTAATTCTCGGTCTGCTCCACAAACAGAGAATTACCCACCACAGGGAAATCCATGGCCTTAGCCTGGGTGTCCTGTGAGAGGCTAGTACATCTGAGCCAAGCCATTCTCCGAAGAGCCACAGATGTAGCCATGACTCTAGATAACACATCACTGGAGTCCACAGCAGCATGGAACTGTACCTTAGATGCCTCAATCCCATCAGCAGCCACACCCTCCAGCTCTGAGGCTAGCTGGGGAAGGCCTGCTTAGCCAGTGCCAGTACAGTGTCCCACCTGGACTTCTGGTACCTGGCTGTATAGGCCATATAATTAGCCTGCCTCAGTCCCAAGGCAGATGCCATGTACTGTTTCTTTGCCATGGCATCCAGCTTCCTAGAGTTTTTATCTGGGGTGTGTGAAGCCAAGGGTATATTAGCCTTATCACAGGCTGCAGCCTGCACAACCCCAACACGGCTGCATTGTTGATACAAGTACTCTGTACCTGAACCTGATAAGGTGTACCTTTTGTCCGTCGTCCTGTTGACAGGAGGTACATTATTTGGAGTTTTTAAAATCTTTTGTGTCTGTTTCCCAAAAGACTTATGAAGGGGAACAGACAGTCTCGTGGACTCTGGGATGTCCATCATCTCCACATAATCAGGTTCCTCTTGTTCCTCTACAGCTTCTTCCACAGGGAGCTGGAGGGTTTCTGCTACTTTCCTGTAAAACATGTAGTGGGAAGGGGACTCAGAAAGCCTAGGAGGGGAAACACCAGAAGGCCTGTCTGGGGAGATGTCCGGTTCAATGGGCTCATCCAGACCTTCCACACCATCGTCATCATCATCATAATCTTCATCCCCCTCCAAATCTGGTTCCTAGAAATCTGCAGGGGCATTATCTTGAACCAGAGGAACCGACCGAACCGAGCGCCTACCAGAAGGTGCCGGATCAGACAGCACCAGGCGAAGCGATTCTACAATCCTTATCGCTTTGGCAATCTCTTAGGCGGTCGGAAAATGGGTCTCTGGATCTGAACCGGCCGATTTATCTTTCCTTTTTGTAGGAACTGATCCCACAGGATCGGCTCTCCTCTTGCCCAAAGAAGTATCGCCCTGGTCAGAGGGCACTCCCTCAGGTTTGGTCGGAACCGAACCGGGCTGGCCATCCCGGTCTTCGGACTTCTCGGCCACCTTATCCCTAAGCCTACATAATCTTTTTTCCAGGGTAGATTTAGGGAAATTTTTACAGATCTGGCAGTCTGAATCGAGGTGGTCAAACCCCAGACAATAAACACAGGTGGTGTGGGGATCAGCCTTAGCAAAGACCTCCCCACACACACTGCAGTGTTGAAACCCAGTGGGCCCGGTTTTTCTTTTGGGTTTCTCAGATGTAGCCATCCTAACCACAAACTTACCCTTTTTATGGCAAACAAACAGGCAAGACACCCTTATCGGTTTCTAACAGTGTCATGGGTATTGGAAAAAAACACAAGAAAATGCTTGTTTGTTTTTTTTTTTTAACCGATAAGGACCAGTAACCACACTCTAAGTTTATAAACAAAGACAGAATATATAATTCACTAAACTGCTGGTTCAGCCGAACCGGTCAAGAAATACATTTTTACAATTTCCACAAGTTTACTATGCCTAGTTCACTACCTAGTACTTACTGTACCACAGACAGAGATCTGAACCGAAACTTGCGAAAGATAATCGGTAAAACCGAGGACTTTAACCAACTTTCGAACCGTGAGCAAAGGAGAAATCTCTGGAGCGACCATTCAGTTAGGCAGAGTAAAGAATCTGATGGGTCAGAGGTTTCAACTGAGCTCGAGCGCAACATTCTATGCTCTGCATAGAAATTAACCCTCTACTCTCCGGGGCAGTTCAAGTGCTGGGGCTAACTGCAATAGTCACAATACAGCAAGACTTCATGTGGTTAGAACATGGTGGTTGATTTCTTAACTAGAGTGGTACTTAGGAAACAAGGGATATATGGGAGAGAGAGAAAACTTCTTCGACCAGTCTTGAGATAAAAAAAGTCTGTTTGAAGGAACCCCAAGTTGGGGCCTGCAACAAGGAAAAAGGAAAAAAAACTGGCAGCTGGAGTGGAAAATTCAGATCTGGACCTGACCTTACCCCCTGAACGATGTGGCTAGGACTTGTGTGCTGAGGGCTCACTTGCGGTGGTCCTGATTAATGTGGCTTAGAGGATGTGCCAAAGGGCCCACTTGCGTGGCCCTGACTATGCCAAGGTGTTGTCCTTGCCCGACAGATGGATGAGTGACTAAGACACCTCTGAAGAAGCCAGCTAGAGATCAAAACTCATAGCTATTGCGGAGAGATTGAAAGCCTTGTGTCCCAAATGCTCGTTGGTGAGATACAGGGCTGGAATATCATCCAGTCCTCTCTCTACTAAATGACCTCTGGACTGAAAAAATGCAGGCCTGAAAGAGATGCTCTGAGATTCCAGGGACTGATGAAAGAAGAAGAACTCTCTCAGAAACAAAGACCCAAAGATGGAACCCCCCAAAGGGAAGCACCCGCCAGAAGGAAGCCTCTGTACTGAAGATCTGAAGGGAAGAGGTATGAAGTTCACTGTTTCCTTACACCAGTCCAGCCTGTAACAGAGTTTAGGCTTCACGAAAAATTCTCTTATTTGGAATCTGACCTACAGGTCTAGCCCCTGGGACTCGAGAGACAAAATTATGCAACATATACAGGGAACAAACTTCCCCTGACGAGCAAAGAGCATTGCCCCCTAAGAGTTGCTGAGATTTAGATGGTTAGGGAACTTTTTTCTAGTAGGTACAAAAAACCGCAAGATTGTAGGAAAGAACGTGTCAGACCTAGGGCTTGAAAAACCAAAGTCAAGGAGAATTGGCTAAGGTCAGCCAAGCGTCTGAGAAGGGAAACCAGAGATTCCCTGTCTTCAGGAGAGAAATGCCAACCTACCCAGATACCTGGAGAACAGCCTGATTTTTACTCCGTATCTGAGAACACTCTGGAGACAGTCTAATCGGCATGGAAGAAAACTGGTAGCCGTCTGACCCAGGCTAAGGAACTAAGAACACAGAATGTACTGAAGGAGACACCTGCGTTTGCAAAAGAATGACCTGAGTCAAGGAAGCATCCTGAGCCCAGGTCGCGAAAGTTGATAGTGATTTGCTGTTCCCCATTTTCCTAATTTTCCTTTAAAATTCAGGTAATAGCCCGAAAAAAAAAGGTTCAACTCCAAAGGAGAAGGGAAGCCTTTCACGGTTTTGTCCTTTTAGTACTCTAGTTCCCACTTCTGACATGCTTCTGAAGAAAACAGAGAATGCAGCATGTGGAGGTAAACCTTAGTTATTTACTTATGTACACACACATACATATGTGTGTGTGTGTGTGTGTGTGTGTATATATATATATATATATATATATATATATATATATATAGTTATACTGCAATATCTCCCTTTATTTATTTAATTTTTTTTTTACACCAAAAAGAGATTACCAGGAATGAAAGAGCATTCCTGCCTAAACCTCTGGAAAACTTTACATTTAGAAAATTCCTAATGTGTTGGCATAGGGAAAAAAGGTTTTCTTTATTTTTTATTTAGTTTTTGTTGACCGGGTAAGTGCACTAGACAAATCCTATTTTCAGGCATGGCCTGGGTGAAGGGGTTAAAGGGAGAATAATTCCTACCCGAAGTCCCCCATATTCAGAGACTTCTGGGGAAGGAACACTTATCTTTAGCCGAGTACTAGGAGAGTTAAACTCGTCCATACGTGCCTGTCAGCTTCAGTTTGCCATAAAGACAAACCAGAATTTGCACCAAAGCATAACCCAAAAGGCTGGAACTTTTCAGACAGGCAAGCCTGAGGGAAATGACCTATGCAAAGACTCTAGAAGCTGTAACATTATGACTTAAGGCTATGAGAGCATAGTGCTACTATATGCCACTTGGGTATTTTGGCAAACCTCCTTGTGAATACTGCTCCAGAGCTGTCACACTATGGCAAGGATTGGATACATCAAAAAACTCTTACTACTGTATATGATAGCGTATGCTACAAAGGTAGGAGGCATTACGTAAAAATTTCTTACACACGGTATATGATTATCTAGTGTCCATCTCTGAAGGGAAAGCAGACAGTGGCCCAAGGCTGAGAAGCAGTCTGCTGTCTGCAGTAACTCTCTTTAGTCTGAAAGTGTACAGATAAAAACAGCAGAATACTTACCGAGCTGGTATTTCCTCTGAATGGTTCTGTCAACCCCAAAAGAGAAGGAGGGGTTTCCAAAACCTACCTGTCAGTGTCTTCAGACAGTTGTCAACTTCTTTGGAGAAGAGCAACCACCTGATCTACAAAGTCATCATCCTCCACCTCTTTATCGGTGTCGTCCTGGAGGGGAAAGTCCAGGGAATCTACCGGTTGAATATAAATGCCTCATTATACCAAAATCTGAATCAACCTCAGGGAGACCGACTAGAATTAGTGGGCCCCGAGAGGAGTTCATGAAGGAAAATCCTCTCCCAAATTACTAATTATAATAATAACAATAATATCCTTGGGTGTAAAGGATTAACATGGAGAGAAATACTTGGACCCGAAGGAGCCGAGAACACGCCCAGAAATACAAAGTCTGGAATAATTGTCAAGCTCTCAGAAATTCAGTTGCAGAAGGCATAATTTTATCAACACCTGATGACTAAGTCCTTCAGGAGGGAGGGTAAGAGGAGATTAATCTCTATCTTTGTGCAAGAAAGAGGGTACCCTGCCTATTTTCAAATTAAAGGCTTGGACAGAGAAACAAGTACTACAGAACCAGACTTGTTATTATTTCAAGTCCCAAGGGGACTTGCATTTCTTATGTTAACTTGAGGTACCCTCCTCAGCTCTTTTGGAGGAGGGGAGGTAGACTGAAAGCCCAGTACAATAGTTAGACCAAAACTTAAACAAATCAAACTCAACTTTCCACAAAGAGGAAAAAACAGAACCACCTCCACACCTCTTGTCAACAAAGCCTACTGCACAGTAAACAAGAGAGTCTCACCCCAAAAGAGAGGGGATTACTCTACAAATATCAATCATTTTGAATTTAAATAGAGAAAAAAGGGTTCCAAGAATTCGTGCTAGTGCGCAACGGAAAAAAATGCGCACATGCACGAAAAAAACAAATCAATGATTTTAGCACAAAAGTGTTAAAAACCACCAATAAATACTAAAAACTAACCAATTAAATAAAAACTACACAATTTATCATGCACGCGGGCGAATTTTACCTCAAGAAAAAAAAAAAAACGCCGAAGAGGGAAAACACGAAAAAAAATCCCGCAACTGCGCGGAACCCAGCGCAGATGCGGTAAAACTAGATAAAATGAAGAAAATCTGCAAAACACCTTAAAAGCAGCACTCAAAAAGAAAGAAAATGGCACAGGAAGCTGTCTGAAGAGGAGCGCTCTAGGGCAGTGTTGCCAGTTCAGTGGAGAAAAAGTTCTGAGGTCCCTCAGGCTGACTGCAGACAGCACTCTAACTGTATCCTGACTGGCCAATGCCTTCATCATTTGCACTAACTCCTCCTCTCCGGGGCAGCTGAACCCAGCTGGCATACTGCATCTGTCAATAGATGCTAAAGAATTCCTGGGGTGAGAAAAGGGAGGAGAGATACTGAACGAATACTTTTGCTCAGTATTCACAAAGAAAGAAGAGGGGGAGGTACCTAAATCAAACAATAGAAGCACTCTGGACAGGGGCGTCAATACCAATCCACTCACAGAAGAAAGAGTCCTGAAAGAACTCCTAAAACTCAAGGTGGACAAAGCAATGGGTCCTGATGGGATTCCCCCCAGAATTCTAAAAGAACTAAGGGGAGACCTAGTGACACCACTGACTACCCTTTTTAACAAATCATGGGAGGATGGTGTGGTACCAAAGGACTGGAGAAGGGCAGATGTGATTCCCCTTCACAAAAGTGGGAGCAAGGCAGAGGCAGGAAACTACAGACCTGTTAATTTGACCTCAGTCGTAGGGAAAATGATGGAATCACTTCTGAAAGAAAGAATTGTTGAATACCTAGAGGCCAGCAGGGCAGAGGACCCAAGGCAGCATGGATTCACAGCGGGAAGGTCATGTCAGGCATATCTAATAGATTTCTTTGACTGGGTGACCAAAGTAGTAGACCAGGGAGGGGCTGTAGATATGACCTACCCAGACTTTGGCAAGGCATATGACACAGTCCCACACAAAAGATTAATAAACATGTTAGCCAGCCTAGGAGTGGGTCCAAGGGTGGTAGCCTAGGTAACAAATTGGCTGGACAACAGTACGCAGAGGGTAATAGTAAACGGAGTATACGCTAAAGAAAGGGGGGTTACTAGTGGTGCACCACAGGGTTCAGTACTGGGACTGGTCCTCTTTAATGTCTTTATAGGCGACATTGCAGAGGGGCTGGAAGGAAAAGTATGCCTCTTCGCAGACGACACAAAGATCTGCCACAGGGTTGATACACAAGGAGGTGTGGAAAGGATGAGAAGGGACTTGGCAAGACTGGAGGAATGGTCAAAAGTATGGCAGCTTAGATTCAAAGCAATGAAGTGCAAAGTAATGCACCTGGGAAACAAAAACCCAGGGGAAGAGTACACAATGGGGGGGGGGGAATAACAACAATAAAAATGGAAAGAGACCGGAGGGTTGTAGTATCAGACGAGCATAAGGCAAGCAAGCAATGTGAGAAGGCAGTAAGGAGAGCTGGGGGAATACTGGGATGCATAGGGAGAGGCATCACCAGCAGAAAACAGGAAGTTGTTATCCATCTGTACAGACAGTTGGTGAGACCCCATCTGGAGTACTGCGTGCAATTCTGGAGACCCCATCTCCGCAAGGACATAGACAGGATGGAGGCAGTCCAGAGGAGGGCAACTAAAATGATGCAGGGCCTGCACCAAAAGCCATACGAAGCGAGTCTAAAAGAGCCTAATGTATATACCCTTGAGGAAAGGAGGGAGAGGGGGGACATGACAGAAACTTTCAAGTACCTCAAGGGAATCAACAAAGTCCAAGAGGGTAGTATCTTTCATAAAGAGAGATATGCAAGAATAAGGGGGCACAATCTGAAGATAGAGGGGGAGATGACTCAGGGGCAACATGAGGAAGTATTTTTTCACAGAGAGGGTGGTCGACGCATGGAACAGCCTTCCTGTGGAGGTTGTAGGGTCAAAATCAGTGGGGGAATTCAAGAATGCATGGGACAGACATAAGGCAATTCTAGTGGGGGGTAGGAGGAAGTAGGCTGTTGGTTAACTAGGATCTGCAGCTTATCTAATAAGTAGAGAAATGGGCAGACTAGGTGGGCCAAGCGGTCCTTATCTGCCGTCAAAGTCTATGTTTCTATCAGGTTGGTTTGGTATGATGCCCCCAGGGCTCCAAATAGCATTTTTAAGGATGAGTACTGTACCCCTCATTTTGAAAGTGAGGCAAGTAAAACCAAATTCAGATGCATACAAATGCCTGAATGAAGTGGAGTGAGGAGTACTGTTTTTTTAAAAAACAATGTAGTTTCGTTGTAGATAAAAACTGATCGGGTGCCAACTATGCTTCAGATAACGTTGGCAGGTAGGAGTCATTTACTCACCAGTTTTAAAATACAGTGAATAGAACAAAACTGGGATATGTAAGAGTGCTGTAAATCTGGAAAAAACTGCACCTTTTGATTTGCCAGTTATGTTATGAAGCACTATTCTATGGAGTGTGGAGCATAAATACAGGTTACTCACCTGTAACAGGAGTTCTAGGAATGGTATATGTTGTTCATCCACACTTATTGGCAGGTTCTTTGCCGCTTTAAATCTTGCCGGAAGGTCTTCAAGCTGGCTCCTCCCACCCACCTGGGTGGTAAACTCGGCTCGACCCATGACGCCAGATCTGGCCCGCTGGAAGCTCAGGTTGTGCCGTCGGGAGGTTCGAGGAGTCGTAGGATGAACAACATACCATTCCTAGAACTCCTGTTACAGGTGAGTAACCTCCATTTCTAGGGACATGGATATGTTGTTCATCCACACTTATTGGCAGACTCCTAGCAGTTCTCCGGGAGGAGGGAGGCAAGGCGCACACCCCCTACTTAGGGAATAAAGACTGGAGAACCGAGGCCCCAAAACCAGCATCCCGGAGTGACTCAAGGTCGATGTGGTAATGGGTAATAAAGGTGTGTGCTGACTTCCTGATAGCAGCCCTGCAGATTTCCTGGATAGGGACGTCCCTGGAAGC
The DNA here is from genome assembly GCA_016271365.2 of Neoceratodus forsteri. Classification (NCBI taxonomy): domain Eukaryota; kingdom Metazoa; phylum Chordata; order Ceratodontiformes; family Ceratodontidae; genus Neoceratodus; species Neoceratodus forsteri. The sequence continues at coordinate 103,905,543 of CM057453.1, read as the reverse complement.
AGCCACCGATGCAGCAGTATGACGGGTAGAATGAGCTCTTATCCCTCTGGGCGGCTCCATGCCCGCCAACTTATAGCAGAGATCTATGCAGGAGGTGACCCATCTGCTTATCGTCCGCTTGGCTGCAGGTCTGCCAGGTGCGGCTTCAGCATAGGTGACAAACAGCTGGCGAACCTCTCCCCGAATTTCAGCCGTGCGCTCCTTATTATAAGCGAGCGCCCTTCTAGGGTCCAAAGTATGGAGCCTGTATTCGGCCTCCGAGGTGTGATTGGGTGAACACCGCAGAGTCAACACCTGGTTAAGGTGAAAATCCGGCACCACCTTCGAAGGAATTTCGGTGGGCGCAGGGACAACCTGTCCCTGTGGGAAGACCAGGTAAGGAGACTCAATGCAGAGCGCCTGGAGTTCTCCCATCCTTCTGGCTGACGGATAGCCACCAAGAAGGCGGTCTTCCACGACAGGTGAGAGAGTTCACACCTGTGCATTGGTTCGAATGGCTTGCCCATGAGCTTTGCCAGTACCAGCAGTAAATCCCACGGAGGTGGAGGTTCTCACACCGGAGGGGAAATGTGATCAAGGCCTTTGAAAAAGCGCCAGACCACCTTCTCCTGCGCCACCGACTGCTCCCCGGCCAGCGCCCGGTAAGAAGAGATGGCTGCCAGGTGCACCTTTAGGGTCGTCGACCTAAGCCCTTGACTAGAAAGGGACCATAAATAGTCCAAAATGCTTGCCAAGGAACAAGAGGAAGGGTCCAAGCCCTTACTCTGACACCAAATGGAAAACCTCTTCCATTTGAAGGCATAGCATTTCCTGGTCGACTCCTTACGGGACGCCTCAACAACACTGAGGACCTCGTCGGAAAGACCCAAGGCCTGGAACTCTAGCCACTCAGGAACCAGGCTGTCAGGTGCAGGGATTGAAGGTCCGGATGGAACACCTTCCCCTGATTGACTGAAAGCAGATCCGGCCAAGCTGGAAGCTGCCTCGGAGCCTGGAGCTGAGGCTGAGGAGATCTGGTACCAGTACTGCGGGGCCAGTCTGGGGCTATCGAGATCACCTGCGCCTTGTCCCTCCTTGCTTTGAGAAGCACCCTGTGAATCAAGGGAATGGGGAAAGGCGAAAAGAGGCCCAGGGTCCACAGCCTCGAGAAGGCATCCTCTGCAGTGAGCCCTGCTGAGGGGGCGGCATGAAACAGTCTCAGCTTCAATTCTCCTGAGGCAAACAGGTCCACCTGAGGTGTGCCCCAGTGGGAGAACAGATCTTGTACTACTCCGCAGGAGAGACCACTAGATGCAGCCCCTATCCGCTCAGGGCATTGGCCAGGTGTTGGAGGCCCTGCCACATGAATAGCTAGGAGATCCGCCTCCAGGCTGCGCGACGAGTGACCAAATGAGAGCTCCTTGCATAGAAGCATGGAGCGCGCCCCGCCCTGGTGGTTCAGGTAGTACATGGTCGTGGTATTGTCCGCCTGACTCGGACCACTTGACCCCGAGAAACGGAGCAAAGGCGGTGAGAGCTAGGCAGACCGCCGGAGCTCCAGCAGGTTGATGTGGCATCGGACTCCCCTGGGACCAGAGGCCGTGCACTGGTGTTCCCCAGATGGGCACCCCAACCCATCAGAGAGGCATCAGTCGATAGAGAGACCATCGGCTCGGGCGGACAAACGGATGCCCTCCTGCAGATGGGATTGAACGGTCCACCACTGGAGAGCTGCCCACATCTCCTGGGTCACTGTCACTAGCTGGTCCAATGGATCGCAGCGCCAGGACCACCGGCTGGCCAGTCCTCACTAAGGGGCGATGTGCCAGCATGCCCAACGGACCACGCTTGGTACAGGCCGCCATGAGACCCAGGAGGCGCAGGAAGTCCCGGTGAGCTGCGATTGCCCAACCAGAAATGATTGGGCAAAGGAAGTAAGAACCTCGGCCCTGTCCACCGGGAGCCGTGCTTTGGCTCGAGGGAGAGTCGAGCTCTGCCCGATGAACAGGATCACCTGCTTCGCTCGAGTTCACTCTGGCCTCGTGATGAGAAGGCCAACTTGAGAGCAAACCTGAGGGCCAGATCTCTGACTGCTCCACCTCCCATCTGGAGGGGCTATCAGCCAATCGTCCAGGTAAGGGTACACCGACCCTCGGTGCCGCAGGAATGCTGTCACCACTGCCATGCATTTGGTGAAGACCCTGGGAGCTGGAGATAAGTCAAGGGCATGGCTTGAACTCAAGAGGATCCTTCCGCCGAAAGCGGAGGAATCTCGATGTGACGGACGGATAGGGCGTGAAAGAACGCTGCCCTGTAGGTCCAGAGAGCAGAACCACACGCCGTGTTCCAGAGATGGCATTATCTGCGCCTAGAGTGACCATTCTGAAGGTCCGAGACCTTAGGAACTTGTTCAGGTCGTGTAGGTCGAGAATGGGGCGCCAGCCCCCAGTCTGTTTCGGAACCAGGAAATACCTGGACACGAACCCCGGGTCTAAAGGGGGGTCCTCTACCTCCGTGATCACCTCCTTTTGGAGGAGGAGAGCGATGTCGGCTCGACGAGCCGCCAGTGAGGCTGCGGACCCCGAGGTGCGACGGCTCTGAAGGGCGGGGCCTGCTCGAATTCTAGAGGTAGGCCTTTTTCCACCACCTCCAGTACCCACCTGTCCGTGGTAACAGCGGACCAGGCGGAAAGGAAGTGTCTGAGCCGTCCCCCCACGGGGGGAACCAGGGGTGAGGTGACAGGGATGGGGGCGACACCCCTCAGCCCGTCACTGGGCAGGCTTGGAGGAGGGACCGGCCGAGGGACCTCCTGGGCCTTTACCTCCCTGCTTCCTGTTGGAGGAAGCCAACGGCTTGGGTTTGGGATACCAAGCTCGAGCCTGCAGGCCCTGACATTGCTGGGCCGGACGCACCGCGGGCGCAGAAGGACGAAAGGGCTTAGGCTGTGGCTTGCGGCCTTTGTCCTTCTGAGCGGAAGAGACCGAGTCCAAGGTAGCATTGGACTTCTCGATCCTCTGCAGGTGACCTTCCACCCCAGGGCCGAAGAGGTAGGTCCCCAAAAAGGGAACATCCGCCAACTTGTGCTGGGTATCCGAGGTAAAGGTGGATATCCTCAGCCAAGCCCGACGACGCATGGCCACTGCGGCCGCCACAGACCTGGCACATGAGTCCCCGATGTCTAACGCAGTCTGGAGCTGCTGTTTGGCCACTGCCCTGCCCTGGTCCCGCACCTGCCTGACCATAGTCTGCAGATCTGCGGGAAGATGAGGGACAACCTCATCCAGGGAGCCCAACAGGGCGTGAGAAAAATGTGCCATGAGGACGGCCGAACTGGCATGACGAAGGCAGAGAGAGGACGCAGCATAGACTTTTCGCCCGGCATAATCCAATTTCTTGGATTCCTTGTCGGGAGGTTTGTCCACATCCCTGGCGTTCCCGGCACGCTGGAAAACGCTGTCGGTAACCAACCCCTCGGCCGAGGGGTGTTCCGAAAAACCGGACAGGGAACCGGAAGGGACCGCATACTTCCTGGCCAACCTGGCCGAAGGCGCAGGGCAGGAAGCAGGACGCTGCCAAAGTTCCAAGGCCGGACCCACTATGGCTTCGGCCACCGGAATGGCCTCCGTAGGAGAATCCCCTCGGTCCAGAATCTCCGTGAGGGGATACCTGGCCCATTTAGAAACGGGTTCGAGCCATCCTGGTGGACTCGAGATGAGTCGAGCAACCCTAAGAAGGACGAGGGCTATCGTCTCACTGACTGCCCTCTCCGAGACCCAAGTCCATGCGCTTGGAGAAGAGGGAGGAACCATCATCGGACTCAGAAGAGTCCTCAAAGAGCTGCCTCGGGCCTGAGCCACCCTCCACCTGCCGAGGTTTATCGGGAGTGAGGGTGACAGACAGCCTATGAGGCAAACCCAAGGCCGACCAAGAATTTTTGGTTGGAGCCCCAACTAATGGCTGTGGAGGCAGAGGTTCCACCAGAATCGGTGGGGCAGCTGGAATTGGCCGAACAACCGGCCTGAGAACAGGCTCCTCGACTACAAAGAGGGGTTGTTTCGGCTGCTCCGGTGACAGCCACTTAATGGCCGGGGAAGACGACTGGGTCGGCTTATTCCCGGTCAAAAGGAGCTGTTGCCACATGAGTTCCTCGTACTTGACGCAACTTGCGCCAAGCTTCCCTCGCCCAAGGAAGAGGAAGAGCGGGCGCGTCGCTTCCCGCGGTGCCGAGACCGAGACCGCCTATGGCGGCAGAATCGGTTGGACCACGAGGATGTCCGAGACCGAGACCGAGAGTCTCGACTAGGCCGAGGAAGGCGAGGAGAAGTGTCGGAAATCGGCACCCCTCGGCTCGACTTATCCCATCAAGGCTCCGAACCGGAGGCACAGACAGCCGACGGGATCCTCAACTCCCACTGGGGAACCGAGGGATTTCAGCTCTCCAGTCGACAACCCGGCCTAACGGGTCGAGAAAAATCTCACCGCCGACGGGAGTCTCGGTCAACTGGCCTGACGGGACACCGTGAAGCCAGTGGTCGAGCTGAGGGGTCGACCAAGTCGACTGTCGACAAGGGAGGGGATCTTTCCCGCTCCCAAGAGCGTCGACGGAGAGACTTACTTTTGCTCTTTTTGGACCTGGAAAAAGGTCCCGAAGAAGTTGGACCCTCACCTTTCGTCGAGAGGGTCAGACAAACTCCTTAAAAGAAGCCGAGTACGAGGCACCGAGAGAGAGCAGGACAAATGCCGCAGCCGAGGTAGAAGCGGCCAGCGCCGCCTCCTCTTCGAGGGCGATCATCTGCTTGAGCTGATCCGCCGAGCCCACCGCCGTGGACACCGCCAATCGGGCTTTCTTTAGATTTCACCGTGGAATTTTTCGGACGCCCAGTTGTAATCGGGCAGCACGGCCTTCAAGGACGAGGGCCAAAAAGGAAGAGCACAAGTCGCAGGGCCTGCGGTCGTGTCTCAAGGCTCAGGCAGTAGACGCATGTGGAGTGCGGATCCATCCTAGACATCTTCTGTCTCAGCGGGCACCTCCGAAAACCGGAGTCGATTTGTCCATCGCAGTCAGCGAGGAGAAGAAGACCAAGTCTTTTAGCAAAAACTTTTGATTTCAACTTTCAAGAATTAGGAACCAGTCTTAAACGCGCGACGTTAAGGAGGGAACCCGAGCTTCCAAGCGGTAAGGAAGATCTGGCGTCATGGGGCGGAGCCGAGAGTTTTACCACCCGGTTGGGTGGAAGGAGCCAGCTTGAAGACCTTCTGGCAAGATTTAAAGCGGCAAGGAACCTGCCAATAAGTGTGGATGAACAACATATCCAGGTCCCTAGAAATGAATATTGGGTGAGTTTTGATACTCATAAAAAAAAAATTCTGAAGAGTACTTCCTAAAATGAAGCAAGTAAAATAGGTCAGTACTCCCTTTATCTGGAGCCATAGATGCCCCTCAAAAGCCATGCTTGGGGGTGGGGGACAAGACTCTTGGCTTCCAAGTGCTCCATTTGTCAGTTCCTAAAAATGGCCTCCAAGACCTTACCAGCAGTGATGTCAGGCTGAACCCCCTGTAGTTGCCTGGGTCTAACCTTGTCTCCTTTTTCAAGATGGGAACTACCATAGCCACTTTCCTGTCTTTTAGCACCACACCTGTCTGGTCAGACTCCTGAAAATTACTGCAAATGGCACAGCCAACTGTTCACTTGGCATCACTATGATCCAGGGGGTATCCTGCTCGCCTCTTGGGACTCCTGGCTTGACCTCTGCCAGACAGTCAGCTACCAAGGCAGGCATGATGTTCACCAACTGGATACAGTAACCAAGCATTTTTAATAGGGAACCCACCATGTCTAAAATAATGTCACCTTCCAATGCCAAGCAGGTACCACATCAATGATCCTTATTGTGATTCAGAGCCTTGGTGCCTTTTTTTTTTTTTAAGATATACATCTTTTGTCTCCTTGCACTCCCTAATGATGGGGGTATACCATAGCTGCACCCTTCCTCCAGACATGAAGCCTGGCAAGCAACTGCCTTCATAAATGATGCCAATGCTGCTCCTTGGTCAGCTGGCAGAGATGTACAAATGCTCGGTATAAACACCAACCTTCCCCGCGTGTCCAGTGCCTTACTGCTGCGATACACAGCCCCATTGGCAATGGGCCAGCCACACTGCTAATTATTTATTAAGTCTGAATCACAGTGAAGCACTGTAAAAACTGCCCTTCCCCAAAATCCATTTTGTGCTTGACTTAATAACCACCCTTTTTAACAGCATTCACACTTTCACCATGAGTCTAGTGTTAGCCAACTAGGAGGGTGTTCACGTGTCCCAAAGACTTTCTATATATAAAGGCCACAAAGACGCTAGTTCTAAGTAGAGATCTTATTGACTGTAGTTATCCACCACAACTCCCCCTTCCCCCCATACACACCATTTTTCTCAGCTTTTAAAAACATCAGTTCAAAAAGGAAGGGTGGGAACAAGCCATCAAACACCACCACTGTTCAAACCACTGGAACTCTAGCGTATCAGTATACTGGTAAATAAGACGATGCCCAAAGGCACTATGATTCCATCAACTATTATGGTTTGTCTGCTAGTTTTGAAAATGATGTGAGAAAAAATAATGTACAAGCATGACAGCAAGGTTCTTCTTTACAAACACCAGCAACCGATAAAAAGTAAGAACAGGTTACTCACCTGTACCAGTAGTTCTAGGAGTGGTATAGGTTGTTCATCCACACTCTTTGGCATGTCCCTTTCCCTCTCCCTTTAAATCTCACCGGAAAGGCTCCAAGCTGGCTCCTCCCATCCACCCGGGTGGTAAATACCTCGGCTCCGCCCCATGATGCCAAATCTTAGCCCGCTGGCAGCAAGGTGAAAGCCGGGGAGGTCGGGTGGGTGCGTGAGGATGGACAACCACTCCTAGAACTACTGTTACAGGTGAGTAACCTGTTCTTCTAGGAGTGTGGATATGTTGTTCATCCACACTCTTTGGCAGACTCCTAGCAGTTCTCCAGGAGAAGGGAGGCAAGGCGCACACCCCCTACTTAGGCAACAGAGATTGGAGAACCGAGGCCCCAAAACCAGCATCCAGGCGTGACTCAAGGTGATGTGGTAGTGGGAAATAAAGGTGTTTGCTGACTTCCAGGTAGCAGCCCGACAGATTTCCTTGATAGGGATGCCCCTGGAAGCAGCCACCGATGCAGCAGTATGGCTGCTAGAATGAGCTCTTAACCCTCTGGGAGGCTCCTTGCCTGCCAACTTATAGCACAGACCTATGCATGATGTGATCCATCTTGCAATGGTCCGTTTGGCTGCAGGTCTGCCAGAAGCGGCTTCAGCGTAGGTGACAAACAGCTGGTGACCCTCTCCACGAAATTTCCGCCGTTCTTTCCTATAGTAGGAGAGAGCACATCTCAGGTCCAGAGTATGGAGCCTGTACTCGGCATCCAAGGTGTAGTTAGGGTAGTATACCGGCAAAGTCAACACCTGATTAAGGTGAAATTCTGAGACCACCTTCGGAAGGAATTTCAGGTGGGGGCGCAGGACAACTTTGCCAGAAAAACTGAAAAAAAACCCCAAAAACCTATACTTAACATTGAGTTTTGTTTTGCTCTCACTTAAAGCCTGGATGATGAGGAATTTTCAGGGTTGAAGGGGCCTATCTATGTCAAGGGCGTGCCTTTCAAAGGTTTGCTGAAAAAATATTATACGATTTCAGAGTTATAAGGATTTTTCAGTTAACCGACAAAAGTGAACAGCATTAACATGAAAAAAAAAAAAAACTATCACGAGTGCTTATTTTAAACATTTACTTGTTGTGGGGGGGTGGGGGGTATCGATCAAGTGGAAAAAAAAATGCCAATCGTGTTGAATAAAATACCAATCGTGACGACCGCTATTTTCTTTTTCTTCTTCCCTTACAAAACATTGAAAATACATAAAAATTATATATTTTCAAAAAAAAAAAAAAACAAATACTCTGAACCTAGCTAAACAGGACCCAGTTAGCTAGATTCTGGTGTTTGCTTTTTGAAAATTGCTCTGGAAATACCTTTTCTGGGCACCACAAAATCCAGGGTGCTCAGCTTAGCAACAGCGCCATTCACCTGCATTCTCTGTATGAGAACAGCGGGACTTTCTTAAATGCTAAAGCCGCAGCTGGAGTTGTGCTGCCAGCTTCAGTTCAATCAGTGACCCGGCAATACTCTGCTCTGTCTCTTTGTCTGGTTTGTCTGTCTACCTACCTAGCTATGTAATTATTTCTTAAGGGGACCCGGGTGCCCACCCCACGTAGCCGTTCTTTCCCCCTCCAGGTCGGTCGCCCACTCACTTTTCCTCAACGTTTATTATATTATATATAAGCAGACCAGAATGCCCCACCCACAGTACCACTTCTCTTGAACCCCCTCCACTCCAGGTCGCCCGCCTTCATTCCCACTACCCCCAGTGTCGGCTATGTCCCCTGAAAAGAAGAAAATCATCCCTCATTGTTTTTTTTTTTGGTTTTTTTAGAAAATGGTCTTTTTATTTCTTGGGCTCTGATTGGCTGGTACCCCTGCCAGGGGGGTATAGTAACTGTCAAATAATGCCCAGGAAATAAAACATTCCAGCCTGCCATGCCCCAATGTCAAACTGGTACCCTTGTTCCAGTTTAACATTCAAAACTAAGTCGCTGCCATTTCTTACCCTTCGCTAAGCAAGAGGAAAAATGAACTCAGCCCCACCATACACACACACACACACACACAACCCTCAAACCGTAAACTGCCCTGGTACTCACACAAAAGATATATTGTAGGAGAATCTTGTGCCCACCTCCCAGTTCAAAATCAACTTGCCGTATTTCTTTGGCGATCACTTAATCAGCAAACCCCACTGCCATACATAATGGATTAAGACCTCCCACAGACACACACCCACTGCAGATTGTCAGGCTCTGCATTGATATCCCACACAGTCACAGTGCTATTTAATTTTTCCCTGTGGAAAAAAAATAAAGTTTTTCAAATAGTATGTGGTACTCCATTAGTAGTGGTGGCATGTCTCATACTCAGCGCTACTGTCACACAACACGGCTTCCCTTAGGTACATCTGCAGTGGAGGCAAGCACATTAAAGCAACATTTTTCTTCCTTTAAAACATTTTTTTTTTTAACTTTACCTTTCAAACTGTGCAGTCACTACAGTAAAGCTCCTCCACCCCACGTTCCCCATGTATCCACTGCAGTCTGCCCCATTCTCCAACTCTTTTACATGGTGTGAACTCACAGATGCAAAGGGGAAAAAAAATAAAACGGAGCACCACTGACCTACGAAAACAAACCCAAATAAAACACAGTACCATGGACCTTTGCAAAAATAAAGGAAACAGTCATTAAAGAAAAGTACACTTAATAGGCTACACAATTTAGCAACTGTGAAGTACTACAGTGCCCAGTACTGGCAAATATACTAGTAGAGGGACTACTTTACCAACAAAATGTATTTCAATTGATTTCAAATTGTTTTTTTATATATGTTTTAATTTTATGAATATTACACAGACATGTAACATGTAGCTCATTTTCTAAGTGCAATAATACCTTCAAGGATGGGTGGTACTGGGCTATACCGGACATTCAAGGGGCTACAAGCCCTTTGCCTGCAACTTCGGACCCCATTACTCCCCCCCCGGGCAGCCTGGTATACCCAATACCACTCATCCCTGCGTATTGTTGCTTGCACAATGATTCCCTCTCTTGCATCCTCCTAATTTAAATATAAATGATATTGCTTTGCTCTGTTCTGCCCTGGTGCGAAAACCTGTTTCACTTCATTACAAAGGCCATGACAACATTCATGCAGGGCATCAGGGAAGTTCATGATGCGTATCTGCAAAAGCCAGCAGAAGTCACTCTCTCAGTCAGTTCTGTTAACATGTCTTGTGGTGGCCCTCTATTCTCTAAATGCATTTTTTTTCTAACTCAGATGCACTTTTAAACTACAGGCAACAGCACGGCACTTACTTGTATACCTTGAACAGTTTAATGGCCAGCATTGGACAAGAAGACAGAACTGCAAAGGACAGCAACAGCACTGACTGATACAGTGTAACTACTGCAGGCTTTAGCACTGAAACATAAAATTCCAGGATGCCTTATATGAGTTGGATTATGACCTCTGCAGTGAAGTCAAGTAGGTTTTCACACGAGACTTGAGTAACTTGATTTACGTTTAAATGCTGATGAAATTAGGAGGGTACAGTAGAGGCAATCATTGTTCGTGCCTACAAACTACAAAGGTAAACAGAATAAATGGCTGAGGGGACCTTCCCTTTAAGGAACAGTATCATTCTAAGTAAGCATTAAGTCACGATAAAGGAGTGTTCTACTGTGGAATTAATGCATGTTTTGTTTTGGGGGCAGTTGGGGGGGTCATGGCACAAGGCCAAAGGCCGAGTGCCTACAACCACATATTAATTCCATTGTAGAACACTCCTTTGGAGTGGCTTAATGCACTTGTAACATATTAAGTGTTGTGGAACATGTGTACTATTGTTAGAAATAATTCAAATACTGTTACTAGAAACAATAAGCACAAAGAACGCTTGAAAAAGGTGAAAATCTTTACTGTATTTTAGTAGACCATGTAATCACGTAGGCAACATTTATTAATAGAGTTATGGTGCAAAAACAAAGGCACACTAACACCTGAATACTACAGTAACAGGTATTATTTGTTATTTTTCATTCAACACAGTATATTTTTTTGCACAGCAATTGTGACAGACCTCAACACTCGCTTTCTTACTGCCGCCTTGCATTCTGGTTCTTTCTCCCACACTAGTTCCCATGTGTAGAAACAGCATCTTCTTCCCCTTGTAGCAGCCGCGGCTCATTTGAAACAACCACAAATCTCAAAGGTGATTTCATTTGTGTGCATTATGTTTTTGGTCGCTGCGGTATGTGCATGTGTTCAAATTGCTCTGCTGCCGAACACTACGGCTTTTGCAGTGATTGTGACGGTACCCTTGGTGGTGGGCGGGAGAGATACCACTTACTTCAATTACTACAGACTGCCTTTTCCAGCGCGACACACTGATTTCCAATACGCAGTAAGTACAGCTCTACAATAATATCAACATCGTCACTGTTATTTTATACTATTGAAGCGCTACTATTGGCCACACGGCGTATAAGACACAACAATAATCTATAGTTCTGCTATTTAGTGACACTCCACTGGGTGGCTGGCTGGGCATAAACACTGCCTTGGAGGTTGAACTGGTAATGCGCAGTACTACTGGAGCTACTGTGCATTACTAGGGAATTAATGCATGGCAAATTTGTTTTTTTCAGCCAATGATAGGGCTCTATTTTGTTCACTGATTCTGTGCCATGTTACAAGTGAATTTACTCAGTTGCTGTTGTCCAGTTGTAACCGCTTAGCTAAACAGGGGGTGCCACTGGCACTTGTAACACAGTAAAAGCAGTGTAATGAGCAAATACTACTGATCATCTTTCCAAACATTCAAACAACTAAAAAAAAAAAGCTGGTCTGCAATTAAAAATTTAAATTACGTACCTACCATAATTCCTGATCTTTCTGTGTGTCTTCACCATTCATTACCTTTGGGTTCTGGCCGGAGGTCACAACCCCGTGGGAGCTATTTTTTTTTGGATGGCGGAGTCAAAGCATCATCGGCGCCGCCCTGGAGGCCAATGCATTGCGTGGCGCTTGCGGTTGGCTGTTAGCGTCATCGACCCGCCTCCCGCCAGTTCTGAGTCGCCGAGAGTAAGAAAGGGTTGGGAGGGAGGGACAAGGAAGTCCAAGAGACAGACAAAGGAAAAGACGTACAAACTAAAAGGAGAAATAAATGACAGAGAGGACAGAAGGAGAGTTAGAAATCTAAGGGGATTGGGAAGGGGCCCCATTCTCTGGAAGCTGGAAGGAGGAAGGGAAAAACTAGAAATGAGGAGGGGGAGGACATACCCTGAATCTTTGTCTCCAAACTGCATAGGAACTGCGAAAGAGTAACCAGAAGGCTGAATTGCCAGAATGCAAGGCACATAATCACTGACAATGACTCCGACATGAGCAGAAGTGGCTATTCTGGAAGAAAAGATAGGATACAGGGTTGTCCTCCCCCTGAAACCACATATCTGTAGGGGAGAAACAAAGTTTCATAAATTAATTTGAGGGATGAGTCCCTAACACCAAGAATGGAGGAGAATATAGTGAGAGAGAGAGAGAGAGAGAGAAAAGAAGAGAGGGCAACCACCAACTCCCACCCCAAAGGGGTGGAGCCGAGGCACTGAGGAGAGAAGTGCACTGTCCCCTCCTGTCAGAAGGTAAATAATCCCCCTGTGTGCCCAAGATCACCCCGCTGCTGACCAGCGGAAAGGAAGGGTGGGAAAGGTGGCACACAGAAGGAGGGGGACCCAGAGACTGAGGCCCCAGGGGGATGGAGGGTGGGATTGTGATGAATGGTGTAGATACACAGAAAGATCAGGAATTACGGTAGGTCCATAATTTCATATCTTATCTGTGTCAATCTTCACCATTCATCACCTTTGGGTGAGTACAGAGTCCCCCCGAAAGGGGCCCTAGACCCTAAAGTACTAAGTCCTTTAGCTCTCAGTGGGTGAGACACTGGGAGGGAGAACCTTTACGAGCCTGGTGAAGCCTGGTACTGGGGAGAGTGAGATGGGGACCCCCCGGAGGGGGCAGAAGGTTGCCCCAACAGACGCCGTCTCACTCTATGGAAGAAAAGATGGGTTCTCTGGTACACAGAGGAAATCACCCTACGCCAAGCCAAGGGTGACAACTGGGAAAGATGCAGCCATGCTGTCCGCCTAGTGCAGATCGTTGTCCCTACGACCCTGGAAGCTACCTCACTGGCATCGTAAGATGCCCTTGCTTGGTGCCTCGCTAGCTCCAGGCCACGTGCAGAGAGTGCAATGGCTTGTCTGGTTACCTCCGAATCAGGCATAGAGGCTAGGAGTTGACCTAGCCTGGACCATAGAAACCTCTCATAGATAGCATAGTGGGCCTGATGTGCAGAAATTGAAAGAAGCAACCGTGCCAAGTAGAAGGTCCTCCTCCCCCAGAAGACAAAATCCATGGAATCTTGATCTTGGGGCCGGTCACGGTGGAGGGCGTGAAGCCCATCGGAAGTGTCCAGCTGTGTCAGTCCTGACTGGAGATAAGGCATATGACCTGGAGACTCCGGGGGGCGAGGCACAATACCTCTGGCTCAGACCCCTAGGGGCTGGGACTCTGGAAAAGGGTCTTTGCCAGAATCACAACGATGCCTCCTGGAAAGGAGCAGGCCAGTCAGGCACCACAAGGGTGTCCCCACTGAAATCGCCTAGGAAGGCACGCATCGAATGCTCCGGATTGTGCTGAGTTGGTGGGGTGACATGCAGGTCATCCATCATCCCCACGAGGAAACGCCGATACTCTGCAAGTTTAGCAGCAGGGGAGATGTGGACAGAGGGCTCCTATACTCTTGAAGACGAGGATGAGGAAGCGGAGGACCTTGGAGATCCAGAGGTTGGCTGCTCAGGGGGAGGGTGTAACACCTGCTTGTCCATGGCCCTGACGTACATAAGGAAGTCATCAGCCACACCTCTGAATTGTTTCCAGGAGAGAGGTCCCGTAGGACTAAGAATGCCTGGGAGAGCAGGAGACAGTGATAGAGGAGTGGGGGCAAAGCCAACAACAGGAGGAGACTGTCCTCTGTCTGGGCAAGAGAGTGCACAAGGAGCCTCAAGGGAAGAAAGGGCTCCAGAAAACCCAACAGCTGAGAGCTGATCAACCATGCTGGAACTGCCTAGGCTGTGCCCTGAAGATTCCCCTTGTGAGGTAACCAGGACCATGGAATTCCAAAAGGACGGTCCCAACCCTCCAAAGACCAGGGCCCTCTCGAGGAGACCGAGAAGGAAGGACAGGGGTCCGCGCTATGACTCCTTCCTGAACCCAGGTGGGTCCCAGAAAAGGGTCGCCACATCGAACCCTGACCCCTCGAAATCTGAAAGATCCCTCCTCCTCGCAACACCAGCCTAGGCAGCTGACAGCCCTGGTCAGTCCCAGAGGGGATCACCCAGGGAGTGGCACCCTCCACTCCTGTGGGTGCTCTGGTCAGCCCTAAAGTTGGGCGATCCAGGCACACCACCTGAGAGGGTTCCCCAACTGAGGGGGCAGAAAACTCTCCAAGCCCAGATTGCAGGACAATAGTGGCCTGCACTACCACATGCTGGTCAGCACTTCTGACCCTAGACTTGGGGCTACCGCCCACTCCTCAGAGGAAGGCCGGCTACAGTCAGCCGAGGAAACTACCAGGTGTCCACACGGGCCACCAACTCCAAAGAGTCGGACAGCCAGTCTGAACCAGACTCAGAGTCTCTGAAGAGGTAGAGACCAAAGTCCGGTACCAGACCGTACACTGACGCCCGCTCCTGTCTGGACCAAAGAGGTGCCAGTCCGGGTGTCTGCACCAGAGCGGACTCTGAACTCCCCAACGGCACCGCGAATGGTGCTCGAAGAAAAGACGGCACTGAGAGCGGTAGAAGAACTGGAGTCGATGCCTGCCACGGTGCCATTTTGACCCACAGCGCCGTGAGCAGCACCGGAGTCAGGGACTGTAACGACAGTGGCACCGACAGCTTCCTCAGCGCAGCACGACACCTCTCAAGTGACACCACAGCTATACACGGTGCCGTCCCGAACCTCAGCGTCACAAGAACCGGTCAAAGACGGCACAGTCAGCACCACTGGTGCTGCAAACAGCATCGACAGCAGACGGCACCGAGGGTGACACCTCCCACAGCGCCGTGTCCTCGCTTGGAGCCTCAAGCGATACCAGAGCTACACATGGCGCCATCCTGCCTCTGCGCCGGAGGCGAGAACTGGTCAAAAACGGTGCCATAGAGCCTCCCATGGTGCCATCAGCACCACTGGCGCCGTGAAAGCGTCAACAGCGGAGATGGCACCAAGCAGTGGGCTGGCGCCAACCATGCTGCCATCAGGGCCCACGGCGCAGAGGCCCAAGACAGTACTGAAGGACGGCATTGAGGACGGTGCCGACCCAGGCTTCCCAGCCCGAGGAAACGGCACCGGGGGAGCCCCCCCCAAAAAGGGCGACTGCCAGAGCGATGCCTCCCGCCCACCCCCTAGAGGGAACAGACTAGGCCTCCTGCACCACAGAAGGGGCATCTGCTACTGCGAGGCTACTAGAATCAGAAGCCCCCTCCTCCGCAGTCCGTATAGAACTGGAAGGGGACCTGGAGGAAAGGCTGAGAGACCGCGGCTTGGCTAAACGAGTGCATGTCCATTCCCCGAAAGTCAGCGGAGCTCATCCAACTTTCTACACGTGTTGCTCGATGACACGATGGTCTATGGAGAAGCAGGAATCACACGAATCCATGTTGTAAAGCGGGCCAAGGCACGCAAGACAATGATCACGCTGGTCGGTAAAGGAGTACTTACAGCCGCACAGGCACCGACGCATAGTGGGCTGCCCCGTTTTCAACTATTTCTTGCCCCCAACCGAGACATAATCGACAGAAAAACAATTCAAACAAAGACTCGACGTCTCTGAAAATTAAAATATGGAACAGTCTTACCAGAGTGGCGTTGAGTAGTGGTGAAAACGGAACCAACAGGAAACTATCTGCGGCATCGAAGACTCGGAATAGACACACGAGAAGGCCTGTTGTTAAGCAGCTCCACCGCAGTTAGAGCTTCACCTGATGGAGATGAACTGGTAGGAGGTAGGGTCAACGACACCCTAACAGCCAACCTGCGAGCACCACACAGTGCATAGGCCCCGAGGCGGCGCTGTCTGTGCATCGACTCAGCCTATCCCCCAAAAAGCCCTCAGGGTCGCGACCTCCGGCCAGAACCCAAAGGTGATGAATGGTGAAGATTGGCACAGATAAGATCGGTTCATAACAACAAGCCTTTATGTTAGGATCTGCTGCTGTTGGCTGAATCACAATTCCATTAGTGTTCTTAAACTTTCAGTACTCATTGGCAACAGCACCTACAGTTTTCCACGTCATCTGTTCCTACGTTTTAATGAACCGCACTAGTCTGCATAAGTACAGAAAACCACAGCTAATCATCAACAGAACCTTCTATAAATCCATACTTTTACTCACTAGCTCCCATCACAGCATCAATAACTGACAAAACCAGAGCACAACAACATGTGAATAAAAGTAGGCAACCAACCCTCATGCAAAACTACGGTACTTCCCTGAACCAATTTCCTAAACCTTCATGCTTACTATATACTATTAACAAAAACCTCTCTCGTGTCATTTGGGTTGCTTCAGACTCTGGGCTAGAAATAATTTTTTTGTGGATGGCTGTCCAAGGGACAGGTGCAGTATGCACTGAGACTGTCCTACAGAATCTGTACCTGTCCTACTGATATTTGTTTACTCATTTTACATTTCTGTTTCCAAATACAAGCTGATATTAGTAGTCTCCCAGTCTGGTACAGTGCCCTGAAAAGGGCTTAATTAAGGATGGTGCCCATTATAAGGTGCCCTAACAAGAGCTACTACAAAACTACTCAGTGGTTGGTACATGGCCCTGAAAAGAACTTAACAAATGTGCCCCCAGTTCACTGCCCTGATTTATTTTTCCTTCCTGCTCAACAAGTAGCCCTGACAATGGTCCTTAATTAACTCCCTTCTGCTGTGCCCTGACAAGTCGATCAGTTTCTTCTGCTCCTCTGTATAAACCAAACAATAAAAGACTTCCCCTATTTAGTAACCCTGACAAGGGCTTTTAACGAGGCTCCCCATCTCCTGTCTCTGGAGTGCTTCTTGTTATGAAGGGGTTGGGGGTGGGGTTAAGTGGCTGTCTCAGCCCTTTACATTCCTCCCCTAACTTCTAAATACCAAGTCTCTGCCTGTTTCTGCCTTGACTTTCTGCCCTGAAAAGGACTTTCAAATATGTTTTATCAGCCCTTACAATGACTTTCAAGGAGCCTTACCCAGGCCTCTCTTAGTAGACAGCGCTGAAAGGGGTTTTTAATTTGCATCCCCAAAACTCTGCTGCCTGTGAACAGGAGCTAGTTTTGTGGTGCTACGGCAAGAACAGCATACAGAAAAAGGTATGCAGTTTAGAAAAAAAATGAAGACTGGCTACTACACATGTACAATGACAAGGAACACATGTGCAGTCTAGTCCAACACTGTTTTCATTTCTGCTGCTTGATGAAACCGCTGACCGCACCGAAAAGCCCATCACATGACTTTAGGTTGAATGGATGTCTCTCAACATGTGACACCATGAAGTTGTGACATTCATAGCCTAACCGTACAGGTGGCAGCATCTCTTGGGTCCTAGAGCCCGTCAACCCTTTTTTTTCATTTGGTGCCTGTCCAAGGAATAGGCAGAGAAATTAAACCAGCTGTCCCTAGGGAAAACTAGTTCACAAATTTGTTGCACTCCTTTAACAAAACTCATGTAGACAGTTCCTTGCAAATGAAAATAAATTTTATTCAGTGACAGCTCTTAAGTAAAGTCTACAGCCATTTCACTCAGGCTCTATTATCCTCGGGATACAGCCCGAGTGAAGTGGCTGTAGACTTTACTTTAGAGCTGTCACGCAATAAAATTTATTTTCATTTGCAAGGAACTGTTTACATGATTTCTGTTAAAGAAGTGCAACCAATTTGTGAATAAGTCTTGGCGTTTGGGCTAGCGACCCGTTTACTTGCACCTGCAGGGTTAACTGGCGCAGGAGTGGATTTTGTAAGTCCTGGGGAAAACCAGGCATCTGGGACAGGCAGACAGGTAGTTATTTCGACCACTGTTCAGACTAGTAACCATTATTTCCTGCCACAGGCTACCCGTGAACCAGTCAATTAAGAACAAGCTAGAACAGCCAAGAATGGTATGAATTTCACTGGAGGCAAAGGCATGAGAAACCCCACTGAGTTATTAAAAAAGTTGGCTTACATCAAATTGCATTACTGCATATTCCAAAGTAAAGCCAGAAACAGAACCCTAGGTAACTCCAGTCAGATCATCCATTGGAGCGATAAACTGTTTCAAGCAGTGCTGTAGGCCAGTATTAGGCAGAGTGCCCATAGATCACTGATGAAATGCGGAGGGGAATGGGAGCGAGGGCATTCATTTACATTGTGATACGTCTGTTACTCCTTGGCCTGCTTTAATCACTAGTTATCAAACCGAGCCGAGTTCCCTAAAAAATGCTAAACCATATGGAAGTAAATGACCAGCTGAGTTCACTAGATGGCAAAGACCCCGGTTTTACAACCATGGTACAATGCCAATAAATAGCTAACCCTCTCTAACCCCAAACAATTTGCCTTTGTTCCAATACAGTGATGTTACTTTAACAGTCCTTCGACAGGTTTCTATTAGCTTGCACTCAGTGGCATAATTTTCGGTTAGATGATACAAAGCCTCACTTCTGTGAAATCACAGAGGGCTGCAACATGCAAGGTGTCATGGTTCTGTTAGTAGCACATCTGCATCTGGGCCAGAAGGCTATGGGTTCTAGCCCTACACTGGGACCTGGGTGCACACAATATCATGAAATAAATGCTAGCACCTGAATACAGTACCCAGGGTGAAGCTCTACCTGTTAGGGTGTGCCGTCCTTTGAATGAATTGTTAAACCAACATCCCTTCTCTCCATATAACTGATTGGTCGTGACTGAGCGGACATCGGAAGGACCGACGTCTAACTTAATGATCAGGGTCGGGCGGATGGCAGAAGAACTGGAGTCCAGCTTATCGACCGGGGCCAAGCGCTCTTCTGCAAAACCGGAGGGTGACTTACCAGCTGGAGAGCTGACCACAGGCCCAGAGAAAGAAACCCTCCTGCGAGGTGCGCCCCTTTCACCTTCTAACCACAGTGGGAGGAGCCGGTGACTGATCCGCTGGGGTGGACGGAGACCGGGCAGGAGGAGTATTTACCGAAGTAGAAGCCCCACTGGAGGCCACGTCGTCAGCCTGGCAACGCTGGACAGAAGGGGACCAGTCCCAGTCCTTCTCCTTGCACTCGGTGGTGGGGGAGAAGGAACGTTCCCGTAGCTCCTGCAGCTCTTTTTCCATAAAATCCAGGTGCTTTTTAAGCAGGTGGAATTCCAGGGCTTTCTGGCATCTGATTCATATGGCCCTGTTGAAGGACTGGCAGACCTCACAGTCTTTGACCCAATGCTTGGGGCAGGGTTCAAAATTAACATATACAGCCTGTTCCATTTGCATGTAAGAACAGGCTGGTGCATATAATTTTCTCCCCCGCATGCAGTGTAGTGCATGTAGTTTGGTATTTGCTTTTCTGGCCACAGTAATAACAGGCACCACAAGGGGCACAAGAGAAACTGACGGGCACGCTTAAACTTTTTTCCCCCAACCGGATATCAGCGATGCATGGCTACGTGCACGCCTCCCCCTCCCCCAGATGTTAGTGCTGCTTGGCCATGCTGCCTCTGTTTACTGCAGGAGGACTGAAGAGGAGCTGACAGCCGAAGAAGTCCGACTCTGAGAAGGCAACTGGCTATGGCAGCAATGCTCCAGGTCACAAGGCGTGGCAGTGACTGGTGATGAAGGTACTGGGGTAGAGTTCTTTCAGTGACTGCCAGCTGGGCAGCTAGTGGTACTGCCAGTCATGTGTGGTAGTTTCTTGGGGGGGGGGGCTGTGAGTTCACAAAGGAGGGGAAGTGACAGACAGACTGATTGCTAGCTTCTCCAATGCTATCTTAATGTTTCTGTACCACACCACGTGTGTCACTTTCTGTCAGCTTCGTGGTACAGTAATGTTGAGATAGCCATGTGCATATCTGAGAACTACACAGTTGTTGAGAAGTGGCAGAAGTGACCAGAAGTGTAGCAGGCAGCTTCTCTGTCTGACTGAGTTTATCGACTCTGTACGCTATCATCCTACTGATATTAGTTTCTTTAGGCAGGCAGGGACAGTGTTGTTCAGGAGATCCAAGCCTGCATTTAAACTAAAAATTAAGATTTTTTTTTGCTGTATTTGCTGTAAGCTGGGCCAGTTGGAGACTTAAAGCAGCAGAGCAAGAAGCAAGCAAACTGAGCAGGGGTTTCCGATTCAACACCCCCCCCCCAATGGAATTTTGAGACAGACTGTGCCAGAGAATTATTTAAAAAAAAAAAAAAAAAATTACAGAACCGCAGTTGCTATGTACTTTTAACTTTTTGTGGAAAGGCAGTGTTTTTTTTGTTAAATATTAAAGTAAGAGAGGAAACTGTCAGCAGCTGGGGTTTTACCCCATCCCCACTATTTGCTTTGTGCCTAAATAAGGAACGAGGTGTTGGTTGCTCTGCTGAGAACTGAATTTCTTTTTTGGTGGGGCAGTATATGCAACTTATTTCCAGAATCAGTATCTTTTTTCAGTTTTTATAATTTTTTGTCCACCAGTGCAGGTAACCCAACTCTGGTGCTTGTAACTGTTGTCGCCACAAGCACCTTGGTGCAGGTACCACAAAAAGTTAATTTATGCCCCTGGCTTGGGGCCTAGGCAAAGAACACAGCGGGATGTTCATCCCCGTGCGGGATCTCAGTTCAGTTTATTGTGTTGGGATAGCTTCCATTGAGCACGCTCATTCACAAGGAGGTCCCTGATACAAAGTACTAAACCTCACAGTCGCAGTCAGTACAAGGATAACATCATAGTAATACAGCAGGAATATATAATGGTACACAGAGTAGATTGGTTATAACAAATACGTAACATCAAAAGCATCACATGACAGTAAGTTTACCACCACCTAATAAAAATCATCACAGACAATCAATACAAGTAGTACATCATAGAAAAACAGCAGGGATATCATGGTACATAGAATAGGCTGGTTATAGGAATACATAGAGATACATTAGAAGCATCACTTAACAGTAAGTTTACCGCACCTTATAAATATGAGAGATAACAACTTAGGTAGAATGGACAAAAGGGAAGGAAGGAAGGAAGATGCATTCCTGTATACACAGGAATCTACAAAGACAATAGGAGAGGGATGGGGAGATGGTAGACCTGCGAGGGAAGCCAAATGCAGTTGCAGGTCTCAGCAGTAATCTCATGTACCCTACCAACGAACGCCCTAACTGGGATAAGGGTATGGAGTTTTAGAGTAGCTTGAAGCTTACTCCAAAGGCAGGGAAGAGAAAAGCTTATAGATGCCCTACCAAACCATGTCCGATAATTTGGCACTTTCAGGGTAATATATGTACATTTTCTGAGGGCCGAGGTGCTAGCTGAGCATGAGAAGAAGGCTGACTTATAAGGGGGTAGCTTACTGAGGAGTGCTTTATATGTCCAAGTATAAATGTGCACCATTCTACTGGTGGATAAGGAGGTCCACTTCATTGCCTCACACAGGGTACACAATGATGGGTTCTCGCTGGGTCATTGGTAATGAAATGGATGTCCCGGTGATAGAGCGTGTCTAACTTAAGCAGGTAGATGGTGTGCAATTGTTATAGAGAATATCAGCATAATCAAGAAGAGGCATGAAGTTGGCCTCAACCAGTCAAGTTCTGGAGTCTCGGGAGAACAATGATTTGTTCCTCAAGAAGAAGCCAAGCCTAAATTTCGGGGGCAGGGGGTGGGGTGGTTGTGAGAGCTTCGACATGTAATGAAATGGATAGTTGTGAGTCGAGTATGAAGCCTAAGTATTTAAAATGATTCACCACTTCGAGTGAGTCTCCTGATAGGGTAGTGATGGGAGCACAGTGGTTTGTCATGGAGCATACTGAGGGGACAGAAGAACATAACCTTTGCTTTTTTTTGCATTTAGGAGCAGTTTGGCTGTTATCAAGTTATGCTGAAGTTTGACATAATCAGACTGGAGAACAGAACAGACTTGACTAACTGTAGGTTTCGATATGTAGAGGACCGTATCATCCGCAAATAAGTTAATACTGGAGTCTGTGATGCCCGAGTTCAGATTATTTACATAGATTAGGAACAACAATGGACACAGGATGGATCCTTGTGGGACCCCTCTTGTGACTGGCAAGAGTGACGAGGAGGTTCCGTTTATCTTAACGCATTGATGTCTATTTTCTATGTAATTGGCAAACCAGGATACCACAGCATCCGACAAGCCATGGGACTGCAAGCTGTCAAGCAGCAGGGGGTGAGCCATGGTATCAAAGGCCTTACTGAGGTCCAAAAATATTAATCGGTGACATGTTTGCTGTGCATGGCCACCAACCAGTTGTTATTAACTTTGGACAAGGCCGAGACAGTACTATGACTAGGTCTGAAACCTGACTGTTTCAGAGTTAGCAAATAAGAATTTTCAAGGAAGGATCGGAGTTGGATACTGACCAGTTTCTCCAGAATTTCTGAGAGAGAGGGCAAGATAGAGATAGGCCGGTAGTTGTTATCACCACTGGGGTCACCAGATTTGAAAAGGGGTATGAGGTGTGCAACTTTCCAATCTTGGGGCACGATACTTTCAGATAACGAGAGATTAAATAAATGAGTGAAGGGGCAGCTAACAAATAATAGCCTAGTTTCAAAAAGAAAGGGTCAATGTTGTCAGCACCTCCACGCTTTTTAACATCCAGCCTAAGCAGTCGGTCTTCCACCTGTTTAAAGGTGACAGGCGAGAAAGAGAAGGGTGAGTGTGTTGGGATGTTGGGTGGTGCAGGTGGGTGAAGGAGAGAGGTTCTTAGGCTGGCTGATGGAGAAGCCCACTGTGGCAAAATGCTTGTTTAGTTTGTCAAGTATGACAAATTTATCTGTAATCGAGGTGCCCCGATAGGTAATGGTGGTGAGGAGAGATGGTATAGCTTTGCTCCCCTCAAGTAGTTTAAAGCTGCACCAAATCTTAGATGAGTTACCATTCGCTGACACTAGGGTGCTTAGGTAACAGTTTTCTTTAGTATGCCTAATCAGTGCAGGCATTTCGACATATCCTGAATGCTGTCCAGTCTGCAGGTGTTTTTGTGCATCTGGCAGTTGCCCAAAGCTTATCTCTGGGTGCCACACGTATTTATTTATTTATTTAAGAGTTTCACCAGGAAGGCCTACTGAGCGGAGTACCGCTCGATTCCAGATGCGTCCTGGGGGAAAGGGGAGAGGACTAGTACAGCAAATGAGACAGATGTATTACAATACAATACAGCTATATT
The DNA here is from genome assembly GCA_016271365.2 of Neoceratodus forsteri. Lineage (NCBI taxonomy): Eukaryota > Metazoa > Chordata > Ceratodontiformes > Ceratodontidae > Neoceratodus > Neoceratodus forsteri. The sequence goes on along the minus strand of CM057453.1, from coordinate 103,882,430 downwards.
CAGTACAGAGTAAGCAGGAATTATACAATATCAAACAGATGTCGCACTTCTTTGCATGATGCAATGGAGAAGACAAACAATAAAAGAAATACTAATACAGAAAATAATAAAAAAGTGAAAATACTCAGCCAAAATGGCAGCCAACTGGTAGCAGAGTTCACCGAGGTCTGACTTGTACAGGTTGACGGTGGGACAGAACTGAAGGGCGGGTGTGGGGACCACCCCCATATAGTGTCACACTGATGTCCCATCATGTGATGCTGGGGGTGGTCCCCTGCTATAGACTACTAGCTAGAAGTTTGCCGTCAGGTCCTGACGCCAGAGAGTGCAGTCCTATATGTAATGACCTATTGCAGGAACCCTCTCGAAGTAAGATCTAAAATTACTGCTAGTAAACAAGAAAATTAATAGCTGCAATGATGAGCCCATGAGCAATATGACTAATTTTGGTTAACTAAAGTCCATAAATTTGAAGTCCAACATTTCATACCCCATTTTGGGGTTCATTGTGTCATACTATATTGGGGCACGTGCGTTTTCCTACGCTGCCCCTGCCCTGTGGAATTCTCTACCTTGTCGGATACAAGAATGCCTGACTGGCGAGAGTTTTAAATCGGAGCTCAAAACATTCTCGTTTTATAAAGCATATGGAGAATGATTTTATTACTGGTTGTATAATTGTTGCTGTTTTTTAAAGTGTTAGTTTTAATTTTGTACAGCGCTTTGGTTTTGAAAAGCACTTAAAAAACAAAACTTTACTTACTTGTTGTTGTAAAGGCCCTCTCACTCAAATGTTGATGTACATATGTATATTTTTCTTCTTTGTATAATATTGCATTATGTTTTACCATGTTACTGTACTATGATTTTTGTATGACCAGGTTCATCTTGCAAATGAGCCCTGCTCAATAGTACCCGCCCGGATAAATAAAGATTTTGACTGATTGATTGATATTGCTTAAGCTAGGTAATTGTCTTTATAATAATCATTTAAGGCAGCAAAAGTCTATAATATAAATATAACAATAATTCACTCTTAAGAGTAATATTAAACTGAAGGCAGAATGTGTTTTATAATTAACACTTGTTAAGTAACTAAGCTGAATAAAAATAAGTCCCCACAAGTCAATAACCCAACTGTGGAGCAAGTCCACATTAGTTTCTGTAGGACAGAAAGGAGCTTCATAATATCAAGTAACTTAAAACCAGTATTGCTCCTTTCGCTGCATCCACGGTAATTATTATATAAGGTTACACCCATAATGGAATTTTAATGATCACCAGGTAAAAGTCAAAAAGTCACTTGTGGGAAGGCAAAATAAGGAAAAAGAAAGTTATTGGTGCAATACTTAAGTCTATTCAGCCATCCTCAGTCTCTTCCAGTTCACTATCTTCAGCTCCGAGTTCCCGGCAGAGATTCCAACGACTTGAAATATAATGGCAGACCCATTTATCTGCTTCATTGGGGTCGGAGAAGACCCAGACTTTTCCGTCGTGCACTATCCACAATCTAGCGGGGTAGACCATGGCATGTATAATGGATGCCTCTCTTAACTGCTTACAAACACCTTCAAATTTTTGGTGGCACATCCCAGTAGCGTAACTGATATCTGGAAACAGATATACGGCACGGTCATCCTGGGTAATGGATCCTGCCTGCCTGGCCATCCTCAACATCTTGTCCCGGGTCCCCACTCCATCAGTAACAAGCAGCAGAGTGTGTGGGGTATTACATTCCTCCTGATAGCCTTGGGGTGTAATTCAGTATGCTTTTTGTAATCCAAAATTAATAGCTTGTCTCTGAGGGACTAATTTTTCCCACAGCCAGTCCTGCAAAAACATGAGGGGATGGCCTCCCTCAATCCCTTCGAGTATTCCAAGGATCCGTACATGAGAAGATCGGGCTTGGCTTTCTAATGTCTCAAGCCTAGCCAGTAGATGGGTATTTTCCTTAACCAGTAGTGTGGTGGCCACCGATGAGGACTCTATCTTTGAAAGTCACTCTTACCTGTTTGAATCACTTTGACAGTTTTCTCAACCATAGTCACCCTGGTGCTGAAAGCATCTATTTTAGCATTCAAGTCCAAGACAGAAGAAATCAATCTTTGTAATTTTAGGCCAATGGAGGACATAGTCTCTTCAGACTCTTGCAGTGAAGCAGCCTACACTTCAGGGCCTGACCTCGTGGGATGAGAAGTCCCAGATTATTTTCCTCCCATACTACAGCCTCTATCTTTATGAGGATTGCCCATGACAGGTTTTTAATGCTCCGCTTTCTAATGCTACCAAAATTATCCTTGGATCTTTGCTCCAAAATAGTAATTTGAAATGATTTTAATGCAAAAGTAATGAGCTGCTGAAATGTACTGCCACTGAGCTCAGGCTCCACAGCCCTGCTGACTAATTTAATACAGGTGACAGTTACTTATTTATTCAAATTGGTGAAAACTATATAGTAGAAAACGACAGTGGGAGTGATCATACCCAGTTCCCACCTTGTTTATCTAAGTGTACGATATTCTCTTTAAAGGACATCTGAACAAAATTTTTATAGGGTGCACTGTTCCAGAAGCCCTCCTGTGGAAGTATAGCAGCCAGGGAGAGGTTTTGAATAATATAAGTGAGTACCTTAAAATCGGCAGTTTAATACCTTTTGGCAAGTTTTTTCATATCACCAAAACCACAAGGTATTTTTACACCCCTGCACTTATGGGAGCCTAAGGCTGGTGTGAATGTGCAGCACAATGACTTAGTCTTAGCGAGTCATGTTGTCCCCAGTTTTCAATCCCTATGGAGCCTTATACACTGTGTGTAACATTAGCACTATATGTGTACCTTGTCATTTTTACCGTTCTTTACCATGTACAATAGAGTGTACTGTACATGTTAAATAACGTTATAAAATGGGTAAGGATTTTTCTGCATCCTGATTGGCTGAAAGGTACCAGTGGCCATGTCCTTATCATGGCATATTCTACCACTCGATACTTCTTTAGCCAACCAGGACACAGCACTGCCAGCAAAAGATTGATGCCTGCCAAAAAGATGCGAACTTTTTTGACAGTCATGTTGGTACTGTAATAACAGTACTTGCCCTAACAGTAAAAAACTAGCCTTTTCCAAGTCAAAATAAAGTCCCAAGCATGGCAATAAAGTAAAGGAGACTCACTCTCATGTTGCAGAGGGTTAACAATGAAATCTAACGTTTCTTACGGTTTCTGAAAGCAGAAGTTCCTTGCAGGCCACTGATCCATGGCTCTGCCGTCGAGTATTCTCTCTGCAGCTCCACATCACGTTTGGTGTGCAGTGTCCGATCCTCGCTTCATTCCTTGTGCCTCCCCCTCCCCTGACCCCACCGTGATCGGTAGTGCAACAACTAAGGCCCCTCTCCTTAGTAACAGCTTTCAAGCAACATATCCCTTAGAAAGACACGCTCACTGAGAGATGTGATCATAGGGAAAGCTGCTCTGAACTATGGCGTCTGCAAAGGGACACACTCACTGCTTGCAAAACTGCTCCATACAAAGGAAAAAGGGAAAAAAAAATGTTAGCAAGAGGAATATACAGTGTGTGTGTGGCGGGGGAGGGTGTAACTAACCTAGGCACTGTGTCTGTGTGGGTGGTGCCCTCTAGTGGCAACTAAGCTCGTATGAAATACAGCATACGAATAGGAGGAACTATTTTAGCTATAAACACCCCCATTTTTAGTATCTTTTTTGATCTTTCCTTTTTTTATATATTTATTTAGGAGAACCATTTTATAAGTGGAATAGGACATGATGGGGAACTACAGACCAGTCAGTCTTACCTCAGTAGTGGGCAAGATTATGGAGGTACTCCTTAAGGAAAGGATAGTGCAACACCTGGAATCCATAGGAGCACAGGATCCAAGACAGCATGGGTTTACAAAAGGAAGGTCCTGTCAAACTAATCTCATAGATTTTTTTGACTGGGTAACCAGAGTGGTGGACCAAGGGGAAGCAGCTGACGTCGCCTACCTTGACTTCAAAGCTTCCGATACTGTTCCACATAGAAGATTGATTAATAAGCTGGGTTGGCTCAGAAGTTGGTCAACTGGGTGGCAAACTGGTTAACAGGCAGAAAACAGAGTGGTGGTAAACGGTATAGAGTCAGAAGAGATGCAAGTCACAAGTGGAGTACCTCAGGGATCAGTCCTGGGGCCAGTCCTCTTCGATATCTTCATCAGTGACATTGCAGATGGGCTGGAGGGTAAGGTTTGTCTGTTTGCAGATGACACCAAGATCTGCAACAGAGTAGATGATCCAGACGGGGTGGGCAGAATGAGAAGAGATCTGGATAAACTAGCAAAATGGTCCGAAGAGTAGCAACTGGGGTTTAATGCAAAGAAGTACAAGATCATGCACATAAGGAAGAGAAACCCTGGAGCCACCTATAGGCTGGGAGGGGAGTTGCTGGTAGTCACAAGGGAAGAAAGAAACTTGGGCATCATCATCATCACCGATGACCTGAAATCATCCAAGCAGACCACTAAAGCAGTAGGTAAGGCTAGGGGGATGTTAGGGTGTATTAGTAAGGGTATCACAAGTCAGAAGAGGGAGGTTATCCCTCTTTACAAGACACTTGTTAGGCTACACTGGAGTATTGCATGCAGTACTGGAGGCCACACCTTCACAAGGACATTAACCAAATTGAGGCAGTCCAGAGAAGGGCAACCCAAATGGTGCAGGGACTGCATCAGAAAACATATGAGGACAGATTAACGGAGCTCAATATGTATACCCTAGAGCAGAGGAGGAAGAGAGGTGATATAATCGAAGCATTCAAACACCTTAAGCGCAGTAACAAGGTGAAAGAGTCTAACATGTTTCAATACAAGAAAAACAGCAGGGTAAGAGGACCCAACCTGAGATTAGAGGGAGGCCGATTAAGGGGTAATGTGAGGAAGTTCTTTTTCATAGAAAGGGTGGTGGATGCATGGAACGGCCTACCTCAGGAGTGGTGAATATGAATACAGTGCAGAGCTTCAAACAGGCATAGGATAGGCATAAGGGAGCAATACAGATGAGTATGAATAGATAGGCCATTGACAGAGCAAAGGCCGATGGCACATTTATAAGGTAGAAAAAGAAATGGGCAGACTGGATGGGCTTTGCGGTCCTTATCTGCCGTCAACTTCTATGTTTCTATGTCTTTGTTTCTATGAGTTGTGGTTTATGGGCTGATAAGAGCACTTCTCAGGTGCTAAAGTCACTTGGCGAAAGCATCTCGTGCCTCATTATGTACCTGGGGCAAACTCTTATGAGCACATAAACCACACCTCATCGTGTCTTATTCTTTACATAACAATGACAAGGTACACATATAGTGCTAAATATAATAAATAATATAGCATATAAGGCTCCATAGGGATTTGATACTGGGAACGACATAACTCGCAAAGATTACATCACTGTGCTGCACGTTCTCAGCAGCCTTAGGCTCTAATCTGTGTGGTGGTGTAAAAATGCTTCCTGGTTTCGTCGCTATGAAAACAAATCGCCAAAAAGGTATTAATCTGCTTATTTTAAGGTACTTACTTATATTATTCAAAACCTCTCCCTGTCTGCTGTACTTCCATGGGAGGGTTTCCGGAACAGTGTGCAATGTAAAAAAAAATGTGTTTATGTGTCCTTTAACTGGGTTATATCACACAGACTGTAAAAACATAAGTTATACAAAAAAAATTACAAAAATCAGAAGAATCATCCATGTTTTTTGAAAACAACCAGTTTTTTCCATTGCAACAGCAGGGGATTTTCCCTGGTGTTCTGACCAACATTCCCCTTCCTATAAAACCAGTTCAGGAAGTTGTCCAAGGCTGTCTGTGTGTGTGTGTGTGTGTTTTTTGACATCTGAAAAATCTGCCACTTCATGTTTGCAGTCACTTCGCTACTAGACTTGTTGCTTGTAAAGCACTTTGGGATATAATGTTCATAAAAAGCACTATATAAATGCTAATTATTATTCTTCTGCAATGTCCCACTTAAGCAAAATCATGAAGAATGAAACCAACAGTCCACATAATTTTTAGGACTGAGAAGTACTTACTGCTAGCTTCTTCAATTTGGTATTATCTTCATTCAAATGGTACTAATGTCATCCACAAAACAGTTCCAGACCTCTCTAAACCAAGTCTGAAAACCCAGTAGGCATCTGCTGGACATTACCATGGGTCTTAGATAGTTCCCCACTGTCATGTAGTGATGTGACCTTAAAGGGGAATCCTCAGCTCCCCTGCCCTTAATACTGCGGGACCTAGAGGTCCCAATTAAGCAAACATAGAAATATTTTGCGCCGGCCCGTCGGCGCAGCGGTTGGATTTCTGCATGCGACGCCAGCGACCCAGGTTCGGGAACGGACCTGGGTCACTGGAGGGCCGGCCGGGGGAGATGGATAGAGCGTCCCATGGACTGCTCTCCTTCTCCGGGGGGAGGGTGGGGAAGTGCCTGGAGCATTGGCGACCCCTGGCGGAGGCCAGGAAGTCGCGCAGCTGCCGGCACTAGCACGCTCAGGAGGCGGGGCAGACGCTAGGCGTCATTGCACGACCCCGCCTCCCCGGAAAACCGGAAAAAGAAGACAACTGCCTGCCACCTTCCATGAAGCCCGCCACAGCTTCAATTAGCTCCTCAGGCCAGCCCTCCAACCTATTCCGATGACCGCGGCATGCAAGGGGGAGTGCCGCAGCCCCGCCATGGGGGGTAAGCCACAGGGTTTCGGAGGGCTCGTGGCTGATTTGAGGAGTGGGAGCTCGTGGTCCGTGACTGGGCAGATAATACCGGGCGGCAGGCAGTTCGGGAGGAAAAATAAAGAATTTAAAAAAAAATAAAATAAAAAAAAAAAAAGAAATATTTTTTTTTAAACAGCTGACAGGTTAGATATATTACTTTTTATCTGGTTGATCTTGCACTCTGCCGCTATGGCCAAACTAACAGTCCCCACTGTCTCGCCGCCAGTCCTGTGATGACATGGCGACAGGCTAAGCCAGGGGACATCTGTAACCTTCACATATGTTAATCATTTGTAACAGCACATTTTCATGCCAGTTTAATGGGTACTAATCGGGCTAAGTCTGCAAGATTATGTACCAATAGACTAAGTGCGAAAATGGCCTGTTACAGAGTATTAGCATGCACTACTAAGTGCCGGCACACAGTCGTCCCCTGTGGCTTAGCCCATCACTCACGTCATCACAGGGCTGGCTATGGAGGACAGACTGTTAGTTCGGCAGCATGGCGGGTGGAGGAAAGCAGGATCAACTAGATACAATGCAAGACATCTAGCCTGTCAGCTTTTTAATTATTTCTTTAGGTTGTTTGCTTGATCGGGACCTCCAGGACCTACAGTATAAAGGGAGGGCAGCTGAGGATTCCCCTTTAATTTTAACATCTAGCCAGGTTACAACAACCAATCTGGCCTAACAGTGAGCAATTCCTGGCACTTCTTCTGTACTGTGTGTAACTGATAGTGTCTGTCCCCACCACTTCTGCTTCCACTCTATTAGTGCAGGAGCTATGGCTGCTATTGTTACATGGTGCTGCCAATTCTGTGCATGTGTATCAAATGTACATTAAATGGGTGGGTAGGAAACAAGTTCTTAAAATCAGAAAGCAGAAGTAAATAAAGGAAAACAGTATTAAAAAAAAAATCCCTTACTCCCTTTATCCGTTCCTCTGGTTCCAATGCTCCACTTAAACAGAATCATAAAGCTGTACGCCACACTTCAGCAGAATCAACAAGCATTTGTCAATGCCGAATGTTTGTTTGCTGGCATTGGTAGTGTACAAGTTACAGAGCTGCATAATAGGAATGGCAGCGAAGTACTGAACTGAAGCCAACCCCACCACCACCCTGCAGAGAGTGACAGGCACTGGGATGTGTCTTTGGGTCGTCCGGCATAATGACCACGACATTTCACCACACCTTACCCTGCAGACACTGACAAGTGTCACGGTGTGCCTTGGGGTCTTTGGCCCTTATGCGCACCCCATTCCATCAGGAAATATGGTGAGATGGGTGCGGTATAGGAGAATGGGGTGAAGTTTGGGCCTGAAGAGTCCGAGGCACAACTTGATGCCTCTCACTGGCTGCAGGGTGTGGGTGGGGGTGGAATGGTATGAGCATTATAGGCGAGAATCCCAAGTCACACCCCGATGCTTGTCATTCTCTACAGGGTGGGGCGTTATGGTCGGAAACCCTAATGCCTTAGGCATTCGTTGGTATTTTCACTCCAAATTTTCAACATTTTTTTTTGTGGCCCCCACCTCATGAACAGTGGCAATATCAGTTTGTTAGCCGAAAACTGCTTTTGCACAGCGACTATGGCATTTGGCACCACAGGTGCAAAAACACATTCTGAACAGGATGTGAAAAATGACAGTGGTACTGTTCATGGGGAGGTGCAAAAAATGGCAATGTTGAAAATCTGCTGTGAAAATCTTAAAAAAACTGGTGAAGTCACGAGCATGCGTAGAAACTGTGCAACGTACACCCATAATGTAACTAGTTTGGGGATTTTTTTTTTACAGCAGATTGTTAACACAGGTATTTTGGGACCTCCGATCACATACAGTGTCAGTGTGATTTTCTTTATTTGTCCTGAACAATGATTTCCCACAGCGACCACGCATTTCTGCGCTACATGTGCAGAAACACATTTTGGGTGAGATGTGAAAAATGGTAGCTGTACTGCTCATAAGGAAGTGTGGTAAAATGACAGTGTTGAAAATCTGGTGTGCAAATATTACAAATTTGCAAACTTGCCAGCATGCGTAGGAACTGCGCAACGTGCGCTCCTAAAACAGTCATTTTGGGGAATTTTTTCACCAAATTTTCAAAATAGCCATTTTAGCACCTCTGCTCATGACCAGTATCACTGTGATTTTCTTAATGTGTCCCATACATTGATTTCGCACACCGACTGCGCCATTGTGCACTACATGGGCGGAAACACGTTGTGGGTGAGATGTGAAAAGTGACAGCTGTACTGCTCATAAGGAGGTGTGGTAAAATGGCAATGTTGAAAATCTGGAGTGAAAATATTGAAAATTCGCGAACTTACGAGCATGCGTAGGAACTGCACAATGACGCCGAAAACAGTCTTTTAGAATGCCACCAATTTTCAAAATAGGCTTTTAAGAGTCCACCTTATGAACACTGGTAGTAATGTTGTTACATCGGTCCCGAAGGTGATTTCCACAGTGATCAGAAATCACCCTTCGGCCCGATTAACGCCATGACAGTGACAGCACCTGCGAGAAGGGGTCCCAAAAATCCCATGTTGAAAATTTGGTGCAAAAATTCCAAAAAATGCCCGAAATATGCAGCAAAGTTGAAAAAACCCTATCTATTACATTATACAACTTACCGGCATTTCCTCAGTTCGCGGTCGGCTTTGAAGAGTGCAGACGTGTTCCCGGTCCACCGAAGATCGTCTTTTTACTATTAAGATGACGTGGGACGCTTGCCACGCTGGAGTGGGCTCCCAGCGTGGCAGCTGGAAAGGCTGTTTGGGGAGCTGGAGCCGACGGGGACTGGGCACCCCGTCGCCATACAGAACTTGTGTCACGCTGGGGTGGGCTCCCAGCGGCAGCTGTAAGGCTGTTTTGGGGAAATCGCACCCCGCCATATGACGGGCCACGCTGGGGTGGGCCCCCAGCGTGGCACCAGGAAAGCTTTTTTAAAGGTGTGGAGCCGATGGGGCGCCTGATGGGGCATTGGGCACCCCCGCCGCTATACAGTATGTGCGTGGGGAGGCGCCAGCACGCAATATGCGCAGGGCAGATGAGGGGGAGCTCTGCTCACTGAAGCGGAGCTCTCCCTTTCAACTGTATGCCACTGCATTTTCAACTGCTGTCATAGACAGCTGGAGCAGTGATTGGCGCACTGCGACTGCACCTGCAAACACACTGACTGAATTGGAAGAGGATGACACACCTCTGGAAAACTCGGATGATGGCACTATGTTTCTTACACATGCGTGCAAGCAAACATAAAAATGGATGTATGTCCCATTTCAGCAGAATCATGAGGGATGTACATCCCCATTTCTGCAGGATCAGTGCAACCATGGGACAGACAAAGTGCTCCCCTCAAATCCTGAGAAAACTTTGGGGGAGGGTTTACAACTTCCAACACAACAATCCCTAAATGATGCTGATGGTAGCATTCTGATAAAGAAAATGTGCCTTTGTATTCTCTCCAAGAATTGCCATCATCCCTCCATTCACGCTACTGTAGTTCTTTCTGCACTAAGGTTATAAGAATGACCATTTAAGTTCTCTTTTCAAGGGTCTTTTTTCCAGTCATTTCACTTTGCTGGGTTTTAAGTGGAATTAAATACTCTTCAATATCTCTCAGACAACTGTTGGCACCGGGTCAGATAACCACAGATATATGCACCATGCATGGTAATCAGCAGGATTTTGGAAAGTGAAGGCTCAAGCAAGAGAACAGATAAGGAGGGTATGGAAGTAATTTACTGCCATTTCTGCATTACTCCCACTTTCTGATTTTAGGAATTTGCTTCCCACCTATTTAAGCATGTATGGTATGCAAGGACAAAATTTCCCGCTGAAAAGTGGGTTCCTGATTCAGGGTATCACAAAACCCACCAGGTAAGGGGCAAGCCTTGATCTGGTGCTGACGAATGGGGACCACATCCAGGAAATAAAGGTCGAGAAGCCCCTACATGGGAGTGATCATCACACAGTTGGTTATGGGTAGGGAAAAGGCCCCTACTAAGACTAAAATCTGAGATTTTAGAAAGATGGACTTTAGAAAAATGGGTACGCTGCTGAAGAATTACTTGGCAAGCGTCCGAATGGATACTGGGGTGGACCAAAGGTAGCCCATCATCAAGGAGGGGAATAATAGTTGGCAAATGCCAGTACGTTAGGCTCAAAGAGAAGAACTCGAGGGTCAAAGCACCCAGCTGGCAGTAAGGGATAAGAGGTCAGCCTACAACAAGTTTAGGAGGATACAGTGGAAGCAGGACAGGGAAGATTACCTGAAGATGGTTAGTGTAGCAGGTAAGGTAGTGTGGCGGGCTACAGCTCAGAAGGAACTGTAGCTAGCTGAAGGAATTAAGAAGGGGGAAGGGCATTTTATCAATATATTAGCGAGAAAGGGGACACGAAAGATGGGATTGTTAGGCTCAGGAAACTGGACGGAGTGTGTGGAGAAGAATGAGGCAAAGCAGAGGTACTGAACAAGTAAGTCTGTTCTGTCTTCACTAGGGAGAAAGATGGAATGGTGCTCTAGGAGGAAAGCGAGGAGATGAAGGGCAGGGGGGCAGAGATGTTTTTACAGAGGTGGATAGGGTGAGGACAGGGTTGGTAGCACTGAAGGTAGATAAATCCCCAGGCCAAGATGGCATACACACAAGGGTGCTGAAGGAACTGGTGGAGAAGCCTGCAGATCCCTTGACTGACCTGCTCAACAGTTCACTGAAGTCAAGCATAGTACAGCAGGACTACAGAACAGCACATGTAGTGCCCCTTTATACATGCAGTCCCAATGACCTAGGAATTACAGACCGGTCAGTCTGACCTCAGTCGTGTGCAAGCTCATGGAAACCATACTTCATGAAAGGTTAGTAGAGTATCTGGATGAGCAAGATCTCCAGGATGACAGGCAACACAGGTTTATGAGAGAGAGGCTGTATCAAAGAAATCTGATTTTGCTTGAGAGTGGATAGGGGCCAAGCAGTAGACATCCACTACCTGGACTTCAGCAAGGCCTTTGACTCTCTACCCCACAAGAGGTTGATAGTTGGTGGATCTCAAGGTTGAAGAGAAGATGACCAGAATGGTGGGAAACTGGATAAGGGGCAGGACCCAGACAGTGGTGGTGGTGGTGGTGGTGGTGGGGGTGAGGTATCCAGCAACAGGGAGGTCACCAGTGGAGTCCCTCAGGGCTCAGTGCTCAGACTGGTGCTGTTCAATGTCTTCAACGACGATATTTGGGATGCCATTAAGGGCAAAATTTGCCTATTCATGGACGACACCAAGCTCTGTGGGTAGGTGGACACAGCAGAAAAATACAAGACCTAAAGGAGGATTTGACAAACTAGAGAGGTGGTCTGGGATTTGACATCTTGTCTTTTTTAATAATTAACTTTTATTAAAATTCTCACATATAACAAATAAGTACCATCACACCAAACAGGTACAAAACGAACCCCCACCTAGTCAATACATTACAGTTAGTCCAAATTGCAATTCCCATAGCTTTCATCATAGAATCAGTATCAAGAACTAAACTGTAGTTCTTTAAAATTAAATTCCATGCACCTTTTAGTTTCTTGTTTAGCATCGGCCACTCCCAGCTCTGCATCCCGCCACGTTTCAAGGCACACAGTCAAGGTCAGCAGTTAACATGTAAGTAACTCATCTCACCCACTGATTCCTTTCTCTGTTGCCAAATAGAGAAAGTTAACTGATCCCATCTCATAAATATCTTTTAACTATTTTGTCCCTCTTCAGCAGCTTGTCTTCAATGGAAAGAATGCAAAGCTATGCACACTAGAGCCAAGAACCCAGAAAGACCTGGGAGTAATGATAACTAGTGACCTGTAACACTCCACACAATGTAGGAAAGCAGCAGCAAAAGCAAATAAAATGTTGGGCTACATTGCCAGAGGGATCAGCAGGAGGTAAGAGGAGGCAATACTACCCTTGTACAGGTCATTAGTGAGGCCATACCTGGAGTACAGCATACAGTCCTGGTACCCATACCTTAAAAAGGACACTAACCTGCTGGATATGATCCAAAGGAGGGCAACAAAGATGATCATGTGCCAGCAGGGTAAGACTTACGAAGAGAGGGTTGGAGGTCCTGAACATGTACTCCCTGGAGGAAAGAGAGAGGGAATGAGATTAAGACTTTTTTTTAATACTTGCTTTATCCCCCGTCCTGATCGGCCCACGTTCATGTCGACAACCCCCCCCCCACCACCACCACCAAAACCCTGTCCCTCAATCGTGCAGCGCTACCTCCCTTCTTCCCCCATGGCTTACCCTCCATGGCAGGGTGTCAAGGATCCCTTAACCACCAGTACCTGATCCAGTTCGGGGAGGTGCCTGCTGATGTCGGGGGCGGTGCCTGCAGGAGTCTGCAATCATCTGACTTGTCCAAGACTTTTCTTCTCCTCTGGTTTTTCCCACCATTGGAGGAGCATGCAGTGTCAGCAATGGCCAAGCTGTGTACGCTTCCAACTGCAGCACACTGGCCAACTGCTCCTCCGCCTCCACCCGGTGTGTATGGATGGTCGACGCCCCCGACACCCAGCCACTGCTAAGTGTCAGACATACATCAGTCTCTGTTTCCTCCCTCCCCGGGAGAGTAGAGCTGTCCTCCAGATGCTCGAGCCTCTCCCAACCCAGCCAACCCCGTCGGGGTCGCTGATATGGTAGAAGGTAACGCATGATGCCTCAGCCCTCTATGCCACTGGGCCGGCTGTGATTGAAAGTTTAAGCATTTGAAGGGAATACATCAGGTGGATAAGGAGAGTCTCTTCAAGCTTAGGGGGAACCAGAACAAGAGGGGATGCAGCCTCAAGTTGGAAGGGGAGTTGAGAGACTAAGAGGCTGTTCTTCATAGAGGGGGTGGTGGCAGGTTGGAATGTAGTTCCAGAAGAGGTGGTTTTGTTGAAAATAGTAGGTAGCTTTGGGAGGCTAGCCAGAGCACTGGTAATGCTAATGCCAGCAATGCTGGCAACCTGGGTTCAGGAACGAGCCCAAATCATCAGAGGTGCTGCCAGGGAGGAGGTAAACGAAGCATCCGAGTGGACACTTTACACCTCAGGGAAGGAGAGTGTAGGGATGCTGCTGCTGCTATACCACCCCCTGGGTGACTACTGGGGGAGGTACAGTTGGGCCCCGTCACAGCAGGGAAGGAGGGCATTAGATTCTGTCGGCACATGCGCAAGCCTCTATGTGCGCATGTGCAAAGCCCTGTGGGAAGAACATGGAAAATGCCAGACCGAGCAGAATGCTGCTCATCTCACTTCACAACCACCACACAGCCAAATTGAGGCCCAACACCAAGCTAGAGGTTCGACAGGGAAAAGGGGGGGGCAACGACGACTGGAAACCCTGCTCGGGGGTGATAACAAGAGAGAAACACCCAGAGAAGGTGAGTACAGGAGAGAGTGAGTGACAGTGGCTGGAGTGGGGCAGAGCTGATAGAAGCCAGTCAGGGAGGACGAAAAACTATTGTAAATGCTAACAAAAAAAAAATGTTAGGCAGCTTCAAGAGAGACTGGGATAGAGATAAGGAGACAATAAGGGTCAAGGGAGAGGCGAACAGAGGGGAAGGGTGGATTGTGGAGAGAGGCAGGGTCAGTAGCATATGCCGAGGACCCTGCACTAGACAGACCTAATGGCCTTAACTCTGCTGGCTTCATTGTACATTCGAAACGGTATTAAGAACTGCTCACTGCCTGGCCAGAAACACTGCTGCAACCTGGACAAATATTTAAAATAGGAAAACAAAGCCGGCCCACCAGCACAGCAGTAGCACTACTGCTTGTGATGTCAGCAACCTAGATTCAGGAGCAAACCCAAGGCTGTCACAGGGCCGAACAGGGGGGAGAAGGATTAGTGTCCAATGGACTGCTTGCCTTCTACGGGAAGGGGATCTGGTGCCTGGTAACAGCTAGGAGTAGGTGATCCTAAACCAGTGCTGTGGCTAGATTGGTTGGCGGCAGCAGATGTCTGCATACTGGGGACAAGAGTGCACCTGGCCATGCCCCGAAGTCACTGCACATCCGCCTTCACCCAGTGGGAACAACTAAAGCTGTAAACTCACTGGATGACGAGCAAGTATGAAGTCCAGGATCCTTGTGGGGAGGGACCCAGCAGACTGCTATATCCCCTAGCTGACTCGCAAGAAGCAGAAACAGAGCTGTTTTAAAAAAAAAAAAAAAGACAAGAGCAACAGCGCCACATGGTAGTGGGGAAGTACCTCAGACCCTGCCCAGTATGAGGCAAAGAAAGCCAATGACAGCAGATGTCTAGTGTGTCTGAGACTTAAGAGAGGGAAGGGGTCCAACACTGGTTGGCAGTTAGCATTAGTAGTTCTCTTACAATCTTTTGCAATCCAAATTTGTCAACTTTAGTACAAGTCACTTAAAAAAACTGAGTGCTGTTAAAGCAAAAAGTGAAGGTCTTGTCTAGAACTTAATCACATCAGTCACTTGTATTACTTAAGTTATAACTTTATCCTTTATAATTCCCTTCTTTCATTATTTCCAAACAGTGGTTCATTCTCTCTCTTTCTGCTCTCTTCCATTCCCCCTGCCTCCTATTTTCTCCTGTTGTCATCTCTGCCACACCACTGTCACTGCTTTACCCACTTGTTCTGCCACTGCCTAGCCTTGATGTTTCTCCCCAGTAATGAGCCATCTTACCACCAATACTCTACTGTGCTGCTATCACTTTATAGTGCTCATGTATGCAGCTCATTGCTTCCACCTTTGTGTTTTTTTACCAGTGTCACTGCACTTTTATCTTGCTATCTGGTGGAGATGCAAGGAGTTGGATATTCTGAGGAGGGGTGCTAGAGGGAAACAGAGGAAGAAGAATGTAGTCTGGGGGGAGCCGATTCAGTTAGTGGGGACCAGGAGACGCCATGGTTTAAGGAGACAGTTGGAGCTAGGTCCCTCGTGCCTCATCTCTACACCCAGGGTATCCTCTGGACTGAGAGAACAGGTAGCTGATGAACCAGCCCCAACCTTTCGTCCTTTTGGGGCAGTGCTCTTTAATGCCAGGTCAATGGCTAACAAGACCACTATAATAGCTGATCTTGTTGGGTCAGTCAATCTGGCTTGCATTACAGAGACCTGGCTGGGAGATACTGTGGGCCCTGTGCTAGAGGTGTCTGTACCAGCCGGGTACTCTGTTGTGCACTGCCCGAGGAAGGACAGCAGGTGAGAGTGGGTTGCGATCTGTTTTAGGTCGGAGCCGGGCCCGACAGTGCACCCAGTTTGGGACACCAGTTCTTTTGAGTGTGTGGTGGTGTGGGGGATCCTGGCGTGGAATTTAGAGTGCTCCTGGTCTACCGTCCACCTGGGTGGGACCTGCGCTTCATGCAGGAAGTGGCATCCTTTCTCGCCGAGAGGGTGTTGGAGTCACTGAGATGGATTGTTTTTGGTGACTTCAACACCTGGATGGATGATGTGATGTCACCCAGAGCCAGAGAACTCTTGTTAAGTATGGAGGCTCTGGGCCTGATCCTGCATTCCACGTCTGGGACCAACCAGTTCGGCCATGCGCGCGATCTGGTGTTCACTCTGGGGCTTGAAACTGACACCTTCAACACTGATCGGGTCACTTGGTCCAATCATTACACCATTGGGTTCAGCTTTAAAGCCCCCCCCTAAATGTCCCATCCCCTGTGGAAATGGTCTAGTTCCGCCCTTTGAGGGATGTTCAACCAGAGGGACTGATGGCGAAACTGGACATTTCGTCTGTGCTGGAGGCTCCAGCAGCCTGAAAGACACAGTGACAGCCTATAATAGTGCTGTTGCTGGAGCCCTGGACAGTTTGGCACCAATACATGTATGCCCCCTTGTCTTGCACCTTGGCTCCCCTTGGTTTGATGGGGAGCTAAGGAAGTTGAAGACAAGGGGGAGGAGGTTGAAGAGGCGCTGGAGGAAGACTGGGTCTCGAGAGGACATGCTGGTTCTGATGACTCATTATGATGAGTATCAGAATGCAATCGTCCAGAAAAAGGCAGCTTTCATGTCTAGGACGACTGCAGTCAGGAGGAATCAACCGGCTGAGCTCTTCCAGGCTGTAGGCAGGCTATTACATCCAACCTGTCTGGAACCCATTAAGAGCCTTTTCAACAATGTGAGGAGTTTGCTTGATTCTTCTTGAACAGAGTGTCCTCAGTGAGATCCAGGATTGCTCCATGCAGAATTCAATTCTCCAGGAGTGGTGTTTCTTGGGTGGGCAATTGCACCCGGCTGCCCTGGGACAAGTTCTGTCTGGTGATAGCACAGGAGGTCTGTGGGATAGTCCTCAGGCTGAAACCAACATTCTGTGACCTAGACCAGGGACGGACAAGGTTAATGGTTGGCTGTGTCAAAGTCTTGGGCCTGGTCTTTGCCGGGATAGTCAGGAGTTCCTTGTCAGCTGGGGGTTTTCTGAAGTCTCTAAAACAAGCTCTGGTTAAGCCCTTGCTGAAGAAACCATCATTGGACCCTGATGTCCTGGCAAATTACTGGCCTATCTCGAACCTCCCCTTTTTGGGGAAGATTCTTAAGAAGGTGGCAGCAGAACAGCTAGAGAACCATCTCATAGACTTCCCAAATTTATGAACCTTTCCAATCTGGATTTAGGGCTTTGCATAGCACAGAGACAGCGCTGGTCAGGGTGTTGAATGACCTGCTGAAGGCGAGGGATCAGGGACAGCATACAATTCTTGTCCTCCTCTATCTCTCCTCAGTGTCTGACACTGTGGACCATGGAGTGTTGTTGGACAGGCTGAGGGAGTGTGTGGGACTCACCGGCAAGGTCATCAGCTGGTTTGAGTCCTTCCTCCGGGGCAGGTCCCAGAGGGTAGTCTTGGGAAATTGTTCATTGCTACGCTGATGATACTCAACTCTATCTGTCTTTCACACCTGGCAGACCTGACATTGTCAATGTGCTGAATAAATGCTTTGCCGAGATCCAGGCTTCGATGGTGTCAAACTGGCTGTGACTGAACCCTGGGAAGAAGGAGGTACTGGTGGTAGAGCTGGGTCGGAGGGTTGGGCTTGGAACCTTCAGTGATAGATTGGGCATTTTTGTAGGCCCAACAGAATTGGAGGTTTCATTAAGAGTGAAGAATCTGGGCATTGTGTTGGACAGCAAGCTGACATTTGATGTTCAGGTGTCAGTAGTTGTCCGGACCAGATTTTACCACCTCCGGATCAAGCCCTTTGTCGCACCTGAAGAGCTGGCCACACTGGTTCATGCTTTCGTGACCTCGAGACTCGACTACTGTAATGCCCTATACCTTGGGGTCGGAAGTGGTATGTTGCGGCACCTGCAGCTGCTGCAGAATACAGTGGACTGGGTGCTGACTGGTCATTCCAGATTCAGTCATATCACCCCAGTGCTGCGCGAACTGCACTGGGTGCCAATGCAGTGGCGCATCACATTCAAGGTAGGTCTTCTGACCTACAAGGCTCTACCTGGTTTGGGTTCAGGCTACCTGAACGATCTCCTGCATCCCTACGTCCCATCTCGCCCCCTCAGATCACCTACCAGTGCTCACCTGGAGATCCCCAGAGTGAAGGTGAAGAGCTCTGGAGACCGGGCATTTGAGGTAGCTGCCTCGGCTTTATGGAATTCATTGCTGGGGCACCTCCGGGAGGCACCATCAACTGAAATATTTAAGCATCAACTGAAATCATTCTTGTTTGCACAAGCTTTTGGGGTCTGAGGGGACCATTTAAGAACTTGACTGGGTTCTGCTGTTTTAATTGTGTTTGGGATTCTATATGTATATGTTTTTTATTTGCTGTTCCTGTTCTGCTATTTACATATGTATGTATTTGTAATCGTATTATAAGGGTGCCCTAAGCCTCCAGGGAAGGGTACCCCAAACAAATAAAATCTACTACTACTATTTGTACATGCATATATACTTTACTTTGTACTCATGCATTTTTTTTTTTTTTTAAATTTAAGTTTATTGATAACCATAGGGTACAATTAATACAGGCAGTCCACACAGTTTCACTTCTGTTTTACAGAGCTGTAGTATAAAACACAAAATCCCTCTTCTCTACATTCTCTAAAAACATTTCTAAATTAATGACATTAATGACACTAACAAATTCATCAAGTTGAACTCTTCCCACAACTGAATGGGCCATCCTCTAAGCGTCCACCCCCAAACAACCAGGAGAGCACCTGTTTCCGAGCTGAAAGGTATTAAGTTGAGAGAAGAACTTCAAGGAGTCTGGCCAGAACTCAAAGCATTAAATGTTTCTCGCCAGATCTCCCACCTCGTCCATCTCCGGACATATATTTGTGTCCTATGATTTATCTTATAAGTTAGTTCTTCCATTTCTGCAATTTCCTGGACCAGATGTATCCAGGTGTTTATGGTGGGAGAATCATTTTTCAGCCACAATCGGGTAATAGATTTGTGGGCTGCCGCCAAGAGGAGGGCCCAAAGATAAACCACATCAGCTCCAACCAGATTCTGGGGGGGCTCTCCTAATATGAGGTTTGGCCAATCCAAGAGGGCATCCAAGGCAAACAGGTCAGAAAGGCCTGAGCCGTGGACACAGCCAAAAGACATGTAGATAACCTGTTTGTGTTTCCACGCATGACCTCCAACAGGTCGGATGTCTTTCAGGAATTCTTTTACTCAGGGAAAGAGGAGAGGGAAAAAAACGTATTTTCACTTTCCAACTGTACTCTTGCCAGAGTTGGGAACAAGTGGTTCTGGGTGCCAGCTGGAATACTGAATCCCAATTGATTTCTCCGTAGGCCTACTCCCCCTCCTCCCTCCATCTCAATTTAACTTTATCTAAGTGGTCTCGCTTTAAACACATGAGGGCTTTATAAAGTATAGAAATGAGACCTGATGTTTTCTGCGAGGTCAGTATTGCATAGAGACCCTCTATGAAGTGAGCCACCCTGTCAGATTGGGAATCCGTTCTGCAGCAGTAATAAATATAGTCCCTGACCTGCAAGTATCGAAAACGGTCAATATTGCGTAGGCCACAATTGTTTTTAAGGGTCACGAAGTCCAATATATCATCCCCTGCCAGGAACTGCTTGATGTAAGTCAGGTCCAGTCTCTCCCAGACTCTGAAAGTGTGATCTAATCGGGACGGAGTAAAGATGGATCCCATGATAGTCTATGCAGGGGCCAGAGTGAGGATTTTAGTTTATATTTTTGCCAGGCTCTGTAGGTCGCCCTTATGGTGTCCCTAACAGTCAATAGGAAGGGAGGGGGGTGATTTCTAGTAGTCTTCACTTGTATGAAGCGGGCTCCCAGTAATGGACCGCGCTCCTCTTCCTCCACTCTCTCCATTTCCTTCTAATTAGCAGTATATGTGGGGATAGACCACTGTAGTGCTCTTTTAATTTGCGTGGCGAGGTAATAGTCCTCCAGGTCAGGAAGGGATCTGCCTCCTTTTGCCTTACTCAATTGGATAATATGAATGTTTACTCTGGGTCTCCTGTTGTTCCATACGAACTTTACAATTGCTTTTTGCCAGTCTTGGAAATGCATTTTAGATATGAAGGTTGGTAAACATTGAAACAAGTATAGGTACCTAGGGAGACCATTCATGGTAATAGTATGTATTCTTGAATACAGTGGGAGGTTTATCAAGGCCCACCTATCTAGGTCTTTCTTCACTTGGGTAAAAAGTGGAACATAATTGGCCTTAAAGAGTTGGGAATTATGTTTAGTTAGCCAGGCTCCCAGGTATCTGATTTTATCCGCTGACCAATTAAGTGGTAGAAACTCTACAATCTTGTGAGAGGGGGAATAATAAAAACACAGAATCTCAGTTTTAGTTTTATTGAGGGCGTAACCAGAATGTCTGCCAAATTCTGATAGAATTGACCATACCTGAGGGATTGAAGTCTCCGGATGTTGTTGTACGTACTGCTGCGGCCAGGGGCTCTATGTATAGAGCAAATAGTAGGGGGGGGACAGGGGGCAGCCCTGCCGGGTACCCCTACCCAAAGTGAATCTTTTAGAGATTCCCCCATTCACTCTGACATATGCTTGTGGACCAGAGTATAATGACAATGCTATCAATAAAGATCTGTGGGAAACCCATCCGCTCCAGTACC
Organism: Neoceratodus forsteri; assembly: GCA_016271365.2. Classification (NCBI taxonomy): domain Eukaryota; kingdom Metazoa; phylum Chordata; order Ceratodontiformes; family Ceratodontidae; genus Neoceratodus; species Neoceratodus forsteri. The sequence goes on along the minus strand of CM057453.1, from coordinate 103,861,596 downwards.
AAAAATAGAAAGGACCAAGAAACCCTGTCAAAGGCTTTTTCAGCATCTAGACTCCTGAGGCAGGCAGGGAGGCGGGAGTGATGAATGGAGTCAATTATATTAATCGCTGATCAGACACCGTCCGGTGCCTGTCGACCTGGAACAAATTCCCGATTGATCTGGATTAATGAGCTCTTGGAGTATAAGATTCAATCTGGATGCAAGAATCGAGGTGAATATCTTATAGTCGGAGTTTAGGAGCGAGATTGGTCGATACGATGTACACCGGGCGGATCCTTATTTTCTTTTGTGCGAGCGAATTAGAGGACACAGTGCACTCATGCACTGTTGATGTGTTGTACTACTTTACCCCCAAAGTCACACCTGAAACAAGCCTCTCTGCTCAGTGTGCCTTTCCCGGTTACCAATTTTCAGATAAATAAATAAATAAATAATTTCTTAAGAAGGGTGTCCAGATCTTTTTTTTTTCCCCAAAAATATTAGATTTGACTAATAGCTGAAAATTTGTTCTTTTATTTGCTACTGAACTCATATGATGAAATCAATCTTTCATGGTGGGGATTGCCAGTGAGTTTCAGTTTCTCATGAGGAGTCTTTTGGCACCCAGGGCTGCTACTAATAGCCAATTTTCTTGGTAATTAGTCACCAAGGGTATGACTTTTTCTTTACTTCTTTGTGCCCGCGGGTCTATCCTTCAGGGTCCCCCAATGTGCCTGGCTCTGCCCAACTCCTGTCCCCTCCAGCCACCTACATCCATGATGCCGCCATCTCAGACCCCTTCCCCAGGCAAGGAAGGGCCCCTCCACCTGAACAATCTTTGTCAGGTTGATGGTTAAGGGTTCCGAGTTGGCTCAACTTTAGTTAACCAGGGGTTGTCGGGCCGGCTGTGGGGTCTTTCCTCGTTTCTTCCTGCTCCAAGCATGCAGGCACGCGCCAGAAAGCCAAGACGTGTGTGCAGGTATAGGCATGCTGCCACAACGGCCCCTGGTCTGTGTCCCTCCTTCCCCTGGTGCCCTCGACTGCACTGCCACCTGTGGTCACCCAGGTGGCAGTACTGCAGCAAGAGCGGTGACCCTCCAACCAACAAGAGGAGAGCATCCCCTGAGACACTCAATCCTTCTCCCCCCCAAAGCTGGCTCGCAATGACCCAAGCTCATTCCCGAACTCGTGTCGCCAGTGTAGCGAGTGGTAGTGCTACCACTGTGCCAGCAGGCCAGCTCACCAAGGGTATGTCTGATGTGATCCCTAAGATGAAGAATTTTGGAGTTGACTGGATGGAGCAATTAAAGATTTTTTTTTTTTTTAGCAAAATTTACAAATTCAACCCCAAAAGTTAGAGATATGGAAACTGGCAAAGAATATGGGTAAGGTCTACATGCAATTCCCCTCCTCTCCGACAGGACTCATTATGTAAGATACCCATTCTGAGGCTGTTATGATCTCATTTATTTCTCCTTCCCATGTTTCTTTTACTGACAATATTGGGGTTTCATTACTATCCATTAGCATTCTATAGATGAGTAACTCTCTTTCTTATGAAGGATATTTTAACTAGTTTGTACCATTCAGTACAGGTTTAATGTGCAAAGTTCTATTTAAGTACATTATTGTTGAGGGCATTTCTCAGCTGCAGATACATATAAAACTGAAACATGCGTAGCCCATAATTCTTTAAGTTCTTCTGTGGGTCAAGTACATCCTCTAACATTCTGATACTCAACTTACCCCAGACTGGGTCTGGAGGCCCAAGCACTGTTGATAGGTGTGGGCTGGGTTCAGTGCCTGCTGAGTTACTTACTGCAGAGCAGACAGGTGCCAGAACTAATGGGTGGGATGGGGGGCTTAGCCCCCCCACCCCCACTTTTGCCCTTCAGACTTCAAGGTGCCCCTTTAGTGCATGCATGCAAGGTAAAGAGAGAAGCAACCACCCCTTGAATAGTGAAAAGGTTGAAGCATATATTAACTTGGCTTACTATTAAACATTAATGTTTTTTATCTTGTAATTTGTTCAATTTTTATAATGTTTTTGGCATTTCTCAAATCTATCTCAAATATAATTCCTTACAGACATACGTATAGTTGTGAGCAATGTAAAAGGGAAAGTACGGTTACGTAAGAACTTACTGTAACAGTAGATCTTCGAGAGAATCTCTTGCATCAGGCCACACCTATGAAACTGTAGCCATCAGGCACCAGGACCTCACAGAAACATTTTTTGCTGGTTTTAGGCTAGGGGCTGCCCATGACAACGTCAGACATCAACATCCTATAGGACATATAAACCTGGGCAGCCCCATGCCCTCCTCAGTTCCAAGCCAGAGATCACACTTGGAGGACCTCCTCCTGGGGGAACCAAGGAAGCCGAAGGTTCCCGCTATCAAAAAAGGTATAGAGCAGAAAGTATGCCAAGCTGGAAAGCGAGAGAGGAGCAAACAGCTCAAAGACAGAGGGGGATGGAGGGTGGGATGGCATGGCCTGATGCAAGAGATTCTCTCGAAGATCTACTGTTATGGTAAGTTCTCACGTAACTGTACTATCTTCTTTGAGGACATCTCTTGCATCAGGCCACACCTATGGAATGAGTCCCAAGAATTACTGACAGAGACACAGGCCAGGTAGCTAGAGGCTAGAAGCCTAAGACAGAAGGCCTTGAAGCACAGACAGGCCAAAGCCTCCCTTCTTCTAGAGGCACTGTCCAGACTGTAGTGCTTAGTGAAAGTGTGGACAATACTTCAGGTTGCAGCAGCACAAATTTCTGCAGCTTACATGTTCCTGAAACAGGAAACAGAAGTGGCCATGCCTCTGGTTTAATGGTCACACACAATTCCAGGAAGTTCCTTACTGTACTTCCTGTAACAAAACTTAATATAGTTGGGCAACCATTTGGACAGACACTGTTTAGAAGACAGGTACGCTCTCTTTCCCAGGGGTAAAAGAAACAAAGAGCTGCAGGGACTTCCTGCAGTCCTTCGTACAATAAACATATGAGTATTCAATGTACATCTACTGTATGGAGCAGTGCTTCCCTTGGATTGGCATGCTCCGGAAAATACACTGGCAGGTGGATGGTTTGATTTAAAGTAAACTCAGACACCACTTTTGAAAGAAACTTAAGGTTGGTACACAAAGTCTTTGTGGAAAATCAAATAAGGAGACTTGCACATTTTATTTTATTTATTTATTTGTTCTAGGATTACAAATACCTTTGAGCCGAGGCTCTTTTACAAAGGTTCCACGTCATTAAGCACATAAGAGCCTGAAGCTTGGAAATCCTTCAAGCAGAAGTAACAGCAACTAAAAATAACACTTTCCAACAAAGGAAGCGTAGCTTGCAAGTTGTGGCTGGCTCAAAAGGAGGCAAAGCGAGTTTCTCGAACACAAAATTCAGGTCCCAGGCTTGTACTGGATTGCGGACAGGAGGCTTTAAATGTAAGATGCCACTCAAAAACATATGTACCACCTGTAGCTGGACCACTGTACGGCCATCAATAGGTATGTGGAATACTGAAATGGTCACTAAATGCACCTTAATGGAAGAGAATTGGGGTCTTGCATCTGACAAGGACAATAAATACTCCAGAATCTGGTACACTGGGCAAGTGACGGGATCCAGCTGATGAGAAGCGGCCCACAGAGCAAACTGTTTCCACTTCCACTTCATAGAGTAGGTGGCCCTGATGGAAGGGTTTTTAGCAGCCACCAGGTCGTCAGCCAACTTGGGAGACACTCCAAACCAAGTAATGGCTATGTCTTCAGGAGCCAGGCATGGAGACGGAGTGTTCTGAAGTCCGGATGGACCCAGGTTCCCCTTCCTGGGTGAGCAAGCCTTTGCACAGGGGCTCCACTGCAGCTGCTGCAGCAGGGGACACTAGCTCTGACTGGGAAAGAAGGTGGTCACCAGAATTAAAGTGGCTCCAGCTGGAGCTTGATTAGGACCGTCTGAATCAGGGGAAAGGGAGGGAAGGCATAAAGGAACTTCTCTTCCCAAGGGAGGGACAACACATCTCACCAGATAACTCTAGGCCCTGGAACAACCAAACAGAAAAGTGGCAGTTTTGTGTTGAGTGGAGATGCAAAAAGGTCCAACTCTGGATGACCACACCTGCCGAACAGATCTTCTACAACCAAGGTCAGCGGCTCCCACTCACACACTCGAGACTGCGACTGGCTGAGCCTGTCTGCCAGGACATTTTGGGCGCCTGGAACTTGGACAGCCGATAGTCCTAGATTGTCTATGTTCTACAGTCCAGTATCAGACCTTCATCACTTCCCAGCACAGAGGGTATGAGTGGGTTCCTCCCTGCTTGTTTATGTAGTAAACAATACTGATGTCCGTCTGCACCAGCAGATGACCAACTGACAGATGGTTCCGGAAAGCTTGCAAAGCATACAGAACGGCCCTCATCTCTAGAATGCTGATGTGGTAGGAAGCCTCCACTTTGGACCACATTCCCTGAGTCTGATGAGGCCCAGGATGTGCCCCCCCAGCCCATCCCTGAAGCATCTGTGGTGATAATCTGCTGAGGAGAGGGAATAAATGAAAATTACATACCTAATGTAATTCCTGATCTTTCTGTGTATCTTTACCTTTCATCACTAGTGGGTAGTGAGCTGGAGGATCAGAACCCCATGGGACCTTTTTGTTTTTTTGCAAGAGGAGTCGATGAGATGGCGCCACCCTCGAGGCCAATGTAATACTTGGTGCTCGTGGGTTGGACAGTAACTATCATCGACGCCTCCTCAGCCCCAGTTCTGCACGCCGGAGAGAGACAGAAAAATAAGGTGGGTGGGCAAGGGAGTCCAAGGGACAGCAAAAGGAAAGGATGTAAAACAAAAGGAGGAATATGCCGTAGCGGGGACAGGAAAGGAGGAAGCCTAAGGGATTGGGAGAGTAGGGCCCCAATCACGGGGCGAGAAGGAATGGGTGGAATAGGGAGGGATAGGAGGATAGAGGAAGGAGGAAGAGGAGACACCGCCCCCGAGACATTGTCCTGGACTGCTCTGAAGAAATTATGCCACAGGTCGAGCAGACAGGCCAGAGGATGAAGGCAAGGCCTGAAGATCATGGCACTTATTAAGGGGATCAGAGGCAGGACAAAGGCTAAAGACAGGTTGGTGTCACCCCCTCCTGTAAAAGAACTGAGCCAGAATAACCAGCTTAAAAGACTCTGGAGAACAACCCCAGGTGATTGGAACATAGTTATTTGACCCGGGGGGGAGGGGGCAGTATCTCCAGGGGAGGAACCAGAAGGGTAAATAACATACACTCCTGAGGGTAAAAACCAACCACAAGGAGGCACAAGAAAAAGTTACTTACCATAGTAATCTTGTTTCTTCCAGGGGATACTCCAATATTCATAATTCATCTGCAGTGTACCTTTAAGCTGGACGTGCCCGGAGACGGAACGTTATGCTAATGATAGAATCACTGGCTCATGCCACTTTTCCAAATACTGCCACCTATCAACTGCCTACATTCTAACCCTCAGACTTCGTGGATGCCTGGAAAGACAGGGCCCAAAAGTATTTAATAATCATTATAATTTAGTAATTAAATTCCCATAAACAACCCCCAACTGGGGAGAAACAATCAAATATATTTTAACCCACACAATCCTCAATGTCAGAATTACCAGAAAAGGGGAAAAAAGACAACTGAAAGCACAGTTACAATAAAAGCCAGAATGTGGCATGCATATCCTAGAAGTACAGTATAGAGTGCAGAGGCAACGTGTTTTGGAAGGGGAGGCAGGGTGGGAGAGTTATGAATACTGGAGTATCCCCTGGGAGAAACAAGATTACTATGGTAAGTAACTTATTCTTCTCACCCCAGTAACACTCCAATATTCCTAACTCTTCTGCAAACTAAGAAGCAGTACCTTTGGAGGCGGGCACAGAACCTATTTAAGAAACAGGCTCTGCAGGACAGCTGTTCCAAACCTGGCATCAGCCCTAGTCTGCATATCCAGGCTGTAGTGCTTGGTAAATGTGTGAACTGTTCTCCAAGTAGCTGCTTTACAAATATCCACCAGCGAAACATCCATGGAAGCTGCCAGAGTGGCAGCTGTACCCCTTGTGGCTCTGAGCCCTGCTGGGGGTTCCTTACCTGCTTTTGAATAGCAAAACTGGATTAACTGGACAATTCAATGAGAAATGGAACTTTTAGATGCTGGATTACCTTTTCCCACATCCCAGTAAGTCAGAAATAGTTGCTTTCTTTCCTGCCTATGAGACTCAGTGGCTGTCATGTAGTAGCTCAAAGCTCTCGATATCAAGGCTATGTAACCTGCACTCACCAGAGCATGAATGTTCAGTAAAGAATACTGGCAAAGTGATAGTTTGATACAGGTGAAAATCTGAGATTACTTTAGGGAGGAATTTCCTATTAGTTCTGAGGACAACTTTATCCCTGTGAAAGGAGATGTAGTCCTGCTCAATGTATAAGGCCTGAAGTTCACGGACACATCTGGCTGAAGTGATGGCCACTAAAAATACTGCTATCCATGTAACATATTTCAGTGCTGCTGAAGTGATGGGTTCAAGGGGGGAACCCATGAGTTTGGCAATACAAATGTTTAGGTCCCTCACTGGCACCGGTTCCCTGACCGGTGGGCACAGGTGGCACAGGCCTTTAAAGAACCTTTTAAAAATGGGGTTTGATGCCCTAGAGGTAGTCTTACCTGCTGAGGTATAAGCAGAGACTGAAGCCAAATGGAGCTTTGGGGTAGAGGGCTGCAGGCCCAAAGAATGCAAGGAAACCAGGTAGTCCAGCACATGTGGCACTCCTGCCTGTACTGATGATATATGCCTGGTAGAACACCCAAATAGAAAACCTTTTCCATTTTGCAGCATAGGTTTTCTTTGTGGATTGTTTCCTATACCCCCTTAAAATATCCAAGACCCCTTCAGAGAGATGCAAGCCAGCATACTCTAGGTCCTCAAGAGCCATGCCTTGAGTCTGAGCAACCGGAGATTCTGGAATAGGAGCTTCCCGTCTGGAGGTTAACAGATTGCGTCTCCTGGGAAAGTGTATTGGTCTGTCCACTGACATGAAGAGCAATAGGAAGTACCATGGCTGTCTGGCCCAGTCTGGAGCTATCAAAATAATTATGGCCGGCTGAAGCCTGAGCTTGAGCAATACTCTGTATACCAGAGGAAATGGGGGGTGGGGGGGTGGAATACAGATGCTTCCCCTGACCACTCCAGGATGACAGCATCCATGGGCACTGTTCCCACTGCTGGAGGCCTGCAACAGTATTGTGGGAGGTGGGGACTTTCGTGGGATACAAAGAGATCCATCTCTGGGGTACCCCACCTTTTGAAGATTACTTGCACCACCTGCCTGTTCAAGGACCATTCGTGATGGGCCTGGCTGATCCGACTTACGGCATCTGCCAGAATATTGTCCTTGCCTGGCAGATGAATGACCTGAAGAGAAACTCAGAGAGGAGACCAGAGTCCAGATTTGCATGGCTTCTGTGCAGAGAGGATTGGACCTTGTACCCCCCCCCCCGCTTGTTTATGTACCCCACAGTGGTGGTATTGTCTGTTCTGACTTGTACCACCTTTTCCCGAATCAGTTGTGTGAATGCTTGCATTGCCAGAAGAACTGCCCTGTGCGCCAACAGATTGATATGTTGAAGGGACTCTGCACTTGACTAAGTGTCTTGCGTAGTGTGCTCTCCCAGATGGGCAGCCCACCCTAACAGTGATGCATCTGTTGTGAGAATCACAGAAGGTAGCTATTTTTGGAAGATAACCTGTTCTCTGAGGTTGGCTTCGTTCTTCCACCACTGAAGGGCCAAGATTAATGTTTTTGTTACTGGTACCAACTTTGAGAGAGAATCTTCTCTCTGAGACCAGTGAGCCCTTAGGTGAAACTGAATGTCTCTCATCTGAAACCTGGAACCCAGAACTGTGCCTCTGGCAGCTGCCATGTGTCCCAGTAGTTGAAGAAACTTGTGCGGTTCTTGGCACATTCAGCTTGAAAGAACCTGCTAGTTGTAGAATACTTTTTACCCTGTCCAGTGGTAAGAAAGCTCTGCCCTCCCTGATATTTAGTTTTGCTCCTATGAACTGCAGAACTTGTGTGGGAAGAAGAACTGATTTCTTTAAATTAAACAGAAACCCCAAGGATTCCAGAAGGTGCTGAGTGAGCTGTAAGTGTTCCTTTAGCTGCTGTGGTGGTTTTCCCACCACTAGCCAATCATCCAGATAGGGAAACACTGTGACACCTTGCCTTCGCAAGTGTGCCACAACTACTGCCAGATACTTTGTGAACATCCTTGGAGCTGAGGTGAGACCGAATGGCAGGGCTGAGAACTGATAGTGACCTGATGGGAGTCTGAATCTGAGATACATTCTGTGAGACTCCCTAATGGGGAGGTGGAAGTAAGCATCTTTTAGGTCCAGTGATGCCAACCAATCTCCTTTTTGGAGTGCTGGCAGAATCAGAGATAGTGTCACCATTTTGAATTTTGGTTTTGATAGGTGCCTGTTTAGCACCCTTAGGTCTAAGACAGGCCGCAACTCCCCATTTTCCTTAGGTGTAAGAAAATATCTTGAGTACAGCCCTTTTCCCCCTGTGCTGTGGAGGCACTGGTTCCACTGCCCTTAATAGCAGCAGCAGCAGGTTTTGAACCTCCTTTTCCAAAAGCTTTTTCTCAATGATGGAATCTGGTTTGAAGATTCTTGTTCTTAGGGAAGGACTTGAAGTTTAGGGACAGTCCCTTACTCCCTATCTCCAGGACCCACTCATCTGTGGTGATATTTTTATAGGCCTGGAAATAATGGGTCAGCCTGCCCCCTACTGGAAGAGGGAAGGTGGTCTGAGAGAACAAGTCAGGGATCCTGCTTAGCTTGGGCCTGAGAGTAGGGTCCATGACTGGCATCCCACTTGACCCTACCTCTAAAATACCCTTGCTGGGGGTACTGAGGTACCTGGGGTATAGCCATTGCCTGATAAAAAGGCCTAGAATGAAACTGTCTGCCCCTGTCTCCCCTATTATAAGGCCCTGAGAAGGACAGGCCTTTTCTTTGGCCAAATTACTTCTGTATGTGGCCTTATATTCAGCGACCTTTTTCATGTAGGTCTCTGTATGGGTCCCAAACAGGGAGTTACCCTCCACTGGGAAATCCAAAGCCTTGTTTTGGGTGTCCTGTGTGAGGTTTGTGGCTCTTAACCAAGCAAATCTCCTTTGGGCTATAGTGCTGACCATCCACCTGGCAGCAGCGTCATTTGAGTCTGCTGCCATTTGAAATTGATATTTGGCAGCTTCCATGCCAAACCTAGTTGTCTCAGTTAAATCTGCTGACACAGATTGGCTGGGGCTTTGTCAGTCATAGCCAACACAGACTGCCAAAGAGATTTTTTATATTGGGCAGAATAGGGTTGAAAGTTAACCTGCCTGATTGCCAATGAAGCTGATAAATAGCCCTTTTTGGCCATGCTATCAATTTTGCGTGAGTCCTTCTCTGGGGGTGAGAGGCCAGAGGGACTTTTGCTTTGTCACAGGCTGCAGCTTGCACCACCCCCTGGTGGTCAGGGTGTGAATACAAAAATTCAGCCCCCTCTCTGTCAAGCTGATATTTTTTATCCAGCCTTTTGTCTAAAGGCGGGACAGACCCAGTTGTCTGGAGTAGCTTGAGGGCATCCTTTTGAAAATATGTATTTATAGGGAGCAACAGCTTTCTGGTGGGTGTTAAACCCATCATCTCAAGGTACTCAACTTCGTCCTCATCCTCTATCACTTCTGTGGTAGAAATAGCTAAAGCATCCACAATTTTCCTGACTAAGGAAAAATGGGAAGAATAGTCTTCAGAAGACCTATGGGGGAGAGCCAAACTCCCGTTCAGGGGATATCTCAGGTTCTATAGGCTCCCCTTCCTCCTCCTCCTCCTCTTCACCATAATCTTCCCACAGTGGGAAAGACTGGTTAACATCAGTGGGGGTCTGAACTGCGAGCTGCGGATCAGCAGGCATGCAGCAGACCTTGCAAGGCTTGTAAAACTTTTAATGCCTGTGCAATTTCAAGAGGAGAAGGCATGGCAAGCAGCACCACAGAAGTCCCCTTAGGCTGATCAGCAGGGGGTTAAGTGTGCTGTGTCTTTTTTGCTGGAATCGGAAAGCTAGCCGGTTCAGCCATTCTTTTTGTACCCATATCAGGGTTAGAAGTAATGGGAACTGTTTCACCCACAGCCCCAGAGAGTATCGGCTGGTCAGAGCCAGAGGGACCCTTAGTTGAAGGCACTTTTTTCTTTAGCCTTTCCAGATGTTTTTCACGTGTCTTTTCAGGAAAGGTCTTGCAGACCTCACAAGCTGCACTTAAATGGTCATAGCCAAGGCAGATGACACAAGAACTGTGTTTATCTGCCTTGGCAAAGACCTCTCCACACACTGTGCAATTTCTGGAACTGGATTCACCAGTCTTTTCTCTGGTTACTCTGACACATTCAAAAAAAAACAGCAATCGCAACAAAACAAATAAATTTAGAATGTTTTTTAAAACAAATTCTGCAGAATGTTTTTAAAACAAATTCAGCAGTTATGGTCAGTTCAAGAACGATCGGAAAACCGAGCGGAACCGGGAACCAATGAAACTGGAACCAGTATTAGTGGTTCAGTAACCGATAAACTCGGTTACACAAATAACTAAATTAAGTTTTTTTAAGACCATAAAAATTTAAATAAGGGGAACCCCCGCCTAAGTTAAAAAATTCTCGGTTTCTCACAGGTTATACTGAACAGTGAGAAACCAAGAAAAACAACGTAATCTAACTAAAACACTAACTGTTATAACATAAACAAAAGATAAGGGCAGTAGCTGAAAATAAAATGAAAGTGTTATACTTATACGTTATTTTCTAAGTGTTTAAAGGTAAGATGTTGAGGAGAAAAACCTCCAAGCGTCTTGTCTTGACAGGCGGAGAGAGAGAAATCTGAGGGTTAGAATGTAGGCAGTTGATAGGAGGCAGCATTTGAAAAAGTGGCACGAACCAATGATTCTATCATCAGCGTAACATTCCATCTCCGTGCAGATTTGGCTTAAAGGCACACTGCAGAAGAGTTAGGAATATTGGAGTATTCCTGGAGTGAGAAGAGGTTGGACGATAACTGAGGGAACCACCAGAGTCCCCTCCTGCCAACAGACTCCCTGAAGAGGCACAAGAGGGAGCCGGAAAAAAAAACCAGGAGCTACCTGGGCTGAGAGGGGGCTCTGGCGATTCTGAACAGCAACAACCCTCCCTGTCTGCCCACCCAGGGGGAAAAAAAACCCTGACCCTTAAGGGGAGGGGGTAGGAGGTGCTGGAAATGGACCAAGGTCCAAATGAGAGACAAACCGGGAGGAGGAGACTCATCCAGAGATCGAGGCCTGAGAGGGGAAGGTGGGCAGGATTCAGTGATGAATGGTGAAGATACACAAAAAGATCAGGAATTACAGTAGGAATGTAATTTTCATATCTTGTCTGTGTCAATCTTCACCATTCATCACTGGTGGGTGATTACAGAGCCCCCACGAAGGGGGTCCTGAACCTCCCTAAGGGACAAAGTCCCTCAGCCTCTAGTGGGGGAGACGCTAGAGAAGGGAACCCTAGAAGGTCTGGCTAGGCCTAAGGCTGGTCTGGGTGAGGCAAGGTTCTCCTAGCAGGAGAAGGAAGACACCTCTGAAGCTCTAGCCTCACCCTACAGGAAAAGAGATGGGTTCCCTGGAAAGAGAGGGCAGTCACCCTAAGCCAGGCCAGAGGTGACAACCGGGAGAGATGAAGCCACGCCGTCTGCCTAATGCAGATCTTTGTCCCCACCAACCTGGAAGCCACCTCACTGGCATCGTACAATGCCCTTGCTTGGTGCCTCACTAGCTCCAGGCCCCATGCAGAGAGGGCAACAGTCTGTCTCGTTGCCTCTGAATCAGGCAAAGATGCTAGGATTTGACCTAGCAGAGACCACAAGTGCCTGCTGTAGGCAGCATGGTGGGCCTGATGAGAAGAGATATACAAAAGGAGGCGTGTCAACGAGAAAGCTCTCCTTCCCCAAAAATCAAACTCAGCTAAGTCTCATTCCAGGGGTCAATCACGCCATGGGCTTCTATGCCCAGTGGGCGTGTCCAGGAGAGTCACGCCTGACAGAGGATGAGGCAAGGCTCCTGGAGACCCAAGTGGGGCACAATACCTCAGACACAGGTTCCTCGGGGCTGGTGGCTGGTTTGAGGGACATCGCCAGGCCCGGTATGCCGCCTCCCAAAAAGGATTAGGCCAGGCAGGAACCATCTGGTTGGCTGCACTGAACTCGCCTAAGAAGGTGCGCGCCGACTGGTCAGCATTGCGTTCACCAAGGATGGAAATATGGAGCTTGTCGAGCAACCCTGATAGAAAGCACTGACAGCTGGAAAGATCAGCCGCTGGGGATAGACAGATAGCAGAGTCCTCTACCTCAGAGGAGGAAGACGAGGGAGCCATGGAGTCCGGAAAGCCAGGTTCCAGCTGCACAGTGTTGAAACACCTCCTGGTCCATGGACTGATAATAGGAAGGGAACAGTGCAGCCGTGGACCTGAACTGTTCCCAGGTGAGGGGTTCCGTAGGACTGGAGTGACCTGGGAAAGGGGGTGAAGTTGGCAGATTCAAAGGGACCAGGCACCTCCAAGGAGGGGCATGACCTCTGCCCGGGCTAGAGAACCCGCCGGGAGACCTCAAAGGAGGAGGAGATCCGGTGGTTCCGGCAGACGAAGGCTGCTCAACTGAGCTGGAGCAGCCAGAGCTAAGCCCGAAAGAAGAAATTCCCCCGCAAAGCGATTGGAACCACATGAACCCAGATAGGCGGCCCCTAACATCTGAAGATGAGGTTCCCTCTCGAGGAGACCTCAGGGGAGAAGGCTGGACCAGCGCTGCAACTCCTCATTGAGCCCCCCCAACCCGGGTTCCCAGGAATGGGTGCTGCCCTGAATCCAACCACCTCGACCTTTCGGACCTCAAGAGAGCCCTCTTTCTCATAATCAGCTGAGGCAACTGACACCCCACAGCCACCTCCTAAGAGACAACTGGAGGAGTAGTGCCCTCCCCTACCTAAAGTGCTCCAGCCAACCCAGAAGTAGGGTCAGTAAGAACAACCACTGGAGGGGGTATGTCTCCCAAGGTGACAGATGGATCACCAGCTCTAGGCTGTTCTGGGGCACCACTCAAGAGCACCAGAGGACTGCTTGGAGCCACCAGCCCTGGAATCGGTCTAAGCCATCCGCTCTGTGGGAGGGGGCAGAACTGGAGCCGCTGGGCTGGAGGTAGAGGGTTCGGTGGACTCCTGAGAATCCGGGAGCCAGTCTGGGTCAGCCTCAGAATTGTCCTCCCCAGAGGAGGCCCAAATCCAGACTACTCAACAATCCCTCTCAGCCGCAAGGGACACCGCAAACAGGCCTTGCGCTGCCCATGGCACTGCCCCCATTCCCGACACAGCAAACCACACTGGAGTCTCGCCCCGTGCTACCCATGGCGCTGAACCAATCCCCAGCGTCACTTAGGCGGCACGGCAGGTGGCGCTGAGGACAGCACCAGCCCAGAGGCCTCAGACCACGATGCCGGGGGAGACTTCGCCTCCAAGAAGGAGATTGCCTGAACGGTGACTCCTACCTGACCCCCAAGGGGGCCAGGCCATGCCTCCTGCACCGTGGAAGGAATTCCCACGGCGGCAAGGCCGAAACTGGCGAAAACCCCCTCCTCCACAGCTGTATAGGCCCGGGAGAGGACCCAGAGGAAGGGCCGAGAACCTTGCTCTTGTCGACCCGTATATGTGCCTGTCCCCCAAAAGTTGGCAGTGCACATCCGACCTTCACTGCACGCAACTCCAGAACATGGCGATCCACGGAGAAACAGGCATCGCATCTGTCCATATCGTGGTTTGGTCCCAAGCAGGTAAGGCAGAGGTCATGCTGATCCGTAATGAAGTAAAGTTGGCCGCAGGGACACCGATGTATTGGAGGCCGATACATAGATTTTTCTTGTTCCCTGAACCAGACATGACCGGACAGAAAAACAAACCAAAAACAGCACTTGGTGTCAATGAGAAATAAATACAAAAGATCTTACCAGTCGACACAGAGGATAGATCAGCAGAACTAGGACTGCAGGAAACTAACCGATGGACTGGATGAGGCCGCAGAAATAATGGTGTACCATGAGAGGTCACGCTCACTCAACGGCAGGAGAAGCAGAACTGGGGCTGAGAAGGCATCGATGACGGTTACTGTCCAACCGCAGCACCACTGACACGCCAGCCTTCAAGGGTGGCTGCCTGACGCCTATTTCTCCTCTTGAAAAGGAAAAAAAAAAAGCTCCCATGGGGTCCTGATCCTCCAGCTCACTACCCACCAGTGATGAATGGTGAAGACTGACACAGACAAGATGGAAGGGAACTCCTTTCAACTGGTTGCTGGGTTCCATCCACCATAAAAGCACCTTCCTGATAGGGAAGTAACTAGAACCTGCTGTTCCAGGTCATCGGTGCTCTGATCCCACTGGGCCCGCAATGTCCACTTAAGGAGCTGCATGTGCAACCTGGCTAGGAGTACTGTGACAATGGCTGCAGCCATCAGACCCAACAGCTGGAGAAACATTCTGACTGTGACATTCCGGCTGTTGTAATGCAGCAGGGCCTGAGCCATCAGATGGTCCGCCCTGTCCTGGGGCAGGAAGGCAAAGCCCTGAGTTGTGTGCAGTACTGCCACTGTGTACTGCAGATGCCTAAAAGGGGTCAAGACTGACTTGGGCAGACTGACCATGATCCTAAGGGCATGGAACAGTTGTCTGGTATGTACCAGGGTGTGGTACAGCTGCTCCTTGGACTGCATTTGAGCAACCAGTTGTCCAGGTAAGAGAAAATGTATAGTACCTCCCTCCTGAGAGCTGCTGCCACAACTGCTAAGCATTTGGTAACTACCCGTGGTGCAGATGACAAACCAAAGGGCAATACCTTGAACCGATATTGTTCCCCCGGAACATGAACCTGAGGTACTTCTGTGGGGAACACAAATCTTGATATGCGGGTAACCATCCTGCATGTCCAGGGAGCATGTCAAGTCCCCTTTCTGCAGAAGAGGCAACAGGCCTTGTGGAGTGACTATTTGGAACTTCTTGTACTGGATACAAAAGTTCAGATCCTGCAGGTCCAGGATGGGCCTTAAGTCCCCTGGGGACTTTGGGACAAGGAATAAATGGAAGTAGCACCCCATGTTCTTTTGCTCCCTTGGAACTAGTTTTTTTGGCTCTCTTGCGGAGCAGGGTATACACTTCCTCCAGGAGCACTGGCACGTAGTCCAAAGAGTAAGGGGATGGAACAGGAGGAAATTCTGAAAGTAACTCTACAAGTTCTAGAGCATGTCTGTATTCTACGAGTTGCAGGACTCAAGCATCGGTAGTAACCTCTCTCCACTGGTCCAGATGGCGGGAGAGGCAACCCTCTACCACCTCCTCCGGATTGTCTGCTGGAGGGAGGCGGTCTGGCAGAGTCATGCTGAGGCGAGTCCCGTGGCTGCACCTCCAGTGGAGGCCCTTGAATGGGCACCTGTGGAGGAGATGAAGGCAGGAAAAGCTGATCTACTTTTGTTTGGCTGCCTGATCCCAGATCTCGGCTTACTGGTGGCCCTGCAAAAAGGCACCTTCTGTCTACTCTTTGGTTAAGTATGAGAGAGGGAGTGAATGGACCAAAGTGTCGTGCCAGAGACTTGCAGGTCAGAAAGAGGGTCCTGCTCATCTGCCCAAAGATCTTATATCCTCTGAAAGGGGAATTCAGGATGGACTGCTGAGCATATATGGCAAGGCCGGACATCCTGAACCAGGAGTGCCTCCTCATGCATAAGCCAAATGCAGCTGCTCTGGCTGAAGCATCCGAGCTGTCATAGGTAGACTTCAAGAGGTGTTTACCAATGTCAGCCCCAGTCTGGAGAACCTTTAAAATCTCCTGTTTCTGGGGGCCATCTGGGAGGGTCTCAGCTGCAGCTTTAGCCTTCCTCCAGAGGTTTACTTATTTATTTATTGCAAATTTGGATTACTATCTTTGAGCCAAAGGCTCATTTACAAAGGCTCCAAGTCGAAGGAGAATACATGACAATACAGATCAATGACAGGGTACAAACAAATGCGATCACAGATTAACATCAAGGTTTCAAATGCAGTTGCATCAAATATGGTAACATCAATATAAGGACAGCAGGGTAGTAGAAACACAACTACGCTTTCGGAAATAACTTCAAAGCAGTGCTACAGGAGTGTGGTCCAGGACATAGGGTGTACAAAGAGTACTAAGACACAAGAGGACCCCAGGCTGCTGGGGCGGTGTGTGCTGCCAGGCATGGCTTTGTCCGTTGGGAGGTATTGGGGGGGTAGCGTGCAGGAAAAGGGGGGTATTACTGCAGGGGTGGCAGGTAGGCATTGTACTGTGCAGATGTAGAAGTGGGGTAGAGGTAGGGTGAGGGTAGGGGAAGGCCATAGGCTGGTGGATGTATGTGGTTAGTAATGGCAATGATAGGCATTTTTGCCATCAATGTGAGACCATAGTCCTGCTTTGAAATGGCTGAGCCCGGTGCGTTCAACTAGGGCAGCAGGCAGGTTATTCTGGTATTTGACCATATGGGCCTAATAATTGGCTATTCTGAGGCCCAATGTGGCAAAGGCAAAGGCTCTCTTCCCCATGAGGTCCAGCCCTCTCGACTCCTTATCGGGGCTGACATGCTTAGGCTCTTAGACCTATCATGGGCTGCATTTATCACAACCGAGTCAGCTTGAGGTTGGTTAGCAAAAAAAGGCTTTCCAGGAGAAGCCAGGTACAGCTTGTAAGCCTTTCTGGGCATGGCAGGTATCAAGATTGGTCTGTGCCAGGCAGCCACTGTGGCAACCTCTAATACAGCCAAGACAGGAGGAATTATTAGAGGGGTAGAATCTGGAAGTTCCAGGAATTATACCAGGTTCCTCCTGGTGAAATCCTGCTCCTCAGCATCAAACAACCCCACTGCTGTTTGGAGGTTCTTCATCACGGAGATGAAGAAAGGAGTCTCAGGAGGGGACCTTGGAGTATACAGGGTTGAGTCCTCACTCCTGGTGTTAACTGTGGAGTCAGACTCGGGACTCCCCCCATACCTTCCTGCTCCTGGAGGATGAGAGCAGGGTGATACTCATTCTCCTCATCAACAGGCTCCAATGAGGGCATGGAGAGAAGAGAAGAGGTTGCTGCCCTGGGGAGAACAGGGTGCAGCGATGGGACAGGCATCAATGCAGGGGCTGGTCTGGTAGGCCCAGTCATCATGTTGCCTGGAGGAGGAACAAGGTGCTGCAAAACTTCCACGAAGGAGGAGAACACTGTCAGCATGTTGACAGTGGGCAGCATAATAGTAACGCCAGGACACATCGACGAGGTAGGCTGAAACCCCGACGTTGACAGAGCGGCCTGCAACATCGGTGAGGATATCTAAAGCCCTGACGTTGATGGGACAACACCATCTGTAAGCGGACCAGCAGGAGCAGCTGCCAGCTGACCCTGTAGAAGGGGTGCGAGTGGCAAAACCAGTAATGTTGATAGGGGAGGTTGGAACCCCGATGTTGACAGATTACCATGCAGCGTCAATGGAGGAGGCTGGAACCCAATGTCGAAGCACCTAGTGGCGTCAACGTGGCAGGCTGGAACCCCGATGTCGACAGAGCAGTTTGCAGTGTTGACGGGGGTTGTCAGCATCCCCAATGGAGATGGGCCAACACTGGCCATAGAAGGTCTGGCAGAACTCACTGCCAAGGCTGCCCGTTAGGCTAGCTAGGCTAGGACAGCAGGAGGTATCGCCGCCGAAGCAGACAACAGCGCTGCTACAGTCAGCACCCCGCGGAGTGGAAACTGAAAACAGACGGGGGGGGGGGGGGATTTACACTTGCTCCTTTCCCACTCCCAGTGACTGTGCTTCCCCAAAAATTTCTCCCAGACATTGGAGGAGTGGGAGCCAGAGGACGGGGCCAATGACACAGAGGAGCTTCTTCCCTGGAGCTCCCTTTACATCCTGGCTACCTTCTGCTCTAGAAGGAAGGCTTCAAGGACATTCTGATGGCATCACTGGGTGGCTTGCTTGAAGCTCAGGCAGATCTCACAGGTCTTAACATTGTGGGACTCTCCAAAACAGAAATTGCAGGCATCATGCTCGTCATTGCTGAGGATTTTGCTATCGCACTCACAGTATCTAAAGAGTTTGGTGGCGGTGGTCATTCTTGACATACGTGATGGCACGAATCACTTTAAAAATAGTGATTAGTAATAGGGTGAGAAACAAAATAAAAGTAAGAGAGAATCAAAGATTTTGGCGGTTGACTGAAGCAACGGCGTCTCTGTGGAGTCTAGCGAGTATGGCTGATGGCAGGAAAAGAACTGAGAAGGGCATGGGCTGCCCACGTTTATATATATTATAGGACGCCAACGTCTAATGTCCTGGGCAGCCCCTAGTAGACTGCTAGCAAACAAGTTTCTTTGTGGTCCTGGCACCTGATGGCTATAGTTCCACAGGTGTGGTCTGATGCAAGACATAACCCTCAAAGAAGTTTATGTGTTATATTTATTCATGCTACGGTAAAACTTAAAAAAAAAAAGTTTGGGGGGGGGGGAAGAAGCAATCGTGGTCTTTTTCAATTTTGTGTGTGCAGCCCAGTCTCTAATTGAAATGGAAGCTCCTGGCAGGCTAACACAAGGGCCTGAGTCAGATGGTCAAGCTCACCGCTGTGACATGGCAATTACTGGAGATGCCGTGATGCGATACGATGCAAAGCTTGACCATTTACTCCCATTTGTATTCAGGGAACCAAAAACTCCTGAAATGACTAAGATCTGCTTTGTGAATGGGTGTGATACATTATTTCTTGTGTTCTGCATTACAAAATGTGCAGATTTCTGTGCATAAAAACTGGTTTGCACATATTGTCTTTTTCCCCTGTGCTCTTCTGAATTTCAGCCATACCCCCCACCAAATGTTCCGGCACCCATGGTAGAGTAGTTAAATTTTACAGGGGTCACGCTGGTGCTCGCCACTCGCACACAAAAAGATACAATTTTGTGCTGGAGATTTTTAGATTTGATGCCATTTACTGACGCAGGAAAAAAATCATGATCTGCTCAGCTTGCTCTTACCGCTGCATGAAACGCATGGAAACTGGCTACTATTAGGAAGCAGCCAGGCGATTCAAAGATTGGGGGATGGCTCTTCAGACAAACAGCCCATCCACAGATTTCCAATGGGGCGGGTTGTCTAGTGACTGGCCATAGCAAACAGCCAATCAAAGAGAAGCAGAGAGCGCAGTGAGACATTGAAACAATGAACAGAGCTTTCAGCTATCTTTAGAAGAGACAGAGATGCACGCTGATTAATGCTAAGTTGTGCTACCATTCTGAAGTCAGTGCCTGCTTGCCAAAAACAGGGTTTAAACTCTAAAAATTGATTAGCGTTTTGCTCATAAAAGTGCTACAACATTGCAAAAATGCATAGTACTTGCCTCACTGTGGTTAACAAACATAACACTTCTAGAAAACCAATATAAATACTTTCTGTACCGTTAGTATTGTCCCCGGAAAAAAACTGCTAATCAATTATTTAAAACCCTGCAAAAACAATGTAAGCAGGGACTTTTCTGCGTGTTTTTACTGTTTATAGATAACCAGGTGCTGGGCCTCTACCATATCAGTAATCATGTTTTGTGCCAGAACTGACAAGAGATCTCTCCCAAGTGCAAGTCTTGAGGGACAGGGTTAAGGGAGAGATGTGAATTTTATCCCTAATTAAAAAAAATGATGGAAGGAAGTAATCTATATTAAACAGAAGGGGAGAGAAAAATATTTGAGTACAGTAGGGGATAGCTGGTGGCTGAATGGGGGAGGGGGGGGGGAGAGTGCCGTGGAAAGCAGTAGGCAGGTGCAGCTGAGCCTGGCAGCTTATGATGGTGAGATGCAGTTTTTCCCCAACACTGCTAGTGAGAGTTACTAGCAGGATTCACGGCAAGCAGGCAGAAGTCTCTTCTGTACCCTAAACTCACGCTGGCATTTAGTGCATGTTTCAGTTACTTTGGGGGATAAGAGAGAAAACTGCAATGATGCCCTCCTAAGTGTAATAGATAAATCTAAGAAAGAAAAAGTTACTTACCAGAGTAACCTTGTTTCTCCCAGGGAATACTCCAATATTCCTAACTCTTCTGCAGTATACCTTTAAGGTCAGATCCGCCCGGAGATGGAATGCTATGCAAATGATGGAATCATTAGCATGAGCCACTTTTCAGATGCTGCCACCTATCAACTCCCTGCATTTTAACCCTCAGATTTCAAGGATGCCTTCAAGACAGAGCCCAAAAATTTTAATATAGCAAATCCTAATTTTAAAATTCCCTACCCAAAAAACCTCCCAACTGGAGAAAAACATGACGAGAAATAACTCATCACTAAGAAAAATCCCCACAAACTCCTTATGTCAGAATCACCTGAAAAAGGAGAAAAAAAGCAAACAAGTTTTAATAAAGTAAAAGTGTGGCATGCAAACACTATGGTACAGCATGGAATACGGAGGCCACTGGTTCTTAAAACGGGGAGGCAGGGAGGAAGATTTATGTATACTGGAGTATCCCATGGGATAAACAAGGTTACTATGGTAAGTAACTTTTTCTTCTCACCCCAGGAATACTCCAATATTCCTAACTCTTCTGCAGACTAAAAAGCAGTACTTCAGGAGGCAGGAAGAACCTATTTTGGAAACTGGCTCTGCAGTACAGCTGTACCAAACCTGGCATCAGCCCTTGCCTGCATATCCATGCTGTAATGCTTGACAAATGTGTGTACTGTTCGTCAGGTTGCTGCTTTACAAATATCCACCAAGGGTACATCCCTTGCAGCTGCCAGTGTTGCAGCTGTACCCCTTGTGGAATGTGCTCTAAACCCTGCTGGAGCTTTCTTGCCCACCTTAGACTAACAAAATTGGATGCACTGAACAATCCAGCGAGAAATAGACCTTTTAGATGCTGGGTTACCCTTTCCCACATCCCCATAAGTGATGAAAAGCTGTATTCTATCCTGCCTATGGGGTTTAATGGCTGTCATGTAGTAGCTCAAAGCTCTCTTGACATCCAGGCTATGTAGCCTACGCTCACCAGAAGAAGAGTGGTCAGTGAAAAACACTGGCAAAGTAATGGACTGGTTCAAATGGAAGTCTGAAACCACTTTGGGAAGAAATTTCCTATTTACTTGAAGGACTACCTTATCCCTGTGGAAAGAAATGTAGTCCTTTTCAATACATAAGGCCTGAAGCTCCCTAATTCTTCTAGCTGAGGTGATTGTTACTAGAAACACTGTTTTCCAAGTGACATACTTCAAAGGTGCTGAAAACAGACTCAAAGTGGGCAGCCATGAGCTGAGCAATGCAAATATTGAAGTCCCAAGCTGGCACCGGTTCTCTTACCGGTGAGTACATATGTGAGAGGCCTTTGAAAAACTTTTTAAAAATTGGTTTTGATGCTAAGGAAACAGGCTTGCCTGCCGAAGCACAGGTAGAGATTGAAGCTTTATGTAGTACATGGTGGTAGTGTTGTCTGTCCTGACTTGCACTACCTTTCCTGTATCAGTGGTTTGAAAGCTTGCATTGCCAGAAACACTGCCCTGCGCTTCAACAAATTTATGTGTAGAAGAGTCTCTGCACTGACCAAGTGCCCTGGGTAGTGTGCTCTTCTAGATGAGCCCCCAGCCCAGGAGGGATGCGTCTGTTGTGAGGATCACTGAAGGGAGCTATTTTTGGAAAGAAACCCCTTCTCTGAGGTTGGCTTCCTCTTTCCACCACTGAAGAGCTTGGATAAATGTTTTTGTTACTGGGACAACCTTTGTCAGGGAGTCCTTCCGTTGGCACCAATGAGTTCTTAAATGAAACTGGATGTCCCTCATCCGAAACCTGGATCCCAGTACTGTACCTGTTGCAGCTGCCATGTGACCCAGGAGTTGAAGAAACTACCTTGCTGGCCTTAGGACACTGAGCCTGAAAGAGGCTGCCAACTGCAGGATGCTTTTTGCCCTGTTTCTGGGTAGGAATTCACTGCCCACTCCGGCATTCAAGTCTGCTCCAGTGAACTGCAGAATTTGAGAAGGAATTAGAACTGATGTTTCCCAGTTTAAAATGAACCCCAGAGACTCCAGCAGCTGTTGAGTGAGTTGGAGGTGCTCAGGTTAGCTGTTGTGGTGAGTCCCCCACCACCAACCAGACATCTAGGTAAGGGAATACTGAGACTCCTTGTCTTCGCAAGTGTGCCACTACCACAGCCAGACACTTTGTGAACACCCCTGGTACTGAAGTGAGACCGAAGGGAAGAGATGAGAACTGATAGTGTCCTGATCGGAGTCTGAACCTGAGAAACTTTCTGTGAGACTCCCTAAGGGATGTGGAAATAGGCATCTTTTAGGTCCAATGATGCCAGCCAATCCCCTTTTTGGATTGCTGGCAGAATCAGAGACAAAGTAACCATTTTGAACTTTGGTTTTGTTAGGAACTTGTTGAGGACCCTGAGATCCAAGATAGGCTGCAGCTCTCCATTTTTCTTTGGTGTGAGAAAATACTTTGAATAAAGTCCTTTTCCCCTTTGATGCAGCGGCACTGGTTCCACTGCCTTTAGTGAAAGAAGGTGTTTCGCCTCTTCTTCCTGCCTTTTGCTTTCTAGGTGGAAAGCTGGTTTGAAAGCTCCGTTTCTTTGAACAGGGGAGGACTTGAAGTTTAGAGACACGCCATGACCCACTATCTCCAGAACCCACTTGTCTGTGGTGATGGTTTTCCAGTTGTGAAGAAAATGAGTCAGCCTGCCCCCTACTGGTAAAGGATAGGCAGCCTGAACTATGAAGTCAGGGATCCTGCTTAGCTTGGGGCTGAGACTGGGTACCACACCTGGCACCTCCTCTGCCCCTACCCCTAAAGTACTCCTGCTGTGGGTATTGGGGTGTTTGAGGGAGTACCATGGCCTGGTAAAAAAGCCTAGTATAAAACTGCCTGCTCCTGCCTCCCCTACTGAAAGGTCTAGAGGAGGTGGAGGGTCTTTCTTTTTTGTAGAATCACTATGGAAGGTAGCCTTATACTCATCCACCTTCTTCATGTAGGCCTCTGTATGGCTGCCAAATAGTGAAGTGCCCTCCATAAGAAAATCCAGAGTCTTATTCTGGGTATCCTGTGTGAGGTTTGTGGCTCTTAACCAAGCAAACCTTCTCTGTGCAATGGTATTTGCCATCCACCTTGCAGCAGGCTCATTACTGTCTGCTGCCATCTGGAACTGGTATTTGGCAGCTTCCATGCCAAACCTAGCTGTTTCAGCTAGGTCTGCTGAAAGAGAAGGAGGTGCTTTTTAGGCCATGTCCAGGACAGACTGCCAAAAAGCCTTCTGGTACTGTGCTGCATAGGCCTGATAATTTGCTTGCCTAATGGCCAGAGAGGCTGACAGATCACCTTTCTTGGCCATGCTTTCAATTTTTCTAGAGTCCTTCTCTGGAGAGTGAGAGGCCAGAGGGACTTTAGCCTTATCACAAACTGCAGCTTGCACCACCGTCTTGTGGCAGGGTGTGGAAACAAGAATTCAGCCCCTGTTCTGTCAAGCTAATACTTTTTGTCCACTCTCTTGTCCAAAGGAGGGACAGACCCAGGAGCCTGGAGGAGTTTTAAGATATCCCTTTTGAAGAATTTATTGATGGGGAATGAGAACTTTTTAGTAGGAGTCAGCCCCATCATGTCCATATATTCAGCCTCCTCCTCATCCTCTACAGCTTCAGTGGTAGGGATGTCTAAGGCATCAGCAATTTTCCTAATGAAGGACAAATGGGAAGAATAATCTTCAGTGGTCCTGGGAGGAGAGACAAATTCCTGTTCACGGGAAACCTCAGGCTCTATAGGCTCATCGTCTTCCTCCTCCTCCTCCTCCCCCTCACACTGTTCAGGGAAACAGAGTGGGTTGGAGGGTGCAGAAATCTGAACTGGAGACTGTGATATCACAGGCAGCAGACCCTGCAAGGTTTGCATAATTTTTATTGCCTGTGCAATCTCAGCAGGAGAGGGCACAGTGGCAGGCAACACAGAAGTCCCCTTTTCCACAGGGGGTTCAGTGTGCTTTGTCTTTTTCTGTTTTTTTAACAGGAACCAGAGAGATAGCCGGTTCAGAGGGTCTCTTTTTACCCATATCAGGGGTAGAAGTGGCAGAAATTGTGGTGTCACCCATAGACCCTGAGGGCTTCGACTGGTCAGAGCCAGAGGGACCCTTAAATCTTTTATTCAGTCTGTCCAGATGTTTTTCTAAAGTCTTACAGATAGCACAATCAGACTTCAAATGGTCAAAACCCAAGCAGAAAACTCAAGCAGAGTGTTTATCTGCTTTGGCAAAGACCTCACCACACTCAGAACAGTTTTTAAAACCGGGTTCACCGGTTCTCTTTTTAGGTTTTTCTGACATTATGGAGAAAAACCACAAGTACTACAACCTTTTAAAATTCAAAAATTAAAAATTTTTATCAGTTGCGGTCGGTTCAGGAACCGAGCAGAACCGAGAACCGATAAAAGTTGAACCAGAGTTAGCGGTTCTAAAAAACAATATTAAAACACACAAAATATATACAAATGAAGGGAAGAAACCCTGAAACTAACCAGAAATACCTTGGTTCCTCAGCAGTTATTCTGAACCGAGAAAACAATACAAAACTAACTAAATAAACTAATGGTTATTAAAAAAAAAAAACACTGATATGAGGCAGCAATTGAAAATAAAGAAGAAATACTTAAGTATTTATGAATAATCAAGGTTTCTTTGGCTAGATGTTGAGGAGGCTATCTCCAGGCGTCTGGTCTTGACAGGCGGAGAGAGAAATCTGAGGGTTAGAATGTAGGCAGCTCAGCTGATAGGTGGCAGCATTTGAAAAGTGGCTCATGCTAATGATTACATCATTTGCATAGCATTCCATCTTCGGGCCGATCTTACCTTAAAGGTATACTGCAGAAGAGTTAGGAATATTGGAGTATTCCTGGGGTGAGAATATTATATTCCCCGAGAATTTATTGGTTATATTAAACAGGGGTACTGCATTTTCACAGTGCTGTACTGTAGGAGCATATTATTTCCTGAGATTTAGTCATCAATTTGTGGTGATTATTAAAAGAAAGTTGTGCAATACAAAAATTTTGGGCACAAGTGGCAGCACACACACAAAAAAAAAAAAGCCAGCTCTACTTTACAAATTAAAATGAAGGTCCAGGCCTTCAGGCTACAGCGTGGCAACTTCCCTGATCGCCAGACAGTTCACAGCACCGCTCTGGTTTTCTGTACATCCTTCACCCACAGACCAAAGACATTTTACCGTGTTGTGAACTCTTAACAGTAAATAGTGTGCACTGATTTGTGCCTATTGGCAGGGGAGAGGGGATTACCAGTCCCACTTTCTGCTGAGATTGCCATTAGCAGTAATGCCATGAAAATCTCATGCTATTACTTAGAAGAATGGGGTCGAAAAGGAGATTTTTTTTCCACTTGTATGCAGTTCTGACTTCCTAGCTAGTGGCCGCCTTCTGTACCTGAGGCTGATGGAGTAGCAGTGAACATCTTGGCAGGAATTTCAAATAATTATTTTTTTCCTTTTTCAGAAAGATTTCAGCCAGTGCCTTCCCCTGCGATTCAGAGTGACTAATGGTAGAATTTAAGGGGGACAGGTTACTCACCTGTAACAGTAGTTCTAGGAGTAGTTATCGTTGTTCATCCACACTTGTCGGCATGTCCTTTCCTTTAAGATTCTTGCTGGAAGGTCTAAAAGCTGGCTCCTCCCACCCACCCACCCGGTGGTATATGCCTCGACGCCACCCACTGATGCCAAATCTTGCCCACTGGAAGAGTACGTTGTGCGTCGAAGTCAGGGAGGTCGGATGGCTCCATGTAGATGAACAACATATACCACTCCTAGAAAGATCAGTTACGCAAAGACTCCTTACCTTACCAACTCCTTTCTGTGCACCGTGCCCTCCTAGCCTTTCTCCCCCTACTTCCCTCCCTCTCCTCCCCCCACCTTCACCTCTACCTGGTGTATATTTTAATTTTTTTATTCCGTTACTTCCTCCTGCAACCTTAGATAACCTGCTTTATCTTCCTATAGACACTTCTATGTATGTAAATACCGTGTAATCTGTACAATATCTGTATAATTCTATGTACATATGAACTTTTTTTCTTCCTCTCTGTAAAGAGTATTATCTGTATTGCCTTGTAAATACCTGTGTTGACCTGTATATACAATTGTTCATGCTCCACCCAGGTCCATCTTGCAAATGAGCTTCTGCTCAACGATGAACGCCTGGTTAAATAAAGACTTGATTGAAAGACTTTTGCCGTAACAGTAGATCTTCTAGGAATGTGTCTTGCAGTAAGTCATTACTTCTGGGGAGTTCCCGATAGGTGGCGCTCTAACACGGCAGTTTCTTCTACCAGGGACCACCCAAATGACCTCACTTCCTGGGCTGTGCCTATAAAAGTGGGTGGTCCCTGGTAGTCTCTGTTCCCTGCGGTTTCAGCTTGTGAAAACGAGGGACCGAGGGGAACCGAGGTACCAAAGCCTCCCAACCCTACATAGTTTTCCCTGTTACAGAATGGCAGGGGGTTGGAGGGAGGGAAGCTACTTACTGGAAGAGACATTTCTAGAAGATCTACTGTTACGGCAAAAGTCTTTGCGTAACTGATCCATCTTCCACAGAATGGTCCCTTACAGTAAGTCATTACTTCTGGGAGATTCCCAAGCAGTCATATGGCAGTGGGGTAGCTGGATATGGCATTCTGCCATACATATAGTGTGTTATTAGGACCCGATAGCTGCTGAAAGCAGTATATCAGCATATAAAGAGAATTTTGTATTCTATATGTAAGTATTCATTATAGTATTTGTTATAGGGTTATGGTTGAAAGACAAGCCAGACTGGCTATCACTGGGCATCGTCAGATGAGTTAAGTAGATGTCAACCCAATTAGGGTATGGCATATCAGATACTGTGATAAATCAGAAGGATTTCAGCCATATAATGGAGTAACTGGTCAGTCTCAGTGGCATGCGCTGGAAAAGACAGTGTATGTCAAAGCCTATTGGGTTCTGAGTTTTGCATAGTAACCCAAATAATACAATGTTATTATTTTGTAGTGCTACAATGTAGCAAGTTAAGTTTTTTTTTTTGCCATGTTCCCCCCAAAATTGTTTTCCTTTACTGTGTATGATCTTTGTTATGTGCTCACATCTTGTAAAACATGTATTGTTTCCCTGTTCTTCATGTATGATGTAGAACCTTTGTAAATGAGTCTTTGACTCAAAGGTCTTTCTGATTATCTCAAATAAAGAAAAAATAAAAAACAGGTAGAAAACGATGTGAAATGAAACAACATATCAATTTTATAATAGAATCCAGTGGCTCTTAGAGTCAGTGGTATCGTTATAGTCAATATTGTACAACGTTTTAAGGTAGACATGGAATATAACAGAGTGAGGTTGTCAGTTCCATCATGCATTAGTAATCTCATTTGCAAGGGGGTCCCAAGTATGCCAGGGCCTGCAGCCTTGTTAGGTGTAATCCTGAAATGTTAGTATGTTTATAATATATATGTACTCACCATTGTTTCTGTGGCCTTTATCTATGGTTAGGTGAAGACTGCATGTAGCAGTAGAAGTTTGGTAAGAATATTATAATCCATATTATAATATTATGAGGATATATCGATCGTTTCTCAGCATGTGAGTAGTAGCAGGCCCTGTTCGTGGGAGGGACACAAGGGTCCGGCGCACAACATCCCGATGGAATGACCGTAACTGCCTGTAACAGTGATACCTCAAAAAGTGGCTAGATGTATAAAGCCTCATGGGAAAAGGCCTCAGCATAATTTCGGATCGAAGCCCCAGAAAAAAGGTCTCAGAGGCCTAGAAGAGGAGACCGGGGTGTAATCTGCAGTTTTTTAATGAGAGGAAGAGGCACTCTGCCATCCTGAGGGGCGGCCACAGGTCAGTTTAGATGTGTTCCTTGTCTTTCATTCTTTGCCTCTAAAGTTTTCTCTTTGGTTATAGTAATTTCCAGTTTCGTATGAATAATTATACTGAGGTCGCGTGGTTTGTGGTACATATATTGTACTGTTTTTAGTTGTCTGCCTGAGGCTTGTAGGTTGTCCAGTATTGTTTGCGCCCCTGGGCCAAAGAGATGGTTGCCAGAAAAAGGAGCATTAGCCACTTTTTGCTGAACATCAGGTGCTAGCCCTGAGAGTCTGAGCCATGCCCGACAGCGTATAAGAATACTGACTGCAGAGGCTCTAGCCGAAGCGTCGGCAATGTCATATCCTGATCTTAATAAATGTCAAGAGAGGGAAGTAAGTGTTTTTATTATTGATGTGAGTTGCTCTTTTTCAGGGGATGTAGGTAGTTTACTTACAATGTCCCCAGCAGAGGTACCCACCGTACGCTGGTATTTCAGCATATGTCCCATGTAGATAAGTATTCTAATATTTAATGTGTTTAGAGCAAACACTTTCTTCCCCACATAATCAAAACGTTGAGTCTCTTTTTCGGGAGGTACTGTACTAGTATGTTTGGGTTTGCCAGTGTGGTTGTGAGTGGCTGCACTAACCACAGAATCCGCAGTGGGAATATTTATTAAATATTGATAATGAAGGGGGGCCTGATAAAGCCTATGCACTTTTCTAGGTAACTCCTGTGCAGCTATGGATCGACTCCATGCTTTAGTAATCACATTTCTGAACGTTGGTTTAAAAGGAGAGACTGCCCGGATAGGTTCTTCCGGGATGTCAAGATATTCCGCCATATCTTTACTTAATTTATCTTGTTCTGTTGTGGTAAACTCCATTGTTTTTTGTATTCGTAACATCATTTCTGGGAATGAGGGGTCATCCGGTGGAGAAATGACCTTTAGTAGTTATAATATTTCTTCGTCTCAGTATGATGGCACAGAATATGGGGACTCATACCCTTTTGAAGTAGGGGAACCCACATCATTTATGTCTTTTGAATGTTCCGAAATTATATGAGAATCTGACAAATATTCCTCAGAATATTCATGAGGAGGCAGAAATGGCGAGCGTTCTGGCTCTGTGCGTGCCTGTTTTGATGGAGGCTAAGACACAGTCTGTGTGATTGAGGGTTTTTTGAGGGAATTCAACACTTTATTTACAATTTCTTCTATGTTTGGCACTTGTGAGGATGGAACTGCCATGTAAGCGGGTTCTGAGCCCTGTGTGCAGGGCGTCAGGGGATCGATTTGTGCCTCCCAATAAAGTGATCCAGTACGTCTTTGACATTTTTGTTCATCATGGACTGGTGTCTGAGCACCATGCGTGAGTGCAAATGAGGCTGGTTTGCCTCTGCGTTCCGTAGTATATGAGCCTTTATTTTGTGATGATGCAGCCCCATAAGAATATTTTGATTTTTTTTTGAAAATCTTCATGATTTTTCATGGTTAATTTTTATAAGGATCTTCCATAAATGTATTATATGCTGGTAAAGGTGTTGTTCTGTGATGCAGGGGCTGCTCAACTGACAGTGGGATTAGGCCCGTCGACGGAAGAGAAATAAAAGCATGCCCCGCCGACGTTGTAATGTGCCTTACTGATGATGTATAAGTGAATGCATGCTCTGTTGATGGTGGGATACACCTCGTCGATGACGGGGAAGTCAGTGAATGCTCCGTCGACGGTGGGATGCTCTTCGACGATGATGGAACAGTAGGTACATGCTCCGTCGATGATGGAAAGTGTGTTGTCGACAATGAGACGGCAAGTGCATGCTCCGTCGACGGTGGCAGACTTCTCAGATGATGGAGGTTTAGGAGTATGTCCATCGACGGGGAGGTAGCCCTGTTGATGATGAAGCACGTCAAGTGTGCTTCATCAACAGAGGTTTTTTCGTCAATGAGGATGTCTTGTGAAGTCCTCTCGTCGACGGGGGAGTGTGCCCCATCGACGAATGCAGCAGGACCTCCATCGTCGACGGTGCATGTGGTTTCGTCGACAGGCGAGCTGAGGAATGACGTCCCGTCGATGATGAAAGTTCCTTTCTATGTGAAGTTGAACTTCTATGTTCTTTTGATGAACTGCCTGCCGCCGACGGGGGAATATGGTCCGTCGACGAGGAATGTTTTCTTGATGATACATGTTTAGGAAATATGACAATTGAAGGGCGGTCAGGCAGGCAGGACTTTAGGTGAAGGTATTTCCTTCCCTATTTTGCTTCTTGAAGAGGACTCTGAAGTTTTTGAGCCCTTTGATCAAGTACCCTGAATCTGTAACAGGGGAAACATCCATTGTAAAACTCTTGGTCAAGCACAGGAATATGGTGCCGTGTATGAAGCCCAGGCAACCAAAGCTATGGGTTCAATCTACGTCGTAGACTGCTGGCAGAAGAATTAGCTGCTGTCAGAGCTGAAGCCAGCAGGAAAATGAAAGGAGACTACTGGGGACCACCCACTTTTATAGGCACAGCCTAGGAAGTGAGGTCATGTGGGTGGTCCCTGGTATGGGGACTGCTAGAAGAAACTGCCGTGTTCGAGCACCACCTATCGGGAACTCCCAGAAGTAATGACTTACTGCAAGAGACCATTCCGTGGAAGATCTACTGTTACACGTAGGTAACCTGTTTTTCCTAGGATCATGAAAATGTTGTTCTATCCACACTTTCTGGGAGGAAGGAGGCAAGGCACACACACCCTCAATACTGACTTGGGGAACAGAGATTGGAGAACTGAGGCTCCAAAACCAGCATCCTAGCGTAGCTCTAGGTCGATGTGGTAGTGGGTGATGAAGGTGTTTGCTGACTTCCAGGTAGCAGCCCTGCAGATTTCCTGGAAAGGGGTGTCCATGGAAGCAGCCAATGATGCAGCAGAATGGTGGGTGGAGTGAGCTCTTATCCCCACAGGAGGCGCTGGGCCAGGCTTGAGGGCTCACTCAACCAGGGGTACAGCTGCCTCTGTGGCAGCAGCTAGAGATATTCCCCCTTTTGGAAATTTGTAAAGCAGGCACCTGGAAAACTGTTCGCACATTTACCAAGCATTACTGTCTGGATACTCAAGCCAAAATTGATGCTAGGTTTGGCACAGCAGTACTGCAGAGCCTTTTTCCAAAGTAGGTTCCGTAGATCCCTCCTCCAGGGCGGCACTGCTTGGTAGTCTGCATTTTGTCATAATACAGCAAGACTTCATGTTGTTTGAAGAAAAAATTACTCACTGTAGTAATGTTGTTTCTTCTAATGGAATCTTGCTGTATTCTGACCTCCCTCCCTGCCTCCCCTCTCAGAACCTTTTTTTGGGGGGGGATGTGGGAGTTGGCAGGCACAGTGCTGCACCCCAGAGGTGTACTTCTTTGATTTCATCCTGGCCAGGATTAGTGTTATTAATACTTTTTGAATTGATTAGTATGAATATAGTTATTACCACTATCTGGATAAAGGTTTTGTTCTTGGGTTCTCGACTCGAGTCTTTTTGACCCAAGTTCTTGTTGGCCTGTGGCTTAATTTTTCAAAATTTTAGAGCTAAACTGGTTAGCATTGGTACTTGTAAGAATCTGACAGTTACATTAGAATGTACCAGGGACAGAGGTTTGAAAACCAGGCTCGAGTTCAACGTTCTATGCTCTGGCATAGATTTAACCCTTTTCTCTCCGGGGCAGTTCAAGTGCTGGGGCTAACTGCATTTTGTCAGAATACAGTAGGACTTCATGTTCTATGAATGTAGGTTGGAGTCCTTGGACTCCAAAGAGTCAGGATAGATCGGCCAGCCACTGGAGTCGCCCTGTACACACCTGGGACGGTCAGGAATAGGGTGATGGACAGCCTACGCAGTAGGCCCAGAATGGGCCGAGACTCCTTTGAAGGAGCCCATGAAGGAGGTTGCTTCGATGGCAGCTCCACCACAATCGGTGGAGAGATCAGTTTTGGACGAGCTGGGATGGTCTTGACCAACTACATGATTGGAGGAACAGTGCAGACCAGCTTCTGAGAAGTAGATGTCGGCCTAGAGAGCGACAGCCAAGTAATGGCCGGGGTAGATGCCGGAGCCGACTTCTGGCCATACAAAATGAGCTGTTGCCACATTAAATCCTCGTAGCTTCGATGGAGTTTCCCCCGAAGCCTCTCCTCATCCAAGGACGACGAAGAAGAGTGGCAGGGTGGCACTTCTTACAGCGCTTATGCGCCTTCTTCGGCCTATCGGTCGAAGGTGTCCAAGACCTCGACTTGGACCGTCAGGGCTGCTCAAAAGGCACAGGGGAGAACCACGGCTCTTCTTGGTCAGGGATCTGGGCAACGGGGGATTCCCAGTGGGCTGGGTCTCCTCCTCGGTGGCCGGACAGAGTCCTGTATAAGCAGTTTTTGGCCTCATCGAGCGACGATGGGTCGATGGGGTTGAGGATAATCTCAACCGGATCGTAGTCCTGCGTCTTAGCCAACTGGCCTGACAGGGGTACTGTGAAGCCAGCGGCCGAGGCCGCAACCTCGACCGAAGTCGAGACAGAAGATTCCTGGGACTGAGATCTCTCATGGTTCCAGGAGCGCTGTCTGCGAGACGAAGTTTCCTTAGGCTCCTCGTCCATTTTATGGGACTGAGAGAAGTGTGCGCCCGAGGGTCCCTCTCCCTTGGTAGGGAGGGACTGGGACAACTCCCAGAAAAAGCCTGAGAAGGTGGAGCCCAGATTGAGCGGGATGAAGATGGACATGAAAGAGGACCGATCTGTGGCCCGAGCCACCTCCTCCTTGAAGGTCTTCATCTGTTCAAGCTGCTCGGTGGACCCTGCAGCAGCGGAGACCGCCCAACGGGCTTCCTTGGATTTGACCAGTGGATTTTTTTCCCTGTCTGCCTAGTTGCAGTCATGCGAGATGATCTTCAAAGATGTTTGGATGAAAAGCATGACACATTTCGCATGCCTGGGTGTCCTGACCGAGACACAGGCAATAAATGCACGAGGCATGCGGGTCGGTGCAAGACATCTTTTGCCCACATGGGCAGCAGCAGAAACTGGGTGAATACTTGTCCTCTATCGTGGTTGAGATCGCAAAGTGATTGGGAGAAACTAACGAGTCAGAGTTTTGGTAAAGGCATACATTTAAGCGCCAGGGCCTACAGTAGCGTGTGATCGATAAGGAGGGAACCTGATTCTTCCAGCGGAAAGAATGATCTGATGTCAAGGGGCGGAGCCGAGGCATATACCACCCAGGTGGGTGGGAGGAGACAGCTTTTAGACCTTCCGGCAAGAATCTTAAAGGGAAAGGACATGCCAACAAGTGAGGATAGAACAACATATCCACGATCCTAGAATTCGTATTCTTGACAGATTACCAGACTCAAAATTTTGGTATTCTGCCATGAAATTTAGTATTCCACTCAACTTCTATATTTTTAAAAGTAGAAAGTTTAAAGTACAGTAAACTTCTGTATGCTTACTCTCCAAAATAAAGACATTTAACAAAAGGAAATGATATCTTTGTCCTTTTTTTTTTTTTATCTTTTTTATCTTGAATCTTAGTTCATAGGCACTTTAAAAAAAGATAGTCCAATCCTGGCATTCATATGCCGGTGTTCTTAAGCCCTCCCCCATAGTGCTTATGCAGCAAGCTCTAAATGTACGCCAGTCAAGCTCTGAAGTCCATAGTGCTTCATGCCTGCCCAACCCATGGAACCCAATCTGGACTGCATGCTGCTCCCTTTTGGATTCTATCCTGTCCTGTCTGCAGCCCCCCTCCCCACCAGAGCCTGTCCTACATACCCCAGCATGGATCTGACCTGATGCGGCACTGTCCTGCCTGCCTAC
Source organism: Neoceratodus forsteri (assembly GCA_016271365.2). NCBI lineage: Eukaryota > Metazoa > Chordata > Ceratodontiformes > Ceratodontidae > Neoceratodus > Neoceratodus forsteri. The sequence goes on along the minus strand of CM057453.1, from coordinate 103,827,773 downwards.
CCATCCTCACTGTTCCCTTCTTGGATTGCCTGCCGCCCCCGGATCCTGGCCGATCCCTGGCCTGCCTACTCCTGCAGGATCTGACCTACTGAAATGGTGTCAGGTTTACCTGACAGCTGAATACATCAGAGTTACGGTTATACAGAGGTAAAGAAAAAATTCTATTTTAGGCTGAAATGCCAATCGGGGGGTTCTACTTTGGGGAGTGGGGTTGCTGGGAGGATTAGTGGTATCGTGCAGAGATCACTGCTGTAGTCAGTCTACTGTAACGAGCACTAGCAATTTACATATGGCCTGAATGTAAAAATATTCTTTTTATTTTACTATAATTGAAATTTTATCCCCCAACTACACACTCATACCTCCAAGCTTCTACTTTGTTCGTAGGGGGCACTCCTCCCGTCTTCCCCTCTCATGCACTTAACCTGTTCCTTGTCTCTAGTCCAGATTCTCACCATCCTCCCTTGGGTGTCTAAACCATAGAAACATAGACTTTGACAGCAGATAAGGACCACTTGGCCCACCCAGTCTGCCCATTTCCCTACCTATTGGATAAGCTGCAGATTCTAGTTAACCAACAGCCTACTTCCTGCAACCCCCCACTATAATTAATTGCCTTATGTTTGTCCCATGCATGTTTGAATTCCCCCACTGTTTTAGACCCCACAACCTCTCCAGGAAGGCGGTTCCATGCGTCCACCACTCTCTCCATGAAAAATAATTTCCTCACATTACCCCTGAGCCGTCCCCCCTCTAACTTTAAATTGTGCCCCCTTGTTCTTACATATCTTTTTTCTGAAAGATGCTACCCTCCTGTACTTTGTTGATTCCCTTGAGGTACTTAAAAGTTTCTATCATGTCCCCCGTCCCTCCTTTCATCAAGGGTATCCATATTAAGCTCTCTCAGTCTCTCTTCATATGGTTTCTGATGTAGACGCTGCACCATTTTAGTTGCCCTCCTCTGGACTGCTTCCATCCTGTCTATGTCCTTGCACAGATGAAGTCTCCAAAACTGCACACATTACTCCAGATGGGGTCTCACCAACTGTCTGTACAGAGGGATAACCACTTCCCTTTTTCTACTTGTGATGCCCCTCCCTATGCATCCCAGTATCCCCCTGGCTCTCCTTACTGACTTCTCACATTGCTTACCCACCTTTAGGTCATCTGATATGACTACACCCAGATCCCTTTCCATTACTGTTGCTATTAGTACCTCCCCTGCTACTGTGTACTCTTCTCCTGGATTTGTATTTCCCAGGTACATTATTTTGCACTTCTTTGCACTGAATCTAAGTTGCCATATGTCTGACCAGTCCTCCAACCGTGCCAAGTCCCTTCTCATCCTTTCTACCCCACTTGTGTATCAACTCTGTTACAGATCTTTGTGTCATCTGCAAAGAGGCATACTTTTCCTTCCAGACCCTATGAAATGTCACCTACAGTATAAAGACGTTAAAGGGGACTGGACCCAGTGCTGAGCCCTGAGGTACTCCACTAGTAGCCCCCTTTTCTTCAGAATGTGTTCCATTTACTATTACCTTCTGTGTCCTGTTGTGCAGCCAGTTTGCTACCCAGGCTACCACCCTGGGACCCACTCCCAGGCTGGCTAACTTGTTTATTAATCTTTTGTGCGGGACTGTGTCAAATGCCTTGCTAAAGTCTAGGTAGGCCATATTCACAGCCCTTCCCTGGTCTATTACTTTGGTCACCCAGTCAAAGAAATCGATTAGATTTGTCTGACATGATCGTCCTGCTGTGAATCCATGCTGCTTTGGGTCCTGTGCACCGCTGACCTCTAGGTACTGAACAATTCTTTCTTTCAGAAGTGATTCCATCATTTTCCCCACCACTGAGGTCAAACTAACAGGTCTGTACTTTCTTGCTTCTGCCTTGCTCCCACTTTTGTGAAGGGGAATCACATCTGCCCTCCTCCAGTCCTCAGGTACCACCCATCCTCCCATGATTTGTTAAAAAGTGTGGCCAGTGGTGTCACTAGGTCCTCCCTTAGTTCTTTTAGGATTCTGGGGTGAATCCCGTCAGGCCCCAGTGCTTTGTCCACCTTGAGTTTTAGGAGTTCTTTCAGGACTCTCTTCTGTAAATTGACTGACGTCAACCCCAATACCCAGAGTGCTTCTATTGTTTGGTTTACGTAACTCCTCCTCTTCTTCTTTTGTGAATACTGAGCAAAAGTAGTCATTCAGTATCTCTGCCTTTTCACTGTCTCCCTCTGCCCACCTCCCCTCTCCTTTATTAATCTTCACTATCCCTCCCTTAACCTTTCTATGCTCCCTAATGTACCTATAAAAGGTTTTATCCCACTTCTTAACTGAGTTGGCTATCTTTTCCTCAGTTTGGGCGTTTGCTTTTCTGATGCCTTCCCCACTTCTTTCTGCTTTAATTGATACAGTTCCCTGTCGTGCTCCTTCTGTGATTCCTTATACTTTTTGAATACAGCCTTTTTCTCCTTGACCTTCCCTGGCACCTCTTTTGAGAACCATAGTGTTTTTTTTTTCCGCTTTGTTTTCTTTGTTTGTTTCACACAAAGGCTTGTTGCCTCCATGATGGCAGTTTTGATTTTTCTCCATTATTCTTCCACCCCTCCTTTCTGGCCATTTGCTAATGCATTCCTCAGGTATTCACCCATTATGCCAAAGTCCAATATCCTTGTCTTTGTATGGCTTGTCTCCATGGTTGTGTTTATTGTGAAGCACACTGTGCAGTGGTCGCTTGTTCCCAGATGTCTACTGACTTCTAAATTTGTGATCCTCTCTCCACACAACCGATGAGCCACACATTGCTGAGGAAACACCCTAAGATGAAGGAGGCAGTGGTGGGGAGGATTGTGGAGCTTTTGGTGGCTCCTGAGGTGGGTGGGCAGATATACTGTCATTCAGCTTGAATGGATTTCTCCCAACCCCTCCCAGCTCTTTATGAATTTGCTTGCAGATGCCCATGGCACCATTCTTTACACCCGTGGCACCATTCTTTTCACTGTTATGTGATCACTGACAAAGTCGGTGCCACCCTGTGCCCTCCCCAATAGGACGTGATCATGCACCAGGCAGATTAGCCAGAATCTTGGATCATTCTAAACAACGCGACCTTATGGCCAGGAGGCGGTACTTCACCTGCAAGACAGAAAAAAAGCTGGTACTCCAGGCAGATTACCAGGGCTTGAATTTTGGTATTCCAGCATGAAAAATGGCATGCCAAACATGCCGGAATACCACTAAATTCGAGCCCTGGTGACCTTTGTGAAGCCCTGGCAAATTGGATGTTTCATGTTGTGGTCAACTCCCAGATCCTCAAAGCAGAGGTTAAAGGTATCAGTGAGGGCAATCTTGATCATACTTTTAACAAAAAAGTGTCCTTGTCTTGCTTGTCTTGGCTAGAAGCTGCATAAACCGCTGGAGGAAAACAAGCAGATGACGATGACCCAAGGGGAACAAAACTGCATGCCCTGAAAATATAAAAGGTAAAAACCTGGCAAATGACAGCGAAACCACGTCAATGAACAACAAGGATACTAAAGATACAGTTTCCACAGGATCCAACATTTACACAATGGCTGGTAAAAAAAGAACTCAAGTGGATGAGGCCTGCCAGTGTTACATAGGCAATGAGTGGTCTGACATCCCAAAAGGAGATGACATCTTTGTCACATTTCTAGCGTAGTGTAGCACTTGCTGATAACAAAACAAACAAAACAATTTCCCAATCTGTAGCAGCTGTATAAATATGCTTATTAGCTACACAAAAAAAAAAAAAAACCACTCTGCGGTATCTGTCCTATTTTCAATAAACTAGGGAGATCATATCTACATAAGCTTTGCACATCAGTGACTCTGAGCCTACTTTACATCCCAGCCCTCCCTGAGACAAAGCTGACGAAGTGTTTGAACTGCCAGTGCTTTTCCTGGAAAGAAAAATTAAAGACCAGTTAAACTATTATGCTGACCCCACAGCAAGGAAAGAATGTAATTGCCAAGTATACACGTGTTGTGCTCTTTAGGCGCACCCTTTCAAATCCTAAACAGTTTTATCAATGAGACAAAATAGCATGCCAGTATCTAGCTTCAAAACTAACACTACAAAAGCAGCAGACTACCAACAGAAAACCTCCTGCCACCTGCCTCACACAAATATATATATATATATATATATATATATATATTCATTCACATCCTGTTCAAAACTGCAGCACTTGCATTTCCTGCAACACAAACTCACAAGGATACAAGTTCCATAACAAAAAGGGCACTGCTGCATTCTGTGGAGCTGATACCCAGCCTGCTGAACAGACAAGGTGAATACCTAGCAGGAAAACCTACCTGGAAGGGTTGCCACTTGTCAGAACCTGAGGAACGCTGGGCTGAGTGGAAATGAGCTCAGGTCTCTTGCGAGCTTCTGCTATTATCTACCCAATTTACAATGTAAACAAGCTGCAGCATTGCCAACCTCGCTGCATGGAACAAAGAAATAACTTAGCTCTGCCTCAGCTGAAGCAAGGAGCTGTCAATTTATTTATTTATTTTTAGATTAGGCTATCCATCTACCATGTAGACTGCATACACAATCTCATTTGTTGTGGGAACAGGATGTGGAAATACATTAGATGGAATCCTAATAAGATGGTATCAGTTAAGATCATGTGCATATGCACATCACTGGGTGTTTTTGTTTTCTACGTATGTCTCAAGTTACCTAGCACCTAGCTTGCTGCCTGAATCCTTCCCTACAATTTAAACTCCCATTATTTGTGACAAAACTTTTTTGCGAATTGCAAAGCAGGATACCTCCCATTGTTTTTGGAGTTATATCTAACCCCAGCCTGTCCATTCTCCTTCAGGCATCCTCATAGCCCTTTGGACTAACAGCGCCTCAGACGGGGGTCTACACGGCGAGAAGAGCCTGCTGCCAGACTCCCTGAGCCCTTGGTAGCAGGTACGGCCTGGACAGTGTTCCAGAAACTCAAGGCTACGTGGCTGTCTCTGTAAATTTTCTAAGGACAATTGCCTTTATCTTGGGACAGCTCTTATTGGCTGTCCATGGAACATAAGCTCCTTGTTTGGTTCCTCATCCTGCCAGGCATTTCCAAATTCCTTCTGACTGGACTATGTCACTACCATTGGCCAGCTTATGTAACCTTTTCTCCCTATTCCAGTATTGCCTCTGATATCTGGTCTGTTTTAATATTCAGTGCTGAATTTCTTCAGTTTAAAGTGTTTTTTTTTTTTTGCGTCTACTTTTCCATTTGCAGATTATACAGTAAAGCCACTAGAGGGCAACAAGACATGTAGGTTGCAATCCTCTTGCCACTGCTCCCCCCTAACACTTCTGTCCTGCATCATTCATACCTAAATTCTCAGAGTTTTGCCCCTCTCTGTAGTGTCCCTTGCACCGTCTCCCAGGCTATCAATAGGCATACAATGTGGTATTCAAACCAGGGTTCGAACCAGGTACCTTTCACTCCAAAGGCAGCAACCCTACCACTGCGCTACTGTGTCTTCCACAATGTTAGGTGTCAACAAGACCCACTCATACCTGCCCATGGTCACATCTACCACCGCTGTACTCCCTCACAACACCCAACCACACAAACTAACCGTACTACTGTTGCTAACCACATTTACCCGGCTCAGCAACAAACCCCCAGTTGCCTCTGGTATGTACACACCTTTGCTGCTGGGGGAGCTCCTCACCCCTCATAGCCTCTCCATCACCCTGTCTCTCTCCATAGACCCCCCCCCCCGCACCACTCCTCTCTACCCATCTCTCTGTGCCTTGAGCCCTCCTTGTCCGTTCCTCCACCTGGCCATCCCAGCTCTCACGCAACTGCCCATTCCCTGCTCATCAATTCACTTTCTAAGCTTGCCAGCCGTAGCTACCAGGCAAAACACCACCAATTCATGGCCCTTGTCAGGATCTTCCACTTGCTTCTTCTACTATCTGGCAATGTTCATCCCAATCCTGGCCCAGCAGCGCCCTCCCCTCCCCAAACAACTGTGGTCACCCGTGGGGCTTTGAATAGCCGCCATGAATATTTGCAACCTGCCTAAAAAAATGGCACCCTTGCAATGCTGGACAGCACAGTACCAACCAGGCATTCTGGCTTTAACAGAAACCTGGCTGTCAGCCAAGACCCCAGACTCATTTGTCTCTATTCCTGGCTACTCTCTCATTAGGCTTGCTCGTAATGACAAGAGAGGTGGTGGCTGTGCCTTCTATGTAAATGACTCACTGAATTACCAAGCCCTGCCTGCGCCCTCTCTAGACCGTGGTGCCCAAGCCCTCTCAATAAAACTCTCCCCTGACCCAAACCGTGCTCCTCTTACTCTCACCGTCGCCTACATCCCGCCCAGCAGCCAATCCCCTGCCTGTAGAGCGCTCCCTGACTATCTAGCCATCCGCCCCCACAAAATGGAACGAATCCTAGTTGGGGATCTCAACATAAACTGGCTGGCAAGCTCATCAACACATGACAAAGATACCTTCGCTGCGTTAGATATGACTCAACTGGTATCCCAGCCTACCAGGGCCAACCCTACTAATGGAACCCACACCCTACTAGATATCCTGCTCACTAATCATCCCCACCATATTACCGACCTGGATGTCCTACCCAACGCCTTAAGCGACCACTCCCCAGTCATCTTCAGCTGGTCCTGTCAGCTACCTAAACCACCACCAAATATCACCTTTCATTGTCGACTACGCCCAGGAGACATAGCCAAACTCAAACAATATCTAATTAATTGGGACTGGTCCCCTGTTTCCCAAGCCCAGCACATAGATGATGCATTGCACTACTTCACCACCACCTTTAATACTGCCTCAGATGCTTTTGCACCGACCTCAAGGTGACCATTAACAAACATAGTGCCCCCGTATCACCCCAGAACTCCTACAACAGCTCAAAATGCGTGACAACCTCTGGCATCATGCCACTGCCTCCTGTTTGCTAAGCAATAGGCAGGCCTATAATGCTGCCCGCAATAAGTGTACCTGAGCAATCTGTAAGGCCAAGGCAGAGCACTATAGAACCACCCTAGCCACCTCCTGGGGTAGCACAAGAAAGTTCTGGGATAACATCAAGGAGCTTAATAGTAAATCCCGCTCTCCCCCCCACAACTTAGTGTTAATGGTACTACCACCACAAACACACTTCACATAGCTAGCTACCTCAATGCCACTGTCTCAGACCTCAGCACAGTCCTCCCTAGCAACTTTTTCGATTCAATTCAGCCTACCCCACCGCCTGAGCTCCTCCACCCCTCTTCAAACTCAGAGTCATTACCCCTACAGAAGCAAAAGCCTAACTGTCCAAAGCCCTCCAGAGCTCCAATTACTGCAAAGATGCCTTCGATATACGTATCCTTTACCTTGCGCTAGACTCAGTTATCTCCCCACTCACGGACCTTCTAAATCTGTCCCTGCACCTTGGCCAGTTCTCAACCTCATGGAAACATTTTTATTTTTATTTATTTTATTGCAGTCTCGGATTATAACCTTTGAGCTACCAGCTCATTTACAAAGGTTCCACGTCAGAAAGAAAAACACAAACGTACAAGTGTAAAGCACAGTTTAACAAAGAGCATATCACAAATGTCAAAAGCACTATGACTTAACAGTGGACCTGGGAATAGGAAGCATTCTTGACACACAGACAGAGTCAGGGCTGAAGTAGAAATAAGAATGGGGGGTAGTAATTGAGTGAAAAGGAGGGTGGAATAGAAATAGGTGTACAGCAAGCGGGAACCTCTGGCTAGGGCTCGCTTTGTCAGGAGGGGTGTGGGGTGGAAAGGACAGGGATAAGAAAAATAGGTAGGGCATAGGCCCCTGGGGAAAGAGGGGTAGGGTGGTAGTAGGACAGGCGGCAGGGGGGAAGGTATGTAGAGGATGGTGGGGGGTGGGAGTAGCAGGGAGAAGCGGCGGAATGGGTGAGTAGCATAAGTGCACATTTGGTGGGGTAGTCAAACAATCTGTACCAGGTGGGTTGGTCAGGTAGGGCAGATGCATTGCCTTTGGCTGGACAGGTGGGATTTAAGTGCGGATTTGAACAAGCCGATTTTGCTAATGGTGGTAAGTTCCAGTGGGAGTGAGGTAAGCCATAGTGGGGCCTGGTATTCGAAGGATCGCTGACCTTGGGTGGTGCAATGATAGGGGGATTTTGATGGAGATGTTGTTGGATGTCCTCGTGGTCCTTGTTGGTGCGACCTGGAGTATAAAGGAGCTGGGCCCCAGTGGCAAAAGTCCCAAGGTGGCTTTTTTGGCAAGGAGACAGGTTTGATAATGGGCACTGTCATTCAGGTTTAGCCATACGGTTTGCTGGTAGAGGTGGCAGGTAAGGGTCAGTTGCTGGGCTCCAGTCGCAAGTCTGCAGGCTTTGTTAAGCGTGGTGGTGAGTCTCTTGAGGGTGCTGTCTGGGGCTGCACTGTAGATAGCAAGGCCATAATCAATGGTTGGGAAGATCGAACTGGTTATGGCAAGCTGGAGGGCTTTATCAGTGAGGCATTTGCGATGCTTGTATAGCAAGCCGAGCTTCCTGTTAGCTGTAGAGGCCACATGATCGATATGTGCGGCATATAAGAGGGAGCCATCAAGGGTGAGGCCCAGATATTTGAATTTAGGGACCATTTCAATGGGGATCTTTTGTAAGTTCTGGATGTTCAGGGTTGCAGCGCGCTGGGGCAAAAGCATGGATTTCGTCTTTTTTGTGGTTGACTAGGAGTCTAGCTCTGTTAAACCAGTCTTCCACATTGTAAAAGTCCTGTTGAAGACACTGCTCCAGTGCGACGGGGTCAGAGTGGCTGGTGCAGATCACAGCATCATCAGCGTAGAGAAGAATGTTTTGGTGGTAGGCTAGCGGAAGGTTGTTTAAAAAGAGGCTAAAGAGGAGGGAGCCCAGGATGGATCCTTGGGTACTCCGGTGGACACTTGGAGGGGGTCAGAGAGGACATCGCAAATGTTTACCTGCTGAACGTGTCCAGAGAGGTAGCTCCGGAACCAGCACGGTGAGTCTGAGGAGAGCCCAGTTACCTTTAACTGGGGCAGCAGAAGGTCATGGTCGACTACGTCAAAGGCCTTGGTGAAGTCTATGAAGGTTGCCCCCACCAAGCGGCCCTGGTTGAAGGCACTGTGAATGTAGCCCGTGAACTCGAGAAGCACAGTGGTGGTGCTGTGGCTTTGGCGGAAGCCATGCTGCTGCTGGCATTGTAGCTGGTATTTTTCAAGGTGTTCCACCAGCTGATCGTAGACTAGCCACTCGAGGGCTTTTGAGATAGGCGGGAGGACTGAATTGGCTGATAGTTGGCATGGTCGGTCTTACTACCGGCTTTGTGGATTGGAGTGATGACTGCTGCTTTTCAGAGTTCTGGGAGGGTACCTGAGGTGAGGGACAGATTTATGATACAGGTCAATGGGGTTAGCAGTTTGTTGAGGGTAATTGAGATTAGTTTTAGATCAAGGCCCTCGGAGGTGTGCCTGGACTTCCCAAGGACTTGGGAGAGATATTTTTTTACCTCACCTTTAGATAGAACTTTGAGGTAGAATTTGGGGGGGAGGGGCTTGGAACCTTGGGGGAAAGCTTTGGGGGGTGGGCTGGTCGGTACCGGCTGGGAATTGGAAGTTAATGGGGGAGCACTGAGCTGAGGTCCATAAAGGCTGTACTGAAGATGCCTGCGATGGATCTGGGGTCCTGTGTTAGGGATCCATTGTGGCTCAGCATTGTGGGTGCTGAGATATCACGTTTCCCTATGATAGTGTTAATGTTATCCCAGAAACGGCAGCTGTCACCCCAGGTGGAGTTAAGCTCGAGTCGGTGGGAATTAGCTTTTGCCTGCCGGATTGCGGTGGTGCATTTGTTCCAAGCAGCCTTGTGATAACACCAGTGATGATAACAATACTGAAATGTGGTGACAGCTCCCTCCTAAACAACTACCGGCCCATCTCGATTCTCCCGCCACTCTCTAAAGTCCTGGAAAAGATCATGGCCAATCAGCTCACTGACTACCTCCTAGCACACAACCTCTTATGTAGGGAGCGACGGGTCTGGGGAGAGGGGGAGGAATCACTAGCAGGAGGGGGGAAGGCTAAGCAAGGAGAAGAGGTAGCGGAAGTGGAAATCACAGCAGAGAGAGTGAGGGAAGCCCTCAGGTCCCTTAAGACGGAGAAAGCACCGGGGCCGGATAAATTACACCCCAGAGTGCTGAAGGAACTTGCGGATGTCCTGGCGAAACCCCTGGCGGAGCTTTTCACCATCTCTCTGAAGACAGGGTGGGTGCCCCAGGACTGGAAGGTGGCGATATAGTGCCTATCCACAAGGCAGATCAAGGAGGTGGCAGGGAACTACAGGCCTGTCAGCCTGACATCGGTGGTGGGCAAGGTAATGGAGGGCATTGTCAAGGAGAGGCTAGGGGGGACCTGGAAAGTCAGGGTGCCTGGACGAGAGACGCATGGATTCGCCCCGGGAAATCGTGTCAGACAAACCTTGTGGAGTTCTATGACTGGTGACGATGCCTTGGACCTGGCAGACCAGTGGATGTCCTCTTTCTTGACTTCAGCAAGGCATTTGACTCTGTTCCTCACGTGGGCCTGTTGGATAAGCTGGGAGAAATGGGGTGGGGAACCAGATGATCAGATGGATAGGCAATTGGCTCCAGGACCCGGACCCAGAGGGTCGAGTTAGCGGGATAGTCTCATCCCCAAGGAGAGTCATTAGTGGGTCCCACAGGGATCAGTCCTTGGGCCCCTTCTGTTCAACGCCACGCCTCTGACATAAGGACAGGTATCAGGAGTGAGACGAGTCTCTTTGCGGATGACTCAAAACTGGGGGTGGTGGTGGATGGGGAGGAGGGGAGGGTGGCCCTACAGGGGGACCTGAAGGCTCTGGAAAGATGGTCTAGAAAGTGGAAGCTGAGGTTCAATGCAGGGAAATGCAAGGTACTGCACCTGGGGGCCAGAAACCTGGGACAAGTGTACACCCTGGTGGGGGCAAATGCTACAAGTCTCAATGGCTGAGAGGGACCTGGGGGTGGTGGTGGATGTCAAGATGAACAACTCGGAGAATTATAGGAGGGCAGCAGCCGAGGCCAACAGGATGCTGGGATGCATTGCTAGGGGGATCACCTCCAGAAGGAGGGAAGTGATACTCCCTCTGTATAACTGCTTGGTGAGGCCGCACCTCAAGTACTGCATGCAGTTTTGGAGGCCACACTTAAAGAGGGACATTAAACTCCTGGAGAGGGTCCAGAGGAGGGCAACCAAAATGATTTGGGGCTTGGGGAACAGGACCTATGAGGAGAGCTCAAGAGCTAAATATGTACACACTGGAAGAGAGAAGGACCGGGGGACATGATGAGGTACTCAGGTACATGAAGGGGTAAATAGGGAGGAACAGTCAGGGTGCATGAAGGAAGGAGGAGGGGCCACTAGAGGGCATGGGTGGAAGCTGGATGGGGGAAGATTCAGGGGAGAAAGGAGGAGGTGCTACTTCACTGAGAGGGTGGTGGAGCCATGGAATGTGCTGCCTAGGGGGCTGGTGGAGGCAGAGACGGTGGAGGGGTTCAAGAGGGGATGGGACAGGTACAAGGGAAGGGTTCTGGAAGCAAAATCCAATGTAGCGAGAATATCCAGAACTGGGAAGGGAGAAGCCAGAGAAGGCGAGGGGGGCAGCAAGGTCAGCTCCCAGGGTGGGGGCTGACCAAACGAGCAGACGCGAAAGACCATTAGGCCTATTCTGCTGGCATTTTAGTATGTTAGTATGTTTCAGAGCTGGTCATAACACAACAACCGCCCTCACAGAATTTGCTAACTCCCTGCACGCCACACTTGACAAGGGGCACCTCACAGGGGCCATGTTTATAGACCTCTCAAAGGCCTTCAACACGGTTTCTCATCCCCTCCTTCTTAACACATTACAACAAATTGGGGTCTCTCATTGTCCACTCTCAAGGTTCTCCAGCTATCTTTCATCTAGAACCCAATGTGTTAAAATTAATAATGCCACATCTCGGGGATTCAGGTGGGGGACGTTAATTACAAGACTTTTCTCTATGCAGATGATCTGCTTATCACTACTGAACATTCTCAATTGGGGATTCAGACAATTTTCCGAATCCTGAATGAGTTTACCAAGATATCAGAGTTAAAGTTAAACCAGTCCAAAACGGAAATTCTTCCGTTAAATTCCTCAACCTCAAGATCGGATTTTACTGCCTTAGGGCTTAAGTGGTCCCCTCTGGGTATTAAATACTTGGGTATTATTTTGCACCCAGACCCGCTTAAAATGCTTGCGGCCAATTTCAATTCTCTGATTGACTCGCTCAGGGTTGATATGGGAAGATGGAAGGCATTACAGCTTTCACTGGCTTGGGAAAATTGACTCGATCAAAATGATGGCTGCTCCGAGGATGCTCTATTTACTGGCCCACTTTCCCCTGTTTATACCCCAGAAGTGGTTTCAGAAACTGGAGAACCTCATGGGGAATTTTATTTGGGAGGTGCCCCCGATATAGCAAACTGAAACTCCGGCAGCACTGGAGGAGGGGGTTGGGGACCCCTTGTTACAGCGTATCATATGGCCTTTGTGTTGGCCCAGACTCTTAGATGGTTTTCTAAAATTGGACAGGGCTCTCGCAGTGGCTTCAGTTAGAAGCGCCCCTAATTCATGCTGTTTCTCGCGGTCACTTTATATGCCAAGAAGAAATTGCCCCCGAGCCTCTCTTCCCCCCATGTCACTTTCAGTTAAATATTGGAAACAAGCTATGACTATGCTGGGCTACGATCCAGCCCCTTGGGAATACATGCCTTTATGGGATAATCAAGCCCTGAAAATAGGGGAATCTACCCTGCATTGGAAACTGTGGGAGAGACAGGGCTTAACCTCAATACATGATCTCCTAATCTCTGGGACAACTGTTATGGATTCCTTTGAGTCCCTGAGGGTGAGGTATCAGCTTCCGACTTCTCATTTCTGGAGATATCTTCAGTTAAGAGATGCTATATCTCATCTCCCAAGGTCGCCTATTGGTAACTCTTCACAAAAACAAATGCATCCTATTGACTCATAGACTAAAGTTACCAAGAGTAAAGCTAGTAATATATATCACACACTCAGGGACTCCACTTCAGATCCTATCCAGAGCGCTAGGCAGCAATGGGGGAAAGAGCTACGGACCCCGATTTCTGTACAACAATGGGAGGATGGGTGGATACGTATTCATTTGGCTTGTCAGGATGGCCGCACGAGGCTTATTATGAACAAAACTCGCCATAGATGGTATAGAGACCCGGCGAAACTAGTTAAAATGTGACTTATCCCGGCCGACACTTGCTGGAGATGTGGCAACCAAGGAGCTCATCTTCTTCATGTTCTCTGGGATTGTCCGAACCTTCAACAGTTTTGGAGTGCCATTCAGTACATGTGTCAGCAACTGTTTCCTGATATAGTCCCAGGTCCCGACCTACTCCTTTTGAGTTGTGGCAGTCCTGAGATTCCTAAGCATAGTCCGGGGCACAGTGGATCACTATGGTTGGGGCATTGGCCAAAAGGCTCATCCTGATGAGATGGAGAACCCCTGACAGCCCTACCTTCCATCAGTTTCTTTTGGCCCTAGCCCAAGGGGCTACATTCGAGAGGATCTCGAGCTTTGCCCATGGCTCCCTATCTCATTATGACCAATGTTGGTAACCGTATTTAAGGTCCAAGTATTGTCACAATACTGCCTCCAGTTTCATGGCTCAGACCCCCTCCCCTCATTTATAGGGTGGGGATACCCCCCCCGTTTGCAAAGTCCCCCTCTTTCCCTTCCCCTTCCTTCCGCCCTTTCCATACCTCCTTTTGACATATTTAAATATGAAGGAAGATTGCCAATGTTGTATATAGTTGATATTACAACTACATGGGAATTCAACAAACCTATGGTAGAGTGACTAGATATTAGCGATTTCTTTTGTCATATCCCTAGTTAGGGTGGATTGTACCTTATATCAATCTATGCTCTCCTTGGTTGATAGGACCTGATTCTCTACAAAATTATCTCCTTCCTGGCCATCTTGTCGGTGGAGTACAGCATATGTGATCTAACACCCTATATGGTCACCACTAACTGACTGATTGTTGTGTCAATTATTATTATTGATCGATCCCTAACTATACGTCATGTATGGATTCTTTTCATGTATACTCTACCTTGTGTGTATGTCCTGCCTTAAGTCAACAATAAAAATGTTTAACAACAAAATAATGCCACATCTACTATGCTGCCTGTGCGCTCAACAGTTCCCCAGGGCTCTATCCTGGATCCCCTGCTGTTCAGCATCTACCTCAACGCCCTGCCTAAATCCTGCCCGGCAACCTTCTCCTCTACACGGACGACGCTGTTCTTTATGCTGCACATCCTGATCCTATCTCTCTCTACAGTGTACAGGTCCAAAAGTATAAGTATTTAGGTATTACATTTGACTCTTCCCTCTCATTCCATGAACATATAAAAATCCTCACCTCCACCATCAACACCTGCACTGATCTCCTTTACAGACATAAAGACTGCCTGCCACCTGAAGCACTTCACCTAGCCATTACCTCCTCAGTCTTACCGCTGGTGGACTATGGCCTCACAATCTATGCTGCTGCCGACCCTAAGGCGCTTCATCAAATACAAGTAGTCATCAATAAGGCCTGACGGCTCCTCTCTGGTGCAGACAGAAATACATATACCTGCACTCTATACGCCCTAACCAATATCCTCTCCCTTGAGGCAAGACTATTACACCAGACCTGTCTTCACCAAAAATCCACCTGGGTTTAACCCCAATAGGTGTCATGGCTTCTCTTCAGGCAACCACCATCTCAGCGTCCACACGGGCTGCCTCAAAAACTATCTGTAAGGTGCCTAGGGTCATGACCACCCTGGCCCAGCGATCCTTCCCCCTTAGAGCTCCATCCTGGTACAATGCCCTCCCACCAGCTGTCACATCAATCACCAATCTAGGTCCTTTTAAAGCTGCCTTAAGGGCCCATATCCTTTCCTCATGTCAATGCCAGTGTAACCAGTAACCTATGAATCCTGCACCATGATGCTAGGCAGTGCACCGGCCCTTGGCCAGGCAGTGGAGAACCCTCACTGTTTCTAGCCTACAGGCTCCTCACCTCCCTCAGTTACCATATAGTTGCACTGGACTATGAATGCATTGTATTACAGTCGTGGCCAAAAATATTGGCGCCCTTGCACTTTTTCAAATAACTCACAATTTCCTCTAAACATAAGTTGAAATTAACAACAGTACAGTATTTGGTCTCCACAATTCTTTATTTCTCTGTTAATATTACAGAACCTTTGTTTTTGTTCAGAATTTAATATATCCTTTTAAATCAGAAAATGAAAAGAAATGGCATTGACAAAATTATTGACACCCTAGACTTAATATTTGGTAGCACAGCCTTTGGTCAAAATAACTGCAATCAACTGCTTCCTATAGCCATGGATGAGCTTCCTGCACCTCTCTACTGGCAGTCTTGCCCACTCTTTTTGTGCAAACTGCTCCAGTTCTCCCAGATTTGAAGGTGCCTTCTCCCAACTGCTGTTTTCAGATCTCTCCACAGGTTTTCAATGGGATTTAGATCTGGACTCATTGCTGGCCACTTCAGAACAGTCCAGCGTCTTGTCTTGAACCATTCCTGGGTGCTTTTTGAAGTGTGTTTGGGGTCACTGTCCTGCTGGAAGACCCATGACCTTCGATGGAGACCCAGCTTTCTGACACTGGGTTCAACATTGCGCTCCAAAATGGCCTGGTAATCTCCAGATTTCATGATGCCATGCACACGTTCAAGGCACCCAGTGCCAGAGCAGCACAGCAACCCCAAAACATCACTGAACCTCCTCCATGTTTGACTGTAGGGAAGGTGTTTTTCTTTGAAGGCTTCATTTTGTTTTCGTAAACATAGAGATGATGTGCTTTACCAAAAGCTCTAATTTGGTCTCATCTGTCCATAGGACATTCTCCCAGAAGGATTTTGGCTTGTTCAGGTGTGTTTGGCAAACCCCAGTCGGGCTTTTTATGTCTCTCTCTCAGCAGTGGGGTCCTCTGGGCCTCCTACCATATAACCCCCTTCATTGAGTTGGCGACGGATGGTGCGAAGTTGAAACTGTCGCACTTTTGTGTCTGAAGGTCAGCTGAATCTGTTTGGCAGTTGATCGGGGTGCTTTCTCCACCATTCAAACAATCCTGCGCTGCAATCTTGATCAAGTTTTCTTTTTGCGGCCACGTCCAGGAGGTTGTCTACAGTGCCATAGGCCTTAAACATCCTGATAACATTACGTCACGTGTGGAAACAGGAACATCAAGGTCTCTGGAGATTGATTTGTAGCCTTGACATCGGCCCATGCTTGGCTACAATCTTCTGTCTCACCTCCTCAGACAATTCTCTGGCTGTCTTTCTTTTCTCCATGCTCATTGCGGTACACACAGTGACACAAAACAGGAGAATGAGTCCTTTTCTCTATTCAAACTGCTTGAATGAGTGATTTTTATATTGCAGGCACCTGCAACTCACCGCAGGTGAGTTCAATTCCAAAGTGAAGGGGAGAATCACCTGCTTGAAATCTAATTATTTCTAACTACTTCTAAAAGGTGCCAATTTTGCCTGGGCCATTTAAGGATTTCCGTGTGGAATAAGATAAGACTTGGTAAATTTTTCTGCTTTTTGTGTTTTATTCCACTGCAAACCAAAGAATTACATATGTGGATACCAAAATATTTTTTAATTTCAACAATTTTCTGGAAGGAATGGTGCATTATTAGAAAAAACTGCAAGGGCGCCAATATTTTTGGCCACGACTGTATGTATAAGACAAGGCCTCCCTGAGGCAGCTTACTACCAAATCATATCATGTATTGCTTTAGCTACCAATTGTATAGGTCTTAACTGCTCATTAGGTAAATATGTCGATAGCTCTGCCCTATTTTAGCTACCAAATGTATAGGCATTAACCGTGCTCACTGTATTTATACTCTGTATGATTGTTCACCCACATTTATTCTATGTATGTACTGTATAAATGTCTGTTTTATTCTGACGTGGAGCCTTTGGAAACGAGTCTATGACTCAAAGGGTTGTAATTCCGATCTCCTAATTAAATAACATTATCCCTTGTTAGCAATCAAGCTGGATAAGAGCTTATACTCAGAATTAAACAGGTTTCCCTTGTCGAAAGAGATGTGTCTTAAAACAGGCAGATCCACTGAAGCTCACAAACCCTGTGATTTCAATTTGCTTTAGATGGAAAGAAAAAATAAAACACCTTGGACTAGATATTCAAAAAAGCGCCAATGTGGAGCACAAACGTTTGCACCTGTCCTGTGGGTTGCCATATTCAGTTGGATAGCAGACTGGTGCTATCCAACTGAATATCGGGCCATGTCAGCACAGCATTAAATCATGCTTTGCTACCCAAACAGGGACCTGGGCTGTAACCAGCCCACAGGCATTTGCCTCCCTCCCTGACCGGATAGCCTCAAGAGCTGTGGCATGATATTCAGTAGCAGAATGCAAATCAGCCCTTTGCATGTGCAAACCCCCACTCGTCGATGCCTGTCCTAATGCCTGCACCACATTCCATTGTGTCCAGTGGCAACTCCCACCCACCAATTCTTGTTCCAATGCCAGTACCATACTCCCTGGTGTCTAGTGGTACCCCTCACCCACCGATTCCCCTGACCCGTACATATGCCTGTATTCCCTGATGTCCAGTGGCACCTCCCATCCTCCGCATGTGTGCCCTGGTGTCCAGCAGCATCCCCCAAGACCCATCCCGTTGAGCGCACTATAGTCCCTCATGTCCAGTGCGCCCCCCCCCACCACACACACCGATCCCGATGATGGCAATATGTCCCTGGTGTCGAGTGGTACCCCCCCCCACACACTATATGCACCCATCCTGGTGTGGGCACAGTACCCCTGTTGTTCGGTGGCACCCCACACCCTCTGTTCACCCATCCCATAGCTATGCTGGTTGTCCCTAGTGTCCAGTGGCACCTTCACCCACTGGTCAATCTACCTGGTGATCCCATGGAGTCCCTGGTGGCCAAGGGAACCCCCCCCACCTGCCGAGCAACCATTCCGGTGCTAGCACTGGTGCAGTGGCGACTAGTGGACCCCCCCCCGGCCTCCCAGACCATATTAGTTCCCTGCCTCTGAGGTGTCCAGTGGCATCCCCAACTCCTGGCACATGTACCCAAGCCTATCCCTGGCATCCAGTGGCATGCCCCCCTCCCCCGACTGCTGGTCACCACACAGACCAACGGAGAGTGGCAGTTCCGCAGCCCCCCTGCCTAACCCACCCACCACATCTAGCACACCACCTAGCCAATCCAACTCACCTCTTACCCCCGGTACCTGTGATGGCGGGTTCGAGCAAGGAGCCCTATATGACGACCGGTGTAGCCCTCCTCTCACCTCTGTGGCTGGCCACCATACAGGTGGACAGTGAGCATGCGTACCCTGCCTGACCGCAGAGGTGAGAGTAGGGTCGTGCCGGTTGTCATAGTGGGCTCCCCACATGACCCTGCTATCACAGGTACTGGGAGAACGGGGGGTTGACTGGGTGGTGTGCTGGATGCGTGAAAAGACCGGCAGATATCGCAGGCCTGGGTATCATGTTCATGACCCAGGCAGTGAATGCATGTGGCGTGGGGGTCGGTACGCGACATCTTCTGCCTGCACAGGCACCGACGAAATCCTGGCGTGGACTTGTCCATCGTGGTCAGGAAGCTTAAAGACCAATACTGAAATGGTAGCAAAGTTTTAGAAAGCAATCCAAATGGATCCAAAGCACTAGGGTCTACAATGCGGCAGCGCAAAGGAGGGAACCTGCTTCTTTCAGCGGAAAGGAAGATATGGCGTCATGGGGCGGAAATGAAAATTACGTACCTACCGTAATTCTTGATCTTCTTGGACGAGTCTCCACCACTCATTCACACTAGTGGGATTAGCGCCGGAGGCACTAGGACCCATCGAGCAAACTTTTGCTGGATGGGTCGGCGAGATGGCGCCATGAGGCATGGCCGCGAAAGCAGCGCTCGATGCAATGACCATCTCGTGATGACCTCCAACTGCCTCAGTACCTTTTTTACCAAGGAGGTGCAGCGAACTAACGGAAAGAGTAAATCTAACCTTAAAAACGGACATAAGATAGTCTGTCGACCCGTGTAAGAAGGGTCAGCAAAGAAGTCCTCACGGCCTAAAGATCTGAGGGAGTGAAGACCAACACAGCGTGAGCTCGGGGATTTAGGTAGGAATGAGTGGTGGAGACTCGCCCAAGAAGATCAAGAATTACCGTAGGTACGTAATTTTCATATCTTCCTGACATAAGTCTCCACCACTCATTCACACTAGTGGGAGAGTACCAAGCTGATAATCCCCTCAAAAGGGCGGCAGGAGAGCCAGAGCTCACGCTAAGATAGAAGACCTTAAGGATAGTTCTGCCAATGCGGAATGTCGCCTGGCATGAACATCCAGTGCATAATGCTTAACGAAGGTATGCACTGAGCTCCAGGTGGCGGCGTTGCAGATATCCGCACTGGAACATTGTAATCTCCGCTAAAGATGCCACACGCCTAGTAGAGTGAGCGTACACTCTACCCTCCAATTTAACTTGAGCCATGGAGTAGCAATGTCAAGGCATGCCACTAACCATGATGAGATGCATCTAATAGCGACGGTTCTACTCCAGCCGGTGTCGCTTGAAAGAAACAAACAGTTGCTGAGTCTTAGAAATTCTTGGTCTATCTAAATAGAACCGCAAGGCTCTCTTAATATCCAAGGAATGAAGAGACTCCCTTCATTTTGGAAATTAGCTAAGTAAGAGGGAAGTACCAGAGGTTGGTTTAGATGGAATTCTGACACAACCTTGGGAAGAAATTTAGGATGAGTACGGAGAACTACCTTGTCTTTATGGAATACAGTATACGGAGGGTCCGGCCACCAAGGCATGAATCTCCGAGACCCTGCGGGCTGAGGTAATGGCCACCAGGAAGGCAGTCTTCCAGGTAAGAAATTTTAGCTCACAGGTAGCTAAGGGCTCGAAGGCTTCCGAGTGAGCATGTCCAGCACCAGGTTAATGTCCCAGGTTGCAACTGACGCTTAACAGGGGTCTGGTATGAAGAATCCCTAAGAAATCTTCACTATAGGAAGCTGAGCCAGAGTCAAGGAAGAAACCGCTCATGGAACGCTGAGATGGCACTAAGGTGAACTTTAACTGTGGAGTACTGAGACCTGAGTTTGATAGGTCCATAAGATACTCCAGAACCTTGTCAGGAGGACAGGAAAAGGATTCCAAGAGGACTTTGCACACCAGAGAGAAAAGCGTTTCCATTTGGAAGCGATGCTGGGTGGCTGGCTTCCGCAGCAGCCAGAAGGGATGTCCGAGACTCTACGAGATGTTGAATCGATTCACTTCTACCTCTTCAGGAGCCAAGCATGAAGGTGAAGTGATTTCAGGTTGGGATGGACCAATGAACCCTGAGTCAAAAGGTTGATTTGCAAGGGAAGTGGTCTCGAGAGGCTGCCAACATACTGTTGAGCAGAGGAAACTAAGTTGCCGAGGCCAGGAGGGAGCAATGAGAATCATTTTGGTCCCTGAGACTCGAACTGAGGAGAACTTCTGGATTAGAGGGATCGGTGGAAAGGCGAAGAAAACGCTTTGTCCACCGCAGCCTGAACGATCCTGACAGAAAATGCCAGGCCCTGGATTTCTGGAGCAGAAGAGAGACAGTTTTATGCTGAGTGGGATGCAAAAGGTCCAGGTCTGGAGTCCCCACTCTTGAACAGTGACCGAGCTACGGCTGGATCGAGACCACTGTGAGGGTCTGCCTCCGCTCTGCTGAGGTGATCTGCTAGATCGCTTTGTATACCTGGCAGATAAACGCCTGAATCAGAGACTTAGTGCTCCAAGCACCACTCCCACACCCTCATTGCTTCCCTGCAAAGGGGGTAAGAATGAGCACCGCCTTGCTTGTTGATGTAATACATCACAGCTTTGTTGTCCGTTTGAAGGAGAATGTTCTTGTGACAAAGGACATCCTTCAGAGCTCGGATCGCATAGAGGACCGCTCTCATCTCCAGGACATTTATGTGGAGATGAGTTTCGAACTGAGTCCATACACCTTGAGTGTGGAGGGAGCGACAGTGAGCTCCCATCCCATTAGCGATGCGTCTGTGGTGATGGAGATCTGATGATCCGGGGAGCAAAGGGAATCCTTCCAGGAGATTGCCTCTTGAGTCCACCAGGTGAGAGACCTCAAGGGCCCGCCACCTTGATGGGATAAGACTGGGGTGAGAGGTCGGAGACCACTGAGTGAGAGCATCCATTGGGTGGTTCTCATGTGCAACGGCCAGAGGGACAGTGAAGACTGAGGACGCCATGAGACCCAACATGCGTTGCATCGAGAGAGCGTAAATCACTGGTTCTCCCTGATGTAACGGGCCATCCAGGATGTCGAGTCTTCTGTCCTCTGGAAGGAAAGCCTTCGTGAAGAGGTGTCTAGAAGCGCCCCTATGAAAAGGAGCCTCTGGGAGGGCTGCAGTTGTGATTTTTTCAAATTCAGCAGAATTCCATGGACGTAAGAAGACGAGAAGTCGCTTGCACGGCTTCCAAAGTCCCTTGGCTGAAGGGCTTGCTAGAAGCCAATCGTCCAGGTAGGGAAACACCTGAGTCCGATCTTCCTGAGATGCGCCAGCAGAACTGCACAACACTTTGTAAAGACTCTGGCAGTGAGGATAGCCCAAAAGGCAGGACTCTGAACTGATAATGCTGACCCAGAGCTACAAACCTGAGGAACTCTAGTGGGTCGGGTGGATGGGGATATGCTGGTAAGCCGCCCTGCATATCCAGGGAGGCTGAAATAGTCGCGTCGATGCAGCAAGGGCAACAGGGTACCTAGGAATTATTTTGAATTTCTCCCTGGGGAGAAATTTGTTTAACTTTCTGATGTCTAGAATGGGGCGCATTCCCCCAGACTTCTTTGGAACCAGGAAGTAATGGGAGTAGAACCCTGTGCTCCGCAGATGCGGGGGCACCAGTTCTATTGCCCTGTTGCTTAGAAGGCCCTGGATCTCGGCGGTGAGGAGGTCTGACTGAGAGGCCGACAACCTGGATTGTCGTCTGGGAGGACAATTCGGGGGTTCCAAAAAATTGAGAGAATAACCCTCGCGAATTATCCGAAGGACCCATTTGTCCGGAGTTATGGACTTCCACTGGTTGTAGAAGTACATCAGACGACCTCCCACCGGAGGAGAAAGTTCCACCTCGGGCAATGTGGATGGAACTTGGGCCAGCAATTCATAAGGTGGCGCTGGGGGCTTTAGGCCCCTGCGCTTTCTGCTGCGCTTTCTTTTGAGGTTGGGCAGGTTGGCTTTTATGGAAGCTTCCCCTGCCTCTGCCTCGAAAGGACTGACGACTATGAAACTGACGTCTGTTCACATGCCCCCGAGAGGGAGCAGGCGGAGGTCTGGCCAACTTAATGGCCGACCTAGTCTTCTGAGTGGCCTCTAAGGCTTGTTCCACCTGAGGGCCGAAAAGAAAGGAGCCATCAAAGGGCAGCGCCATTACCTGCTGCTGAGCATCATTCGTGAAGCCAGAAGTACGCAGCCAGGAATGGCGCCGAGTACAAATACCTGCGGCTGCTGAGCGAGAAGTAGTGTCGAAAGCGTCCATAGCGGCTTTGACCTGTTGGTTATTGGACTCAATACCCTAGTAACGGTCAGAAGAAGCTCTGACTTGGAGTCCGAATCGGAAGAGCTTCAACCATTCTTTTCAAAGAGTGCCACAGGATATACTCATACTGGAGAAAATAGCCTTGATAACTGGCAACACGATACTTAGAGTGGAGGCAGCAAAGACTCTCTTACCTAATGTATCAATCTTACGAGACTTTGTTAATAGGTCGAGCTGTAGTAGTTTGAGGAAGAACGACCTTATCATTCTCTGCCAGGACTACAATAGGATCCGCAGGGCTTGGGATGCCAAATGGGACGATCCTTGGGAGCTGAATACTTTATCAATGGATTTAGCCACTGAGGGAATAAGAGCAGGATTATTCCATACCATTTGAGACAGCTGCCTCGAAGGAAGGCTGGATCGAGGAGTCAAACTGTAGGGATCTCCAAGCATGAAGGTACTGGAGTCTTAATATCTTCCCAGGATCGATGTCTGTAGTCTGAGAGAAAGAGTGATCTCAGGTTCTTCAACAGAGACTTAAAGGACAGGTCCTCGACCGCAGGCTCTGTAGCAAAGAAAGATCCTGTTTCTCCACTTCATCACCCAACCGAAGGTCTGGGTCAGGCTCAACATCATCTCCTGATGGTCCAGAAAGGACTGATTGGACAGGAAAGGAATGAAAATTAGGAGAGGAGATAGCAGAGAAACAAGGAGAGTCCCTGAGGCCCCCGCGCCAGAAGGCAAACGGGTTGAAAACGGCACCGCAGAGGGGCATGGCGCCAAGAGGCACGCTGCACCGCAAGCGGGCGCCTGCCGACCAGCGGCACCGATTTACCGCGCTGGCCGAACCCAACAGCGCCACAGGCAGCGCCACGAGACCACGCGGGCGCAGGCCGAGCGGCACCGAAACCGGCACCGACAAGCCAACAGACCCCGTGGAAGGCGCCGGAAACGCCCCAGGAACCTGGAAAGCTAGAGAAGGAAAAACCAGGAGATAAGGGCATCGGTGTGGCCCCCTGCGCCGCAGCCATGTGAGGGGGAAAACACCTTAGCGCGGAGTCACCGGCACCGAAGAAGGCGCCACGCGACTAGGAAGGTCCAACCGCCCTACCCGATCGCTGGAGGAGCCCGGGGGCTCCATGGCAACCGAGCCAGGCAGGAGAACCAACCTCCGAGCCCATCGCTCCATAAGAGCGGCCCACTGATGAAACTGCTCATCTGGAGCCCTACCTACAGGCGGGGAGGGGCTCCGATGTCGAGGACGACGGTCACCAGCAGTTGGCGACTCCGAAGGAGGAGAACGGCAACTAGCTACGATAACCGACCGTCGACGCGCAGACATACCAGAGGGCGACCTCGAGTGATGCCTTCTCTTTTTTGACCTGTGGGCCGAAGAAGAGCTCGAGGCCGAACGGTGCCGAGAATGCGACCGTTTATTTTTATGCCGACGGGGGGACCGCCCATCCCCCCGGGCATCGGACTGACCGTTGTCAGAACCCCGCTGAGGAGAAGGAGGCTGACCGGACCCAGCCCGGCTAACTGAACAGCTTTCATACGAAGTCTCCCTACCGTCACCTGACCTGCTCATGGTCGACTCAGTCCAGTAGGCCGAGACTTCTTCAAGTAAGTTAAATTTAAAATATTAGAAAAATTTTACGAAAATAGAATAAAATTAAGCGATACTACTATCGAGATAATGTTACAAAAAAATAAACTGAAAACTATGCGCTAGTTTGAAGTTTGACTCCCGACAGGCGAGCGACGTCGTCACTGAAGCGCACTCGACGGCGGGAAAAAAGGAAGTGAGGCGGTTGGAGGGTCGTCGCCGAGATGGTCATTGCCGCTCGAGCCGCTGCTCGCAGCGCCATGCCTCGCGGCGCCATCACTCGCGCCGACCCTCCAGCAAAAAGTTTGCTCCCGATGGGTCCTAGTGCCTCCGGCGCTAATCCCACTAGTGTGAATGAGTGGTGGAGACTTATGTCCAGGAAGATCTGAAGGATATACCACCTGGGTGGGTGGGAGGAGCCAGCTTGAAAACTTTCCAGCACATCTTAAAGGGGAAAGGGCACTGTCAACAGGTGTGGATAGAACAACATATCCACGGCCCTAGAAACTGAATATAGGAAGTTGGAATCTTGCTTGCTCGCCACTGTTTGTTTTAGCCATCTTATCCAAATGGCATCAAAGGTGCACCACCAGTACAGCAGTAGATGGGTAGATAATCTGTCAGTTAGGATCACCGGAAAGAATACTTTTATTAAGAAATTAAGGTTCAGAACAGGGGGCTCTAAAGAACTATGTATTACCTTTCTCAATGTTTCCTCTAACCCCATGCAATACTGTGCTCTCTCCCCCCCCCTATGCAGCATCTTCTTAGGACCCTGCACAGCACTTTCTTCAGATCCTCATCACTTTCCTAGTCTTACTCTCACTTATGCCTGTTCTAACCCATATACTACACATTCTTTTCCTGCCGCTAACCACTTTCTGTTCTAACCCTCACAACTTTCCTGTGACACATGGCAGCACTTTGCTCTGAACAAAGGCAGTTCTTTGCTCTAACAATCTAGTACAATCCTGTGCCACACAGCAACAATTCACACATCTCACAACACTTTCTGCTATCTTTTCTATACATATTACATACGTACATGTATCTCTGCTTTTATAACAACTGGGGTCCCTGGGGGCGCTCTGGAGCGGTGAACATGGCTGGCACAAATTTTTCAGATCCGTCAACAGTCCGTTTTAAAACTTTACTTTATCGATTGGGAAGTTTCCATCTGAACGACTTGTGGTACCACTCTATATCTTATCTACCGATGACAATGGACCCCAAAAAGAACATAAGCATCCACAACAACTTTTGAATTTAGAGGCTTACCTTCAGCAAGCAGCTGGGTTGAGAGGGCTATGCAAGGGCCGTCGACATCTACCAACTCCAGAGCTTCGGATTTGCTTACAGCACAGATTTTGGTCATGCTGCAGAAACTTCAGGAGACCGAAGTTTATACATACCCTCACAGTGTTGGATGCTTTTCACAAACCCCTCGAGCTTCGCTCTCGGGTTTTTTGTAACATCTAACACCTCGGGTTTATGTAAACTTCTCGTTACACACACCACCCCATACATTATCATATATATATTAGAGGCAAAAAACTCCGTTTAATGCATTAGTTAGGGTTGTTCCACAGCGACAAAAGCGATGAAATTCGGTGTTAGGGTTGAAAGCCCCCCTTGAAACCCCCGCCCACACCCCTAACCGGCATCGGGGTGCGCGTTGGGGTTACCGGCAATAACTTTCACCCCATCAGATGTGTGAAGAAGCAGAGGTATTGGAGAATGGGGTAAGAGTTAGGACCGACAACCCCAACGCGCACCCCGATGCCGGTTGGGGGTGTGGGCGGGGGGGGGGTCCAAAGAGGCTTTCAACCCTAACACCGAATTTCCTCGCTTTTGTCGCTGTGGAACAACCCTAACTAATGCACTAAACTGAGTTTTTTGCCTCTAATTTCCCTTCTTTTTGAGAATGATAATGAGAAATAGTGAATGTAATGCGGCGGCGGAAGCGTGGGGCCCTGCCACGTGATATCTCGTCACATGGTAACATGGTGCCCGCAAATGGTAATGCGCATGGTGATGCAAAGCGAAACACAAAGATAAACAGTACTGTAGACACAAATGGTTAAAATAACGCAAACGCAAGTGCAAATGAAAACGCAAAGGGTAACGCACATGGTGCCATAGACGGGAACAGTAAGTGAAACAGGTACGGAACCGCAAGCAGAAGTGGTAAGGGTAACAGTAATGTAAGCGCACAGGCTGGTTTTCCCCAAAAGCTGCATAGAGAAAGACAGTGAGTACAAAGAATGTATGCATAATAATGGGTCTCAGAGCAGAAAATGAGGAGTTGGAATACTAAATTGCTTATATGTCAGGAACCGTATGACGCGGAAAAAAAATGTAAAAGTCATATGATTTATGACTTTCATGGCTAGTTTTGTACTTGGCCTCCATTAGGGGGCTAAGTATTTTTCCGACGAAAAGTCCGTATCTTGCACCGTTTCCAAGATACGGGCCCTGGAAGGCGCGGTGAACGCTGTAATGTTATCCTAAGGAAAAAAAAAAAAAAGAGAAGTTCGGAGTGCTATAACTTTGGCTCCCTGTAGTATTTTTTCACCACACCACTGAAAGGCACATCTGTGGGATGTTGGCTGTGTTCCTTCCAAATTTCAGCCCAAAGGGCCAAACAGTTGCGAATTGCTGTCATTTTCCCACAGCCTGGAAAGTACTGTCGAACTCTGCGAAAGCTTTCGCAAATTCATGCGACACTGTCGCAAATGTGAAAGTTATTTGCGAAAATACTTTTTCCAGAAATTTGAAAATCATATTTCTGGGGTGTTTTACCCCAAAATAAAGACATGACTAGCATCCTCAGGATCCGACTAGGTGAATACAAAAAGAATTAGGTTGCTAGAGGGTCTCAAATTTAAATGCCAAGCATTTTTCTGATGACCAACTGAAAACAAAATGGCAGATTTGCGACAGTAAAAGGGCCATTTGCGAAAGTAAAAACTGCATTTGCAATGCTGTCGAACTTATTAACTTTTCCCATTGACTTATAATGGGAAATTGTTTTTTGAATAACTTTTGAACAGTTTAAGATTTTTTTCACGAAATCTTCAAAAGGCACATTGGGGACCCCGGCTGCACGTTTCCTGAAGATTTGGGACTGGTCGCGCAAACTGTGTCACGACCTGTGAAAACAGTAAAAGAATTCCAAAAAAGCATAAATGTGCGCGCAGATCACGCTTAATAACTCCGCAGCTGTACATCCGAACAGTACGAAAGTTCTCAGATCTCAAGATGTATGGTTCTTGATGGTGTATTCCAAATTTCAGGCAAATCCGTTGAACGGTTGCAAAGTTATTAAAGTGCAAAAGTTTAGGCTTAACATGTAAATGGCTCCTCAACCCTAACTATGGTAGCACTACTGTGCTACCATAATATACCCACTCTAGTTAGTCCCCTGCACTTTCAAAAGCTTCTCAATCAACACTGTACAGATAAATGCAGTTGCCATTAGAGTTGTTGTGTTATCTTTGTTGTAATTATCTCACACTGCTCTTAACCTTGGGTTAGTTCTGCATTCCACTGTATTTATTAATAGGCCATTCTTGGGTTAGTTCTGCATTCCGCTGTATTTATTAATAGGCCAGCCTAACTTCTTTTGTGCATTTCCATTTAGCTATCTTATTTTAGATTAAGTTCATTATTTGTATATTACTGTTCTGTACATTCCCTCATCATATGGTACCGTGTACTTATTTTTCCTATAGGAGTCATCTATATATACTTATTTATTTCTCGGAATTACAATAACTTTAAGCCCAGGGCTCGTTTACAAAGGTTCCATGTCAAGGTACAATTATAAGAAAACAAAATAACATAAGCAATTACATTAAATTAAGAAGAATAAAAAAACAAACAAAGACCAGCATAAAAGGTAGGGCAGTGAAAGATAACATGAGGGTAAATTGGTATAAACAAAAGGAATTCAATGAGGAACTACCACCCTATCTCCCTTCTTCCCACTCTTGCTAAACTTCAGGAACACTTAGTCCTCTCTCAACTCTCCTCCTCCTCCTCCCTTGATTCTATCTCGTTCTTCACCCCTTTCCAGTCTAGTTTTAGGAAGTGCCACTCCACTACTACCCTCCCTCCTAAGGCTCACTGATGCCATCCTCACCGGCAAGGATAATTCCCAAATCACCTCAGCCATCTTTGTCGACCTTGCTAAGGCTTTTGACACCATCTCGCACCCTCTCCTCCTTACCATAAGGACTGGTAACTCCATCTCCTCCCCACTCCCCATCTCTTCCGGGGTCCCCCCAAGGCTCAGTCCTGGGGCCAATGCTGTTTTCCATTTTCCTAAACGACCTGCCCTTTGCCTGCCCACACACATCCATTCACATGTATGCGGATGATACTGTCCTGTATACCTCAGGCCCCCTCTACCTCTGATGTGGCAACCAGACTGCAGCTAGACTTCAATGAAGTCCAGCTCTGATTTCGCTCAAACCAACTTTTCCTGAATGCCAAGAAAACAGTCTCCATGACTACTGGCACAAGGCAGAGACCATCTCGGTTCCCCTCTACACCCACTTTCCACACCCTGGATGAGACAAAGCTTGAAGTTTGCTCCTCATTTAGATACCTCGGGGTATGACTTGACCAACACCTCAGTTTTTCTGTACACATCGATACGCTCCATAAGAGGCTACACCCCAAGCTTAGGGCCCTATACCGGAACCGCAGTTACATCCTGCTACCAGCCCGGCAGAAAATTGTACAGAAAATGATCCTCCCTATCTTTGACTATGGAGATGCAGTCTATTGTGCTGCTCCCAAGTCCACCCTAACCAGACTGGACACCCTTTTCCACTCCTTCTGTCATTTTTACTGTCCCCCCAGCACTCACCACTGCTCCCTCTACCAGAATCTACACCTCCCTTCCCCTCCCTGCAGGATAGGAGGCTATCCCACTGTACCAGGCTCATGGCCAAGTTCTGGACCCAGTCCCTGCCCTCATACCTCTCTAATGCCCTGTCCATACCACCCCCACCGTTGCACTCCCTTATGAATACTGACAACCGTTCTTTGAGTATCCCTCGTATGGCCACCTCTGCAGAACAGGCAGCATTCTCATATCGCATGCCCAAACTGTGGAATTCTCTCCCACTGGCCATTCGGCAAGCCAGCTATGCCAACCAACTCAACTCCCTCCCCAAAGCCCATTTCTGCTCTGCATGTACATGCACCTAGACTACATACTCTGTTACCATGGCTAGGCACGGACCCCAGTCAGGAATGGTATTTCACCGCATCTCAGTGTGTAGCTAGCTCCAGCTATATGCAGCCAACTGGGCCATCTCACTCCACCTGGCAAATCCAATCCACCCATGTGATGGCTATGTTATGGATCACTTCCTGATTATCTCTCTGCGAAATATGCTGTACCTTAACTGTTGCTATGGTGCTTACATACTGTTGTTCTATTTTTCAGCGTATCGCCAATTATCCTTCCAGCAATGTATAAGCTGTGTGTGTCTAATTTTCGCCTGTATTCTTGTACACAATATTTCTTGTACTCATGCAATGCCGTTTGTACTTATGTATTATTGTTGTATACAAACTTTGCTCGACTCCCTTGCTCCCCACCCCCGCATCTGGAATTGAGCAGTAGACCGCTCAGTACACTCACCTGGTAAAACTGTTAAATAAATATCCCCCCAAGTTATCACTGGGCAATGAACCCACTGTACTTAGTATGAATATTCTATTTCTCTGTCTTTTCCAGGACCTCCTTGCAAATGAGCCTTGCTCAATGGAGCTTTCCTGGTAAAACAAAATAACTAAGTAAATAAATATTCATCCCCATTTTTCCAAAACCACCATGTCTTTCCATCTACCTACTGCGGTACCCTCACCTCTCACAGCACTTTAGACCAACACTCTATAAAACGTGTACAGCACTCTATAAACACAACATATTTAGAAAATATTTCGTACATATTTTCCACACTGCTTTTTTAACTTGACAATTGTTTCTCAATGCCACCCTCCCCAAAGAAAGTCTTGCAGTAAACAACATCCTACTTATCTGCCTAGCAACACTGTAAGCAACACTGGAAGGCGCCAACAAATATGAAGTTCCGTGGTTCCAAGTTACAGGTTTTCATGCCATTTTGCATAGTCAATTGCCCTGATGAACATCTGTGCTTAAGCATTTGCATGCACAAGTTGGGTCAATGATTTTCCACTTTCTTCTTCTTTTTTTTCTTTTTTTTTTTTTTTTACTTATTTCCTCGGCTGCGGGGGTGTGCCTTTGGTTCCCCCTCCCCTTCAGTCAGCCTTCATGGCTGCCGCCCTGGATGCAGCCAGAGCTCAGACCTCCCCGCCACAGCCCTCCCAAGCCGCATCACAGCAGGTGCTCGTCTCCTGCTCAGAGATCTGGAGGGCGGGCCCAGGAGGGAGCTAACTTAGGCGCGTCCATGGCGGCGCCGTCAGGGTAGCCTTTATGCTGCCGAGGGTGTTTCTTGGTTTCCTCCCCTAAGGGGAGGGGCATGCAAAGACGTCAACGGAGGGAGTGCACACACGACTGCATGTGCTCCTCCCAGGCATCTGCCCCATCTCCGCCCCTCATCTGCACTGCCCCCCCCCCCAGTCTCCACTGGGGGCCAGTCAAGCACCAACCACTGATGTCCCCTTCCCCCTTCCCGGAGAAGGAGAGCAGTCCTATGGATGCTCAATCCTTCTCCTACCCTGCCAACCCCTGGCGCCTGCTCAATCCCAAACCCGTGCTCGCCGCGCGAAGGTGAGGAAGGCGGCCCAGCACCTCAGCACCACTGGTCTGGCCAATGATTTTCCACTTTCAATGGAAAAAGACACACAACTTGACACTTTTAAACTAGCATCTGGGAGTAAACGTTTCATGAAAAATCTTCATTTGCACTACTTTATCAAGCAAACAACTCCATTTCACACCAACTTTCTGTGCATCTCCCTTCCCCCAATCATTTTGAGCCAAATCACTGTACAAAAAAAAATATGCTGATTTGCTCTCAGTTTTGGGGGAAAACAGAAACAAATGTATTTTTAGATTCTGTCAAACAGAATTAGCCATCTTTGAAAACAAAAATTCAGTGACCCTACTTACGGTTTTGATGACTGGCAAGAAAACTGGTCCAGGAGGAAGAGAGAGCCATACATTCACACTGCAAAACAAATTAGTATCTACAACACATCAGCGACTAGCACAATCACAGTCTTTATTAGACGCTCACAACAATGACAGTAGATGTAAACTCAAAGTCGGTTGTAAAAATATGCCAGTACACCCCTTATTTGGTTCTCTGTGGCTCACATTCAGCTGTTTTAGTACACAGCAATTTTTGGAAGACTTACTGTATTTCCAAGTCCTATAAACACATTGTGAAATATCCATTTAGTCTAAAATTCACCCATATCTTCTTTACTGCTCACGTATATGCATGCATGCATGGGGAAAGCTGGCTCACAGAGTCTCAGTAGGAAGTGAATAAAGCAAATGTAAGTTAATATTTCACTCGTGATAAATTCTTTTATTCACAAGTGCCATCAGCCAGCCCGGGGGAGACAGCTCTCTGCAAAAGGTAACACGCCCTGGACAGCTGGGACCTCTGAGCCCAGTCACAGTCCCCTTGTATCAAGTCAATTTCCAGGTGACTGAAAACTCAAAATGTATCTGGCAGTACAAGCAACATTTTAAACTCCTGTGTCACCCTGGCACTTTGGACACCCCCTGACAAAGTGCCAGTACAAGATGATGCACTGAGGCTTTCTGACGTCTCACACCCAGTATCTGAATACATCTACACTTGCAATTCTGACCAAAGCTGATGGTTCTCTGAGTGTTTTGCTTAAAGATTTTACTTGTGAAGTTTTCCTGATTGCTTAGTATTACCCCGTAGGCAGTGCACAAGGAATAGTGTTGGACTACTCAGAAGTACAACCCACACTCTATTTTGTCTTATTGTTTACATATTTCATGCAAGTGGGTGGTACTGTGGTGGGATCCCCACATGTGTAGTAAGACTGCGTGTATGTGAGCACATGCCTTATCCCTTCCTGTGTTGGGCCTCACTCCCATGGTTCGTCCCAAGAGCTAGGGCCTGGCCTTGGAAACCATTTTAATTGTTCTGGTTATCACCAACTCCTGTGAGGAACAATAGTTGGTCTACCAGTTGGGGGTTGTGGTGAGCATATGTTTGTTTGAAGTGGAGGTGTGGGCATCAAACTTGTGTCTCAAGGTTCACAGACCTGCACTCTTAAAGAGAAAATCCCCTCAATTTATTTTCTTTATACCTGTGCAGTTTGCACACATGAAAGTAGTCACATAAGAACTTACCATAACAGTAGATCTTTGAGAGGAGTTCTTGCAGCAGGTAACACCTTTAGGACTTAAGCCAGCAGGCATCAGGACCCCACAGAAAACTTCTAGGTAGCAGTATACAGCGGGGAAACGCCCCCTGACGTTGGCCTGCCCCCAACATCATGTATGGTATAAAAGGGGCAGTCCCCCAGTTCTTCCACGGGAGACCCCCACAAGTCAGTAAAGATGGAGAACCGAGGCGGTTCCTCTAATAGAGGAAACAAAGGCATCTGCGATGGAGAAGCAGCTACCGGGGCAAGGTGGGAGGGAAATATAGTACCTGCTGCAAGAGCGCCTCTCGAAGATCTACTGTTACGGTAAGTTCTTATGTAACTGTACTATTTTACTTCAAGGGGGCTCTTGTGGTGGGTAACACCTTTAGGACCAAGTCCCAAGCAGTAAGGAGAGATTTGATCAGAAGAGTGGAGGTAGAAGTCTCCCAACAAGAATTATGATAGGGGGCCCTGGAGGACTACTAGTCCAAAGCCTGCTCTGCGGCTAGAAGCAATGTCCAGACTATAGTGCTCGACAAAAGTGTGGACAGAACTCCAAATGGCAGCTGTGCATATGTCGGCAGCCGACATGTTTCTCAACGAGGCAAAAGCAGCAGCCGTGCCCCTGGTAGAATGACCCTTTACCGAGCTTGGCAAAGGTTTGTTGCGCTTGTGTAGCAGAAATACAATTAACCAACCATCTGGATAAACATTATTTAGAAATAGGAGCCCCTTCCATTCTGGGGGCGAAAGACACAAACAATTGGTCAGACTTTCTAATGGCTTGGGTGCACTCCAAGTAAAAACGAAGCACCCTATGAACATCCAGTGTATGTAGTAATGTCTCCCCTTGGTTCGAATACTCCGGGTAGTAGACAGGAAGGTGGATATCCTGATTTAAAGTAAACTCTGACATGACCTTGGGAAGAAACTTTAGTCTGCAAGGACACTCTGTCCTTGTGGAAAACCAAATAAGGTTCCTTACACATCAGGGCCTGAAGCTCGGAAATCCTTTGAGCAAAAGCAATGGCAACTAAAAATAACGTTTTCCACAATAGAAAGCGCAGCTCATAACTTACGGCAGGTTCAAAAGGAAGCAATGTGAGTTTTTCTAAGACAAAACAAAGGTCCCATGGTGGGACGGGGTCCCGATGGGAGATTTTAAGTGCAAAATGCTCTATAAGAATGTATGGGGAAAATCCAGCTGTGCAAAGATTTTGCCCTCAATAGTTGCATGGTAGGCTGAAATGGCAGACAAGTGCACCTTGCGTGAAGAGTAGCTAAGTCCTGCATCAGATAAGGACAGGAGGTACTCCAGAACCGAATTCACTGGGGAGGTGAAAGGATCTAAATGTCGAGTGGTGGCCCAAATGCAGAACCGTTTCCATTTTATAGTGTAGGCTACTCTAGTGGAAAGTTTCCTGGCAGCCACTACAACATCCGCAATCTTAGGAGACACCCCAAATCTGGATACAGCTAGGTCTACAGGAGCCATGCATGGAGGTGCTGAGACTTGAAATATGGATGGACCAGGGTTCCCTGCTCCTGGGAGAGCAAGTCTGAGCGTAGGGGCAAGAAGATTGGAGGTTCCAGTGTAAGTAGTTGAAGCAGCGGAAGCCAAATCTGGCACAGCCAGAAGGGTGCCACCAGAATCATCTCTGCTCCTTCTGACTGTAGCTTAAGCAGGACTCGGTGCAGTAGAGGGAAGGGAGGGAACGCGTAAAGGAAATACCCCGTCCAGTAGAGGGACAACACGTCTTTCCAGAAAACACCAGGCCTGGAACTAGTGAGCAAAAAATAGAAATTACGTTCTTACCGTAATTATGATCTTTCTGTGTATCTTCACCATGCATCACAGAAGGGTACTGGCCGGAGATCAGGACCCCGCGGAAGCCTTTTTTTTTTGTTAAAAGGACAGGCGGAGCCGACGCAGCATCGGCACCGCCCTCGAGGCCGACATACTACGTGGCGCTCGAGGATTAGCCGTTAAGCTGTGTCGACTCCACCTGCCTACCAGTTCTGAGTCGCCAGAGAGGTAAGAGGAAGGGATGGAGGGTGGGACAAGAGAGTCCAAGGGACAGAAAAAGGAAGAGGAAACTGAACTAAAAGGAGAAATAACGACTGAGAGGACAGCATAGATGAAGTAAAACTAAGGGATTGGGTAGGGGCCCCAATCTCTGGAAAAGGAAGAAGGGAAGGAGGGAGGGAAAGAGAGAATTTAGGAGAGAGTGAGAGGTAACAAGTGTCCAAGACCCTTGTCCGTCACCAGACTGTATAGGAACTGCAAGGAGTGGCAAAGCTCATCTGCCAGAATTCAAAGCACAGAATAACTGGCAATACTCCCAAAAGCAGAGTCGGCTATTCTGGAGAAGGACAGGGTACAGGGACTCAGTACTCTCTCTGTAAAGATTTTTGGTGAAAAAAAGGGTTGTCTTTTTTTTTTTAAAATAGAAGGATAACAGAAGGAGGGCAACCACCAGTTCTCACCCCACAGGGGTGAGGATACACAGTAGAGAGGAGGTGCCACTCAAACTGAACCCCTTGGGAAAGAAAATTACCCCCCTGTGTGTCCCAACTTTACCCCGCTCAAAAGAGGGGTAGGCACAGAGGGAGGAGGATCCAGAGACTGGAGCCCCAAGGGGATGGCGGGTGGGATTGTGATGAATGGTGAAGATACACAGAAAGAGCATAAGAAAAAAATTTTCTTCTCATGGAGTCTTGCTATATTATGACTATATGCAGTCAGCCACTGCAGCTGAACTGCCCCGGAGAGGAAAGAGTTAACTCCAGAGAGTCTGGAGTTCCACAGCGCGAGGGCGCTATACCAAAGCTCTATCTGGCCAGTTTCAAATGAAACTGTCAGATCTTTACGAAGCTAACACTAAGCAACAAGTCTGGGTGGAAAGCTCTACACTAGCCAAGTGGCTACCTACCAGTAGGAATAACAACAATATAAACAACAATATAAACAGCAATAATAATAATAACAATGAATAATAGTATTATTATTAGTTTCTCCCTAACAAGCACTATTAGACCCCCATTCCCCCAAGACTCAAGTCCAGGAAGGGGGCCAACATATTACTTAAAACAGAAATACCTAATTCCCTAACCCTAAATAAAGGGGGTGAAGGGAAGAACTAAAATGGCATGACACAGTGCTTGCACTAATTTGCCACCCCTACCCAAGTAGAAGTTCTGAGAGGGGCAGGAGGGAGGTGGTCATAATATAGCAAGACTCCATGAGAAGAAAAGCAATTACTAAGGTGAGTAATTTTTCTTCAAACACCATGAAGTCTTGCTATATTATGACTATATGCAGATTACACAGCAGTACCTCCATGGAGGAGGGTCAGAACCTACTTTAGAAGTAGGCTCTGAAGCACATGCTGTGCTAAAACGAGCATCTCTCTCCTGTGACTGAATATCCAGGGAATAATGCTTGGTAAAAGTGTGAACGGTTTTCCAAGTAGCAGCTTGACAGATTTGGAATGGGAATATCTCCAGCAGCCGCTAGAGATGCAGCTGTACCCTGGTGGAGTGAGCCCTCAGTCCTGAGGGGGTTCTCTACCAGTTTTGATAACAAAATTGGATACAAGAGACAATCCCCTTGCAATTGTCCTCTTAGTGGCAGGTTTCCTTGCCAACCCTCGCCATAGGTAAGGAAGAGTTGGAGGATTCGAACCTGTGACCCTTGGTGCGCTCCAAATAGTAGCTAAGGCTCTTTTGACATCCAAGCTATGCAGACTCCTCTCACCCGAGGAAGAATGCTCAGTGAAAAATACTGGAAGAGAGATGGATTGGTTTAGGTGGAAATCTGAAACCACTTTAGGCAAAAACTTTATGTTAGTCCTGAGGACTACCTTATCTCTGTGGAAAGAGATAAAATCTTCTTCCACTGACAGGGCCTGTAGTTCACTTATGCGTCTGGCAGAAGTGATAGCCACTAGGAAAACAGTTTTCCAAGTCAGAAACTTGAGCTCTGCTGAGGACAGAGGCTCAAAGGGGGGTTGCATTAACTGAGCAATGCAAACATTCATGCCCCAAGCGGGAGCTGGTTCTCGAAAAGGAGGGTTGGTGTGAAGTAACCCTTTAAAAAACTTGGAAAGCACAGGGTGAGAAGAAAAGGAAGCAGGCTTCCCTGCTGACAGAAAAGCAGAGACAGCTGCCAGATGAACCTTTAAGGTGGCTGGCCTAAGGAATTTAAATGGACCAAATAGTCCAGTAAAATGGGCAGATCAGCAGATTCTGGGATAATCTGCTTCTCAGAGCACCAGATGGAAAACCTTTTCCACTTAGAATTGTAAGTGGCCCTAGTGGAAGGCTTCCTTGAAGCCTTTAAAATATCCAAAACACCTTGAGAAAGGTGCAAGTCAGCAAATTCTAACTCCTCAAGAGCCATGCCTTGAGATGGAGGGATTTGAGGACCGGATACCACACTCTCCCCTGTGCACAGGCCAGTAAGTCGTGGACTCTGGGCAAGCTCAGGGCAGGGTGAACTGTCAAGGACAGAAGCAGTGGGTACCAGGGCTGTCTGGCCCAATCTGGAGCAATCAGAATCACCTTGCAGGGCTGAGATCTGATTTTTACTAGTACCCTGAAAAGAAGGGAAAGGGGGAAAGGCATACAGGAACTTCCCTTTCCAATCCAACTGAAAGGCGTCCAGGGGACTGATCCCAGCAGTGGAGGCCTGCAACAAAACAGAGGAAGTTGGTAGTTGTCTGGGGCTGCGAAAAGATCTATCTGAGGGGTGCCCCATCTGGCAAAGACTGACCCCAGCACCTGAGGATTCAGAGCCCATTCGTGATGGCCTTGAGAAATCCTGCTAGGGGCATCCGCCAGACACTGTCCTTCCCTGGAAGGTGAACTGCTATCAGGGAGGTGTTCAGGAGTAAGCCAGAGACCACAACTTCATTGCTTCAGTGCACAAGGCTGATGACCGAGTGCCCTTGCTTGTTGATGTACCACATTGTTGTGGTGTTGTCTGTCCTGACTTGAACTACTTTGTTCTGGACAGAAGCTGAAACGCCTGAAGAGCTAAAAAGACAGCTCTGAGTTCCAAAAGACTGATGTGGAGCAGAGATTCCTGGGGAGACCACACTCCCTGAGTGGACAGGTCGCCTATGAGCTCCCCACCCTAACAGGGAAGCATCCGTGGTGAGGGTGAGGGAGGGAAACGGGAATGAAAGGAACCCTTGTTTTAGATTGCTTTGATCCTGCCACCAGTGTAAGGCCAGGATCAGGGTTTGAGTCACTGGAACCAATTTGAAAGGGGTCCCTCCTTTGAGACCAATAGGCCCTCAAATGGAACTGAATGTCCCTCATCTGGAATCTTGCTCCTGCACTACAGCTGTGGAAGCAGCCATGTGCCCTAGGAGTTGCAGAAAATGCCTTGCTGGTCGAGAGACCCGCGAGGGTAAAGGAGGATGCCAGGGCAATGAGTCTGTCTACCCTTTCCGAGGGAGAAATGCCCTGGCTAACTTTGTGTTCAATTCTGCACCTATGAAAGTTAGTACCTGAACTGGTTCGAGAACTGACTTTGTAAATTCAGCAGGAATCCCAGGGAAGTGAGAAGCTGCTGGTTAACTTGCAAGTGGGATTTTACTGATCTGGGGACTGACCCACTATGAGCCAGTCGTCCAGGTAGGGAACACAGCAATCCTTGCCTTCTTAAATGAGCCACTACCACAGCTAGACATTTCTGAATACCCTTGGCGCAGAGGTAAGGGGTCAAGGGCACTGCCCTGAACTGGTAGTGGCCTGAGGGTAGTTCAACCTGAGGTACTTCGTGAGAAGGCCTGATCAGAACATGAAAATAGCATCCTTGAGGTCCAGGGAAGCTAACCAGTCCCCTGGCCTCAGGGAGGGCAAAATCATTGTCAGAGTTACATTTTGAACTTTGGTTTCAAAAGATGCTTGTTCAGGTACCTTAAATTAGAATGGGCCGCCATTCTCCTGTCTTTTTGGGTAAAAGTATCTTGAGTACAGCCCCTGCCCTGATGGCAAGGAGGGACCTTTCTACTGCTTTGCAGTCCAAAAGAGAAGAAACCTCTGCTTCCAAAGCAAGGACTTCTGAAGGATTTGTAGGTGGAAAATGTCTGGCTCTCATCTTCGGAAACTGTTTGAAGCTGAGAACCAGACCCTGGCCTATTACCTCAAGAACCCACCTGTCCGAAGTTAGGGACACCCAGTTCTGGCTGAAATAAACCAACCTGCCCCCCACTGGTACAGGAGAATCGGCCCTGGGCACCCCATCAGGGTGCCTGCTTGGCAGAAGCCTTAGGCTGAGGGAGGGGGACGGTTACTTGTGCCCCGCTCCCTCTGCCTCTAAAGAAACCCCTCTGTGCAAATGCAGAGGAGGCCTGAAATTGGTAAAAAGGCCTGTGGAAAGGCCTGCCCTCACCTCTGGGAGCGTGCTCTGTGGAGTGGCATGCCTCCTTAGCCTGGGCACTTTTGTAGGTAGTTCTGTATTCATCCATCTTTTCATATAGTTTTCTGTTTGTTCCCAAACAGAGAATTGCCCACAACAGGAAAATCCATAGCCTTTGACTGAGTATCTTGGGACAGATTAGTGCATCTGAGCCATGCCAACCCACGGAAAGCTACAGAAGTGGCCATGACCCTAGAGGAAACATCATTAACATCAACAGCAGTATGAAATTGAACTTTAGAGGCT
The DNA here is from genome assembly GCA_016271365.2 of Neoceratodus forsteri. Classification (NCBI taxonomy): domain Eukaryota; kingdom Metazoa; phylum Chordata; order Ceratodontiformes; family Ceratodontidae; genus Neoceratodus; species Neoceratodus forsteri. Next base: position 103,788,409 of record CM057453.1, on the reverse strand, counting down.
TCAATGCCATCAGCAGCCACCTGTTCCAACTCACTAGCCAGCTGGTCATGGCCTGTTTGGCTAACTGCAATAGTGTGTCCCACCTAGATTTCTGATATCTCAGCCACATAAGCCATATAATTTGCCTGCCTGAGTCCCAAAGAAGCTGCCATATACTGTTTTTTCGCCATGGCATCAATCTTCCTGGAATCCTTATCAGGAGGATGTGAGGCCAGAGGAATATTAGCCTTGTCACAGGCTGCAGCTTGTACCACACCTACATGACTACACTGCTCAGTGAGGAAGTCTGTATCAGAGCCTGACAAGGTATATCTTCTGTCCATTTTTTATCTACAGGAGGGACAGAATGAGGATTTTTAAATCTTTGTTGTTTGCTTCCTCAAATGACTTATGCAAAGGAATAGACAACCCCTAGACTCTGGTATATCCATCATTTCTACATAATCAGGCTCCTCTTGTTCATCCACAGCTTCCTCTAAAGGAAGCTGAAGGGTTTCTGCAACCTTTTGTAAAACATAAAATGAGAAGGGGACTCAGACAGAATAGGAGGAGATTCTAAAGGTCTGTCTGAGAAATGTCCGTTCAATGGGCACGCCCAGACCCCTCCCAGCCACACATGTAATGATCAAATTCGCCCTCCCTCTCCTGTGGTTCATAAAATTCCTCAACATCATACTCCTGAACCACTGGCACTGAACGAACCAACCTTTTACCAACTGTAGGTGGTCTCAGCAGGACCCTGAGACAGTGACTGGACAATCTGTATGGCTTAGCTATTTCTGCAGCAGTTGGAGAGACAATTTTGGACTCCAAACCTACTGATTTCTTAGTTTTTTCACTGAGACTGGTTCCCCTGAACCAGCCTTCCTTTGCCCGAGGAAGTCTAGCCTGGTCAGAGGGCACTCCTCTGGTCCAGTGGGTACTGGACCGGCTGGCCATCCGGTCAGCGGACTTTGGCTCTCGCTCCCTGAGCCGCCCAATCTCTTTCCAGGGTGGCTGCAGGAAATTTTACACACCTGGCAGTCTGACAGGAGGTGGTCAGCCTCAGACAATAAACACAGTGGTGTGTGGTCAGCCTTGGCAAATGCTTCCCACAGACATCACAGTGTTGAAACTCAGTGGGCCCGGTTTTTCTTTTGGGTTTCTCAGACATAATGCCAGCCTAACCAAAAACTTGCCCTTTGATGGCAGTGCCAGGCAAGACACCTTATCGGTTCCTAACCGTGTCACGGGTATTTGAAAACCTATTTTAAAAGCAAGGTTTTTAGAACCGATAAGAACCGGAACCGCACTCTAAAAGCCCAACCACACTTTTAAAACGTTAAATTGTTAAACCGATCGGTTCAAAACCGAACCGACAACTGAATTTCCACACAGACTTTAAATTTTCTACTTACGGTTTACCAGATAGAGCTTTTAACCAAATGCGTAAAATAAATATTTTTGCCGGTTCAAATGAACCTAAAATACCGCTTGAACCGAGAAATGAACCGATGTGGAAAGAGCTGATCTCCGGAGCGACTGTTCAGTGAAGCGGAGTAAAGAATCTAACAGTTTCATTTGAAACTGGCCAGATAGAGCTTTGGTATAGCGCCTTCGCGCTGTGGAACTCCAGACTCTCTCGAGTTAACTCTTTCCTCTCCGGGGCAGTTCAGCTGCAGTGGCTGACTGCATATAGTCATAATATAGCAAGACTTCATGGTGTTTGAATTACGGTAAGAACGTAATTTCTATATCTTATCTGTGTCAATCTTCACCATTCATCACAGATGGGTGAGTACTAAGCCACCCCGTAGGGGAAGACTAATTGCACCCTAAGGGACAGTGTCCCTTAGCCCTCAGTGGGTGACACACTAAGGGGGGGAACCTTCTGGGCCTGAGGAGGCCCGAGAGTGGGGAGAGAGAGACGGGGTCCCCCCGGAGGGGGAAGGAATTTGCCCCGACAGACATCATCTCGCCCTACGGGAAAAGAGATAGGTTCTCTGGTGAGTGGAGCAGATCACCCAACGCCGGGCCGAGGGTGACAACCGGGAAAGGCGAAGCCACGCCGATCTCCTGGTGCAGCTCGCGGTCCCTACTACCCTGGTAGCTACCTCATTGGCGTCGTAATGCCCTTGCTTGGTGCCTTGCTAGCTCCAGGCCACATGCAGAGAGTGCGATGGCTTGCCTGGTTTGCTCCGAGTCAGGCAAAGCAGCTAGGAATTGACCCAGCGCTGACCACAAGAACCTGTTGTAGGCTGCATAGTGGGCCTGATGAGCGGAGATGGAGAGAAGCAACCGTGCCGAGTAGAAAGTCCTCCTCCCCCAGAAATCAAAATCCGAAGAGTCCTGATCTGGGGGCCGGTCATGGTGGAGGGCGCGAAGCCCATCAGGAGTGTCCAGGTGCGTCAATCCGGACTGTGGATGAGGCATAAAACCTGGAGACTCTAGAGGAGCGCAATACCTCTGGCTGAGGTCCCTAGGGGCAGGAACTCCGGAGAAGGGCCTCTGCCAGAAACGCATGGACGCCTCCTGAAAGGGAGCAGGCCAGGGGGGCACCACAAGGGTGGCCGCCCCAAAATCGCCTAGAAAGGCGTGCGCCGCATGCTCTGGATTGCTCGCAGATAGGGGGGAAGGTGAAGGTCCTCCACCATCCTCGCGAGGAAACGCTGATACTCGGAGAGATCAGCGGCAGGAGAGATGTGGACAGATGGTTCCTCTCCCCCAGAAGAGGGGGATGAGGAGCTGGAGGTCACCATATGCTCCAAGGGTGGCTGCTCGGGGGAAGGTTGAAAAACCTGACTGTTCAAGGCCCTAACATAGGCAGGGAACCGAGAAGCCACCGCTCTGAACTGCTCCCAGGTGAGAGGCCCGGTAGGACCAAGAATGCCCGGGAGCGCTGGAGAATGCGGCAGAGGGGTAGGGGCAGAGCCGAGGGAAGGAATCGGCTGGCCTCTGCCAGGGCTAGGGAGCGGACCATGGACACCCGGGGAAGGTGTCCCGGAAGACTCAGCAGCCGACAGCTGTACAACCATGTTGGTACTGCCAAAGCTGCTCCCAGAAGAATCCCCCCAGTGAGGCGACTGGGGCTGTATGGGTCCAGAAGGACGGTCCCCTGCCTCCAAAGAATGGGACCCTCTCAAGGACCCGGAAGGGGAAGGATGGAAGTCCGCACTCCGGCTTCGTCCAGGACCCAGGTGGACCCCAGAGAAAGGCCTACGCGCGGACCCCACACCCCTCGACCCCTCAGAGTCCGAGAGAGTGTCAGCCTAGGTAGCTGGCAGCCTTGGGATGTCCCCGAGGGGGAAACCCAGGGCACAGTACCTTCCCCACCCGTAGGCTTCTCGATGGGCCCCAAAGTCGGGCGATCAAGACACACCACGGGAGGGGGTACACCTGCTGAGGGGTCCAGGAACCCCCCCAGGCCAGGTTGCATGGCTATAGTGGCACGCACCATAGCCTGCTGGTCAGTGCCACTGACTCCGACCTGAGGGGAACCCGACGCCCTCAAGAGGGGCTGACCGACTCATCAAGAGACCACTGGTTCACCCTCCTGTGCTGGCAACCCGAAGGGTGTGACTGCTCGTCCGACTCTGAGCCCGACTCCGACCCTCAAGAGGTGGAACCGAGGCCCTAAGCCAGACAGTAGGAGGGCGAGGAAAAGCGACCTTCGCTGGGCGGCCCAGAAGTCGGGCAGTGGTCAAGGCAGCATCCGCGCTCACGGCTCCCCGCCGGGCGGGCTGGAAAAGGTGGCAGGACGGCTGGGACCAGAGGTCCGGAGCTAGGCCAGCCACGCGCCGCCAAGTCCACCGCACCGGGACAGAGACGGGCCGGCAGCAGCCCCAGCGCGACCCCGAGTTGCAGACACCGCCAGGCCCCCGGTACTGCGAGCGGCACCGAGGGGTGAAGGCGCGCCGACCGCCCGAGAGCAGGCTTCGACGCCGATGACACCGCCAGCTTCGGGCGGCGAACCAAAGCGGTGCCAACAGCCTGGAACGACCCGCGTCAAGGCGTACCACTAGTATCTTACGCTGCAGAAGTAGCGCCAAGGCGGCGCCGACCAACGACTCCTGCAGGTCTCAGCGCCGCTGGCCAACTCGTGTCGCGAGACATAGCAAAAGGCAACGCCGGATTCAGGGTCGTGGGCGCCGCGAGCAGTACCGCACCGGAGGCCTCGGCAGCACCAACCGACGGCATCGACTCGGCCTTCAACCGCTGGAGCGACACCGGGGCTTCACCGGGGGTGATTACCATACGCGCCCCACCAGCTCCCGGAGGAAGCTGGACGGCCTCCTGTGCCACGGGAGGAGCCTCAACCAAGGCTAGGCTACGGGGTTGAGACTCTCCACGGGTCCGGTGATAGAACTGAGGGGACCCGAGGAAAGGCCAAGAAAACGCGCTTGGCCCGGGCTGAGTGCGGATCCCACCGGAAAGTTGGCAGAGTCGTTCCAACTTTCCACGCGCACTGTTCGAGAACACGGTGGTCCATAGAGAAGCAGGCATCGCACGAATCCATGTCGTGAAGCGGGCCAAGACACTGGTCATGCTGGTCGGTGATGGAGAAATTGCGGCCACATGGGCACCGACGCATGGGGGCCGCCCCGCCTTAGATGATTTCTTGCCCTCCTTCCGCGACATGACCTGCGGAAAAAAAACACCAAAAATAGACTCGACGTCGCCAAAACTATAAATAATGGAAAGATCTTACCAGCGACGTTGAGTAGGGCAGACTAGAACTAGTAGACAGACTAACTATCGATTTATAGAAGGCTAAGGCCTAAAATTTCAAAAACACTTCTTCAAGGCTTCCCACCGAGGCCACCTCGATGGCAGGAGACTCCAAGAACTGGTAGGCAGGCGAGAGTTTATTGAAGCGATCCACAATCCCCGAGCGCCACGTAGTACGCCGCTCGGTGGGCGCGCCGATGCTGCATCGCTCCGGCCCATCCTTTAAAAAAAAAAAAAGGCTCCCGCAGGGTCCTGATCTCCGGCCAGTACCCTTCTGTGATGAATGGTGAAGACTGACACAGATAAGATCTGGGCAGTTTTGCACTGGATGGGGAGGCAAAGAGATCCAGTTCTGGATGACCCCATCTGTCGAAGAGTTCTTTGGCCACTGAGGGATGAAGTTCCCATTAGCGGGCCCTGGACCGGGACAGGCTCAGACTGTCGGCCAGGGTGTTTTACACGCTCAGAACTTGGACTGCTGTTAAGTACAAGTGATGGTCCACTGCCTATGCCCACACTCGCATGGCCTCCCGGCAGAGAGGATAGGAATGAGGTCCCCCCTTATGTAAAAGACCACCAACATGTTGCCATTCTGGATTAACAGGGAGCCAGACAGCAAAACTGTCTGGAAGGCCTGAAGTGCATACAGAATTACCCTCATCTCCAGGACACTGATGTGGAGCTTGTGCTGGGCTCAGGACCCTTGTGTCTGGCATCCTCCCGAGTGGGCTCCCCAGCCTTGACCCGATGCATCTGTGGTCAGGATCTGACCGGGGGATTCCTTCCACAGGCAAACTAATCTGGCAAGGTTGGGGGAATTCAACCACCATGTCAGTGCCTGCTTGACCAGGTTCGACACCAAGACCGTTTGCTTTAGGTCGTCTGAACGCTGATCCCATTGAACTCTCAGGTTCCACTTAATCACTCGCATGTACAGCCTGGCCAGAGGGATCATGGTGATGGGGGCTGCCATGTGTCCCAAGAGTCTTAGGACAGACCTGGCCGGGATCTGATGAGTGGAGGAGATCTGACGAGTGTGCGTCTGCAGGTGCTCTGCTCTGTCGTGAGGGAGAAAGGCTTTGCCTTAGGCCATGTCCAGAATTGCCCCTATATATTGTAGCCATTGACTTGGCCAAAGGGAGGACCTGGGGAGATGTAAAGTAACTCCCAGGTCCTGAACAGTGAGAAGGTGGCCTGCATGGAGTGGTGGGAGCAGTCAGCAGCCAGTCATCCAGGTAGGGGAAGACATAATGTTCCTGTCTTCTTAGAGCTGCAGCCACCACTGTGAGGCATTTTGTGAAGACTCTTGGGGGCTGAGGACAGGCTGAAAGGCAGAGCCCAAAACTGGTAGTGACTTCCCTGGAAGCGGAAGTGAAGGAACCTCCTGTGGGGTTTGAAAATCAGAATGTGGAGGTAAGAATCGTGCATGTCCAAGAAGCAGAGCCAATCCCCCTGATGAAGAAGAAGACGAACCAGACCCAACAGAGTGACCATCCAGAATGTTTTGTACTCGATGTACTGATTCAGGTGGCTGAGATCGAGGATGGGACGCAGATCCCCTGTTTTCTTTGGCACCAGGAAAACATGGAAATAAAACACTTTCCCCTGCTGTGCCAGAGGGACAGGCTCTATGGCCTGTTTTTGCAGAAGTGCCTGGATCTCCTCTTTGATAAGAGCACTATGAGCCTGGGAGTATTGGAATGGGATGGAATCAGTGGGTTGTCTGGGGGAACCCCGGTGAACTCCAGAGTATGCCCCCTTTCGATGAGTTGCAGAACCAACTGATCTGTGATTATGCGACCAACCTATGTGCAAGGAAAACCAACCCCACCACCACCTCCCCCTAAGGTTTCAGACGGGGGGAAGGGGGGGTCAGGCAACGAGTCAGGCTGAGGAGCCAGAGTGAGGAAGCACTGGCTGAGAGGTTCTAGGGGCCCGAGGGGAAGAATCTCTGGAGGCAGGAGTAGAGGCCTTTCACTTGAATTCTGCTCTCTGCTATGGTCCTCTAGGTTGCTGTCTGGCATTCCACTGAAAGAACTGCCTAGAGTGCTGCTTAGGCTGAGATTTGTACATAGCATGTACAGCTCTGATGGCATTCCTGCAGGTAAGTAATGATGTTTTGTGAGTCTGCCGAACAGGATGGGTCCTCTGAAGGGGGCATCCATAATCTTCAACTGCACATCGGAAGCAAACCCAGACACTCTCAATCAGGAATAACAGTGGATACAGACAGCCGAAGCCGTGGTTCTGCCCACCGAGTCCACTGTATCATAGGATGCCCGAAAGACGTGGTTATCGACGTCCGAGCCCAACTTCAGGATGGCCCTCCTTGGGCAATCTGGAATGGCTTGTGCAACCTCCATTGCCTTGTTCCACAGTGCGTTTTGGTATTGGACTATGTGGGCAAGAAAGTTTTGGGATCGCATAGCACACGTGGCCGAGGAGTACACTTTCTTGGCCAAGTAATCAAATTGTTTGGAATCTTTATCTGGGGGTTGCGTGCTCAGGTGCCTAGGTCACCTGGAGTGGTCATAGGGAGCACTAATCACAACTGAGTATGCCTCTGGGTATTCCCTGTGAAAGATAGCCTCCCTAGGGGCAAAATATAACCGGTCTGATTTCTTGGAAAAGGCCAGCATAGAAAAGGGGCGCTTCCAGGCTGCACTATTAATGTCCTTATAGGACTCCACAAGTGGGGCAACCACCATAGGCAGGGTATTTTTTTTTTCCTAAGAAAGGTGGCCAACTGACACTGTTCTGGATCCAGCTCTTTCATATCCCAGACATTAAGCTGCTTGATGCGCCACATGACATCTATGAAACATGGGTCATCAGGCAGGGAACGAGGGGTGTATACCACCCTCGGGTTCTGACAGAAGGTCGGAGTTCTCATGGCTGGAAGAAAGGAGTACCCGTCCGAATCCCCTGAATCCGGGGGGGGGGAGGGCGAATGTGGGTGCCTGCATGGGCATCCTTTGGGAGGGGGTATTAGCCCCATCCAGCATCAGGGTGGTCCCTCTAGGTGGAAGAGTAGGTGGGTGAACTGGAGGCTTGTCTGGAGGAGGCCCTTGGGGGGTTGGCTTGGGAGGTTCCCTGGGTGCCTCTTTATCCTTAAACCAAGCCCACCAGGCCACAAAAAAAGCTCATTCAGGGCTTGTGGAGGATTTTGCGGCAGGCCAGAGTGTCTGGCATCAGGGGATTAGGTTTAGACAGCCCCGGCGTCTGGTCATCGGGCCTGGTTAATTCAGGCACCAGGGTAGGCCAATCAGAGTTATTGAGCATCAGCCCAGAGGAGCAGCTCCATCTGGTGCCAGATGGACTGGACCCAGCATCCGGCCATCAGGTGTCAGACCCTCAGATGTTGGCTGAGGTTGGGCGTTAGGCCCTGCCAGCGACTTAGGAGGGTTAGGCGGCAACGGGATCACCCGAGGAGATGTCGGGGAAGCCAGCCTCGAGGGAACTGGTGTAGACTGAGGCCAGACTGGGGATTCAGCCGGCAGCCACCAAGGTGGAGTCTTTAGGGTAGAGGAGCTGGCTCCCGAGTGAGACAGATGCCCCTCTTTCCCAGAGGAGGAGGGTGACAGTCCCAGGTGTCGCCTGTTGGAGTCGGCCCCTGATATCGGGGAGCCACTTGGCTGACATCCCGAAAGGACTATGTATGGGCTTAAGCTTGAGAGGCAGGGGATTTAGTCCTGCATCCCGAAGAACCTTCTCCTGCAACTGTGATAAAGGAGGGAAGTTTGGTCACCAGGAGCCCGGAGGATGAAAGGGCAGCCGCAGTGGAAGAGGTCAATCCCCTGTGGGGGTCATCGATTTAGTCGGGGACCTCGAGCAGTCCCTACGCTTCTCTCGGTGCTTGTGTTTGCCAATCGATTTTCTCTCCTTATGAGAAGAGAAGGCTGTAGAGGCCCCAGAGGTTGGAGAAGAGGATGAACTCTTTTGGTGAAGCTCCTTCTGCATCTCAGATAGTTTCTTGGAAAGCAGTAAGGCTTCAAGGATCTTCTGGCAGTGGAGACGAGTGCACTGACTGAAATCTTGGCAATGCTGGCAGGCCTCTATGCTGTGGTCTGGGCCTAGGCAGAAGAGGCAGACCAAATGGATAGCCTTATGAGGAATCTTCTTGCTGTATGTACACTTCGATTGTCGCCTCTTGACTGAGGAGTATGGAGAAGAAAAAGATATGCAAGTAGAATTGTTTGAAGAAAAATCGACTTGTGCAGAAAAAGAACAAAACGAGGAAGAAAATGGCGGTCGACTAGCAGAAGGCATCCGCGGAGGTCCAACTTACGTGGTTGATGGTGTGGAAAATAACTAGGGATGGTCTAGGGGACCACCCCTTTTATACCATACGTGATGTCAGGGGTGGGCCAAAGTCAGGGGTGGTTCCCCACTGTATACTGCTAGCTAGAAGTTTTCTGAGGGGTCCTGGTGTCTGCCGGCTTCAGTCCTAAAGGTGTTACCTGTTGCAAGAGCCCCCTCAAAGTACGATCAATGATTCCCTCTCTTGCAGCCCTCTAATTTTATCCCAATTTAAATATAAATGAGGTTGCTTTACTCTGTTCTGCCCTGGTGTGAAAACCTGCTTGACTGCATTGCAAAGGACATGACCAGACTTCTAAGGCATCCAGGAATTTTATGATGTTTTAGTGCTAAAGCCTGCAGTAGTTGCACTGTATTGGTATCACGTCTGGACAATGACATTTTTTCAGCAAAGTCCACCACAGTGATGAATCTCATCAGGTTGCTGTGGTGGATCGCTTAACAGTGCCACTCACACTCTGGGTGTTCATCCTCCATCCCCGTCGGAATTGTGTATTTAGAGATGGGGGGGGGGTGCAGGGGGGCAAAGCCACCCATAGAAAAAGCCTGTTTCCCAATGAGAGCAATGCTGACAGTCGGCATTGTTCCCATCGTTGTTGAGGACATCCCTGACGATGTCAGGTGGTGGAATCCATTATATTACTGCTGTTGCCTTCCTCTGCAGTCCCTATGTTCCTGACTTACACTAGCCATGAAACCTTTCATGATATAGTAAGAGCCCTGCTGTTTTCTGTAGTTTAACGTGTACCTGTGTTAGAAAAAAATGTTTTTAGAGAATACAGAGCCTTCACAAGGCATGTACCAGAACTGAATGAGACTATAACTTATGCTGGTTTGTGCAGGACACATCATCAATGCCCATGACACCTTGCATTGTTGCATGTGTGGGGTCATGAACTCTGCAATGGAGACAAACAGGCTTTCACAGCAGGGCAAAACAGAGTGAAACAACTTCGTTTATATTTAAATTAGGGGGATGCAACAGAGGAAATAAAGTACAGTTACGTAAGAACTTACTGTAACAGATCTTTGACAGAAGCTCTTGCAGCAGGCTACACTGGTAGGACTGAGTCACCAGGTGCCAGGACCACACGGAAAACTTCTAGCTAGCAGTCTACGGTGGGGACCGCCCACCGCTGATGTCAGCCTGGCTTATAAATGTGGGTAGTCCCCCAACCCTACTTCAGTCTCCCACCAGAGACCCCTTACGGGCAGCTGAAGGAGAACTGAGGAGGCTTCCTGAGAGCCAAAAGAAAGGCAGAAGTAGTGTGAAAGAGAAAGAACAGGGGGGAGGGAAAGCAGGGCCTGTTGCAAGAGTCTCTTAAAGATCTGCTGTTACGGTAAGTTCTTATGTAACTGTACTATCATATTTCGAGGAAGGCTCTTGCAGCAAGCCACATCAGTAGGACTGAGTTCCAAGTAGTACTGGATATCACCTGGAAAACAGCAGCAGGAGAAGGACAGATCAGCAGCCAAAAGCTCATGAGAGAAGGCCTGAAAGGACTGCTAGGCCAAAATTAGCCCTGTGCCTAGAGGCAATGTCCAGACTGTAATGCTTGGTGAAAGTGTGGACAGAACTCCAGGTGGCAGCTGCACAGATGTCCACAGCAGATACATTTCTAAAACAAGCTGTGGAGGTAGCCATACCCCTGGTGGACTGGTCTTTAAACACCCCCGAAAGGGGTTTGTTGTACTTGTTGCAGCAATAAACAATGCAATTTGCTACCCACATGGACAAACTCTGTTTGGAAACAGGAGCGCCCTCTCTTGGGGTGAAGGAAACAAAAAACGATCAGTTTTCCTGAAAGAGTCTGTGTGGTTCGTACAGTACAACAACATTCTATGCACATCCAACGTATGAAGCAAATCACCCCCAAACTGGAATACTCAGGAAAATAAAACTGGAAGGTGGATGGATTGATTTCAAGTAAACTCAGACACCCACCACCTTAGGTAAAAACTTAGGACTAGTACACAAAAACACCCTGTCTTTCTGAAAAACCAAGCAAGGCTCCTTACTTATAAGAGCCTGGAGCTTGGAACTCCTTTGAGCAGAAGTAACAGCAACTAAAGAGTGCTTTCCACGACAGAAAGCACAGCTTATAACTCCTGGCCAATTCAAAGGGAGGTAAAGTGAGTTTCTCCAACATAAAGTTGAGGTCCCACGGAGGGATCGAGTCCCAAATGGGAGGTTTCAGATGCAAAATGCCCCACAGGAATGTGTGGGACACCTCAAACTGGGAGACAGCTTTGCCCACAACAGGCTGGTGCATGGTATGCAGAGATAGCAGAAAGGTGCACCTTAAGGGAGAAGTACCCCAGGCATGACTCCAAAAGGGAAAGGAGGTACTCCAAACATCTGATTCACTGGGTAAGTGAAAGGATCCAAATGGCGAGCAGCGGCCCAAATGGAAAAGTGCTTCCATTTCATAGTGTAAGTGACCATGGTGGAGGGTTTTCTGGCCGCCACCAGGACATCAGCGACCCCTAGAGGATACCCTGAAGCAGGCAATAGCTAGGTCCACAGAAGCCACACATGGAGATGCAGGGACTTGAGGTCTGGATGGGGCAGGGTGCCCTGGTCCTGGGACAGCAAGCCAGTGCACAGGGGCAAAGGCACCGGAGGTTCCACTGCTAGCTGTTGTAGCAATGGGAACCACATCTGGCATGCCTAGAAGGGAGATATGAGGATCATCTCAGCTTCTTCCAACTGGAGCTTGAGCAGAACCCCTCTGCAGGAGCGGGAAGGGAGGAAAGGTGCACAGAAACCTCCCCTTCAAAAACAGGTGCAATGCACCTCGCCAGTAAACTCCAGGCCCAGGACTAAACAAGCAAAAAGTGGCAGTTTTGCATTAAATGAGGATGCAAAGAGGTCCAACTCTGGACAGCCCCACCTGTCGAAGAGTTCTTCAACCACTGAGGTTAGCAGTTCCCACTCGTGAGCCCTTGACCCGGAGCAGCTGAGACTGTCGGGCCAAGACATTCTGAACACCTCGAACATGCACAACCAAGGGCTCCAGACTGTGCTTGATGCCCCCAGAAGATAAAGTTACTTACCACAGTAACCTTGTTTCTCCCAAGGGATACTCCAATAATCATAACTCTTCTGCAGTATGCCTCTAAGCCAGATCTGCCAGGAGATAGAATCATTGCAATGTGCCACTTTTCAACTGCTGCCACTAGTCCACTGCCTACATTCTAACCCTCAGATTTTGTGGACGCCTGTAAAGACAGGACCCAAAAGATTTAAAATCAATAAAACTGAAGGCAGGATATACAAAGATATACAGTATTCACAAACAATGCATTTGCCAATGTCAGAATCACCTGAAAGGTGAAAAACCACTGAAACTGGTTTCAATAAGAACCAGAATGTGGCATACATACCCTTAAGGTACAGCATGGAATGCAGAATCCACTGGTTCTGGATGAGGAGGCAGGGTGGGAGAGTTATGAATATTGGAGTATCCCCTGGGAGAAACAAGGTTACTATGGTAAGTAACTTTTTCTTCTCACCCCAGGAATACTCCAATATTCCTAACTGTTCTGCAGACTAAAAAGCAGTATCTTTGGAGGCGGGAACATAACCTATTTTGGAAACAGGTTCTCAGAACAGCTGTACCAACTGGGCATTAGCCCTAGCCTGCATATCTAGGCTTTAATGTTTGGTAAATGTGTGAGCTGTCCTCCAGGTAGCTGCTTTACCAATATCTGGAAAAGGGACATCCTGACAGCTGCCAGCTGCAACTGCCCCCCAGTGGAGTGGGCTCTGAGCCTCTCCTAGGCCTCTCTGCCCACTGTGACATGACAAAACTGAATACACTGGACCATCCAGCGAGAAGTGGGGCTTTAGATGCTGAATTAACCCTTCCCATATCCCCATAAATGAGGAAAACTGTGTCTTGTCCTACCTGTGGAGCTTAGTTGCTGTCATGCAGTAGCTAAAAGCTCCCTTGCATCAAGACTATGCAATATACATTCACCAGAATAAGAATGTTCAGTAAAAAAAAAAAAACACTGAGTGATACATGGTTTGGTTTAGATAAAAGTCCGAAACCACTTTCCTATCAGTTTTAAGAACAACTTCCTGCTCAATGCATAAGGCCTGAAGGTCACTGATTGGTCTGAGTGAGGTGACAACCACTAAAAGTAGCATTTGCCATGTAACATAGTTTAGTGCTGCTGAAAACATGGGTTCAAAGTAAGAACCCATGAGCCTGGCAAGACAATTATACAGGCCCTATGCTGACACTGTTTCCCTGACCTGTATCCTTATTTATTTTATTTAGTTTTTGTTTACCGGGTAAGCACACTAGCCAGAAGAAAAAATTACTCACCTTAGTAATTGCTTTTCTTCTCATGGAGTCTTGCTATATTATAACAAAAGCAGTCAGCCACTGCAGCTGAACTGCCCCGGAGAGGAAGGAGTTAACTCCAGAGGACCTGGAGTTCTACATCGCGAGGGCGCTGTGCCAAAGCTCTATCTGGCAAGTTTCAAATGAAACTGTCAGATCTTTACGAAGCTAACCTTAAACAACAAGTCTGTGTGGAAAACTCTACACTAGCCAAATGGCTACCTACTAGTAGTAATAACAACAATATAAACAACAAAAGAAACACCAATAGCCATAATAACAATGAATAATGGTATTATAGTTCGTTTTACCACCCTTGACAAGCACCAATAGGAACCCCCCCTTCCCCCCAAGACTCAAGTCCAGGAAGGGGGTCAATATATATAACCTAACGAAACAACCTAGTTCCCTAACCCTAAAGGAAAGAGGGTAAAGGAAACAACTACAATGGCATGACACAGTGCTTGCACTAATTTGCCACCCCTACCCAAGTAGAAGTTCTGAGAGGAGCAGGAGGGAGGGTGGTTATAATATAGCAAGACTCCATGAGAAGAAAAGCAATTACTAAGGTGAGTAATTTTTTCTTCAAACACCATGAAGTCTTGCTATATTATAACAAAAGCAGATTACACAGCAGTACCTCCATGGAGGGGGGGGTCAGAACCTACTTAGGAAATAGGCTCTGAAGCACAGCTGTGCCAAACCGAGCATCTCTCCTGGACTGGACATCCAGGGAATAATGCTTGGTAAAAGTGCGAACTGTCTTCCAGGTAGCAGCTTGACAAATCTCCAGAATGGGAATGTCTCTAGCAGCCGCTAGAGACGCAGCTGTACCCCTGGTGGAGTGGGCCCTCAGTCCTGAGGGGGGTTCTCTACCTAGTTTTTGGTAACAAAATTGGATGCAAGAGACAATCCATCTTGCAATTGTCCTCTTTGTGGCCGGTTTCCCTTTGCCAACTTCGCCATAAGTAAGAAAGAGTTGGAGGGATTCGAACCTGTGACCTTTGGTGCGTTCCAAATAGTAGCTTAAGGCTCTTTTGACGTCCAAGCTGTGCAGTCTCCTCTCACCTGAGGAAGAATGCTCAGTGAAAAATACTGGGAGAGAGATGGATAGATTCAGGTGGAAATCTGAAACCACCTTAGGCAAAAATTTTCTATTAGTCCTGAGGACTACCTTATCTCTGTGGAAAGAGATAAAATCTTCTTCCACTGACAGGGCCTGTAATTCACTTATGCGTCTGGCAGAAGTGATAGCCACTAGGAAAACAGTTTTCCGTTAGATACTTGAGCTCTGCTGAGGACAGAGGCTCAAAGGGAGGGTGCATTAACTGAGCAATACAAACATTCAGGTCCCAGGCAGGACCTGGTTCCCAAAAGGGGTTAGTATGAAGTAACCCTTTAAAAAACTTGGAGAACACAGGGTGAGAATAAAGGAGGCAGGCTTCCTGCTGACACAAAAAGCAGAGACAGTGCCAGATGAACCTTCAAAGTAGCTGGCCTAAGGCCTAGGGAATTTAAATGGACCAAATAGTCCAGTAGAATGGAAGATCAGCAGATTCTGGAATAATCTGCCTCTCAGAGCACCAGATGGAAAACCTCTTCCACTTAGAATTATAAGTGGCTCCTAGTGGAAGGCTTCCTTGAAGCCTTTAAATATCCATGACACCTTGAGAAAGGTGTAAATCAGCAAATTCTAACTCCTCAAAAGCCAGGCCTTGAGATGGAGGGATTTGAGGTCCGGATACACACTCTCCTGTGCACAGGCCAGCAAGTCGTGGACTCTGGGCAGGCTCAGGGCAGGGTGGACTGTCAGAGACAGAAGCAGAGGGCACCAGGGCTGTCTGGCCCAATCTGGGGGCATCAGAATCACTTTGCAGGGTTGAGATCTGATTTCACTAGCACCCTGAAAAGAAGAGGAAAGGGGGGAAGGCATACAGGAACTTCCCTTCCAGTCCAACAGAAAGGCGCCAGAGGACTGAGCCCAGCACTGGAGGCCTGCAACAAAATAGAGGAAGTTGGTGGTTGTCTGGGGCTATGAAAGATCTATCTGAGGGTGCCCCATCTGGCAAAGACAGACCCCAGCACCTGTGGATTCAGAGCCCATTCGTGATGGCCCTGAGAAATTCTGCTGAGGGTATCCGCCAGGACATTGTCCTTCCCTGGGAGATGAACTGCTATCAGGGAGGTGTTCAGGGAGTAGCCAGAGACCACAACTTCATTGCTTGGTGCACAAGGCTGAAGACCGAGTGCCCCTTTGTTGATGTACCACATTGTGGTGGTGTTGTCTGTCCTGACTTGAACCACTTTGTTCTGGACAGAAACTGAAAACAATCAAGAGCTAAAAAGACAGCTCTGAGTTCCAAAAGATTGATGTGGAGCAGAGATTCCTGAGGAGACCACACTCCCTGAGTGGACAGGTCGCCCAAGTGAGCTCCCCACCCTAACAGGGAGGCATCCGTGGTGAGGGTGAGGGAGTGGAAATGGGAATGAAGGAACCCTTGTCTTAGATTGCTTGGTCCTGCCACCAGTGGAGGCCAGGATCAGAGTTTGAGTCACTGGGACCAATTGGTAGGGTCCTTCCTTTGAGACCAATAGGCCCTCAAATGGAACCGAGTGTCCCTCATCTGGAATCTTGCTCCTTGCACTACAGCTGTGGAAGCAGCCATGTGCCCCAGGAGTTGCAGAAAATGCCTTGCTGGTCGAGAGACTCGCAGGGTAAAGGAGGATGCCAGGGCCATGAGTCTGTCTACCCTTTCCGAGGGAAGAAATGCCCTGACTAACTTTGTGTTCAATTCCGCACCTATGAAAGTTAGGACCTGAACTGGTTCCAGAACTGACTTTGGTAAATTTAGCAGGAATCCCAGGGAAGTGAGAAGCTGCTGGGTGACTTGCAAGTGGGATTTTACCTGACCTGGAGACTGACCCAAAATGAGCCAGTCGTCCAGGTAGGGAAACACAGCAACCCCTTGCCTTCTTAAGTCAGCCACTACCACAGCGAGACATTTTGTGAATACCCTTGGCGCAGAGGTAAGGCGGAAAGGTATTGCCCTGAACTGGTAATGGCCTGAGGGCAGTTCGAACCTGAGGTACTTTCGGTGAGAAGGCCTGACAGGACATGAAAATAGGCATCCTTGAGGTCCAGGGAAGCTAGCCAGTCCCCTGGCTTTAGAGAAGGCAAATATCATTGCCAGAGTCAACATTCTGAACTTTGGTTTCAAAGATGCTTGTTCAGGTACCTTAAATCTAGAATGGGCCGCCATTCTCCTGTCTTTTGGGTAAGAAAGTATCTTGAATAAAGCCCCTTGCCCTGATGGCAAGGAGGAACCTTCCACTGCTTTGCAGTCCAGAAGAGAAGAAACCTCTGCTTCCAAAGCAAGGGCTTCTGAAGGATTTGTAGAAAATGTCTGGCTCTCATCTTTGGAAAGTGTTTGAAGCTGAGAACCAGACCCTGGCTTATTACCTCAGAACCCATCTGTCCGAAGTTAAGGACAGCCAGTTCTGGCTGAATAAGCCAACCTGCCCCCACTGGTACAGGAGAATGGCCCTGGGCACCCCATCAGGGTGCCTGCTTGCAGTCAGCCTTAGGCTGAGGGGAGGGGGCGTTTACTGTGCCTCCTCCTGCCTCTGAAGAAACCTCTGCTCAACAGCAGAGGAGGCTTGAAATTGGTAAAAGGCTCAGTGAAAGGCCTGCCCTCTACCTCTGGGAGCATGCCTTTGTGGCGGGCATGCCTCTCCTAGCCTGGGCACTTTGTAGGTAGTTCTGTATTCATCCATCTTTTCATATAGTTTTCTGTTTGTTCCCAAACAGAGAGTTTCCTACTCAGGAAAATCCATAGCCTTGACTGAGTATCTTGGGACAGATTAGTGCATCTGAGCCATGCCAACCTATGAAAGCTACAGAAGTGGCCATGACCCTAGAGGAGACATCATTAACATCAACAGCAGTATGAAATTGAACTTTAGAGGCTTCAATGCCATCAGCAGCCACCTGTTCCATTCACTAGCCAGCTGGCCATGGGCCTGCTTGGCTAACTGCAATATTGTCCCCACCTAGATTTCTGATATCTAGCTACATAAGCCATATAATTTGCCTGCCTGAGTCCCAAAGAAGCTGCCATATACTGTTTTTTGCCATGGCATCAATCTTCCTGGAATCTTTATCAGGAGGATGTGAGGCCAGGGGAACATTAGCCTTGTCACAGGCTGCAGCTTGTACCACACCTACATGACTACACTGTTCAGTGAGGAAGTCTGTATCAGAGCCTGACAAAGTATACCTTCTGTCCATTTTTTATCTACAGGAGGGACAGAATGAGGATTTTTAAAATCTTTGTTGTTTGCTTTCTAAATGACTTATGCAAAGGAATAGACAACCTCCTGGACTCTGGTATATCCATCATTTCTACATAATCAGGCTCCTCTTGTTCATCCACAGCTTCCTCTAAAGGGAAGCTGGAGGGTTTCTGCAACCTTGTAAAACATAAAATGAGAAGGGACTCAGACAGAATAGGAGGAGATTCTAAAGGTCTGTCTGGAGAAATGTCCGGTTCAATGGCGCCCAGACCCTCCCAGCCACACACATATTGATCAAATTCTCCTTCCCTCCTGTGGTTCATAAAAATCTCAACATCATACTCCTGAACCACTGGAACTGAATGAACCAACCTTTTACCAACTGTTGGTGGTTCGACAGATCCCTGAGACAGTGACTGGACAATCTGAATGGCTTTAGCTATCTCTGCAGCAGTTGGAGACACAATTTTGGACTCCAAACCTACTGATTTCCTTGTCTTTTAACTGGGACTGGTTCCTCTGAACCAGCCTTCCTTTGCCGAAGAAGTCTCGCCCTGGTCAGAGGGCACCCTCTGGTCCAGTGGGTGCTGGACCGGCTGGCCATCCGGTCAGCGGACTTTTGGCCTCGCTCCCTGAGCCGGCCCAATCTCTTCTCCAGGGTGGCTGCAGGGAAATTTTTACACACCTGGCAGTCTGACAGGAGGTGGTCAGCCCCAGACAATAGACACAGTGGTGTGGGTCAGCCTTGGCAAAGGCTTCTCCCACAGACATCACAGTGTTGAAACCCAGTGGGCCCGGTTTTTCGTTTCCTCGAGACATAATGCCAGCCTATCCAAAACTTGCCCTTCTGATGGCAGTGCCAGGTGAAGACACTTTATCGGTTCCTAACTGTGTCACGGGTATTTGAAAAACCTATTAAAATTCAGGTTTTTATAGAACCGATAAGAACTGGGAACCGCACTCTAAAAACCCAACCAACACTTTAAAATGTTGAAATAAGAACCGATCGTTCAAAACCGAACCAATAATTAACTTTCCACAGACTTTAAATTCGTACTACGGTTTACCAAATAGAGCTTTTTAACCGAAATGCGGTAAAATAATAACTTTTGCCGGTTCAAATGAACCGAAAAATACTCGCTTGAACCGAGAATGAACCGAGCTGAAGGAGCTGATCTCCGGAGCGACTGTTCAGTGAAGCGGAGTAAAGAATCTGACAGTTTCATTTGAAACTTGCCAGATAGAGCTTTGGCACAGCGCCTTCGCGCTGTAGAACTCCAGATCCTCTGGAGTTAACTCCTTCCTCTCTGGGGCAGTTCAGCTGCAGTGGCTGACTGCTTTTGTTATAATATAGCAAGACTTCATGGTGTTTGAAGAGGCTATTTTCAGGCACGACCCGGGAGAGTACAAAGATAAACTTTCAAAGTGAACACTAATGAATACAAAGCACAAGTTACAGGCAGATAATGAAAGCATTACAGTGGTAATTAAGACAAGGATTTTTAGGTAGCAAAACAAAATACACAGGGATACCAAATTTAGGTAACATAAGGCAAATACAATCAGGCAAATTAAGGCATCCAGACACCATGGTAAAGAGGGATAAAGTGCTATGAGAGCGAAATACAAGTTTGGCAGAAATCAGTGAAGGGGGAGCGAGAGAGAGAGGTGAGAGGAGTAGAGAGACAGCAGTACTAGAGGTAAAGACGAGAGATAAAGAGTTTGAGAGAAGGGAGTAGCTATGTTAGTTGAAGGAAAGGGAAAAACAGAGGATGGGAGAGTAGAGATAAGGGAGTGAGACTGGGAGGAAGAGCGTCAAGTGTGGGGTAGACTCCCATCCCCAAGGTAACCGCTGATTGGGGGTGGGGGGTGAGTGGAAGAGAGTAAGCACTAGGGTGGCTGAAAACAGGAGCATGTATGGGAGGAGATGAGATCGTGCCTAAGTTCTCTCTTAAAGGAGATGTGGGAAGCAGACTGACAGAGTGTTGGAGGGAGAGAATTCCAGAGGAGGGGTCCATGACAGGCAAAGGCACGACTACCTTTTAGGGTATGGTGTCTCAGAATAAGGACGGGGGAATTTTCAGCAGAGGGTAATACATATTTGGATTTCTGGTAGAGAAAGAGACAGGCCAGAGGTTTGGGTGTTTGGGATCTGATAATGTTATCAGTGATTGATCCAAGAGCATAGGACCTTAGTTCTTTAGGCGGGAGCCATCCAAGATCTGAGTAGAGAAGGCAGTGATGTTTAAGCCACGGGGAGCTGGAGGCAAAACGACAGATGTTATTGTAAGTAACATCCCACTTACGAAGACACGAATTGCTGGCTGTTGCATAAGTAGCAACCCTGTAGGTGAGAGAGGGAAGTAATATACCACGGGCAATCGCAAGTCTAGCAGCAGGAGTGAGAGCATAGTTTGTCCGGTAGGCTATCCCAAGCTTAGAGTTAACTTGCTTGCAGGTAGATTGAACATGGAGGTCAAAACTCAGGGATGGGTCAAGAGTGACCCCCAGATATTTGAAAGAGGTTACCACCCCAACAGATGTGCCATCAAAGGAGGAGACATTACGCTGAGTTTGGGAGTGTTTGAGTTTGATACTGGAGCCAAATAGCACAGCTTGTGTCTTAGATTTATTTAGAACACGTTTGTGATTAGTTAGCCATAGTCGGATAAGCTGATAATCACAGGAGAGTTTTGAGTTTATGTCCTCCATACTATCTGAGCTGTAATACAGAACAATGCCATCTGCATAGAGTAAAGAGGAAGTACTAAGGAGATTGGTGGTAATGCTACTGATAAAGATGGAGAAAAGCAGAGGACCCAAGATAGACCCTTGAGGTACCCCAATGTTGATGGAGACATTGTCTGAGTAAGTGGAGTTAAATTTTACGTATTGGGACCTATCTGTAAGATAGTTGTTAAACCATTTTACTACATTGCGTACGAAACCTAGAGAGCTAAGGGTAGCAGCTAGAATGGAGTGGTCTACTAAATCGAAAGCTTTGGTCATGTCAATAAAGACGGCCCCAGTTAGTCTACCAGAGTCCATGGCCACTAGGATGTCAGACGATAATTTGAGCAGGGCAGCTGAGGTACTATGGCCCTTGCGGAAACCATGCTGAGCATCAGTTAGCAGGTCATGTTTCAGGAGAAAGGTCGTAGTTTGGGTGGCAACAAGTTTCTCAAGAATTTTACTGAGAACAGATAGTATGGCAATGGGTCTGTAGTTAGATGGATCAAGCGGGTCTCCTTTTTTAAACACTGGGGTAATTCTAGCAGATTTCCAGATATCCGGTACTGCGCATTGACACAGGGATAGGGTAAAAATCTTAGCAATGAGAGCCGTTTATAAGGGGCAGCCAACTTTAGGAGCTTGGGTTCCAAGTTATCAGACCCATCCGCTACGTGCTCTGAGATGTTACCGAGGAGCCAGAGAACATCATGTTTGGAGATGGCCTTGAAATGGAGAGTAGGTCCAGTGGTATTCCCAGGGGTGACAGGGAATGATGGGGTAGTGAAGGAGGAAGTGAAAAGGTTAAAATCAGCAAATTGCTATTAAAGAAATTTGCAATTGTGAGGGAATTGTTGCAGTGGATGCCACTGAGAGCCATGTTATTTGGAGTGGTGGCCTGGCTGGATCCCAGGAAAAATTTTATATGGGACCAAAACTTTTTAGGGTACCCCTGGGAGTCAGTTAGGAGATCTCTGCAGTATGAGCATTTTACTTGTCCGATCTCCTCCTTACAGATGTTTCTCAAGGATCTGTAAGAATTAAAGTCAGCAGGAGAACCAGATTCCCTATAATGGAGCCATGCTTTATCCCTCTGCCGTAATTTAGATAGTAGGTCATATTTTAACCATCGGGTCTGCCTATTTCCGACCTGCCTGGTAACAAGTTTACAGTGGACTTCTTGTAATGCTAGGAATTTGGACAAGAAAAATATCTAGTGCAATATGAACATCAGATGAGCTATAGAGAGAGAAACAGTCAATGCAAGCTACATCAGACAAGAAGGCCTCCTGGTCGAGGTTAGCATAATCACGAAAAGTAATGATGCGTGGTTTCATTGGAACCTGCCGACCTTTACCCCAGATATAGAAAGTAGGGAAGTGGTCTGAGATAGCAACAGCTAGAACTCCAGCGTCTACAATATTTTCAGGGCGGTTTGTCAAAATCCAATCCAGAAGGGTGCTGGTATTGGAATGAGGCACAATCCTGGTGGGTTCAGAGGTAAGCTGATGAAGGTTGAAACTCTATAGTTTAGTCAAGGCCATCATTTGTGTATTCCCCAGCCAGTTTATATTAATGTCCCCTAATATAAGAACTTCATTATTTCCAGAGTGAATAGCAGATTGTTCAAGTAGTTTGTCTAGTCCTTTCAGGCCATGGGTAGGAGGATTACATGCACAAATAATATTCAGTTTCTTGGAGCCAAGGGTGAGGAGGACACGAAGTGCCTCACAGTGGTTTATGTAGGAGGAGGAGCTAATCAGTGAGAGCTGTAAGCGTGATTTGAAATAAATGGCTATACCTCCCCCCCTTTTGGGGGCAGGTCTATCATTCCTCAAGAGACTGTAAGATGGCAGGGAGTACCAGGAGTCAGTTATGGATGGCTTAAGCCAAGTTTCAGTAATGCACAGAATATCTGGTTTGTAGAGTGCAGTCCAGGATTCAAGTTCCAAAAAGTTTTGCTCTAGGCTCCTGATATTATGGTGGGTAATAAGTAGGCCTTTGGCATTAGAAATAGGAGCTGGATTAGGAGTCAAGGACCCAGGGTTATGCTGAACATCCCCAGACAGTACTATGGCCAGTAGGCGGAGGTACCAGAGCTTACGATGCAGGAAGGGACATATGGGGTGAATACGCAAGGAGCAACCCTTGAGGGCATGAGAAACCAGACAGATCCAGGTTTTGCTTAGGAGTAAAGGAGTGGGGTCACACCAGGTTGCAGGAGCCACTTACATGTCAGGAATATCTGTTTTCTGCCCTGCTTATGGGCTTTAGTGGCTGTCAAGTAATAACTAGAAGTTCCTTTGATATTGAGGCTATGGAGTCTCCTTTCACCAGAACTAGAGTGTTTAGTGAAAAAGACAAATAAGGTAATGCTTTGGTTCAAATGGAATTTAGGAACCATTCTAGTAATAAACCTCCTGTTTGTTCTCATGACCACTTTGTCTCTGTGGGATGCAATGTAGTCCTGTTTAATGGGACAAGGAAAAATTGTGCCATATGTCACAACTCAAATGAGCTGAATGCATAGGTTCAAAAAGGGGAACCCATTACTCTAGGTATGCACACATTCAGGTCCCATGCAGGCACTATTTCCCTGTGAGGGGTTAGGTGGACCAAGCCCTTAAAGAACCTTTTTTTTTCAAAAAAAAAAATATATAAACCAGAAAAATGCTTTTTTTTTTTTTTTTTTTAAAGCTATTGGGCTGTAAGCCCACTGATTGTAAATAGATAAAATAGTGCAGCACAGCTGTGGCACCGGTCTGTGCTGGTATCCCAATAGGAAACCTTTTAACTTTTGTAACATAGGTATTCCCAACAGAAGACTTTCTGTAACCCCTTAAAAAGTCCATGACACATTAGAAAGATGCAAGCATGCATATTCTAAATTTCCAAAACCTCCAAGTGAGTTGAGGTGGGAGTACAGGCGCCTCGCTCTATTGGAGGCAGTAAAATATACCTTTTGAGGAATATGCATTGACTTGGTCACAGACATGGAGGATAGAAGAATGTACTATGGTGTCTGGCTCAGTCTGGTGCCACAGAAACTGTTAATACTGATTTGGCCTTAAGCCCAAGCAATGCTCTGTACACCAAAGAGGAGAAAGAAGGTATGTGAAAGCACACGTGCCCCACTGACCAAAACAAAGCCAGAATATCCAGGGAGACTAACTCCCGATCAGCTGTGCAATAGTACGGTGGCAAGTGGTAGTTCTGGCGGGATACGAACAAGTGTACCACTGGAGTGCCCCACTTCTTAACGATCACTTGCACCACCTAACTGTTCAAGGCCCATTAGAAATGAGCCTGGTTGATTTAAGTCAGGATACCTGCCAATGTACTGTATTATCCTTGCCTGGCAGAAGAAAAACATCTGTCAAGAAACCCCATGGAGTACACTAAACTCCATATTTTCATGACTTCTGTGCAGGGAGGATTTGACCTCATCTCTTACTGCTTATTTATGTAGTGCAGTGTGGCGGTATTGTGTGCTCTGACCTGTAGCATTAACACTACTCTTAGCTCCGGCAGATTTATCTGCAGGAGTGACTCTGCACTTAACTATATGTCCTAGATGGTGTGAACCCCAAATGGGAATCCCACTCTAGTAGGAATGCATCCGTTGCTAGAACTGATAGGGATTCTTGCTGAAAAGAGAAAACCCTTCGTTGATTTCCTCTTTCCACCCTTGGAGGGCCAGTAAATACAGGTTACTCACCTGTAACAGGAGTTCTAGGAGTGGTATATGTTGTTTATCCACACTCTGTGGCAGGTTCCTTGCCACTTTAAATGTTGCTGGAAGGTCCTCAAGCTGGCTCTTCCCACCCACTCGGGTGGTAAAACCCTCGGCTCTGCCCCATGACGCCAGATCTAGCTCGCAGGAAGACAAATTGCGTGTCGAAACCGGGGAGGTCGGGTGGGTCGTGTGGATCAGCAATATATACCACTCCTAGAACTCCTGTTACAGGTGAGTAACCTGTATTTCTAGGGACGTGGATGTGTTGTTCAATCCACACTTTGTGACAGACTCCTAGCAGTTCTCTGGGAGGAGGGAGGCAAGGCGCGCACCCCCTACTTAGGGGATAAGGACTGGAGAACCGAGGTCCCAAAACCAGCATCCTGGCATGACTCTAGGTCAATGTGGTAATGGGAAATGGAGGCGTATGTTGACTTCCAGGTAGCAGCCCTGCAGATTTCCTGGATAGGGACGTCCCTAGAAGCAGCCACCGAAGCAGCAGTATGGTGGGTAGAATGAGCTCTTATCCCTTTGGGAGGCTCCATGCCCACCAACCTACAGCAGAGATCTATGCAGGAGGTGACCCACCTGCCTATCGTCCGCTTGCCTGCAGGTCTGCCAAGTGTGGCTTCAGCGTAGGTGACAAACAGCTGGCGAACCTCTCCCCGAACTTTAGCCATTCGCTCCTTATAGTAAGAGAGCGCTCTTCTAGGGTCCAATGTATGGAGCCTATATTCGGCCTCCGAGGTGTGATTGGAGTAGAACACCGGCAGAGTCAATACCTGTTAAAGGTGAAACTCCGACACCATCTTCGGAAGAAATTTCGGATGGGGGCGAAGGACAACCTTGTCCCTGTGGAAGACCAGCTAAGGAGACTCAATGGAAAGCACCTGGAGCTCTCCCATCCTTCTAGCTGACGTGATAGCCACCAAGAAGGCAGCCTTCCACGACAGGTGAGAGATGTCACACCTGTGCATTGGTTCGAATGGCTTGCCCATGAGCTTAGCCAATACCAGCAGTAGATCCTACGGAGGTGGAGGTTCTCCGTGACCGGAGGGTATGTGATCAAGGCCTTGAAAAGCGCCCAACCACCTTCCTCCTATGCCACCGATTGCCTTGCCGGCCCACGCCCGTAAGCAGAGATACGCTAGTGCACCTATTAGGGTCACGATCAAGCCCTAGCTGAGAAAGGGACCACAGGTAGTCCAGAATGCTAGCCAAGGAACAGGAAGAAGGGTCCAACCCTTGTCCTGACACCAAATGGAGAATCTCTTCCATTTGAAGGCATAGCATTTTCTGGTCGACTCCTTATGGGATGCCTCAACGACGTTGAGGACCTCCTCAGAAAAATCGAAGGCCTGGAACTCTAGCCGCTCAGGAACCAGGCTGTCAGGTGCAGGGATTGAAGGTCCGGATGGAAAACCTTCCCCTTGTCGGCTGAGAGCAGGTCCAGGCAGGCTGGAAGCCGCCTTGGGAGCCTGGAGCTGAGGCTGAGGAGATCTGGGTACCAGAACTAGTGGGGCCAGTCTGGGGCTACCAGAATCACCTGCGCCTTGTCCCTCTTCGCCTTGAGAAGCACCTTGTGGATCAAGGAAAATGGAGGGAAGGCGAAGAAGAGGCCCGGGGTCCATGGAAGGCATCCCCCTGCAGCGAGCCCTGCTGAGGGGGGTGGGCATGAAACAGCCTAAGCTTCGCATTTTCCCTGGAGGTGAACAGGTCTACCTGAGGGAAGCCCCAATGGGAGAACAGATCTTGTACTACCTCCGGCAGGACAGACCACTCATGAGAAGCAGCGCCTATCCAGCTGAGGGCATCAGCCAGACCGTTGGAGGCTCCTGCCACATGGATGACTAGGAGATCCACCTCCAGGCTGATCACGAGAGACCAGATGCGGAGAGCCTCCTTGCACAGAGGCAAGGAATGCGTCCCGCCCTGACAGCTGAGGTAGTACATGGTCGTGGTGTTGTCCATCTGGACCAGAACCACCTGACCCCATACAAATGGAGCGAAGGTGGTGAGGACTAGTCGAACAGCTCGAAGCTCCAGCAGGTTGATGTGGGCTCTGAGCTCCCCCAGATGGGCACCCCAACCCATCAGAGAGGCATCGGTCGTTAGAGTGACCGTTAGCTCAGGGCGGACGAACAGGATACCCTCCTGCAGATGAGCTGGGATGAGCCACCACTGCAGGCCATACCACATCTCCTGGGTCATGGTCACCAGCTGGTCCAGAGGACTGGAGCACTGTGACCACTGGCTGACCAGCCCCCATTGCAGAGGACGCATATGCCAGTGGACCCAACGGACCACACTGGTGCAGGCCATCATGAGGCCCAGGAAGTCCCAGGCAGGGCGCAATTGCCCAACCAGAAATGATCGGGCAAAGGAGGAAAGGACCTCGTCCCTGTCTGCCGGGAGCCGGGCTCTGGCTCGAAGACAGTCGAGCTCTGCCCGATTAACTGAATCATATGCGATGGCACGAGTTCTGATTTGGCCTCGTTGATGAGGAGGCCAATCTGAGAGCAGACCTGGAGGGCCAGATCCTTGGACTGCTCCACCTCCAACCTGGAGGGGGCTGCAATCAGTCAGTTGTCCAGGTAAGGGTACACCCAGACCCCTCGGCAACGCAGGAATGCTGTCACCACTGCCATGCATTTGGTGAAGACCCTGGAAGCTGGAGAGAGAACAAAGGGCATGGCCCGGAACTCGTAGAGAGATCCCTCTGCTCTGAAACAGAGGAATTGCTGATGAGAAAGACGGATTGGGACGTGAAAGAACGCATCCTGAAGGTCCAGAGAACAGAATCACATGCCTGGTTCCAAGGATGGAATGATCTGAGCCAGAGTGACCATCCTGAAGGTGCGTGGTCTTAGGAACTTGTTCAGGTCGTGCAGGTCGAGAATGGGGCATCAGCCCCCTGTCCGTTTTGGGACCAGGAAGTACCTGGACACAAACCTTGGGTCTGGAGGAGGGTCCGCCACCTCTCTGATCACCTCCTTCTGGAGGAGCAAGGCAGAGTCGGCTCGATGAGCCGACAGAGAGGCTGCGGAATCCATAGCCCACTGTGGGGCGACGGCCCGATAGGGAGGGAACTGCTCGAATTCCAGAGGCAGACCCCTGCCGACCACTTCTAACACCCAGCGGTCTGTGGTGATAGCAGACCAGGCGGAAAGGAAGTGGCAGAGCCGCCCCCCCCATGGGGGGAACCCAGGGAGGAGTGACGAGGTTGGGGGCGACACCCCTCAACCCATCACTGGGCAGGCTTGGAGGAAGGGCCCACCTAGTGGCCTCCTGGACCCTTGCCCCTAGGCTTCCTACTAGAGGAAGCAGAAGACTTGGCCTTAGGGCGCCAAGTGTGAGCCTGCTGGCCCTGATGTTGATGTTGCTGGGCCGGACGTGCCACAGGAGTGGAAGGGCAAAAGGGCTTTTGCTGCTGCAGGTGGCCTTTGTCCTTCTGGGCAGACATGACTGAGTCCAAGGTGGCACTGGACTTCTTGATCCTCTGGAGATGGCCTTCCACTCCGGGCCTGAACAAGTCGGTGCCCAAGAAGGGAATGTCTGACAGCTTGTGCTGGGTGTCCACTGTGAAGGTGGAGATCCGCAGCTAAGCTCTGCGGCGCATGGTCACTGCGGCCGCTACTGACCGGGCACAAGAGTCACCAATGTCCAAAGAAGTTTGTAGCTGTTGTTTAGCCACCGCCCTTCCCTGATCCCGCACCTGCTTGACTGTCATCTGAAGGTCAGCCGGGAGATGAGGAATCACCTCATCCAAGGAGCCCACAAGGGCGTGTGAGAAATGTGCCATCAGAACGGCCGAGCTAGCCTGACGAAGGCCTAGGGAGGAAGCAGTGTAAACCTTCCGCCCTGAGTAATCCAACTTTTTGGATTCCTTATCGGGTGGTTTGTCCACATCCCGAGTGTTCCCAGAATGCCGGAAAACGCTATCGGTCACTAACCCCTCCACAGAGAGGTGCTCAGAGAAACCGGAGAGTGAACCGGTGGGGACCGCGTACTTCCGAGCCATCCTGGCCGAAGGCTCGGGACAAGATGCTGGCCGCTGCCACAACTCCAGGGCCAGGCTAACAATGGCTTCAGCCACCAGAAAGGCCTTTGTAGAGGAATTCCCCTCAGTCCAGTATCTCCGTGAGGGGATACTTGGCCTGTTTTTGAACGGGTTCGAGCTGCATCCCAGTAGACTGATGAGTCGAAGCATACCCAAAAACGAGGATGGGCTCTCGTCCACCGACTGGTCGCCTGCAGACTCCAGGTCAATCGGCCTGGAGAACTGGGAGGAGTTGTCGTCAGACTCCGAGGAGTCTGCTAACAGCTGCCGAGCGCCTGAGCCACCTTCCACCTGCTGAGGTCGATCGGGAGAGAGGGTGACCGACAACCTATGAGGCAAGCCCTGACCCGACCGAGAATCCTTGGTCGGGGCCCCAGTCTTCGGTTTTGAAGGCGGAGGTTCCACCACAATGGGTGGAGCAGCCGGCTTCGGCCGAACAACTGGCCCCGGGGGCGGCTCCTCGACTACCACGAGGGGTTGTTTCGCCCGCTCTGGTGACAGCCACTTAATGGCTGCAGAAAGCGACTTTACCGGTCAGTAAAAGTTGCTGTCACATCAAGTCCTCATAGCACCAACGCAGCTTGCACCGGGACCTATCCTCCGAAGAGGACAAGCATTGACGCCGCTTTCCATGGTGCCGAGACAGAGACTGCTGACATCGGCGCGACTGGCTGGACCTGGAAGAGGACCGAGACCTTCGGGGATTCCAAGGGTGGGTCAAAGAGGGAATGGGGGAAACCCACCGCTCCTTCGGTGCAGGGACCTTAACTGGGGACTTCGGCACAGACAAGTCCTCGGTAATCACTGGGGGAACCGGTGAAGAAGGGTTGTTGGCTTCTCCAGTCGACAAACTGTCTGACGGGTCGAGAAAAATCTCGACCGCATCAATGGACGTCTCGGCCGGCTGACCTGACAGGGACACCGTGAAGCCAGCGGCCGCAACCGCAACCTCGACCGAAGTCGAGAGTCGACTGTCCAGTGAAGGGGATCTCTCCCGCTCCCACGAACGTCGACCGTGGGACTTACCTTTAGAGTCCTTCTTTCTGGACTGACTGGAATGTCCCAATGGCCCTTCTCCCTTCGTGGAGAGAGACTGGAAAAGCTCCTTAAAAGAAAGAGTGTAGGAGGAGCCCAAGGAGAGAGAGACAAATGCCGCGGCCAAGGAGGAAGAAGAAGCGGCCTGGGCCACCTCCTCCTCCTCCTCCTCGAGGGCGATCATCTGCTCCAACTTCTCCGTGGACACCGCCCAACGGGCCTCCTTAGACTTGACCGGCGGGTACCATTTTTCGGGGCGCCAAAGAAGTAGTCTGGCAGCATGGTCCTCCAAGACCAAAGCTGAGAAAGACCTGCACAATTCGCAGGCCTGCAAATCGTGTCCAAGCCACGGCAGTAGACGCACGTGGTGTGCGGATCAGTCCAGGACATCATCTGCCCACAAGGGCAGCGACGGAAGCCGGGAGTTGATTTGTCATCGCAGCCGTGAGGGAAGACGAAGACCGTAGTCTTGTAAATTTTAAAATTAGTTTCGGAAATTCCAAAGAGTGTGGATCCAGGCCTAAAAAGCAGAGCGCAAAGGAGGGAACCTGAGCTTCCAAGCAGTAAGGAAGATCTGGCATCATGGGGTGGAGCTGAGGGTTTTACCACCCGGGATGGGTTTGAGGAGTCAGCCTGAAGACCTTCTGGCAATATTTAAAGCGGCAAGGAACCTGCCACAAAGTGTGGATTGAACAACATATCCACGTCCCTAGAAATACATTTTTACTAAAATCTATATAATGAAAAATTCTGTTAACTAACAAATACTTCTGCTTTAGTCTTTATATAAT
Source organism: Neoceratodus forsteri (assembly GCA_016271365.2). Classification (NCBI taxonomy): domain Eukaryota; kingdom Metazoa; phylum Chordata; order Ceratodontiformes; family Ceratodontidae; genus Neoceratodus; species Neoceratodus forsteri. The sequence continues at coordinate 103,758,382 of CM057453.1, read as the reverse complement.
TTGAAAGCTAAAAGTGGCAGCTTCAGAATAATGATATAAATAATGAATTCTAAAGTCATGTAATGCTACAGAAAATGGCCATAAAAGTCACATTAGGGATTGACTGATAAAAATTTTATTTTTACAAAGGATCTTTTGTTGGAGAAAAGAAACCCCATTTACAACAAATTCCTGTGGTTTGTAAACGGTTATAAGTTACTTAACATAAAAGACAATATGACACAATCGTACACATTCATTTGTAAAAAATAAATTACAAGGTTACAGATTGCTAGCATACAACAAACAATTAACACTACTAAATACACTAAACAGTTATCTAAAACATTGGCATTGAACCATCAAGTAATTGTGCAACATAAGTTTAAACTTGTGCAAATCAGTAATCACAGTTAATTCATGGGGTAATTTATTCCAATTTCTAGCCAGACTATTATGGAGTGTCATGTCCCCCATCCTATTCAGAGTTCTATTCATGGGTACCTCCACAGAAGATTTCCTTAATTTGGATATTTGAGAAAAAAGTTAAGACACGATTTACTTAGGATTTATGTGATGTGGCAACAACAGCCCAGAGCCTAGAGGAGCGGGTCTGAAAGACAGAAAACAAGTATTTGGCATTCAGACGCTTCAGGTAATGCATGCTCAGTCTTTTCTATCTGTCTGACTTGGCTCACCTGCTGTTACTTCTTTTACACAGAGACCCCACCACCCCTACCAAAGCAACAGCTTCCTCTGATCCTGCATTATCTACTGCATACTGTATGCCCAGAACCTGCATGTTTCTGTCACCAACAGCACTCTTGCTACTACTCACTTACCCCAACCCTCACTTTGTGTGGTTGTGGCATCATTGGGCAGGCAAGATGAGAAAGAAGCACACACAAAAACAGGAAATCACGGAGTGTGTGGATTTCCTGATTTTACATCTGCTCAGACCCATACTATTATGATCCCAATAAGCCTGTCTGGTGACACCAAGTAGCCTTTAAAAGAGGTGATGGTATTCAAACGGAGCTTGTGTTAGGGGACCCGATAGACCAATGGTCGCTTTTCATTCTTAAAAGAACCGACTGCATATTCATAGTTTACAGAATACAATGTCACTACCAGGAGAGTATGACTTCACGTGTAGACAAGTGGTAGGAGCAGACGATGAAGCCCTAAGCACAGAAATTCTGTTTTTATGCAAATGCCCTTAGTAATAAAGAACAAGGAGGGAAACGAAGAGGGACACAGAACATAATATAAAATACAGGTTGAACTGTGTCTAATTGTAAAAGTTTTCCTGAGGCATCAGTAGCTCTCTTAAGTGCTGTCTCATGTGAACAAATTTGACTGCTACTGAACGAGCATCCATTTATCATTTCATTGTGTCATGATGTGAGGCTTCAATCAGGTCAGTCATTGAAGTGGTATCAAATGCACATTAATCTCATGTAGAGCATTATGAGAGGAAACAAATCTGACCATGTCTTACGTTTTTAGGAATTTTTCTAAAAACAGCATCATGTTCAAAGGCTTTATTTGTAATCACATGTGGCACAGAAAACACAGCACATTTCAAAGGCCTGCCTGAAATAAAAAAAAAACAGACTGAACGACCAGAGTGAAATGTGTGCTTCCAATCACTGCATGCTTAAGACAACCCACTAAATGCATCAAAGCACAAGGTCTGGGAAGAAAAAGAATAAAAAAGCTGACTGCTGCAGAAATACAATGCAATTCCATATCACCTGCAAGGCACTGCCTGTCAAGTTAATGGCTCTCCGTCAAAAAGCCAACAGAATAAGAAAAGGTTGGAACAGAGGGAAGAAAAAAAAAATCCTGAACTGTAATTGAGGTTTCTAGCGACCGTGTTTCTCTTTGTCAAATGGTTTATGACTGTGGGCAGAAATCCGTTATGAAATGGCAATGATAAACAGGGTACCATTATTTACTAAAGAACATATTCCCCCCCCAAAAAAAATTTTCTAACCAAATGGGAAGCATACTGCCTGCTCTTTTTTGTGTCATCCCCCAATCCCATCCTCAACAGAGTTTGGAGTTCATTTCAATCTTTCTACCATCAATGATTTCAAGCCCATTACCATGTTGTTAGATTTAATACTACACTACAATTTTTCCATAAAAAAGATGACAATGAGACATGTATTAGCCACATATGGCTTGCGTTTCCACTCACATACAGCTTTAAGTGAAGCACATATAGGAAAGCTGAACTCTACATCTCTCTATGAAAAGCACGGAATGTGCAGTAGCAGAAGTGCTCCACAAGCTCCATCAGTCTCACTCTGTAACCTTAGAAATGCATCATACAGTCGACCCCAAATCATGTGTGCAGGGAAGAGGGGGTATATCTAGTTAAGGGAAAAAAAAAAGTTAACATCAAACAGCATACTGGCTCAAGGTCACAAGGTTCTACCTTTGCAAGGCAACAAACCGATTTATTTGAAATTAATTTTACCATGAAGCCAGAGTTTAAGAAACAGTCCTTTACAGATATAACCCGGAGGGGGGAACCTAACACAGTCACAAGGCATTATTATATGGGCCAAGAAAATCCTGTAACCTCATTAATCGAAATACATAACAGCTGATTATTTTCTGACAATGGTACACTTTCCCTGAGCTACAGCTTTGCTTTTTTAACAAACAAAAAGCCATTTTGTAAGTGGGTAACACACTCCAGGGTTTGCAGTCATAAAGGGATATTGCATTTCTGAGCTGGTTGTGGCACCCAGCTATGCCTTGTGCATAACAACCACAACAGGCGTGTGTTACTCCCTTATAACCACCCACCATGTCATGTGTTATCCCATACATACACAGCATGAATTATAAACGTGTCAATAGCTTCACAGCTCCTTGGTTTAGGCACTGAAGTTGGTTAGTGAATGCTGAATTCTGCAGATAGTCAAGCCACCATACATCCCAATTCTTGGAAGGCAGGAACTGCTCTTACCTTTGGCTTAGAATTTGCACCTGACAGTGCTGCAGGGGGTGTAAAAATGGTTTGTTAAACAGAGCGCCACAGCTGCAATCAAAGACTTCCAGCTGCTCATCACTTATCTATGCATTAATGAAAATAAACCTCACATTAAACAACAGATAATACTACCGTCTTGGGGGTGGGGGGACAGTCTACAGAATTGAGAAGTCAGCTGAGAGGCAGAGAAAGCTCTCTCTATCCTCAAATCACAGTTTCCAGGAGACTGTAGAAGTGCAATTCCAGCTACACATACCAGGAATGCTCAATTAGTGTTGCTTTAATGTTTTTTCTGTAGCAGTCACACTAAAATCCAGAAATTATGTTTTTCAAGGCTTTCTAAGTAGACACACTAGATGGCGACAGTTTGCCCAAGGTTGGCATACTTTACTACATCTGTGGTTCATTACATATCAATAAATCTTTGGGGGAAAAAACCTTCAGGAAATTGCAATCAGATGGATTAGACAACTCCAAAACCCTTACATACTGTAAAAAATGAACATTACGATTACTGGGCACTTCTATTACCACTTGCGAGCTCCTCTGCTTGCTTTTCAACCTCTCAGTCAACTGTACAGGTTTCCTGGAAGATGAAATGTATGCTGAAGGCCAGAAGAACACCCAGGTCTGTTCGAGCTGGTGCCACAGCATTGTCTTTCTAAAAGGCAATTTTTGCTGGTTACAGCTGGCCAGTGAGAAAAATTTAATATAACGTCACAGCACTCACCAGCTCCTAGATATGATGAGCAGATCAACAAATACCAGAGTTGTAGCAACAAGTGGTAAGCCTACAAACACATTCTACAGACTCGGGGCTGGCAGCACAATCTTAACATCTATGATAGCATTCACTACAATACACATTATCACCCAAAAATACATTTCTGTCCCTCTAAGGGAGAGTTCCAGATGCCTCATCACACTATCTACAACTAACTCACGAATAATCTGCAGGCACCTCTCCGGGCTGAAGGCAGAGGTTACTAGTCTCTGGGCTGAGTTGGCTAGGATTCCGGGAACCTCCTCCCTCACTCAGGGGACACCAAGTCAACCTCCGCTAACTCAAAGGTTGCCTAGCAGAAGGAGTGGATGGACTACGGTGGGCTCAGTAAGGGTGAGGGCGGTGGCACAGAGGCACATCCCGCATCCGGTAACACTACAGAACTCCTACACAGTGTTGGAGGAGTGGGAAGGTCCCATGGTGGCATCTGAGGCAGTGACTGAGGAGGAGGAGGATGAGAGAGTCATCCAGGATGGATCTCCAAAGGTGGGCAGCACAGGACCCCCGAGGAGGAAGAAGCAACTGCTGGTAATGGACTCCACTGTCAGGGGAACTGAGTTGAGAACAGGGAGCAAGGGGAAGAGGGAAGTTAACTGCCTATTTGGAGGCATGGCTTGGAGGGATGGGGAGCGGACTCTGAGGATTACAAGGGCAATAGCAAGGAGAGGGGAACGGGATATCATTGTCCACCTGGGGACAAATGACCTGGCAAGGGACGAGGAGGGCATAGGACAAATACAGGAGGAGTTTAGAAGATTGGGGAGGGGCTCTAAGCAGGCAGCCAACTCTGTGTCCTTCTTGGAGGTACTGCCTGTCCACAGCAAGGGGGAGGCTAGGACACTCCGCATCAAAGAAGGAATGGTGCAGGGAGGAGGGTTTTGGCTTCATGGGGGACTGGGGGCCTATATAAGGGGGACAGCATGCATCCATCCGGGGGGAGGGGGCCACCATTGTTCTTAGTGAACAGTTTAAATGCTTCATTAGCAAGAATTTAAACTAACCAATGGAGGAGGTGGATGGGAGGTAGAATCTGCCCCCACCATCGCAAAATCATCAAGGGGAATCCACAGGAAGAGAAGTACACAAATAAATATGAAGTCATGGAGCTGGAAGAAACAATTACTGCTAGAAGGGTTAGTGGATAAAGTAAGGATGGGCAAAAGAGAATTTTTTTTTTGGGGGGGGGGGACATAACCTAGACAGCCATGTGTACAAATGCCAAAAGTCTGAGCAACAAGATTGGTGACCTAGAGGCTACTATGGCGGAAGAAGACCTGGACATAGTAGCCATGATGGAGACCTGGTGTAATGACAATCAAGACTGGAAGTGGCTGTAACAGATTACACTCTGTTCAAGAAGGACAGGGTAAGCAGGAAATGGGGTGGAGTGGCTCTTTATGTGAGAGACAACATAAAGGCCACAGAAATCCAGGGGGAACAGGGAAGAGTGGAGATACTGTGGGTCACACTGGAAGGGAGGAAGGGGGAAGTTATCTACATAGGGGTGATCTACAGATCTCCAATGCTGGTGGAAGAGGTTGGTAAGGAAATGATGCAAGCACTCCAAAGGATGGCACAGAGGGGGGAGGTGTTGCTGCTAGGAGACTTCAACCTACCCCATGGACACAACAGCCAGGAGCAGAAATATCTGTGATGCCCTACAGAACGCCTTCCTCAAACAACTAGTTATGGAACCCCCTCAGGATGGGGCACTACTGGACCTACTACTCACAAACGGGGACAATGCGGCAGAAGTTTCAGTAGGGAACACAGATCACCAGTGTGGGCTGACATAATAAATGGGCCAGAGCCAAATCACACGAGGACAAGAATCCTGGACTTCAGGAAAATGGGAAATTGCCTGAGACACGCCCTAGCAAGGGTAGGGAATATGGGGAGAGTGGAGGAAAAGTATGGCAGCTTAGATTCAATGTAAAGAAATGCCCCAGGGAAACAAAAACCCAGGGGAAGAGTACACAATGTGGGGGAGGTACTAACAACAATAAAAATGGAAAGGGAAGGGGGGTAGTCATATCAGATGATCTAAAGGTAAGCAAGCAATGTGAGAAGGCAGTAAAGAGGGCTGGGAGGGATACTGGGATGTATGGGAAGAGGCATCACCAGCAGAAAACAGGAAGTTGTTATCCCTCTGTACAGACAGTTAGTGAGACCCCATCTGGAGTACTGCGTGCAGTTCTGGAGACCCGATCTCCACAAGGACATAGACAGGATGGAGGCAGTACAGAGGACGGCAACTAAAATGATGCAGGGTCTGCAACAGAAGCCATACAAAGAGAGACTAAAGGAGCTTAATATGTATACCCTTGAAGAAAGAAGGGGGGGTGGGGGACATGATAGAAACTTTCAAGTACCTCAATGGAATCAACAAAGTCCAAGAGGGTAGCATCTCTCAGAAAAAGAGATGTGCAAGAACAAGGGGACACAATTTGAAGATAGAGGGGGGACGGCTCAGGGGCAATGTGAGGAAGTATTTTTTCACAAAGAAGGTGATGGACGCATGGAACGGCATTCCTGAGGAGGTCATGGGGTCAAAATCAGTCTGGGAATTCAAGAATGCATGGGACATCATTTCCGCAAGGACACAGATAGGATGGAGGCAGTCCAGAGGAGGGCTACTAAAACGGTGCAGGGTCTGCACCAGAAGCCATACAAAGAGAGACAAAAGGAGCTTAATATGTATGCCCTCGAGGAAAGGAGGGAGAAGGTGGACATGATAGAAACTTTCAAGTACATCAAGGGAATCAACAAAGTCCAGGAGAGTAGCATATTTCAGAAAAAGAGATGTGCAAGAACAAGGGTGCACAATCTGAAAAGAGAGGGGGGATGACTCAGGGGCAATGTAAGGAAGTATTTTTTCACGGCGAGGGTGGTGGACAAATGGAACGGCCTTCCTGAGAGGGTCACTGGGTCAAAAACAGTGGGGGAATTCAAGACTGCATGGGACAGACATAAGGCAGTTCTGGTGGGGGTAGGAAGAAGTAGGCTTTTGGTTAACTAGGATCTGCAGTTTATCATATAGGTAGGGAAATGGGCAGACTGGGTGGGCCAAGCAGTCCTTATCTGCCATCAAAGTCTATGTTTCTATGAACAGTGGACAGGACAACTATTAGAGAGACAACTGAAGCAGTGACGCATCTCTGAGTCAAACAAGTCAGCAAGGGTTAGAGGAAAAGAAGACAACTATGATTCTCTAAGGTGGTGGTGGAAAAAATAAGAGCAAAGAAGATGGCATTTAAGAAACACAAACTTACACAGGAGAAGGGGGGATAGGGAGAGTTACCTGGAAAAGTAAAGGGAGGCAGGGAAGGCAGTTTGAAGCATGAAGGCGCAAACAGAGGAAAGCACTGCAAATTCAATGAAAAAAATAAAACTTTTTTTAGGTACATAACTGAACAAAGGAAAGCAAGGGGAGGGATAGTAAGGCTGAAAGATAAGGAGTGGGGTTGTGTGGAGGAAGACCACCAAAAGGCGGATATATTGAACAAATACTTTTGTTCAGTATTCACAGAGGAGGAAGCAGGTAACAGACCAACAATAAAGGACAAAGGCATTAAGGGGCAGGAGGTGGACAAGTCCTTTTTCTGAAGAAAGGGTCCTTAAGGAACTAACATCACTAAAAGTTGATAAGGCAGTGGCACCAGATGGGGTGCACCCCAGGACACTGAGGGAAATAAAGGAGGTGTTGGCTGCACCCCTGACAGCCATGTTTAACCTGTCATTAGAAACAGGAGAGGTACCAGGGGACTGGAGGAGGGCAGATGTAGTCCCGCTATACAAAAGTAGAAACAAGGAGGAGGAGACTACAGGCCAGTCAGCCTGACCTCAGCGATGTGTAAGGTAATGAAAACACTACTGAAGGAAAGGACAGTGGAACACCTGGCTGCCAATGGTCTGCAAGACCTGAGGCAGCGTGATTTTACTGGGGGAGGTCAGGCGAGACAAACCACAGAGTTCTTTGACTGGGTAACTAGGGAAGTGGATCGGGGGGAGCAGTGAATGTGGAATATTTGGATTTTAGTAAGGTCTTCAACACCATTCCACATAGAAGGCTAAGAAACAAGATGGAGAACCGAGGATTAGGTTCTAAAATAGTGAGATGGATGGAGAGTTGGCTGGACAATAGGTCTCAGAGGGTGGTGCTAAATGGCATATGCTCTGGAGTAGGCAAAGTGACCAGTGGGGTGCCACAGGGATCAAGTGTAAGGCCCTGTCATTTTTAATGCCTTGATCAGTGACATTGCAGAGGGTCTATAAGGAAAAGTATGCCTGTTTGCAGATGACACAAAGCTCTGCAACAGAGTGGACACACCGGGGAGTTTGGATAGAATGAGGGGAGACCTAAAAAGGCTGGAGAAATGGTCAAGGAATTGGCAGCTGGGCTTCAATGCTAAAAAGTGCAAAACAATGCACATATGACACAGCAACCTGGGGGTACCTTACTACCTGGGAGGGGAGTCAATGGCAGGCACAAAATAGTAAAGGGACCTGGGAGGTAGTTCTCTCTGATGACCTGAAGGTAACTAAGCAGTGTGACAAGGCAGCAGGAAGGCTAGCACAATGCTCAGATGCACAGGCAGGGGAATCAACAGCAGAAGAAAGGAGGAAATAATTGCGCTATATAGATCATTAGTGAGGCCACAATTCGAGTACTGTGTCCAGTTCTAGAGATCCCATCTTTGGAAGGATATTAACAGGGTAGAGGCGGTTCAGAGGAGGGCAACCAAAATGGTGAGGGGCCTGCATCAAAAACCTTATGAGGAGAGGTTGAGGAGTTAAACACATATTCCCTGGAGGATAGGATGGAAAGGGGTGATATGACTGAAGCATTTAAATACCTCACAGGGAAGAACAAAGTACAGAAGGGTACCATCTTCCAAACAAAAATATGCTCAATGATGAGGGGGCACAATATGAAGTTGTAGGTGGGGAGGTTCAGAGGTAATGTGAGGAAGTACTTCACAGAGAGGGTGGTGGATAACTTGAACAGCCTACTGGCAGAGGTGGTGGAGGCAGAAACAGTTACAGTTACAGGATTCAAGAACGTATTGGACAGACATAAAGTGATCTTGAAAGTTAAGGGGGTAGGGAGGAACATTGGGCTCATTAGGGCCTGCAACGTCACTACAGGTAGGGCAGACTGAGTGGGCCTGGAGGCCCTTATCTGCTGTCAACTTCTATGTTTCTATGTAACTAACCAATTAACAAATCTTTTAACAGTGTAATACAAAATCACACATGCCAGGGTTTTAAATAATTGATTAGCAGTTTTTTTTCTTGGAACAATACTAACTGTACAGAAAGCATTTATATAGGTTTTCTAGAAGTGTTATGTTTGCTAAACACAGCGAGGCAAGTGCTATGCATTTTCACAATGTTTTAGAACTTTTATAAGCAAAACGCTAATCAATGTTTAGAGTTAAATAAAACCCTGCATGCCCACATAATGCAAAGTATCATGGGCTGCATATGCAAATCACCACAGATTATTATGCTGGTTCAACTTTAAGCAGAAATGCATGGTGCCGAAAGGCCTCTCACACAGTTTGCAATTCAACCTGCAAAACAGTAATCTCTAAACCTTGCACAATACAGCCAAAAAAAGTATATTGCTGGTACCGGCCTGAAATAACACTGTTACTGGCCAAACCCTGAAAAAAAAACAATTTCTCATCAAAGATATCTACACTCCACAACACGCAGAAGATGCCACGACTGCCATGATGCTCCAGTACAGCCGCTCCATGCTATAGACAACATCCCCACCCCGACGCCATTCACAACATGCTGCTACACAACATATCCCTATCCAACAGTCACTTCTACAAATGTCACTCCTGTGAATGCCACCAACGAACAACTACACTATCACTACACTCCCAAATACACAATCCACACCCCAACACTTAACTAAGGGAAGGAGCGCCCAGATACACCCTCTTATACAGGAGCCACTAAAGGAAACCAAACAAGACACAAAACAAACAAACAAACAAAAAAAAAAAAACAGGTGCAGCCCAAACCTACTACACTACGGAAAAAGTATAGTTACGTAGGAACTTACCGTAACAGTAGCTCTTCAAGAGAGGTTCCTTCAGTAGGTCATCACATATAGGACTGGCGCCACCTGGCGTCGGGCGGCATGGCAGACTTTTCTAGTAATACCTGACAGGGGACCACCCACCCAACATCACGTGACTGACATCAGTATGACTGTATATAGTGAGCGGTCCCCACGCCCACCCTCCAGTTCTCCTGCCGGAGCCAGGAAGAGGCCATGCAGCAGGAGAGAAGAGGAACTGGAGTCCCTGTAAAACCTAAAATGAGGCGAAGGAGGGAGGGAGGAGGGAGGAAAATATGATCTAATGAAGGAACCTCTCTCAAAGATCTACTGTTACGGTAAGCTCCTACGAATTGTACTATCTTTACTTGAGAGGATTCCTTCAGTAGGTCATCACATATAGGACAGAGTCCCAAGCAGTCCCTCCAAAGAGAGACCAAGAGAAACTAGGGAGGAGGAAGCTAACTACAACAGAACAACTGAAGTCCAGCATGGACCCAGCCTTGGACAAAAGGCCCTGCAGGACGGCTAAACCAAAGCCGGCCCTCCACCTAGAAGCAATGTCCAGACTGTAATGTTTGGTAAAGGTGTAGACAGAACTCCAAGTAGCAACAGCACAAATGTCCACTGTGGAAACGTTCCGAAGGAAGGCCGCAGAGACAGCCATGCCCCTAGTAGAATGACCTCTTATGGAACCCAGAAGAGGCTTATCATACTTTTGGTAACAGTACCGGATGCAGTTTCCTAACCATTTGGAAAGACCCTGCTTAGAAACCAGTTTGCCCATCGACCTTGGGGCAAAGGAAACGAATAACTGATCAGAAGAGCGGAGCTCTTTAGTCCGGTGAGTATAGCACCGGAGGATCTGATGGACATCCATCATGTGAAGGAGTGCCTCACCCTTATTAGAAGGGGATGGGTAGTAAACTGGAAGCTCTACCGATTGGTTCAGTGTGGATTCCGCCACCACCTTGGGAAGGAACCTTGGATGTGTCCCAAGGACCGCCCGGTCCCTGTGGAAAATCAAATATGGCTCCTTGCAGACTAGAGCGTGAAGCTCCAAAATCCTTTGGGTGGAGGTGATAGCCACCATAAAAAGTGTCTTCCATGAAAGGAAGTGCAGATCACAGCTCATAGCCAGTTCGAAAGGAGGAAGGATGAGCTTTTCCAGAATGAAGTTCAAGTCCCAAGGTGGAGTTGGGCTGCGGATGGGGGGTTTCAGATGGAGGATGCCTTTCAGAAAGGTCTTTGAGACTGCCAACTGAGCCATGGGTTTACCATCCACTAGCACATTGTACGTGGAAATGGCCGAGATATGGACCTTCAAAGAAGAATAGGACAGACCGGAGTCTGATAAATGAAGGAGGTATTCCATGACTTGAGGGGCTGAACAGGAGAAAGGGTCCCAACCCTGAGCGGTAGCCCAGATTGAAAACCGCTTCCACTGCATGGCATAAGTGGAACGGGTGGACGGTTTCCTGGCCTCGATGAGGACCTGAGCCACTCTAGAGGAGACCCCAAAGCGAGAAATTGCTATGTCTGAAGGAGCCACGCATGAAGATGCAGACTCCTGAGTCCCAGATAAACAGCCTGCCCTGATCCTGAGTCAGGAGGTCGTGAGTCAGTGGAAGTGGAACCGGTGGTTCCCTGGAGAGCTGCTGTAACAGTGGGAACCAAATTTGTCTTGGCCAGAGAGGGGCAATAAGGATCATTTTTGCTCCCTCGGCTTGACGTTTGAGGAGAAACCTCTGCAGAATGGGAAAAGGAGGGAAAGCATACAAAAATGTCCCTGTCCATGATAGAGACAATGCATTGTTCCAGAAAGCACCATGCTCTGGAACGAGCGAGCAAAACTTGGGAAGTTTTGTGTTGGATTGGGAGGCGAAGAGGTTGATTTCGAGACGTCCCCAATTCTGGAAGATGGAATCTGCCACTTCCTGATGCAATTCCCACTCGTGGGCGAGGGTTCGAGTTCTGCTGAGACTGTCCACCAGGATGTTTAGAAAGCCTGGAACGTGCATGGCCACTAAGACCAGAAGATGCTGGACTGCCCAGTTCCACACCCAGGTCGCCTCCCTGCAAAGAGGGTACGATCAGGTTGTTGATGTACCAAACTACCGACATATTGTCAGTTTGGATCAGCAGCGTTCCCTTGGGTAGCAGGGTCTGAAAAGCCTGTAAGGCTTATAGGACCGCCCTGAGCTCCAGAACATTGATGTGGAGAGAAGTCTCCAGGCCTGTCCAAAGGCCTTGAGCTTGATGGCCCCCCAGATGAGCCCCCCCACCCCATATTCGAGGCATCCGTGGTGAGGGTAGCTGCTGGTGCAGGGTTTTGGAATGGAACTGCCAGGGAAAGATTGTGAGGATCCTCCCACCACTGTAAATCCTTTTGTTTTTTATACTCATCCCGGGGAATTGCTGCTACAGTGGGTGTTTCAGTTAAGCTCCCCAGAACAGGTGAAGCCCCTCCAATTAACATAGTCCCTCAGTTCCATTCTTCATTCAAGTTACTGGATTGTTCTGTTGTGCTTTTCCGTTTAGGATCTTTTGGATACTGCGAATTACGCCTGCGTGAGTTCCACCTTTATTTCCCCCTGCTTTCCTGTTGATGGTGCGCTGCTTAAACAGTCCTCGATTACCTGCTTCTTGGTTCCCACCTTCTTTCATGGGGATATTCTTTCTCAGTGCCTCCAGAGCGTCTTCGACTGTAGAGTACATCTTCACCCCCTCTTCCCAAAATATTCTCAGCCTTAAGGGGTAAGGTGTATGGAAGCGTATCGATTTCTCCCTTAATGCTCTCAAAATAGGTAGGTACTTAGCCCTTTGGATCTGTATTTCTTGGGGGTAATCGTGGTCTAGAAAAAGCCTGTATGTGAGGTATTTAAATTCTTTTCTACTCCATGCCTGTCTCAATATTTCTTCCTTGGCACTGAAGGAGCTAATTTTAAAAACAATGGAGCAAGGGCGTGCAGCCGGGTCGACTGGCTTTTTTTGTAACGATCTGTGTGCTCTCTCGACATGGAAGTTCAGGGTCGGTGGAAGGTCTAAGATATCCTTCAGCAAATTCTCCACGAAAGGTGCCATTAGGGTTGTCTCTGTGTTCTCCGGGAGACCATACAGGCGTAAATTGTCCCGTCTGGAGCGACCTTCTAGGTCCAGACATTTGGCTTGCAGGCTTTCTGTTTGATGTAAGAGGGTCTGGACAATTTTAGCCAGCTGCGTAGTTGTGTCCTCTGTTTCCAAAACCCTCTCCTCGATCTGCCCGACACGATTCTCAAAAGTGGCAAGTTGGGCCTGCATAGCTCGAAACTCCTGCTTGTTTTCCTTCCTCGATTCTGTATCTTGGTAGGAGCCTCTCAAACCTAGACCGCGATAGCTCATTCTTCCGTCGGTGTCATAGTCGGGTGCCTGGGAGCCACTGGGAGGACGACTGTTTGATAGGCCCGATTTCAATCTGGTCGGCATCCTTGGAGTTTCCCTTAGGATCGGAACGAGTTCTGCCTCTATTAGTGGTCTGTGGTGCTCCCCCTAAGCTTTTTGACATTTTTAGATATGAAAAACGTAGTTTTAAGAGGATTTATTAGCCAGCTGGGTTGGGTGCCTCACGAGTTAAGCTTGCTGCAGCTCCATGACGTCACCGGAAGTCGTAATTCCCTTTGGACTGCTGAAGAGACCAAGACTGGATGGTCCAGGTCGTCTAAAAGCTGATCCCACTGCACCCTTAATGACCACTGAGTGACTCTCATGTGTAGCCTTGCTAGGGGAACGGTCATGATGGAGGCTGCCATCAGTCCCAAAAGATGAAGGACCTCCCAGGCAGGAATGGTCCTGAGAGAGGCTACTTTTCGAGACTGGCTGATTAAGGTCTCCACCCTGTCTGGAGGAAGGAAGGCTCTGCACTGGACTGTATCCAGAACTGCCCCAAAACTGCAGTCTCTGGGAAGGTAATAGGGATGACTTGGGGATGTTGACCGTTATCCCCTGTCAGTTGAAGAGGTCCAGTGTGAAAGACAGTTTCCAACAAAAGATCCCTGGACGGAGCTGAGATCAGCCAGTCATCCAGGTAAGGGAACACCGCAAAACCCCTGCAGCGTAGAAACGCCACCACCACCTCCAGGCACTTGGTAAAAACCCGAGGTGCCGAAGATAGACCAAAGGAGAGCACTCGGAACTGGAAATGCTCTCCTTGGAAACATAAACACAGGAAACAGCGGTGGCTGGGGAAGATAGGGATGTGCAGGTAGGCATCTTGCATGTCCAGGGCACAGAGCCAATAATTCTCTAACAGGAGAGGAAGAAGGCTCTGGAGCGTCAGCATGCGGAACTTCTTGTACTATACATACTAAATGAGTTGACTCAAGTCGAGAATGGGTCTGAAGTCCCCGTTTTTTTTTTTTGAACCAGGAAGAAATGGGAGTAAAACCTTTTCCCCTTTGCCCGAAGGGAACTGGCTCGATTGCTTCTTTGAGCAAGAGCACATTGACCTCCTCGCAAACGAGAAGGGCCTGGTCCCGGGAGTAAGAGAACTTCCGTGGAGGACTATCCGGGGGGATCTCCAGAAACTCGATGGTGTATCTGACGGACACTAGTTGCAGGACCCACTTGTCTGAGGTGATCGCCCTCCACTCCTGCGCATGGCGGGCATACCTTCCCCCCACCTGCTCCCCGTCATAAGACTGAGGGTGCAGTGGGGCCGGAGAGTCAAGAAGTGGCGGGACGTTCGGGAGGAGGTCCCCCCGAACGTCGCCGATTCTTGGGAGCAGGGGGAGTAGTGGTACCCGTGGCTTTATGCTTACCTTGGCGTCGTGCCCGAGTGTTTTTCCGCTGCCTCCTGGTCCTTTTCCGAAAGGGCTGCTGCTGTTGTTGGGTGCCCGATCGGTACATGGACCTAACGGATCTAAGGGCCACACCTCTGCCCTGTAGATCCATTATGATGTCCTTGGTATCTCCTCCAAAAACGACTGAGCCCCTGAAGGGGGCGTCCTGAATTGTCGACTGGACTTCGTTGGCGAGCCCAGAGAGGCAAAGCCAGGAATGCCACCTAAGGGCAACGGGAGTTGCTGAGGTACAGGCCACCGAATCGATAGAGTCGTAAGTGGCTCGAAGAGCATGCCTACAGGAGATCTTGGCGAGGCGGAGATCCTTGGCAAGTTCCTCATTAAGGGGCGAAGGGTCCATAGACTGGACCTTTGCCTCTAGCCTGGCCATAGTCTGTTTCTGGTGAGATACCATGTGGGCCACGTAACTAAGGGAGCGAAGGGCACACGTGGCCGATGAGTAGACCTTCTTCCCGAACTGGTCCATCAGACTCGACTCTTAGTCAGGAGGTGTCATGCTCATGTGCTTGGGAGCTGTGAAGCGGTCATGAGCAGCCGAGATAACCACAGAGTCTGCCTTAGGATGAGCCTTTAAAAAAGATGCGTCCTTTGGCACTTGATAGAGCCTGTCTATCCTCTTGGGAACAGCCAGGACTGAATGAGGCATCTGCCAGATGGTTGTGGTGAGGTCTTGATGAGGACCCATCCATCTAAGTCAAGATACTCCGCTAGTCTCTGCCGCATAGGATCCTGGTCCTCAGACTCCCAATCGAAGTGTTCTCTTAAGGTCCTCAAGAGGTCCGAAAAGGAAGGATACTCCGGAGGGGATTTAGAGGAGGTTCTTCATTTCATATCTTCAGGGTCCTCCACAGGTTCCTCCTCCTCCTCGGAGTCCTCCCTCCCATTGGAACTGTCTTCCACCTCCTCAAAAGGACGATGACAGAAATCTCAGAGGGGAACGTCCTGCTGAGTCTTCCACGAGATGTGGACAGTGGAAACAGAACTGCTCGGGAAGGGATCTAGGAAGCTGCGGTTGCGGGAGTCTGGCTTCCAGATCTGTACCCAGCTCTGACCTGGCCCCCTTCCACCAAGACTGAATCATGGTCTTGAAATCCGGAACCACCGGGGGAGGGGGGGGCGACTGGAGGGGAATAGTGCCCCTGGAAACCCATATAAGGCTGAATCCATGGTGGAACTGCCCAAAATGGCTCCAATCAGGAGTGGAACCCCCAGGTAGGGATCGCCAGGATACCCAAAGGGGTGATGGGGGACAGTTCGGGGTCTAGAATAGGTCCCTGATGACGGATCAGGCGTTGGGGGGACCCACGTCCGACCCGCTGCTGTGTATATTGGAGGAGGGTCCTGCGTCTGGACAGCCCACATCGGAGGGACCGACGGCACCGGTGCTGCGCAATCCGGCGCTGGAAAAGGATCCGGCGTCAGAGGGGCCGGCTTCGGAACCAGACGAGGGAGCTTAGGCGTTGGGGCCGGGTCCAGCATCAGAGCCAGAGGTAAGTGCCTGTCGGCTGGTCCCAGCTGAGGGACTGTTGCCGGGATCACTGGCGTCGGGGGAGGTGCTGGTATCCCACCAGAGGGCGGACGGGCCTCCACAGGTAGACTGGACGGCCATGAAGGAGCCTCCTGATCCGGGACCCTCGTGGGGGAACGCAGAGATGTGCCCACAACATTGAGAGGCTCGATGGGGTCTCCGATACCATCGCCGGACGTGTCCGAGGTAGAATGTGAGGACGCGGACGCAGTAGGAGGAGGAGGAGGGAGAGGGTCTTTCTCCCTCTGGTCCCGCCAGATGTCGGGTGAGGCGCCATTAGGCCCCGACGGGAGAACCAGGCCCGTGCAGTCATCAGAAACGGCCGGATTAGCGGGCAAAGTCAGGCGGTTGGGGGTGGAGCCCCTGGCTGATCGACTGTGGCTGGGCGACTGCCCCCAGCCGGGGGAGTCGACTTAGCGGCCACCACGCAGTCCCCAGAGAAGCCGGGGGCTGATTTATCGGCAGAGGCGGCTCGGTCGCCGGAGGAGCCGGCGGACGACTTCTCCGCTGGAGTCTTGTCTGACTTACTGTCTGACTGCTTCTTTGTCGGTAGTTGGGCTTTACTTGTGGATGGCCTAGCGTCATCTGCGGAGTGAGCCTGCTCCCTAGACTTCTTGTGTTTTTCCGAAGGGAAAGATTTTTCGGACGAGTCCCTGAGGTGCTCCATCTTTTTCACCAAATAGGCCAGATGAGATTTAAGAAGGTGGGCCTCCAATGCCTGCTGCCTCAGTTTTTTGGTGGCCTGGTTGAATGACTGGCCCTCTGGGCAGGAGGAGATAGGATGGTCTGGGCCTAGGCAGAGAATGCACTTCTGGTGACTGTCTTTGTGCGGGACCTGCGTGCCACAAGCCAAGCACTTTTTCTTCTTCTAAGTCATCAACAGAATGACAGAAAACATTACTGAAAATTGCGAGGGATAGAAACCCAACGCGCTAGAACTTTCTCGATGATCGTTAATGGAAGTATGCGATGCGACTGACATGAGGTGACGGTGGGAAAGTACTGGATGGTGGGCGTGGGGACCGCTCACTATATACAGTCACGCTGACATCAGTCACGTGACATCGTGTGGACGGTCCCCGTCAGGTATTGCTAGAAAAGTCTGCCATGTGGCCCAACGCCAGGTGGCGCCAGTCCTATATGTGATCACCTACTGAAGGAACCCTCTCGAAGTAAGATCACCAGGTGACAAAAACAAGCAAACGGAAGTGCTCTAAAGAGCAAAAGGGTTGAACCAGGAAAATGACCTATGGGTGAAAAAACTAGGTGCATGCGTGGGAAAGGCACAGGGGCGTATCAGGTTCAGGAACGGAGGGGGGGGGTGACCTCTATGACCAACTAAGTTCATTGGTAATGGAACAGGTAGGGACAAGGGGCAGACTGGATGGGCCTAAAAGTCCTTTTCTGTTGACAAAATCTATGTTTTTATGGTGCAAAATAGTGACCATCCAATATACGATATTCAGTATATAATGGTTAAGTGTTGTATACAAGGATGTATACCATCTTGGTGGCTAATGAGACTATAAAGCCACTTGGCCTTTTACCCTGAGGCCTTTATAGGCTCATAAGCACACATGATGGGTATACATCCTTGTATACCACACTTACCCATTATTAATCATATAGATAGATAGATCCCCAACTCTATTTCTCCCTTCTTCTCCGAGTGACTAGGACCTCCTTTGGCCTTAACCAGCACCACCATCCCATTCACCAAGGCCCCTTTACCTGGAACTCCATACCACCCACAACATACCACAAGGCCCCCCCCAGCTTGCCCTCCAGTGCAGGACGGCATTCCGTTTGGCGGATACTCCACACTCTATCTAGTCAGCCCCTGTCATAGATGAAGCTGGGAGCTATCCCCAGGCCCAGGCAGTAGAGGCTCAGTATTGGGTCATCTTCCTGGTCACCACCATTTCCCCTTTCCTCTCTAATACTGCCTGTGCAATGATGCCCCAGGCACACCTGTGAGCACCCCCACACACAGCATGCCTGCTACGAACAGCACCGCCCAACTCTAAGTAGCCCAGGTGTGCTACCATCTAGCCTCAACTACGTGGTAGTCCTTCACCAACAGCTGGACACCCCCCAAAAAAAAGAAGAGTGTGATAGCTGGGATGCTCAATCCTCCTCTTGTGGGCGGCCTCCTATGACTCTGATTTGCCTCTGAACCCCAGTTGTTGGTGCTGCAAGTGGTAATGCTACAGCTGCATCAGCGGCCCACCTATCAGATATTTTCTACTGCATCAGCGGTGAATAAACAGGGTAAATAAATCATGTCATTTGGGGATAAATATTTATTTTCACTTAGAACACCATATATATCAGTGTCAGTGGCTCAGTAGGTAGCACACTCGCCTCTGAGGCCAGGAGATCAGAGGGCTGTGGGTTCAGTTCCCGCATCTGGCACTTGGGTTAATATCCCAGTACTGACACTGTGGTGCAGCATGAGAGGGGTGCTGCACTTCTGAGGTGCCGTCTTTCAGATGAGACGTTAAACCGAGGTCCCATCTGCCTGGATTGGTGTAGTTCAGGTGGATGTTCAAGATCCCATGGCACTTATCGAAAAGAGTAGGGGAATTTCCCCGGTGTCCTGGCCAAATTTCCCTCATTCACTAAAAATACCACCAACAGCTTAATCTGGTTCAAGGTCAGTTGGCATTCATCTGTATCCCCTTCCCCCGGGTAGTGCCTGAAAATAGGCAGGATTTGTCTAGTGCACTTACCGGGTCAACAAAAACTAAATAAAAAAAAATAACTTAGAACATGTTATTTCCACTTAGAATGTGGAAAAGAAACACAAAGAACAATGGGCTAGATAGATATAGGGCACTTACAATAGAAAGAAAGGCAGTTTTATGCTAAAACAAGGTAAAACACCAGTACAAATATTGTAAATGGTGTGGTATATATCAAACACATAATGGATTGCAGTAGAACAACACATTTATCTCCACACGAGTGGTAAGACCTTTATTACTAACGCGTGGCTTCACCACTCGTGAGTTATGGGTCTTACCACTCGTGTTATTCCACTGCACTCCATTAAGTATTCCTTAGAGAGAGAGATATATATATACACATATGAATATATATTATAGTGGCACAGGAGTGCCACTACAGTTAGGGTTCAACGGTCACATCTATGTTAAACTCCATATTTTGCACTTTAATAACTTTGCAACCGTTTGCTCAAGTCACATGAATATTTGCATGCGCGTCCGGGGACCAAAGATCTCTTGATGCGTAAGTTTCGTCCTGGTCGAAGCCGTGCAGGCGTGAAACACAGGTTGTCAAAAATGTGAAAATTGCCGCCCAATGGCACAGCGTTGATTTCCACTGGACATAGACGACCCGGGTTCGGGAACAGACCCTGGAATCTGAGGGCGAAGCCGAAGAGAAGGATTCAGTGTCCTGGGACTGTTCTCCTTCTCTTGGGGGTGTCAGCGTTTTACGGACCCCTGGTGGAGGCTGGGGGTACTACTGCGGCAGGTGGCGTCAGTCTTCAGTTAGGGGAGAGGGAAAAGGAGCCTTTAGCTGGTGGCTATGATTGTATATAGAGCTGAAAGATTTTCTTAGCTGGGATTTCTGTGTGTTTGTAATTATATTTGAGGGCTGGTCTTAACTGCCATGTATTGTGCTTTTACATTTAGTTTGGGCAGGAGTAAGGGATTCTAGCAGACAAGTTGGTGATTGTGTGAGGTGCCACTGCCAGAGGACTCCTTGGCTGATTGTGTTTTGCCTGTGGGGTACTCCCACCCATTCAACCCGTAACCCACCAGCCCCAAGGCTGCCCCTACATTTACTGGGCGAGTCCCATAAGGCCTTACAACATCCTAATCCTATTAGGGTGACGCTTGGGTAGTGCTGGCTACTGTATCTTGGGTACTGTTTGTATCGACTGCTCGGGCATATGCTGGCTACTGCTGGGAACAGAGTAGATTGATTGAGTGTATATGGACTGGAGGGTACTTTTATTGCCAAGGGAGGCCCATATTGCCCACACCTAACAGTGAGGATGGGATCGAATGATGCAAGAGCCGGTATCTTTGGGAGGGTGATTGGGTGTACGGGGTGCGGGGCGGCCATAATATTGAATTGGGCATGGAGGTTTGTGGGATGCCCAGTGTGTTACCAATTGGCAGGACTCAGGCGGAGGTCGAGGGATCAGGAAGCAGTTGGAGGAGGGTGGGTTGGAGAAGGAGGAGGCAGGAACCATGATGATGGCGAGGACAAAATGGCATACCCAGGGTATAGGGGCGGGAGTGGAGGACTAGGACCACATGGTGCGCTCGGGTGGGGGAGAAATGAAAACACCAGTGTCACGGTCTTAACTCCGAAAGGAGGAGATGGCCCAGAGAGAGCAAGAAGGGGGAGGGGAGGGGGACAGGAGTGGGCAGCTTGGGGCAGGCATCACACTTACAAAACGCCTCACCCTGCTGTACCCGGATGATGAGGTGGAAGAGGCTGGCGGGCAGGGTGTACAGGATGACGGGGAGGGATTGGTCAGATGTCCGGGGGGGGGCCCTGATCCAAAGGAGGGAAGGGCATGGGGAACGTGAGACCAGGGCACCAGACGGGCAGGGAAGGGGGCAGGAGCCCGGGTCTGAGGGAGGTAAGGCAGAGGGACAAGCACAGAACAGAGTCAGGGTGGACGAGGCCAGGACCCAGGACAGGGCAGAGTTGAGGAATGGTAAAGTGGACAAGGAGGGGGGTGAGGAGGGGAGCACTCTGAGACTGAAATTTCTAGAAGAGGGGGGTGTAGAGAGCACTAGGACACAAGGGTCCATTGCTGCAGAACCTGAAGTGGGGGGTGGCAGGAAAGCAGGAATAGGAGGCCTGGGTGGAGAAGTCAATGGCAACAGACCAACCGGGGAAGAGTTAAGGAGGGCGACTAGTGATATTCAGGCTGTGAGGGGTGCGAGGAGCAAGCTGGGAGAGGGAGACAGAAGAGGGAGCATGGAAGGGCACAAACTAGTGATGCCCAGGCTGTGGGAGGGGCGAGGAGCAAGTAGGGGCCCATAGTCAGGAGAAAGAGTCCTGAAGGGCACATACAGACCTGTGACCCCCAAGTTGCAGGGGGTGAGAGCAGAAAACTGGGGGACATAGGCAGAAAAGGGAGCCTGGAAGGGCACGAACAAAATATAGACACCCAGGCTGTGGGGAGTGCAAGCAGCAAGCCGGGGGGCGTAGTCAGAAGGAGGAGTATGGAAGGGCACTAACGGGCTAGTAACTTAGGGGGAGAGGTGAAGGTGCTCCTGCTGGGTAACTCCATGATTAGAGGTATCCGGTGGGAGGGGGTTGGGGAGGGAAAGCCCACTCAAGGTTAAATGTATCCAAGGCCTATCAGTACATAAGGCCAAATTCCAGCTATACTCAATGGCAAGGGAATGCGGAGGATCCCCAGACTTTCTAGTTCACCTTGGAACCAACGATTTAGAAGGGAACAGTGAACTGGAGATACAAGCAAGATTCAGGGAATTGGCCAGGGTTTGCCACTCTATAGGATACTCAATTTCCTTTTCTGAGATACTGCCAGTATCAAGGGTAAGCGAGGAAAATGAGCAAAAACTTAGGGGGTAAACCAGTGGCTCAGAGAGTGGTACAAGTCAGAAGGGTATGGATTGATGGGGGACTGGGATGATACATGGGAAGACAAGGGGCTATATGCCAGGGATAGACTGCATCTCAACCTGGAGGCTGAGATCCTTAAGCTAAAACTTTTGG
Source organism: Neoceratodus forsteri (assembly GCA_016271365.2). Taxonomy (NCBI): domain Eukaryota; kingdom Metazoa; phylum Chordata; order Ceratodontiformes; family Ceratodontidae; genus Neoceratodus; species Neoceratodus forsteri. Next base: position 103,736,431 of record CM057453.1, on the reverse strand, counting down.
ATTCATTGGTGATAGGTGGGGTTTAAACATGAGGGGAGGGACAGAATACTGAAAGCCCCAGCGGCGAAGCTTGAGGTTCAGGACCAGAATCATACCGTCGGGCTGCAGGTAGCATTAAAGACCAGGGGAAGGAGGCAGGGGATTACGCTGGCTGAGAAAACTGGAGAGGGGGGTCGGGTGGAGGATGATCCTGATCAATGCCAGGAGCATGGGCAATAAAATTCCAGAGCTCCAGGCAATGCTAGTTGAGGGTGCAGCAGACTTGGCGGCAATTACTGAGACATGGGCCAACCAGAGGCATGACTGGGACCTAACTTTAGAGGGATACACAATGTTTAGGAAGGATACGGGGGTGGGAAGAGGGGGGATGGCACTGATGGTCAAAAATGACATAGTAGTTGGTGGAATTGAAGAGGCAGAAGGAGATGTGGAGGCAATTTGGGTAACCCTACAAATGAGGTGGGGGGGTTAAAAGGTTTAAAAATAGGGGTGGTGCACAGACGCCCCGCAATGGAAGCGGAACTGGAGTATGATCTGGCTGAGAACATCAGGGGTCACTGTGGCCTCAGAAAGGGCAGGGTGTTGATCATGGGCGACCTGAACATGCCGGGGGCATACTGGGGCACGATGACATCCTCGGTGGCCAGGGAGCAGAGGTTGATGAATGTCTTCCAGGATGCCTTCCTAGTACAGTATGTGGGGGGGAGCCTACTAGGCAGGATCGGATCCTGAACATTGTCCTAGCAGACAGTGACCAGATAAGGGCCTGGAGGTGAACAGCCCATTGGCAGGCAGTGACCATGCCACAGTCTGGTTTCTTATGTTCCTAGGGAGAGAAATTTGCACTAATAGAGTAATAGATTCGGGGGTGGGGGTGGACTTTTTAGGGCATGGTGGGAAGGATTCTTTAAAGGTGCTTGAATGAGAATGGGCCAGACATGGTTGCTGTGGTAGCTTAGTAGGAGACCATTAAGAAGGGTGCGGGAGGCTTTGGGGAGCCTGAGCAAAGGTAAAGGCGCAAACGATGAGCCAGTAAGCCATGTTGGTGGACCGGAAAGGTACAGGAGGCGGTGAGAGGAGAAAAGGCTGCATATGTGCGCTAGTGTTCAAGGAGGGCTAGGGAGGAGGGAGGGTATGATTTCCTGGCTAAGAGGGTCCTGGGGGTGGTAAGGTGGGGCCAAGGCGAAGAAGGAGGCCAACCTGGTCAGGAATATATCACGAGAGTTTTCTATAGAAACATAGGGAGAAAGAAAAGTAAGTGCACAGATCAGCAGGATTAGAGCGAGGGGGATGGTGAGAAGGAAGCTGGGGAACAAGCAGAGGTGCTAAATGAGTACTTTGCCTCTGTCTTTACTGTGGGAGGTGGGGGATCTTTCCAACCCAATGGGAGGGTAGAGAAGCCCACTGAACCAGGTGGTCAGTTGGAGACTAAAGGACTGAATGAGACTAGGGCAGGGGATGGGTCGTATCTAGAAGAGGAGGCGAGGATGCATGAGGAGTGGGGATGGGAGGGTGAAATCACAGGGGATAGGGTGAGAGAGGCACTCTGGTCGCTAAAGGCTGAGAAGGCGCCGGACCAGATGGGCTTCATCCAAGGGTGCTGAAGGAACTGGCAGATGTGCTGGCAGCTCCACTGGCTTCACTCTTCAACATCTCCCTGATGACGGTGGGTGCCTCAAGATTGGAAGGTGGCTCTTGTGTTGCCTATCCACAAGGGGGCAGAGAGGAGATGGGGAATTATAGGCACGTTAGCCTAATGTCTGTGGTAGGCAAGGTTATGGAGGGCATAATCAAGAAGAGGCTGGGGGGCAGCTGGGAAGGTTGGGGCACCTGGATGACAGGCAGTATGGTTTTGTTTCGGGGAGGTCATGCCAGACTAACCTGGTGGAGTTTTATGACTGGGTGACAGGTGCCCTGGACCGACATAGGCCAGTGGAAGTCCTCTATCTGGATTTCAGTAAGGTGTTCCATTCGGTACCCCACAACAGCCTACTAACAAAGCTGGAGGGGATGGGGTGTGGGGGCAGTTACTCAGATGGGTGGAAAACTGGCGTACGGGGTGAATACAGCGAGTGGTGGTTGGACGGATAGTCTCTTCCCCCAGGAGGGTCATCAGTGGGGTCCCCAAGGGTTCGGTCCTGGGGCCACTACTGTTCAATTGCTATGTCTCGGACATAGGGTGGGGTGTTAGGAGTAGGTTGAGTCTCTTTGCGGATGACTCAAAACTGGGGTTACTGGCAGGCAGGCAGGAGGGAGACAGGCCTGCAGGATCTGGATACCCTGGGGGGGGCAAGGAAGTGGGGGTTGAGAGTTCAATGCAGGAAATGCTGGTGCACTGCATCTGGGGGTCAGAAACCCAGGACATGCATACACCTTGGGGATCACACTGCAAGTCACATCGGGCGAGAGGGACTTAGGGATAGTGGTGGACAGCAAAATGAATAACACAGAGAACTGTTTAAGAGCTGCAGCAAAAGCAAACTGGATACTGGGCTGCATAACCAGGGGGATTACGTCCAGGAGGAGGGAGGTGATCTTCCCTCTGTATAATGCCCTGGTTAGGCCACATCTTGAGTACTGTGTGCAGTTCTGGAGGCCTCATCTTAACAGGGACATAGCGCTGCTGGGGAGGGTCCAGAGGAGGGCGACCAGGATGATTCAGGGCATGGAGGGTGGGACCTATGAGGAGAGACTGGATGAACTCATCTGTGCATGGGAGGAGGCAGGACAGAGGGGGACATAACAGAGACTCCAAGTATGTAAAGGGGATAAATAAAGGCGGAACCAGGGAGTGTTCCAGGCTTAAGAAGGGAGAACTACCAGGGGCAGTGGGAAGCTGGGGGGGGAGCGAGGAGACCACATTTTCACAGAGAGGTGGTGGAACCATTTAACACTGCCCAGGAGTCTGGTGGAAGGATTCAAGAAGGGTTGAGACAGGTACAGGGGGAAGCTGAGGCCACGGAGGGCCACCTCTGGGGCTGGGGGGGTGGAGGAGCAAGCTCCCAGTAGGGGGCTAGCTTCCGAGCAGACACGATAGACCATGGGGCCTATTCTGCTGGCTTTTACTATGATACCTTTGGGGGGGCGGGGCGGACATTGGGCGTCATTGCATATCCCCGACCCCAGGGATTCAGCAAGCACTGAAAAAGCCAGTCCCCTAAAGACACTTTCGCAAAAGTAGTGTCACAATCTGCGACACTACTTTCAAAACATTTCTGTTTCTTTTTCACTTCACTGCAAAGAAACAGTTTGCATCTATGGGCTGAAATTTACAGGGTACTAAGGGCTTGCCCCACAGATGTGCCTTTTGATGGTTTGCTGTTAAAATTTACATCAGTTCCATAATTATAACATTCCGAAGTTTAGTAATTTCCTGAAGGATAACACTGTAGTGGTCGGGGTACCTGTTGACAGCTATTTCTTAAAAAAGCTTCAAGATATGGATTTTCTGCGAAACGCAGCTTAGTACACCTTAGGTGTACTAAGTAGTTATGTATGTTGCCAGGCCGTGTTTACAGCTGCGGGGACATTTTTATCGATGGGGCTAGGCTGACTGTGATACTGAGCTGATGGCAGCACAAGGATTAATTGCAATGTCTCTACAGTTATGGACAGATAGGAGTGCAGTGCCCATAGGGTCTGCGCTTCGACATATGGATACCCATTATGGAGTGATGGAATCCCAGAGACAATTTTAATATGCATGCATGGGAGCACAGGGCCCCGGACCTCAACACACTATGGACTGATAGGAGCGCAGGGCCCTCCATAATGAACTAAAGCTATGGTTATAACTTTCTCAAAAAGTAATAAAATTCATTGCTAAAAACTTTGTCAACACATCACTTAGGATTCGTATTAAGGTGACAAAAGTATGGAAATGTGGTGTTAGGGTTCTAGCCCTAACACCTCACCCAACCCTACCCTCCACAGACCAACAGGCATCAGAGTGTACCTTAGGGGTCTTCGACCCTAACGCTCACTCCATTCTCCTATGCTGTACCATCTCAGCTTCCTTACACATGGAATGGGGTGCGCGTTAGGGCCGATGACCCCAAGACACACTCCGACACCTGTTGGTTTGTGGAGGGTTGGGTAGGGGTGTTAGGATTGGAACCCTAACACCACATTTCCAACAGTTTTGTCGCTTTAATAAGACCCCTAACTGATGCATTAAAGTTTTTTGCAACGTGTGTATATACTGTACATTATATATATATATATATATATTTTTTTTTTTTATTTATTTATGCAACAGGTGTGGACAAAATATCCATTACATAAATCCTGATATCGAGCTACTGTGTACATAAATTTCATTTATGTACATAGTTACTATGTCATTAGCCGATTTAGAATGTGCAGCTTTAGTAGCAGTACTAATCATATTCAGATGCATACAACTTTAAAATGAAAAATGATTGCATGACACTGAGCATGAAAGTTGTTCAACACAAAAATATTTACAAAATGAGTTGTGTTTCATATATAGATACTGTTTAGGTTTTTTCATAATTAGCAAAAAAACAGCAGAAAATTAGGGGTTTTTTTGCACTTTTTCGACAAACTTTAAAATGAAAATTGATAGCATTGTACTTTGAGCACAAAATTTCAGCACAAAAATATCTACAAAATAAGAGGAGTTTCATTTATAGCTACCTTCTAGATTTTTTTTTTTTTTTTACAAATCGGTCAAAAATAGCAGAAAATTCAATTTTATTCACTTTTTGACGAACAAATGCTCCCCAAAAAAAAATGTAAAAGCAAAAGAATTGTGCATCAAATGTTTTCATTCTGTACTGTCCATAATGTAAAGTTGGTGCATCCATAGCAACTGCTTAGCAACCACTATGCTAAGCGGAGCTACCCTGAGAAAACCACAAAAAGTCCTTAAATAAACAATATAAAACAAAACTCCCTACACAGTCCTAAAGGATCCCTATTGCATAAATGAAACACGTAACAGGGACCTTGTGGAATACATGATTTATTTTTACTCAAGCCATTTGACCGTGGGCACATCACTCGTGGCTTACACCACTCATGAGGTTGCCCAAGGTCAAACAGCTCTTGTGAAAATAAATAATGTACTCCATAGGTCTCGCATCTGTTCCTGCATGCAGGGTGGGGATGGGGTATTAGGGTTGGAAGCCGAGGGAGGGGGTGGGGTATAGGGATTGCGAACAGTACAGTTACGTAAGAACTTACCATAACAGTAGGTCTTCGAGAGAGGCTCTTGCAGTAGGTACTCACATATAGGACTAAGCTGCCAGGCGTTAGGACCACACGGAAAACTTCTAGCTAGCAGTGTCTGGTGGGGGACCGCCCCCCAACATCACGTGACAGACGTCAGCGTGGCGCTACATAGGGAGCGGTTCCCATGAGGCACGGGGTCAATATGTCACATGGCAGAATGCCATGTGGCACAATCGCATTGCGCAATTTCTTGATATATTTTGTTTTGCGGGGGTCTCCGCCCCCACCCCCCTGTTACAGGGAGGCTGCGCCCCCTGACCCCCCCCACTAAAGATTTTAACTCCGGGGGGGGGGTCCAACTCAGAGCACACAGGTCCAGGTTTTGCCATTAAGTGTATGACATTATGACCTGGTATGTTCCCACGCCCGCTCTCCAGTTCTCCTGCTGGAGACTTAGAAAGGTGCGACAGGAGAGAATGAGTGGGCTCCTGAAGCTAAAAGCAATTACAGGAGAAAGAGCAGAAGAAACCCAGAGGGTAGGTAGGAGGGAAAGCAGTACCTACTGCAAGAGCCTCTCTTGAAGATCTACCGTTACGGTAAGTTCTTACGTAACTGTACTACATAGATACATAGACAGTGTCGGCAGATAAGGGCCTATGGCCCCTAGTCTGCCCATTTGAGTTTGTAACTTCAGTTTATGTTTTCCTAAAACTCTGTTGCCCCTAACCCCTGACCTCCAGAATTCCTTTATGTCTATCCCATGTATTCTTAAATCCCGTGATTGTTTCAGCCCTCACCACTTCCTTAGGCAGGGTGTTCCTCTTGTCCGCCACCCGTTAGATATAAATTACACACTATCCAGTAATATTTATTCAAGACATTTCACCCCAGATGGGACTCAAACCCACAATCCCTGGTATAGGAGGCTAGTGCCTTATCCATTAGGTCACTGGGGGTACTATCTTACTTCGAGAGGGCTCTTGCAGTAGGTACTCACATATAGGACCGAGTCCCAAGCAGTGACCTTAGACAAGTCTGAGATATGAGAGGTAGGAACGGGTTTGCCAGAATGAACAGGGTACTCATGATAACAGTCCCTACAGAACAGCAAGGCCAAAGCCTGCTCTACACCTTGACGCAATGTCCAAACTGTAATGTTTGGTAAAGGTATGGACAGAACTCCAAGCTGCAGCCGCGCAAATGTCTGCGGCTAAAACATTGCTGAAACAAGCAGTAGATGCAGCGATGCCTCTGGCTGAATGTCCTTTGACCTGCCCCGGAAGGGGTTTGTTGTACTTCTTGTAACAGAAGGTAATACAGTTTGCCAACCATTTAGACAAACACTGTTTTGAAACAGCAGTGCCCTCTCTTTTGGGCACAAAGGAAACAAATAATTGGGCAGTTTTACGGACAGGCATCTTTGTGTAGTACCTAAGAATTCTATGTACATCCAGAGTGTGAAGAAGTGCTTCACCCCGGCTGGAGTGCAAGTGGAGTTGGTAGTACACTGGCAAGTCAAGTAACTGATTCAAGGTGGATTCTGATACCACCTTAGGTAAGAACTTCGGATTGGTTCATATAGCCATCCAGTCTCTATGGAAAATCAAGTAAGGTACCTTACACATTAGGGCCTGAAGCGCGGAAATCTTTCGAGTTGAAGTGATGGCCACTAGAAACAGCACCTTCCGGGAAAGGTAGTGCATGTCAGAACTCGCTGCCGGCTCGAAAGAAGGCAGAGTGAGTTTCTCTAGTATGAAATTCAAGTCCCAGGGTGGAGCACAGCTCTGTACTGGTGATGTTAAATGGAGAATCCCCTTTATGAAGGTTTGGATACCTCCAACTGGGCCAGAGTTTTGCTTCCCACAGGAATGTTGTAGGCAGAAATGGCAGATAAGTGGACTTTCAAAGTCGAGTAACTGAGACCTAGATTGTAAAGATGTAGCATGTAATCCAAGACTTGTGACTGAACAGGAGAAAGGTTCTATCCCCTTTAAGTTTGCCCATATGGAAAACCTTTTCCATTTCATGGCACAAGTGGCTCTGGTTGAAGGCTTTCTGGCCTACAACAGAATTTGTGCTACCCTCGGGAAAACCCCAAAATATGCAGCAGCTATATCAGTAGGTGCCATGCATGCAGATGAAGGGACTTGAGACCTGGATGTCTCAGGGTCCCCTGTTCCTGTGTCAAGAGATCTTGAGAAACCGGCAGTGGAAATGGAGGTTTCATTGACAGTTTTTGCAGTAGAGAGAACAATATTTGTCTCGGCCAGAAGGAAGCAATGAGAATAATTCGTGCTCCTTCTGCCTGAAGTTTCATTAGCACACACTGAATCAACAGAAGAAGAGGGAAGGTGTATACGAACCTCCCCCTTCAGCACAGAGGCACTGCATCTCACTAGAAAACGCCATGCCCTGGAGCGAGCGAGAAGAAGGTTGGTAGTTTGCACTGAGTGGGGAGGCAAACAGGTCTATTCGCAGCCTTCCTCACCTTCTGAAGATGTTGTCTACCACCGACTGTCTGAGCTCCCACTCGTGTGCCCTGGCTTGTGTGTGGCTGGGTGCATCTGCCAGGACATTTTGGATGCCTGGCATGTGGACTGCCGTCAAATGAAGGTTGTGGTTGGCTGCCCAGTACCACACTATCATCGCTTCCCGACAAAGGGGATAAGTGCAGGTTCCGCCCTGTTTGTTCGTGTACCAGACTACGCACATGTTGTCTGTCCAGATCATGAGATGACACAGTTGGAAGAGGTATTGGAAAGCCTTTAGGGCATTCAACACTGCCCTCATCCTGAGTACATCGATATGAAGGGACAGTTCGTTGTGGGACCAAGGACCCTGTATCCTGTGGTTTCCCAGGTGCGCTCCCCATCCCAGGCATGAGGCATCCATCGTCAGAGTTTGGGAGGGATTGTCTGAGTGGAATGGGACAAACCCTGGAGAGGTTGTCCTGGTTTTGACACCATAAAAGGTCCCAGGTCATTGGGTCTGAGACTAGGATCTCGTGGTTTATATCGTCTGATTTCTGGTCCCACTGCACTCTGCAGGTTCACTGAGAGACTCTCATGTGTAGTCTGGCTAAGGGGACCAAAAGGATGGCTGCAGCCATGAGCTCAAGCAGCCGAAGGACTGACCTGGCTGGTGTCCTCCTCTGCGATGCTACCAGGTGTGCCTGTTGCTGTAATGTTGCCATCCTGTCCTGCGGTAGGGATTCCTTGCCCTGGGCTGTGTCCAACACTGCTCTGATAAATTGGAGCTGTTGGGTAGGAACAAGGTGGGATTTGGCATAATTGACTGTGATGCCCACCCGTTGAAAAATGTCCAGGGTAAGGGCCAACAAACTGGCTAGGGCAACTCTCGACGGTGCTGAAATCAGCCAATCGTTCAGATATGGGAATACTGGGGACTCCCTGTGAACGTAAAAAGGCTGCAACCACCGTTGGGCACTTCGTGAACACTCTGGGTGCCGATGAAAGGCCAAAAGGGAGGGCTTTGAATTGAAAAAGCTCCCCCTGAAAACAAAAACAGAGGAATGTATGGTGTGGCAGACAAATCGGGATATGTAGGTAGCCATCCAGCATATTCAGAGCAAACAGCCAATGACCCTTCCGTAACAGAAGAAGTAGGCTGGGAAGAGACAACATTCTCAACCTCTTGTACTCCACAAAGAGGTTCAGTGAGCTCAGATCGAGAATGGGTCTGAGGTCGCCTGTCTTCTTGGGTACCAGTAAGAAGTGCAAGTAGTAGCCTTTCCCTTCATGTTTTCTGGGGACTGGCTCTATTGTTGCTTTTGCCAACAGGGAGTTTATTTTCTCTCTTACCAAGGGTATGTGGTGAGATGGGTAGAATGAGTGACCTGGAGGACTGGCTGGAGGGCTCTCTATGAATTCTATTGTGTGGCCTTTTGCCACCATTTGTAGCACCCATGAGTCTGCTGTTATTTTCTCCCACTCCGGTAGGTGATGGGAGAATCTTCCCCCTACCGGCTCCTCTGGGGTGCAGAGCAGTGGAAGCAGGAGGATTAAGGAGTCAGGAGGTAGTGGGCATGGAGGAGGCTGCGGCACCCGAGGCCTTGTGAGATTTGGCTGGGGGAGCTCTACCAGCCGAAGGCACCAGACATTTGTTTTGACGTCAGTTCTGATTTTGTCTTTGTTGGCAACACTGAACTCGACTTACCGGTCCTACTCGTACCGCTAGGCCTGAATCTTTGAGGCCTTAGAGGAGGTGGGTGCCTCCTGTTCACCGAAGGTTCCCGTCGAGCCCGAGCCAGGGCCAGACCGGGGGGGGGGGCTGTGACAACCATTTGGTAGCCACCAAGACAGACGTCGAAGGCTGATCCCCCAGAGGGGAAATTACCTTAAGGGCTGCGACTCTGGCCAGAGGCGGCGGGATTGCTGGAGACCCTTCCTGGTCCCAGTGTCTCTCCTTGTCCTTTTCCTTTTTGTTGAGGCCCACAGGAGAGGATGACGACTGCCTGAGTTTCTTCAGCTCCTTCTCCATATTGGCCATCTTTTGTTTTAAAAGATGTGCTTTCAGGGACTGCAAACAGCATTTGCGTGCGGTCAAATTAAACTTCTGGCAGTGCTCACATCCCTCAACCTTATGGCCTGGGCCCAGGCAAAGAAGGCAGAGGGAATGGCAGTCCTTGTGAGGAAGCAGAGTTCAGCAGGATTTGCACTTGTTCTTATGTGATTCTGAAGGTGTCGGCGACGACATGCACAAATGATTTCATAATAACAATAAAGCGAGAATTTGTAAGAAAAATAGACTTTAAAATGAATATACTCATCCAAAGATGGCGTTGACAGTAGCAACGTTCTTCCATAAGGTCTGACGTGCGCAGGTTGATGGCAGGAAAGAACTGAAGGGCAGGAGTGGGGACCACTCCCTATACAGCGCCACGCTGATGTCTGTCACATGATGTCAGGGTCGGTCCCCCTCTGGACACTGCTAGCTAGAAGTTTTCCATGTGGTCCTAACGCCTGGCAGCTTAGTCCTATATGTGAGTACCTACTGCAAGAGCAGTCTCGAAGTAAGATCTTAAGTTCCCCTCATGCCCGTTCCTGCATGTACAATGGGAGTGGGGTCTTAGGCTTGGAAACCCCAAGGTCGTATTTCCCTACTTTTGTCACTTCAACCCTAATGATGCATTAACAAAGTTTTTTGCAATGAAATTCCTTACCTTTTCAGATAGTTTATTTGTATCCATATCCCTCCCTCCATAAAGTACAGTTACGTAAGAACTTACCATAACAGAAGATCTTCGAGAGAGGCTCTTGCAGTAGGTAATTACATACAGGACTGAAGCTGGAAGGTGTCAGGACCCCATGGAAAAATTTCTAGCTAGCAGTCCCTGGTGGGGGACCGCCCCCACGTCAGGCAACCGACGTCAGTATAAAGGGGTGGTCCCCCATGCCCGCCTTTCCAGTTCTTTTCTACCAAGGGCCAAAAGGCAAGATGAGAGAGAAGCAGATATTTCCTTCCTGGAAAAGGAGCTGAAAAGCTAAGGGGGATGGAGGCGGGAGAGCATTACTACTGCAAGAGCCTCTCTCGAAGATCTACTGTTATGGTAAGTTCTTTCGTAACGGCACTATCTTACTTTGAGAGGGCTCTTGCAGTAGGTAATTACATATAGGACCGAGTCCTAAGCAGTCTGGAACAAGGCAAAACACTCGGGAGGAGTAAAACTACCAACAAATAAACCTCCGGCTGTAAGGGTCTTAAGAAAGAAGACCTTGCAAAACAGCCAACCCGAAGCCTGCTCTATGGCGGGAGGCAATGTTCAAACTGTAGTGTTTCGTAAAGGTGTGGACGGAAGTCCGGATTGCGGCTGCGCAGATGTCTGCCACTGACACATTCTTGAAACAAGCTGCAGAGGCGGCTACCCCTCTGGTGCAGTGACTTCTGACCTGACCCAGCAGGGTCTTGTTTTACTTGTCGTAACAGAAAGTGATACAATGAGCCAACCATTTCGACAGACATTACTCAAAAAATAGCAATGCCTTCGCTTTTAAGAGTAAAAGAGACAAAAAGCTGATCAGACTTCCTGAGATCCTTAGTCCGAGTAGTATAGTATCTCAGTATCTTGTGAACATCCAAAGTATGCAAGAGGTACTTCCCTTGATTGGAGTGTTGCATAAAGAAGGAAGGAAGCTCGATGGATTGATTCAGCGTAGATTCTGCCACTATCTTAGGAAGAAACTTAGGATTAGTGCGGAGAGCCACTCGTTCCTTGTGGAAAATCAAATACAGGATTTTACACATCAAGGCCCGAAGCTCAGAAATCCCTCGAGCTGAAGTAATAGCCACTAGGAAAAGAATCTTCCATGAGAGGAACTGTAAGCCTGCTGAGGCTGCCGGCTCAAGGGGAAGCAGGGTAAGCTTCTCGAGTATAAAGTTCAGATCCCAAGGAGGGGCAGGAATGCAGATGGGGGGTCTCAAATGGAGAACCCCTCTAAGAAGGTCTTAGAGACTTCCAACTGCGCGAAAGTCCTATCCCCAAAAGGGACATGATAGGCAGAGACAGCCGCCATAAGAACCTTCAAGGAGGAATGGCTAAGACCCAGGTCAAAGAGATGACGCATGTAGTCCAGGATTCTCCCAACAGGGCAAGAGACCGGCTCGAGATCCTTGGAAGAAGCCCAAATCAAGAATCGCTTCCATTTCACGGCATAGGTGGATCTAGTGGAAGGCTTTCTAGCCTTCACCAGAATATCAGCCACTAGCGGAGAAACTCCAAATCAGGCCTGGGCTACGTCTGTAGGAGCCACGCATGCAACTGAAGGGATCTGAGACATGGATGAATCAGGGTCCTGTGATCCTGGGTCAGCATACGCTCTGAAAGAGGAAGAGGAAGTGAAGGTTCCTCTGAAAATTGTTGCAGAAGAGAGAACCAAACTTGCCTGGGCCAGAATGGAGCGATGAGGATCATCCGAGCTCCTTCTAAGCTACCCTCAGAATCAAGGGAATCGGCGGGAAGGCACAGACGAATCTGCCCTTCCAGATGAGAGACAGAGCATCCCACCAAAAAATGCCTCACCCTAGAGCGAGCGAGCAGAAGGCGGGAAGCTTTCGTTTTGAGGGGACGTGAACAGGTGTACCTGAGGGGTTCCGCAGCGCAGAAAGATGTTGTATGCCAACCCTTGATCCAGTTCCTATTTGTGGGCCTTTGCTGAGGACCGGCTGAGGTGGTCCGCCAGCGTGTTTTCGACTCCCACCTGAAAAAATTTGGTAAATAAAACAGACGACAGACTAATGAAGCAGTAAGAACTTAACCGCAAGGTGCTTTCACAAGCTAATGGCGGGAAAGAACTGGAAGGCGGGCATGGGGGACCGCCCCTTTATACTGACGTCGCCTGACGCCGGTCACCTGACGTGAGGGTGGTCCCCTGCCAGAGATTGCTAGCTAGAAATTTTTCCATGGGGTCCTGACACCTGCCGGCTTCAGTCCTATATGTAATTACCTACTGCAAGAGCCCTCTCGAAGTAAGATCTGTCCTTATGTCACAGTAGGAGTGCAGGGCCGTTCAGATACTGCAATCCCCCGCTCCGTCATGTTCTTTATTTTGGTGTGGCAGCAGAGGGTCCTTTAGACCCTGCGCACCCATCCCTCCATAGATGCGTGACCAAATTATCAGCACAGCCATGTTATTACCCCAGCACATGAAGTCGGTAGACAACATTTTCAAATCCACGACAAAACAAAATTCTTCGCAACTAGAAAGCCATTCTGCATGAGCCACAGGTGCAAACACACATTTTGGACAGGATTTGAAAAATGACAGCTGTGACATAAATAAGCTTGGTTAATAAGAAGGCTATGTTGAAAATCTGGGGTTGAAATATTTAAGATTTCCACAGTTACAAGCATGTGTACCGAAATTGCAATGGATGGGAATAACTTGTCACGTTTTCATATTTTGACCCCAAATTTTGAACACAGTCTTCTTATCACCCCACCTCATGAACCCCATAGGTGAAAATGTTCCAATCTCTGTGAAAACACCATTCTGTGCCACAGGTGCGAAAACACATTTCGGGCAGGATGTGAATAATGACAGCTGTACTGTTCATGAGGAGGTGTGATAAAATGGCTATACTGAAAACTTGGAGTGAAGGCCAGCTCTGTAGCACCGACCGAAGTGGTTTGCTCAGCATGCTGGCGACCCAGGTACCAGGAGCAGAGACCAGCAAGGAGGAATTTCACAAGCATCCATTGACACTCTTTAGTCCGGGGTTCGCCTAAGAACCTGCGGCGATCAGGTGGAGGTTTGGGGATGTGCTGCCTCGACATGCCCCCCAAACATGTCCCTGCCCGAGGCCACCTGCACTCACATGTAAGGCCAAGAACTGTGGTGGGCGGGACAAAGAAAAATGGAAAATAGCTCCCCATCCAGCCGGATGACGAGCGCCAAGCTCCTGCTGCCTAAAGCCCCGGAGTCAGACTGGATCCAGCCTCGAAGCCCCTGGGAAGTGCAGTCTGCCGATAAGGCAATTTCCCCCCAGAAGAGAGGGGCCCTCTCGGCATAGGGATATAGTGCCTTCAGAAAGTATTCACCCCCCCTTGGATGTTGTCACATTTTGTGATGTTGCAAACTCAAACTAAAATACATTTATATGGAATTTTTTTGTCACGTATCTACACAAATTACTCTATAATGTCAAAGTGGAATGAAACTTCTGGAATATTTTGTACATGTAATTTAAAATAAAAACCTGAAATGTCTTGAGTTGATAAGTATTCGCTCCCTTTGTTATGACACTCCAAATTGAGCTCAGGTGCATCCAATTTCCTTGTGAGATCACTCTAAAACTTGAATGGAGTCCACCTGTGGTCATTTCAAATGGTTGACATGATTTCAGAGGAAATACACCTGTCTATACAAGGTCCCACTGTTGACAGTGCATGTCAGAGCAGAAACTCTACCATGAAGACCAAGGAGCTGTCCGTAGAACTCCGTGATAGAATTGTGAGGAGGCATAGATCTAGAGAGGGGTATAAAAACATTTCTAGGGTGTTGAAAGTTCCCAGGAGCACAATCAAATCCATCATTAGGAAATGGAAAGATTACGGAACCACCCAGACTCTTCCTAGAGCAGGCCATCCTCCCAAACTGAGCAACCGGGCAAGAAGGACCTTGGTCAGGGAAGTGACCAAGAACCCAATGACCACATTGACAGAACTACAGAGTTCCATGGCTGAGATGGGAGAACCTGTCCAGAGGACAACAATCTCTGCAGCACTTCACAGATCTAGTCTCTATGGGAGAGTGGCTAGACGGCAGCCACTCCTGAGAAAAGGCCACATAATAGCATGCCTGGAGTTTGCAAGAAGGCACGTGGCAGACTCTGAGACCATGTGGCAAAAGATTCTCTGGTCTGATGAAACAAAAATTTAACTCTTTGGCATGAATGCAAAGCGCTATGACTGGCACAAACCGAACACAGCTCAGCACCCGTGCAACACCATCCCTACCATGAAAACATGGTGGTGGCAGCATCATGTTATGGGGATGTTTTTCAGTGGCAGGGGCTGGGGCACTTGTCAGGATAGAGGGAACAATGTATGGAGCCAAATGCAGGCACATCCTTGAGGAGAACCTGCATCAGTCTGCAATAGACCTTGGACTGGGGCGCAAGATCACGCTCCAACAGGACACCACCCCAGCATACAGCCAAAGCAAACACTAGAGCGAAGCTGAACAAGAAGGTGAATGTCCTTGAGTAGCCCAGCCAAAGCCCACACTTGAATCCCATTGAGAATCTGTGGAAAGACTTAAAGATTGCAGTTCACTGACACTCCCCATCCAACTTGACAGAGCTTGAGCAAATCTGCAAGGAAGAATGGCTAAAATCCCCAAATCCAGATGTGCAAAGCTGATACAGACATACCCAAGAAGACTCAAAGCTGTAATTGCTGCCAAAGGCACTTCTACAAAGTATTGACTCAGGGGGGTGAATACTTGAGTAAACAAGATATTTCAGTTTTTAATGTTTCATAAATTTTTGTTACACAATAAAAATATTTTTGCCCCTTTAAATTGTTGAGAATGCTGTGTGAATCAAGGGATAAAAAAATAATTTCAATGCATTAAAAATTCTGGTAGTAACACAACAAAATGTGACAAAATCCAAGGGGGGTGAATACTTTCTGAAGGCACTGTATGCCAGGTAATGCTGCAAATGGGAGCTGGTGGATGGCGACAGGGGTTGGAGGGTGGCACTGGCACTCTGAAGGAGTGGCTGGTTGGGGGATGCTACGGGGAGGCACATAAAGAAAAAAAAGAAAACTTGGGAGTTAAAATATTGAAAATCAGCAAAGTAACGTGCGTGCATAGAACATTTTCAACAACCGTACGTAACCTGGCCATTTATTTGGAGTTTTTTCACCAACGTTTTAACATGCTGTCTTTGGGACCCTATCTCATGAAAACTGCCACTGTTATTTCGTTCATCAGTCCCGAAAGGTGATTTCACAGAGCAACCGCACCGTTCTGCGCCACAGGTGCGAAAACATGTTTTTGGGAGGATGTGAAGAATGACAGCTGTACTGTTCAAGAGGCAGTGTGAAAAAATGGCAATGTTGAAAATTTGGAGTGAAAATATTAAAAATTGCCTAAGTTACGAGCGTGCACAGAAAAATTTCAATGACTGCATGTAACTTGGTAGTTTTTTGATATTTTTGCACCAAATTTTCAAGATGGGCTTTTTGGAACTCCACCTCAGGAACACTGGCACTGTCATTTCATTAATCGGTCCTGAAAGGTAATTTCGTACAGCGACCGTGAAATCACCTTATGGGACTGATTAATGAAACGACAGTGACAGTGTCCATGAGGTGGGGTCCCAAGAATCCTATCTTGAAAATTTGGTGAAAAATATGAAAAAATGGCAGAGATATCAACATATGTTCAAAACACCATTGACATTCATCATATGGCACTTGCCTTGATTCTTCAGTTTGCAATTCGGTTTTGAAGAGTGCAGCTGTGTCCTGGTCCACGGAAGATGACAGCTCCCGACCTCCGCTGGTAAATATAGGTTAACGGGGAATTGTTGGGAGAGGAACTGTTTTCTTTTTTGCAGGTTTAAGAAAACAGATTTTGGAACTCTGGGAGTGGGCTCCCCAGTGTCCCAGAGTACTGGGGGGGGGCACACATATGGGGGACAGAGTGGGCTCCTCAGTGTCTCACAGTGGAAGGCAGTGGGTCGCTAAATCATCTCCTGGGACAGGGAAAGTATCCCTTGCTATCTTGAACTTCCAGCTGGCCAACCACCACAGATGGGCAAAGACACTCATTTAAAATAATGACCTCGATCAAGGGCTGATTAAGGTTGCTGAGAGCCTTAGGCACAAAGAAAATTCTGGGCCCCATGGCCCCTATCCCAGGGCCCTCAGGCAGTAGTTAGGGGTGCTAAGCATGAGGAAAAAAAAAATCACATGCACCCCCACTCCCCTCTTTGCATCCCCAATGCAGAAGTCATTGCCCCCCCCAACATACACACACACACACACACACACACGCGCGCATAAGTTCAGAATCAATATGTAAAGTCACACACCATATGCCTCCACCCCCACCGACAGCAGTTAGATGCCCCACACTCAATATAGATATTCAAGAGCAGTGGGCCTTTCTTCTCCCTACAAGGCAAAAGTCAGGTCATCACACACACGTCTCTTAGAGGTAAAAAGAAATGTCAAACCTTTTAGAGATTCTTCCCTCCCTCACCATCCTCTGACTGCCAGCAGTGCAGTGCAGTGTGTTTACCATCCAAGCTCCTAGTAAACATACGTTTGCACTGAGAGAACAGTGATATAGCAGGTTCCCTGCAACAGTTTGTGACCCTGTGTGCGAAAACAAGCTTGTTTTCGTGCAGGACACGCAACTTTTCCCATAGGAAATAATGGGAAAATAAAAAATATTGTAACTTTTGAACGGATTCATATTTTTTCACCAAACCTTCCAAAGGCATATCTGTGACCCAAAGGTTTCTACCCTGAAAATTTCAGACCACTACAGAAAACCGTTTCTGAGATATGCGTGATGAAATAAAAGTGGTACATTTAGAATGTTTTGCCATTGTATATCTCAAACACGACAAAACAGATTCACACGACATTTGGCAAGTCGAAAGACCTTCCCCTAGAAATTATGCATGCCAAATTTCATGCAAATCCATTGAACCATTCCTAAGTTATTAAGGTGCAAACATTCGGGTTTAACGTAGAAGTTTGCACTCAACCTTAATATACTGGCTGCAGCCAGTATAATAAATATAAAGGGATATGCGGGGGCCGTGTGATGCCAGATTTATCTATACAAGTGCTGTTCGACCTCGGGTAACCTCACGAGTGGCGTAAGCCACGAGTGAGGTTAATGAGGTCACACAGTATGAGTATAGATAAATCTAGTATCACACAAGCTCCCCTCTGCATGTTCCATTTATGCAATAGGGTAGGAGCTTGTAAAACAATTTTTTTTTTTAGCCATTTAGTTTTTTTTATTTTTTTATTTTGTATAGTTTGTGGGACTATAGATCTGCGTTTCCATTGCCGGGATGCGTTGTCTTGATGTGTGGTGGTAGCGCCCTACATTGCAGCTGATTGGCTGAGTTCTTGCTGTTTTTTTTTAAAAAACTGTAGTTAAGATGGTGGCATATTTTAGCGAGTGGGTTGGATCCAGCGAGTCGTAACCAATGTTTTTATTGCTGCTATGAACTGTGTCTGTCAGGGAAGCCGCATCAGTGAGTTGGGCTTTATTTTATTTGTAAACTGGAAGGAGTCTACAGTGAGAGCGGTGGTGGTAAGACCGTGTGGCTGAAGTCAGATCAACTTACAGAGAGCAGAGGCAAAAAGAGTGAGTGGAGCAAGACAGTGATTTCAAGTTATGGAGAGACAGGTAGTGGTCTGTGTCCCTTTGTGATTAGCCTGAGAAGGAGGGTCACTGAATTTCTTAAGATACTAGATCAGCAGAATAAGGCTGTACAAGCTGCGGGGATGGGCGGGGGCTGGCAGGCATGGGAACGGACCAGATGTGTAGCATGCAGGATAAATGCAGGTGGGGGGGATGCATTTTAATTTATCATATGGTGAGATGATTTTGTGAAGCGAGAGGTGCAGAGTGAAAAATGTAAAGCTCTTTTTTTTCCTTTCCTGCCAGGGTGGCAGGGAACAGGAGTGTATCAAGCAATATGCTGGTAAATGAGAGAAAGTAGTGCCGGTGGGAGTGAAGGAGGTGTGGCTATGGGATAACATGTCTACTGTGTAGATAAATGGCTGATGATGTGTCTACTGTGTGTATAAATGTGAGATTTCACATTTATACACACAATAGACACATCATCAGCGGTTTATCACATGATAACACCACTTATCAGTGGAGATTTAGCTCCATCCCTATTGCATATTTATTAGGGGTGCGGTCACGCCCCCATAATTAGGGCTGAGTAGGCACTTCAATGTTAAACTCAACATTTTGCAATTTAATAACTTTGCAACCGTTCAATGGATTTGCATGAAGTTTGGTATGCGCCATCCTGTGGGGTAGATCTCTTGATGTGGCAAGTTACGTTCCGGTCAGATGTGCAGTTTCCGAGTTACGGAGAGGTGAAACAAATATGCTTTCGTTTATTAACTTTGGTGGGACTTTTCTTTGAACTTGCCTACAGCCCAGATGGTTTGGTTTTTTGGTCTGATATTTTCAGGGCAGAATGGGACTACCTCACAGAGGTGCCTTTTGCTAGTATGGTGAAAAAATAAGCCGTTTTTAAGTTATTACAATTTAAACATTTGAAAAAATAATTTCTGAGCCTGCTCAGTAAGCACTAAAATATAACTGTATGAAACGAAGTAGGAATCCTGCTCTGTATGGAAAAATTCCTACTTCGTATGGCCGCCATCTTGTTTTCAGTTTTGCCTGACAAATTAACATTTTGAAACCTCCCAAAATGATATTCTGGGGAGGAACCAACACATGTAGCTTGCTTATTGGGACCCCCAGGTGCATTCTACACTTTACAGATCGGAAAATGTCCTTAAAATGTGTTTATCATTTGAATTCCTTGTTTGTGTGGTCATCATATGATTTAGGATCCTAGTTCATATGACGAGATATGAACTAGGATCCTACTTCATATGACGTCCATATGAATACTGATTTAAAAATACATTTTCTGCCGACATCAAGGGTGCCCAATCGATATGACACTAGACTTCCACCCTTGCCAGTGTGGGACACTGTGGACCCACTTCCCATGTCCTCAACAGAATGCCCATATTCGACAACGGGTGCCTAACCCCGTGTCAGCAGTAGCCCCCCCCCCACCAAAAGGTGGAACACTGAGAAGCCCACTCCCAGTGTCCCATTATATCTTACCCCCACACACCACCTCCATCACTGTGGGACACTGTGGAGCCCACCCCCAGTGTCCCAAAATGTTTGCTTATAAAAAAATATACCTAAAAAAAGAAAACAGTCCCCAATCTATCTTTATTTTAAATCCTGAAAAATAGAAAATGGTCCCTCGTTGTCCCCTATCCCCCCTCCCATCCTGACCCTCCCACTGAGCAACCCACTAGCCCCCTTTGCCCATTAACTACCATCGGAGGTCGGTGGCTGTCATCTTCTGTGGACCAGGACATGTCTGCACTCTTCAAAGTCAAACTGCTAACTGAAGGCGGTTTGAACTTATGTTGATATCTCGGTCATTTTTCAACATTTTTGCACCAAATGTTCAACATGGGCTTTTTGGGACCCCACTTCATAAACACGGTCATCTCATTAATCGGACCTGTAAGGTGATTTTGTGGTCGCAGTGCGGAATCACCTTTTGGGACTGATTGACGAAATGACTGTGCCAGTGTTCATGAGGGGATGTTCCAAAAGCCCATATTAAGTGATGCAAAATATTAGCTCTACTGATCTGATGCGTGCATGGTTTCTACGCATGCTCGTAACTTCGCCAATTTTTAATATTTTCACACCTCCTCATGAACAATACAGATGTCATTTTCCACATCCTGTCCCAAATGTGTTTTCACACCTGTGGCGCAGAATGGTACGGTCACTGTGCAAAATCAACTTTTGGAACAGATTAATGAAATTACAGTGCCAGTGTTCATGAGGTGGGGTCCCCAAAAGGCCATGTTGAATGTTTGGTGAAAAAATTCCTGAAAATGCCAGAGTTACGTGCGTCCGTTGAATTTATTCTATGAATGCCATAACTTTGCTACTTTTCGATCTTTTGACACCAACAGGCATTGGGATATGCCTTGGGGTCATCGAGCCTAACTCTTGCCCATTCCAAGTGTAAGGAACTATACACACCTTTGGTGTTGCTCTATGTATGTATTATGCATTACTGCCTCTGTACTTAGTCACTGTATTTGTTATACTCTGTACCAGTCTTCATTCACTGTATGATGTGGAGCCTTTGTAAATGAGTCCCTGACTCAAAGGGTTGTAATTCCTAGCCTTTAATAAATAAATAAATAAAAAGGAAGCTGAGATGGTACAGTATAGAAGAATAGGGTGAGAGTTGGGCCCAATGACCCCAAGGCACACCCCGATGCCTGTTTGTGTGTGGCGGGTGGGGTGGTATGGTTGGGAACTCTAACGCCGAATTTCCACACTTTTGTCGCTATAATAGGAACCCTAACTGTTGCATTAACGGATTTTTTTTGCAATGAATTTCCCTTCTTTTTGAGATTGCATAATAGTATCCGTATTTTACAGACCCTGCGCTCCAGTCCCTCCGTAGATGCGTATATGTATGTAGGTGTGGAGAAGGCCCTGCAGTTCGATGTGTAGTACAATGGTGACCAAACTGTCAGCACAGCCATCTTATATCCCACCTCATGTACCCCGGTACAGAGAAATTGTGAAATGCAAGGCAAAATGTGATTATGCGCAATGCCATTCTGCACCACAGGTGCAAAAACACATTTTGGCAGGATGTGAAAAATGACAGCTGTACTGTTCATGAAGTGGTGTGAAAAAATGGCTATGTTGAAAATTTAGTGACAAACCACTGAAAAGTACCAAAGTTAAGCGCATGCCTAGAATAAATTCAATGGACACATGTAACGCAGGCATTTTTAGTAATTTTTTCACCAAATTTTCAACATGACCTTTTGGGAACCCCACCTCATGAACACTGTTCACTGTTAATCAGACCGGTAAGGTGATTTTCTGGCCACAGTGTGAAAACACATTTTGAAACCAAGTAACAAAATGACAGTGCCAGTGTTCATAAGGTGGAGTCCCAAAAAGCCTATGTTGAAAATTTGGAGCAAAAATACCAATAAACGGGCAAGTTACATGCAGTTGTTGACATTCTCCTACGCATACACACAAATTTGCCAATTTTTATATTTTCACTCCAAATTTTTAAAACAGCCAATTTTCACACCACCTCATGAACAGTACAGCTGTTACTTCTCACATGTGGCCCAAAATGTGTTTTCGCACCTGTGGTATGGAATGGCGTGGTCACTGTGCAAAATCACCTTTCGGGACCAAGTAATGAAATGACAGTGCCAGTGTTCATGATGTGGGGTCCCAAAAAGCCCATATTGAAAATTTCGAGTACGAATACCAAAAAACACCAGAGTTATACGCAGTCATTGACATTTTCCTACACACGTGCGTAACTTTGCCAATTTTTTATATTTTCACTCCAAATTTTCAACAGAGTCATTTTTTCACACCCCCTCATGAACAGTACAGCTGTCATTTCTCACATCCTGCCTGAAACAGGTTTCTGCACCTGTGGCGCAGAATGGCGTTTTGCCACGGATTAAGAAATTTTCCCCTATGGGGTTTATGAGGTGGGGTGATAAGAAGACTATGTTGAAAATGTGGGGTCAAAATGTGAAAAAAATACAAAGTTATCACCGTTACAGAAATACAGTATACACATCTCTGACAGGATGGGAGCACAGGGCCCTCCACAGACAGATAAGGATATGATTATACTATCTGAAAAAGTAAGGAAATTCATTGCAAAAAACTTGGTTAATGTATCAATTAGGGGTGTTACTAAAGTGACAAAAGTAGGGAAATGGGGTGTTATGGTTTCCAACCCTAACACCCCCCACCCTGCAGACACTGACTGGTGTCAAGGATGTGCCTTAGGGTAAATCAGCCCTAACGCTCTTACCATTCTTCTATACTGTCCATCTCTGCTTATTTACTTATGGAGGCAGGGGTGAGCGTTGGGGCTGACCCCAAGGCACATCCAGACACCTGTCGAGTATGCAGGGTAGTAAGATGGAAACCCTAACACCCCATTTCCTGCTTTTTGTTGCTTTAGTAACAACCCTAATTGATGCATTAACAGTTTTTTGCAATAAATACATATGATACATATATTCATTGCAAAAACACTCCATTAATGCATCAATTAGGGTTCATATTACAACAATAAAAGTATGGCAATGTGGTGTTAGGCTTCCCAACCCTAACACCCCATCTCACCCACCCCCAACCAACCATACCACCCCACCCCACCCTCCACACACCACAGGCATCGGGGTGTGTCTTGGGGCCGTTGACCCTAACGCTCCCCCACTCCATGTGTAAGTAAGCTGAGGTGGTACAACATAGGAGAATAGGGCGAGCATTAAAGTTGACAACCCCAAAGACACACTGCAATGTCTGATGGTATTAAGTGGAAAATAATAAAGAGATGAGATTGGTTAGGATGGGATGAAGTGTTAGGGTTCATGAACCCTAACACTATATTTCCATACTTTTGTCGCTGAAGATGAATCCCAAACTGATGCATTAATCGAGTTTTTGCAATAATATATATATTTTCTTTGCAAAAATGCGTTAATGCACCAGTTAGGGTTCAGATTAAAAGTGACAAAAGTAGGAAATGTGGCAATAGGGTTTCCAAACCTAACCCCCCAACTTATTGTGACTTAACAAAAAAAAAAAAAAAAGAAGTTTTCGCTGTCCTGACTCTTGACGAATCGAGGGGCGGGGTGTCTTCCTTGGGATTCTCAACCTTAACGTTCACCCACTGAGTGGCAGTCTTGAAACATACAGAACTGTGTCTCCCACATGTTGCCAACAACCTGTAGGCCCTGCCTGAAAAAAAAAAAAACAGATATCTAATCTTATTTGGTCATGGAATGCAGTGAGCGTTATGGCTGAGAACCAAAGGAAAAAACTAAAACTGCAGAATACAGCTAATGGGGTCCCATTTAGCAAGCTACAGGTGCTGGTGTCTCTGCAGGATATGATTTTATGGGTTTTCAAAAACTTTTTTTTTTTTTTTTTTAAACAGAAACAAGATGACTGCCAAATAAAAGATTCTTTTTGTCTCACGAAACGGGATTACCCCCTTCACTAAAGAGAATCCTCTTCCGTATGGCCAAATTTTTCTTTTGTATGAAACAGCTATCCAAAAGACATACTAAACATGCTCAAAACAAAAATTAAAGTCTTTATAACTCTGGAACGGATTAATATTTGTTCACCAAACCAACAAAAGGCACCATTCTGGGGCCAGCCCTTTCTACCCTGAACATTTCAAAACAAAATTCCAAACCGGTTGGATACTAGGCGTTGACAAAAAACAACAATACAGCCAAAACCCAAATTTTTTTCCCCCACTTTTTTCAATATCTGGATCTTGGAATCCACACATCCGACCAGAACAGAACTTGGCGTTTCAAGAGTCCTTGTCTCCCAGACTGCACATGCAAAATTTTGCACAAATACATTGAACAGGAGCAAAGCTACTAAAGTACAAAGTTAGGGGTTCAACATTAAACAGCCTACTCAACCCTAACTACAGTGTGACCACCACACTGCTATAATACAAACATATATATTCTTAGGTTAGCAAATTACAGTCTGCTGCACATTTTGATTTCTTTATTATGTAAGTTTTTGTATAAGTGTTTGTGTAGCGCCGGCCCAGTGGCGTGGAGGGCTGAAACGGCGATGCCTTACCTCCTGCCATGCCGGCAACCCGTGTTCGCAGTTCGAGCGGGTCGTCGGGGGCCGGCCGGGGTGGGAGAGGATGGAACATCCAGAGGACAGCTCTCTTCTCTTGGGGATGGTGGGAAACAGAGGCTGGCGCTTGCCTGACACCTAGCAGAAGCTGGGAGTTGGCACGCCTGGCCCAGTACAGTGGGGCTTGGAGGTGGAGCAGCCAGTGGGTGTGCTGCGTGTGGATGCATGCGTGGCACACGCACTGTCAGCACTGCATGCTCCACCATCAATGGAAAACCAGGAAAAGTGGCAGCCTGGTCGAACGGCTTGATGGCCATCTGACTAACCGCATCATCTCAGAGGGCACCGCCTGTATTGGATCCAGTCCTGGTGGGGGGCGGGGTTAGGGGGATCCCCGCCACCCCACCATGGGGGGTAAGCCATGGGGGTAGCAAGGCGGTGGCCTGATATAGCGATGTGTGTGGGATGGATGGCGTCCAGAGGAATGGGATGCCTAGACAGTAGAAACTGACTGGGTGCCAAAGGGCAGCATAAAGATTAAGCAAAAAAAAAAAGTATCTGTGTACACTTACCATGTGCTATTATCTATTATATTACTGTTCCTCCCTTTGTAACCCTTTTCCCCAGGTCGCCCCTGAAAAAGGGACATTTCGTCTCAGTGGGCCTACCTGGTTACCAAAATTCAAATAAATAAATGACTGCTTTTAGTATTGTTTTTCTGAAGCCAATAAACTGAAAATGATATGCCAGTGTGTTCCCCTTACAGTTCTTGACAAGTGATACAATCAGGACTCTCTCCATCTACTGACAAGCTCAGCTGTGTTAACTTGCTGCTGTTTCGATTCAACAAGGAATCTCACATCCTGCAACCAACTGCAGGCTCCAAGTTCTTACACCAGCAAAGGCTGCACGCACAGTTAGCTTAGGATAACAAGATCCTCCTAAAGACAAGCACAGTTTGCTCAACCATGAGTCTCAGAGGTTCAGCAAATACACCCTTGGAAGATCCAAACTGCTGCACTTGCCTAGAGCAGAAATGCAAACACCGGAAAGCTGTTAAATCCATGACCTTTTAATTTGCCAAGAAAATGTATTCCTTAAACAGTGTCAAGTGCTTAGCACTGACACCGTTATTGTATTTTGCCACTGGCGTACAGGATTTTATTGCTAGTACTGTATCTAGTTTTTAAACACCCTTTCTTTTACGTGGCCCCCATTACTGAGAAACAACAATAAGGATTCATGGAGCAACGTACATATCTCACACCAGCCCAACGCAAAACTGGCACTATCCCACTGGCTAAATGCTTCGCTTTAACTAGTTCTAATGGGCAGTATGGAAGGAGAGAACATTTCAATATGTACAGCAGCAGTGCTATGGAATGTCTGTGGGGCCAGTGGATTTTCCCAGTCACTAGCCCTGCTGACTTGAGGCTACAGCACTTAATTTCAACCCCTGCAACCTATTAAGAGATGGTGTGGCTCAAGACTACGACAAGTATACTGCACTTGTCATAGATACCTTCTGCACATGAATACTTTGCCTCATAGGTATAGTCACATCAAGTAGGACCAAGCAGCTCTCACCAAGCTTGCCTCCCTGTTATCACAACAGCTTTAAATGCCTGTAGTTAGGGTTGTGCCTAGTCATGAATCTCTGAACACATGCTGCCCTTTAAACCTCTGCAAGTAATCCATTCCACATTACTCTTTGCATGAACAAATGTTTACTTACATACTTCCTGGAACCCCCCAGCCTGCACTTGTGCCACCTGATTTTGCTGTTCTGGATTCTGCTAAACAGTGTGTCCTGGTCTATTATGGACTCAGGCCTTTAAAGAAAAGCCTGAAAATAATGGCAACAGGCATGATGCACATAGCACAGTATTTCTCCCTGAATATTGTGAAAGGGAAGGGGGTAGTCAGTGACAGAAGAATAACATGTTCTGTACCCCTTGCCTGTTTTCAGATTCTTTTCCCACTTCTCTCTCAACACTTATTTTGTTTCTTTTGGCCCTTTAACCGTTCTCTTCTTTTCCTCCGTTTCCCTCAAATGTGATAAATTTAAAAGAATTCTGGATCTAGGGCTCTGCTCGAAACATGGAGAGACTGCACCTCAAAACATCTCTGAGATTTCCTGGATTTTTCAGCTGAAGTTTGACACAATTGTTTACACCATCTACCTTAACTGCTAGGAAGTAAACTACCAAAAACCAGGAAAAGTCCTTTTCTTCAAGAGGAATACAACTTTTCATTAGACCTACAAAGGTAAAATCCCTGATCACAAAAACTGCAAGTTCTTTAACCTACTTCCCAAAAGCAATAAAGCATAAAGTGGCTATAAAACCACACTGGAGAATATAGATCTTTGTGAGTTGTGGTTTGGGTGTCCTTCAGTATAGTGAGAAACTTTTATTACACACTTCAACCCATAAAATGGGGTGCTACCTCTTTAAAAAAAACAGTAGTCCACCAGATTGTCTCGGCTGCAATCACTGCATCCATTAGAGTGCTCTACAGTTCTAAGCCAGCAAGAAGTTGTCAGTGCAGCCAGTAAATCACCTGATCCTATTACAAAATCAATTACTGCACCACATTTCCATCGCTACCCAACCTGATGATGGCAAAATGATATTGGATAGCTACTGCAAGGTCAGGGGAACTGCTAACCGGTTTCTTAATGCACACTTTTTTATTACTCATTCCGTAGCATATACATCGCTAGGCTAGCTGGAGGAATAATTTTTTTTTTTTTTTTTTTTTTTTAGGTAAGTGATTTGGATGTTACCTTGGGCTGACTGCAGCATTCACTGGAGAATCTCTGTATGTGGTCGGCTGTATGACTGCACGACAGCAGATCGGAGCAGCAGGTTGAGCGGCCCAGCCTCTTCATTAAAGAAGAAATGATGCTGTAGCCACAGCCACACATTGACTTGCTCATCAGATCAGCTGAACGTCTTCAGGAAAGCAGCACCAGTACTGTCCCATGCACAAATCCGCATGCACACACACTCCAAAGCTGGCCAAGAGCCTCATTCCGCAGCCCTCCAGCTGAAATCACCACCGAAGAGATAACTCCACAGATCCCGCACAAAAACAGGCCCTGCTCTCATCATTGAACAAATTTCAAGATTAGGGTAGACCACCCTTGTAATCCAGGAAAGGTAAACTGGTTTCTGCTTCTTATTCTAAACAATCTACAGTGAGAGTGAAAAGGTATTTATGAGAAGGGTTCATTCAGAAAGACAGACTTCTCAAACTGCACTTGTTCTGAATACTGCTCCTGCTGTTGCTGCTGCTCTTCTCCCTGCTCAAGGTTCGGCTGCTGTCTACTCCATCGATTAACTCCAGCCAACTTGTTTCCTCTGTAAGGGTACTCACACGAAACCCAACAACCAACCGAAGTGAGCCACACCCCTTGCTGTCCTCATGCACCCTTGTCCAAGGACCACTCGGTACCTGCTTGGAAAAGGATGGCTACAACTGCTGCCGCCGATACTGCTGCTCCTTGTGCTGCTGCATTGCTTGGAGCAGTAAACAAAAGGAAAGAATTACAGGATGTATTTTTTGACTTGTCAATCTAAGCTACTGACCTTTTATAACTCTAGTGTTCAAAGGGGCCTGTCAGTCATGCACAGCTGGAATGACACAGTATTTAATCATACCATTTATACTCGCCTTCAATTTGCCGGCAGAGTAAACAGCAACAGGGGAAGGACAAGGAAACACTTAAAATGCAGATGGCAATATTCTGCAGTTTGAAGCACACCCCCTAAGTGTCCCTGCAAGAAGGTTTGCCAGGTATACAGTTGCAGCTGGGGGCAGTTTTACAGCTTCGTAATTAACTACTAACAGCATATGTCATAGTAATGAAGAACTGTCTCAGAGAACTTGGGAGTTAATATAATACTGCAACGGAACCAGACAGCGGCATTCCCTGCAGCAGAGAGCATAATCCATTCCCTAGTTCCATTTGTGTGCCTGCTCTAACAGACATGGAAATGCCTGAACTTGCACAGCATGTCACACGTTCCTGCTTTGCCCCGATTGCAGAATGTCTCTCTACTCTTGTCTCCTTTTTCATCCATGGCTAATTCCACACACACACACACACACATTCTTACTTACTTCTTGGGGATAATGCATTTGTCTTCCACGAGATGCTGAACAAGGTTAGTTTACACAAACTCGCTATAAAGAATTTGCTTTTACTATACAATTCCTACAGCTATCACCAATTTCATTACCCTGTCTTTTTCAAGAGCAGCCTCATTAGCACATGTAAACAGGGCACATGCATCAGCATCATGACAATCTGCAGAGCAAAAGAGACATTTTGACTGTAACCGTACTCTATTTTCTGTGTCCCAATAGTCTCCTCTTCACTTGGCATAAAATAAATACATTTAAAAAGTAGTTATGCCCTTTACCTTGGAGGGCTCCCTTTTGGATGCGCAGGGCCACTGAAGGAGGACTGGCAAGTCATTCAAAAAACAATCCTGCACCTCTCAGTGAGTGAAACGACCCTTTGAATCGTTGGTCCTGCTTATAATAAACAAGTACAATCATGCAGTAACCTTTTTACTTGCCTGCTGGAGGTATAGGTGGCTGCACGGAATTTTAAATCCTCAAATGCAGATGCAACCGAGATTGTACTGTCAAGGGCTTCACTGTTCCAGCACAGCTCTGCTCTTACACTTCAGATGCTCACAGGAATCAGTCTACGTCTGAATAATAAGGAGGTGCTGGGCTACAAAGAAGAAGGAAACATGAAGTAAATGCAATTTCCATCTTCACTCAAATGTGATTAGATATAGAGGAAACATTTTCTAAGCAGAGGCTGCAGCAAAGCCCATTCACATTCAAACGAGACACACACACACACACACACACAGGTCAAGGGTAGCAAATGCTAACAGCAGCTTCCGATGAATTCTTATTAGCACTGCTGTGCAGAGGCCTGTGGGTATAAGACAGCCCTGTTCCCCAGCTAAATGTTCAATGTAACCATGCAAGTGAAAAGGGATCTAATACGTTCAAGCCCAGGGCCCTGTTCAATTCCCCAACCAATCAGCACCTGTAGCATTTAGTGCTATCTTGTAAATACACTGCATACTATATATATTGCAGATACTGTATTTATTGTTTTTCTGTATATCATCTATAGCTGCGCCTTTACCTTCTCTCACTGACTATTTAACTACAAATGTGACTTCTGTATTCTTGTAGACTGTACTTGTGTGTGTGTATATGTAGGTATATTTTTTTCTTATTGCATATCTCATGCCCCTTCTCCAAGGTTGCACCTCGAATGAGACCCGGCTCAGTGCGTTTTTCCAGGCCAGCATTTTTCAATAAATAGAAGTGCAAAGATGGTTCTGCCAAATTTTGAGAACCTGTAAGGCTATCATGATCACATCATAAATCAATGTGCCTCCCCTGCTAAATAGGACTTTTAAAATCTGCAGCACAACAACAACTTCACCCTCACCAAGCATCATGGGTTACTATCTATTAATCTATAAAGCAACATTTCCCAGTCCACACTAATAGTGACAAAATAGCTACCCTGTCTTTCAAGGTAATAAAACAAGGTGGGAAGAAAAAAAGTCAAAGTACCAATGGCACTGAGAGGCTTCAAGCTGTCCTATGCAGTCGAAGGAACCCACTGAAAGGGAGACATGGCAGTTCAGCTGTGCTAGTGTCTGAATGGAAATGGCTTGAAAAGCACTTTGGGGTGCAGTGCATGAACGGTATTAAACTGTATACTATAAGTATCAGTGGTGCTGAGATGCACCAAAGATCCCAAAAATTATGTCACTATGTGGACCACACTATAGCCAGGCCATGCACACTAAAAAAAAAAAAAAAAAACAATCCTCCAACGACCATAACACTATGCAGACCGCACCATAGCCAAGCCATGCACACTGAAAAGTAACATTAGTCCTCCAACGACCATAAAATTATGCAGACCGCACCATAGTGGGACCATGCACACT
The DNA here is from genome assembly GCA_016271365.2 of Neoceratodus forsteri. Lineage (NCBI taxonomy): Eukaryota > Metazoa > Chordata > Ceratodontiformes > Ceratodontidae > Neoceratodus > Neoceratodus forsteri. The sequence continues at coordinate 103,706,262 of CM057453.1, read as the reverse complement.
AAAAAGTAACACTAATCCTCCGACGACCATGACACTATGCAGACTGCACCATAACTGGACCATGCACACTGAAAAGTAACATTAATCCTCCAACGGCCATGACGCTATGTAGACCGCACCACAGCCGGACCATGCACACTCAAAAGTAACATTAATCCTCCAACAACCATGACACTATGTAGACCACATCATACCCAGGCCATGCACACTGAAAAGAAACATTAATCCTCCAACGACCATGACACTATGCAGACCGCAACGCAGCCAGACCATGCACACTGAAAAGTAACACTAGTCCACCAACAACCATGACGCTATGCAGACCGCACCATAGCCGGGCCATGCACACTGAAAAGTAACATTAATCCTCCAACGACCATGACACTATGCAGACTACACCATACCCAGGCCATGCACTCTGAAAAGTAACATTACTAACATACTAAAATGCCAGCAGAATAGGCCTATCGGTCTTTCGCGTCTGCTTGTTTGGTCAGCCCCCACCCCGGGAGCTGACCTTGCTGCCCCCCTCGCCCTCTCTGGCTTCTCCCCTCCCAGTCCTGGATATTCTCGCTGCACTGGACTTTGCTTCCAGAACCCTTCCCCTGTATCTGTCCCACCCCTCTTGAACCCCTCCACCGTCTCTGCCTCCACCAGCTCCCCTGGCAGCATTCCATGGCTCCACCACCCTCTCAGTGAAGCAGCACCTCCTCCTTTCTCCTCTGAATCTCCCTCCTCCAGCTTCCACCCATGCCTCTAGTTGCCCCCTCCTTCCTTCGAACAGCCTGACTTTGCCTCCTCTATTTCCCCTCATGTACCTGAAGGCCTCTATCATGTCCCCCCGGTCTCTCCTCTCTTCCAATGTGTACATACTTAGCTCCTCGAGCCTCTCCCCATAGGTCCTGTCCCCCAAGCCACAGATCATTCTGGTTGCCCTCCTCTAGACCCTCTCCAGGAGTTCAATGTCCTTCTTTAAGTGTGGCCTCCAAAACTGCATGCAGAACTCGAGGTGCGGCCTCACCAAGCAGTTGTACAGAGGTAGCATCACTTCCCTCTTTCTAGAGGTGATCCCCCTAGCGATGCATCCCAGCATCCTGTTGGTCTTGGCTGCTGCCCTCCTACAGGTCTCAGAGTTGTTCATCTTGACATCCACCACCACCACCACCCGGGCCCTCTCAGCCATCCAAACTTGCAGCATAGCATTCCACCCCCCCCACCCGGTTGTATACTTGGCCCGGGTTTCTGGCTCCCAGGTGCAGTACCTTGCATTTCCCTGCATTGAACCTCAGTTTTACGCTTTCTAGACCACCTTTCCAGAGCCTCCAGATCCCCCTGTAGGGCCACCCTCCCTTCCATGAGCGATCACGCAGCTTGCACTGGGCGATTAGGGAGGCATTTATCCAGGGGTGGTGGATACATTTTACCCGTGCCTTTCTTAGAGGTGCATGAGTGTTCCATACACTAGTGAGGCAGCTGTTGAAAGAGCGGAGGACTGAGTCGATGTTTGCAACAGAGAACACAGAGGACCAGTCGGCACTGAGAAGGTCCAGAAGGAGGGCATTTGTGTCAAGCACCCTGAAGAGGAGATGCCAAATGTATTTAGAGACACAGTATGAGAGACACTTTCCTGATGCAACAGGTTAGGCAGTGATCGCTAAACATATCTGGAAGGGTACCTGCCTCTAAAATGCGGTGAGGCGAGAGGAGAGCACCCAGTCCAGTAGAGAGTGGTTTGTGGAGCAAGGGTTTAGCCGTGTTGGCTCCTTTATGAGTTGAATAAGAGTAAGCAGTTCTATATTGTATAATGTGGGCTTGGAGGCCAGGGAGAGCCAGTTTAAGTTGAAGTGGCCAAGCAGGATCAACTCGCTGGAAGTTGTGTGCAAGGTGATGGAGGAGATGCAAGTGACCAATGAGGCAGGTGAGAGTTCTGGGAAGGCATATAGAGCCCCAATGTAAAAAAAAAAGGGGGGGGCAGTGGCTTGGATGTTGAGCTTGGCTATAATTAGCTTGTGAGAGGAGGGTCGGGAAAGGCACAGGGAGATGGAGCAGAAGAGGGATTAGTGAATAAGAGGGCTACTCCTCCACCCCATTTGCCCGTCTTGCTGGAAAAGGTTGTAATCATGAGGGTGAGGTGGGAATCTTGACCTGGGAGTGCTGGGTAATCCAGACTTTCAGGTCATCTAATTTAGGAAGAAGGTTCCTGGAGTTGAAATGGAAAATTCTGAGCCCTTTTGGTAGAGAGCAGAAGGGGAGGAGTGGGAAGGTGGGCCAAGGTCGAGTTCAATGCCCCCAGCAAGGAGCAATAGGAACATTAGTGTCACAGCGTGAGGGAATAAACTTCAGACGAGGCAAATTTACAGGTTTAGAACACACCGTGGTATGATATTTATTTTTCAAAAGTTTGAAAAATAATAAATGAAAACAAAAAAATTGCAAAGAAAATAAGTACTTAACATCAGTAGTTTCTCCCCGAATACAGTCCTAGATCTTAGAGCGCCTAAGACCCTTCTCATCTGCATTCAACAGCTTGTCTGCACAAACAGTAGAACCTCTCCTTCTCTCCTAGGGCTGAGCCTCTCTGGGCTGAACTGAAGCGAACTCACTGAAGAGGTATTTATATCTTTTTGGTGGGATCACCTGACTGAGCCCTCTTCTAGTTACAAGTCTGGACATGATTCATGTCCATACCTCTCAACCTCCTGCCTCATAAATCAGGGACAAGGCTTAAACAAATCAGGGACACATCTTCAAAATTAGAGTCATCCACCCAGAAAGCTGGTAGAATATGAGGCTTAGTGTAAAATGCATTTTCTAAAGAAGAACAAGTCTGTAACTTTAATGCTTGACATTGTTTTGTGCTTACAGTCCCCACTGTTTAGCCACAAAAACACAAATTTTAGGAGGGGCAGAGAGAAATTTTGAGGCAAAATCAGGGACACTTGAGAGGTATGTTCATGTCTGAACATGCTGTGTCAAAACCAAGGCGGGAGGGGTTATTTCAGGGGACTTCCTGGTTCAGTTAAAGGTACAGTGTATATATCCACAGATATTGACTTTCTATAGCTCTGATCCAGAGTGACTAAGCTTTTTTATACAGAGACCCTTATACAGTAACAAGTTTATAATGTGAATTTATGAAAATACCTTTAGGATTTCTTATAACTGTACTACCATGACATTATTACTGTTTTATAGGACTTCTGACTCCTTTTTCTTTAAAAAGGATTTACTAACTGTATTCATTCCTATTTAAAATAGCCTTCATGTTTTTTTGTACACAAAATTCACTTATGCACTTTACACAAAACCTCTCTGGGTGTTTTGCGTCATTCTAGGGACTGGATGGAAATGGAAAAAGAATGAAAAGAGAGAACTATTAGGAAGTTTAGTAGGGACAGTAAAGGGCTTTGCTATGTGGCCAACCTGGGGTAGTGGGGAAAAAAGAAGAACAGCAAAGAGAAAAGTGTTAACTGTTGCACACAGACGTTTTGGTAGCTAGGAAATGATAGAAAAGTAGTCCATCAGTCACAGCCGAGGGTGTAGCCTAATTTCACCAAAATTAGTAAGGGGAGGAGGACGTTTTAATTTTTGTTCTTTACGATGACTGGCTGGGAAAGGGCAGTAAGAAAGTAAGGAGGGGCAGCAGGTCCGTGCTATAGTTTCTAGATTTAGTAAAGGGCGACTTGCTCAGATGTTGCCCCCCGCCACTACATCCGATACCACATTACTCCCAGGGGTATGAGGGTGTGTGGTATCGGATGTAGTGAGGGAGGGCAACAGAGAGGGGATTAGAGGATGACAAGGAAGGGGTGGTGGAGAGGGGTGGGTGATAGAACTGGCAAGAGGGAGAGCAGACTAAAAGCAGAGAAGGATTGGGATGACATAATTTGATTGGGGAGAGTGAAAGACAGAGAGAGAGAGAGAGAGAGAGTGCAGCTAATACTATGATGGGGGATAACGGGTATGCTATATGTTGGTAACTAGGGCAGATATTTTCAGGGAAAGAAAGCTATGATTAAGGGTAACTAGTACCCTTAATAATGGTAACTTCTTGTAGTAAGAAGAAAGAAATAATGTAATTTAAATGCTGATAAGAATATGTAGGATGCATAAACGGTACAAGAAGGCAGATACTTTCCAATTTGTGAGGTTTCTGTAAACACACATACAATTCACAGCCTCTAACCCAGCAGACAGCATTATGTGTATATAAATCTGTTTAAGTTGGAGGGCCAAGCTGACCAGAAAATGATTCAACTGGTGCTGCATTTTGTTTGACATGTCACTACTCGGACCTCACCACAGTCAACTCACATAACTAAATTTAACAATGCTCTTTAAAATCTGCACAAATGAGTATGCATGACTACAACAGATGGAAGCATTCGCTTGCGGCCTAAAAAAATATTCTCAAAAAAGAAAAAATCTGGCTGGCATTATAGCCTGCAGGTCAGAGTAACAAGCTGTGAATGAGCCTGGTACATCCAGCAAACCTGGGTTTGTTTCCCACAACATCCACTTGCATACTGTGCGGCTCTGAGCAAGTCACTTAACCTCCCCAGTGCTCCCGGGTCGCCCCTGTAAACAGGCATGTGTGTCTAGTGGTCCTTACCTGCTACCAAAGAATTAAAATAAATAGACAGACAGATAGATAAATAGGCAGAGAACACACTGGCTCAAGAAAACAAATAAATAGAGAATTAGCTCAGTTAAAAAAAAAAAAAGTTCACATGCATGCCTAAGGACAGAATTCTTCCCTGCCTAATCTTTACTTTAAGTATAAATAATCACGTATAAACGTCTAAACCTGTTACTAGGTAAATCATATATCATATCACAGTATTATTCGTGGTTATTTTTACAAGGGATAGAGAAATGAGGTGAAACGGAGCCCCACCACTCGTGATTTACAATTTTTTTGTTATTTTCCCTGTCAGCTCTGTAATTTGCCATTGATCCAGGGGATGCATACAGATGGGACTAAGAGCAGCTGCTAAACAAAGATGTAAGGAACAAACATTAAGTATGGGGATCTGTGAATGAACACAGGGTTCAGATATCAGCCAATATTAATAACCCTCTAACAAATATCAAGATCTAGGAGCAAAGAATATCATAAAGTCCTTACAAACGTAGCGGAGGTCCTGATACAGTACTATAATGCCACTCCCTCAGGCAGAATACCATGAGTTCCAGTCCAAAATATTTCCCAGTTGCGGATACAGCCCTGGCACTTGCTGTAAACTGCCTTCTTAGCTTTATTTTGTTACAATCAGTTCAGCTAGCACAACCAAATTCAGTATATAATACAGTGCAAAAGGAATCCCTGGTTAACCAAGAAGTCTGTTACCCCAGAACTGGAACCTTGCTGATCAATGTTGAATAGTAATCCTACATGGTAAAACAGACTGATCCGCAACGACATAATTTCAAGGGCCAGCTATTTTCGCTGCCAGTAAATTATAATAATCCAGTTCAGTGACTGCAGAGTCCACGCAGAAAGAACCATGCACAACAAAAAGGAGCTGCTGAAACAGGATATGAAATGGGGTTGCAAAAGTGCAGTGTTACATCAAAGCAACTATGCTTGATAAAGACAAAGATTTTACTACTGTTAATAGATGGACACAACTCCCGCTCTCCTGATTTCAACAAATTGAAACAATTAGAATTAATGTTCTACCTCGGTTCTTGTACTTCTTTAAAAATATCTCATATTTCCCATCACTATATTATTTTAAATCCTGGGATATCTGCATTTGTTTGGAACAAGCAAAAACCACGAATTCGGCTTTCAATATTAAAGTTATCCTTTGCTCAAGGTGGTACCAATCTCCCAGACCTTAAACGCTATGCAGAGGCAGCATTTATCCGTATATTGCTCCTTTGGCTCTTGGATAGATTTGAATCCCCCTGGAAGAAATTAGAATTTCATTTTAATGATCTGCATGACATTAAAAATATATTATTTTCTTCCCCTGGGAAAACCCCTCCTTTAAAGGACTTTACTGAAATCATATCGCAGGTCCTTAGGATTTGGTTCCAAATACGTAGTAAAGAACCATCCCAACCAATCTACGAATATTGTAAGGTCATTTCAGAAGATGAATTCTTTATTCTATCTCATACCGACGTGTCCTTCTCCCGTTGGAGGAGACTGGGGTTGAACAAGTATTTCAGTTTTTGGATCCTAGAGGGGTAGTACCATTTGAAGATTAACACGGAAATTTAACTTAACAAATGCTGACCACTTTAGATACCTTTAAATTAGAAACCATATACTACGAAATCATACTATTGAGGTAAAATTGATGCATCCATTTCCTCCCCTTTTAAAACTTTTTACTAACCATTCCTTGGGAAATCATTGGAACCATCTAATTGGAAACCTAAATAAAATTACAAGAGACCTAACTAAAGAATCAACTAATTCAATATTGGCAAGTTGGAATAAATATTTGGATCTTAATATATCTACAGAGGCATGGTCCTCTGCAGCTGTTAGAGCAGTCAAAATTACTCAATCATATATTTGGAGAGAATATTCATGGAAGTGTAAATCTAGGTTTTTCAGGTCACCGGCACGGTTGACAAAATATCTTCCGGTTGAATACAGGGTCTTTTGGAGGGGGTGTGGGTGTAGAATGGCAGACATCGCACATATCATGTGGCAGTGTCCACTCTTGATGCCATTTTGGATAAGTTTGCAAACGGAAATGGAGGACTGTCTGGGAGAGAATACTGATCTCACCGTTGAGATGTTCCTGTTGGCTGTTTACCCAGACCCCCCCCCCCCAATGGACAAAGTCTTTATTGCCTATCTTCTTATTAGCCGCTAAAAAGTATCTTACAAAAAATGGATATCTCAAGATAACCCCACCATACATGATTGGAGACGAATTGTGATATCAATATATCAGACGGAAAGTATTACAGCTAAAATTAATAATCGGTCTCAGACTTTTGCTCGGCTATGGCAGAGATGGGTAATACATCAAATGGCAGTAGATCCTGACTTTTGCCCGTAGTGGTATAAGGAGGGGAGGGAAGAGGATAGTGAGAATTTGGGTAAGAAAACTGCAAGTTCCTAACATCTACCAAAACCATTGAGCCTTACCAAGATATGAATGTATTAAAAATAAAGGTTTCTATTCTACATTTACTAAATGAAGTTTAAAACAAAATGGAAGAAGTGAAGTACTTCACAGAATGTCACTGTTTGTAAAGTGTCTCTGTATTCAAAAGGAACATTTCAATAAAAATATATTTAAAAAAGATTTTACTACTGTTGATTTTTGCTTTGGGAGAAATATTAATTAGCAATCTCTGACTAATGTACTGCTAGTATCTGCATTAATCATTGAGTTCCTTCCTTAACCTTCCAGCACTGTAGTAGGCCTTAAGATCAGTGGTGATTCAGGCACACAGCTCCCCAGCTGCCCCCGCACAAAAACAACAATGCTGCTCAGGTAGGGCCAGAAGGTATTATATGCTGTGATGCCTTGCGGATCAGAGGTTTTGGTTCTGGCCTACAATAAAGCCATTACCTCTGCTCTGGATTCGTGCACCATTGCGTTATGCGTTCTCTCTCCCCTTAGCCCTCGGTCCCCATGGTTCGATGAGGACCTGGGGAGGTCGGTTAGGATGCAGGTTAGAGATGTTGGTGGAAATCCGGCTTGAATGCCGACCATCTTAGACTGCTAGAGCATTATCAACTCTATCAGTCAGCAATTACCCGTAAAAATGAGTGTTCCTGTCCGGGGAAATTGCTGCCGCACAGAACCAACCAGCTCAGCTCTTTCGAACCGTGGACAGACTGTGCAACCCAGCCTGTCTACAGGTTCGTAGAGCCTTTTCACAATCTCAGTGTGACGAGCTTGCTCGGTTCTTTGCAGATAAGGTGGAAGACATTAGGGCGGAGACCCGTGCAACACTCTATGGGAAGGGCAATGGACCAGTTCTTGGTCGCTTTCCCTCGTTCCTGGAATCTCTTCAAAAGGCCGGATATCGAAGATGTTATGAGGATTGTCCAAGGTATGTGCACTACATGCTGTAGTTTAGACCCGGGCCCTACAGCCCTGATTATGGGCTGTGGGGAGATTATCATCCCGGTTCTAGCGAGGACAGTCTGGTGCACCTTAGACTCTGGTGAATATCCCAGCTCCCTGAAGGAGGCTGTGGTGACACCAGTGTTGAAGAAGGCTTCTTTGGACCCCGACTCCCTCGCTAACTACAGACCTATCTCAAACCTTTCCTTTGTTGGGAAGGTATTTGAGAAAGTAGTGGCTACTCAGTTGGACAACCATTTGACCATCCATAGCATCTACGATCCTCTCCAATCCGGTTTTAGAAAGAGGCATAGCACAGAGACTCTGCTGGTTCGGGTGCTCAATGATCTCCTGATGGCGAGAAACCAGAAAAAACGGTCCATTTTGGTCCTGTTGGATCTGTCATCAGTATTTGACACTGTAGACCATGGAGTACTGCTTGAGCGCTTGAAAAACATCTGTGGGCTTTCAGGTTTGCTCCACAGATGGTTTACGTCTTTCCTCACTGGTAGAACACAGAGAGTGGTGTTGGGGGTATTTTCCTCTGACCCTATCTCTCTGTCCTGTGGGGAGCCTCAGGGCTCAGTGCTGTCCATGTTGTTTGCAGTGTACATGCTTCCCCTCGGAGACATTGTAAGACGGTATGGGCTGGAGTTTCATTGTTATGCCGATGATACCCAGCTCTACCTGTCTTTTGCACCCGACCAGAATGGAACACTCTCGGTGTTTAATAATTGTCTCAATGAAATCCAAGGATGGATGAGGTCCAGCTGGCTGAAGCTGAATTCTGGAAAGACGGAGGTGATGGTCGTGGATCCTGGTCTCCGGATAGGGGAGTGGGGGACAAACCATCCCTCAGGTTTATTCCTGGGGGCGGTTGAGCTTCCTATCTCTGAACAGGTGCGCGACCTAGGGGTAATTCTTGATGACCGGCTGACACTGCGTGCGCAAGTGTCGGCTGTCGCTAAGCTATCCTTTTATCATCTTAGGAATATCGCTAGGATCAAGCACCTTGTTCCGTCCGGAGACCTACCTACGTTGATCCACGCCTTTGTGACCTCGTGCTTGGACTACTGCAATTCCCTTTACTTTGGGCTTCCAGGGGTTGATATGCGCCGCTTGCAGCTGGTGCAGAACTCTGCAGCCCGGTTAACTGGGACGCCTCGTTCCTCCCATATTACCCGGTGCTGCAGGGCCTGCTCTGGCTGCCGGTTCAGTGGCGGATCTCCTTTAAAGTCGGTTTGCTGACTTACAAAGCCCTGCACGGTCTGGGCCCTGACTACCTGAAAGAGCTTCTGGTCCCTTACATCCCGGAGCGACCGCTCCGCTCAATAACGAGGGTTGCTATAGATTCCGAGGTAGTTTGTAAATCTTCGGTGCCGGGCCTTCGTGATTAGTGGCACCGACCCTCTGGAATTCTCTACCCGTTGGATTAGAGGTGCTGCGATGGTGGGGGGCTTTAAACAAGCTTTGAAATCCTTTCTGTGGAGAAAAGCGTTTGGGGAGGATATTGAACCGATCTGATTTTATTATTTATTATGAGGCTGATATTATTTATTCTATTGATTTTTATGATGTGTTATTTGGATGTATTTTAAAGACTGTTCTGCGCCTTGATTTTCTGAAAGGTGCATTAAAAATAAAGATTATTATTATTATAAATGAACTGGTGTGGATGACCACCAGCTCATATTTTTTAATGACTCCAGTATCGTATTCTGAAAATTTCTGACAACATAATTTCTTTGGAAAAGGAAAACTGGGGACATGGTGGTGTCATGTTAGGCCCTAGGCACTTGGGTTCAGCTCGTCAGCACTTATTTATCCATTACTACGATGCTTGGGTTTCACATCAAGGTGGTGGAGTCTATTAAATACTTGGGGGTACATCTGGACCAAGAAGTGACATTAAAACCACATGTAGAACAGTTAATGAACTCCCCGCTGCAAAAAACTGGGCTCCTCTACCACCTCAAGAACTTCCTCACTAAAGGACTCATGGTTAGCAACTGCAAAATAGCACTTTGCTTCCTGACTTCTTGTATGGTGTGCTGGTCCTCCAATCTGTCCAGATCTCTGAAATGCAAAAGCTCAGAATTATGTACCACAAAACTGGCTGTTTTGCAGCTGAGGCCCCACCCAGGGAGTATCACTGCAATATTCTAAAATCACTAAATTGGCCCACACGGGCAGATAGGGTAGCGTACCCCCCTGCTCAGCTTGGCATTTAAACTAATAAAGAACAATATTCCTCCAAGTATGAAGGATATTTTGATTGCCAGACCATTGCTGTATTTATCTAATCAATATAAACCCTACGTAACTCTGCTCTGGCCCTCATGTGCTCTGAGTCATGAATGTAGATAACGCACTGTAACTCACTGTCGATTGCATGTATGAAGTCTGTTCTGATATGCCTCTATGTAATTAAACCCAGTTGTCCCTGAGAAAGGGACTCAGTCTCAGTGGTCCTACCTGATCAACAAAATTCAAATACTAACTAAATAAATAAACAAATGTGTCCAGGCTTTGCTTGAAGCGTGTCGTGTGTGTTTTTGGGGGGCTTGGCCTGGTTACAGCCTAATTCTGACTGGCCAGAAAGGTATCCTGCCTTGAGCCATGCCCCAATGGTATAACACTAATAATGGAGGTAGAAAATAGCTGTAAACAACAGTGATGCACAGGCTAATGTCACCACACTCATCTCGTCCTGTGTGGTACTCTCCGGTCTGGATTTTGAAAGCTCTACTTTCAGCCAGTCCCACCCAGAAGTCTAGGACACTGTAAGGGCACAGGCAGTGACTATTTATGGGCCTGTGGACCACTCATTAGCCATGGGATCTGGAGCTCGTGAACATGTGTAGAGAGAGCCTGGACTGCCCAGCTCAGTGGCACCAGCAGTGCGCTACCATGTGAGAAACTTTGGGTCTGCACTGTGATCCAACTCCCTAGTCTGAACTGGTAGAGCCCACGGTGCGTCAAGCTCAGGAGGGAGCGAGACATCAGGCCTGCTGTTTAAGCACCTTCTGCAGTTAGTGGATAATCACTAGAGTGGTATGTCAGTGAAAACTACGCAACCACCCCCCCCCCCAGGCTGGCATCAGTGCCACTGACTGCCCTGGCTTCAAAGTCACAAGCAAGTCGCTGCTCCAAGTCCTCCCAGTCTCCTGCCACTGAACATCCTCCTGATGACGCACGGCATGCAAAACTAGTAGAGGTTTTGTTCCCTGTACTGCTGGGCGGCTGTGCAATTCTTATGCACTGACTGAATGGATTAAATGGAATTCTGAATATACCTGCGGTGCCTTTGCTATTTTCTTTAACTACTTTTGCCACTGAACATGCAGCCTTATAGGCCATGGCCCAGGCATCACCTATTGCAGAACATCCCTCAGGGAGCTAGAAAGCATCAGAAGAATTAGCTGGAGCTGTGGCAATCCAAGCTTGAGACCCAGATGGGCAGCAGCGACAAATGTAGCCTCAAAGCGGAAGAGGGAGTCCAGGTAGGTGACAGTGAGGATAGTCAGTAATTTAATAAAGAGGAAAAAAAACAAAGTACAAACAGTAAGTTGTCATAAGATTGCACTTCCCTTCTCTCGCTTTCTTCCTTTTTTAACCAAGTTTTTATTTTCTGATACCAGTCTGCCTGGGCTTCAGGTCAGGATTACTCCAGTTACGTCCTAGTCCCATCATCCAGTAATGCTTACCATCCTCCGATGGAGGTCCATGTGGAGTGGGGCCCCGAGTGTGCCTGTGACCTTCATGTACATGGCACTGTGGGTTTTCTCCCCCCACCCCTTCTCCTTCTACCCTCCACCCACTTGATGGCACTGGCCATGCCACAACTGGCCTCAGACTCTACAGCAGAGTCCCTGGTGAAAGCAAGCTCCTTGGCCCTCCACAAGGTGGCTAGGGTGCCAGAAGTTGCATCCTCCTCCCCTAAGCAGCACTGTTTCCCAGCCCCGGCTTACTACCCACATGTCTCGTCTCTGCACCAAGGTCACCAGTACAGCTGGGCTAATTGGAGGGTTGGGGGGGAGACGTGCACTTATTATGCATTTACGGTTTTCTTAAAAGGCTTTTTTTTTTTCTTCCGAGCTATCAATTTATTTATGCAGGTGGCTCACTGACTATCAAATGTTGGTGCCAATTCTATCTCTACATAAAAGCAAAAAATATTTCAGAAAGTAACTGCGAGACAGAGGTAAGGTTAGTGTAAGGAAGATTCATTTACTGCACAAGACCAATTTAAGGTGACTGAACAGAAGTTAAAATGCAATCTATGTCTGATTCACCCAAGATGGCACATGGTTATCACTAAAGAGGATTGCACATCAAACTCAGTCTTCCTTATACCATTACTTTTTTGAATGAGCACACAGCTGCTTCTAGAAAATCAATGCTGGTTTCTGACATGTGCACTCACTTTCGCTAAGTTAAACTGTCAAGTGTTGCAGTTTCTTGCAATGTGAGCTTCTGCTAATTTATTTCACAGTCAGTCTTTCACATCACAGCAGCAGATTTTTAGTAGTCCAGCTAAAGATTTCAGAATCTTACTCAAGAAGCTTACATAATTTTATTATAATGAGTGGGTTACGCTTTTTCCCATAGCGAAACCCATTGTGCAATTTGCCATTATAAAGGAGTGTTTTGAACAGTAAGCACGTGTCTGGTTTCCCTCGCTCTGCGCATGTGCCAGCCACAGCTCTTCCATTCCAACCGCTGCTGGAGACTGCACCAACACACGGACTTGGTAGTAAGTTATTTAAAAAAAAAAAAAATTTTTTTTAAATCAGCCAGCCCGGTGGTGCTGAGGGGGTTGAGGCACCGGACGCCACACCTCGTACCACGCTGGTGACCCGGGTTCGAGCAAGGAGCTGGCAACTCTCCTCCTCGGGAGGGTTCAGAGGGCATCCTCAGTGCTTGGCTTCCTCCTGGTGGAGGCTGGGTGGCAGTGCCATGCACAAGGAGTCCTGGTGCTAGGCCAGGAGAGGGCGGAAGGGGCCATCACCAGAGCCATGGTGCGCATGCGCTACCGTGTTCTGGGGTAATTTGGAAACAATGTGGGGGCTGCGCAAGGATGACGTCTCTGGGCCAGCTCCGGGGATCCACAGGGATGTGCAAAGCGCCTTAACATCCTGAACGACCCCGAAGCCCAGTAAAGGCTGGCTGACGTAAGCTGTGGCCCGCCGGAGGATAAACATCAGTATGGAAAAAGAAAAAAAAAAAAACACACTGTTGAAAAACATTTAAAAAAGCCAACTACCGGAAGAAGAGGAAAAAAGTTAACTTTTGGACCGCAGACTGCGTTAAAACCCAACTGGACCACGGCTGCACAGAAACGTCTTATTCTATTTAATTGCTGTGGTGAAAAAATGAAACCTAGTAATTATAAAATAAAATATGGAGTGGTGCGGAAAATACAGGTTACTCACCTGTAACAGGAGTTCTAGGAATGGTATATGTTGTTCATCCACACTGTCTGGCAGGTTCCTTGCCGCTTTAAATCTTGCCGGAAGGTCTTCAAGCTGGCTCCTCCACCCACCGGGTGAGTAAAACTCTCGGCTCCGCCCCATGACTGTAGATCTGGCCCGCTGGAAGCTCAGGTTTGTGCGTTGAAGCAGCGGGAGGTCGGAGAATGTGTGGATGAACAACAATACCATTCCTAGAACTCCTGTTACAGGTGAGTAACCCATTTCTAGGGACATGGATATGTTGTTCATCCACACTTATTGGCAGACTCCTAGCAGTTCTCCGGGAGGAGGGAGGCAAAGGCACACCCCAGTACTTACTTGGGAAATAAGGACTGGAGAACCGAGGCCCCAAAACCAGCATCCCGGCGTGGCTCCAAGGTCGATGTGGTAATGGGTAATAAAGGTGTGTGCTGACTTCAGGTAGCAACCCTGCAGATTTCCTGGATAGGGACGTCCCTGGAAGCAGCCACCGATGCAGCAGTATGACGGATAGAATGAGCTCTTATCCCTCTGGGAGGCTCCATGCCCGCCAACCTATAGCAGCGATCTATGCAGGAGGTGACCCACCTGCCTATCGTCCGCTTGGCTGCAGGTCTGCCAGATGCGGCTTCAGCGTAGGTGACAAACAGCTGGCGAACCTCTCCCCGAATTTCAGCCATGCACTCCTTATAATAAGCAAGCGCCCTTCTAGGCTCCAGAGTATGGAGCCTATATTCGGCCTCCGAGGTGTGATTGGGGTAGAACATCGGCAGAGTCAGCAACTAGTTAAGGTGAAACTCCGACACCACCTTCGGAAGGAATTTCGGGTGGGGGCGCAGGACAACCTTGTGCCTGTGGAAGACCAGGTAAGGAGACTCGATGCAAAGCACCTGGAGCTCTCCCATCCTTCTGGCTGACGTGATAGCCACCAAGAAGGCGGTCTTCCATGACAGGTGAGAGAGTTCACACCTGTGCATTGGTCCAATGGTCTTGCCCATGAGCTTTGCCAGTACCAGCAGTAGATCCCACGGAGGTGGAGGTTCTCGACTAGAGGGGAAATGTGATCAAGGCCTTTGAAAAAGGCCCGACTACCTTTCCTGCGCATCGACTGCTTCCCCGCCCGCGCCTGCAAGCAGAGATGGCAGCCAGGTGCGCCTTTAGGGTCGCCGACCAAGCCCCTTGACTAGAAAGGGACCATAAATAGTCCAAAATGCTTGCCACAGAACAGGAGGAAGGTCCAGGCCCCTTGCCTGACACCAAATGGAGAATCTCTTCCATTTGAAGGCGTGAGCATTTTCTGGTCGACTCCTACGGACGCCCTCAACCACATTGAGGACCTCGTCGGAAAGACCCAAGGCCTGGAACTCTAGCCGCTCAGGAACCAGGCCGTCAGGTGCAGGGATTGAAGGTCCGGATGGAACACATTCTCCTGATTGACTGAGAGCAGGTCCGGGCGAGCTGGAAGCTGCCTCGGGAGCCTGGAGCTGAGGCTGAGGAGATCTGGGTACCACAACTGGCGGGACCAGTCTGGGGCTATCAGGATCACCTGCGCCTTGTCCCTTCTTGCTTTGAGAAGCACCTTGTGAATCAAGGGAAATGGGGGAAAGGCGTAGAAGAGGCCCGGGGTCCACAGCCTCGAGAAGGCATCCCCCTGCAGCGAGCCCTGCTGAGGGGGGCGGGCATGAAACAGCCTCAGCTTCGCGTTCTCCCTGGAGGCAAACAGGTCCACCTGAGGTGTGCCCCAGTGGGAGAAGAGATCTTGCACTACCACCGGCAGGAGAGACCACTCGTGAGATGCAGCCCCTATCCGGCTCAGGGCATCGGCCAGGGTGTTGGAGGCTCCTGCCACATGAATGGCTAGGAGATCCGCCTCCAGGCTGCGCACGAGTGACCAAATGCGGAGAGCTTCCTTGCATAGAAGCATGGAGTGCGTCCCGCCCTGGCAGTTCAGGTAGTACATGGTCGTGGTATTGTCCGTCTGGACTCGGACCACTTGACCCCGGAGAAACGGAGCAAAGGCGGTGAGAGCTAGGCGGACCGCTCGGAGCTCCAGCAGGTTGATGTGGCATCGGGACTCCCGTGGGGACCAGAGGCCGTGCACTCGGTGTTCCCCCAGATGGGCACCCCAACCCATCAGAGAGGCGTCGGTCGATAGAGAGACCGTTGGCTCGGGGCGGACAAACGGGATGCCCTCCTGCAGATGAAATGGAACGGTCCACCACTGGAGAGTGTTCCACATCTCCCAGGTCACTATCACTAGCTGGTCCAAAGGATCGCAGCGTTGTGACCACTGGCTGGCCAGTCCCCACTAAAGGGGGCGCATGTGCCCACGGGCCCAACAGACCACGCTGGTACAGGCCGCCATGAGACCCAGAAGGTGCAGGAAGTCCCGGGCAGGGCGCGATTGCCCAACCAGAAATGATTGGGCAAAGGAGGTAAGAACCTCGGCCCTGTCCGCCGGGAGCCGTGCTCTGGCTCGAAGAGAGTCAAGCTCTGCCCCGATGAACAGGATCACCTGCTTCGGCTCGAGTTCCGACTTGGCCTCGTTGATGAGAAGGCTAACTTGAGAGCAAACCTGGAGGGCCAGATCTCTGGACCGCTCCACCTCCCGTCTGGAGAGGGCTGCTATCAGTCAATCGTCCAGGTAAGGGTACACCCGGACCCCTCGGCGCCGCAGGAATGCTGTCACCACTGCCATGCATTTGGTGAAGACCCTGGAGCTGGAGATAAGCCAAGGGCATGGCTCGGAATCAAGAGGGATCCCTCTGCTCGAAGCGGAGGAATCTCCGGCGTGACGGACGGATAGGGACATGAAAGAACGCCGCCTGTAGGTCCAGAGAGCAGAACCACACGCCATGTTCCAGAGATGGTATTATCTGTGCCAGAGTGACCATCCTGAAGGTTCGGACCTTAGGAACTTGTTCAGGTCGGTAGGTCGAGAATGGGGCCAGCCCCCATCCGCTCGGAACCAGGAAATACCTGGACACGAACCCGGGTCTGAAGGGGTCCTCTACCTCCGTGATCACCTCCTTTGGGGAGGAGAGCGATGTCGGCTCGGCGAGCCGCCAGTAAGGCTGCGGACTCCATGGCCCCCTGAGGTGCGACGGCTCTGAAGGGCGGGGCCTGCTCGAATTCCAGAGGTAGGCCTTTTCCTACCACCTCCAGTACCCACCTGTCCGTGGTAACAGAGGACCAGGTGGAAAGGAAGTGTCTGAGCCGTCCCCCCATGGGGGGAACCAGGGGTGAGGTGACAGGGATGGGGCGACACCCCTCAGCCCGTCCACTGGGCAGGCTTGAAGAGGGACTGGCCGAGGGACCTCCTGGGCCTTACCTCCTGCTTCCTGTTGGAGGAAGCCGGCTTGGGCTTGGGGATACCAAGGTCGAGCCTGCTGGCCCTAATGTTGTGGCCGGGCGTGCAGGGCGCAGAAGGACGGAAGGGCTTAGGCTGTGGCTTGCGGCCTTGTCCTTCTGAGCGGAAGAGACCGAGTCCAAGGTAGCATTGGACCTCGATCCTCTGCAGGTGACCTTCCACCCCAGGGCCGAAGAGGTCAGTCCCCAAAAAGGGAACATCCGCCAACTTGTGCTGGGTATCCGAGGTAAAGGTGGATATCCTCAGCCAAGCCCGACGACGCATGGCCACTGCGGCCGCCACAGACCTGGCACATGAGTCCCCGATGTCTAACGTAGTCTGGAGCTGCTGTTTAGCCACTGCCCTGCCCTGGTCCCGCACCTGCCTGACCGTAGTCTGCAGATCTGCGGGAAGATGAGGGACAACCTCATCCAGGGAGCCCAACAGGGCGTGAGAAAAATGTGCCATGAGGACGGCCGAACTGGCCTGACGAAGGCCGAGAGAGGACGCAGCATAGACTTTTCGCCCGGCATAATCCAATTTCTTGGATTCCTTGTCGGGAGGTTTGTCCACATCCCTGGCGTTCCCGCACGCCGGAAAACGCTGGTCGGTAACCAACCCCTCAGCCGAGGGGTGTTCAAAAACCGGACAGGGAACCGGTAGGGACCGCATACTTCCTGGCCAACCTGGCCGAAGGCGCAGGGCAGGAAGCAGGACGCTGCCAAAGTTCCAAGGCCGGACCCACTATGGCTTCGGCCACTGGAAAGGCCTCTGTAGGAGAATCCCCTCGGTCCAGAATCTCCGTGAGGGGATACCTGGCCCATTTAGAAACGGGTTCAAGTTTCATCCCGTTGGACTCCGAGATGAGTCGAAGCAACCCTAAGAAGGACGAAGGGCTATCGTCCATTGACTGTCCTCCTGAGGACTCCAAGTCCATATGCTTGGAGAAGAGGGAGGAACCATCATCGGACTCAGAAGAGTCCTCAAAGAGCTGCCTCGGCCCTGAGCCACCCTCCACCTGCCAAGGTTTATCGGAAGTGAGGGTGACAGACAGCCTATGGGGCAAACCCAAAGCCGACCGAGAATTTTTGGTCGGAGCCCCAACTAATGGCTCTGGAGGCGGAGGTTCCACCAGAATCGGTGGGGCAGCTGGAATTGCTGAACAACCGCCTGAGAACAGGCTCCGACTACAACGAGGGGTTGTTTGCTGCTCCGGTGACAGCCACTTAATGGCTGGAGAAAGGCGACTGGGTCGGCTTATCCCAGTCAAAAGGAGCTGCTGCCACATAAGTTCCTCGTACCTCCGGCGCAACTTGGCGGCCTCCCTCGTCCGAGGAAGAGGGAAGAAGCGGCGGTGCCGCTTGCCCGCGGTGCCGAGATCGACCGCCTAAGGCGGCGGAATCGGTTGGACCGCGAGGATGACCGAGACCGAGAGTCTCGACTAGGCCGAGGGAGGCGAGGAGACGACAACCCGTCTAACGGGTTGAGAAAAATCTCGACCGCGTCGACAGGAGTCTCGGTCAACTGGCCTGACTGGGACACTGTGAAGCCAGTGGCCGAAGCTGAGGGGTAGACCGAAGTCGACTGTCGACAAGGGGAGTGGGATCTTTCCCGCTCCCAAGAGCGTCGACGGAGAGACTTACTTTTGCTCTTTTTGGACCTGGAAAAAGGTCCAGAAGAAGTTGGACCCTCACCTTTGGTCGAGAGGGTCAGACAAAGCTCCTAAAAGAAGCCGAGTACGAGGCACCGAGAGAGAGCGGGACAAATGCCGCAGCCGAGGTAGAAGCAGCCCACGCCGCCTCCTCTTCGAGGGCGATCATCTGCTCAAGCTGATCCACCGAGCCCGCCGGACACCGCCAATCGGGCCTCTTTAGATTTCACCGTTGGAATTCTTTTCTCGGGTGCCCCAGTTGTAATCGGGCAGCACGGTCTTCAAGGACGTAGGCCGAAAAGGAAGAGCACAAGTCGCAGGCCTGCGGGTCGTGCTCAAGGCCCAGGCAGTAGACGCATGGAGTGCGGATCCGTCCTAGACATCTTCTGCCCACAAGGGCACCTCCAAAACCGAGTCGATTGGTCCATCGAGAGCGAGGAGAAGAAGACCAAGTCTTTAGCAAAAACTTTTAATTTAGAACTTTCAAGAATTAGGAACCAGTCTTAATCTCAACGCGTTAAGGAGGGAACCTGAGCTTCCAAGCGGTAAGGAAGATCTGGCGTCATGGGGCGGAGCCGAGAGTTTTACCACCCGGGTGGGTGGGAGGAGCCAGCTTGAAGACCTTCCGGCAAGATTTAAAGCGGCAAGGAACCTGCCAATAAGTGTGGATGAACAACATATCCATGTCCCTAGAACTCAAATTTTACACTCACCCTCTGTGTTAGATGCCTAGATAAACCCCTTCAGCTTCGCTCTCGGGGTTTATGTGGTATCCAACGCCTCGAGTGTGTGTAACATTCTTATAATGTATGGTAGAACGCTGTTAACCTTAGGAAATCATCATTTCCTAAGGTTGTTAACCTATCGATGTGACGTAGACATGTTGTTAACCTATCGATGCCACGTCACATCGATAGGTTAACAACAGCGATTGGTCTGAGATTGCGCCGCTTTTTTTTTTCCCGCGGGAACCGACGGATGAACAGCAGCAGTTAGGAAGGACTGAACGGCCGCAGCGGTGACTAGTTAGCAAAAGTAAGCAGCCTTTTATGTGGGACCATACACTATAAAAATAATTGGTCCTCTTTGGCAACGGTCAATGACCGTATCGAGGTTGCCATGGCGATGTAAACCTCTCGAGCTTCGCTCTCGAGGTTTACACGGTCGCCCTGGCAACCTCTCAACAGTTAACTGACCGGTTACCGATAGAGGACCATACATTATCCTCTATGTTACACACACCACCCTATATATTATTCTATATATATTCAGAGGGCACATAACTTTTACAGTATTCAAGTACCTAAAAGAGATAACATCATCGGACCAACAGTAGTTCTTCAAAATGCACAAGGAAACACTCAGAATCACTGAAGGAAGGAAAATTAAAACATCAGGAACTACTACTACACAGAATGAGTGGTGAACACTTAGAATACACTGCCAAAGCATGTGGTACCAATTAGCTGATACTGTAATAACTTTCAAGCTCAGACTTGACAGGTACTTTGAAGAAAATGGGGTGACAAAGAGTATTACCACTGAGTTACTGGGAGGGAGGAACTCAGTGGACTGCTGGTCTTCTTTCCCCCTAAATATGCAGGTATGTAATATGGGGTGCCTATGAGACAGCTCTTAAAGAGCACCTTTTCTGATGCTCACCACAGAACCACAGCACCCTTTACTTGCCTCCAAGCTGAATGCTGTAAAATGCTGTGTAGCAGTTCTCTCTGCCGGGGAGGGAAGACGGCATGTTCCCTCCTTTGGCAATCCATGCGGAGGACCAGGAAGCTTGCCTCCCTGCAGGGGCATGCTAGTGTGTTTAAAGTCTGTTGGGACATGGCCCACTGAGGGAGGTGGGAGCAGGCAAGGGAAAAGAAAAAAGGAAAATACCTGCAGCAGCACGATGATTTACCATTCACCATGGCTCCCACACCACCTACCGTGCCCTGAGGGAACCTGGATTGTGTTTTTTTGGGGGGGGAGCCCTCCAACTTTACTAGAGGGGGTATATCCGTGGGGGACCTTCCCTTAAGTAAGTTCCTGGGACGATGGGTGAAACGGTGTGAGACTGGGAGGATGGAGGCAGCTGTGTGAAAATGGAACAAAGTAATATCGGGGAAAACAATACTTAGCGGGAAAAAGGCTGTATTAATATGAGGCTTTTAGTAAGGAAAAATAAGACCATTTCAAAACAAAACACAAAACACTGGAGTTATTAACAGACCTCAAATATGCCCAAATTTACACTATTAAAAATGTAAACAATACTGTTCATGTTCCCTTTAAAACACTTTCCGAATGCACCTGTAGAGTCAGCACCACTGTTTGAAAAGTCAGTAGTTTAGGAAAAATAGTCTGTAGCATTCATATACAAAGTCTGATTTCTTTATAAAATGTTCAGGAGCTTCATCTGGTGCATCCTGTCAAGCCTGTTGCTAGCTCTTCTCCCCCCCTTTTCCCACAGACACAGCTGAACCAGTCAGATCCTCGTGCCCTAGAGGATGGAAAAGACTGGGTATCCTCCTCTTCTCAATCCTCCTCCTCCTCCTCCTCCTCCACAACATCAGGATTGTAATCCTCATATCAGTATTGTAATCCTCATCTTCCTATAGGACAGGAGGATAAGCCATAGATTATTATGATTTACCAACCCCCTTAGAAAGTGTAGATCTGGATGGGGAGTGCTGTTAACTCATTGATGACAAGTGGCCTAACTCCTATCAACCATGGCTGCACTTTGTCAACGACAGCGGAGACTCCAACTGGGCCTTGTCATCTACTGCAGGGATGATTCATGTGGTGACTTCAATATATTCCTTCCTTCAGGCATCGACAAGTTCTCCTTTGCCCAGGTCAGTGGCAGACTGAGTGACTTGACAGGCAGTGCACCCCCTAGAGGAAGGGCTCGCCGAACTCAAGGTATACAAAAGATAAGAAACAGAATTGTATCCAGGTCCTATTTAGCACAGAAAAAGATTACATCTGCAGTCAGAGGCGGCACAGAGCCCCAACACTGAACTGTATAGTGTAGTGGTCTGATAAAGCGACAGGCTCCACTGAGATATTTGAAATTTTCACACTGAGCCAAGGTTAGTTTCCAAATGCGCTGGGGAGACAACAAGTGGGGGCTACAGTACGCATAGTACAAAAAAACAACAATATGAACGAAAAATACAAAACTGGCAATTCACCCAGAGCAAAATAGCTAACAAAATTCTGCAAAGATATTCTAAACGACGTGAAATATACAACAGTCAAGTTGGGAGTCTCCATTGTCATTGACGACAGCTATAGAAATTGAGTTGAAATGTGACAAGGCCTTTGACACTGTGCCACACAGAAGGCTATTACACAAACTGGGGAATATGGGAGTGGGCAGGACAGTAATGCGGTGGGTAGGTAGCTGGTTGGGCGGCAGAACACAGAGGGTGCTGGTAAATGGCTGTCACTCCACAGAGGGAACAGTGACCAGTGGGGTACCACCGGGATCAGTGCTGGGACAGGTCCTATTCAATATCTTCATCAGTGACATTGTGCAGGACCAGGAAGGCAGAATTTCCTTGTTAGTTGATGACACAAAGCTCTGTAACAGAGTGGACACACCAGATGGTGTAGACAGAATGAGGAGGGAGCTGCAGAAACCTGAAGAATGGTAAGGGGTTTGGCAGTTGAAATTCAATGCAAAGAAGTGCAAGATAATGCATATGGGGCACAAAAACCCTGGAACAATATATCAGTTGGGGGGGTGAGGATATAGTATGCACCAAGCAGGAAAGGGATCTTGGAGTTATCATCTCTGATGACCTCAAGGTAGGGAAACAGTGCAACAAGGCAGCAGGTAAAGCAAATAGGATGCTGGGATGCATAGGAAGGAGTATCACCAGTAGGAAAAGGGAGGTCATAATTCCACTATACAAGACACTAGTGAGGCCCCACCTGGAGTACAATGTACAGTTCTGGAGACCTTATCTATGTAAGGACATAGGTGAGAGACTGTTCAGAGGAGGGCAATGAAGATGGTACATGGACTGCATCGCAAGTTCTATGAGGACAGGCTGAAGGACTTGAATATCTACTCCCTGGAGGAGAGGAGGGAGAGAGGGGATATGATAGAGACATACAAGTATTTTACAGGGAGGAACAAGGTACAGGAATACACTATTTTTAGCGAAAAAGATGTTCCAGGACTAGAGGGCATGGGATCAAGTTGGAGGGAGGGCGATTCAGAGGAAACGTGAGGAATAATTGCTTCACAGAACGGGTGGTGGACAAGTGGAACACCATGCCAGAGGAAATGGTGGGGGCTGAAACAATCACGGGATTTAAGAATGCATGGGAGAGACATAAGGGAATTCTGGAGGTCAGGGGTAAGGGGCAACAGACTTCTAGGAAAACATAAAGTGAACTTACAAGCTCAAATGGGCACACTGGGTGGGCCGTAGGCCCTTATCTGCCAACAGTGTATGTATCTATAAATAAAATCCTGCTCTACCACTTCTAAGACGGTTGTGAAGCTAATTCAAGGTAACTCAGGTATGTTTCGCTTTGCCTACCTGATGTGTTAAGACTCTTAACATCATGTTCTCAGTCACTGTTAATGCTGTTCCAATGAACAAACGATTTCAACAATCAGAAAATGGAGGCACTCAGGATAGTTGCAGATAATGAGTATTAATAGTATAAATTAACTAAAACAGAAGTTTACATCCTCAACAGCTACAGAAATTGAGTTAAAATGCGACAAGGAAACAAACAATTTATAGGTGTAAAAATGGAGTGCTCCTTTAATTTTCAATGCATTTGCCAAGGCTGGTCTGAGATGCAGCATTTTTTTTCAGTGGGTTCCTGATTCTATCCAATTTTACAGCTGGGAGGAATGAAGTAGCGGTATACTGATGTACAGTGGTGAATGCATGGTACCATTGAATAACATGTATACCGCTACCAGGCAATGACGCACGGTGCGTGGTAACGGCATACTTTTGTGCGATCACCACTCTAGATGCGCATCGCTTTGTGGAGACGCTTATGAATTTTTCATATTTCGCAGAGATTCTGAGTAGGTGTTCACGAAGCTGGCTCTTCAGGGAGGAGTGGTACACTTGGCAAAGTGGTATTTGATGGAGAAGTTGTTCCTGTGAAGTAGAGGTTTTATTTACAGCAAACTGCGAAGCAAACACTACAGCATGTCTGCAAATGTGAATCTTAAATTTGCAACACCTCTTAAACTAATCACGAGATAGATGAGCTGCCCAAGGTCAAGCAATGCTAGTCCCAGTGGTTGGATTCTAACCTAAGACCGGTTTCAAAATTCAGTGATGTAGCTTGAAATACCAGCAACCCAGGTTTGGGAATGAGCCTGGAACGTCTGAAGCCAGCCATGAGATGCGGAGGACTGAGCATACTCCTTCTCCGCGGGGGGCTGCACTACAATAGTGCCATCCGGTTGAGTCAGAGCAACTCGGGTGGCGCAATGCAGACTGATGCTGTGTGCAGCCATGCAGTTGTGTACACATGTGCACTTAGAGCCTCTACTGCTGACATTCTGTGGGTAGGGAAAAAACTGAAGGAATGACCCCGGAAAGCATGTAGTATGACGCCTGGTACTTTCAGGCCCTGTTTTACCAACTGGCTCCTTCACCTTATGCGCTAGAGGCCAAAGGGGCAGCTGAACAAAGACCCCACTGGAACTACCATAGGGCAGAAGTTGCACTGTGGCAATGCATGTCGGAGGTTATGTGCCAGAGAAGAGATGGGGCAGGATGGGATGCCAGAACTGAAGGGGGCAGCTCTAGTGGATGGAAGGAGGAGGAGGGCGTAAAGAGTATAATGAAAACAAAGTCTGTGCTCCATCCATTAGATCACAGCACTTTCAAAATGTCTGTATTGCAAGAAATGCTTCCTGATCTGTTTGTCACAGCAGTCCCCTTTCTTGTCAGTACACATCAGCCACTGATCTGGAAACTTTAGACAGACATACCTACTTACCTACAGCGGAGCAAGCCAAGATGCAAACTATTAACTTGCAGTAAATTACATGTCACAAAATACTCTATGACAAAAGGGTTTAATTGCCACTGAACCTGTTCCCTGCAGCACTTCGCAGCTCAGCCCCTGCACCCCTGGTCCCACATTCAGCGCCCCCCCCCACCCGACTTATTTCAGGTGGTGATCCTCCCAGGCTTGCCCCACAGGGCAGGGCCACCGAGCGTACGTGTCCCCCAATGGAATTCTGAAGTAGGTTTACCCCCATTACCAGGATGCCTCCCTGGCTTGCTCCCCAGGGCAGGGCTGTGGGGTCAAGCTGCCCAATGAAACACTAACCTCAGTCACCTGCAGAGTGCTGCAGGCAGACGGAGCGGGACCAGTGGAGCAGGGTGTCATTCATGGGGGCCAGCATTTTTAAATATTTAACCCCTATGGGAGATGTGGCAAGCAATGACATGGCAGTGCCGATGCGCCCAACATCCGGCACACCTCCCCACTGCTTTGGCTTCGGCAGTTGCACCCTATGGCCTCCACCAGAGATCAGTCATGCGCCCGACGCCCGCCCCCAAGGAGGAAAGCAGTCCATTTGACGCCAAGTCCCCCGAAAACCGCCCTTGAGTCTCAGATCCATTCACGAATCAGAGATGTCGGCCAGCAAGGGGGCTACTGTGTTACATCCTTGCTGGCTCAGCTGTATAACCATTGTTTTACTGCTAATATCCAATTTACAGTTACAATTGGGCATCTTTCTCTGAGCATGCTCAGAACTTCAGAAATGATTCCACACTCACTCCTCCCTACACCCAACTGTATGTCCTCAAGTCTCCACCCCTTACTCCAGATTTGGACACTGATACCTGAAGCCTGCAAAGAATGGGTCTGAGACTACTGGAAGTGCAGTTCCCACTGAATGGGTCAAAAACACCAGCAAGCCCTCTGGATGACACATGTTGTGGATGCCATGAACCTCAACAACTGGATACAATCCCGTGCTGTTCACTACTGCTCAACATGCAACAATTGGACACAGGACATAATGTCCCCGTCTAATTGTCAAGCAGAAAAGCCATGACCTTAATGGAGTCAGCACGGGGTCAATACCACGCACAGCAGAATGTCGTGTGACATAATCATGTTGTGCGATTCAATACTAACTTTTTTCCACACACACACCCCGTTACGGGGGGAAGAGGCTGCGAACCCCCTCCCAACTGAGATTCTAACTCCGGGAGGGGTCCAACACGGAGAGCGACAGGTCCAGGTTTTCGCAAAATGCCATGCACTATTAAACGTACAACATTATAACCCGCTACGAATGGAGTCACGTTCTGCCACGATGAAGAGAGAATGCTCTGTTTCAGGAGAGTTCCGACTTCTAAGTTGAAAAGGAAACCCAGGTTTTGGAACAGATCAACATCCAGGTCCCTCAACTATCCACTTCCTGCACAGATGTCCAAGTGATGTCAGTTGCAAAGAGAGGGTAACATCTTAACATCCCTGCATTGAAGAAATGGTGCCACAACTAAATGACACTTTTGTGATCACTTGTAACTGATAGGCTGTTGTCCACTTGTCTGGGAGACTGCCAGTCCGGCACAAGGAAAAAGTCCAGGGAACAGAGCCATGCCAACTGCTCCAGAGACTTCATGATTTGATACAATGTGACCATGTAGAGCTTGCATTTGCTCATTTGCAAATATAGCAATTTAGTAATCACAGGTCCAAGGTGGGGTACCACATGGGGCAACCCTCCTCTTCACCTCGGTACCAGAAAGACTCCAGACAAAAATCCTGCTGAGAATAACAATCCGGTGATCACTCTGGGGGCAGCACCCAGATCTTTCAATGACATCAGGATATGAGGGGAGGTTTTTTGAATTTTTCAGGAGAAATTAGAGCTGGAGAGCAAAGGTACAGAGACTCAAACATGTCTGATTGGTTGGAGAGAATAGTTAGCTTGAAATCCTTCCTAAGGCTCAGAACATTCATAAAGACTCATCTGTGGATTCGGCAGCATAAAAAAAAAACAGCACTCGAAACCGATTGAAACATAATGACAAAACATAGCAGCCCAATAATCTCAGTTGAAAAAGTTACTTTATTTTGTGCAAGCCACAGATTCAAAGGTGCAAAAAACAGTTTGGTCTGGAACATGAGCCCTCAGCTGGTCACTTGATGAATTTTGCACCAATCACAAGGTGTTTTGTTAAATAATAAACCACATGTAGAACCTGCTAGACTCATGCACAGGATTTAAAGAGACAGTATCACTGACGTACTCATGGGCTCATAGTGACCTCCCCAAAAAGTGACAATTACAAACAGTGCAAAAAACATTGACTATAAAATATTGCTTAAAAACTGTACTGCTAATCCTAGCCTTGCGGTGCATCCTGGCTATGGAAGGCAAGCAATTAATAAATCAGCAATGTTCTTCCCAATTCCTTCCTATTTGAGTGGTTTAAGCAAGACTTCTCAGTTTTATTACTGAATCCACAACAGAAAAAAAATGATAAATGCAAACTGCCCCTATAAATCATATGGCCACGGGCCAAATCTGAAATTGTATAGGAAGGAAGTCAATTTCAATTTCAAGCCAAATCACTGCATCTAATTTAAAAATCCAAATTCCACCACCTACACACGAGCATAGACCTCGTATCAGCATTTCCCGTCAAGGTTGGTCGACGAGCTCCATATCTCCCATGTGGCAAGATGCAATCCTAAGAGGATGACATGTGCCTTCTTGGGTGAATACAGTGTAGATCACCTGGTAGTGCCTACCTGGCCGGTCCCCTTCCGGGAAGTGTCGTACCACACTTGGCAGCATCCCTCAGCCCCTTCTCCAGCTCCGAGGGACTGCTGACGCAGGTACTGCCCACCCCAGGGGTCTCCAAGAGATTTGCCTCATCCTATTTCTGGAGTGAGGCTTCTGTACACTCCCTACCAGGCATAGCAGCCTGAGGCACGACCGACCTCGAGAGGCCGACTCCGCGGAGTTCAACCACTGGGGGAGGAGACTTTTCTCCTCAGTGCGCCTCATGCTGTCTGTGGAATCACATCAGGCCCATCTTGCTGCCTACAACAGGCACTTGAAGGGACTGGAAGGAAAGAAAAAAATTACTCACCATAGTAATGTTGTTTCTTCTAATGGAGTCTTGCTGTATTCCGACTTAATGCAGGTAGGCCCAGCACTTAAACTGCCCCAGAGAGTAAAGAGTTAAACTCCATGCAGGAGCATAGAACGTTGAGCTCGAGCTTGGTTTTCAAACCTCTGTCTGTGGTACTTCCCAGTGTAACTGACAGATTCTTACGAGCAACTAGCTGAGTCTAATATCTAATATATATAAAAAATAAGTGTGGGTGGAATTTGTTTTAGTATAAGCCAAAAGGCAACAATTTGGTCCCAGAAGATTCAAGTAGAGAGCCCAAGAAGAAAAAAAGTAGTGACAACACCAAATAGACTCATAATACAAACAGAACTTAACAATAACCCACCCAAGATTGGGGGGGGGGGGGGTGAAGGTACACCCCTGAGGTGCAACACTGTACCTGCCAGCCCACTTCCCAAAAACTAGGTTCTGAGAGGGGAGGCGGAATACAGCAAGACTCCATTAGAAGAAACAACATTACTACAGTGAGTAATTTTTTCTTCAAACAACATGAAGTCTTGCCATATTCTGACTTAATGCAGACTACCAAGCAGTTCCCTATGGAGGAGGGAATGCAGAACCTACTTTGGGAACAGGCTCTGCAGTACTGCTGTGCCAAACCTAGCATCACTCCTAGCCTGGATGTCCAAGGAGTAATGTTTGGTGACTGTATGTACTGTTTTCCAGGTGGCTGCTTTGCAGATCTCTAAAAAGGGTATATCTCTGGCTGCAGCCAGAGTAGCAGCTGTACCCCTAGTGGAGTGAGCCCTCAGGACTGAAGGACGTGTTTTCCACAATTTGTCATAGCAGAATTGTATACAAGAAACAATCCACCTGGCAATGGTTCTTTCCGTGGCAGGCTTACCTTCCCCCACCTCGCCAGAGGTGCGAAACAACTGAAGACAGTCATTCCTGTGAGCCTTAGTGTGCTCCATGTAATAGCTAAGAGCTATTTTAACATCCAAGCTGTGTAGCCTTCTTTCACCAGAAAAGGAGAGGTCAGTGAAAAACACAGGAAGAGACATAGACTGGTTCAGATGAAAATCTGATACCACTTTGGGTAAGAACCTTCTATTGGTTCTTAGGACCACTTTTATCCCTATGGAAGGATATGAAGTCGGGTTCCACTGACAAGGCCTGTAATTCACTAATCCTCCTGGCCGAAGTAATGGCTACCAGGAACACAGTTTTCCAGGTCAAGTATTTCAGCTCACCCGAAGCCATGGGTTCAAAGGGGGGGCTGCATGAGCTGTGCAATGCAGACATTAAGATCCCAAGCCAGGGTCGGTTCTCTAAATGGAGGGTTTGTATAAACCAGACCCTTGAAGAACTTTTAAACACATGATAAGATGCCAGGGAAGAGCCCTTTCCTGCTGAAAGGAAAGCAGAAACTACTGCCAGGTGAACCTTTAGAGTTGCAGGCCTAAGGCCTAGGCCACTGAGGTGAACCACATAATCTAAGGCTGTGGCGATGCCTGCAGAATCAGGGACAATGCCTTTCTAAGAATACTAAATGGTAAACCTCTTCCATTTGGAATCATAAGTCTTTCTAGTAGATGGTTTCCTGGAAACCTTCAGGATATCCATGACTGCCTGAGAAAGATGCAGGTCTGCATATTCTAGCTCTTCAAGAGCAAGGCACTGAGATTGAGAGACTGGAGATAGGGATACCAGATCCTCCCCTGGGAAGAGGACAGAAGATTGTGTCTCTTGGGAAGGGACAGAGGACTAGACACTGTCAGAGACAGGAGCAGAGGGTACCAAGGCTGCCTGGCCCACTTTGGAGCCACCTGGATCACTGTGCAAGGCTGAGTTTTGATCTTGATCAGAACTCTGAACAGCAGAGGTAATCGAGGGTTGGCATAGAGGAACCTGCCCTTCCAATCCAAAATCAGGGCATCCTGGGGCACAGTCCCCAGGAGTGGAGGTCTGTAAAAGAACAGAGGGAGTTGATGATTGTCTGGGGCTGCAAGAGATCCATCTCTGGAGTGTCCCATCTGGAGAAGATGATCTGCAGTATGAGGGGATTCAGGGATCATTCGTGATGTCCCTGGGATATTCTGCTCAGAGCATCTGCCAGTACATTGTCCTTCCCTGGAAGGTGAACTGCTACTAGGGAAGTCTGAAGAGAATAGGCCAGACACCACAGTTTCATGACTTCCGTGCACAAGGCCGAGGCCCGAGTGCCTCGTTTGTTGACATAGCACATTGTGGTCGTGTTGTCTGTTCTGACTTGGACCACCTTCCCCGTGAACGAATCTGAGAAGCATTGAAGGGCCAGAAACGCTGCCCTGAGTTCCAGAAGGTTAATGTGAAGGAGACACTCCTGTGGAGACCAGACCCCTTGGGCTGTCAGGGGCCCCCAGGTGGGCTCCCCAACCTAGGAGAGAAGTATCCGTGGTCAGAACTACTGAAGGAATTTGAGGGAGAAATGGGACTCCTTGTCTTAGATTGTCCTGATCCAGCCACCAGTGAAAAGCTTGGACGAGAGTCTGAGTCACTGGAATCAGTTTGGTAAGAGAATCCCTTTTTCTGAGACCAGAAAGACCTTAGGTGAAACTGAATGTCCCTCATCTGGAATCTTGCTCCCTGCACCACCGCAGTGGAAGCTGCCATGTGGCCCAGAAGCTGAAGGAAGTGTCTTGCTGGGCGAGAGACCCGAGGTTGAAAAGATGAAGCAAGATCCACTATGGCCTTCACCATTGCCAGGGGAAGGAAAGCTTTTGCTTGTACAGTGTCCAAATCTATTCCTATAAAGGTGAGAAGTTGAACTGGTTTGAGGACAGACTTTGGAAGATTGAAAAGAAAACCCAGGGAACTGAGTAGGTCCTGGGTAGTTTGCAGAGCTGACTTGACCTGTAGAGACGACTGACCCACAATGAGCCAGTCGTCCAGATATGGGAAGATGGTGATACCCTGTCTTCTGTGGTAAGCCACCACTACTGCCAGGCACTTTGTGAACACCCTTGGAACTGATGTTAGGCCGAATGGCATGGCTCTGAATTGGTAATAGCCTGAAGGTAACACGAAGCTGAGGTATTTTCTGTGGGAGCACCTGATAGGGATATGGAAATAGGCATCCTTGAGGTCCAGAGATGCTAACCAATCTCCTGGCCTTACAGTGGGAAGGATTATTCCCAGAGTTGCCATTTTGAATTTGGGCTTTGAAATGTGCTTGTTCAAATACCTTAGGTCTAGGATGGGTCACCACTGCCCTATTTTCTTTGGGGTAAGGAAGTACCTGGAGTACAGTCCCTTTCCCTTGTGCTGAGTAGGAACCTTCTCTATAGCTCTGAGAGCTAGAAGAGAGGAAACCTCTGCCTCTAGGGCAAGGGCTTCTGAGATTGAAGCAGGTTGAAAAGACTTGGAACTCTTTTTTGGAAACTTTTTGAAGCTGAGGGCCAGTCCCTGGCTTATTACTTCTAGGACCCACTTATCTGAGGTCACAGACTTCCAGGCCTGGAAGTAGCAAGCCAGCCTGTCTCCTGCTGGAATTGGGGAGTTGACCCAGGCTGACACATCAGGGTGTCTGCTTGACAGGAGCCTTAGACTGGGAGGAGGAGGGAGCAGCCCTGCTCATCCCCCTCCTGCCCCTCCCTCTGAAGAACCCCCTCCGTGGGAAGGGAGAGGAGGCCTGGGCTTGGCAAAAAGGCCTGTGAAAAGGCCTGCCCATGGCCCTAGACTGCTGCTTTTGTGGAGTGGCTTCCCTTTCCTTGGCCTGTGCACTCCTGTACGTGGTCCTGTATTCATCCATTTTCTTCATGTAAGCCTCTGTCTGCTCCCCAAACAGAGAGTTACCCACTACAGGAAAATCCATAGCCTTAGTCTAGGTATCCTGTGAAAGGCTAGTACATCTGAGCCAAGCATGTCTCCTGAGAGACACAGATGTAGCCATGACTCTAGATGCCACATCATTGGAGTCCACAGCAGCATGAAATTACATTTTCGATGCCTCCATTCCATCAGCAGACACCTCCTCCAGCTGTTTGGCTAGCTGGGGGGAGGCCTGTTTAGCCAGTTCCAGAACCGTATCCCATCTGGATTTCTCGTACCTGGCTGTGTAGGCCATATAATTAGCCTACCTGAGTCCCAAAGAGGATGCCAAATACTGTTTTTTGGCCATGGCATCCACTTTTCTGGAGTCCTTACCTGGGGTGTGTGAAGCCAAAGGAATGTTAGCCCTGTCACAGGTTGCGGGTTGCACTACCCCAACATGGCTGCTATGATTATAAAGGAACTCCGTAGCTGAGCCTGATAACATATACCTCCTGTCCATTCTCTTGTCCACAGGAGGTACTGAATTAGGAGTTTACAAAATTTTGTGTGTCTGTTTCCCCAAGGACTTATGAAGAGAGGTAGACAGCCTTTTGGATTCTGGGACGTCCATCATTTCCACAAAATATGTAAATTACATACTTACCGTAATTATTGATCTTCTTGGACAGTCTCCATCACTTATTCATACTAGTGGGATAGCGCCGGAGGCGCTAGGATCAAGCGGGAGCCAACCATTTTCTGAAGGGTCGGCGCCAAGGTAGGACTGCGCATGCATGGCACCACGAGACTGACTCACGCCTATGTAGGCTACAGCGGCATCGACCCTCCAACCACCTCAGTACCTTTTCGACCGAGGAGGTGCAGCGTAACTAATGAGAATAACTCATTCTGAGTTTCTGGGCCTGAGAGGGCCCAGATGGCCTTTGTAAGAAAGGTCAAAGAACAATGTCTTCACAGCCCGAACCACAGGTCATGAAGACCAGGAAAGAAAAACGAAGTGAACCCAGGGATGAGAGGCGTGTGAATGAGTGATGGAGACTGTCCAAGAAGATCAATAATGACGGTAAGTACGTAATTTCCATATCTTCCTGGACTACGTCAAAATCACTCATTCACACTAGTAGGAGAGTACAGAGCTAAAACCCACAACCCTGAGTAGGGTGGTAGGAGACAGGGTTCACCCAGAAAAGACGGCCAAGAACTGTCCTGCTAATAAAAAGAGCAGTCTTGTAAAGAGCATCCAGAATATGATGCTTACAAGATAAGCGCTCGAGTTGTAACTCACCACTTTGCACACGACTGCAATGGGCACAAAATGAAACTCTGCCAGGAAGCCGCAACCACTCTGAGAGAGCGGCGAAAACCCGGACTCACAATTTGGTATAGGACCAAAACTAATAGTGTCAAAGACATGTACTAATCTAATGTAAAAGGACCTCAGGAAGTGCAAGAGCTGGAGGTAAAGTCTACAGGTTCAAGGTAGACTGAAAATCGGAGAAGGAACCCCCACTACCAAGTATGGCTGACTTACAAACAACAGGTGCAGGAGCACTTGAACCCCTTACTTGGTGAGCAAAAGAAGGTCCAGGTGGGGTTAGCCCATCAAGGAGAATGGTTTTCACTTAGTCACTGAAACCTTCCTGATGGAAGGCGAAGCACAACTTAGAAGCCTCTTGTGGTGGTCTAGTAGAATCAGATCCTAGTCACTGCATATTCCAAAAAGGAATCATCCTGCCCCTGTGTGTATAACTGTAGTAGCAGTCTCTGACCTCTGGGAAGAAAGGAAAAAGTGTATAGGAGGACGTGTCTACTGTGGAAAAAAAAACATTCAGACAGAAAAAAACAGGGGCTGGATTTGTAAGGCAAATAGAGGCAGATGTGCATCAAGGAGGGTCACAGCAGGACCAAGTTAGGGCTAACCCATTTGTTGAAGTTACCGAATAGCGGCAGAAGTGGCTCACTACTTACTCCAGCCTCCCTGAAGGGAGTAGGAAAGACTCTAAGTTTGCTTTGTTGAAAAAAACAAACATCACAACTGCGTCACGTAGTCGGAGACGATAGCTTCATGTGCGACTGGCAGGGAGCCAGTGCGCCAGAACTGAAGGTGTGAATATTTGGGAAGATAGCTCAGAAAAATACCTACTTGACCTATATGGTCAAGAAGGAAAACTTACTCACCTTAGTAATTATGTTTCTTCTAATGGAGTCTTGTTGTATTCAGACAATTGCAGTGATTCCCAACCTTTGAATTGTCCCGGAGAACAAAGAGTCAACTTTCTATGCAGGGCATAGAATGCTGAACTCGAGCTCGGTTGAAGTCTCTGTCTGAAGTGACTCAAACCTAAACCGTCAGATTCTTACGAGCCCAACTAAACTAAAAATTCTATGTGGAAATTGTAAAACTTCTTACTAGCCAACTGGCTGAAAGAAGTTTTGGATTCCCAAGGAAGACACAAGTCAGGAAACTCAAAAACTAAAAACCAATCTACTATAAATAATAATTAATCAGCACCCAAACAAAAAAGGAGGCGGGTGCAAACAAAAAACACCCCTGGGATACAACACTGCACCTGCCCACCCACTTCCCAAAAACAGGTTCTGAGAGGGGAGGCAGGGAGGGAGGTCAGAATACACCAAGACTCCATTAGAAGAAACATAATTACTAAGGTGAGTAATTTTTCTTCAAACAACATGAAGTCTTGCTGTACTCTGACAATTGCAGACTACCAAGCAGTACCTCAAGGAGGAGGACAGAACCTAATTTGGGAATAGGCTCTGAAGTACTGCGTGTTAAACCACATCACTCCCAGCCTGGATATCCAGAGAGTAATGCTTGGCAAAGGTATGGACTGTTTCCAGGTGGCTGCTTGACAAATTTCTAAAGAGGGATATCCCCGGCAGCAGCCAGGGAAGCAGCTGTACCTCTTATGGAATGAGCCCTCAGGCCTGAGGGTGGAGTTTTTCCCAGTTTTTCATAGCACAATTGTATACAAGACACATTCCACCTGGCAACAGATCTTTTGGTGGCAGGTTTGCCCTTTCCCACTTCTCCATAAGTGAGGAACAACTGGAGGGAGTCAAACCTATGACCCTTGGTACACTCTATGTAGTAACTAAGGGCTCTTTTGACATCTAAACTGTGTAGCCTCCTTTCTCTCCTGAGGAAGAATGATCAGTGAAGAAAACAGGGAGAGACACAGACTGGTTTAAATGGAAGTCTGAAACCACTTTGGGCAAGAACCTTCTATTGGTTCTAAGGACCACTTTATCCCTGTGAAATGAGATAAAATCAGGTTCCGCTGATAGGGCTTTCAATTTACTGATATGCATGGCAGAGGTAATGGCTACCAGGAACACAGTTTTCCAAGTCAAGTACTTAAACTCTGCTTAAGACATAGGCTCAAAGGTGGGGTTGCATCAGTTAAGCAATGCAAACATTCAGATCCCAGGCAGGAGCAGGGTGTCCTAAAAGGATTGGTGTGAAGCAGTCCTTTAAAAATTTACAGAACATAGGATGGGAAGATAGTGAGGAAGACTCCCACAGACCAAAAAGCAGAAACAGCTGACAAATGTACTTTGAGTAGCTGGTCTGAGGCCTAGGCCATTAAGATGGACCATATAATCCAGAGTTGTAGGCAATCCAGCAGTGTCTGGAGTATCTATAGAACACCAAATGCTGAATCTTTTCCATTTGGAGTTGTAAGTCTTTCTGGTGGAGGGCTTAGAGAAGCCTTGAGGATATCCAGAACCCCTTGGGAAAGATGCAGATCTGCAAACTCTAACTCTTCAAGAGCCATGCTTTGAGATTGAGAGACTGAAGATTGGGGTACCAAATCCTTCCCTGAGAGGATGTTAACAGGTTGCAATTCCTGGAGAGAGAGGGAAGATGGACTGCTAGGGACTGCAACAGGGTGTACAGGGCTGTCTGGCCCAATCTGGAGCAATCACAATCACTTTGCAAGGTTGAGACCTTATTTTACCAAAACTTTGAACAGGGTGGGAGGGGAAGGCATACAGAAACTTCCCTTCCCAATTCAGGATCAGGCGTCCAGAGGACTGAACCCAAGACTGGAGGTCTGCAACAAAGAGAGAGAGTTAGTGATTGTCTGGGGCTGCAAAGAGATTCATCTCTGGAGTGCCCCACCTGAAAAATCACTTTCAACACCTGAGGGTCCAGGGACCATTCGTGATGGCCCTGAGAAATCCTGCTCAGTGCATCTGCTAGCACATTGTCCTTGCCTGGAAGATGAACTGCTACAAGAGAGGTTTGCAGGGAATAAGGCAGGGACCACAACTTCATGGCTTCCTGGCACGAGGCCATGGACCGAGTGCCTCTCTGCTTGTTGATGTACCATATGGTGGTGGTGGTGTCTGTTCTGACTTGAACCACCATGTTCTGTACTGACTGTGAGAAAGCTTTTAGAGCCAGAAAAACTGCTCTGAGCTCTAAAAGACTGATGTGGAGAAGGGATTCTGGGGACTACACAGCCTCTGGCAGGAAGGACCCCTAGATGTGGGCCCCAGCCAGGAGAGAAGCATCCGTGGTGGGGACCACTGAACAAGGCTGAGTAAATAATATGAACACCTTGTCTTAAATTGTCCTGATCCTGCCATCATTGAGGGCTTGGATCAAGGTCCAGAGTCACTGGATCAGTTTGGTAGGGAACTTCCTCTGAGACCAGAAAGCTCTCAGGTGGAACTGAATATCCTGAGTCTGAATACTGCCCATTGGACCACTGCTGTTGAAGCTGCCATGTGGCCCAAGAGCTGGAGGAAATGCCTTGCTGGTCGAGATACCAAGGCTGAAGGAAGAAGCTAGTTCCATAAGAACCTTGCCCTTTCTAGAGAAAGAAAGGCTCTTGCTCAAGTGTGTCAGTTTTGCCCCTATAAAGGTAAGAAATGGACTGGTTCAGAACAGCTTGGGAAGGTTTAGAAGAAATCCTAGAAGTGAGCACTTGCTGGGTCACTTGTAGGTGAGACTTGACTTGGTCTGGAGACTGACCCACTATTAGCCAATCGTCCAGATATGGAAAATGGAAATCTTTTGCCTTCTTAGAAAGGCAACTACTACTGTCAGGCACTTTGTGAAAACCCTTGGGGCTGAGGTTAGGCCAAGGGGCATTAACTCTGAACTGATAATGGCCTGAGGGCAACTCGAGCCTGAGGTACTTTCTGTGGGAGCACCTGATGGGAATGTGAAAGTAAACATCTCTGAGGTCCAAGGGAGGCTAGCCAGTCCCTGGCCTTAAAAAGGAAGGATTATTCCCAGAGTTATCATCTTGAACTTTGGTTTTAAGAGATGTTTGTTTAGATATCTTAGGTCTATGATGGGTCGTCACTCCCCTGTCTTTTTGGGGGGTCAGGAAGTACCTGGAGTACAGTCCTTTGCCCCAGTGTAGGGTAGGTACTCTCTCTATAGCTCTTAAAGCTAGGAGAGAAGAAACCTCTGCCTCTAGGGCAAGGATTTCCAGGAGATTTGCAGGTGGAAAAGATCTGGCTCTCAGCTTTGGAAATTTTTTGAAGCTGAGAACCAGTCCCTGGCTTACTACTTCCAGGACCCACTTGTCTGATGTAACAGACATCCAGTCCTGGACAAAGTAAGCCAGCCTG
This sequence comes from Neoceratodus forsteri, assembly GCA_016271365.2. Classification (NCBI taxonomy): domain Eukaryota; kingdom Metazoa; phylum Chordata; order Ceratodontiformes; family Ceratodontidae; genus Neoceratodus; species Neoceratodus forsteri. Next base: position 103,669,231 of record CM057453.1, on the reverse strand, counting down.
CTACTGAAATAGGAGAGTCGACCGGGCGGGCCCATCAGGTGTGCTGCAGCAGGGCTTTAGGCTGAGGAGTGGATGCAGCCCTGCTCATCCCCCTTCTGCCTCTCCCTCTGAAGAACCCCCTCTGAGAAAAGGAAGAAGAGGCCTGTGCTTGGTAAAAAGGCCTTTGAAAAGGCCTGCCCCTGCCCCTAGACTGCTGCCTTTGAGGAGTTGCTTGCCTTTCCTTGGCCTGAGCACTCCTGTAAGTGGTCCTGTACTCATCCATTTTCTTCATGTAATTCTCTGTCTGCTCCCCAAACAGAGAATTACCCACTACAGGAAAATCCATGGCCTTAGCCACAGGTGTCCTCTTGAGAAGCTAGTACATCTGAGCCAAGCCATCCTCCGAAGAGCCACAGATGTAGCCATGACTCTTGATGACATCATTAGAGTCCACAGCAGCATGAAACTGAAACTTAGATGCCTCAATCCCATCCGCAGCCACCGCCTCCAGCTCCTTGGCTAGCTGGGGGGAGGCCTGTTTAGCCAGTGCCAATACAGTGTCCCACCTGGACTTCTGATACCTGCCTGCACAGGCCATGTAATTCGCCTGCCCGAGTCCCAAAGAAGATGCCATGTAATGCTTCTTTGCCATGGCATCAATCTTCCTGGAGTCCTTGTCAGGGGTGTGAAGCCAAGGGAATATTTGCCTTGTCACGCAGCAGCCTGCACTACCCCAACATGGCTGCATTGCTGATATAAGAACTCAGTGTCTGAGCCTGATAGTGTATACCTCTTGTCCATTCTTCTATCCACAGGAGGTATAGTGTTAGGAGACTAAGATTTTTTGTGTCCGTTTCCCAAAAGATTTATGGAGGGGAACAGACAGTCTCCTGGACTCTGGGATGTCCATCATCTCTACATAATCAGGCTCCTCTTGATCTTCCACAGCCTCCTCCATAGGAAGCTGGAGGGTTTCAGCCACCTTTCTGTAAACATAAAGTGAGAAGGGGACTCAGAAAGCCTGGGGGGGAGAAACCTGAAGGCCTGTCTGGGGAGATGTCCGGTTCCACAGGCACATCAGACCCTCACTTAAATCATCATCCTCAAATTCCCTTTCCTCTTCAAATTCGGTTCCTTAAAATCTTCAAGGGCATAATCTTGAACCGGAGGAACCAACGAACCGAACCCCTGCTGAAGGAGCCGAATGGGTGGAACGGATGGAGCGATTCCACAATCTGAATCGGCTCTGGCTATCTCTTCGTGGTCCGGATATGAACCTCTGGATCCGAACGGTCAATTTATCTTTGTTTTTTTTTGTGGAACCGATCCCTCGGAATCGGCTCTCCTTTGCCAGTAATATCGCCTGGTCAGAGGGTACTCCTTCTGGTTCGGTCGAACCGAACGGGCTGGTCATCGGGTCAGCGGACTTTCGGCCTCCTTTTCCTTCAGTCTACTTAATCTCTTCAAGGGTAGATTTGGGAAAGTTTTTGCTGTTGGCAGTCTGAATCGAGGTGGTCAGACCCCAGACAATAAATACAGGTGGTGTCTTGGATTGGCCTAGCAGGAGCCTCCCACACTCACTGCAGTGTTGAAACCCAGTGGGCCCAGTTTTTGGGGGTTTCTCAGCCAGCTATTAGCGTACCCTTTTTTCGGCAACCATGAGCAGAAGCTCCCTTATAGGTTCCTAACCGTGTCATGGAGTGTTGGAAAAAAATGTTTAAAACACGTTTTTTTTTTTAGAACCAGTAACCACACACTAGGTAAAACACACAAATTTCACTCAACAAATGGCGGTTTCATTGAACCGAGTCGCACTTTACAAGTTCTACACGAAAAAAGAACAATTCCTACCTATTACTTCTTACGGCTCACAGACAGAGACTGAACCGACTATGGAAACTTTCTGTTTAGAAAACAGACGAAAAACTGATACTTTAACAGACTTTTGAACCAAGCTGAAGGAGAAATTCTGTGGGCGACCATTCAGTGAGGCGGAGTAAAGAATCTGGCCGGTTTAGGTTTGAATTGCTCCAGACAGAGACTTCAACCGAGCTCGGGCTCAGCATTCTATACCCCTGCATAGAGATTAACTCTTTGTTCTCCGGGGCAGTTCAAAGGTTGGGAATCACTGCAATTGTCAGAACACAGCAAGACTACATGTTGTTTGAATGACTATCTTTACCGACTCTCCAACTGCCTCAGTACCTTTTTTCCGGGAGGTGCAGGCGTAACCTAGAAGAGATAGCCTAACCAAAGCGGACATAAGATAGTCAGGCAAGCCGTATAAGAAGGGTCCAACAAAGAATCTTCACAGCCTAAGGTGAGGGTGAAGACTAACAACATAGTGAGCTTTCTGGCGGCGGTGGGGTGTGAATGAGTGGGTGGAGACTCATCCAAGAAGATCAACTCGTTTAGCCAGTTCCAGAACCGTATCCCATCTGGATTTCTCATTTTGGCTGTGTAGGCTATATAATTAGCCTACCTGAGTCCCAAAGAGGATGCCAAATACTGTTTTTGGGCCATGGCATCCACTTTTCTGGAGTCCTTACCTGGGTGTGTAGTCAAAGGAATGTTAGCTCTGTCACAGGTTGCGGGTTGCACTACCCCAACATGGCTGCTAAGATTATAAAGGAATCTGTGAGTTGAGCCTGATAACATATACCTCCTGGCCCATTCTCTGTCTAAGCAGGAGGTACTGAATTAGAGCTACAAAATTTTGTGTGTCTGTTTCCAGGGACTTATGAAGAGAGGTAGATGCTTTTGATTCTGGGACGTCCATCATTTCTGCACAAAATATGTAAATTACATACTTACCGTAATTATTGGATCTTCTGGACAGTCTCCATCAGCCTATTCATACTAGTGGGATAGCTACCGGAGGCGCTAGGGACCAAGCGGAGCCAACCATTTTCTCTGGAAGGGTCGGCAGTAGGACTGCTTATGCATGGCACCACGAGACTGACTCACGCCCATGTAGGCTGGCAGCGGCATCGACCTCCAACCACCTCAGTACCTTTTCACCGAGGAGGTGCAGCGAATCCACGAGAATAACTCATTCTGAGTTTCTGGGCCTGAGAGGGCCCAGATGGCTTTGTAAGAAAGGTCAAAGAACTGTCTTCACAGGCTCGACCATAGGTCATGAAGACCAGGAAAGAAAATGAGTGAACCCAGGGATGAGATATGCGGTGAATGAGTGATGGTGACCGTCCAAGAAGATCAATAATGACGGGTACGTATTTTCCATATCTTCCTGACTACGCCAAAACACTCATGTCCACACTCAGTAGAGAGTGGCAGAGCTAAACTCACAACCCTGAGTAGGGTGGTGGTGAGACAGGGTTCACCCAGAAAAGACGGCCAAGAACTGTCCTGCTAATAAAAAGAGCAGTCTTGTAAAGAGCATCCAGAATATGATGCTTACAAGATAAGCGCTCGAGTTGTAACTCACCACTTTGCACACGACTGCAATGGGCACAAAATGAAACTCTGCCAGGAAGCCGCAACCACTCTGAGAGAGCGGCGAAAACCCGGACTCACAATTTGGTATAGGACCAAAACTAATAGTGTCAAAGACATGTACTAATCTAATGTAAAGGACCTCAGAAGTAAGAGCTGGAGGTAAAGTCTGGAGGTTCAAGGTAGACTGAAAATCGGAGAAGGAACCCCCACTACCAAGTATGGCTGACTTACAAACAACAGGTGCAGGAGCACTTGAACCCCTTACTTGGTGAGCAAAAGAAGGTCCAGGGTTAGCCCATCAAGGAGAATGGTTTTCACTTAGTCACTGAAACCTTCCTGATGGAAGGCTAAGCACAACTTAGAAGCCTCTTGTGGTGGTCTAGTAGAATCAGATCCTAGTCACTGCATATTCCAAAGGAATCATCCTGCCCCTGTGTGTATAACTGTAGTAGCAGTCTCTGACCTCTGGAAGAAAGGAAAAGTGTATAGGAGGACGGCTCACTGTGGAAAAAACATTCAGACAGAAAAAATGGGGCTGGATTTGTAAGGCAATAGAGTGATGTGCATCAAGGAGGGTCAGCAGCAGGACCAAGTTAGGGGCTAACCCATTTGTTGAAGTTACCAATAGCGGCAGAAGTGGCTCACTACTTCCTCAGCCTCCCTGAAGGGAGTAGGAAAGACTCTAAGTTTGCTTTGTTGAAAAAACAAACATCACAACTGCGCCACTTGAAGTCGAGACGAGAAGCTGTGTAAAAGCGACTGGGCAGGGAGCCAGTGCGCCAGAACTGAAGGTGTGGAATATTTGGGAAGATAGCTCAGAAAATACCATTTTACCTATATGGTCAAGAAGGAAAAACTTACCACCTTAGTAATTATGTTTCTTCTAATGGAGTCTTGTTGTATTCAGACACTGCAGGATTCCCAACCTTGAATTGTCCCGAGAACAAAGAGTCAACTTTCTATGCAGGGCATAGAATGCTGAACTCGAGCTCGGGTTGGAAGTCTCTGTCTGAAGTGACTCAAACCTAAACCGGCCAGATTCTTACGAGCCCAACTAAACTAGAAAATTCTATGGAAATTGTAAAACTTACTAGCCAACTGGTTGAAAGAAGTTTTGGATTCCCAATGAAGACACAAGTCAGGAAACTCAAAAACTAAAAACCAATCTACTATAAATACATATTAATCAGCACCCAAACAAAAAGGAGGCGGTGCAACAAAAACACCCTGGGATACACACTGCACCTGCCCACCCACTTCCCAAAAAACAGGTTCTGAGAGGGAGGCAGGAGGAGGTTAGAATACACTAAGACTCCATTAGAAGAAACATAATTACTAAGGTGAGTAATTTTCTTCAAACAACATGAAGTCTTGCTGTACTCTGACAATTGTAGACTACCAAGCAGTACCTAAGGAGTGAGGGACAGAACCTAATTTAGAATAGGCTCTGAAGTACTGCTGTGGCAAACCGAGCATCACTCCTAGCCTGGATATCCAGAGAGTAATGCTATAAAGGTATGGACTGTTTTCCAGGTAGGCTGCTTGACAAATTTCTCAAAGAGGGATATCCCTGGGCAGGCCAGGAAGCAGCTGTACCTCTTATGGAATGAGCCCTCAGGCCTGAGGGTGGAGTTTTTCCCAGTTTTTCATAGCACAATTGTATACAAGACATTCCACCTGCAATAGATCTTTGGTGGCAGGGTTTGCCCTTTCCCACTTCTCCAAGTGAGGAACAACTGAGGGAGTCAAACCTATGACCCTTGCAGTACACTCTAGTAGTAACTAAGGGCTCTTTGACATCTAAACTGTGTAGCCTCCTTTCTCCTGAGGAAGAATGATCAGTGAAGAAAACAGGGAGAGACACAGACTGGTTTAATGGAAGTTCGAAACCACTTTGGGCAAGAACCTTCTATTGGTTCTAAGGACCACTTTATCCCTGTGAAATGAGATAAAATCAGGTTCCGCTGATAGGGCTTTCAATTTACTGATATGCATGGCAGAGGTAATGGCTACCAGGAACACAGTTTTCCAAGTCAAGTACTTAAACTCTGCTTAAGACATAGGCTCAAAGGTGGCGTTGCATAAGTTAAGCAATGCAAACATTCAGATCCCAGGCAGGAGCAGGGTCTCTAAAAGGAGGATTGGTGTGAAGCAGTCCTTTAAAAAATTTACAGAACATAGGATGGGAAGATAGTGAGGAAGACTCCCCCACAGACAAAAAAGCAGAAACAGCTGACAAATGTACTTTGAGAGTAGCTGGTCTGAGGCCTAGGCCATTAAGATGGACCATATAATCCAGAACTGTAGGCAATCCAGCAGTGTCTGAGAATATATGCTTTTAGAACACCAAATGCTGAATCTTTTTCCATTTGGAGTTGTAAGTCTTTCTGGTGGAGGGCTTTCGAGTAGCCTTGAGGATATCCAGAACCCCTGGGAAAGATGCAGATCTGCAACTCTAACTCTTCAAGAGCCATGCTTTGAGATTGAGAGACTGAAGATTGGGGTACCAAATCCTTCCCTGAGAGGATGTTAACAGGTTGCAATTCCTGGGAAGAGAGAGGGGAAGATGGACTGCTAGGGACTGCAACAGGGTGTACCAGGGCTGTCTGGCCCAATCTGGAGCAATCACAATCACTTTGCAAGGTTGAGACCTTATTTTTACCAAAACTTTGAACAGGGGTGGGAAGGGGGGAAAGGCATACAGAAACTTCCCTTCCCAATTCAGGATCAGGGCGTCCAGAGGGACTGAACCCAAGACTGGAGGTCTGCAACAAAAGAGAGGGAGTTAGTGATTGTCTGGGGCTGCAAAGAGATCTCATCTCTGGAGTGCCCCACCTTGAAAAAATCACTTAACACCTGAGGGTCCAGGGACCATTCGTGATGGCCCTGAGAAATCCTGCTCAGTGCATCTGCTAGCACATTGTCCTTGCCTGGAAGATGAACTGCTACAAGAGAGGTTTGTAGGGAATAAGGCAGGGACCAAACTTCTTCATGGCTTCTGTGCACAAGGCCATGGACCGAAAGTGCCTCTCTGCTTGTTGATGTACCATATGGTGGTGGTGGTGTCTGTTCTGACTTGAACCACCATGTTCTGTACTGACTGTGAGAAAGCTTTTAGAGCCAGAAAAACTGCTCTGAGCTCTAAAAGACTGATGTGGAGAAGGGATTCTTGGGGACTACAGCCTCTAGGTGAGGACCCTAGATGGGCTCCCCAGCCCAGGAGAGAAGCTATCCGTGGTAAGGACCACTGAACAAGGCTGAGTAACATAAGGAACACCTTGTCTTAAATTGTCCTGATCCTGCCACCATTGGAGGGCTTGGATCAAGGTCAGAGTCACTGATCAGTTTGGTCAGGGAATCCTTCCTCTGAGACCAGAAAGCTCTCAGGTGGAACTGAATATCCCTATCTGAATATTCGCCCATTGGACCACTGTTGCTGAAGCTGCCATGTGGCCCAAGAGTTGGAGTGAAATGCCTCTTGGTTGTGAGAGATACTCAAGGTTGAAGGAAGAAGCTAGTTCCATAAGAACCCTTGCTCTTTCTAGAGAAAGAAAGGTTCTTGTTCTCAGAGTGTGTCCAGTTTTGCCCCATAAAGGTAAGAAGCTGGACTGGTTCAAGAACTGACTTGGGAAGGTTTAGAAGAAATCCTAGAGAAGTGAGCACTTGCTGGGTCACTTGTAGGTGAGACTTGACTTGGTCTGGAGACTGACCCACTATTAGCCAATCGTCCAGATATGGAAAAATGGAAATCTTTTGCCTTCTTAGAAAGGCAACTACTACTGTCAGGCACTTTGTGAAAACCCTTGGGGCTGAGGTTAGGCCAAAGGGCATTGTTGAACTGATAATGGCCTGAGGGCAACTCGAACCTGAGGTACTTTCTGTGGGAGCACCTGATGGGAATGTGAAAGTAGGCATCTCTGAGGTCCAGGGAGGCTAGCCAGTCCCCTGGCCTTAAAAAGGGAAGGATTATTCCCAGAGTTATCATCTTGAACTTTGGTTTTAAGAGATGTTTGTTTAGATATCTTAGGTCTATGATGGGTCGTCACTCCCCTGTCTTTTTGGGGGGTCAGGAAGTACCTGGAGTACAGTCCTTTGCCCCAGTGTAGGGTAGGTACTCTCTCACTAGCTCTTAAAGCTAGAGAGAAGAAACCTCTGCCTCTAGGGCAAGGATTTGCAGGATTTGCAGGTGGGAAAGATCTGGCTCTCAGCTTTGGAAATTTTTTTTTGAAGCTGAGAACTCAGTCCCTGGGTTACTACTCCAGGACCCACTTTGTCTGATGTAACAGACATCCAGTCCTGGACAAAGTAAGCTCAGCCTGCCCCTACTGAAATAGGAGAGTTTCCATCTGCAGGCCCATCAGGGTGTCTGCTTGGCAGGGGCTTGAGGAGTGGATGCAGCCCTGCTCATCCCCCTCTGCCTCTCCTCTGGAAGAACCCTCTGAGAAAAGGAAGAAGAGGCCTGTGTTGGTAAAGGCTTTGAAAAGGCCTGCCCCTGCCCCTCAGACTGCTGCCTTTGAGGAGTTGCTCGCCTTCCTTGGCCTAAGCACCTCCTGTAAGTGGTCCTGTACTCATCCATTTTTCTTCATGTAATTCTCTGTCTGCTCCCCCAAACAGAAAAATTACCCACTACAGGAAAATCCATGGCCTTAGCCTGGGTGTCCTAGAGGCTAGTACATCTGAGCCAAGCCATCCTCCTAAGAGCCACAGATGTAGCCATGACTCTTGGATGACATCATTAGAGTCCACAGCAGCATGAAACTGAAACTTAGATGCCTCAATCCCATCCGCAGCCACCGGGCCCAGCTCCTCATTAGCTGGGGAGGCCTGTTTAGCCAGTGCCAATACAGTGTCCCACCTGGACTCCCCGATACCCGCCTGCACAGGCCATGTACTTCGCCTGCCCGAGTCCCAAAGAAGATGCCATGTACCGCTTCTTTAAGTTATGGCATCAATCTTCCTGGAGTCCTTGTCAGGTGTGAAGCTGATGAATATTTAGTCTTTGGTCACAGGCAGCAGCCTGCACTACCCCAACATGGCTGCATTGTTGATATAAGAACTCAGTGTCTGAGCCTGAAAGTGTATACCTTTTGTCCATTCTTTCTATCCACAGGAGGTATAGTGTTAGGAGACTAAGATTTTTGTGTCCGCTGCTTCCAAAAGATTTATGGAGGGGAACAGACAGTCTCCTGGACTCTGGGATGTCCATCATCTCTACATAATCAGGCTCCTCTTGATCTTCCACAGCCTCCATAGGAAGCTGGAGGGTTTCAGCCACCTTCTGTAAAACATAAAGTGAGCATGGGACCCAGAAAGCTCTGGGGGGAGAAACCTGAAGGCTCTGTCTGGGGAGATGTCCGGTTCCACAGGCACATCCAGACCCTCACTTAAATCATCATCCTCAAATTTCCTTCTCTCAAATTCGTTCATAAAAATCATAAGGGCATCATCTTGAACCGAGAACTAACCAATCAACCCCTGCCAGAAGGAGCCAGATAGGTCTGGATCCGGATGGAGCGATTCCACAATCTGAATCGCCTGGCTATCTCTTCAAGCGGTCGGAACATGAACCTCTGATCCGAACCGTCAATTTATCTTTTGCGCTTTCTTTTGTCGAACCGATCCGGAATCGCTTCCTTTGCTCAAGAAGCATTTCGGTCAGAGGGCACTTTCCGGTTCGGTCGAACGAACCGGCTGGCCATCCGGTCAGCGACTTCGGCCTCCCTTTTCCTTCAGTCTACTTAATTCTTTCAAGGGTAGATTTGGGAAAGTTTTTACATATTTGGCAGTCTGAATCGAGGTGGTCAGACCCCAGACAATCAATACAGGTGGTGCGGATTGGCCTTAGCAAAGACCTCCCCACACTCACTGCAGTGTTGAAACCCAGTGGCCCAGTTTGGGGGTTCCAGCCAACCTAACCAAACGCATCTTTTCGGCAACCGCCAGGCAAGACTTTATCGTTCCTAACCGTGTCATGGGTGTTGGAAAAATGTTTAAAACACTTTTTTTAGAACCAGTAATCACACTAAAGTAAAACACACAAATTTCACTAACAAATGGCCGGTTCAGCCAACCGAAGCCGCACTTTTACAAGTTCTACACAGAAAAAAAGAACAATTCCTACCTAGTACTCACGGTACCACAGACAGAGACTGAACCGACTATGTGGAAACTTTCTCGGTTTAAAAACAGACGAAAAACTGATACTTTAACAGACTTTCGAACCAAGCTGAAGGAGAAATCTCTGGAGCGACCATTCAGTGAGGCGGAGTAAAGAATCTGACGGTTTAGGTTTGAATCACTCCAGACAGAGACTTCAACCGAGCTCGAGCTCAGCATTCTATACCCTGCATAGAAAGTTAACTCTTTGTTCTCCGGGGCAGTTCAAAGGTTGGGAATCACTGCAATTGTCAGAACACAGCAAGACTACATGTTGTTTGAATGACTATCTCGGCATCGACCCTCCAACTGCCTCAGTACCTTTTTTTCCGAGGAGGTGCAGCGTAACTAACCTAGAAGGATAGCCTAACCAAAAACCGGACATAAGATAGTCCAGACGACCCGTATAAGAAGGGTCAACAAAGAAGTCTTCACAGCCTAAAGAGTGAGGGAGTCAAGACCAACATAGGTGAGCTTTGGAGGGGGAGACATCAGTGGTGGAGACTCATCCAAGAAGATCAAGAATTACGGTGAGGTCGCAGTCGCACTTCTTTATCTTCCTGGACATAAAGTCTCCACCACTCATTCACACTAATGGGAGAGTACCGAGTTAATAATCCCCCGAGAGGGCGTCAGGAGAGACCAAGAGCTCACAGTTTCAGGACAGGAGTCCATTAAGGATGGTTCTGCCAAAAGAAAGATGTCGTCTGGCATGGACAACCAGGGCATAGTGTTTGACGAAAGTATGCACTGAGGTCCAGGTAGCCGCATTGCAAATATCTGCAATGGGCACATTGCGGATTTCTGCTAGGGATGCCGCGACCGCTCTAGTAGAGTGAGCGTACACTCTGCCCTCCAGCTTAACCTGCGCCATGGAATAACAGTGGCGAAGGCATGCCACCAGCCATGCTGAAATACATCTGATAGCAACAGATTGACCCAGCTGGGTCTCACTGAAGGAAACAAACAGTTGTTGAGCTTTGCGAAAGTCTTTTGTTCTATCTAGATAGAAACACAAAGCTCTTTTAACATCCAAGGAATGAAGGGAACGCTCCCCTTCATTTTGGAAGTTCGCAAAGTAAGTAGGAAGGACCAAAGGTTGGTTTAGATGGAATTCTGAAACAACCTTAGGGAGAAACTTAGGATGGGTTCTAAGAACTACTTTGTCTTTATGAAACACAGTATACGGAGGGTCTGTGACTAAGGCATGCATCTCAGAGGCCCTGCGGGCTGAGGTAATGGCCACTAGGAAGGGCTTTTTCAAGTGAGAAATTTTAACTCACAGGTAGCTAGAGGCTCGAAAGGTTTTCGAGTGAGCATGTCTAGCACAAGATTAATGTCCCAGGCTGCGACTGGACGTCTTATAGGAGGTCTGGTATGCAGAATTCCCTTAAGAAACCTCTTAACCACAGGTAACTGAGCCAGTGACAAGGAAAGTACTGGTTCATGATAAGCTGAAATGGCACAAAGGTGAGCCTTAACTGTAGAGTATTGCAGACCTGAATTTAAGAGGTCTAATAGGTACATTAAAACTTTATCTGGTGGGCAGGAAAAAGGATTCAAAGAGGATTTTGCACACCAGAGTGAAAAATGATTCCATTTGGCTGTGTAAGATTTCCTAGTGGCTGGTTTGCTCGCAGCCAGAAGAATATCCGAAACCCTGCGAGAGACATTGAACCTGTTCACTTCTATTTCTTCAGGAGCCAAGCGTGAAGGTGAAGCGACCTCAGGTTGGGATGGACCACAGGCCCCTGAGTCAGAAGGTTCGTCTGAAGGGGAAACAGTTTCGGAGGAGCTACTGACATACTGTTGAGTAGTGGAAACCATATCTGTCGAGGCCAGAAGGGAGCAATGAGGATCATTTTGTCTCCCTGGGACTCGAATTTGATAAGTACTCTCTGAATTAGAGGAAGAGGCGGAAAGGCGTTATAGAAAGAGTTTTGTCCACCGCAGCCTGAACGCATACTGACAGAAAATGCCAGGCCCTGGATTTCTGGAGCAGAAGAGAGGTAGTTTTGTGTTGAGTGGGGATGCAAAAAGGTCCAGGTCTGGAGTTCCCCACTCTGCGAATAGTGACTGAGCTATGGCTGAGTCGAGAGACCATTCGTGAGGATCTGTCTCTGTTCTGCTGAGACGGTCTGCCAGTTCGATCTGCACCCCGGGCAGATAGACCGCATGAATTACAGCCTTGTGCTCCAAGCTCCATTCCCACACCCTCATCGCTTCCCTGCATAAGGGGTAAGAGTGAGCACCACCCTGCTTGTTGATGTAATACATCACTGCTTTGTTGTCCGTATGAAGGAGAATGTTCTTGTGACAGAGAATGTCCTTCAAAGCCCAGACTGCATAAAGGGCGGCTCTCATTTCCAAGACATTTATGTGAAGCTGGGACTCGTCCTGAGTCCACGTACCTTGAGTGTGGAGAGTCTGACAGTGAGCTCCCCATCCCATAAGGGACGCTACTGTAGTAGTGAAAATCTGATGATCCAGAGGAGCAAAGGGGTACCCTTCCAGAAGATTGTCCTCTTGCTACCACCAAGTGAGTGATCTCTTCAGAGGTTCTGTCATCTTGATGAGAAAGTACTGAGGGTGAGTGGTCGGGGACCACTGAGTACTGAGCATCCATTGAGAGGTTCTCATGTGAAGGCGTGCTAGGGGTACAGTGAAAACACCGATGATGCCATGAGACCTACCATCCGTTGTATCGAGAGAGCTGAAACCGAGCTGCTCTCGCCGATGTATCGGGCCATCTGAAGGATATCGCTCCTCCTGTCCTCTGGAAGAAATGCTTTCACACAGGAGGTGTCCAGAAGAGTTCCTATGAAAAGGAGCCTCTGGGAGGTCTGCAGCTGTGATTTTTTGAGGTTTAGCAGGACTCCCATGGACGTGAGAAAGTGTGAAGCCGTGGATATGGCATCTGGAGTTCCCTGACTGGAAGGACTTGCTAGAAGCTAATCATCCAGATATGGGAACACCTGTATTCTGATTTTTCTGAGATGCGCTGCGAGAATTGCACAACACTTTGTAAAAACATTGCAGTGCCCAGGATAGCCCAAAGGGCAGGACTCTGAACCGATAATGCTGTCCCAAAGTCACGAACCTTAGGTATTTGTGATGCTTTGGTTGAATCGGAATGTGCTGGTAAGCATCCTGCATGTCCAGGGAGGCTAACCAGTCGTGTTGATAAAGCAAAGGTAACAGGGTTCCTAGTGATGATATTTAGAATTTCTCTTTGGGAAGGAATTTGTTTAGTTTTCTGAGGTCCAAAATGGAGCGCATGCCCCTGGTTTTCTTTGGAACCAGAAAGTAATGGGAGTAGAACCCTGTGTTCCGTTGATCCAGCGGAACTACTTCCACTGCCCTGTTGCTCAGAAGGCCCTGTATCTCAGAGGCGAGAAGATCTGACTGAAGAGCTGACAGCCTGGGCTGTCATCTGGGGGGATGATCCGGAGGGGTCTCCAAAAGATTGAGGGAATACACTCCGCGGATTATCAGGAGGACCCATTTGTCCGAGGTTATGGACTTCCGTTGATTGTAGAAGTGAGTCAGAAGACCTCCCACCGCTGAGGAAAAGTCCACCTCAGGCAACTGAGGTGGGACTTGGGCCAACAACTCAGAAGGCCGCACTAGGCGCTTTGGGTCCTTGCGCCTTCTGCTGCGTTTTCTTTTGAGGCTGGGGGGCTTGGTTTTTATTAAAACTTCCCCTGCCTTTGCCTCGAAAGGACAGACGGTTATGAAACTGGCATTTATTAACACCCCCTCGAGAGGGGACAGGAGGAGGTCGAGCCAATATAATGGCTGATATAGTCTTTTGTGTAGCCTCTAGAGCCTGTTCTACTTGAGGGCCGAAGTGGTAAATACCATCGAAAGGCAATGCCATTACCTGTTGCTGTGCATCATTCGTGAAACCTGATGTGCGCAGCCAGGAATGACGGCGGGTACAAATGCCCCCGGCCGCCACTCGGGAGGCAGTATCAAAGGCGTCCATAGCTGCTTTAACCTGCTGGTTGTTGAACTCGATACCCTTGGTTATGATTTGAAGAAGCTCTGAATTAGTGTCAGACTCCGGTAGAGCTTCAACCATTTGTTTGAGCGAATGCCAAAGGATGTACTCATATTGAGAGAAACAACCTTGGTAGCTGGCAATACACATACCTAGGGTGGAAGCAGCAAAGACTCTCTTACCTAAAGTGTCTATCTTACGAGATTCTTTCTTAATAGGTCGAGTTGTAGTAGTCTGGGGAAGGACGACCTTATCATTCTCTGCCAATAGGATCCGCAAAGGCTTGGGATGCCAAAATGGGTCGATCCTTGGGAGCAGCATATTTCCTATCTATGGACTTAGCCACCGAGAGCAGGATTATTCCATACCATGTGAGACAGCGTCTCAAAGGAGGGCTGTACCAGAGGAGTCAAATCCACAGGGATCTCCAGAACATGGAGGTACTAGAGTCTTAACAGTTTCCCAGGATCAATATCTGTAGCTTGGAGAGAAAGAGTGGAATTCAAGTTTTTCAGCAGAGACTTAAAAGACAGGTCCTCAACCACAGGCTCCACAGCAGGAATAGATCCTGTTCCTTCCACATCACCCAGCCTAAGGTCTGGGTCAGGCACAATGTCATCTCCTGACGGTCCAGGAGGGACTGTATGAACAGGAAAGGAGTGAAAATCGGAAGGAAAAGGATTAAAAGAGGAGGAGTCCTGAAGACTGGATGACATCCTAACAGGTCTCAGCGCCAAAGAAGAGCACAGAGCCGAAAATACACACGGTGCCAAGGAGCTGCACGGCAATGAAGATGGTGCCGAGAGGTCGGACGGTGGCGAAAAGCCGGACAGCGCCGAGAGGCTGCACGGCACCAAGAAGCCACATGGCGCTGAGGACGGCGCCGACGAAGCACACGGAGCTGAGAAACTCAGCGGCGCCGAGGACGGCGCCAACAGACGCATCGGCGCCGTGCGTGCCATCAACGCCAAGGGCGTCGATAACATCCCAAGACCCCGAAAAACAGAATTTGAGGAGAAAGAAGGATGAATACCAGGAGATAAAGGCATCGGTGTGGCCCCCTGCACCACAGCCGTGTGTGGCGGGGGGAATACCTAAGCGCAGAGTCGACGGCGCCGCATGACTAGGGAGGCTCAACCACCCTACCTGATCTCCCAAAAAGCCCAAAGGCCCCTGCGTGAGCCGGCCAGGCAGCTGGACCAACCTCCGAGCCCACTGCTCCATAAGAGCAGCCCACTGATGAAACTGCTCATCTGAAGACCTACCAGGGGGCGGGGTAGGGCTCCGATGTCAAAGACGTCGGATATCAGAAACAGAAACTGGCTACTCCGAAGGAGGACACCGGCAACTAGCCCCAATAACTGACCGTCGACGCGCAGACATATCAGAGGGAGACCTCGAGTGATGCCTTCTCTTTCTTGACCTGTGGGTCGAAGAAAAGCTCGAGGCCAAATGGTACCGAGAGTGCGACCGTTTACTTTCATGCTTTTGAGGGGACCGCCCACCCCCTCGGGCACTGGACTGTCTCTTGTCAGACCCCCCCCTCCGGAGAAGGCGGCGGACCGGACCCAGCCCGCTGACTGAACAGTTTACACGAAGTCTCCCTACCGTCACCTGACCTGCTGCTCATGGTCAACTCCGTCAATGTAGGCTGAGACTTCTTCTTTAAATAATAATAAATAAACTAAGCGATACTTATTCAAGATATTATTACAAAACAATAAAACTGAAAAACTATGCTGCTAGTTTGAAGTTACGACTCAGGGAGCGGCGTAGTCTCACTGAAATTACTGTAACAAGCGGGAAAAAAAAGGAACTGAGGCGGTTGGAGGTCGACGCCGAGACAGTCATCACGATGAGCTGAGGCTCATGTGCGCTCCTCGCGGCTCCATCTCTGGCGCTGACCCTCTAGCAAAAAGTTTGCTCCCACTGGGTACTAGTGCCTCCGGCACAGTTCCCATTAGTGTGAATGAGTGGTGGAGACTTTATGTCCAGGAAGATCAAGAATGTCTCTAAAGGTCAGTCACAGCATAATTAAAAAACTGTCTTGAACCTGCCTTCTCCATGATGTCACCCAGCTCCTCCCCTGTTTATTGAAAATCATACAACCAGGATGTCTCATCATTCAGAAGGTAAATGAAATAAGGTGACATCAGCAAAACTCATTACCCCATATGACTTCTTAATCAAGTCTGTGGTTTTCCAGTATCTTCTTTCATCCATGAGCAGTTCCCTGCTTTCACAAAGACAAAGAACTTTTTATGGCTGTCAGATCTCACTGAGGTGTAATATGCTTTGTAACACCAGGTGCAATTAACTGCGCTTCCTCTGAAGACACCATAAAATGGATATTTTCGTTTCCTTTGGCTTCAAAGAAGCACAGCTCAACAACAAGACCATAAAATGCGAGTCTTTGTAAGTTAGTCACATTACAGAGATCTGCTATTTAACATATATCCTGTCAGTTTAAGTGATACCTTGGGGGGGGGGGTCATCCCAATCACACTACATTTTTATATTACAAATATCATAGAGTAATCAGAATCAAGTGTCACAATCCTCCCCACCTAGACTGAATTTGGGGGCTCTATCCCCTGTATGGGATGAGCTTCTCAAATCAGTTCACTCCTCATAGACATGAGACAACCCATCTGAGTCCTGATTTTTCACTCCAGCCCTAGGTATGATTGTCATGTCATACCCTTGCAAAGCAAGACTCCATCTTAGCAATCTACAATTCGTCTTTCCCATTTGTGTCAGCCAAACCAGGGGGTTGTGGTCAGTTTGTATCACAAAATGCTACCCATATAAGTATGGCTCCAAGTTCTTTAGGGCCCACACTATGGCAAGACATTCCTTTTCCACGGTAGAGAATGCCTGCTCCCTGGGAAGTAACTTTTTACTCAGGTCCACTACTGGGTGATCTTTCCCTTGGTTGGATGGCTGACTCAGTACTGCCCCAATATCCAAGTCTGAGGCGTCAGTCTGAACTATAAAGGATTTGCTATAGTCAGGACTTGTCAAAACAGAGCACTGTACACGATCTCCTTCAGTCTGGTAAAGGCTTCTTCACAGGCTGGTCCCAAGGTAATTTTCTTTGGCATCCTTTTCTTTACCAGGTCAGACAGGGGAGCAGCCAGGGCACTGTAATTGGGTACAAATTTTCTACAGTACCCTGCTGTCCCAAGAAAACTCCTGACCTGCTTCTGCATTTCTTGTCTGGGCCACGCCTGGATCACCTCTATTTTTATTTAGTTAGGACGGAGCTGTCCCCGGCCTACCACATGCCTGAGGTATGCCACCTCTCCCATGGCCACCTGCCACTTCTCAGCTTTGACAGTGAGCCCATTCCTCTGTATCCTGCCCAGCACTTCCCTAAGGTGGGACAGGTGTTCCTCCCAGCTGGCACTAAAGATGGCAATGTCATCTAGGTATGCCATGGCGTACTCCTCAGAATGCCATTTAACACCTGGTTCACCAACCTTTGGAAAGTGGCTGGGGCGTTCTTCATTCGGAAAGGCATTATTTTAAATTAAAATAAGCCTATCAGAGTGATGAAGGCCAATCTCTCCCTAGCTCTGTCCATTAACTCTACCTGCCAATACCCCTTGGTCAGACCAATGGTCATAAGGTAGGTTGCCCCTCCCAACTTGTCCAGGAGTTCATCTGTCTGGGGCATCGAGTGGGCGTCTGACTTTGTGACTGCATTCAGTCCATGATAGTCCACACAGAAATTAGTGGAGCCATCTGGCTTGGGCACAAGGACTATGGGTGAGGCCCAGGGGCTGTGGGATCTCTGGATGACCCCTAAGTCCGGCATCTCCTCCACTTCCCTCCTAATGTCCTTTTGGAAAGCCTCTGACACCCGATATGCTGTCCGCCGTATGGGCATCTGTGTCCCTGTCTCCACATCTAGGGCCCGATGTACCCGGCGTCCATAAAGAGTTTGAAAGGGAAAATCCTGTTGACTCTTGGGGCAATTCTCCTGTATGCAAACAACAGGTAGGGAATATTCTCCCAGTCCCTCCCATGCTGTTCAGCAAACGCCCACAGCATTAACTTCAGGGTACCATTAAATCTTTCCACAAGCCCATTGGCTTGTGGGTGATACAGTGTTGTGCATCTCTGCACGACCCCACACTTCTCCCACAAACATTTCATCAGGTCCGACATGAAGGAACCCCCTCGACTGGTGATAACTTCCTGCGGAAACCCAACACGGGAGAAAATCCCAAGTAAGGCATCTGCCACTTTGTCTGTCCTCAGTGAAGATAGGGCGACACCACAGTCAGGATGAATCTCTTCCCTGAGGAGCTGGGGGTACTTATAGGCCCCACAATATCCATTCCTACCATCTGGAATGGCTCCTCCACTACGTGCAATGGAATCAGGGCAGCTTGGGTTTTCTTGCCCGCCTTCCCTATTTCTTGGTACCGGTGACAAGACCTGCAATACTCCTTCACCTGCTGGGTGAAGGCTGGCCAACATAAAGTTTGGGCCAACCACTGCATAGTGCGCGTGATTCCCAGATGACCAGACAAGGGGCTATCATGTGCAATCTTGAGCAACTGCTCATGATACCCCTAGGGAACAATAAGCTGCCTGCTTAGCACCCCTGTCTGCACAATCCGAGTATACATCAGTCCATTTTCCCAATAAACCTTATGTTTACCAACACCTCCCCATGTTCCGTCAGAGTCTGCTCAAGCCCGCAGCTTCTCTAGACTAGGGTCACTTCTCTGAGCAGCTGCAAACTTCTCACACATTCCCAAGGCATGGGACAGGTCCCCTTCAGTTGCTAAACTAGGGTCCCTAGCACTAGCGTCAGGGCACTCAAGATCACTGTCAATCCCAACCCTCTGACAATGGGTCACCCCTCCCTTCCGGAGTAACCCTCCGTAGCTGTGTGGTTAACTGCTACTCGGGAAATTTCTACCCCCTTTTCATTAGTCTCCCCATCTGGAGAGATGGGCTGGGGAACCAGCATCTCAGTGGTTTCCACAATGGCTTCTGTGGGGTTCAGGGAAAGTACAGTTATGTAAGAACTTACCGTAACAGTAGATCTTCGAGCGAGGCTCTTGCAGTAGGTAATTACGTATAGGACTGAAGCCAGCAGGCATCAGGACCCAACGGAAAAATTTCCAGCTAGCAGTCTCTGGCGGAGGACCGCCCCCACGTCAGGTGACCGATGTCAAACAATGTCGGTATAAAGGAGCGGTCCCCCACACCCGCCTTCCAGTTCTTTCCCGCCAAAGGCCAAAAGGCGAGATGAGAGAGAAGTGGATATTTCCCATCCTGGAAAAGGAGCTGAAAAAGCTTAGGGGGATGGAGGGCGGAAGGTATCACTGCAAGAGCCTCGAAGATCTACTGTTACGGTAGTTCTTACGTACTGCATTACCTTACTTTGAGAGGGCTCTTGCAGTAGGTAATTACATATAGGACTGAGTCCCAAGCAGTCTGGAACAAGAAGAAGCCAACGGGATGAGGAAAACTACTCAGAAGTAGACCCTCTGGCTATGAAGGTCTTAGGAAGAAGACCTTGCAGCACAACCAACCCGAAGCCCGCTCGGCGGCGAGAGGCAATATCCAAACTGTAATGTTTCGTGAAAGTATGGACAGAAGTCCTAGTAGCAGCTGCACAGATGTCAGCCGCTGACACGTTCTTGAAACAAGCAGCAGAAGCAGCAACTCCTCTGGTGGAATGGCCTCTGAGATGACCCGGCAGGGTCTTGTTGTATTCGTTACAAGAGAAAGTGATACAATGAGCCAACCATTTGAACAGGCACTGCTTGGAAACAGCATTGCCTTCTCTTTTATGAGCAAAAGAGACAAACAGTTGATCAGTCTTTCTGAGATCCTTCGTCCTGGAGGTGTAGTATCTCAGAATCCGATGAACATCTAGAGTATGCAAGAGGTACTCCCCTTGATTGGAGTGTTGCGTAAAGAAAGCAGGCAACTCTATGGACTGATTCAGCGTAGATTCCGCTACCACCTTAGGGTACGCAGAGTCATACGCTCCTTGTGAAAAATCAAATACGGGATTTCACACATCAGGGACTGAAGCTTGGAAATCCTTCGATCAGAAGTAATGGCCACGAGGAAGAGAGTCTTCCACGAGAGGAACTTCAGATCTGCTGAGGCTGCCGGCTCGAAAGGAGTCAGAGTAAGCTTCTGAAGGATAAAATTCAGATCCCAAGGAGGGGCAGGAACCTGAATAGGGGGTCTCAAGTGGAGGACCCCTCTAAGGAAGGTCTTAGAGACCTCCAGCTGTGCAAACATCCTGTCTCCAAAAGGAACATGGTAGGCCAAGATGGCCGCCATATGAACCTTCAAAGAAAAATGACTGAGACCCAGATCAAAGAGGTGTCGTAAGTAATCCAAAAGCCACCCAACAGTGCACGAGAAAGGCTCGAAATCTTTGGAAGCAGCTCAGACAGTGAACCGTTTCCATTTCATGGCATAGGTAGATCTAGTGGATGGCTTCCTGGCCTCCATCAGAATCTCAGCCACTCGGGGGGGCGGACCCCAAAACGGGCTTGAGCTACGTCAGCAGGAGCTACGCATGCAACTGAAGGGACTTGAGGCCTGGATAGACCAGGGTCCCCTGATCCTGGGTCAGCAAAATCTGTGACAGAGGAAGAGGAAGTGGAGTTTCCTCGGAATACTGTTGCAGAAGAGAGAACCAAACTTGCGTGGGCCAGAAAGGAGTGATGAGAATCAAACAAGCTCCTTCCAAGCTGAGTTTCTGTAAGACTCTCGGAATCAAGGGGATCGGGGGGGAAGGCATAGACAAATCTTCCCTTCCAGTCTAGAGACAGAGCGTCTCTCCAAAAAACACTGCATCCTGGAACAAACGAGCAGAAGGCAGGAAGTTGTGCGTTGAGCAGAGACGCGAACAGGTCTACCTGAGGGGTTCTCCAGTGTAGAAAGATTTAGTCCGCAACCCCCTGATCGAGTTCCCACTCGTGCGCGTGGGCAGACGACCAACTGAGGTGATCTGCCAACGTGTTTTTCGACCCCTGGGACATGAATGGCCTGTTAGGTGAAGGTTGTGCTACACTGCCCAATCTCAAACCTGCATTGCTTCCCTGCAGAGAGGGTAGGAATGAGTCTCTCCCTGTTTGCTGATGTACCAAACGACACACATGTTGTCCACTTGGACAGCCAGATGTCCAGGAAGCAGAAAGAGATGCAGTGCCTGAAGAGCATATAACACGGCCCGAAGCTCGAGTACATTGATGTGGAGAGATTTTTCGAGCTGGGACCAGGAGCCCTAGGTCCTGTGAGGCCCGAGATGGGCTCTCCAACCTTCTCCCGAGGCGTCTGTTGTCAGCGTCTGGGAGAGGGGAGAAAGGCAGAAGGGAACTCCCCCGGCAAAGGTTCTCCTGACCCACCCACCATTGCAAGCCCCAAGCCATAAGGTTGGAGACCAGAACCAGTTGATCTAGGTCATCCACCAGCTGATCCCACTGAGACCGAAGCGTCCACTGAGAGATTCTTATGTGGAGCCGAGCGTGAGGGACTGTCGGAATAGCAGCTGCCGTGAGCCCGAGGAGGCGAAGGACCGTCCTGGCACTGACCCGCCTGTGGGTGGATAACAAGTCGACCTGCGCCTGGATCGATGCCGCCCTGTCCAGTGGCAGAAAAGCCATGCCAGAGGTCGTGTCCAGGATCGCCCCAATAAACTGGGGCCTCTGGGATGGGATCTGATGGGACTTGGCCTGGTTGACGGTAACACCCAGGCAGGCAAAAACCTGCAGGGTAAGGGACAGGAAGTGCAGGAGTTCCTCCCTGGATGAGGCCGCTAGAAGCCAATCGTTCAGGTACTAGAAAACCTGCACCTCTTGGGTACGCAGGCAGGCCGCCACCACCGAAAAGCATTTAGTAAAAACTTGGGGCTCTGAGGAAAGACCAAATGGGAGGGCCTTGAAATGGTAGTCGTCCCCCTGAAAAGCAAAACACAGGTATTTGCGGTGGGAAGGGCGAATAGGGATATGTAGGTAAGCATCCTGCATATCCAGAGCGCACAGCCACTGTCCCAGCCAAAGAAGGGGCAGAAGGCTCTGAAGAAAGAGCATCCTGAACCTTTTGTACTCCACAAACAAGTTCAGTGAGCTGAGGTCGAGAATCATCCTCACCTCTCCCAACTTCTTTGGGACCAGGAAGAAATGGGAATAGTACCCCATCCCTTGAAGGTGCTGGGGTACAGGTTCTATCGCCTCTTTCACCAGAAGAGAGGAGATTTCTTCCTGGACCAGAAGATGGATGTTCTGGGGAGTACGACGACCTGGGGGGAGAGTGTTTCGAGGAGGTTTCCAAAGAAACTCTACTGAGTGTCCTTCTGCTATCAGCAGGAGCACCCAAGTGCCTGTAGTTATCCTCTCCCAGCCCGGTAGGTGGAGGGAGAATTTCCCTCCTACCGGTTCCTCTGGTACGCCCAGAGGCAGTGGGAGAGGAAAAGAGTCAGGAGGTGTGAGGCAGCATCGTGGCTGAAGCCCCTGCTGCTATTTTGGGCAGGGGAGCTTGGCAGCCGGAGGGGCCCGATGTTTATTGGCCCCCTTTCCCTGCGGTTTCGCTTTCTGCCAAGGCCGTCTGCGAAAGGGACATCACTGAGCTGAGCTTGAGGGGGTTTGTACAGAGGGTCAACCGACTTAAGTGCAGTACCCTTCTCCTGCAGATTGGCGATTATGTCCTTGACATCACCACTGAACAGCACAGAACCCCTGAAGGGCGCCATCCTGGATAGCGGACTGCACCTCCGGGACCAAACCTGACACCCGGAGACAGGCGTGACGCCGCAAACCCATGGCGAAAGCTGAGCTCTGACCAGCAGCGTCCGCTGCGTCATACGTGGCACAAAGCATGTGCCAACTGTCCGAACGTGCAGACTGGACTAGATCTGCCACTTCCTGCTTCGTCTGCGACTCAGGAAGGGAGTCCAATTTCGCCTCCACCTGGCTAGGGATTGCCTTCTGATAGTCCTCCATATGACCAACGTAATTCAGGGTCCTAATACCCAGAGTGGAAGAAGCGTAAACCTACTTCCCATACTGGTCCAGAAGGCGAGATTCCTTGTCAGGTGGTGACGAGCTCAAGTGCTTGGGGTTAGTTGTCTGGCCGTGAGCGGCGCTGATCACGACCGAATCAGCTCGAGGGGTGCGAATTCAAAGAGTCAACACCCTTGGGAGCCTGATAAAGCCTATCCAACTTCCTAGGAAGGAGGGCTAACACCGACGGTTGCTTCCAAATAGTGGAGACAAGGTCGGCATGAGGCTCAATCCAGGGTGGCACCAGGGTCGGAGCGGTCTCAGGCAGATCCAGGTGCGCAGTGAGTTTCTTATGCTGTGGATCCGGTTCCAAGGAATGCCACTGATGAACATCCTGGATTTTGCACAGCAACTCTGTAAAAGAAGGATCCTTCGGAGGGGATTTCGGAGGAGTCCTCGGCCTGAGTTTATCCGGAGAGTGTGGCTCGTCGTCTAAGTCGGAACGACCATCGGAGTCATCCGAGGAGGATGAAGAGTGAGAAGACTCTTCCTCCAGATGCGGGGGAGGAATGGATTCCTTGGGAAGCCCTCGTGGAAGCGTATCCTGTCCTGCCCTGAAACCGGAGGGCTCACCTCTGGTAACCGGAGGTGGGGAGGGAGTCTCTCATCTCTGACATAGGGGGTCCGGAACTGGGACCGGTGTCAGAAGACAGCTCTCTACCTCCTTGGTGAGCTGAGCCTTGGCCTCAGCCCACCAGGAGGCTAAAGTCTCCTTCAAATCTACCGGCGGCTGAGGAGGCGATGGATATGGATATTGAGGATATCTGTACTGTGCGTATCCATACCCCAATGGCGGATAATCCGGCGTCTGGTAGTGAGGCACCATGTACTGCAGCATCGGATAGGCCGTCAGGTACTGGGGCGCTGGATACTGTGGCCCCGGGTACGACGGCGTCGGATAGGACGGGGTCGGATACCCGGGGACTGGGGGGGTCTGGAGCAGCAGACGACCCGGGAAAATGCCCGGCAGGTGGGCCTGGAACAGGAGGCTCGGTGTAGGGACGGCATCTGGGAGCGGGAGAGAGATGTCGCCCGGCGTCAGCAAGACCGGTGCCGGCGTCAGAGGGATCAACATCAGGTCGTCCGGGACACTGGGACGGAGACCTGATGGGAGCATACCTACATCCTCCGCATCGCCCGGAGAAGGAGGGGTAAAATCCCCGGGGTCAAGCTGAGGAGACGCTGGGGCCTCAGAGGGCAGCAATGCGGGAGCCGGGATCGCGGACAGAACGTTAGGAGTCTGGCGCCAGTCGACACCGCGGCGACCATCGGAGGGGCCGATCATCGACTTACCAGTGGAGTCCGGCAGATATCAGAGGAGCGTCGTCCGACTTAGCAGAATCATCGCCCGAGGCAGGCCGCGATGGAGGTGCGGCCTGGTCGGGCAGCACAGGGGCCAAGCCGCTGGCCAGGGTCGAGCGACTTAGCAGCTCTCTGGTGGACGCCAGAGGAGCCGACGCCGCTTCCTGAGTCACTGAGCACCAGCAGGCCGCACGGTGGCGGCCTTTGCTGGGCGCGGACGCCTTAACCTGGAGGCACCTGAAGAGCCCAGCGCGAGCCAGACGGGGTCGATGCCGCTTGAAGCCTCCAAGACGCTGTCAAGAGCGTCTCTGGGGACGTACCTTGAGCACGCCGACTCCAGCCAAAATCGCGGTGGTCAAGAAGAGGAGTCCCGATCCCGGTGCTTCTCCTTGTCTTTCTTTTTACGGTGACCCTCAGAGAAGTTGAGGCCTGACGAAGCTTCTTCAGCTCCTTTTCCATGGAGGTCATTTTCATTTTAAGGATGTGGGCCTCCAGGGACTGCTGCCTCTGTCTGCGGGTGGTGGCGTTGAACTTCAGGCAATGCTGGCACTTCTCCACAGGGTGATCTGGGCCTAGACAGAAGAGGCACTGGGAGTGTCCGTCCTTGTGCGGGAGTTGGCGCCGCACGAGTCGCCCTTATTCTTGTGCTCGGAGGGTGTAGAGGACGACATACACCACCGAAATAGCTGACAGAATTAGAGAAATCGAAGAATAAAAACAGATGGTAAAACTATCGACGACAGACTGACGAGCAGTTGAACTTAACTGTGAGGCACTTAGACAAGCCAACAGTGGGAAAGAACTGGAAGGCGGGCATGGGGGACTGCCCCTTTATACTGACGTCGGTCACCTGACGTGGGGGCAGTCCCCCGCCAGAGACTGCTAGCTAGAAATTTTTCCGCAGAGTCCTAACATCTGACGGCTTCAGTCCTATAAGTAAGATCTACAATTTTACCTTGCCACTTGGCTACGGGTAACTGCATAACCATACCCTGATGGAGACTGTTGCCAAGGATGACATCCACTTCTAAGGTTTTGGCTACAGCCACCTGTTGCACAGTTCCCCCTGCTTCACCCCAGTCCAGAAAAACACTAGCGACTGGCAATGTTTTCTCCCCACCAGTAGAGTCTTGTACAGTGACATATTTATTGGGTATAAATGGACCAGACTGTACCAGATTCCCTATTACCAATGTTAGGGATGCCCCTGTGTAGCTTAACACTTGCGTTTGTACACCATTCACCATGACTGGGTACATGTGTTCCCTCATGTTCACAGGCATGCTTTCAGGGACACACAAACAACCTACTTCCTTCCTAGCACCACCATGCGTATTGCTCATCCATTTCGGACACTGTCTGGTAATATGCCCGGTTTCTTTACACAACAGACATTCATTTCTCTTCTCAGAGGAATCTTTTCTCTGAAACCTGGGGCTAACTGGTTTCAGTGGAGGCAGTGAGGGTTTTAGCTGCCCTAAAGGCACGCTTTTCCCTTTCTGCGCTTCCATGCCCGCCCCATTCGCTCTCAGAGCAGGTCTGCTATTGGCATAGTGGTCCGAGAGTTCAGCAGCCTCTTGCACTGTTTTGGGATCTCGGTCCTCCAGCCAGGTTTTCAGCTCTGCTGGACATGCCCCAAAAAACTGTTCTAATAAAATCACATTTTCAATTTTATCAACAAAGTTTGCTTCAATTCCTTCCCGCCAATGTTTTAAATACTGACGTTGTTTCGTGGCTAGTTCCTCATAGCTCATATCAGGGCTTCTCCAGAGCTTACGGAATTTAGCTCTCTATGATTCAGCAGATAATTCAAATTTTTTTTAACAGTGCAGCTTTAAGTTTGTTGTAATCATTACTGTCCTCATTGTCCATTTGACCCAATGAATCCCGAGCTTTCCCGGTAAGTAGCGGGGATAGCTGGAAGCTCCTGGACTCCCTAGGAATTTTAGCCTGAATACAAACTTTTTCAAAAGAATTTAAAAGGGCATCCATATCATCCTCCTCTTTAAATTCGGCTATCAATTTGGAATTCAATTTGTAACCCAGTCCTGTAGTCCCAGTTAAACCCAAGCCACTTACCTGCTGTGGTGCGGGTGGTTGGAGTCGTAGTTTCTCCAGTTCATGTCGCCTCTGGCGCTCACGCTCCTCACAGTCTGCCTCTCACAATTCTTGTTCCCTCTTTTCCTCTGCAGCTTGCTGTTCTAGCTCCCTCTTCTCCTCTGCAGCTCGCTGTTCTCACTTCTCTTCTCTCTGGAACTCCAGCTCCATTCTGCGCAACTCAATCTGCAGCCTGAGTACTTCTGAATCCAGAATGCTGGTGACCGTCCCCTACTGCTGTGGCCCTTCGCTGGCACCAGCCCTGCTGCCCTCATCGGATCTGGACACTGCACTGGCCGCTAGCCCTTCCACACTAAAGGTTCTGTCCCTTACAGTCACTGTCTGTGACTCGATGCTCTGGGTATTCGCTACCATCAGGGCATCCACAAGGTTCTGTTTGGTGGCTTTCACCTTGCACGGAACTCCTCTGTCCCTGCACAACTGCTTTAAGTAGTCTACTGTGTGCCCACTGTAGTTGGAAGCCATCTTCTTCCCTAACTACGGCTACACTAACTTGCACTTTAGAAAAAAAATAAAACAGGTAGGAACTTGACTGTAAGCCAAGTGATATAGTTCGGTTTCCTTTTAAAAAATAAATCACTGCCCTTTCTTTGCAAGTGAGCTGTACAGTATCAAAGCTGACACACTTAACTATAAAAACTTGTAATACCAAAGTGCCCAAAGTTGGATATCACCTGGTAGCATTTACATTTACTGCACACACGGCACCATTTGCTGCTGTGCTTTTTTAAGTGTGGATTCTGAACTGATGCCAGGCAGTTAAAAATATAACTTCATAAAAAGAGTGGTGGATTTGTGGGATAAAGATCCTAAGTAGTATCAGCAGACACATAAAATGCATTTGGTTTTATTTTCACTTTGAATACATATTTAACAGGAAAATGTCCGTGTATGCTGCCCCAGATGTGCGCTTATAAAATGGGATGAAGTACCAGTGGCCAGCCTGACTGTACCAAGACTGTATTGTCAGTAACAAAAGAAAAAGTTACTTACCATTATAAACTTGTTTCTCCCAGGGGATACTCCAATATTCATAACTCTTCTGCAATGTGCTCTTAGGTACATCTGCCTGGAGATAGAACATTATGCAAATGATGGCATCATTAGCATGATCCACTTTTCAAATGCTGCCACCTATCAACTGCCTACATTCCAACCCTTCAGATTTCGTGGACGCCTGGAAGGACAGGGCCCAACGCTTCAATATCATAAAGAATTAAATAGAGAATTCCCACACCCAACCTCCAACTGGAGGAACAAGTATATTAATACAATTACGTGTGGTTCATAGCTCTGTGCTTGTGCTACGTACTGTATCCGAATAATGTAGGTTTAGGTTTGGATACAGAGGCCAGACCTATGATAGTAGGAAGCTTCCAAGGTATCAGTTGTACAGGATGACTAGTGCTTAGGTACTTGGCGTAGACAAGTCAGTGATTATAGTACATGATGAACTGAATGGTATTTGCAAGTACTTAGTTGCTGGAACAGATATGTAATTTGTTATGACTTGATGTTTTGGCCTTTCTCTGTATCCCACCATAGGAAGACTGGTTAGTTGAATAGGATGTGAACCCCAAAGAATAATAGATATTGCACGATTATCTCCTCCAACTCTGGAGAGTATGGCAAGTAGTACGCAGGAGAGGGAAAAAAACCCTTGGGGGAAACCTCTGAGGACCCATGGCTACCGACCTGCTCATCCTTCTGGGCATACTAAAGGAGAATAATCCTAAATTAATGATAAGTGATCAGCTAATTCAAGTTTCAGAGTCGTAGATGCTGTTCCTACAAAGTGGGAGGCTGGAATCAAAGTACTGATGTAGAATGTCAGGTGAAATGTCAGTACAATCTTGTAGTGAAAACAGTCCAGGAATACCAAGCAAGCATAATGAGTTAAAACGGTTAGCATTAGTTGAGCAATCCAAGATGAGGGAGTCTTCTCCGAGAACATGTATCCAATTGATTAGGATTCAAAAACAGATATGAAACTGGTAGACAATGATCAGACAGCAGGCTGCACGTGTGGGCTGAGGTGAAGAAGCACGGGAGCGGGATGGAAGCTTCAGATCTGGAAATAGTGTAGTGTAAATCTCAGGTCTAGTGAGGGCGAAGGAGGCAAGTGAAGGAGGAAGAGATTTCATATGGTTAGATATAAAAAGGTTTGTAGACATGGTCGAGAAGGTCAGTGAGAGGCATCCAGGTCTTGTACGAGTGAAGCAGGTAAATGCCTAAGGATGTAAGGTATCCAGGTGGACTTGCACAAAGGTCAGGATTGTATAGGAAGGTCTAACCAAGTCAAATGGAGGGCCATAGAGGGCGAAAGCTCCTGAAAGGCTAGCAACTGGTATGCAGGCAAAGTAAGGAGTATGTATATGTCCAAGCTCCGATGCTGATGAGGCAGGTGGGAAGTAGACGTAGTCGAACCTCCAGGTTTGTGCCGATGGGAGGCTTATGAGTTCATGAATGGCAGAAGGCTTGAGATGAAGGCTGATAACTTGACAAACCATAGTTAAGTCACATGGCACCAAAGAGGTTAAACGTAATGATGAAGCCATGATAAGGAAGGCATAACGTAGCAGAGTTGGGCTGGGAATCCAGGCAGAAATTGGAGGCAGCAGATCTGGATCCATGAAGCAGCTCGATAGGAAGCATCCAAGGGAGTATAAGGGGCGAGTCCAAATGAGGTGAGGATGTGTGGCTGTACCATGCAGGTTAGCAGAGAAAGGTAGTAGTAGTAAGAGTGCGGTTGACCGCATGCAAGTCAGTTGGAAGTGAACAGTAAATAGCAGCTAGCCCCACGTAAGCTAGCATGCGCAGCTGGACCCCATGAAGGTCAGCTGGTAAAGTAAATAGACAGTGGCAGCTAGCCCCACGTAGGCTAGCATGCGCAGCTAGACCCTACGTAAGTCAGCTGGTTAGGGAAGTAGAGTAGCAGCTAGCCCCACGTAAGCTAGCATGCGCAGCTGGACCCCACGAAGGTCAGCTGGTAAAGTAAGCAGAGAGTGGCAGCTAGCCCCACGTAGGCTAGCATGCACAGCTGGACCCCATGTAGGTCAGCTGGTAAGGTAAGTAGAGAGTGGCAGCTAGCCCCACATAGGCTAGCATGCACAGCTGGACCCCATGTAGGTCAGCTGGTAAGGTAAGTAGAGAGTGGCAGCTAACCCCACGTAGACTAGTATGCGCAGCCAGCTGGACCCCACGTAGGTCGGCTGGTAGGTAGTTAGAGAGTTGCAGCCAAGCCCATAAAGGCTAGCATGCACGGCCAGACCACACGTAGGTCAGCCAGAAAGCGAGGTAGGAGCAGTAATGCAACTGAAGTGAATCAGAATGGAAGCATCCAGGGATATCGACGTAATCCTAAAACATAGTCTGGCAGGTGATCCAAGGCAACTGAAATAGACAATAGGCTATTGAACCCCAAGTATCTCAGGGTTGCTTGCAATAGAGAAGTATTGTGCGAAGCAGTACACGCCAGAAAGGTAGTCAGGAACACTAGTATAATCAGTTTGTCGTAGCGCAGACGGTGGCAATGCAAAGTAGACATCTATTCCAGCTGCTGTTGAGTGTGCACACAGTGAAAAATGGATGTCCAATATCACCTGCGCATACCATGGTTGGTAATATATCTCTCAACCTCCCGGCATTATAAATCATAGCACTGGCCTTCAAAGCCATAGTGAATGTTCAGAATGAGTAGCACTTTCACCCAGAATAACTCCACTATTA
Source organism: Neoceratodus forsteri (assembly GCA_016271365.2). Lineage (NCBI taxonomy): Eukaryota > Metazoa > Chordata > Ceratodontiformes > Ceratodontidae > Neoceratodus > Neoceratodus forsteri. Next base: position 103,639,438 of record CM057453.1, on the reverse strand, counting down.
TTAAGAACAGCATGAAATCTAAGTAAAACAAGGGTACATATAAGGGAGAATCATGGTGCTATGCAAAAGCCATAGCGGGGACAGGTACGCTTCAGCAGTCTCTGAGCTAGCACGTGCTGGTACAGGATATAGGGCAGAAGTATGTATCAAGGTAGCATAAGAGGCATTGAATTCAAGTAGACACTCGCATGGTCCAGTAGCAGGATAATCATGTGCCTGGCAGGCTGTCAGGAATGTAGGAGCTGCTATGGAAATGTTCATCGCACAGACTCAGGAGCTGGTTCCCAGGATACAGTATGCCGGAGTAGACCCATGACGAGCACACCACAGGCAACAAGTGACACAGCCATGCAGGCAGCGAGACAGGGGAGAACCCACCCTGAAACACTGCAGAGGGGCAGGGTAAGGTAGCAAGGTGGCAGCAATGCGAGGTGCAAATTAGCTGAGCATGGAACAGGAACAGTCCCAGTCCAGAAAGCAGCAGAGGAGCAAACTAAGGAGCAAGCATCAGCGGCATCAACTGCATTGGAGAGGAGCGCCGCAGGAGGCTGACTGCGAGGAGCCGGTGCAGGGAAACAGCACGAACTAGCAACATGCAGTGTGGCGCCGAAAGAGCGAGAAAATCCCCAAAAGGACACAGCAGCAAAGGTACAAAACGAGGGCTGAAAGAGGGCACAGACACGAGTCAGGCAGACAGGAGAGCAGGACACTGGGGAAGGCAGGAAAAGGCAGGGGACACAGAAGGGGAAGAAAGGAGCTGGTGCCAACATGCAGCAGGAGCGAGAGCCGAGTGCGACTCACTCTAAGCAGAGCAGCAGGAACTCTGCTTGTTTATGTAGGATGTGGGGGAGGAGCTCTTCCCTCACATAACTATAGGCACAGCCTTTCAATTATATATTTTAAACAAACACACAATCCCCTATGTCAGAATCATCTGAAAAGGAGAAGAAACCAAAGAACAAAGTTCCAACATAAAGCAGAATGTGGCATACATACCCAGGGTACAGTATGAAATGCAGAGGCCACTGGTTCTATAGAGGAGGCAGGGTGGGAGAGCTTTGAATATTGGAACATCCCCTGGGAGAAACAAGGTTATTATGGTAAGTAACTTTTTCTTCTCACCCCAGGAATACTCCAATGTTACTAACTCTTCCGCAAACTAAGAAGCAGTACCCTTTGGAGGTGGGAAGAACCTGTTTTGGAAACAGGCTCTGCAGGACAGCTGTACCAAACCTGGCATCAGTCCTAGCCTGCATATCCAAGCTGTAATGTTTGACAAATGTATGCACTGTTCGCCAGGTAGCCACTTTACAGATATCCACCAAGGGAACATCCCTGGCAGCTGCCAGAGTGGCAGCTGTCCCTCTTGTGGAGTGGGCCCTGAGCCCTGCTGGAGCCTCTTTGCCTACCTTTGAGTAACAAAATGGGATACACTGAACAATCCAGCGAGAAATGGACCATTTAGATGCAGGATTTCCCTTTCCCACATCCCCATAAGTGAGGAAGAGCTGTGTTCTGTCCTGCTTATGGGGCTTAGTATCTGTCATGTAATAGCCAAGGCCCCTGGAATTCTGTGGTTGCGGAATTTGCCGCAGAATGTGCACCATGCCGCAGAATATATACAGTGCCTCAGAATTCATTGTTTTTGGTGAATTTTCTTATAAATATACTGTTTTCCCATAGTGTCAGGCTTTCTTTCTCACCTCGTTTATCCTGAAGCCCCTCCTCTATGCTCAGCATATGATGTCATCGATGACATCACATCATATTTAGCCAATGACAGGACTGCATTCTGCCAGAGAAATGAATAAATCATGCCTCAGAAATCATAAAATGCTGCCGCAGAAGTCAAGGAGCCCTGCCGCAGACATCAGAAAATTCTGCTGCAGACCACCAGGGGCCCTGGTAATATCTTAAAGCTCTCCTGACATCCAGGCTATGTAGCCTACGTTCACCAGAAGAAGAAGAATGCTCACTGAAAAACACTGGCAGAGTGATAGACTGGTTCTAGAGAAAATCTGAAACCATCTTGGAGAGGAATTTCCTATTGGTCTGGAGAACTACTTTGTCTCTGTGAAAGGAAATGTAGTCCTTTTCAGTGCATAAAGCCTGCAGTTCATTTATCCATCTGGCTGAAGTGATGGCCACCAAAAACACTGTTTTCCATGTAACATACTTCAGAGGTGCCGAAAACATGGGCTCAAAAGGAGGGGCCATGAATTGAGCAATACAAATGTTAAGATCCCAGGCTGGAACCGGTTCCCTGACCAGTAGGCACATATGGGATAGGCCTTTGAAGAACCTTTTAAAAATGGGGTTCAATGCCAGAGAGACAGCCTTACCTGCTGAGGTATAGGCAGAGACTGAAGCCAAATGAATCTTTAATGCAGAAGGCTGCAAACCCAAAGAATGCAGATAAACTAAATAGTCCAACACAAGTGGCACTCCTGCCTGTGCTGGCACCATATTTCTGCTGGAACACCAGATAGAAAACCTTTTCCACTTTGCAGCATAGGTTTTCTTAGTAGACGGTTTCCTATACCCCTTAAAAACATCCATGACCCCTTCAGAGAGGTGCAAACCTGCAAATTCTAAGTCCTCAAGAGCCAAGCTTTGAGCCTGAGAGACTTGAGGTTCAGGTATAGGAGCCTCCTCTGATTGGAAGTCAGAAGACTGTACCTCCTGGGAAGGTGTATTGGTTTGTCCACTGACATGGATAACAGTAGGGGATACCATGGCTGTCTGGCCCAGTCTGGGGCTATCAAAATCATTGTGGCTGGTTGAAGCCTGATTTTCAGCAGTACCCTGTACACCAGAGGAAATGCATATAGGAATTTCCCTGACCAATCCAGAATGAGAGCATCCAGAGGGACTGATCCCACTGCTGGAGGCCTGCAACAGTACTGTGGTAGGTGGTGACTTTGATGTGAGGCAAAAAGATCTATCTCTGGAGTATCCCACCTCCTGAATAGGGTCTGCACCACCTGTTTGTTCAGTGACCATTCGTGATGGGACTGACTGATTTGGCTTAAAGCATCTGCTAGGACATTGTCCTTGCCTGGCAGGTGAATAGCTTGCAGAGAGTATGCCAAGGTCCAGATTTGCATTGCTTCTGTACAGAGAAGGCTTGACCTTGTTCCCCCTTGCTTGTTTATGTAGTACACGGTGGTAGTGTTTTCTGTTCCAACTTGCACTACCTTTCCCTGTATCAGTGGTGCAAAAGCTTGTATTGCCAGAAACACTGCCCTGAGCTTGAACAGACTGATATGTAGAAGAGTCTCTGCACTTGACCAAGTGCCCTGGGTTGCAGCTTGCACCACCCCCTGGTGGTCAGGGTATGAAAACAAAAATTCAGCCCCATCCTGTCAAGCTGGTACTTTATATCCAACCTTTTGTCTAAAGGAGGGACAGACCCAAGAGCCTGGAGGAGTTTTAAAGCATCCCTTTTAAAAAATGTGTTTATGGGGAGTAACAGCTTGTTAGTAGGAGTTAACCCCATCATCGCTAAATACTCAGCCTCCTCCTCATCCTCTACAACTTCAGAGGTAGGAATGTCCAAGGCATCAGCAATTTTCCTGGCAAAGGAAAAATGAGAAGAATAATCTTCTGTAGTCCTGGGAGGAGAGCCATACTCCTGTTCAGGGGAGATCTCAAGCTCTATAGGCTTACCTTCTTCCTCCACCTCCTCCTCTCCACGCTGCTCAAGAAGAGAGGGTGGATTGGGGGGGTACAGTAGTCTGGACTGGGGGACTGTGGAACCACAGGCAGCACACCCTGTAACGTTTGCATGATTTTAATAGCCTGTGCAATCTCCAGAGTGGAAGGCACAGCTGCACGCACTCCAGAAGTCCCCTTATCAGCAGGGGGTTTAGTGTGCTTGTTTTTTTCTGCTTCTTTGCTTGAACCGGAGAGCTAGCCAGTTCATTAGTTCTCTTCTTACCCATGTCGGGGTAGTAGAAGCTGGAACTGTGGTTTCACCCACAGACCCTGAGGGTTTCGGCTGGTCAGAGCCAGAGGGACCCTTAAATCTTTCCAGACGTTTTTCATGCGTCTTCTCAGGGAATGTTTGACAAATTTCACAGTCTGTTTTGAGGTGATCAAAGCCAAGACAGAAAACACAGATAGAGTGTTTGTCTGCCATAGCAAACACCTCACCACATTTTGTACAGTTCTTAAAACCGGGTTTTCTGGTTCTTTTCTTAGATCTTTCTGACATAGTGCTTGAATTTAACAGCTGTTTTGTCAGTTACGGTCAGTTCAGAAACCAATCAGGAGAACCGATCAGAACCAGGAACAGAGAAAAGGGAACCATGAGTATCGGTTCAGTAATCGAGGTGATCGTTACAATAAATATAAAAAAACTAAAATTTAACTAATAAAATTAGCGATAATACATGGAAAATTCCCCGAAAAGTAGCTAAAGAAATCTCTATTCCTCAGCGGTTATCCTGAACCGTGAGAAACAGAGTAAAACTTACAAAAAAAAAAACCACTAAAGGTTAATAAAATTAACGAAGATAAATGGCAGCAAATGAAAATAAACAAAGAATACTTAAGTGTAAGTGGTGGTTGTAATCTTCTTTGACAAGACGAGTAGGAGCAAATCTCCGAGTGTCTGGTCCTGACAGACGGAGAGAGAAATCTGAAGGGTTGGAATGTAGGCAGTTGATAGGTGGCAGCATTTGAAAAGTGGCTCATGCCAATGATTCCATCATTTGCATAATGTTCTATCTCCAGGCAGAACTACCTTAAGGGCACACTGCAGAAGAGTTAGGAATATTGGAGTATAATGTTCTCTTATTTGGGCATTAACAATTTTTTCGAGTAGTTTCCACAATGCCGGGAGTATAGATGGGTCAGCTGACTTGAATAAAGGTAGGATATGGGCAGTTTTCCATGGCTGGGGGAGTTCTCCTTGCATTAATGACAAGTTAAGTAAGTCTGTAATGGGGCAGTCAAGTAGGGGTATCCAAGTTTGAGGAAGTATGGTTCTATGTTGTCTGCACCTGCACTCTTTTTGGTATCCAAGGAGAGTAGTAAGTCTTCAACCTGCTTAAAGGTGACTGTATTCAAGCTGAATACAGGAGGATAAGGTAGGCTTGGCTTAGGGGTGTTAAGGTCAACAGCAGGGACTTCCTGAGAATTAATTCTACTAATTGGTGAGGTGTCAAAAACTAGTCCTGCAGTGGCGAAATGATCATTTAACTGTCCAAGTATAGGTATTATCTCTCTCTATATATACATATATTATTGTATTAAACTGTATTTTTGTAATGTCCAAAATTAATATGTTTTGAAAGAACAATAAACCTGACTTGACTTGTATCTCTCATCACTTCCAGGGGGGGATCTCAGGCACACCTGGAGGAGGATTAAAAGGCACTGTCTAAATTCAACTTTTGGGAAGATTCACTTACCAAACCTGCCTAGCAGTGAAAAAGGCATCCCTTGATCTTTGGCCCCCTGGGATACAGAATCTTCTTAGACCAGCTTATAGTACTTGCCACACCAGAAGCTCTGATAATTCTACTCTACTTGTCCCCCGCTGTCATACCACCCTGGGTCAGCGGTTGTTTGCAGGCAGAGCCCCTAAGTTGTTCAACTCCTTGGGCAGCAAAGTCACCAACTCAGCCACTCTAGGACTGCTCAAACGTAATCTTCGGCATACCCTTGTGACTCAAGCCTCATGTGACTGCACCAACTAAGTACCCTGTGCTGACGCTCCTGTCTCCATGTTCTCTATTTTTCTCTGTTTCTATGCCTCCACCCACCACACTTAACCCCCCCACATCTTTTATTATTCTTCATCACCTCCACCTTGCCCACCATTATTCTATCTCTCCACATGCCCCCTAACCTCCTCTGCCCCCTTCCTTCTGTCTGCTTTCTGACCTCCCTCTCCCCCTACTCCCTAACTTGCCGCCCTACACATACACACCCCTGCTCTCATTTGCCTATATCAGTTGCATTTTCTATTCCTGCTACTTTTTGAAACTTTCCACTGGGATGACAAGGCTTAAATTTTGCTGCTTGATAATTTCTCTGTATAAGTGTGTGAATGTACCTTCACAATTTGTTAAGATCCTCAAGGTCTTTATAGTATTCTAACCTAGTTACTATGTCTGGCTGAACTGTTTCTTGTGTTTAAGTTACCCAGACTGCGAAACCTATTCCAGTGTTGTTTTTAATCTTATTTTTATTAACTCTCGATGTGAAACCTTTGTAAAAGAGCCTATGGCTCAAAGGTGCTAATCCGAATTCCTAATAAATAAATAAAATCTGGAGGAAGGCTAGGCTGTGGCTAAGCTGGCAAGTACTGCTTCAGGGAATGGAAGCTGGAGGGGTGTGTGTGAGGGGACTGGAGTTACTGGACCTCTGCACACACTATTAGGCCTGTCAACTGCAATATTTGACTGCTTATATAAACTGAAGGCCAGACTCTGACTGGATAACACTGAAAGATGGAGGCCCAACAGCCGACTCCTTAAACTGTAGCTATGAATCTCACTAATAAAACCAATGATTAATAGCACTGGTAATCCATGGGCTCAACATCTAATCAAGACATGGGACAGAGTGCAGAGAAAGGACTGTCACTACTTTTCTACTGGGTCAAACTGATTCTACATTTAAGCAATGGGAAAGGGAAGGCCTGTGTAAAATAGGGCAACTATATACCGACAGTGTCCTAAAATCCTTTACACAGTTACAATGGGAATTTCAATTACCATCCACGGACTTACTATTTTTTACAGGTGATGAATTATGCTAATACAGAGCCTCGGAGGGCAAAATTGATGACCGCCCTGGAACCAAGATGGGTGACTCTATGGGAGGCACAAAAGGAACAGCACCCTGCACATGTGGACTCCTGGTTATTATACCAATCGATTGCCCGACTAGAGGAAAACAAATTCTCCATACAAGCAAGATGGGTATATGAAAGTGGAACAACCATCAGCTAAAAAGAATTGGAGAAATGTTGGCAACAGGTACAGAAAAAACACAACTCCAAAACATGAAGAGAACACAAGTGAAAGATCATTACCTGCTTTTACAGGATCCCTGTGATCATATGTCATTTTGGAAGGAGTTATTTGGACAAAAGTTAGAGGACAAAGGGCACACCATGAACATGTCTTTTGGAACTGTCGACAGCTCATGCAGTTCTGGGATAAAGTCTCCTGCAATACTGGAGTACTGGCCACATTCTGAGAATCCCTCCCCCTAAGCAATTATATGATCCTGGGAGTTCAATGGTTATGAAATACCTGTATAACAATATATTTACTGCAACAGCCACCGAATCTATAATGCAGAAATGGCTGCAGGTGGCATCTCCCAATTTATACTTAATGGATAAGAAATTATGAAGCAATACAAGAGACTGAGCAGCTGACAGTAAACTGTGTCTCAGCATAGATAAAATGTTGGCCAGGTGGCGAGCATTACCAAATTGTACAGAATTTACAGAGGGTGTTTCTGTGCTGGAGCAGAAAAAAATAATACATGATGGTAGTTGCTCTTGTCCCCCACCCCCATAAACAGAGAAGTTACCATTAGGACTGAGCTGTACATTACTTTTAGGTATCAAAAGTCAGATTTACTACTTTGTAAAAATACTGTGTAACCATGAGGAGACATCAAAGTGAATTTTATATGAATCCACACGTTAAGAACAGATTATGTTACAGTTTTCTGTTGTCTGTCCTTGTTTGTAGGTGGACTCTGTTGGTCTGCCAACTATCCTTCATTGCAAGGAAGAACCTTCCTTTCGTTATGTATGTAGTTTGTAGTACTGTATCAATTAACAAAAACGATGATGCACAAAAAAAAACCCAAAACTTTCCCACAACTTGCAATTTCTAGTACTCGTTAACCTGATAACTCTTCCACAGAAGTCAGCCAACCACTTCAGCTCTTATTCCCACACATACGTAAATCTAAAAAGACTTGTACAGCCTTCTTGCCTTACTCAGAAATCCACTGTCACCCAATCTCCCATGCATCTGCAAACCAGAATTGCACCTGCACTTATAGTAACAGGGTGACCACGCTCCCACTGACTTTCCTACTCTCTTTACAATTTACTCACAACCAATCACCTTCATTTCTGCAGTAAACAAATGGAGCCAAATTCCTTGTTCTCCAAGTCCTGCCAACTATACAAGCAAAATCTGAACAGAAAATTAAGAGTGAAGAGACAGCCAACTGATTAGGGATGTGAGAATGAACTCTGTTCAACACCACTGCCCCTTGCTGACATCACGCCAGAGATGGGGAAATAGGTTATTCACCTGCGACTGTAGTTCTAGGAGTGGTATACAGTTCACATCCACATTCTTGTCAGTTTCACTGGAACGGTCTGACTAGTCAGACGTCTTCAAGCTAAGCTCTTCCCACCACTCGGACAGTATATTCCCCAACTCCACCTTGTGATGTCAGATATTTGCACGCTGGAAGCAGGGATCCATGTGCCACTTGCCAGGGGAGGCCTGGTGAGTTGTGTAGATGTGAACCATATACCACTACTAGAACTATGGTTACAGGCGCGTGATCTATTTTTTCTAGAGGCATGGATATGGTTCACTATACACATTATGACAGACTCCTAGCAGTTCTCTGGGAGGACAGGGTAAGGTGCACACCCCTACTTGGTGAACAGAGACTGGAGAACCAAGGTCACAAAACCAGCATCCAGGCATGACTCCAGGCCAATGCGGTACTGGGAAACAAAGGTGTGTGCTGACTTCCAGGTAGCAGCCCTGCAGATTGGATAGGGACATCCCTGGATGCAGCCACCGAGGCAGTGGTATGTCCAGTGGAATAAACCCTAAGCCCTACAGGAGGCTTCCTACCAGACAACTTATAGCAGAGGTCAATGCAGGATGTGATCCACCAGGCAATCATCTGTTCTGCTGGTGATTTGCCAGCAGTAGCATCAGCATAAGTGACAAATAGCCATCGAGCTTGTCCCTGAACTCCAGTAGTGGGCTCCACCAAATAAGAGAGCACCTTCCACACTTTCAGGGTGTGGAGCCAGCGGTTGACCCCAAAGAAGGGATGGTAAGGTATACCGGTAAGTTAAGCACCTGGTTAAAATGAAACTCCAATACCACCTTCGGGAGGAACCTTGGGTTGGGGCGAAGGACTACTTTGTCCCTGTGGAAGACAAGTAAGGAGAGGCCACTGATAGCACCTGAAGCTCCCCAAATCCTTCTGGCTGATGTGATGGCCACCAGGATGACAGTCTTCCACAGCAGGTGTGACATTCCACACCTGCGCACTGGCTTGAAAGGCTTGCCTACGAGCAGAGCCAATACCTTCGGTAGGTCCCACTGTGGAGGTGGTTTAGGGACTGAAGGGGAGAGGTGATCCAAGCTCTTGAAAAAGCACCAGATCACTTTCTTCTGGGCCACAGTTAGCTTACCAGCCTGCATCCAGTAAGCAGAGATGGCTGCCAGGTGCACATTAAAGATCATCGACCGCAGTCCCAACTGGGAAAGGGACTACAGGTAGTCAATGATGCTAGTTATAGGGCAGGTAAGGGGATCAAGCTACCTGCCATGACACCAAGAAGAAAACCTCTTCCACTTAAAGGTATGGCATCTTTGAGTAGATTCCTTTCAGGAGGCCTCCACAACGTGGGGCACCTCATCCGAAAGACCCAAAGCCTGGAACTCTAGTCACTCCAAAACCAAACCGTGAGGTGCAGGGAGTGCAGGACCATCACCTGAAGTCTGGTCTGCAGATCCAGGTGTAGAGGCAGTCTCCACAGAGGCCTGTAGCTGAGACTGAGGAGATCCAAGTACCATAACTGCCTTGGCCAGTCTAGAGCCATCAGGATCATCTGCACCTTGTCCTTCCAGACCTTTACCATGACATTATGGATCAAGGGGAAGGGAGGGAAGGCGTATGCAAGGCCTGGGGTCCAGGGCCTTGTGAAGGCATCCACGAACAGTGTCCCAGACTGTGTGGGGTTGGCACAAAACAGCCTCAGATTGGTATTCTCCCAGATCCACCAGAGGAGTGCCCCACTGGGAGAAAACGTGGTTCACCACATCCTGATTCAGTGACCACTCTTGCAACGTCTCTCCTACCTGGATGAAAACATCCACCAGCTAATTGTTCTCTTCTGTTATATAAATCACCAGGAGATCTGCACCAGGCTTCACAGGAGGGTCCAGGTGCAGAGGAGCTCCCAACACAAGAGAAGGAAAAGTGTTCTGCCTTGCCTGTTCAGGTAGAACATGGTCGTGGTGTTGTCCATCTGGACCTGCATGACCCTACCTCTGACTAGAGGGGCAAATGCTATCATTTCCAGCCACACTACACAGAGCTCCAGAAGGTTTACATGGTGATGGGACTCACTGAGTGACCAGAACCCATGGGCTCTGTGGTCCCCCCAGGCACACTCCCCAACTGATCAGAGACTCGTCTACTCTGAGCATGATGGATGGTTCTGGGCAAACAGGATTCCCTCCTCCAGGTGTTCTGACTTCTGCCACCACTGGATGGCATCCAACATTGGCTGGGTCACTGTGACCTAGGCAATGGGACCATGGACGGCCCAACTCCCACTGGAGGTGGCGCACCCACCAGCGGGCCCAATAGACCATGGTGGTATAGGACACCATATACCCCAGCAGTCTAAGGAAATCCCAGGCAAGGTGCTAGAGCCCACCCTGAAATGATCGAGCAAAGGAGGTAAAATCCAGTGCCTCGTCCACAAAAAACACATCCTGGAGGGAGGTACCAACGGTGGGAGTTACAGATAGGGATGTGGAAAAAACGCATCCTGGAGGTCTAGGGAGCAGAACCATATGTTCTGTTCCAGCGATGGAATGATCTGATTCACAGTGACCATCCGTAACTTGTGTTTCTGCATCAAATGGTTAAGACTGTGCAGATTCGAAATAGAGTGCCAGTGCCCCATCCATTTCGGGACCAGGAAGTATCTGGACATGTAACCATGACTGGCCAGAGAGTCTGGACTGGGATATGGGCTATTGCCCCTTTTGCAAAGAGATGAAGAATGTACACGTGAAAGGCAGGCCATGAGTTCTGCGATGCACTGGCCTCCCAAGGTGTGTGTGTGTGGAGGGGTTGTGGGATAACAGATGGACCAGACACCAAACTTCAGGTTCAACACACAGTCTCTGTGATATTTATTAAAAATACAGGAAATAAGCTTCAGCAATATCATATTCTTTCTTCAGCACATCAGTTTGCAGCAACAGACTATGTATGTCCTTTCTTTACAATAAGCCAGCACCTACTGACACTGGTCTCTGGTCTAACCACTTTTCAGTGAAAACCCTTCATCCCTATGTGGGCCCCGTTTGCTTGGGTAGTAGGGGCTCAAAAAGAAAAAAAAAACAAAACAAACTAAAAACAAAGAACCTCAGTGCAGAAACACTGAAAAAAGGGTTACCCCCAAAGGGCATTGGCAACAAATCAAGTTTCAAAGAAATACAACATCATACATACTTCCATAATACAACGCATCTTGGGATATATGCAAATCACCACGACATTTCGGAGTTGTTCAGTTTACAGCAATTTATATGTATTTTAAATAGCACAACTGACTTAATTTCTATAATAGTCACCTAGTACTTTTTACCATTATCAAGAACACCTGGTGCCATGGTATTTTCAACATTTACAGGTTTCATAAACATAAGGTATATACCTCTAAGTATTTTATGACATAGTGCTATTACATACTAAATCCAACAACAACAAACACAACCTGTTTTACATACATTTGGAGGTCACCACAATAACTTCCCTGTATGAGGACCTGAGAGGGAAAAGGAAAATTAAAAAGGACACTATAGCATAGTCAAGAAAGGGGACGGGGGTGCCCATAGGTGGCCAACCTTATGGACTAGAAATTGTAAAGGACAGATTAGGCTAAGAAACATAACTGTTGCAACAGATTTAAAAAAAGGTCGGTCCTCAAGAGTGGCAGGAGCTCCCTGTCAGTGTGGAAGCAGTAAGGCGAGAGAGCCTCGAAGTCCACAGGCAACCCCCTGTCCACTATGTCTAACACCCACCTGTCTGTTGCGACAGTGGACCAATGTGGCAAGAAGTGACACAGTCAACCTCCAACAGGGATGGGATGGGTGGAGGAAAGATGCCCCCAACCTGTCACAGGGCACTTTTTGTGAAGGCACCAGTAGCTGCGCTCTGAGAGGCACCACTACCCCTGCACCTGTTCTTAGGAATGTAGTCCCCGAACTTCTACTTGGGGCACAAGACCTGGTACTGCATCTGCTGGGGCTGCTGCCGAGGAGGCTATAGTTCAAAGGACCGAAAAGCCTGCTACTTAGGCATCTTATTCAGGTCTTTCTGGGATGACGCCATGGAATTTAGGGTGGCACCGGACCTCTCAATTCTGGTGAGATGTCCCTCTATCCCAGGCACTAAAGAGGTCAGTGCCCAAGAAAAGGACATCAGGCAGCTTATGTTGGGTGCCTGCCATGAAGGTGGACAGATGTAGCCAGGCCCTGTGACACATAGAGAACAGCCATGCCCACGGCACAGGTGCACAAGTTGCCAATGTTCATGGTCATCTGGAGCTGGTGTTTAGCCAGCAACTGACCCTGGTCTCTGATGACCATTGCCACCATTTGCTGATCTGCAGGGAGGTGAGGGAGGATTGCATCGAAGAGCCCCATCAGAGAGTGACTGAAGCTAGCCATCATTAAGACATGTAACTAGCCCGATGGAGACACAGGGAAGCCGCAGCATATACCTTTTTAGCAGTGTGGTCAACCTTGTGGGACTCCTTGTCTGCAGGCTTGTTCACATCCCTCTAATGAACGAACTTTCAGAACACCGAATCCGTGGCCAATCCCTCCAAAGAGGGGTGGTCAGAGAACCCACAGAAAGATCACATAATTGCGTACATGCAGACCATACAGGTGGAAGGTGCTGGGCAAGATGCTGCATGCTGCCAAAACTCCAGGGCCAGTCTCAAACTGGACTCAGCCACAAGGAAGGCAACCTCTGGAGATTAGTCCCAGTCCAAAATGTCTGTAAGGGGATACTTGGTCCCCTTTTGGACTGGCTCAAATGTGAAAAATGTGGACTCTGAGATGACCTGGGTTCGAATCCCACAGTCCCCACTTGCATACTGTGTGACCCTGAGCAAGTCACTTAACTTTCTTGTGCACCCAGATCACACCTGTAAACAAGCTTTCAGCTTACTGCGTCACTCCTGGTTAAAAAAAAAAAAAAAAGTCAGAGAAGTGCCCTGAAGGACAACAGGCCATGCCTGGCAGCCAGAAAGGCAACCCCTTGGGATTTGTCCTGGTCCAAAAATAAAGGGATACTTGGCCCTCTTCTGTACCGGCTGAAGTGGGACAGACATGGACTCTGAGATGAATCAAAGAAGTGTCCTGAAGGACACTGAGCCATGCTTGGTGGTCAGCTCTTGACCAATCCTCAGTCGAGGAGGGGAGTCCCAGAGGAGGCCACAGACTCATGATCTGAGTCATCCCAGGACTCCTCAAAACAAAGTCCCTCAACTGTTTTTCACCAAGAACCTCCTGAGTACCCTCTCCTGGGGTGTTCCTCACTGACAACTGGCCTGGCAAGACGGTGGCAGAATGGCCTCCTTGGTCAGACTGTCCACCATCAGCTGCAGTGGTGGCGGCTCCACTTGAAGAGGTGGAGAAGCAGATGTGGGGGCACCTGTGTGTTGTGGACCAGCAGAGGTGACACTGGAATTGGGCAGATGACCATAGGTACAGAGGGTAGAGCCTTACCCTGCACCACTATGGCCAATGTTGCCAGACAAGCTCCTTGTAGCACTGTTGCAGCTTGCAACTGTGCCTCTCCTCACCCGAGGATGAGGAGGTAGAGAAGCATCGATGGTGACACCTCCTGGTCAAGCAGGAATGCCATGATCAAGCTCTTGAATGCAACCTCGACAACTGACCAGCTGGTTGACAGAAAGGGGAGCCTCCTGGCTGATTGTGGTAAGCCACATGCTGACCCACATTTATCAGCGTGGGTGTGGAAGGCTCAATTGCTGATGGAGGTGGCTCCCACTGAGGAATGCATGGGGAAACCAACCAGACCACGTCCTCCTGGGTGAGGACCAGAGCACCAGGGTCTACAAGATCAAATCCTCGACCTCATCCGACAACAGGTCAACAGGCTCAAGAAACAAAGTCGAATGTCTCAACAGCGGGAGACTAAAGAGCACTTGACCTGCCCGACCTACCCCTCAGCTGAGGGGCACTAGACAACCACCAAACAGTCAGGCAAGTCAAAAGGACTGAGAAGACCGCAATCATTCCTGGTCCCATGACTGGTGCCAATGGTGCTTGTGCTTCTCACCACCATGGAGGAAGGGCTCTCCCCCAAGATCTGGAGAGCCAAACATGTGTTCCAGAATCCTCCGGTGAATGACCCCTTCAACACTGGCTCCAGACGGGAACTGCGCCGAGATCGGGAAGGTGCCCGACATGGCCACCACCGCCTCTGCCTCAAGGGCCACAAGTTGCTGAGCTGACCTAGCCACAGCCAAGGCCTTCTTGAGGCCCTTAGGGCAATCCTTCGGATCCCGTTCCAAAGGCCAGCCCTACAAGAGCTGTGGCATCTTGTCCTCAAGGGACTCAAAGCATGCTTAAGCAAAGGCCGCATCCAGCCTCATCACGTTGCCCACCCAGGCAGTACACGCACATGTGATGCGGGTCAGCAACTGACATCATCTGCCAACAACGAATGCAGAATTTGAACCCTAGTTTCTGTCGATCCATCATAGATCAAAGAGGGAAAGTTGAAGGAACCAAAAGAATAAGGTAAATACAATAAAAAAAAAACTTCAAAGACAAAGTTTGCCGATGGCACACTAAACCTAAGCGGGAGATGTGAAGGAGGTGCTCTGTTCATCCAGCAGAAAGAAAGATGTGGCATCACGGGGCAAAATCGAGGCTATATCACTCAGGTGGTGGGAGGTGTGGAGGGTTGTGGGATAAAAGATGGACCAGACACAGAACTTCAGGTTCAACACACAATCTCGGTGTGACGTTTATTTAAAACACAGGGAATAACCTTAAGCAATGACATATCCCCTTTTCAATACATCAGTTTGCAGCAACAGACTATGCATGTCCTTCCTCTGCAATTAGTCATCACCCACTGAACTACTGATCTATCTCTTCAGTGGAAATGAATTCATTAATTATGTTGATCTTGTGTGTTTGGGTGACAGGGAGCTGAAAAAAAGAAAAACCTCAAAACAAGTTAAAGACAAAGAACCTCAGTTCAAAAGCACTGCTGAAGCAAGGGTTACCCCAAAGGGCGTTGGCAATAAAGCCAAGTTTCAAAGAAACACAACATCACACATACCCCTATAATACTGTACAAAGCATCATGGGATGTATATGCAAATCACCATGAAATGTTAGGCTGGTTCAGCTTAAAGCAGGAATGCATAAAGCCAAACAACATCTCAAACGATCTGTTATTTACATGCATTTAAATCAAATCAACTTTATTTTTATGGCGCCTTTCAAAACCAAGGTGCCGTATATAAAAACCAAATACATAAAGATAAAAATTTAAAACAAAAACATTAAAACAGATCATCCGTAACTAGGGAAAGCTAAACTAAATAAATAAGTTTTTACTCTGTTTTAAATCCATCGACAGTTGGGCATTCTCTCAACCAACGAGGTAGAGAATTCCACACGGTTGGTGCTGAAAAAGCAACGGCACGAGATCCATATGTCTTCAATCGTACCATGGGAATCTCCAGCAATCCCTCATTAGCGGAACGGAGAGGACGGAGGGGGCAGTAGGGTACCAGGTGATCTTGCAGTTAACCGGGTCCCTGATCATGTAGGGCTTTAAAGGTTAGCAAGCCAACCTTAAAGGTGATCCACCACCAAACAGGCAGCCAGTGCAGCTCGCGGAGCACAGGTGTAATATGACTGGTTCTAGAAGTCCCAGTCAAAAGCCTGGCCGCCACGTTCTGCACCAGCTGCAGGTGGCAGATATCAACCCCAGGTAGCCCTAGGTAGAGGGAATTGCAGTAATCAAGACGGGTAATGACAAAAGCATGGACCAGTGTTGGAAGATCACCTGGAGGGACCAGGTGTTTCACCAGGGTGATATTCCTCATATGGTAAAAAGAGGATTTGTCGACAGCGGACACCTGAGATTTTAGGGTCAAACCATCATCAAAAATAACACCCAGGTTACGCACCTGATCGGAGGTAGCGAGCGACATCCCACAAAGTAATAAGCCTGATGGTTGTCCAGTCCCCAAACCCGCCCCCAGACGACCTGGGTCCACTACCAGCACTTCAGTCTTATCCGGATTCAGTCTCAGCCAGCTGGAACTCATCCAAAGTCTGATCTCAGCAAGGCAATTATTTAGCATCATCTTGTCCGGGCAGAAAGGACAAATACAGCTGAGTATCATCTGCAGAGCAGTGAAAACCCAGACTGTATTGCCTGACGATATCTCCCAATGGCAGCATATACACTGCAAACAACATGGGGGCTAGAATGGAACCCTGCGGTACCCCACAAGGCAGGGAGTGAGCACCAGAGGACTAAATTCCAGTGGCAACTCTCTGAGACCTGTCTGTGAGGTAAGAATGGAACCATTTAAGGACTGTACCAGACAGCCCACAGAGGAACCGCAGGCGTTCCAACAGCACACCATGATCTACAGTGTCAAATGCAGCAGAGAGATAGAGAAGAACCAGAATGGTACGTGCCTTTCGATCTCTAGCCATTAGGAGGTCATTAAATACCTGGACAAGGGCAGTCTCCATGTTATGCTTCTTCCTAAAACCAGACTGGAGAGTATCAGACATTGTGAGTTGTAAGATGATCATCCAATTGCAACGCAACTGCCCTTTCAATAACCTTACCAACAAACGGCAGGTTAGAGATAGGCTGGTAGTTGGCTAGACAATCTGGATCCAAGGAGGGTTTTTAAGGAGTGTTCGAATGACCGCCTCCTTGAGGGGGTCAGGAAAGACCCCCCCTCCAAAGACTTCCAGACAATGTCAGCAAGGATCGGGCAAATAACTTCTACACATCCCACTAAAAGGGGTGCAGGACCCGGAACCAAACTACAACTGGTTGGTCGCAATGTTTGGACGATCTTCACAATGTCAGTGAACTCCAGCCGGAGAAAATCTGACCAGACAGACTGAGTGCATGCCACTTCCTGTCGACCACTACAATCCCTCATAGGAGAGGTTGGACCGATGCCAGACCTGATGCTGGCAACCTTATCTGCAAAAAGACGAGTGAACTCCTCACATCTCAGCTGAGAAAAAGCTTCTCTGGGCTGGAGACAGATTGGATTGCACAATCTGTCAACAGTCCGGAAGAGCGGAGCTGGTCGATTCTGTGCGTCAGAAATCTCCCTGGACATAAATTCTGCCTTCTTACGGGTGATTTCTGATTGATAGCCATCATAATGTGCCATCAATCTAAGCTTGTCAGCATCATGGCTGGACTTCCGCCAGGCTCTCTCCATCCTTCGGCCAACTCGCCTTAACTCCTTCAAGGAGCCATCAAACCAAGGGCTCCTTGGACGAAGGGTGAGAGGCTGAACACGAACAGGAGCAATCTTGTCCAGAGCATCTCCCACAGCCTTATTATAGGCTAGTACGAGATCATCTGGACTCATGCGTTCACCCGACAAGCCAGATAGATCCAGTACCGCCAGTAGGTCACTGGGGTTAATGCCCCTTAAAGGGCGGTACTGAACCATCTCCGTAGGGGCAGACCTATTAAGTGTAGCCTTGAAGCTGAACCTTATGGTGTGATGGTCAGACCAGCTGAATGGTTCCACCCCCAAATCAGCAATCTCCATACCCATAAGAAAGATCAGGTCCCATGAATGACCACCTACATGGGTCGAGGAGGTAACCACCTGTGTTAGGCCCAGCGTCGTCATCAGCTGAAGGAGATTTTGAACAAAGTGCGAGAGTTCATCGTCGACCCAGGCATTGATGTCCCCCAGAACTATCAATCTGGGGGACCTCAACACCATGTCGACGATGAAGTCTGCCAACTCCTGCAGGAATTCTCCACTGTCTCCTGGTGGACGGTAGACAAGGAGAATCCCGCAACCTACACCCTCTCCCAGGATATATTCAAAGGATCTGGTACTTCCCAATGGCACATTTAAATAGCACAACGGGGGTTTTCTGATATCTGTATCCTGGAAAATTAATTTTTATAATACAGTCCCCTAGTAACTTTTTACCTTTATCAGAAACATCTAGTGTTGTGGTATTTTCAACATTTACAGGTTTCATACACATAAGGCATGTACATCAAGGTATGACGTACTGCTATTGCATACTAAATCCAATGAGAAACACAGCCTGTTTTACATCAGCTCAGAGGTCACCAAAATAGCTTGCCTGTATGAGGACCTGAGAGGGAAAAGAAAAATTAAAGAGGACATTATAGCATAGTCAATAAAGGGAAGGGGGCACCCATAGGTGGCCAACTTTATGGACTAGATATTGCAAAGGATAGATTAGGCTAAGAAACAGAAGAATCATTGCAACAGATTTACGAAAAAAAGTCGGTCCTCAAGAGTGGCAGGATGTCCCTGTCGCCTATCCCCCACCTTAAGAGGGAAGCAGTTATTTCAGACTGCTTACCACCTTCCTGTCCCAGGAAGGGACGGAGCTTCCATCCATCCATCTCCAGAAGCTCTGTCTCTATTAATGATGAACATTCCATCATAAACATAGCAGACAGCATCATTCTTTACCATGAGGTGTTGACACATTTCTCAACAGAAACTAATGGTACCTTCCCTGCACTATCTCCTTTTAGGAAAAGTCTGTCATATTTCATTGACATCAATTCCTGCACCATATCTAAACATGAAATCAGCATTTACATGTTTTGTCCCTGCCTTGTGGGACACAGTAAATCGATAGGGCTGAAGAGCTAAGTACTGCCGCATTATACAGGGATTTTTTTCTCCCATTTGGTTCAACCAACAAAGGGGGTTATGATTAGTTAAGACCTTAAATTCAGCCCTCCCCACAAGTAATATTTCAGAGACTCAACAGCCCACTTCAGAGCTAAGCATTCTTTCTCTATGGTAGCATATCTTCTCTCCCTCTCATGTAGCTTCCTGCTGATATACATGATCGGATGTTCTTCCCCATTTATTTTCTGAGATAAGACTGCCCCAATACCATTCTCTAAAGCATCGGTTTGAACCTCAAACACTTGGCTGAAGTCAGGGCTTTTCAATACAGGAGCTGTTCATAGAATGGCCTTGATATTCCTAAAAACCTCATCACAAATATGGGTTCACTGAAACTTATTCGGGCACCTCTTTTCAGCGAGATCAATCAAAGGACTGGCAATGGCTAAGAAATTAGAAATAAATCTCCAGTAATAACCAGCCAGGCCTAGGAAAGATCTCACATGCTTTTTTGTGGTAGAAATTGGGCTGCTTGCTACTGCTGTAACTTTCTCTACCTCAGGCATCACTTGTCCGTTGCCTAAAATGAACCCTAGGTATCTTGTCTCGGTCTTTGCTAGGGCACACTTAGCAGAGTTAATGGTCACTCCTGACTCCTTATTGCTTGCAATACCTGGGACAAGTGTCTAACATGGGATTCCCAGTCAGGGCTGAATATGATCACATCATCCAAATAAGCAGCACAGTACTCTGTGTGTGGTCTTAGTATGTGGTTCATAAAACGAAGAAAAGTGGCTGGAGCCCCATGTAGTCCGAATGGCATTGTGACAAACTGGTATAAACCGACTGGGGTGCTAAATGCGGTTTTATCTTGTGAATCAAGTGACAAGGGGATCTGCCAATATCCCTTAGTAAGGTCAAGGGTGGAAATATACTGTGCATTGCCTATCCTGTCAAGGATGTCATCTATTCGTGGCACAGGATAGCCATCGAATAGTGACACGTTGTTAAGCTTCCTAAAATCTAGGCATAGATGTATCTCACCCTCTTTCTTGTCAACGACGACCATGGGTGAAGACCATGCACTCTTTAAGGGCACAATTATGCCTAACTGCGCCATTTTTTTGACTTACTTGAATCGCCTCATCCCTCACCTTCATGGGCAATCTGTAGGATTTTTGGTGTATGGGCTTGTCTTACGTGGCAGTTATGGTGTGCACAATTCCTTTGACCCTCCCCAGGAGGTTTGTGAATATGGGTCCAAATTCTTGTACTATCCCCTGCAAATCTTTTTGTAGCTGAGGCTCCAATTCAGGATGTATCTGGATCTCCCCCAACTGTCCTGACTGCTGTAGCCCTTTACAGGCAACCTCCAGCTCTCACTCCCTAACTTCAGGATGGATATAAAGGGAGGGTTTAGGCTTCTCACACCATTTCCTAAGGAGGTTCACATGGTAAATTTTCTAGGGGGGGGGGGTCCTCTTTCCTGGCATACTAAGCTCATAATTCACTGCTCCTGTTTGCCTCAAAATGGTGAAAGGGCCCTGTCGTTTCATGAACAGTTTGTTCTCTGTGGAGGGAAGAAGTAACAACACTTCATTCTCTGACTGAAATGTTTTAGTCTTCAGACCCTGCGCGTATCTTTCTTTCTGCAAGTCTTGCTTCTGTTCTAAGCTCTGGTGTGTCAAGTTGATATACCTCACCAGGTATTTGCGTAACTGAGTCATGCACTCTACGACATTAAGATGTCCCACCTTCTTCCCAGTGTTCTTTAACCACATCCAGTGGCCCCCTCGGGTTCCTCTCATACAGTAATGAGTAAGGAGATAAACCAGTGGATACTTGAGGGATTTCTCCGTAAGAGAAAAGTAACTAGGGGAGGTATCTATCCCAATCTCTACCCTCTTCTTTTACATACTTCAACATTCTCTTTACTGTCAATTAAACCCATCTATGAAGCCATCAGTCTGTGGGTGGTATGGGGAAGTACGTAATGCTACCATGCCCAGCAGACAGTACAATTCCTTTAGCAGGTATGCATTAAAATTACTCCCCTGATCCGTGAATATTTCCTAGGGGATTCCCATGCAGCTAAACACCTTTGCTAGTTCCTCTGCTATCCTTGGGGCGGTGACAGTTCTCAAGGAGACAGCTTCTGGGTAGTGGGTAGCATAATCAATCACATATGACCAGTACAAATCTGTTACCCTTGGGAGATCTTTTCCAGGGAGCCCATTTCATCCATGGCTATGCTGTCAAAGGGGTTCATCACAATGGGGATGGCTTGTAGTGGTACTCTATCCCTTTTTCCTGCCTGAGCTACCTTCTGACTCTCAGCACATGCTTTACAATTCTCAGATATGTTCTCGTCAATAGAGGGCCAATAAAACCTGGGTAATATCCTATTCAGGGTACTCTCTCTGCCTGCATGGCCTGAAAAAGGGATGTCATGCACCATATACATGATTTGGGAGTGCAATTATTCTGGAACCATGGTCTATCATCTCTCCAGTTCTGGGGTTAGAGCATTCTCTGTACAGTATTCCCTGTTTTACAACAAATGGAGGGGCACCTTTTTCCACTCCCTTCCCCACCCGTGGGGAAAAAAAAAATGGTTAAGTGAAGGGTCTGGCTTTTGCTAATGCTGCATATCACATTTAAAAGTGTGTCCCAAGTCTGGCTGTACACCAGCATAAGTATTAATCCAATCCTTCGTTAGCTTCCTCTTCTCCGCCTTAGCTTTAAGGTCCTTGCCAGGACCCTCAAAAAATGAAAATTACGTACCTAGCATAATTCTTGATCTTCCTGTGTATCTTCACCATTCATTAATGGTGGGTGTCAACCCGAGGCGCAGCATCCCACAGGAGCTTTTTTTTTCTTTCTCTTATGCCTTTAGGGGGAGGAGCAGGCACCACAGTGCCACCCACGAGACGGACACACGGCACTGCACTCTCGGGTTGGCTATAACTGGTGCCGGCTCCTCCCCTGCCTCAGTTCTACACACCAGTGAGAGGGGAAAAACAGAGAGAGAGAGAGAGAGAGAGAAGTAAAGGCTGGGGCAAGAGAGCCCAAGGGACAGAAAAAGGAAAGGAATGAACTTGAAAAGGGGTATGCCGACCAGAGGCAGAGGAGGACTCATGGGTGTGGAACTGGCTCCAGCCCCTGGACAGCCAGCCAGAGCACTGAAGAGAAGAGACGAGAGTGAAGAAGAAAAGAAGAGAAAGAGGGAGGAGTTAAGGGGGAGATCCCAGCACAGTGCCATGCCCCTCCTGCTCAGAGGGTTTTAGGAAATCCAGGCCAAGTGGTCTGACGCAGTGCATCTGGCCCAAACACTCAGGTGGTGTGGACCTCAGACCCCTTCAGGTACTCCGCTCAGGAGGTCAGCTGCAGCTAGATCAGAAGTTTAGGCACGATCAAGGTCTCCCCCCACCTCTCTATATGGCATACATGAAGACACCTTGGACAGGCTGCCCCAGTTGCCGTTTCTCCCGAGGGCTCAAGGGAAAAGAGGGGGGACCCTGTCCAGATGACCACGTCCCTGTCCCTCCTCCAGGGGAGGAGGGAAAGAGAAGTGAAAGAAAGGGGGAATCCCTGTGTGCCCCCACCACCTCCAGCGGAATCCCCCCCCAAAGGAGTCAGCCCCAACCCAGTGGATCTGGGCTGAACTTGGGGGAGAACCCCACCTACGAGGTGGGGGGGGCTACAGGGGAGACTCCCCCTAAGGCCAGGGTGCAGACTCCACTTGCTCTCCTTCCAGCATGGGCCCCTCATTTCCTTGGAAGGGCCCAAACCGGGAAGACTTAGTACAATCCAGCAGGTAGGAAGGAGGGTGATGGGGAGGAGGACTGCCCAGGGACGGACTCCTAGAGGGGAAGGAGGACGGGTTTCAGTGATGAATGGTGAAGATACACAGGAAGATCAAGAATTACGGTACAGTACCTAATTTTCATATCTTCCCTGTGTCAGTCTTCACCATTCATCACTGGTGGTTGAGTACCAAGCCCCCCCAAAGGGGGCCCAGCACTTCCCTGAGGGCAGGATATGAAATTCGTGAAAAAAAAGTACATACCCACTCTAGCATGTAAGCAATAAAAGTAAATACCCAAGAAACTATTTACATGCCAGATGCTGCAGACTATGGCCATGTCCACACTAAATCTGAAAAATCTAATGTTTTGAAAACTTTACAGGCTGAACACATTACAGTGTCCACACTACAACTAAACAGTATTAATCATTTTTAAACTATACAGCCTGTCCACACTCTGCGAGTGGTGTCAATCCCTTGAGAAAAGTGCACATCCCATGATGCAGTTGGTGGTGACAGCACCCATCCATGGTCACATGCAGGTCTTGGAGGCACAGACACAACAACCACAGGTGCCACAGTACGACTGCTGCCACTACAGTACTGACTGGGTGCAGCTGGAGACAGCACAGTTGTGACAGTGGTCCTTAGGTCACAACAGCTGTTCTGGCACTCTAACACTTCAGTTGGGAGTGCTGCTCAATTTTCCACTGCAGGCTCCACTTATAACACTACCCCAATAGGTGTTTCTGCTCAACCATTGGTTCTGTGCAGCACTCCGAAGCAAAACTATAAGGTTTTGTGGTGTGCAGGGGCTGGTTCTTGCTGCTGCCAGTCGTACATCTCCCTGCTTGCAAATGACACTAATGCTCTACGCTGCCCAGTGTTTACTTCCTGGTTTAGCCTCTCCCAGCATGCATTACAGCACTGCCGCAATTCATGAAGGTATACTGGGAGACTAAAGGCAACACTCTCACGCAACCACACTGCCACTGGTAATGTTACAGAAAGGAAAGCGTTACCAAAACCACTGTTGAAACCACCTCACAAGTGATTTCTGTAATGGTTTCGAAAATGCCTTCTGTAACATTACCAGTGTGAACTCAAACTGTTACGGTAACGGTTTGAACCCTCTGTAACATTACAGAGGGATTTTTCTGGTGTAGTGTGGACAGGGCCTATGAGAATGGCTCCCTGTTACTTTCAGGCCCTGTCCACACTGCAGTTCTTGTAACATTACCAGCAATCGATAACGTTACAAGAACTGCAAACATGGTTCACGTCCACGCTGTAGCACGGTAAAACCATGCTAACAAACTGTGTTCAGAAACTGTGCTCGAAACCTGATTGGAGCAGGTTTCGAGCACGGTTTCAGACCAAAACGGTTACCTTAAACCATGTCAACAGCAGTGTGGATGCATAGCGTGCTGTAACACAGTTTAAGACAATCACCAAGAAACTTCTGTGCCTATTTACTGATGGCACATCGAAACAATGGAGAAGTTACTCACATCTTGGGGCTCACAGTGAATTCCGGAAAAGACCGTGTAAGTTTCACCCAAATCTGTTACTCCGCTTGGTCCCGAGTATCCTGGCATGCATTGTGGCACTTGCAATGTTTTCCGGTATTGCCGCAATCATGCCTGGGAATCGGAGTTGGCAAAAAAAAAGTGTCGGAGCATAGTGTGGGCACTCCGACAAACTGAACTTGAGCACGTTTTGTGAAACGTTTTTAAAAACGTTTTGAAAAATTCATCTAGTGTGGACAGGGCCTTAGTTTCCCCCTGGAGGCTGACTCCCTCCCTTTTTCTCTCACCCTGCTGCAGACCCTGCAACCTACTTGTTTGTTTTTTTACTACTGTTTCAGTCTGTGTCTGCAGTATTATTCTTTAGTATATCTCAGTGAGACAGCAGCATTTTGTTTACTCTAAAATTAGCTCCCAAGAGCTTTGAATGTACAGCTCCATCTAGTCCTGACCCACCCTCATCTTCCCTTCCCATCTCAATATTGTTTAACTTACTAACTGAAATTACCCTAAAAAGAGCTTTCTTTTATTGTAGAAGTGTTCTCTTTCTTTGTAAGGTGGAAAGGAAAGCCTGTGTTACCTTGCTCCCTCGAATGAGAGAGTCCCACCTCCTTCTCTGATTCACTCAAGTTGACCGAGAACAAACAACAGAGAGCTCTTAAAACAGCTTTGCCCTCGGTAAGCGCACCACTCAATGCACAATCTGTCTCACCTACTGAACAGAACAGAGTGGTGCGCTTTGTAGTGACCACGGGTCACACTGTAAGAAGAGGGTAGGCAAACTTTAGAAGATTCTCACCAGTTGGTGTCTCTGGCTGCTGCAACCCGACTTTTGCCCTGACAGACCGATCCCTCTAATCTTCACTGGCTGTGTCAGTGCTAATCAGGCTGTCCATCAGAGTAGGGAAGGGGACTATCAGCTTGCTTGTCTTGTTGTCTGCTTCTAAGTCTGCCTGTCAGGTGATCACTATATTTCATCTCGTGATCGCAGGTGTCAGCGCTCCACCGGCAGCCCCCCGCCCAACAGACAATGACGTTAACATCATAAACAAAAAATGGATGCAAGGGGGGGAAAAAAGACAAGCGGAAAGGACAAAACGGAACTCTGTGCACAAATACCTTAGGTGCCCCACTGGGCAGGCACTGAACAGCAGTAGGTGTCCTGAGACAAAAGTGCCTGCCCTGGGGCACCCAAGGTATGGGAATTCCACACCCTGCCTGAGGGACACGAGTCCCTCAGCCCCTTCCCCCTTAGGGGAAGACTACAAGGGGGACAGGACTCTCACAGGCCATTTAGTCCAGCAACTGGTCAGGGCAAGGAGGGGTCTCCCACTGGCTGGGAGAAGGGAGGTGCCCCTGAAGCGCCCTCCTCGCCCTGCAGGAAAACAGGTGGGTCCTCCAGAAAGCAGAGGCAAGCACCCTACGCCGGGGCCAAGGGTGACAACCGTGATAGCTGAAGTCACGCCATCTGCCTGATGCTGATCGCTGCCCATGAAAGTCTGGCTACCTCACTGGCATCATAAGACGCCCTTGCTTGGTGCCTTGCAAGCTCCAGACCTTGAGCAGAGAGGGCAATGGCTTGTCTGGACGCCTCTGAATCAGGCAGCCGCACTAGCACCTGGCTGAGCAGTGACCACAAATGCTTGTTATAGGCAGCGTGGTGTACCTGATGTGTGGAGATGTACAGCATAATTTGTGCCAAAGAGAAGACCCCCAGCGGTCAAACTCCGCAGAGTCCGCATATAGGGGTCAATTGCGCATTGAGCGTCTATGCCCAGAGGGAGTGTCCAGGATCTCAACCCATGAAGAAGGGTGAGACATAGTTCATGGAGATCCCTGGGGTGCGCAATACCCGAGCTGGCAGTCCCTGGGGGTAGGATCTGAGGAGGATGGACACTGCCAGGTGCAGCACGACTCGTCCCGGAAAGGCACCGGCCAAGGGGGGTACCACGAAGTGGTCTGTGCTGAATTCACTCAGGAATGCCAGAGTCATCCGCTCTGCACTGCATCTTGCCAAATGGGATAGATGAACCTCATCCACCAGCCACGCAAGGAAGCGCTGATACCCTGTCTGGTCAGTGTCAGAGGACAGATGAACCGAAGATTCCAATTACTCAGGGGAGGAAGGTGAGGAGGCAGACGAGCCCGAAGATTCAGAGTCTGACTGCTGCAGGGGAGACAGGCGGAAGATCTGCATGTCCATGCCAAGCACATAATGGTGGAAGGCTGCAGCAGTGGTCCTGAACTGTTATAAAGTCTAAGACCCCGTATGGCCAACGTGACCTGGCAGCTGAGGGGAGGATGCAGTGGCAAGGGGGAAGGCATTCCTGCACACTACCTCTGCCAGGGCTTGGAGACCTAACAGGCAACCTCAAACCCCCTAGGAGGTCCACAGGTCTGCACAGCTACCAGCCACCCAACTATCTCGAAGTGGTCAGGGCTGAGCCCTGAAGGGAAAAGCTCCCCTGTGAGACCACTGGGGCTGCGTAGGTCCAGAAGGGCTGGCCCCAGCCCCACTCAATGAAGCTATCCCCCCACGAAAGAGACGAGGGAGAGAAACTGGGTTTGAGGCTTCAGCTCTGCCCCAAGCCCCAAAGGGTCCCAGGGGGAACCGTCACCCCGCACCCTGCTCCCTCATCCCCGTTGACTCAGAGGCCGACCTCTTCCTCACTCCCAGGGACAGGGGGCACCTCCAATCCCTCAGGCCCGCTGAAGGAGAGGAGGCCCCTGCCCCAGTCCTCATCTCGGAACCCTAAGTCAAGGCAAATTTATTTAAAAAGATGCCCAATCCCGGTGGCTCTGGGCGCCGTACAAATAAACAGACAAATATTTAAAAAAAAAAAAAAAATCAATAAAAATCAAAAGAAAAAAATATGAACATATAAGTAATTAACCCTACATAAAAACATTTCCCATAAATAATAAACTAAACATCAGGTTACCAATAGCTGCGTTCTGGTCTATAGATGAACAGCTTAAACCAGAAAGGCCTGGACAAATAAGAGAGCTTTAAGGCGGGCCTTGAATACCTCCAAAGTAGGGGCCCCCTCAACCCCGAGGGGCAGCGAATTCCACAGGATGGGGGCGGTGATAACTGTCGCTGGCCAATTTTAACCTCGTCCTGGGAATCACCAAAGGGCCCCCACAGGAGGAATGGAGAGGGCAAACCAAGAGAGCAGGTGCAAGAAGGTCTAACAGATAACCAGTGCCCTGACCGTTTAGAGCCTTATAGGCGAGAAGACCCACCTTAAAGAGGATCCTCCACCTGACTGGCAGCCAGTGCAGCTCAAACAACACTGGTGTAATATGGCAAAATATTGGCTGCCCAGTAAGTAACAGGGCAGCTGCATTCTGCACTAGCTGCAGTCTGCAGCATGATCCTCCCGTGATCTTGAGGTAGAGTGCATTACAGTAGTCAAGCCTTGATGTAACTAAGGCATATATCAAAGTGGGGAGGTCCAGAGGCGGAACAAGGGGCTTTATCCTGGCAACATTTCTGAGATGGAAAAAGCAGGAATGGACAGTGGAAGATATCTGCGCCTCCATCGTCAAACTCCTATCCAGACTGGCACCAAGATTTCACACCCTAGAGGAGGCCTTCAATGGAAGAAATCCCAGAACAAGTCCAGTCTCTGATCCAGAGGCCATCCTGTCATGCACTCTGTTCCACTCCACCACCAATACCTCTGTCTTATCTGGGTTCAGTCGCAACCAGCTAGAGGCCATCCAATCATTGATCTTAGCAAGGCAGCTGTTTAGCACATCTACCGTGTTGGATGTTCCTGGGGCAAAGGATAAGTATAACTGGGTATCATCAGTATAGCAATGAAAACCCAAGCCATACTTCCTAACGATCCTTCCCTGGGGTAGCATATACACTACGAACAACATTGTGGCCAACACCAAGCCCTGAGGTACTCCACAAGATAGGGGGCTGGGGTGGAGGAGAAATTCCCCATCACAACCCATTGCCTCCTGTTGGTTAAAAAGGACTCAAACCAGCAGATTACAGTGCCAGTGAGTCCGCAGAGTTCCCTGAGGCGGTCAAGTAACACACAATTGCGCCAACACCACAGTCAGCAGCCACCAAGGTCAGGACCACCACCCCAAAGCCTGGGAGTTGCTGCCAGTCCCTGGAGACATGGCACCTAACCAAGTGCCAGGCCCAGGGCCGACCACAAACTCCCGGGCCACGGAGGGGGGGGACCTGGGAGGGCGTGATGGAACAGAGCATTGGAGAGCCCTCCAACTCCGAACAGCCAGGCTGACAGTCTGGATCAGCCTCACGAACATCTGGCTCCTAAGAGCTGGAGATCAAGTAGACTTCCATCATGTCAACCCCGGGAGCTCTCCCACCCACGGCGCTGCAAGCAAGCCCGGTGCTGCTCACGGCACCACTTCAATCACCGGTGCTGGATGAGGAGCCACCTGCACCAGACCCAGCAGCCGTGGGCCATGACGCCGTTGGAGCCTGCACCTCCAAGGAGGTGACTGTCGGTGCAGTGTTCTTGGCCCGGCCCCGAATGGGGCCAGACCGACCCTACTGCCCCGCAGAAGTGACCCCCACCATGGCAAGGCTGAAAGTGGCGGAGGTTCCCTCCTCCACAGCCCATATAGAGCCGGGAGGTGACCCAGAGGAAGGGCAAGGGACCTGCGCTTGGCGTTCCTGTTGCAACGGCGTCCTCCAAAAGTCAGCAGCGGGCAGCTGACTTTGAACGCATGGTACTCTAAAACGCTACAGTCTTCAAGAAGCACGCGTTGCACCAGTCCATATTGTGTTGGGGAGCCAGGCAGGTTAAGCAACGGTCATGCGAATCTGAAGTGGACATCTGATGGCCGCAGGGACACAGACCCATGGGGGCCCGTCCCACTTTAGACCACTTTTTCTTGTCCCCGGATGGACCTGACCTGATCAACGGCAACTAAAATACAAGTGACAGAAAAGACCCGGCACCGTTTAAAAGTAAAAAGGAAAGATCTTACCGGTATACAAATTAAGTGGTGCCAAGTAGTTCGGAGACGGCAGAACTGAGATGGCGCCGGCAAAGTTCGGTGTTGAGTAGGTAGGCTGCGATGACGCACTTCTGGAAGCATGAGATGGCAATGTGCTGCACTCTCACAAGGCAGGAGAAGCAGAACTGAGGTGGGGAGGAGCTGGCGCCAGTTACAGCCAACCCGTGAGCGTGACACTGTGCGTCCATCTTGTGGGTGGCACTGTGGTGCCGACTCCTCCCACTAAAGGTGTAAGAAAGAAAAAAAAAAACTCCCGCGGTGTGCCGCGCCTCCAGCTGACACCCACCAGTGACGAATAGTGAAGACTGACACAGGGAAGATCATCATCATCAAATGGGAACACAGATGGTAAATATCCCTGCTCCACTTGAGCTCTGGTGGTTACGGCAACTACAGCACAGTCCTGGGCGGCATGACAATGTATAAATGAAGCAAAGTCTGAGTGGTCATGCCCAATAACTGGCACAGGTAAGCGAGGTACCAACTCCACTTCTACCTCATGTGTCTTTTCTTGAACAGTCATTTGTATGGTGGCTGTAGGGTAGCAATGGGTATCTCTGTACACACAGATGACTGCTGTATCCGGCCCTATATTATTCCCAATCACCAGATCTGCTTGCACAACAGTCTGGCCGCTCCCTGAATCAACCAGTCCCATTATCTGCTGTGATCCAATCTGCATAGTAACCATAAAGTGACCCCAGTTCACTAATGCTAGGTGAGCTGTCTCTTTCTTTATATTAGGACAGTTTCTTACATAATGTACCTTCTTTTGGCACCCATGACATACAATCTCTGCTACAGGAATACCCCCCCCCCAATCTTGTTTCACTGGGGCTGGATTTGACAGTTTATAAGTAAAAGGGTTCCTTACTGGATTGCTGGTGGTTGCAGCTGCTGACGTCCCTTGGAACCCTCTGGGTCTGGATAGTTGTGCTGCCAGGAAGACTTCTGCCAATGTGATGGTGTTATCAGCGGGATCAGGCTTATGCTCCCAAACAAAAAGTTGTTGATCCTGGGGTAAAACTTTAATAAATTAACTTCAATAATTACCGCCTCCAGAAGTTGGTCCTTGCTCTTATCTGGCTCCAGTCATTTGTAGCAGAGTTCCTTGAGACAGGCATAAGTCTCTCGGGGGGGGTATCCAGTGACTGCATATTAAGAAACCTAAACCTCTGGCGATAGGTTTCAGTGTTTGTCATAACGCCTGAGGATCTCCTGCTTCACACAGTCACAGTCCGCTGCCTCTCGGGAGTCCATGTGGCTATAAACCACCTGTCAGGTGCAGTGCCAGTCGAATAACCCACTGTTCTCTTGACCATGCGCATGTTCAAGCGATCCTCTCAAATGTTGTGAGGTAGGCTTCAAAGTCATCACTGTCCGATAGTTTGGACAGTTTAATGTCTTTTGGGATACTAGTTCTTTTAGTTTGTCCTTCATCGATGGCATGCAAGACCCTCATTGTGTCCGCCCATTTGGCATCTTGTCTTCTCTGCCCAATGTCTTCATCTCTCTACAGCTGCACCTGTTTTATGCAGAGCCATTTTAAAAACTCCCCTATGTCCTCAGGTGGAGTGTCTTCAAAGGGGGTAGTTCCATCGCTTCTTCCTCGTCCTTTTGCATCTCTTCATCATCTTCAGGCTTGGCCTGCCTCCAAGCTCCCAGGTCCAGTCTAGGCAGCAGCTTCTCTCCCAGTCTGTTGGCCATGGTTCTGGTCAGAACTCCATGGACTTTCTTCCCCGGGTTCTCCTCTGGCAACTCCTGGTGCATTTGTCCACCTGGGATAGCTGGGTGATATCCACCTGAAAACGGCCCCCTAGCCCTGTCCAGATGTTTCCAGCAAGTTATCCCACTGCTGACACCAAGTCTGTTGAGGGGTTGTGGGATAACAGATGGACCAGAAACAGAACATCAGGTTCAACATACAATCTCTGTGTGATGTTTATTTAAAACACAGAGAACAACCTTAAGCAATGGCATATCCCTTCTTCAATACATCAGTTTGCAGCAACAGACTATGCATGTCCTTCCTCTGCAATTAGTCAGCACCCACTGATCTAGCTCTTCAGTGGAAATTAATTCATTACCTATGTTGGTCTTGTGTGTTTGGGTGAAGGGGAGCTCAAACAAAAAGAAAATCCCAAAACAAGCTAAAGACAAAGAACCTCAGTGCAGAAGCACTGAACCAAGAGTTACCCCAAAGGGCATTGGCAATAAAGCCAAGTTTCAAAGAAACACAACATCACACATACCCCCATAATGCAAAGCATCATGGGCTGTATATGCAATTCACCATGAAATTTTAGACTGGTTCAACTTAAAGCAGGAATGCATGAAGCCAAAGGGCCTCTCAAACAATCTGTAATTTATATGCATTTAAATAACAAACGGGGGTTTTCAGATATATCTACCCCGGTAACTTAAAGGGAAACATCTACTTAAAAATGGACCCCACCTCAGTGCGAGACAGGGCCCAATTAGGAGTTTTAGAAAAAGTACAATTTTTTTTTACCTTGTGTGATGTTTAGTATTTTAAAATATATCTGGCTGATCCTGCCTCCCTCTCTGCCCAACATTTTACCAACAGTAGCCCCAAGCGGCTCGCCCACAACCACATGCTGCTGTCCCTAGAATGACATAGCATGAGGGGAGCAGCCACGGGTCCTTCCATTATGTTTACGTACACTTATGGCTCTAATAGCTCCAGTTTTGAATGTAGATGTCTCGGTGCTATACCAAGGCCAGGTACAGACTGGCAGTGGGTTGACAAAATAACTTCCCTTCCAAGGGTGCCCCTTGGACAGGCAGTATCTCAACCTACCCACACCCTCTCATGTCTTATTGCTTGTTTAAAGCTTTTCCAGGGGTGCCCCTTGGATGGCTGTTATCTCAGCCTAACCCACACTCTGTTGTGTCTTATTGCTTGCTTAGAAGTACCATTATAACATTTTAACTTACTGCAGTCCAGTACTGTTGCAATCCGTATCTGGTTATGCTGCAAAGTCACTACTCACCATGATATAAACAAAAGCTGCTCGTGCAATATACAGAATCCTCCACAGCTGACATCCCAGTGGGGCTCACTGCAGAAGACTTAATTAAAGTACAGACATCTGGAGCTTTCTTATGCTCTAGTATGATGTTCCCAAGGCTAAGTAGTTAATGCTAACTGTACTTGGCCTCAGTAGTAACTCAGCACTGGAAACCATCATGTCAGCCTTTCAAAGCCCCAGGACACCTGTACATCTACTGAATTTCCTGCTGCTGATTCCAGTTAATGAAGCCAGCTACAGGCAATTCTGGGATGTCAGAGTGACTTTTATTTATATTATGGCATGTAGATGCCTATAATTTAGACTGCAGTAAGGTAAGGCAAGGCAAACTTTATTTCTATAGCATTCAATCCATCAAAGGCTCCGAGTGCTTTACAAAAACAAAAACCAAAGTAATAACTATATATAAATTAACAAAATAAAAAATAAATGAGGTCCCATTAAAAGCTTGTTTGAACAAAAATGTCTTAAATTAGGTTTTAAAGGCCTCCACCAAACTTGCTGCAGGAATATGGTAAGGAATCGAATTCCAAAGGATAGGGGTTGCCACCTCAAAGGTTCTATCGCCCGATGACCTGAGCCTTGAGGTGAGAACCATCAGTGATCCAGCTTTGGTGGAGCGGAGAGGGCGGAGTTGTTGATAAAGAAATCAGGAGCGCTTCTAAGTAGTCTGGTCCCAGTCCACGTAGGGACTTGTATGATAACAACCCGATCCTGAAGGTGATACATGAATGCAGTGGCAGCCAGTGCAGAGCACGCAGAACCGGAGTAATGTGATCCCTTGATGAGGAACCCAACATATGAGCTGCAGCATTCTGCACCAGCCCACAGCTGACACATCAAACCTCCAGACAGCCCTAGGTATAGAGCGTTGCAGTAATCCAGCCTTGTGGTGACAAAAGAATGGATAATCATTGCAAGGTAATCCAGAGCTAAGAACGGCCAGATCCTAGTGATATTCCAGAGGTGAAAGAAAGCAGACTGGACAACAGATGACACCTGCTGTTCAGAAGTCAATTTGTCGTCCAGTATGATCCCCAGATCTCCGACCACGCTCACTGCTGATGGGGGTGACTATCCAAAATGGGAAGGGCAACTCCGCCACCAGCGGGCAAGTCCCGACGACCAAGTACGACAACCATGACCTCTGTCTTGCCAGGTTGAGACACAACCAGTTGGCGGTGATCCAATCGTTTATCTCAGCCAAACAGCAGCTCAGCACAGAAGATGAAGAAGTGGCATCAGGGACACAGGATAAGTACAACAGGGTATCATCTGCATAGCAGTGAAACCCCACGTTGTAGTGCATTATGATCTCCCCTAGTGGCAGCATATACAAGGTGAATAAAATGGGAGCGAGGATCGAGCCCCAAGGAGCACCACTGGACAACACAGGTGACCCTGAGGTATTTTACCCCAGAACCACAGGCTGTGTCCTCCCGGTCAAATATGAGCTGAATCAGCCCAAGACTGCGCCAGCAGCACTCACATAGTTCCTCACTGGATTCATCAAGAACACTAGGGACATTTCTCACTTCAGAGGAACAACAATACCCACAAGAAAGAGAGATACTCTCTCTACAACAAACTTTGGCTCTTACCAAAACTCAGACAGATGCTCCAGGAACTTCTGGTGCCAAACAAAAAGGCCCCTTTAAAAAGTAAACTTATGAGCTACCTGACTTGCGCTAATTTAAAAAGGGGGTGGGATTCAAGAACCAAACTTCAATGAAAATGTTTATAAAGTATGTACACCACTTCTTGGTATTTCTCACTTTTCTCTCTCTCTTCTTTCTGGCAGAGGTGGCTAAATGGTAAGGAAGAATCGCAGGAATTACCAGACAATAGCATGCTCGGACACACAGTCAAATGCATTGTACTACAGGTAAACCTTACCCCCCTCCCAAAAAAAATATATATATATATATATATACAAGATATACTACTCTTGTTTAATCTATAATTTTTTTTTCTTCTTGAATTTTGGCTCTGTGCTTATTTTTTCATTTATTTTCTTGCTGTTTAGAGTGTTATGATATGCATCAGTTGCACAGTAGTGGATTAAGTATATATTGTAAACATTAAAAATGTCTATGGGGGCCAAATGTGCCTCAAAAGCACAGAACAAGTGCAGAAACTAATGCCATCTAGTCTTGAAGTAAGAAGGGTTAGTGGGAATTCTCTTCCCACTAAGGGGGGGAGAGGGTGGAAAAGAGGTCTACACACCACCTAAATGAAAAAAAAAAAGCTTTCAATATGGATATGTTGCAAAGTTTATATATATTGATTATGTTTATTTTGAAATTCAAAAAAGAAAAAGGCAGGAGGGGGAGTGGACAAGACAGAATGATGAAAAGAACTGTAAAGACTAAAAATCAAGAAAGGATTCTTTGACAAAAAAGGAGGCAAAAAAACATAAAAGTTTAGAAATGAGAAACAAGTATACAGAGAAAAATGGCTCCTATTCTGTATAAAATATGATCAAACCAGAAAAAATCACAAGGAAAATGATTAAGATAATGACGTGGAATGTTAAAGGGCTTAGGGCACTGAAACAAAGCTAAAGGAATTTTCAAATATACTGATAACAAAAATACAGAAGTACTTTTATTGCAGGAAGCCCATTTTTGTAACAAGGAAGCAGCTTTCTACTCAAAGATATGGGGAGAGGCCAAATTTACCAACTACTACAGAAAAGACTAGAGGAACAGCAATCTTTATTAAGAAAAATAACAGCCAAGGGATTAAATTCAGACAAACACTAACTGATACACAGGGAAGATTTATAATAGCTGAAATTAAAACAAAAGAAGGCAATTTTACACTAGCTAATATTTACGCTCCTAATGTATGTGAACCTGAATTTATTACCAGCTTCTTTATTTGATAAAATATGAAGGACCATATTTAATTGGAGATGACTAACGTAGCTTTTAATAGCAGGCTAGACAAATCGTCCTCATTTACAGACAACATGGCAGGCCTTAGAAAACAACTAAGAATTCATAGGGAAGATCTAAAATTACTGGACATATGGCGAGAACTTAATCCTTCACTACGTCACTACTCACATTTTTCAGCGGCTCACCAGTGTTACAAGAGAACAGATTCTATACTAATTTCACAACTGTTACTACACTGTACAACATCCATAAAATACCATAGCATAATAATATTAGACCACGCACCTATGGAAATCACCCTTAATACACAAAAACGTGAGGAAAAACAAACATGGACATTAGACCCTATCCTACTCAGAGACAAATATTGCATCAAAAGTATGGAAGAAGCAATAAAAGAGTATTTCACATTTAACAAACCAACACACACTTCTTATAACAATCACTGGAAAGCATTTAAAGCCACCATAAGAGGCTCTATTATTTCATACGCCGCAAATAAACATAAAAACCAAAAAGAAAAATGACAATATCTAGAAAATGAAATTAAAAGAAAAGAAACCCTCCATATGAATAACCAAGACCCAAATATACATCAGACTCTGATGATTAAAAAAGAAGAATATAACAGAATAACACCTAAACAGGTGGAAAATAGCATTCTAAGGACTCGAGGAAAATATTACACCCTAGGAGACAAATCGGACAAAGTAATGGCGTACCAGCTGCCAGAAGAAAAACAAGAATGATTAATTACCCAGATCTCAAAAGACTCTAGCACAATTACTGAAATCAACACAGATCCAAAAGAAATCAATAGCATTTTTAAGAAATATTACTCTAAACTGTATACAACCGAAATAACTGAATATCCAGATGCAGTTGCACAATATCTGGAGGAAATAAAATTGCCCAAAATTAATGTTCTAGATCTAGACGCTAACATTTTGGATCATCCAATCAGTATAGAGGAATTAAGAAATGCAATCAAAACACCCTCCCCTGGAAAAGGCTCCAGGACCAAATGGGATCCCCTCCGAGTTCTATAAAAAATACTTATATACCCTACAGGCTCGTCTCTTAGCACTCTATAACAGCTGTTGGGAAACAGGAAGTCTCCCACCTACCTTTTATGATGAAAAAGGAAAAAGTTACTTACCATAGCAACCTTGTTTCTCCCAGGGGATACTCCAATATTCATAACTCTTCTGCAGTATACCTTTAAGGTCAGATTTGCCCAGAGATGGAATGCTATGCAAATGATGGAATCATTAGCATGAGCCACTTTTCAAATGCTGCCACCTATCAACTGCCTACATTCTAACCCTCAGATTTCGTGGCCGCCTTCAAGACAGGGCCCAAAAATCTAAATATAGCAAATTTTTATTTTAAAATTCCCTACCCAAAAAATCTCCAACTGGAGGAAAACATGAAGAGAAAAAACTTATTAAAAAAAATCCCCACAAACCACTTATGCCAGAATCACCTGAAAAAGGAGAAATAGGGCAAACAAGCTTTAATAAAGGTAAAAGTGTGCCATGCAAACACTGTGGCACAGCATGGAATACAGAGGCCACTGGTTCTTAAAACGGGGAGGCAGGAAGGGAGAGTTATGAATATTGGAGTATCCCCTGGGAGAAACAAGGTTACTATGGTAAGTAACTTTTTCTTCTCATCCCAGGAATACTCCAATATTCCTAACTCTTCTGCAGACTAAAAAGCAGTACCTTGGAAGGTGGGAAGAACCTATTTTGGAAACAAGCTCTGCACTACAGCTGTACCAAACCTGGCATCAGCCATTGCCTGCATATCCAAGCTGTAATGCTTGACAAATGTGTGTACTGTTAACCAGGTTGCTGCTTTACAAATATCCACCAAGGGTACATCCCTTGCAGCTGCAAGTGTTGCAGCTGTACCCCTTGTGGCGTGGGCTCTAAGCCCTGCTGGAGCTTCCTTGCCCACCTTAGAATAACAAAATTGGATGCACTGAACAATCCAGCGAGAAATGGACCTTTTAGATGCTGGGTTACCTTTTCCCACATCCCCATAAGTGAGGAAAACCTGTGTTCTATCCTGCCTATGGGGTTTAATGGCAGTCATGTAGTAGCTCAAAGCTCTCTTGACATCCAGGCTATGTACAGTAGCCTACGCTCACCAGAAGAAGAGTGGTCAGTGAAAAACACTGGCAAAGTAATGGACTGGTTCTAATGGAAGTCTGAAACCACTTTGGGAAGAAATGTCCTATTTGTTTGAAGAACTACCTTATCCCTGTGGAAAGCAATGTAGTCCTTTTCGATACATAAGGCCTGAAGCTCCCTAATTCTTCTAACTGAGGTGATGGCCACTAGAAACACTGTTTTCCAAGTGACATACTTCAAAGGTGCTGAAAACATAAGCTCAAGGGGGGGGAGCCATGAGCTGAGCAATGCAAATATTGAGGTCCCAAGCTGGCACCGGTTCTCTTACCGGTGGGTACATATGTGAGAGGTCTTTGAAAAACGTTTTAAAAATTGGGTTTGATACTAAGGAAACAGGCTTGCTTGCCGAAACATAGGCAGAGACAGAAGCTAACAGAACTTTCACTGTAGAAGGCTGTAAACCTAAGGAATGTAAATAGACTAGGTAGTCCAGCAACCCTGGCACTCCTACCTGGGGTTGGCACTATACTCCTCTTAGAGCACCAAATAGAAAATCTCTTCCATTTTGCAGCATAGGTTTTCTCAGTAGAGGATTTTCTATATCCTCTTAAAACATCCATAACTGACTCGGAAAGATGTAAACCATCATACTCTAGGTCCTCAAGAGCCAAGCTTTGAGCCTGAGTGACCTGAGGCTTGGATACAGGGGCCTCCTCTGATTGGAGGTCAGAAGATTGTACCTCCTGGGAAGGTGTATCGATTCTTCCACTGGCATGCACAGTAAGAGGGAATACCATGGCTGTCTCGCCCAGTCTGGGGCTATGAGGATCATTGTTGCTGGTTGCTGGCTGAGACCTGAGTTTCAACAACACCCTGTATACCAGGGGGAATGCATACAGGAATTTCCCTGACCAATCCAGAACAAGGGCATCTAGAGGAATCGTGCCCACTACTGGAGGTCTGCAACAGAACTGATGTAAGTGGTGGCTCTGATGAGAGGCAAAGAGATCTATTTCTGGGATGCCCCACCTCCTGATTAAGGTCTGTACCACTTGCCTGTTCAAGGACCATTCGTGATGGTCCTGGCGGATTCCACTCAGGGTATCTGCCAGAACACTGTCTTTGCCTGGCAGATCAATGGCCTGTAGTGAGGAGCCCAGTGAGTAAGCTAGGGTCCAGATTTTCATAGCCTCTGTGATAAGGAGGCTTGATCTTGTTACCCCTTGCTTGTTTATGTAGTACATTGTGGTAGTGTTGTCTGTCCTGACTTGCACTACCTTTCCCTGTATCAGTGGTTTGAAAGCTTGCATTGGCAGAAACACTGCCCTGAGCTCCAACAGATTTATGTGTAGAAGTGTCTCTGCACTTGACCAAGTTCCCTGGGTAGTGTGTTCTGCTAGATGAGCCCCCCCCTTCAAGCCCAGGAGGAATGCATCTGTTGTGAGGATCACTGAAGGGAGCTATTTTTGGAAAGGAACCCCTTCTCTGAGGTTAGCTTCCTCTTTCCATCACTGGACAGCTTGGATAAATGTTTTTGTTACAGGGGCAAGCTTTGACAGGGAGTCCTTCCGTTGGCACCAATGAGTTCTTAAATGAAATTGGATGTCCCTCGTCTGAAACCTGGATCCCAGCACTGTACCTGTTGCTGCTGCCATGTGACCCAGGAGTTGAAGAAACTGCCTTGCTGGCCTTGGAACATTGAGCCTGAAAGAGGCTGCCAACTGCAGGATGCTTTTTGCCCTGTCTTTGAGTAGCAATGCTCTGCCCACTTTGGCATTCAACTGCAGAATCTGAGAAGGAATTAGAACTGATTTTTGCAAGTTTAAAATGAACCTCAGAGACTCCAGCAGCTGTTAAGTGAGTTGGAGGTGCTCTGTTAGCTGTTGTGGTGAGTCCCCCACCACCAGACAGTCGTCTAGGTAAGGGAATACTGAGACAACTTGCCTTCGCAAGTGTGCCACTACCACAGCCAGACACTTTGTGAACACCCTTGGTGCTGAAGTGAGACCGAAGGGAAGAGCTGAGAACTGATAGTGTCCTGATCGGAGTCTGAACCTGAGAAACTTTCTGTGAGACTCCCTTATAGGGATGTGGAAACAGGCATCTTTTAGGTCCTATGATGCCAGCCAATCCGCTTTTCGGATTGCTGGCAAAATCAGAAACAAAGTTACCATTTTGAACTCGGGTTTTGTTAGAAACTTGTTGAGGACCCAAGACAGGCCGCAGCTCTCCATTTTTCTTTGGTATGAGAAAATACCTTGAATAAAGTCATTTTCCCCTTTGATGCAGAGGCACTGGTTCCACTGCCTTTAGTAAAAGAAGGTGTTTCACCTCTTCTTCCAGCCTTTTGCTTTCTAGGTGGAAACTGGTTTCAAAGCTCTGTTTCTCTGAACAGGGGAGGAATTGAAGTTCAGAAACAGGCCATGACCCACTATCTCCAGAACCCACTTGTCTATGGTGATGGTTTTCCAGTTGTGGAGAAAATGAGTCAGCCTGCCCCCTACTCATAAAGGAGAGGCAGCCTAAATGATGAAATCAGGGATCCTGCTTAGCTTGGGGCTGAGACTGGGTACCACGCCTGGCACCTCTTTTGACCCTACCCCTAAAGTACCCCTGCTGTGGGTATTGGGGTGCTTGAGAGAGTACCATGGCCTGGTAAAAAGGCTTGGTATGAAATTGTCTGCCCCTGCCTCCCCTACTGAAAGGTCTAGAGGAGGTGGAGGGTCTTTCTTTTGTAGAATTACCATGAAAGGTGGCCTTATATTCATCAACCTTCTTCATGTAGGCTTCTGTATGACTGCCAAATAGTGAAGTGCCCTCCATAAGAAAATCCAGAGTCTTATTCTGGGTATCCTGTGTGAGGTTTGTGGCTCTAAACCAAGCAAATCTTCTCTGTGCGATGGTATTTGCCATCCACCTTGTAGCAGTCTCACTGCTGTCTGCTGCCATCTGGAACTGGTATTTGGCAGCTTCCATGCCAGACCTAGCTGTTTCAGCTCGGTCTGCTGAAAGAGGAGGAGATGCTTTTTCAGCCATGTCCAGGACAGACTGCGAAAGAGCCTTCTGGTACTGTGCTGCATAGGCCTGATAATTTGCTTGCCTAATGGCCAGAGAGACTGACATATAACCTTTCTTGGCCATGCTTTCAAGTTTTCTAGAGTCCTTCTCTGGAGGGTGAGAGGCCAGAGGGACTTAAGCCTTATCACAAGCTGCAGCTTGCACCACCCCCTGGTAGTCAGGGTGTGAAACAAGAATTCAGCCCCTGTTCTGTCAAGCTGATACTTTTGTCCACTCTCTTGTCCAAAGGAGGACAGACCCAGGAGCCTGGAGGAGTTTTAAGATATCCCTTTTGAAGAATTTATTGATGGGGAGTGAGAGCTTTTTAGTAGGAGTCAGCCCCATCATGTTCATATATTCAGCCTCCTCCTCATCCTCTGCAGCTTCAGTGGTAGGGATGTCTAAGGCATCAGCAATTTTCCTAATGAAGGAAAAATGGGAATAATAATCTTCAGTGGTCCTGGGAGGAGAGCCAAACTCCTGTTCAGGGGAATCCTCAGGCTCTATGGGCTCACCTTCTTCTTCCTCCCCCCCCCCCCCCATGCTGTTCAGGGAAACAGAGCGGGTTGGAGGGTGCAGAAGTCTGAACTGGAGACTGATACCACAGGCAGCAGACCCTGCAAGGTTTGCATAATTATTATTGCTTGTGCAATCTCAGCAGGAGAAGGCACAGTGACAGGCACCACAGAAGTCCCCTTTTCCACAAGGGGTTCAGTGTGCTTTGTCTTTTTCTGTTTTTTAACAGGAACCGGAGTCTCTTTTTACCCGTATCAGGGGTAGAAGTGGCAGAAATCGTGGTGTCACCCACAGACCCTGAGGGCTTCGGCTGGTCAGAGCCAGAGGGACCCTTAAATCTTTTATTCAGTCTGTCCAGACATTTTTCTAAAGTCTTGTCTGGAAAAGATTTACAGATAGCACAATCAGACTTCAAATGATCAAAACCCAAGCAGAAAACACAAGCAGAGTGTTTATCTGCTTTGGCAAAGACCTCACCAAACTCAGAACAGTTTTTAAAACCGGGTTCACAGGTTCTCTTTTTAAGTTTTTCTGACATTATGGAGAAAAACCGCAACCGCAAATAATACAACCTTTCAAAATTCAAAAAACAACAATTTTTATTAGTTGCAGTCGGTTCAGGAACCGATCGGAGAAACCGAGCGGAACCGAGAACCAATAAAAAGTTGAACAGGATTAGCAATTCAGAACTGGAGTTATCAGTTCTAAAAAACAATATTAAAACCCACAAAAATCACACAAATGAAGGGAAAAACCCTGAAACTAACTAGAAATAGCTTGGTTCCTCAGCGATTATTCCAAACCAAGAGAAACCGAGAAAACAATACAAAACTACTAAATAAACTAACAGTTATTAAAAAAACACTGATGAGAGCCAGCAATTGAAAATAAACAAGAAATATTTATGTATTTATGAATAATCAAGGCTTCTTTGACAAGATGTTGAGGAGGAAACCTCCAGGCGTCTGGTCTTGACAAGTGGAGTGAGAAATCTGAGGGTTAGAAAGAAGGCAGTTGATAGGTGGCAGCATTTGAAAAGTGGCTCATGCTAATGATTCCATCATTTGCATAGCATTCCATCTCCGGGCGGATCTGACCTTAAAGGTATACTGCAAAAGAGTTAGGAATATTGGAGTATGCCTGGGGTGAGAATTTCAGTATTTTTGGAAAAAGATAAACCACCGGAACTTATCTCATCATATAGACCAATATCATTATTAAATTCAGATATGAAAATCTTTGCTAAAATCACTGCTCTACAACTGGAAAAAATAATGGAAGATATCATTCATACAGACCAAAATGGTTTTATGAAGCAAAGAAAAATAGGTACCAACATAAGGCGACTGTATAACATCATGGAATACCCACAACAAGAGGAAGCTTGCATCATGGCTCTAGATGTGGAAAAGCCCTTTGACAGAGTGGAGTGGGACTTTATATTTGAAATATTGGAAAAGAATGGATTTGGCGATAAATTCATCAGATGAATCAAAGCGTTATACAACAACCCTAAGGTGACAATACAAACTAATAAAAACATTTCCTCCCGCTTCACTGTCAAGAGGAACAAGGTAAGGTTGCTCACTATACCTATTATTATTTGCTCTCACCATTGAACCCTTAGCAACAGCAATAAGAAAGTCAATATTTAACTAGAATTAAGACAGGATCCATTGAACACCGTATAAGCGTATATGTGGATGACACTATTTAACAAACCCCTCTACCTCTATCAAAACCTGCTCTCAAACAATTGAAAAATTTGGAAAAGCTTCCAGCTATAAGAGTAACGAAAACAAAATGGAAATGTTGACACTACCAAAGAATAGCAATAAAAATATACCACAACATCTAACAAAGAGTATAAATAATTTAAATATTTGGGGATTAGTGTAACAAAGGATAAGTAGAGCCCATGAAATCAAAACTATGGAACAATCTTTACCCAAATAAAATCAGATTTGGACTGATGGAAAACACTGCCATTATCTCTGATAGGACGTTGTAATGTTATTAAAATGAATAGCCTGCCTAAACTATTATATTTATTCCAAACACTACCCTTAGAAGTACCAATTAAGTATTTTAAAAATCTGGACAAAATTATCAGTGAATTCCTGTGGAAAAATAAAAGACCCCAGCTATCTCTACAAAAACTACAACTATCTAAAGAGGAAGGTGGCTTAGCCTTACCAAATTTTCTTTGATATTACTAAGCAGCTCATCTCTCACAAATAGAGGACTGGTTCAAACAACAAAATACAATAAATAAAGACATAGAGAAAAACATTCATAAATACCCCAACATTAGAAGTGTATTACATGAAGCCAGCCCGTCGTTGCAGCGGTTGGATTTCCACTTGCGACGCCGGAGACCCAGGTTTGGGAACGGATTTGGGTAACCAGAGGGCCAGCTGGGGGGGTGATGAATGGAGTTGTCCCTTAGACTGCTCTCCTTCTCCGGGGACAAATGTCTGGTGCATTACGGACCCCTGGTGGAAGGAGAGGATGTCCGCAACGCGTCTGGGCGTCAGGGGGTGAGGCAGGCCGGAGACGTCATTACCGTCCCTGCCATAAGGAAAAAATTCCTTCGGGACACAAAATCCCCAGTCAGCACCTCCATGACACCCTCCTCACTGCCTCTCATATGCTTCCAGCCGGCTCCCCCGACCCGAACCAACTTTCCACAACACCTTAGCGTTGCCGCGCTCTACGCCGAGAGCAAGACAGGAGGAACAGAGGAAGCACGGCTCATTTGGGGGCAGGGGCCGTGACCAGGGCAGATGTCCAGACACTGGCTGGAACAAAAAATACAGGTTACTCACCTGTAACAGGAGTTCTGGGAATGGTATATGTAGTTCATCCACACTGTCTGGCAAGTTCCTTGCCGCTTTAAATCTTGCCGGAAGGTCTTTAAGCTGGCTCCTCCCACCCACTCGGGTGGTAAAACTCTCGGCTCCGTCCCATGACGCCAGATCTGGCCGCTGGAAGCTCAGGTTGTTGTGCCGAGCCGGAGGTCGGTGGTCAGGGTGGATGAACAATATATACCATTCCTAGAACTCCTGTTACAGGTGAGTAACCTGTATTTCTAGGGACATGGTTATGTTGTTCATCCACACTGTCTGGCAGACTCCTAGCAGTTCTCCGGAGGAGGGAGGCAAGGCGCACACCCCCGATACTTACTTGGGAAAGAGAGACTGGAGAACCGAGGCCCCAAAACCAGCATCCCAGCGTGACTCAAGGTCGATGTGGCAATGGGTGATGAAGGTGTGTACTGACTTCCAGGTAGCAGCCCTGCAGATTTCCAGGATAGGGACGTCCCTGGAAGCAACCACCGATGCAGCAGTATGGCGGGTAGAATGAGCTCTTATCCTCTGGGAGCTCCATGCCCGCCAACTTATAACGAGATCTATGGGAGGTGACCCACCTGCCTATAGTCACGCTTGGCTGCAAGGTCTGCCAGAGTTGCGGCTTCAGCGTAGCTGACAAACAGCTGCGAACCTCTCCCAATTTCAGCCGTGCGCTCCTTATAGTAAGCGGCGCCCTTCTAGGTCCAGAGTATGAGCCTATATTCAGCCTCCGAGGTGTGATTGGGTAGAACACCGCAGAGTCAACACCTGGTTAAGGTGAAACTCTGACACCACCTTCGGAAGGAATTTCGGGTGGGGCAGAGGACAACCTTGTCCCTGTGGAAGACCAGGTAAGGAGACTTGATGCGAGCGCTGGAGTTCTCCCATCCTTCTGGCTGGCGTGATAGCCACCAAGAAGGCAGTCTTCCACGACAGGTGAGAGAGTTCACACCTGTGCATTGGTTCGAATAACTTGCCCATGAGCTTTGCCAATACCAGCAGT
This sequence comes from Neoceratodus forsteri, assembly GCA_016271365.2. Taxonomy (NCBI): domain Eukaryota; kingdom Metazoa; phylum Chordata; order Ceratodontiformes; family Ceratodontidae; genus Neoceratodus; species Neoceratodus forsteri. The sequence goes on along the minus strand of CM057453.1, from coordinate 103,594,626 downwards.
AAATCCACGGAGGTGGAGGTTCTCGCACGGAGGGAAATGTGATCAGAGCCTTTGAAAAACGCCCGACCATCCTTCTCCTGCGCCACCGACTGCCCCTCGCCCGCGCCTGCAAGCAGAGATGGCTGCCAGGTGCACCCTTTAGGTCGTCCGACCTAAGCCCTTAACGAGAAAGGACCATAAATAGTCCAAGATGCTTGCCAAAGGACAGGAGGAAGGGTCCAAGCCGTGCCCTGACACCAAATGGAAAATCTCTTCCATTTGAAGGCATAGCATTTCTGGTCAACTCCTTACAGGGCCTCAACAACATTGAGGACCTCGTGGCGGAAAGACCCAAGGCCTGGAACTCCTAGCAGCTCAGGAACCAGGCCGTCAGGTGCAGGGACTGAAGGTCCGGATGGAACCCTTCCCTGATTGACTGAGAGCAGGTCCGGGCGAGCTGGAAGCTGCCTCGGGAGCCTGGAGGCGGAGGCTGAGGAGATCTGGGTACCAGAACTGGCGGGGCCAGTCTGGGGCTATCAGAATCACCTGCGCCTTGTCCCTCCTTGCTTTGAGAAGCACCTTGTGAATCAAGGAAATGGAGGAAGGCGTGAGAAGAGCCAGGGTCCACGGCCTCGAGAGGCATCCTGCAGCGAGCCCTGCTGGGCGGGCATCTGGAACAGCCTCAGCTTGGCGTTCTCCTGAGGCAAACAGATCCACCTGAGGTGTGTGCCCCAATGGGAGAACAGGTCTTATACTACCTCCGGCAGGAGAGACCACTCGTGAGATGCAGCCCCTATCCGGCTCAGGGCATGGCCAAGGTGTTGGAGGCTCCTGCCACATGAATAGCTGAGAGATCCGCCTCCAGGCTGCGCAGTAGTGACCAAATCGGAGAGCTTCCTTGCATAGAAGCATGGACAGCGTCCCGCCCTGGCGGTTTAGGTAGTACATGGTCGTGGTATTGTCCGTCTGCACTCGGACCACTTGACCCCAGACTGAGAGCAAAAGCGGTGAGAGCTAGGCGGACCGCTCGGAGCTACAGCAGGTTGATGTGGCATCGGGACTCCCGCGGGGACCAGAGGCCGTGCGCCGGTGTTCCCCAGATGGGCACCCCAACCCATCAGAGGCATCGGTCGATAGAGAACCGTCGGCTCGGGCGGACAAGCGGGATGCCCTCCTGCAGATGAGATGGAGCAGTCCACCACTGGGCGTTCCCATCTCCTGGGTCACCATCACTAGCTGGTCCAATGGATCGCGGCGTTGTGACCACTGGCTGGCCAGTCCCCACTGAAGGGCGCATGTGCCAGCGTGCTCAAGGACCACACTGGTACAGGGCCATGAGACCCAGGGGCGCAGGAAGTCCCGGGCGGGGCGCAATTGCCCAACCAGAAATGATTGGGCAAAGGAGGTAAGAACCTCGGCCCTGTCCGCCGGGAGCCGTGCTCTGGCTCAAAGAGAGTCGAGCTCTGCCCCAACAAACAAAATCACCTGCTTCGGCTCGAGTTCCGACTTGGCCTCGTTGATAAGAAGACCGACTTGAGAGCAAACCTGGAGGGCCAGATCTCTGGACCGCTCCACCTCCTGTCTGGAGGGGGCTGCTATCAACCAATCGTCCAGGTAAGGGTACACGGACCCCTCGGTAGCCGCAGAGGAGTTGTCACCACTGCAATGCATTTGGTGAAGACCCTGGGAGCTGGAGACAGGCGAAGAAGGCATGGCTCGGGAACTTCGAAGGATCCTCCTCTTGAAGCGAAGGAATCTCCGATGTAGCGGACCCGGATAGGGGCCCGTGAAGAGCCGCGTCCTACAGGTCAGAGGGCAGAACCACGCCATGTTCCAGGGATGGTATTATCTGGGCAGAGTGACCATCCTGAAGGTTGAGACGGAACTTGTTCAGGTCGTGTAGATCGGGAAATGGGCGCCAGCCCCGTCCGTTCGGAACCAGGTACCTGGACACAAACCCGGGTCTGAGGAGGGTCGCCACCTCCCTGATCACCTCCTTTTGGAGGAGGCGATGTCGGCCCGGCGAGCCGACAGTGAACTACGGACAGAAGCCCCAGTCTGACGGCTCTGAGGCGGGGCCTGCTCGAATTCTGAGGCAGGCCTTTTCCCACCACCTCAGTACCACCTGTCCGTGGTAATAGCGGACCAGGCGGAAGAAAAGAGTGCGGGCCGTCTCCCCATGGGGAAACCTGGGGTGAGGTGGCGGGGTTAGAGCGACACCCCTCAGCCCGTCACTGGTCAGGCTGGAGGAGGGACCAGCAGGGGACCTCCTGGGCCTTTACCTCCTGCTTCCTGTTGGAGAAGCCCGGGCTGGGTTTGGGATGCCAAGCCCGAGCCTGCTAACTAGCGTTGCTGGGCGGGCCTTGTGAAGCAGAAGGACGAAAAGGGCTTAGGCTGTAGTTTGCGGTCTTTGTCCTTCTGAGCGGAAGGGCCGAGGCCAAGGTAACATTGGACTTCTCGATCCTCTGCAGGTGACCTTCCATCCCAGGGCGAGAGGTCAGTCCCAAAAGGAACATCCGCCAACTTGTGCTGGGTATCCGGCGTAAAGGTGGATATCCTCAAGCCAAGCCACACGATAGCCACTGCGGCCGCCACAGACCTGGCACATGAGTCCCCAATGTCTAAAGCAGTCTGGAGCTGCTGTTTGGCCACTGCCTGCCTGGTCCCGCACCTGCCTGACCGTAGTCTGCAGATCCAGCGGGAAGATGAGGACAACCTCATCCAGGAGCCCAACAGGGCATGAAAAATGTGCCATGAGACGGCGAACTGGCCTGGCGAAGGCAGAGAGAGGACGCAGCATAGACTTTTCGCCCGGCACAGTCCAATTTCTTGGACTCCTTGTCGGGAGGTTTGTCCACATTCCTAGCGTTCCCGGCCGCGGAGCAGCTGTAGGTAACCAACCCCTCAGCGAGGGTGTCCGAAAAACCAGACAGGGAACAGTAGGGACCGCGACACTCCTGGCCATCCTGGCTGAAGGCGCAAGACAGGAAGCAGGCCTGCCAGGCTCCAAGGCTGGACCACCTGGCCTCGGCCACCGGAAGGAGCCTCCGTGGGGAGATCCCTCAGTCCAGGAATCTCCGTGAGGATACCTGGCCCGTTGAAAGCGGGTTCGACTTCATCGGTGGACTCGAGATGAGCGAAGCAATCCTAGGAAGGACGAAGGGCTATCGTCCACCGACTGTCCTCCTGAGGACTCCAAGTCCATTCGCTTGGAGAAAGGGAGGAATCATCTCGGACTCGGAAGAGTCCTCAAAAATCCCTCAGGCCTGAGCCACCTCCACCTGCCGAGGTCTATCGGGAGTGAGGGTGACAGACAACCTATGGGGCAATCCCTGAGCTGACGAGAATTTTGGTCGGAGCCCCAACCGCGGCTATGGGCTGGGAGGCTCCACGGGAATCAGTGGGGCAGCTGGGAATTAGCGAACAACGGCCTGGGAACAGGCTCCTCGGCTAAAGCGAGGGTTGTTTCGGCAGCTCGGTGACAGCCACTTAATGGTGGGGAAGACTACGTGCGTCCGACATTCCCAGTCAGAAGGAGCTGTTGCCACAGAGTTCCTCATACCTCAGGACGCAACTTGCGCGAAGCCTCCTACGTCCGAGGGGACGAGAGCGGCGCGCTTGCCGCGGTGCGAGGACTGGAGACCCGCCCTATGGCCAGTGGGATCGGCTGGACAACGAGGCAGATCCGAGACCAAGACGAGAACCTCGGCTGGGCGAGGGCCGGTGCGAGGAGGTGTAGCGGAGAATCAGCCACTCCCTCGGTTCGGACGATTCCACGAAGCTCCGGACGGAGGCACAGACAAGCGGACGGGATCCTCAACTCCCACGGGGAACCGAGGGAGAGGGATTCTCGGCTTCTCCAGCCGACAACCCGTCCAGCGGTCGAGAAAATCTCGACGCGTCGGACAGAGTCTCGATCCAACTGGCCTGGCAGGGGACACCGTGAAACCAGTGCACGAGCAGGGTCGGACAAGAGTCGGACGGCCGACAACCAGGGAAGAGGGATCTTTCTCGCCTCCCAAGAGCGTCGACGGAGACTTACTCTTGTCTTTCTTTTGGACCGAAGACGGTCCAGAAGAAGTTGGACCCTCACCTTTTGTCGAGAGGGTCAGACAAAGCTCCTTAAAAGAAGCCGAATAAGAGGCACCGAGAGATAGCGGGACAAATGCCGCAGCCGAGGTAGAAGCGGCCCGCGCCGCCTCCTCTTCGAGGGCGATCATCTGCTCAAGCTGATCCGCCGAGCCCGCCACCGCAGACACCGCCGACCGGGCCTCTTTTGACTTAACCGGAGGAAATCTCTTCTCGGGACGCCCCAGTTGTAAACGGTCAGCAGCACGTTCTTCGAGGACGTAGGCCGAAAAGGAAGAGCACAGGTCGCAGGCTCGCGGTCGCGTCAAGGCCCAAGCAGTAAACGCATCGGAGCCGTCCGGATCCGTCGAGACATCTTCTGCCCACAAGGGCATCTCCGGAAACCGGAGTCGATCTGTCCATCGCAGCCGCGAGGGAGAGAAGACCGAAGTCTTTTTAGCAAAACTTTTAATTTCAAAATTCGAAGAATTAGGAACCAGTCTTATACGCAGAGCGTTAAGGAGGGAACCTGAGCTTCCAAGCGGTAAGGAAGATCTGGCGTCATGGGGCGGAGCGGAAAGTTTTACCACCCGGGTGGGTGGGAGGAGCCAGCTTGAAGACCTTCCGGCAAGATTTAAAGCGGCAAGGAACCTGCCAGACAGTGTGGATGAACAACATATCCATGTCCTTAGAAGTAATAAATAAAAAAAGAAGTGTATTACACACAGAATATTAGAACAAAAGACAGAAAAAACAGCAAAGAATCAGCCACCCTACACTCTTGCCTTTGCTGGAAAAAAGCTCATCAGCTTATAAAATGGGATGACCAAAACTCACCCGATGTACCAATATATAGAAAACATTTATTTAAACCATCATGCATAGATAATGACTTTTTGGAGTTGGAACAATATGGAATACAAACTTACGAGGAAATATTTAATAACAACATATTAACTGCATATATATCAGACATCAGGGATGGTATAGGGTGTGAAATGAGTCTCTTCGCGGATGACTCCAAGATGGGAGCAGTAGTTGAGGGAGAAGAGGGGAGGTTGGCCCTGCAAGGGGACCTGGACACCCTGGAAAGCTGGGCTCACACAAGGAAATTAAATTTCAATATCACCAAGTGCAAGGTGTTGCATCTTGGTCGGAAACCCTAAACACAGGTACACCCTGGGAGGGAGGTGCTGGAAGCCTCAACAGGGGAAAAGACCTAGGGTCATGGTGGATACATGTATGAATAACTCTGAGCAGTGCAGGAGAGCAGCTAGCAAGGCAAACAGGATGTTGGGATGCATCGCAAGAGGATCACCTCAAGGAGCAAGGAAGTGATTCTGCCGCTGTACAATGGACTGGTTAGACCACACCTTGAGTACTGTGTACAGTACTGGAGACCACACTTGAAGAGGGACATACAGCTCCTGGAGAGGTACAGAGGAGGGCAAAAAGATGATAAGAGGGCTAGGAGATTTGACTTACGAGGACAGACTTGAGGAGCTCTGCCTGTTTTCATTGGAGGAGGAGAGACAGAGGGGACATGATTGAGGTCTTCAAGTACCTCAAGGGAATAAATAGGGTAAACATGGAGGGATCTTTAGACTAAAGCAGGGAGGCATCACCAGAGGCATGGTTTGAAGTTGGAAGGTGGAAGGTGAGGGGAAAAGAGGAGGGGTTTTCACTGAGAGGGTGGTGGACCCTTGGAATGCTCTGCCTGGTGAGCTGGTTCAGAGATCCACAGTGGAGGGCTTTAAGAGAGGGTGGGACAGACACAGAAAGTGGATGTATCAGAAGATGGCCTGTCCCGGGGGGTGGGGATGGATAATAGGGGTTTCTGGAGCACAAGGGATGGGAGGGTCTCTGCACCCAACTAAGGATCTAGGTTCGAGCAGACTTGATAGACCATAAGGCCTAATCTGCTGGCAAATAGTATGTTAGTATGTTAATGCCATTCAACCAAACACATATTAAATATGGTTTATCAAAAAAAGCACTTTTTTCGATACTTACAGTCAAGAAACTATATACAAAACACCAATTATAAACCTACTGAATCGCCACTCAAGACTGCATTAAAGACCCCGGCACAGAAAGCCATTTCAGCAATATACAAGTGCCTACAAACAGCAAATCAATACAACCTTTTGCAATTAAGAGGCAAATAGGAACAACATTTGAAGTTAGAAATTGGAGAAACGGAATGGATAAATATCTTAAGCTAGCCCTCAACAGACTTTTGCTCTTCCAAATTACAAAAAATACTATTTAATATTATGCACCATACATACTTAAAGCAACCCAACTGAACAAAAGAAAAAATTACTCACTTTAGTAATGTTGTTTCTTCTCATGGAGGCTTGCTGTATTCTGACAATAGCAGTGAGTCCCAACCTTCGAACTGCCCCGGAGATGAAAGAGTTAACTTTCCATGCCAGGCATGGAACGCTGAGCTCGAGCTCGGTTGAGACTCTGTCTGTTGCTGTTCAAACTCAAACCGTCAGATCTTTACGAGCTAAACTCACTAAGGTCCTGTGTGGAAGCTGTAAACCTACACTAGCCAACTGGCTACTAAACATAAAACACATATTTTTCTTGGTCCTAAAACAAAGACTCAAGTCAGGAGACCCAAAAAATGAAAAACACAACACCCACTCACCCCAAGAAAAGGGGGTGAAAACAACAAGGTGGGCACCTACCGAGTGCCAACACTGCACTGCCCACCCACATCCCAAAAACAGAGGTTCTGAGAGGGGCAGGCGGAGGTCAGAATACAGCAAGACTCCATTAGAAGAAACAACATTACTAAGGTGAGTAATTTTTCTTCAAACAACATAAGTCTTGCTGTATCTGACAATAACAACTACAAAGCAGTACCTCCATGGAGGAGGACAGAACCCATCAGGGAATAGGCTCTGAAGCACAGCTGTGCAAGTGAGCATCACTCCTAGCCTGGATATCCAGGAGTAATGCTTGGTAAAGTGTGAACTGTTTTCAGGTAGCTGCTTGACATATCTCTAGAATAGGGATGTCCCTGGCAGCAGCCAGAGAAGCAGCTGTACCTCTGGTAAAGTGAGCCCTCAGGCCTGAGGGTGGAACCTTACCCAGTTTTTCATAACAAGTGGATATATGAGACAATCCACCTGGCAATGGATCTTTTAGTGGCAGGCTTCCCTTTACCAACCTCGCCATAAGTGAGGAACAGTTGGAGGGAGTCAAACCTGTGACCCTTGGTACGCGCTATGTAGTAGCTAAGGGCTCTTTTCACATCTAAACTGTGCAGCCTCCTCTGCTTGAGAGGAGGAATGGTCAGTGAAGTACACAGGAAGAGACACCGATTGATTAAGGTGGAAATCTGAAACCACCTTGAGCAAGAACTTCCTGTTAGTCCTGAGACCACCTTATCTCTATGAAAGCTGATAAAGCAAGGCTCCACTGACAAAGCTTGTAATTCTTATCGTCTGGCAGAAGTGGTGGCTACCAAAACACCGTTTTCCAAGTCAAGTACTTAAGCTCTGCTGAAGACAAAGGCTCAAGGGGTTGCATAAGCTGAGCAATGCAAACATTAAGGTCCCAAGCAGGGCAGGGTCCCTGAATGGAGGGTTGGTGTGAAGCAATCCTTGAAAACCTAGGAGAATACAGGTGAGCTGAAAAGGGAGGGCTTACCTGCTGAAATAAAAGCAGAAACAGCTGCCAGGTGCACCTTCAGTGTAGCTGGTCTCAGCCCCAAGCCATTTAGATGGACCATATAATCAAGGACTGTAGGCAGATCAGCAGACTCTGGGGAAATATGCTTCCCAGAGCACCATATGGAAAATCTTTTCCATTTGGAATTATAAGTAGCCCTGGTGGAAGGTTTCCTAGAAACCTTCAGAATATCCATGACACCTTGGGAGAGGTGCAAATCAGCAAACTTTAACTCTTCAAGAGACAGGCCTTGAGATTGAGAGATTTGGGTACCAAACCCTCCCCTGAGCACAGGTTAACAGGTTGTAATTCCTGGGAAGACACAGGGGAAGATGGACTGCTAAGGACAGTAGGAGTGGATACCAGGGCTGCCTGGCCCAGTCTGGAGCAATCAGGATCATCTTGCACGTTGAGATCTGATTTTGACTAGCACTTTGAACAGGAGAGGAAGGGGAAAGCATACAGGAACTTCCCTTCCAACTGAGAACTAAGGCATCCAGGGGACTGGGCCCAACACTGGGGCCTGCAGCAAAAAGGGAAGTTGGTGATTGTCTGGGGCTACAAAAGATCTATCTGCAGGGGTGCCCCATCTGGAAAATATCACCTCAAGACCAGGGGATCAGTGACCATTAAATGATGGCCCTGGGATATCCTGCTGAGCATCTGCCAGGACATTGTCCTTGCCTGGAGTGAACTGCCGTGAGGGAGGTGTTCAGGGGTAAGCCAGAGACCACAACTTCATTGCTTCTGTGCACAAGGCCATAGACCGAGTGCCTCCCTTGCTTGTTGATGTACCACATTGTGGTGGTGTTGTCTGTTCTGACCTGGATAACTTTGTTCTGAACAGATTCGGAAAAGGTTTGAAGTGCTAGAAATACTGCTCTGGTTCCAACAGATTGATGTGAAGCTAGAGATTCCTGAGGGGACCACACCCCCTGGGTGGTCAGCGCCCATGTGAGCCCCCACCCAAGAGGAGGCATCTGTAGTAAGGATTAAAGAGTGAGACTGAGTGACAAAGGAACCCCTTGTCTCAGGTTGTTCTGATCCTGCTGCTGCCACCACTGTAGGGCCTGGATCAGGGTTTGAGTTACTAGGATCTATTTGGTCAGAGGTCCTTCCTTTGAGACCAGAGGCTCTCAAATGGAACTGAATGTCCCTCATCTGAAATCTTGCTCCCTGCACTACTGCTGTGGAGCAGCCATGTGCCCCCAGGAGCTGTAGAAAATGCTGCTGCTGGTCCGAGACACCTGCAGGGTGAATGAGAGCCAGAGTGACAAGGAGTCCTTGCCCTGTCCAGGAAGGAAGCTCTGGCCTTTTTGTGTCTAGCTCTGCGCTTATGAAGGTGAGGAGCTGGACAGGCTCTGACTTTTGAAGATTCAGAAGGAACCAAAGGTGAGCAGTTGCTGAGTATCCAGGTGTAACCTGACGTCTGGGGATCAGCCTATATAGAGAATCGCCCAGGTAAAGGAAGATGGCAATCTTGCCTTCTAAGTGCAACCCATGCCAGGCTTTGAACACTGAGGGGTCAGGCCAAAGGCATTGCTCCCAGACAGCCACTGAGGCAGCTCAATCTGAGGTGGAAGCGGATGGAGCTTTGATGAATATGGAAGCTAGGCATCCCTAAGGTCAGGGACACCAGCCCCAAGCCATGAGAAAGTAGAATATTACCAAAGTCACCATTTTGAATTTTAGTGTGAAATGTGCCTTGTTTAGCATCTGAGATCCAGGATGACATTCTCCTGTCTTTTTTGTGGGGTAAGGAAGTACCTAGAGTACAACCCTTGCCCTGGTGAGAGAACCCCCACAGCTCTGAGAGCTAGAGGGAAGAGCCACCTCTACCCTCAGAGCAGCGTCTCTAGAGGATTTGCAGGTGGAAAGCGATCTGGTTCCATCTTTGAAACTCTTTGAAGCCGAAGAACCAGTCCCTGGCTTACTACTTCCAGAACCCATTGACTGATGTTAGAGACTCCCAGCATCCTGGACAAAGTAAGCCAGCCTGCCCCCCTACAGTAGTTGAGAATCGGCCCTGGCACCCATCAGGGTGCTTGACTGGCAGAGGCTGGACTGAGGGGTGGAAGCAGGCCTGCTTGTACCAATGCCTCTCCCTCAAAGAACCCTCTGCAAGCAGAAGCAGGAGGCCTGGCTTGAAGGCCTATGGAAGGCCTGCCCCTACCCCTGGGATGCTGCCTTTGAGGAGTGGCCTCGTTTCCTTAGCCTGTGCACTCATAGGTGGTCTATATTCGTCCATTTTTCATTCGTAATTCTCTGTCTGCTCCCCAAACGAGAATTACCCACAGCAGGAAAATCCATGGCCTTAGTGTGGGTATCCTGTGACAGGCTAGTACATCTGAGCCAAGCCGTTCTCCGAAGTGCCACAGATGTAGCCATGACTCTAGATGACACATCACTGAAGTCCACTGCAGCATGGAATTGCACCTTGGATGCCTCAATACCATCAGCAGCCACCTGCTCCAGCTCCTTGGCAAGCTGGCCAGAGACCTGTTTTGCTAAAGCCAGGACAGTGTCCCATCTGGATTTTTGATACCTAGCAGTATAGGCCATATAATTGGCCTGTCTGAGTCCCAAGGATGCTGCCATGTACTGTTTCTTTGCCATGGCATCAATCCTCCTGGAGTCCTTGTCCGGGGGGTGTGAAGCCAAGGGAGTATTTGCCTTATCACAGGCTGCAGCCTGCACTACCCCAACATGGCTGCATTGTTGTGTAAGGAACTCCGTATCTGAGCCTGACAATGTATACCTCTTGTCCATTCTTTTATCCACAGGAGGTATAGTGTTAGGAGTCTTTAAAATCTTAAATGTTTGTTTCCCAAAAGATTTGTGTAAGGGAATAGACAGCCTCCTAGACTCTGGGCTATCCATCATTTCTACATAGTCAGGCTCCTCCTGGTCATCCACAGCTTCTTCCATAGGAAGCTGGAGGATTTCAGCCACTTTTTTATAAAACATGAAATGGGAGGGGGACTCAGAAAGCCTAGGAGGAGACATTCCTGAAGGTCTGTCTGCGGAGATGTCCGGGTCATTAGGCACATCCAGACTTTCAAAATCACATTCACTTTCCTCATACTCCTCCTCCGGTTCATAAAATTCCTCTAAATCATACTCTTGAACCGGTGGAACCGGCTGAACCGAGCGCCTACCTGAAGGTGCCGGTTCGGTCAGAACCGGGGAAAGCGACTGCACAATTTTGATCGCTTTGGCTATTTCTTCAGCGGTTGGAGAGGAAAGTTTGGCTCCACACCAGCTGACTTTTCTTTCTAGTTCTCTTAGCAGGAACCGACTCCTCAGAATCGGCTCTCCTTTTGCCGAAGAAGTCTCACACCCTGGTCAGAGGGCACTCCTTCTGGTTCGGTTTGAACGAACCGGGCTAGCAATCCGTTCAGCGGACTTTTTGGCCTCCCTTTCCTGAGCCTACCAACTCTCTTTTCCAGGGTAGCTGCAGGAAATTTTACAAATCTGGCAGTCTGCATTGAGGTGGTCAAACCCCAGACAATAAACACAGGTGGTGTAGGGTCAGCCTTAGCAAAGACTTCCCACACACACTACAGTGTTGAAACCCAGTGGGCCGGTTTTTCTTTTGGGTTTCTCAGACTTTATGCCAGTCCTAACCAAACTTACCCTTTTAATGGCAATCATTAGGCAAGACCTCTTATCGGTTCCTGACCGTGTCACGTGGTCAGAAAAACGTAATAAAATCTGTTTTTTTTAGAACCAATAAGAACCGGTAACCACACTCTAAAAGTACAAATTAAGATTTTTAACAGCTTGATCAGTTCAAACCGAACCGATGAACCGTTTACAAGTTCCACACAGAAAAAATAAAATATAACCTATCTAGTACTCACAAATACCACAGACAGAGACTGAACCGACAGGTTACGGTTTAAATTCGGTCGAAAACTGAGAAAAGCAGTACTTTAACCAACAAATTGAACCGAGCAGAAGGAGAAATCTCTGGAGCGACTGTTCAGTGAGGCGGAGTAAAGAATCTGATGGTTTGAGTTTAAACAGCAACAGACAGAGTCTCAACTGAGCTCGAGCTCAGCGTTCCATGCCTGGCATGGAAAGTTAACTCTTTCATCTCCAGGGCAGTTCGAAGGTTGGGACTCACTGCTATTGTCAAAATGCCCAAGATGTTTATCCAACCCCGGCTCTCTTATTTATATGTTCTTCCCTTGTATAACACTCACTAAATTCTGAGATACAATAATAACTAAACTAGAGACAGCAACCAGATTAACTTTAAACAGACATGAAAAAGCAATTATGCTTGGGCATCAAATGGCTGAAGGCAAAACTATAGCAGAAAAAATAAAGCTTATTTCACTTGAGTATATTATAGCCAAAAAACGTATTTTACTTCATTGGAAGGACACTAAACCACCCAACGTGCAGAAATGGGTAAGTTTTATGTTGAATTTATATCAATTGGAACGTATCCATTACTACGCCATTGAAAGAGAGGAAATGTTTTAAAAAATATGGAAATTGTTTAAAATCATAACAAATGGAACTCAAGAGCATTAATAACCTTACACTCTTTATTTAAACGTTCAATAGACTTAATCTCGGACCTTCAAGCCCCATGTTCATTTGTCTATTAAGTGATAATGAAGGCCCCTTAAACAAGATATAGGATGAATAAACAAGAAAATACTTGATTTAAAACTAATACTGCATTGAACTGTTTAAAGGAAAGCTGTCCAAAACGTGGGCTCCCGCCCCTGGACACTTTACCCTCCGGTTTAGATTTTAACAGCAAGAGCAGCATTTTCTAAATGCCACAACTTGCTGCATTTTAATTAAAAAACTTTCCAAGGGCAGAAGTATGGAAGAGGCAAGAGGGCGGCTCCATTTACACTGCCTTTTTCAGCAAATAGAGTGTCCCCTGCCTCTTCTCTAAGACTAAATAAAAAATCTGATAAGAGTGCTGCATAGAAAAAATATTATATATCTAAACAAAATTATCGGTGGAGACTGAACAACTTTCCTAAATGTGAATATATACTATTTTTTGTTTTTGCTTGCCTACAATTAAAAAAAAAAAAATTCATCAGTTGATCAATCAGCGCCCCATGATCCACAGTATCAAATGTAGATGAAAGGCTGAAGAACACCAGAATAGTACGTTGCCCTCAGTCCCTCGCCATGAGGAGATCGTGTCTCACCCTGACCATGGCTGTCTCAGTGCCATGCCAAGACTGAAAACTACATTGGAAAGGTTCAAAGATAGAAAGACATTCAAAACAGTCTAACAGCTGTTCAACCACCACCTTCTCAATAACCTTTTCTAAAAAGGGAAGATTAGAGACCGACCTGTAATTTGCAAAAACGTCAGGGTCCAAGGATGGCTTCTTTAGAAGGGGCCTCACTACCGCCCTTTTCAGGACCAAAGGAAAGACACCCTCTCTCAAGGATCCATTCACGATCTCAGTGAAAACTGGGCCTAGAAACGCCACGCAGTCAATAGTTAGCCACGTTGGACCCATGTCCAGTTCACAGTTGGTGCGTGACAGACTGGTGACCACTCGGAGGACCTCAGCCTCCAAAACCAGTTGAAACTCATCCCAGGCAGACAGCTCAAAGCCAACACAAGATTGGCTAACTCCAGCACTGGCTAGACCGCAAGAAGAAATACTGGATCTAATGGCGGACACTCTGTCAGTGAAACAATGCCCAAACTCTTTGCACCTATCTGCAGAAATGGCTCCCAACGAATGCAGACAGGGTGTACTTAACCATCTGTCTACAGTACAAAAGAGCATAGCTGAGCAACTGTTTGCAGCACCAATCAACCGAGACAGAAATTCCGTCTTTTTCTGGTCAATTACCCACTGATATTCAGCGTAATGAAGTCTCAGTGCCAACCTATCACCACAGATCCTGATCTTCTCCAGGAACACTACAACCTACACCTCAGTCTTCAACTGGCGGAGATCAGCACAGTACCAGGGTAAGCCACAGCAGGAGGTCACGGGGCGAACATGGAAAGGTGCAACAGAGGCCAGGGCAACCATAAGTGCCATATTACAATGATCAAGGGCCGCCTCTGAACCTTGCACACAAGCTAACAGCATGCCTGAGATGTCCACTGCATCCTGGAGTCTGCGAGGCTCCAACATGTGTTTTGGATGACACTGGATAGCCTCTGCAGAGGGAGTACTAGAACAGGGGATGCTACTACATGATGATCCAACCAAATGACCAGATCAACCTTGACCGTAGTTATGTCAAGTCCAAGTGAGAAGATTAAATCCAATGTGTGACCATGTATATGCGTCTACCTGTGTCAATCCCAGAGAGACCATTAACTGAAGGAGCTCCTGTCCAAACCGGGAGGATTCATCATCGACCTAGGCACTGAGGTTCACCAGTACTATTAACCTAGGGAACTCCAACACCTGTTCAGCGATGAAATCTGCCAGATCCTGCAAGAATACACTCCCACCTTCCAGAGGTTGGTAGATGAGGATGATCCTGCCACTGACACCTGAGACACATCTGGCCATCACACATTCAAGGATTCAAATGTTTTCACTGGGAGTGCAGTGAGTCCCAGGCTGGATCTAAAGCAGAGGGCCACCCACCCCCTCTACAATCCCTACTTAGGCAATGCACCATGGAAAACCCGGAAGGAACAATGGCTGCTAGCACAGGACATCCATCATCACCCAGCCAAGTTTCCGTGATGCAAACAAGGTCAGCTGAGGAATCCGTAATGAAATTCTTCATTACCGCAGTTCTGTTTCTCAGCAACCTTGCGTTGCACAGATCACTTAGGTGAGCATTTCATACTAGTACTTAAAAGTGCACGTCGAGAGCAGCCCTACACCTACAGGGTAGGGCTGCATGGATGGATGTTCCTGTTTCAAATAGAGTTGTAACAAAATACTCTTTATTACATAATACTGAAAGGTACTACTATATACTGTAGTATTTTCCTCACACTTGTCTGTCAGTCTCTCTGTAGTTCTCAGCACTGCAACATACTGTGGGATACAGCATGTCATTTGAGTCACCACTCACAGCATGGTTCTCCTCCTGCTTATAAGTGATAAAATGAACCCCTTTGCATAAAAAGGCACCTCACATCTTAAAAAAAAAAACTTTTCAGAGAGGTTAAGGGTGAGTGGAAATAATCAGGCAACGATGGTACCAATGACATTGTCTAAATGCTGTGGGTAAGCAATGAAAAATGTACAGACACAGCCTGCCACATACCTGAGCCACAGACCTATGGTTATTAGTAAGGCTCTGTTGCCAAGAGGATGGAAACTGGGTAACTTAGTCCCCATCTTTAAACGTGGGCCACTTGAACTAATGACTAACCATGGACCTATTTCACTTCTGCCAGTCGTTTCTAAACTGTTAGAAGGGTTGGTACATAACCAACTTCAAGATTATATAGATAAAAATCTGCTGCAAGACCTATACCAGTCGAGTCTAAAAAAACCATATATATATATATATATATAAATCACAGCACTATCTCCTCCATGTCAAGGGTCTTGGATGATGCCAGCAGGGCTACTGACTCTGGACAGTACACGGGGGCCAAGTCTGTCTGCCTCTCCAAGGCCTTTGACATGGTGGACCATGGTATGCTTTTGGAAAGGTTGGCACAGCTAGGACTTGGTTACGGAGTCCCTGTCTGGTTTAAACTGTATCTTCAAAACAGGAAACAATATACTACGGTCAATGGTCACACATCAGGCAGGCTGGAAGTACTGAGAGGGGTCCACCAAGGGTTGGTTCTAGGGCCTCTCTTGTTTCACCTTTACATGAGAGGTCTGGGCAATAACTTCAAGAATGTGAATGATCTTCTTTATGCAGATGATTCTGTGATTTGTGCTACACTCAGAAGGTGACTGGCTACCAAGCAGACACGACAGACCATGAGGCTTATTCTGCTGGCTTTTAGTATGTTAGCATGTTAGTATTTATGTAGTTGGGGACTCCTTCCCAGTTGTCGAGGCTGAACTACAAAAGGGTTTAGATGCTCTACAGTTGTATTTTTCCAACTCAAAACTAGACGCAGGAAAAACAAAGTTGATACTCTTTGCATCACCAAACAAACTAAAAAAGGTCTGAATACGGTCCCCTATTTTAACCTCTGATGGCAGCTCACTAGACCTGATGTACAGCTATAAATATCTGGGGTATTGGGTGGAATCCAGTGGCATGGGTAATATGCATATATGCATATTGATATCTTGGCAAAAAAGACTGGCGTGCATACAAGTACTCTGTTACGTTATAAAAAATGCCTGCTTTCAGATCTAACAAAGATGATAACTGAAGCACAAATCCTTCCCTTATTCGATTATGCTGATATAGTCTAACCTTACTCAGTACAGGATAAGCTTCATGAGTTTTATGTACTGTGTAACAGATTGGTAAGAATGATCTTACATTGCTCAAAACTTGTCCACCACTGTGAACTGTATAAGAGGGTAGTCTGTCTAGTTGTCCTTGAAAACTCGTATTAAGCTACAATAGATCATTTTTGCAGTAAAACATGTACATGGATTGACACCCCAATATTTAAAAGTGAACTACTGCCACAGGTAAAGCAGTGACCACTTCACAGATTGAGGCTTAAGTGCCCTGATCCCCCTGCAAGTACAATCTTCATTCAAATATGTTCATACCTGAATCCTCGTAAAATCTGTGAATGCTCTCGTAGCGGCAGCATTCTGCAACATATACGGTGCCCCGAGATCGCACTGCTAACAATGCGATATCATGATGTCTCCCTGTCCCTTCTGTACTGTGCCCTGTATACGGAGATTTAATAATCTCCATTATCTCCCATACCTGCTCTATTTTCACAGACTTTGCCTAGAATGCTATGTGCATTATGCAATGTATGCATAAGGCATTAAGGCCAAGTCTGTAAAATGGAGCAGGGCATAGAAACTCTAGATGAAATCTCCACACATAAGGGCACAATGTACGATGGGACAGTAGTGCATCATATCATCGCATTGTTAGCAGTGCGATCGGGGGGGTGTGAGTATCAGCATGCTACGAGAGCCTTCTTAGCTTTTACAAGGATTCAAGTAGGAACATATTGTATTTGAATGAAGACTGTGCCTGCAAAGTGGCGGGGGGGGGAAGAGAGATCAGGGTACTGAGGCCCCAATTTGTGCAGCAGTCACTGCTTTATCTATGGCAGTAGTTCTCCTTTAACTAAGTGCCTGAATGTTAGGAGAAAAACATCTTCTCTTAGAACAGCAGATCACTTTGAGTTAGTTACACCGAGGGTTAAAACCCCACAAGTCACTTTTATTTTGTCCCCCACTTTTGGAACTCTCTACCCACAGAATTTAACATTTTTACAGGAAGGAAACCCCCAGTGCCCGCTCTTACCTTATGGTTTAAGGGCACAATACCCTTACATGATACTTGTCCAGAAGCTTAGGTCTAAGTATCAAGTCACCAGCACTGGTAAGCAATAATATACAGAATTTTTCTTTGTTACTAGTGCCTAAATTTTATTATAAAAAGGCTCTCAGAAATGCTGCAATCTGATTGGCTGTTAGGATTCCAACAGCCTTACATTAATCCATGTTATACTGTCATGTACAGCCTGATCACCATGGCACATAGAGTCTTCCGTCAGCATTCCATCCTCTAGCACAGCTGAATGTGTGGAATGATGCATTCTGATTTTGAAACAGCATTCTTAAACTGCTGGTGGAAGAACTATTTTATTAAAAATCTCCCTCTAAATGAGGAAAGCATTCATAAAGGATACTTTTAACACTTTTCTTTTGGAAAACATTTTTATAATAGCAATAAGGCACTCCCAGGAGTTAGATTAACAGTCAGTTAATCACCCCCTAGGGGCAATATGGCACTCGACTGCACCTTGTGCCACATTATACCCCTAGGGGGTGATTAACAGACTGTTAATCTAACCCCTGGTCATACCTTACTGCTTAATTAATTTAGTCATGTTAGAAGTTATTTATACTACTGCATGCCGGTATATAAATGCATTTATAATTTATGTCACCTTGTGATGTCTAATACTTTTTATGCAACTTCTGTAACTATTTGTATTGTTTGTAGATTGAACTGCTAATGGACACCACTGTGAGACACGTCTCAATGGTGATGCTTAATAAACTGAACTGAATGTCTGAATGACTCCTGTTTGTAAAAAAATATTTATATTATTAATAGGATGGCTTATTATGCAAGGAGTTTCCCCCCCAAAAAACAGCTGTACTACATCTCTGCGGAAGAATCTGCAAACTGAAATGGACAGGTGCTGAAAAGCCCAAAGTTAGTGAAAGTACGGCCTTGTGCTGCAGTTAGGTAGAGACAGCAGAGCTGTGTCACATGCTGCCTGACTTCCTGGAGGCAGGACAGTGACTAGCACAATCCACAGGTGGGCAGGCCTGTGCTGCTGTCAAAAGTCTTCATCCTGCATCTACAGAAGCCTGTGAGTGAAGAGGCCATCCCTCTCACAAGGCATTTTACTCGGTTCACAATCAAAACTGAAGTCATGGGCTGACTGAGCTGTCTGTAATTACGGGCCTAAACTTTGGAAATCCATCCCTCCCCATATATGGAGTGCATCTACCCAAAATACTTATAAATACTGAAAATACTAAAACCAAAAAAAAGTTTTAGCTAAAGACCTAGTTTGAGCTGGCCTTCAAGTTGGGGTAACCATTTGTTTTTACTATGACTATTTCTTGACCTTAATACTCGGCTCATGTGAATTTTGCAATGCTTTTGTATTGCAGTTCCTTGATTCATATTTCTAAACTAAAACGTTTAGACTATCTTTGCACTGAATAAAACAAAGATTGATTAAACCCTTGTGACCAAAGCAGGAGAGAGAGAGAGAGAGAGAGAGAAGGCAGCATTTATTAGCTGGTAAATTTCTAGTTTTCAAGTCATCCTTAGATTCAGTGCATTTTCACTTCCCTCTGACATTTTTAAACCATTGTTATTACTAGCTTTGTAATTAATGCCTTGTGTCAATAAATATAGCCGTCAAAAATAATCTGCAAAAAATCTTCCCCTGAGGTTACTTTTTTTTTTTTTTTTTTTTTTTTTACTATATATGCTACAGACATACTGTGTAGGTATCAGAGTGGTGTTTACAGAAATTTCTGATGTTAAACAGCAAGTGGCAAACAGATGTTATCATGATGGACATGATAGAGCAGGATCGCTTAAAAAATTAAAAACCACATACCTCAGTTCAGAATGGAACAATATTAAAAGAAATACTGGTAGGCATTGATGTTTTTGTTTGTGCTAAGTGCCGACTACACTAGCTAGAAAACATACTTCACAATATTTCTGCTTTAAAGCCTTTGAGGCCTCTGCCATTTGGTACACTAGTTCACAGCTGAACCCAGGATAGATATGTTAATACAGGTCATGCTAGGATGTAGACCGAAACAGTAATAGTGCCGCGGGGGGAGGGGGGGGGAGTACATATGGTTAGTAAGAGGCTGTGTATAAGCTGTCACTAGTTCAACAGCATTGTGCTAATCATTGCTGTATTAAGCTACTTGCTACTGCAGTTCCGCATGCTAGAGATCAAACATGGCACTGAATTGTCAAGGTTTGGCAAACAGTTTTGATAATTTGGTTAAAAATGTCAGGTGACAGCCAAAATGCAACTGGGGTTTAGAGTTCCAGCATAAACAATTAAGGAGAATGAGTCAATTCATGTGGTCCTAAATTAGCTGAACACCAGTTCACATTCTAGGGTGTGCCTTCTGGGCATATACATAGAAAATACCCATATTATGCAACACACTTTTAAAACAACATTGTGCACTGTGCTATGCCATTCTGAATACCCAAATGGGTGCCCTCTTTTTTTGAAATGTAATTCTGAAATGAGGAGGGTCCTCTGCCATCTCCCAACTGATAATAAAACAAACCCTTTAAGAACATGTTGTCGATTTAAAGTCTTTGCAGCCATCTGCTGTTTGACGTACTGGTTCACAGATCTGTTAGCGTGGATCCTTCCCTGATACAAACCTTCCCCCATCACTACCACTTGTATACAAAACTGAAAGAACCTTCTGACTGGAGTATTCTGCGGCAATGCTAACCCAAATCAAAAGGACAGTGACTCTATGCAGAGGCGCATCAGCAAGAAATGCAGGTAAGGCTATCTAAACTGAACGGCATGCTTTGCAATTATGTAGTAGTATGAACATTTTGATTCATCACTGCACCTTTGTTCCTGCTGATCTGATACTCTTTCACTGCTGTACAAAACACCAACAGCAGATCAGAGAAGTACTTATATGTACAACAAAATGTCAAGCTGCACAGTGAAAAAACATACCCATAAATGCTATAAACTGAAACATATAGGAACAACTATCAGTTATACTTTCTTTAATGACTTCTCCACATCTACACCTTAAACGGGAATTCAAAGCATCCCCATAAGACCTTTTTCAATATAAAACATCTTGGGGCCAATGCAAAGCAGGCCATTGTGCATCACCACCCAACACAGCTATGCACAACTGTTAACACACATGGCGGGGGGGGAGTGTAGTCCACCCTACAACTGAGGCACAATTCAAATCACTGTGCCAGATGTTAATGCACACAATCGAGGGTTGTGGCTGCTAACACCCCAGTGTGCGCCTAGCTTCTTGGCATTAGGCAACTGTGTGCCATTCTCTACCCCACTCCCCCAAAAACTGTCTGCTGATCAAGTGGTTCTGCACTCCTAGGTTCCCATTGAGTCTATCCCTTTAAATCATCTTGGTTAAGAACAAGGCTTCACCATTTTAATATACTCAATGAAAGCACATGCGGATGCAGCCCTCACTCAGTACATGGCAGGTTTGATAATTCCATTCCATTTTAAGGTAGTTTTGTTCATGACTAATTAATTTACTGCTTGCAATGTAAGGTAACTCTGCATATCTCACTGGAGATTGCAATGTAAGGCAACTCTGCATATCACACCGGAGACTGAACAGTGCAACTGTTTGTTTAAATTAATGGCCGATTATGTTAGGATTTCTTCTGTTGGGGTCTGCAGTCATTTATCAAGAGCTAGGGAGTAAATGCTCTGAAAATTTATTTCAGCATTTAAAGCAGGAGCACAACAACCTGATGCCAGCTACAACTAAGAGAAATATTAGTCAGTAGTCAATATTTACTACAGAGTTGTTGGGGGACTGGACACATCTACCGGAGACATTCAAGGGATCAGAAGAATTACCTGCAATGCAACAGTTCTGCTGCAGCTGCCTGGATGGCAGGAGACATACAGGATGGACTACTGTATTATTCAGTGATGACATACACTGGCAAGCAAAGATTCCTAAAGGAGTAACTACAACAATAAGAACACTTACGCAAGAACTTCCGATAACAGTAGATCTTTGAGATAATCTCCTCCATTTCGCCACACCTTTGGAACTACAGCCATCAGTGCCAGGACCACACTGTAACTTTTGCTAGCTGGAGGTCGCCCACGATGATGTCCCACATCTGCATCTTTATAAGTGTGGGTGGCCCCATCACTCCTCAGTTCCCCATTGGAGATTAGCCTTGGAGGACCTCCAACCTTTGGGAGTCAAGTGATAAGACCAGCAACAGGCATACAGGGAGAGGCATGCGGCTGCATGCAGAATGCATGGAGTAGGTTTTAGGCACATCATCTGATGTATCCCTTACTGAAAGCAGAAGGGGGAAGGAGGGAGGGACAACATGGTCTAATGGAGGAGAGACTCTCAAAGATCTACTGTTACGGTAGGTTCATACATAACTGTTCATCTTCTTCGAGGATATCTCCTCCATTAGGTCACACCTTTGGAACAATTCCTAAGCAGTCCAAAGTAAAACTGGGAGGATGATACAGTCTGTCACATATTCAGGACAGGAGGCCTTGCAGTACAGCAAGCTCAAAGCCAGCAAATCTTCGAGAGACTATGTCCAGACTGTTATGTTCAGTGAATGTGTGGACTCCATGTGGCTGCAACACAATGTCAGCAGCAGAAACATTTTTGAAACAGGCAACAGAAGCAGCCATACCGCTTGAGGAGTGCCCAAGAACTGCACCAGAAGTTCCTTACTATATTTCCTATAACACAACATAATATAATTTGCCAGCCATTTGGATAGGCAGACACAGGGGTGCCCTCTTTACCAGGGGTGAACGAAATAAAAAGTTGAGAGGACTTTCTGCAGTTCCTGGTGCGAGTAACATAGTATCTGAGCATTCTATTAACATCCAAAGTATGGAGCAGTGCCTCACCCTGACTGGCATGCTCAGGGTAATACACAGGAAGGTGTATCATTTGATTCAATATAAATTCAGATACCACCTTTGGTAGAAATTTAGGATCTGTACACAAAGAGACTGTCTTTGTGAAAAATCAAATAAGGAGGCTCACACGTTAAAGCCTGAAGCTTGGAAATCCTTCAAGGTGTAGTTAGGGTGTTAGTATAGGCAGGGCTGAGAAGTGAGGTAGTGTAGGTTATTAAGCTTTTTTGTTTTGGAGTTAGCTTTCAGCTCATCTCACCAAGTGTATCCTGGCTTGGGAATCCTGGGTGCCGGAGGAGGTGTTTCCCTTGTGCTTTCCCAGAGTTCCTGAGCTCCGTGTTTATTTATTTATTTATTTTTTGTTAACCAGGTAGGTACACTAGACAGCATAGCTGCCTATTTTCAGGTACAACCCAGGAGATTAAAACAAAGGGTACGTAGACAATAATACAAGAAAACATCATGGGAACAAGTAGAAGTCAGACACAGTAGACTTATACAACATTTTCAGCAATGACAGTGCATTTGCAGGAATCTATATGTAGTAACAAAACAGAAATATAAGTGCAAATAATGAACAGTCATAAGTCATACAACTAGTGAGTAAGTGCTAGAAGAGATGTAATAAGATTTCCAGGCAGGTATGAGAGTATTAGAGGTTGAAGCCTGTAGGCAACTAGGAAGAACCAGTACAGGAGTGGGTGGATAAAGGATAGGAACAGGGTTCAGAGCTTAGAAGAGCCATATGAAGCTCCTGTTTGAAGCTGTGTGGAGAAGGGGAGATCCTTAGATTCAGTGGAAGGAAGTTCCATAGTTTACAACTGTCCGACTGGGCTGCCGTCCAGGACTGATACAGCACCTCGCGGAAGGTGCTTTCCTAATTATCGAGCGGCCAACGCTTGAAGAATTCCACCCATAGTTCACTGGGTGGAGGCAGAGCTGTTTTGCAGGGCCTTTAGCTGCTGTCACCTGCCTCAGAGAACTGTGCACCTCACTAGTGTTTCTTTTTACATCTAATGAGGGGGCCATCAACGTGGGGACAGCATTCCCGGGGCACGCGGACATAGAGGGCACTTCCGCATTAGTGCACCCGGGGGGAATGGTCTGCTGGCAAGAACTCTTGGGCAGTTCTCTCAGATTGAAGCTGCTGTTTGTTTATTTTTTATTTTGTTTATTTAGATCTAAGATTACAATTACCTTTCAGCCAAGGCTCTTTTACAAAGGTTCCACGTCAGGTTGGTGGATTAAGGTGGAGATTATTTTCTCTGGGACTTGGTTTGTCTGCCCCTGTGGATTTATCGTTAAGGGGGCCAAAGATAATCTATTCTGGAAATTGCTTTTGGACATGCCAGTTTTCCCTGGTATGGCTACATGCAGTTGTTGAGCTTTTTCTGTTGGATTATTGAATTGTGACTGTGAAGGGACTGGGGCAGTGAGAGGGACCTTGCCTTAAAGTGGCTGGCAGCAAATATTGTTCGTGTGGGCTGAAATCTTCTCTCCAGGACTTTGGTTTTGGTTTGGGTGGGGTAGTTTGAATTTTAGTTCATTTGTATGTGTGTGCGGAGTGTGTGGTATACGTTTTTTTTATTGTTTTAGTGTATGTTAGTATTGTGTGTGTTGTGGGATTAGTATTCTGGGGACCAGGACTGCGTAGTCAAGAGGGATGTGTCTAGGAAGGTGTGAGGGCCTGGGGCAGGCTAGGATAGTGTATGGGACATCCCAGCTGCTCGATCTGTGGCCTTTTTCCAACATCCCAGTTTCTACCACCACAGCAAGGCACTGTAGGGAGGTTGGAATAAAGAGGAACCACATTGCTCCACTGGGTCAGGGTGCCTCACGTACTGCGGTAGGATCGAGGTAGTTGGGTGAAGAAGGCGCCCTGGGGTTAGATGGGTCTTAGGGAGAGGCCAGATGTGTTTAGCTCCCGTCTCCAGGGTTCCCACCAGACCGAGTGGGCAGGTAGCCAGAGGGGCTGCATTGTCCACCAATCCCCTGAGGGCAGTGCTTTGCAATGCCAGATCGATCAGAAACAAGACTGCGGTTATTGTGGACTTGGTTTCTTCAGTCGATCTGGCTTGCATCATGGAGACCTGGATCGGTGACGATGCTGGCCTGGTTTTAGAGGTCGCCGTCGCGCCCGGGTGTATCATAGTGTACTGCCCCAGAGTGGAACACGGGGGGGGGGGGAGAGCCATCTGTTTTAGATCCCGAGCTGGGCTTCACCCTGCACCCAGTGAGAGCACCAGGTTCATTTGAGTGTGTGGCTGTCCGTGGGGGTCCAGGGTGCAGGTTGCTGGATTCTAATTTACTGCCCTCCTGGGGTAGTGGGAGAATTTCTGCAGGAGGTTAGGGCTGTCACAGTATGATGGCGTCACGGTATACCGCGGTGTCAGAAGTCACGGTACTGATACCATGGACAATTTCTGATACCACGATGAACCGTGATTCACAGTATACCGTGGTATTGAGACCTTTCAACTAGTTTTTTTTTTTTTGCATTTTCAGGGACAACTGTCCCTTACATGCCAATTCTCACTGACGTAAGAGTTTGATTAGGCTTTTTTCTCATGCAAAAATTGTTTTGTGGATGCGACCTCTGCTGTCTGCTGCAGTGCTGTACAGATTAGTAAGGTTAGGTTTAGGTGTCCTCACGTGTCCAATCCATAAGTAGACTGATGTCGGTTGAGAGAACTTCAATAAAATTTAAGTCAGTCTTAACTTTTTCCTTCCATTTTTTAATTTCAATGTTCAGTTTCAGGACAAAGTTTTTTTAGTCATCATGTAATTTGTGTGCGTCACCCGGAGTGCCACACAAGGCACACAGAGGCCAAGTGAGTATTAAGCCACCAGTGATATATAAGTAATAACTGCTTCCTTAATGGCAAATGATGAGAACAGACGGTGCGCAACAGCACTGTGCTGTGTGAGTGTGACTGTATTACTCACACAGCGCACACTGACTGCACAGTACACACGAAGTGCAGCACACTGCTTGCACAAAAAGCCACACTGTAAATGCACAATGCGCATCACTATTGTCCTCTCCTCTGCTGTTCATTTGGAACAGAAGCAGAAAATGATGTACTGGTTTCAAAATGAGTGACATCCCTCCCAAAAAGTTGAACAACAAAACACGTTTGTTGAGGGTTACATCCCCCTCTGCGACAATTCCACAGCACCCGACACTACAGCGACAACAGCACCAGGTCACTGTAGTTTCGGCGCGGGACCCCACCACTGCATTCAGAGGTATTGCACCCCCTCCCCAAAACCACTTAGACTCTGAGTTGGTTATTTAAGTAGCAGGGGTTGGGGGGGGGAGACATATGGGTGTCAACTAGCTATCCTAAATACGTTTGTTGATTGGGCTTGAGCAATGGGCATGGAATAGGGGTGAGGGAGGGATTAGCAGCAGTAACCAGGCCCAGCATCAAAATCTGTTATGTTATTTTGTTAACAGTAACACTGTGTAACATGTCGTCTGTCATGTAATGATCATCATGTTAAGTTTTCCGATCTTTATGGATGACAGTTTTAACAAACTGTCTGTGGTTGGTTGTCACTATGTGTACAGACTCTGAGTGCAGACTGGTCAGCCACCTCATGGGCAGGGCCAGTGAGTAACAGATAAGATTGCAGTGATCATTCATTCACATTACTGTTAACTGTTGTGCTGCTGGTGCCCTGTCTCGAGTCGTCAGGCGTATTCATGTTCATTCATTATAAGCCTGAACTATAGAGAGCAGACAGTCCTGTCGGTCTGTCAGAGGCACAAAACTGTCAAGGTTAGTCAGACAGAGAATGAAATACACACCAAGAACATTTTCAAGTTAATTTTTTATTGTTAAATAACAACACAAAAATTGCCATGATGCTAGTGCCATCTGCATTTGCAAATTGCAGTTTTGCATTGCACTTAAACTCTGTGTCTTTCAGTTTCAGTGATAAGAACTGGCACTAGTTTCCTTCAGTTTTCATTCCCATTTGTCCCTCACCCCTCCATCTGATTCTGCAGCACAAAGTCACTGCTGCTCAGCACACCTGCAGTGTGGATAACTAATTTGACGCCCGCCAACACATGCCATATCCGGAGTGCACTCTGCTCGCTAATCCAAATTCTTTCTGACATCTGCTGTTGTTGCTTCCTGAGTCCGAGTCCTCCCTCCCTGTCCTCCTAATGTGATTTGTGATATTTTATACTTGGCATTGGCTATTCAGCTGACCTAGCAATTTTAGTGAAGTCACTGTCTTGTCTGAGCTGTCTGCTTGATGCTCCCCGAGTCCCTCCAATCCAGTTCAACTGTGGACCACTTCATGTCTCTCCCTCTGTCTGCTTGCGATGCCCCCACTAGAGTGGTCCCTAAGACACAGCGAGTCCTACTCCTTACACCTGATGACTCCTCTCTGACTGACTCATGTCATCTGTGTCACAAAACTTTGGTTGGCTGGCTCAGCTGAGTTCTTGGCTGACTGTGGCTGGGGGCTACCTAATACAAAACCAATAAGAGAAATTACTTTAATTGCGCAATTACCCTTAGCCTAGCTGCTAGCTTAACAATTATAGTCACTTGACTCAGCAGCCACCAACTATGGCGCTGAGGATATACAGGCTAATTCCTTTAATGCTATGCAGGACTCCAGCCCTCCTGAGTCACTCATCATATCACGAGACTTGACTCATGAATCCAGAGTTCAAGGTGCTGACAAGATGACTTGAGTCACTTTGGGGGGGGTGCACCCTTTGCAAACTGTGTAAGTGGCCTTTTGGCACCATTCATTTCTGCTTAAAGTTGAACCAGCATAATATCCTGTGGTGATTTGCATATGCAGCCCATGATGCTTTGCATTGTGGGGGCATGTGTGATTTTGTACTTCTTTGAAACTTGGCTTCCCGGCCAAATGACCTTTGGGGTAACCGTTGCTTCAGTGCTTGTGCACAGAGGTTCCTTGTCTTTTACAGTAGTTAAATAGCTATTACCTACCTTAAAAAAAAAGAAAAAAAGCAGCCAGTGAGTGCCTGCCACCTCCACGGCATTGAGGATATATAAGCGGATCCCTTTACTGTCAGACTTTACTCACAGTATAGCATGACTGACTCAACCTAAGAAAGTCAAGCAAGCAATTCACATTGGCTCACTGCCTCAGCTGGAGGCTACTGTAGCTAAATACCTATTATATTAAAAAAGGAAAAGAGCAGCCAGGCAGCCAGCATAGCATTTGGGATATATAGGCTAATTCCTTTAAATGCCACCATCTCTCACAGTTGCCTTAGCTCTGCCGATTGGCTCTGGCTGTTGGCTTGGCTTGGGCTCGGGGTCTTGGACACAGTGAGCGCAGGCAGGAGTTGTGTTGTGGTTGTGGTGGTGGTGGTAGGGTACTACACTGAGAAAGTAAATATGAACACAAATGAACACAAATCTCTTCACATTTATTTTCACTACTTACTATTACTTTTACTAATTTACCTTGAGGGGACTGGGGGGACTTGGTCTTGGAGGGAGCCCTAGGCTGTGAGGTGAGGATGGAGGAGGGACACTCAGGCTAGTCACAGTCCTGATTTTCCAATCAGAACTGTTCTGAATCTAAGCTCTTGCTGTGCCTGCTTCTAAAGTAGCACACTACGTCAGTGAAGTGCAACTCTGTCTGCATCTGCAACTCTAGTCTGCACCACCACGAGGAGTGGAGTGACTGGACATTCTTTTCGTATCAATCAACTCTCATCTTTAAGTTATTGACAATTTAACATAACAAAAATGTAAATCAAACAACTTACTACTCGTACTCACTTTGCTATTTTTGTATAGTACTTTTGGTATTGGTAGCATTTTGTGCTGTAAGCTAAGTACACTAAAACGCTTTATAACGGTATGTCACTCATGTTTCAGACTGCAATGAAATTATTTTTTTTTTATATAAATCTACTTATAATGCTCGAAGCTCCTTTATCATCAGGTCAGGAGGAATCTGATTTACTCAATAAAAAATATATTTCTCTTGCACATACTTGACTCATTATCTTTATTTTCTCTCATTAAATTCAAAATGTGTCATTTACTAGTATTTTAACTGCTTTTATGTGTAAAATTTGGTTAAAAGAGCATTATTTTTGAATATTTTAGGTTTTCCCATTGGAATGCATTAAACCGCTGTATCACGATAACTGCGGTATCACACACTGCAGTTATCATACCATGACAACCCTACAGGAGGCAGCCGACTTCCTGTCGGTGAAACACTGGAGGCCCTCAGATGTGTAGTGCTCGGGGACTTCAATGTTTGGGCCGATGATGAGTCTTCTCAGCTCAGTTACAACTTCCTCCAGACGATGTCATCTATGGGCTTGACACAAGCAGTTTCTTCCGTGACCCATCAAGGCGGCCATATGTTGGACCTGGTGTTCTCGCTGGGGACTGAGATAAATAATCTCAGGACTGATTGGGTCACTTGGTCCGATCATTGTACGGTGGACTTCTTGTTTGCCCCCCTCCCCCGGAGAGCCCTCCCCCTGCTGAGATGGTTGAGGGGTTTGACCCCCCGAGGGTTTTTTAGCGGTGGCTGATCTATCTAGTGTGGACAGTGCATGTGCCAGGTGTGTGTGCACTGCAGTTGCTGCCTACAATAAGGTGATGTCTGGTGCGCTCAACTCCCTCACACCGGTCCGTGTACAACCCAAATCTTCTCACTTGAGGTCCTCTTAGTATGATGGGGAGCTCAAGGTGATGAAGACTGTGGGTCAGAGATTAGAGCGCTACTGGCGGAAGTCCGGTCTGGAGGCAGACAAACTGGCCCTATGTACACACTATGGTGTGTACCAGGGGGCAAGCAACCATAAGAAGGCAGAATTCCTGTCCAGTGAGATTGCTGCTGAGAGAAACCGATCAACTGTGCTCTTTCGGACTGTGGACAGGCTTCTCCATTCTTCCTATCTACAGCCGAAAGGAGCTTTTTTCGAATGCATTATGTGAAGAGTTTGCTCAGTTCTTCTCGGACAGGGTGTCTGCCACCAGGCAGGGGTTTCTGCCAATGAGCCATATTCTGGCCGACAGTGGTTGCCATGGGCAACCAGAGAGCACTCCACCTGGCTGGGGCGAGTTTACATAGAAACATAGAAGTTGACGGCAGATAAGTACCGCAAGGCCCATCCAGTCTGCCCATTTCTTTTTCTACCTTATGAATGTGCCATCGGCCTTTGCTCTGTCACTGGCCTATCTATTCATACTCATCTGTATTGCTCCCCTTATGCCTATCCCATGCCTGTTTGAAACCCTGCACTGTTTAGACTAGTGGAGGTGGCTGAGGTCACTGAGGTTGCTTCCAAGCTGCAGCACACCTTTTGCAAACTGGACCAGGTGCCGACTCATTTCTTAATGGGATGTACTGACTCCGTTGGCCTGGTGTTTGCCTTGACTGTCCGGTGTTCCATGTTGAAGGGGGTCTTTCTTGATGTCTTGAAGGAGGCATTGGTGAGACCCCTTCTGAAGAAACAATCTTTGGACCCTGACATCAAGGTAAATTACTGTCCCATATCCAACCTTCCATTTTTGGGTAAGATTGTGGAGAAGATGGTGGTGCTTCAGCTTGAGGAGCACCTTGTGGCCCATGTTCTATACGAGCCACTCCAGTCTGGGTTTTGTGCAAGGCACAGTACAGAAACTGCGTTAGTTCGGGTGCATAATCTCCTTGGGGCAAGAGATCGAGGGGAGGGGGCAATTCTCGTCCTCCTCCATCTCTCTTCAGCATTTGACACAGTGGACCATCATGTGTTACTTGACCACCTGAGGGAATTCTGCGGACTTGCCAGCACTGTCATCTGCTGGTTTGAGTCTTTTCTTACTAACAGGAGAAAAAGGGTAGTGATGGGGAATTTCTACTCCTCCCTTAGCCTCCTGTCATGCGGAGTTCCTCAGGGTTTGATCTTATCGCCGATGTTGTTCGCCATGTACATGCTGCCCCTGGGAGAGCTCATTAGGAAGTACAGCTTGGGTTTTCATTGCTATGCTGATGATACTCAGCTGCATCTTTCCTTTGCTTCTGGAACATCCAACGCAGTGAAAGTGCTTAACAGCTGCCTTGCGGAGATCAATGACTGGATGGCCTCCAGCTGGCTGCGACTGAACCCTGATAAAATGGAGGTACTGGCGGTGGAGTCAAACAGAGGGCATGACAGGTTGGCCTCTGGCGCAGAAACAGGGCTTTTTCTTGGGTCTGTACCATTGAAGGCCTCCTCTAGGGTGCGTGATCTGGGCATTATTCTTGACAGTGGACTGACGCTTGAGTTTCAGGTGTTGTCCGTTGTCCATACCAGTTTCTATCATCTGAGGAATACTGCCAGGATAAAGTCCCTAGTTCCGCCCCTGGACCACCTCACCTAGCTTCACGCCTTCATGATGTCCAGGCTTGACTACTGTAATGCGCTCTATCTCAGAATCTCTGGAGGTATCCTGCACCAGTTGCAGCTGGTGCAGAACACAGCGGCCAGGTTGTTGACGGGACAGTCTAGGTATTGTCACATCACCCTGGTGCTGCGTGAACTGCGCTGGCTGCCGGTCAGGTGGAGGGTCCTCTTTCATATGGGCCTGCTCACCTTTAAGGCCCTACATGGCCTGGGCCCTAGTTGCCTAAAGGACACTTACATCTTACACCTGCTTTCTCAGTCCGCTCTCTCTGCTCCTCCTCTAGGGGCCTCCTTGCAATTCCTAGGACAAGGCTAAAAACAGCAGGCGACAGAGCGTTCAGTGTCGCCGCTCCCGTCCTATGCAATTCACTGTCTCCAGCTGTAAGAGAGGCCCCTTCTGTTGAGGTGTTCAAAGCCTGCCTCAAGGCATTCCTGTATAATCAGGCCTTCCCGGACTTTGCTATATAGTTCCTTCTGATCTCTGACTATTGCGCTTAAACTGGTCCTTGGCTGTATTTTAGCCAGTAGTTATTGCTGATTACTGTATTTAAAACATTTTATAATACTGAGTTATAGTGTTGATTATCTGTTTTGTATATTGTGCAGTTATTTTGTATATATAATTTACTGATTGTGTTTGTATGTAATTTTAAATACTCAGTGCCCAAAGCATCCAGGATGGGCATCTTTTTAAATAAAAACTGCCTTGCCCTTCAAGCAGAAGTGACTAACTAAAAATAACATTTTACATGATAGGAAATATAAGCCACAACTCACAGCAGACTCAAAAGGACCCAACAGAAATCTCTATCGACGACAGCATTGCAGAATGCACCGGCGACACCAGCAGCAGCTGACAGGAAGAACTCTGTGGCAAGCTAGTAGGTGACTTCAATGAGGGCTACAAAGCAGGAGGCCCCATCAGGAGAATAACTGCCTATAGTGGTAGTCCAGGCAGAATGCACCTGATCATTCCTGAGAATGATGCCAGCATGAAAGTCAACGGTGCCCTGTAAAGGGACTACTTGCATCAACGGGCGTTGGCCCAACTACAATGGCATCCTATCATCCATAGTAGGTACAGAGCCTAAGCCAAGTCCCAACCTTGGTGTTTCATCGATGGTTGGGAGGGCTGTGGTCACTGTGACTGGAGCGGGCAATGACACAGCAGAATTACCTTGTCTCAACGGTGACCGGACCTCGCTGGCAAAGCAAATCTTTATCTCTCTGTTTAAGCTTGTGGCTGGATGAGGAGGGCCACGATGATGATCGTTCCCTGTCCTGATCCTTCGAATTTGCAGCTGCTTCATGGCCGATGGTGAGGGGAACATAGACTTTGGGCCCTGTTCCTTCTCTGTGGCTTTCAAAGTTTTGAGAAGAACATTTTCTAGAGTTTTCTTGCAATGTCTCTTTGTAGCCTAGCTGAAGCTCTGGCAAATCTCACAAGCCCTCACGTTGTGAGACAGACCCAAATAGCACAAGCAGACCATATCTGTGTCTTTTTCATAAATTGCCTCTCCACACTTCCAAATTAGGGTCTTTCAATTTTTGGTGGCATGCAGAGACAACGAAATAACACTTGTAGTATATTAAAAGAATAAACAACAACAGCCAGAATGATGGTGTTTCTTTCAGCAGGTCTGACAAGGATGCTGACTGCTATAGTTCCAAAGGTGTGGCCTAATGGAGGAGATATCCTCAAGGAAGATACTATATTCCAATGGTGAAAATATGGTGATGGAAAAACAGCTCTGAGTTGTTCGATGTTCACTATCTTGATGACAGGAGAAAAAGAACTGAAGTGGTTGAGGCCCGGCCACATTATACAGGCAACGCTGTACACAGTTGATGTGCATGCATTCCTGTTCTATAGAAAGTTCCCACAAGGCCTTGGCACCAATGGCTTACAGTTCAATATATTAGGGTTCTATGGAGATACCTTCAAAAAATATCTGAAAGCCCTCTTGATGTCCAGGCTGTGAAGTTTCTCCTCTCCTATACTGGAATGAGGCTTTGGAAAAAACATGGGCAATGTTACAAACTGATTCATATGAAATGAGGAAACCATCTGAGCAAAATGTTTCACAGTTGTTCTAAGCACCACCTTATGAAACACTATAAAATCATTTTATATTTATTTAGTTTTTGTTTACTGGGTGGGTGCGCTAGCCATAAAGATGGCTGTTTTCAGGCATGACCCGGGAGGTTACAGGACAGACATTACATGTATAACAAACAGTAGATTATATCGAGATACATAAACAAGGTGTTGTGAAACATTAAACAATAGACTAAGCAGTACAGGTAGTATACAGGGTATTTCGAAAAACATTTAACAATAAGCTAAGCATTACAGGTAGTACACAGGGTGGGCCTGGTAGGATCATAGAGATTTTTACAGTCATAGCATGACAAAAAACATACAGTAACAAGAGTATTGCAGTAGCAGTCCTGAAAATATGATTTAGAAAGCACAATAAAAATAGACAAATAAAAATGTGGTCAAATACTGTCAAGTGCAGGGAGATAATGGGCAGCGGAATGGCAAGATTGTGAGCAATAGATAATAGCAGGTCAGGATAAGGAAAGGTATGGTACAGGATAGGAGCTGGCAAAGAGAGAAAGGGATGACTGCATAATGTATGAATATGTAAACATACGATGCCTTGTAGGTTGTACACTATATCTAGCACTATTTATGACTAACTTTTTTTAAGACTTCTTTGTTGCATTTTACATACAAACATCACTCAAGACCCAGATACACAATGTTTCACTTTTACGTCCACTTCCTGGGCTCCTAGAGTTGTTAAAGAAAGACGCAACTGTTAGTAGTATTTGGAACAAAGTACGTGCTTTTGAGACCAGGACTACATACAAAGATCCTATATACTGGTATCAATTGTGGAGTCTCTATAATAGACTAAATTGGGCCCACAAATACAATATTCAAAAGTACATAGCAAAATAACAACTGAATAATAAACACTGTCACATCTCTGTGTAACCTTATCCCATCTGAATGTGTGAGGAAAATGAGTCATAAACATTAGCTTGACTAAGCTAATCAGTATCCCTCTGCCTGTTTAGACAGGAGCACTCTGCCTTCCAGTTCTTCAGTTAGGTGCAAAAAAGGTAACCAAACTTCTAGAAATTTCTCCAATTGGAGCTGTAAGTCAGCTGTCAGTTTTTCCATACAGTAAAGGGATATCCCCACACACACACCAATAGCCAACTAGTCAAGACAGTCTTGGGCATAACTGGGAAAGCCATCACTTGGTGAAAGCTTTACCAGTAGCTTCTAGTAAAATTCCCAGAAATACTTTTGGCAATTAGAGTGTTTAGCAGGGGGGCAAAACTCCTAAAACCTAAGTTTTAAATATCAAAGATCTAGTGATGCCCGCCATCTCCCTCAGTCTGGGGCCAGGCTCATGTCAGAACGGCCAAAGAATCAGACAATCCCAGAAAATATGGAATGGTGTTCCCTCTCCCATGCATCCCTTCCAGCACATATCAAGGTGACCTGACATATAATATTTGGTTAGGGATGGGGTGAGAAAATAGAGACTGGTAATTTTCCAGTGGGATTCCTTCCAATTATTAGAAGCTGAGGTACAGAACACTCCAACCCAAGCAATCTTCAAATCCTGATAGGTTATCCCACCCCCCATTTCTGTGTCCCCACACTGTCGGGTAGGATGGTAGAGAAACCTCTCTACCCTGCAAGTAATGCTGAACTAGGTGCAAGATGCATCTGTTCTGGAGCTGGCCGTCACTTGTATTTTCAATAACTTCAATTAAAGGGTGCAGTTCTCGTTGAAGAGCCCAAATTCTGAAGCCTTCCCAGAGGTAGGAGGTGACCCATAAATAATTAAAAAAATTAGACTGCCATAGAGCAAACTCTTCTTGCATCTGAATAAATGACTTAACTGCACCACTCTTTAAAGAGCTGGTGACACGTTCAGGTGAACTTTAACGAAACATAATATTTAGACACAGTCCAGCTTCTAGTTCCCATTAGTTCGGTATTTCTCCTCCAGATTATTTATTACTGAGGTCATTTGTATAAAAACAGGATTTCCGCTCCTGAAGAGTTAATCTATTCCTGCCGCTTTCTCCCTACCTGAAGTCACAGAGCACTGCTTGAGACCTCACAGTTACTCTCATGGCAACTGAGTGTGATGTCACAATAGAGGATTATGACTTGGAGTAGGGAGTAAGCTATAGAGGCAGATCAACTCAAAATAAACTCTAAAGGACAACTGTCATATATTCATACACATTTCCTCAGTAAATAAATTATGGAGAGGAGAAATATATAAAATATAAATGGAATGCAAGCAGAATTGTGTCCAATTACTATGATTTTTTAAAGTTTTCTTTGAGGAGTCAGTAGCGCTTTAAGAACTGCAAAACTCAGCCAAGGCCAAGCCTCTTCCACCTAGTGCAGGTGGAATCTGTCTTGGGGGGAGAAACTCTACACATCTATTTACATAGTTATGTCAAATTAGGAGGGGAGATGGAGCTCCCAACACACTGTTCTCCAACTGAGATACAGTAGTTGAAGCAGACTAGGTTGTAAATTTGTCTACAGGGGCATCAGATAACTCCAATGGTGCAGTTCCGACACTGGCCCTCTGTTCCATTGCTGTCCAGACACCACTCTCCCCATCTTTTTGTAATCTGTCCAAGGTAAAAAGTTGTGCCATCTGATAATATAATTTTAAATTTAGGAAACCAACACCTGTGTCCAATTTTGGTCTCTGCATATCTCCCCATTTGATTCATGTTTTTTTACAACCCCATGTGAAATGTTAAAGGGCTTTATTAAATTTTTCCCATTCTGGCCGGCCTGTTTGGCGCAGCGGTTGGCTTTCGGCTTGACGACATGGCGACCAGGTTGGAGGCGAACCTGGATCATTGGATGGCCAGCAGGGAAGAAGAAGGATTGGCGTCCTACGGACTGCTCTCCTTCTCCTGGGGGGGGGGGGTAGCTGCCGCTTGAGGGACCCCTGGTGGAGGCCGGGGGCACTGCAGTGACCGGCTCCAGCAAAACTTCATGGGGCGGGACGGATGCTGGCATCACTGCACGTTCCTTCCACTGCCTACAGGGGGAAAAGCCAAAGCCTTCCCACCTCCTCCATGACGCCCGTCCTCCAGCTGCCATCTGCTACCAGGCCAACTCCCGCCCTATCATGTCATTTGAGGCACTCTTCAGAGGGGCCGGGTGCTGCGACCCTGCCCTGGGGGGCAAGCCAGGGGGTACCGGGAGGGTGGCTAATGTGGGAGCCGCAGCCAAGGGGTCCATGACTGGGCAGAAATCCAGCAGTGAAGGAGGCGCCAAAAATAGAAAAAAACAATTTCCCATTCTGTTCTGACTGTAACATGCCTGATTGTCATCAGAAGTTTTTTCTGGACACCATTATAAACAAGGTCTGCCGAATGTTTTTTATCCTGAATAAAACTGAATTTAATTAGGACCTTATAAAGTGTTGTAACTCACTGATACTTCTTACAGAAGTAATAGCTACAAAAATAGTTTTCCTGTTTAAAGGGACACAGTCAGCTTTTTGTGACTTACTGAGTTTTTACATAGTATTTTATCTTTGACTCCTTTAATAAAAGTAGTCATCACAGAATGCAAATATGTCTCTAGAGTCCATGAAACTGTACAAGGACTCATTAATTTTGCAAAAAATACATAGCGGTCAGTCCGGCATTTAGTCCCACTGCCAATGTTCCTGCGCATCCTCGCTGACAGATGGTGTCGATCCAAGGGGTATACTCATTCACAGAACAAGTCAGCAAAAATGTGCACTTCAGCCGTAAACACCATCTCAGTTTGTTTATGGCATTCTCAACTCGGGAAAGTGAATCCCGTTTTAAACAGAGATTTGGCAGGTTAGCAACTGCCCATGACTTTTGTTAAATGGCATGCCCATATTTTGTATTTATTCCTTCTGCATTTGCACTTTTTATTACATCTTGAGATGTCATTTGACAAATGCTGCATTGGGTTTTGTATGCACCTGTTTGTGGTTGCATAGTCTTGTGCAGGGTGAACTCCTGCCCAAACAGTATTTTTTAAACGACACTTCAAGATGTAATAAATAAGTGCAAATGCAGAGGGGAAAAATACAAAATATGGGCATGTCATTTAACAAAAAACTCATTTGGTGGATGTGACTGAGATGCATCCGAGCAGTTGCAGACCTGCCAGACCCAGCAGAGTGTACAGGTCGGCAGATTTTCCGTGTGTGCCCATTTTTGGAAATTAATCAATACAGTTATCTGGACATAATAAAACAGTGCCGTTTACTTCTCAGGCTTCACAACGACCCTATGGTAGTTTTTCCAGAATGGTTTCACTGGGCATGGTTGATTGACAACAGTATTGTAAACAGGGGCTCTACTGGCATGATGGAACCAGCAGCACTTTACAGTATCTGTCAAGCAACTTTACTGTTTAGTTGCATACCATCGTGGCTGTAATTTACAAATTGGTGAAATCGCACTGACAGCCAATCCACTCGATTTCCCTGTTGTCTGCATCCAGCTATCTGTGCTCCTGTAATCAGTATAATGTACCTGCAACGTATTTCGTTTCCTACCTCATGGGTCCATCCTGTTCCTGCAGAAACCGATATCATCCCCCAATCTCAGAGGGAAAGAAAGTGTTTACCAAGCAACAAACGTTTGGCATTGACAAATGCTTGTTATGAAAATTTTAGCTGCAACTCTGAGCATGCGTCTTTTTGTTTGTTTGCCTGTTTTATTGTGATTTAACTGTCTGTGGCATACCAAGGGAAGGCGCTGCCTTTTTTTGCTGCTGTTGATGTGGTAAGAGGACTCGCAGGGTGACCAGAACCCATTGGCTCTGTGATCTCCCAGGTAGGCTCCCCACCCCACCAGAGATACGTCTGTCATAATCATAACGGATGATTCTAGGCAGGCAAATGGAATTCCCTTCTCCAGGTCCTCTGTGGACATCCACCACAGGATGGCGTTCCATATCGGTTGGCCCAGGCATTGGGACCACTACTAGGCCAACTCCCAATGCAGAGGGCACATTCTCTAGTGTGTCCACCAGACCATGCTCGTAATAGCCACCATCAACCCCACCAGTCACAGAAAGACCCAGGTGGGACACAAGCACCTAATCTGAAATAATGGGGCAAATGAGGCAAGGTCTGATGCCCAGTCTGCCAGGAGGCAGACTTTGGCCCAAAGGGAGCCTAATTCTGCCTCGATGACCTTAATCACCTGTGAGGGGACCAGTTCCAACTTGGCTGGGTTGATCAAAAGGCCAGACAGATCTGGAGGGCCAGATCCCTAGACAGCTCAACCACCACCCTGGATGGCCTGGCAAGCAGTCACTTTTCAAGACAGGGATTCACCCTGATACCCTTGTGCCACATCCTCACTTGGTGAAAACTCTGGGCATAGACAAGAGGCCAAAAGGCATGACCTGTAACTGGTACAGAATCCCCTCTGCACAGAACCGGACTGCCAGAGATGAGATGGACTGGATGTAGAAGAATGAGTCCTGGATGTTCAGGAAGAAAAAATTACTCACCTTAGTAATGTTGTTTCTTCTAATGGAGTCTTGCTATATTATGACAGTAGCAGTTTGTCCCACCACTAGAACTGCTCCGGAGGTGAAATGGTTAATACCATTCCAAAATAGAACTTCGAGCACGAGCTCTAAGAAGCAGCTCTATCTGTGTAATTTCAAACCTGAACTGTCAGATCTTTACGAGCAAAAACTCACTAAGGTCTGTGTGGAAGCTGTAACCTACACTAGCCAAATGGCTACCTAAATATTAACAACCATTGCTGGTCCCAACACCCA
Organism: Neoceratodus forsteri; assembly: GCA_016271365.2. Lineage (NCBI taxonomy): Eukaryota > Metazoa > Chordata > Ceratodontiformes > Ceratodontidae > Neoceratodus > Neoceratodus forsteri. Next base: position 103,556,352 of record CM057453.1, on the reverse strand, counting down.
AGACTCAAGTCAGGGACCAGAACTACTAACACAATTCTAACAACATGAGAATAAAACAACAGTATAATAAAACACACACACCCAAACTCCCAAAAGGGAGAAACGCTAAAAGGGCATAAAATAGTGCCCACACTAAGTTACCGCACCCACCAAAGTAGAAGTTCTGAAAGGGCAGGCTGGGGAGGTCATAATATAGCAATTCCATTAGAAGAAACAACATTACTAAGGTGAGTAATTTTTCTTCAAACAACATGAAGTCTTGCTATATTATGACAGTAGCAGACTACACAGCAGTACCTCCATGGAGGAGGGCAGAACCTACTTAGGGAATAGGCTCTGAAGAACAGCTGTGCCTAACGAGCATCTCTCTGGCCTGGACATCAGGGGTAATGCTAGTAGAAAGTAATACCGTTTTCCAAGTAGCAGCCTGGCATATCTCTAATATAGGGATGTCTCTGGCAGCAGCTAGAGGCCAGCTGTACCCCTGGTAGAATGAGCCCTCAAGCCACAGGGAGATCTCTGCCCAGTTTCTGATAACAAAATTGGATACAAGAGACAATCCACCTGGCAATTGATCTCTTAGTGGCAGGTTTGCCTTTCCCAACTTCACCATAGGTAAGGAAAAGTTGGAGGGATTCGAACCTGTGACCTTTGGTACGCTCTATATAGTAACTAAGAGCTCTCTTAACATCCAGGCTGTGCAACCTCCTCTCACCAGAAGAGGAGTGATCAGTGAAAAATACTGGAAGGGAGATAGATTGGTTAAGATGGAAATCTGAAATCACCTTGGTAAAACTTCCTATTAGTCCTAAGGACTACCTTATCCCTGTGGAAAGAAATAAAGTCAGTTTCCACTGACAAGGCTTGCAACTCACTTGTCGTCTAGCGAAGTGATAGCCATGAAAAACAGTTTTCCAAGTTAGATACTTAAGCTCTGCAGAAAACAGAGGTTCAAGGGGTTGCATTAACTGGGCAATACAAACATTAAGGTCCCAGGCAGGGCGGTTCCCGAAAGGGTGGATTAGTATGGAGTAATCCTTAAAAACTTGGAAAACACAGGGTGAGTGGAAAGAGGGATGACTTTCCTGCTGACACAAAGCAGATACAGCTGCCAAATGGACTCTCAGGGTAGCTGGTCTGAGACCCAAGGAATTAAGATGGACCATGTAATCTAATACAATGGACAAATCAGCAGATTCTGGGGAAATATTTTTCCCAGCACACCAAATGGAAAACCTTTTCCATTTAGAACTATAAGTAGCCCTAGTGGAAGGCTTTCTGGAAGCCTTTAGGATTTCAAGAACACCTTGAGAGAGGTGTAAATCAGCAAACTCTAACTCCTCAAGAGCCAGGCCTTGAGGTTGAGGGATTTGAAGTCCGGATACCAAACCCTTCCCTGGGCACAAGTTAACAGGTTGTGAATCCTGGGGAGGCAAAGGGGAAGATGGATTGTCAGTGACAGAAGGAGTGGGTACCAGGGCTGCCTGGCCCAATCCGGGCAATCAGAATCACCCTGCAAGGCTGAGATCTGATTTTGACTAATACTTTGAATAGGAGAGGAAGGAGGAAAGCATAAAAAACTTCCCTCCCAATCCAGGAGAAGGGCATCCAGGGGACTGAGCCCAACACTGGAGACCTGCAACAGAACAGAGGAAGTTTGTGATTGTCTGGGGCTGCAAAAGATCTATCTGAGGGGTGCCCCATCTGGCAAAACTATCCCCAGCACTTGAGGATCCAGGGACCATTCGCTGATGGCCCTGGGAAATCCTCTGAGAGCATCCACTAGGACATTGTCCTTCCCTGGAAGATGAACTGCTATGAGGGAAGTGTTCAGGAATAGGCCAGAGACCACAACTTCATTGCCTCGGTGCACAAGGTCAAGACCGAGTGCCCCCTGTTTGTTGATGTACCACATTGTTGTGGTGTTTTCTGTTCTGACTTGTATCACCTTGTTGTGGACAGATGCAGAAAATGCTTGAAGAGCTAAAAAGACAGCTCTGAGTTCCAGCAAATTGATGTGGAGCAGAGATTCCCGGGGGGACCACACTCCCTGAGTGGAAAGGTCGCCCATGTGGGCTCCCCAACCCAGAAGGGAAGCATCTGTAGTGAGAGTCAAATTGTGAGCAGGGGGAATGAAGGGGACCCCCAATCTTAAATTGCTCTGATCCTGCCACCACTGGAGGGCCTGGATCAAGGTTCGAGTCACTGGGACCAACTTGGAAAGGGGGTCTCTTCTCTGAGACCAATAGGTTCTCAAGTGAAACTGAATGTCTCTCATCTGAAATCTTGCTCCCTGCACAACAGCTGTGGATGCAGCCATGTGTCCCAGGAGCTGCAGAAAGTGTCTTGCCGGTCGAGAGACCTGCAGGGTGAAGGAGGAGGCCAGAGTCACTAAATTTGTCACCCTTTCTAAGGGAAGAAAAGCTCTGGCTAGCTTTGTGTCCAACTCTGCCCAATAAAGGTGAGTACCTGGACTGGTTCCAGAACCGACTTTGGTAGATTTAGCAGAAAGCCCAGGGAGGTGAGAAGCTGCTGGAACTTGCAGGTGAGATTTTACCTGTTCTGGGGACTGGCCTACAATGAGCCAATCGTCTAGATAGGGAAACAGCAATCCTTTGCCTCCTTAAGTGAGCCACTGCCACTGCTAGACACTTTGTGAATACCCTTGGGGCAGAGGTAAGGCCGAAGGGCATTGCTCTGAACTGGTAATGACCTGAGGGTAGTTCGAATCTGAGGTACTTTCGATGGGAGCTTCTGATTAGGACGTGGAAATAGGCATCCTTGAGGTCCGGGAGGCTAACCAGTCCTGGCCTTAGGGAGGGTAAAATCATTGCCAGAGTTACCATTTTGAACTTTGGTTTCAAAAGATGCTTGTTCAGATATCTGAGGTCTAATATGGGCCGCCATTCTCCTGTCTTTTTTGGGGTAAGGAAGTATCTGGAATACAGACCCCTGCCCTGGTGCAGGGGAGGAACCCTTTCCACTGCTCTGAGAGCCAACAGGGTTGAGACCTCTGCTTCCAGAGCAAAGGTCTCTGAAGCACTTGCAGGTAGAAAAAGTCTGGTTGTCAACTTGGGAAACTTTTTGAAGCTGAGAACCAGACCCTGCCTACTTCCAGAACCCACTTGTCTGAGGTTAAAGAAGCCCAGTTCTGACTGAAATAAGCCAGCCTGCCCCCTACGGTAAAGGAGAATCGCCCTGGGCACCCCATCAGGGTGCCTGCTTAGCAGGAGCTTTAGGCTGAGGGTGGGAGCAGGCCTGCCCACCCTCGCCTGCCTCTGCCTCTGCCTTCTGAAGAAGCCCCTCTGAGCATAGGCAGAGGAGGCCTGAGTCTGGTAAAAGGCCTGTGAAAGGCCTACCCTACCAGTGAAGTGCGCCTCCTGAGGAGTGGCTTGCCGCTCCTTAGCTTGGGCACTTTGTAAGTAGTCCATATTCATCCATCTTTTCATGTAATTCTCTGTCTGCTCCCCAAACAGAGAACTTCCACCACAGGAAAATCCATAGCCTTAGTCTGGGTATCCTGTGACAGACTAGTACACCTGAGCCAGGCCAACCTACTTAAAAGCTACAGATGTGGCCATGACCCTAGAGGAAACATCATTAACATCCACAGCAGCATGAAACTGTACCTTAGAAGCCTCAATGCCATCAGCAGCCACCTGTTCTAGTTCAGCTAGCCAGCTGGCCATGGGCTTGCTTTGCTAATTCCATAACAGTATCCCATCTAGATTTCTGATACCTAGCTACATAAGCCATATAATTTGCTTGCCTGAGTCCCAGAGAGGCTACCATATACTGTTTTTTGCCATGGCATCAATCTTCCTGGAATCCTTGTCAGGAGGATGTGAAGCCAGGGGGATATTAGCTTTATCACAGGCTGTAGCCTGAACTACCTCAACATGACTGCATTGCTGAGAAAGGAATTCTGTATCAGGACCTGACAATGTGTATCTTCTGTCCATCTTTTTATCTACAGGAGGCACAGAATTAGGAGCTTTTAAAATTTGTATTGCTTGCTTCCTAAAAGACTTATGCAAAGGAATAGACAATCTCCTAGACTCTGGAATATCCATCATTTCTACAAAATCAGGCTCCTCTTGCTCATCCACAGCTTCTTCCAAGGGAAGCTGGAGGGTTTCAACAACTTTTGTAAAACATAAAATGAGATGGGGACTCAGATAGCATGGGGAGATTCTAGAGATCTGTCTGGGAAATGTCCGGTTCAATGGGCACCCAGACCTTCCCAGCCACATTCATACTGTTCATAATCATCCTCCCCTCCTCTGGTTCATAAAATTCCTCAACATCATATTCCTGAACCACTGGAACCAGACGAACCGACCTTTGCCAGATAGTGGCGGTTCGGACGGAACCTGAGACAGTGACTGGACAATTTGTATGGCTTTGCTATCTCTGCAGCAGTTGGAGAAGGGTTTTGGACTCCAAACCTGCTGACTTTCTTGTTTTCTTTACTGGAATTGGTTCCTCAGAACCAGCTTTTCTTTGCCAGGAAGTCTACGCCCTGGTCAGAGGCACTCCCTCAGATTCGGTTGGCACCGAACCGGGCTGTCATCGGGTCAGTGGACTTTTGGCCTCTCGTTCCCTGAGCCTGCCCAATCTCTTTTCCAGGGTGGCTGCAGGGAAATTCTTACATATCTGGCAGTCTGACTGGAGGTGGTCAAACCCCAGACAATAGACACATGTGGTGTGTGGGTCAGCCTTGGCAAAGACTTCCCCACAGACATCACAGTGTTGAAACCCAGTGGGCCCGGTTTTTCTTTTGGGTTTCTCAGACATAATGCCAGCCTAACCAGAAAAACTTGCCCTTTAAACGGCAGTGCCAGGCAAGACACCCTTATCGGTTCCTAACCGTGTCACGGGTATTGGAAAAAAACGTAATAAAATCCGTTTTTTTTAGAACCGATAAGAACCGGGAACCGCACTCTAAAATGTTAAACTTTAAAGTTAATAAGTTTTAAACCCAGCTGATCGGTTCAAAACCGAACCGATAAACTTACAAGTTCCACACAGACAAAACCTTTAATTTACTTACGATTACCACAGACAGAGCTTGAACCGAACGGTTTTGCAGTTAAAATAAAACTATTCTCGGTTGAATCGAACTGAGAAAACACTGTTTAAACGAGAAATGAACGAGCAGTAGGAGAAATCTCCGGAGCGACTGTTCACTGAGGCGGAGTAAAGAATCTGACAGTTCAGGTTTGAAATTACACAGATAGAGCTGCTTCTTAGAGCTCGTGCTCAAAGTTCTATTTTGGAATGGTATTAACCATTTCACCTCCGGAGCAGTTCTAGTGGTGGGACAAACTGCTGCTGTCATAATATAGCAAGACTTCATGTTGTTTGAAGAACAACTTCTTTCTCTGCTTCAAAGATGGTATTATCTGATTAAGAGTGAAAATACCAGACTTGTGCTTCTGCATGAACTTGTTCAGATTGTGCAAATCCAGTATGGAGCCCCAGCCCCCATCTGTTTCAGAACCAGGAAGTACCTGAACACATATCCCTGACTGTCCAGGGCATCTGGGATACGGGCTACCTTCCTGTGCTCTAGGAGCTGAGCTATGTCAGTTCGTAGCATGGATGTGTCCTCTGGCACCCTGGACTCTCGTGGAGCTTGGAGACAGTACAGCAGGAGAGCCTCGAAATCCAGAGGCAGACCCTTGCCTACTATTTCCAGAACCCACCTGTCCGAGGTAATGGTGGACCATTTTGGCAAGAAGTGGTGCAACCGATCCCCGGCCAGGAGCTGAACAGGAGGGGGGGAATGACACCTCACAACCTGTCACTGAGCAGCCTTAGAAGGGGCTCAGTCCACAGGGGACCTGGAGGCACCACCACCTCAGCCCCCCTGCCCAACAATTTCTGTCCCTGGGTTTCGAATGCCAGCACTGAAATTTCTCCCACTGGGATTGCTGCCAAGACCACTGTGGCTGAAAGGACCGAAAGTGAAAGGCCTTCTTTTTAGACTTTTGGACCTTTGACTTCTTTTGGGATGAAGCCACAAAATCTAAGGTGGCACTGGACTTCTAAATACACGTGAGATGTTCTTCCACCCAGGGCCTATGAGGTAGGTGCCCAGGAAGGGGACACCAGCTAAATAATGCTGGGTGTCCTCCATGAAGATGGACAATCTCAGCCAGGCCCTTCAATGCATGGCGACAGTTGTCGCCATGGCATGGGTGCAGGAGCCACCCATGTCCAAAGTTGTCTAAACTTGGTGCTTAGCCAGTGATGGACCCTGGTCTCTGATACACTGTATTGGAAGCTGCCTGTCCTCTGGAAGCGGTGGGAGGAGGGGAGTTGCTACACAGTCCCAAAAAGGGAATGGCCGAAATTCACCATCGTAAATCGATAAGTGGCCTGACCAAGACCCAGTTAAGTTGTTGAAATCACCTGTTTAGCCATGTGGTCAATCTTTCTGAACTGCTTGTGAGGTTTGTCCATGTCCTCTTGGCCTTTCAAATTGTAGAAGGCAGAATCCATCACTAGGCCCTCCACACATGGTTGATCAGGAGAACCGTGAAAGGGTGCCCATGGGGACCGCATACTCGCAGACCATATGGGTAAAGGGTGCCAGGCAGGATGATGAATGATGCCACAGTTCCAAGGCCAGTGTGTTTCTTGCTGTAGTGAGAAGGGCTCTCCTGGAAGTCTGGAGAGCCATGCACATTTATCTGAAATCACTAGAGAATGACCCTCCAATGCTGACCCAATCCGGGAACAGCTCCAAGACCGAAGAACACATCACAGCTGTTGCCACGTCTTCTTCCATGACTGCAACCTTAACAGCTGCCTCAGCAGTCCCCGAGGCTAATTTGTAGTCCTTAAATCATCCTAAGGCCAGCCTGACCTTGTGTTCTTCAGTGGATGCTGGCAGCACTTCCCGTCACTTACTGCAACTCGCGATGTCATGTTGATCACCCAGGCAGTAGATGCACGTGCCATATGGATCCGTGGCTGACACAGTTTCCAAGTACAGAATTTAAACCTCTGTTTCCTGCCTTCCATCATCGATCACTAAGCAGAGTCAAAAGACACAGGAGCAAATTTAATGTTAAATGTGGACTTGAAAAATGGAAGATTCGCATGAAGAAAGTGCTTGAAAAAGTACAGTTACGTAAAAACTTAACGTAACAGTAGATCTTCGAGAGAGGTTCTTGCAGTAGGTATTCACAGATAGGACTAAGCCGCTAGGTGTCAGGACCCCACGGAAAACTTCTAGCTAGCAGTCTCTGGCAGGGGACCACCCCCACGTCAGGTGACTAGTGTCAGACGACATCGGTATAAAGGGGCGGTCCCCCACGCCCGCCTTCCAGTTCTTTCCCGCCAAAAGAGGCAAGGCAAAAGAGAAAAGGATATGCCCCCATGGAAAGAAAGAAAAGAGACTTGGGGGGATGGAGGGCGGGAAGGTAATACCTACTGCAAGAGCCTCTCCCAAAGATCTACTATTACGGTAAGTTCTTACGTAACTGCACAATCTTACTTCAAGAGGGCTCTTGCAGTAGGTATTCACAGATAGGACGGAGTCCCAAGCAGTATGGAACAAAGAGAAAACAGGGAGGATTGTCATCTACAATATAACCCTCGGGGCTGAGCATGTCTCATGAAAGGAGACCCTGCAGAACAGCCAACCTGAAGCCTGCTCTACGGCGAGAAGCAATGTTCAAACTGCAGTATTTCGTAAAGGTATGGACTGAAGTCCAGGTTGCGGCTGCGCAGATGTCTGCCGTGGACACACTCCTGAAACAAGCAGCAGAGGCAGCTACTCCCCTAGTGGAGTGACCTCTGACCTGACCCGGGAGAGTTTTGTACTTGTAACAGAAAGTGATACAACTGGCCAACCAATTAGAAAGGCATTGCTTGGAAACAGCATTGCCTTCTCGTTTATGAGCAAAAGAAACAAAAAGCTGATCAGTCTTCCTGAGATCCCTAGTCCGATTGGTGTATCATCTCAGGATTCTGTGAACATCCAGAGTATGTAAGAGGTACTCCCCTTGATTGAAGTGTTACGTAGGTGGACCTGTTGGAAGGCTTCCTGGCCTCCACCAAAATGTTCGCTACTAAGGGAGAAACTCCAAAGCGGGCTTTGGCTACATCTGCAGGAGTCACGCATAGGGATTTGAGGCCTGGGTGAACAAGGGTCCCCTGATCCTGGGTCAACAAGTGCTGCGACAGAGGAAGAGGAGGTTCCTCTGAAAACTGTTGCAGAAGAGAGAACCAAACTTGCCTGGGCCATAAGGGGGCAATGAGAATCATTCGAGCCCCTTTGATCTGAGTTTGTTCAGGACCCTGGAATCAAAGGAATGGGAGGGAAGGTATAAACAAACCTGTCCCTCCACCAGAGACACAGAGTGTCCCGCCAGAAAATATCTCGCCCTGGAGCAAGCGAGCAAAAAGTGGGAAGTTTTACATTTTGGGGGGGAGGCAAAGAGGTCTACCTGAGGTGTCCCCCACTGCCGAAATATGTTGTTTACGACCTGTTGATCTAACTCCCATTCGTAAGTCCTGGCTGAGGATTGACCGAGTTTGTCTACCAGGGTGTTTTTTTACACTCCGGGAACGTGAACTGTAGTCAGGTGAAGGTCATGCTGGGCTGCCCAATACCAGACTCTCATCGCCTCCCGGCACAGGGGATAGGAACGTGTTCCTCCCTGTTTGTTGAGGTACCAGACTACACACATGTTGTCTGATTGGATGAGAAGATGACCGGGAAGAATGAAGGGAGGAAGAGCCTGTAGGGCATATAGAACTGCCCTCAGTTAGAGCACATTTATGTGCAGTTCCTGCTCAAACAGGGACCAGCTGCCCTGAGTCCTGTGAGACCCTAGGTGGGCACCCCAGCCCTCCCCTGACGCATCCGTTGTCAGTGTCTGGGAAGGAGAAGTGATGCAGAACGGAACTCCTAGGCACAGGTTCTCCTGAACTATCCACCAGTGCAAGTCCCTGCTCATGGGATCTGACACTAGCACCTCTTGGTCTAGATCATCCATGGTTTGGTCCCAAAGCATCCACTGAGAAATCCTGGTATGGAGCCGAGCCAACGGAACTGTCGGAATGGCAGCCGCCATGAGCCCGAGAAGGCAGAGGACTGACCTGGCTCTGACCCATCTGCGACCGGACAGAAGACGAGCCTGATTCTGAAGGGTCTCAACCATGTCCGTAGGCAAAAAGCTTTGCCTGTGGTGACTAATATCATCCCTATAAACTGGAGGCATTGGCAAGGAACCAAGTGGGACTTGGCCTGGTTGATGGTAATACCCTGGGGTGGTAAAAACCTGCAGGGTAAGGGAAAGGGAGTGCAGGAGTTCTTCCCTGGATGGGGCTGCTAGGAGCCAATCGTCCAGGTACGGGAAGACCTGCATACCCTGGGTACGCAGGTGGGCTGCTACCACTGAAAGACATTTGGTAAACACTCAGGGAGCTGAGGAGAGACCAAATGGGAGGGCCCTGAACTGGTAGTGGTCCCCCTGAAAACAAAAATGGAGATATTCATGATGGGAAGGGCATATCCGGAGCACATAGCCACTGCCCTGGCTGGAGTAACGGTAGAAGGCTCTGCAAGGAGAGTATTCTGAAAGCATTTGTACTCCACGAACATGTTCAGGGAGCTGAGGTCTAGGATTGGCCTCAAGTCTCCCGTCTTCTTTGGAACTAGAAAGAAATGTGAATAGTAACCCGCCTCCCAAAGATGAGTGGGGGCTGGCTCTATCACCACCTTCGACAGAAGGGATAGGATTTCTTCTAGAACCAGAGGAAGATGTTGCGGGGAGTAAGACAACTGAGGGGGTAGTTTTCAAGGAGGTTTCTGTAGAAACTCTATCGAGTGTCCCGGTAGATATTAGCTGGAGCACCAAGCGTCTGATGTTATCCTCTCCCAACCCGGCAGATGGGAGGAGAATCTCCCCCCTACTGGTTCCTCTGGAATGGCCAGAGGCAGAGGGAGAGGCAGGGAGTCAGGAGAGGTGGGCAGCACAGCAGCAGAGGCTCCTGTGGACTTTTTGCTGGGGGGTCTTGCCTGCTGGAGGGGCACGACGTTTGTTGGTGTGATTTCCTTGATTGGGCTTTTGTTTTTGTCATGTTTGGCGATAAGGATGTCGCTGCCCCTGAGGGGGCCTGTACAAAGTCTGGACCAACTTTAGTGCAATGCCCTTCTCCTGCAGTTCGGTTATGATGTCCTTGACATCAGCCCCAAACAGCACCGAAATCCTGAAAGGAGCATCCTGTATAGTGGACTGTATTTCAGGGACCAGTCCTAACACACGGAGCTAGGCATGACGCCGTAGACCTACAGCGAAAGCCGAGCTCCTGCCAGCTGTGTCCACCGCGTCGTAGGTGGCACGAAGCATGCGCCTACAGGCAGAATGAGTGGAATGGACCAGGTCTCCCAGTTCTTGCTTAGTTTGTGAATCAGGCAGGGAGTCCAGCTTGGATTCTACTTGGCTAAGGATGGACTTCTGGAAATCCCACATGTGGCTGATGTAGTTGAGGGCCCTGATGCCTAGGGTTGAAGAGGAGTAAATCATCTTCCCGTACTGATACAGAAGTCGAGATTCCTTGTCAGGCGGGGATGAGCTCAGATGTTTGGGGTTGGTGGGGCGGCTGTGGGTGGCGCTGATCACGCCCGAATCTGCCTTGGGGTGAAGACTAAGGAAGTCTTTACCCTCCAGAACCTGGTATAGCCTATCCGCCTTCCTCAGAAGGGGGCTAGCACAGATGGTTGTTTCCAGATAGTGGAAACAAGATTGGCGTGAGGCTCTATCCAAGGTGGAATCAGTGTGGGAGCGGTCTCCGGCAGATCCAGATGAGCATCGAACGTCTTATGCTGTGGGTCTGGCTCCGCTGATTGCCACTGACGTGTCTCCTCAATCTTCCTCAAGAGCTCCAGAAAAGAAGGGTCCTCCGGAGGGGACTTCGGAGGGTCCCTCGGCCTTGGGCGTTCTGGAGTATGGGTCTCGTCTCCATGATCAGAGTGGTCGGACTCCGAATCTGAGTCAGATGGCTCTGAGGTATAAGAAGACTCCTCCCTGGGAGGGGGAGGAACGACACCTCTGGGAAGCCCCCGGGGGTGCATGTCCTCCCCACCCCATGCGCCAGTAGGTTCTCCTCTGGAATCGGGTAAAGGGGAAGGAGACTCCCATCTCCGACATAGGGGGTCCGGTGCAGGGACCAACATTGGGAGACTACTTTTGACCTGCATGGTGAGCTGAGCCTTGACCTCAGACCACCAGGAGGCCAAGGTCTCCTTCAGATCCGCCGGCAGCTGCTGCTGAGTGGGTGGCGGAGGCGAAGGAGGAGGGCTTGGATACAGGTAGTGTGGGTGCCCATAATAAGAGTATCCATATCCCGATGGTGGGAAGCCCAGTGACGGGTACTGTGGTGCCGGGTAATGTGGCGTCGGGTACTGAGGAGCCGGATACTGCAGCACTGGGTATTGTGGTGTTGGGTACTCTGGCACCAGGGGCTCTGACGGAGCAGAGGGACCTGGCAAAGGCCTTGCTGGCGGACCAGACAGAGGAAGCAGCAGTCCTGCGTGCGTCGGGCCCAGTGTAGGGAGACCACTGAATGGGTCGACGGTCCTGATGGAGGAACAGGTCTTCTGTCAGGCAAAGGGATGCCGGAGGGCGGTGTCAGGTCGGCCAGCGTCAGGTCCAGCGTAGGAGGGGGGACCACTGACGGCAGTGTCCCAAGGTCGTCAGCCTCAACCAGGGAAGGAGGGCTGAAATTCCCGGGTGTGAACCAAGGGGATGAGAGAACCTCAGTAGGCAACGGGGTTATCCATTGCGGAGAGCCTGGGGCGTCAGGTGTGATGATAGGGTCTGACGCAGGCAGGTTGACCGGGCGGTCGTCAGAGAAGCCAGCAGCCATCTTGTCAGCAGTGTCTGGGTGGATGTTGGAGGAGCTGGGGTCTTACTTTTTGGACTCCCTGTCCAAGGAAGGCTGTGAAGGAGTGGCGGCCTTGTTGGAAGGGGGGTGGGCTGGGTGATCACCCTAGGAGATGAGCGGCTTAGCAGCTCTGTCCGGGCGGGCGTCGGTGGGACCGATGTCAGACTTACCGGACCCGCTCGAACCGGAAGGCCGCGGTGGAGGAGCGGCCTTGATGGGAGCGGAGGTCTCCTTTGCACCAAAGGACCCGAGCACAAGCCCGACAAAAGGGGTGATGCTTTCTTGGTAGCCACCAAGATGGCAGTCGAGGAGTGATCCCCTGGAGGGGATGATACCTGTAAGGCCTCAACTCCAGCCGAAGTTGTGGCTGCTGTGGAAGACGAATCCCGCTCCTGGTGCTTCTCCTTCTCATGCATCGTTTAGTGGCCTTCGAGGGAAGTTGACACCTGCCTAAGTTTCTTTAACTCCTTCTCCATGGATGGCATTTTCTTTTTGAGGAGATGGGCTTCCAGGGACTGCTGCCTTCGTCTGTGGGTAGCAGAGTAGAATTTCTGGCAGTGCTGGCACTTCTCCATGGGGTGGTCTGGGCCTAGACAGAAGAGGCACAAGGAGAGGCCATCCTTGTGTGGAAGCTGGGAACCACACGAGTCGCACTTGTTTTTATGCGATTCGGAGGGCGTCAGGGACAACATATACAGCAGATGGTATGAGAAAAAAAGAAGAAATTTAAGAAAAAAGGTCGAAAAAGTTGAAAACTTTACAACCGACGAAGGTACTCATGAACGCTGTTCTACCATGAGGAACTTTCATGAGCCGACGGCGGGAAAGAACTGGAAGGCAGGCGTGGGGGACCACCTCTTTGTACCGACGTCATCCGACATTGGTCACCTGATGTGGGGGCAGTCCCCAGCCAGAGACTGCTAGCTAGAAGTTTTCCATTGTGTCCTGATGCCTGGTGGCTTAGTCCTATCTGTGAATACCTACTGCAAGAGCCCTCTCGAAGTAAGATCTCAAAATTCTTCAACACATGCAACTCCTGCAAAGGAGGAGACCTGTTCCTTCCAGCAGAAAGATCTGACACTACGAGGCTGAGCCAGGGGATAAACCATCCGGGTGGTAGGCGGAGCTTAGCTTAAAGACATTCCGATGACTCAGCTGTCTCTGGGAAGACTGCCAGTGTGTGGATAGTAAACTGTATGCACACTCTTAAAAACACAGTTTATCATGACAAATGTGACATTTCACACTTGTGTATTAGCTTTAATGGTTTACCCATCAGCTTTGCAATCACTGGCAGTAAGTCCCAAGTTGGTGAAGGCTCTTGCACCAGAAAGGACAGGTGGTACAGGCCTTTAAAATAGCACCTGACCACTTTCTCCTGTGCCACCGTCAGCATATCATCCTACAACCAGTATGTGGAGATGGCTGCCAGGTGCACCTTACAGAGCATGGCTCGTAACCCTGACTGCGATAGGGACCAGTTAATCAAAGATCCAAGACATTGGCCAAGTGAGAGGCTAAATCTCCTTGCCTGCACACCAGCACAAAAACTTCCTCCACCTATGTGAGTATGTTTTACAAGTCAACCCCTTGTCGGACATCTTTCAAGATATGGAAAATGTCTCCCGAAAGGCCCATAGCCTGGAACTGTAGCCGCTAATATACCAGGCTGACAGATGCAGGAACTAAAGGTCCTGGTACCAGACCGTTTCCCTTGTCTCCCCAGCAGGTCCAGGCAAAGAGGAAGCTGCCATGGAGAACTGCTGCTGAGGCTGAGAAGATCATGGTACCCGAACTGTCTGGGCCAGTATAGAGCTATCGGGATCTCATTTGTCGTATCTCTACGTGACTTCCGCACCACCTTGTAGATCAAGGGAAAGGTAGGAAAGGCATACAAAAAGACCAGGGTCTAGGGCCAGCAAAAGGCATCCCCCACAGCATTCCCATTTGAGGATGGCAGGCACAGAAAAGCCTTAGCTTTCAGGTCTCCCAGGAGGAAAACAAGTCCATCAATGATGTGCGCCCCACTGGGCAAACAGCTGCGTCACAACATGCTGCTGCAGGAACCACTTATATGATGTCTCTCCCTCTCTGCTGAGACAGCCCGGCACCTGGTTGTCCTCCCTCACCACATGCACTGCAAGGAGAGTTGACTGCAGGATGCATACTGGGGACCAGGTGCCAGGTGCCTCCTGACACAGTGGAAAGGAGTGCATTCCACCTTGCTTGCTCAGGCAGAACATGATGGTCACATTGTCAGTTTGGACTTGAACCACTTGAAGCATACTAAATCAATGTCAGCTGAGCTGCCCAGAGCTTCAACAGGTTAATGCACTGGCAGGCCTCACAGGATGACCAGAACCCATGCTTTCTGTGGTCAGACATGTGAGCCCCCATCCCACCAGAGACACATCCATGCTCAGGGTGAGGGTCGGCTCTGGGCAGACAAAGGAAATTCCCTCTGTAAGGTTCTGGGGGCACAGCCACTACTTGATGGCATCCAACATCGCTGCATCACCTACACCAGCTGGTCCAGGTGATTGTGGAGCTGAGATCACTGGCACCCTAGCTCCCAGTGAAGGGGGTACATATGCCAATGGACCAAACAAACCACGCTGTTCAAGGCCATGATGAACCTAAACAGTTGGATGAATTCTCAGGATGGATCCAACTGCCCAGTCTGAAGTGATCGGGAAAAGGAGGTGAGATCCTCCACCCTGTCCGCTGGTAAGTGAGTCCTGGATAGAAGGTATTACAGTTCCACACCAATAAACATGATCACCTGCTTGGGAACCATTTCTGACTTTTTCAGGTTGATCAAGAAACCCAAATTCCACAAAGTCTGGAGGGCCAGACCACTGGAATGCTCCATGGTCTTCCTGAAGCTGCCTGTGATGAGCCAGTCTTCCAGGTACGGGTTTACCTTGGTACCCCTGTACCTGAGGTAGCTCACCATGTCTGGCAGGCACTTGGTGAATACCCTGGGTGCTGAGAACTGAATGAACCGTATGAACTTGAACTGGACCAGAACCACTCCACTCATAACTGGAGGTAACACTGGTGGGATAGAAACATGGGGATGTGAAAGAATGCATTGTACTAGTCCAGGGAATGAACCCAAGCCCCTGGCTCTGGAGACTGTGGTTGAGACTACAATGACTAAACACAACTTTTGCTTGCAGATGAACTTGTCCAGCATGTGCAGGTCTAGGATGGGGCTAGCCCCTTGTCCGTTTGATACTAAAAGATAACAAGACAAACACCCCCTGCAAGACCAGTGCATCCAGCACAACCTCAATAGCACTGTGCTCCAAGAACTGAGCAACATCACTTGGCACTGCAGCCAGTGTCTCCTTGGGCACCATGGACTCCCATGGAGCATGGGAATGGTATGAATGGAGAGTCTGAAACTCCAGAGACAGATCTGAACCTACCACTTCCAGAACCTACTTGATCAACGTAACTGTGGACCACTGTGGAAGAAAGAGGAAGAGTCAATCTCCAACCGGGAGCTGCAGCAGGGACCACGCGGGAAGGGGAATGACACCCAACAATCCATAATTTTTTTGCATTTGGAAGGGGCACCAGAAGATTGGCTTCCAAATGCATCGCCTAACCCCCTTTCTGACTCTGACTGCCATTGCTGGCATGATGGATCCCCAATGAGGCCGCCACACAAACCCTGCAAGCAAGGAAGTCCTGCTTCTTCAACTCCTTGTCCAGCTACTTGTCCGCATCACCCTGAACCATCATCTTATGGAAGGTAGTAGTAGTAGTAAAATTTTTATTCAATTGACAAGCAAAAGAATAGGAGGCTCAACTGAGACGAACTCATTTCCAGTGAGGTCCCCAATACAAACATATATACATTCATAATAACATAATCAAAAAAACACACACAAAAAAGAACAACAATAACGTAAAATTATTTACAATAGTACTCACATCCAAAACAACATTGACAACAAAGTGGACATTCATAAAGTGCAGTTAATATCCTATTTTAAGGCAAAGCTTTCAAATTACTGATCATTTAGCCTTTTAACGGTGGAATCTGCCATGAGCCCTTCTGCCAAGGAGTGCTCTGAGAACCCAGGGAGCCCCCAGCTAGGAATTGAGTATCTGTGATCCATGCAGCAAGGTGGGGCCTGGCAAGAAGTCGGGTGCTGACAGATCCTGAGCGATGGACCCAGGTCGGCAATTGCTACTGGGAAAACCACCCTTAGTGAGGAATCTCATTCAAGGATGTCCATCAGAGGGCAGGTTTCTTGTTTATGGACATCCTCTAACTGGATATTCAGAAAGGGGTACATGTGCTGCAGAAGAACAGCAAGGGAGGTCAAGTCGCCAGAGATGGGACTTGCTGTCAGATGAATGGACCTATAATCTGACCTTGTAAAGAAGTGGCCATGGAACAGCCATACCAGTCAGAGTAGGGATCCCCGAGTGAGGACTAGAGTCTACATTTGGGGGGTATGGACCATTCGCTTATCTGGACTGACCACCAATGACAAGATTCCGAGCAATCTTGACACTAGCCTAGGGGACTTGGTAGGAGCACCCTCTTGCAGCTGCATAGAGGGTGGCTCTACGAGGATGGGCTGACCACTAGATGGTACACCACTGGCTGCTTCAGCGTGGGCAACCAAAAGGGAATCGTGGTGCCAGTAACATAGGCCAACCCCACCCTTGGCCTGCCAGGGACCACTGCTGTCACAAGAAGTCCTTATACCTTTGATACAGTTGATGCCTGACTGAGAAAGAGAAAGGACTTAACAAATGTCTGTGGTGGTGGCACTGACCAGAATGAGATCAAGATTGAGACCTCAATGAGGACCTTGATCTCAACCCAAACCATAAGGTCAATGACAGTCCGGTGGCGGTGAAGCAGTATACACCATATGTTGAGGCACTATGACAACCAGGGAGGCAATGTGATCAGGACCCGAGGAGTGACCACTGGCAGAGGCTGCATGGAGTTTGGGTCAAGTGGGGGTATGGTCTGGTCCACCTTCTGCAACAAGAGAAGGCCCCTGCAGTGACAGGGTCCTGAAGAGTGATGAAGCCTTATCCTCATCCAGCTCCTGGTTGATCAAGCTGATAACAATCTCAACCTGATTGTCACCATAGCTAATGTCCATCCAGGGTAGTGCTGAAGCACTGACTGACCCCTCGACTGGCAACAACTCAATCAAGGTCCACCAGTCAGGGGAATCAAGGGATCGAGAAGAATGTGAATATTCCCCGTCCCACAGTCGATGGTGATGGCGCTTTTTGTGATACGTTTTTCAATAATGTGAACTTTCATTAAAAACTTGCAGCAACTAAAGATTTTCCAAAACTCAAGGCAATTCTTGAATGGGATACATTCCATGGCCGGTACTACAGGGGCCCAAGGTGAGGGTTGATGAGGCCCCTATCATTGCCACCTTTCCCTCCATGGCCTATAACTGGGTTGCCGCAGCCAAGGAGCCCTTTCATTCCTGAGGCCACCCTTAGAGGAAACAGCCTGCATTTGTCCATGGAGAAAGGATGCACTGCCGTGACCCCCTGGAGAGAGGCTGGGTAAGGCAGTTACTGGAGTATAAAGAGAACTGACAAAAAAAAAAAAACATGTGCACTGTTTGAAATCATAGTCAGCCCCCAGGCAGTAGAGACATATGTTGTGTCTACCTATGACAGACATTTTCTGTCAGCACCAAAAGCAGTGTTTGAATCCCGGCTTTTCGTGTTCCATAGGAGTAATCATCGACAGAGTGACGACTATAATTCAAGTCTCATGCTATGTCAAAAACGGATTTGAAAAAGTTGAAGAAAAATGCCAAAATATGTGCTTGAAAACTATGAATCCTCACTCAGAGGAGCAACTATGAAGGAGGAGGAGACCTGTCCCTTCCAGTGGAACGTAAGACTGGCAGAAACTAATATCTAAAGTCAGATGGGGCTGAGCAAGAGGATGACATCGCAGTTGGTGGTGGAGTCAAGCTTGAAGACATCTAGTGACTGAGCACAACACAGAGGAACTGCTCAAGTGTGGACAGTGACTGAAGAATCTAGGTAGTAAGAAAGTACAGTTACACAAGAACTTACCACAACAGTAAATCTTTGAGAGGAGCTCTTGCAGCAGGCAACACTGGTAGGACTTAAGCCGCCAGGTGCCAGGACCACATGAAAAACTTCTAGCTAGCAGTCTATCACGGGGGACAGCCCACACTGACGTCTGCCTATCCTATAAAGGGGCAATTCCCCAGACCTACCTCAGTTCTACCGGCGGAGACCCCAGCACAGAAAGTCAAAAAATGGAAAACCGAGGCAGTTCCTCAGAGCCAAGGAAAAGTTGAATAAATGCAAAGGATAAGCAGCTATCAGGGAGGCAGAGGAAGGGAAAGCAGCGCCTGCTGCAAGAGCTCCTCTCGAAGATCTACTGTTATGGTAAGTTCTTACATAATTGCACTATCTTACTTCGAGGGGGCTCTTGCAGCAGGCAACACTGGTAGGACTGAGTCCCGAGCAGTACCAGAACTGACCAAAAAGTCAGCCAGGAGGAGGCAAAAGGCAAGAGCCAGAGGCTAATGAAACAAGGACCTACCGGACAGCTAGTCCGAAGTTGGACCTGCGTCTGGAAGCAATGTCCAGACTGTAGTGTCAGACAAAAGTGTGAACAGACATACAAGTGGCAGCTTCACAGATGTCCACAGCAGACACATTCCAGAAACAGGCAGTAGAGGCAGCCATACCTCTGGTGAAGTGACCCTTAAGCACCCCAGGCAAGGGCTTAATAGTAAACAATGTAATTTGCCAACCATTTTGACAAGCACCATTTCGAAACAGGTGCCCCTTTTCTCTTAGGGGCAAACAAAAAACAACTGATCAGTCTTTCTAACCAGTTGGTGTGAACTGTGCAATAACGGAGCACCCTATGAGCATCCAAAGTACGCAGTAAGGCCTCCCTCTGCTTAGAATACTCAGGGGAAAAAAAAAAAAAAGGCAGGTGGATGGATTGGTTTAGTGTGAACTCAGACGCTACCTTAGGCAGAAACGTAGAGTTAATACGTAAAGAGACCCTGTCTTTGTGAAAAACTAAGGCTCTTTACACGTCAGAGCCTGGAGCTCGGAAATCCTCACGGCGGAAGTAACAGCAACTAAAAGCAAAGCTTTCCATGACAGAAAGTGCAGATTGCAACTCGCGGCCTGCTCAAAGGGAGGAAAACTGAGCTTTTCCAACATGAAAAGAAGGTCCCATGGAGGGACAGGGTCCTGAATGGGAGGTTTCAAACGCAGGATACCCCACGAGGAAGTGCAGGATACCTCCAGCTGGGCAATAGCTTTGCCCTTAATAGGTGCATGGTGCGCAGAGATGGTGGAAAGGTGCACTTTAAAAGAGGCGTACCCCAGGCCTGAGTCCGAAAGGGAGAGGAGGTACTCCAAGATAAGATTCATCAGACAAATGAAGGGATCTAGGTGGTGAGCAGCAGCCCATAGGGACAAGCGCTTCCACTTCGTGGCATAGGAGGCTCTAGTGGAAGGTTTCCTGACAGCCACCAGGACATCAGCGACCCTGGAAGAAACCTCAAAGTGAGCAATAGCCAAGTCTGCATGAGCCACGCATGTAGATGCAGAGACTTGAGATCAGGATGGGACCAGGGTGCCCCGTTTCTGGAAGAGCAAGCACAGGGGCAGGGATACTGGAGGTTCCACTGCCAGCTGCTGCAGCAGGGGGAACCAGATGCGACATGGCCAGCAGGGAGCTATGAGAATCATCCCTGTCCCTCTGACTGAAGTTTGAGAAGAACCCTCTGCAGGAGCGGAAAGGCATACACCTCACCTTCCAGGAGAGGGACAACGTATCACGCTAGAAAACTCCAGGCCCTGGATCAAGCGAGCAAAAAAAAAAAAAAAAACGGCAGTTTTGCGTTGAGTGGGACATAAAAAGGTCCAACTCTGTACGACCACACCTGTCAAAGAGATCTTCGACCACTGAGGACAGGAGTTCCCACTGATTAGTCCTCAACCAGGACCGGCTTAGACTGTCGGCCAGGGCATTCTGGTCACCTGGAACATGGACAGCTGAGAGTTCCAGGTCATGCTTGATGGCCCAGTACCAGATCCTCACTGCCTCCTGAATGAGTGCCCCCCTGTTTGTTGATTTAGTATACAACAGACATGTTGTCCATCTGTACCAGTGGCAGGAAAGGAAGAAGGTGGGTCTGAAGAAAAAATTACTCACCTTAGTAATGTTGTTTCTTCTAATGGAGTCTTGCTGTATTCTGACATATGCAGTTAGGTCCTGCCTTTCAACTGCCCCGGAGAACAAAGAGTTAAACTTTCCATGGCCAGCATGGAATGTTCACCATGAGCTTGGATGAAGCCCCTGTCTGCTGCTGTTTAAATTGCAACCGTCAGATCTTTACGAGCAAAGACTCACTAGATGTTCTGTGTGGAAACTGTAAAATTTTTACTAGCCAACTGGCAAATATATCTATACAAAAGTTTTTTTTGGTTTCAAAAGGAAGACTCAAGTCAGGAAACCCAAAAACAAAACACATCCAAAACACAACCCCTCGCCCAAACCAAAAGAGGGTTTTAAAAAAAAAAAGGACACCCCTAGGGTGCCAACACTGCTCCTGCCCACCCACATCCCAAAATCTAGGTTCTGAGAGGGCCGGCGGGGGGGGGGCGGTCAGAATGCAGCGAGTCTCCATTAGAAGAAACAACATTACTAAGGCGAGTCATTCTTTCTTCAAACAACATGAAGTCTTCCTGTATCCTGACATATGCAGACTACCAAGCAGTACCTCCAGGGAGGAGGGACAGAACCTACTTTGGAAATAGGCTCTGAAGTACTGCTGTGCCAAACCGAGCAACACTCCTAGCCTGGATATCCAGAGTAATGCTTGGTGAAAGTATGGACTGTTTTCCAGGTGGCTGCTTGACAAATTTCAAAGAGAGGAATATCCCTGGCACAGCCAGGAAGCAGCTATACCTCTAGTGGAATGAGCCCTCAGGCCTGAGGTGGAGTTCTACCAGTTTTTCATAGCAGAATTGTATACAAGAAACAATCCACCTGGCAATAGATCTCTTAGTGGCAGGTTTGCCCTTACCAACTTCTCCATACTTGAGGAACAACTGGAGGGATTCAAACCTGTGACCCTTGGTACGCTCTATGTAGTAGCTAAGGGCTCTTTTAACATCCAAGTTGTGTAGCCTCCTCTCTCCCAAGGAGGAATGGTCAGTGAAGAAAACAGGGAGAGACATAGAGTGGTTGAGGTGGAAATCTGAAACCACTTTAGGTAAGAACTTTCTGTTAGTTCTAAGGACCACTTTATCTCTATGGAAAGAGGCAGGGCTTGCAATTCACTGATACGCCTGGCAGAAGTAATGGCTACCAAAAACACAGTTTTCCAAGTCAAGTACTTAAGCTCCGCTGAGGACAAAGGCTCAAAGGGAGGTTGCATAAGCTGAGCAGTGCAAACATTAAGGTCCCAAGCAGGAGCAGGATCCCTAAAGGGGGGATTGGTGTGAAGCAATCCCTTGAAAAAATTACAAAATACAGGATGGGATGATAGAGAGGAAGGCTTGCCTACTGACAAGAAAGCAGAAACAGCTGCCAAGTGTACTTTAAGGGTAGCTGGTCTGAGGCCTGGACCATTAAGATGGACCATATAGTCCAGAACCGTAGGCAATTCAGCAGAGTCTGGAGAAATATTCTTCTAAGAACACCAAATGCTGAATCTTTTCCATTTGGAGTTGTAAGTCTTCCTGGTGGAAGGCTTTCGAGAAGCCTTAAGGATATTCAGAACCCCTTTGGGAAAGATGCAGATCTACAAACTCTAATTTTTCAAAAGCCATGCCTTGAGATTGAGAGACTGAAGATTTGGGTGCCAAATCCTCCCCTGAGAGGATGTCAACAGGTTGTAATTCCTGGGAAGAGACAGGGGAAGGTGGACTGCTAGTGACAGCAACAGGGAGTACCAGGGTTGTCTGGCCCAGTCTGGAGCGATCAGAATCACTTTACATGGTTGTGACCTTATCTTGACTAACACTTTGAATAGGAGAAGGAAGGGGGGAAAAGCATACAGAAATTTCCCTTCCCAGTTCAGAATCAGAGCATCCAGGGGGACTGAGCCCAAGACTGGGGGTCTGCAACAAAAGAGGGGAAATTGGTGATTGTCTGGGGCTGCAAAAAGTTCCATCTCTGGTGTGCCCCATCTTGAGAAAATCACTTTCAAAACTAGAGGATCTAGGGCCCATTCGTGATGGCCCTGGGATATTCTGCTCAGTGCATCTGCTAGGACATTGTCCTTCCCTGGGAGGTGAACTGCTGTCAGAGAGGTTTGCAGGGAATAGGCCAGGGACCACAACTTCCTTGCTTCTGTGCACAAGGCCATAGACCAAGTGCCTCCTTGCTTGTTGATGTACCACACAGAGGTGGTGGTGTCTGTTCTGACCTGAACCACCTTGTTCTGTACAGATTTGGAAAAAGCTTGCAGTGCCAGAAACACTGCTCTGAGTTCCAAAAGATTGATGTGAAGCAGAGATTCCTGAGGTGACCACAGTCCTTGGGTGGTAAGATCCACCAAATGGGCTCCCCAGCCCAGCAGGGAAGCATCTGTGGTGAGTATCACTGAATGAGACTGAGTGACAAATGGAACCCTTTGTCTCAAATTGTCCTGATCCTACCACCACTGCAAGGCTTGGATTAGGGTTCGAGTCACTGGGACTAGTTTGGTAAGGGAATCCTTTCTTTGGGACCAGAAGGCTGTTAAGTGGAACTGAATGTCCCTCATTTGGAATCTTGCCCCTTGGACCACTGCTGTGGAAGCTGCCATGTGGCCCAGAAGCTGAAGGAAATGCCTTGCTTGTCGAGACACCTGAAGGGTGAATGAAGAGGCCAGTTCTATAAGGGTCCTTGCCCTTTCCAGGGGAAGGAAGGCTCTTGCCTTTTCTGCACCTATGAAGGTGAGGAGCTGTACTAGTTCGAGAACTGACTTTGGAAGGATGAGAAGGAATCCTAAGGAAGTGAGCACTTGCTGTGTCACTTGCAGATGTGACTTGACTTGGTCTGGAGACTGACCTACTATGAGCCAGTCGTCCAAGTATAGGAAGATGGGAGATCTTTTTCTTCTTAGAAAAGCAACAACTACTGCCAGGCACTTTGCGAAAACCCTTGGGGCTGATGTTAGACCAAAGGGCATTGCTCTGAATTGATAGTGGCCTGAGGGCAACTTGAGCCTGAGGTACTTTCTGTGGGAGCACCTGATGGGAATGTGAAAGTAGGCATCTTTGAGGTCCAGGGAGGCTAGCCAGTCCCCTGGCCTTAGAGAGGGAAGGATAATTCCCAGAGTTACCATTTTGAACTTTGGTTTCAAAAGGTGTTTGTTCAGATATCTTAGGTCCAGGATGGGCCACCATTCTCCTGTATTTTTGGGGGTTAGGAAGTACCTGGAGTACAATCCTTTGCCCTTGTGTAGGGTGGGAGCCCTCTCTATAGCTCTGAGAGCTAGGAGAGAAGAAACCTCTGCCTCTAAGGCAAGGGCCTCAGAGATTTGCAGGTGGAAAGGATCTGGTTCTCATCTTGGGAAATTTTTTGAAGCTGAGAACCAGTCCCTGGCTTACTACTTCCAGGACCCACTTGTCTGATGTCAGAGACTTCCAGTCCTGGACAAAGTAAGCCAGCCTGCCCCCTACTGGTATGGGAGAATCGGCCCGGGCAGGCCCATCAGGGTGTCTGCTTGGTAGGGGCTTTAGGCTGAGGGGTGGATGCAGGCCTGCTCATCCCCCTTCTGCCTCTCCCTCTAAAGAACCCCCTCTGTGAAAAGGAAGAAGAGGAGGCCTTAGCTTGGTAAAAAGGCCTTTGGAAAGGCCTGCCCCTGCCCCTGAACTGCTGCCTTTGAGGAGTTGCTTGCCTTTCTTTGGCCTGAGCACTCCTGTAAGTGGTCCTGTACTCATCCATCTTTTTCATGTAGTTCTCTGTCTGGTCCTTAAACAGAGAATTACCAATTATAGGAAAATCCATGGCCTTAGCCTGGGTATCCTGTGATAGGCTAGTACATCTGAGCCAAGCCATCCTCCGAAGAGCCACAGATATAGCCATGACTCTTGATGAAACATCACTGGAGTCCACAGCAGCATGAAACTGTACTTTCGATGCCTCAATCCCATCTGCAGCCACCTGCTCCAGCTCCTTGGCAAGCTGGTCAGGGGCCTTTTTAGCCACAGCCAGCACAGTGTCCCACCTGGACTTCTGGTATCTAGCTGTATAGGCCATATAGTTAGCCTGCCTGAGTCCCAAATATGCTGCCATGTATTGTTTCTTTGCCATGGCATCAATCTTCCTGGAGTCCTTGTCTGGGGTGTGTGATGCCAAGGGAATATTTGCCTTATCACAGGCAGCAGCCTGCACGACCTCAACATGGCTGCATTGCTGGAAAAGGAACTCCGTGTCTGCGCCTGAGAGAGTGTACCTCTTGTCCATTCGTCTGTCCACAGGAGGTATAGAATTAGGAGACTTAAGAATTTTATGTGTCTGTTTCCCAAAGGATTTGTGTAGGGGAATAGACAGTCTCCTGGACTCTGGGATATCCATCATCTCAACATAATCAGGCTCTTCCTGATCCTCTACTGCTTCCTCCACAGGAAGCTGGAGGGTCTCAGCCACTTTTTTGTAGAACATATAGTGACAGGGGGATTCAGAAAGCCTAGGAGGAGAAACACCTGAAGGTCTGTCTGGGGAGATGTCCGGGTCAATAGGCACATCCAGACTTTCATAATCACCATAATCATCCTCATACTCTCCCTTCTCCTCCTCCTCCGGTTCATAAAATTCTTCCAAAGTATAATCCGGAACCAGGGAAACCGACCGAACCGAGCGACTGCACAATCCTTATCGCCTAAGCTATCTCGCCGGCAGTCGATATGAATTTCTGGGTCCGAACTGGACGATTTATCTTTTCTCTTTCTTTTCACGAACCGACTCCTCAGAATCGGCTCTCCTTCTGCCCGAAGAAGTATCGCCCTGGTCAGAGGGCGCTCCTTCTGGTTCGGTCGGAACTGAACTGGGCTGGCCATCCGGGTCAGCGGACTTCTCGGCCTCCCTTTCCCTCAGTCTACCTAATCTCTTTTCCAGGGTAGATTTGGGAAAATTCTTGCAAATTTGGCAGTCTGAATCGAGGTGGTCAAACCCCAGACAATAAACACAGGTGGTGTGGGGATCAGCCTTGGCAAAGACTTCCCCACACACACTGCAGTGTTGAAACCCAGTGGGCCCGTTTTTTTTCTTGGGTTTCTCAGACATGGCCAATCCTATCAAAAACTTACCCTTTTTCGGCAATCCACCAGGCAAGACTCCCTATTGGTTCCTGACACATGTCCTGTGGAAAAAAACACAAAAGTAAATCGTTTTTTTAGAACCGATACAGACCGGTTACCACACTGTAAATTAAGCACAAGCTTTTTTTTTGCCTGAAACTGATCGGTTCAGCCGAACCGATCCACAATTTACAAGTTCCACACAGAAACAAAACAAAAAAAAAAAACAACTATCTAGTACTCACGGTACCACAGACAGAGACTTGAACCGACTAAGTGGCAACAGCAATTCGGTAGAAATCGACCGAAAACCAACACTTCAACTGACTTTTTGAACCCAGCAGCAGGAGAAATCTCCGGAGCGACTGTTCAGTGAGGTGGAGTAAAGAATCTGACGGTTGCAGTTTAAACAACAGCAGACAGGGGCTTCAACCGAGCTCGTGGTGAACATTCCATGCTGGCCATGGAAAGTTTAACTTTGTTCTCCAGGGCAGTTGAAAGGCAGGACCTAACTGCATATGTCAGAATACAGCAAGACTTCATGTTGTTTGAAAGGCCTGCAGAGCATAAAGAACTGCCCCGCATCTCCAGTACATTGATGTGGATATACTGCTCCGACTTGGACTCGGTCCCCTGGGTCTGACGGGCAGCAAAGTGAGCACCCCAGCCAGAACCCAAAGCATACGTAGTGAGGATCGATCTGCTGAGGGAACACCACCTGGAAGGGAACCCCCTCGCAGGAGAGTCGCAGGGTTCTGCCACCACTGCAAGGTCCTCTGCACCAGGTCGAAGACCATCATGGGTTGATCCAGGTCATAGGTGTGTTGGTCCCATTGGAGCTGAAGAGTCCATTGATGAACCGTCACATGCAGATGCAACAGGAGAACTGTGGCTATAGCTGCCGCCATGTGCTCCAACAAGCGGAGAAACGCTCCGGCTGGTATCTGACGAACATACGAATTTGCCAGCAGATAAAGACCTTATGGTCTATCAAGTCTGCTCGAGTGTGCAGCCAGCAACCCTTATCTGCAGCTGCCCCTCCCTCCCCTCCCTGACCCTCCCTCTTACCCCAGCCCATCCCCTTTGAAGCAGTCCACTGTTCTACAGGATACTAGAAGATACCAGCTAGGCCTGTGCCCTGCGCTATCAAGCACTCCACTCTGTTCACTGTCAGGAAGGCCCTACCCTGGACATGTCCAGAACCACCCCAATATACTTAAGGGGCTGGCTCAGAGGAAGACAAGACTTTCGAAGGCTGACTGTGATCCCTAGGGCCTGGAAAAGCTGAAAGGTGCCTTCCAGGGTCTGCTGCAAGAGGTCCCTGGAGGGGGCTGACAGCAGCCAATCATCCAGGTAAGGGAAAACATAGAAGCCCTGTCTCCTCAGTGCCGCGGCCATCACCAACAGGCACTTGTCAAAAACCTGAAGTACCAAGGAAAGGCCCTGAACTGAAAGTAGTCCTCCTGGAAGCAGAAACACAGGAAGTGGCAGTGGGCCACAAAAACCTAGATATGAAGATAGGCATCCTGCATGTCCAGGGAACACAGCCAGTCCCTCTGTTGAAGGAGGGGCAACAGTCCCTGGAGAGTAACCATCCTGAAGTGCTTGTACTCTATGTAGAGGTTCAGGTGGCTGAGATTCAGGATTGGCCTCAGGTCCCCTGTTTTCTCAGGGACGAGGAAGAAGTGGGACTGTGGGAGTAGAATCCCTTTCCTCTTTGAGCCAGAAGGACGGGCTCTATGGCCTTTCAGTGTAGGAGTGACTAAATCTCTTCCCCGATAAGGAAGATGTGGGCCTGAGGGTAATGGGACAGCAAGGGGGGCTTTCCGGAGGGGGCTCCAGAAATTCGAGGGTGTGACCCCTTTCAATAATCTGCAGCACCCACTGATCTGAGGTCACTGTTTGCCACCTGTCAAGGTAGAGGGAGAATCGACCCCCGACTGCCTCACTCAAGGACTCTGCTGGGGGGGGGAGGTCGGGCAAGGAGTCAGGCAGTGGATCCGGGGGTGGGTAAAGCGGCTGTAGGCACTCTAGGGGCTGTATGGGCAGCCACTGCAGCTGGTGGGGTGGTTGCCTTGTGCTTAAAAGGGTCCTTTCGACTGCTGGCCCTTAGAGGGCTGACGAAAGGACTGACGCTGGGAAGACCGAGGCTGGGATCATTACAGGGAATGCACCAACCTTAAGGCCTTGCCCGATTCTTGAAGGTGGGAGATGATATCCTGGGCATCTCCCCCAAACAAGACAGAACTCGGAAAGGGAGCGTCCATTATTTTGGTCTGAACATCACGTGCAAAGCCAGATACTCTGAGCCATGAATGGCCGCGAAGGCAGATCCCTGCCACCACCCCACGCACACAGGCATCAACTGTGTCATATGCTGCCCTCAGAACAAGACTGCCCACATTCGACTCATATTTCAAGAGTTGGGCCAACTGTGTCTTAGTAGAGTCCTCAGGAAGGATTTAAACCAGATCCCTTGCCTGATCTCAGAGAGCATTCTGGTACTGTATCATATGGGCCAGACAGTTAAGGGCCCAAATGGCCAGTGTGGGACAGGAATACACCCGCTTGCCCAGTTGGCCCAGTTGACAAGACTCCTTGTCAGGGGGCTGGTTACTGAGATGTTTGTATTTCTCAGTATGGTCATGGGCTGCGTTCATGACCACTGAGTCTGCCGTGGGGTGCTCGCCAAAGGAGGGCTTGCCCACTGGCGCATGATAAATATGATCCACCTTCTTAGTCAAAGCCGGGTTGGGAGAGGGGTAGCACCACCAAGTGGAAGGTCTCCTCCTTGCGGAGACATATCGCCAGGCGATGGTGCTCCAGATCAAGCGCCTCGGTTTCCTATCCCATGAGGGACTGCATATGGTGCATTACGCCAAGGAAAGAGGGGGGAGACTTAGCGATCTCCTTAAGAGGCTCCTGACCATCCAAGGAGCCCCTAGAGTCCTCAGACAACTCTAAAGAGGAAGAGGAAGAGTCGTCCCCAACTGATTGCTGTCAGGGACCGGCATCTGAGAGCGATGGTCATCCCTATGCTGGTCAGAACTCCCCGTGTGACCCACCAGAAGACACTGTGGTACAGGGGTCGCTAGGTCCTGCTGGGTCTGAACCCCAAGGAAGGGGGGTCCTGGGGAGGACGAAGGGGAGGAGAAGGCCACCTGGGTGTGTCCTTGTTCTGCATGAAGGACCACCAGGCCGTAATTAAAGCATTATAATCCACCAGTGGAGAAGGATTATAGGGTGGGTAAGGATATTGAGGAGGAGGGTATGGGTACGTCAGTGGAGGAGCCAGCGCAGGGTACCACTGGGAGAGCCAGCAGGTGTCGGTTGAGGCATACGCTGGGGCTGAGGCATCAGTGTAGCCAGTGGTGGCCTAAGAGGTGAAGGCTGGCATCAGTCTGGTGAAGTAGCTGACGTTGGCCCCAGAAGTAAGGCTGGCACCTGCAGGGTGGGAAGTCCCCCGAGGCAGGGGCAAAGATGTCACCTGTGTGGAAGAAGAGGCCAGGGCTTGCTTCGGGCAATGCCTGGAAGGACTAGCGCCAACCCCAGAGTCTGGGACTGATGAAGGCTTCACCTTGACCGGGGAGTGGGGTGACGGGCAAAGACCCACCACCGGAGGTTCCAACCCTGGTCGAGCCACCTGGCTGAGGACCCGTGTGAACGAAGGACCTGAGTGCCAGGGGCTGGGAGGCAGGGGACAAAGTCCGCTGCCCAAAATGGAAATGAGGGCAGGTGGCTGCACCACCAGCAGCCCGGATAGCAAGGGCTGCCGAGGAAGGAAGACCCAGAGGCAGAAGTCAGTCTGTGCGGCGACCATGAGCAAGTGGCTGACAGAGGACGGTCCCAGTGCTTATGCTTCCCACTTGACAACTTCTCCTTCTGGGAAGAAGAAGATGCCCCGGAAGACTGAGCCAGGGAAGTAGAACAGCTTTTGGCCTGAAGCTCCCTTCTCCATCATAGCCAATTTCTGCTTTAACATGTAGCTTTCTAAGGTCTTCCAGTGGTGTCTCCATGTGGCCTGGTTGAAGTCCTGGCAGTGCTGGCAGGCCTCCGTGTCATGGTTGAGGCCTAAGCAGAGCAGGCAGTAAGAGTGACCCTTTTTGATGGGTATCTGCTTGCCGAAGGCACACTTCGTCGGCTGGTCGGAGGACAAGGCAGGAGAAGACGACATAAACCTGCTGAGGAAGACACCGAAAATTGATGTTACTAACTGCAGAGAGAGAAAGAAAGAAAGAAAGAAAGAAAGAAAGAAAGAAAGAAAAAGAAAAGAAATTAATTGCGGGTAAACGTGAGCAAAATGGTGATCAACTGAAGCTGGTGTCCGTGGAGGTCCGACGTGCACAGGTCGACAGCGGGAGAAGAACTGAGGTAGGTCTGGAGAACCATCCCCTTTACAGGATAGGCGGATGTCAGCGGAGGCAGTCCCCTATGATAAGACTGCTAGCTAGAAGTTTTCCATGTGGTTCTGGTGCCTGGCAGCTTCAGTTCTACCAGTGTTGCCTGCTGGAAGAGCCCCTTCGAAG
Organism: Neoceratodus forsteri; assembly: GCA_016271365.2. Classification (NCBI taxonomy): domain Eukaryota; kingdom Metazoa; phylum Chordata; order Ceratodontiformes; family Ceratodontidae; genus Neoceratodus; species Neoceratodus forsteri. The sequence goes on along the minus strand of CM057453.1, from coordinate 103,526,611 downwards.
TAAGATCTACAGTTAGAAGAAGAAACTTAAGTTTTATAACTACATGTATTCCTTCCAAAGCCACACTAGTGCACGTTACAAGCAATGCCTCAGTGAGGTTAAGTCCTCAGTTTTGTTGAGGAAACATGTTTACAGTGGAAAGATCTGGCCCATGGAGGTATGAGGGTGGGAAAAGTTCCAACACACTAGTGAGACTTAACGGAAAGAAGCCAGGTATTGAAAAGCTAAAGTTCCACATAGTAAAAGGCTGCACTCAGTCAGTGAGCATTGGGGAGTGAGAGGAGATACTAGGCTTGGTTTGGTGGAGGCAGATCATTTAAATGCGACTTGACCAACAGTACTAAGAGAGGAGAAGTGTGACCAGGTAAATTCCTGAAGACTTACCGTTAAACCCTCTTTGTTCAATATATTCATTAATGACTAGGTTAGAGAAGTTTACAGATGGCACCCAGCTAGAAGTTGGGCAAAATATGTGGATAATGCTCTTCAGGTAATACACCTAGGAACTATAGACAGAGGCAGAAATTGTGTAGTAAATGGCAATGAAACCATAGCTTCAGATCAGAAGAAGGTGGGAGTAACAGAAGAGACTTCTATGAAGCCATCAAAGCAGTGTAAAACAGCAGTCAAAAAGGCAACTGCGATTGTGACATTCATTTAGAATGGAACAAAAAGCTGATCAAAAAAGGATATACTACCCTTGGGCTCAAGGGGGACTACACCCAGACTACTAGGAGGACATAAATGAGCTGGAAATGGTGCACCACAGGGCTATTAAAATGATAAGGGTTTAGAAAGACTGAGTTATGAAGAATGTCTGGAGAACTTGAGGGTGTTTACTGGAAAACAGCAGACTTGGGTGAGGGGCAAGGGAACAAAATATTGACTGGACACATTTTAGACACTGTAGAGTCCAGCAAATTGTTTACAGCAATAACAAATAGCAAAACATGAAGGAATTAACTTTTTTTTTTTATTAACAGTTTACCCACGATAGTGCCAACTGAGATGCAACAGAGAATAATGGAGGGGTGTCCATCGGTAACAGTGCTGTTAGCACATCAAGCGGTTCCTAAGGCAACCGCTTTAACCTCAAGAGCGAAGCTTGAGAGGTTCGGGCGCCTTAGGAACCGCAAGATGAGCTAAGCAGCCCTGTTACCAATGGACACCCATCCGTTGTTTTTTATAGTGTGTATTTGAACGCTGTTACGAAACCCAGTTTAACAAAAAAAAAAAAACAGTCTCTCACAGTTTACACTGAGCACCGGTAACTGTCACAGCTGACTGATTTAATTTCATTGGAAGTGACTAAATGCGCGCAAGCCTTACTGTTCTATGCTGTACTGAGTACGTAGCTACTTCAGCATAACAGCAAACATGACGTTGCTGGTAAAGCATAACAAGCTTTGGAAATGTGGCCCTTTTTAGCGACAATGTTCCAATATACACTATCTCATTTTCAGTGGAGTCCTGCTTCTAACCATTTCCGTAGCTGGGTAGAATGGAGCACTGTGAGGTTAAGTAACTTGACCAAAATCCCATAATGAGTTGGTATTTGGCTCTGGTGGGGTCTGAACCTGTTATCTTCTCATTCTCAAGCTGGTGTTCCAACCACCAGGTCACAATGCCTTCTTAAGCTCTTACTTAAATAGCTTTGGAAGGGGGCGCTGTGGAGCACCCAACATGGCGGCAGCTTGTTTTTAGGCTCCTGAATTGGCTTCTTTTAGATCGTAATTTATAGCGATATTCCGATATTGTAAAAGTTTCTGATTACTTCGGGCTGTGTGGGAAATGCTGGAGATGGAGACATGAGCCCTAAGAAAGACAATAGGCAAGCAATGCCAAAGCTAGATGTGTTTCTCTCCTCACCGAAAGGCCCAAGAGAAACTGGAGCTGGATTACCCACCACATCGGCAATCGAAGCTCCGAATCCCCAACTGATGGCTATGCTTCAGAAAATACAAGCGAAAGGGGAAGAGACGAACCGCCATATGGCAGCAGTGGAAGCTCGTTTCACCGAACTAGACAGTAAGGTGCAGACAAATGTTTCTGGCATCAGCAAACTCCAAGAAGGAGGCGAGCAGCAACAGGAAAGAAATGCGACGTTTGTGAAAGACCTCACTTTTCTCAGGGCTAAAGTAGAGGCCTTATAGAATGTGCAGCGACAGCCTAACGTGCGAATTGTAGGCTTTCCTCACAGATTTGCCAGTGCTACTGAAATCCTTACAGCATGATTTTTATCAATCTGGCCTTATTACCTGAGGGTTCCAGGGTCACAGTAATCAAGGCTTTTGCGATTCCTATGCAGACAAGATCGAAGGACCCTGGGAATGCTTGACCATTAACCGCTACTGTCACACTCTCGAGCCCTGAGGCACGGATTCCTCTACTCAGAAATGCCAGGCAGAGAGGCGATGTTGCATTTTTTCCACACGTCTCATCCCAGTCGCAGAATCGGAAGAAGGCACTCCAGTTTATGAAAAACAGCTCCTTGAAAACAGATTTGCAGCTCAGTTGGTGTTTCCTGCAAGACTTCAGGTTCACCATGCCGGTAAGACTCGTATCTTAACAGACCCAGACGCAGCATCGGCCTTTGCTTCTAAGCTCATTGCAGCCCAGATGGCTTCAGCTGAAAAAGAAGGGGGGGACTCTGACCAGGAAAACAATACTAATGACTGAGCCTAGTGAGGCTTTCTAATGGACACAGCTTTAAACCCCAGAGGTGGGATTGAGGTGGGAACTCGGACTTCCTATGGTCGAGATTTTAAGGGAGACACAGGATTATATATTTTCCTCCTTTTTTACCTGTATCCACTCCTTTAGTTACTACTGTTTTAGCGTTAGCCATGTTGGTTGTTAAACTTCAAAACTCTGAGGAATAAACTCCTGCTTATAAGGGGATTTGTTATAGTTTGGGGGAAATACCCCACTCAATTTGTAAGCTGTAATGTACAATCCTAAGTTATTTTATGTCTCCCTACCAGTCAACAAGTTTGACCTTAATGCTAGGGGTGCGAAGCAACTTAATTGAGCCAAGGCTATCTGGGTAATTTAACACTATTATACTATCCCTTATTAAGATGTTCTGCCCTTTATATATATATTTATTTTAGTATCCTGCTAGGAGCAGAAATATTGGTAAATATCCTGCAAGGCACAAATTAAGTGAGAGTGTTCACCCCTACAATATTATCCAGCTATAATATTTGTATTCTTCGAATATATGGTTGTCGAGACTCAATTAAAGGAATATATTCTGTATTTAATGTGCATGCCGGACCACTTATCCGGTACTTTAAAGAGCTGTACAACTGAAATTTAATGCTGTATTATTCTATGTAATATGGTAGTTATTCTGTATTTGTATGAAAACCAATAAGCATAAAGTTAAAAAAAAATAGCTCTGATGGAGGAGAGTGACAGCAACAAGAAATATGCAACATGTAAAATGGCTTGTCATAAGTGGCTTTAATGGCAAGTGGTATACAGAGTTTCAAAACTATGCTGCAGAAGTCTTGAGCAGAGAATAATGCCAGAGGTCATGAATGTCAGGATAATGGGGACAGACTAGATGGACATTTTATCAGCCACAATCTCTAAAATGTTGCAGGTTTCTAAGAAAAAAGAAGAGATGGTACAACTTCAAACAAAACTGTGCTTTTAAAAATGTTCCACTTGTGCTGGCCCAATGGCATGAAGCGCTGAGGCACTGGTGCCTTATCTCCTACCACACCGGCAACTCGTGTTAACAGTACGAGTGGGTTGCTGGGGATCAGCCAGGGAGGGAGAGGACTGAGCATACGGAGGACAGCTCTCCGCTCCTAGGGAGGGTTGCCTGGCAGTCCCGCCCACTGACTGCCTCCAGGTGGACTAGGTTGGGGGGCAGAATGGGTCAGGAACGCCAACTAAGAGAGGGTGCTGCGGGACTCCATATGCCTCCATGTACGTGCACTGTGTCAAGCTCCAGCTACAGGGGTGGGGAACAGGTGGAAAACACCCTCAGCAGCAGGATGAAGATTGACGACCCCCCTCCCCCCCCACAAGCTCCGTTGACCTGGCACAGGATGAACGGCGGAGGTCCCTGAGAAACAAAAAAGAAAGAAACAAAAAAAAAAAAACATTTGTTAGCAAATCATGAAATGAGCATCCTTCAATGCACCAATACTACAGAGGCATCAACTAATAATCTCTGCAGTCAGTTTGTACTGCTCGTTAATCTTTTACTTCTTATTAATTCACCATAGACAGGTTTCCAATAAATAATTGGCAGGATTGTAATAAGGTGACCGCCACATGATTAAACTCTGAGGGATTCTTTTTTTTTTTTTGTCTTAGGTGCACAGTACATAATAAAACCAAAATGAAGTCATGAACCATACCCTCACTCCTTCAACTAGTCACTGTTTTGCATCCCATCACCCTCTGGCAAACTGTTGTCCCTCAGTTATATTAAAGTGAGAGAAGAAAATCTTAGGAAATAAAGTGCCAAATGTATGACTTCAATCCTATAAAGTGGGGGTGGGGGGGGCTCAGCCTATTCGTCTGATGAAGGGAAGATAAGCTGTCCCATGCAGGAAGAACAACTACGCCCATGAATTTCTGACATTTCTTACATAATTCAGTCTTAAGAAAACCAAGTCAACTGCCCATCATAAGTGAAGACAGAGGCTAATGTTGTCCTGAAGGATTACATCCACCACACTATCGGCCATGAGTGGGTGGGCATTATGCAGATGGTACAGTATATCCAAAAATGTAATGAGCAATCAAAACACAGGGCAAATGCATAATGAAGTCACCATGACCAATAGGGACAGACTTAAAAATCAGCAGCAAAGAATGGACAAGCCGCTCAGGATACAGGCCAAAATGAAATTAGAAATATAACAATCAAGTCAAAAGTCAGTTCATGGGGTCATTATGGCCGAGATGCTGACCAGTTCAACACAGCAACATGCATAGTAATTTAAGGTTGGAAGGGACTCTTGAGTCTACCAAGTCTGCCCCCCATACTTGTAAATAAGGAACCAACACATATGCTGTGTAAACATGTACTAATTTATAGGTATTTCCTACCCACCCTACTATCAAGGGTACCCCACGATTCGTTCTGTAAGTAGTAATTTGTCTGGGCTTACCCTGAAGGTCTGTACTGTCTGCCCATCAACAGTCTCCACTGGTAGGCTGGTCCGCAGGTTCATCACTCTCCGGGAGAAGAAGTGCCTCCTAGCACTGCCCCTGAATTTGCCATGTTTGGGATTGTCCCCATGTCCTGCTGGAACACACCAGATCAAACATCTCTGTCTGTTCAACCTGCTTGTTAACCTTCAGTATGCGGAAGGTTGAGACCCTACCCCCCCCCCCTCCAAAAAGGGGAGTAGGCCCTGTAATACAACCAACCCAAAATCTGCATGTTTGCTGAAATGCATATCCAGAGCACAGTGTTTGGTGAATGTGTGAACATTTCCCCAGGTAGTGGCCCTATAAATCTCTGAAACAGGGACAGAGTCAAGCGAAGTCACCAAGGCAGCCACTGCTCAGTTTGAATGAGCACTGATGGAGTCCTCAAACTGCTGCCCCACTAGCGTGTAGCAGTGGTGAATGCAACTAACAACCCATTTCAAAAAGCACCATTTTGAAACAGGAAGTCCCTTTTGATTGGGATCAAAAGAAAATTATAGTTGAGAGGCTTGTCTGCAGTCCTTGGCTCTACTGAGGTAGAAAGTGAGCATTCTCCTGACATCAAGAAGGTGCAGCACCACCTTCCCCAAGTTCTCTGGTTTGGGGAAGAAGACTGACTGAGGTGGAACTTCAAAACCACCATTAGCAAAAATGTAGTTTGTGTTCAGACTGCCACTCTGTCCTTATGGAAACCGTGTATGGAGGACCCATGATTAGGGCCTGCAGCTCAGAAAGTGTGCGCAAAGGTAATGGCCCACTGTCTACTGTCTGAGCTTTGGGGGAGGGCAAATTAATGAATGAAAGAACTCAGAATCACCACGTTCCACTTTAGACAGCAACAGGCATAATAACTTCTGCTTCCTCTTGTCCTCTCCCCTCACCAGGTTTCACCGGGAACCTGTGTCTCAATGTGCCTTTCCCAGTCACCAATTTTCAAATTAATTAATAAATGAATGTGGAGGAGAGGATTAACTGTACCTGTTGCTCATCACATGTTTGTTAAAAATGGCCAAAATGCAGCTGTAGCAGGTAAAACACTCAGGGGAAACATAACAACATAATATTGTGGTGCATGGTGACTGATGGGTCTTCAAGTCCATGCTGTCTACTACTTGGCAGTGACTAACCAATTTAAGTATGGACACATGTCCAAGCTTATAAGTTGGACTGCCACCCCTACTGATGGCTGTGTAACCCTCAATGCTATTTTCCCACCAGAATCTGTCCAGCGGGGGGAAGTGGCAGTGCAATTCAGGGTTCGGGAATGACCTTCGGTGTCTCGCTCACTGGATAAGTAGAGGGCAGGGGTGCACTGAGATGCTTTCTCTCTAGTGACGGAGGAGCAGTGTTTCTCTCCTGCACCCTGTACTGCTGAGCTAAGTACAGAATTTGGGGAGGATCTCAAAGTGGCCGGCAGATTTCATGACATGGGCAGAGTCAGCAGGTTAAAGGGGTGGGGGGTTTAAAGTACAACATCATGAGAGATAAAGGGAGTAGCTGACAAAACCCTCTGACTTCTTTCAGATACAAAAACAAGTGTGTGGGCTTTTTTGGTGTAGCAAGTACAATTTTGCTGCCACATGCTTCAAAAACAGGAACGCCATTTCAGAAATACTTTTTTCCCTCTGGTGTTTATTTGGCAGTTTTGTGCACACTGCACAATATGAGCTGGCCAATAAACCTAATACCTCATAAATAATACATGGATTCCTAAGGTCTCCAATGTTGATGAAGCAATTTACCCAGACTCTTCCCTTCCCCACACTCTACACTAAAAACCTGCAGTCATTTAGATGATAAGCATTTACTTACATCAGACTGAACAGTTCATCCTAAGCTGCTCCACTCCATGTAAGGAGCGTACCCTTTATTTAGCCTTCCCGTCCTTCTTGCCTAGTGGGAATCATTTACAAAAAGCTTGTCATCACTGCATTTTTACACACAGAAAAAAAAAGGAAACGTAAAAGACTCTCCTTAAGGATAACTTCCTTAGGCCAAATATACAGCAAAATAAAATGACTGTTTTCTTCCACTGAACAATATGCTAAAGCAAAGGTCTCCAAATCTATCAATTACATAAAGAAAAATAGCTAGAAGATGCCAGGCCTCCCACAGCTACAGGAACTTCTGTATTTTACAGGGATCTGGAGCCTTCTACAGGGTAATTCTTCCCACAGACTTGTATGTATGTTAATACCACCTTAGAAAATGGCAAGAATCAATTCTCACACCTGATTGGCTGAGACAGGCTCCAAGCTGGGCATTTATTTTTCAATAGATGCCCAGCTAAAAATAAAAGCCAGTCCAAGTGCCACTTCACAAGGTACCCTTCTATCTTGCTGCCCAACCTTTCTCATTGGCTTTAAGGCACCTGAAAAAATTTAAAATCCTCGCCATGTTTTTCCTCTCGCTTACGCTTTCCCTCCGTAGCAGGTAGCAGTAAATAAAATACAATAAAAAAAAAAAAAAAACAGACATTCCAGTCATTTAGCGGTAAGAAGAATGTAAACAGTTCTCTTATTTTAAAACACCACCACTCTCCCGACCGCACTCTCTCGATGCCAACTCACTGCAAAGACAACGAACCAGTCACTGGCATCGGCTTCATCCTTCACGCGCCAAACCAGGAACCAGTAATTAAACAACACTCTCTTCATTTAAAAAATAAATAAATGCTATACCTCGCAAGTTTCCGTTACAGCAAATACAGGAACCATTTCCACTACGGTCAAAGGTCACGACCTCAACGCACAGCTTCTGAGTTCCGACTGGTGACCACAACTAAATTAAAAAAAAAACTTGAACAAATTAAAATAACTACAAACTGCCCAAACAGTGTTACATCATTTTTTTTAAATCCACACTCCTTTTTTTCTTCAATCTGCGAGTGTGTGTATGGGGGAAGGTGTGTCAACTCCACTAGAATGGCTGTCTAGGCAGGAGGGAGGAGCAACAGGACCTGGAACAGCCTATGCACTACTTTCTCAATAAAAAGTGTATTGTAATACTTATAGACATTTTTTACACTCAATTACTCTCTTTATCATTTCCCAAATATTTACTTAGATGGCCATTTTCTAAGCACAATAATACCCTCCAGGGTGGACATTATTGGGAAATACCAGACTTTCCAGGGGCTATAAGGCCCTCTGTCTGCGGCGTCGGGCCTCATTACACCCCTGGGCGGTCGGGTATTTCCCAATAATGCCCACCCTGTCAGGTATTATTGCCTACATGGAGACCACTCTTATGCTTGTAAGAGTGGCCTCATGTGCATTCTTAGGGTATGAGAACCGCAAACTGAAGGTGAGCAGCTCTGATACCCTAAGAATGTAAGTGAGGCCACGGCGGTATCAATATATTATCGATCGAATGCGATCAATAATTATTATTTTTTTTTTTTTAATTGTCCCGGAACATGTCACCTTCTGGGGCATCTGCGCATGAGATGCTCTTTACAGAATAAGAGCGTCTCATGTGCAGGGGGAAAGGAGCGCTCTGATTGGTTGGACACACTCCCTCACTCTGTAACTGGATACACAGGAAAACACTGCAATTCAGCTTCCATGGGAAATAATGTAATCTACAGGAAAACACAGGAAAATTGCCTTAGAGTTACAGGGAAAATGCCAAATCAATCTGGGAGCGCTGAGATTCCAATACTTGATACATAGAAACATAGAATGTAACGGCAGATAAGGACCGCTTGGCCCACCCAGTCTGCCCATTTCCCTACCTACTGGATAAGCTGCAGATCCTAGTTAACCAGCAGCCTACTTCTTCCTACCCCCACCCCCCAGAATTGCCTTATGACTATCCCATGCATGCTTGAATTCCACCACTGATTTTGACTCCACAACCTCCTCCGGAAGGCCGTTCCATGCATCCACAACCCTCTCTGTGAAAAAATACTTCCTTAAATTACCTCTGAGCAGCCCCCCCTCTATCTTCTAATTGTGCCCTCTTGTTCTTGCACACCTCTTTTTGAAAGATGCTACCCTCTTGGACTTTGTTGATTCCCTTGAGGTACTTGAAAGTTTCTATCATGTCCCCCCTCTCCCTCCTTTCCTCGAGGCTATACATATTAAGCTCCTTAAGTCTCTCTTCATATGTCTTCCGGTGCAGACCCTGCACCATTTTAGTTGCCCTCCTCTGGACAGCTTCCATCCTGTCTATGTCTTTGCGGAGATTGGGTCTCCAGAGACTGCACACAGTACTCCAGATGGGGGTCTCACCAGCTGTCTGTACAGAGGATAATAACTTCCTGTTTTCTACTGGTGATGCCTCCCTATGCATCCCAGTATCCCCCAACCCTCCTTGCTGCCTTCTCACATTGCTTGCCCACCTTTAGGTCATCTGATATGACTACCCCCAGGTCCCTTTCCATTTTGTTGTTGTTAGTATCTCACCCCCCATTGTGTACTCTTCCCCTGGGTTTTTGTTTCCCAGGTGCATTACCTTGCACTTCTTAGCATTGAATCTAAGCTGCCATACATTTGACCATTCCTCTAACCTTGCCAAGTCCCTTCTCATCCTTTCCACCCCACCCTGTGCATCAACTCTGTTGCAGATCTTAGTGTCATCTGCAGAGAGACATACTTTTCCTTCCAGTCCTTCTGCAATGTAAACATAAAGACATTGAAGAGGACTGGTCCTAATACTGAACCCTCACGGTACCCGCTAGTAACCCTCCTTTCTTCTGAGTGGACTCCATTTACTATTACTCTCTGTGTCCTATTCTCCAGCCAATTCTTTACCCAGGCTGTCATCTTGGGACCCACTCCCAGGCTGGCTAACTTATATATTAATCTTTTGTGTGGGACTGTGTCAAATGCCTTGTTAAAGTCTAGGTAGGCCATGTCCACAGCCCCTCCTGATCTACTACTTTGGTCACCCAGTCAAAGAAATCTATCAGATTAGTGTCATGACCTTCCGCCTATGAATCCATGCTGCCTAGGGTCCTGTGCCCTTCTGGCCTCCAGATCTGCGACAATTCTTTCCTTTAGAAGTGATTCCATCATTTTCCCTATCACTGAGGTTAAACTAACAGGTCTATAGTTTCCTGCTTCTGCCTTGCTCCCACTTTTGTGAAGGGGAATCACATAGGCAGATGCAAGCTGCATTTGTATTTGACATGTATGTATGTATGTATACTCGGATTTTGTGAGAGGATGTTCTCACACTGAGTCTAAGCTATTTTTAATTTGTATCGTGCTGCTCTTTCAACATAAAGCAGAGTTAAAAAAAAAAAAAACAAACAGAAAATGTTATGGGCAGATAAAGATCACTGGTCCATCCAGTCTGGTTGGTCCCTACCTCGATCCTGTTGTCAGTCTAGTACTGGTGAGACCGTAATTTGCTTATACTATGCCCAGTCTAGTACTGGTGAGACCGTAATTTACTCATACTATGCCCAGTCAAGTACTGGTGAGACCGTAATTTGCTTATACTATGCCCAGTCTAGTACTGGTGAGACCGTAATTTACTTATACCATGCCCAGTCTAGTACTGGTGAGACCATAATTTGCTTGAACTATGCCCAGTCTAGTACTGGTGAGACCGTAATTTGCTTATACTATGCCCAGTCTAGTACTGGTGAGACCATAATTTGCTTGAACTATGACCAGTCTAGTACTGGTGAGACCGTAATTTGCTTATACTATGCCCAGTCTAGTACTGGTGAGACCATAATTTGCTTATACTATTCCCAGTCTAGTACTGGTGAGACCATAATTTGCTTATACTATGCCCAGTCTAGTACTGGCGAGACCATAATTTGCTTGTACTATGCCCAGGCTTTCCCTAATATAACCCTGATTTGGAGTCTTTCTCTCTAGTCCCATGAATCTGTCCCACCCAAGCTTTAACACATTAATTGAACATTAACAAGCTCTTGTGTTAGCTAGTGCCATCTGTCCACAACCCTCTCTAGAACTACTTTCTTTTGGCTCTTTTGTTATCTACCTCCCATCAACTTCATGTTGTGCCCCACAGTATTGCTCTCATTAAGCATGAACGGACCCTGGCAGCCAAACTTTATAGGTATTTGAAGGTCTTAATTATATGCCCTCTCCATTCTGATCTTCAACAAATACATGACTAGGGTCCTCCAATGTCTCCTTGTATAACCTTCCCTGCTGACCACGGATAAACTTGGTCACTCTTCTCTGAACCAATTCCAGGTGGTCCCTATCTTTTTCCTCAGGCACGGGCTCAAAATAATTACAGGGTGGGGGTTGACCAAATGAGCAGACACAAAAGACCACTAGGCCTATTCTGCTGGCATTTTAGCATGTCAGTATGACTACTAGATCCTTACTTTTGTTTTTTTCCGATTCTCTTTATCTCTGCCCCCTTGGAACTCTCTCAGGCAGACCTCACTCACCACCAACTGTGCTACCAATTGCCTGAAGCCTGCCCCACTGGAAGAAAAAAAAAAAAATTGGGGACAGACTCTCCCCACCTACCTTAATTAGTACAGGCTCCCCCCTCGCCGGAGCCAAGGCAAGACGGGGGGGGGGGGTCAGGAGAGCCAGTGAGCCGAGCCCAGCATTGGGTGTGTGGCGGTGGGACACAGGAGGTTGCCGTCGCCTATCCAGGGAACAAGGCTTTTTCTGTATTATGTGGATTCCCTATGGAGCGCGAATGTGCAAAGTCTGCGCACCAACATGCTGGCGTCTGCTGCCGCTCCTCCCCTTGATACGACATCACTCCTGGCAATGCTCCCGATCTCCATTGGTGGCCGCTGCGGAGCGATGCAAGGCCCACTCCCCATCCTGAGAGTGGAGAGCAATCCTCCGGATGCTCAATCCTCTCCCTTCCCAACCGAACCCCTGAGGCCCGAGTCTGTTCCCGACCCCCGGTCACCGGCGTGGCACAAGATGTGGCATCCAGCGCCTCAACCCCTAATGCCACCGGGCCACTAGATCTTTACTGAATGCCCATCCAATTAAACTCAGAAGCAGAGTGGGGTGGGGGAAGGGCAATCCTTTAATATCAAGAAAAACTTTAGTCTTCATGTCTTCCGGCATGAAGGACGACTACATACAGGCTGATCAACTTTCAGTACGCCTATACATGTAATAAAAAAGCCAACAGGGATAGTAATCACAGTAACTGCATAATAAGGAGAAATACTGAGTACACATATATTTTCACCATTACTGTTTAAAATAAGAGCCACAAATTGAAGCCATAAAAGCTGTTTGCTTGATTAGGAGCCATCTTGGCCATAGAAATTAACCAGAGAATAAAAGAAATTCAGATGAGTGCGCCTACTAATATTATAGGCATTTAAAATAATTTAGTGGCCAAGCAAATAGGGATATATACTGTATATACTTGGTACAAGTTAACCTCTCTTATTAGTTGACCCCCTTTCCTTGTGAATCTTAGTACATTTATTGCATGCATGTAAAAAAAGGGGGGGGGGGGAACAGTCCTGGAAGCTGTGTATTGCTCAGTCTCACAGAATGTTGAGTCCCCATTCTGAAGTGCTTATTTTTGATACTAAAACACTGACTTATACAGTAAGTACAGTATATATACTATTTTCCTTTTTTCCAGAATTTAGTGAAGAAGCAACACTGATTATTGTGAAAGTGAAAAGAAAACATTACTTACCACAGTAATCTTGTTTCTTCTAAGGGAATCTTACTGTATTTTGACAACTGGAGTATGGTCTTACCATAGGACTGCCCCGGAGCAGAAATGGTTAATACAACCTATGCTAATGATGGAATGTTAGGCTCAAGCTCGGTTTTCAAATCACTGTCCCTGGTTGCACTTCCTGCAACTGTCAGATTCTTATGAAGCATGCAGAAGCTAAAATACTAAGCTAATGTAACTAATCCTAAATACCCTGATTAGGGTAAGAAAAACACACCTTCAACTAACAAAGGGCATGACTAAGACTCAAGTCAACAGATGCCCAAGAAACTAATAGGTACCCACAGGATTCCAACATCAGTAACAGGCAGTGTGCAGTGTCCTGTAGGTCCTAGCAGGGGAGGAAGTGTGGGAGCTCAGAATACAGCAAGATTTCCTTAGAAGAAACAAGATTACTATGGTAAGTAATGTTTTCTTCAAACCCCAGGAAATCTTACTGTATTCTGACAATTGCAGACTACCCAAGCAGTGCCTTTAGAGGCAGGCAGGTGACCTATTTAGGAAACAGGCTGCAAAACTGCTGTGCCAAATCTAGCATCACTCCTGGCCTGGGTATCCAAACAGTAATGTTTAGTGAATGTGTGGACTGTTTTCCAGGTAGCTGCTTTACAGATTTCCAATAAAGGAATATCTCTTAGAGCTGCTATAGACGTAGCTGTCCCCCTTGTAGAATGGGGGCTGTTTGCCCATTTTGCTATAACAGAACTGGATTCATGCCACAAGCCATCTTGCTATGGATCTCTTAGTGGCAGGTTTGCCTTTTCCCACTTCCCCATAAGTCAAAGAGTTGGGTTTTATTCCCTCTATGACTTTTTGTACGTTTCAGATAGTAACTGATAGCTCTTTTAACATCCAAGCAATGCAGTCTATGTTCACCTGAAGTAGAATGGTCAGAATAGAAGACTGGAAGTGTGATGGATTGATTAATGTGAAAATCTGAAACCACCTTTGGAAGGAATGTATTATTTGTCCCAAGGACCACCTTGTCCCTATGGAATGCCACATAATCAGGTTCCATGGACAAGGCCTAGAGTTCACTGATCCTCCTGCCAGAGGTAATGGCAACCAGGAACACAGTCTTCCAAGTCACATACTTGAGATCAGCTGTTGCCATAGGTTCAAATGGTGGATGCATAAGCTCTGCTATGCAAATATTAAGATCCAATATTGGAGTGGGAATTTTGTGATGTGGGTGCAAGTGCATTAGTCCCTTAAAGAAACTCCTGAACACAGGGCTAGATGCCAAGGAAGATGTCTTACCTGCTGACAAGTAAGCGGAAACTGCAGCCAAATGCACTTCAATGTGGTAGCATTAAGCCTAGAGTGTGAAGGTAGGTAAGGTAATCTAAAACCACAGGCAATCCTGCCTGATTATGGTTCAGGTTTTTATTCTGACACCAAACAGAAAATCTTTTCCACTTGGAAGAATAAATCTTTCGGGTAGAAGGTTTTCTAGAAACCCTGAGGACCGCCATGACACTTTCTGAAAGATGCAAATTGGCATACTCTAGGTCCTCAAGAGCCAGGCCTTGAGCCTGAGGGACTGAAGGTTCAGATACAGGATCCTGCCCTGGGATGAAGTCAATAGGTTGTGCCTCCAGGGGAGGCTGCCCGGCTTGGCCATTGATAGATCCAGTACCAAGGCTGCCTGGCCCAATCTGGAGCAATTAGAATCACTGTGGCAAACTGGGATCTGAGCTTGATCATAACCCATAGTAACAAGGGAAACAGAGGGAAGGCATACAGAAACTTCCCTGTCCAGTCCAGAACTAGTACATCCAGTGGCACTGAACCTGTCACTGGTGGGCTGCAACAATATCTTGGAAGCTGGAGATTGGTGAGGCGAAGAGGTCCATCTCTGGGGTCCCCCACCTTTTGAATACCACTTGTAGTACCTGACTGTTCAGGGACCATTCATGGTGGCTCTGATGTATTCTGCTCAGTGCATCTGCCAAGACATTGTCTTTGCCTGGCAGATGAACAGCTGACTTCTGGATATTTAGTGAATAAGCCAGGGTCCATATCTTCATGGCCTCTGTGCATAGAGGAGTGGACATTGTGCCTCTTTGTTTGTTGATGTAGTACATTGTGGTTGTGTTGTCTGTTCTGACCTGTACCACCTTCCCCTTAAGCATGCTGGCAAATGCCTGCAATGCTAACAAGACTGCCCTGAGTTCCAGCAGATTGATGTGAAGCAGGGACTCTTGCTTGGACCACGAACCGTGGACAGTATTCTCCTCTAGGTGTGCCCCCCCACCCTAGGAGGGATGCATCTGTGGTAAGTACCCTGGAGGGTTGTACCTGTAGGAAGGGAACTCCTGCCTGAGGTCCTCTTCTTCTAGCCACCACTGAAGAGCCTGCACGAAAGGTTAGGTTACTTGGGCCAGCTTTGACAGTGAATCTTTCTTTTGGAGCCAGTGCTGTCTTAGATGATATTGAATATCTCTCATCTGAAACCTTGCTCCTAGCACTGTAGTTGTTGATGCTGCCATATGGCCCAACAACTACAGGAAGTGCCTGGCAGGCCTGAGGCTGCCAGGTTTAAAAGAACTTGTCACCCGTAGCAAGTTGCCTGCCCTTTCCTGTGGAAGAAAAGCTTTTCCTTTCACTGAATCCAACTGAGCCCCTATGAATTCTAGGAGCTGCACTGGTTGCAGCACTGACTTTGTTTGATTTATTAACAATCCCACGAACTGCAGGAGATCCTGTGTGAGCACCAGGGACTGCTTGACCTGTTGAGGAGTTTGCCCTACGACTAACCAGTAGGGAAATACTGCCACTCCTTGTCTCCTTAGGTGTGCCACAACTACAACCAGACATTTTGTGAACACCCTTGGAGCAGAAGTGAGACTGAAAGGCATTGCCCTGAGCTGGTAATGGCCTGAGGGCAGTTTGAACCCAATACATTCTCTGTGTGACTACCTTACTGGGATGTGGAAGTATGCATCCTGGAGGTCTAGGGATGCAAACCAATCCCCTTGCTTTAAAATGGGCAGAATTGTAGACAGAGTGATCATTCTGAATTTTGGTTTCAGTAAATGCTTGTTCAGATGTCCGAGATCCATATGGGTTGCCACTCGCCTGTTTTCTTGATAGTGAGGAAGTACCTTGAATAGAGGCCTTTCCCCCTCTGCTGCAGGGGAACTGGCTCTATTGCCCCTAGGGATAGGAGATTTAATACTTCCTTCTCTAGTTACAGACTAACAGAGTCTCTGCTGGGGAGGAAGGTTGAAAAACTTTTGCCCTCAGCCTTGGTTTTAATTTGAAACGGAGGGCCAGACCTTGGCCCACTACCTCCAGGACCCACTTGTCTGTAGTAAAGGATTTTCATTCCTGGAGGTAATGGGCCAACCTGCCTCCTACTGGTACAGGGGAGGCGACCCGAGCAGACCCCTCAGGGTGTCTGCTTAAGTTGGGAAGCTGGCTGAGTGCTAGGGGCTATCCAGTTGCCACCCCTTCTGCCCCTGATACTGCTGGTTAATGGGGGTAAGCTTGGGGCTGAAAGAATGGCCTATAAGGTCTGCCTCTGGGATCCCTGACTTGCTACTTATGGGGTGTAGAGGGCTTCTCTTTAGCAGCAGCACTTTGATGGGCTGTTTTGTACTCATCCATTTTCTTCATGTAAGCCTCAGTCTGCTCACCAAACAGACACAGAGGCTCACAGGGGAAGTCCATTGCTTTGGACTGGGTGTTCTGAGTCAGGTTAGCTGTCCTGAGCCAGGCAAACCTTCTTAGAGATATAGAAGAGGCAATTTGTCTGACAGCGGTATCATTACTGTCTACTGCCATACGAAACTGCACTTTAGATGCCTCTATGCCCCTTTTTGCAGCTTCCTCCAAAGCCGCTGCCACAGGGACTGGCACGGGACTTTGTGATTTCCATCACAGTGTTCCACAAAGTCCTCTGGTACCTTGCAACACAGGCCATATAAGATGCCTGCCTTACTGCGAGAGAAGACCCCAGATACTGTTTTTTGGCAATGGAATCTATCCTCCTGGAGTCTTTATCAGGAGGATGTGAAACTAAAGGAATGCCAGCCTTATCACAGGCTGTAGGCTGCACCACTCCTTCATGGCTAGGGTGTCCAAACAAGAACTCTGCTCCACCCTTAGCCACCCAGTACTTTTTATCTACTTTTCTTTCCAGGGGTGGAATGGAAGTGGGGGGAATGCAGTACTTTCTGAACCTTTTTCTTTAGGGATTTATAGATGGGTAACAAAACCCTTTTAGAGGTTGGCACATCCATCATCTCTTTGTAATCTTGTTCTTCCTCCTCATCAGTGGTATCTTGAGTGGGAAGGTCCAAAAACAGACACACCTGCCTAATGAACTGAAAATGAGATGTATAATCCTCAGTTCCCTTATCAGGGGAGTCAGGTCTGTGAGGATCTGGGGAGATACCCAGTTCAACGGGCTCCCAATAGTCCTCTTCTTCCTCATCATCATCATCCTCATATTCCACTGCACAAACCTCCACTTCGGGTTCCCCTGAACCAGGAACCAAAGCAGAGCCTGCAGTAGCCAAATGAGGTGGTTTTTCAACTGGGACCAGATGGTCTGCAAGGACTGAATTATGCGAATTGTGTTCGCTATCTCCTCAGCAGTTAGAACCGATGCCTTTGCTTGCGGTTCAACTGCTGTGCGTTTTCCTTTTGCCTGAATGCGCCAGGTCAGCGGCCGGTTCGGCAGATCTCTTTTTAGTAGATGAGGAGTCACCCTTGTCAGAGGCCTGGTCCCCCGGTTCCTTATGAGTGTCTGCTACCGGTTCAGCGGTTTTCTCAGACATTTTCTCCTGCAGTCGTTTAAGTCGCCTATCAAGCGTCGACTGAGGGAAATTTTTACAAATTTCACAGTCCTCCTTGAGGTGGTCAAACCCCAAACAAATAACACAAATTAAATGAGGATCTGCTTTAGCGAACGGTTCCCCACACTCTGTACAATATCGGAAACCTGTGGGGCCCATTCGTTTCTTAGGCTGTGACATTTATCGGTTGGTAAGAACCAAAGTGAACCAAAAATTACCTCGGTAAATATTATGAACAAGTTTAAAATAAATAAACCGCCTTTCTGGATGGTCCCAAAACTAAGATGAATAAATTCAAACCAAATCAAAGCATCGGTTCCTTCCTGGTTAGGAACCAATAAAACTTACCAAACTAAACTAATTCTACCTGTGAACCAAGGACAGTGCTTCAAAAAAATCAAGGAAAATAATATGGACTACAATTTAAACTGAGAAAATAACTTCTTCAGATGAAGTGGAGAGCTCTCCGGAGATGTCTTACTGAGGCAAGCGGAGTAAAGAATCTGACGGTTGCAGGAAGTGCAACCAGGGACAGTGATTTGAAAACCAAGCTCGAGTCTAACATTCCATCATTAGCACAGGTTCTATTAACCATTTTGGCTCCGGGGCAGTCCTATGGTGAGACCATACTGCAACTGTCAGAATACAGTAAGATTTCCTGGGGTTTGAAACTATAATATCAATGTACATGCGTTTTCGCAGAGATTTACTTTAAGGTGGTGGGCACATTAACAACAGATTTACTATAAGATGGTGGGCACATTAACAATAGATTGAAGTTTTTAATACCTATATAAGGTATGGAGATAATATGAATGAAATGTTACTATCTAAGATAAAATGGCAAAAAGGATTTAGTTTGTTGTGGTCCAATATTATTTCTTCATATGTCAGCCTCCACACTGCTCCCCATCTTACCAGCCTCCATTATGCCCTGGATATCTCCCCCCCCCCAGCAGAGCTGCAGTGGAGGTGCTATATCCTTGACAGAGTCCTTGTGTCAGGCGACAAGTGGGTGGAAGCACAAGATCTGGATGCACCTCTCATCTACAGGCAGCAGGGTCATTTTTCTGTTTCCTCCCTTCCAACAAGCCTGGTCAAGATGATGTCATCCGTAAGACCATGTATCAAGTACGCAACTGCCTGACATCAGCCCGCTTCCTGCCCACCTACCAAATGGTGAGACACAGTTGTAATGCCACCTGTGGTCATCTAGGTGGTGCTCTTGCATCAGCTATAAACAGCCTCCCTCCCCAAAGAGGAACAATGTTCTCCGGGATGATCAATCACTCCCCGTCAGCTCCAGAACCCCAGTCGTCAACACGGCAAGCATGACAGGCTGGCCTATTATTTTTTCATTTAAAAAAAGAATTTTACATGAAACCTAAATATTTTAATATCTTTTTTTTTTTTTTGTTATGGAGGAGGAAGCAACAGTGGCCCCTCAGGCAGTTGACACGACTACACTCTTTTCATCCCCCTCCCCTGCCCACCCAGATCAGAAACTTATGGTCAGCTCCACTACTCAGCCAACTGGTTAACCACACCTGGAGGAGTAAGTCCAGGAGATTAAATGAAGGGATGGACAGTGGGTGCCCTGCGCCAGTGATGACTCTTCCAGCAGCCATAAGATCCACGGGCTGTGGACAGGCTGAAGATAATACAAGTCTACCAGGAAAGGAGGGAAAAATACAAAGTATGGCATAAGGAAGCTGTTTTCTGTGTCGCGAGTATGTGAACAAGTTTTCTGAGTTGTTTTAACAAGTAAACCACCGAATGAAATGCTTACTTGTAGATTTGTTGCACAATCCTTACATTTCCTGCAGTTCTTTGAATTTTCTCATTTGACCCCTTTTTACACTCTTGGATGCTACAGTCCATCATGAGATACAAATGGTGGTGATAATTTCCCTCACAAGGAAAAACAACATATGTAAGAGAGGTTTCTTTCCCTACCAGTTCCATGTGAGGATAGCGATCGGAAAACAACGATCACTATCATCGTGAATGTATATCGCCAAAAAGCATTTCCGCAATATACAACTACCAGCGACCCGACTTCCGGACAATGCACAAGCCCCACTCCCCATCGACTAAAGATTGTCAACACCAGGGGGCTGCATGTCGAGGAGGGGGCAAAACACAGAATGAAAAAACAGAGCTGCAAACAGCAGCAAAACAACAGTCCCCAGCAGGTCCCAAACCCAGTTCCTGCTGCACTGTAGCCAGCCACTCTCACCGCCGCACCACAGGGCTGGCTCAGCTGCAGCAGGATCCCACCACCCGTACAAACCCTCCCTCCTATCCCTCCCCTCCACCTCCCTATCCTTCCGTTTCCGGTCACTCTCCTTGCTACAGGGTCGCTACCCTAGCAGGGTAGCTGTTCATGTTAGCGATATAAATGAGTCGCTCATTTATTATCACTGGCTACCCTCCCTACCTGCCAAACCAACTAGTCGGTGACTGATGACTTCCCAAAATCAATACATGCTTAGCACTGTTTCGGACCAAGTTTATGCATCAAATTTAATTTGGCAGCACTAGCTGTTAAATGAAGTTACTAGCCAAGATGCCCAATTAAATACTGCTGACCTCAAAAGTGATAATCCATTTTCAAGATGTAAAATATTTAAAATATTACATATCTTTCTACACTGCAAGAAGAGAAAAAGAAAAGCAACATCTCTATCCCCACCCTAGCAACTACACCAAAAATAAGATTACAGTGCTAATGGATCCATAAGAGGCTGTCAGCTGTAGTTATTGCAGTTTCCTCAGTCAGACAACTTCTAAGCTACTGAGCTACATTCAGCTCCTTAAGAAACAATACAAGGTTTAAATTAAGACTGCATTTGTGTTTGTGTCACTATGCACCTCATCTAGCTTCAGAATGGAACTCTATACTAACTTGAGTCATATGCCCTACGGTAAAAAAAAAAAAAATAAAATAAAAGTTACCATAAGTAAGAGAGAGAGAGACAAAGTGTACTGAGTCTATCCTACCATTTAAATGTTTGTTGCCAACAGTTTCCCGTTCTGCCAAGTATGTATCCAATTCCCATTTAAAGGCAGCAGCTTTAGGGTAATGCCATTGATAAGGCTACTATATCTAAACTACAGCTCTCAGGTCTGGCAGCCACTTCTAATTAGAAGAAGAAAAAAAAAAAAAAAAGGGCCGGCCTGTCGGCACAGCTACTGCTTGCGATACAGACAACCGGGGTTTGGAAGCAAAACCGGGAGTTGGAGGCCGGGCCTGCAGGAGGAGGACTGAGCATCCTAGGAACTGCTCTCCTCCTCCAGGTGGGGAAGGGGGGAAGCAGCCAGTGCTCGACTGGCCCCTAGTGGAGGCCAGGGGTCAGACACCCAGAGCTCTCATGCACAGGAGGCATGTCAGATGTTTGGCTGTGCACCATAACATTATTGCACGCCATGCCTCCCTGGGAAACAAGTACACAAAAAATTACAAAACTGAGCAGGAGGATGTCTGCCCCCACGAGCTCCACCCGGCGGACCGAGGCACTCTGTGCCTGGTTCATCTTCAGTGTCCAACTGGGGAGTACTGGCCCCTCCCCAACAGCCCCACTCTAGGGGGTAAGCCAGGGTGCACTCCAGGGCAGAAGGTAAGCCATGGGGGGGATGAGGTGGCAGGGGGCAGATCAAGCGGAACCAGCTGGTAGCAAAAAAAAAAAATTATAATATTGAGGGTGTCCAGAGAAAGCCAACTAAACTAGTTTGGGGACTAGAAAACCAGGCCATTAAAACAGACTGCAACACCTAAATATGGTGATACCTGAAACAAGGAGGGCAAGGAAGGATATGCTCCTGGCCTTTGAAAATATCAGTGATGCCAACCTTATGTCATCAATGGGCATCACATTTTGAGCTAAAGACCAATTTACTAGAAGGCACACTAAATAAATCAAATTGGCATTCTTTAGAACAAACAAGTGTTAACATTTCTTCACACAAAGAATTGCTGGTATGTGGAACAATCTCCCCCTGGTCTGTTAATGACAAACAAACTGATCTTTAAAACCAGACTGGATGCCTTATTCTTGTCAGAGCACAGTCCGAAACGTTATCAGTGAGATATATATGTGTGTGTGTGTGTGTGTGGGGGGTCCTAGAGAAGCATCTTCATCTCCTCCTGCCCTTTATACCCTATTATTGCCCTTCATACCCTATTATAACATGGGTTGGCTGAAACGCACAACCCAATTGGTCAAGTTACAGTGCGTGACCATAGATTAAATCTCCTATTTGATCCATGGTTTGGTGGAGCGACTTAAAGTGCCATCGGGACTTGTTAGCTCCACAAGAGAGAAAAAAGTAGAAAAGCAGCCATTAAAAATGTGAGACAGTGAAGTGGTCAGGAGCTTGCTGTCCTGCACCAGTCTTTTGGTAGCATTAGTTGGAGACATGGTGACAGAGAGCAAGAGAGTGAAAGTCCCCCGCCGTGGTGCTGGAGCAAGAGACAGCACCCGGTTTTAGCTCCTCTCTCTCTCTCTCTGTCAGTGTCGAGGTGTCAAATTGTTGAGTGCCAAATCCGTGACTGTGCATATATTGTGGAAGACAAGAAATCTGTATGAGAGCGTGTCAGAGACGGAGTGCCAAATCCCTGAATGTGCAGACAGTGTTGAAGAAAACAAATCTGTATGTGAGGGAGAGCAGGACATGGAGAGAGTGCAAGCAGCTCAGCCCGGTTCTGCCAAACTGATGTGAGAGTTGGAACTGTGCTTGATTGCCATGGTATGACACTGAACAGTACAAACTGTGGACTCTCCAATATAGGGTAGCAGTATAAAAACACACCTTGCACATCACCTGCTAAAGCCCCTCACCCTTCCCTACAAAGAAATAAGCGCGCGAGACAGACAGACAAACACAGCGAGCAGCACACCGTGTTGCGGTGAGACAGTGAGAGAGAGAGAGAGAGAGAGAGACCTAGAATGAGCACCTCACCCCACTGCTGCAAAAGTGACTGCGACAATTACAATGCATTGAGGGAGAGAGACAGAGGTATCCTCAGAGCTCAAAGTGTGTGTGTGTGTGGTCAGGGGGAGAGGAAGGACACTAAACATCACAGGAACTGTAGGACACTATGTTATGTACCAGAAATGTGGGAAATCATTTCACTGCTATATGTGTGACATTTCTATGTGCATAACATCAATCACATATGGAATATTTGTTGAGGACTATTTTGCAAGGTGGCAGGATACACTACCTTTTTTTTGCTATTTAAGTAGGGGGGAAAAAAACCTTCTCTGTTTTTTCCCTTGTTGTGCACATAACCCATGTTCTGTGCAATAACCCACTCCAAAGTATGGGGTCATTGGGGATTAATCAAAACACGGGGTGCTGTGACGATACTCAGCCTGGGGCCTTACAACGCACCTGGGGTGTTGATTAAGCAAACAATATTACTCGACAGGATGGACAGTACTGGGCAATACCGGACCACCCAGGGGCACGATGGGGCCTGATGTCGCAGGCAGAGGACCTTATAGCCCCTGGAAGGTCCAGTACTGCCCATACCGCCCACCACCCTGGAGGGTATTATTGTGCTTAGAAAATGGACACTAAGTTACATTGTTTTCAAAATTAAATAAAAGTTTAAAAAGTATCATAGATATTTTAATAAAATATTTCTATGAAGTTCTTAGCTGCCTCATGGTATCAAGTTGTAGTTTGCACTTTCTGGCTTGTTGAGCTGTTCCCCCCCCGATGGCAGAACAGACAGCATGAAACTGGATATCACTAAGGTGAGTTAAAAAAAAAAATCTGAAAGAGAAACGGGTTGGCACAGTGGAGAAGTCATCTGGCATTTAGGCTTCTCTGCTGTTCACTGGTATGGTCGGCTTTTCTGTGTGGTCAGGTAGGACAGGAGCGGGACTTTTGTCAAATGCATCCTGGAGATGGAGTTGCGCTGCGGGGGTAGATAAGCCAGCAACAGCATTAAATCAGCAGCAACGATTATGAGTGGGAGGAGCTTCCAGCTGTTGAAGGGCACAGAAATTAATGCTGAAGGTGCTGAGGCCTTAAATTAGTTGGGGCACAGACAGAGCAGATTCACTTAAGGAAAAGTCTTGTTTGTGTTTTATGGGTGACCGGGAATGCAGTTGACGGGAGCTGGGCTGTTTCTGAGTAACGCTGAGCATGCAACATACTAGTGCTACTGGTTACCGCTGCAGAAGCCTTTTTTCCCTCAAAAGGGGAAACAACCTGAAAAAAGATCTGTTATCTGTGGTGAATTTCTGTTAACACTAGTGTTTAACAGAGCAGGGGAGGTGACCTTTTGTTATGAGTGGGGTGTGGTGGGATGTCTCTCGCTAAGGGACTGAAATAAATGGTGGCACATTGAGACTGAAAATTCTGACTGGCGCCATGATACCAGTGATGGGGCTGGCACAGCTGGTACCTGTTTTTCACAGGGCTCTAACTGTATGTTAATGCACCCCCCACCGCATCACTGGTAGCCAATCAGAATCTTTAGATTTATAAGACAGTTTTCTAATCCCCAATAACCCTATACCCTGTTGTGGGTTATTGCTTTCATAAACTCTTGAAACCCAAGTACTAAGAAATTGCTACTCAAAGTATTGAGACCACACATCATAACTGGCTCACAGTGTAAAGTTCCCCATCCATCACATTATATCCCAGAGATATGCTGCAGGTGCTTCCTAATGCTCACATGGCTCAGCTACCACTGACCAATATTTTTATATCTCTCTCCATGCTGCCCTTCTCAGCTTGTCTACCTCACAGTTCCATCCACTCCCATCTCCGTCACTTACCCAGTCGCAGGGGATCCAAAAAGGAAACTTCCTACGCCAAGTGCATTTCACCTGTAATGGGCTCCCTCTGGAGTACTATCAGTCATGATCTCCATTGGGTATGGGGATCAGCGGACAGTCAGGACTGGTGGGTCTAGCGAGTGCAGGTACCATTCTGCCACAAATTGGTAGTTTTCTGCTCTTCATTTCCATCTGCAGGGATGCTTCCAGCTATGGCTCCAAGGCATGCATGCACACATAGGTGCCTGACTGTGCGTTGTAGCCAAGCTGCACCCCCTCCCACGTTGCTCTCCAGCTGCACCACTACTAGTGGTCACCCAAGTGGCAGCGAAGAGCATAATACTCCCTAACTGAAGGGCCTCAGCCGAGATGCTCTATCCTCCTCCCTCAGGCCGGAACACAACGTCCTAGGCACATTTCCAAACCGGGTCACTGGCACAGCAAGTTTTAGCATTACAGCTGCACTGATGGGATGGCCCACTGACCACTTTCATTGAGCTTTGGAAGCAGGCACGGCGCTACACAGATCTGCAGTCATTTCGGTTCAGCAGCATTCTTTCATTTTGGGAGCCCCATGCCACAGAAATTTTAAAACTACCAGGAATCCCTGTACAGAAGGCACAAATAAAAGTACAGATCGTACTTACCATTAACAGTAGATCTTTGAGAGGAACTCTTGCAGCATGTACTACTCTTGGGTATCCACCAGAGGGCGCTCCTGTCCAAGGTAGTTTTCACTAGCAGTGTTGACTGGAGGCTGCCCTCCGTGACATCACGTTCTGCCACTATAAATACGTGGGCGACCCCTAACATCCTCAGTTCCCTGCCGGCGATACAGATCACAGAGTAAGACTCCAAGAGGAACCAAGGAGGTCTAAGCTAACCAATAAAACCGTTGATGTAGGTATGAAAGATTGCTCTCCTTGAGAAGGAGGGGGAGAACGAACCTGCTGCAAGAGATCCTCTTGAAGATCTACCATTACGGTAAGTACAAAACTGTACTATCTTCTTCGAAGGTATCTCTTGCAGCGGTACTACTCTTGGGATGATTCCCAAACAGTGAAGTAGGAAGGGTGGCAACTAGGAAAGGAGACCTTGCAGGATGGCGCGCACGAAGGCCACATGGCGTCGAGAGGCCAAGTCAATGCTATAGTGCCTAGTGAAAGTATGCACTGTAGACCAGGCAGCAGCAACACAGATGTCTGAAATAGAGACTCCGTGAAAACACACAGTGGTTGTAGAAAGAACTTGGGTAGCGTGCGCGTGCACAGCAACTGGTAGAGGTTTTTGGTATTTTTTGTAACAGCATGCAACAGGATTCGTCCCGGGGAAATCGTGTCAGACAAACCTTGTGGAGTTCTATGACTGGGTGACGAGTACCTTGGACCTGGGTAGACCAGTGGACGTCCTCTTTCTAGACTTCAGCAAGGCATTTGACTCTGTTCCTCATGAGGGGATAAGCTGGGAGAAATGGGGGTGGGGAACTAGATGATCAGATGGACAGGCAATTGGCTCCAGGACCGGACCCAGAGGGTCATAGTTGGCGGGATAGTCTCATCCCCAAGGAGGGTCATTAGTGGGGTCCCACAGGGATCAGTCCTTGGGCCCCTCCTGTTCAACGCCTACGTCTCTGACATAAGGACAGGTATCAGGAGTGAGATGAGTCTCTTTGCGGATGACTCAAAACTGGGGGCGGTGGTGGATGGGGAGGAGGGAAGGGTGGCCCTACAGGGGGACCTGGAGGCTCTGGAAAGATGGTCTAGAAAGTGGAAGCTGAGGTTCAATTCAGGGAAATGCAAGGTACTGTACCTGGGGCCGGAAACCCGGGCCAAGTGTACACCTGGGATGCTACAAGTCTCGATGGCTGAGAGGGACCTGGGGTGGTGGTGGATGTCAAGATGAACAACTCAGAGACTTGTAGGAGGGCAGCAGCCAAGGCCAACAGGATGCTGGGATGCATCGCTAGGGATCACCTCCAGAAGGAGGGAAGTGATACTACCTCTATATAACTGCTTGGTGAGGCCGCACTCGAGTACTCGTGCAGTTTTGAGGCCACACTTAAAGAGGGACATTAAACCTGGAGAGGGTCCAGAGGAGGGCAACCAAAATGATTTGGGGCTTGGGGGAGGACCTATGAGGAGAGGCTCAAGAGCTAAATATGTACACACTGGAAGAGAGAAGGGACCGGGGGAACATGACAGAGGTCTTCAGGTACATGAAGGGGGTAAACAGGGGAGGAGCAGTCAGGGTGCTTCGAAGGAAGGAGGAGGGGGCCACTAGAGGGCATGGGTGGAAGCTGGAGGAGGGGAGAAAGGAGGAGGTGCTACTTCACTGAGAGGGTGGTGGAGCCATGGAATGCACTGCCTAGGGGGCTGGTGGAGGCAGAGATGGTGGGACAGGTACAGGGGAAGGGTTCTGGAAGCAAAATCCAATTCAGCGAGAATATCTGGAACTGGGAAAGGAGAAGCCAGAGAAGGCGAGGGGGGCATCAATGTCAGCTCCCAGGGTGGGGGCTGACCAAACGAGCAGACGCGAAAGACCATTAGGCCTATTCTGCTGGCATCTTAGTATGTTATACAATGTGCCAGCCAGTCTGAAAGGGTTTGTTTGGAGACTGGCTGCCCTTCTCTGCCTGGGGCAAAGGCAACAAACAGTTGTTTTGATTTTCATGTGGTTTTAGAGAGTGCTGTGTAATATCACGATATGCGCTGTACAACCAAGATATGAAGAAAAGAGTCACCTGGATTGGAATAATTTGGGTAGAAAACCAGCAAATGTATGGATTGTTTCAATGTGTATTCTGAGACAGCCTTTGGAAGAAAGGTCTGATTCGTACGAAGGGATACTGTCTCTTTATGAAAGACAAGGTAAGGTTCTGAGCACGAGGGCTTGAAGCTCAGAGATGCAGCAAGCCGAGGTAATAGCCAATAAAAATATAGTTTTCCATGCTAGGAAATGCATGTCACAGGTGGCAGCTGGTTCAAAGGATGCCAATGTTAATTTTTGATCACAAAGTTAAGGTCCCAAGGAGGCACCAGCCTTTTAATGGGAGGTTTTAAGTGTAGGATGCCCTTTATGTACACACACAGGTAAGGTCCTGCTAGGTGACTGGACGGCTGCCGATGGGTTCGTGAAAGGCTGAGATGGCCACGAAATGAACTTTGACAGATGAATAACTGAGTCCTTGAGAGGACAGTGAAGACAGGTAGTCCAAGATAGTAGGGAGGGAGCAGAAAAAGGGTTCTACAGAACTGGAAGTCGCCCAGTGGGCGAATCTTTATCCATTTCGCTTGGTAGATTTTCCTAGTGGACATTTTTCTGGAAGCCAGTAATATGTTTGCAACTTGTCTTTTTATGAAGATGACTTTAGGAGCCAAGCATTAAGGTGCAGTGAGCGAAGATTGGGGTGTAGGAGAGACCCTTGGTGTTGTGCGAATAGATCTGGATGAAGGGAAAGTGGAATGGGATCTGTGACTGACAGCTGCTGGAGAAGGGGAAATCAGACCTGTCGAGGCCAAAACGGGACTATTACCACCATTGTAGCAGGCTACAATTGAAGTTGGAGGAGAGGAACTGGACATATAAAAACTGTAGCTGCCACGTTAGGGATAGGGCATCTATAGTCTCCCTCGCAGTCCAGTATAATGAAGTAGTAGTCAGGGAGGCGGTGGTTGTCTGGAGAGGCAAAGAGGTCGATCTCCGGTGTTCCCCAGAGATGAAATATGTCCTGGAGAACTGAGCCATATAAGGTCCATTCGTGACCTTGTGAGTGACAACTAAGGTGATTTGCCAATAAATTCTGTGCTCCCGGTACATGTACCACCATGAGCATGAGATGTTGCTGTAGGGCTTCCTACCATATGTGGACTGTCTCCCAACAGCGGCATTGGGATCTTGTACCCCCTTGTTTGTTTATGTAATAGACGACAGAAGTGTTGTCTGTTTGTACTAGAAGAGGACCAGGTACCAGATATGGTCAGAATGTTTGTAGCACTAGGCGAACTGTGCTCATCTCAAGAAGACTGATGTGGAGAGAGGCCGTAGCCTGGTACCACAGACCTTGTGTCTGGTGGGGTCCCAGATGGGCACCCCAGCCAAGAGTGGAGTCGTCCGTGGTCGGTGTTTGAGATGGAAGTGTTTGAAAAGGAACACCTTGGTCTAGATTTGACTGAATTGTCCACCAGGTCAGAGCTTGGTAGAATGCCAATGTGACCCTGATCTGGTCTTCGAATTCCCCAGTGTGTTTTACCACTAGTGTTGTACAGCCCACTGTATTGTCCGCATGTGCAATCGTGCACGTGGCACTGTGTAAATGGCAGCAGCCATATGACCTAGAAGGTGCATGACTTGACGGGCCATAACATGTGGGACAGATTGGCAGCGGGCAGCAAGAGACGCAAGTTTTTGATGTCTGTCTTTAGGAAGGAATGCTCACCCTAGCTATGTGTCCAGGGTAGCACCTATGTACTGTAGTCTTTGTGTTGGGTCCAGATGGGACTTCGGCCAGTTGACCGTAATGCCTAGTTTTTGAAAAAGCTGGAGGGTGGCATGTAGAAACTGCAACAGCCCCTCCTTGGTGGAGGCTTTAATGAGCCAGTCATCTAGGTATCGAAAAACAAAGTGACCTTGACTTCTTAAGACTATGGCCACCACCGCTAGGCATTTCGTGAAGACTCTAGGGGCAGAGAATATGCTGAAGGGTAGTTCTCTGAACTGGTAGTGATGTTCTAGAAGTTGAAAAAGGAGACAGCGATGGTGCGCAGGATGGATTGGAACATGAAAGCATGCACCTTTCATGTTCAAAGCACACAGCCAATCTCCTTTGTGCAGAAGAGGAAGGATTGTGGTTAGGGTAATCATCCTGAATTTCTTGCACTGAATGTGCCTGTTCAGGTCTCTGAGATGCAAGACTGGACGGAGATCTCCCATGTGATTTGGTACGGGAAGAAATGGGAGTAAAATCCCTTGTGTTGTTCCTTTGGTGGTATAGGTTGAATTGCATCTTTTTGAATGAAGGAAGTCAGTTCCTCTAAAAGTATTGTAATGTGGTCTGGTGGGTAACGACAGAACTGGGAGGATGGGTAGAAGGTGTGGAAATAAGTTCCAGTGTGTGTCTTGTCTTTATTATTTGCAGTACTCATTCATCTGTTATGTTTTCCCATGCCTCTAGATGGAGTACAAAACAGCCCCCCCCCCAGCCTCCAAGGTGGCTGAAGGAAGCTGGAGAGGCAGTTTTGTGAGTCAAAAGGACAGCAGGGCACCGGTTGCCACTGGAGGGATGGACCGGGTCACCTTAGGGGCTGAGGCAGGAGGTATGATTAGCTGGTTGGTTTTGTTGTCAACCCCGTTAGACTGTCTAGCATTACCGTGCTGAAGTCCAGCCCTCCGGAAGTCAAAGGGCCGATAATATTTTATCTGGCCTGTAGGTTGGGATGTATGGTACACAACATGTACCATTTGAGAAGTGAGTCCTGAAGCTTAGAGGTCTTCCAGTACTGTTTGAGTATCAGAGCCAAAATGTTTTTGACCACTGAAAGGAGCATTGAAAATGGTCTGTTGAACGTCAGGTGTAAATCCAGACACCCTTAGCCAGGCATGCTGTCGAAGGATGACTCTCACAACGGAAGTCTGTGCAGAGGTATCTACCGTGTCCTATCCCAATCTAAGTAAATGGCGGGAGACACAAGTGCCAGTCTCAAAAGAGGCCAGCAGCTGGTCCTTTCTGGCTGATTGAGGAAGCTTATTAGCTACCTCTGATGCCGCAGTCCAGAGTGTTTTCTGGTACATATGGCCTATGTAAGTCAGGATACGCAAATTCATAGTGGCAGCCTGGTATACTCTTTTACCCATTAGATCTAGGCATCGAGACTCTTGAGTTGGTGGAAGGGAGCCTAGGTGTTCTGGTCATTATGTCCTGTTGTTAACGGCAATAATTACCACCTAGTCTGCTTGTGGTGCGGAAGAAAGGGTGGTCTGCTGGTGCCTGATAAAGATGGGTCTGCTTTTCTAGGGACTGGTGGGACCGCAGAGGGGCGGTGCCATGCTGCCAGGACTGCATCTTGGTATGCTTGTATTAAAGGAGGGACAATAGCCAGGTCCTCTGCTAGATCTAGGTAATCCACCATATTTCGATGACGTTTGTCTTGTTCCGTGGTAGAAAATCCCCATCATCTTCTGGATCTGTGCCATGATCTCCAGAAAGGTGGGACTGACTGGAGGAGAACAGGGTGTGAACAGCCCAGGGTCTTCCTCAATAGACGATAAGGTAAAGGCACTGGAGGGAGGTCAAAGACCCATCTCCTGTATCTCTGTCCTCTTTGTACTCTTCCTCATAAGCAGGGAAGAACTGCTCATCCAAAGAGGAGCAGGGGATGGTTCCTTAAAGGACTCCCCCCAACGAGGCCTACTGGGAGGTGAGGGAGAGGAGGTAGCTGAAGGCCGAGGATGCTGGGGCTGAGGTTGTGGTTGTGGTTGCAGGCCCTGTGTCACTTGGAGCACCGTTTGTACCATGGTGGCGACGTCGATGGAGGAGGCCGTCGATGAGGGCAAAGTACTAGTGAAAGCAACAGTCGACAGGAGCACCCTCTGGCAGATACCCAAGAGTAGTACATGCTGCAAGAGACACCCTCGAGGAAGATCCCATTATGTTCCAAGGCTGTCAACTTTATTTCTGTATAGAATTTCTGCCAGCCCTACAGCCTAGAAAAAAGCCATGTCTGCCTTCCATGGGGAAGAAAATTCATGTTCAATGCTCAGGATTCCATTCAGGGCAAGCAGTGAGACCAAGCGCTATCAGCTTGGATGTGTACACTGTCTAAGGAGGGTGAGTGGATGCTGTCACTGCATGCCTGCTCCCAAATGGCACAAGGGGGATGACATCATGCAGCAAAGACCCCAGCATTAGTATCAGCCATTCAATTACTGTCCAAAAATAAACCATGACAAATACTGCATTAAACTATTATGTGGGCACTGAGAAAACTGACATTAGAGTTGGTTAGGTCTTTCCAACGTCCACTGTAAAAGTGGTAGTATGGCCATATCACTGGCAGACTTTTTTTGTCAAACTTTGTCAACTTTTGGATTCCCCTGGTGACAACCTCTCCACATGGGCTAAGTGTGCTGCAGCTGCTTAATTTGCACCTGTCAATCTGATAGACAGTGAATGGATATTGCAGACAGCACAACTGAAAAGCAACAATGGGACCCACAGGCCTCACTAAGCAACAGAAGCCAATATACAGTTCCACTCAGGAAGAAGCAGTGGCATCCGTTTGTACCCTACTGTTACTTAATATTCTGATCTGTGTGCCATTAACTGTTGGTTTTATTGTTTTATATTGCTTATCTGTAAAGGTGAGCATGTTGATACAGGTGCTATATAAAATAAACTGGATCAACATGAGATGTCAGGGCGCTCTGGTCTGGTCTCGCTCAGGCTTGGAAAGGGATTCGTCACAGCAGCCAGCTCAAGAAGGAGCAATAGAGTGGAACATGACCTTAGGGCATAAGAGGTGGTAAGGCTAAGGTAGGCACTTGTCTGGTTTGGTCACAGTGGAGCAGAACTGAAAACAGAGAAGGATGTCAAGATAACCATGTTTCATGATAACCATGATAATTCTCACTGACAGTAATGATATCACGTGTTTTCCTATAATGCGATAATCGTATTTCATGATATACAATGGCATATCATGATAAAGAATGAAAAATTCAGTTTCTGAGTCTACTACCCAGTTTCCCCCCAAAAAATGTAGGGCATGGAGTGTCCCTCACACAAAACCCTAAGCAGACACTATAATATCTTCAGAATACAATAACCATAATAATTCAGCAAGGTTAACGTACTGTAAAAATGTTAACATCGTGACAACCCTATAGAGGGCTGAGTGGCAGTGAGGGTCTGAGTAAGGCAGCTCAGCCAACAAAGGAGCTGGCCTCATGCCCTAGCATAGGTATGCAAATGTTACCCTACCCAGTAGATATAAATAGGCTGGCACTGCAGGCAGACAGCAGCATCAGTTGTACCAATTGTTAGTAAGTCTAGGAAGCTGGGATGTGCGAGAATGAGTAGCTAAGGGCTTCTAGCTGCTCCACTAGTAATATGATAGAGAAGCAGAAAAGTCAAGAGACAGGACAAACAGAGGAGGAGAAAGGGTAAACAGCAATGATCGAGTATTGCTGGATTGGGAATAGATTCTGTGAGGGGACAGGAGACTGCTGGAGACTGGATGCTGGGGCTTGGGCTTCAGGAAACAGATGGAAAGACAGTGCTGCTGGAGTGGGGCAAAGGGCAAGGCAAACACGTCTGTGTCACTTTCAGACAGACAGTGAGTGTGGCGGCCTGGGTATTAACATCATGGTCAGGTCCAGGTTGTGACATGCTGCTGAGTGGAAAAGGCCTGGCCAACTAATGAACCACCATCACTAACAAAAAAATATTTTTTCCAGGCTGTGAGGTGAGGAGGGGCTCAGTGTTACTGTCTCTGTGTTACTCATTAGCCCAGAATGATGTACTGGGCCTATTTCACAGAGCGCAATATGACATTCCACAAGTTGGAAAAAAAAAAAAAAAATCAATTGAATTTACATTACACGGCTGAAGTCATAAATTAACATCTAGCTGGAAAAGGACGTCAAATTTAACAGTCAATTTACAATTCCGCTGACTCTAGGGACTAATCCAGTGAGGGCCACTTGCAGTCCTTGTCAGATTTAAGCTCTTTGCATTAGCAGCGTGGTATCCTGTCAAAAGTCCTCATCACCCACGACTCAACCTGCTGTGGAACTTCCACCCCCTGCCCCTAGACTCCCCACCCCCGACGACTTCTACTCTCAACCTCTCAAGGGCACCCTACAGCAGGAGTTAGCTGTGGAGTGATCAAGCTGTGACAGAAGAGCCATCAGGGAGAGACAGACCAAGGCTGAAGGTAAGAAAAAGCCACAAGGGAAGAAGATGGAGATGTGGGGAGTACAGAGAAAAAGAAAACTTAATCCAATATGCTCCAAAGTTGTCAATGTGAATCATTTAAAAAATGGTCAAATGACTTCCCCTTGACACTAAGCAAGCTAATATGTTCTTTTAATGAATGCGTATGATGAGACTGCCATTTTGTTTAAGCTGAAAGGTGGCAAAGTTATAATGCAGTGCACAGACCAATTAAAGTTATTATACCAAGAAGTTAATGAGTACATCTTTTGTTACCTCCATGCCACTGACAGATATGTAAGCAACAACACACAACAGGATGTGGAGTTGTGCTCAATATACCATGGTTATGGTTGTTGAGACTGTAGATTGGGGTACTGCTACCCCTGTCTGGGAAGAGTCAGGAGACTGTGGGTCACCGGCAGGCGAATGGGCTTCCTGACAGAGAGCAAGGAGTAGTGAATACCATGGTTGTCTTGCCCAGTCTGAAGCCACCAGGATCACGGTGGCTGACTGGTCTCTGAGCTTGAGAAGAACTCTGTATATGAGGGGAAAAGGAAGGAAAGCATACAGGAACCTCCCTGTCCAATCTAGGGTTGGAACATCTACTGTGATGGTCCCCAAAGCTGGGGGCCTGTAGCAGTAATATGGAAGCTGGTGGCTGATGCTGGATGCAAACAGATCCACCTCTGGAACTCCCCACCTCCTCAAGACTGTCGCCAGGACCAGTTTGTTCAGAGTCCATTCGTGGGGACCCTGGTTTATGCGGCTTAGAGCATCTGCCAGGGTATTGTCCTCCCCAGAGAGATAAATAGCTGAGAGGTTCATGTCCAAGGAGTAGGCTAGGGACCAAATTCTCATCGCCTCCATGCAGAGTTTGGTAGACCTTGTGCCACCTTGCTTGTTTATGTAGAACATGGCAGTGGTGTTGTCTGTTCTCACCTGAACAGAGTGGCCTTTTTGCTGAGGGGCAAATGCCTTGATTGCTAGGCACACAGCTCTTAGTTCGAGTAGACTGATATGGTAAGTAGACTCTTTGGGCATCCATATGCCACTTAAGGACTGATCCAGTGGTGGGCTCCCCAACCTAGGAGGAAGGCATCTGTTGTGAGCACTCTGGAAGGCAGCCTTAGCTGGAAGGCAACTCCTTCCCTGAAGTTGTCTCTGACTCTCCACCAGCCTAGAGCCTGGAGCAATGTTCTTGTGACTGGAACTAGTTTTGATAGTGAATCTTTTTTCTGGGACCAGTAAGCCCTGAGATGATACTGAATGTTACTCATTTGAAATCTGGTGGCTGGGACCACTGCTGTCATGGATGCCATGTGGCCCAGGAGTCTGAAGAAATGTGTGGCTGGCCTTGGCTGACCTATGAAAAAGGAGTTTACAAGTTCAGAAAACACTGCATCCTGTCTAAAGGGAGGAAAGCCTTTCTCTGCAGGGTATTGAGTTCTACCCCAGTGAAGTCCAGTACCTGGACAGGCTCAAAGTGGGACTTCTCTTTGTTTATGATGAAGCCCAGAGACTCCAGGGTACTTATTGTGAAGTTCAGGGCTTCTGCTACTTGCTGAGGTGGCTTGCCCACTATCAGCCAGTTGTCCAAGTACTGGAAGAGAGATCTTTTGTCTTTTTAAATGAGCTGCCACAACTGACAGGCATTTTATGAACACTGGGAGCTGAGGTGAGTCTGAAGGGCAGGGCTGCAAACTGGTAGTGGCCTGATGGCAGCCTGAATCAGAGAAACTTTCTGTGGGATGGCCTTATAGGGATATGATATGCTTTTAAATACCAAAAAGATAAAAGCTATGATCATCTCGCCGCAAACACACACACCACACCACACCAGTGGCCGTACATAACCTTAAAATCCACACCCCCGCACCCTATTCGGCGAACAACTTGAAACTGTGGACAAATTTAAGTACTTGGGTTTCTGGTTGGATGATAAACTTCATTTTACAGTCCATTTGCACGAACTGTCTAAGAAGTTGAGACAACATCTGGGTGTCTTTTACTGGCTTAGACACCTTATGAGGCTAGTACAAATGACCATTTTGCCCTTAATAGACTATGCTGACTTTCTTTCTGGTCATTGCCCCCAAAACAGCGCTGTCTATGCTTGACACGTTATACCATCGATTATATCTAATGCTCCACTAAGCACCCACCATTGCTCGCTTTACGGGATGCTCGGCTGGCCCTCCCCTTATTAAGATAAGGCAGAAGAATGCTGTTCTATGGTTCCGCAGAGCAATTACTAATAAGCTTCCCTCCTATATTTCCAATCTCTTTACACGAAGACAGGAGTATTAAGGTCTGAGGCTCTACTCTCTAGTCATGTTCAATATCCCTATGATCAAAACACGCCATGTTGCTGCAGCTATTAGCTTCTTTCTCCCATCCATCTGGAACACCATGCAGAAGGCCCTTAAGATGGTTACCATCCCAGGCATTTCCTCCTTCAAGACCTTACTCACGTCTACCCTGAAGAAAATTTGCACCTGTCGCAGATAACTGTGCACATTCACAGTACATCTTGCCACATGTAGGCTTCCCAACGCATCCTTAGCACTTCTCCTCCCCACCTAATTTGCCCACCTCCCCTTCCTACTCCCCTCCCTTTTCCCTGTCCATCACCTCTCTCGTTCCTCTCCCCTTCTCACTAGGACTACTCCCGGGCTTTGTACATCTCCTGCTGCGTCCACCCCTGGATGCTGGGTATATCCCCTCCTTCATGTCCTACCTGTCATCGGATCTATAATATACTATTGGTAGCCTAGTCCTCATGTATGTACTTAATTGCCAAGTATTGTTGTTTTGATGTACTGTATCTTATTATGTATCATGTGTACTGTATTCGCTATTTAGCCTCTTCTGTGTTTTTACATATTTGTATATGCATTGCCCAGGATCATCTTGCAAATGAGCTTGCTCAAGGATGTATTGCCTAGTTAAATAACATTTGATTGACTTATTGATTAAAAGTACGCGCCCTTGAGATTCAGGGAAACTAGCCAGTCTCCCTGCTGCAGCGAATTTATCACCTGGGTCAGAGTGACCATTTTGAACTTTGATTTCAGCAAGTGCCTGTTCAAGTACCTTAGGCTGAGAACAGGTCATCAATCCCCATTTTTCTTTAGAGAAAGGAAGTATCTGGAATAGAGGCCTTTTCCCAATTGGGGGAAGAGGACTTTCCACAGCTTGGGCCTTTAATAAGTTTGTGACCTTCAATTTCAACAGCAATCTTTCTTCTGGAAAAAGGGGTTTTGAAATCTTGGGCCCTTGGAGGCAAAGGAATCTCTTGAACTGTAACGAGGAGCCCTGGCCCACAACTTCCAGCACCCACTCGTCCGTGGTAATTAGCTGCTATTGGTGGAGGTAGTGGGAGATCCTGCCCTCTACTGGGAATAGGGATGCGACTTGGAGACAGTCAAAAGGGCTGCTGTTTCGGTTGAGTAGTGGTAGAGGGAGTGAATAAGGCTCTTCCCTGGCCTCTTCTTCTTCCACTGGCATGGGGTAGAAAGGTCTGGGGAAGTACCCCCTGCCTCAGTTTCCTCTGCTATGGGCTCTCTGAGCAGTAGAGGGTTTCTCTTTAGTTACGTTACTTTTACAGGTGGTCTTATACTCATCCACCTTTTTCATGTAGGGTTCAGTTTTATCCCCAAAGAGGGAACTGTTCTCACAAGAGAAATCCATTGCCTTGGACTGGGTGTCCTGTGAAAGATTAGTGGTTCTCAGCCAGGCAAAACGTCTCAGAGAAATGGCCTGTGCCATGATCCTCAATGCTGTATCATTATTATCCACTGCCATATGGAACTGGTACTTAGTAGCTTCTATGGCTGTGTGCACAGTCTCCGTGATATCCTGGACCATGGTGTCCCTGCCTTGCTGAACCATGGCCAGAATGGAATTCCAAAGAGCCCTTTGATAACGAGCTGCATATGCCATGTATGAAGACAGGCGGAGCAGCAGTGAAGCAGTTGTGTATGTTTTCTTTCCCATGGAGTCCAGCCTCTTAAGACTCCTTTTCTGGGAGTTGTGAGGAAAAGGATGCATTAGCCTTATCACAAGCTGCAGCCTGTACCGCTCCCCGATGGTCTGGATACTCAAAGATAAGCAGCATTTATTTTATCTAGCTGATGCTTCTTTTCTTTCGTTTTATCTACTCCATAAACAGAAGTAGGGTTTTAGAGTATTTTCATGGTTGCCCTTTTAAAAGTATTGTGAATGGTCAAAACCAGCTTTCCGGAGGGAGGAAGACCCATAATTTTAATATAGTCTTCGTTGTCT
Organism: Neoceratodus forsteri; assembly: GCA_016271365.2. Classification (NCBI taxonomy): domain Eukaryota; kingdom Metazoa; phylum Chordata; order Ceratodontiformes; family Ceratodontidae; genus Neoceratodus; species Neoceratodus forsteri. The sequence continues at coordinate 103,488,941 of CM057453.1, read as the reverse complement.
TCCTCTTAACTGGTGCCCTCCAGGATAACAAGGCCCAGGGTACCACCATATTTTTTTAGAAATGTGAAAAGCGATGAGGAATCCTCCTGTCCCTTAGAGAAGGTACCAATATCTGGCTCTGAAAAAAATCGCCCTCTGCATTACTTCCCCCTTCTCCTTCATAATAAAAGCCCTGGTCATAATCAGGGACTGTAGAAGGAATACCAGTATCTGCAGGGGCATTAAAAATGTCCCCCATAGACTGCAATGTCTGGTAGATGTGCCAAGCCACAGCCATATCCGTAGCAGAGGGCATATCTTTTTGTGACACTGGCATCTCCCCTTGCTTCTCAGTGGGAGGGGCAGTGGTATGCTTTTCTTTTCTATTCTTTTTGTCAGGGATGGAATTAGAGCCCTGGTCATAATGTTTTTTTAAGGCTTGGTCTGAATTTCTATTCTTGTAAGACTTATGGTCATTAACCTCCTTAGAGGGCTTATCTTTATTTTTGAATGGGAAGAGGACCCCTGCTCAGCGATTTTAGAGGAAGAGGAGGCAGACTAAGAAGCCATGGATTTCAAATCTTTGGCACCTCTGAGGGTTGCTTTTCTTGAAAGTTTTGAGCAGGATTCTCAAGAGAGGTCTGGACCTAAGCAAGAAAAACAAAGATCGTGGCTGTCTACCTTAGCCAGAATCTTAAAGCATCTGAAACAAGTTTTAATTTCTGTTGGTCCAGTTCTTTTATTTGTTTTTTCTGATATGCCAAGAAAAGTCAGAAAAACACAGGTTACTCACTGAAACAGTAGTTCTAGGAGTGGTATATGTTGTTCATCCACACTTCTTGGCATGTCCTTTCCCTTTAAGAATCTTGCCGGAAGGTCTAAAAGCTAACTTCTCCCACCGACCCGGGTGGTACAACTCTCTGCTCCGCTCCTTGCCCTGACATCAAATGGAGAATCTCTTCCATTTCAAAGCATAGCACTTGCTGGTCAATTCCTTCCTAGATGCCTCAACTACAGTGAGGACATCTTCGGAGAGACCCAAAGCCTGGAACTCTAGCCGCTCAGGAACCAGGCTGTCAGGTGCAGGGTGGAGAACCTTCTGACTGACTGAGAGCAGGTCCAGGCATGCTGGAAGATGCCTCAGGAGCCTGATGCTGAAGCTGAGGAGATTGGGGTACCAAAACTGGAGGGGCCAGTCTGGAGGCACCAGGATCACCTGTGCCTTGTCTTTCCTCACCTTGAGGAGTACCTCGTAGATCAAGAGAACTGGAGGGAAGGCACAGAAGAGGCCTGGGATCCACGGCCTCAAGACGTCATCCCCCTGCAGCAAGCCCTGCTGAGGGGGGCAGGCACAAAAACAGCCTCAGCTTTGCGTTCTCCCTCAAGATGAACAGGTCCATCTGAGGGGTGCCCCACTGGGAGAACAGGCTGTGTACTACTTCTGGATGGAGAGAGACCACTCATGGGACACTTCGCCCACACAGCTGAGGGCATCTGCCAGTTGATTTGAGGCTCCTGCCACATGAATGGCTAGGAGATCCACCTCCAGTCTGCTCACGAGGGTCCAGATGCGGAGAGCTTCCCTGCACAGAGACCGGAAGTGCGTGCTTGCCGCCCTGTTTGTTGAGATAGTACATGGTCATGGTGTTGTCCATCTAGACCTGAACCACTTGACCCTGAAGAAACAGAGCGAATGCAGTCAGCGCCAGCCAAACTGCTCGGCACTCCAGCAGGTTGATGTGGCATCAGGATTCTTCAGGGGTCCACAGTCCATGGACTCTGTGGTCCCCCCCTCAACGTGGGCACCTCAGCCCATGAGAGAGGCATCAGTCATCAAGATGACCGCTGGCACGGGACAGATGAACGGGATCCCTTCCTGTAGATGCTCTGGGATGGTCCACCACTGGAGAGCATCCCACATCTTCTGGATCACAGTGACCAGCTGGTTGAAATGACCCATTGGCTGGCCAGCTCCCACTAAAGAAGGCGCATATGCCAACTGGCCAGACCACAGAGGTGCAGGCCGCCATGTAAACCAGAAGTCACAGGAAATCCTGGGCAGGACACAAGTGCCCAACCGGAAATGATCAGGCAAAGGAGGAGAGAACCTCCGCCCTGTCTGTTGAGAGCCTGGCTCTGCCTCGGCAAGAGTCTAGCTCTGCCCCGATGAAGCAAATCACCTGCGAGGGCACGAGTTCCGACTTGGCTACATTGACCAGGTGGCCTCAGAAAATTAAAACAATACCTAGCCCAGCTAGACTGGTCCCCTATCCAGCGCGCCTGACATTGACTCAGCTCTTGACAACTTCACAAATGCCTTCTGTAAGGCTTGTGACCTTTTCGCCCCCCTCACTAGGATCCGCTCCAAAAAATGCAGTGCCCCATGGATCACCCCACCCCTCCTCCAGAGACTCAGAAATAGAGATAATCTCTGGCACATTGCTGTAGAATCTGGTAAGGCGTCTAATAGACAGGCCTACAATGCAGAACGCAATAAGTGCAATTGGGCCATTAGGCGGGCCAAGACAGAGCACTACCAGACCACCCTCGCTTCCACTTGGGTTCAGCCCGGACCTTCTGGGATAATATGAAAGAGCTAAATGGGAAGTCCCCCCCCCCCCGACCATTCCAGCTCTCCATCAATGGCACCCCCACCACAGCAGATTGCCTTAACACCGCCTACTCTGACCTAAGCGGTCTTCTCCAGCAGCTTTTGACCCAATCCCACCTCTCTCCTGCGGTCCTGCATCACCCACCATTCTACCTGTGCACCCTATCCCACCCCCCAAGAAGCCAGGCCACACCTGCTAAAAGCCTTAAGCAGCAATAACCCTAGCAGTGACCCTCTCGACTCCAGGATACTCCGTATGGTCTTGGATGAAGCCTAATCCTGCTGACTGACCTTCTAAACTGGTCTCTATGCCTGGGTCAGTTCCCAAGTGCTTGGAAAACTGCTGAAATCACACCCATACATGAGAGTGGGGACCAGTCCACCCCCAACAATTACCAGCCGATCTCCATCCTCCCCCCCCACTCTCTAAAGCCCTTGAAAAAGTGGTGTCGATCCAGCTCTCTGAATACCTAACCAAGTACAACATTATGTGTCCAGAGCAGCACGGTTTCCGCCCAGGACACAGTACAACCACAGCTCTCCTGCAATTCTCCCAACACCTGCATGCTGCTCTCGACTCTTAGCAGCCTTGCAGGAGCAGTGTTCATCGACCTCTCCAAGGCCTTTGACACTGTCTGTCATCCCCTTCTACTAGACTCTCTCCACCAACTTAGCTTCTCTGGTGGTCCCATTTCCTGGTTCTCTAGCTACCTCTCTGCTAGATCCCAGCATGTCAAGATCAGCCGCTCCCTCTCCAGCACTCTTACCATTCACTCCAGAGTCCCTCAGGGCTCCATCCTGGGTCCAGTACTTTTTAGTCTCTACCTCAACACCCTCCCCAGCTCATGTACCGGTAAAATGCTCCTCTACGTCGACGACGCAGTCCTCGTTGCCTCACATCCCAATCCCACCTTCCTCCAATTATCCCTCTAGCAAGCTTAGAACCAAGCTGAAAGGTGGCTCAGTGATCACAGACTGGTCATTAACCTAAAGAAAATCAAATCAATGCTCTTCTCCCACCACCAAAATAAAGCTAAAAATACCCCTCTAGTGATTATTCCTAGCACTCTGCACCCGCTAGAACAAGTGACCACATACAAGTACCTAGGCATCACATTCAAAACTGCCCTCTCCTTCCGCACCCATATTAATGCCCTGTCAGCCGCCATAAACTCTCAGATTGGCCTGCTATACTGGCACAGGGACTGCATGCCTCAGGTTGCCCTCAGGCTGGTCATCACCTCCTCCGTCTTGTCCCTCATGGACTATGGCTTGTCTATCTATGCCGCAGCTGACAACACTGCCCTCGCCAAAATCCAACTCTCCATCAATAAGGCCTGTAGGCTCCTGAACGGTGCCCCCAGCCGCACTCACACCTACCTTCTCTATACTACCACCAATCTGCTCAACTTTGAGGAGTGTCTGCTCTACCAAACCTGCCATCTCGCTAAGAAATCACTGCTAGGACTCTCCCCCCGAGGTCTCCACCTCCCTACAGCAGTCATCATTGTCCATCACCACCCGTAGCTTTGTTAAGGCCACCTTCCAGGTGCCCAGAACCAAGACATCTCTTGCCCAGAGATCCTTCCTCTACTGAGCCTCCACCTGGTTCAATTCCCTCCCTAGCTGCATCTCCAGCTTGCCAAAAATTGGCTCCTTCAAAACAGCCCTTCAGAACCATATATTTAATACCCGCTGTTGTAGGTGCAACTAACCCCGTGTTGTAAACTGCGGTACCTGCCCGCCTTGCCCCTGGTTCGACAACGTCCACTGGACAGCCTCTCCCTCCCCCCAGACCCACTCCTTCCCTACTAGGTCCAAATATGGATGTAACCCGCTGTCTACTCTGAGGGCCTACTATATTCATGATTGTAACTCACAATTTTGAAACATTGTGTAACCTAAGTAACATACAAACTACTATATTATGTAACCTAAGTGTATCTATGTTAAATGTTCCTTTTATTGCACCTGTAATGTTATCCTCTTTTAATCTGCACTGTAATAACTGTCTTGATGTCTGCCCTCCCTGCGATGAGGTGCCTTTGTAAATGAGTCTCTGACTCAAAGGTTGTAAACCCAATTTGTAATTAATAAAGAATAAAGGTCTGGAGGGCCAGATTCCTGGACCTCTCCACCTCCTGCTTGGAGGGACCTTCTATGAGCCAGTCATCCAAATAGGGGTACACCTTGACCCCTCAACACCAAAGATGGGCCACCACCACTGCAATGCATTTTGTGACAACCCTGGGGGCCAATGACAGGCTGAACGACATGGCTTGGAACTCATAGAGGGTTCCCTCTGCCCAGGAGCGGAGGAACCTTCGGTGTGACGGACAGATTGAGACATTAAAGAATGCGTCCTGCAGATCCAGAGAGCAAAACCACATGTTCTGCTCGAGAGATGGTATGATCTGAGACAGAGTTACCATCCTGAACGTGTGAAACCTGAGAAACTTGTTCAGGTCGTGCAGATTTAGAATGGGGTGTCAGCCCCCTGTCCATTTCGGGACCAGGAAGTACCTGGAAATGAACCCTGGGTTGACAGGGGGATCTGCGACTCTACCCACTACCTCCTTGCAGAGGAGTTGGGCGATGTCATTTCGGAGAGCCGACTGAGTATGCACGGATACCTTCCCCTCCCATGGTGTGCGGACTCTGTTTAGTGGGTACTGCGCGAATTCCAGAGGCAGCCCCTGGCCGACCACTTCCAAGACCCGCCTGTTCGTTGTGACAAAGGACCAGGCGGAAAGGAAGTGGCAGAGTCAGACCCCCACGGGAGGACCCAGAGTAGGCGTGACAGGCATAAGAGTGGTCACCCCATCCCGTCACTGAGCAGGCTTGGAGGAGGAGGATCCGGCGTGGGACCACCAGGACCCTTCCCTCCGGGCTTACGGATCACCGAAGACACTGCTTGGGCCAAGGGTACCAAGACTGAGCCTGCTGCTGCCCCAATTGGTACTGGGAATGCTTGGCCACAGGGGCAGAAGGCTGAATGGGCTTACGCTTCTGCTTTCTGGAACCCTGAGATTCCTTCTGGGCAGAGGCAACAGAGTCCAAGGTGGCACTGGACTTCTCAATGCGCTGGAGGTGACTGTCAACTCCTGGACTGAACAAGTCAGTGCACAGGAAGGGAGTGTCTGCCATAAGAAAAAATTACTCACCTTACTAATTGTGTTTCTTCTAATGGAGTCTTGCTGTATTCCGACATATGCAGTTAGCCCCAGCACTTGAACTGCCCCGGAGAGGAAAGAGTTAACTCTATGCAGGAAGCATAGAACGTTGGGCTCAAGCTCGGTTTCAGACCTCTGTCTTTAATGCTTCAGAGTGTAACCATCAGGTTCTTACAAGCTACTATTAACTAACTACACTCCCATAGTAGAAATTGTAGAGGAACATATAGCCAAAAGGCAACAGATTGGGCCCCCGAAAGACTCAAGTCGAGAACCCAAGGCAAAAAAACAGGTAGTGAACCAATATAAAACTATAAGTAAAAGCATAACAATAACCAACCCCACCTTCGAGAAAAGAGGGGTGCCAAGTACACCCCTGAGGTGCAACACTATATCTGCCAGCCCACTTCCCAAAAAACAGGTTCTAAGAGGGGAGGCATGGAGGGAGGTCAGAATACAGCAAGACTCCATTAGAAGAAACACAATTACTAAGGTATTTTTTTCTTCAAACAACATGAAGTCTTGCTGTATTCTGACACATGCAGACTACCAAGCAGTACCGCCATGGAGGAGGATACCGAACCTACTTTGGGAATAGGCTCTGCAGTACTGCTTTTCCAAACCTAGCATCACTCCTAGCCTGGATATCCAGACAGTAATGCTTGGCGAAAGTATGGACAGTTTTCAAGGTGGCTGCTTTGCATATCTCTAGTAAAGGTATATCCCTAGCAGCAGCCAGGGAAGCGGCTGTACCCCTAGTTGAGTGAGCCATCAGGCCTGAGGGAGGTGTTTTACCTAGCTTAGTATAGCAGAACTGTATACAGGATACAATCCACCTGGCAATAGTTCTCTGAGTGGCAGGTCTACCCTTCCCCACTTCACCGTAAGTGAGGAACAACTGAAGACATTCCTTCCTGTGTGCTTTAGTGTGCTAAATGTAATAGCTAAGTGACCTCTTAATATCTAAACTGTGTAATCTTCTTTCCCCTGAAGAAGAGTGATCAGTGAAGAACACAGGACGAGACATGGACTGGTTCAGATGGAAATCTGAGACCACCTTGGGAAGGAACCTCCGATTGATTCTGAGGACCACCTTATCCCTATGAAATGAAAAAATCTGGCTCCACTGACAGGGCCTGCAATTCACTAATGCGCCTGCCAGAAGTGATAGCTACCAGGAACACAGTCTTCCAGGTCAAATACTTGAGTTTGGCTGAAGCCAGAGGCTCAAAAGGAGGTTGCCTGAGCTGAACAGTGCAAACATTGAGATCCCAAGCAGGAGTGGGGTCCCTAAAGGGAGGGTTGATATGAACCAGACCTTTAAAGAACTTACAGAAGACAGGGTGAGATGCCAGAGAAGAGTTGTCCCTGCTGACAGAAATGCAGATACAGCTGCTAAATGAACTTTTAAAGTGGCTGGCCTGAGGCAAGAGCAGCAGTATCCAGTAAAATATCCTTATGGGAACACCAAATGCTGAATCTCTTCAATTTGGCATTATAAGTTTTTTTGGTGGCAGGTTTTCGAGAGGCCTTAAGAATATCCAACACTCCCTGAGACAGATGCAAGCCTGCATATTCTAACTCTTCAAGAACCAGGCCTTGAGGTTGAGAGACTGGAGATTGGGGTACCAGATTCTCCCCTGAGAGGAGATTAGCAGATTGTGCCTCTTGGGCAGAGATAGGGGAAGATGGACTGCTAGGTACAACAACACAGGATACTAAGGCTGCCTGGCCCAGTCTGGAGCAATCAGGATAACACTGCATGGTTGCGACCTGATCTTGACCAGGACTTTGAATAACAGGGGGAAGGGAGGAAAGGCATAAAGGAATCTGCCCTCCCAATCCAGAACCAGAGCATCCAGGGGGACTGTACCTAGGACTGGAGGCCCGCAGCAGAAGAGAGGAAGCTGGTGATTGTCTGGGGCTGCAAAGAGATCCATCTCTGGACTGTCCCACCTGGAGAAGATTACTTTCAGTATGAAGGGGTCTAGGACCCATTCGTGGTGGCCCTGAGAAATTCTGCTCAGGGCATCAGCTAACACATTGTCCTTCCCTGGTAGATGGACTGCTACTAGGGATGCTTGCAGGGCATAAGCCAGAGACCATAGCTTCCGTGATGTACCTCACACGGTGGTGGTGTTGTCTGTCCTGACCTGAACCACTTTCTTTCTCATTGAGTCCGAGAAAGCTTGGAGGACCAGGAATACTGCCCTGAGTTCCAGGAGAGTGATATGAAGTACAGACTCCTGAGGAGACCAGATACCTTGTGCTGTAAGGGCTCCCAGGTGGGCGCCCCAACCCAGAAGACAGGCATCTGTGGTTAGCACCATTGAATGAGTCTGGCTGATGAATGGGACACCTTGCCTGAGATTGTCCTGATCCAACCACTGTTGGAGAGCTTGGACCAGAGTCTGAGTCACTGGAATCAGTTTGGTTACAGGATCTTTCTTCTGGGACCAAAAGGACCTCAGGTGGAACTGAATGTTCCTCATTTAGAACCTGGCTCCCTGTACCACCACAGTGGAAACTACCATGTGGCCCAGGAGCTGAGGAAAATGTCTTACTGGTCAAGACACCGGAGGACGGAAAAAGGAAGCAAGAGCTGTAAGGGCCCTCACCCTTGCCAAAGGAAGAAAGGCCTTTGCCTGCACAGTATCTACTCTACCCCTATAAAGGTGAGGAGTTGCACTGGTTCGAGAACTGACTTTAGCAGATTGAGAAGAAAACCTAGAGAAGTGAGCAGCTGTTGAGTAACTTGTACAGCTGATTTGACCTGGTCTGGAGACTGCCCCACAATGAGCCAGTCATCCAGGTATGGGAATATGGAGATCCCTTGCCTCCTGAGGAAGGCCACTACTACTGCTATGCACTTTGTAAATACTCTTGGAGCTGATGTTAGGCCGAAGGGCATTGCTCTGAACTGATAATGGCCTGAAGGCAACTCGACCCTGAAGTACTTTCTGTGGGAGCACCTGATTGGGATGTGAAAGTAGGCATCCTTGAGGTCCAGGGAAGCCAGCCAATCCCCTGGCCTCAGAGAGGGAAGAATTACTCCCAGAGTCACCATTTTGAACTTCGGTTTTAAGATGTGCTTCTTTAGATACCTTAGGTCTAAGATGGGTCGCCACTCCCCTGTCTTTTTTGGGGTAAGGAAATATTAGCAGAGAGGAAACCTCTGGTTCTAGAGCAATGGTCTCGGAAAGGTTTGCAGGTGGAAGGAATTTGGCAGTCAATTTTGGGAACTTTGTGAAACTGAGGGCTAGTCCCTGGCTTGCTACCTCCAGGACCCACTTGTCTGAGGTAACAGACTTCCAGGCCTGGAAGTAGTAAGCCAGCCTGCCTCCTACTGGGATTGGGGAGTCGACCCAGGCTGACACATCAGGGTGTCTGCTTGGCAGAAGCCTTGGACTGGGAGGAGGATGCAGCCCTGCTCATCCCCCTCCTACCTCTCCCTCTGAAGAATCCCCTCTGTGGAAAGGCAAAAAGAGGCCTGAGCTTGGTAGAAAGGCCTGTGAAAGGGCCTGCCCCTGCCCCAGACCGCTGCTTCTGAGGAGTTGCCTGCCTTTCTTTGACCTGTGCACTCCTGTAGGTGGTCCGATATTCATCCATTTTTTTCATGTAATACTCTGTCTGCCCCCCAGAGACTTAACCACCACAGGGAAATCCATCGCCTTAGCCCGAGTGTCTTGTGACAGGCTAGTACATCTGAGCCAAGCAAACCTAAGAGACACAGATGTAGCCATGACTCGTGATGCCACATCATTCAAGTCCACAACAGCATGGAACTGCATTTTGGATGCCTCAATCCCATCAGCAGCCACCTCCTCCAGCTCCTTGGCTAGCTGGGGGCAGGCCTGTTTAGCCAGCTCCAGAACAGTATCCCATCTAGACTCCTGGTATCTGGCTGTTTAGGCCACATAATTAGCCTGCTTGAGTCATAAGAAGGATGCTAAGTACTGTTTTTTGGCCACAGCATCAACCTTCCTAAAGTCTTTATCTGGGGGTGTGAAGCCAAGGCTACGTTAGCCTTGTCACAGGCTGCAGCCTGCATTACTCCAACATGGCTGCATTGGTGGAACAAGAACTCTGTACCTGAGCCTAAAAGCATATACATCCTGTCCATTCTTTTACCCACAGGAGGTAAGGAATTTGGAGTTTGAAGAATTTTCTGTGTCTGTTTCCCCAAGGATTTATGGAGGGGAACAGACAACCTCTTGGACTCTGGGATGTCTATCATCTCCACAAAATCAGGCTCCTCTTGTTCCTCAACAGCTTCAACCAAGGGAAGCTGGAGGGTATCAGCCACTTTCTTGTAGAACAAATAGAGGGATGGGGACTCAGAAAGCCTGGGAGGGGAGAAACATTGGAAGGCCTGTTTGGGGAGATGTCCGGTTCAATGGGCTCATCTAGACCTTCATCAGTGTTATCATCATCATCTTGTTCTCCCCCCCCCTTTCCACTCCCACTCCGGTTTATGAAATTCATCCAGAGTGTATTCCGGAACCAGGGGAACCAACCAAACTGGGCACCTACCGAGCAGCGCTGGATCGGGCGGAACCGAATGGAGCGATTCCACTATGCTTATCGCTCTGGCTATTTCTTTGGTGGTTGGAGTTTGCAGTTCTGGATCCTAACCGGCCGATTTCCTTTTGCGTTTCGAAGGAACCGACCCCTCAGGGTCAGTGGGCACCCCCTCAGGTTTGATGGGAACCGAACCTGGCTGGCCATCCGGATTAGTGAACTTCTCTGCCTCCTTTCCCCTGAGCCTACCCAACCTTTTTTTCCAGGGTGGCCTTTGGGAAATTCTTACAAATTTGGCAGTCTGAATCGAGGTGGTCAAACCCCAGATAATAAACACAAGCGGTGTGAGGGTCTGCCTTAGCAAAGGCATCCCCACACTGACCACAGTGTTGAAACCCAGTGGGCTCGGTTTTTTCCTTGGGTTTCTCAGACATTTCCAGGCTACAAAACTTACCCTTTACAGCTTATTTGCCAGGTAAGACACTCCTATCGGTTATCAACCGTGTTACGGGTTGTGTAAAAAAAAGTGCAAAATCAAGTTTTTTGGAAACCAATAGGAACTGGCACCTCATACTAAAACCCAGAAAGGAGTAAAACCCCACAAGCGGTTGGTTCCGAATCGACCAAAAGCTTTACAATTTCCACACGGAAAATTAAACAGATACGGTCCACTACACCTTACTAAACACTTACTGCACCGTAGACAGAGACATGAGACCGAAAAAACAATAAATCGGTTGAATTAACCAACGAGTTCTGAACTGTACCAAACCGTAGCGAAGGAGCAATCCCCGGAGCGACTGAATAGTTAGGTGGAGTAAAGAATTTGATGATTACACTCTAAAGCACTACAGACAGAGGTCTGAAACAGAGCTCGAGCCCAACGTTCTATGCTTCCTGCACAGAGTTAACTCTTTCCTCTCCGGGGCAGTTCAAGTGCTGGGACTAACTGCATGTCAGAATATAGCAAAACTTCATGTTGTTTGAAAGGTCGAGATCCTCAGCCAGGCCCTGCAGTGCATGGCAACTGCAGCAGTCACTGAAGGGGCACAGGAATCCCCGATGTCTAGAGCCATCTGGAGTTGCTGTTTTGAACAGTCTGACCCTGATCCTGAACCTGTTTGACCGTAGTCTGAAGGTCCGCAGGGAGATAAGGAAGCACCTAATCTAGAGAGCCCAGGAAGGCATGGGAGAAGTGAGCCATTATGACCGCCGAGCTTGCCTGATGGAGACTGAGCAAAGAGGCAGCATACACTTTTCGGGCAGAATGGTCCAGTTTTTTGGACTCTTTGTCAAGAGGTCTATCAGTGTCTCCTGAGTTTCCCAAGTGCTGAAACACAGATTCAGTCACCAATTCCTCAGCTGAGGGGTGCTCTGTGAACCCAGATAAGAGTGCAGATGGGAACTGCATACTTGCAGGCCATCCAGGCCAATGGCACAGGGAAGGAGGCAGGGCGCTGCCAAAGCTCCAGAGCTGGGCCACTGATGGCTTTGGCTACTGGGAATGCCTCTGTTGGAGAAGCCCCTTTTGTCAGAATATCTGTTAGGGGATACTGAGCCCGTTTCTGCACAGGCTCCAGTTTCATCCCCGTGGATTCAGAGATGAGACGGAGAATGCCCATGAAGGACATGGGACCTTCCTCCATCGAGAGACTCCCCATCGAAGCCTCACTGAATTGACTAGAATGCAAGGAGGAGTCCTCGGACTCCGAAGAGTCCAGGTAGATCGTCCGACCACCTGAGTCACTTTCGACCTGCCATGGATGGTCAGGAGTAAGGGTGACCGACAGCCTATGTGGGAAGCCCTTAGCGGGCCGACACTCCTTAACAGAAGCCCCAGAGGGAGGCTGTTTAGGTGGTGGCTCCACCACAATTGGATGAGCTGGGAGGGCCTTCACCAGTTCTGCGGGTGGAGGGACGGTGTCGGCCGCCTCCGGAGGAGTCAGTGTGGGCCTAGAGGGCAACAGCCATATGATGCCGGTGTAGAAGCCTGGGTTGACTTCAGACCGGTCAACACCAACTGTTGCCATGAAATCCTCGTAGCATCGACGGAACCTTTGCCTCTTCCGAGGACGAGTAGCGGCAGCGCCGCTTCTTAGAACACCCAGAATGGCATCTGTCAGTTCTCCTCAACCAAGGCCTCGACCATCGGGGAGACCGACGGGGGTGCTCAGAAGGAGCCAGGGAAGCCTGTGGCGCCTCCAGTCCAGGGTCAGGGACTGCGGGAAGGTTCCCAGCAGGCTGCGTTTCCTCCTCGGTAGGTCCAGTCAGGACTGGAGTCCTCAACAAGGAAATGTCAGCCTCATCCAGCGAAGACAGGTCATAAGGGTCGATGATAATTTCGACCGGGTTGTCGTCCCGCGTCATAGCTGGCTGGACTGATGGGGGCACCATGAAACCAGCAGCCAAGGCCACAATTTAAAGTTGAAACAGGAGATTCCTGAGACCGAGATCTCTCACAATCGCAAGAACGTTGTCGACGAGACTCATCTCTCAACTCCTCAGGTTCCTTTTTACGGGAACGGGAGCTGTGCGGAGCCGACGGGCCCGCCCCCTTAGTCGGGAGAGACTGGCACAACTCCTTGAAGGAGCCTGACAAGGTAGAGCCCAGTTTGAGCAGCACAAAGATCGATGCTGAAGAGGACTGATCGGCAGCCCGAGCTGCCTCCTCTTCGAAGGCCTTCATTTGCTCAAGTTGCTCAGTGAACCCCACAGCTGCGGAGACCGCCCAACAAGCCTCTTTTGATTTGACTGGCAAGTTCTGTTTTTTCAGTCATCTGAGCTGTAGACATGCAAAGCGGTCATACAACACGTTCGGCTGGAACAAGCGACAAAAGTCGCAGGTCTGGGTATCATGATCATGGACCAGGCAGTAGATGTACGTGGCATGCAAGTCAGTGCGAGACATCTTCTACCCACAAGGGCACAGGCGGAACCCGGGCAAGAACTTGTCCTCCATCGTAGTTGCGATCGTGAAACACTGCAGAGAAACTCTAACGAGTTGTAGCTTAGGCAAATAATCCAAAGATGGAAGTGCTAGGGCCTACTCAACGCGGGAGCGGTAAGTAGGGAACCTGAATCTTCCAGCAGAAAGGAAGATCTGGCATCAAGGGGTGGAGCCAAGGGTTATACCACACGAGTGGGTGGGAGTAGCCAGCTTTTAGACCTTCTGGCAAGATTCTTAAAGGGAAAGAACATGCCAAGAAGTGTGGCTAGAACATCATATTCACATCCCTAGAAAAACTGTTTTTAATGTTCCACAAAGTGAAAAAGTCAGGTTTCCAGTTAACAGAACCCACGGGAAAAACGGGTCCCAAACACAGTACAAATAAACCTCAAAAAGAGACAAACTTTTGAAATAAAAAAAAAAACGAAGTATTTTAAAAATAAAACCACCGATATTTTTGGCACAGATGTGAATTTTTACCCCAGAAAAAACATGGGAAAGATAAAAAGTCTGCAGCTCCCGGGAACCAGATGCGAGACACAGAAAAAAATAAAGTACAGACAAAATTTTACGCTAAATCTGAAGGCAGCACAAAATAAGGCACTAAGAGAGAAAAATCATTTCAGAGAAGTGTAGAATAGAGAGTCACTCCAGGGCAGTGTGGCTCAGTCAGCAGAGAAAAAATTCTGAAGCTCTTTTGATTGGCCAATGAGCCAACTTCATTTACATCATCTCTACCTCTGAACCCAGCTGGCATACTTTTTTTTTTTTGTTCCAATTGTTTAACCAGGTGAGACACACTTAGCTGAAAGCTTGTTTACAGGTGCAACCTGGGAGCACAAGGAAGTTAAGTGACTTGCTCAGGGTCACACAGTATGCAAATGGAGGCTGTGGGATTCAAACCCAGGTCTCCAGATTTGCAGCTCAGAGCCTTAAACCACTGCGCTATACTGCCTCCTCACATACTGCACCTGTGAAGCATACTAAAGGACCCTGGGGTGAGAAACAAAGGTTAAAAAAAAAATCTGAATGCTGACTGTCATGAGTCCGAGTACTGCCTTTTTACACAACAGTGTCAAATGGAAGGGCACTCCATGGTAGATGGGAAACCAGTTTAGTGTACAGATCATATGTGTGAACATCACGCTTAAGATCAAAAACAAATTTACAAGCTTAATTAAAAGCAAGGGAGAGTTTATCAAGGTCAACTTTGTTAGCAGCAGAATAAATAACCATGTCAATAGTCAATAACTGCCACGGTTACACGTGAGACAAGCAACAGTTTAACCTCCTTTGTGAAGTTATTCTTGTTCCTATAAAATATACTAAGATGTTGGTTAATTTTTCCAGTCACAGCATCGATATGAGCATAAGATGATAATGGATAGAGAATAAGAGAGAAAATTACTCACCATGGTAATGTTTCTTCGAATGGAGTCTTGCTGTATTCTGACCATATGCAGTTAGCCTCAGCACTTGAACTACTCCGGAGAGTAAAGGGTTAACTCTATGCAAAGGCATAGAACGTTGAGCTCGAGCGCGGTTTTCAAACCTCTGTCTGTGGTACTCTGAAGTGTAACTATCAAATTCTTACGAGCACTAAACTAACTCAAAAAATAAATTGTTTCAAAAATTTTGTGCCAAATGGCAAAACGAGGTTTTAGGGTGAAAAGATTCAAGTCGAGAAAACCCCAAAAAAAACCAACAGATAGTGATTTACCAACAATGCTTAAAACAAACTGAAAGAAACCCCCTAAGAGATGGAGGCATGTCCAGTACACCTCTGGGGTGCAGCACTGTGCCTGCCCCACCACATCCCAAAACTACTAGGTTTCAGGAGGGGAGGCAGGGAGGGAGGTCAGAATACAGCAAGACTCCATTAGAAGAAACAACATTACTATGGTGAGTAATTTTTTTCTTCAAACAACATGAAGCCTTGCTGTATTCTGACTATATGCAGACTACCAAGCAGTACCCCCTTCGGGGAGGGAGTTACAGAACCTATTTTGGGAACAAACTCTGCAACATAGCTGTGCCAAACCTAGCATCACTTTTTTTTTTTAAACTTTATGTTTATTGCGTTTTCACATAAACACATAGTGTTACAGTACATACACCAGACAATTCAAATTTAATACACAGAGCCTATCAAGTTAAGACAATATAATGTAGTCTAGATGTTTGTTTACGGAATATAGGGTATATCCATTTATATATTAAATTAATCAAAATAAGTCTCCTTTAGCTGCACTTCTACAAGAGATGGGGACAATCCTACTAATAAACATAAAATGAAACCACGAAA
Source organism: Neoceratodus forsteri (assembly GCA_016271365.2). Taxonomy (NCBI): domain Eukaryota; kingdom Metazoa; phylum Chordata; order Ceratodontiformes; family Ceratodontidae; genus Neoceratodus; species Neoceratodus forsteri. Next base: position 103,473,405 of record CM057453.1, on the reverse strand, counting down.
AATTCAACACCTTAGGTTGATTAATTCCCTCTATCCAAACATGTGAAACTAAAGATCTTAGTGGTTCCCCTTTACAGCTCAGGAACTGTTAAACAAAACGACTATTTCAGTAAAACAGTGCAACAAAATTAAATAAAATATCGAATAGAATATTTAAGCACTTAAGTTTCCTATGTAGTTTGAAACTTTAAGAAGCGTTTTAGATGCAGCTTACAGCATGGAGGAACTTACTTGCATACTGCATTATTTTATTATGTCCAAAGTCCAACTCAAGACTCTCAATTTAAGTGATCCCCATCATGTGACCAACAAGAGGCTTCCCCTTGGTGAAACTGATATTTTCTAGAGTCTTAATTAGAACGTTTGTTATCAAAGTCCAGACTGCTTACTCTAGCCCATTCATGTGTCCTCATCCTCCAACTCCTGTTCTGACTCCATTCTGGCTCTCCCCCTCGAAACCTCAAACTCCTTCTGAATTTGTTGGACACGCTTGCCTGCTTCCTCTGCGTCCGTGAATTGAAACGTGTGTCCCCCGCAGTATATCCTCAGTCTAGCCGGCATCATCAAAGTATGTGCAACCCCAAGACTTCTTAAAGAGGCATGAACTCCATCAAACTTCTTCCTTTGAGCTTGCGCGGCGTACGAAAGATCTGGGAAGCAATGTAGGGTATGTCCCTCATAATTCAAGCTTTCTGTGTTACGGGCTGCCTGGAGTGTCAACTCTTTTATGCTTGCACTCATTGTCACCAATAAAACTGTACGAGGGGAGTCTTTCTGAACCCCGGCTGACCGCGGGGTTATATGGTAAGCTTTGATAAATTGGTCTCCTAAAGAACAGTCCAGCTGCAAAGCTTTAGGTAGCCAGGCTTTTAAGAATTCTAATAAATCAGGGTTTTCAGAGCCTTCTGGTAACCCGATGAGGCGCACATTTGGGGCTCTGCTCGCATTCTCCAACACTTCAATGCGGTATCTTAGTTGCCCGTTCTCCTGTGTGAGCTTGACTACGGTCGTTAGGGCTTTGACTGCCTGGTTTTCAGCATAAGTGGCCGTTTTCGTTGCCGCCTCTATTTTGAAGTCCTGCTCTCCCAGTCGCTGAAGGACCGATTCAATTTTTCCATCGATGACCTGCATGGCCATCTGCAGGGCCTTCCATGGAGGTTCACTCAGGGCACTTCCAGTTGGGGTTGGCACGGCCTGCTGCTCTGTTGGGGGCTGATTTTTCATTCTGCCAGTGCCGCTCTTATTTGTGCGACCCATGCTCAATTTTAGTATCAAACTGCTCAGCTCAACTTCAGGAGTCCAAATACCTTTGTTGTTAAGCTTCACTTCTACATCATTAAATCAAGTAATATCAATGTTATTTAGTTGTAGATGCAGAGCTCTTGGAGACCACGTCTTCTCAGTAGAAGTGCTCAACAGCGCCCCCTAGCATCACTTTGTGACTGGCTGTCCAAAGAGTAATGCTTGGTAAAAGTGTGAACAGATTTCCAGGTAGCTGCTTTGCATATGTCCACTAAAGGTATATCTCTAGCTGCTGTGACCGAAGCAGCTGTATCTCTGGTAGAATGAGCCCTCAGGCCTGAGGGAGGTTCCTTCCCAAGTTTAGAATAGCAGTATTGAATACAAAAGACAATCCACCTGGCAATACACCTCTTTGTAGCAGGTTTGCCCTTTCCCACTTCACCATAAGTGAGAAACAACTGAGAGCAGTCCTTCCTATGGGCCTTAGTATGCTCAATATAGTAACTACAAGCCCTTTTTACATCAAGACTGTGTAACCTCCTCTCCCCACAGGAGGAATGATCAGTGAAAAACACAGGTAATGACATAGGCTGGTCCAGATGAAAGTCTGATACGACCTTGGGAAGAAACTTTCTATTGGTGCAGAGGACCTATGAAAGGAAATGAAATTAGGTTCCACTGATAAGGCATGTAATTCACCAATTCTCCTGGCAGAGGTAATGGCCACCAGCAACACAGTTTTCCAAGTCAAGTATTTCAGCTCAGCTGAAGATAAAGGTTCAAAAGGGGGCTGCATAAACTGAGCAATACAGATGTTCAGATCCCAAGAAGGGGTAGGCTCCCTAAAGGGAGGCTTGACATGAACCAAACCTTTGAAGAATTTCTTGAAAACTGGATGGGAAGCTAGGGAGGAGCCCTTACCAGCAGAAAGGAAGGCAGACACAGCTGCTAAATGTACCTTGAGAATAGTAGGCCAGAGGCCTAAACTGTTAAGATGCACTAAATAGTCAAACACAGTGGCAATATCAGCCAGTTCTGGCTTAGTATGCCTCCTGGAACACCAAAACCCACAACTTTTCCATTAGGAGTTGTAAGTCTTCCTAATAGCAGGTTTCCTGCTAACTTTTAAAATACCCAGGACTGATTGGGAGAGATGCAAACTTGCATATTCTAGCTCTTCAAGAGCCAGGCCTTGAGCCTGAGAGTCTGAAGGTTGGGATACAGAATCCTCCCCTGAGAGGAGGTGAGGAGATTGTGTTGTCTGTGAAGACACAAGGGAAATGTTACTGACAGTGACAACAGTAGAGGATACCAAGGCTGTCTGGCCCAATCTGGAGCCACCAGGATCACCTTGCAAGGTTGAGACCTGATTTTTATCAGGACCCTGAATATCAAAGGAAAGGGAGGAAATGCATACAGAAACCTGCTGGTCCAATTCAGTAGTAGAGCATCCTGAGGGACAGGACCCAGAAGGGGTGGTCTGCAACAATAAAAAGGAAGTTGACGATTGCCCAGGGCTGCCAATAGATCTATCTCTGGAGTGCCCCATCTTTTGAAAATGACTTGAAGAACTAGAGGGTTCAGAGTCCATTTGTGATAACCCTGAGAAATCCTGCTGAGATCATCTGCAAGAATGTTGTCCTTCCCTGGGAGATACACAGCCAGCAGGGAAGCCTGAAATGAATAAGCTAGAGACCATACTTTCATGGCCTCTGTGTACAAGGCCAAGGACAGAGTGCCTCCCTGCTTGTTGATGTACCACATGGTTGTGGTATTGTCTGTCCTGATCTGCACCACTTTCCCCCGAACTACAGCTGAGAATGTCTGAAGTGCTAGAAAGACAGCTTTTAATTCGATAAGATTTATGTGTAGAAGGGACTCCTGGTGTGACCAGGATCCCTGAGCTGTAAGATGATCTAGGTGGGCTCCCCAGCCCAGCAGGGAGGCATCTGTGGTGAGAGTCACAGAAGGGACTTGACTGATAAATAGAATCCCTTGTTGAAGATTGTCATCCTCCAGCCATCACTGGAGGGCCTGGACTAAGGTTTGAGAGACTGGAACCAGTTTGGAGAGAGGGTCCTCTTTCTGAGACCAGTAGGATCTGAGATGAAACTGAATCTCTCTCATCTGAAATCTTGCTCCCTGAACTACTGCTGAGGAAGCTGCCATGTGGCCCAGCAGTTGTAGAAAGTGTCTGGCTGGACGAGACACTAGAGGATGAAAAGAGGAGGCCAGAGTGACCAATGACTGAACCCTTGAGAGAGGGAGAAACACCCTTGCCTGAATAGTACCTATTTCCACCCCTAGGAAGGTGAGAAGTTGGGCTGGCTCCAGAACAGGCTTCTCTAGATTTAGAATGAAACCCAAGGATTCTGGAAGTTTTTGGGAGACCTCTAAGGCTGACTTGACTTAGTCTGAGGACTGGCCCACTAAGAGCCAGCTGTCCAGGTATGGAAACACAAGGATGCCCCGCCTCCTGAGGAATGCCACCACTACTGCAAGACATTTGGTGAACACCCTTGGAGCAGACGTTAGGCCGAAGGGCATGGCCCTGAACTGATAATGGCCTGAGGGCAACTCGAACCTGAGGTACTTTCTGTAGGAATGTCCGATAGGTATGCGGAAGTAGGCATCCTTGAGGTCCAAGGAGGCTAGCCAGTCTCCTGGTCTCAAGAGAGAGAAGAATTACTCCCAGAGTTATCATTTTGAACTTTGGTTTTGTCAAATGTTTGTTAAGGTACCTTAAATCTAAGATGGGTTGCCACTCCCCTGTCTTTGTTTTGGGGTTAGGAAGTATCTGTAATACAGTCCTTTTCCCCTGTGACAAAGAGGTACCTTCTCTATTGCTTGCAAAAGCAGAAGAGGAGACTTCTGCCTCTAATGCCTTTATCTCCAAGGGAGAGGGAGGACTGAAGGACCTTTCTCTCATTCTTTGCAACCTTTTGAAACTGAGGGCAAGCCCCTGGCTCACTACTTCCAAGACCCATTTGTCTGAAGTAATAGACTCCCAGGCCTGGGAGTAGTGAGTGGGCCTGCCCCCTACTGGGATTGGGGAGGCGACCCTGACTGACACCTCAGGGTGTTTGCTTGGCAGGGGGCCTAGACTGAGTAGCTGATGGGGTCCTAGTCACCCCACATCTACCTCTTCCCCTAAAGAACCCCTTCTGCTGGAAAGAAGAGGAGGAGGCCTGAGCTTGGTAAAAAGGCCTGTGTAAAGGCCTGCCCCTAAACTGCTGCCTCAGAGGAGTAGTCTGCTTTTCTTTGGCTGCAGCACTCCTATAGGTGGTCCTGAGAATTACCAGTTACAGGAAAATCCATGGCCTTAGCCTGAGTTTCCTGTGAGAGGTTGGTAAACCTAACCCAAGCAAGTCTCCTCATGGAGATAGATGCAGCCATGACCCTGGAATGAATATCATTAGAATCAACAGCAGCATGGAAATGCACTTTACACCATTTGCAGCCACCTGCTACAGCTCCTTGGCTAGCTTGGGGGGGGGGGGCATTCTTAGCTAGCTCCAGAACCGTATCCCACTTAGATTTCTGGTACCTAGCTATATATGCCACGTAGTTAGATTTTCTGAGTCCCAAACAGGATGCCAAGTACTGCTTTTTTGCCATGGCATCCACTTTCCTGGAATCCTTGTCTGGGGGATGAGATGCCAGGGGAATATTAGGCGTGTCAAAGGCTGCAGCTTGTACTACCCCAACATGGCTGCTATGACTGGTAAGAAATTCCATCCCAGGACCTGACAAAGTATACCTCCTGTCCATTCTCTTTTCCACAGGGGGTATGGATGTAGGAAATGAAAAAATTACTCACCTTAGTAATTATGTTTCTTCTAATGGAGTCTTGCTGTATTCTGACAATTGCAGTGATTCCCAACATTTTAACTGCCCCGGAGGACAAAGAGTTAAGTTTCTATGCAGGGCATAGAATGCTGAGCTCGAGCTCGGTTGAAGTCTCTGTCTGAAGTGTTTCAAACCTAAACCGTCAGATTCTTACGAGCCCAACTAACTAAAACTTCTATGTGGAAATTGTAAAAATTCCTACTAGCCAACTGGCTGAACAAGTTTTGGATTCCCAACGAAGACTCAAGTCAGGAAACCCAAAAACCAATCTACTATAAATAACAATAATAAATCAGTACCCAACAAAAAGGAGGAGGGTGCAGGCAAAAAACACCCCTGGGATGCAACACTGCACCTGCCCACCCACTTACCAAAAACAGGTTCTGAGAGGGGAGGCAGGAAGGGAGGTCAGAATACAGCAAGACTCCATCAGAAGAAACATAATTACTAAGGAGAGTAATTTTTTCTTCAAACAACATGAAGTCTTGCTGTATTCTGACAATTGCAGACTACCAAGCAGTACCTCCAAGGAGGAGGGACAGAACCTACTTTGGGAATAGGCTCTGAAGTACTGCTGTGAAAACCGAGCATCACTCCTAGCCTGGATATCCAGAGAGTAATGCTTGGTAAAGGTATGGACTGTTTTCCAGGTGGCTGCTTGACAAATTTCTAAGAGAGGGATATCCCTGGCAGCAGCTGTACCTCTTGTGGAATGAGCCCTCAGACCTGAGGATGGAGTTTTTCCCAGTTTTTCATAGCAGAATTGTATACAAGACACAATTCATCTGGCAATAGATTTTTTGGTGGAAGGTTTGCCCTTTCCCACTTCTCCATAAGTGAGGAACAACTGGAGGGAGTCAAACCTGTCACCCTTGGTACGCTCTATGTAGTAACTAAGGGCTCTTTTGACATCTAAACTGTGTAGCCTCCTCTCTCCAGAGGAAGAATGATCAGTGAAGAAAACATGGAGAGACATAGACTGGTTTAAATGGAAGTCTGAAACCACTTTGGGCAAGAACCTTCTATTGGTTCTAAGGACCACTTTATCCCTGTGAAATGAGATAAAATCAGGTTCCACTGACAGGGCTTGCAATTCACTGATATGCCTGGCAGAGGTAATGGCTACCAGGAACACAGTTTTCCAAGCTGAGTACTTAAGCTCTGCTGAAGACATAGGCTCAAAGGGGGGTTGCATAAGTTGAGCAATGCAAACATTCAAATCCCAGGCAGAGGCAGGGTCTCTAAAAGGAGGATTGGTGTGAAGCAATCCTTTAAAAAATTTACTGAACACAGGATGGGAAGATAGTGAGGAAGACTTCCCCACAGACAAAAATGCAGAAACAGCTGACAAGTGTAACTTGAGAGTAGTTGGTCTGAGGCCTAGGCCATTAAGACGGACCATATAATCCAGAACCGTAGGCAATCCAGCAGTGTCTGGAGAAATATGCTTCTTAGAACCCCAAATGCTGAATCTTTTCCATTTGGAGTTATAAGTCTTTCTGGTGGAGGGCTTTCGAGAAGCCTTGAGGATATCCAGAACCCCTTGGGAAAGATGCAGATCTGCAAACTCTAACTCTTCAAGAGCCAAGCCTTGAGACTGAGAGACTGAAGATTGGGGTACCAAATCCTTCTCTGAGAGGATGTTAACAGGTTGTAATTTCTGGGAAGAGACAGGGGAAGATGGACTGCTAGGGACAGCAACAGGGGGTATCAGGGCTGTCTGGCCCAATCTGGAGCAATCAGAATCACCTTGCAAGGCTGAGACTTTATTTTGACCAAAACTTTGAACAGGAGTGGGAAGGGGGGAAAAGCATACAGAAACTTTCCTTCCCAATTCAGAATCAGGGCGTCCAGAGGGACTGAGCCCAAGACTGGAGGTCTGCAACAAAAGAGAGGGAGTTAGTGATTGTCTGGGGCTCGAAGAGATCTATCTCTGGAGTGCCCCACCTTGAAAAAAATCACTTTCAACACCTGAGGGTCCAGGGACCATTCGTGATGGCCCTGAGAGATCCTGCTCAGTGCATCTGCTAGCACATTGTCCTTGCCTGGAAGGTGAACTGTTACAAGAGAGGTTTGCAGGGAATAAGCCAGGGACCACAACTTCATGGCTTCTGTGCACAAGGCTGTGGACCAAGTGCCTCCCTGCTTGTTGATATACCACATGGTGGTGGTGTTGTCTGTTCTGACTTGAACCACCTTGTTCTGTACTGACTGAGAGAAAGCTTTTAGGGGCCAGAAAACTGCCCTGAGCTCTAGGAGATTGATATGGAGAAGGGATTCTTGGGGGGACCACAGCCCCTGGGCAGTGAGGGACCCCAGATGGGCTCCCCAGCCCAGAAGAAAAGCATCCGTAGTAAGGACCACTGAACAAGGCTGAGTAACAAAAGGAACACCTTGTCTTAAATTGCCCTGATCCTGCCACCATTGGAGGGCTTGGATCAAAGTCAGAGTCACTGGGATCAGTTTGGTAAAGGAATCCTTCCTCAGAGACCAAAAAGCTCTCAGGTGGAACTGAATATCCCACGTCTGGAGTCTTGCCCCTTGGACCACTGCTGTTGAAGCTGCCATGTGGCCCAAGAGCTGGAAGAAATGCCTTGCTGGTCGAGATACCTGAAGGCTGAAAGAAGAAGCTAGTTCCATAAGAACCCTTACCCTTTCTATAGGAAGAAAGGCTCTTGCTCCGAGTGTGTCCAGTTCTGCCCCCTATAAAGGTAAGCAGCTGGACTGGTTCGAGACCTGACTTGGGAAGGTTGAGAAGAAATCCTAGAGAAGTGAGCACCTGCTGGGTCACTTGCAGGTGAGACTTGACTTGGTCTGGAGAGTGACCCACTATCAGCCAATCGTCCAGATATGGAAAAATGGAAATCTTTTGCCTTCTTAGAAAGGCAACTACTACTGCCAGGTACTTTGTGAAAACCCTTGGGGCTGAGGTTAGGCCAAAGGGCATTGCTCTGAACTGATCATGGCCTGAGGGCAACTCGAACCTGAGGTACTTTCTGTGGGAGCACCTGATGGGAATGTGAAAGTAGGCATCTTTGAGGTCCAGGGAGGCTAGCCAGTCCCCTGGCCTTAGAGAGGGAAGGATTATTCCCAGAGTTACCATCTTGAACTTTGGTTTTAAGAGATGTTTGTTTAGATATTTTAGGTCTAGGATGAGTCACACTCCCTCGTCTTTCTGGGGGTCAGGAAGTAGCTGGAGTACAGTCCTTTGCCCCAGTGTAGGGTAGATACTCTCACTATGGCTCTTAAAGCTAGGAGAGAAAAAAACTCTGCCTCTAGGGCAAGGGTTTCCGAGAGATTTGCAGGTGGAAAAGATCTGGCTCTCATCTTCGGAAATTTTTTGAAGCTGAGAAGCAGCCCCTGGCTTACTACTTCCATGGCCCACTTGTCTGATGTAATAGACATCCAGTCCTGGACAAAGTAAGCCAGCCTGCCCCCTACTGGAATAGGAGAGTCGACCCGGGCAGGCCCATCAGGGTGTCTGCTTGGCAGGGGCTTTAGGCTGAGGAGTAGATGCAGCCCTGCTCATCCCCCTTCTGCCTCTCCCTCTAAAGAACCCCCTCTGAGAAAAGGAAGAAGAGGCCTGTGCTCGGTAAAAAGGCATTTGAAAAGGCCTGCCCCTGCCCCTAGACTGCTGCCTTTGAGGAGTTGCCTGCCTTTCCTTGGCCTGAGCACTCCTGTAAGTGGTCCCGTACTCATCTATTTTCTTCATGTAATTCTCTGTCTGCTCCCCAAACAGAGAATTACCCACTACAGGAAAATCCATGGCCTTAGCCTGGGTGTCCTGTGAGAGGCTAGTACATCTGAGCCAAGCCATCCTCCGAAGAGCCACAGATGTAGCCATGACTCTTGATGATACATCATTAGAGTCCACAGCAGCATGAAACTGAACCTTAGATGCGTCAATCCCATCTGCAGCCACAGCCTCCAGCTCCTTGGCTAGCTGGGGGAAGGCCTGTTTAGCCAGTGCCAGTACAATGTCCCACCTGGACTTCTGGTACCTGACTGTATAGGCCATGTAATTCGCCTGCCTGAGTCCCAAAGAAGATGCCATGTACTGCTTCTTTGCCATGGCATCAATCTTCCTGAAGTCCTTGTCGGGGGTGTGTGAAGCCAAGGGAATATTTGCCTTGTCACAGGCAGCAGCCTGCACTACCCCAAAATGACTGCATTGCTGCTATAAGAACTCCGTGTCCGAGCCCTAAAGTGTATACCTCTTGTCCATTCTTCTATCCACAGGAGGTATAGTGTTAGGAGACTAGGATTTTTTGTGTGTTTCCCAAAAGATCTGTGGAGGGGAATAGACAGTCTCCTGGACTCTGGGATGTCCATCGTCTCTACATAATCAGGGTCCTCTTGATCTTCCACAGCCTCCTCCATAGGAAGCTGGAGAGTTTCAGCCACCTTTCTGTAGAACATAAAGTGAGAAGGGGACTCAGAAAGCCTAGGAGGGGAAACACCTGAAGGTCTGTCTGGGGAGATGTCCGGTTCCACAGGCACATCCAGACCCTTGCTTACATGATCATCCTCAAATTCCCCTTCCTCTTCAAATTCCGGTTCATAAAAATCTTCAAAGGTATAATCTTGAACTAGGGAAACCAACCGAACCAAACCCCTGCCAGAAGGAGCCAGATCAGTAGGAACCAGACGGAGCGATTCCACAATCTGAATCGCTCTGGCTATCTCTTCGGCAGTCGGAACATGAACCTCTGGATCCAAATTGGTCGATTTGTCTTTGCGTTTTCCTTTTGTCGGAACCAATCCCTTGGAATCGGCTCTCCTTTTGCCCGAAGAAGTATTGCCCTGGTCAGAGGGCACTCCTTCTGGTTCAGTTGAAACCGAACCGGGCTGGCCATCCGGGTCAGCGGACTTCTCGGCCTCCTTTTCCCTCAGTCTATCTAATCTCTTCTCAAGGGTAGATTTGGGAAAATTTTTACATATTTGGCAGTCTGAATCGAGGTGGTCAAACTCCAGACAATAACGACGGTGGTGTGGGGATCGCCTTAGCAAAGACCTCCACACTCACTGCAGTGTTGAAACCCAGTGGGCCCGTTTTTTCTTGGGTTTCTCAGACTGGCCAACCTAACCAACTTACCCTTTTTATGCAACATCAAGGCAAGATTCCCTTCTCGGTTCCTAACCGTGTCACGGGTATTGGAAAAAAACGCACTAACACACTTTTTTTTTTTTTTAGACCCGATAAGAACTGGTAACCACACACTAAGTAAAACACACAAAACACAATATTTCACTATCAAATGGCCTGTTCAGCCGAACTGAGCCGCACTTTTACAAGTTCCACACAGAAAAACAGAACAATTCCTATCTAGTACTCACGGCACCACAGACAAGAGACTGAACTGACTATGCGGATACTTTTTTCGGTTTAAAAACAGATGAAAACAAACTTTAATCGACTTTTGAGCCGAGCTGAAGAAGAAATCTCCGGAGCGACCGTTCAGTGAGGTGGAGTAAAGAATCTAACGGTTTAGGTTTGAAACACTCCAGACAGAGACTTCAACCGAGCTCGAGCTCAGCATTCTATGCCCTGCATAGAAAGTTAACTCTGTTCTCCGGGGCAGTTCAAAGGTTGGGAATTACTGCAATTGTCAGAATACAGCAAGACTTCATGTTGTTTGAATGTAGCATTTTTTGTGTTTGCTTCCCCAAGGATTTGTGTAAGGGGATACACACCCTTTTTGACTCTGGTACATCCATCATTTCTAAATAGTCATGTTCTTCCTGATCCTGTTCAGCCTCTTCCAGAGAAAGCTGGAGAGTCTCAGCCACTTTCTTGTAAAACAAGAAATGGGAAGGGGACTCAAAGCCTGGGAGGAGAAACGTGAGAGGGCCTGTCCGGGGAGATGTCAGGCTCTACCAGACCATCTAGGCCCTCATCCTCTTCATCATAATCTTCCTCCTCCTCCCAATCGCCCTCATAGTAAGCTTCAGGATCTATGTCTGAAGCAGACATTTCCAACCAAACCGGTCTGCTTTGAACCTAAACTGGTTCGGTCGGAACCAGACAAAGCGACTGAACTATGTAAATCGCTTTCACTATCTCCTCAGCAGTCGGACCATGGAAAGCTGGATCCAAACCGGCTGATTTTTTTTTTCTTTTACTCGGAACCGATTCTGCAGAATCGGTTCTCCGTTTGCCCGAAGAGGTATCGCCTAGGTCAATGGGCACCTCTTCAGGTTGGTCACAGCCGAACCGGGCTGGCCATCCGGGTCAGCGGACTTCTCGGCCTCCCTCTCCCTTAGCCTACTCAAATGTTTTTCCAGAGTGGTTTGGGGAAAGTTTTTGCATATTTGGCAGTTTTCTTTGAGGTGGTCAAACCCCAGATAGTACACACATACGAGGTGAGGGTCAGGCTTGGCAAAGGCCTCCTTACACTTGGTACAGTGCTGAAACCCAGTGGGTCCGGTTTAATTTTGTGGGTTTCTCAGACATGCCTTCAACTTAGTCACCCAAAACAGCGGTTAAGCCAGGCGACTACAAACTTATTGGTTCCAACTGTGTCACAAGTCAGTTAAAAAATACTAAAAGTCAGATTTTTTTTTAGGAACCGATAAGTACCGGAAAAAAACATACTTAAATTACACAGAAACAGAACAGGTTTCAGTTCCACACCGGACTGACCAGTAAGCAACTGAAAATAAAAAATTTCTTGAGGAAAAACACCACTACCTACAACTACCACTTACTGGTACAGAGACAGAGGAAACAACACCAAAATTCCTGAAGAAATGGCTTGAAAAACCGACCGATTCGTACTGTAACTGAACCGAAGCACAGGAGGGATCTCAGGAGCGACTTCACAGTTAGGCGGAGTAAAGAATCTGACAGTTACACTTCAGAGTACCACAGACAGAGGTTTGAAAACCGAGCTCGAGCACAATGTTCTATGCCTTTGCACAGAGATAACCCTTTATCCTCCGGAGCAGTTCAAGTGCTGGGGCTAACTGCATGTAGTCAGAATACAGCAAGACTTCATGTTGTTTGAACCCCAAATATTTAAGCACCTTCATCTGTTTAATAGGGTCCCCAGAAGGTGTGGAGTTGTACAGACCAGGCCTGTCCATACATCTGTGCCTACTTACAAACAGCATCGTTTTCATTTCTTTGTGTCGATTACCAATTTACCATTAGAAAACCAGCTGCAGACTTTATTAAAGTCATGCTGTAGACACTGCTCGAGGACAGGCAGATCCCAATTACTACAGAAAATAACCAAATCATTTGCATACAGTACAGTTCTACAGTAGTCAGATACCAGAAATGTTACAGACAAACTAAATAACAGGGGTCCCAGGAGAGAGCCCTGGTGAACCCCCGAGTCAAGTAAATTTCTCAGAGAGAATCACCTCACCTTAGCTGTTGTGATCTAGCACCCAAATAATCCAAGAATCATGCCGCTATCTCATCCGACAGGCCATTCTCCAACACCCCCAATCAGATGATGGTCAACCAAGTCAAAGGTCTTAAGAGAGGTCCAGAAAGGTTGCACCAATGTATTCCCCTTTGTCCAGAGCTAAATGGAGATCCTCTGTCAATTTGATCAAAGCAGCATCACTTCAGTACTATGATATTTACAAAAGCCATGTTGTTCCTAGGCCAGGATGCCATGCCTGGAAATATAATCCAGCAACCAGGGCTCCAGATAAGATTTTTGGGGATGAGTACTGTACTCCTCATTTTGAAAGTGAGGTGAGTAAAACCAAATTCAGATGCGTGCCAATGTCTGGACGGACTAAAGTGAGGAGTACATTTTTAAGAACAATGTAGTTTTTTCTAGATAAGAACTGCTCGGATGCCAACAATGCTCCAGATAATGTTGGCAAGTAGGAGTAATTTACTCGCTAATGTTAAAATATCGTGAGCAAAACAAAATTAGGTTGCGTATAACAGCTGTAAATCTGGAAAAAAACTGCTCCTTTTGAATCACCAGTTATGTTATTAAGCACTATTCTATGGAGTGTGGAGTATTTACAAATGTCAGGTTAGCATTAGTACTCATTCAAAAAATTTTTTGAAGAGTATTTCCTCAAAAAAGGTGAGAAAAGTAGGCTGGTACTCCCCTTATCTGGAGCCCTGCCAGCAAGTGATCGTTGACGATTTTCTCCAGAGTCTTGAACAAAGAGGACAATAGGGAGATATGCCTGTAGTTTGAGACAGTGGCATGGTCACCAGACTTGTGCAGTGGCACAACAGTGGCCTGCTTCCAGTTCTCAGGTAAAAAGCCATACTGTAATGAAATGTTTAAACAACTTTTGGATCAGGATGTCAAGTTCATAATAGCTAGCCTGAACAGTTTCATGTCTATTTGGTCAGGACCTCCCTCTACTCTTTTTTCTTCTTTGTATACTTTATTTATTCGCCCGAATCCCGTGGAACTCTCTCCAGCAGCCGACCTATGTCTGACTCTACCTCCCTGTCTGAAACCCACTAGAGCCAGGCCACTCCAGTCCAGCGGATCCCCCGGCTCTGAGCCCCCCATGGTGGGGCCGCCCATCCTGGCGCTCTATCTACAAATCTAATGTGTTGGAGCTGGAAAGTGCTCCTGACATAGCAGTGCCTCACCTATCCAGGGTTGGGTTTTTTTTGCAGCTTAATCTCCCTCCCTGTACCGGCAGTGCAGTGCACTCCAGCGTGGCTCGTGCATGCTCCCGCGCACACCTGCAGGAGAGCCACCGCAGCCGATCCACCTGTTTCTGGATCCTGACTGCTGGTATGACCTCCAGTCACTACTGGGCGTCGCCAGACAGCAGAATCTTGCCCCCCCCCTTCACAGGAAAGGAGAGTAGTCCTCTGGATGCTCGATCCTTTCCTTCCCCACTAATCCCCAATGGCCCGAGTCCACTCCCAAACCCAGGTCGCCAGCGTGGCGCGAGGTGTGCATCCAGCACCTCAGCGCTATTGGGCCGGTTTGACCCCCCTCTACTCTTATTAGGGGATTTCATCAAATATTTCCAAACTCTCTTTGTTGATAAATGGTTAAAAGAACACTTGGGTATACTAGCACAGGTCACAAGATGGGAGTCAAGAGTTGGAAGAGTCAGTACTTGTTGAAAAATCTTTTCCCATGTTAGTAACTAAAAAACAAGAAAAGATTACAATGGTCAGCAAGAGACATGGGATCAGTTAAACCATTATTTTTATCCTTAGGGGACTAACAGCAATTTCTGTCTAGCATGCAATTTAAACTGTTCCAGAGTTTATGAAGGTTAATACTGGCATTCAACTGCCTAGTCTTACAACTGTCATTGTTTGCTTTCCTCGTTATTTATTTTTTTTTTATATATTGGTTTCAGAACTCCTTGCATTTTATTTAAGGCTGTGAGTCAGAGTAAAGCATACCTAATATTTATCCCCTCCCTTAAACTCAGCATGCAGCTAAGGGTCAGCTAATTATGCTGGTCACCTTTTTTGTCTTTACATTTTTTTTTGGGAGGGGGAATAGACTGCAAGCTTCAGAAAAGATGATATAAAAACAGTCAAAGGCGACATTAATATCTAGGATGCAGTCTGGGACTTGCCAATCCATGGTATCCAAGTATTGCCTAAAGCCCAGTAAACTGTCACCTTTTAAATTATGGGTAAACACATACTTTGCTTGAGGCTTAATGCTCCTTGGCTGACCAGCAGCAGCAGACTGAGGAATGGGCACTAACTAGGTCAGGTGAAGACCTTCATTTTCTTTATTCAGTCAGGGTGAGTCAGCAAAATCCAATTAATCAAAAACAGAGTGGATTTTTTTAAATTAATCCTAGTAGTGGTACTAACAATTTGGCCAAGTGAAAGTCCAGGTTATTTACATATAAAGGGCAATTTTTTACAGAAGAGAGTTTATATTAAAATTAACAGGAATAATTTTCTCGTGATTACGATTTTAAATGGGTCAGGCTCGACAAAGTTAGGAGGAATACAGACTACAGCCATAAGGAAAAATTACTCACCGTAGTAATTCTATTTCTTCCAAGGGGTCCTTTAGCATCAGTAAAGATAGCAGTTAGCTGACCGGACTGAACTGCCTCAGAGGTGGAGCCATGAATATTTATTAAAATAGAGTGGCCAATCAGAATCAAGCAAGGAGGAGTGCTGAGTGCAAAAAGCCCACAGGGCTTCAGAATTTTTCCGAAGACGAAAAGAGAACAATGACTAAAAGGACTGTGCCAACAGGCTTTGAAATCATGCAGTAGCATGAACTATAAAAAGACTATAATGACTGGTCAGCAATTTTTTTTTCCACTGTCTGACTGAGTTATAATTTGTCGTTATAACCCATGGGTTAGAATGGCAAACACATGCCCAGTCAGTCAAAAGCAGCCGCTCCTTTATTGGCTGTTGACCTCCTCGTGGGCGGGCTAACTGCATTTCGAAACATGGCGGCACCCTTTCCCAGAGCAGCAAGGGTCTTCGTCGGGTTTTCTATTATTATTATTATTATTCTAAAGAAGGAGTTTCTCTACTTACAATTTAAAAATAAACTATGTGCTTCATCCCGGTGTCTGCAATGGACAAGAACGAACATCGAGAAACTGCTCCAGTCTCAGAGTGCCACGTAAGCAGTGATAGCAAGCGTGATCTAAACTATAAACTGTCCTCTCAAATAAAGCAGAACTTAAAAAAAAAAAAAAAAACAGCTTTGCAAAACAAAAAAAAACCTAAATCACAGAAAGACTGTCTGAGTGAGAGTGTGTGTGTGTGTGTGTGGGAGTCACAGACAGTACAGTAAGGCTACAAAAAATTGCAGCCTAGCAATTATAAATAATAAAGGATGGGGAAGTGTGCATAAATTCGAAATTAATAGTTGCCCTCGGTGTGGGATGCTTTAATAAACCCCACAGGCTTCGCCCTCGGGGTTTATGTAGCATCCCACACCTTGGGCAACCATTAATTTCTCATTAAGCACACTTCCCCATCCATTATTGTATATATAATTAACTAGCTCTAAAAACAATCCCAAAAAACTGAACACATTTGGCAAAAAGGCACAGAAGCAGAGTCCTCTTAACGTCGGTGCCTGGGGAGGCAGGGTGGGAGGTTACTGATGCTAAAGGATCCCTTGGAAGAAATAGAATTACTACAGTATTTTTTTCTTCTCACCCCAGGAGTCCTTTAGCATCAGTAACAATAGCAGACTACAAAGCAGTACAGTTGGGAGGCAGGTACAGAACCTGCTTATGGAAGAAACTCTGCAGGACCGCACTGCCAAATTTGGCATGAGACCTTGACTATACATCCAGGCAGTAATGCTTTATGAATGTGTGTACAGTCTTCCCGTTAGCTGCTTTGCAGATCTCTAGCAAGGGGATGTCCCTTGCAGGTAGTAGAGTGGGCCCTGAGGCCTTGAGGGAGATGTTTGCCAACCTTGGCATAACAGAAATGAATGTAGGAAACTATCCAGCGAGAGATAGTTTTCTTGGTGGCTGATTTTCCCTTGCCCACCTCACCATAGGTGAAGAAAAGCTGAGTAGAGGAGCCTCTGACCTGTTTAGTATGCTCCATGTAATAGGACAGAGCTCTCCTGAAATCTAGGCTGTGAAGCCTTCTTTCCCCTGGAATGGAATTGTCAGTGAAAAAGACAGGGAGAGTAATGGACTGGTTAAGGTGGAACTCAGAGATCACCTTAGGAAGGAATTTCCTATTTGTTCCGAGATCTACTTTGTCCTTATGGAGGACCATGTAGTTAGGCTCAGTGCAGAGAGCTTGCAGTTCTGAAATACTTCTTGCAGAAGTGATAGCCACTAGGAATACTGTTTTCCAGGTAACATACTTAATGTGGGCTATAGCCATGGGCTCAAGGGGTGGGGGAGGGGGCTCCATGAGCTTAGCAATGCAAAGGTTAAGGTCCCAAGGGGGAACAGGTTCCCTAATTGAGGGCTGCAAATGAAGGAGGCCCATGAAGAACTTTTTGAAAATGGGCCTAGAAATTATAGACTTTTCTTCCCCAGTGGAAAGGTAGGCTGAAACTGCAGCTAAGTGAAGCCTCAAGGATGAGGCCTGATGATTGCAGATGAACTAAATGGTCCAAAAGGGAAGGGATAGAGGCCTTCAGAGGGTCTATTCTTTTTCCTTTGCACCAGATTGAAAATCTTTTCCATTTAGCTGCACAGAATTTCTTTGTGCTTGGGTTTTTAGCCATGTGAAGAATTCTTAGAACTTGTTCTGAATACTGTGTATCTGGAAATTCTAGCTCCTCAAGAACCAGGCTTTGAGAAGAAGGGATTCCAGGTCTTGAGAATTCACCCCTACTTGTGGTAGGGTGAGGAGACAGCGAGTCAGAGAAAGTCGAATCGGCTTCTTGTAGGACATGGCCAGCAGGAGAGGGTACCAGGCTTGCCTTGGCCAGTCTGAAGCTATGAGGATCATAGTTGCAGGGTGATCCCCGAGCTTCAGTAGCACTCAGTGTAACAGGAAATAGAGGGAAGGCATAAAGAAACTTCCCTGTCCAGTTCAAAACTAGTGCATCTGCTGGGAGAGTGCCCATTACTGGGGGCCAGCAGCAGTACAGAGGAAGCTGGTAGCTGAGGTGGGATGCAAACAGGTCAACCTCTGGTTTGCCCCACCTCCTGAAGACTGTGGCAAGGACTTGTCTCTTCAGAATCCATTCGTTGTGACCTTGGCTGATGCAGCTCAGAGCATCTGCCAGGGTATTGTCCCTGCAAGGGAGGTGTATGGCAGAGAGACTCACATCCAGGGAATAGGCCAGGGACCAGATTCTCATGGCCTCTGTGTACAGGGCAGCAGATCTCATGCCACCCTGCTTATGTAAAACACAGCAGTGGTGTTGTCTGTTCTGACCAGAACAGTGTCCCCCTTGACCTGAGGGGAAAAAGCTTTCAGTGCTAGGTACACAGCTCTGAGTTCCAGAAGATTTATATGGCTTTTAGACTCCTTTAGCATCCAAGTGCCACTGACTGAAGAGCTGTCCAGATGAGCTCCCAATCTATTTATTTAAAAGTTGATGACCAGGAAAAGCACCAATGAGCCAAGGCTCATTTCCATGAGCGACCAGAGGACAAGGGAACATGTGGAGAAAATAACAAACAGCAAGACAACAAAATGAGGGTCAGGGTTACAAGACCCAAAAAACAGTGCAATTAAAAATAAAAGCAACAGGATTATAAGACACCAACAATTACATAGTGCAAAATACAGCAACAAAGTGAGGCAAAGGATGACATGAAGATCCCCCAGAAGCAAAAAATAACACAATGATGCAGCTATCAATTCCTAATTCAGGTAAAACAAACAAAAGTTTAAGAAGCATTAAGGTGGTAATGATTGTAGATACTGAGAGCAAGGCTGGCGGGGTAGGAGTCTGAGAAGTCTTTTGAAAGAGAAGAGGGAGGAGGATTGATGGAGATCTGGGGGTAGTTTATTCCAGAGAGAACGGAGACGGTAAGAGAAAGCAGACTGCCCAGAAGCAGAGTGGGGGAAAGGGAAAGAGAAGGTTTGTGGGAGTCTGTGACGAAGGGGGGTAATTTGAGGTGGCAGCTTGGGCGAGGCGGGAGGAGAGATAGGATGGAAGGGTACCAAACCAGAATTTAGAAATGAAAGAAACGCAGTTAACCATTCTCCTGTGGGGTAAAAGAGCAAGTGACAGGGCAGAATAAAGAAGACAGTGGTGAGTTAAGTGGGAGAGGCTGAAGCGAAGCGGCAGAAGGAGTTTAACAGGATGTCAAGTCTGCCTAGGGCGGCCTGAAAAGCAGTGCCATACACCACATCAGCATAGTCAAAAGTGGGTAGAATCATTTTGGTCACAAGCTCGCGACGGTTGGGAAGGGGGAGGCAGTTTTTGTGCTGGTAGAGGGCACCTAATTTGGGGCGAAGCTTAGCACAGATGGCATTGACATGGATGGAGAAATCTAGGTGAGAATTCAGCCATACCCCTAAATACTTGGAAGGCAAAGATGTTCTCAAGGCAGGAGCTGTCCAGGGAAGAGAAAACTGGAGGGTGCTGAAGGGTGGCCAGTTTTTGCCTGGAACCAAAAGTCATGGCTACTGCCTTTTTTTTTTGGTTTTTTTTTTTACATTAAGTTTGAGTTTGTTTTCCTTGAACCAGGATTGGACCCTGTTGAAATCATGCTGGACGGGGGCCTTACGCTGTTTACTGAGGGCCCAGAGATGAAAAGAATAGTATCATCAGCATACATATGTATTTCGGCAGAACTGCAGACCAAAGGGAGGTTATTTATAAATAGGGAGAAAAGGATGGGGCCAAGGCTGGAGCCTTGGGGGACACCGGAGAGCATTGGGAGAGGAGGAGATAAAACATTTCCTATCTGAACGGATTGTTCCCCATCATGTAGGTAGGAACGGAACCAGTTAACAACAGGATCAGCGAGACCAGCAGAGCTGAGGGATTGTAACAAGAGGGGACAGGAGATGGAGTCAAACGCTTTTGCCAGGTCGATGAAGATGGCAACAGTGATATGGCTCTTGTCCATTACAGAGAAAATTGAGCCTGTGACATGCAGAAGAGAAGATATGGTTGCGTGATACTCCCAAAACCCAGACTGTATGAGGAAGAGAGTGTTAGAGCAAGCAAAGGAGTCAGTTAGCCTTGAGTGGATGAGAGATTCTAGTGAGAGAACCTAGTGGTGAGGCATCTGTGGTAATGATTTTTGAGGGAGAGGATAACTGGAAGCAGATGCCCACCGAGAGGTTTTCCTCTTCCTTCTACTTGTTGAGAGCTTGAAGCAGTGTTTTTGTCACTGGTACTAGCTTGGAGAGAAAATTTTTCTTTTGTGACCAGTGGGCTCACAAATGATATTGAATGTCCCTCATTTGAAACCTTACCCCTGGGACCACAGCTGTCATGGAAGCCATGTGGCCCAGGAGCTGTAGAAAATGCCTTGCAGGCCTTGGCTGGCCTACCTGAAAAGATTTTGCTGCAGTCAGAAAGTTTTGAATTCTGTCCTGAGGAAGAAAGGTTTTTGCTTTTTGAGTATCCAAGTCTGCTCTTATGAAGTTGAGGAGCTGAGAGGGCTCCAGATGGGATTTCTTTTCAATGATTAGAAACCCCAAAGAGGACAAAGTTTGTCTTGTGTGGTTCAGGGCCTCTCTGACTTGCTCAGGGATCTTGCCCACTATGAGCCAGTTGTCCAGGTATGGAAAGACTGAGATGCCCTGCTTTCTCAAGTGGGTTGCCACTACAGACAGGAACTTCGTGGATACTCTGGGAGCAGAGGTGAGGCCAGAGGGCATGGCTGCAAACTGGTAATGACCTGAATGCAGCCTGAACCTCAAAAACTTTCTGTGGGACTGCCTTATTGGAATGTGAAAATAGGCATCCTTGAGATCCAGGGAGGCTAGCCAGTCTTCCTGCTGCAGAGAGTGTATTATCAGTTGAAGAGTAATCATCTTGAATTTTGGTTTGAGTGTGTGCCTGTTTAGATATCTGAGGTCTAAAATAGGTTGCCACTCCCCGTTCTTCTGCAATGTCTTAAGAATCTGGAGTAGAGACCTTTTCCATGCTCTGAAAGGGAACCCTCTCTACCACTTTGGCTGATAATTGTGTCTTTACCTCCAACTCCAACATATATCTTTCTGTTGGGGATAGGGGTTGTGAAAGAGCCGGACCCCGAAGGGCAGGAAACTGCTTGAGATGTAGGGGTAGACCTTTTTCCACTAGCTCTAAGACCTACTTGTCTGTGGTGATGTGGGTCCAAGCTTGGAGATAGTGGGAGAGCCTGCCCCCTTATTGCAGGAGGGGAGGTGACCTGATTGCAGAAGTCAGGACTTAGACTGTGTTGCAGGGGCAGGATGGTGGCAGCTCTCCTCTGACTCCTCCTGCCTCTTCCCCTGAAATAACATCTCATTTGAGAGAAATCCAAAGGCATAGGATAGCATGCCCTGGGGAAGTAGCCCTTGCCTCTGTTACCCCTAGGTTGAGACTTCTGGGATGCAGAGGCTTTCTGCTTGGCTGCATTACTTTCATAGGTGGACTTGTACTCCTCCACCTTTTTCATGTATGCTTCAGTTTTGTCACCGAAAAGGGAATTACTTTTCACAGGGGAAAGTCGTCCATAGCTTTGAACTGGGTGTCCTGTGATAAATTAGTTGTTTGTAGCTAGGTAAAACATCTGAGAGAGACAGCCTGAGCCATGACCCTTGTTGCTGTGTCATTAGTGTCTGCAGCTATATGAAACGTATTTGGTGGCTTCCAGACCACATTTGTGTGACAGAATGACTTAGACAAAACTCCAAAGAGCCTTCTGGTACGTAGCAGAGCATGCTAAGTAAGAGGACAGGTGTAAAAGCAAAGAGGCTGTGGTATAAGATTTTTTAGCCATAACATCTAATTTTTGTGACTCCTTTTCAGGAGGCATATAAGTGAGAGGGACCTTTGCCTTATCACAGGCTGTGGCCTGAACCACCCCTTCATGGCTGGGATGAGTATAAAGAAAATCAGCCTCATTTTTAGTCAGAGGATATTTTCTATCCACTTTCTTGTCCACTCCTGACAGGGAAGTAGAGGTCTGAAGGAGCTTCATAGTTGATGTCTTGAAGGATTTATATACAGGAAGCACAACCTTTTTAGTCTTCATCTTCTTCTTCATCATCCTCGGTGGACTCCTGAGCTGGGAGGTAGAGTTCACCATATCCTGTTAGAAGTTCAGGAGGGAGGAAAGGTCCTCCTGACCATCTTGAGAGGTACCAAAGCGTGGGTCATGCAAAATGTCCGGCTCTGGAGGCTGGTTCTCATTGTTATCTTCATCAATATCATCATACCCCTGAACGTAGTAGCAGGATGTCCCAAAGGTTGGAACAGAGCTGCTAGGGTTAACAGGAGTAGAGGAAACAGAGAAAACGCCCCCCATACTCTGTAAAGTGTGATACAGGTGCCATGCCTTTGCCATTTCTTCTACGGGTTAAATCTTTATTCGGGTCAGAGACCTCAGTGGGTGACTGACCCTATTTATTTATTTTTTTTTTTTGCCTTTATGCCACTGGTGTCTCCCCCTTGC
The DNA here is from genome assembly GCA_016271365.2 of Neoceratodus forsteri. NCBI lineage: Eukaryota > Metazoa > Chordata > Ceratodontiformes > Ceratodontidae > Neoceratodus > Neoceratodus forsteri. The sequence goes on along the minus strand of CM057453.1, from coordinate 103,451,334 downwards.
CCTGACACGGGAGGGGCAGTGGTATGCTTGTCTTTACATAGATTTTTTGCTGGCACAGACTCAGTGGTCTGTTCACCATTTCTCTTTTTTGGCACATCACCATTTTGTTTCAACAGACTTCTTTTCTGAGGGGTTCTTATCTTCAGGCATAGGTAGGGCAGAGGTTCCCTCCTTAAAGAGCTAGTGTACTGCCTGGAAGCTGCCTGCAATTAATTGTAACTTTCAGATGTAGTCAGCTATCACTTCTTATACCTCAAGTATTTATTCTTTTCTGTTTGCTAATTAGAAGATTTTCCACCTGGCAGTACTGGGGTGATGTGTGGAGCAGCACTCTGTCTGGAGGGGGGAAAAAAGTCAGTTCTGTTCCTCCCACTACATCAACACTGAGACCACACTATCTATGACATCACTAGCAACCAATGAGAACCATTTCTTACCGCTAGGTTTCATTTTCACATGAAGCAGCAGGGGCTGGCTCTCCCTGGTTACTAGTGATGTCACAATTTCCTGCATTTTGATTGGTAGCTTGTGAAAGTCACTGCTCAGGCTGCAAGGACTGTGGTGCCTCAAGGTGTTTGGTCTCATTTCTGACAATGTAGCGGGAGGAACAGAACTGACTTTTTCCCCCTCCTTATAGAGTCCTGCTGCACACATCACCCCAGTACTGCCAGGTGGAAAATCTTCTAATCAGCAAATAGAAAATACAAAAATACCTGAGATATTGGAAGTGATAGCTGACTGCATCTGAAAATTGCTAGTAATTTCAAGTAGTACACTAGCTCTTTAACAGAAGAAGCATTATTTGAGGCCATCTCTTCTTTTTAATAGTTTCTGAGCAAAAGTTAGAGTAAGCTGAGCAAAGATGTTCTGGAGCGAAGCACTGTAAACACAGGTCATGGCTATCTGCTTTAGCTAGTATTTTGCCACTCTTAATACAATTTTTAAAACCTGGGGGTCCAGTCCTCTTTTTTGGCATTTCTGACGTAATATGTCAGAAAGCTGAAAAACACTGGTCCCCAAAATGGAAAGACTGTTAAAAAACAAATCTCAGTAGAAATACAGAACAAATAGCTGTTCCCAGTAAAGTAAGGGAGCTTCTATTAAAAAGACATTGAAAACCGTCAAAATACTCAAAACGTGGTATATTTTTACCTCAGAAATTTTAAAAGAAGCCAAGGAAAAAAGGGGAAAGTGTGGTTCCTGGGAAATGGCAAGGAACCAATAAAAACCCTTAAAATGATAATAAAATGTAAAATACTTCCAAACTCAGCACGTTATCTAGCTCCTTGCATAACGCACTTGCCCTAGTTTGGCCTCTGCCCCATCCGCTCTCCAGCACCTGACAATGCCACCTTCCTGGCTGCTTCACCCCACATCCCTCTCCATATCCTTACCTACTCCCCCACCTCTCCTCTCTTCTCATTTTCTTACCTCCTGCCTTTGCCCCTCCCATTTCTTTCTACCACCCCCCTCCCCTTCTTGTCCTCTTCCTTTCCACTTTACCCTCTCCCTGTCTGTTCGTAATTAATTTGATATCCTTTACCCTTATTTGTGTAACAATTTTGTCTATTGTTATGTGATACCAATGTCTTGACGTGGAACCTTTGTAAAAGAGCCCTGGGCTCAAAGGTAATTGTAATCCTAGAATTGAAATAAATAAAAAAGTAAAGATTTTGGCTCAAAAAATTTGTTTCTCAAGAATGAGAAAGAGCACCTCAGAAGCAGTGCTTCTCAGTCAGTCGGAGAAAAAGTTCTGAAGATCTGTGGGCTCTCTGTACTCAGCACTCCTTCCTGCTTGATTCTGATTGGCCACTTTATTTTATGAATATTCATAGCTCCACCTCCAAGGCAGTTCAACCTGGTCAGCTTACTGCTATTGTTACTAAGTCTAAAGGACTCCTGGGGTGAGAATTAGGTTTTTACATGCCTTCCCAATTTAATGTCAATAGGCAGAATTCACATGCTGGGTTTCTATCTTCAACTGGAAGGAGTATACCCATAAAAGAAAAAATTACTCACCTTAGTAATGTTGTTTCTTCTAATGGAGTCTTGCTATATTATGACATATGCAGTTTGTCCCAGCCTTAGAACTGCTCCGGAGGTGAAAGAGTTAACTTTCCATGCCAGGCATGGAATCTTGAGCGCGAGCTCGGTTGAAAACTGTCTGTTGTTCTTCAAACCCAAACTGTCAGATCTTTACGAGCAAAACTCACTAAGATTCTGTGTGGAAGCTGTAAACCTACACTAGCCAACTAGCTACTAAAATATTAACACATTTTTTGGTCCCAAAACAAAGACTCAAGTCAGGGGATCCAAAAAATAAAATAAAATAAAATACAATACCCAAACACCCCAAAAGGAGGGTGAAAACACAAGGTGGGCATCACTAAGTTCCAACACTGCACTGCCCACCCACATCCCAAGAGCAGAGGTTCTGAGAGGGGCAGGCAGTGGGGGAGGTCATAATATAGCAAGACTCCATTAGAAGAAACAACATTACTAAGGTGAGTAATTTTTTCTTCAAACAACATGAAGTCTTGCTATATTATGACATATGCAGACTACACAGCAGTACCTCCATGGAGGAGGGACAGAACCTACTTAGGAAATAGGCTCTGAAGCACAGCTGTGCCAAACCAAGCATCACTCCTAGCCTGGATGTCCAGGGAGTAATGCTTGGTGAAAGTGTGTACTGTTTTCCAGGTAGCTGCTTGACATATCTCTAAGATAGGGATGTCCCTGGCCGCAGCTAGGACGCAGCTGTACCTCTGGTAGAGTGAGCCCTCAGGCCTGAAGGGGAACCTTACCCAGTTTTTGATAACAAAATTGGATACAAGAGACAATCCACCTGGCAAGGGATCTTTAGTGGCAGGTTTCCTTTACCAACCTCACCATAAGTGAGGAACAGTTGGAGGAGTCAAACCTGTGACCCTTGGTACGCTCTATGTAGTAACTAAGGGCTCTCTTTACATCTAAACTGTGCAGCCTCCTCTCGCCAGAGGAGGAATGGTCAGTGAAGTACACTGGAAGAGATATAGATTGATTAAGGTGGAAGTCTGAAACCACCTTAGGCAAGAACTTCCTGTTAGTCCTGAGGACTACCTTATCTCTGTGGAAGGAGATAAAATCAGGCTCCACTGACAAAGCTTGTAATTCACTTATGCGCCTGGCAGAAGTGATGGCTACTAGAAACACAGTTTTCCAAATCAAGTACTTAAGCTCTGCTGAAGACAAAGGCTCAAAGGGGGGTTGCATTAGCTGAGCAATGCAAACATTAAGATACCACAGGCAGGAGCAGGGTCCCTGAATGGAGGGTTGGTGTGAAGCAATCCCTTGAAAAACTTGGAGAATACAGGGTGAGCAGAAAGAGAAGAGGGCTTTCCTGCTGAAATAAAAGCAGAGACAGCTGCCAAATGCACTTTCAGGGTAGCTGGCCTCAGCCCCAAAGTATTTAGATGGACCATATAATCCAGGACTGTGGGCAAATCAGCAGATTCTGGGAAATATGCTTACCAGAGCACCATATGGAAAACCTTTTCCATTTAGAATTATAAGTAGCCCTGGTGGAAGGCTTCCTAGAAGCTTTCAATATATCAGTACACCTTGAGAAAGGTGTAGGTCAGCAAACTCTAACTCTTCAAGAGCCAGGCCTTGAGGTTGAGGATTTGAGATTCGGATACCAAATTCTCCCCTGGGCACAGGTTAACAGATTGTGATTCCTGGGAAGACACAGGGGAAGGTGGACTGCAAGGACAGAAGGAGTGGATACCAGGGCTGTCTGGCCCAATCTGGAGCAATCAGAATCATCTTGCAAGGTTGAGATCTGATTTTGACTAGCACCTTGAACAAGAGAGGGAAGGGGGGAAAGGCATAGAGGAACTTCCCTTCCCAGTCAAGAAGGAAGGCATCCAGAGGGACTGAGCCCAACACTGGGGGCCTGCAACAAAAAAGCGGAAGTTGGTGATTGTCTGGGGCTGCAAAATATCTATCTGAGGGGTGCCCCACTTGGCAAATACTAATTCCAGTACTAGGGGATCCAGTGACCATTCGTGATAGCCCTGGGAAATCCTGCTGAGAGCATCTGCCAGGACATTGTCCTTGCCTGGGAGATGAACTGCCACGAGGGAAGTGTTCAGGGAATAAGCCAGAGACCACAACTTCATTGCCTCGGTGCACAAGGCCGAAGACAGAGTGCCCCCTTGCTTGTTGATGTACCACATTGTAGTGGTGGTGTCTGTTCTGACCTGTACCACTTTGTTCTGAACAGATGCAGAAAAAACCTGAAGTGCTAGAAAAACAGCTCTGAGTTCCAACAGATTGATGTGGAGCAGAGATTCCTGAGGGGACCACAATCCCTTGGTGGTGAGGTACTCATGTGATTCCCCATCCCAAGAGGGACGCATCTGTAGTAAGGGTCAAGAAGTGAGATTGAGGGATGAAAGGAACCCCCTGTCTCAGATTGCTCTGATCCTGCCACCACTGCAGGGCCTGGATCAGGATTCGAGTTACTGGGATCAATTTGGTTAGAGGATCTCTCCTTTGAGACCAGAAGGCTCTCAAATGGAACTGAATGTCCCTCATCTGAAATCTTGCTCCTTGCACTACAGCTGTGGAAGCAGCCATGTGCCCTAGGAGCTGTAGAAAGTGCCTTGCTGGTCGAGAGACCTGCAGAGTGAAGGAGGAGGCCAGAGCCACCAGGGTCTTTACTCTTTCTAGAGGAAGGAAAGCTCTGGCCTGCTTTGTGTCCAGTTCTGCCTATGAAGGTGAGTAGCTGAACAGGCTCTAGAACTGACTTTGGAAGATTGAGAAGAAAATCTAGAGATGTAAGCAGCTGCTGGGTAACCTGAAGGTGTAATTTGACTTGGTCTGGAGACTGACCCACTATGAGCCAGTCGTCCAGGTAAGGAAAGATGGCAATCTTTTGCCTTCTTAAGTGAGCAACTGCTACTGCCAGGCATTTTGTGAATACCCTTGGGGCAGAGGTGAGGCCGAAGGGCATTGCTCTGAACTGGTAATGGCCTGAGGGCAGTTCGAATCAGGTACTTTCGGTGGGAGCTTCTGATGAGAACATGGAAGTAGGCATCCTTGAGGTCCAGGGACGCTAGCCAGTCCCCTGGCCTTAGGGAGGGTAAAATAATTCCCAGAGTCACCATTCTGAATTTTGGTTTTAAAAGGTGCTTGTTTAGGTATCTGAGATCCAGGATGGGCCGCCATTCTCCTGTCTTTTTTGGGGTAAGGAAGTACCTGGAGTACAGTCCTTTGCCCTGGTGCAGGGGAGGAACCCTTTCTACAGCTCTGAGAGCCAGGAGGGTTGAGACTTCTGTTTCCAAAGCGAGAGCCTCTAATGGATTTGCAGGTGGAAAGGATCTGGTTCTCATCTTTGGAAATTTTTTGAAGCTGAGAACCAGTCCCTGGCTTACTACTTCCAGGACCCACTTGTCTGATGTTAAAGACTCCCAGTCCTGGACGAAGTAAGCCAGCCTGCCCCCTACAGGTAATGGAGAATCGGCCCTGGGCATCCCATCAGGGTGCCTGTTTGGCAGGGGCTTTAGGCTGAGGGGTGGGAGCAGGCCTGCTCATACCCCCTCTGCCTCTCCCTCTGAAGAACCCCCTCTGGGCATAAGCTGAAGAGGAGGCCTGGGCTTGCTAAAAAGGCCTGTGAAAAGGCCTGCCCCTGCCCCTGGAAAGCTGCCTCTGAGGAGTGGCTTGCCTCTCCTTGGCCTGTGCACTCCTATAAGTGGTCCTTTACTCATCCATTTTTTTCATGTAATTCTCTGTCTGCTCCCCAAACAGAGAATTACCCACAACAGGAAACTCCATGGCCTTAGCCTGGGTATCCTGTGACAGGCTAGTACACCTGAGCCAAGCCATTCTGCGAAAAGCCACAGATGTAGCCATGACTCTTGAAGATGCATCATTAGAGTCCACTGCAGCATGGAATTGCACCTTGGATGCCTCAATACCATCAGCAGCCACCTGCTCCAGCTCCTTGGCAGCTGGCCAGGGACCTGTTTCGCGCTAAAGCCATAACAGTATCCCATCTGGATTTCTGGTATCTTGCAACATAGGCCATATAATTTGCCTGTCTGAGTCCCAAGGATGCTGCCATGTATTGTTTCTTTGCCATGGCATCAATCCTCCTGGAGTCCTTGTCAGTGGGGTGTGAAGCCAAGGGAATATTTGCCTTATCACAGGCTGCAGCCTGCACTACCCCAACATGGCTGCATTGTTGTGAAAGGAACTCCGTATCAGAGCCTGACAATGTGTACCTCTTGTCCATTTTTTTATCCACAGGAGGTACAGTGTTAGGAGCTTTTAAAATTTTTATTGTTTGTTTCCTAAAAGATTTATGTAAAGGAATAGACAACCTCCTGGACTCTGGGATATCCATCATTTCCACATAGTCAGGCTCCTCCTGTTCATCCACAGCTTCTTCCAAAGGGAGCTGGAGGGTTTCAGCAACTTTTTTATAAAACATAAAATGAGAAGGGGACTCAGAAAGCCTAGGGGGAGACACTCCTGAAGGTCTGTCTGGGGAGATGTCCAGTTCAATGGGCACATCCAGACTTTCAAAATCACATTCACTCTGTTCATAATCCTCCTCCCCCTCCTCCGGTTTATAAAATTCCTCTATATCATATTCATGAACCGGTGGAACCGACCGAACCGACCGCTTACCTGATGGTGCCGGTTCGGTCGGAACCGGGGAAAGCGACTGGACAATTTGGATCGCTTTGGCTATCTCTGCAGCGGTTGGAGAAGGAAATTTTGGCTCCACACCTGCTGATTTTCTAGTCCTCTTTGCTGGAACTGGCTCCTCCGAGTCAGCTCTTCGTTTGCCCGAGGAAGTCTCACCCTGGTCAGAGGGCACTCCCTCCGGTTCGGTTGGCACTGAACCGGGCTGGCAATCCGGGTCAGCGGACTTTTTGGCCTCTCGTTCCTTGAGCCTACCAACTCTCTTATCCAGGGTAGCTGCAGGGAAATTCTTGCAAATCTGGCAGTCTGCTTTGAGGTGGTCAAACCCCAGATAATAAACACATGTGGTGTGTGGGTCAGCCTTGGCAAGGCTTCCCACAGACACTACAGTGCTGAAACCAGTGGGCCGGTTTTCTTTTGGTTTCTCAGACATAATGCCAGCCTAACCAAAAACTTGTTCTTTACGGCAAATCGCCAAGCAAGACACCTTATCGGTTCCTAACCGTGGTCACGGGTCGTGGAAAAACTGTAATGAAATCCGGTTTTTTAGAACCGAGTAAGAACCGAACCGCACTCTAAATGCAATTTAATTAAGTTTAACAACAACCTGATCGGTTCAAACCGAACCGATAATAACGTTACAAGTTCCACACAGAAAATGTAAAACCTATTACTTACGATACCACAGACAGAGCTTGAACCGACCGGTTGCGGTTAAAATAAGACAAATGCGGTTTAAAAAACGAGAAATTACACTTTTCAACCGACAAAATGAACCGAGCAGAAGGAGAAATCTCCGGAGCGACTGTTCAGTGAGGCGGAGTAAAGAATCTGACAGTTTGGGTTTGAAGAACAACAGACAGAGTTTTCAACCGAGCTCGCGCTCAAGATTCCATGCCTGGCATGGAAAGTTAACTCTTTCACCTCCGGAGCAGTTCTAAGGCTAGGACAAACTGCATATGTCATAATATAGCAAGACTTCATGTTGTTTGAATGGTCTTCTACATACAAAACACAGCCCACACCTCTTTTTCTCTCCCTGTCCTTCTGAAACAGATTCTAGGAGGGGAGAGATATTTCAGCATCATTGATCTTGGTTAACCACGATTCAGTGACTACCACAACATCAGGTTTTCTAATCAACACAAGAACAATAAATTCATTAAATTTTGGGAGAAATACCACTTTCTCTCAGTGCAGTTTAACCCCTGCAAGGTATACATATTTTTAAATCAAGGATGGAAATGAGAAAGGAAAAGTGTGGCCTACTGGGATTCAAACCTCAGACCTCTGGTATGCCGTTCCAGCGCTCTAACCATTAAGCTACAGGCTCACTGATCAAAGCGTCTGAGGAATTTCCTTACAGCCACACACACACATTCCTTTCTCTAGTGTTGCGCAATTATGCAACTAGGAACCAATGTTAGAAATACCACTTTCTCTCAGTGCAGTTTAACCCCTGCAAGGCATACATATTTTTAAATCAAGGATGGAAATTTTGGGAGCAAACTCCTCACATAAATGTACATGCAGTCAATGAATCCTCTTAGCAACTTGTGATCCAGGGGCATTAACATGAGTGGGGCCTGGGTTTGGGTGGACAGTGCTCAATAAAAGAACAACACGTGTTCTGCAATGTCTCAGCAAGGCATATGTAAATCACAGACTGGCCTTATGGTACTGGTACCCTTAAAATATCCCAAAATGAACCACATACGGGACCCCCAGAACACCCCTTTACACCAGTTAGATATTCCAGCAGACATAGGTACGGGTCAGGGGGACCTCAGATGTGACACCACAGTCACAAACAGGGTCCCAGTCAAGTTTAGCATCTAGACAGATTATTAGCTAATGCAGGGAATAAAACAATGCAGTCTAACACCAACAGTGCGTTTAGCAGCAACAACTAGGATACCTGGCCCTAGCCCATCTGCCTCTGGCAGACTGTTCCTTCACTCCTACTGTCCCACTCACACTGCCCAACAGCAGCTGGGAAGCCTCCTAACTGGAGGTGGCTTCTTGGATCCTGACTGGACAGATGACGGCTTCAGAGAGGGACCTGACTGGCTAGGTCCTGGAGCTGACCCCCGTGGAGTAAAAGTAGATGGAGAAAGTCTCTGGCCGCAGGGAGAAGGCTGCAGGAGCGTCTGTTCTTGTATTAACAAACAAAAAAAATTTTCTTTACAGACACTAACTGTTCTTCAGGCAATTTAGGAGGCAGTATAGCGCAGTGGTTTAAGGCACTGAGCTGTAAACCTGAGACCTGGGTTTGAATCCCACAGCCACCACTTGCACTGTGTGACCCTGAGCAAGTCACTTAACTTCTTTGTGCTCCCAGGTTGCACCTGTAAACAAGCTTTCAGCCTAGTGTCTCTCTCCTGGTTTAAAAAAAAAAAAATTCTGGTTATGTCATACTATTGTACTAAATTGCCAGATTAGGCCTATTGGTCTATCGAGTCTGCTCAAGTAGCAGCCCTTACAGCGATTTCACTGTGGCTGTCCCCCCCCCTACTCCAATGAGACCTCGTGTCGCCCCATTTCCTGACAATCTCCCCCAACCATACATTACCCCAGTGCCTGTCCCACCCTCTCAAATCCTTCCACAGTCCCCATCCTCACCAATTCAGATGGCAGTGAGTTTCAACGCATCACCACTCTTTCCGTGAAAAAGTGCCTTCTCACCTCCCCCCAAATCTCCCTCCCACCAATCTCAGGCAATGCCCCCTCATTCTTCCTTCCTCCCTCAGATGGAATAGCTTGTTAGAGCTAACCCGGTTAATCCCCTTCAAATATTTAAAAACTTGTATCATATCCCCCCATCCCTTCTCTCCTCCAAGGAGTACATGTTCAACTCCCTTACTGTCTCCTTGTAGGCAGTTCACTCAGATCATGAATCATCCTTGATGCCCTCCTCTGCACCCTCTCAAGAAAGGCCACGTCCCTCTTCAGGTATGGGCACCAAAACTGAAAGCAGTACTCCAGGTACGGCCTAACCAGGCAGTTGTACAGGGGTAATATAACCTCTCTTATCCTAGATATTATTCTTCTGGCTATGCACCCGAGTATCCTATTTGCATTTGCAGCTGCCTTCCTACACTGCTCAGAGTTATTCATTTTGGCATCTATTGTTACCCCAAGATACTTTTCTTCCCTGGAGACCGTTAGCTTCGCCCCTCCAAGACTGTAGTCATACCCCGGGTTCCTGGACCCCAAGTGGAGTACACTGCACTTCTTGGCATTGAAACTCTGCTGCAAGAGTGCAACCACTTTTCAAGTGTCACCAAGTACTCCTGCAGCGACCTGCTCCCCTCCTCGTCTACCACTGCCCCAGCTTGAAGTCATCCATGAACAGACTGTCTGTTCTTAACTCCAACCCCGATATCTGAGATAAATGTGTTAAATAGGACCGGCCCCAACACCGACCCTTGGGGGACCCCACTTAAGACTCTTCTTGAAAACGAGAGCTCACCCCCAACCACCACCCTTTGAACCTATCCTTTAACCAATTCCCAGTCCACCCCAGTATCTTCCCTCCCCCAACTTCCCAGCTTGTCCAGTAATTTACAGTGCAGCACAGAGTCGAAAGCTTTACTGAAGTCTAGGTACAGGACGTCCACTGGTTTCCCCAGGTCAAGAGACCTAGTGACCCAGTCGTTGAATTCAACCAGGTTCATCTGACAAGATCTTTCCCAGATGAACCTGTGCTGGTGTTTATCCAAGCGACCATGAGCCTCCTGGAACTCCACTATCCTTTCCTTTAGGACGGGCTCTAGCAGCTTCCCCACTACTGATTTCAGGTTGACTGGCCTGTAGTTACCCAGCTCCACCCTCGGACCGCCCTTATGTAGAGGTACTACATGAGCCTCTCTCCAGTCCCGGGGTACCCAACCTGACTGAAGAGAGGAGCTGATTAAGTCCATCAGTGGCGCAGCCGGGACATCCGCAAGTTCTCTCAATACCCTGGGGTGAATCCCATCCGAACCCAGGGCCTGTCCCTCCCCCCAGGAGACTTCAGTGCCACTTTCACCCTCTCCAAAGGCATCTCCCCATCGTTGAGTGCCCCCCCAACCCCCATCTCCATATCATACTCCCCCTGTGAAGTCAGTTCCCCTACTTCCTTTGTAAAGACCGAGCAGAAGTACTCATTGAGTACTTCCGCTTGTTCCACTGCATCCTCGGCCCACCCCATCCCATGTTTTAACCTATCAATCTGTCCTCCCCCCTTTTCCTTCCTCTCCTCCCTGATATATCTGAAAAAGCTCTTTTCTCCCTCTTTGATCCCCTGCACCAGCTACAGCTCCTTGTCCACCCTGGCTGCTCTCATAACTCTACATGCCTGTCTGGAGATCATCTAGTACTCCTTCCCTGTCTGCCTCCCTACCAGACTGCTTGAATCTTCGGAAGGCCAGCTTTTTCTTTCTAACCACCTCTTGAACCTCCCTGGTCCACCAGCTGGGCTTTCTGGCCCTGGCATTCTTGTGGACTATCTTGGTGCAGGCTTTTGTGGCCTTCAGAAGACCCCTCTTTATTAATTCCCACTTGCTCTTCGTGATCATACCCGGCCAGATCCCACCTGGGTGCCTCTCCAAGACTGCCGCCATGACCTTGAAATCAGCCCCCCTGAAATCTACCACTGTTGTCTTGGTGCAATTGCCAATCCTGTCCATGTCTAAAGTGAACCAGACTGTAGCGAGGTCACTCCCCGTCAAAGGGTCTTCCACAACCATATCATTAATAAGGTCCCCGTCCGTCAGCACCAAGTCCCAGGATGTGTCCCTCTCTGGTGGGTTCCTCCACTAGTTGGGAAAGAAACGCATCCTGGAAAGCATCCAGGAGGCACTGCTCCCTTGCCAACGACGACGCCAAGGCTTCCCAATCCACTCCAAGCATGTTCAGATCCCCCAATATCACTGTCCTCCCCCTACCCAGGCTGCAGTTGGATCTTGGGTTCCCCACTAATTCCTCATCTAGATCTACCAACTGGGTGGGTGGTCTATACACCACTCCCAGCCTGACTCTCCTAGCCCTAGAATCCTGCAGGCTAACCCATAAATCCTCAATGCACCTTTCAGCAATCTCCTCCCTGCTGCATTGAATACTGTGCCTAACATACAGAGCCACCCCCCTTGCCCTTACCTGTCATCTTGTCCCTCCTGAGTACTGTGTACCCTGGGATTTCATCTCCCAGTCATGGTGCTGCATGGTCCACGTCATCGTGACTGCGGCCACATCCACCCTCCCCTCAGTCATCAATGCCTGCAACTCAGGGATCTTGTTCCCCAAGCTTCTTGCACTGATCAAGACCACCCTCCACCCTGTCTCCTTCCTTATTCCCACCCTCCAGTTCCCCAAGAGCTTGTCTTGGGATCTAAAGTCGCTTCTCCACCACTCGATGAGACTGTCGGGGAGAGGCCTAAGCCATCCCATGCTGAGATTTGCTAAGATGTTCTGCCTGATCAACTTGCCCCAGCCTCACCCCCTACAAGTTTAAACCCCACCTATTTTCTAAGAATTCGCCCAGCTTCTGCTTAAGGACTCCTTCCCCAATATGCTCAAGTGGAGTCTGTCCACAACGAACTCCTTGTCCTCCCAAATTACACCCCAATCCCTCACAAATCCAAACCCTTGAGTTCAGCACCATCCCCTCAACCATTTGCTGACCTCCTGAATTTTGAATTTCCTCTCCACACTTACCCTTCGAACCGGAAGAACCTCCGAGAAACAGATCATGCACCCCTCGGCTTGACAGACACTGGCCCAGCTCCCTGAGACGAGCCTGCACCTCCTCCATGCTGTTGCCCTCTATGTCATTTGAACCCGTATGCACCAAAATGTGGGGGTTCCCCCAACGTTTCCTCACCAAGGAGTGCACAAGGAACATGGCCTGGTGCATAGACATACCCGGCATACACTCCACTCTAACCCCGGTTCCCCTACCATCACTCCTACCTCACAACTTAATATCTCTGATTATAGTCTCTCCTAGAACTAGTACCCTCATCCCTTCTGGCCTCCTGTGCCTATGGATTCCCTCGACTAGCTTATCCTTTACTGGCTCCTCTCTGGGTACACCCACATTTCCCCTGTGCCCCCTCTCCCCCACACCTACTAAACCTACTGGATCGAACACCCCTCTAACCCACTAACCCCACCCCTTCTCCCTACCCACACTCACTTCCTTTGCATCCCTGGATGCCCCCCGGACCCCAACATCAACTACAGTATCAGGACCCCCAATATCCTTGTCCCGTCTCCTAGGTTCATCTCTCTCTCCTCCACTGTCTCTGCGGGAACCAGCACTCAAGCCACCCAATCAGCATAGGTTCCTGTGCAAGAACTACCCACAGCCCCCTCTTGTTCACACTTACACCATCACCTACCATTCCATTCTGCCTAGGTTCCTGAGTAGGAACTACTCCCATCCCACACTTACACCATCACCAACCAGCCCCACCTCAGTAGACCACAGATCCTCCTCTTCTATTGAGCCGCCATAGCCGCTCCCTAAACCCTCCATGGTACTTTACTCCTTCTCATTCGAACCCCCCAACAGAACTTCCCACGTCTTGCCTCTAGCCCCCCCCCCGCACTGGTCCACGGATTACCACCGCTACCAGTACCCACCTACTTCCTCGCCCCCACCCACACTCCCCTGAGCCTCCTTCCTTCTCACCACCCTCTCCCTTAACCCTTCCCTCCCACTACCCCGTCCTCTGACCCAGCCCGCTCATCCAACCCCCTCAAAGATTCCAGAACCGCAAAAACCTGTTTGACGTGCTGATCCTTCCTGCCATATTAGCAACTCCTCGTGGGAGATAGTCATCCTCCTCCTCCCATTGGGGCCTCCATCCCCTCTCCACCGCCCACCCACCTTCTGCCATCCAGCGCCTCCCCAGGAGCCTGGGAGGCATGCCCCCTGTAGTGGCCTTTCTCCCTCATGAGCCCAGTGGCTTCCCTCACACCTGAACGTGTTTCAATCTAAACCCATACCCGACCTCCTGTCCACAAAGCTGGCATTGCGACCTGCCCTCTCAGTCATGGACAGTCTTGCAATATCCCACCTCAGGGAATTTAATTTTGACTCCAACTGACCTAGTCTCCTGCAGATCGGGCAACCCCCAATTCTCTAGAGCGTACTCATGAAAACTGTTGCCCCGCAGGTATTACACCCCCACTATCCTCCCCTGTCCCCGCCCAGCCCTGATCCCCGACCCTGTCTGTCTGCTGTACCTTCCTCCCTCCATCTTTCTCTAACCTAACGGTAGATGGTAATAAAAATGCCCTATCCCCCCGAATCCTGACCCCAATGATAGATGGTAATGAAAACACCCTATCCCCCAGATCCTGACCCCAACCAAGCACCCGCTCTGAATTTGGGTGTGCTGCAGGTTCAGGTTTGCTCACCCTACCCCTGGTCCCTACCTAGCACCCTCTCCCCCCAGGTTCGCTCTCAACTTAGGTACAGGTATTTACCCCCATGAACTATCAATGGCTATACAATTAGATATTAGTGTGCCCCAACCAAGCATGTATCACAATGGCTATACTATCAGATACTAGTATTGCAGGAATTTACCCCAGCAAACAATCAATGGCTATACTATCAGATATTTAGTGTTGCAGGAATTTATTCCGTCAAATGAGCAATGGCTATACAATCAGACATTAGTGTACCCCCCCATCCAAACCATGTACCACAATGGCTTATACTTTCAGATATTCATGTTTCCCAAGCATGTACCACAGTCGGAGCTCGTAGTACTCAATGTTCCAGCATCAGTCATAGTGAGCTCAGTGAAGAAGTCTCCCCATGTGGGCCTCCGACCACCTCCCAGGTTTGCCCCTCCTCCTGCCTGCTCTCAACTGGTTAATCACTCCTGGGAGTGGTTAGCAAGTGCATTTAATTTGGAGGTGGAATGGGGAGGATGGGTGGGGAAAAACCTGCACGTGAAGGCAGCTCTTCTTGGGCTCGGTCTGTGCTGCTGCTGCTGCCCTATTTATCTGCCAGCCTAAGTTTGAAGATAGCGCCCTTCCCGCTCCTGGCTCACACTAATATCTAACAGTATAGCCACTGATGTCCAGATATACAGAATGGCTGTCACTCCCCTGCAAGAGGTCCACATAAGCACGTGACTATATTACTGGTAATTTCTTTGGTAATGGAGTAGTTTCACTGGAAACAAGTTTCTTTTTCAGGAGACATCCAGGCTGTGATGCACAGGAAATCTCTTGTAAGTTGCAAAGAACACAAACATATTACAATATAGAAACACAGACTGCTAAGGACAGAAAAAGGCCCAAAAGCCCATCCAGTCTCTCCTGACCCTACCTAATGATCCCTGAAACACCAGCCAGCTATTCTAAACCTGGTTTCTCCAAGTCACCCAATATTTTCTATCCCACCCTACCTTAAACCCTACCACACTACTAGCGTTCACCACCTCACTACGCAAGCTGCTGCAGCCCTCCACCATACTCTCTCTGTGAAGAAAAACATCCTTGTATTTTTTCTGAACTTACCTCCTGCCAACTTATAGTTGCACCCCTTAGTTACTGTGGTTCATCTCTTTGTGAACAGTTCCGACGTGTCTACTCTGTTAACCTCATGTAGAAACTTTTATGTATCTATCATGTCTTTCCTTACTTTCAAGGTCTCTATAGAATACATGTTCAAACTCCTTAACCTTTCATCGTATGTGCAATCCTGAAGACCACTGATCATGTTTGTTGCCCTCCCTGCGCGGATTCCAACTTTTCCTAGCTACTGCGAGATGAGGGGACCAAAACTGTACAAAGTACTCCAGATGTGGGCCAAGTATACTGGGAATTTGAAGCAAACACGTATATAGTGTATGGTGTTCTAACTCAAAATTCCACCATAATGAAATGCTGTTCATCCACACAGTCAAGAATGAATGGAATGCTGTACTGACCATAGGTGCAGAACAGCATTCCATTCATTTACACTGAGAAGCTCAAGCTGTGCCTGAAAGCCATCGGGGGGGGGGTGTGTGTGCCATTTTTGATATCAGCGTCTTATGTGACGCCCAAAGGTCAAATGCACAGGCAGTTAAAGTTCAAGGATTATCGGCCGGCGGATTACAGTTTGCGTCAGGAAAATGGATAAATGTATTTTAAGTTAAATTCAAGAAATCTTCCAACCGTCCTAGCAAGTAGGTAACCTCAGAAAATGGATCTTATTTACGGTACAAGTTATAAACTGCGTTTCTCCTTGTACACCATAAAAAATACTTGCTTCGCAATCTCGCTAAACCAGTGCGAGTTCAGCCACCTCAGGGTTTATGATTCCGTCGGACTGCTCGAGCTTCGCTCTTGAGGTCGCATGGAATCATAAACCCCTCTGTGGCTGAACACACTGGTTCAGCACGATTGCTCAGCCAGTATTCTCCGTTTTCTTCATAGTAGCAGTAATTAAAGGTTGAAAGGGACTCTACGTCCATGAGGTTGCCCATCCCCCACACTTCATAAGCAAGGATGACATGAGTATGCTGTGAACCAATTAATAAAGATACACTACCCAATCCTCTTGTATGCCAGATACCCAATGATTCCATTGGTATGCAGGAAGTTGTTCATACTCCTGCTGCAGGACATCAGATGACTTGTTCGATACTACTGGTACTCTTGAATATGTGAAAGACTGAAGTCAGGTCCCCTGTCAGCCTCCTTTTCTCCAGGGTGACCATGCTGACGGCCTCCAGCCTCTCCTCACAGCTTTGGCCCCCCCCCCAATCATTTCTGTGACCTTGCACTGCACCCTCTGTGTCTCAATCACCCTTTCATCTCGAGAAGATCAGGACTACATGCAGCACTTCCTGACCAATGCCTTGTAAAGTGGCAGGATTACTTCCCTCTGCTCTGCGGGTCATCCCCTTTTAGATGCAACCCCACATTCTGCTGTTCCTTCTGACAGCAGGCACGCACTGCTTGAGCCCCTTGTCTACCATGCCCCCCTAGTCCTATTTCACTGCAGCAAGAGGATTCTGGCATAGAGTGTAGGTCCTACCTCTGTTTTTCCTCACCATGTACAGCACTTTGCATTTGGCTCTCTAGATCTGAGGCTCCAGGAGTTGGACCAATCACCTAGCCTGGTCAGGTTCTCCCTTAGGTTGGTTCCCAACCTCAAGAGTCTGCCATCCTGGCCAGCTTAGTGTAATCTGCGAGCTTAAGCAGCCTGTCAGAGACCCCAGCAACTGCTAAATAGCTATTTGTGTTACTTCAGGCAATTTAACTTCTGATTCTGTTTCGTTTCCTATACACTCTTCTTTCTATTATACACATTTTACACCTTGTGTACGTACGATGTAATGTGCTACATATGGTCTCATGCACATTTGCACCTTGTGAAATGTTTGCTGATTATTATTGTGAATTTTTTTTTTTTTTTAATCATTCCCAGTTCCCTCTCCGCCGAGAAACACCTGGGAACAAGTTTTGGCTCAGTGCATCTTTCCAGGTAACCAAATTTTAAATAAATAAAATTCCAGACAGACAGAACTGCTGCTGCTCTCCATTTTTGAATATTCAGTCTGTCACGACCCTATAGAGAGCTAAAAAAACAAATGTGGTTCTCCGTGACTGAATACCACAGGTATCTTCTGATGCAGCAGCTAATATATTAAGCGACATCTACCTTGACCTAGAGAGGTGCTTCTAATACATGAAGAAATCACTCTCATGTAGTTAGGTACACATTTGTCATGTGACTCATGTCACACCTGATAAAATCTCTAATACAGAAATCCCTTCCTACCCTAGGATTATTTTATTGATTTATCATTCATTTGGAAATAAACCTTTGAGCACAGGTGCTCCTTTACAAAAGTTCCACGTCAATGAACAAGGACAATGTACACAGAGAGATTAATGATAAAATACAAAGTACGCAGCTCCAGAGGAACACTGTCAAGTAACAGTACAAGCAGGTAGTTGCAAGTTCATATTACGGTATATCATGTTGTCAAGGGCAGGAAAGATCAAGTGAAAGCTAGTGGCAGAGTACATGGCATTAACTTATTAGGAAAAGACAGTAATAACAATGTACTATAAAATTAGTTACAATAGGTGAGTATGTCAGTTATAACAATTACATTTGGATCATAGTGTGAGCATCCTTTGATTTCAATGGAAGCCACCTCTCAACTAGTAGGGGCCCTAGTAGTTCAGTGGAGGCTTTCGTTTCAATCAAAGGATGCTGTAACACTTATAAAATCATTTGGAAAATGACCCCCCCATGGACTACAATGGGATGTGCCCCCGCACTCTCCATGGTTAGACGCCATAAAATGACTGAGCGCGGGAGTGGTACTGGAGGACTGGGAAATGAAAGGGACTGTCTGGCCACTGGTTCAGCCAGAATTGCAGTCCCTTCCCTCCCAAACTGGAGTGTTTGAAAAATTCTAAATTAGGCACCAATGGACTATCGCCGCTATAAAGCCCAACACTTAAACTTTGAAATTACCTTCAGTATTAATATTATGAAAGTGCTTGCTAGCACCAGAGGTTCAAATGTTAGTCCTTTTTAAAAGTAATTTATTTTAAAAGAGCAAACATTTGAACCGTAAGGGCAACATGCAGGGTACTCCTTTAACAAAACAAAAATGGAAGTTCTTAAATTTTATTACATACCCTTGGCCCACACAGTCCACCTGCTTCCTCTCAAATGGACCATGATGCAGATTAAGTACCTGGCAACGCAACTCCCCACAAAGTTGACCAAACTGTTTGAGGCAAATTTTGTACCCCAACCAAGAAGGTACAGGCGGACTTAAACTGCTGGGCTCTCCTCAACTTTCCCATGTATTCTATATCCAATCGATAACCATGCACATCCTCTCCAGGTACTTGTACCCATTTCAATGCATCCCAACAACAATCCGCAAAACCCATTTCCAAAAATGGCAACAAATTCTCTCCAGGTATATATGGGCTGTGAAATGCCCCAGACTTCAGTATAAACTCCTACAAGCTACCAATCCTCTGGGGGTAGAGCAGTACCACAGCTGGAAGACTATTACTTAGCCACACTTCTCAAAACTATATTCCTGTGGACCACCCCCGACTACACAGCTAACTGGAAGACGATAGAGCAGAGAGAGAGGAAGGGGGCCCACCTCTGCCCACAAGGGCAATGGATTCAACTTTTAAAAGGAGAAATGGGGACTTGACCCTGCCCACAGTGCGTACCACCTTTAGTGGAGTGTACAGAACATGGGACAAATTCAGCACCGAGTACCTTATCTGGCCCATTAAATGGTTTGCTTGGAGCGACTCCTTTCTGCCATACTGAGTCAATTTAACTTTTCGGCGCTGGATCCGTAACAGACTTTGTTTTCCAGAGCAAATCAAAAGAGGGGGTATCATTTTAGATTTTCAAACTGTAAAACAATCATTTAACCTACCTGACCACTTTCGATATCTTCAGATTTGTGCACACATACGGGAACAAAGTGATAAAACATCAGAAAATTCATCAGCAAAACCCTTGCAAGACACCACAGAAGTGATCTTGAAACATGAAATTACAAAGGGGCATATTTCAACCTTTTATAAAGCCCTTAGACCACTACAAGGTGACCATGCCACACAAATAAAACAAAAATGGTCACAAGAAAATAACCTAGAACTTGGGGATAAGGACTGGATCATGAATCATGGCCTTCAAATCAGGATCGAAATATGAAAATTACGTACCTATCGTAATTCTTGATCTTTCTGTGTATCTTCACCATTCATCACTAGTTGGGTTATCCCTCCGGTGCTAGGACCCCACAGGAGACGTGTGTGTGTGTGTGTGTGTGTGTCCGCACGCGGAGCCAACGCAGGGATGGTGCCACCCTCAAGGCTGATGTACTATGTGGCGCTCGCGGGTTGGCCATTAGTTGTCATTGGCTCTACTCCAACCTTAGTTCTGAATTGCCGGAGAGTGAGGAAGTAAAGGGAAGGGGGTGGTGGGGCAAGAGGCCCAAGGGATACATAAAAGGAAAAGAGATACAAATAAAAGGAGGAATAAACGACAGAGGACAGAAGAAAAAATTATTCACCTTAGTAATTATGTTTCTTCTAGTGGGGTCTTGCTGTATTC
Source organism: Neoceratodus forsteri (assembly GCA_016271365.2). Classification (NCBI taxonomy): domain Eukaryota; kingdom Metazoa; phylum Chordata; order Ceratodontiformes; family Ceratodontidae; genus Neoceratodus; species Neoceratodus forsteri. The sequence goes on along the minus strand of CM057453.1, from coordinate 103,431,530 downwards.
TGACAACTGCAGTTAGCCCCAGCCTTTAAACTGCCCCGGAGAACAAAGGGTTAACTTTTCTATGCATGACATAGAATGTTCATCTCAAGCTCGGTTGAAGCCTCTGCCTGTTGTCATTCGAACTGCAACCGTCAGATCTTTACGAGCAAAATTCACTAGGTGTTCTGTGTGGAAACTGTAAAATTTTTAACTAGCCAACTGGCAGAAAAATAATGTTTTGAGTCCCCAAAGGAAGACTCAAGTCAGGAAACCCAAAAACAATCAAATGAAATAACATTCCAGCCAAAGAGAACAGAGGGTGTAAAAGGGGGCACCTCTAGGGTGCCAACACTGCGCCTGCCAACCCACATCCCAAAAATCTAGGTTCTGAGAGGGGAGGCAGGTCAGAATACAGCATGACTCAATTAGAAGAAACATAATTACTAGGGTGAGTAATTTTTTCTTCAAACAACATGAAGTCTTGCTGTATTCTGACAATTGCAGACTACCACGCAATACCTCCATGGAGGAGGGACAGAACCTACTTTGGGAATAGGCTCTGAAGCACTGCTGTGCCAAACCGAGCATCACTCCTAGCCTGGATATCCAGAGAGTAATGCTTGGTAAAAGTATGGACTGTTTTCCAGGTGGCTGCTTGACAAATTTCTAAAAGAGGGATATCCCTGGCGGCAGCCAGGGAAGCAGCTGTACCTCTTGTGGAATGAGCCCTCAGGCCTGAGGGAGGAATTTTACCCAGTTTTTCATAGCAGAATTGTATACAAGAAACAATCCACCTGGCAATAGATCTCTTGGTGGCAGGTTTGCCCTTCCCAACGTCTCCATAAGTGAGTAACAACTGGAGGGAGTCAAACCTGTGGCCCTTGGTACACTCTATGTAATAGCTAAGGGCTCTTAACATCCAAACTGTGTAGCCTCTTCTCTCCTGAGGAAGAATGATCAGTGAAGAAAACAGGGAGAGATACAGACTGATTCAGGTGGAAATCTGAAACCACTTTAGGCAAGAACTTTCTGTTAGTTCCAAGGACCACTTTATCTCTGTGAAAAGAGATGAAATCAGATTCCACTTACTCACATCCCTCTTGGCAAGACGTATTCAGGAGTATCTTCCTTCTTTAATACAGATTGACCAATCCGGCTTCATACCAAGCAGACAAGCACAAGATAACCTACGTAGAACAACGCATATAATTGATCAAATCTCCATGCAAAAATTACCGTCGTTGATAGTAAGTTTAGACGCTGAAAAAGCATTTGATAGAGTGTCCTGGTCGTTTCTGAGGGAGGTCCTTTCCGGAAACAGTTGATAATGGCCATATTCAAGCTATATGAGTCCCTAACAGCGCAGGCTAGAGCGAATGGCCATATTTCTGAGACTTTCAACTTAGGAAGGGGAACATGACAAGGGTGCCCTCTCTCCCCATTATTGTTTGCCCTGTTCATCGAGCCCCTTGCTCAGAGCATTCGTCAGTGCCCAGAGATAAAAGGGATCAATATGGGGGGACAAATCCATAAAATGGCTTTGTATGCTGACGACGTTCTTTTGTATGTGGAGGACCCTGAGGTGTCTTTGCCTGCAATATTCAGTCAGCTAGATAATTTTTCCGGGTTATCTGGATACAAACTGAACAGCAATAAAACAGAAATTCTGTGCTTTAAGTATAGCCCAACCGAGGAACTTAAAAGAAAATATCCTATGTTATGGGACAAGACAGAGATAAAATATTTAGGGGTAAAGTTGGGGAGGAACAACGCACAACTGAAGGAGCTGAACTATCCGCCAATAATAGCACAGCTTAAAAGTGATTTTCAAAGATGGTCTCTTCTGCCTATCTCACTCTGTGCCAGAGGACAAGCCCTCAAGATGAACGCATTGCCGTGCCTCCTCTACTTGTTCCAAAGTGTTCCGTGCCTGTTAACTCCAGCGGACTTGGAAACCTGGCAGAGTATGTTTTTTTCCTATTTATGGAAGGGTAAAAAAACCCAGACTGAGAAGATCTCTTCTTTACATTCCAAAGGAGGAGGGGCCTTTGTGCTCCCATGCTTGCAGGGTTACTGGGTGGCAGCCCAGATGAGGGTTGCACTACTCTGGGGCAACCCGGGATATGACACCCACTGGAAGAGAACAGATCTCTGGAAACAGAAGGACCCTCCATTGCGGGCGGTGATGTTTGAGTCTTTGGACTCGGATGAAATACAGGGTTTCTCCGGCACAAAGGTTGTGCTAGAAGGATGGAGGAGGGGAATAAGTAAGGGTGCCACACATAGGAATCTCTGGAGGAATAGATGGTGGGCTTATGACCGTCAATTTATACCAGCAATGGTTGATAGATGGTACCAGAAACAAGCTAGAAGGGGTCTGTGTGCGCCTTATCAAATAATGATGGGAAATACCCTGCTCTCTTTTGAAGCAATTCAGGAAAAATACGGTCTGCAGCAGACTGACAAAATCAGGTATTACCAATTAAGAGACTACTTGAATATACAAATTAACAAAACAATGCTGGAGGAGCCGGCACTGGAGCAGAGCAGGTCGTGCCAAAGGATTCGGGGCTCTCGGGGGGCAGATCATGCCATCTCGCTGCTATATAATAATTATGTGGCAGATATGGCAAACACGACTCAGCATATAAAGAATAAATGGGAACAAGACCTAGGGATTCCCATCGCAGATAAACACTGGTCCCTGATGTGGAAAAGCACATGGTCAACGTCTAGCTCTTTGGTGTGGAGAGACTTCTGTTGGAAGTTGAGGGCCAGATACTTTTTGGTACCAACACAGATGGTGCATCTGAAGGGGGGGGGGGCCATGGCGGGGTGTTGGAGAGCATGTGGAGAACAACATGCCTCACAAGCACATGTATTTTCGTCTTGTCCAAGTATCACCATATATTGGAGGGAGGTTAGAAGACATCTAGAGCAGATATTTTCAACTCAGACGCAGTTGGGGCCAGAACAATTAATGTTGGGATTAATCCCAGGGGAGGTTAAAGACAAGGATGCTAGGTACCTATGGAAGATTTTGGTTGCGGCAGCTTTAAAAGTTATCACAAGGAACTGGTTGCAACTGAGATCCCCAGGGGTAGGGGAATGGAAGGATATGGTTGAATCCATACGTTTGATGTAGAGGCTAACGATTAATCTTAATCAAAAACCACAAATATACCAACAGAAATGGACCAGATGGATTACTCCATGACAGTGATTAAGAGAGAGATGCTTGAACCTAACTAAAGGAGACACTAATTTCTCCCCTTGGTTTCAGAGGCTTTCCCTCACTTGACTTCCGATATAGGAATTTTGGGTAATGGATAACTGGTTATAGATAAAGGTAAGACGGAGCGCATCCCAGACAGTTATAATTACTGTTATTGTTATAGCTAAAATGTATTAAGGTTGTTTACTAGGAACTAAAAGTAATGTAACACCTCTGTGATTTTGTCAGTATAAGGGGCTTTTAGCCCAAAGCATAAGTGTGCGATGTAACAAATGCTTGCAAATGAATGATAATAAACTATAAAAAAAATCAGATTCCACTGACAGGGCTTGCAATTCACTGATATGTCTAGCAGAAGTAATGGCTACCAAAAACACAGTTTTTCAAGTCAAGTACTTAAGCTCTGCTGAGGACAAAGGCTCAAAAGGGGGTTGCATAAGCTGAGCAATGCAAACATTAAGATCCCAGGCAGGAGCAGGATCCCTAACGGGGAGGGATTGGTGTGAAGCAATCCCTTGAAAAATCTACAGAATACAGGATGGGATGACAGTGAGGAAGACTTGCCTACTGACAGGAAAGCAGAAACAGCGGCCAAGTGTACCTTGAGAGTAGCTGGTCTGAGACCTAGGACATTGAGATGGACCATATAATCCAGAACCGTAGGCAATTCAGCAGAGTCTGGAGAAATATTCTTCTTAGAACAGCAAATGCTGAATCTTTTCCATTTGGAGTTGTAAGTCTTTCTGGGGGAGGGCTTTCAAGAAGCCTTAATGATATCCAGAACCCCTTGGGAAAGATGCAGATCTGCAAACTCTACCTCTTCAAGAGCCAAGCCTTGAGATTGAGAGACTGAAGATTGGGGTACCAAATCCTCCCTGAGAAGATGTTAACAGGTTGTAATTCCTGGAAGAGACAGAGGAAGATGGACTGCCATGGACAGCAACAAGGGATACCATGGCTGCCTGGCCCAGTCTGGAGCAATCAGAATCACTTTGCATGGTTGTGACCTTATCTTGACTAACACTTTGAACAGGAGAGGAAGGGGAAGGAGTACAGAAATTTCCTTCCAGTTCAGAATCAGAGCATCCAGGGGACTGAGCCCAAGACTGGGGGTCTGCAACAAAGAGAGGAAGTTGGTGCTTGTCTGGGGCTGCAAAAGATCCATCTCTGGGTGCCCCATCTTGAAAATCACCTTCAACACCAGAGGATCTAGGCCCATCTGATGGCCCTGGGATATTCTGCTTAGTGTATCTGCTAGAACATTATCCTTTCCTGGAAGCTGAACTGCTATCAGAGAGGTTTGCAGGGAATAAGCCAGGGACCAAAACTTCATTGCTTCTGTGCACAAGGTCGTAGACTGAGTGCCTCCTTGCTTGTTGATGTACCACATGGTGGTGATGATGTTTGTTCTGACCTGAACCACCTTGTTCTGTACTGATCTGGAAAAAGCTTGCAGTGCCAGAAACACTGCCCTGAGTTCCAAGAGATTGATGTGTAGAAGAGATTCCTGAGGCGACCACAGTCCCTGGGTGGTAAGTTCCCTCAAATGAGCTCCCCAGCCCAGCAGGGAAGCATCTGTGGTGAGGACCACTGAATGAGACTGAGTGGCAATGGAACCCCTTGCTCAAATTGTCCTGATCCTGCCACCATTGCAGGGCTTGGATCAGAGTTCTAGTCACTGGAATTAGTTTGTAATGGAATCCTTCTTTTGGGACCAAAAGTTCTTAAGTGGAACTGAATGTCCTCATTTGAATCTTGTGCCTTGGACCACTGCTGTAGAAGCTGCAATGTGGCCCAATAGCTGGAAGGAAGTGCCTTGCTGGTCAAACACCTGAAGGATGAATAAAGAGGCTAGCTCCAGAAGCCATCTTGCCCTGTCCAGGGAAGGAAGGCTCTTGCTTTATCCGTATACAGCTCTGCCCCTATGAAGGTGAGGAGCTGCACTGGTTCGAAAACTGACTTTGGTAGGTTGAGAAGAAATCCTAAAGAAGTGAGCACTTGCTGGGTCACTTGCAGGTGTGACTTGACTTGGTCTGAGGACTGGCCCACTATGAGTCACTCGTCCAAATATGGAAAAACAGAAATCTTTTGTCATCTTAGCAAGGCAACAACTACTGCCAGGCACTTTCTGAAGACCCTTGGGGCTGATGTTAGGCCAAAGGGTATTGCTCTGAACTGATAGTGGCCTGAGGGCAACTTGAACCTGAGGTACTTTCTGTGGGAGCACCTGATGGAAATGTGAAAGTAGGCATCTTTGAGGTCCAGTGAGGCTAGCCAGTCCCCTGGCCTTAGAGAGCGAAGGATAATTCCCAGAGTTATCATCTTGAACTTTGGTTTTAAAAGATGTTTGTTCAGGTATCTTAGGTCCAAGATGGGTCGCCACTCTCCTGTCTTTTTGGGGGTTAGGAAGTACCTGGAGTACAATCCTTTGTCTCAGTGTAGGGTAGGTACTCTCTCTATGCCGCTTAGAGCTAGGAGAGAAGAACCCTCTGCCTCTAGGGCAAGGGTTTCTGAGAGATTTGCAGGTGGAAAAGATCTGTCCCGGTACTGAAGCAGGGCAATCCCAAGGTACCGGACAATTATCGACCGATCGCCATTCTCTCCTCCCTCAACAAGCTCCTTGAAAAAGTTGTGGCAGAGCAACTCTCTGAATACATTCTGGTCCATGAACTGCTGTCCCCGGCCCAGCATGGCTTTCAGAAGGGGCATAGCACGACCACAGCCCTGGTCTCTGTCTCTTCCAGCATCCGAGGAGCCATGGACCAGGGCAAACCCTCTGGAGCAATATTCATTGACCTGTCAAAAGCCTTTGACCTTGTTGATCATGCGTTACTCTGCACTCAGATGTGGTCCCTGGGCCTGTCCCCCTCTGCTATGAACTGGCTAACTGGCTATCTACATGGTAGAATGCAGCGGACCAGATTCAACAAAGTCATCTCTGATCCCTTATTGGTGACCTCAGGCGTCCCCCAGGGGTCGGTCCTGGGACCCCTCCTCATCTCCCTCTTTGTTAACCATCTCCCAGCTGCAGTAACTGCAGTGCCACCCTTCATGTGGATGACCTGGTTATCTTAACCCACTCCCGGGACATAGAGACCCTCAATCAGCACCTATCCGAGGACTTTAACAATATCCTGGCCTGGGTAACCAAAAACAAACTGGTTCTCAACCTGAAAAAAATGCAGGCTATGCTATTTGGTTCAGCAGCCAAAATCAAAGCCTTGACAGTACCACTGTGTATCACAAACCAGGACTGAACTTCTATTCCAACTGTGAACTCCGTCAGATACCTTGGCGTAACGCTTGACCCCCAACTCAACATGGGGAGTCCTATACAAAATGTCTGCAGAGCGGCGAACTGCAAACTGGGCCTGGCCTACAGGGCCGAATACAACCTTACACCTGCAGCTCGTCTTGCCCTCGTGAGAGGTGTACTACTCCCCTCCCTTAGTTACGGCCTGCACCTGTTTGCTCATTCTGCCGAATCTCATCTTACCTGGTGGCATATGATGTACAACAACATCTGCCATTTTGCTCTGGCCACCCCCCATCTTACCCACCACTGTATGCTTTATGAAAATCTCAGCTGGCTCTCTTCATCCAGCTACCTGGACTTTGGACTGGGATGCTTCTTGGGTAAAGTGATTAGAACTGGCACCCCACCTAGACTGGTTCAGCTTCTATCACCTGCCGACCATTCCTCCTACTCACTCAGGTCCCAGATCCCCGGGTTGCTTAGAGTTCCCCCCACTCGAACCCTCATGGGGGACAGGGATTTTGCTGCATGCGCTCCTAGACTCTGGAACTCCTTTTCAGTGCAGGTTCAATCGGCCCCCTCCCATCAGTGCCTTCCTAGACACCTGTGGGGTTTCCTGAAGCTGGCTTCCGCGTGTGACTGTCCCAAACTCCCCTAGAGCAACGTCCCATTCATCTCGACCTTTGTGCTTTATAAAAGTCCTGCCAGTGATACTTTGCTTGTCCCTGTGACTCATTCTCCTATCTGGGCACTTAACTGTGTAATAAATGTCTAATTTGCGTAATAACTGGTGATTTTATGTATTTTACCACTGTTGGAACTGGGTGTAACTACATGCCTTACTGTAGTGTCACCTTGATTAATGTTCTTTTTCCTATGTTGACTTTCTGTCATGTTATGTCTGTATTATCCTGTATTCATTATGTTGTACTCTCCCGGGTCGTTCCTGAAAATAGGCATATTACTTGTCTAGTGTACTTACCCGGTAAACAAAAGCTAAATAAATAAAATAAATCTTGCTCTCATCTTGGGAAATTTTTTGAAGCTGAGAACCAGTCCCTGGCTTACTACTTCCAGGACCCACTTGTCTGATGTAACAGACATCCAGTCCTGGACAAAGTAAGCCAGCCTGCCCCCTGCTGGGATAGGAGAATCGACCCAGGCATACCCATCAGGGTGTCTGCAGGCCTGCTCATCCCCCTTCTGCCTCTCCATCTGAAGAACCCCCTTTGTGAAAAGGAAGAAGAGGCCTGTGCTTGGTAAAAAGGCCTGCCCCTGCCCCTGGACTGCTGCCTTTGAGGAGTTGCCTGCCTTTCCTTGGCCTAAGCACTCCTGTAAGTGATCTTGTATTCATCCTTTTTCTTCATGTAACTCTCTGTCTGCTCCCCAAACAGAGAATTACTGATTACAGGAAAATCCATGGCCTTTGCTCAGTATCCTGTGAGAGGCAGCATCCTGAGCCAAGCTACTCCAAAGAGCCACAGATGTAGCTAGTGACTCTAATGATACATCATTGAGTCTACAGCATGAAACAACTTTCAATGCCTCAATCCATCTGTAGCTACCTCCCTCCAGCTCCTTGGCAAGCTGGGGAAGCCTGTTTAGCCAGTGCCAGTACAGTGTCCCACCTGACTTCTGTACTCTGTATGTACTCACAGTAATTAGTCTGAAGGAGTCCCAAGGATGATGTGTACTGCTTCTTTGCTATGGCAAATAATATTGCTTGAGTCCTTGCCTGGGGATGTGATGCTAAGGGAATGCTTTGCTTTTATCGCAGGCAGCAGCCTGTACAACCTCAACATGGCTGCATTGCTGATACAGGAACTCCTGTATCTGAGCCTGGAAAGAGTATATCCTCTTGTCCATTCTTCTATCCACAGGAGGTATGGAATTGGGAGACTTAAGAATTTTGTGTGTCTGTTTCCCAAAAGATTTGTGGAGGGAATAGACAGTCTCCTGTCTCTGGGATGTTCATCATCTCTACATAGTTAGGTTCTTCCTGATCCTCCACTGGAAGTTGGAGGGTATCAGCCACCTTTCTGTAGAACATGAAGTGTGAAGGGACTCATGTAAGCTCAGGAGGAGAAACACTTGAAGGTCTGTTTGGGAGATGTCTGGGTCAGTAGGCACATCCGGATCTTCACCCACCATAATCATCTTCCAATCTCTTCCTCCTCAAACTCCGGTTCATAAAATTCTTCCAAGGTATAATCCGAACCGAATTGCATCAAACCGAGCCCCTCGCCAAAGGTTGCCGGATCAGTTCGGTACAGAGTTTAGTTATTCCATAATACGTAATCGCTTTGGCTATTTCATCGGGCGGTCGGAGTATGAGATTCTGGATCCAACCGGTCGATTTGTCTTTTTTTTTTTTGTCAGACCTGATCTCTAAATTGGCTCTTCTTTGCCTGAAGAGGCATCGCCTGGTCAGAGGGCACTCCTTCTGGTTTGTCGGAATCAACCGGCTAGTCATCCGGGTCAGCGGACTTCTTGGTCCTTTCCCTCAGTCTACCTAATCTCTTTTCCAGGGTAGATTTGGGAATATTTTGCAAATTTGACAGTCTGAATTGAGGTGGTCAGACCCCAGACAAACACGTGGTGGGGATCGTGCTTGAAGCCTCCCACACACACTGCAGTGTTGAACCCAGTGGGCCCATTTTTTTTTTTCTTCTTCTCGACATGGCCAGCCTAACCAAACTTATTCTTTTTGGCGTAACATCGTGGCAAGACTCCCTTTTCGGTTTTTGACCGTGTTACAGGTCTTGGAAAAAAACATACTAAAACCTGTTTGTTTTTTTTTAGAACCGAAATGGACCAGTAACCACACACTAAAGTAAAGTACAAATTTTACCTGAAAATGATCGGTTCAGCCTAACCGATCCACACTTTACAAGTTCCATACAGAAAACAGAACAAAACCTATCTAGTACTCCACAGTACCACAGACAAGAGATTTGAACCGACTATGCGAAACAATAATTTCGTGGAAAACCGACCGGATCAAAACCGTATTAATTTCAACCGACTTGAACCGAGCAGCAGGAGAAATCTACGGAGTGACTGTTCAGTGAGGCGGAGTAAAGAATCTGACGGTTGCAGTTCGAATGACAACAGGCAGAGGCTTCAACCAAGCTCGAGATGAACGTTCTATGCCATGCATAGAAGAGTTAACCCTTTGTTCCCCGGAGCAGTTTAGCGGCTGGGGCTAATTGCAATTGTCAGAATACAGCAAGACTTCATGTTGTTTAAATAAGGAAGAGAGGAAAAGTACAGTTACGTAAGAACTTACCGTAACAGTAGATCTTCGAGAGAGGCTCTTGCAGTAGGTAATTACATATAGGACTGACGCCGGCCGGCGGCAGGACCCCACGGAAAATATCTCTAGCTAGCAGTCCCTGGCGAGGGACCGCCTCATGTCAGGGTGACCGGCCATGCGACACATAAAGGGGCGGTCCTGACGCCCGGTGTTCTTTTTCTCTCTTCGCCACAGGCCCAGAAGGCCTGGACGAGAGAAGCATTGTTTTCCTTCCTGGAAAAGGAGCTGAAAGCCTAGGGGATGGAGGGGTGGAGGAGTTATTGATGAAGAGCCTCTCTCAAGATGTACTGTTATGGTAAGTCTCACGTAACTGTACTATCTTACTCTCGAGAGGCTCTTGCAGTAGGTATACATAGTATTGAATCCTACCAGTCTGGAACAAATGAAAGGCACTCTTGAGGAGGAACTACCTAAGAAGTAGAAAAACCTTGCAAACCTCAAGACAGGAGGCCTTGCAAAACAGCTAACCCAAGCCTGCTCTACGGCTAGAGGCAATGTCCAAACTGTAATGTTTCGTAAAGGTATGGACAGAAGTCCAGGTGGTGGCAGCGCATATGTCTGCCGCAGACACATTCTTGAAACAAGCCGCACAGGCTGCTACTCCACACGTGGAGTGACCTCTGACTTGACCCGGAAGGGGCTTGTTGTACTTGTCATAACAGAAAGTGATACAATGAGCCAACCACTTCGACAGGCATTGCTTGGAAACAGCATTGCCCTCCCTTTTGTGAGCGAAAGAGACGAACAACTGATCAGTTTTTCTGAGATCCTTTGTCCTATCGGTGTAGTATCTCAGAATCCGGTGAACATCCATGGTATGGAGTAAATATTCTCCTCGGTTGGAGTACTGCGTGAAAAAGGAAGGTAACTCTATAGACTGACTTAAGGTAGACTCCGCTACCACTTTAGGCAGAAACTTAGGGTTCGTGTGAAGAGACACTCGTTCTTTGTGAAAAATCAAATAGGGGATTTTACACATAAGGGCCTGGAGCTCGGAAATTCTTCGAGCGGAAGTAATGGCCACCAAGAAGAGCATCTTCCACGAAAGAAACTTCAGATCTGCAGAAGCCGCAGGTTCGAAGGGAGGAAGGGTAAGTTTCTCGAGAACAAAGTTCAAGTCCCAAGGGGGAGCAGGAGTCCGGACGGGGGGCCTCAGATGAAGGACCCCTCTAAGAAAAGTCTTAGACACCTCTAGTTGGGCAAAGGCTTTATCAGCGAAAGGAACATGGTATGCTGAAATAGCGGCCATGTGCACTTTCAAGGAGGAATGACTGAGACCCAGGTCGAATAGATGTCGTAAATATTCAAGCAGAACAGCCATGAACAGGAGAAAGGCTCCACGTTCCTAGCAGCGGCCCAAATAGAAAATATCTTCCATTTCATGGCATAAGTGGACCTAGTGGAGGGTTTTCTAGCCTCCACCAGAATCTCGGCCACTTTTGGAGAGACACCAAAGCGAGATTGGGCTAGGTCTGCAGGAGCCATGCATGAAGTTGAAGGGACTTGAGGCCTGGATGGACCAGGGTCCCTTGATCCTGGGTCAGCAGTCCCTAGATAAGGGAAGAGGAAGAGGAGGAACCTCTGAGTACTGTTGTAGAAGAGAGAACCAGATTTGCTCTGGCCAGAAAGGAGCGATCAGAATCATTCTCGCACCTTCTGTTAGTTTCTTAGTCACACGAGGGACCAGAGGAATTGGGGAAAAGCATAGACGAATCTGTCCTTCCAGTTTAGGAGACAGAGCCGCCTCCAGAAAGCACCCCGCCTGGAGCGAGCGAGCAAAAGGTGGGAAGTTTTATGCTTGGGAAGAGGCGAACAGGTTCACCTGTGGAGTCCCCAAAGCTGAAGATGTCGCCTAGCACCTTTTGGTCCAACTCCCCACTGTGTGGCAGGGCAGAGGAGCGGCTTAGCTATGTCCGTGGTATTGTCGACCCTGAACATGAATCGCAGTGAGGCGAAGGTTGTGAAGTGTTGCCAGTCCCACACTCTCATTGCTTCCCTGCACAGAGGGTAGGATCGAGTCCTTCCCTGCTTGTTGACGTACCACACCACGCACATGTTGTCCGTCTGGACAGCTAGGTGACCGGGAAGAATGTATTGGTGAAGGGCTTGGAGAGCATATAGTACTGCTCGAAGCTCGAGCACATTGATGAGAAGAGCTAGCTCCAATCTGGACCATAAACCCTGGATTCGGTGAGGACCCAGATGGGCTCCCCAACCTTCGCCTGATGTGTCTGTGGTCAGAGTCTGGGAGGGGGGAGGATGACAAAAGGGGACCCCCCGAAATATGTTCTCTCGAACCATCCACCATTGCAAGTCTCGTGCCATCGGTGAGGAGATCAGAACTAGATGATCTAGGTCATCTACAAGTTGATCCCACTGTGAGCGAAGAGTCAACTGAGAGATCCTCATGTGGAGCCGAGCTCGGGGAACTGTCGGGATGGCAGCCGCCATAAGCCCCAAGAGACGTAGGACCGACCTCTCCGGAAGCTTCCTGCATTCTGATAGCAGGGAAATCTGTGACTGAAGAGAGGCCGCCCTGTCTGGAGGCAGGAAGGCCTTGTTCACCATCGTATCGAGGATGGCCCCGATAAACTGTAGTCTCTGGGAGGGATCCAGATGAGACTTGGAATGGTTGATAGTAATACCCAGGTAAGTGAAAACCTGCTGGGTGAGGGAGAGAAAATGCAGGAGCTCCTCCCTGGATGAGGCCGCCAGGAGCCAGTCGTCCAGGTAGGGGAACACCTGAACTCCCATAGTATGCAGGTGGGCCGCTACCACAGCCAGGCATTTGCTAAAAACTCGGGGTGCCGAGGAAAGACCAAACGGGAGTGCCCGGAACTGGTAATGGTCCCTCTGGAAAGCAAACCGGAGGTACTTGTGGCGCGAGGGACAAATGGGGATGTGCAGATATGCGTCCTGCATATCCAGTGCACAGAGCCATTGCCCCGGCCGAGGAAGGGGCAGAAGGGTTTGCAGGGAGAGCATCCTGAACCTTTTGTATTCCACGTAAAAGTTCAAAGAGCTGAGATTGAGAATGGGTCTGAGATCTCCTGTCTTCTTTGGGACCAGGAAGAAATGAGAATAGTAACCCATCCCTTGAAGGTGAGAGGGAATGGGTTCTATGGCCTGTTTTGCGAGAAGGGCAGAGATTTCTTCCCGGACCAAAGGAAGATGGTCCCTTGCATAGGACGACTTCAGAGGGGATGGCGGGGTGGTTTCTGTAGAAACTCGATGGAGTGCCCCTCCGCTATAATCTGAAGCACCCATGAATCCGTTGTTATCCTCTCCCAACCCGGAAGGTGGAGGGAGAACCTCCCTCCTACCGGTTCCTCCGGTGTGTCCGGAGGCGGTGGGAGAGGGGAGGAGTCAGGTGGTGGGGGCAGCATCAGCAGCTGGGGCACCCGCTGCTTTTGGGCAGTGGGGCTGAGCAGCCGCGGGGCCCGACGCTTAGTGCCCGCCTTCCTGGCTTTGCCAGGCCGACTGTGTCTCGTGCGAAAAGAATAGCGCTGTGGGGGATGGGGACGGTACATGGAATCCACGGATTTCAGAGCCGCCCCCTTCTCCTGCAAGTCAGTAATGATGTCCTTGACATCACCGCCGAAAAGCACTGAACCCCTGAAAGGTGCTTCCTGGATTGCTGGCTGCTCCTCCGGGACCAAACCTGACACGCGGAGCCAGGCATGACGCCGAAGACTTACGGCGAAAGCAGAGCTCCGCCCGGCAGTGTCCACTGCATCGTATGTCATCCGCAGGATGTGACGACTGGCCGAATGAGCAGAACGGTCTAAGTCAGCTAACTCCAGCTTGACTTGTGAGTCAGGTAAGGAGTCAATCTTGGATTCTGCCTGGCTAAGAATGGCCTTCTGGTAATCCCCCATATGAGCAACATAATTCAGGGCCCGAATTCCCAGTGTGGAAGAGGCATATATTTTTCTTCCATACTGGTCCAGGAGGCGAGATTCCTTATCCGGAGGAGATGAGCTTAGATGTTTGGGGTGCGCTGACCGACCATGAGCGGCGCTAATCACGACCGAGTCTGCACAAGGGTGAGAATCCAAAAAGCCTACACCCTCCGGAGCCTGGTATAGCCTGTTAGACTTCCTGGGAAGCGGGGCTAAAGCCGACGGTTGTTTCCAAATAGTGGAAACAAGGTGGGCGTGAGGCTCGATCCAGGGTGGCACTAAAGTAGGAGCTGTCAGGGGCAGGTCCAGATGTTCGGCGAGTTTGACCCACTGAGGATCTGGTTCCAATGAGCACCACTGATGTACTTCCTGGATCTTTCTGAGCAACTCCATGAAGGAAGGGTCCTCCGGAGGAGACTTCGGAGGGGTCCTCGACCGGGGCTTGGACGGAGAGCAAGGCTCATCGTCTCTCTCGGAGCATCCGTCGGAATAATCCGAGGAATCCGAGAGCAAAGAAGAAGAATCAGAAGCAGAATAAGACTCCCTAACACGTCTAGGGGGAGGAACGGGTTCCTTAGGGGAATCCTGGATGCGTGTCCTGCCCCTCTCGGGATCCAGAGGGAAGGGCTCTGGAGTCCGGAGGCGGTGAGGGAGTGTGCCGTCTCGGGCGTACAGGGGCCGGGGACGGCACCGTCACTGTAAGGCGGCTCTCTACTTCCTTGGTGAACTGAGCCTTGGCCTCAGCCCACCAGGAAGCCAGAGTCTCCTGCAGATCCACTGGCGGCCGAGGGGGCGGTGGAGGTGGAGGAGGAGGGGGATAAGGTATACGGATTGTATCCGTAAGGCGAGATCCGAAACCCGCCGCGGGAAAACCGTGCCGGGTATTGAGGCGCCGGGTACCGCGGTCGGCGACCGCGCCAGGTACCGCGGCGCTGGATACCTGCGGACTCGGTATGACGGGCGCCGGATAAGACGGCGTGGTACCTGGGCGCCGGAGGAGCTGCTGGAGCAGACGGCCCGGAAGGTGGCCCCACGGGCGGGTCAACATTGAGAGGCCCTGGGGGCTGGGCTCGACGGAAGGGGAATATCCCCTGCCGTGTCGGGGGCCGGGCGCCGGGCCGCGCCGGAGCCGCATCCGCGGGCTGCCAGATCCAGTTCCCTAGGAGGAGGGTCTGACGGTGGTGGAATATCCCCGCATTGCCCGGGAACGGAGGGGAAAAGTCCTCGGGTCAGGCTGGGGTGACCCAGGCCCTGGACGGCAGTGAAGGCTCGGCGTGGAACCAGGTAATGACGGGGTTGAGAGGGTTTGTCAGATCTGCCGCCTGCGCACGCCGGGGAGCCGACGGGCGACTTAGGGCTGGTTCCCCGGCGTGCCGGAGGAGCCAGCGTCCGCCTTACGGGTCCTCGCCGGAGGCAGGCCGAGGGAGAGAAGCGCCCGTCCGAGGGGACGAGGTCGCGCGCCGCTGGCGGGTCGGGCGCCTTATCAACCTTCTCCCGGCGGACGTCGGAGGAGCCGACGTCCGACTTATGGGAGTCGCCCGCACCAGTAGGCCGCAAGCCTGTGGCGGAACTGGGGGCGGAGGCCTCCTTTTGCCCGGAGGTGCCCGCAAGGCCGGAGCGCGAGCCGGACGGGCGGGCCGATGCCTCCTCCTAAACCTTGGAGGCTGCTGTTGGACGGTCCCCCAGAGGGGATATTACCTGGGCCGCGACCCCGGCCGGAGTCGCGTGTGAGGAGGCCTTCTCCCGGTGCCTTTCTTTGTCCCGCTTTTTACGATGCCCTTCTGGAGAGGTCGACGCCTGCCTGAGCTTCTTCAATTCTTTTTCCATCGAAGACAACTTTTTCTTTAGAAGATGGTCTTCCAGAGACTGTTGGCATCGTCTGCGGGTAGCCGCGCTGAAGTGCAGGCAATGCGGGCACTTATCGACCGGGTGGTCGGAGCCTAGACAAAATAGGCAGAGGGAATGGCCGTCCTTGTGTGGCAGTTGGGCGCTGCTCGAGTCGCACTTGTTTTTGGAAGGTGTAGGGGACGACATACACAGACGCTGACCTGACGATGAGAAGAAAAAATACTGAAAATCTCGCTAAAACCGACGAAAGAACAGGGCTGACTAAGCACGAACTTTACCGTGAGGCTCTACACGAGCTAACGGCGAAAAGAACTGGGAGGCGGGCGTCCGGGACCGCCCCTTTATACCGACGTCGCATGACGCCGGTCACCTGATGTGGGGGCGGTCCCTCACCAGGGACTGCTAGCTAGAAATTTTTCCATGGGGTCCTGCCGCCGGCCAGCGTCAGTCCTATATGTGATTACCTACTGCAAGAGCCCTCTCGAAGTAAGATCTTAGGGAATGGAGGGCCCCAATCTCTGGGAAGAAGGTGAAAGGGAAGGAGAAGAAAGATGGAAAAACATTGGGAGTGGGAGAGGACAGCATCTCCTGACCCCGCGGTATGGACCCTCAAATTTTCAAGGAAAGAGACTGAACCAAGGTTCAAACAGTCTGCCCATGAGGAGTAGATTGTTAAGGAGGCAAACCTGGCAAGGCAAGCGAGGTTATACCTAGAGGGGAGTTTGAGAAAACTCCTGGCAAAGAACGACTAGTGAGGGGTTAGTCATTAGGTTTTTTTTTTTTTTTTTTTTTTAGGAACAGTTTGAGGGAGCCAAGAGCTGAGACATGTCCTCTCCCCCATCCAAAGAAAGGAGGAGGAACTTCAAGAGAAGAACCTCCCTAAAAATTATAACAACTGTATGGGATTAGTCCCGAAGGACAGCAGAAGGGAGAAAAGAGGGGGTTCCAATCCCACCACCCCACCCCTAACAAAGGGTGGGAAGGTCGCAAGGTGATAAAAAAGAGGAAACCCCCTTCCACTCCCCACCATCCAAGATGCTAAGGGATGAAGTCCACCCTGTGTGTCTCCAGGGTCCCCTTATGCCTGGCCAAAAAGAAGGAGGGAGGGGAGAGGCTAGAAATAAAGACACAGATGGAGGCGGAACCCAGAGACTGAGGCCCCAGGCGGGATGGTGGGTGGGATTTAGTGATGGTGAAGATACACAGAAAGATCAAGAATTATGATAGGTACATACTTTTCATATCTTATCTGTGTCAATCTTCACCATTCATCACTGGTTTGGTGAGTACCAAGCACACCGAAGGGTGCCCAATGTGACCCTAAGGGACTAAGCCACTTATCTCCCAGTGGGGGAGACACTGGCGTAGGAACCTTTTATGGGCCTGGAGAGACCCGAGACTGGTCTGGGTGAGACGGGGAACCCCCAGAGGAGGAAGGAAGGCACCCCGACAGTTGCAGTCTCACCCTACGGGAGAAAAGATGGGTTCTCCGGTAGGCGAAGGAAATCACCCTACACCAGGCCATTTGTGACAACCGGAAAAGACAAAGCCATGCCGTCCGCCTAGTGCAGATCGCTGTCCCTACAATCCTGGAAGCCACCTCATTAGCGACGCACAATGCCCTTGCTAGCTCCAGGCCCTGACTGGAGAGGGCAATGGCTTGTCTGGTTACCTCTGAATCAGGCAGAGAGGCTAGTAGTTGACCTAGCCTGGACCACAAGAACCTGTCATAGGATGCATACAGAACCTGAAGTGAAGCAATGGACATCAAAATCTGTGCAGAGTAAAATGTCCTCCTCCCCAAGAAATCAAAATCCACAGAGTTTGAGTCTGGGGGCCAGTCACGGTGAGGGGTTCAAAGCCCAGAAGGAGTATCCAGCTGCGTCAAGCCGTGGGAATGCAATATCGCTGGTGCAGATCCCTTGGGGCTGGAACTGTGGAAAAGGGACACTGCCAGAGCCACAGTGAAGCTTCCCAGAAGGGGACAGGCCAGGCGGAAACCACCAGGTTGGCTGCATTGTACTCACCTAGGAAGGTGCGCGTCACGTGCTCAGGATTGCTTTCCGAAGAAGGGGTAATCCAGAGATCGTCCATCATCCTCGCGAGGAGGCGCTGATATGCGGAGAGATCAGATGATGGGGAAATGTGGACGGATAGCTCCTCTTCCCAAGGAGAGGGATGAGGATGCGGACAAGTCCGGAGATTTAGGGTCCAGCTGCGTCGAAGCATGATGAAACACCCTCTCGTCCATGGCCCCGATGGAGGTTTAGAAATGCACAGCAGAGTCCCTAAATTGCTCCCAGGTCAGAGGCCTGTGGGCCGGAAATACCTGGGAGAGAAGGGGATGGAAACAGAGGAATAAGGGCCAAACTCCTCACAGAAGAAGAATGTCCTCTGCCCAGGCAGGAGGGCCTAGCAGATGCTCCCAACTGGGAGGGAGACCCAGAGAGCCCAGCAGCCAACAGCTGTTCAACCGGGTCGGAAAGGCTGTGTCTGTGCCCAAGGGAAGAATCCCCCCCCATGAGGCGACCGGGACCGTGCGAGTCCAAAAGGTCAGTCCCTGGCCTCCAAAGAAGAGGTCTCTCTCAAGAAGAGAGATGGGGAAGGGCAAGGATCTGCACTACAACTGCTCCCTGAACCTGTGTGGGTTCCAGGGAGAGGCCCCTGCACAGAACCCAGGCCCCTCGACCCTTCAGACTCGGAAAGAGCCCTCTGCCTTGAAACCACCAGCCAAGGCATCTGGCAATGCTGGGCAGACCCTGAAGAGACCACCTAGGGTGCAGCACCCTCCCCTTCTATGGGTGCTCCAGGCTGTCCCAAACTTGGACTGTCCAGGGACAACAAGGAAGGGGGTGTCCCAGATGAAGGGACAGACAACCCCTCGACTCCGGGCTGTGCAACAGTGACCGCCTGGTCCACTGCTGTCTGGTCAGTGCCACTGACCCCAGAATCGGCAGAAATTGCCCGCCCCACAGAGGGAGGCCGGGTGGAGGGCACTGAGATGTCAGAAGATTCTGAGGAGTCCAGGAGCCAGTCTGAATCTGACCCTGAGTCCTCCTCCGAGGAAGTGGACACAGAGGCCCGATGCCAGACCACTCTCCGACCCCTGCCTGTTCCTGGGCTATGAGTAGTACCAACCTCAGCCCCAGCACCAAGAACAGCGCTGGAGCCAGGCACGGCACTGACTGGACGGAAAACTAAACACAAAATACAGTACTTGACATCGTCGTAAAATAAATAAAAGGAGCGGTCTTACTGGGACCCAGCAGTGTCAAGTAAAAGCTTGGGGAACTAGAACTGATCTAATCTGCGAAACTAGAACTGATCTAATCTGCGAACTAGGCCGCAAAACTACTATGCAGTTGAAGTGCTCCACACGAGGTCCTTACTCGACAGGAGAAGAAGAACTGAGGTTGGGGCACAGCCGACGACAGCTAACGGCCAACCCGCAAGCGCCACGTCCCTGCGTCAGCTCTGTCCACACACACACAAAAATATTAAAAAATAGTCTCCTGCGGAGTCCTAGCTCTGGAGGGCTAACCCATCTAGTAATAAATGGTGAAGATTGACACAGATAAGATCTACTAGTTCCCCCCACGGCAAGAATTTGCCTGAAAGATCAGAATCCCCTTTTTCTATACACTGGTTATTCAGGGGGAAACGAAACACGCATTCCTCTCAAGCCTGCTGGAGAGAATGTGAGGAATTGCAAGAACATCACTCACACATATTCTGTTCATGCCCAACCTTGACAGACTTTTGGAAACAGGTCATTGTCACATTAGAAGACCTGTTCACGACTGAAGCCGTGCTCACTCTCCAGCACACAGTCTTTGGCCTCCACCCAGCTGGAGTGGAGGGCCTTGACAAGACGTATTTGTGGAACATCTTAGTGATTTCTGTGCATAAGGCGATAATCTGAAAATGGCTTAAGAAGAGCCACCAATGTTTCAACAATGGTTTGACATAGTACAAAAAAATGGAAGAACTAACCCACAAGATAAATCTAAGAACCCATACTTTTGTGAGGAGATGGGCTCGCTGGATAATATATGGAGACTCTCTGCAGGTCTCCAATTCCTAATCTCAGAGCAGGGTGAGTGGACGGGGGGGGGGGGGTTGAATTATTGACACTTGACTGAGAGGTGGAAGGGTGTAGGACAGCTCTTAGTAAGATATCTGTCTTACAACGTCCAATGCAAATCTGAAAATTGTTTGGTTATTTTACCATGATTAAATCTTGTATGATTTGCAAACTAACTAAAGGACTTAACATTGTTATGACTGCTGATTCTAACAAGGCTTATTAAAGTGATTTTATCAGATAGCAATGTGCTTTATGCTTTTTCATACCTTATGTGGGTGATAGTCATTCTGCACCATATTTACTTCACGGTATATATTTTCATACAAGCGATCTTATTTCCACTATAAGCTGCCCCAGACGATTCCTGCAGTTCCTGATTGCTGAACATGACCCCGCACTATGACGTGCCCCACTGAAATGAATGGGGCTCAATTTTGCATCCGATTTAACACCTTAAGAGGGCTAGCTGGAGATTAATGAAGGACACCGCTCACCTAACAAGGACTTGCCTAAGCAAGTTTACTGACGACACAGGCGATTATAGACATATAAGGCTTTTTTTTTGTTATCCGCTATTTATTAAAAGCTTTTCTTTTATACAGCTAAACCATAGCAACTTGAACATTACAACTCATTATACAAACATTAACACTTCCATACATTTTGTCTACAAAAACAATATTAGTCTCAAAATATTGTTCCCCCTTACCTATACTTTATCTAAGGAAAGAATGAATCCAACCTACACAAAAAATATACCTGTTGTGAAGCAGAATGGAAAAATTATAAAATCGAGCTCAAGTATTACTTTAAAATAAAAGGCAAAGAAAAGGTAGTGGGTCATGTGACTCCCAACAACCAAATCCATTCTGAGGGACTGAGAAAACCTCCCCAGTGCACACACACACACTTACTTAAAACATGGGGCCTGGTGACTCGAAGTAAGAGCAATCTAGATCAGGACACATTTTTGTAGACAAGGGCCCACATATTCAAAGGAGATGCACAATCCAAAATGGAGATGTGCGGTGCATCCCAGAAAATGCGTTGAAGCGCGATATTCAAACGGGAGAGATGCGTTGCATATTTCCAAATGCGCGATCATGCCCCAAGGACACCGGACCTTCTATTGTTGTGCGTGCGGCCACCTAGGGCACTGACATGGCCATGGGTAGTAGCACTGCAAACCTCTCAAGTGTTACACAGTACAGGGTACGGCACTCATGTTACCTCAGACACATCTTCTGACCCAAATAGGGTGGGTGACATTACATACCAACCACTGGGACTGTTATGCAGAATAGTATGTTAATCTGAGATGCTAGGTATCAGTACACTGTAGCAACATTGGTGCACTTATTTTCACAGTCTTCCAAGCTTGCACCGTCTTGTTTACTGGGTCTCACGCATTCTGACCAGTTGTCACATACCTTGGCACACATCTGGCTGCTGAGGGGTTGGGGGGAATGTAGCACTGTACTCAGGCCAATGCACTCCACCCTCACACAACCATGCATCCTCACTTGCCTGCTAGGCTGCAGTACCTCCTCATCACCTTTGTGGAGTGATGATGCTGCCCTGTAATGCTGGAACAGCGCATACCAATAGCATGCAAATGGCCTGAATACATTCCAGTAATGAGATGCAAATATGCTGTTTGGGCACTGACTGGGCGATCAGGCTATTTGCATATCCTACCTGAATATTGCAAATCTGCACATCGCGGAAGTGGCTTTGCATCACGCACTATCGTATGCTCTGCACTGGGCTCTGGGCACCTGCCGTGCCACACATCTCCCTCTGCACGATCGCGCATGTTCAGAATATTCAGTCGCACATGCGTGATCGCATATTATGGTGCACCTTCTGAATATACCGGCGCAGTTGAGTTGCGCAGCACAGGCACTTACACGATGCAGCCTGGCACTTTTGAATATGGGGCCCAAGCTGTCACCACTACCTCAACCCCTTAAGAGAAGCAAAAGGATCATCTGGTTTCAGTCCTAACCCAAAGCTGCAGCCAAGATAATGCTAAGACCATACATGTGTGCAGCTCAACCAACAGGAGTGAGCACTTAGTTAAGACTTATAGGGATGGAAATGTTGCAATGGATTACTGAGGAGGCGATTATAAAAATAACCTATGTAAGGGAATCCTTCTGGATTTATACTTTGGGGCCACAGAAGAGCCAGGAATGAATGATCACTTTGAATTGCCAACACTGTGCTAAACTTCTCATGGCTACTGCAGTTGTATAATTGCTGAATTTGCACTGTGTTTTTGCACCCTGATCAAGAATTCATCTCAGAAGTTGACCATGTGATTGTATATCTGCCCAAAGAGAGGCGAGGGCTGCCTTTTCTTACTTCAAGTATTGTTCACTCAAAGGCATGCACCTTCAAATCCATTAGCAACCCTTAGTGACTTCTTTGTTTTCCATAGGGAAGAGTACATATTCTCCGTGTTGAGTGCCATTTTAGATGTCTAGTACTCCAGGTTAGCCGATTATTCGCTCTATTATTTAACATTTTTGAGCCAGCTGCACTAGTAAACTCAGGGTTGGGGAGGGGTCCACATACACACCGATGCTCCACAAGCAGAAGAACAATACTGCCTGTACATCACAGAAAGCATATTCGTCCACATACAGAACATGCTATACAAGTACACATTAGGCTAAGGAGGGAGAGGGAAACCAGATTGCACGGGCTAAGAATGGGTGGCGGGGGGAGAGATTTAGGAGGGAAATCAGGAGACACTATTTCACAGAGAGGGTGTTAGCAAAAATGGAACCCACTACCAGAATGTTTGGTGGTATGTAAATCTGTGAACAGCTTTAAAGGGCAGGGAACAGGGATAGTGAGGGTGGTGGAAGTGGGTGGGGTGGGGCAGCTGCAAACTAGGGTGCTAGCTGCACACTTGAACAGACTTAGATAGACCGGGTGGTCTGTTTCTGCTGGCACATTCGTATGTTCGAATTAATGAGACAAAAACCCATAAGTGACGTGAAGTGCCTGTGTGATCCAAAAGATAATTCCACCTAGTCACGGCCCCGAACAGCGAAAACAGAATGCACACAATTTCTAACAATAACATAAGTTGTAAGAAAAAATTACTCACCTTAGTAATTATGTTTCTTCTAATGGAGTCTTGCTGTATTCTGACAATTGCAGTGATTCCCAACCTTTGAACTGCCCAAGAGAACAAAGAGTAAACTTTATATGCAGGGCACAGAATGCTGAGCTCGAGCTCGGTTGAAGTCTCTGTCTGGACTGATTCAAACCTAAACCGTCAGATTCTTACGAGCCCAACTAAACTAAAAATTCTATGCGGAAATTGTAAAATATTCTTACTAGCCAACTGGCGGAAAAAAGTCTTGGATTCCCAAGGAAGACTCAAGTCAGGAAACCCAAAAACCAGTCTACTATAAATAACAATAATAAATCAGCACCCAAACAAAAAGGAGGGTGCAAGCAAAAAAAACCCCTGGGGTGCAACACTGCACCTGCCCACCACCTTCCCAAAAACAGGTTCTGAGAGGGAAGGCAGGGAGGGAGGTCAGAATACAGCAAGACTCCATTAGAAGAAACATAATTACTAAGGTGAGTAATTTTTTCTTCAAACAACATGAAGTCTTGCTGTATTCTGACAATTGCAGACTACCAAGCAGTACCTCCAAGGAGGAGGGACAGAACCTACTTTGGGAATAGGCTCTGAAGTACTGCTGTGAAAACCGAGCATCACTCCTAGCCTGGATATCCAGAGAGTAATGCTTGGTAAGAAAAAATTACTCACCTTAGTAATGTTGTTTCTTCTAATGGAGTCTTGCTGTATTCTGCCTAATGCAGTGATCTCCAAACCTTGAACTGCCCCGGAGAACAAAGAGTTAACTTTCCATGCAAAGCATGGAACGCTGAGCTCGAGCTTGGTTGAAGCCTCTGTCTGTTGTTTGAACCCCAACCGTCAGATCTTTACAAGCTATACTCACTAGGAGTTCTGTGTGGAAACTGTAAACTCACACTAGCCAACTGGCAACTAAATTTGATAAAAAGGGTTTCTTTTTTTTGGTTTCAAAGCAAAGACTCAAGTCAGGAAACCCAAAACACACCCAAAATAAAGGAGGGTGAGAAAAAAGGAGGCACCTCTAGGTGTCAACACTGCTCCTGCCCACCCACATCCCAAAAAACCAGGTTCTGAGAGCGGAGGCAGGAGGGGAGGTCAGAATACAGCAAGGCTCCATTAGAAGAAACAACATTACTAAGGTGAGTAATTTTTTCTTCAAACAACATGAAGCCTTGCTGTATTCTGACTAATGCAGATTACCAAGCAGTACCTCCATGGAGGAGGGACAGAACCTACTTTGGAAATAGACTATTAAGTACTGCTGTGCCAAACCGAGCATCACTCCTAGTCTGGATATCCAGAGAGTAATGCTTGTTGAAAGTATGGACTGTTTTCCAGGTGGCTGCTTGACAAATTATGGTAGCACGGTAGTTTTACCATAGTTAGGGTTGAGGAGCCATTTCTATGTTAAACCCCAAAACTTTGCACCTTAATAACTTTGCAACCGTTTGACAGATCTGGCTGAAATTTGGAATACATGATCAAGATCCATAGGCCTTGGGATCTGCCAAGTTTCGTAGTGGTCGGATATACGGCTGCGGAGTTATTAAGCGTGATCTGTCTTGTCGTTCGCTTTTCTGGAATTCTCACAGTCGCGCCTACAGATCGTACGGTTTGCGCTGACCGGTCCGAAATCTTCAGGGAACGTGCGGCCAGGGTCCCCGATGTGCCTTTCGAAGATTTCGTGAAAAAATATTAAACGGTTCAAAAGTTATTCAAAAAACAGTTTCCCATTATAAGTCAATGGGAAAAGTTAACAAAAAGTTCAACACTTTCGCAAATGCATTTTTACTTTCGCAAATGGGCCTGTTACTTTCGCAAATCGGCCATTTTGTTTTCAGTTGGTGATCAGAAAAATGGTTGGCATTTAAATTTGGGACCCTCTAGCAACCTAATTCTTTTTGTATTCACCTAGTCGGACCCTGAGGATGCTTGCCATGTCTTTATTTTGTGGTAAAACACCCCAGAAATATGTTTTTCAAATTTCTGGAAAAAGTATTTTCGCAAATTACTTTCATGCTCACGAAAGTGTCGAACTTTTTTGTGAAAGCTTTCTCAAATTGCGACAGTAGTTTTCCATCTGTGGGACAGTGACAGCGATTCTTTGGCACTGCGCTGCAAAAGAACCGTTGGGAGTTTTGGGCTGAAATTTGGAGGGAACTGAGCCAACATCGCACAGATGTGCCTTTCAGTGTTGTATTGAAAAAATATTACACGGCGGCAAAGTTACGGCACGCCAAAGTTGACGGTTTTTCCCATGGGATAACATTACGGCGCCCACCTCGATTACAGAAATCTTTGGCACCCTGCTGCAAAATAACGGTTTGGTCTTTTTTCCTGAAATTTGAGGGAAGACAGCCAACAGCCACAGATGTGCCTTTCAGTGGTTTGGTGAAAACATTACAGGGAGGCAAAGTTGTAGGCACTCCAGACTTTCTTTTTCCCATGGATAACATTACGATTCATGGCGCCTTTCAGAGCCGATATCTCGGAAGCAGTCCGAGATACAGACTTTTTGTCGGAAAATTTCTTAGCCCCCATCCAAATTAGCCAGGACAGTTGTAAATAATATGACTTTTAAATGTTTTTTCTTCGTTATACGGTTCCTGAGATATAATGTATTTAGTATTCCAAGATCTCATTTTCTGCGCCGATACTCATTATTATGCATACATTATTTGTACTCACTGTCTTTCTCTATGCAGGTTTTGGGGAAAACCAGCCTGTGCGCTTACATTACTGTTACTGTTGCCCTTTCCGCTTGCGGTTCCGTACCCGTTTCACTTACCGTTGACGTCTGCGCCACCATGTGCGTTATCCTTTGCGTTTTCATTTGCGCTTGCGTTTCTGTTATTTTTTGCCATTTCTGTCTACAGTACTGTTTATCTTTCTGTTTCACTTTACGTCACCATGCCCATTGACATTTCTGTTTGCAGGCACCATGTTACTATGTGACAACACATCACTTGGCAGACCATTCCCGTCTACGCCACCATGTGCGTTACCCTTTCTGTTCTCATTCGCACTTGTGTTACCATGTGCGCCACTGTTAGCATTTCTGTTTGCGTTGTTGTCCCTGTTAGTATGCTACAAGACATCATGTGTGGTGGGGAGTCAGAGGCCAGGGGCCCATCCGGCTCCGGATTACATTCACTATTTCTATTATCATTCTCAAAAGAAGGGAAATTAGAGGCAAAAACTGCTAATGCATTAGTTAGGGTTGTTCCACAGCGACAAAAGTGAGGAAATTCGCTGTTAGGGTTGAAAACCCCTTGCACCCCCAACTGGCACTGGGGTGTGCATTGGGATCGTGGGTCTAACTCTCACCCCATTCTCCTATACTTCTGCTGCTTTACACATGTCATGGGGTGAGAGGGGCTGATGATCCCAATGCACACCCCAATCTCTGCGTCTTGCCCGTCATCCTGCGTTTTCATTTTGCGCTTGCGTTTTCTGTTTCTTTTGCCATTTGTGTGTACTGTACTGTTTCTCTTTCTGTTTCACTTTGCGTCTCATGCCCATTGACATTTCCATTTACAGGCACCATGTTACTATGTGACAAGACATCACGTGGCACACTGCTCTCCGCTTCACGCTTACCCGCAGCAAGCATCTTTCTGTTCTCATTCGCGCTTTGTAAAGTTACCATGTGTGCCACTGTTAGCATTTCTGTTTGGCGCTGCTCCTGTTACTGTGCCACAAGATATTTGGGGAGCGGGGCCCTTTTGGGCCCCACGCCTCCCCCACCGCATTACATTCACTATTTCTCATTATCATTCTCAAAAGAAGGGAAATTAGAGGCAAAAACTCCGTTTAATGCATTAGTTAGGGTTGTTCCACAGTGACAAAAGTGAAGAAATTCGCTGTTAGGGTTGAAAACCCTAACTCCGAATTCATCCCCCCCCCAGCACCACACACACACACACACATTCAAGTATGGGGGAGGACCAAGTCAACACAACCAATGACAGACATCCAGCAGCAGGTGACAGAAATAACAATTAATTGTCTAAATGTACTACGAGACATCCCCACCCACCTGACCAGGTACTGCATGCTCAGTGGAGATCAACAGCAAAACTGAGGCCATAGTACACCAAACGTACACATCCCTGATTGCAGCTGCACATAACGTACCACACTTAGTAGTTGCATGGCCTTTCTACCGATGCCCCACACACACCACTTGTGGTGGGCCACCTGAGCAATAGAGTTCAGCAAAACCCAAGGGAGTTATACAGGTATAATATCTCCTGATTATAACAAGGGTTTGAGAAATGCAGCTTTTTAATTGACTGTTATGCTTTAACAACTTATGTTTAGTTTTTATTAACATACATGTAGAGCCTAACCATATGATGAACATGGTTTAATGTTGTTTAAAAACAGTTTTATTATGATAGCAATAATTCACTACTTGGTATTATGTTAATGGTCAGTTTATCACGGTCTAGCGACATGTGGCATCGGCTATGCCTCATTCAACATTAAACCCCTACAGGCGATTAACAGACCATTTAACATAACTGTTGGTCATGCCTTATTGCTTAATTGTCTTTATGAGTAGATAGCTCTCCCTCTGCTAGGCACTGCAGCAGCTTTGCAACACAGTGTCCCGCAGTTACACCAAAACACTGTCTAGTTACTGGAGAATGGCTGTGAATATGAACTGTGGAAGATGAACAGTGTAACTTGGATTACAGTCATCGAAACCCTAGTGTGATTATAACTGACAGAGTCAGTGATGAGGATAACCCCTGCTGTCCTAGTACACTTACCCCATTGTGAGCTAAATCAATACTAAAAGACATTCTGTTTATATTCACACCATACCTACTTGATTTCTGTTGTACCACAATTAACATAGTTATCACTTTGATAGCATCAGTGACAGAAAGTGTGGCAAACCCAAACAGTAGGCATACAGCCTGAGTATGAAACAACTGTTAAAAAAAATCACACTGTGTCTATAGTGGCATAGATCGCTCATTGCAACATAACAGTAAATGTATTACTATTTGAATAAGTTAGTCATCACAGATGCAATGAGATTGTCTTTATCAGGTACAACATACTCAGTAAGTGCCTACAGGAAAATCTATCTATATACATCTCCGATACAGGTACATCATTGTTGGCTCAGTAGTGCTATGATATTTAGAAGTTGCTTGGCCTGATCCATGCAATTACAATGTTTCTTACAAAGAATACTTACTGCATCTTTAGTATTGAAACACACTGAAGGTCTATGTGTACATCAGCAGTACACCTTCATCAGTAAGAATGCATGTGATACTGGCAGTACGAATTTCACAGTGTTGAACAGGCAATGCTTTTCCATACGTTTACATCAGCCTCTCTATGTTGAGTAAACCACTGCAGTAAATGTACTACTATGTAAATCACCTACTAAATGTATCACTACTTTTATCTTGAGCATGCTAGTGTCTTGTAGTTAATTTATGTGCTTCTCTTAATTAATGTATACTCACTAGTGTTAAAACCTTTCTACAACTGTCATCATGCACATTCAGCATTTAGATTGAATAACGGCACAGCAGTACCGGATTTGTGGTGTGGTGTGGGGCATCGGTAGGAAGGCCATGCAACTACTAAGTGTGGTGCGTTGTGTGCAGCTGCAATCAGGGATGTGTACGTTTGGTGTACATGGCCTCAGTTTTGCTGTTGATCTCCACTGAGCATGCAGTACCTGGTCAGGTGGGTGGGGATGTCTCGTGATACATTTAGACAATTGTTTGTTATTTCTGTCACCTGCTGCTGGATGTCTGTCATTGGTTGTGTTGACTTGGTCCTTCCCCATACTTGAATGTGTGTGTGTCTGTGTATGTGTGGTGCTGGGGTGACTTGAGTTAGGGTTTTCAACCCTAACAGCGAATTTCTACTTTTGTCACTGTGGAACAACCCTAACTAATGCATTAAACGGAGTTTTTTGCCTCTAATCTATAAGATAGGAACATCCCTGGCAGCAGCCAGAGAAGCAGCTGTACCTCAAGTAGAGAGAGCCCTCAGGCCTGAGGGTGGGGTTCTACCCAGTTTTTCATAGCAGAATTGAATACAAGAGACAATCCACCTGGCAATAGATCTTTTAGTGGCAGGTTTGCCCTTACCGACCTCTCCATATGTGAGGAACAATTGGCAGGGACTCAAACCTGTGACCCTTGGCAGCGCTTCTATGTAGTAGCTGAGGCCTTTTAACATCTGTTGTGCAGCCTCCTCTCCAGAGGAGGAATGGTCAGTGAAGAAAACAGGAGAGACATAGACTGATTAAGGTGGAAATCTGAAACCACCTTAGGCAGAAACTTCCTGTTAGTTCTTAGGACCACTTTATCTCTATGGAAAGAGATGAAATCAGGCTCCACTGACAGGGCTTGCAATTCACTTATGCGCCTGGCAGAGGTAATGGCTACCAAAAACACAGTTTTCCAAGTCAAGTACTTAAGCTCTGCAGAGGACAAAGGCTCAAAAGGGGGTTGCATAAGCTGAGCAATGCAAACATTAAGGTCCCAAGCAGAAGCAGGGTCCCTGAAGGGAGGATTGGTGTGCAACAGTCCCTTGAAGAATTTGCAAAATACAGGATGGGCTGAAAGAGAAGAGGGCTTGCCCACTGACAAAAAAGCAGACACAGCAGCCAAATGTACAGTACTTTGAGTGTAGCTGGTCCGAGTCTCGAACCATATAGTCCAGGACTGTAGGCAACCCAGCAGATTCTGGAGAAATATGCTTACCAGAGCACCAAATAGTGAACCTTTTCCACTTGGAGTTGTAAGTCTTTCTGGTGGAAGGCTTTCGAGAAGCCTTTAGTTATCCAGAACACCTTGAGAAAGGTGCAGATCAGCAAACTCTAACTCTTCAAGAGCCAGGCCTTGAGATTGAGAGATTTGATGTTCGGATACCAAACCCTTCCCTGAGAGGATGTCAACAGGTTGTAATTCCTTGGAAGAGACAGGGGAAGGTGGACGGCTAAGGACAGCAACAGTGGGTACCAGGGCTGCATGGCCCAGTCTGGAGTGATCAGAATCACTTTGCAGGTTGGAGAACTAGATCTTGACTAGTACATTGAACAGGAGAGGGAAGGGTGGGGAAGCATACAGGAACTTCCCTTCCCAATTGAGTACCAGAACATCCAGGGGGACTGAGCCCAATACTGGGGGTCTGCAGCAAAAAAGAGGAAGTTGGTGATTGTCTGGGGCTGCAAAAAGATCCATCTGTGGAGTGCCCCATCTTGAAAAAAAATCACCTTCAAAACTAGGGGATCCAGAGACCATTCGTGGGGCCCCGAGATATCCTGCTGAGAGCATCTACCAGGATATTGTCCTTCCCAGGCAGGTGAACTGCTGTGAGAGAAGTTCGCAGGGAATAGGCCAGAGACAACAACTTCATTGCTTCTGTGCACAAGGCCGTAGACCGAGTGCCCCCTTGCTTGCTGATGTACCACATTGTGGTGGTATTGTCTGTTCTGACCTGGACTACTTTGTTCTGAACAGATTTGGAAAAAGCTTGTAGTGCCAGAAACTCTGCTCTGAGTTCCAAGAGAGTGATGTGAAGCAGAGATTCTTGAGGTGACCACAGCCCTTGGGTGGTTAGATCCCGCAAGTGGGCTCCCCAGCCCAAGAGGGAGGCATCTGTGGTGAGGATTAGAGAAGGAGACTGAGTGACAAAAGGAACTCTTTGCCTTAAATTGTCCTGATCCTGCCACCATTGCAAAGCCTGGATCATGGTTCGAGTCACTGGGACTAGTTTGGTCAGGGAATCCTTTCTCTGGGACCAGAAGGTTCTCAAGTGGAACTGAATGTCCCTCATCTGAAATCTTGCACCCTGGACCACTGCTGTAGAGGCTGCCATGTGCCCAGGAGCTGCAAGAAGTGCCTTGCTGGTTAAGACACCTGAAGGGTGAAGAAGAGGCCAGCTCCATTAGTGTCCTTGCCCTGTCCAGGGGAAGGAAGGCCTTTGCTCTTATAATATCCAGCTCTGCCCCTATAAAGGTGAGGAGCTGCACTGGCTCTAGAACTGACTTTGGAAGGTTTATGAGGAACCCTAGGGAAGTGAGCAGTTGCTGAGTTATCTGAAGATGTGACTTGACTTGGTCTGGAGACTGACCTACAATGAGCCAGTCGTCCAGGTATGGAAAGGTGGAGATCTTTTGTCTCCTTAGGAAAGCAACCACTACTGCCAGGCACTTTGTGAACACCCTTGGGGCTGATGTTAGACCAAAGGGCATTGCTCTGAATTGATAGTGGCCTGAGGGCAACTCGAACCTGAGGTACTTTCTGTGGGAGCACCTGATGGGAATATGAAAGTAGGCATCCTTGAGGTCCAGGGAGGCTAGCTAGTCCCCTGGCCTTAGAGAGGGCAGAATTATTCCCAGAGTCACCATTTTGAATTTGGCTTTAAAAGGTGCTTGTTTAAATATCTCAGATCCAGGATGGGCCGCCATTCTCCTGTCTTTTGGGGGTTAGAAGTACCTGGAGTACAACCTTGCCCTGTGTAGGTAGGAACCCTTTCTGTGGCTCTGAGAGCCAAGAGGGAAGAAACCTCTGCCTCTAGGGCAAGGGCCTCTGAAGGATTTGCCGGTGGAAAGGATCTGGTTCTCATCTTGGGAAATTTTTTGAAGCTAAGAACCAGTCCCTGGCTTACTACTTCCAGGACCCACTTGTCTGTTAAAGACTTGCAGTCCTGGACAAAGTAAGCCAGCCTGCCCCCTACAGGTAGTGGAGAATCGGCCCGGGCACACCCATCAGGGTGTCTGCTTGGCAGGGGCCTTAGGCTGAGGGGTGGAAGCAGACCTGATCATACCCCATCTGCCTCTCCCTCTAAAGAACCCCCTCTGAGCAAAAGCAGAAGAGGAGGCCTATGAAAAGGCCTGCCCCTGCCCCTGGAATGCTGCCTCTGAGGAGTGGCTTGCCTTTCTTGGGCCTGAGACCTCCTGTAGGTGGTCCTGTACTCGTCCACCTTCTTCATGTAATTCTCTCTCTGCTCCCCAAACAGAGAATTACCAATGACAGGAAAATCCATGTCCTTAGTCTGGGTATCCTGTGACAGGCTAGTACATCTGAGCCAAGCCATCCTCCGAAGGGCCACAGATGTAGCCATGACTCTAGATGAAACATCATTGGAATCCACAGCAGCAGCATGAAATTGCACCTTGGATGCCTCAATCCCATACGCAGCCACCCGCTCCAGCTCCTTGGCAAGCTGGTCAGGGGCCTGTTTAGCTAGAGCCATAACAGTGTCCCATCGGGACTTCTGGTATCTAGCTGTGTAGGCCATATAGTTAGCCTGCCTGAGTCCCAAAGATGCTGCCATGTACTGTTTCTTTGCCATGGCATCAATCCTCCTGGAGTTCTTGTCTGGGGGGGATGAAGCCAAGGGAATATTTGCCTTATCACAGGCAGCAGCCTGCACTACCCCAACATGGCTGCACTGCTGGGAAAGGAACTCCGTGTCTGAGCCTGAAAAAGAGTATACCTCTTGTCCATTCTTCTGTCCACAGGAGGTATGGAATTAGGAGTTTTTAAAATTTTAAATGTCTGTTTCCCAAAAAATTTATGGAGGGGAACAGACAGTCTCCTGGACTCTGGGATGTCCATCATCTCAACAAAATCAGGCTCCTCCTGATCCTCTACTGCTTCTTCCATAGGAAGCTGGAGGGCTTCAGCCACTTTTTTGTAAAACAAAGTGGGAAGGGGACTCAGAAAGCCTAGGAGGAGAAGCACCTGAAGGTCAGTCTGGGGAGATGTCTGGGTCAATAGGCACATCCAGACTTTCATAATCACCATCATCATCATCACTATCTTCGTACTCTCCCTCCTCCTCCTCCGGTTCATAAAATTCTTCTAAAGTGTAATCCGGAACCGGGGGAACCAACCGAACCGAGCCCCTAACCGATGGTGCCGGTTCGGCCGGAAGCAAAGTCAGCAACTGAACTATCCTTATCGCTTTGGCTATCTCATCAGCGGTCAGAGAAAGAAGTTATGGATCCAAACCGAATGATTTATCCCTTCTTTTTCTTTTAATCGGAACCGACTCCTCAGAATCGGTTCTCCTTTTGCCCGAAGAAGTTTCACCATGGTCAGAGGGCACTCCTTCTGGTTCGCTTGGAACTGAACCAGGCTGGCCATCCGGGTCAGCGGACTTCTCGGCCTCCCTTTCCCTCAGTCTACCTACTCTCTTATCCAGGGTAGCTTTGGGAAAACTTTTACAAATTTGGCAGTCTGCACTGAGGTGGTCAAACCCCAGACAATAAACACAGGTGGTGTGGGGATCAGCCTTAGCAAAGGCTTCCCCACACACACTATAGTGTTGAAACCCAGTGGGCCCGGTTTTTTTCTTGGGTTTCTCAGACATGGCCAATCCTAATAAAACTTACCCTTTTTCCGGCAATCCGCCAGGCAAGACACCCCTATCGGTTCTTGACCGTGTTACGGGTCTTGGAAAAAACCATAATGAAATCCGTTTTTTTCAGAACCGATACGGACCGGTTACCACACTCTAATAAAGACAAAAAACTTTTGACACAAACCAAACCGATCCAATGTTTACAAGTTCCACACAGAAAACTAATACAGAAACCTATCTAGTACTCACGGTACCACAGACAGAGACTTAAACAGACAGATTAGAAGCAGAAATTCGGTCGAAACCGAGATGGAAAACTATTACCCCTTTAACTCGACTTTTTGAACTGACCAAGGAGAAATCTCGACGACTGTTCAGTGAGGCGGAGTAAAGAATCTGACGGTTGGGGTTCAAACAACAGCAGACAGAGGCTTCAACCGAGCTCAAGCTCAGCGTTCCATGCTTTGCATGGAAAGTTAACACTTTGTTCTCCGGGGCAGTTCAAGGTTTGGAGATCACTGCATATGTCAGAATACAGCAAGACTTCATGTTGTTTGAAAGGTATGGACTATTTTCCAGGTGGCTGCTTGACAAATTTCTAAGAGAGGGATATCCCTGGCAGCAGCCAGGGAAGCAGCTGTACCTCTTGTGGAATGAGCCCTCAGGCTTGAGGGTGGAGTTTTTCCCAGTTTTTCATAGCAGAATTGTATACAAGACACAATCCACCTGGCAACAGATCTTTTGGTGGCAGGTTTGCCCTTTCCCACTTGTCCATAAGTGAGGAACAACTGGAGGGAGTCAAACCTGTGACCCTTGGTACGCTCTATGTAGTAACTAAGGGCTCTTTTGACATCTAAACTGTGTAGCCTCCTCTCTCCCGAGGAAGAATGATCAGTGAAGAAAACAGGGAGAGACACACACACACTGGTTTAAATGGAAGTCTGAAACCACTTTGGGCAAGAACCTTCTATTGGTTCTAAGGACCACTTTATCCCTGTGAAATGAGATAAAATCAGGTTCCACTGACAGGGCTTGCAATTCACGGATACGCCTGGCAGAGGTAATGGCTACCAGGAACACAGTTTTCCAAGTCAAGTACTTAAGCTCTGCTGAAAACACAGGCTCAAGGGGGTTGCATAAGTTCGGCAATGCAAACATTCAAATCCCAGGCAGGGGCAGGGTCTCTAAAAGGAGGATTGGTGTGAAGCAATCCTTTAAAAAATTTACAGAACACAGGATGGGAAAATAGTGAAGAAGACTTCCCCACAGACAAAAACGCAGAAACAGCTGACAAGTGTACTTTGACAGTAGCTGGTCTGAGGCCTAGGCCACTAAGATGGACCATATAATCCAGAACCGTAGGCAATCCAGCAGTGTCTGGAGAAATATGCTTCTGAGAACACCAAATGCTGAATCTTTTCCATTTGGAGTTGTAAGTCTTTCTGGTGGAGGGCTTTCGAGAAGCCTTGAGGATATCCAGAACCCCTTGGGAAAGATGCAGATCTGCACACTCTAACTCTTCAAGAGCCATGCTTTGAGATTGAGAGACTGAAGAGTGAGGTACCAAATCCTTCCCTGACAGGATGTTAACAGGTTGTAATTCCTGGGAAGAGATAGGGGAAGATGGACTGCTAGGGACAGCAACAGGGGGTACCAGGGCTGTCTGGCCCAATCTGGAGCAATCAGAATCGCCTTGCAAGGTTGAGACCTTATTTTTACCAAAACTTTGAACAGGGGTGGGAAGGGGGGAAAGACATACAGAAACTTCTCTTCCCAATTCAGGATCAGGGCATCCAGAGGGACTGAGCCCAAGACTGGAAGTCTACAACAAAAGAGAGGGAGTTGGTGATTGTCTGGGCCTGCAAAGAGATCCATCTCTGGAGTGCCCCACCTTGAAAAAATCACTTTCAACACCTGAGGGTCCAGGGACCATTCGTGATGGCCCTGAGAAATCCTGCTCAGTGCATCTGCTAGCACATTGTCCTTGCCTGGAAGGTGAACTGCTACAAGAGAGGTCTGCACGGAATAAGCCAGGGACCACTTCTTCATGACTTCTGTGCATAAGGCCCTGGACCGAGTGCCTCCCTGCTTGTTGATGTACCACATGGTGGTGGTGGTGTCTGTTCTGACTTGAACCACCTTGTTCTGTGCCAACTATGAGAAAGCTTTTAGAGCCAGAAAATCTGCTCTGAGCTCTAGAAGATTGATGTGGAGAAGGGATTCTTGGGGGGACCACAGCCCCAGGGCAGTAAGGGACCCCAGACGAGCTCCCCAGCCCAGGAGAGAAGCATCCATCGTAAGGACCGCTAAACAAGGCTGAGTAACAAAAGGAACACCCTGTCTTAAATTGTCCTGATCCTGCTACCATTGGAGGGCTTGGATCAAGGTCAGAGTCACTGGGATCAGTTTGGTAAGGGAATCCTTCCTCCCTCTGAGACCAAAAAGCTCTCAGGTGGAACTGAATATACCTCATCTGGAATCTTGCCCCTTGGACCACTGCTGTTGAAGCTGCCATGTGGCCCAAGAGCTGAAGGAAATGCCTTGCTGGTCGAGATAACCAAAGGCTGAAGGAAGAAGCTAGTTCCATAAGAACCCTTGCCCTTTCTTGAGGAAGAAAGGCTTTTGCTCTGAGTGTGGCTAGTTCGGCCCCTATTAAGGTAAGAAGGTTCAAGAACTGACTTGGGAAGGTTGAGAAGAAATCCTAGAGAAGTAAGCACTTGCTGGGTCACTTGCAGGTGAGACTTGACTTGGTCTGGAGACTGACCCACTATTAGCCAATCATCCAGATATGGAAAAATGGAAATCTTTTGCCTTCTTAGAAAGGCAGCTACTACTGCCAGGCACTTTGTGAAAACCCTTGGGGCTGAGGTTAGGCCAAAGGGCATTGCTCTGAACTGATAATGGCCTGAGGGCAACTTGAACCTGAGGTACTTTCTGTGGGAGCACCTGATGGGAATGTGAAAGTAGGCATCTTTGAGGTCCAGGGAGGCTAGCCAGTCCCCTGGCCTTAGAGAGGGAAGGATTATTCCCAGAGTTATCATCCTGAACTTTGGTTTTAAAAGATGTTTGTTCAGATATCTTAGGTCTAGGATGGGTCACCACTCCCCTATCTTTTTGGGGGTCAGGAAGTACCTGGAGTACAGTCCTTTGCCCCAGTGTAGGGTAGGTACTCTCTCTATGGCTCTTAAAGCTAGGAGAGAAGAAACCTCTGCCTCTAGGGCAAGGGTTTCCGAGAGATTTGCAGGTGGAAAAGATCTGGCTCTCATCTTTGGAAATTTTTTGAAGCTGAGAACCAGTCCCTGGCTTACTACTTCCAGGACCCACTTGTCTGATGTAACAGACGTCCAGTCCTGGACAAAGTAAGCCAGCCTGCCCCCTACTGGAATAGAAGTCTCGACTCAGGCAGGCCCATCAGGGTGTCTGCTTGGCAGGAGCTTTAGGCTGAGGAGTGGATGCAGCCCTGTTCATCCCATTTCTGCCTCTCCCTCTGAAGAACCCTCTCTGAGAAAAGGAAGAAGAGGCCTGTGCTTGGTAAAAAGACCTTTGAAAAGGCCTGCCCCTGCCCCTAGACTGCTGCCTTTGAGGAGTTGCCTGCCTTTCCTTGGCCTGAGCACTCCTGTAAGTGGTCCTGTACTCATCCATTTTCTTCATGTAGTTCTCGGTCTGCTCCCCAAACAGAGAATTACCCACTACAGAAAAATCCATTGCCTTAGCCTGGGTGTCCTGCAAGAGGCTAGTACATCTGAGCCAAGCCATCCTCCGAAGAGCCACAGATGTAGCCATGACTCTTGATGACACATCATTAGAGCCCACAGCAGCATGAAACTGAACCTTAGATGCCTCAATCCCATCTACAGCCAACGCCTCCAGCTCCTTGGCTAGCTGGGGGGAGGCCTGTTTAGCCAGTGCCAGTACAGTGTCCCACCTGGACTTCTGGTACCTGGCTGCATAGGCCATGTAATTCGCCTGCCTGAGTCTCAAAGAAGATGCCATGTACTGCTTCTTTGCCATGGCATCAATCTTCCTGGAGTCCTTGTCGGGGGGTGTGAAGCCAAGGGAATATTTGCCTTGTCACAGGCAGCAGACTGCACTACCCCAACATGGCTGCATTGCTGATTTAAGAACTCCGTGTCTGAGCCTGAAAGTGTATACCTCTTGTCCATTGTTCTATCCACAGGAGGCATAGTGTTAGGAGACTAAGATTTTTTTGTGTCTGTTTCCCAAAAGATTTATGGAGGGGAATAGACAGTCTCCTGGACTCTGGCATGTCCATCATCTCTACATAATCAGGCTCCTCTTGATCTTCCACAGCCTCCTCCATAGGAAGCTGGAGGGTTTCAGCCACCTTTCTGTAAAACATAAAGTGAGAAGGGGACTCAGAAAGCCTAGGAGGGGAACACCTGAAGGTCTGTCTGGGGAGATGTCCGGTTCCACAGGCACATCCAGACCCTCACTTACATCATCATCCTCAAATTCCCCTTCCTCTTCAAATTTCGGTTCATAAAAATCTTCAAGGGTATAATCTTGAACCGGGGTAACCAACAGAACCGAACCCCTGCCAGAAGGAGCCGGATCGGTAGGAACCAGACGGAGCGATTCCACAATCTGAATCGCTCTGGCTATCTCTTCGGCGGTCAGAACATGAACCTCTGGATCTGAACCGGATGATTTATCTTTGCATTTTCTTTTTGTCAGAACCGATCCCTCTCCTTCTGCCCAAAGAAGTATCACCCTGGTCAGAGGGCACTCCTTCTGGTTTGGTCGAAACCGAACCGGGCTGGCCATCCGGGTCAGTGGACTTCTCGGCCTCCTTTTCCCTCAGTCTACCTAATCTCTTCTCAAGGGTAGATTTGGGAAAGTTTTTACATATTTGGCAGTCTGAATCGAGGTGGTCAAACCCCAGACAATAAACACAGGCGGTGTGGGGATCGGCCTTAGCAAAGACCTCCCCACACTCACTGCAGTGTTGAAACCCAGTGGGCCCGTTTTTTTTCTTGGGTTTCTCAGACATGGTCAACCTAACCAAATTTACCCTTTTTTTGGCAACCGCCAGGCAAGACTCCCTTATCGGTTCCTAACCGTGTCACAGGTGTTGGAAAAAAATGTTTAACACACGTTTTTTTTTTTTTTTAGAACCGATAAGAACCGGTAACCACATACTAAGTAAAACACACAAATTTCACTATCAAATGGCCAGTTCAGCCGAACCGAGACGCACTTTTACAAGTTCCACACAGAAAAAACAGAACAATTCCTATCTAGTACTCACGGCACCACAGACAGAGACTAAACCGACCATGCGGATACTTTTTCAGTTTAAAAACCGACAAAACTGAAACTTTAACCGACTTTCAAACCGAGTCAAGGAGAAATCTCCAGAGCGACTGCTCAATGAGGTGGAGTAAAGAATCTGACGGTTTAGGTTTGAACCACTCCAGACAGAGACTTCAACCGAGCTCGAGCTCAGCATTCTATGCCCTGCATAGAAAGTTAACTCTTTGTTCTCCGGGGCAGTTCAAAGGTTGGGAATCACTGTAATTGTCAGACTACAGAAAGACTGCATGTTGTTTGAATAAACATAATGCCCCAAATGGTTGTTACCTTTATTTTCATTCTTGTTTATCATACTGTTTTGGTTGCTACTTTCTACCCACAAGTTAACCCGCACACTTTTTTTGAGCCCGTTCTTTATGCATCAGATAATGTTTCATTCATGAAATTTCCAGCTAAATTAATATTTAATACTTCAACATGTGATGAGGACCTGAACGAAGGAAAAGCTCCCATGGTGGTGAGACAAGCCTCTGGGACAGAAATCTACTCAGTCTGTTTCGCCAGCTGCTACGCATGCATAAATAATACACAAAGACAAAGCAGCGATATGGCTGATTACCAATATAACAGACTGCATGTGCCGTACAAGTGCCATATCTGGGGACGTGGGGGGGGGCTCGATTCCCAGTTACAAGAATTGACTTAGACATTTGCATGTTTTTATATAATTGTATTCCCTTGATTTCATTTAGTTGTACACAGTCCCTTTCATACAGTCTCTGCAGAATTATTAAAAATGTTTGAGGGGAAGACTCATCAGCTCGCTTCTTTCTGGGGGTGATGCGGAAGGCAAGACATGTTACGGGGCCAGCTCCAAATGTAGCAACCCACACAGCCAAGACCCAGAGAATGCCTCCAGATCATCCCCCTCAGCCACTTTTTGCAATCCAAGGAAACAGAGAGTGGCCGCTCTCACCAGATTTTCCATGGCTTCCATCCTGTATCGCATTTTTTTTTTTAATTATGTTTTATTGCTTCACCAAAAATCAATAACATACAAAACTACTTGTGTAAGACATCACGTACATCACAGAAGCCATCAAATGGTACATTGAAAAGTAGCCTCCACAATCTGATTTTCAGATTTGGGGGTAATGCAATCCAAACAAAGTTCACAATAGCTGCACCCCACAAGAGTGTGTGTTCAATTCCTATTTAATATCTTCCAAACATTTTTATACTCAACATCCTGTGTTGATATGACACCTTCTGAACATACTGCAATTCAAACATGTAAGTACCCTTTTACAGTAGCAATAACAGAGGAACACAGCTAGAATACCTGTGTAACAATAATGTGCTAGAACTACAGAACAACTAGCCCTTAGATTGTAGTGATATTACAGTAAGTTAAAGACTCTTCTAACCTGAAGAGTGCCATTGGTTTGTCAGATGCAATCAAGAAAGACTAAGTACCTGTAGCATGTAAAGATATTAATTCGCTACTCGGTAGAAAAGATGCATGTCAAACTCTGATACCGGAGGTAATTTAAACTGATTTGACAAACTTTTTAGATAAACTCCTGAAAGTCCGGGAAGTTATGCATGCGCTTGGCTTTAACTGCACCATACCCCCTCTCCTGCCTCCACATGGCATGCGGCATGTAAAGGATATCAAACTATTGGCATTAGAAAAGAAGGGTATACCTTCACCCAAACTTACTACAATGCCTTTAGAAAGCATAGGAACTGGGTACTTAATTACTGACCAGGGGAACAGATAAGGGGAGTAAAGGAGTATTTTACTACCATTTATGCTTTACTCCCACTTTCTGATATTTAGGAATTACTTTCCCTCCTTGCACAGTTATACTGATTGATATATAGTCACAAAATCAGTAGCATAATGCAATACTACCAGTCATCAATCCACATGCTAACAGTGTAAGCAACAGAGTTGGAGACATAAGTATAAGCTGAGTACAGTGCAGGAGACAGCGTCAGGAGCCGCTCACTGACTGGCCAGAAGGACAATTGTGAACATGGAAGAATGTTAAAACTAGGGACACAGCACTGCATAGCAGCGAGGAAGTATCTCAACCCTCCACAGCAGTATCAGACTAGGACAGCTAGTGGCTGCAGTCATCCAGTGGGTCTGAGACTTGGTTTAGAGGTGGGGTGTCCAAACACTACCAAGTGGAAAAAGCTAGCAGGTAATACATCCCTGCCCTAGAAATTATCTGGACCCCTGCTACCAACACTAGTATTTTGGAAACCCATTGTGTTAAAATGTCAAGGTAGAACAGTAGTCCTGATTAAAACAGTAAAGAAATGTCATCCTTACTTTCAGCTATAGTTGGCCTCAGTTTCCTCTGGCTCACTGCCTCCAACTCTCTGCTTGCTTCCTTCTCCGCTTCCTCAGAATCATGTACTGAAAAGCATTCTCAGCATAACACATTCTGAAGTGGGCAGTCATGAGCAAAGGGTGCTCCCAGACTGCGCAACTTAGCACAGACGCTATCAAATTTCTTCCAAGGGGGCCCCCGTTGCAAAGGAGAGATCTGGAAATAAATGTAGTGTGTGTCCACCATAGTTCAATGATTCTAATTCTCAGGAGGCTTTTAAAAGTTTGTCCTGCATGATGATTCCCATCAGTCACCTATAAAAGTCTGTGGTTGATTGCGCTAGGCCTCCGCAGTATGTGGAGAAATCCAGTACACCCTAACATGGGCAGCGCAGTCAGAGTCTAATTTCAGTACCCCAGGGAGTCATTATTGCAGAAGCTGCATAAGATTAGCACTCCCCTAGCCCTCTAGCAAGCCTGCAGGTCACCCTGAGGCCCTATTAGCATTTTCAAGAGCCTCCAATCTATATTTGAGCTGTGAGTTTTCCTGGATAACCTTGTTAGAAGTGGCCAGGGCATGTATAGCTTTCAAATCGGCTGAGGTTGCAGATTTTGCAGCAACCTCAATTGTAATGTCTTATTCGCTCAGCAGCTTAAGTATGGTCTCCAATTTGGCATCAGTGACTTGCATGGAGAGCTGGAGCAACTTCCATGGTGCAAGGCCTGCATGTCTGCTGGTGGCTGAGACTTAGGACACCTGTTTCTTCCCCTAATCTTGTGAACCATGGCTGCAATTTGATATCCAGTTGTGCAGCACAATGAGATTTCCCTGAAGCTGTCACTTTTGTGAAGATATGGACACCAACTGCAGCACTTTCAATGATCAAAAGGTGCAAAAAAAAACTAACACCTATTCAGCAGACTTGCTCAAAAGTGCTGTGCCCCCCCCCCATATTGCACTGTCTTGTCATCTTGAACGAGACCTGAAGTAGTGGTTACTGCTTTCAGCACTGATGCAGCTGCTTCCTTCGCCTCAGTCACGCAGTTGAGGTTTGCGTTTTGCACACATGTAGTCAGGAGTTCTATTCGGCAACTTTCTGGTCCATCAGCACCCTTTTGTACAACATTTGGATTGCCTTCAACAAGTCTCCATTTGTGGGTTCCTTGAGTTCCTCCTTTGTTGATTTTGGCTTCCCACCATCTTACTGGCTGGCCTCCTTTTTTCGTGTTCCCTATGTCTCCTAAAGTCTACCAAACTGTGATCAATAGTGAAAGCTGAAAATGGTTATTACATTAAAGTACCTTAAACTCAGAAAAGTCTGAATTGATATTTTATTGGATTCAATATACAAAAGATATAAGATACATATAATATAATGGCATCACTACAAACATGAAGTTTTTAAATTTATTTATTTAAAAGTTGATAACTGGGAAAAGCACCACGAGCAGAAGCTTGTTTCCAGGTGTAACCTGGAGAAGGGGGAACATAGGGATAAAGACAACAGCATAAGCAAAAACACAATGCACAGATACAAGAAAATTAGCCATGGGTTAGGGTTACATGACCCAGTGGCTATAATAAAGATTAAAAAAAACACACACACACACACGCAACTTAAAACAATACAAGGCATGGTCAAAAGTTGAGATTTCTTAGCAGGCCAACTCTAAATAAGGGTTAGGGATTATACATGCCGCCAAAAAACAGTGCCGGCATTCAAAACTCAGCCTAAAACAGGCAGCTCAAAACAGCATAGCAAAGACATTAAGTCGGAGAAGGTTGGAAACAATGAGAGCATGGCTGATAGGGAAGGAGTCTAAGGAGCCTTTTAAGTGAGGGGCGGGAGGGACAAAGGCAGAGGTCAGAGGGTAGTTTATTCCAGAAAGAAGGGAGACGGAAGGAAAAAGCAGATTGTCCAGAAACAGAGTGGGGGTGCGGGATAGAGAAGGTGCGAGGGTCTCTGTGATGAAAGGAGTAGAGGATGCAGCTTGGCAGAGTCAAGAGGAGAGATAGGAAAGGAGTGAACCAAACCAGAATTTAGCAATGAAAGTGACACAATGTATAATTCTCCTGTGAGATAAAGGAACAAGAGATAGGGGAGGATAGAGAAGACAGTGATGGGTGAGAGGGGGAAAGAGGCT
The DNA here is from genome assembly GCA_016271365.2 of Neoceratodus forsteri. Lineage (NCBI taxonomy): Eukaryota > Metazoa > Chordata > Ceratodontiformes > Ceratodontidae > Neoceratodus > Neoceratodus forsteri. The sequence goes on along the minus strand of CM057453.1, from coordinate 103,388,664 downwards.
GTAGCAAAACGGCAGAAGGAGTTCAGAAGGATGTCAAGTCTGCCAAGGGAAGTCTGAGAGGCAGTGCTGTAAATCACATTGGCATAGTCGATCGTAGGAAGTATAATTTTGGAGACCAGTTCATGGCAGGTGGGTAGAGGGAGGCTGGCTTTATGCCTGTAAAGGGCATCTAGTTTTGGGCAAAGCTTGGTGCAGATGGCATCAACATGGGAGGAGAAGTCCACGTTTTCATCCAGTCAGACCCCTAGGTACTTAAAGGCTGAGACGTTCTCAAGGATGCAACCATCCAGAGTAGTAAAAATGGGGTGTTTCTGTAGGGTGGCCAGCTTTTGTCTGGAGTCAAAGGTTATGGCCACTGTTTTTTAATGTTGAGCTGAACCATAGGTAGAATAATATTACTAATAAAACTGTACAAACAGTTAACTTTACTGTGCACCAGTAATTATAAACTCCTACTAAATAAACAACATTGAACTTCCTTATAAAGCTAGACAATCAAGTCTCAGTACCGATGCCACTGCTTCCTTCACCTGTCTTCTGGGTCACTGGGTCACCCCTGAAAAAGGGACCTCTGGTTCCGGTGGGCCTACCAGGTTACCAAAATGAAATAAACAAACACATTTTAGAATATTCAGACATTCCCTTTTCTATTCCCCCATGGTTGGAGATCTACTGTCCACTCTCTGTTTAACATTGCAACCTACTCTGGAAGTACCAAGGGTGAGTATGACAGCCGGAGAAAGGCCAATTGCATTCAGAATAATGCAGTGCTGGAACAATCTCCCCCCTTCCCTGCAGAGAAGCCCCTCATTCTCTGCAAATCAAGCTCTCACTAAGAGTGCACCTCTTCACTAACATTACCTGCACCTGTGCATAGGAAAATAGCACCCATATCAGAAATCTCGAGAGTCTGACTAATGGTCCCCATAATTACTACTAATCTCCCACTTTTTGGCATACTCCCCTTTTCTATGTTACTCCTACAAAGAATGGTCATTAGTACCTGACCACATGTAATTTGCACTTCTTAGGATTTTTAATCTGTTGTCATACTCGAATAGAAACATAGAAAAGTTGATGGCAAGAGGAGACCAAGGGTCCACCGAGTCTGCCCAGTAGGTACCCTGTGACCCCTATGGAATTTCAGGGTCTAACTCCTATTTGGTTTGTACACTTTATCCCACCACTTCTTGAAAGCTGTGATCATTTTAGCCTACACCACCACTCCTGGCAGCCTATGCCATGGCTCGATCACTCTCTCTGCAAAGAAGTGTTTTCTGAACTCATGCTTAAAATGACTCTCTTTTAGCTTCCAATCATGCCCCTTTGTAATGGTCCCACCTGCTGTGGTGAAGAGTTCTCTGTACAGTACCTTGTAAATACCCTTAAGGTACTTACTTAAATGTCTTGATCATATCTCCTCCCCCAATCTTAGTCTCCAGCGAGAACATTTTTAGCGCTTCTAATCTTTTGTCATAAGCGAGCCCATTCATCCCAGAGATCATCTTTGTGGCTCTCCTTTGTACTGCTTCAAGTCTATTTGTGCTTTTTGAAGTGATGTCTCCAGTACTGCAGACAGTACTCCAGATGAGGCTTCACGAGGAATCTGTACAGAGGCAGGATGACCTGTCTATTTTTGCTGTCAAAGCTCCTGTCCAAGTGGTTCTGCCATGGTTTGGTGTGCAACGTAGCTCCAGAGCTCCCTACCTCTCCCTGGTCATAATACCTTCTTTTTCACCATTGTAGCCACCAAAAAGCTAAAAATATGCCAGGCAGCACCTCTAAGCAGTCTCACGGTCCAAAATTGTTTCAAAAATTGACGCCTAAAACCATAGATGCCAATAGATTGACGCGAGAACAATCGCATCAGAAGAGGAGCCCCTCTCCCACTGACATGAGGGACTCGGACGTGGATACGGATGAGGTGCAAGAGCAATTATCCAGGAGCTGTTTTGAGACCTTGTTAAGAGAAATTAAAGACTCAAGAGTTGAAAACAGGAGAGAATTCAAAAACTTAGCTGACCAGCTACCAATCTGGACAAGTGTATGGACAAAGTTGAGGAGCAGATTTCCTCTACTTGAAGCCCAGACCCATCAGTTGGAGGTCTTTTTTTGCCAGACAGCAGTTCTTCATGCCAAATCCTTGGATCTGGAAAGCAGATCCAGATGGGATAATTTAAGAATTTACAGGCTCACGGAGGGTGCAGAGACTTACCCTATGGCCAACTTCATAGACAACCTGCTCAGAGATGTACTGGCTCTTCCTCCGGGGTATGCTCCTTTCATCGAGAGGGCGCACAAGTCGCTTCTTCAAAAGCCTACTGACCCGGCCGCCCACCACCGCTCCATAGTTATAAAATGCTCTAGTTACAAAACAAAAGAGGATCTCCTTCGAGGGGCATGGTCCAAAAAGAACATTACCTACTTAAACTCCAGACTTACTTTGGATCATGACTATCCCCCGGAACTTCAATCAGCTAGACAGTAATATGCCCCTATGTTGAAAATCCTGAAGGAGCAGGGAATTTGATTTCACACACCCTTCCCAGCGAGTCTGAATGTCTTCTGGAAAGAAGGCACCACTACCTATGACAGTGTCTCAGAAGCTAAACAAGCCTTCATACAAAGTGGCTTTCAGGTAGGATGCCGCACAGTTGAATGATCGGGAGGGCAGCAACTGTTTACACCGGACTGGAAGTTGATCCTCAGTCGGAAGCAGGCGGGGCCACAAAAACTGTCAGCACAGGAAGCTTTAAATCAAGCGGCGGCAGTGATGGCGCAGTTTCCCAAACCATCACAGGAAGGCTCAGCGGCTTCCAAAACCTGACTGTACGCAGAGACTTAGAGGCTGTTTTATCTAAGGTAAACAGTGCAAGTTGGGAGTGGAAGCGAGATGGGTATCCTCCGAGTTTATCGGGAGGGGCAGAACTGCTCGTTATTTAAATGATGTCATCCATCCCGATTGTGTTGTGTTTAGCTGGTGATATGCCTCACAATTCCTATGCCTCTCAACTGTTCTTCAAGAGCGATTTGTTAGACGTCTGTTCGTTTCTGAGGGAGCTACTCCTGGACATTTATGGCTGCAGGACTAACATTTATTTGGCCAGTTATTCTGTGGACATTTGGACACGAGGGTTTATTTCCTGAGTTACAATATGTTTACATTACCTTTCTTCTTTTTCACTCAATTGCTACTGCTCAAACCAGGGGCTACATATTTGATGCAAATGTTTGTGTTGTTATAGATTTTGGAGCAAGTTTCTCCCGTATTGTTTTAATAACTGGGCTTTTTATTCCTAGTATCAAGCTGTTAGCTTTCTCCCTGCTCTAGGTTTATTGCTTACTTTTGTGCCCTGGTGATGGTAAAGTGCCATATAATGTCTGTTTTGTATCTGATTTCTGTGACGTGGAACCTTTGTAAAGAGTCTCTGACTCAAAGGTACTTTTCTGAAACCTCAATAAATAAATAAATTAAATAAATATGCTTGAGGGGAGGATGGAGATGGTGTTCTGGAGGGTGCATTTTGCGAGCACTAAGGAGTGTCTATATAAGCTGAATTAGGTGGATTTTTCTTAAAGAGACGTTTTTGTTCAACCTCAGCTCTGGGTGAGGGCCTTTTAGGAAGGCAGTATTATCTCTACCCTTCCCCTTCACGGTTTTCTCCAGGTTGGGAATAGAAGCCCTCTAGTTCCTGGGCTTCCTTCCTTGGGAGTTCATGTTTATAGGTTTAGTGATAGCCCTGTTGGCTTTTATATTTATAATGTGGGGTCTCTTTCTGTTACAAATATTTAATTTATCCCATCCACACTTGCAAGATTTTAGTGTTATATGGGGCACTATAACCGTACAGGTGACTTGGTTTGGGTCCCTGGGGATTATGTTACCTCTTTATGGCTAAACAAGAAACAACCATATGCTCTGACAATGTGTACGGGCTTACCTGCCCAGTAAAGCATAGCAAGATTCTGTCTCTCCTTAGGAAGTCCGGGGCAGAGTACTTTCTACAGCAGGAGACGCACCTCTCCAAGACTGAGCATGAGAATTTAGCTACAATGGGCTTTTGTGCCTCTGCAACGTCTTCCTATAAAAAAAAAAAAAAAAAAAAAAAAGGATGATAGAGGGGTGCAGCTATACAAGTTCCAGACAGGGTCCCATTCCAGGTGGAAGCTACTCTGGCTGATAAGGAGGGCAGATATGCTCTGATGAAGGGGGGTGTATAGGGGAACAAGGATGCCCCTGGCCTCTGTGTATTTTCCACCTAGTTCCATCTATGAGAATTACAAGTCCTTCTTCACTTTATTACAGGAATGGGGGGAAGGTATACTGATTTGTGAGGGCGATTTCAATTTGGTTTTCAATCCTATCCTGGATACTACTTCTAGGATTCTGAGGTGGGAGCATAAATTGGCTAAACGAGTAGGTAGGTTGGTAGGGGAGTTGGGCATGCTGGATGTATGGAGGTATTTCTATGGGGGGGCAGAGAGATTTTACCTTTTACTCTGCCCCTCATTGAATGTAGTCTAGGTTAGACTACTTCTTCCCGCACGAGGAGGAGTTTCACAAGGTGGTGGATTCCTGGATGGGTGATCTGGTCTTATCGGATCATTCTCCAATCTTCCTCAAGATGGACCTGGGGGAGGAACTCAGGATCAAACTATGGTGAAATAATGTTTCGCTGTTACAAGATCCAGAAACTAGGGAGATTATAAAAAACAAAACAAAAAAAAACATATGAACAGTACTTGGCGGAGAATGACGGCCAGGATGTCCCAGTTGGCATCGTCTGAGATGCAGCAAAAGTTGTTCTCAGGGGAACGTTTATAGAGATTGCCACCCATAAGAAGAGGGCTAGGGAGGATCAAAAGGTACACTTACAGGCCCAAATCAAGTTGCTGGAAGATGAGCAAAAGGAAAAATACGACAGATATAGAGCAAAAGAATTGCAAGACCTAAAGAGGAAGTTAGGAGACATTTTGGATTATTATGTAGAACAGAAGATGTTATTTCTGCACCAAAAAATTTTATGAGGAAGGCCCGAGATCGCTTAGGCTACTGGCCAGCAGACTTAGAATACAGAGGGCTAGAGCCCTGGTGACTGCTCTACACCAGCCACATACAGGGAGGGTGGTGCATCAGACACCAGAAATAGCAGACGTCTTTAAGGCCTACTATGCTGATCTCCATACACTAGGGTTGGAGAGGCGGGATCAGGAGGTTCAAGACTACATTCAGGGTCTTCATTTGCCACAGATGCCATGGGAGAGGGGGAGATGTTTCTTCTTCCCATTTCCTACAGGAATTAAAAAACAGAAGTGGTTAGGCTGAAGACAGGCAAGTGCCTGGGCAGTAATGACCTGGCAATGGAATTTTATAAATTTTTTTTGACCTGGTTCACCCTTGCTACTCCAGGTTATGCAAGAGATCCATGGGAGGGAGGGGAGCATCCCACCATCCTGGGCACAGGCTGTAATTCCTGTCCTGCCCAAGTCTGGAAAGGACCCAGCCCATTGCCCCTCATACTGTCCCATTTCATTATTAAATAATAATTATAAATTGTTAACTTCCATCTTAACCCGTCGTGTTCAGGGGATACTCCTGGACCTTATACACTTAGATCAAACTGGTTTTATCCCAGGAAGGCAGGCCCAAGATAACTTAAGAAGAACTGTCCAGATCCCTCTTGATTAGCTTGGATGCCAAAAAAGCTTATGATAAAGTCTCCTGGCCTTTTCTTCGACAGGTCCTTTCCAGGTTTGGGTTCTCCAGACCTTTTATAGATGTTATTTTTACCTTTATGATTGGCCAGAGGGGTGTGTTTGCGTCAATGGACACATCTCTCCCAGGTTTTCTTTGGGGAGGGGGATGTGGCAGGGCTACCCCCTTTCTCCGTTGCTTTTTGCCTTATATATTGAGCCCCTGACAGAGAGTATACGGCTAAACCCCCAGATAAAAGGAGTTAGGCTGTGGGAGATGAAACATAAATCTGCTTTATATGCAGATGATATTTTATTATACTTGTCTGCACTGGAGGACTCCCTTTTGGCTGTATTTCGGCAGCTTGAACATTTTTCTTCGATCTTGGGGTACACTTTAAATAAAACAAAGACAGAGGTGCTTGGTTTCCACTACTCCTCTTCCACAGATTTTGTCTGGCATTTTCCCATGCAGTGGGACTTGCCTAAAATTAAATAGCTAGATATTAACCTTGGAACAGATGTACATCAATTATTTTCTCTCAACTATACCCCGCTGATTAATCATCTCAAGGCTGATATTATCCACTGATCCCTTCTTCCTCTCCCATTAAGATCCCATGTCCAGGCCTTGAACGCCTTGCCTAGATTATTACACCTCTTTCAGTGTGTCCCTTGTGTAGTACCAGTTAACTGCCTGGCAGATTGGCAACAAACGTTTTTTACCTTTGCATGGGGCAAGGTCCGTCCATGAGTACAGAAAAAGATACTATACCTCCCAAAGCAACTGGGGGGCATTGCATTCCCATACCTGGCGGGATATTGGGTATCGTCTCAAATGCAGGTGACTTTACTTTGGGGCCATGCACTTTATGACTCGGCCTGGAAGAGAATCGATTTCTGGGCACATTCTGAGCCACCTCTGCAGGCCCTACTCTTTACTAGGCCAGGGAGATCCACTTATAGCTCATTTTCAGGCACAGCCACAGTCCTAGAAGGCTGGAAGAGGGGGATCAGAGGGGTACAATAAAGGAGTCCCTGGCACTTTTCTCATGGTGGGCTTATGACCCAGGTTTTATCCCAGCCAGGCAGGATGCTTGGTTTCTCCACCAGGCCAGATGAGGAATTACCTCCCAATATCAACTTTTATCTAACAACATTGTAATTACATTTGAGGAGGCCAAGAGATGTTTTGCTTGGTCAGCAGCTGACCTATTTAGGTTCTATCAACTGCGAGACTACATCAACACTCTGCTGAGGGGCAAATCTGAGGGGTGGGAGGAGGGGCTTGCACAAGTCCCCTTTGTAAAGATTTGGACATCTCATAGCGGAGAAAAGGCTATAACTCTCCTGTCTAATAATTACACATGGGACTGGGCAGCCTCTCAGACACACATTAAACAAAAATGGGAATCAGAGCTGAATGTTTTTCTTATGCCTGGACAGTGGCAGCGGGAATTGGGAGAATACCTGAAGCACACCTCATATCCGATTTGGAGGGAATTTTGCTGGAAGGTGAGGACCCTTTTTTTCTGGTTCTGTCCCAGGTTTCTCATTACTGTCCCGCAGTCCCTCGGTGCTGTTGGAGGGAATGCAGAACCACCCCAGCCTCTCAGTCCCATATTTTTTGGCAATGCCCAGTTATTAAGACCTTTTGGGATCAGATCATATTGCATTTAAATAAACTCTTTACAACTCAAATACCCTTGATCCGGAACTCTTAGTATTAGGTCTGGTCCCAGAGGATAGCAAAAGTAAAGAAGAAAGATATCTATGGGCTGTACTTGTTGCAGCGGCTCTGAAATCTATTACAAAAAAATGGTGTCAGACTGCCCCTCCAGAAATTTCTGAATGGCTCTCTATTGTACAAAACATTCAGAAGATGGAAAAGCTGACTTATAATCTGGCCCAGAGAACGAAACACCACCTCTTCTCCTTATACTATTAATTTGTCTTCTTCCCCCTCACTTCACCAGCACTCCCCCCTTCTCTCTGCACTCACCTCATTTCCCACCTTCCACCTCCCCATCCTTTCACCTCTCTCTATCCCCATTACCTCCTTTGCAACTCCGCTCCTTCCCTCTCCACCTCCTGTGCAGCTCATCTCCTTCTCCCTCTTGTTTCTCCCATCCCCCACCTTATACCCCACTACTTTCTCTCCTAGATTTTGACAAGGCCTCCCAGGCTGCCCTCTCTTCTAGCCCATTCTACTGTTATATTAAGCAACATTCAGTGCTATTTTGATTGCTTTTGATGTATTAATTTGTTTTAAGTATATTTTTGATATCTGCTATTTACTTATCTATTGTTTACCTTGTTTCTTTTTAGTACTACTGACATGGAACCTTTGTAAATTAGTTGTATTGCTCAAAGATGTTGTAATCCAAGACTCAATAAATAAAAAATAAAATAAATAACAGGTGGAATAGATGGGAGCGGAGGGACCGGGGGGAGGATAAAGAATGTTGATGTTCTGACACATCTGAACTGTGTCAGGTAGAGGGACTGATATTTTATACAGACAGATTACTCGTTTTTAATGGAATGGGAACGGATAGTTGATTAAATATGCCGTAATGAGGCGCATGATGGGGATGTTGAGTTGTAACATTATTACTATCACCTTTTTGTATTCCAGACTAACGTGCCTTAAAAATGTGATGAGATGGATTTAGATTGGTGCTTAATTTTATTTTTAGTTTACTCTGGCCCCACTTTAATGATGCCTTTTCACTTTCTTTTTCTTTCTACTTTCTTTTAATTGTGACCCAACATTCATTGGTTTTATGAAGTGTCAAAGATTATTTTATCTGAATGACTGTTTAGAATGTTCTGTGGAATCTAGTTCAACTGCTTTTGTACTTTCAAACTGGCTATTTCAATAAAACAATTATTAAAAAAAAAAAAAAAAAAACTGCAGATGCCCCCCCCCCCCATTAGTCTTACTGTACGCTGAACTGCACTGACTAGTCATCTTCAGGTTCTCTGTGATCATCACCCCTAGGTCTCTTTCCTCTGCGGAGGCAAGGAGCTTAGTGCCATTTAACCAGTATTCCGGTTGAGGGTTATTTTTACCCAAATGTATCACCCTGCGCTTCTTGCCATTAAACTTCAGCTGCCATTCCTCGGACCACTTCTCAAGTCTTGCCAGGTCCCTCTACCGAGCTCTGCAGCACCCCACTGGTGACCTACCCATATTCCGATCTGATCCCATTTATGACCACTGTTTCCTCTCACCCACCTGATGATATTCTCAACAATGCCCATGCCCTTTAGCTTAACTAGGAGTCGTTTGTGGGGGACCAAGTCAAACGCCTTGCTAAAATCAAAATACAAAAGGTCAACCAAATGGGCCTTTATCCACTTCCTTAGTAACACAGTCAAAAAATTATATTGGGGATTGTTTGGCATGATTTGCCAGCCACACATTTGTGCTGCCTGGTATCTTGACGTTCATATTGCTCCATGTATTCTGCTACTTTCTGCTTGATCATGGACTCCATTAATTTGCCTACCACTGAAGTGAGACTAACTGGCCTATAGTTCCCGGCTTCTTCCCTGCTACCTCTGAGCAGAGGGATGACATATGCTACTTTCCAATCATCTGGTACCTCTCCTGTCAGAAGTGACTGGTTGAAAAGAAAAGAGAGTTGCTGATCTACTACTGTTCTTTGCTGTTAACTAACAGGCCCATCCTACATTGTGTGACCAAACTCTGAAATGCCTACATGAGTTATTCATGCCTTTGTATAGGCCTTTATATTCTATGCGAGTCTGTTATTACTGAACTCTCTATGTCATACTGCAATTGTCAAGTAATTCCTTTATATGCAACTAATCCCTGGTTGCCCCTGAAAAAATAACCTTTGGTCTCATCGGGTCTACTCGGTCAACAAAATTCAATAAATACATAAATATTTTTGACTGAAGCTGCTATAAGAGATATACCATGTATTTGTTCTTTATTCCATATTTTCTTATCGTCGAATTGACCTAGAAGACATGTTTCTAGACTTAAACTGCCTAAGAAAAGTGATGTTACCAAAAAAGTTCTTAATATCGGTCCACAGAGGCTGCATATTTTTGCAAGACCAAAACATGCACGACAAGTTTGAAAAATTAAGTTAGATGAATTAGGATTTGATTCCTGAGAGACAGCTACTGCAGAATAGTCTTCTCACAAAGTCCTTACATGGCGAAGCACCAGGGCAGTTTGGTGATACAGACTTTGTTCCTTACTTACAAAAGGGAGTTTGACCCAGTAATAAATAACATACTTTTTGAAGAATTTGGTGTGAACCTCCTTCATTGGAATTATCTCAACTCCTGGCTCTGGAGTGCTGGTGTTCCTTCTCTTGTTGTAATAGTCTTCTCATTATGACCACTGGCCATGGCCCCAGGAATTTAAACTTACACTAGCAGCTCAAAGAACAAAACAGTGCAAGTCTCCTCTAAGAGCTACTTGCACAGTTTCCTTCTTTGAGCTGCCAATAACAGTTCAAACTCCTCTGGTGAGTACACTCGTATTCTTTTCTTTTTTGTTAAGAGTTCTACATTTTGTTGGTGGCTCCTTTAGTAGCATGGTGTGCCTGGCTTTTTCTTTTTGTTGATAAAGATGGTAAATGACTGTTCCTCAGGGTAAAAGCAGTTCATCATCATAATATGATCCGATTAAAGGGACTGTCAATTTTCACCCAGCACCTAACCAAAGAAGAATGTGAACTGGTCCAGTGGCCTAGTGGGCAGCATATACCCAAAATGTGGGGGATTCTGGTTCACATCCCATGCGTAGAAACCTAATTAGGGATGCCATGATAACCATGATACCTGCCACAGACGATACAAATATCATGTCCCTTTTCTTCAATAACTGTTTTCATGATATACTGTGATGTACCATGATAAAGTATGAAAAAGTCACTTTCTCAGTATACTACCCAGGTTTCCACCCAAAAGTGTATAGTATAGAGGGTCGCTCCCACAAAACTCAAATAAGACATCATAATATTCTGATAATACAATAATTGCGATGAATTTTTTTTAATGTTGTCATACTGTGAAAATTGTCATACAGATACACCCTTGTTTGTTTGTTTGTTTATTTGCTTCATGGGTAAGCACACTGGAAACAAGTTCGATTTTCAGGTGCGACCCACAAAAACATCACAATACAGTACGAACATTACATACATATTCATAAAAAATTAGGAATATAAATTCCACGTCATTAGGTACAAATATAGTTATTTAAAACTTTGGCATTTAGATAATGTCTTAAAGTGTTGGTAAAGAGAAGCAGAAAATGAACTAACTGTGATTACGTTTCTTATTACTATTGGAACCTCATTCCAAATCTTAGGAGCTGCATATGTAAAAGACCGCTGACCACAAGTAGTTCTCATTAGTGGCAATTTCAGTGACTCCTTATCTACCCTAGCCAGGGACCAAAAAACCTGGTCATATCTATGTAAGAGACCAGATAAATTCTTAGGGACTGCATCTCTAATTACTTTAAATGTAAATTTAGCATATAAGTATTTGAAATTTAAATCTACTGGTAACTAACCAATTTCATTCAAAACTATGCAATGGTATGTTCCTTGTGGAACAGTTAATGCAAATTTCCCCAAAAGTTGCAACAAAACAGATTTTTTCTGAACAATAAAAATAGATGCATTGTCTGTAATAAGTGAAGCATAATTAACTACTGGAAATAAGCATTGTTTGGTAAAAGCCAATCTGGATTCTGGTGTTAAAAAGAATTTCAGTCTATATAAAGCATCAACTTTAGCATGAATCTTAGAAGTAATATTTGCTAAATGAGGTTCACAACTCAATGCTAGATCTAATAATACACCCAATTATTGAAAATTATCTGTATTTTCATACACTGTATCATCAGGTGCATGAATTTGCAAATTCATATCCCTTAACTTTGCCACAGTTCCAAAAACCATTGTTTTAGTTTGAATTTTATTTAAAATTAATTTATTAGTGGTCAGTCACTGCTACACCCTGCTCATTTCAGCTGTTAATACTCCCTTCAACTCATCTATTATATCAGCTTGAAAATGAACTACTGCATCATCTGCATAAAGCGTAATGCTAGCATTAACTAAGACTGACGATATATCATCAAAAAAATAATGAGAACAGGACTGGGCCCAGTATGGAGCCCTGTGGGACTTCATACTTCACATGTGCTTTCTCTGTACTTTAGCCGGGGCAGATAGTAAAAATCAGCACTACTAATGAACACGTCCATAATTCAGGAACCTGACCTGTCGTAAATGATAAGTTATATAAAATGCTAACAGGATAAGACAACACCTCTGCAGCATCTTTAAGTAAGTTAGGTGGAAGCCCATCCAACCCTGCATAGCAGTCAGATTTTATCTGTTTAAGTAGCTTTTGTACCTTTTTAGGAGATGTTACTTTAAGATAAATGTTTGGTCTACTACCTATGTTCATCTTTTTATTATTCATAAAAGAGAATAACGGATAGGTGTGTGTCTATTACCAGGGGTAATACATCGAGGGTTCTGGACACATGAACCTGCAAAGCAAGAGCGAGAGGTTCCAATGTGTCAGAACCTCCGAATGTCTGACTCTAATAGTGAACACACCTATCCAGTTTTTTTTTTTTTTTTTTTAATATCTGGATCCGAGCTCTATTTCGGTAACCGGCGGGCAGACAGCCAGTTCAGTGACGGACTGACTTGATTCTGGCCGACCGCCGCACTGTCTCGCTGTGTCTGTCTCGTTGAGCTCCCTCACGCTCATCAGTGACACTACCTACCCCCGCCCACTTTTCTACACTACAAGGGCCGGTTCTTTGCATTTCTACCGAGTCCTACCTGTTTTTTTTTTTTTTTTATCAGGGCACGGCAGGATCAACCAGATAATTCCATTTTCAATAGTAAAATAATAAAACAAAACAAAAAAAACATAAGGAGAACTGCCGACGACCGTCTTCAGTCTCGCTAAGCAAGAGACGGGCCACCATTTTTTTAAAGTTGCTCTACCTACCCACATAGGAAAAGCGGTCAATCGGGAGGCACGCTTTGGCAGATGTGGGTGAGACAGACTAGTGCATGCGCTGTGGTTATTCAGTGGTAATACTATTCTTGAGGTCCCGAACGACAGTACTGTATTATCACTCTTGAAGTGTAGTATTATCACTTCAAGAGTGATATTACCGAGAATTTTCTGTATGCTTTTGTAGCATATTAAAATTGAAATCCGTATACTGAAAAACAAATACTTTCAGTCCCAAAAAATCCAAGTGTGTAAATTTAAGATGAAACATATTTGCTATTTTTTGTGGGCAAGATACTATATCATCCCCTAATTTCATTGTTGGCTCAGGTTCACAACTTGGATTTATTAGACTATTTACAGTATCCCAAAATTTCCTATTAGCTGTCAAATCATTGGTCTGTTTTCTTATGAAAAAATTCCTTTTAGCTAATTTAATGTGAGTTTTACATCTATTCTGAGGACAACAATAATTTTGATAAGTAGTAAATAAGCCATCCTTTTTATATTTTTTCCAAGCCCTATCTTATTCCCTCATTAGTTTTAACAAGGATGAAGTAAGCCAACTACTCTTTTTACCTGTAGTCCTTCTTTTAACACAAGGAGCAAACTGATTCAGTGCAGTAGTAAATTCTGTTACAAAAAAAATCCAGTGCATAGTTAACATCAGGAACTGAGTACATAAACATCCAGTCTATATCATTCACCCTATCACAAAAACCCTTTAAGTCAAAATCAGCATAATTTCTAATTGTTTTTATAAAAGGTTTTGTTTTTTTGGGACAGGCATGCTTCCACAAGCAAAAGGTGGGGTGCTGATCGCTCATTGAGTCTGCCATTATTCCACAATTTAAAATGTGATTTGGTTTATTGGTCATTACCCAATCAAGCACTGAATGTTTTTGTGATTTAACATTTAACCTTGTGGGTAAAGTAATAAGTTGTTGCAAATCTGAAGGAGCCAAGATACCAATTAACTTAGCTATCTCTGAACCCTCCCAATTTAAACTAAAGTCTCCCAGAATTAGAATTTCCCCAAAGGCTAAATGATTCAAACTGTCTACAAACTCCATAAGCCCTTCCTCTTTTTTGGTGGTTAATAGGTACAGCAAATAGTTAACTTTTTTATTGAGCCCAATATGACCTGAACTGTCAAATGTTCATCATAAGTAGCACTTCCTTTTAAAATACAGATTTCAGTAACCACTATATGTTCTCTAATATAAAACATAATGAAACCACCCTTTCCACTCATTCTATCCCTTCTTACACTTTTATATCCATTAATAGATATCTCAGCATCTGTTATTCCAGAATGCAACCAAGTTTCAGTTATTGCTAATATATCTGGGCAATATGCTGTTACCCAAGCCTTAATTTCTTGAAATTTATTTTTTTCACTTTCTTTTTATCCCCACCTGACTGCCCTCTCTTTCCACTCCTTCAGACATGATCAACACCGTAGATCCCTCCCACGGAGTCTGACCCTAGTGCGCCAGGCTTACTCCATTATCCCCTTCCTTACTTCTCTCTTAGGAGTACCTGCACAAAGGGGTCTGCCATGCATAGGTGATCTGAGGCTTGGATCGGTTGTCATCTTGGACCGAGAGGATTTTTTTCCCCGTTTTTCTCCCTTTAGCCCCATCCTTCCCCTGAGGGCGTCGGCACGCAGGACGAACGTCCAGACAGATGGCGTGCAGATGCAAGCCCTGTCAAATGCCGCCACAACATCCTCCCTCCCCGACTCTGGAGAGCCGCTTATGCCCCGATGCCCATGCTTCCACAGGCATAGGTGCATCGGGTGCTCAAAGCACCCCAGGAACCCACCCCAGGAGGAGGAGAGCATCCGTTGGGATGCTTGATCCTCCCCCGACCCACGGTGGCCCGAATCCATTCCCAAAACTGGGTCACCGGCGTGGTGCAAGGTGTGGCGTCCAGCACATCAAACCTCTGCGCCACCAGGCCGGTCAATTTAGTGACATTTTGAAGATAAACTTTGTGCATTAAAATGCATTATAATTAAGCAAATGTTATTTCTTTTAAAATAATCAATATCAGCCAAAACATTTCCATTTGTGCCTGGATTTACCGCAATGTCACCAGCAAGATTTAACATTAATAACCCACAAACTGAAGCCCTTACAAGAGGCTGCATTTTAAAATCCAGACATCCTTGTCTTAAAACTCCTCTGGCAGAACCCTTAATCACAGGGGATCCAGCAAAGGCCAACCACAGTCCCAGAGGACATGGAACATGTCGGGGGGGGCGGCGGGACATCATGCGGCACCAGCAGAACTTGGTGGTCCAGGGGTATGGGGAGCCATGCCTCTGGAAACATCTGCACCCACTCCACCAGTTGGGCATGTCTACCCAGAGAAGCTGTACCCTCACATCTACTACAGAATGTTTTCCCTTTCACCCTCTGGAATAGCTACTACCTGGGATTTGCCTAAGGCCATATCAGCAGGGGTGGCAACTGGAAAGCCATGCTTGCTGGGGATGGGGCCAGCAGAAGGAGTTGCAGGGCAGGAGAAGGAATAGGAGTGGAGAAATAACAAGCAAAAAGAGAAAATTACAAAAACAACAAGACTAGGTTGGCCATGAAGTCTGCCAGTTCCTGCAAGAACTCATTCCCCTTCCCTGGGAATGGTACACAACAGTACCTGGCTAACCTTTTACTACCTTGCATTCAAAAACCTGGTCTCTCCCACAGAGTATGTCATAAGTTCCAAGGTAGATCTAAAGCACATCGCCCCCCCAACCACGCCCACCCTTGGGCGATGGACCACTGAATACCCAAGCAGAAGAGATGCCTCCAACAACAGATCAGAATCACCCCTCAACCAGGTCTTAGTGATTTTTATGAAGAAGCTGATCCAAAATGCATCAGGAAGTGTTTTTTAACCCTGATACAGAGACAGCGCTAGATAGGGCAAAAAGGGAAAAAGTTGCAGCTTGCCCAGAAATGACCCACTTTCCACAGGACAGTGGGTCCAAAGTGGTGCATCTGTCTCTAACAATAGCTGAAAGATGGAAAACTAAACAATAGAAAAGTATTTTCACTCGACAAATTTAAGCTTCTGTACTAGTGAAATTTCTACTTACGATTAGATTTGGACCCAGTTGTTTCTCATTTTGACCCACATTTTTTACACCTATGGGTCTAATTTGACCCATGTTTTAAAACCCCTAGCGCTGTCACTGCCCTGATACCTAATACCATTTTGATATTTATTTCAATATATTACCAGGAGCCATGTTTCTAATAAGGTGGTGAGTGCTGGATTTTATGGTATGTCATTGTAATTGTTATTATCCTTAGCACCCCATCCTAGTGCGTAATCCTGGTCTGTTACATTGCAGATCCATACAAGGTCAGCTGAGGAGTCCACGATGAAACCCTCTGTCACCGTGGTTTTATTCCTCAGTGACCGGACGTTACACAGAAACTGTCCTAACAGGAGGAACAGAGTCAGCTGGCTCTCCAGTCACTGGATTGCCAAAGTTAGGCAAGGCCTTTGAGATCTGAACCAGACAGAAAGCACCCTGTCCTGGTTTTACATCTACCTAGGACGTCTCCTAGTCCTCACACCAATTTTCTGACCATCCCAGATGTTTAGCCCCAAACCAGACGAATGCCTATGGCTATGCCTCATTAGGATACCCAGCCACATCCAATGACAGAGAACTGCCACTGACGGGGCAAAAGGGAACTCCACGAAAGAGGCTGCTGCTGCCAAAACTGGGGTGGGTAAAATAGGGTCAATGATTTTCTGTTTTCAGCAGAAACCAGTAAAAAAAACAAATTTATTATTTTTAAACCAGCACTTGGGAGTCAATTTTTCATGAAAAACACCACTTTGCACCAGCTCTTTGGACAACCCCTTCTATTTTGAGCCAAATTTTTGTACAAAAACATGCTGCTTTGCCCTCAGTTTTGAGAAACAAAGGAAAAAACGGATTTTAAGATTTTGCCAAACAGAATTGGTCATTTTTGAAAAAGGAAAATTGTTGGCTCGAGGAGTAAACACGCCAGATATTAAGTTTCGAACAGTACGTAATGCCACAGGAAGAACACCTTAAATAAAAAAAATTATAAAAAAGCCAGAGTGCTCACCAGTGTTGTGGTTGGGGAAGTTTGAGACAAAGAGACTTAATGGGTCAAGGGGCATGGTCAAGCTGTGAACCTAGCGTTACCACCTTTTAAGAAGCCCAAAGTGGGACATTTCTTACTGAAACATGATTTTTCGCTGGACAGTACGTAACCTCGACCAGTGCAACAGACTTCTTTTCTCTACATAATCAGAATTAAGGCTAAGTATTGTAGTTTATTGGTCGCTTCTATGGTTTCATATCATTTTAATGTATTTTAGTTAAGGTACTATAGTTTTCTACAAGATTTAGTGGAAAGTTAGAAAATATTTTTTCTACTAAAACGTCAGGACATGTAGTATTTTTCATGTTTATTTGCAGGACACAGCTGCCCAAATCAGGACTGTCCTGCAAAACTCAGGATAGGCGGTAACCCTATGTGAACCTAAGCAGGATAAAAAGGGAGAAAAAAGTAAAAACCTGACAAAAGCAGCTTTAGATCTGGAAATGGTCACTGCAGTACCTTGGTCAGCAGGTAGGGGGCTCATGAATGGCAGGTGACACATGCCACTAAATCAATGAAATGCAACCGAGAGTTAATATTTGATATCCTCGTCAGTATAATGCTAGATCTAATACACAAAAAATGGAGAACAGCAGTTCTGTATGTCTGCACATAATCAAAAATGAAACTGCAGTACGAAGACGACAAATAAGTAGCAATAAAGAAAATATATTGTCATTATTTTTTTAATCTTTTTCTTCCTTACTTGCACATATAGCACTTTCTTATGCATGTTGCTTTGGTGCACCATTACCAGGTTATGATGTGCTCAGTGTGTAACTATAAACAAAATGTTTCAACAGAGGGTTTACACCTCTTCAGAAGAGCTTAAACTGTTAAGTGCCTCTTGCTACTGCACCTGTATAAATGCTGGATTTGCACTGCATTTTTGCACCTTAAAATTAGGGATTTTATAACACTATAGGAGGAGAAATCATGATATTACCAACTGCTGGTAATTTATTGTTGTAAAAAAACAGTATTGTAATTATCATGCAGCATGATGTACCATGGTAAACCTTGCTGCTCTGGCAGCATATCCCTCTCTGTTAAAAAAAAAAAAAAAGAAAAGAAACAAAAAAATTTTTTTTCCTGTGAGACCTGCACAGCTCCATGGGGCATTTGATGAATATTATTGAGAGGTTTGCAGGTTTCTCAGGTTATAAGATTAATGTCAGGAAATCCGAAGTCATGGGATTCCTGGATGCTGGCCAAGAGATGCAGCAAATGGGATTTAAGGTGGTCTAGATGGATTTTAAATACTTAGGGGTCCGGATAGGGCGGAGATGGGAAGAGCTATACAAGTTAAATTATCAACCCCTGATTAAATCGGTCCTGGCAGATCTCAAGCGATGGATGCAGCTCCCTGTGTCTTGGATTGGGAGGATCAATCTAATAAAAATTAATATTATTCCCCGTATCCTATATCCCATGCAAATGTTGCAGGTGAGGCTAACAATGGGAGATGTGAAAAGGTTGGAGAGGGGGGTTCTCGGATTTTATCTGGCAGGGCAAGAAGCCCAGAATTAGCCTGAAAAGGCTTAGGGCGGATAGGACTAAAGGGGGGCTTAATATTCCGGATTTGGGTACTTACTACAGGGCGGTGCAGCTCATGGGGATAGCTGACTGGGTCCCCAGGCCAGTGGTGGCCAGCTGGGTAGAGCTGGAACAAGGGGGGACCCCAGGGAGACTTACAGCCTACCTTCATAGTAAGGGACTTCGGGCATATAGAGAACTGGGGAGTGGTAACCCATTAGTTAGGGAAACATTGGAGGCTTGGGACCACCTGTGGCAGTGGAAAGGCTTGGCTCACAGGGAGACTGTGCTACTGCCGATAGTGAAGAACCCCTTCTTTGTGCCTGGGATGGAGGATAGGGGGTTCCTAGAATGGGAAAGGGGAGGAGTAGCCTATGTGGGTGTCCTGTTGGAGGGAGGAGAGCTAAGTGAGTTTGACAGGATTAGGCGAGACAGGAGGCTGGGGACATCCCAATTATTCCGATACCTGCAAGTGGAAGCATTTGTGGGGAAGATGGGAATAGGGGCTAGGGAAGGGCTGCACCCAAATATGGTAGAGCAGATGGTATACCAGGCTAAGAAAGATCCGAAAGGATTTATAGGGAAAGTGGCTAAACAGGATAAGCAAAATTTGCCGGACCTAACTGGCGCCACAAAGGCCCTCTGGGAGAGGATTTAGGACAACAAATATCGGAAAAGAATTGGAAGTTAGTCCTAGGGATGCCAGAGAGGATCATGGTGTGTAATAAGTTTAAGGAGGCCTTCTATAATTTTCCGCATAGAATATACTGGCCCCCAGTGGCGGTTCATAGGCACATCCTGCAGTATCCCCGCTGTGCTGGAGATGCAACAGGGGGTTGGGTACCTTCTTTCATTGTTTTTGGTCATGCCTAGCCTTGGTTAAGTTTTGTGGGGAGGTAGTACAAGGTGTCAGGAGAGCAGTTGTCTCGGGACCCCCTGGTTTGTCTATTTGGGGTGGAGGTAGTGGGAGGGGAGGAGGAGGAGGAGTCGCTGCCACTGCCTAGATGGACAAGAGTTCTTTTTGTATTGGCCAGGCACTGTATTCAGAACACTTGGGTCACCGAGAATGGGCCTACGGTGATTGAGTGGCAGAGAATGGCCATCCGCTCTCTAGCATTGGAAAGGCTTACATTGCTGGTAAGGGATAGGGAGGAGGCGTTCTTGAGGGATTGGGCTCCCTTTCTGGCGTGCTTGAGCATATCTGAAAATATGATGCTTCACACAGGGCTGAATATAGAGACACCAGCATAAATGCCAGCCCAAGGGGAAGGGCTCCTTTCGTTAGTTGGCTACTCATTGTCTATTATGTGGTCATGATTCTATTATCTTGCACAGGACGAAATGGATCTCTTGGGTCTTATGTGTTTAACTGTGAGTACTTGATTATGTCTAATGGTATGGATTGAAACGCACACTCGATTGCATCTATTTTTTGTTATTCGTTATGCATTATTAGTTTACTTGGGATGTCTGTCTGTTGTATGTCATACATGTACTGTTTGTAAAATAAAATTCTTAAACAGAATATTAAAAAAAAAAAAAAACAGTATCGCAAATATCGTGCAGCACGATGTACCATGGTAAGCCACCTTAACTTGCTGCTCTGGCAGCATAACCCTCTAAAAAAAAAAAAAAAAAAAAGTATCGCAAATACCGTGCAGCACAATGCCACCATGATAAACCGCCTTAACTTGCTGCTCTGGCATCACTCTCTGTACAAAAAAAAAACTATCACAAATATCACGCAGCATGATGTACCATGGTAAACCGCCTTAACTTGCTGCTCTGGCAGCATATCCCTCTCCAGCTGTGACTGTGATTCCCAATCCCCCATCTTTCTCCAATCAAGAGTTTTACTTTTTTCCCTAAAATTAGAAATGTCGTTGATTATCGTGATAATCCACATATTGTGATAATTTTTGCACAGATATTGTGATACTAAAAATTTGATATTATGATATTCTTAATAAAGAATTCATCCTTGGCTGGTCCATTGGCACAACCGTAGCGCTACCGCTCGCGACACCGGTGACCCAAGTTTGAGAATGAGTCCAAGTCGTCCAAGGCTGGCCAGGGGAGGGAAGAACTGAGCATCCCAGAGGATGCTCTCCTTCCCTGGGAAGGGAAGGTTCCATCTACTGCTACCAAACTGTCACCTGGATGCAGGGGACAGTAATGTGCTGCTAGAACAGGAGTGGGAGGTGCCACGCTCATTGTAGATAATGTTACGCTCCCAGTACATACGGTCTTGCAGACTTTGCACATGCAGTTCCTGGGGATGAAGGAGGAAACAAGAAAAAGTCTGAGCTCTAAACCAGACAATGGACTCCTGGCACTGTTCCTCCTGCCTTGCTACTGTTGCCTCCTGGCAAAACCTACATGTTTGGGGGTATGCCCCCTCCACCAGTCCCCACCCAGGGGCAAGCCACAGCTCAGTGGAGGATAGCACCCTTTCTTAAGATAGGGACTGCACCCAGCAGTCAGCCGTAGGAGTCTGGACGGAGGTCGGGAGCAATGTGTAAAGAGAATAAAAAGAAAGTGCACAAACAAAAAAATAATCTCAGAAGTTAACCATATAAGAGTGTATCTTTGCCAAAAGGGAGGCGAGTGCCACCTTTTCTTACTTCAAGTACTGTCAACACCAGGGTAGGTACCTCTAAAAAGATCTTCCCTCAAGGGGGAGATGAACCCCTAACCGTTCATGGCACTGGTAGTTGCACTATTTAGGGTTCAGCTGGTTTGGTTGCTATGTTTGTTTTATCAATTTGAGTTGGGGGCTCCAACCGACATGCTCGCATTTTTTAAATTTTTTTTTTTTTATTTAAAATGAATGGTCGGGGGGGGGGCCCTCAACCCAAACAAATTAAGAAAAAAGACATCACAACCATACCCGTCAACCCTAAGAAGGGCTAATATCGTAGTGCACTGCTATGTTATGCTAGTTACATTGGTCTGTAGTCCTCCATGATCGCCACTTTCAGGACGTACGCTACCCCCAGCAGATTTCAGCGTTGGGAGTCTGGGAATTGCATGCAAATCCCAATAGAAACATAAAAATATAGAATTTGACGGCAGATAAGGACTGCTTGGCCCACCCAGTCTGCCCAATCTTTGCTAACTTATCTCAACAGCTCTCTGTCGACTGCTGCTACCCTTCTGATGCAACCATTTTTCCCTTTGTGTCTGCCACTCAGTAGACCCCAACTCCCTTCATATTTTTCCAGTGCTGCTGCAAGTTCCCCTGGAGTCTGGATGAGTCTTAGGGACGTGGATGGCTGTGGAGATCATGACATAATAGCGAGACCCCCTTTTTGCCCTATATATCCCTTCTGCCAAAGATTAAGATGACCCTCATTTACAATGGTGTCCAGATCAGAGTGAGAACAGAATTACTAGATGGTACATACAGGCTGACACACACACTATATAAACAAATCCATTCTGACCATTAAAAGTAATATCATAAACCAGAGGAATACGAATGTTTAAGATGCATGTCTGGTACACAGGGACATTGCATGTACTAATACAATCTGGTGTCCAAGCATTACGCACATGATGTTTGCACATTATCAGACAGTCTTCAGGAAAGGACTGAAACATAGAAACACAGAACATAGAGTTTGACGGCAGATAAGGACCACTTGGCCCACCCAGTCTGCAAATTTCCCTACCTATTGGATAAGCTGCAGATTCTAGTTAACAGCCTACTTCCTGCAACCCCCCACTATAATTGCCTTATGTCTGTCCCATGCATGTTTGAATTCCCCCACTGTTTTAGACCCCACAACCTCTCCGGAAAGGCGGTTCCATGTGTCCACCACTCTCTCCGTGAAAAAGAATTTCCTCACATTACCCCTGAGCCGTCCCCCCTCTAACTTTAAATTGTGTCCCCTTGCTCTTACACATCTCTTTTTCTGAAAGATGCTACCCTCCTGGACTTTGTTGATTCCCTTGAGGTACTTAAAAGTTTCTATCATGTCCCCCCTGTCCCTCCTTTCATCAAGGGTATACATATTAAGCTCTCTGAATCTCTCTTCATATGGTTTCTGATGTAGACCCTGCACCATTTTAGTTGCCCTCCTCTGGACTGCTTCCATCCTGTCTATGTACTTGCGTAGATGAGGTCTCCAAAACTGCACGTAGTACTCCAGATGGGGTCTCACCAACTGTCTGTACAGAGGGATAACCACTTCCCTTTTTCTACTTGTGATGCCCCTCCCTATGCATCCCAGTATCCCCTGGCTCTCCTTACTGACTTCTCACATTGCTTACCCACCTTTAGGTCATCTGATATGACTACACCCAGATCCCTTTCCATTACTGTTGTGCGTTAGTTCCTCCCTGCTATTGTGTACTCTTCTCCTGGATTTTTATTTCCCAGGTGCATTACTTTGCACTTCTTTGCATTGAATCTAAGTTGCCATATGTCTGACCATTCCTCCAACCTTGCCAAGTCCCTTCTCATTCTTTCTACCCCCTTGTGTATCAACTCTGTTACAGATCTTTGTGTCATCTGCAGAGAGGCATACCTTTCCTTCCAGACCCTCTGCAATGTCACCCATAAAGACGTTAAAGAGGACTGGACCCAGTACTGAGCCCTGAGGTACTCCACTAGTAACCCCCCTTTCTTCAGAATGTGTTCCATTCACTATTACCTTCTGTGTCCTGTTATGCAGCCAGTTTGCTACCCAGGCTACCACCCTGGGACCCACTCCCAGGCTGGCTAACTTGATTATTAATCTTTTGTGGGGACTGTGTCAAATGCCTTGCTAAAGTCTAGGTAGGCCATATCCACAGCTCCTCCCTGGTCTATTACTTTGGTCACCCAGTCAAAGAAATCGATTAGATTAGTCTGACATGACCTTCTTAGGTAACTGGCTGGGCGGCAGGACACAGAGGGTGGTAGTAAATGGCTGTCACTCCACAGACGGAAGAGTGACCAGTGGGGTACCACAGGGATCAGTGCTGGGACCGGTCCTATTCAACATCTTCATCAGTGACATTGCGAAGGACCTAGAAGGCAGAATTTCACTGTTCGCTGATGACACAAAGCTCTGTAACAGAGTAGACACCAGAGGGTGTAGACAGAATGAGAAGGACCTGCAGAAACTTGAAGAATGGTCAGGGTTTGGCAGTTGAAATTCAATGCAAAGAAGTGCAAGATAATGCATATGGGGTACAAAAACCTGGCACAATATATCAGTTGGGGGTGAGGATATAGCATGCACCAAGCAGGAAAGGGATCTTGGGGTTATCATCTCTGATGACCTCAAGGTAGGGAAACAGTGACAAGGCAGCAGGTAAAGAAATAGGATGCTGGGATGCATAGGCAGGGCATCACCAGCAGGAAAAGGGAGGTCATAATTCCACTATACAAGACACTAGTAAGGCCCCACCTGGAGTACAGTGTACAGTTCTGAGACCTTACCACGTAAGGACGTAGACAGGGTAGAGAAGGTTCAGAGGAGGGCAACAAAGATGGTGCATGGATTGCATCACAAGTCCTATGAGGACAGGTTGAAGGAACTGAACATGTACTCCCTGGAGGAGAGGAGGGAGAGAGGGGATATGATAGAGACATACAAGTATCTTACAGGGAGGAACAGGGTGCAGGAATACACTATCTGTAAGCGAAAAAGATGTTCCAGGACTAAAGGGCATGGGATGAAGTTGGAGGGAGAATGATTCAGAGGAAACGTGAGGAAGAATTTCTTCACAGAACGGGTGGTGGACAAGTGGAACACCCTGCCAGAGGAAGTGGTGGGGGCTGAAACAATCACGGGATTTAAGAATGCATGGGATAGACATAAAGGAATTCTGGAGGTCAGGGGTAAGGGGCAACAGACTTCTAGGAAAACATAAACTGAACTTACAAGCTCAAATGGGCAGACTGGGTGGGCCATAGGCCCTATCTGCCGACACTGTCGATGTATCTATGTATCCTGCTGTGAATCCATGCTGCTTTGGGTCCTGTGCCCTGCTGGCCTTTCAGAAGTGATTCCATCATTTTCCCCACCACTGAGGCCAAACCAACAGGTCTGTAGTTTCCTGCTTCTGCCTTGCTCCCACTTTTGTGAAGGGGAATCACATCTGCCCTCCTCCAGTCCTCAGGTACCACCCCATCTTCCCATGATTTGTTAAAAAGTGTGGTTAGTGGTGTCACTAGGTCCTCCCTTAGCTCTTTTAGGATTCTAGGGTGAATTCCATCAGGCCCCATTGCTTTGTCCACCTTGAGTTTTAGGAGTTCTTTCAGGACTCTTTCTTCTGTAAATGGACTGGCGTCAACCCCCCACCCAGAGTGCTTCTACTGTTTGGTTTAGGTAACTCCTCCTCTTCTTCTTTTGTGAATACTGAGCAAAAGTATTCATTCAGTATCCCTGCCTTTTCACCGTCTCCCTCTGCCCACCTCCCCTCTCCTTTATTAATCTTCACAATACCTCCCTTAACCTTTCTATGCTCCCTAATGTACCTATAAAAGGTTTTATCCCCCTTCTTAACTGAGTTGGTTATCTTTTCCTCGGTTTGGGCCTTTGCTTTTCTGACTGCCTTCCCCACTTCTTTCTGCTTTAATTGATACAGTTCCCTGTCGTGCTCCATCTGTGATTCCTTATACTTTCTGAATGCAGCCTTTTTCTCCTTAACCTTCCCCGACACCTCTTTTGAGAACCATAGTGTTTTTTTATTCCGCTTTGTTTTCTTTATTTGTTTCACACAAAGGCTTGTTGCCTCCATGATGGCAGTTTTGATTTTTCTCCATTGTTCTTCCACCCTCCTTTCTGGCCATTTGCTAATGCATTCTCAGATATTCACCCATTTGCCAAAGTCAGCCTTTCTAAAGTCCAGTATCCTTGTCTTTGTATGGCTTGTCTCCATGGTTGTGTTTATTATGAAGCACACTGTGCAGTGGTCGCTTGTTCCCAGATGTCTGCTGACTTCTAAATTTGTGATCTCTCTCCATTTGAGAGTACCAGGTCTAATACTGCTCCTCCCGAAGTGGGTTCCACCACTAGCAGTCTACAGGTGCCCCTGTAGGGCATCGAGAATGACCCTGCTCTTGGATGTGGCTGCAGTCCATGTAGCCCAGTTAACATCTGGCATATTTAGGTCCCCATCAACAGTATTCTCCCTTTTTCAGCCATTTGAGAATGCCCTCTATCATTTTCTTGTCCATTTCCTCTCCTTAAAGGCGGGGGTCTGTATACAACCCCTGCAGTTATGATGCCATTCCCTGTCTCCAAGGTGACCCAGAGTTCCTCTTGTCCTCCCCCTTTACTTTTTAGTTCTGTAGCTTTGATCCCTTCCCTTATGTAGAGAGCTACTCCACCTCCTCTTTTACCCTCCCTGTCCCTTCTGTAGATTGTGTACCCTGGTATGTTGACATCCCAGTCATGGTTCTCCATATACCATGTTTCTGTGACTGCCACAATATCTAAGTGTTCCTCTTCCATCAGGGCTACTAGCTCTGGAAGCTTGTTTCCCAGACTCCGGGCATTAGTACTCATTGCCCTCCATTTAATGTTGGCTTTATCCTTTTTTACCCCATCCCTGCTCTTATTGCCCTTGTCCCTTTTTCCATTTACCTTTGTCCTGCCCTCTGTCAAGCTGTGTACCTCAGTGTTTACCCTACTACTTGCCATGTTTTGTGGGGGGAGGCTTGAACTTTCCTGTTTCCTATCAGCACCTCCCCCCTTTGGCTAGTTTAAAAGCTTGCCAAGGAAGCCCTTAAACCTGTCACCTAGGAGCATGATTGAATGGGGTTGAAGCAGGGCCACAGGTCAACAGGTAACATTTTCCTACACCTGGGACCTGTAAAGGCAAAACTCTGCTGCCCTATATTTTTTCAAACAACTAGATTATCAAATTCAAAATCAACAGAAGAGTGCAGATCCTGCCTGCGGCTCCTGACCTTGAGCAGGTCCGAGATGCACTGGGGAACTTTCTGGGAGACACACTAGCTACCTTTAACAGCTCATGGCAAAGCAAATGAAAAGTGGGCCACTAGGTATTTACAGACTTGATTTATCAAAGGCTTTTGAGACTGAATTAGAACAAGGTTTAAATCTTAATATTATTAGTTGTACTACTGAATGGGATTATGTCACAAAGAATGGTTTACCTTATGACCGTGTACCACTGTAGGACAACGAATCAGCAGGATACAGACATGAATTGTGTGAAAGTAGACAAAAGGCAACAGGGGACATGACTGAGACCTACAACTACCTCACAGTGGTCAACAGGGTGCAGGTGGTGAGTCCCTTTCAAATGAGGCAAGCACCAGGACCAAGAGCAAGCAATGTAGCTGAAGGGGGGGGTGGTATTTCTTCACTAAAAGGGCAGTAGACCTTGAAACAAAATGGTGCCAGCAGTGGAACTGGTAGAGGCTAGAACAGTTGTGGGGGCTTCAAGCATGTATGGGATAAACACAGGGTCTATTAGAAAGTGATGGGGGTGTAGCCAGGAGACCAGATAGGGTCCATTTAGGCAGAACAGGCAGGGAACACTTGAGCAGACTGATTGAGCCAAGTAGTCTTTTTCTACCAACAAATTCTATGTTTCTATGAAATAAAAAAAAAAACAGATCATCAACAAACATGTTTTAGCAGTTGTTTGTATCCACCCTGAGACTGTTCAGTTTGTCCCATCCGATTATCCCTAAAAAGATACACGCACATATACCAAGTAAGATGCAAAATGCGTGGCTCCTAAAAATAGCACTCAGCAAATGGAATCATTACACAAGAAATGTGGAAAACTTATGTGCCGCGTTCTACATAAATCCCTAGTTTTTTTTGTGCTATATATATATAAAAATAAATAATCGCTGCTAGCCCTTTCCAACCCCCGCCAAAGGCCTGACAACCAGAAATTACCAGGGCTTACCTTATGCCCGGCCCGGGAGAGGTGCCTGCGGAGGGTCAGGGCTTTATCCTGCTGCTGGGTTAGTTTTCTGCTCTATTTTTTCACCCACATATTACCCCGGGGCCCCAGGAGTAGAGACACATGCGTGTGGAGGCGCACACGAGTACTACAGCCCCCGTGACTGCCCCTTCCGCCCACCCTTTGGCCTAGCGCCAGTGCACCCTCTAGTCTGTACTGCACCCTGGCCTCCACCATGAGGCAAACAAGAGCCGAAGGATGCCATCTCCCTCCCGGAGAGGAGAGCTGCCTTTCAGTGGGTCCATCCAGCTCCCTCCTCCCACCCCCCGCTGACCTCCGATGGGCCCATGCTGGTTCCTGAACACAGGTGCCGTCATGGCAGAAGGTAAGGCATCAAGCGCTTTAGCCCTCGGTGACACTGGGCGGCTTTTTTACTTTCTTTATACACCTTACCTCCTCGACCAGGGTTGTCCCTATGATTCCCCAATCTGGTTTCCTGGCAGCTCCTGTATCGGGTACTGTGCCCGAGCTACAACCTCCTTCCTTCACCCTCTCTAAGGCCACTTCGCGGACCCCAACACAGAAGACCAAGGGGTCAGGGCCAGAGTGAGCTCCTGGAGCGTCCAGTGCAGCACCGTAGGGAAGCAGTCATAGCACCAGAGGATTCAGCTTGGTTTTCCCCCTTAGGTTCCCCCACTTCAGCACAGGCGTGCAGGGATGCCAAGGACACTGCAACGAATGCTCCCGCGTGCCGCAGGTCAGACATCCACTTACGCCGACCCTCACACTGTGCCGCAGACTGCACTACCCCCTAGCCTCCTCCAGAAGCCAGCACCCACACAGCATTCCTTTCCCACCCACCCACCCCTGGAGAAGAAGAGCTGTACTAGGGACGTCAATCCTCCCCCCGGGCCGACCCCCAATGACCCTTAATCTGAACCCAGGTCACGGCGTGGTGTCCAACGCCTCAACCCTCAGCGCCACCAGGCCAGCAGTTAATCTATCTGATGCAAGTTCTGCTTGAAGTCTACTCCCAATTTTCTTGCTACCATGGTCCAAAAGCCCAGACAGAGCACTGCTAAAAAGCCTCCCTCAGAGGAATAACAGTGAAAAGCTATGCATTCAATGTGCTTTGGATTTGCCAGAAACTAAAGGAATTCTGGGAGAAGTCTGCAATGTTCTTTCCCTTCCCGAGATCTTGAAAACGCCAACTTCATTTATTAATGCCCCCCATTCACTAAATGATAACCACTAGTGGACCATCCCTGAAACTGCTGTACAGAAAAAGTATTACTAATATGTAACCCAACTGTCATAACAAGGGTCACCAGAACCCACATAATGTACAAAATCATATTCTTTGATACTGTACAGCATTTCTACATGGCCTGCAAGTTTAAACAAGGTGCCTGTGATTACAGTTCACTTAAAGGATTAAGCCTAACCCTGCGTATCAAGGTTCTGAATGTAATACTGTGCATCCTGCTTTGCCAGGTGCTTCCTGCTTAGTGACAGTATGTCTAGGTGTCAGCTGCGCCTGTAACTGTACTTTGGTCAGGAGTGTTCCAGGGCAATGAGTCCCACCCAACAGGGTCATACAAACAGGGCCTCCAGCCCACCAAAAGTAGTTTCTAGTTCTAGTTTTGGTGTTCAAGTCCAGAGCACCAGTGCGCAATGTTGTAACGTTAGTGCCTATGGATGCGCTTCTCTGGTTGCGACTTTCTGGAGGAAGCCTGTGGGTCTAGGGATGGTGGCAGGGTTCTTAGGTCTGGGTGGCACTGATTCCTTCTGGTTCACGTCTTCACAGTCAAGTCAAAGTTTATTGGCAGGAAAATAATTCCATTAAGCAGGCACATTTACAAAGAGGTTCTGAGACAAGTAATGTGCAAGGAATGTACAATATAAGCAAAGTCAAAACACATACAAGGGAATGTACAACAGGAAGACTACACAGAAGCATAGAACTTGTCGGCAGAAAAGTACTGCCAGGCCCACCAAGTTTGCCTAGCAAACTGCTAGGACTTCCCTTCGGCCCGCCTCCCTCCCTGGAATTACCAGTTCCTTGTGTCTGTCCCACACTCTCTTGAAACCCCCCACAGTTCCTGCCTCCACTACCTCTCCTGGGAGTCTGTTCCAGCTGTCCACCACACTCTCTGTAAAGTAGAATTTTCTGATGTTCCCCCTGAATCTCCCCCCATCTGCATATCGTGTCCCCTTGTTTTTGATTTTTCCTTTAGCTAGAAGATATCCCCTGCTGGTACCTTGTTGAAACCTTTGACATACCTGAAGGTCTCAATCATGCCCCCCCCCCCTTCCCTCCTCTGTTCCAGGGAGAACATGTTGAGGTCCTTCAGCCATTCCTCGTATGACAGATGCCCTAGTCCCCCTACCATTTCTGTCGCCCATCTCTGGATGTGCTCCATCCCCTACACATCCTTCCTAAGGTATAGCCTCCAGAACTGGACTTTGTACTCAAGGTGTGGCCTGACAAGCTGCCTGTACAAGGGCATTGTGACCTCCCTCCTCCTGCTAGTTATTCCCCTGCCGATGCAACCCAGCATCCTACTGGCCCTTGCCACCACCTTCTCACATTGCTTCGTCACTTTCAGGTCCCGTGAAATGTATATGCCAAGGTCTCTTCCAGCTTGGTAACCTCTAGGGCTTGCCCTCCCATACTGTATTCCATGAGCTGATTATTTTTGCCTAAATGCATGAGTTTACATTTTTTGGTGTTAACGGTCAATTGCCATTCCCTGGACCACTTCTCCAGCTTCTCCAGATCCCTGCGCATGCTCTCAATCCCCTCTGGCATATCTACTCTATTGCAGACCTTCGTGTCATCTGCGAATAGACACACTCTTCCCTCTAGCCCCTCCGCTATGTCCCTTATAAATAAACTGAAAAGGAGTGGCCCCAGTACTGACCCCTAAGGGAATATACACCAGCAAGTTTCCCAAAAGGTGGGAACATATTTTGCAGAATAATAAATTACAAAATTTATGACACTGCAGCTCATCCTATTGGGAATTACACACTAAACATTGGAAAACTACTGGCAGACAGTAACATAGCTTGCAATAGGCAAAATTACTACAACATCTGGTGGCAAATAGAAGGGATGAGAAGCATGGCCATAGGCTTCAGCCTCGACTAGGGTCCAAGACTGGGGACAGCGGGTGCTGTTGGTGGCTCACCCTAAAGGAGGGACTCCTGATGGAGTCTGCACCAACTGTGCTGCGTTCCTGTAAATGGTGAAATAGCAGCAGATATAATTCTGAGCTCCTGGGGACTGTAGTCTAAAGCAGGAGGCCTGTGTGTGAATGGCAGAAGCCCATGGCAACTGGTGCCAAGGATATGAACCCTGAGGCAAGGGATGAATCTGGTCAGTTGGTAAGCCACTGTTGCTAAGGTTATGTCAGGCGCCAACACTGAACCCAATGGAGGCACAGGGCTAGGGGAAGGCTGACCAAGGTAGCAATAATCCTACCTCAATTTTATAGAGCACATGGGTGTTTTTTATTTTTTTTGGGGTTTAGGGTATGCCCCTTCATTTAACCTCCATCTGAGGCACCATGTTTCTCTTTCACTGCTAGTTAGGGCCGGCACGCACACCCCAATGTCCCCTTCTCACATGCAACAGCACCAAAATGTAACTTCTAATTGTCGTCGAGGCACAGGTCAGGAAGCATAGGAAAAACCAGAAGCAGTTGTAGAATTCGCAAAAAGTGTTTATTTATTAGCTTTTGGCGACTGGGTAAGTGCACTAGGCAACAATCCTGCCTATTAGTACTAGCAGTAACATAAAAAAAATAAACTTGTTCAGTATAACTATTTACAAAGGCACAATAAACAGAGAAGATCGATCTGAGTTTTCCTTCAATCTCTGTGCGTCTCTGTGTCTGTGTCTTCCTCTTACAAGCAATTGCAGCTCTATTTTTATAAGTCTTTGCGACCCCCCTCCTTAACAAACATCCTGTTTTTTTCTATAACGTTCTTGTAAATATCAGGCAGGTGCAGTAAGAACACAATGTCCCAGAACTGAGGCCCCTTTCTCCACAGCTTCTGAAAAAGAACTTAAAAACTGCTCTTAGGTTAACCCCTTGAGTTCCCAATAGCTTTTTGCAATCATCTCAAACTATAATTATATACATTTCAACAGTAACACTATATAATTTCTAAACAAAGGGATCATAATATCAGTTACATTTCCACATAATGATTTTCATATATTTTTATACCAGCAGATATGCAAGGGAGGAAAAGACAGAAACAGCAAGAGAAGACTGAGACACAGAGAGAGGCAAAGAACTGCGAAACTGTCAGGGTGATCAAGTCCTAGGTCTCACAGGAAAATCTGGTTGCGCAACCAGAGAGACAGGAAAGGAAAGAATAGAGCAGACCCTTGCATTCAAACTCTCCATAACAACTGGGACAGGGTCCTATTCAACCATGTCACACTAATATCCCTCTGTTACACATTAAGTAACGGGGAAACAGGTCACCCACAGGAATAGAAAGTAATGAGCTGATGGAACTGTGACGTGAACTGCAAATATGATTTGACCGAACAGCCCAATGCCAAGCGTAAACCGTGTCAGATGACTCCATAAGTGCAGGTTGCAGGTCTATCCTTACAGGTCTGTCCAGACACTGATTGGGAATCCAGGCAATGTTAGACATTGTGGACAATACCAAGACACATCATGAGGCAAAAGGAGTGGGGGCCCTAAGCTGAAATTTTGTTACGCAGCAGCAAGTGTTAAAAGGAGCCTTACCTAACATAACAGTCATTGAATGATGGTAAAGAAGAAAAAATTACTCACCTTAGTAATTGTATTTCTTCTAATGGAGTCTTGCTGTATTCTGACATTATGCAGTTAGCCCCAGCACATGAACTGCTCTGGAGAGGAAAGAGTTAACTCTATGCAAGAGCACAGAATGTTGCGCTCGAGCTCGGTTCAAACCTCTGTCTGCTGCACTTTCAAGTGTAACCATCAAATTCTTACGAGTTAATACTAACTACACCTGCTAGGTGGAAATCGTAAAACTACTAGCCAAAAGGCAACCAAATGTTTTGGGTCCCCAAAAGACTCAAGTTGAGAACTCCAAAACAAAAACTAGGTAGTGAACAACATAACTATAAAAAACAATATAAACACAACCCACTCCCCCTCTCTATACAGGGGGGAGTGCTAAGTGCACCCTTGAGGTGCAGCACTGTACCTGCCAGCCCACTTCCCAAAAACCAGGTTCTGAGAGGGGAGGCAGGTCAGAATACAGCAAGACTCCATTAGAAGAAACACAATTACTGAGGTGAGTGATTTTTTTTCTTCAAACAACATGAAGTCTTGCTGTATTCTGACATCATGCAGACTACCAAGCAGTACCTCCATGGAGGAGGGACAAACCTATTTTGGGAATAGGCTCTGCAGTACTGCTGTACCAAACTTAGCATCACTCCTAGCCTGGATATCCAGGGAGTAATGCTTGGTGAATGCATGGACTGTTTTCCAGGTGGCTGCTCTGCATATTTCTAATAATGGTATATCTCTGGCCGCAGCCAGAGAAGCAGCTTTACCTCTAGTCGAATGAGCCCTCAGGCCTGAAGGGGGTATTTTGCCTAGTTTCTCGTAGCAGAATTGTATACAAGAGACAATCCACCTGGCAATAGTCCTCTTAGTAGCAGGTTTGCCCTTTCCCACTTCACCATAAGTGACAAACAACTGAGGACAGTCAAACCTAAGTGCCTTAGTGCCCTTAATGTAGTAGCTAAGTGCCCTCTTAACATCCAATCTGTGTAACCTTCTCTCCCCTGAAGAAGAATGATCAGTGAAGAAGACAGGAAAAGACATGGACTGGTTCAGATGAAAATCTAAAACCACTTTGGGTAACAGCCTCCTGTTAGTTCTAAGGACCACCTTATCTCTATGGAATGAGATAAAAATCAGGCTCCACTGACAGAGCCTGTAATTCACTGATATGCCTGGCAGAGGTAATAGCTACCAGGAACACAGCTTTCCAAGTCAAGTACTTAAGTTCTGCTGAGGCCAAAGGCTCAAAAGGGGGTTGCATAAGCTGAGCAATGCAAACATTAAGATCCCAAGTAGGAGTAGGATCCTTAAAAGGAGGATTGGTATGGAGCAATCCTTTAAAGAATTTACAGAAGATGAGATGCCAGTGAGGAAGCCTTCCCCACTGACAGAAATGCAAAACCAGCTGCCAAGTGTACTTTCAGGGTAGCTGGTCTGAGGCCCTAAGCCATTAAGACTGTTACACGAGGCCCCTGCACCCTAATTGGTACCCTCAGAGGTACACTGTAGACAGCTAGCACTTAGGTATATGTTATACTAACACATAGGGCTAAGGGCATCAACTGTACAAGAGTAGATGTCAGGATATGAATGTATATTGTTGTAATACACTTTGCTTGCTAATACATATATTCTTCTATGTATTTTCTGTGTATTTCTTACTTGTAAGATGCCAAGGCACCTGTGTCCTTGGAGTAATTATGATATGTAAGTCGGCATTGCCACCTTTTGGTGATTTGTACTATTACACTGAGTTATATAAGACTCTGCATAAGAACTCTTTTGTTCATAAACTGATGACTATACAGAATTGTATAATGTTATCTTGGACCGTGGAGCCACCTCTAATTTAGCCAATAGGGCTCATCTCTGTAACTAGAAATGTTTCTATCTTACAGTAACCATAGTAATTATCATAGGTATATAATGTAATACACTAGTCTTGTACCTCGGAGATCCCAGGAGACACAGAGAAACCTCGAGGTATAGGGAACGCTTAGCATTGGCTCCCGGTTCGTATTCGTAAGAACTGCTTAGGGCAACTGTGATTTTATTCTTTTGGTAGTAATAAACTTGTTTATTACTCTTATGCAATGTGTCTGTGATTACTTGCATTCCCAATATTGCCAAGAACCTGAAAGTGAAGTTTAGACCTCCTAACAAGATGAACCATATAATCCAGAACTGTAGCCAAATCAGCAGTATCTGGAGATATTCACTTATTGGAACACCAAATGCTGAATCTTTTCCATTTGGAATTATAAGTTTTTCTGGTGGCAGGATTTCGAGAGACTTTGAGAATATCCATAACACCCCGAGACAGATGCAGGCTTGCATATTCTAACTCTTCAAGAGCCATGCCTTGTGGTTGAGAGACCAAAGGTTGGGATACCAAATCCTCCAGAGAGGAGATTAACAGATTGTGATTCTTGGGAAGAGAGAGGGGAAGATGGATTGCTAGGGACAGCAACAGGGGATACCAAGGCTGCCTGGCCCAGTCTTGAGCAATCAGGAACACTTTGCAAGATTGTGACCTTATCTTGACCAGAACTTTGAACAACAGAGGAAACTGAGGAAAGGCATACACAAATGTCCACTCCCGATCCAGAAACAGAGCATCCATGGGGACTGAGCCCATGACTGGGGGTCTGCAACAGAAGAGAGGAAGTTGGTGATTGTCTCGGGCTGCAAAGAGATCTATCTCTGGAGTGCTCCATCTTGAAAACAATCACTTTTAACATTAGGGGACCCAGGGACCATTTGTGATGGCCCTGAACTATCCTGCTCAGAGCATCCGCTAGCACATTGTCCTTCCCTGGAAGGTGGACTGCTACCAGAGATGTCTATAGAGAATAAGCCAGGGACCATAATTTCATGGCTTCCGTGCACAAGGCCATAGACCGAGTGCATCCCTGCTTGTTGATGTACTACATGGTGGTGGTGTTGTCTGTCCTGACCTGAACCACCTTGTTCTGTACCGAGTCCGAGAAAGCTTGTAGAGCCAGGTACACTGCTCTGAGCTCCAGAAGACTGATATGAAGTAGAGACTCCTGAGGGGACCACACTCCCTGTGCTGTGAGAACTCCCAAGTGAGCTCCCCACCCACAGGAGAGCAGCATATGTGGTCAGTACCACAGAATGAGTCTGTGTGATAAATGGGACTCCTTGTCTGAGGTTGTCCTGATCCAACTACCATTGGACAGCCTGGATCAGAGTCTGAGTCACTGGAATCAGTTTGGTTAGAGGATCTTTTTTCTGAGATCAAAAAGCCCTCAAGTGGAACTGGATGTCCTGCATCTGAAATCTGGCCCCTTGTACCACTATAGTGGAAGCTGCCATGTGGCCCAGGAGTTGAAGAAAATGCCTTGCTGGTCGAGACAACAGAAGGCGAAAAGAAGCCAGATATGTAAGAGCCTTTACCCTTGCCAGAGGAAGAAAAGCCTTTGCTTGGACAGTGTCCAACTCTACCCCTATGAAGGTCAGGAGTTGCACTGGTCTGAGAACTGACTTTGGAAGATTAAGGGGGAATCCCAGAGAAGTGAGCAATTGCTGGGTCACTTGCAGGTTTGACTTGACTTGGTCTGGAGACTGCCCCACAATAAGCCAGTCGTCCAGGTATGGAAATATGGAAATGTTTTTGTCTTCTTGGAAAGGCCGCTACTACTGCTAGGCATTTTGCGAACACCCTTGGTACTGATGTTAGTCCGAAGGACATTGCTTTGAACTGATAATGGCCTGAAGGCAGTTCGAACTTGAGGTACTTTCTGTGGGAGCACCTCATGGAAATGTGAAAATAGGCATCCTTGAGGTCCAGGGAGGCTAACCAATCCCCTGGCCTCAGAGAGGGAAGAATTATTCCCAGAGTCAGCATTTTGAGTTTTGGCTTGACTGAGTGCTTATTTAAGAATCTTAGATCTAGGATGGGCCGCCACTTCCCTGTCTTTTTTGGGGTAAGGAAGTATCTGGAGTACAGACCCTTGCCCGTGTGTGTAGTAGGAACTCTCTCAATGGCTCTCAGAGTCAGCAGAGAGGAAACCTCTGCCTCTAGGGCAATGGTTTCAGAGATGTTTGCAGGTGGAAAAGACCTGGCCCTCAGCTTTGGAAATTTTTTGAAGCTGAGAGCCAGTCCCTGGCTTACCACCTCCAGGACCCACTTGTCTGAGGTAACAGACTTCCAGGCCTCGAAGTAGTAAGCCAGCCTGCTTCGTACTGGAAAGTGGAAGTTGACCCGCTGACACATCAGGGTGTCTGCTTGGCAGGAGCCTTGGACTGAGAGGAGGATGCAGCCCTGCTCAACCCCTTCTGTCTCTCCCTCTGAAGAACCCTCTGAGGAAAAGGAAAGGAGGCCTGTGCCTGGTAGAAAGGCCTGTGAAAGGCCTGCCCTGTCCCTAGATTGCTGCTTCTGAGGAGTTGCCTGCCTTTCCTTGGCCTGTGCACTCCTGTAGATGGTCCTATACTCGTCCACCTTTTTCATGTAATTCTCTGTCTGCTCCCCAAACAAAGAATTACCCACCACAGGGAAATCCATGGCCTTAGCCTGGGTGTCCTGTAAGAGGCTAGTACATCTGAGCCAAGCAAATCGTCTAAGAGAGACAGGTGTAGCCATGACTCGTGATGAAACAGAGTTCACAGTAGCATCAAATTGGACTCTGTATGCCTCAATCCCATCAGCTGCCACCTCCTCCAGCTCCTTGGCTAGCTGGGGGGAAGCCTGTTTAGCCAGCTCCAGAACAGTATCCCACCTGGACTTCTGGTATCTGGCTCTGTAGGCCATATAGTTTGCCTGCCAGAGTGCCAAGGAGGATGCCAAGTACTGTTTCTTGGCCATAGCATCCACCTTCCTAGAGTCTTTATCTGGGGGTGTGTGAAGCCAAAGGTATATTAGCCTTGTCACAGGCTGCAGCCTGCACGACCCCAACATGGCTGTATTGTTGGAACAAGTACTCTGTACCTAAGTGTGACAGCATATACCTCCTGTCCATTCTCTTGTAAGCAGGAGGTAATGAATTTGGTGTCTGAAGGATTTTTTGTGTCTGTTTCCCAAAAGATTTATGGAAGGGACAACAGCCTTTTGGACTCTGGGATATCCATCATCTCTACATATTCAGGCTCTTCTTGTTCCTCAACAGCTTCGACCAGAGGGAGCTGGAGGGTCTCCGCCACTTTTTTGTAAAACAAATAGTGGGAAGGGGACTCAGAAAGCCTGGGAGGGGAAACACTGGAAGGCCTGTCTGGGGAGATGTCCTGTTCAATGGGCTCATCCAGGCCTTCCACACCATCATGATCGTCGAACTCTTGTTCCCTCTCCAAATCCAGTTCATAGTAATCATCCAGAAAATATTCCGGAACCGGAGGAATCGACCGAACCAAGTGCCTACCCGGAGGCACTGGATCGGCCAGAAGCAATCGGAGCGATTCTACTATGCTAATTGCCCTGGCAATTTATTCAGCAGTTGGACGTAACGGTTCTGGATCCGAACCGGATGATTTCTTTTCTCTTTTAGACGGAACCGACCCCTCAGGATCGGCTCTCCTTTTACCTGAGGAAGTATCGCCCAGGTCAGTGGGCACTCCTTCAGGTTCGGTCAGAACCGAACCTGGCTGGCCATTCAGATCAGCGGACTTCTCGGACTCCTTTTCCCTAAGCCTATCCAATCTCTTGTACAGGGTGGCCTTCGGGAAATTCTTGCACGTTTGGCAGTCTGAATCGAGGTGGCCAAACCCCAGACAATAAACACAGGTGGTGTGAGGGTCTGCCTTAGCAAAGGCATCCCCACACTCACTACAGTGCTGAAACCCAGTGGGCCCGGTTTTTCTTTTGGGTTTCTCAGACGTAGCCATCCTATCCACTTACCCTTTAGCAGCTTTAAAGCCAGGCAAGACCCCCTTATTGGTTACCAACTGTGTTACGGGCTGTGGAAAAAAACTTCAAAAATTAAGTTTTTTTTTTAAACCGATAAGGACCAGTACCTCACACTAATACAAACAAACCAAAGACTTTACAGAATGAAGAAAGAAAAAACAATCGGTTCCAGCCGGACCGACTGAAAATTGAAAAGTTTTTACAATTTCCACACAGAGAAAATAAAACTAATGTCCACTACCTACAACACTTACTGTACCGCAAACGGGGATCTGAACCAAAAAAAACAATAAAATTTACAGTTTAAAACCGACGTTTTACTGAGACCGAACAGACAAGCAAAGGAGATTTCTCCGCAGCGACTGTTCAGTTAGGCGGAGTAAAGAATTCGACGGTTACACTTGAAAGTGCAGCAGACAGAGATTTAAACCAAGCTCGAGCTCAACGTTCTATGCTCTGGCATAGAGTTAACTCTTTCCTCTCCAAAGCAGTTCAAGTGCTGGGACTAACTGCATAATGTCAGAATACAGCAAGAATTCATGTTGTTTGAATGCCATGGCTCAAAGCTGGGGCAAAAAAAAAAGAAGGGGTGCTAAATAAAATGTAAAAACTACTAAAATTCTATTGACTACAGATTATGAGCAAAAAAACGAGTAAAATGCATGACAAAACTAGACAACATCGCTATTTGATGAAGAATGAAGTTCTGGTCCCCAATGAGGTGAGCTGTGTGTTACACTGGTGGGAAATAAGGAACTGAAGAGGTTGGGGCTGGCACCACTATATATGATGCAGGCATGATGATGTATATTGCTAACATCATTAGCCTTGCCAGTCCCAAATTTTCTGGTTCCCACAGGGCCTCAGTGCCTCTAGTGCAGAGACCACAGAGTGTGGCTCAATGGAGAAGACTGACTCTACAAAAATTGTTTGTTTTTAAATTTATTTGCAACTGTTCTCCTTGTTAGGCTGATAGGTAAATAGCGAGTACCAACTAGCCTACCATTTCGAAGTGATACACTAGCTCTCCAACTTAGTACTTTCTGTCAGTCATAAAGTAGAACCATGCTCTCGGTCCATTTATTGCTCCTAATGCATAATCTTGTGTGGCAGACGGGATATTAAAATGGCCTGCAACTCTCTAAAAATAGCCAATGTCAGATGGCAGACTGATATCTAATGCCCTGCACTTCTGCTTAAAGAAAAGTATAATGAGATTTTTTCCACAGGTAACAAGCACTGTGACTTTATACAAGAAATTAAACTACCACTGACACTGCTGCTGGCCCCAAAGTACCCTGATTGCTACAGATATACATAGTCCAGTCACTCAACAATTGGTCAAGTTGACCTTCATTCATGAACATCTCTGCAGTAACCATGACATTCGGACAGTGTCTGTGATGAGAGTGCCACTGTATTACTGAATGCCACTCTAATGAACCTCTAACTTCATTACAACAAAATTCAATGGTTTGGTGTAAAGCACCATCCTTAAAGGTGAGTAACAGTTTTCTAAAACATGTTTGATATCAGGGTCCAGGACTCCACAAACAAAATATGAGTCCAAGATATATCTTGAGAGTCGGTGGGGGAGGGTGTTAGAAACTGACTATGTATATACATACAGTATGTATGTATGTAGCTCTCACCTCATAATAATGGGTTTGTTCTGAAGACTAAAGGGGGGCTGTTGCTTGCATACATACATAAATGTACTACAGGTATCTGAGCTTTCCTCCCACCCTCCCCCAAATGTTATTTATCTCTTCTCTGTTACAGGCAATTTTTTTGCCTGACCAAACAACTGAATACAAGGGCAATGGCAATCCAGCCACACTGGCACCTAATGGGTGTCCACAAACAACAAGCAGCACATGTCACGGATGGAATTCACATCAAACAGCACATCCTGAGCGACAGCCTGAATGTTAAGGATGCTGATACCTGCCTCCCCAAAAGCCCTGTAAGTCCAACTGTTTAAAGTATAAGAAATAAACAATTACACAGCTCTGCTGCTTTAGCAGCAATATCCAATTCCTGCTAAACTAATACTGACAAATAACTGCTTTCGTAATACCTTAATGCTCTGGAACCGGACAGTGTTAATTAACATTACAGTTAAAAATATACCTCTATGAAAACAAAGTGGGTATGGTTAAATCATTTAAAATGTTTAAAGTAAAAATGAAAAAAAAATTCAACATAAGTAATAAAATAACACTTCATTGGCACCCATGCCACAGGATACTGGGCTTGTCGTAATTTACTCAAAACTCCCATTACACCCCAAAAAAAAAAAAATTAAGTAACATGTATTAACCTTTATTTATACTGTATTCCAGCCAGTGTGGTTCCTGGTGCCTGCAAAAAATAAACACCGGGAGGAGCCTGTTCCAACTGTGAACATGTTGAACATAAGTCCCACTCACCCAGGAATACATCTTTTTGGTTTTTTTTTTATTTTATTATTAGAAGACGTTTCATGAGAGACACTCACTTCATTATGGCCCCGGTATATTATCTGTGACACTATATATGCCTCACACTGAAAATTTACCCTTCAAACAACATGAAGTCTTGCTATATTATGACAGATGCAGTTTGTCCCACCATTAGAACTGCTCCAGAGGTGAAAGAGTTAACTTCCATGCAGAGCATGGAACTTAGAGCGCGAGCTCGGTTAAAGAAGCTCTGTTAGGGTGGTTTCAAACCGAAACCGTCAGATTCTTTACTCCACCTCACTGATCAGTCGCTCCGGAGATTCCTCCTGCTGCTCGGTTCATTTCCTCGGTTTAAAGCATCTTTTCTCGGTCGAATTTAACCGCGATATTATTTATTTTAACCGCAAACCGATCGGTTCAAGCTCTGTCTATGGTATTGTAAGTAATAGATAGGTTTTCTGTGTGGAACTTGTAAATGTTTATCGTTCGGTTTGAACCCGATCGAATTAGTATTTAAACTTGGTTTGAAGCCTTTTAAGGCTTGTTAAGTCGCGGTTCCGGTTCTTATCGGTTCTAAAAAAGCGGATTTCATTACGTTTTTTCCACGACCCGTGACACGGTTGGGAAGCGATAAGGGTGTCTTTTCTAACTGCCATCAAAGGGCAAGTTTTTGGTTAGACTGGCATGTCTGAGAAACCCAAAAGAAAAACCGGGCTCACTGGGTTTCAACACTGTAGTGTCTGTGGGGAAGCCTTTGCCAAGGCTGACCCACACACCACATGTGTTTATTGTCTGGGGTTTGACCACCTCAATGCAGACTGCCAGATTTGCAAGAATTTCCCTGCAGCCACCCTACATAAGAGAGTTGGCAGGCTCAGGGAACGAGAGGCCAAAAAGTCCGCTGACCCGGATGGCCAGCCCAGTTCGGTGCCAGCCGAACCGGAGGGAGTGCCCTCTGACCAGGGCCAGACTTCCTCGGGCAAACGTAAAGCTGACTCTGAGGAGCCAGTTCCAGCAAAAAGAACTAGAAAGTCAGGTGTGGAGTCCAAAATTCCTTCTCCAACTGCTGCAGAGATAGCCAGGGCAATACAGATTGTCCAGTCACTGTCCTCGGTTCCCTCCGAACCGCCACTATCTGGCAAAAGGTCGGTTCCACTGGTTCAAGAATATGATATAGAAGAGTTTTATGAACCAGAGGAGGGGGAGGATGATTATGATCAGTGTGAATGTGACTTTGAAAGTCTGGATGTGCCCATTGAACCGGACATCTCCCCAGACAGACCTTTAGGTGAATCTCCCCCTAGGCTTTCTGAGTCCCCTTCTCATTTTTGTTTCATAAAAAAGTTGCTGAGACCCTCCAGCTTCCTTTAGAGGAGGCTTTGGATGAGCAAGAGGAGCCTGACTATGTAGAGATGATGGATATCCCAGAGTCCAGGAGATTGTCCATCCCTTTACATAAATCTTTTAGGAAACAATAAAAATTTTAAAAGCTCCTAATTCTGTGCCTCCTGTAGATAAAAGATGGACAGGAGGTACACTTTGTCAGAGTCCTGATACAGATTTTCTTTCACAGCAATGCAGTCATGTTGGGGTAGTTCAGGCTGCAGCCTGTGATAAAGCTAATATTCCCCTGGCTTCACATACTCCTGACAAGGACTCCAGGAAGATTGACGCCATGGCCAAAAAACAATACATGGCAGCATCTTTGGGACTCAGACAAGCAAACTATATGGCTTATGTTGCGAGATACAGAAATCTAGATGGATACTGTCATGGCCTTAGCCAAACAGGTCCCTGGCCAGCTTG
The DNA here is from genome assembly GCA_016271365.2 of Neoceratodus forsteri. Lineage (NCBI taxonomy): Eukaryota > Metazoa > Chordata > Ceratodontiformes > Ceratodontidae > Neoceratodus > Neoceratodus forsteri. The sequence continues at coordinate 103,346,432 of CM057453.1, read as the reverse complement.
CAAAGGAGCTGGAGCAGGTGGCTCTTGATGGTATTGAGGCATCTAAGGTGCAATTCCATGCTGCAGTGGATTCTAATGATGTATCCTCTAGAGTCATGGCTACATCTGTGGCTTTTCAGAGATTGGCCTGGCTCAGGTGTACTACTTTGTCACAGGATACCCAGTCTAAGGCTATGGATTTTCCTGTGGTGGGAAATTCTCTGTTTGGGGAGCAGACAGAGAATTATATGAAGAAAATGGATGAATATAGAACCACTTATAGGAGTGCACAAGCCAAGGAACGGCAAGCCACTCCTCAGAGGCAGCCCCCCAGGGGTAGGGGCAGGCCTTTTCACAGGCCTTTTTACCAGACCCAGGCCTCCTCTTCAGCCTATGCTCAGAGGGGGTTCTTCAGAGGGAGAGGCAGACGGGTACGAGCAGGCCTGCTCCCACCCCTCAGCCTAAAGCCCCTGCCAAACAGGCACCCTGAGGGATGCCCAGGTCGGCCTCCATTACCTGTAGGGGCAGGCTGGCTTACTTCCCAGGACTGGGAGTCTTTAACATCAGACAGGTGGGTCCTGGAAGTAGTGAGCCAGGGTCTGGTTCTCAGCTTCAAAAAATTTCCAAAGATGAGAGCCAGATCTTTTCCACCTGCAAACCCTTTACAGACTCTTGCTTTGGAAACAGCAGTCTCAACCCTCCTGGCTCTCAGAGCTGTAGAAAGGGTTTCTCCCCCACACCAGGGCAAGGGTCTGTACTCCAGGTACTTCCTTACCCTAAAAAGACAGGAGAATGGCGGCCTATCCTGGATCTAAGATATCTGAACAGCACCTTTTAAACCAAAATTCAAAATGGTGACTCTGGGAATGATTTACCCTCCCTAAGGCCAGGGACTGGCTAGCTTCCCTGGACCTCAAGGATGCCTACTTCCATGTTCTTATCAGAAGCTCCCATCAAGTACCTCAGATTCGAACTGCCCTCAGGCCATTATCAGTTCAGAGCAATGCCCTTCAGCCTTACCTCTGCCCCAAGGGTGTTCACAAAATGTCTGGCAGTAGCAGTTGCTCATCTAAGAAGGCAAAAGATTGCCATTTTCCCTACCTGGACGACTGGCTCATTGTGGGTCAGTCTCTAGACCAGATTCAAATCACACCTGCTAGTTACCCAGCAGCTGCTTACCTCTCTGGGCTTTCTTCTCAATCTTCCAAAGTCAGTTTTGGAACCTGTCCAGGTACTCACCTTATAGGCGCAGAACTGGACACAAAGCAGGCAGAGCCTTCCTTCCCCTGGAAGAGGTAAGGACCTTGGTAGCCCTGGCCTCGTCCTTCACTCTGCAGGTTTCCGACCAGCAAGGCATTTCCTGCAGCTCCTAGGACACATGGCTGCTTCCACAGCTGTAGTGCAAGGAGCAAGATTTCAGATGAGGGACATTCAGTTCCATTTGAGAGCTTTGGTCTCAAAGAAGAGATCCCTATCAAGTTAATCCCAGTGACTCGAACCCTGATCCAGGACCTTCAGTGGTGGCAGGATCAGAGCAATCTGAGACAAGGGTGCCTTTCATGCCTCTGTCCCACTCCTTGACCCTTACTACAGATCGTCCCTCTTGGGATGGGGAGCTCACATGGGCGACCTCTCCACCCAGGGTTGTGGTCCCCTCAGGAATCTCTGCTCCACATCAATCTTGTTGGAACTCAGAGCTGTTTTCTAGCACTCCAGGTTTTTCTGCATCTGTTCAGAACAAGGTGGTACAGGTCAGAACAGACAACACCACTACAATGTGGTACATCAACAAACAAGGGGCACTCAGTCTTCGCCTTGTGCAACGAGGCGATGAAGTTGTGTCTCTGGCTTATTCCCTGAACACTTCCTCATAGCAGTTCACCTCCCAGGCAAGGACAATGTCCTGGCAGATGCTCTCAGCAGTATTTCCCAGGGCCATCACGAATGGTCACTGGATCCCCTAGTACTGGGGATAGTTTTTGCCAGATGGGGCACTCCTCAGTTAGATCTTTTTGCAGCCCCAGACAATCATCAACTTCCACTTTTTTGTTGCAGGCCCCCAGTGTTGGGCTCAGTCCCCCTGGATGCCTTTCTCCTCGATTGGGAAGAGAAGTTCCTCTATGCCTTTCCCCCCTTCCCTCTCCTGTTCAAGGTACTAGTCAAAATCAGGTCTCAGCCCTGCAAGATGATCCTGATTGCTCCAGACTGGGCCAGGCAGCCCTGGTACCCACTCCTTCTGTCCTTAGCAGTCCATCTTCCCCAGTGTCTCCCCAGGGACCACAATCTGTTAACCTGTGCTCAGGGGAGAGTTTGGTATCCGAATCTCAAATCCCTCAACCTCAAGGCCTGGCTCTTGAGCAGTTAGAGTTTGCTGATCTGCAACTTTCTCAAAGTGTTCTCGAAATCCTGAAAGCTGCTAGGAAGCCTTCCACCAGGGCTACCTATAACTCCAAGTGGAAAAGGTTTTCCATATGGTGTTCTGGGAAGCATATTTCCCCGGAATCTGCTGATTTACCCACTGTATTGGATTATATGGTCCATCTTAATTCTTTGGGATTGAGACCAGCTACCCTGAAAGTGCACTTGGCAGCTGTCTCTGCCTTCATTTCAGCAGGGAAGCCCTCTTCTCTTTCTGCTCGCCCTGTATTTTCCAAGTTTTTTAAGGGATTGCTTCATACCAATCCTCCATTCAGGGACCCTGCCCCTGCTTGGGATCTTAATGTTTGCATTGCTCAGCTGATGCAACCCCTTTGAGCCTCTGTCTTGGCAGAGCTTAAGTATTTGACTTGGAAAACTGTATTTCTAGTAGCCATCACTTCTGCCAGGCGCATAAGTGAGTTACAGGCTTTATCAGTGGAGACTGACTTTATTTCCTTTCACAGGGATAAGGTAGTCCTCAGGACTAACAGGAAGTTTTTGCCTAAGGTGGTTTCGGATTTCCACCTTAACCAATCTATTTCACTTCCAGTGTTCTTCACTGACCATTCCTCCTCTGGTGAGAGGAGGCTGCACAGCTAGATGTTAAGAGGGCCCTAAGTTACTACATAGAGCGTACACAAGGGTTACAGGTTTGACTCCTCCAACTATTTCTCACTTATGGTGAGGTTGGGAAAGGAGACCTGCCACCAAGAGATCCATTGCCAGGTGGATCGTCTCTGTATCCATTTTGCTATCAAAAACTGGGTAAGGTCCCTCAGGCCTGAGGGCTCACTCTACCAGAGGTACAGCTGCATCTCTAGCTGCTGCTAGAGACATCCCTATCTTGGAGATATGCCAAGCAGCTACTTGGAAAACAGTACACACTTTCACCAAGCATTACTCCCTGGATATCCAGGCCAGGAGGGATGCTCGGTTTGGCACAGCTGTGCTTCACAGCCTATTCCCTAAGTAGGTTCTGTCCCTCCTCCATGGAGGTACTGCTGTGTAGTCTGCATCTGTCATAATATAGCAAGACTTCATGTTGTTTGAAGAAAAAATTACTCACCTTAGTAATGTTGTTTCTTCTAATGGAGTCTTGCTATATTATGACCTCCCCCCAACCTGCCCCTCTCAGAACTTCTACTTAGGGTATGGGGTGGGCAGTCCACTGTTGGCACTTACTGATGCCCCCTTTTATGTTTGGGTGTTGTGTTTTATTTAGTTATTTTATCTTATTTTTCTGGACCCCTGACTTGAGTCTTGGTGTTGGGACCAGGAAAATGTGTGAATATTTTAGTAGCCAGTTGGCTAGTGTAGGTTACAGCTTCCAGACAGAGCCTTAGTGAGTTTTGCTCGTAAAGATCTGACGGTTTCGGTTTGAAACCACCCTAACAGAGCTTCTTTAACCGAGCTCGCGCTCTAAGTTCCATGCTCTGCATGGAAGTTAACTCTTTCACCTCCGGAGCAGTTCTAATGGTGGGACAAACTGCATCTGTCATAATATACCAAGACTCCATTAGAAGAAACAACATTACTAAGATGAGTAATTTTTTCTTCTGGTGTAGCGCTGTAGTTTTGATCAGCCGTCCCTCGATACAAATACCATCCCTAGGGATGTGCTTTCTATGCTGCTTCTGATATGGCAAGATGTCATGCAGAATGAACTTTCTTATCGGGGGCAGGGAGCTCTCGGCCCCTGATAAGGAAGCTTGTGAATGCTGATCAAAACTACAGTGCTGCACCAGAAGAAAAAAAAATTACTTACCATAGTAATCTTGTTTCTTCCAGGGGATACTCAAGTATTCATAACTCTTATGCAGTATGCCTTTAAGTCAGATCTGCCCGGATATGGAAAGACATGCTAATGATGGAACACCATTGGTACATACCACTTTTCAAATGCTGCCCCTATCAACTGCCTACATTCTAACCTCTCAGGTTTCATGGACGCCTGACAAGGCAGGCCCCACAAGGAAAAAAACCTATATAAAACTATAATAATAATAACACTCAAAAGGCCTCCAACAGGGGGGAATAACACCAACCCCCGAATGTCAGAATCACCTGAAGAGGGTAAAACCAATGAAAACACAGTTTCAACAGAAATGCCAGAGTGTGGCACTCATACCACTGATTACACAGCATAGAGTGCAGAGGCCACTGGTTCTAGTAGGAGAGGCAGGGTAGGAGAGTTATGAATATTGGCGTATCCCCTGGAAGAAACAAGATTACTATGGTAAGTACTTTTTTCTTCTCAACCCAGTAATATTCCAATATTCCTAACTCTTATGCCGACTAAGAAGCACTACCTTTGGAGGTGGGCACAAAACCTACTTTGGGAATAGACTCTGCAGGACAGCTGTGCAAAACCTGGCATCATGTCTAGGCTATAATGCTTAGTGAAGGTGTGCACTGTTCTCCAGGTAGCTGCTTTACAGATGACCACCAGTGAAACATCCCTGGAAGCTGCTACAGTAGCATCTGTACCCCTTGTGGGGTGGGCTCTCAGCCCTGATGGGGGCTCCTTCCCAGCTTTTGAGTAGCAAAACTGAATACACTGAATTATCCAGCAAGAAGTGGACCTCTTAGATGCTGGACTTCCTTTTCCCCACATCCCCATAAGTCAGGAACAGCTGTTTCCTGCCCTGCCTATGGTCCTTAATGACAGTCATGTAGTAGCTAAGAGCTCTTCTGACATCAAGACTGTGCAGTCTGCGCTCACCAGAGCTCGAATGCTCAGTGAAGAAAACAGGTAAGGTAAGTGGTTCAAATGAAAGTCAGAAACCACCTTTGGAAGAAATGTTCTGCTTGTTTGCAGGACTACTTTGTCCCTGTGGAATGAAATGTAGTCATGTTCAATGCAGAGAGCCTGGAGCTCACAAATCCTTCTAGCAGAAGTGACTGCCACTAGGAAAACCATCTTCCATGTGACATACTTCAAAGGAGCTGAAGACATGGGTTCAAAGGGGGAACCCATGAGCTTGGCAATACACACATTTACTGCCCAGGCTGGCACAATCTCCTTGTGGTGGTGGTGGTGGTGGTGGGGGAGGTGCAAGTGAGCTAGACCTTTAAAAGAACCTCTTAAAGATGCCATAAAGGCATTCTTCCCAGCAGAGGTGTAAGCAGACACTGAAGCAAGGTGGACTTTTACAGTAGTGGGCTGCAGGCCCAGTGAATGCAAGTGAGTAAGTTAGTCCAACACAGCTGGAACCCCTACCTGAGCTGGCACCACATCCCTGGTGGTGCACCAGATAAAAAACCTTTTCCATTTTGAGGCATATGTTTTCTTGGTGGAAGGCTTCCTCTACCCCCTTAAAATGTCCAGAACACTTTCAGAGTGATGCAAGCCTGCATACTCTAGGCCCTCAGGAGCCATGCTTTGAGCCTGAGGGATTTGAGGTTCAGGTACACGAGTCTCCCTTGACTGGAGGTTAGCAGGTTGTGCCTTCGAGGAAGGTGTATTGGCTCAGCTACAGACATGGAGAACAGAAGATAGTACCATGGCTGCCTGGCCCAATCTGGAGCTATCAAGATCACTGAAGCTGGCTGGGACCTGAGCTTGAGTAGCACTACGTACACCGAGGGAAACATAGAATTTGACGGCAGATAAGGACCGCTTGGCCCACCCAGTCTGCCCATTTCCCTACCTACTGGATAAGCTGCAGATCCTAGTTAACCAGCAGCCTACTTCTTCCTACCCCACCCCCTAGAATGGCCTGATGACTGTCCCATGCATGCTTGAATTCCACCACTGTTTTTAACTCCACAACCTCCTCCGGAAGGCCGTTCCATGCATCCACAACCCTCTCTGTGAAAAAATACTTCCTTAAATTACCTCTGAGCTGTCCCTCTATCTTCAAATTGTGCCCCTTGTTCTTGCACACCTCTTTTTTTGAAAGATGCTACCCTCTTGGACTTTGTTGATTCCCTTGAGGTACTTGAACGTTTCTATCATGTCCCCCCTCTCCCTCCTTTCCTCGAGGCTATACATATTAAGTTCCTTTGGTCTCTCTTCATGTGTCTTCCGGTGCAGACCCTGCACCATTTTAGTTGCCCTCCTCTGGACAGCTTCCATCCTGTCTATGTCTTTGCGGAGACTGGGTCTCCAGAACTGCATGAAGTACTCCAGATGGGGTCTCACCAGCTGTCTGTACAGAGGGATAATAACTTCCTGTTTTCTACTGGTGATGCCTCTCCCTATGCATCCCAGTATCCCCCCAGCCCTCCTTGCTGCCCTCTCACATTGCTTGCCCACTTTTAGGTCATCTGATATGACTACCCCCAGGTCCCTTTCCATTTTGTTGTTGTTACTATCTCACCCCCATTGTGTACTCTTCCCTGGTTTTTGTTTCCCAGGTGCATTACCTGCACTTCTTAGCACTGAATCTAAGCTGCCATACATCTGACCATTCCTCTAACCTTGCCAAGTCCCTTCTCATCCTTTCCACCCCCACCCTGTGCATCAACTCTGTTGCAGATCTTTGTGTCATCTGCAAAGAGACAAACTTTTCCTTCCAGTCCCTCTGCAATGTTGCTTATAAAGACACTGAAGAGGACCGGTCCTAATACTGAACCCTGCGGTACCCCACTAGTAACCCCCTTTCTTCTCAGTGGACTCCATTTACTATTATTCTCTGTGTCCTATTCTCCAGCCAATTCTTTACCCAGGCTGTCATCTTGGGACCCACTCCCAGGCTGGCTAACTTGTATATTAATCTTTTGTGTGGGACTGTGTCAAATGCCTTGCTAAAGTCTAGGTAGGCCATGTCCACAGCCCTCCCTGATCTACTACTTTGGTCACCCAGTCAAAGAAATCTATCAGATCTGGTCTGGCATGACCTTCCGCTGTGAATCCAAGCTGCCTAGGGTCCTGTGCCCTCTGGCCTCTAGATACTCGACAATTCTTTCCTTCAGAAGTGATTCCATCATTTTCCTATCACTGAGGTTAAACTAACAGGTCTGTAGTTTCCTGCGTCTGCCTTGCTCCCACTTTTTTGAAGGGAATCACATCTGCCCTCCTCCAGTCCTCAGGTACCACCCCATCCTCCCATGATTTGTTAAAGAGGGTAGTCAGTGGTGTCACTAGTTCTACCCTTAGTTCTTTTAGAATTCTGGATGAATCCCATCAGGCCCCATTGCTTTGTCCACCTTCAGTTTTGAGAGTTCTTTCATAACCCTTTCTTCTGTAAATGGGCTGGTATCAACTTCTGTATCCAGAGTGTTTCTACTGTTTGTTTTAGGTACCTCCCCTCTTCCTTTGTAAATACTGAGCAAAAATATTTGTTTAGTATCTCTGCCTTTCACAGTCTCCCTCTGCCCACCTTCCCTCCCTTTATTAAGCCTCACTATCCCTCCCTTGGTCTTCCTTCGCCTCCTGATGTACCTATAAAAGGTTTTATCTCCTTCTAACTGAGTTGGCCATCTTTCCTCGGTTTGGGCCTTTGCTGTTCTGACTGCCTTCCCAGCTTCCTTTTGCTTTAACTGATACAGTTCTCTGTCCTGCTCCTTCTGCGATTCCTTGTACTTCCTGAATGCTTTCTTTTTCTCTTGAACCTTCACTGCCACTTCCTTTGAGAACCATAGTGGTTTCTTACATCGTTTTGTTTTGTTTACTTGCTTCACACAAAGGCTCGTTACCTCTGTGATGGCAGTTTTTATTATTCCCCATTGTTCTTCCACCCCTCCTTCCTGCCCATTTGCTAGTGCATTCCTTAGTCACTCACCCATTTTGGCAAAGTCAGCCCTCCTAAAGTCCAGTACTTTTGCCTTTGTATGGCTTGACTCTATTGCTGTGTTTATTGTGAACCATACTGTTCGATGGTCGCTAGTTCCCAGATGGCTACCCACTTCTACATCTGTGATCCTCTCTCCATCTCCATTTGAGAGAACCAGGTCTAAGATTGCTCCCTCTCGAGTGGGTTCCAATACTAGTTATCTAATGGAAAGGAAGGAACGGATACCGGTACTTCCCTGACCAGTCCAGAACCAGAGCATCCAGGGGTACTGTTCCCTGAGCTGGGGGTCTGCAACAATACTGTGGCAGGTGGTGACTTTCGTGGGATGCAAAGAGAGCTATCTCTGGGGTGCCCCACCTTCTGAAAATCACTTCCACCACCTGTTTGTTCAAGGTCCATTTGTGATGGGCCTGGTTGATCAGACTCAGGGCATCTGCTAGAGTATCGTCCTTGTGGAGGGGTTGTGGGATAACAGATGAGATGGACCAGACACCAAACTTCAGGTTCAACTCACAATCTCTGTGTGATGTTTATTCAAAATACAAGAAATAAGCTTCTGCAGTGCCATATTCCTTCTTCAGTACATCAGTTTGCAGCAACAGACTATGAATGTCCTTTCTCTGCCCTTAGACAGCACCTACTGACACTGATATCTGGTCCAACTCCCCAGTTGAGATGTAGCTACCACCCCTATGCAGGCCCCATTTGCTTGGGTAGTGGGGCAGAAAAAAAAAAAAAAACAAGCTATAGACAAAGAATCTCCATGCAGAATCACTGAAAGAAGGTCTACCCCAAAGGGCACTGGCAACAAATCAAGTTTCAAAGAAATACATCATACATATTTCCATAATGCAATGCATTATGGGATACATGCAAATCATGACATTTCTTACTTAAGTTTACAATACACATGCATTTTAAATAGCATAACTAGCTTAATTTCTATAATAGTCACCTAGTACTTTTTTACCACTATCAAAACACCAGCTGCCATGGTATTTTCAACATTTACGGGTTACATAAACAAAGTATATACATCACAGTATTTTATAACATAGTGCTATCACATACTAAATCCAACAACAATAAACACAACCTGTTTTACATATACTCTGAAGTCACCACAATAACCTCCCTGTACGAGGACCTGAGAGGGAAAAGGGAAATTAAAGAGGACACTATAGCATAGTCAAGAAAGGGAAGGGGGTGCCCACAGGTGGCCAACCTTATGGACTAGAAATTGTAAAGGCTAGATTAGGCTAAAAAATACAAGAACTGTTGCAACAGATTTAAGAAAAGGTCGGTCCTCAAAAGCGGCAGGAGCTCCCGGTCACCGTCCTTGCCTGGCAGATGAATGGCCTAAAGGGATACTCCTAGGGAGTAGGCCAGACTCCAAATTCTCATAGCTTCTGTGCAGAGAGGATCCAACTTTGTTCCTCCCTGCTTATTTATGTAGTACATTGTGGTGCCACTGTCTGTTCTGACCTGTACCACTCTTCCCTGTACCAGTGGTGTGAAGGCTTGGAGTGCCAGCAACACTGCTCTGAGCTCCAGCAGATTTATATGCTGGAGCGACTCTGCACTGGACCAAGTGCAGTGAGTAGTGTGATCCCCTAGATAGGCACCCCACCACAGAGGTGATGCATCTGTTGTGAGAATCACTGATGGAGACTCTTTTTGAGAAGAAACCCCTTCCCTTAGGTTGGCTTCCTCTTTCCACCACTGAAGGGCCTGAAGTAACGTTTTTGTTACTGGGATTAGCTTTGAGATCAGATCCTTTCTCTGACACCAGTGTGCCCTGAGGTGAAACTGTATGTCTCTCATCTGGAACCTTGAACCCAGGACTGTGCCAGTGGCAGCTGCCATGTGGCCCAGTAGTTGTAAAAATTGTCTTGCAGTTTTTGGTCTGTTCAGGCTGAAGGAGCCTGCCATCTGCAGAATACTTCTTACCCTGTCCAGAGGCAGGTAAGCCCTGCCCTCCGGAGTATTTAATTCTGCTCCAATGAACTGCAGCCTGACTTTCTGACCACAACTAGTCATCCAGGTAAGGGAAAACTGACACCTAGCCTTCATAGGTGTGCCACAACCACAGCCAGGCACTTTGTGAACACTCTTGGAGCTGAAGTGAGGCTGAATAGCAGGGCTGAGAACTGGTAATGACCCTGAAGGGAGTCTGAACCGGAGGTATTTTCTGTGAGATTCCCTTATGGGGATGTGGAAGTATGCATCTTTTAGGACCAGAGATGACAGCCAATCTCCTCTTTGGAGTGCTGGCAGAATCAGTGACAAGGTTACCACTTTGAACCTTGGCTATAATAAGTGCCTGTTTAGCACCCTTGGGTCTAGGATAGGCCACTACTCCCCATTTTTTTTTTTTGTGAGGCAGTATCTTGAATAAAAACCCTTTCCCATTTGTTGTGGGGGCACAGGTTCCACTGCCTTTGACAAGAGTAGGTTTTGTACTTCTTTTTCCAGCAGCTTCATTTCTGTTTTGGAAGCTGGCTTGAACACTCTGGTTTTTAAGAGTGGGAAGGGTTTTGAAGCTTAGGGACAAACCCTGACTCACTACTTCCAGGACCCACTTGTCTGTGGTGATCTGTTTCCAAGCCTAGAAATAGGGAGTCAGTCTGCCCCCTACTGGTAGTAGGGAGGTAGCCTTGGAAAGCATGTCAGGTGTCTTGTTTTGCCTGAGGCTCAGACTGGGAACCACACCTGGACGCCCTTCTGCCCCTGCCGTACCCCTGCTGTGAGTACTGCTGAACCTGAGCTACAGCCATGACCTGATAAAAAAGCCTGGTATGGAAAGGTCTGCCACTGCCTCCTCTTTCACAGGGTCTAGTAGACGGAGAGGCCCTTTCTTTGGCAGAATTGCTTTTGGAGGTGGCCTTGTCCTGGTCCACCTTTTTCATGCAAGCCTCTGTCTGTGTTCCAAACAGGGAATGACCCTCAACAGGGAAGTCCAAAGCCTTGGCCTGAGTATCCCGAGAGAGGTTTGTGGCTCTTAACCAAGCAAACCTCCTCTGAGCAATAGTATTAGCCATCCACCTGGCAGCAGTGTCATTAGTGTCTGCTGCCATCTGAAATTGTTATTTGGCTGCTTCTAAGCCAAACCTAGCAGTCCTAGCTAAGTCAGTTGAGAGACCAGATGGAGCTTTATCTGCCACAGCCATGACAGACTGCCACAGAGACTTCTGATATTGGGCTGCATAAGCCTGGAAATTCACTTGTCTGATGGCCAAGGAAGCTGACAGGTAACCCTTATTGGCCATGTTTTCAATTTTTCTGGAATCTTTTTCAGGAAGGTGAGGTGCCAGAGGTATTTTTTGCCTTGTCACAGGCCGCAGCTTGTACCACTCCCTGGTGGTTAGAGTGGGAGAACAAGAATTCAGCCCCTTCCCTATCCAGCTGATATTTCTTGTCCAGCCTTTTGTCTAAAGGAGGGAAGACTGGGGTGTTTGGAGGATTTTAAATATATCCTTTTTAAAGAACTTATTCACAGGAAGCAATAATGTTTTGGTGGGTGTTAACCCCACCATTTCTAAATATTCTGCTTCCTCCTCATCCTCTATCACTTCAGTGGTAGTTATGTCAAGGGCATCTACCATTTTTTCAGACAAATGTGAAATTTTATTTATTTAAACATTTGTTGACCGGGATAGGCACACTGAGCGTAGGCTCATTTCCAGGTGCAACCCGGGGAAGGGGAATAGGAGTACAAACAATTTTCACAAAAATGACATCGTTAGTAGCAGTAGTTCGAAAATAAACAGATCCAGCAGAGTTTGAAAATATAACTGGTTGAAAAACATACTAGGTCTTTGTGACAAACAGACAACTGTTACAGCAATAATTCAATGTTAACAGAAAATGGCAAACTTGAAAAACATTTACGGACATGAGACAGTTGGGAAAACAAGATTCACAAAAGTGCATGCAGCCTGGACTAGGTCTTGTAAGTGCTGTGAAGTGGAGATAGATCACCTGGGACAGTGGCAGGGAGGAGATGGTAGGAGGCGTAGTTGTGCCTTGCAAGCGAGGTAAGAGTAGGAGCTTCTAATGGAGGGAGCAAGCTTGTTCCACAAACTGGAGAGACAGTAGGAGAAAACAGCTTTGCCAGATGACAAGATGGGTGAGATACATGAAAATACAGGTTACTCACCTGTAACAGGAGTTCTAGGAATGGTATATGTTGTTCATCCACACTGTCTGGCAGGTTCCTTGCTGCTTTAAATCTTGCCAGAAGGTCTTCAAGCTAGCTCCTCCCACCCACCCGGGTGGTAAAACTCTTGGATCCGCCCCATGAAGCCAGATCTAGCACACTGGAAGCCAGGTTGTGCGTCGAAGCCGGGGAGGCTGGGTGGGTTGTGCGGATGAACAACATATACCATTCCTAGAACTTCTGTTACAGGTGAGTAACCTGTATTTCTAGGGACATGGATATGTTGTTCATCCACACTGTCTGGCAGACTCCTAGCAGTTCTCCGGGAGGAGGGAGGCAAGGTGCACAACCCCTACTTAGGGAATAATGACTGAAGAACCAGGCCTCAAAACCAGCATCCCGGCGTGACCCAAGGTCGATGTGGTAGTGGGTAATGAAGGTGTGTGCTGACTTCCAGGTAGCAGCTCTGTAGATTTCCTGGATAGGGACATCCTTGGAAACAGCCACCGATGCAGCGGTATGGCGGGTAGAATGAGCTCTTATCCCTCTGGGAGGCTCCATGCCCACCAACCTATAGCAGAGATCTATGCAGGAGGTGACCCACCTGCCTATCGTCCGCTTGGCTGCAGGTCTGCCAGGTGCGGCTTCAGCGTAGGTGACAAACAGCTGGCGAACCTCTCCCCGAACTTCAGCCGTCCGCTCCTTACAATAAGCGAGCGCTCTTCTAGGGTCCAGAGTATGGAGCCTATATTCGGCCACCGAGGTGTGCTTGGGGTAGAACACCGGCAGAGTCAACACCTGGTTAAGGTGAAACTCCGACACCACCTTCGGAAGGAATTTCGGGTGGGGACGCAGGACAACCTTGTCCCTGTGGAAGACCAGATAAGGAGACTCGATGGAAAGCACCTGGAGCTCTCCCATCCTTCTGGCTGATGTGACAGCCACCAAGAAGGCGGTCATCCATGACAGTTGAGAGATGTCACACCTGTGCATCGGTTCGAATGGCTTGCCCATGAGCCTAGCCAATACCAGCAGTAGATCCCATGGAGGTGGAGGTTCTCGCACCGAAGGGGATATGTGATCAAGGCCTTGGAAAAAGCGCCCGATCACCTTCTCCTGTGCCACCAACTGCTTCCCAGCACGTGCCCGTAAGCAGAGATGGCTGCCAGGTGCATCTTGAGGGTCGCCGACTGAAGCCCTTGCTGAGAACGGACGGAGGGCCAGTCTGGGGCTACCAGAATCACCTGCCTTGTCCTCCTGCTTGAGAAGCACCTTGTGGATCAAGGGAAATGGGGGAAAGTGTAGAAGAGGCCCGGGTCCATGGCCTCGAGAAGGCATCTCCTGCAGTGAGCCCTGCTGAGGGGGTGGGCATGAAACAGTCTCAGCTTGGATTCTCCTGAGGCAAACAGGTCCACCTGAGGCATGCCCCAGTGGGAGAACAGATCTTGTACTACCTCCGGCAGGAGAGACCACTCGTGGGACTCAGCCCCTATCCGGCTTAGGGCATCGGCCAGAGTGTTGGAGGCTCCTGCCACATGGATGGCTAGGAGATCCGCCTCCAGGCTGCGCACGAGTGACCAAATGCGGAGAGCTTCCTTGCACAGAGGCATGGAGCTGCCTCCCGCCCTGGCGGTTTAGGTAGTACATGGTCGTGGTATTGTCCGTCTGGACCTGAACCACTTGACCCCGTAGAAACGGAGCAAAGGCAGTGAGGGCTAGGCGACCACCAAGCTCCAGCAGGGTGATGTGGCATCAGGACTTGCGGGACCAGAGGCCATGCGCTCTGTGCTCCCCCAGATGGGCACCCCAACCCATCACAGAGGCATCGGTCGATAGACCATCGGCTCGGGGCGGACAAACGGGATGCCCTCCTGCAGATGTGCTGGAACGGTCCACCACTGGAGTGCGTTCCACATCCCCTGGGTCACTGTCACTAGCTGATCCAAGGGATCGGAGTGCTGTGACCACTGGCTGGCCAGCCCCCATTGAATGGGACGCATGTACCAACGGGCCCAACGGACCGCACTGGTGCAGGCCGCCATGAGGCCCAGGAGGCGCAGGAAGTCCCGGGCAGGGCGCAATTGCCCAACCTGAAATGATTGGGCAAAGAAGGAAAGAACCTCAGCCCTGTCCACTGGGAGCCGTGCTCTGGCTCGTAGAGAGTCGAGTTCTGCCCCGATGAATTGTATCACCTGCTTTGGCACGAGTTCCAACTTGGCCTCATTGATGAGGAGGCCAACCTGAGAGCAAACCTGGAGGGCCAGATCTCTGAACCGCTCCACTTCCATTCTGGAGGAGGCTGCAATCAGCCAGTTGTCCAGGTAGGGGTACACCCAGACCCTTCGGCGCCGCAGGAATGCTGTCACCACTGCCATGCATTTGTTGAAGACCCTGGGAGCTAGGGAAAGGCCCAAGGGCATGGCCCGGAACTTGCAGAGGGATCCCTCTGCCCTGAAGTGGAGGAATCTCTGGTGGGACGGACGGATTGGGACGTGAAAGAATGTGTCCCGGAGGTCCAGAGAACAGAACAACACGCCTCGTTCCAAGGATGGAATGATCTGAGCCAGAGTGACCAACCTGAAGGTTCGAGACCTTAGGAACCTGTTCAGGTCGTGCAGGTCTAGAATGGGGCGCCAGCCCCCTGCCCGTTTTGGGACCAGGAAGTACCTGGACACAAACCCCAGGTCTGGTGGAGGATCCGCCACCTTCCTGATCACCTCTTTTTCGAAGAGGGGCAGTGTCGGCTCGGCGAGCCGACAGAGAGGCTGCGGACCTCGTACACCCCAAGGGGCGACGGCTCGGAAGGGCGGGGCCTGCTTGAACTCCAGAAGCAGGCCCTTTCCTACCACCTCCAACACCCAGCAGTCCGTGGTGATAGTGGACCAGGCAGAAAGGAAGTGGCGGAGCCGTCCCCCCATGGGGGGAACCCAGGGGGGAGTGACAAGGCTGGGGCGACACCCCTCAACCCGTCACTGGGCAGGCTTGGAGGAGGGACCGGCCGAGGGACCTCCTGGGCCTTTTCCTCCCTGCTTCCTGTTAGAGGAAGCCGCAGGCTTAGCTTTGGGATGCCAAGCGCAAGCCTGGTGGCCCTGATGCTGGTGTTGTTGGGCCGGACGTGCCGCAGGCACAGAAGGGCGAAAGGACTTATGTTGTTGACGACAGCCCTTGTCCTTCTGGGCGGAGGTGACAAAGTCCAGGGTAGCACTGGACTTTTCGATCCGCTGGAGGTGGCCTTCCACTCCAGGGCCGAACAGGTCAGTCCCCAAGAAGGGCACGTCTGCCAATTTATGCTGGGTATCCGCCGTGAAGGTGGATATCCTCAGCCATGCTCACTACGGCCGCTACTGACCTGGCACAGGAGTCTCCAATGTTCAGAGCTATTTGGAGCTGCTGTTTTCCCACCGCCCTTCCCCGATCCCGCACCTGCTTGACTGTGGTCTGCAGGTCGGCCGGGAGATGAGGGATCACCTCATCCAGGGAGCCCATGAGGGCGTAGGAGAAGTGTGCCTTCAGCATGGCCGAGCTGGCCTGGCGGAGGCCTAGGGAGGACGCAACATACACCTTGCGCCCGGCATAGTCCAGCTTTTTGGACTCCTTGTTGGGGGGCTTATTCACATCCCTAGCATTCCCGGAATGCCGGAAAACACTATCAGTTACTAACCCCTCCACAGAGGGGTGCTCCGAAAAACCAGACAAAGAGCCGGTAGGGACCGCATACTTCCTGGCCATCCTGGCCGAAGGCGCAGAGCAGGAAGCCAGCCGCTGCCAGAGCTCCAAGGCTGGGCCAACAATGGCTTCAGCCACGGAAAGCCTCCGTGGGCGAATCCCCTTGGTCCAGTATCTCCATCAGGGGATACTTGGCCTGCTTGGATACGGGCTCGAGCTGCATCCCGGTGGACTCAGAGATGAGCCGAAGCAGACCCATAAACGACGATGGGCTCTCGTCCATCGACTGCCCCCCAGAGGAGTCCAGGTCGAGGGGCCTGGAAAACAGGGAGGAGTCGTCGTCGGACTCCAAGGAGTCTGAGAAGAGCTGCCTGGGGCCTGAGCCACCCTCCACCTGCCAAGGACGGTCGGGAGTAAGGGTGACCGACAACCTGTGGGGCAAACCCTGACCCGACTGAGAGTCCTTGGTCGGCGCCCCCGATTTCGGTTGTGGAGGCGGAGGTTCCACCACAATCGGTGGGGCAGCTGGTTTTGGCCGAACAACCAGCTCAGGCTTGGGCACCTCAATTACAGCGAGGGGTTGTTTCGGCCTTTCGGGTGACAGCCACTTGATGGCCAGGGAAGGCGACGGCGTCGGCTTGTTCCCGGACAAAAGTAACTGCTGCCACATTAAGTTCAGAAGGCCGACGCACCCGCGCCGCCTCCTCCTCTTCCGGGAGAGGAAGACGAGGACAAGCGGCGCCGCCACTTACCTTCGTGCCGGACCGCCGATGTTGGTGGGATCGGCTGGACCGAGATGAGGTCCGAGACCGAGACCCTCAGTGTTTCCGAGGGCGGGTCTGGGAAGGGGCGGGGGACACCCACTCTTCCCTCAGCTCGGGAGCCTTGACCGGGGACTCCAGCACAGGAGGAGTAGGCAAGTCCTCGGTCTCCACCGGGGGAACTGGTGAAGAAGGGCTGTCGGCTTCACCAGTCAACAGCCCGTCCGACGGATCGAGAAAAATCTTGACCGTGTCGACAGGTGTCTCAGCTGGCTGACCTGACGGGGACACCGTGAAGCCAGCGGCCTTAGCCGCAACCTCGACCAAAGTTGAGTGTCGACTGTCTGGGGAAGGGGACCTCTCCTGCTCCCATGAACGCTGACGGTGGGACTTACCTTTCGAGTCCTTCTTTTTGGACCAAGAAGGGTGTCCAGATGGCCCCTCTCCCTTCATGGAAAGGGACTGGCAAAGCTCCTTAAAAGAAGCTGTGTAGGAGGATCCCAGAGAGAGCGGGATAAATGCCGCGACCGAGGAAGATGAGGATGCAGCCTGGGCCGCCTCCTCCTCGAGGGCAATCATCTGCTCGAGTTGCTCAGCCGAGCCAGCCACCGCGGACACCGCCAACAGGCCTCCTTGACTTCACCGTGGTAGCGTTTCCTCGGGCCACCAAGAACTGGCAGCGCGGTCTTCTAGGGACGCTACCGAATGATCAACATAACTCGCAGGGCCTGGGCGGGTCATGATCTAGGCCGAGGCAGTAGACGCACGTGGAGTGTGGGTCTGTCCTGGACATTTTCTGCCTGCATGGGCACCGCCGAAATCCGGGAGTCGATCTGTCCATCACAGCCGTGAGGGAGTAATTAGACCGAAGTCTTGAAAACTTTAGAATTATTTTCGGGTGAACCGAAGAATTAGGATCCAGTCTATACACAGAGCGTAAAGGAGGGAACCTGAGCTTCCAAGTGGTAAGGAAGATCTGGCATCATGGGGCGGAGCTGAGAGTTTTACCACCCGGGTGGGTGGGAGAAGCCAGCTTGAAGACCTTCCGGCAAGATTTAAAGCAGCAAGGAACCTGCCAGACAGTGTGAATGAACAACATACCCATGTCCCTAGAAAGATCTTTCATTTTTGTTCATCTGTAGATAAGGGGTGTCTGAGGCCAGGGAGAGACAATCCCCCAAGTAGGGGGGGATAACATGTCAAACCAGTATTTAGATATAAAGTTGAGAGAGTGAATACAGTGCCAGTAAGATAATGGGGTTATTCCTAGGAGGAGTAAAGATTGCAGTGATGGGTTCTAAGGGGTGAGTTGGTAGCGAACCAGCAAACAGAGTTTAGGAAGGGGTCTAGCTTGGATAGGGTGATTTCTGGGACAGGGCTGAAGACCACATCCGCATAATCAAATGGGAGGAATAATCCTCTGAGGCCCTGGGTGGTGAACCAAACTCCTGTACGAATGAGTCTCCCTCCCCCCGCTTACTGATGTAGTATACTATGCTTAAGATTATCCGACTGCACCAGCAGTTAACCCAGAGCAAGGTGTTCCTGAAAAGTCTAGATGGCGTAGAGCACTGCTCTCATCTCCAGGACATTAATATGCAGGGAGGCTTCCCATTGGGACCAAGAGCCGTGTGTCTGAAAGGAACCCAGGTGCGCTCCCCAGCCCAGACCTGAGGCATCTGTGGTGAGGATCTGATGTAGGGAGATGATCTGGAATGGGACGCCTTGAAGCAGATTCAAGGCATCCATCCACTACTGCAGTACTCAGCGTACTGGGGAAGAGACCAGAACGTGTTGGTCTAACTCATCTATCCACTGGTCCCACTGTACCCGGAGGATCCACTGGAGGGTATGCACATAGAGCCTGGCCAGTGGAACAGTGGGTATGGCAGCTGCCATCAGGCCCACCAATTTGAGGTGTACCCTGGCAGGAATGTACCAGCCCTCGGTGACTTCCTGAGCTTGAGTTATAATGCACTCTGCCCTGTTTTGGGGCAGGAAGGCCTTCCCCTGTGCCAAGTCCAGAACCGTCCCTATATACTGCAATCTTTGGAACAGTATCAGAACTAACTTGGGCAGACTGACGGTGATGCCCAGGGAGTAAAAGAGCTAGAGCAAAAGCTGCTCCCTGGATGGGGCCTTTAGAAGCCTATTGTCCAGATAAGGGAAGACATGCAGTACCTCCCTTCTGAGAGCTGCTGCGACCACTGCTAAGCACTTGGTAAAGACTTGCAGGGCATAAGGCCTGGCAAAGTTACCACCCAGAACGTTTTGTACTAGACATACAGACTGAGGTCCTTTAGATCTAGAATAGGCCTCAGATCTCCAGTCTTTTTGGGATCTGGGAAAAACCTGGATTACAACCCCTTATTTCTCTGACGCCTAGGCACTGACTCGATGGCCTGCTTGCACACAAGGGACTGCACCTCCTCCCGGAGAACAGACACGTTGAGCCGGGGGGCTAACAAGAGGGCAAAGGTGGGGTTTCTGTAGGCTGCTCGATGAGCTCCAAGGTGTGACGCTTTTCTATGATCTGCAGAATCCATGCATCCAAAGTTATGGTTCTCCACTGATTCAGATGGAGGGAGAACCGACCTCCGACCAGTGCCTCCTGGTCCAGGACCAGAGGAGGGGGTTCAGCAAGAAGTCAAGCAGAGGTGGAGCCACCTGCAGGGGCTGGTCCCTCACTTCTGGGATGCTTGGCCACCGCTCCAGCACTGGAGGGGGTGGGTAAGGGAGCCTGGGCTCTGTGTTTTCTGTGGGTACGGGGAGCTGTCCTGGACCTATTATTCTGTTTACGAAAAGGAGGCCATCCTCTACCATTTGGTGGGTATGGTAGAGGGAGTGGACAGATGAGGGCCTTGCCCAAGGATTGCAAATCATTTATGATATCCTGGACATCAGGACCAAACAGCTTGGTGCCATTAAAGGAGGCATTAGGCACTTTTTGCTGCACATCAGCTGCAAACCTAGATACTCTGAGCCAGAAGTGTATTCGAAGGTATATGACTGTGGCAGCTGCCCTGGGCACTGTGTCAGCCATGTCATACAGGGCTTTGAGGAGATGTCTGCTAACATCCTCAGCGGCTTGGAGGAACTGTAGCAGTTCGTGCTTTTGAGTGCCCTCTGGAAGGGCCTGGGCAGCAGCCTTGTCCTTCTTCTAACTGGCATTCTGGTATTTTACCATATGTGACAGATAGTTTTCAATCCTCAAGCCTAGAGTAGAAGAGGCATAAACCCTTTAACCCCGAAGGTCAATTCTACAAGACTCTTTGTCTGGGGGAATAGAACTAAGGTGCTTAGGCATCATAGACTTGTCATGAGCTGCCTTAATGGCCACTGAGTCAGTCTCTGGCTGAGCAGTATAGCAGGGGAGACCTTGGGGAGGGGGGCATGATAAAGTTTGTCCACCCTGCGGGGCATAGCTGGCACCATGTCTGGTCTGTGCCAGGCTGCAGTGGCTGCATTCCTCAAGGCTGGCAGCACTGGAGGAATGATCTTTGGGGGAGATTCTGGTATCTCCAGGAAATCCACTAGTTCTTTTCTGGTGGCATCCTCTTCCTCTGAGTGGAAACCCATGGTTGAGGACAGTTGCTTCATCACATTAAAACATGTAGTGTCCTCAGGAGGAGACCTGGGAGTGTGCTTTACAGAGTCATCACTAACAGAAGAGGCTGCAGATCTGTCAGAGAGCAGGATCTCTTCCTCCTCTTCCTCCACATCATCAGGAAGCATGAGGTCTGGGTGGTACTCCTCCTTGACATCGATCTCTTCAATATCTGGGTCTGGCATCAACTGTGCCAACAGCGACCCGAGGGGAGCCTCCCGGGGCCAACAAGTAGGCATCAGCAATGAAGCTGCCATTGACGGCGTCAGCAAGTGGGGCCTGAGAGCTCCTAACTGCTGCACAAGCACGTTAGTGAATTTAATCAGGACCTCATTCAAGTCAATGGTGGTTGTAGACAGAGGAGGGTTCAATGGCACAGGTGTCGATGACCCGCCTGCCAGAGCCTGAGAACCCGACGAGCCTGTAGCCCTGGAGGGAGAAGGGGCAGGTCTCAATGGGAGAGTTGTCAATGACAAGCCTGTCACTGACGAAAGAGGGGCCAACGACCCGGAGGTCGACGGACGGTCACCCTGAGAATTGGGCGGAGGTGCTGTCGGTATGGGTCTGGTGGACAGAGACCCAGACAGCAGACTTCCTCATCAGTGCAGCTGCAGCCAACGAAGATCCCCCTGAAGGAGAAGATGCCAACAGGGAACAAGATCAACACCAGGGGGAGCGGTCACGATCTCTGTCTTTTCTGTGCCCCCCCCCCCCAAGGACTTGTCTTGGGCCTTGGAGGCCTGGGAGCTTGAAGAACTGGTAGGCGACTGAGAGGCTGGGACCCCACAGGACCCCTGCCCAGAACTGGCTACCTGTTGATCCAGTAGGAATTTTTTTAGAGCCTTTTTGCGTCGCATGAAGATTGTTTAGTTAAACTTCTGGCACAGCACACAGTCAGAAACTTTGTGGTCAGGCCCAAGACAGACACAAAGAGTGTTTGTCTGTAGAGGCAATCTTCTTTCCACAGCGGCAGTGACGGAAGAGAGAAACTGAAGGAACAACTCTCGACGTAAACATGTTGTTGGAATCTCTTTAGAAAAAGAGATTCTAAAAGGTAAGGTTAGAAAAGCCGTTGGTGAAAAAAGGTGCAAATACGGAGCTCCCACGGATACTCATGTGAGTGAGTGGATGGTGGGAAACAACTGAGGAGGGAACAGGACCGCTCACACCTCTACAGGGTTGGTGACATCGACGGATGTCTACAGCGTAGGCGGCCCCAGTTGTGCTGCTGAAAATCTTACATGTGGATTCCCCTTCACCAACGGCAAAGGTTCCTACGATGTTACCTGATGACTGAGATACTCCCAAAGAAGATCTGCCCCTATGTACTGCAGATGTTGGAAAACTATCAGTACAGACTTTAGAATGTTGACAGTCACCCCCAGAGCATCGAACATCTGTCTGGTTTGAGTTAAAGTCTGCAGTAACTGGTCCCTGCAGTTGGTTTTAATAGCCAGTTGTCCAGGTATGGAAAAATATAGAGGCCTTCCCTGCTAAGGGCTGCTGCCACCACTGCCAAGCATCTGGTAAAGACCGTGGCACAAACAACAAGCCAAAGGGCAACACTCTGAACTGGTAATGTTCCCTTGGAACAGAAACTTCACATATTTCCTGTGAGGTTTCCTGATTCTGATGTGGAGGTAAGCATGCTTCATATCCAGGGAGAATATCCAATCCCCTGCTTGCAGCAGGGAAAGGAAACCCTGCAGAGAGACCAGCCAAAACTTCTTGTATTCTATGAAGAAGTTCAGGTCACTGAGATACAGAAGAGACCTCAGATCCCCTGTCAACTTTGAGACGAGAAATATCTAGAGTAAATCCCTTTGTGCCTCTGTCTTGGAGGTACGGCTTCTATTGCCTATTTTTGAAGCAGGATCTGTACTTTCTCCAGCAACCAAGACATGTGTACCGGTGGGTATATTGTCACAAAACTGGCGGATGATCAGGAGGGTTGTCTAGAAGTGCCAGAGCATGACCCTTCTCCATAACATCCAGAACCCAGTCATCTGTAGTTACTATCCTCCACTGATCCAGGTGAAGAGAGAGGCGACCCCCTACAACCACCCCTGAAGATATGGTGGCTGAGAGGTGTATGAGGAGCCAGGAGAGGGTAGAGCCACCTGCACCTTTAGTTGTTTTCAAATGGGCACCTGGGGTTGAGAGGGGGACCGGCAAGGCCCCTGCACCTCTGCCTCTACCCTGCTGTCTGCAGGCCTGATGGCATCCTCTGACAGCAGACTGGCGAAAATAACCAGTCCCTACCATACCTTGGGAATGATACAAGGATTTCACTGACTTCAGCCTTGCCAGATGACTGGAGGTTTCTCAAAGCTTCTTCCACATCATCGCCAAACAGTTTCTGTCCCCTAAATGGAGCATTGAGAACTGTTTGCTGCACATCAGTGGGATAACCTGCTGCCTTGAGCCAAGAGTAGTGCCTGAGACAGATGCCAAAGGCCACAGCCCTGGCAGGGGCATCAGAGATAGCATATGCAGTGCAATTAAGTGTTTACTCACATTAGCACCAACATTAAGAGTTTTGATTAACTCCTGTTTAGCAGCCTTAGCCTTCCTCCATAAGGTGCTCTGATATTTTATCATATGGGCTTGGTAACTGGCAATAAGCAGGCCTAGCAAGGCAGAGGCATATGTGCATTTGCCCAGTACACTCAACCTCCTGGATTCCATATCAGGAGGAAGGGAACTCAGGTGTCTAGGTGCCCTGGCTCTGTCATGGGCAGCTGTGATCACCACTGAATCAGTCTCAGGCTGGTTAGCATATTAAGGTTTGCCAGAGTGGGCAGGACACATTTTTGTCTGCCTTTCTGGGAACAGCTGGTATGTTCTTTGGCCTATACCATGCTGCGTGAAAAAACTACTCATCATAGTAATCTTCTTTCTTCCAAGAAGTCCTTCAGCATCAGTAACTGTAGCAGTTAGCTGGCTAGGTGCAACTGCCCTGGAGGCATGACTTTAAGATAATTTTATTTAAATGAGCTTTGGGCAATAGCCAATCAAAAATTGGGGAGTGAGCTGAGTGAGAGCTGCCTGAAGGCTTCAGAATTTTTTCGAAGGAAAACGAGGGCACATGCCCCGAAAACATAATCAACGGGACTAAAAAAACATGCAAATATCCACAAAAATGGAAACAGAAACAACAACACTAGTTGAAAACTCATCAATAAGAAACTCCAAATTTGGTAAGAGATGCGCTACAGAGCCCTTCTCTGATAGGTGAACCAGGGAGGAAGGGTGGGAGCTTACTGATGCTAAAGGACCCGTTGGAAGAAAGATTACTGCAGTGAGTAATTTTTTCTTCTTACCCCAGGAGTCCTTTAGCATCAGTAACTTTAGTAGACTACGGAGCAGCACCAAGTGGGAGGTGGGCAGAGAACATACTTAGGAAAGAGGCTCTGCAGAACCGCCCTGCCAAATCTGGCATTAGATCTGGTCTGCATATCCAGACTGTAGTGTTTCATGACGGTGTGCACAGATTTGCAGGTGGCTGCTTTGCAGACATCCAAGAGGGGACTGTCCCTTGCTGCTA
Organism: Neoceratodus forsteri; assembly: GCA_016271365.2. Classification (NCBI taxonomy): domain Eukaryota; kingdom Metazoa; phylum Chordata; order Ceratodontiformes; family Ceratodontidae; genus Neoceratodus; species Neoceratodus forsteri. The sequence continues at coordinate 103,322,557 of CM057453.1, read as the reverse complement.
CAAGCGAGGCTGCAGTGCCCCTGGTGGAATGGGCTCTGAGCCCCACTGAAGGTTGGTGACCATCTTTCTCATAGCAGAATCTAATACAAGAGACCAACCAACAGGAAATAGTTCTGTTGGTAGCTGGTCTTCCTCTGCCTACATACCCGTAGGAGAGGAACAACTGAGTGGAAGAGTCTCTAGACTGTCTAGTATGCTCTAGGTAGCAAAAGATGGTTCTTTTGACATCCAAGCTGTGGAGCTTTTGCTTGCCAGGAGTGAATTTCTCAGTAAAGAAGACAAGCAGGGTAATGGACTGGTTCAAGCGGAACTCTGAAACCACCTTTGGCAGAAATCTCCTATTTGTCCTGAGCTCAACTTTATCGTTATGAGGGATGATGTAATTTGGCTCAGTTCACAGGGTCTGTAGCTCTGAAATCCTCCTGACAGAGGTCATAGCTACCAGAAAGTCTGTCTTCCTAGTTACAAACTTGATGTGAGCAGTGGACATAGGCTCAAAGGGTGGCTTCATGAGCCTGTCTATGCAAAGGTTCAGGCTCCAAGGAGGGACCGGCTCCCTGATTGGAGGCTGAAGGTGCAAGAGGCGTTTGAAAAACTGTTTAAATATGGCGTGAGAAAAAACTGATTTTGTCTTTCCCACCAAAAGATAAGCCGAAATTGCCACCAGGTATAGCTTGAGGGAGGATGGTTTCAAGCCTGACACCTGTAAGTGTACCAGGTAGTCTAGCAGCTGAGGGTCTGAAGCTGAAAGGGGTTCGACCTTTTTGCTCTTGCACCAGAGGGGAAACCTTTTCCATTTGGCTGCATAAGTCTTCTTAGTGTTCTGTTTTTTAGCCATCCTCAGTATCTTAAGGACCTGTTCAGAGTAATGTGAGGATGGAAACTTAACTCCTCGAGAACTAGGCCTTGAGGCGAAGAGTGTGCATGTCTGGATACTGCACTCCTGTCTGAGGAAGGGTCAGCAGAGAGTGATTTGGAGGCAGGTGAATGGGTCTGCTGCATGGCATTGAGAGAAGGAGATGGTACCAGACTTGCCTGGGCCAATCCAGAGCCAGCAGGATCATTGATGCAGGCTGTTGTCTGTGTTTCAGCAAAACCCTGAGTATCAGGGGAAAGGTACGGAATGCGTATAGGAACCTCCCTGACCAGTCCAGGATCAGGGCATCCAGTAGAAGCATTCCCAGAACTGGGGGTCTACAACAATACTAAGGAAGCTGAAAATTGAGGGGTGAGGCAAACAGATCCACTTCTGGTGTGCCCCACTGCCTGAACACTGTGGCTAGTACTTGCTTGTTCAGGGTCCATTCGCTCTGGCCTTGATTGATGCGACTCAAGAGAATCCGCCAGGGTACTGTGTTTGCCTGGGAGGTGAATAGCTGAGAGGCTGACTCCATGGGAGAATGCTAGAGACCAGAGCGTGAGGGCTTCCAAATAAGAGTATTCCTGATCTGGTCCCACCCTGCTTGTTTATGTAAAACACTGCAGTGGTGTTGCCTGTTCGAATTTGAACTGCCTGCCCTTTTATGCTGGGAGCAAAAGCTTTGAGAGCTAGAAAGATTGCTCTGAGTTCCAGAGTGATACCCAAGGGGAAAGGAACGGCATAACAGAAGGGATGGGGTGACAGATGGGAAAATCATGGAGGGTAGAGTTCTGGAGGGTTTGAGGGCACCGAGGGTGGACAAGGCACCAGGTCCAGATGGCATCCACCCCAGGGTACTGAAGGAGTTGGCAGAGGTCCATGCAGGACTTTTGGCAGACCTATTTAATGCCTCACTACACTCAGGGTGTGTACCTCAGGTTTGGAGGATGGCTCATGTGGTGCCCCTCCACAAGAGTGGCCCCAAAGGATGAACTGGGGAACTACAGACCAGTGAGCCTCACATCTATCGTGGGTACACTGATGGAGACTATCCTGAAGGAGAGGCCAGTGGCCATCCTGGAGGCCAAAGGACTACAGCACAGCTTCATATGTGGCAGATCCTGCCAAACCAACCTGGTGGAGTTCTATGATTGGGTAACTAGGCAACTGGAGAGGGTCCATGCAGTGGATGTCCTGTATCTGGACTTCAGTAAGGCATTCGACTCGGTGCCAACAACTCAGTACAATGTAGGAAGGCAGCTGCAAAGGCCAACAAAATGCTGGGCTGCATTGCAAGGGGTATCTCCTTGAGGAGGGGGGAGGTGATTCTGCCACTGTATAGGTCATTAGTTAGACTGCATCTGGAGTACTGCATGTAGTACTGGCGCCCGTATCTGAAGAGGGACATTAAATTACTGGAGGGAGTGCAGCACAGGGCAACAAAGACGATCAAGGGGCTAGGGGACTTACCATACAAGAGAAAGCTGAGGGAGCTGAACATGTACTCGCTGGAGGAGAGGAGGGACAGGGGGGACATGATTGAAACCTTTAAGTACATGAAAGGAATAAACAAGATGGGTACAGAGGGGCTGTTCAAAGAAACAGAGGGGAGGGACACCCGGGGCCATGATATGAGACTGGAGGGAGGAAGGTTCAGGAGGGAGATGAGGAGACACTTTTTTTTTTTTTTTTTTTTTTAACAGAGAGGGTGGTAGCTGGGTGGAATGCGTTACCAGCAGAAGTGGTATCCAGTCGAACAGTGGGCTGCTTCAAAAGGGTCTGGGACAGGGCAAGGGGAGGTGGGAGGAGAGGCAGCTGCAGCATAAGGGGTGCTAGCTGCACATTCGAGGCAGACTGATAGACCTCTAGGCCTTTACCCTGCTGTGTTCATATGTTCTACCTCTTGACCCAACTACTGGCTTTCTCACATATTCTTCTCATCCTCGGCGGGGACCAGAACTTAGTATGTCATCCGGATCTGGACAGATCCAGCCTATGCCTTTAAGATCTCTCACCGGCTCAACAGGGGCTGAGAGAGTTTATGGACTTGCTGAGCTTAGGAGATCTGTGGCGAATAGTAATCCCTAATGATAGACAATACACCTTTTTTTCTCCTCCACATAAGTCATACTCGCGCATCGATTACTTTTTGATCACCACCTCGAGTCTTCCTGGGCTTTTGGCCTGTAATATTTTGCCTATGGTGATACCTGACCATGCGCTGATCTCAATGGAGCACTTGTTTGGGGGGGGGGGGAGAGGACGACAGGACCTGGTGCTTTAACTCTACATATCTGAGGGAGTCCCATTTTGTTAAAACCCTTACTGTTTCATACAAAATTTCTTTTGGGAAAATGTGGGTACCTAGGCTTCCATGGATGTGCTCTGGGGAGCGGCGAAACGCGCGGTGAGAGGAGAATGTATCAGGCTTACCTCTGAGCTAAAAAAGCAGAGAGCAGAACAGACATAGCTTCTGCTAGCCCAGATCCGTGATTTGGAACACCGTCTCTCAGCCTCGGCCGACCACGATATGTGGACTCAACTGCACACCCTCAGAGCCCAATACTATGGGCTCTTAGCAGAACAGGCCGACCTTGCCTTACAAAGAGTCAGATTCCGGTATTTGGAGTCGGGTGAAAGAGCAGGCAGACCCTTAGCCTTGGGGCTCAAACAGCTAGACAGCCAAGGCATAATCCAGAATCTGCAACCAATCCCAGGGGGAGAGGTCTTGACTCACCTGAGAAATAGCTGAGGCCTTTCACCAATTTTACAAATCCCCGTACACCCCAAAAGGGGAGACCCCTGATGAGTACCTAATAAACAGATACCTGGATTCAGCTGCATTACCCTCTCTTTCAGAACTCCAACAGGAGATCTTGCAAGCCCCTATTTCCCTACTCGAAGTGAGGCAGGTGATAGAGCAACTCCCTAAGGAAAAGGCCCCAGGCCCGAATAGGTGTAATAGCACTTTTTATGCTGCCTTCAGAGAAGACTTGGTGCCATTCCTCACAAGGTTGTTTACCTACCTACGCTCATCAGGTTTGTCGGACTGGTCGTTCACCCAGGCGTGGACAACTGTCATACCTAAATCTGGCAAATCACATCTGGTTTCGGGAAACTATTGTCGTATTTCACTTCTAAATTCTCATCTGAAAATTGTTGCCAAGGTTCTGGCTAACCAACTTCTTAAAGTATGGCAAAGTCTCCTTAGTCCGACCCAAGTGGGATTCGTGGCGGGGTGGCTGTCCTCAGATCACCTGCCTAAGGTCCTACACCTTATATTGGTTGCAGGAGAGGGGAAAATTCCCTCGGTCCTGATCTCACTCGATGCAGAGAAGGCGTTTGGCCATGTTTCTTGGCCTTTCATGTTTGCCACATTGCAAAGATATGGCTTTCCTGCTCAGTTCTGTGAGTGGCTCAGGGTCATCTACCATCACTCTACAGCCAGAGTCCGCTGTAACATAGTTTTTTCTACTCCCTTCCCTCTGGCTCAGGGCACTAGGCAAGGGTGCCCTCTGTCGCCATTTCTCTTTAATCTATATCTAGAACCTCTCATTCATTCCCTTCAGAACAGCCCTGAGGTCATGGGCATTCAAGCAGGTAACGAGAGATACAAGCTGTCTGCCTATACAGATGATCTACTACACCTGGAGAACCCTCATATCTCTATACCAACAGCCGTTGACATCATCAATAAATTTTCTCAGGTGGCAGGTTACAAGCTCAATCTGGATGAATCCAAAGTCATGCCTCTTAACACACATGTCAGAAAACACTGGATCAAGAATTTGGGCATCGCCTGGGAACCCAAAGTTCTCACCTACCTGGGAATCAAGATTTCCTGTTCTCTTTCTACCCTGGTAAAACTCAATCTCTCTATCTGTCACACTATTCAGGCGGACCTTCAGAGATGGAAATTTCTGCCACTCTCGCTATGGGGGAGGGTGAATGTGATAAAGATGACCATCTTGCCCAGAGTATTTTTTATTTATTTATTTAAACTTTCAGAATTACAATCCTTTGAGTCATAGACTCCTTTACAAAGGCTCCACATCAGAAAACAATGTGGGCACTTATAAACTGTAGTACAATAAAGAGACCAGGTTAGGGAACAATGGGGGGTTACAGATAGAGGAGAAACAAAAAAAATATTAATTGGGTAGGAAAACCCAGCGTCATACATAGCAGCATAGTAAATGTCGCACAGTACTCTACCCGATGAACATGGTGAGCCCATTTCTCACAAAGCGCTGGTTTCTTCGATTACAAGGCAATCTTTCAGATTTTCTATGGAAGGGCAGTTCGGAGAGCATATTCTAAGTTGACCCATCAGAAAGATTTGGGGGGATTGTGACTTCCCAACCTCTTTCTCTACTACTGTGCGATACGTTGCTGAAAAATATTTAGGTGGTGTGCCAACCTTGAAGGTTCACTGGTCGACTACATTCCTCAATGGATCTCTCTGGAAAGGCACTTGCGCTGCTCTCGGCATCTTGACTTGGGTTGTTTAATCTACGCCAAAATCTCAGAACACCCTAATTCTCTACAGTATTCCCCAGTCTGGTGGTCTCTCAAAGTCCTACACCAGATTTGCTCTTACTTGAATTTGTCATTGCACAAGGATCTGGCTCAGCCTTTCTTTGGCAACCCACATTTCAGAATAGCCAACCAAACCATTCCCTTGAATTTCTGTCCAGCTCTTGGTAGGATACCTTTATCATCTTTGATCTCGGAGGGTAGAGTTAACCTTGCAAATATGCTGCAGGAAAAGTTTTCTGTTCCCACTTACCACTTCCTTAAACATTTGCAATAGCAGGGCATGGTTTCTTCTTTTCTGAGCCCTTCCCCCTGGCAGGACAGCCCTAACCCCCTCTTGCAGGAACTCAGACACTGCTACTCAATCCCATCCGATTTCTAGGTTTTATAACATTCTACAACTCCATGATCCCAACAGACCAAGGGGAGCTTTTTTCTACTGGAGGCAGGAGTTAGACCTTAAAATAGATGACAAGGAGTGGTGACAAATCTGGAAAAACCTGTATAAATATGTAAAACAAGACCATCTGCGATTCTTACAATTTTTTATCTTACATAACCTGTATTTCTCCCCTTCCAGACTATACAGAATGGGCAGATTGGTATCTCCCCTGTGTACTAGATGTGGGCAATCAGAAGGTACACTAAAACACATTCTCTGGGACTGTGCCCTGGTGGCCCCCTTCTGGCAAGCAAAGAGTGCTTTGGATCCCATGTTAGGCCTGGACTCCTGCTTTAATCAACAAGTCTGTCTGGTAGGTCACTTTCCTAGTGACATAATAGACTGCCATAAAGCCTTTATGTCCATGATTTCAGTAGTGGCTAAACTTATCACATGATATTAGCAAGACCAAATAAGACCTTCTAAGAGGGAATGGCATTCGGAAATTCTTCAGGTTCTTGAATTAGAGAGACATATCACTTCCCGGCAGAACCATCTGGAGGCCTTCAACAAGAGATGGAGCCCTCTGATGGCTCTTTTACCTATCATGCGTTGCACCCCTATGATTCCCAACACATAAGGGGGTTTGGAGATCCCCCGCTCAAATTATCACCCACCTGAAATAAGAAGGGAACTGTAGTTCTAGTCTTCGCTTGCCTGGCAAATACCCAAAGATAATTTGGGTAAGTTTCTAATTCGATGTAAATGTTGTAGAGGCGCCATTGGGGTGGTGGGGGGTAGTAGGAGGATGGGGGGTTAAATATTAGGATGTGGATGAGGTGACCTGCAAGGCCAGATCATTAATGGACTTGGTTTAGACAATCACTTGGCCTTACTGATGTATGGTCACGGCTTTCCAGTGTGGCATGACTAGTTTCGATGATTGTAACGGGTTGGGGGAGCTGTTGATGTGAGACATGTACCAATATGCTTATGTATGTTATATACCAAAAGCCTAATAAAGTATATTAAATTGGGAAAAAAAGATTACTTTGAGTTCCAAGAGATTTATGTGCAACTGTGACTCTTCGAGAGGTCAGGTGCCACTTACTGAGGTACTGTCCATATGTGCTCCCCACCCCAAGAGGGAGGCATCTGTGGTGATCACCTTTGTGGGAAGCGGAACCTGGAACGGTACCGCTGCCTGTAGATTTGCAAGGTTCTTCCACCACAGCAGGGTTTGGAGGAACTGCTCCATCACAGGTATCAACTTTGAAAAGTTGTTGCTTCTCTGAGACCAGCGAACTCTGAGGTAGGCCTGCAGGGGTCGCATCCTGTACCTGACTCCTGGGACCACTGCAGTCATTGAAGCCATGTGTCCCAGGAGTTTGAGAAAATGTCTGGCTGGTCTTGGTTGTCCCCGGACAAAAGAATCTGCCACTGAAAGGAAACTCTGAATTCTTTCCTGCAGGAGGAAAGCATATCCTTTCTGAGTGTCCAGCTGGGCCCCTATGAAGGTAAGCAGCTGGGTGGGTTCCGGGTGAGATTTCTTTAGGTTTACCAGGAAACCCAGGGACTTCAGAGTGCATTCTGTAAGGGAAAGGAACTCCTTGACCTGGCAAGGGGATTTTGCTACGAACAGCTAGTCATCCAGATAGGGATAGAGAGTGACACCCAGTCTCCTGACGTGTACTGCTACCACTGCGAGGCACTTGGTAAAGACTCTTGGGGCCGAGGACAGACCGAAGGGCATTGCGGCAAACTGATGGTGACCCAAATGAAGTCTGAATCTGGGGAACTTCCTGTGAGATCGCCTTATGGGAATGTGGAAATAAGCATTCCTTAAGTCCTGGAAGGCTAACCAGTGTCCCTGCTGTAAGACTGTATGGTCAGTGACAAAGTGACCATTTTGAACTTCGTTTTTTTCAGATGTTTGTTTAAATATCTGAGATCTATGGTAGGTCACCATTCCCCAGTTTTCTTGTGTGTCATAAAATACCTGGAATAGAGGCCCTTGCCCTTTTCGTGGGCAGGGACCCTCTCCACCACTCATAAAGCCAGAAGGTTTTGTATCTCCAATTTCAACAGTAGGACCTGTGTTGGGGACAGAGATCTTGACACCTGGGTGTGCTTGAGGTCTGGCATTTGCTTGAACTGTAGTGGAAGACCCTTCTCCACTATCTCTAGCACCCACTTGTCTGACATACTGAGGGACCAGTGCTGAAGATAGTGGGACAGTCTGCCTCCCACTGGAAGCGGGGAGGCGACCTGGACACTCATCAGGACTTAGACTGCGAGGCAGACAGCTGGGTAGAGGTGGCTCTTCTTTGGCCCCTTCTGCCCCTGCCTCTGAAAGACTCCCTGTACCGACCGAAGTCAAACTGGGGATAAGTATTGTAAGGCCTGGGGGAAAAAACTTCTGTCCCTACCGCCCCAGGACGGGATCTCTGAGGGGTGGTGGGCTTAGGTTTGGATGAGTGGCTCTGCCAGGAGGCCTTGTACTCATCAACTTTTTTCATGTAGTCAGTGGTTCTGTAATCAAACAACATGTTTTGATCAGGGAAAATCCATGGCCTTGGTCTGAGTGTCTGTGGTTAGACTGGTCATTCTAAGCCAGGCCAAGCATCTCAGAGAGATGAATTGGGCCATCGCCCTAGAGGCTACATCACTGTTGCCGTCTGCCATGTGGACTTGGTAACTTCCAGGGCAGTTTTTGTCGTATCCACCAGCTCCCGCACCATAGAATCTGATCCATTGCGGGCAATGGCCAGGACAGACTTCCAAAGGACTTTCTGATATTTGGCTGTGAATGCCATGTACGAAGAAAGTCTGAGAAGCTGAGAAGCAGGGAAGCTGTGGCATACATTTTCTTTCCTATAAAGTCAATTTTCTTGGAATCCTTGTCCGGGGGTGAGGGGAACAAGAAAACTCCAGCTTTCTCACAAGCTGCCTGCTGCACTTATACTCGTGGCTAGGGTGTGCAGACAGGAACTCAGTACCATTTCTAGACAATCAATATTTTCTCTCAATCTGCTTATCAACCTGTCACTGAAGTGGGGTGTTGAAGCACCTCCATGATATTTTTTCTAAACGCATTATAGATAGGGACAACCAGGGTCTCGGGGGTCGAAAGACCTCTCATCTCCCTATAATCTTCATCGACATCCTGGTTGGACTCCTGCGAAGAGAGGTCCAGCGTGTCTAACGTATTTTGTATAAATGTAAACACAGAGGAGGAATCCTCCTAGTCACCCGGGGGGCAGGGACTCCTGGGGCTCAAGGCCCTCAAAATCCATGTCAGGGGCATCATAAAAATGTTCATCATCTGCGTCACGCTCACAGTCTATGGAAGAGAGAACTGTGGAAGAGTGCCTGCCAGCCCCAGTAAATAAAGGATCCATCTTTTGTAGGGTCTGAAACAGTTGCCATGCTTTTTCCATATCTTGCACAGATGGAAGATCCTGCGCAGACTTTGGTTGTAAGTGTTTTGTTTTTTCTGTATGCTTTAAGCTGCCTGCTGTCTCGCTATTGGCTTTCCCAGGAGTAACAGGAGAATTTTTGTCTTGACAAAGTTTCTTTTTAGCCACTTCGTTGGTGGCTTGATCAAGCTTCATTTTTTTCATCACTTTTATTATTTTTTATTTGTGAAGCACTTCATCTTTGGAAGCTTTATTTTTTTGTCAGGGATCTGGAGGGTTCCTCGGCACCTCTGCTTAAATTTTATTATTAGTACTTTTAGATGGCCCCCTCATCGGAAGCCTCCGATTTATCCTTAGCCATAATAATCAAAGGTTTATCTGCTATATAGCCAATTTAAGCAAAGCAAACCAGTCCTGGACCTTATGAACTGAGTGCAGGTTTCTGTGAAATGCCACCGGCCAGTCCTGCCACAGTTAATTAACTCTGTCTATTGTAAGTGCCTTTTTTTTGTAGTACTGGGATCTATGCCAGTGCCAATCTTAATAGAAAACCCAGTAATACTGGTCAACTGTGCACAGGTTGCTGTTGAATGCCACCGACCAGTCCTGTGACAGATAATACCTTAGGTCCAGTTTCTGTATATATCTAACAGTTTCACTGTAATTGCCAATCCTGAGAGAAACCCCCAGGCACTGTTAAGGTTTGAATTCCAATAGGGTGCCTCGCGGTAAAACACGCAAGGCCTGAGGTAAAAAAACAAGGCAACTGTCCCTAATTCGACAGCTCCTTGAAGAATTGAGTTAAAAAAGGAAGGAACCGCTGAAATTAAGCACCCGTGGTAAAATTAGCATAAAACAAATGAGTAGTCGCGGTAAAAAAGTCAAAATAGCGTGGTTGCGTAAAAACAATGAAAATTAGCACGGCGCTAACGAAGATGTAAAACTTTCACTCAGCCCACTATAAGAAATAAAATATGAGGAAAACTTTACCCAGATAAACGCTAGGAGGCTGTCACCAAGGAAAGTTGAGAGGCACCTCAGGGGCAGTGTGCTCAGTCCAGCAGAGAAAAAATTCTGAAGCCTTCAGGCAGCTCTTACTCAGCTCACTCCCCCTCCTGGTATTTGACTGGCTACTGCCAAAGCTCATTTAAATAAAATTATCTTGGAGGCATACCTCCAAGGCAGTTGCACCTAGGCAGGTAACTGCTAAAGTTACTGATGCTAAAGGACTCCTAGGGTAAGAAAAGAAGCATCCTCTAAAACTGGAAACAAGGTAGGAACAGCAGCAGAAGGAGAGTCTGTCATCTCTAGAAACTCTAGCAGGTTCTTCTTAGTAGAATCCTGCTCCTCCAAGGTGAAGCCCATGGCAGCTTGCATTTACCGCACCATAGCAAAAAATGAGGGGTCCTCTGGAGGTGATCTGGGTGTATTCACTACAAAGTCCTCACTACAGGAGGAGACTATGGAACTGGTGCCATGTACATACTGGCTACCCTCAGCATAGTCTTCCTCCTCCTCCATCATTATGAAGTCAGGACTATATTTACATTCATCATCTCTCTCATTGACGGAAATGAATGACTGCACTGACGACAGCGGCAGCAGCTAGGTGGTGTAGTCTGCAAGGTATTAACTTACGACACTGACAGGGTAGTTGTGGGGGCCCCATCAACTGGCCCCCCGCAGCAGGAAGGCCTCGCAGTAGATGCTGTATCTTGTGTGAGAATGATAGTACTGCCTGTGTGTCTGTGCTACTTGAGTAGTAGCCAAACTGCAGTAGTCGACAGTGAAGTTTGAGTCTCCATCAACAACTGCAACATACTGGCCGTAATAGGCCCAGTAGTCCCTACTGCAAGCCCCCAACCTTGGTGTCTGGTCAATGGTTTGTGGTGGTGGTGGGGGGGGGTGAGTCAGCATCGTAGTGGAGGTCGTACCTGTAGTCCACAGGGGTGACCTGGATCTTGCCAGGGAAGCCTTATCTTTGTCCAGTGCTCGTGTTTGTGGCTCCCCAATGAGGATTTATTCTGGGACTTCGACAACTTCAATTCGGTCAATGGGGAAGGCAATGTGGACTGCTCCACTGCTGCTATGGTCTTTTGAAGGAGGAATTTCTCCAAAGCCACCCTTCATGTGTCACCTGGTAGCGGAGTTGAATCCTCGGCAGATCTCACAGGCTTTCATGTTGTGAGAGAGGCCTAGGTAGCAGATGTACACTTTGTGTGCATCGTCCTTGTAGATTTTCTCTCTGCACTCACAGTACCGAAAAAGCCTGCATGGTTCTTTAGGTGGCATACAGGTTGCCGAAAAATCACTATTAAAATTATTAAGATTTTTAAAGGAAAAATAATGAAAATGTCGTCGCTTTGCAGAAAAGTATCCAATGATGGGTCCGACAAGTCTTATCCACAGTGGGGAAAATAACTGAGTAGAGGAGAGGTCACCCACATTTATGTAGATGTTGGCACATAATGTTGTCGTGGGTGGCCCCTGGCTTGTAAAGTTTCCATGTGGTCCTAGTGCTGACGCAGGTATAGTTCCAAAGGTGTGGCCTGATGAAAGAGACGGCCTTGAAGAAGATCAGAGTTGCCCAAAACCCCAGATCAGCTATGCTCCAGTGGAGATACCACTGGTTTGCATGGAATAATAATGTCCGACCTCGCAGCACAGATCCCTGGTATAAGTGACAGGGAAAGATGGGACTGCAGTTTCGTCATCAGTTCCTACACAGAGAGACCCCTAGGACCTTTGAGGAATTAAAGGCAGAATTCAATTGGTAAACAGACAGATTTAGATATTTTCAAATAAGGGACTTTGTGATCCACCAAATAAGACAAAGAAATAGAAATAGGCAATCCCTACCTAAGGAAACAGTGCCATCCAGTGTCCTAATACACATACTCAAACACAAAGGGGCTATTTCCCTCATTATCAGTTTTTAACACAAGATGCCTATACCCAAGCAACCGACATAAAAAACAAACAGGAAACTGAAAATGTATCAGACTCACCCATAAGGAACGGGAGCAGGTTTGGAAAAGCTCCTTTAAAACAGCCTCCTCCACACGGTGGATTGAATACTCCTGGAAAATAAAACAGATATTTTATTACTCTGCTATTAAAGCTAAATGGGATTACAATAATGCAGGGACATGCTCGAGGGAATGTGGGGAGCCCAGAAGAACCCATGACCACATGTTCCGGTCCTGTCATATTCTTCAGACGTACTGGGAGGGGGTGAAACAAAGACAGAGAGAGGCATATATATTGCCAGGAGAAATCTCCTGTCCTCATTTGACCCTGGGCCTCAAACCAAATACCAGACAAAGAAAGGAGATAATGTATCTCTGGAACATAAGGGGGCTGCAGCATTAAAGACCACTGTAACATGACAATTAATACTAGCCACAATACAAGTTACTGATTGGCTCAAATGGAATTGCTGACAAAAGCTACTGTGCATTAATTCCTAAGATATACCCTGTTGTGTAATACCCATGACAGCCACATACAAATATAGCATTTTGTATTTCTCTCCCACCCACCCGGTTGACACTGTCGTTATCATCGCCATTATCCGCATACACTGAGCAGAGTTTGTCATCACCCAAACCAGCACCCTCTGTAGTTAGTCCTAATAACAACAAATGTGAGACAGCAGAAGTCAAATCAAAGGCTAAAAATCTGAATACTGTAAATAGCACCATACATCCATCAGGAAACGCATCACCATCCGAAGAACAAACCTCACCGATCAGTGACATTTCTCTAGCACCCGAAATCTGCCCTAACAGTGCCAGCCCATTTAACATCTCTGGTTTTACAAACAAATGGACCTGTTAATTTTAATTATTACCACTCGCTGGAGAAGCCTGCCGTTGAACAGTAGCATGTGTAGCATGTCCAGGTCATCCATCAAACCAATTGTGAATCGCACGGTTTTTAAAAAGTGCATATTAAAAGTAAGAAAACGAGGAAAAAAGTTGTTGTTGTTGACATATTAGTGAAATAGTCCTATGCGGTAACCAAAACCATAACGGAGACCAACTATAGTTATTAAAGTGAAGCGAGTGTTACTGAATTATGAAAATGTTTTATTTGGAACCCAGAAATCTTTGCATTCCTGTCTCAATTGTTAATGAGTACCATTCTGAGATGCACAGTGTTTTTGTAGAACTATAAAACACTACCATAGCAATATTAATGCATAAGTAATATAACTGCACTTTTTTTCAAAGTGATTATTGCAGCAATTACAGTATTAATGCACATCCTGCATATCTCTTCCTTATTGTTGCTGCTACATAGCAAGACTGAAATAAAACGTTTAAACATTTAATCCAGTGATTGTGTTTCCTTGCAAAACTTGTAGATAGCGCTTGCCATGTTACAAGCGCATTAAGCCACTCGAAAAGAGGCATTTATTTCAGAATTAATGCATGGCTGGGTGACTAGAGCACTCGGCCTTATGCACCAACACCCCAAAAAAACATGCATTAATTCAAGTAAATGCTTCCTTTCTCGCTAGCTCAATACTCACTCATATACAGGGCCTCTGGTGTTCTCACGGCAGAATTTTCTGATTTCTCTGGCTGAGCTCCTGGAGTCTCTTGACAGCATTTTCTGATTTCTACGGTATGATTTATTAATTTCTCTGGCAGAATGCAGTCCTGTCATTGGCTAAATATGATGTGATGACATCATATGCTGAGCATAGAGGAGGAGCTTCAGGATAAACGAGGTGGGAAAGAAAGCCTGACACTATGGAAAAACAGTATAGTTATATGAAAATTCACCAAAAACAATGAATTCTGCAGCACTATATATATTCTGTGGCATGATGCAAATTCTGCGGCAAATTCCACAACCGCAGAATCGCAGAATTCAAGGGGCCTTGCTCATATGCAAATAGCTACAGAAAGACCCACCCCTTGTACAAGACTGGGTGGAGGTAGTTGGAGAAATAACCAAAATGAAGAGAGACTAACCTATTGGGTCCAACACAGAGGGAAAGCCTATATCAACAGATGGGAGCTGATAAAAGGGGGAGACGGTACCAATAATGTGGAAGAGAACTTGACAGAGGATGAGGAATGAGACATTCTTAATTAAGCTTCTGTAGAAAAAATTATGCAACAAACAAGTGCTTGTGAGAGCAGTCTTCCACCTTACAAGGCGGCCGGCCAAGGCTGATACTGCTATACTTCAAAAGTAGAGAGTCAAAAAGTATAGCCACCATACCAGCAACTTCCACAGTTTTGTTCTTATAGTGTTGCGTTTCTGTATTTTATTCTATTATTTCTTTATTCAGTTTTTTCCCCCCCTTTTCGCCCATCCCTACCCGCTCGAGTCCTTGGTGCAGACATGCGTGTAGAGCACCGTATGCGTGCACTGCAGGCCACCCCACCTAAGAGCTGCCCTTCCACCCACCCACGCCACCACTGGACCTTCACCCGAAGTGGTGACGGGACAACAGGAGGAACAGCGTCCTTCCTGGGAGAGAGAGCGCTACGGTAAGCGGCTCAATCTGCCCCACCCCCACCCCGGCGGCTCGCCGACAACCGAGGTCGCTCCCGAAACCAGGTCGTTGGCATACCGCGAGGTAAAGCTAGAAGCCTCAACCTTCATCACCATCATACCATATTTCTGTGTTTTAATGTTGTTTGTAACACAAAGATTGAAACAAAAAATCTGGTTGTTACAGTGGCACGTGTTCTGTACACCTCAGAATGGAATATGTGTACTGTCTTTCCACTATGCTGTATACAGAGACCGGACTTTTGCTATGAATCAGTACAGAAAGTATTAAAAAATAGTAACATCCATTTGACGTAGGAGCACAGAGTTGCTGTCTGGAGCAGCTCCTTTATTGTTCTGTCAGGTGGTTCATCAGGGCTGAGAGTCCTCACTACCTGATCCCTTGATGCTAAATCGATCTCAACTGGCCGACTTGGGAGGCGAAGAGTCCCTACTGGAGTGCTGCACTGTTGGAATAAACCCCTGCTGCTTAAATAGTCGTTTATTTCAGGAAATGGAGTGATTAGAGATGTTTTTCCAGGATTCCAAGTCAGAGTGCTATGAAGAGGCTGTTCACAGCATCATGACTTTACCGGAAATCAGGCAGCATTTTCCAAGTCAAAACGTTTAATACCAGGCCATTTTATCAGTGCAATAATACATGACAGCCTGTTTTTGTGCTGTGTTCGTTGGGAGATAAAGGCAATCTGGTGAGTGCTGAGAAGCACTCAGCCTGCGGCCATGTTACTCAGCATAACCAGGAGAAATGTCTTTCTCCCAACACACACACACACACACACACGGTCATGTGTTACTGCACAAGTATCTACCTCTGTTTGAAATTGAGAACACTGTGGTGGCAGAGCACTATGCTACTAATCTTTGTATTTTCAGGAGCCCGTGTCTGTAGTAAGGATTCTACCATTATTATTATCACCATCATCAATCAAACTTTATTTATAAAAAAGTGCAATTCCATAAAACGATCAAAGCAATTGTACCATAAGATATTAAAATGAGATAAATAAGGACATAGAATAAAAACACAATAAATCTAATAAATACAACTTAATCAGAAGCTGGAAAAGCCAGGTTAAAAAGATGGGCTTTGACAGCTGATATAAACTTCTCAACAGTCAGGCACTCTCTTACCCTATCACTCCTATCATCATGGCTCTCGGTAGCTATTGTCTGTTAGGGATCCAGGACTCTCAAAATTAAAAAAAAAAAAAAAAAAAAAATGGCGGGGCAGGTTCTTGGACCAAATTCTGGAAGTCCAGCAACGTTTCTCTAGAGCCACTTTTGCACATCCTGCAATAGTATAAGAGGACACCAGGCAGAAGCTTGTACGTCCTCAGAAGCCAGCATTGCATACCAGGGACCCTCAACCGATGAAAGTGGATCCAACTGACATGCTGATGCAGCAAGGAAACAGGGCCCTGCGTCCCCAACAGCCCTGATAATTATGCTATTATATCTCCCTCCCTTAAGGCAGACCTATATGAATTGCAAATCTCTGCACTGTTAATGACATTACCTGTCCTAAAAAAACACGAGATGAATGAAAAGATTGAAACAGAGGATCAAACTGTGCATGCTTCCTAATTAAAACTAAATTGCATTAAGATTCCAAGTCAGAGCCAAAGACACGGCCTGATGATATTAAACTGCTTTCATCATTATCACCCTTTAACAAATTGGCACATTCAAAGCTTTAATCTGCCACCTACTATACCATATGGTTTCAAATAGTCGACAGTATTCTGATGAGCACAATCAACGGGTAGCTGAACAGACATTGTCAGCTCCTACTGATTGGGGGTCAGTAGCAGGAAATGTTTTTTCTTTCACAGCCCATCTACTGCCTTTACTAATTTGCAGGATTGTCATTTCCGATACAAATTTCTTCAATAGAAACTATGGAAGACAGGACAGGGGTCAGATAACTCCCTCTTTAGCCGCATTTATGCTTCCGTGTGCAGTGCACACTGCTATAGACATTTCAGGTGCATACACAGGGTTGCTGAGCAGCACTGCAGGTGGCATGGCTTTCTCTTCCAAACCTGATCCTACTCCTAGTGCTTTTTTTTTTTTTTTTTTTTTAACCCCCTCCTGCTCCCTCCCTTATAAAACGCAACTCCAACCCCACTAAGGTTACAGGCTAGGTGAAGCACCAACACATGGCCAGAAAAGACCCCCCAAACACGACACCAACACACAACCTCTCAACCAAAGGTTTAATGGAGCAGCCCGCAGCTCACCGCTCAAAGCTTTGTAGCAAGTTTTCTGTGAATGCACCTTCCGGTACACTCAAGTAGCGAGCTGATTGAGTGCTACACACTCTGTGTACCACTCCTGAACTTTTGGCATAGCCTGAAATAAAGGGAGGGGAGGACACTGCAGTGTGCATCCATTTAACAGCAAGTTATTAAGTACTATCATGTGAGTGTAATCTTATCTGTTAATAATGGTCATTACTGCTACAACCTGAAACAAAGAAAGAAAGAAAGAAACACACGCACACAAAACATGCCATGAGGTCTGTTCAAGTTAAAAGTCAGTAAAGTCACAAGAAAAAAATATACTGAGCCTCAGAATTCACAGCTTAATGAAAACAATACATAAAAAGACCCAGAGGTCCACAGAGTCTGCCCATTTTCCCTGGTCACTGTCCCGGGGGAAGAAAAATATCCCATGGCACTTATCCAAGAAGACTAGAGGGATGTCCCCACTGTCATGGCCAACTTCCCACAGTCAGTACTGCAGGTCCATTTAACCCACCCTCCAGGATGCACCTGGAAACAAGCTATCACAGCTCAATGTGGCTTTTCTGGTCAAAAATGACAAATAAATAAAACATTTTCCTGCCTAGTTCCATGCTCAGCTTAACACTGGACTGGATTTAAAGATCTGGTAGTCCTAGTGGCTTACATCACTACCTCCCCAGATATCCCTTACTCTATTTCGTTGTGGGAGGATATTCCCCAAGGACAACAGACTGTTTAGTAATTCTTTTCTCGCTCCTCCCCCCCCAATTTGATACTTAAGTTGCTACGGCTGCCCTCTTCCTCTGGACAGACAGTGCCAGAAGTCACAGTTCACTGAATGCTGTTCAGAGCGGTTGGTCAACAGGGGAGTGCAAATGTACCACACCATGGTCAACCCAGCGTGGGACAAATCAGGTAGCCAGCTGGCCAATGTTCACCAAAAAAAAAAAACTGGCTTGGCTACCAGAGTTGGAAAGCTACTGCTCAACTGCCTACCTACCCACAAAGTAATTTTGGGACCCTTAAAAATGGCCACTAGAAATAACTGATTTGGCTACCAGATTCTGAAAGCCAGTGGTCAAACTGACCACCATGCCACACACTGATTTGTCCCACCCTGGGTCAACCCCCTGCCAGCTCCAGTATGGCATTGTAATAATCATCCCAGGTGGCAGTAGGACATGCTGTGTAGCACCACTGGGACTTAGAAAAACCTGTGGAGCTCACTGTCACAGTTCAATTACAATGAATCACTGCCAATCTTGCTGCTGGGTCTGTACTGTTTGTTTAAACCGTTCTGGCAGGCATAAAGTCTTGACCCACATTTTTAAACAATGCAAATAGCTGTGCTTACATACAGAAAAAGTGCAAGTGCCAGAAACAAATGAACAGCAGCCACTTCACTGCCAAGCCTCCCACCATGGACCCAGAAACAAGACTGGCAGTGATTCATTGTAATTGAACTGTGACAGCAAGCTCCACAGGTTGTTCTAAGTTCAGAAAGGAGCAGGGCTAGCCACCCTGATGTGTGCACTCCACCATACGCATATCCAGAGTCGCAGTCAGCAGTGCTGACTAACACCACTGGGCCAACCTGTTTCTGTCATTATAACTAGCACATTAAAGACCGGAGAAAAAGAACATGCACTTGCTGCTCCAGAAAAACACCTAGACAAAAAAAATCCAAGAATCAATATTTATTATTTTTAGCCTCAATCCAAAAATACACACACCATCCTATTGCAAAGCTTCATAGCCAAGGTAATATATACAGGTTACTCACCTGTAACAGGAGTTCTAGGAATGGTATATGTTGTTCATCCACACTGTCTGACAGGTTCCTTGCCGCTTTAAATCATGCCGGAAGGTCTTCAAGCTGGCTCCTCCCACCCACTCAGGTGGTAAAACTCTCGGCTCTGCCCCATGACGTCAGATCTAGCCCGCTGGAAGCCAGGTTGTGCGTCGAGGCCGGGTGGGTGTTTGGATGAACAACGATACCATTCCTAGAACTCCTGTTACAGGTGAGTAACCTGAATTTCTAGGGACATGGATATGTTGTTCATCCACATTGTCTGGCAGACTCCTAGCAGTTCTCCGGGAGGAGGAAGGCAAGGCGCAAACCCCCTACTTAGGGAATAATGACTGGAGACCCGAGGCCCCAATACCAGCATCCCGGTGTGACTCAAGGTCGATGTGGTAATGGGTAATGAAGGTGTGTGCTGACTTCAGGTAGCAGCCCTGCAGATTTCCTAGATAGGGCGTCCCTGGAAGCAGCCACCCGAGCAAAAGCGTGTAAGCCGGGTAGAATGAAGCTCTTATCCCTCTGGGGAGGCTCCATGCCCGCCAACCTATAGCAGTGTATGCAGGAGGTGACCCACCTGCCTATCGTCCGCTTGGCTGCAGGTCCGCCAGGTGCGGCTTCAGCATAGGTGACAAACAGCTGGCGAACCTCTCCCCGAACTTCAGCCGTCCGCTCCTTATAGTAAGGGAGCCTTCTAGGGTCCAGAGTATGGAGCCTATATTCGGCCTCCGAGGTGTGATTAGGGTAGAACACCGGCAGAGTCAACACCTGGTTAAGGTGAAACTCCGACACCACCTTCGGAAGGAATTCCGGGTGTGGGTGCAGGACAACCTTGTCCCTGTGGAAGACCAGATAAGGAGACTTGATGGAAAGCGCCTGGAGCTCTCCCATCCTTCTGGCTGATGTGATAGCCACCAAGAAAGCGGTCTTCCATGACACGTGAGAGATGTCACACCTGTTCATCGGTTCAAATGATTTGCCCATGAGCTTAGCCAGTACCAGCAGTAGATCCCACGGAGGTGGAGGTTCTCGCACCGGAGGGGATATGTGATCAAGGCCTTTGAAAAAGCACCCGGCCACCTTCTCCTGCGCCACCGACTGCTTGCCGGCCTACGCCCGCTAAGCAGAAATGGCTGCCAGGTGCACCTAAAGGGTCGTCGACCAAAGCCCAAGCTGAGAAAGGGACCACAGGTAGTCCAGAATGCTTGCCAAGGAGCAGGAGAAGGGTCCAGACCCTTACCCTGACACCAAATGGAGAATCTCTTCCATTTAAAGGCGTAGCATTTTCTGGTCGACTCCTTACGGGAAGCCTCAACAACATTGAGGACCTCGTCGGAAAGACCCAAGGCCTGGAACTCTAGCCACTCAGGAACCAGGCCGTCAGGTGCAGGGACTGAAGGTCCGGATGGAATATCTTCCCCTGATTGACTGAGATCAGGTCCAGGTGGGCTGGATGCCACCTCGGGAGCCTGGAGCTGAGGCTGAGGAGATCTGAATACCAGAACTGGTGGGGCCAGTCTGAGGCTACCAGAATCACCTGCACCTCGTCCCGCCTCGCCTTGAGAAGCACCTTGTGGATTAAGGGAAATGGGGGAAAGGCGTAGAAGAGGCCCGGGGTCCACGGCCTCGAGAAGGCATCCCCCTGCAGCGAGCCCTGCTGAGGGGGGCGGGCATGAAACAGCCTCAGCTTCGCATTCTCCCTGGAGGCAAACAGGTCCACCTGAGGCATGCCCCAGTGGGAGAACAGATCTTGTACTACGTCCAGCAGGACAAACCACTTGTGGGACACAGCTCCTATCTGGCTTAGGGCATCGGCCAGAACGTTGGAGGCTCCTGCCACATGGATGGCAAGGAGATCCACCTCCAAGCTGCACACGAGGGACCAAATGCGGAGAGCTTCCCTGCACAGGGGCATGGAGTGCGTCCCGCCCTGGCGGTTCAGGTAGTACATGGTCGTGGTATTGTCCATCTGGACCTGGACCACTTGACCCCGTACAAACGGAGCGAAGGCGGCGAGGGCTAGACGAACCGCTCGAAGCTCCAGCAGGCTGATGTGGCATCGGGACTCCCGAGGGGACCAGAGGCCATGCACTCTGTGCTCCCCAGATGGGCACCCCAACCCATCACAGAGGCATCGGCCCGACAGAGAGACCATCGGCTCGGGGCAGACAAATGGGATGCCCTCCTGCAGATGAGCTGGAACGGTCCACCACTGGAGAGCATTCCACATCTCCTGGGTCACTGTCACTGGCTGATCCAAAGGATCGGAGCGCTGTGACCATTGGTTGGCCAGTCCCCATTGTAGGGGACGCACGTGCCAATAGGCCCAACAGACCAAGCTGGTGCAGGCTGCCATGAGGCCCAGGAAGTCCCGGGCAGGGTGCAATTGCCCAACCTGAAATGATTGGGCAAAGGAGGAAAGAACCTCGGCCCTGTCCGCCAGGAGCCGTGCTCTGGCTCGCAGAGAGTCAAGCTCTGTCCCGATGAATTGGATCACCTGCTTTGGCACAAGTTCTGACTTGGCCTTGTTGATAAGGAGGCCAACTTGAGAGCAAACCTGGAGGGCCAGATCCGCGGACCGCTCCACCTCTATTCTGGAGGAGGCCGCAATCAGCCAGTCGTCCAGGTAGGGGTACACCCGGACCCTTCGGCGCCACAGAAATGCTGTCACCACTGCCATGCATTTGGTGAAGACCCTGGGAGCTAAAGAAAGGTCCATGGGCATGGCCTGGAACTCTTAGAGGGACCCCTCTGCCCTGAAGTGGAGGAATCGCAGGTGGGACGGACGGACTGGGACGTGAAAGAATGCGTCCTGGAGGTCCAGAGAACAGAACCACATGCCTCGTTCCAAGGATGGAATGATCTGAGCCAGAGTGACCAACCTGAAGGTTCGAGACCTTAGGAACCTGTTCAGGTCGTGCAGGTCTAGAATGGGGCGCCAGCCCCCCATCCGTTTCGGGACCAAGAACTACCTGGACACAAACCCCGGGTCTGGTGGAGGATCCGCCACCTTCCTGATCACCTCCTTTTCGAGGAGCAGGGCAATGTCAGCTCGATGAGCCGACAGGGAGGCTGCGGACCCCATAGCCCCCCGTGGGGCGACGGCTCGGAAGGGCGGGGCCTGCTCGAACTCTAGAGGCAGACCCTTTCCTACCACCTCCAACGCTCAGCAGTCCGTGGTGATAGTGAACCAGGCAGAAAGGAAGTAGCAGAGCCGTCCCCCCACAGGGGGAACCCAGGGGGGAGCGGCGAGGCTGGGGGCAACACCCCTCAACCCGTCACTGGACAGGCTTGGAGGAAGGACTGGCTGAGGGACCTCCTGGGCCTTTTCCTCCCTGCTTCCTGTTGGAGGAAGCCACAGGCTTGGCTTTGGGGTGCTAACCACGAGCCTGCTGGCCCTGACGCTGGTGTTGATGGGCCGGACGTGCCACAGGGGCAGAAGGTCGAAAGGACTTATGTTGCTGACGATGGCCCTTGTCCTTCTGAGCGGACGTGACCGAGTCCAAGGTGGCGTTGGACTTTTCGATCCGCTGGAGGTGGCCTTCCACTCCAGGGCCGAACAGGTCGGTCCCCAAGAAGGGGACATCCGCCAATTTGTGCTGGGTATCTGCCGCAAAGGTGGATATCCTCAGCCAGGCTCTGCAGCGCATAGCCACTACGGCCACCACTGATCGGGCACAGGAGTCTCCAATATCAAGAGCCATTTGGAGCTGCTGTTTCACCACTGCCCTTCCCTGATCCCGCACCTGCTTGACCGTAGTCCGCAGATCAGCCGGGAGATGAGGGATCACCTCATCCAGGCAGCCCATGAGGGCGTGGGAGAAGTGCGCCATCAGAATGGCCGAATTGGCCTGACGGAGGCCGAGGGAGGACACAGCATATACCTTGCACCCGCATAGTCCAGCTTTTTGACTCCTTTGTCGGGGCTTATCCACATCCCTAGCGTCTCCCGGATCGCCGAAAACGCTATCGATGACCAAGCCCTCCGCAAAGGGTGTTCAAAACGGACAAAGAGCCGGTAGGGACGTGATACTCCTGGCTCAAGGTGCAGGACAGGAAGCCGGCACTGCCAAAGCTCCAAGGCTGGGCCAAAATGGCTTCAGCCACCGGAAAGGCTTCCGTGGGAGAATCCCCTCGGTCCAGTATCTCCGTGAGGGGATACTTGGCCCGAGTGGATACGGGCTCGAGCTGCATCCCGGTGGACTCCAAGATGAGCCGAAGCAGACCCATGAACGATGATCGGCTCTCGTCCATCGACTGCCCCCGAGGACTCCAGGTCACGGGGCCTGTAAAACAGGGAGTTGTCGTCGTCAGACTCCAAGGAGTCTGTGAAGAGCTGCCTGGAGCCTGAGCCACCCTCCAACTGCCAAGGACAGTCGGGAGTGAGGGTGACTGACAACCTGGTGGGGCAGACTCTGACCCGACAGAGACTCCTTGGTCAGAGCCCCCGATTTCAGTTGTGGAGGCGGAGGTTCCACCACAATCGATGGGGCAGCTGGTTTCGGCCGAACAACCGGCCCAGGTTTGGGCACCTCGACCACCGGCGAGGTTGTTCCGACCTTCCGGGTGACAGCCCACTTAATGGCCGAGGAAGGCAACGTCGCCAGCTTGTTCCCGGACAAAAGGAGCTGCTGCCACATTAAGTCCTCGTAGCGTCGATGCAATTTGCGCCGAAGCCTCTCCTCTTCTGAGGAGGAAGACAAGGACGAGCAGCGCCACTGCTTTCCTCGGTGCAGAGACCGAGACCACCGATGTCTGCGGGATCGGCTGGACCAAGACGAGGTCCAAGACCGATACCCTCGGTGTTTCCGAGGGTGGTTCTGGGAGGGAGCGGGGCACACCCGCTCCTCACTCAGCTCGGGAGCCCTGACCGGGGACTCCGGCACAGGAGGCGTAGGCAAGTCCTCTGTTTCCACTGGGGGAACTGGTGATGAAGGTTTGTCGACTTCACCAGTCGACAGCCCGTCCGACGGGTCGAGAAAAATCTCAACCGCGTCGACGGGTGTCTTGGTCGGCTGACCTGACGAGGACACCATGAAGCCAGCAGCCTTAGCCGCAACCTCGACCGAAGTCGAGTGTCGACTGTCTGGGTAAGGGGACCTCTCCAGCTCCCATGAACATCGACGGTGGGACTTACCCTTCAAGTCCTTCTTTTTTGACCGAGAAGAGTGTCCCGATGGCCCCTCACCCTTCATGGAGAGGGATTGGCAAAGCTCCTTAAAAGAAGCTGTGTAGGAGGATCCCAAAGAGAGCGGGATAAATGCCGCGACTGAGGAAGATGAGGATGTGGCCTGGGCCGCCTCCTCCTCCTCGAGGGCAATCATCTGCTCAAGTTGCTCAGCCGTGCCAGCCGCGCGTGGACACCGCTAGCAGGCCTCCTTGGACTTCACCGGCAGATAACGTTTCTCGGGGCACCCAAGTTGTAGCCGGGCAGCGCGGTATTCAAGGACGTGGCCCAAAAAAGACCTGCACAACTCGCAGGCCTGCGGGTCGTGGTCAAGCCTGAGGCAGTAGACACACGTGGAGTGCGGATCCGTCCTGGACATCTTCTGCCAGCATGGGCACCACCGAAAACCGGGAGTCGATTTGTCCATCGCAGCCACGAAGGAAGAATCTGACCGAAGTCTTGAAAACTTTAAAATTATTTTCGGGTGAACCGAGAGTTAGGATCCAGTCTATACGCACAGCAATAAGGAGGAAACCTGAGCTTTCAAGCGGTAAGGAAGATCTGGCATCATGGGGCACAGCCGAGAGTTTTACCACCTGGGTGGGTGGGAGGAGCCAGCTTGAAGACCTTCCGGCAAGATTTAAAGTGGCAAGGATCCTGCCAGACAGTGTGGATGAACAACATATCCATGTCCCTAGAAACACTAATTACCTTGAAGGACGTTACACTAAAAACCATTATTAAAGAATATAAAGTGCCAAAAAGCCTCCAGTGCTTGGACTAGAACAGCTAATCAACCCATGCTCAAGTTTCACTCTACTCAGTGATTACCAATGTGCGCAGCTTAAACAGGCCAGCTAGCCAAGCTAATGCAGGGGATGACATCAGATTTTGCAGCTACTAGCCAGCAGGGATAGTGATTGGGAAGATCCACTAGCCCCACAGACTTTTCCACTTACCCAGTGGGTGTACTTACTGAAATATTACCTTCTCAAATACAAATCAGTAGGGTTAGCTAAAGGAAGATTTTATTAGCCCGACACAAAATAGAATAGTTATGTAAGAACTTGCCGTAACAGTAGATCTTCAAGGGGATCTAAGTCATCAGGCTATACCGTAGGAACTTCACTGTCAGTGAAGCAGGATCCACACAGAAGATTTTCCAGCAGTACAACTGGGGCTGCCCACGCCAATGTCACCTGCTGACATCAACCCTATAAAGGCGTAAGTAGCCCCACTCCATCCTCATTTCTCCCCCCCCCCCCCAAGAGACCAAGGGAGCAAGTTCGTGCCATGGGGGACCGAGGAGGGAGAGGGAGACAGAGATAGAGAGGTGCCCAGGCCGAAGTAAAAGGCTGGATACGCTAGACAGCCAGTCTGAAAAGAGGACCCCCAAAGGGGGGGATGGTGGGAGGGAAGGCTGACCTGATAACTGAGATCCCCTTGAAGATCTACTGTTACATTAAGTTCTTATGTAACTGTTCTATTTTCTTCAGGGGAATCTCAGTCATGAGGTTACACCACAGGAACAAGTCCCAAGCAGTTACAAGTACGGCAGAACAGTCTGGGAGGTAGGCAAACCAAGGCCTAAGACAGAAAGCCCTGAAAAATTGCCTGGATGAAGCCTGCTCAGGCTCTGAAGGCAATGTTCAGACTGTAGTGCTTGGAGAAAGTATGGACCTTACTCCAGGTGGCAGCATCACAAATGTCAGTGGCTGAAACCCCTTTAAAACAAGCCACAGAGGAAGCCATGCCCCTTGTGAAGTGGGCTTTCACTGCCCCTGGCAACTCCTTCCCATGTTTGTTGTAGAAGGACACAATACAACTTGCCAACCATTTGGATAAACATTGTTTGGAAACCTGAACGCCCTCTCTTCCTTAGGTGAAAGAAACAAGCTGCTTTGACCTTCTGCAGTCCTCAGTTCAAAGCAGATAATACTGCAGGATTCTGTGCACATCTAAAGTATGGAGCAGTGCGTCCCCTGAATTGGCATGCTCTGGAAAATACACAGGGCTGGTGGATACATTGTTTCAGGGTAAACTCAGACACCACCCTGGAAAGAAAAATGAAATTTAAATACCTGTAAATTTTCTTTCTCCGATGGCTGGTCTCCGGGCTGCCTTACAGATGGGCAATACCTCCTGATACAGATATGCAGGCAGGAACTAAGATCTGCAGCTGGGGGTATCCAGCCCTCCATTTCCTGTCTCAACCAGTTCTTCCAAAAGCAGTCCAAATGTGGCAATACTATCTGAACTTGGAAATAAAAACAAGAAAATTAAGCCATACACAGCCGACTGGCCAACTCTGTACATTCTGGGAGGGAAGCAGAAGCCCGGAGACCAACCGTCGGAGAAAGAAAATGTACACGCATTTAAATTTCATTTTCTCTCTCCTAAGCTGGTCTCCGGGCTTCCTTACAGATGGGATATACAAAAGCAGTACATCTCCAGATATCCCGGGTGGGAAGAATGTAATTGCCCTTAAGGGTCCACCACTGCCTGAAGAACTCAGCAATCAAAGGATGCCTCACCCGAGGTCGTCACATTCAGTTTGTAAAATTTTGTAAACATGTGAATGGATGACCATGTGGCCGCCCTGCATAGGTCTGCTGGAGATGCTTCTCTGAAGTCCGCCCACGAGGTGGCCATAGCCCGGGTAGAATGGGCTCTCACTGGGCCAGGCAAGGTTACTTCAGCATGATCATAAGCAGTGGTGATGACAGAACAGATCCATCTGGCTACAGAGTCCTTCAACGCTTTTTTACCCATATTTTGACCTGTAGTTAGAAAGAACAAACAAAGCTTTTCAAATAGAATCCGTTCTTCTGATATACATTTTCACCACTCGTCTTGGATCTAGCGTGTGAAATTCCGTTTTCTTTTCATTTTTTGGGTGTGGACAGAAGGAAGACAAAATCAACTCCTGATTGCAATGGAAAGGAGACCTAACTTTTGGTAAAAAACCTAGATCTGTTCAGAGCACCACAGAGTCCTGATGAAACACAGTATATGGCTCTTTGGTGGACAAAGCTCCCAGCTCACTGATTCTCCTGGCTGACGTAATAGCTATGAGAAAAGTGACCTTCATTGTGAGATGCATGAAAGATGTCTCCTTGAGAGGCTCAAAAGGAGCTTGGTCAAAGCTTTGAGAACCAGATTAAGCCTTCAAGGTGGTACCGTTGGCTTGACTGGAGGGTGTTTTAATGTTGCTGCCCTAAGAAACCTCCTGACACGGGGATGTGAACCCAATGATTCACCTGAATCCATCAACAAGAGCGCCCCCAGCATGGAAACCTGAACCCTTAAGGTGGCTGGCTGCAGACCTTTGTCAACCCCATCTTGAAGGAACTGCAGTAGTACAGGCAATGACATTGGCTGGTTCTGCATGTGTCTGCATCGAAGCCAGAACAAGAATTTCCTCCAAATTCTGTAATATACTCTAAAGGAAGAGGGGTGATGTGAGTTAACCATCATTTCAGTAACAGGGGCTATGTAGCCTAGCTCTTTGAAAGCTTCCTGCTTAATCTCCAGGCTGAGAGGGAGAGGTTGCTCAGACTGGGGTGCAGTACCGGACCCTGATGGAGAAGGTCCAGGCTGATCTGGAAGGTCAGAGGTAGTCGCCTTGAAAGATGAATGAGAAGCGGGGACCATGGGCAATGAGGCCATCGGGGAAAGACTAAAATCAGCTCTGCCCAGTCCAGAGCCACTTTGTGGAGGACTCTGGATAGAAGCGATATTGGAGGAAAGGCATACAGGAGACCCAACTGACCCCAGTCTAGGGAAAAGGTGTCCTGAGCCACCGCTAGTTCGTCCTTGGCCAGGGAGCAGAATTGCTTTACCTTAGAGTTTTGATGGCAGGCAAAAAGATCTATCGGAGGACTGCCCTACTGTTCTGTTAGGATTTGGAAAGCACTGTCCTTCAGCTCCCATTCCCTTGGAGGAACATTTTTGCAACTGAGCCAGTCTGCTGCGACATCTTCCTGCCTGGAATGTACACTGCCCTTATGCTTGCCAAGTGGTGCTTGGCCTACTGAAAGAGAAGCAAGGACTCCCGTAGCATTTTTGAGCTTTTTGTTCTGCCCTGATGGTTGATGTATGCCATCGTTGTCCGATTGTCTGTTATAATCAGAACGTCCTGATTGAGGACTTCCTGTTCTAAGTGCATAGGGCTAGGCGTACTGCTCTCATCTTGAGGACATTTATGCTGTACTGTGTTTCTAACAGTGACCACTTGCCCTGAACTGACAGCTGATGCAGAGGTGCCCCCCCCCAGCCCGAGGCTGGCATCGGTCGTGATTCGGATTTGGTGTGGATGGCCCAACTTGCGACCCCTCATGACATTTGTCCTCCAAGTCTGCCACTGGAGGGAAGTTTTTATCTACTGAGAAACTGGGATCAGTTGGTGCTGGCTGTGTCTGGACTGGGACCACAGCCTGAGCAAGTGTGCTTGAATGGGCCTCATATGGACTAGAGCCCAATGGACCGAATCCACCAGCGATACTAGAGTCCCAATTAGCTGCATGAAGGAGTGAGCTGGCAGCTGAGGAGCTGTGTGAAACTTCTTGATGAGCTTCAACAGGTCCCTGAATTTTCCTTCCAGGGGAAGGATCTCGTTGGCTTGTGTCATGAATTCTGCCCCCAGGTGGTTCAAGGTCTGGCTTGGAGTTAGGGAACTTTTTCCCCAGTTGAGGACAAAACCGTGAGCCAACAGGAAACAGAGTACCTACACCACTGCTTGTACCACTTGGTCAAGCTGCGGGACCTTGATGAGAATATCGTTCAAGTAAGGGAAAAGTTGTATCCCTCGGTTCCGAACGTGAGCTATGACTGCTACTAGCGCCTTGGAGAATGTCCTTGGGGCTGAAGAAAGCCCATATGGCAGTGTTCTGAATTGGAAGTGCTGGTTCCCCACTTTGAACCCGAGATATTGCCTGTGTAGTTCCTGAATAGGAATATGCAAATAGGCATCTTGCAGATCGATGGATGCCAGAAAATCCCCTTGTTGCAACTCCCTGATGATTGATGACAAGGTTTCCATCTTGAGGGGTCTGCTGAGGACAAAATGAATCAGGAATTTGAGGTCTAGGACTGGCCTGAATCCCCCTGTGCGTTTTGGCATGATGAAGAATATGGAGTAGACCCCCCCCCCCAAATTGATCTCTGTGGGGGGAACTTGCTCTATAGACCCTGCTTGAAGAAGGTCTGTAATGGCCTGTAACATCGCCTGTCTCTTGGATGGGTTGCCCGAGATAGGGGAAGGCACCACATGAGGTAGTGGGGGCTTGGATTCAAATTCTTTTAGGTAACCCTTGCTGATAATGTCTAGGACCCATCTGTCCAATTAGTCTGGACCCATTCCTCGAGAAATTTTGAAAGTCTGCCCCCTACTTGAGGATGGGCCCGGATAGCTTCATTGTGTCTGGGGCCTGAGGACCATGATTTGCCCCTGCCTCTTGACTGGGGCATATGTACTTTAGTTGTCCCCCTGGATTCCTTCACCGTTTCCTTCAGAGCTGAGCCAAAGGAGATTACCTTCATAGGGGGCATTTACTAAACGGCTCTTTGAAGAGGTGTCTGCTTGCCAGGCCCGAAGCCAGAGGTTGCGGTGAGCCGAAGTTTGATAAAACATGATCCGAGTGGTGCACCTGACCACCTCCTCTGATAAGTCTGCTGCATAAGCCAATGCCAAATCCATTAATTGCATCTGATGAATAATATCCTTATTCTACTCTGGATCCTCAGCAAATTGAAAAGCTAATTCTGAGGCCCAGGACAGGGCAGCTCTAGCTGAAAAAATGACTGGCAGTTGCCGCCATGAGAGACATTGCTGATGCTTGGAAGGCCTTCTTGAGTGAGGCATCCACTTTCCTGTCCACTGGATCCCTGAGTGATGCTCCTCCCTCGGCTGGGATGACAGTCTTCTTGGTGAGGTTCGAAATCAGAGGGTCGATTCTGGGGTAGTCTAGCCACTTTTCAGATTGTTTCTTGTCAAACCTGAGGAGCTTAGTGATCCGCCGGGGCACACTGGATAGGTGCATTCTGGACCTTGCCATTCCCCTTTTAGCAAATCCTCTATGGCTGGAGGAATAGGGAAGGTTGTGGCCAGTCTAGCAGCAGATGCCAGGCAAAAGACACATTCTGGCTGTGCTGGAGCCACTTGGGAAGAATCGAGATGAATTTTAGCTATGACCTTTTAGATGAAAAAGTCTAGGTCCTCCAGGTCAAAGTTTCTGGATAGGGAGTCAGAGTCCGAGGATGAGTCCCCTAGCTGCCCCTCTTCTAGAGAAGAGGAACTGGAGTCTGGGAGTCCTGGGAATGGTCGCTACAATGCTTCTCCTTATGGGTGCCCCTAGATCTACTCAGAGAACGAGAACTTCTCTTTCTCTTGTGGTGTGAGGAATGTTGATCCTCCTCATCCGAGGATCTGCTCCTGTATCGGGATTTTTTCTTTTTATCATAGTGATGTAAAGACAACTGCCCCTTTTCAGATGAGGACAGGGTCCTCTTTCTTTTTGCCTTCTTGTGAGGCCTCACATCTGGTGATCCTGGAGGTCGCCAGTCGAAGCATGCAGGGTCCAGAGCAAAGGCCCTATTTAGCTTATCCATGAGGTCTGGGACTAGAGAGGGGGCTGCAGACTGCTGGATCTCCCTGGTGGCCACTGCTCTTTCAGATCTGATGGCTGCTGCTCGCTCAGACCTGTCTGTCTGTTGGCTATCTGTCTGAGCCGAGGAAAGGGAGGCCTCTGTCATGTACTCCCCATTTGTTGACGCTGCCTTCTCACATTTTAGGCAAAGCGAACCTGCGAAGGTGATTAGAAGAGGGGATTTGCAACACTGGTATTTTCTGCCCCGGCAGGCTAGTCTGAGGCCATGACTGAAAATGGCTCTAATCCCCTTTGATTCCACATCCCCCCCCCCCCCGGAAGATTCCTGAGAATAAAGGGGCTGTCTGGAAGAATACCAACGCCCCGATGGAACACTGCTGCTGGCCCTTTAAGGGCAAAAAGCTGAGCTGTTTAAACTGTTGGTTGATAAGTTAATATTTTCTTGCTCCCTTAGTGCTTTCTTGCTCCCATAGTGGGGGTAGAAGAGGCCTGCAGTATGCATGAGAAACTCTGTTTATTCCTGAGCAGCACTCCTTGTAAAATGCAGCGCTCGCTGACGAGATAGCACTGGAATGTCGACGAGCGACTGAATTAGAGCTGCAGGCCCACCATCGACAAGTCAGGAAGCTAGCTGTCTATGGGAGAAAAATGGCCCTGCTGTTGATGAGGACAGAATCCTCTCAGAGCACTGAGGTGTTAATACTGTCCGATCACCATAAAAACGGCATCAGTTGATGACATCCACCAGTTGACGAACTCCAAGGCTGCAATGAACACTGGGTTGGGCCCAGAATTGCAGGAAAAACCTCCACAGTAAAGTGGGGCCAGTCTGTGAAGCTTGCAAGGCTGAGACTGGGGCCCACACAGCAGTGCTCTAAAGCGCTGAGATTCTTCAGCAAATCCAGTAAGAATTAAATTTTGTGACTTACAGTCTGATGTCTTCAGCCCTGCCACATGATGACACAGCTCTGCTGTAGAGTACCTGCTAGTTGGAAGGCAGGAAGTAAACTGGTTGAGACAGGAAATGGAGGGCTGGATATCCCCAGATGCAGAGCTTAGTTCCTGCCGGCATATCTGCATCAGGAGGTATAGCCCATCTGTAAGGAAGCCCGGAGACAAGCTTAGGAGAAAGAACTTAGATTCGTGTGCAAGGTACCCTGTCTTTGTAAAAAATCAAATAAGGCTTCTCACACCAGAGAGCCTGAAGCTCAGAAATCCTTCGAACAGAAGTAACAGCAACCAAAAACAACGCTTTCCAAGAATGGAAGCGTAGCATGCAAGATGTGGCTGGCTCAAATGGAGACAGGGTCAATTTTTCCAAAACAAAATTCAAACCCCAAGCCAGGACAGGGTTACGGACTAGAGGCTTCAGATGCACAATGTCCCTGAGAAATGTATGGGTCACATCTAGTTGCTTAACAGTATGACCATCCACAAGTTTGTGGAAGGCAGAAATAGCCAAAAGGTTCACCTTGAGGGATGAATACTGAGGCCTGAGTCAGACAAGGACATCAGATAGTCCACAATCTGACTCACTGGTCAGGTGAAAAGGTCCAGATGATGCTCGTCAGCCCAGATGGCAAACTGTTTCCACTTCACGGCGTAGGTGGCCCTAGTGGAGGGCTTCCTAGCTGCTACCAGGACATCAGCCACCTTCTAGAAAACCCCAAACCGGGCTATGGCTATGTCCTCAGGAGCCACGCATGCAGTCGAAAGGACATGGATGGACCAGGGTCCCCTGTGGCTGAGTCAATAGATTCCTGCAGAGAAGCAGATTCACCCGAGGTTCTGCTGCTAACAGTTGCATTAATGGAAACCATATCTGCCATGGCCAGTAGGGTGCCACCAGGATCGTATTGGTCCTCCTCTTTCTGCAGTTTGATTAGCACCCTCTGAATCAGAGGAAATGGAGGGAAGGCATAAAGTAACCTCCCGCTGCAAGACAGGGACAATGCATCTCACCAGAAAACTCCAGACCCTGGATCTAGTGAGCAGAAATTGGGCAGTTTTGCATTGAGTGGGGATGCAAAAAGGTCCAATTCTGGACGACCCCATCTGTCGAACAGATCCTTCTGCGAAGGACGACAGGGCGCTCCCATTCATACATCTTGGACTGAGTCCTGCAGAGTCTGTCTGCCAGAGTGTTCAGAATGTCTGGGGCATGGACTGCCAATAGTTCCAGGTTGTGGTCCAGTGCTCAGTACCAGACTCTCATTGCTTCTGTGCAAAGAGGGTACAAATGCGTCCCCCCATTTGTTGATCTGGTAGACCACACTAAGATGGTCTGACAATCAACAACTGTCCCAGAGAGTGGTGGTTCTGTATGGCCTACAGAACTGTCCTCATCTCGAGGATGTTTACATGGATGGATGTTTCGATCTGGGACCAGGTATCCCAAGTCTGGAAGAGACCCAGGTGTGCCCCCCAGCCCAAGCCAGAGGCATCTGTAGTGTGGATCTGCTGGGGAGACGAGATCAGAAAGCTCCTTTTAAGAGATTTCGGGGTTCCATCCACCACTGGAGGACCTGGAGAACTGGTAAGGAGACCAGCATCAGTTGTTCCAGGTCGTCAGTGCATTGGTCCCACTGCATTCGGAGGGTCCACTGGTGTACCGCATGTGCAGTCTGGCCATGGGGACAGAGGCAATGGCTGCAGCCACAAGGCCCAGGAGCCTCAAGTAAACCCTCACAAAAACATAATGGCTCTGAGCCACCACCTGAGCCTGTGATATGAGACACTTCACTCTGTCTGGCAGCAGGAAGGCCTTGCCCTCCACTGAGTCCAGGACAGCCCATATATACTGCAGCCTCTGGGCAGGATTAGAACAGACTTGGGCAGGATGATAGTGATGCCAAAGAGTGGAACAACTGGAGGGTCCTCTTCAGAGTTCAGAGAAGCTGAGCCCTGGATGGGGCTTTGAGAAGCGAGTCATCCAGGTAAGGGAAGATGTACAGGCCTTCTCGCCAAAGGGCAGAAGTTACCGCTGCTAAATCCTATTAACTTTGCTGAGTTCAAATCACTCTACTCAAGATCCTTCTCTGAGCCCTGCAAGTGTCCTTCCTGTCGCTAATTTGCACTGCCATCATTATAGCTCCTCTTGCAGCTATTCCTCTATAGCTCTCTATTCCTACCTAAATCCTCCCCACCCCTAGGTCTTGTGCCCTGCTCACCCATCTCCACGCTGCCTGACTAATAGTGTAACATTGTTTTTTTTAGCAACAACCCTGTTTTACTAGAATAGTCATTGTTTAAAATTCTAAATTTGGCAGAACTCTGTGCTGTTACCACCCTTTTATTTCTGCTGAAATCTGTGTTGTCTCACCTTATATGACCCTCCCAGCACACTCGTGTTCCAACTGTTTTGCTATATGTTCGACTGTAATACTGTATCTACTTAAAGTGTTAGATTGCATTATTTACTCTGTACCTACCAGGCCCACCTTGAAAATGAATTTGCTCAATGGTGTTTCACCTGGCTAAATAAAGACTGACTGATTCTGTAAAAACCCACAGCGCAGAGGATAACCAAAGGGCAAGACTCTGAACTGGTAATGGTTACCTTGAAAAAGAAACCAGAGGAACCTCCTGTGCAGTGGGCACACTGAAATATGCAGGTAAGCGTCCTGCATATCGAGGGAGCACAGCCAGTTGCCCTGTTTGAGCAGGGGCGACAGGCCTGGCAGAGTGACCATGCAAAACCTGTTGTACTGAATGTAGAGGTTGAGGTCTTTGTAATCTAGAATAGGCCTCAGATCTCCGGTTCTTATGAAGACCAGGAAAAAATGGGAATAAAACCCCTCTGTTCTGCTGCCTGGGCACTGGCTCGATTGCCCTTTTCCACAGAAGGGAGTATACCTCCTCCCAGAGAACCGCTGCATGGTCTGGCAGTTAAGTGAAGGGTACTAGAGGAGTCTCTAGGGGTTCCTCCAAAAGCTCCAGAGTGTGACCCCCCTCTCTATGATCTGAAGAATCCAGACATCTGAGGTTACAGTTCTCCACTCACTGAGATAGAGGGAGAACCAACCTCCGACCACCATCTCTTGGTCAGAGACTGGAAGGGGGTTCTGGCAAGGAATCAGGTGGAGGCGCATCCAGCTGCTGGGGTTTATCTGTTGCCCCGGGCCATTTTGCGGCAGGACCCAAGGAGGAGGAAGGGGTAGGCAAGGTGAAACTGGTCTTCCTGGGATAAAGTGGGCGGTCCCCCCGCACCATCTCAGTTCGCCCGCCAGAGACCCAGCTAACATAAAGGATGGGGAACTGTGGAGGTTCATTCCCCAGAGAGAAGAACATTTATATAACCACGGGGGAAGGTGGGAGGGAAAGCACACCTGCTGCAAGAGCTCTTCTCAAAGATCTACTGTTACGGTAAGTTCTTAAGTAACTGTATTATTTCACTTTGAGATAGAGCTCTTGCAGCAGGCAATAACTGTTAGGACAGAGTCCCAAGCAGTACAAGGATGCAATGCAGGTCAGATGGGCAGTGGTTATAGAAAAAAAAAAAACACTAGTGCTCTTAAAGAGAGCAGTCCCTGGAGGACGGCAAGGCCAAAGCCAGCCCTCCTTCTGGAAGCAATGTCCAAACTGTATTGTTTAATGAAAGTATGAACGGAACTCCAAGTGGCAGCTGCACAGAGATCGGCTGCCGAGACATTTCGTAGGGATGCAAACAAAGTGGCAACACCTCTAGTGGAGTGACCTTTAACCGGTCCCGGTACAGGTTTGTCGTACTTTTGGTAGCAGAAAACTATACAACTGACTAACCATTTGGACAATGTTTGCTTAGTCACTGGCACCCCTAACATTCTCTGGGTGAAAGACATAAACAACTGGACTGACTTCCTAGAAGACAGAGTACGGTCTACGTAAAAACGAAGAATTCTGTGAACATCCAGAGTATGCAACAAGGTTTCTCCTTTATTTGGGTACTCTGGGTAATAAACTGGGAGATAAATGTCCTGGCCAAGAGTGAACTCTGACACCAATTTCAGGAGAAACTTGGGATTAGTACGCAGGGATGCCCTGTCAAAAATCAAACAAGGTTCTTTACCCATCACAGCCTGAAGCTCGGAAATCCTCCAGGCTGAAGTAATGGCAACTAAAAGCAACACTTTCCAAGACAGGAAGCGTAGCTCGCAACTTGTGGCTGGCTCAAAAGGAGGCAACGTAAGTTTTTCTAACATGAATAAGAGATCCCATGGGGGAATAGGGTCTCGCCTGGGTGGCTTAATGTGCATTATACCATGCAAAAAAGTGCAGGACAGGTCCATTTGCACCAGGGTCCTGCCATTCACTGGTACATGATAAGCTGACAGTGCAAAAAGGTGTACCTTTATGGATGAATAGTGGAGTCCTGCATCAGACTGGGAAAGGAAATACTCCAGGACCAAATTCACTGGACAGGTGAATGGATCCAAGTGAAGGGACAAAGCCCATAGGCAGAAACACTTCCATTTCATGGTGCATGTGGCCCTGGTTGAGGCTTTTCTTGTAGCCACTAGGACCTCTGCTACCCTTGTAGATACCCCGTACCTGACCCTGACTAAGTCTGCAGAAGCCATGCATGCAGGTGCAGAGACTGGAGATTCGGGTGTACCAAAGTGCCTCGCTCCTGGGAGAGCAAGCGAGGAGACAGGGGTAGAGGAATTGGAGGTTACATTGCCAACTGCTGGAGCAACGGATACCAAATCTGTTGGGGCCAGAATGGTGCTATGAGAATCATGACAGCTCGTCTTGCTTGTAGCTTGAGCAGTACTTTCTGAAGCAGTGGGATGGGATGGGAGGGAAGGCATACAGGAATCTCCCTGTCCATGAGAGGGTCAAGGCGTCCCGCCAAAGAACACCAGGCCCCAGATCTAGCAAGTCAAAATTGGGCAGTTTGGCGTTGAGTAGGGATGCCAAGAGGTCCAGTTCTGAAAGTCCCCATCTTTCAAAAAAGCCGTCTACTATGTCCTGTAGTAGCTCCCACGCGTGAGCCTGAGACCAAGAGCGGCTGAGGCTGTTGGCTAGGGTGTTTTGTACTCCTGGAACATGAACCGCTGTGAGCTCCTGGTTGTGCTCCACTGCCCAGTACCAGACTCTCATGACTTCTCTGCAAAGGGGATAAGAGTGTGTACCCCCATGCTTGTTCAAGTAGGAGACAACCAGCATATTGTCTGTCTGGATCAGTAGGCCTAGAAGAAGGACTGTCTGGAATGCCTGTAAGGCATACAGAACGGTTCTTATCTCCAGCACATTGATGTGGAGGTTGCATTCCAAAGGAGTCCACGTCCCTCTTGTCTGATGGTCTCTGAAATGTACACCCCTTCCTAGTCCTGAGGCATCCGTTGTCAGGATCTGCTGATGACTGGTATTTTGAAAGGGAGACCCGGACTCTAGGGGGTGAGCCACCACTCCAAAGTCTGACGCACTGCCTTGGAGATCCGAAATGGCTGCTTGAGATCATCCAAACGCTGGTCCCATTGTACCCAGAGGTTCCACTGGAGAACCCTCATCAGGAGTAGAATTTAAGGGAAAAAAAAGGGGGGGGGGTATTCTTAGTGGAATACCAGATGCAGAATTTTGGTATTCCGCCTGGAAAACTGGTATTCTCCCCGCAACACTGTTGTAGGGTGAGAGCACCTGATAACACTCGGTACAGTACGGCAATGGGAGTGGGTGAAGACCATGAGTGACCAACGCCGACCTTATGGCAAGTCGGAGGTCACTGGTTCATTTGGCTACTGACTCCGAGGGCCCACCAGAGACTATACTACACCCATGTATATGGTGAGTGGGCAAGGTGGATGAGTGACCTTGAGAGTCCTTGCATAGGGTCACCCTGTGGAAGCACTGTCAGGCCAGTCATCCACTTTGCCCACTCACCATCAGGTAGTGGGATCTCTGGTAGATGCAGTGTCAGTCACCAAATGAACCAACAATGAACTACTTGGCAAAATTAAAAACAGTGCAAAATGTATATACATAAAAAATTCAATATTTTTACCTGAATAAAATCCTTATTAAAACTGACAGTCTGTCTTTGCTTCATCCGTTTTGCAAAGACACAGGCACTCATGATATGACAAAGGCACACAGACAGGACACAAGGACACAATGACACACACTCACTAAATCTCTCTCTCTCAGAATTTAGCTCTTTGGCAGTCTTTTTACTGGCAGAAGGACCAGCTAAAAACTTTAAAGAATCGACCTCCTGCTCAAGCCACTTGTCTCTCCTGGCCAGTCCCACTAGAGTCTGCAGAGTACTGTGAGGACACCACCACTGCCATCAATCTATAGCCCCACACTGTGTAAGCACTAAACCTCTATCTATCCCCTCACATTTTCTAAGCACTGAATCTGACACTGTGCATAGTGATCAACCCATTAATGGCTACAAAATAAAAAAAAGTCACCCACAATCGTTAACGACTTACACCGCCAAAATCACCCGTTGTCTATACCAGGAAACCCAATTCCCATGAAACATAATACATGGCTCGTCCTTCTGAAATGCCATGAGCCCCACATTCCGAGTTGTAAAAGGCCCCTGTGATTAGCACTTTTTTTTTTTTTTTTTTTTTTTTTTTTAAGTTGTCTAGCCAGGAGTAGCACACTAAGCTGAAAGCTTTTATAGGAGCACAGGGAAGTTAACCGACTTGCGCAGGGTCACACAGTATGCAGGTGAAAGCAGTGGGATTCAAACCCAGGTCTGGTCTGCTGGATGTCACCAGATTTGCAGCTCAGAGCCTTAAACCACTGCGCTATACTGCCTCCCTAAACTCCCAACCCCGAGAAGAAACAGTCCCTCCACACTCACCGTGTATCCCTATCCACAATGGAGCTACCCGCTGCGGTCACAACTGCTGTGCCTCTGGAGTTCCAACTCATAAGATTAATGTCCAGAGCCAATGAACCACTGACACCTGTACCATATTCGATCGCTTCATTGCTGAACCGAAGACCCAATACCGGCCGCTCCCGACGTCCCCCACAACACAACCAGACTCTCAAACTGAGTGCGGCATCTCCATTCTTCCTCTCTGATTGGTCAGGGCCCCCCACATAGCAAGAGAAGTGGACGTATGAAAAAAACAAAACACTGCCAGCTGAAAATGCCAAAAAGTACTTTTCCTCAGAATGGATCACAGTTTTAGTATTTCATACGGCGCACCAGGGCTCTAATTCCGGTATGAAATCAGATACCCAAAATGTACCGGAATACTGCTAAGTTCGAGCCCTGCTCATGTGCGACAAGATAAGGGTACTGTCACAATGGCAGCTGCCATATGGCCTAGCAGTTGTAGGACCATTTTGGCTGGAGTCTGATTTGTGGAAATGACTCTCCAAGCCAGTGCTCTTAGTTGATCCGCCCTGGGGGGAGAAAGGCTCTCCCCTGGATGGTGTCCAAGACAGCCCCTATGTATTGTAATCTCTGACTGAGCCTGGGGGATGACTTGGGAAGATTCAAGGTAACCCCCTGGTTTTGAAACAGCTGGAAGGTACTTTCCAATGTGTGACACAGCTGTTCCCTTGTGGGAGCTGTCAGGAGCCAGTCGTCAAGGTAGGAGTAGATATAATGTCTCTGCCTCCTGAGAGCTGCTGCCACCACTGCCAGGCACTTGGTGAACACCCGAGGTGTGGAGGAAAGACCAAACAGCAGCGTTCGGAACTGGTAGTGCTCTCCCTGGAAGGTAAAGTGAAGGTAGTTTCTGTAGTATGGCAGGATTTTGATATGCATGTATGCATCTTGCATGTCCAGGGAGCAGAGCCAGTCCCCTTGGCGAAGCATCGGCAACAATCCCGGCAGTGTCACCATCCTGAACCTTTTGTATTCAATGAAATCGTTCAGCTAACTGAGATCCAGGATGGGAAGATGGTCCCCTGTCTTTTTTGGAAATAGGAAGAAGTGGGAGTAATATCCCCTTCCTCTTTGACTTGGTGGCATTGCTTGGATCACTTTCTTGCTCAGGAAGTTTTGGAGTTCTGCCTGGATGGGGAGCAATGGGTGGGAACTGGTGGGCTGTCTGGAGGAATTTGAGTGAATTCCAGTGTGTAACCCCTTTCAATTATTTGAAGTACAGACTGATCCTCGGTGATATGGGATCAACCTCTGAGGTAAAGGGTGAATCATTCTCCTATTGCCTCTCCCTGTCGCTCCACTGAAGGAGGGAGAGCAGGCAGGGAGTCATGCAGAGGTTGTTGGAGTGGGCAAGGGACCACTCGCATTTTTGGGGTTCTTAGGTCCCTGTGCCCCTGAAGACATGGAGGTGCCTTTTCTCTTGCAACCCTCTCTTTGCTGTTGTCATCTACCCTGCTGGCCTTGATGGGGTTGGCTCAGATTTATACATTTTGTGGACCTCAGAAATAGCCTTTCCTGAATCCTGCAAGCCAGTGATCATCTTTTCAGCTTCCTGGCCAAAAAGAACTGGTCCTTGCAAAGGGGCACCAGGATGGCATCCTGCAAATCCTGGCAAAAGCCCAAGACCCTCAACCAGGAGTAGTGCCGAATGCATAGCCCTGTGGCAGCTGCTCTAGCAGCAGTGTCTGCCGAGTCATGTGAGCACCTGAGGATGTGCTTACTAACGTCAACACCAGACTAGAGAACTGCTAAGAGCTCTGTCTTATTAGCGGAGTCAGGTTGTGCCCGAGCTAGGTCCACAGCCTTATTCCAGAGAGATTTCTGATACATCACCATGTGTGCCAGAAAATTTAATGATTGGACCATACAAGTGGCAGAAGAGTACACCTTCCGGCCAAGATGGTCCAGTTTCTTGGACTCCTTATCTGGTACTTAGCAGTTCATATGCTTCGGCTGTTGAGTCCTCCCATGAGCGGCTGTAAGGATCATCAAATCCACTTTAGGTTGCTCACTCAAATGTGGGTCCCCACAGGGGTCCTATTTAAGCAGTCAACTTTCTTAGGAACCGCCGAGGTCATAGAAGGGTGTTTCCAAGCTACTTTTGTAATGTCCTGGAAGGGCTCCACCAATGGTGGGATGACTAAAGGTTTTGGGTCAGTGGCCCCTAAGAATTTCACTACTAGGCGTCTCTCAGTGTCTAACTCTTCCGTCTCCCATTGCTTAAGGAACTGAATGTGTCTCGTCACATCTAAGAAGGAGTCGTCGTCCAGAGGAGACCTTGAAGAATTCCTCCGTGGGTCTGGGAATGAAAGACAAATCGTCTTCTGATGAATCATAGAAGGAGAAGCCTCTGGTAGATTCCTCTGAAGAAGTATACCAGCGTCCCCTAAGGCTACTCCAGCGTCTAAAGGAGGATCTGGGCGACAGATTGCGACTGCGCCACCGAAGTTCGGGAGATCCTGGCTCACCATCCCCTGGAGTCAGGTGGGTCAGCGTCCAGGGTGGCAAAGGCGATCTGCATGGAGGAGTGGTTGCCTAGTCAGAGCAGAGATGGGGATTCCTGCATGGGTGGGATCTGGCTCCGGTGGTCTAGGCAAAAGATCCCCCTTGGTGTTCCACCAGCTGTTGAAAA
Organism: Neoceratodus forsteri; assembly: GCA_016271365.2. Lineage (NCBI taxonomy): Eukaryota > Metazoa > Chordata > Ceratodontiformes > Ceratodontidae > Neoceratodus > Neoceratodus forsteri. The sequence continues at coordinate 103,281,532 of CM057453.1, read as the reverse complement.
GAGCCCCAACCTCAGCCAAAGGTACCACAGGGCCCAGCTGGGGTTCTGGCTTCAGGGTAGGGGCGCCTGGCATCAGATCCTACGGTTTGGTCCCCCCTGGCATCAGGTCTAACAGTACCGCTGTATTCGACGTCTGTTCTGGTGGGACGCTGTCCCCTGGCATCGGGTGCCCTGGCGTCTGGTCGTCAAGCTCCCAAGGGGGAAGTGGAGGCAGAGGGAATGATGCCTGGTCCATGGTGCGCACAGAGGCTAGTGTCAGGTCCCCCGACATCGGAGTCTGTAATGAGACCCTTGTCAGAGCCCTCCGGATCAGACGCCGGCTTAGGGGGTGGCACTGGTCTGGCTCTGTAGTGGAGTCAGAGAGTATTAACGCCTGATGGCAGGTCCAGAAACCCCAACCTATCGTCGGTCCAGAACCTCGGCCAGAAACCCCAGCCTATCGTCAGTCCAGAAACTCGGCCAACGATGGTTTGGAAGGAGAGCGTGGTTTCTTATGACGCTCGTGCTCCTGATGGCTCTTGACATCGGACTCTGTCGTCCTGTCCAATGACCCGGAGACCACAGACTTGCAGACGGAAGGCTCCGTTCTGCGAGCAGACAAAGAATGGGCCGATCCTGCTGGCTAAGACCCTAGCCCAAGCTTGTGGGACCGGATACTCAGGGACATGGGAGCCTGGGAATGCAGCAGCCTGGAAGACTCCCCACCATATGTTTGGGTGGAGGCAGGGGGCTTCCTCAATGGTAACCCCAGGTGAGCCAGGGAAACCAGAGGGGCTGAATCTCACCTCACGCCGAAGCAGAACGTTTGGAAGCCTTGTGTAGACACCTCAGACGGGATTCTTACCTGGAACTGTCCTTGTCCCGATGATGGTGCTTCCCGCTCCATTTCTTCGATCTGGGGAGGACTCCTTGGCGGAGGAGGAAGATGAGCTGTGCCTGAGTGGGTCTTCTGCACGGTGGCCACTTGTTGTTCAAGGAGGTATGCTTTCAAGGTCTTTTGGTGGCGGATGAGAGTCCTCCCATTGAAGCTTAGGCAATACGGGCAGTCATCCAGCTTATGGTCGGGGCCTAGGCAAAGTAGGCAGGCAGGCAGAATGAATGTCTTTTGCTGGGATCTGCTTGCCGTACACACACTTCAATTTCCGCCACTCTGTAGCGGAGAAGATTGGCTGAAATGACATATCCAACAACTTTGGTATTTCGATGAAAAGTAACCACGCAGAGCGCAAAAATGGTGGTCGACTGGAAGCAAGAGGCATCTGTGGAGCCGAGAATAGCACGGGGTCAACAGTGGGGAAAACGGAAGTGGTGCCAGACCGCCCCTTTTATACCACTGTGACACTGGGGCGAGGCCGACGTCAGGGGGGGCGGCCCCATGCCCTGGACTGCTAGGTAGAATTTTTCCATGGGGTCCTAGTGTCTGGCGGCATAGTCCTAATGGATATTACCTGCTGCAAGAGCTCTGTCTCGAAGTGAGATCACTGATTATGTCCTGGACTTCAGGCCTGAAGAGTTTTGAGCCACTGAATGGGGCATTAAGCACCTTTTGCTGGACATCCGCCGCAAAACCAGATACCCTTAAGCACGTGTGCCTATGAAGGCAAATACCTGTGGCAACAGTGTTAGACATATCATACAAGGACCTGAAGAGGTGTTTACTAATATCCTCAGTGGCCTGGAGAGTCTTAAGGACCTCTTGTTTCTGGGAACACTCTGGGAGGGCCTGAGCAGCCGCCCTGCCCTTCTTCTATATGGTATTTTGGCATGTGACCATATGGGACAAGTAATTTGCAGTCCTGAGTCCCAGAGTAGAAGAGGCATACACCCTCTTACCCCAGAGGTCGATCCTCCAGGATTCCTTGTTGAAGGGGGAAGCTAAGGTCCTTTGGCACCTTGGACCCGTCATGCTCCCTTTTAATGACCACGGAATCAGTCTAAGGCTGGGCAGCATAACAGAGCAGGTCTAAAGGGCATGATAGAGCTTATTTGCCCTCCTAGGCATGGCAGGAACCACGTCAGGGCAGTGCCATGCCGCAGAGGTGGCATTCCTCAGAGCTGGCAAAATAGGAAGAATTACCTCTGGAGGAGATTCTGGGATCTCAAAAATGTCCACCAAGTCCCTTCTGGTGGCATCCTCTTCCTCTGTGTGGAATGACAGAAGACAGCTGCTTCATAATGTTAAAGAAGGTGGGGTCTTCAGGAGGGGACTGGGAGTGTGCTTGACAGAATCCTCGCTCACTGAAGAGGCTGTACATTTGTCCAAGGAAACAGCCTCCTCCTCCTCTTACTCAGGGAGGATAAGGTCAGCGTGGTACTCCTTGACGTCGACCCTCTCTAACTCTGGGTCCAACGAACAAGAGACCTACGGTGTCCTGAAGGACACAGCCTGATAGGGCCGAATCAGTGTTGATGACAGTGGAGCACCCGACAGCACAGAGGGATACCAGTCTATGTGAACCTAGCTGATGCACAAGGGCCATCATCAAATGAGTTCAAATGGCTCTGAGGTCAAACGCTGTGTCTAAGGCAGAGGGGCCATCGGGACAGGGCACAACAAACCATCCACTGAGTCTTGAGAGCCCAACAGCCCCGGAATCTAAGGACCGGGAGAAGCATCAAGCCTGGACAGAGAGGCTGGGGTCGACGACCCAAGGGTCATCAACTGAGAGAACAGGCAGAGAACACCAAGAAGAAGGAGCTGCAGTTATAACTATACTTCTCTACTGGGATTAAAGAACTAGAACTCTACTACTGGGACCTTCAATTTAGGGTCAAAACAAACAAAAAAAAGTTAGTGCGTTTGTCTGCGTGGTTGAAGTGAATTGTTATCTATGCAGTTATCTAGGTGTTTGTCTCAGGTGGCTGAAGGGAACTGTTATCTGTGCAATTAACTAAGTGTATAAAGAGCTGTAAAGTAGGGGGAGTGGCTTAGCTAGAAGGAAGCCATATTTAAAAACTGCCCTAGATAGCTTCTCCCAGAGAACAGGCAAAGAACACCAAGAAGAAGGAGCTGCTGTTATAACTATACTTCTCTACTGGGACTATACTGCCCTCCTTCCCTCCCCTCCACTCTAGCCAGTTCTACTTTTATAGGCACAGGATTTGACTGACAACAGGAACTTCCTGTTTGAGAGGAGCAAGTGAGTGATCACAGAGCCACAAAAGACTCATCATCCTAGAAGGAAAGAGTAGCTCTCCGCCCCGCCCCCCTCCCAGTTGCTGGAGGTCTGACTCTGAGCAAGTAAGGAGACTACTGGGAAATATAGGAAATTCTTGTCTCAGAAAAGGAAGATCAGGAGTTTAAAGGACACAGAGGCAGTAAGTAAGTAGGGAGAAAAAAATGAATAAACAAACAATAGTTAAGGGGCCAGAAATAAGAGATGATGGGAGTGGTGCAATGCAGTGGCTGTGGAGCAGCAGTCTTCCAGGACACGTTCTGGAGAATGCGGTGTTGTCCCATCTGCAGGCACCACTCTGGGCTGAGGGAGGAGGTTGCTCATCTCCAGGCTGAGTTGGTCAGGATTTGGGGAACCTCCTCTCCCACCCAGGGACCACCAGGGCCAATGCCGTTGCCTCAGAGGTTGCCAAGAAAGAGGAGCGGTTGGACCACAGTGAGCTCAGGGAGGGTGAGGGTGGTGGAACAGAGGCACATTCCTCCAGATGTACCTCTCCACAATTCATATGCCGTTCTAGCAAAATGTGGTTCCTTTATGGAGGCACCTACAGTGGAGACCAAGGAGGATGCTGGGAACCTCCACAAAGGAGACCCACAGGAGGGTGGCATGGGGCCCCACAGGGGAAGGAAACAACTCCTGGTGGGGGACTCCATTGTTAGGGGGTAGAACTGGGGAAGGAAGGGGAGAGTGAGGTAGGTGCCTGCCTGGTGCCATGGCTTGGAGGGACAGGGGGCGAATCCTCAGGATCGCTTGGAGCAGCTGCATGGGGAGGGGCTGGATGTCATTGTCCACCTAGGGACAAATGACCTGGCTGAGAAAGGGATCAGAGCAGTGCAGGATGAGTTTATGGAGTTGGGGAGGGGCCTAAGACAAGTAGCACGCACAGTAACCTTCTCGGAGGTGCTGCCTGTCTATGGCATGGGTGAGGCTAAGGTGCTCCACACCATGGGATTCAACGAGTGGGTGAAAAACTGGTGCAGAGCTCAGGGATTTGGCTTCATTGGGGACTGGGGGTCCACCTGAAGTGATGCAGGCCTATACTGGCATGATGGTCTGCATCTGTCCAGGAGGGGAACCAGGATCCTAGGTGATAGGTTTAAATGTTTCATTGGCAAGCATTTAAACTAGTCAAGGGGGGAGGCACAAGAAAGGAGCAGGGAAATCCTAGCCCCCCCCCCAAATAAAATCAGGGTAGTAAGTGAGGTAAACACCAACACAGAGATGTCGAGAGGGAGAAAGGCAGGGGTAAATGGAGAAAATGACAAAGGCAATAAGGATAGGGATGGGGCAAAAGGGGGTAAGGTCATCAAGAAATGGAGGGTAATGACTACCAATGCCCGTAGTCTGGACAACAAGCTCCCTGAACTGGTGGCCTTGATGGAAGAGGGATGCCTGGATATCGTAGCAGACACAGAAACATGGTACACAGAGAACCATGACTGGGATGTTAACATACCAGGGTACACAACCACAGGAGAAACAGGGAGGGTAGAAGAGGGGAGGAGTAGCTCTCTATGTAACTGAAGGGATAAAAGCAACGGAACAAAAGAGTAAACAGGGAGGAAAGGAGGCACTGTGGGTCACCTTAGAGACTGGAAATGGCACCACATTCCGCACAGGGATTACAAACAGACCCCCACGTCAGGGGAGGGAATGGACAAGGATATGATAGAAGGCATCCTTAGGGTGGCAGAGAAATGGGAGATATTGTTGATGGGGGACCTGAATATGCCAAATGTTAACTGGAGCACCTTTGCTGCAGCCACATCCAAGAGCAGGGCCATTCTCGATGCCCTATAGGTGGCATGCCTTAGACAGCTAGTTTTGGAACCCACTCGTGAGGGAGCAATCTTAGACCTCGAACTCTCAAATGGGGACAGTGAGAGGATCTCAGATCTAGAAGTTGGTATCCATCTTCGAACAAGTGACCATCAAACAGTGTGGTTCACAAACTCAGCTACAGAGTCAAGCCATACAAAAGTGAGGGTACTGGACTTCAGAAAGTCTGACTTTAGCAAGATGGGAGAGTGCCTTAGAAAAGCGCTAGCAATCAGGCTAGAAGGAGGGGTGAAGCAACAATGGGGAAACATCAAAACTGCCATCACAGAGGCAACAAGCCTTTGCATGAAGCAAATAAATCAAAACGAAAGAAAAAGCCACTATGGTTCTCAAAAGAGGTGTCGGGGAAGGTTAGGGAGAAAAAGATAGCATTCAGGAAGTATAAGGAACACAGAAGGAGCAGGACAGAGAACTGTACCAGTTAAGGCAGAAGGAAGCAGGAGGAAGTCAGAATAGCAAAGGCCCAAACTGAGGAAAAGATAGCCAACTCGGTTAACTCATTGCCTCCACAGGCTCACTCTGAGATTACACCACTTGCCTCCTGAATCTCCTGTATACTTTTAATAGTGAATCCTGGGCCTTTCTAAGCAAAATCAAGCCATAGTCAGCATGTCGCAAACAAATGCTAATAGCTCAATAACTGTACATGCTAGACACAAAGTATGAGTGGCAGAGTTATTCAGCACAAAATTGCCTTTCCAATGGTGGCATGCATGTAGTAATAAGTAATTTTATTTTTTTTTCTATGCTGGTCGAGAGAGCAAACTAAATATTTTTTTCACTAAAAAAGGGCAACATAAGCCATTTTTTGTTGGAAAATATGTAAAATATCAACACCAAATTAAGCATACAGACATTAGATGGTGTTTCAATATTATGTTTGTTAAAAAAATATATCTTTTTACTATAAAATGTAATTTTTCCCCATTTTAGTCAAGGTGCTTTGATGAGATTTGAGGGTTAAATCTCAACCACACACACCTTATCATAAACAAATGCGTATAACTCCAAAAGTATACATGATACACAAAGTATCAGCATGAAAGTTGATGAGCACAAAATGCCTTTCCAGTGGTGCTATGCAACCAGTTGTAATCAATACGGTTTTATTTTATACCTGCTGAAGTGCCAAAAGTGAATTTTATTCAAGCTGTTAGTGAATCTTGATGGAAACATGTCCTCCATACACACCATACCATAAACAAATACAAATAACTCCTAAAGTATACATGAATACACAAAATATCAGTGACAAAGTTGTTCAGCAGAAAATTATCTTTCCAACGGTGCTATGCAGTCAAATATATATTATATTCTGTTACACTATACATTAAAATATATAAGTGACTTCTCCAGACGTTGCAAGGGCACACTGGGAGTCAGTAGCCGACTTCTGCAGACGTCCTCAGGACACACCAGTGTTTTTTTACTGATGACCACAGGCGTCTGCTAGGAGACAATGAGTTAAGAAGGGGGATAAAACCTTTCATAGGTACATCAGGGAGTGCAGAAAGACAAAGGGAGGGATAATGAGGTTGAATAGAATGGATGGTGGTGGGCAGAGAGGGCAGTGAAAAGTAGGGATACTGAACAAATACTTGCTCAGTATTCACAAAGGGGGAGTGCCTAATCCAATTCAACAGAAGCACTCTGATTTTTGGGGTCAATCCAGTCCTTTCACAGAAGAAATGGTTCTGAAAGAACTCCTAAAACTGAAGGTGGACAAAGCAATGGGGCCTGACAGAATTCACCCCAGAATTCTAAAAGAATTATGGGGGGAAATAGTGACACCACTGACTACCCTTTTTAACAAATGGGAGGGTGGTGTGGTACCTAAGGACTGTAGGAAGGAGGATGTGATTCCCCTTCACAAAAGTGAGAGCAAGACAGAAGCAGGAAACTACAGACCTGTCAGTTTGACCTCTGTGGTTGGGAAAGTGATGGAATCACTTCTGAAGGAAAGAACTGTTCAGTACCTAGAGGCCAGTGGGGCACAGGACCCAAGGCAGCATGGGTTCACAGCAGGAAGGTCATGTCAGACGAATCTAATTGATTTCTTTGACTGGGAGACCAAAATAGTAGACCAGGAAGGGGCTGTGGACATGGCCTGCCTAGACTTTAGCAAGGCATTTGACGCAGTCCCACACAAAAGATTAATAATCAAATTAACCAGCCTGGGAGTGGGTCCCAGGGTGGTAGTCTGGGTAAAACTTTGGCTAGATAACAGGACACAGAAGGTATTTGTAAATGGAGTCCACTCTGAAGAAAGAGGAGTTACTAGTGGGGTACCGCAGAGTTCAGTACTGGGTCCAGTCCTTTTTAATGTCTTTATAAGTGACATTGCAGAGGGAATGGAAGGAAAGGTATGCCTCTTTGCAGATGACACAAAGATCTGCAACAGGGTTGATACGCAAGGAGGCATGGAAAGGATGAGAAGGGACTTGGCAAGGTTGGAGAAATGGTCAGAAGTATAGCAACTTGATTCAATGGAAAGAAGTGAAAATAATGCACTGGGAAACAAAAACCCAGGAAAGTTTACACAATGGGGGAGTAGCAACAACAACAAAAATGGAAAGGGACCTGGTGGTAATCATATCAGATGACCTTAAGGTTAGCAAGCAATGTGAGAAGGCAGTAGGGAGGGCTGGGGGGATACTGGGATGTATAGGGAGAGGCATCACCAGCAGAAAACAGGAAGCTGTTATCCTTCTGTACAGACAGTTGGTGAGACCCCATCTGGAGTACTGTGTCCAGTTCTGGAGACCCCATCTCCGCAAGGACATAGACAGGATGGAGGCAGTCCAGAGCAGGGCAACTAAAATGATGCACGGTCTGCAAGAGAAGACATACGAGGAGAGACTAAAGGAGCTTAATATGTAAACCCTTGAGGAAAGGAGAGAGAGAGAAGGGACATGATAGAAACTTTTAAGTATCTCAGTAGAATCAACAAAGTCCAAAAGGGTATACACAAAACAGAGATGTGCAAGAACAAGGGGACACAATTTGAAGATAGAGCGGGGATGGCTCAGGGGCAATATGAGGAAGTATTTTTTTCACAGAGAGGGTGGTGGACGCATGGAACAGCCTTCCTGAGGGGGTTGTGGGGTCTAAAACTGTGGGAGAATTCAAGAATGCATGGGACAGACACAAGGCAATTCTTGTGGGGGGTAGGAAGACATACGCTGTTGGTTAACTAGGATCTGCCGCTTATCCTGTAGGTAGGGAAATGGGCAGACTAGGTGGGTCAAGCGGTCCTTATCTGCCATCAAAGTCTATGTTTCTGTGTAACTGAGGGGCCGACAACCCAAGGGTCAACGGACGGCCTCCCTGAGAAGCAGGAGGTGGTGCTGTCAGCATGGGTCTGATAGGAACAGAGGCCTGGACAGCAAAACATGTCAGTGCAGCCGCAGCTGACAGGGTAGCCCCAGAAGGAAAGGAAGAAGCCACTGGGGAATAGGAGCGCCACCACGAGGAGTGGTCCTGGGCATGGTCTTTCTTGTGACTCTTCCCAGAGGACTTGTCTCGGGCCTTCGAGCTCTTTGAACCTACCGGTGATTGGGAAGGAGGAACCCTGGAGGACCCCTGCCCAGAACTGGCTACCTGCTGTTCCATAAGGAATTTCATCAAAGCCTTTTTCTGATGCCTTAGGGTTGTAAGGTCTAATTTTTGGCAGAGCTCACAGTCTGAAATGACATGGTCAGGCCCAAGACAGCAGATGTAGAGATTGTTGTCGACTGAAGACACAATCTTCTTTCCACAGCGGCAGTGACAGAAGAGAGGTGGAAGGAGTGACTCGACATAAACTAGGTACAAGAATCTCTATTAAAAAGAGATTCCCAAAGTTATAATCTGAAGAAAAGCATAGGCAAAAATGGCACAAACTGCAACAGAGCTTCCACAGAGACTCATGTAAGAGGAGTCGACGGTGAGAAAAAACTGTGGAGGGAGCGGGGCAGCCCCAGTTGTACTGCTGGAAAATCTTCCGTGTGGATACAGTTTCACAGACGGTGAAAAGTTCCTCCGGTGTGATCTGATGGCTGAGATACCCCCAAAGAAGATCTACCAGTTTTTGGCTAGTGGACCAATGCCATTTTCGGCTCATACTGGGGAACCCAAAGGTGTTAATTTTAACAGGGAAAAAATTCAAAGCAAAAGCAATGTAGGTAACCCATTAGCAGTCAACTTAAGCTCAAAATAAGTTAAAATATACATAATATCAAAGTCCTCTTCTTCATGGGTAATACATGCAAACTGTAAAAAAAAAAATGAATAGGTTTCAAGGAGGGCTGGTCAAGTTAATAGTATTGGTTATTTGAAGAAACTGAGGAATATTTAAGTAGGGCAGTGATACAGAAACCCAGTTTACAGTGGTCCACGAATGTCAATGTTAAACATAGTTTAATAGTCTCTTTAATGTCTTTGTTATCTGTTGCATTAATTAGTACAAGCACCTAGCCATGGGCCCCACCGCAACACGCTGTAAAAGCACCCAGTATAAATCTCTTAAGGAAAAAAAATGTACTAAATCTAGATGCCCAGGCTGTTGCTCCAGTCAGCACTGTTAGTAGATCCAGGCACACCAGACAAAAACGTCACTAAGAGCAGCCCCGTCCCCACCCCTCCAAGAAGCAGCAAATAAACTAAAGAGTTGCTGATTCAACTGGATCCCAGACATTATTTTCTTTAAAAGGAGCTGGAGCCAAAATAACTGCTCGTCCACTTATCCAGGACAGTCAGATTACCAAAGGGACAGCTGGAGCAGTGTATGTACAAGCCCGAGGAACAGCCAAGGAAAATTTTCCATTTCGTTTGTATTTTAGTTATAGATTTTTGCTGAGAACAAAGCAGCACAAATACAATTAACAGCGATTTTCATGGCAGCTCATATTAGTACACAGGTTTATTATTTTGCCTATTTATTTGAAAATTGGTACTCGGGAAAGGCACATTGAGCCAAGGCTCGTTTCCAGATGTGACATGGGGAAAAAGGGAAGGGGCTGCAATACATCAAACCCAGTAATACTAAAACATTCCAAAAAATAAAGTGCAAACTATGTACAATACAAACATGGTACAAGTGCAAATTACAATAATGGGTGACAGAAACTGAAGCTATGAGCAGCACCAAAGCAGAATTAAACCGATAACAGCAGGATGAAACAAATCAGAACAGCAGTTGGGACATAAACTGACCCCATGAGGGGGATCAAAGCCGGGGAGGAATGGGCACCAGTGGCAGCTCTGGCAGAGGGCTAACAGGAGCAGGAGGGGGAGGGCAGGAGTTTAAGCTAGTGCCTCAGGGAAGCAGGGGAGGGTTAGAAGTGGAGAGAGGAGGGGAGCAGGTTCTACAGGGAGAAAGTGATAAGAGAAGGCTGACCGCCCAGCAGAGGAGTGAGGTTGGGTGAGGGAGAAGGTGAGAGGATCTATTTATTTACTGATTGACTGACTGATTGAAACGTTTCACCGGGAAAGGCACACTAAGCTGACAACAACTTGTTTCCAGATGTGTCCTGGTGGGATGAGGGAAGAGGACAGTAATGCATACAATCAAGCAATAATTACTTAAAAGCTATGGTATAAACTTTGCACTCTGTCTGTACTGCTGCATTCTTTGGCTAAAGAGTTATTACTATATAGGGAGGCAGAAACAAACTGTGTCACCAACTAACTCTGAGGTACACCAGGAGTCAATATTGGCACTGGCCAACTAGCGAAATAATGGCAAATCAACAGGCTAGTAAGATTTTTCTTTAGACACACTTCAGGGTTACATTGGAGAAAGTAACATTTCATTAAGTACACCAGCTGGGCCAGTAGAAAAGTCTGTGAGGCCAGTGGGGTTTCCCAGTCACCATCTGTGCTGGAAAGTAGCAAAAACACATTTTTACCTCTGTGTATGCTTCAGAGCACACTACCTGTCACTTTTCTTCAGTGCTGCAGCCCTCCAGCGCACATGGTAGCTCTGCACTTGTGCAGCAGGCAGTTTAAGAACCGACTGCAGACTAGAAACTCCTGAACACAACACAGCATTTCTGGAGGCAGTGTAAGTGTGGCCTAGTAGTCCGTGTGGAGAGGTTCGAATCCCACAACCTCAACTTACTGTGTGAACCTGAATAAGTCACTTAACCTCCCAGTGCTTAATTCTCTATCCTTCCCTTCCCTACACCTAACCCTCTGAAATTTCCTTAAACATTTTGGCATGTAACCCTAAATGCTGCTACATCTGTTCTTGGATGGTAACATTGCCTTGGCATACAGATGTATGAAAGGCACTACAAAAAAAACACATTTCTTGCCTATGTATTTCATTAGCCCTAAATAATTGAAAAAAAAAACAAAAAAACGAACTAAACCTTCAATAGTCATTTTCTATATTACTCCAAGGTTTTAATTACTCAAATACAACCTTTAGGACATGCATTTTTAAAACATAAAAATACAGGTTTGAATTGAAAATGCTTTTCTACTACAGCTAACAAGCCTTAAGCTCTGGCAGGATACCTGTTATTCTAGGCAACCTCATCCTTCATCAGCCCTCTGACAAGAACAGGCAGGGAGGACAGTATGGTTAAGTGGTTAAAGAACACTGTGAACCAGGAGATCCAAGGTTTAAATACCCCACAGCCACTTGCTCACTTCATAACCTTCAGCAAGTCACTGAACTCTGTGTTCAGCCCCTTCCATGCGACACTGAGCAAGACTTGAACTTGCTGTTTCAGTCCCTCCCGTGTGATCTAGAGTAAATCCCTGGATAAATACTTGCTGCATTTCAGCCCCTCCTATGTAACCTCGTGGAGGCCCCTCCGAACTCACTGGTTCAGCTAGTTCACCTGCCCCCGTAAATCACTTGAACAGACTGGTTCAGTCCCTCCCATGTCACCCTGAGTAAACATTTGACCTCACTGGATCATCCTCACTACCCACGTATGTGATATGTGCGACATAGACCACGAGAGGGGCAACAATCCTCGCTCCACGCACCAACATGAAAACCTTGTTCACTTACAAGTTAACTCCTTCTGAGATGCCTCTGTTCAATTTTTATTTTACCAGGATAACACCAGTGAGACAACTCATTTGCAAGGAGGTCCTTGAGTACACAAACATATAACAGCTCATACAGAAGACCAAAAAATAAAAGAAAAAGAAAAAAGAAAAAAAATACAGTGCTAACAGATAATTACACATAAGGTTCAAAGTCTAAAACAAATAACACTCTAATACAACAGTCATACAGTGGAGCACTAAAGGCATACACAGATGCCTGGCCAGCATAATACATAGGTGGGGAAAAGGGAGAAAGTGGAATAAGAGAAATCAATACAAAGGACCCAGAGAGTACAAGTCATTTTTAAGGTACAGTGAGACAAGGGCAAACAGTAGGAGCAAGTACTATTAATGAGAGTAAGGCAGGATGGAAAAGGGAGGCACAGGTAGAAGGGGGAAGAAAGAAGGCAGGAGGTAAGTGTCTGAAAGGTGAAGTAAGAGGGGATAAAAAGGAGGAGAAACGTATACCAGCGAAGGGGAAAGGGACAACAAGGAGGATAAGAATGGGGGGGGGGGGAGGAGAAGTGCCAGGGTAGAGCCAGGAATAAGGTTCAAGTGTCAGTGTGTGGATTCACGCAGAGCAGTTGCATTCTTCCTTCGACATAAGACTAAGCATGGACTTGGATGTACTCAGGCCAACAGTATTTATTTATTTATTAAAGTTTGGTACCCAAGTAGGCCCACTGAGCCCCGAAGGTCCCTTTTTCAGGGCAGACCCAGGATAAATGAAAATTACGTACCTACCGTAATATAGAGAATAAAGTATGGGTCGGGGTGTGTAATGAGATTTCACACACACCCAAGTTGTGGGATGCTACATAAACCCAGAGGGTGAAGCCCGAGGGATTTGTGAAAAGCATCCCACAACGAGTGTGTAAAATAGGAGTTTGACACATCCTTAACCCATATTTTATTTTATATAATTGCTGGGTTTCTCTTTTCACCAACAATTATATAAAATAAAAGCTTCCGTGCATCCGCCGTGTGGTTCTTGCAGCCGATTTGAATCGGCATATTTTAAAACATTTTGTTTTGGTCCTGGTTTGTGAGGTTTTCACTGTGTGTGGGGGTAAGAAATTCAAATTACGATTTACCGTAATTATGATCTTTCTGTATCTTCACCATTCATCACAGATGGGTACTGGCGGAGATCAGGACCCTTGAGAACCTTTTTTTTTTTTTAAAGATAGGCGGAGCGATGCAGCACCGGCGCCGATCCCTCGAGGTCGACGCACTACGTGCGGCCGGGGAATGAGCCGTTAGGCTGCATCGACCCGCCTGCCTACCAGTTCTGAGTCACTGAGAGGTAAGAGGAAGGATGGAGGGTGGGACAAGAGAGTCCAAGGGACAGAAAAAGGAGAGAAAACTGAACTAAAAGGAGAAATAACGACTGAGAGGACAGCATAGAAGAAGTAAGACTAAGGTGATTGGGTAGGGGCCCCAATCTCTGGAAACGGAAGAAGGGAGGGAAGGGGGGAGAGAATTTCAAGAGAGAGAGAGTGAGAGGTAACAAGGATCCAGGACCCTTGTCCGTCACCAGACTGTATAGGAACTGCAAGGAGTTAGCAAAGCTCTTTGCCAGAATTCAAGGCACAGAATAACTGGCAATACCCCAAAAGCAGAGTCGGCTATTCTGGAGAAGGACAGGGTACAGGGACTCAGTACTCTCTCTCTAAAGAGATATTTGGTGAAAAAAAGAAAATGGAAAACATTTTTTTTTTTTTTTTGATTAGATGGATAACAGAAGGAGGGCAGCCACGGCCCTACCCGTAGAGAAGATATGTAGAAGAGAGGAGTGCCACTCAACTGTACTCTTAGGGAAGATCTGTCTCTCCCCCGTGTGTCTCAACTAATCTCACTCAAGCAAGGGTGCCGGAAGATGGCAACAGTTGAGGGGGGCTAAGGAAGAAAGGGCACTTTCCCTATACTGGTTTTAACCATACAGGAATAACAAGTGGAAGGGCTACCACCCCTTTCGCCCCAGAGGTTCCGGCACCTATGCAGTGAAGAGAGGGAAGGCACAGAGGGAGGAGGATTCCAGAGACTGGAGCCCCAAGGGGGATGGTGGGAGGGATTGTGATGAATGGTGAAGATACAGAAAGATCATAATTACAGTGAAAGTGAATTTTGAATATCTTATCGTGTCAGTCTTACCATTCATCACAGATGGGTGATACCAAGCCCCGAAGGGGTTGACTGAGTGCACCCTAAGGGACAGTGTCCCTTAGCCCTCAGTGGGTGACACACTAAGGGGGGGAACCTTCTGGGCCTGAGGAGGCCCCAGAGTGGGTAGAGCGAGACGGGGTTCCCCCGGAGGGGGAAGGAATTTGCCCCAACAAACGCCGTCTTGCCCTACGGGAAAAGAGGTAGGTTCCCTGGTGAGCAGAGCAAATCACCCTACGCCGGGCCAAGGGTGACAACCGGTAAAGGCGAAGCCATGCCGATCTTCTGGTGCAGATCGCTGTCCCTACGACCCTGGTAGCTACCTCACTGGCGTCGTAAGATGCCCTTGCTTGGTGCCTTGCTAGCTCCAGGCCACGTGCAGAGAGAGCAATGGCTTGCCTGGTTTGCTCTGAGTCAGGCAGAGCGGCTAGGAACTGACCTAGCACTGACCACAAGTACCTGTTATAGGCAGCGAGTGGGCCTGATGCGAGAAATGAGAGAAGCAGCCGTGTCGAGAAAGTCCTCCTCCCCAGAAATCAAAATCCGAGGAGTCCTGATCTGGGGGCCAGTCACGACGGAGGGCGCGAAGCCCATCAGGAGTGTCCAGGTGCGTCAATCCGGACTGCGGATGAGGCAAGGAGCCTGGAGACTCCGGGGGAGCGCTACCTCTGGCAGAGGTCCCCAGGGGCAGGAACTCCGGAGAAGGGCCTCTGCCAGAAACGCATGGACGCCTCCCGAAAGGGAGCGGGCCAAGGCAGCACCACGAGGGCGGCTGTCCCAAAATCGCCTAGAAAGGCGTGCGCCGCATGTCCGGGTTGCTCACAGAAGAAGGAGAAAGGTGAAGGTCCTCCATCATCCTCACGAGGAAACGCTGATACTCAGAAAGATCAGCAGCAGGAGAGATGTGGACAGAAGGTTCCTCTCCCCCAGAAGAGGGGGATGAGGAGCTGGAGGTCACCATAGGCTCGGAGGGTGGCTGCTCGGGGGGAGGTTGAAAAACCTGGCTGTCCAAAGCCCTAACGTAAGCAGGGAACCGAGCAGCCACCGCTCTGAACTGTTCCCAGGTGAGAGGCCCACTAGGACCAAAGATACCTGGGAATGCAGGAGAAGGCGGCAGAGGGGAGTGGACAGAGCCGAGAGAAGAAGTCGGCTGACCTCTGCCAGGGCTAAGGAGCGGACCACGGACTCCCACAGGGGGAGTCCTGGAAGACTCCGCAGTCAACAGCTGCACAACCGCTTGTACTGCCTAGACTGCGCCCAAAAGAATCCCCCAAGTGAGGCGACCGGGGCCGTGAAGGTCCAGGACGAGCGTCCCTGCCTCGAAGAATGGGACCCTCTCAAGGAACCTGGGGAAGGGCGAAGTCCGCCTCCCGCCCAGGACCCGGTAGGTCCCAGAGAAGGGCCGCGCACGAACCTATACCTCGACCCTTCGAGTCCGAAGGTCCTAGCCCTCAGGGGCCAGTCTAGGCAGCTCCACCCAGGGCTGCTCCCAAGGGCAATCCCGAAGGAGCACCTTTCTCTCCCGTGGCCCTCTCGATAGGCCCCAAAGTTGGGCGACCGAGAGATGCCACAGTAGGGGGTACCACCGTAGAGGGGTCAAGGAACCCCCCAAGGCTAGGCTGCAAGGCGATGGTGGCACGCACCACAGCCCGCTGGTCAGCACCACTGACCCTAGCCCTAGAGGAAACACGACTGACCTCAGAGGGGGACTGGCCGAGACCCGAAGAGGAAACCACCAGCTCGTCCTCCCTTGTAGACAACCCCGAAGGGTGTGACTGCCCATTCGACTCCAAGCTGGACTCCGACTCCGAAGAGGAAGAGTCCGAGGCCCTAAGCCAAACAGTAGGGGATCGAGGAAGGGACACCTTCCCGAGGGGCCCAGGAGCCAAGGCAATCTCCGCCCGGTCCACAGCACTGCGAGCGGTGCCAGCAGAAGGTGGCAGGGCAGCTTGGGCCAGAAGTCCTAGGCCAGGGCCAGCTGCGGCATCATCAGGTCCACCGTGCCAGGAGGCACCTGGACGGAGACGGCGCCAGCAACCCTAGTTCAGCGGTCCCGCCAGGCCGCCGACGCTGCATGCAGCGAGACTGATGTGGCCGATTACTTCTGTGACCCGGCCCGACCATGGCGCCGAATGGCGCTCACGGATTACAATTAAGGTCTATGTGCCGGTTTGTCCTCGCGCCGAGGGAGATATGGCGGCGACGGCGCCAAGGCGGTTTCACGGCACTGTCGTGCGCCGATAGTTTCGATTGACGCCGCGCAGGACCCTCGGCGCCGCGAACGGCACCGGGCGCACCCGACGGCACCGAACGACAGGCGTCGAGGACGGCATCGACCTGGCCTAGCGGACGCTGGAGCGACACCAGGAGCCTTCACCCCGAGGAGTGATTGCCGAGCGGGCGCCTCCGCCCGCCTCCCAGGGGAAGCGGGACGGGCCTCCTGCGCCTGCGGAAGGAGCCTCGCCACGGCAGTGGAAGGTCGAGGCTCTCCTCCACGGTCCGTACAGAACTGGGAGGGGACCCGGAGGAGAGGCAAGAGAACGCCGGCTTGGCCCGACGAAAGCGCCGGCCTACCCCCGCTGAAAAGTCGGCGAGTCGCTCGACCTTTTTAAACGCGCCGCTGTTCCAAAACTCGGGCGGTCCATCGGTGAAGCAGGCGCCACACGAATCCATGTCATGTAGCGGCCAAGGCACGAAGGCACCAGTCATGTTGTTGGTCGGTGACGGAGTACTTGCGTCGCACGGGCACCGACCACACAAGGGGCCTGTCTTCTCCGATTTTTGCCCTCCGACCGCGACATGACCTACGGGGAAAAAAACACCAAAAACAGACTCGACGTCGCTTTAAATGTAATAAAAAGGAAAGATCTTACCGGCGACGTCGAGTGGAGGCAAACACAGAACTAGTAGACCGACGACTAGAGACGCAGGCTTCAAGGCCTAAAAATTTAGTATAACGCTTCTTCAGGCTTCCCACGAGGTGACCTCGACGGCGGGAGACGAAGAACTGGTAGGCAGGCGGAGTCGATGCAGCCTAACGGCTAATCCTCGAGCGCCACGTAGTACGTCGGCCTCGAGGACGGGCGCTGATGCTACATCGGCCCGCCCTATCTTTTAAAAAAAAGGCTCCCGCAGGGTCCTGATCTCCAGCCAGTACCCATCTGTGATGAATGGTGAAGACTGACACAGATAAGATCTTACCGCCTAGTTCTTCTGGTGGTGGCAGTGCTGTTTCGGGAGAGATGGAAGCGGTCAGTGGTCTTGAGTGGTGGCACTGCTGCGAGAGGATGTGCACAGCAAGGGAAACCGTGAGCGTGTTTGCTGTTATAAATACTCCTTTATAACGGCAAATTACGCCACAGTTTCCCTATGGGAAAAAGGGGAAGCTGGTTATTATGATCTTTCTGTGCATCTTCGCCATTCATCACATTTGGGTTACTGGCTGGATGTCATGACCCATGGGAGCTTCTTTTTGGGAGGAATGGGCAGAGTCAACACAGCACGGCGCCCTCGAGGCAGATGCACCGGCGTGGTGCCTGTGGGCTGGCTGTGCAGGTGTAGTCGACTCCACCCTCCCGCTAGTTCTGAGTCGCCGGAGAGGTGAGGAAAAAGGATGGGAGGGTGGGACAAGGAAGTCCAAGGGACAAACAAAGGAAAAGATATATAAACCAAAAGGAAAAATAAACAACTAAGAGGACAGAAGAAGGAGGAAACTAAGGGGATTGGGTAGGGGCCCCAATCTCTGGAAATAGGCAAAAGGAGAGAGGAGGAATTTAGGGTACGTTGGGGGAGGGGGGGAGAGAAAGTGGCAACCATACCCTGAACCTTGACTTGTCTCCAGATTGTATCGGAACTGCAAGGAGTAGCCAAAAAGCTTAATGACAGAATTCAAGGCACTTAATTACTGGCAATAACTCCAAAAGGCAGAAAACGGTTATTCTGGAAGAAAGATAGGACACAGGGATTCTCTCCCCCCCCCCCCGCCAACAGACAAAGAAAATTAAGGATTGACGGGAACAAAGGAAGAGTAGAGAATGGAGGGCAACTGCCAAATCCCACCCCACAGGGGTGGGGCCAAAGCACTGGAGAAGGAATGTCCCCCATGCTGACCACTCTCCCCTTAGAAATATAATCCCCCTATGTGCCACTGTTTATCCCACTCCTGACAAAGAAAGAAGGGTGTGTGTGGAGGGGTGTGGGATCGATAACACAGACTCAGCTTTTTAAGTTTTAAAACACACTTGAGTGTGATATTTATTAAACTCAAAAACCGGGGGCCGGGGGGGTGCTGTGGAGCCCAAGGTCATTGGCAACAAATTCAATCAGCTCTCAGAGTTTCATATAAATAATATTAAAAAAAAACTAATTTAGACTCTGCGAAGAAAGCTAATTTTGATACAACGGGAAAGAGAAGCACTGAAAACCTAGGATGGGTAACCCAATGCGAGATAAAGGTGGTGGTTCTGGAGGGAACTCATCAGGAATGGTACAGACCATGTGACCGACTTTTGAGGCCCAGGCCACTTCCAAGTTCAGAGCCTGAAGAAAATATGACTTCTATAGGCCTGAAGTTATGACGACTAATCTCATCGGTATCTGAACTAAGTACCAAAATGGATGTGATTGGCTCAAGAGTAACACTAGTAGAGAAAACTGTGGAGGGAATGCAAACTGAAATGTCTGATTTAAAGAGGGGAAGTGAGTCATCAACTGCGATGGTGATTAAGGAGAATGCCCACCTACGAGCGAGGCTGGAAATCCTAGAGAACCAGGCCAGAGCATCCCATGTTCAAATATTACGGTACCCCGAGGGGTCCGAGGGAGATCATCCCCCTCATGTTTTGCAGGACTGGCTACAAGACAAAATCATACTGGAGAGACAAAATATACAATTTGGCTTGCAAAAGACTTACCGCATTACACCACGTGGATATAGGGAGGACTTGGAAACTCCTCGTACACTTCTTTTGGTTACCGACGGTGTAGGCACCAGGGATAAAATACTCAGGATGGCCAGACAAGCAGGACCTCTGTTTCAAGAAGATCACCCCGTATATTTATTTCCGGACATTAGCTATTCTACAAGAATATGCCGAAAGAAATTCGACAATGTCAGGAAACAACTCCAAGAGGCCTCGATTACCCATGCGGTGGTTTTCCCAGCCCGCCTCAGAATAGTGCACGTCAGAAAAGTTTGGGTTTTCTCTGATCCTAATGAGGCTGGTAATTGGGCCCCACGATTTGCTATAAGGCGCAGGAGTCGTTCTCAGGATTCGGATATGGGAGAAGAGGACCGGGCTCAAACATTAGAAGGGTGAACTAATTAAAGTAATCTCTCACAATTTACTGTCTTTCCTGATAAAAATCTTGATAAGTAACTCTGGAATTTTGGGTCTCTGTTGGAAATGCTCCCAGAGAGAACCTCTACAGCTATAATTTTCCAACAAACTTTTTACAAGGATACAATCAGCTGGAGAGTTTGATTTAAATTGGTTAAGTAAAGTTTTACAGCTTTTAGAGGGTGACAACCACGTTTAAAAATATCAATGGGGGCGCTAATGAGCAGACTGGAGTAAAGACGCGGTTTCACCTCGCTCCTCAAATCGCCACAAAATAATAAATCTAAGCTGCCTTAAAAGTTACCCCAAACAACATATAAAAGCTGAGAGGTATATGGGAGAGAGGGATGGATGAGTCTGTGACTTCTAATGCGTCGAAAAGTTCGCGGGTGGTGACTAAAAATCAACGCAAGCAACCGCCAGCATCCCAAGTGGAGAGTACAGGCCACATATCTCTTTCGGCTGGAGAAGTGAGTGCTGTAGGCTGTGAAGTGACACAACAGGCGTTAGCTGCGCTGGAACCCAAATTGACTAGTTTGGCGACTAATTTCGATAGAAAGTTGCAGGAGCTGGTTGACTTACATGCTACGCAGACTACCAGAATTAGTGAGGCCGAGCAGGGTATTTCAGATTTAGAGGATGCTACAGCCCCTATACCTGAACAAGTGATCACTCTGCAAAAAGAACTAGAAGAGTTGAAGGAACTTTTTGATTACCAAGAGAACCATCACCGACGGCTGAATCTACGGTTACGAGGCTTACCAGAGGGAATGGAGGGCACAAGTGTGATGGATTTCTGTGCTAAAACACTGCCAGAGCTGCTTGGTATTTCTCCTAAAAATGGGCGCATGAAGCTGGAAAGGGCCCACAGAGCAGTCATGCCGAAACCAGCGCCTAACCAGCCTCCACGGCAAGTGATCATGAGATTTCATTATTTCCCGGATAGGGAAAGTGTCCTAAAGGCATATCGAGAGCGATCAGAACTGGAATATGAGGGACACCATTTATATCTCTCTCAAGATTACTCAGCTCGCTTACTGAAACGTCGAAGGGCGCTTGGCCCTGTTATGGCGCAGCTACGGGAAGCCAAAATTGACTGCTACATGTTGTATACTGCAACTCTTAAGATTAAGCATGAAGGAGCGGTCTATTCCTTCTGGGAAGTTCCCAAAGCGGAGACATTTGTGAGGGATCTGGTTAAAAAGATGGGGTGACCAGAAGCAGGAAACAAGCTCGCTCAGCTGGAATGTTTGCACGCATGATTAGCTAGTGGAGTTCCTTCTCCCCAACCCCCCCTTCTCCTAGGATCTTTTGCTGAAGGCTACCAGAGACAGTACTACTTGAAGGACTGAGAAAGCTAAGTGACTGGCATGGAAGTACCCATCCCTCCCCCTTCTGAAGGCTTGTCTATGTAAACAAAGAGTGGGGATTTGTCTGCAACCTGACTGGTTTAATATCCCTTATATATTTATGGGAACAAGTATGGAGATTTTTTTTTTTTTTTTTAGAAAAGGGAGCAGGTCTCAAGATGTTTTTTTTTCCCTGTCTTTTCATTTTCTTTTGTATCTGGAGACAGCTTGCAATAAGCGGAGCTTGGCCTGGCTATGAATGGAAACTCTCTTGCTTGTCTGTTTTTTTTTTTTTTTTTTTTACACAACAGGTGATCAGGTCGGGATGGAACTCAAGACTGCTACTCCTCAACCACGAGGATCTGGAGTATCACGCAGAGGGCCTCTACAGACCAAGCGTTGCTACAGGACTTGAATTTCAGGGCTCTCAGCCTTTTGAAATGAGACTGAAGTAATGTGGATATGCGGATGTGGGGGCGGGGGGGGGCGTGAAACTGCTTTCTTACTGAATTGTTGGCGCTACATTCCTGAAATGTAGTTAAAGGGAAGGAAAAGGCATAATGGAGAGTATTGAACAGGAAATTAGGATGAGATCTTCTGCACTACCTGGAGGGGGGAGGGGGTTTGTGCTCCACTACTCCCTGGGGAATGTAACTTGCATTATTGGTGAAAGAAGAGCCGAAATGGAAAGGGAATGGGAGGTACTGAAGGGGAGAACCCCCCATAATTCCAGTGCTCATGGAGACACATGAAGCTATGTCACACTTGTCTGGCTTGGTAGGGTGCAACTACAACAATGATAAGGGGAACTCTATTGTTCACTGGGTTAAAGACTGACATTAAGGAAGTCACTGGGCAGTTGTATGGCGTGTAATATGCGGTGGTTTGGGGTGGGGCAGCGTTTTCTGTTTTGCTTCATTGAGGGAAGGGATAGTAAAATTTCTGCATTTTGCAGTTCCTGTTACTATGGGGGGGAGACAAGATAATAAGGGAAATGTAGTGGGGGGTTGGTTTTTGTATATAGTTACTATTTGTTAGGTTTTTTACAGTTAGAAATCAGTTTGCAGATCCATAGAAAATACCATTCAGATAATCTAGATGGGATGGAGTCAGGGCCCGGGATGGGGCTTAATGGTAGGCTAGATGTAGAGGATAAGACTCTGAGGGCATGTCTAGAATGCACGATTTAAATATGGTCTCATGGAGTGTGAGGGGAATAGCAACCCCCCATCAAGCGAACAATGTTGTTCACAGCTTTGAAATGGCAGAATACTCAGGTTGCCATGATACAAGAGACGCACCTCACGGATAAGGAACATGCAAAGTTAAAAAAGGGTTGGGTGGGGGAATGTTTTTCGGCAGCTTTTAACGCACATAAAAGGGGGGTGGCTGTTCTCCTGAATAAGAGACTACCATTTCAAAAAGAACGAGTGGTTGCTGACCCTAGTGAAGGGTGCTATGCATTTGTGGTAGGAACTCTATATGGGGAGAAAATCTTGTTTGGAAGCATATATGCACCTACTGTATATGAATCGAATTTCTATGGCAAGATTTTGTCTATAATAATTGCGGAACAATTCCCAAATTTGATACTGGGGGGGATATGAATTGTCTGATGAACCCTATTTTAGACCACTCAGAACATAAGGGGTCTCCTAAAAGCGCTGTTCGGGAATGGCTGGTGGGAATGAATGATTTAGATCTCACAGATGGGTGGCGAACAGCTCATCCTATGGCCAAGGAGTACACTTTTTTCTCGCACCCTCACCAAACGTGGTCACGGCTTGACTACATATTTCTCCCCAAGGAGTGGTATTTTCGAGTTAGGCACATTAAGCATGGGCCCATCCACATATCTGACTACGCTATGGTCATTACGTCTCTGAATATGGGGGAAGAAAAGGAGCTCAAAGGACGTGGAGATTTCCTAATTATCTGCTTGCTAATAAGGAATTTCGGGAACATTTGCATGATCACTGGCAACAGTATATGCGAAACAATTCAGGGACAGCCACTTCTAAAGCAACCTTTTGGGATGCAGGGAAGGCGTTTAGGGGGGTCATTATTAGCTATGTGGCTCATCACAAAAAAAAAGTTAAGGAAAGGAGAACTAATTTAGAACAGAGACTTAAGGTGTTGGAGAGAAAGGCCACCCTGAGAGTGGGAGGAGAAAATGTGCACCTCCTGCTGGCAAGAACTAGAGAAGCGCTGAACAACCTATTGTTACGAGAGGAGAGGAAAGCTGGGCTATTTATTAGGAAGCATTTTTATGAGTGGGGGAATAGACCTGGCACTATGCTTGCAAATCTTATCAGGGTTAAAAGAAGGAGACATTTAATTCAAGCCATGCGAGGAGAGGATGGGACGCTTTTGAAAGATAAAATAGATATAGGGGAAAGGTTTAGGAGATTCTATCAAGAGCTTTATCATGGTCAAAAGGGGGAAGAAGATAGGGGGATGGTGGAATTTTTGAATAATGTGGAGATACCGCAGGTGACAGAAGAACAGAGAGAGCATATAAATGCTGCTATTACAAAAGAGGAAATTCTTTCTGCTATTGGGGCGTTTAAACGGGGCAAGACCAGCGGACCGGACGGTTTTTCAGCAGAGTATTACAAAGTTACGAAATTAGAAGTTGTGGAGCACCTAGAGGCAGTATTCCGAGAAGCAATGGAGGAGGAGGGAGAACTACCTCAATCCTGGGGAGAGGCTACGATTTGCCTGATACCAAAGCCCAGGAAAGAACCCTTAGAGTGCGCCTCCTTTAGACAGATATCCCTCTTAAACTGATTCTAAGGTGTTGGCCAAAATTTTGGATACTCGGCTGGAGGGCCTGTTGACGGAGCTCATTCACCCAGACCAGACCGGGTTTATTCAAGACAGGTACTCATACCACAACATGAGGACCCTCCTGAATGTAATCTGGGGAGCAAAGAATAGTAGGAAAGTGGTGCATATTCTGTCAATGGATGCAGAAAAGGCATTCGATAGAGTAGAGTGGGAATATTTAATGGAGGCCCTGGCCCGGTTTGGTCTGGGTGAAGGGTTTATAGGGATGGTGCAGCAGATGTATCGGAACCCTAGGGCCAGAATACTAACCAATGGCACCCTTTTGGATAGCTCTGATTTAGGAAGAGGCACCAGGCAAGAACGCCCACTTTCCCCCTTCTTGTTCACTCTAGCGCTTGAACCCCTGGCTATTGCCATTCGGAAACATCCTGAAATTTCAGGAGTGATAGGGAAGACTGGTAGAGAGACTAAGTTATCTCTCTATGCGGATGATATGTTGCTATATGTAACCAAGCCCAGTAGGTCTATGCCTGCTCTCTTGAGTCTGGTCGACCGGTTCTCCCAGTTCTCAGGATATAAATGAAATCTGGATAAATCGAAAGAGCTGAGGGTGGGAGAGCAGGTCAGAGGGATTACCACACAGAAATCAAAATGGGTCTTTCGGGTTGTCTGGGAGGCATTCACATATCTGGCCATCAGAGTCGGGGGACTGGAGCTCTATATGACCTGAATTATGCGCCGCTGGTGCAAAATATAATTATAGATCTGTCTAAAGTCAAAGTCAAAGTCAAATTTATTTAAAAAGACGCCCAATCCCAAAGGCTCTGGGTGCCGCACAAAAACTGTACAGTATGTCATGCTGTATACATTACATTAAAATACAGTACGCATAAAAACTTAATCCCCAAAAGCCTGCATAAATAAGAAGGTCTTCAGACGACTCTTAAAGGCCTCTATAGTGGGGGCCTCTCTCACTTCGAACGGCAACGAGTTCCAGAAAGCTGGAGCAGCAACTTCAAATGCTCGATCCCCTGCTGATTTCAACCTTGCTCTCGGAACTTTAAGGAGGCCACCACTAGAGGAGCGGAGATCTCTGGCAGAGGTGGACGGTACTAGAAGATCAGATAGGTAACCAGGGCCCTGCCTGTGTAGGGTCTTATAGGTGAGAAAACCCACCTTGAACAGTACTCTCCACCTGACAGGCAGCCAGTGCAATTCGCGCAATACTGGACTAATATGACAAAACTTATTCTGTCCAGTCAAAAGCCGGGCAGCAGCGTTTTGCACTAGCTGCAGTCTGCGAAGAGAACTTCCAGAGACCCAGAGATAGAGGGCATTACAGTAGTCAAGCCTAGAGGTGACTAAGGCATGTATCAAAGTAGGGAGGTCCAGAG
Organism: Neoceratodus forsteri; assembly: GCA_016271365.2. Taxonomy (NCBI): domain Eukaryota; kingdom Metazoa; phylum Chordata; order Ceratodontiformes; family Ceratodontidae; genus Neoceratodus; species Neoceratodus forsteri. The sequence continues at coordinate 103,256,435 of CM057453.1, read as the reverse complement.
CCGGAACAAGGGGCTTAATCCTGGCGATATTTCTAAGATGGAAAAAACAGGAACGAACCACAGAGGATATCTGAGCCTCCATGGACAGGTTCCTGTCAAAGATCACACCAAGATTTCGCACCCATGGGGAGGCCATCAATGACACAGCTCCTAGCACAAGGCCAGTCGCAGAATCAGAGGCCATCCCATCACGAGCTCTGTTCGACTCCACTACCAGTACCTCAGTCTTGTTAGGGTTCAGTCGCAGCCAGCTGGAGGACATCCAGTCATTTATCTCAGCCAGACAGATATTCAGCACATCCACTGCATTTGATGTTCCTGGGGCAAAGGATAGGTATAGTTGAGTACCATCAGCATAGCAATGAAAACTCAAATCATACCTCCTAATGATGGAGGGACCTTCCTATAACATGGCTGGGTAGGATAAATCTTATCAAAATGAACCCATTCCCTAGAATACTCTATAGTTTACAAATGCTTCATATTGGGTTAAGAGAAACGGAAGTGAGAAAATTGGAAAAAGCTTTCTCTGACTTTATTTGAAGGGAGAGACGCACTAGGGTGGGTTTAGCCCGCTTGAAGGCCCCTATAGAAAAGGGAGGACTTCAGTTTCCAGACTTAAAGAACTACCAAATGGCCATGCAGTGCCGATATATACAGGACTGGATTGGCAGGCCTAGGGAAGCTGGCTGGATAGACTTGGAGGAGAGATGGAGTGTGGGGAAAATCTCAGCATATTTGTCCCTCAGAGGCCGGAAGGCATACCAGAGACTCCCTAACCCTAATCATTTGGTCATGGCGGTGTCGGATAGTTGGAGTGAGATGTCTAAAATGAGAGGTACCGGACAGGACGATACACTACTCCTACCATTGAGGGGAAACCCGTTTTTTTTTTTCTTCCGGGGCTGGAGGACAGGGGATATAAGGAGTGGGAAAAAAGAGGAATCAGCTGCTTCAAGCATCTATTCGCACGTGGAGAACTGGATTCATTTGAGAGCACACAAGATAAGACAGGTCTGGGAAACCAACACTTCTTTCGCTATCTCCAAATAAGAGCATATATCGGATCTACTGGAAGGCAGGGGGGCTCCATATCAGAGTGGGAGACAACTGAACAGCTAATAATGATAAAACAAAAAAAACCTAAGGGAACCATCCGGAGAATGGCTAAGGAAAGTAAAACTTGGCCTTCGGATAAAACACAAAACACTAGGATGCTCTGGGAGAGAGATCTAGGGATCATAATTTCAGCAGATAACTGGAAGGTACTTGTCCAGCAGCATCAGGGTGTCTTGTTGTGTAATAAATATAAAGAATCCTACTATAAGTTCTGCCATAGATTATACTGCCCACCTCTGGTTGTTCACAAGTATAATCCTGCCATCTCACCTGTATGTCCTAGATGTAATAATAGCCCAGCTTCATACTACCACTACTTCTGGGCTTGCCCGATTTTACAGAAGTTTTGGGGGGAGGTGGTGTCTGAATTGCGAAAGATAGGAGGACAGCAATATCCTCTGTCCCCTCTCTTGTTGCTATTTGGGGTGGAGGAAACAGGGGAAGGAGACTGGGCCCCTGTGCAAAAATGGCTTAGGGTACTCATATATATGGCTAGGCACTGTATCCTTAATACTTGGGTTACGGCTGCGAAGCCTACTGTAGCCCAATGGAAAGCCTTGATAATACGGGCCATTACTCTGGAGCGACTGACATATGCTGTCAAAGATAAAGAGCAGCTCTTCTACAGAATATGGCAACCATAACTCTCATCGTTGACAGCAGCAGAGTGTGTTATATTGAAAGAGGGTTGGGTCTGAAGTGAATATAAAGGGAGAGGGATATATGTGGACACCAAAATAACCGGGGCCCTGACTCCTTACCATCCGGGATAATTGTTCAAGATAAAAACTTTTTAACTTAATGGATAGAATGAGATGTTGGTATAACGAAATGGATCTTGATGTAAATAGGCTATGAATTAAGGTTCATGTTGTAAATGTCTGTATGTGTGTATGTCTATGTTACTTTATGGGAAAAAAAAGGAAATAAACAAATGATGCAAAAAAATAAAAATATCAGTAGCTTATTAATGTTATTTGTCTCTATTTTTGGGACTGTTATTATTGGAATGAGAGAGATTAGAAGTTGTACTGCCTTACACATGTTTTAGAAAGAACTGTACTTTCTTTAGATAAAAAGTATGATGCCACGAACCCGTATGGGGAATGGCGTACTGGGATAAAATATAATCCTTTAAAATACTGTATTATTCATACTGCTCATGGGCTGCTTTCAACAGTCTTAATAATGTATATGTCTTATAGCATATATTTAGTTTTCCTCCTAATGAGGAATCATAATATTTGGGATATAATAATCCTTTGATTAATGAGCTTGGCTCTCTATGGTAAATTTTACATATATGGTTGTCTCAGATATGGTTGCAATTGTGTATAAATATATGCCAATAATAATAAAAATAAAGTAACAAAAAAAAACTCAAAAAGAGGCAAACAAACTGGATAAATCAAAATATGAAACAAAAATATGCTACAATCGGTAGCTCTCACAGTTTTAACCTGTCAATACAGGTATGTTTCCTCCTGTGACTATTCTGGCTACTTCCCTTAGGTAGCTCTGTTCATTACCAAAGCTCCTCTGACCAACCTCACTTTCAAGAGTTGTATATATAGTCCCTAGCTGGGTCACCTGACCTGGCCGGTAATCTACACATACATTTTTCTAGCTCTACTGTATCAAAATAGCTCAGGGTGACCACTCAACATAAACAGGTTAAGCAGTTGTATCATAAACCTTCATTTAACATCATAAAAAGACGTTGTGGGCTTTAAAATACTCTGAGAAAAGAAAATAAGCTTTAATTAGCTTTTAAGCCCCTCCTACAATCTGTGAGTGACAGCCCCTCTTCTTCTAAAAATAGGAATTAGAGGGCACTGTTTCCCCTAAACTGAAAGTTACAAAGACATGCCACCTCATTTTTAAACTGCGCTTCTGTTGCTGCGCAAACTAAGCGTTTCTGGCTCGATGCAACAAATACTGGGAGTACCATTTCAATTCTATGTCGCCGCTCTCAACAAACCAAAAGAAAAAAAAGAAGCTTATATTCCCCCTTTTTCCCTCTCTAGCACAAGGGGCATGTTTTCTACATTTAAATGCTACAGCAGTATCATTTTCTACTGGAGCTTTATAACACTTGGCACAAACATTTTTAACTGTGTCATTTTTCTACAGCATCAAGCATTTTTATGCATGCAAGTTCCTTTAATTTCATAATGGTTTCAGCCTTATCATACTATACAGGCACCATTCATTACATGAGTGTACTCTTTATGCCAATAACTGATTTAGGCATATTCCACATAATGCCTTTACTATAGGCACATTTTCCATTTGCAGGACCCAACCAAAGGGAAGAAAAGGGGAAACTGTAAAAATACAAAAGAGAGTAAGTACTAAGGAGGACAGGACAGGGCTACAATAGGTGGCCACCCCACCGTAACCTGGAAGACTAGGCAAAGAAAGAGAATCACTACTGCACAGTAGACTTAAAGTTTAGAACAAGACAGTATTAGAGACAAAGAATTCCTGGGGTAGTATCTCAAAACCAAGGTGGAACACTGGTCCACCACAAGGGGGCAAGGGAGGGCACAGACAGGGAGGGGGACCCAGAGACTGAGGCCCCAGGGGGATGGCGGGCGGGATTGTGATGAATGGCGAAGATATTAACCCAATCAATGTCTGGGTAGTTGAAGTCTCCTACCAGAATTAGATTACCCATCTCCATTGCTTTACCTATTTCTATCATTATATCACTATTTATCACAGGTGTGGAATCTGGGGGGACCTATAATATAAACCAATGACATATTCTTCAGTAGCCTTAATTCCTACTTTAATCCATAGTGTTTCAATGTTTTCATTGTATGAGTATTTGTTCTGTGACATCAAGATACAATATATTCTTGGAAATTTAAGTAGCAATGCCATCACCCCTTCTGTCTTGTCTGTCCTTCCTAATCATGATTTCCATTTATTTTATGACCTCAGTCGTCTTTATTATCAAACCATGTTTCGGTCACAAGGGCTATGTCTATGTGGGAAGAAAAAATAGTACTTTGAAATTCACAGAATTTATTTTTTAAGCTCCTGGTTTCTTTGATATGCGTGACAAAAGAATGCTTATAGTCTAGCCAGAAACCAAGGTATTTAAATTTCTCGACTAGTTCAAGAATCTCACATAGGATGGTCTTGATCCAGTAGTTTGCATCCAACAGATTAAAAGATACATCTTTGTTATTAGGAGAAAGGAACATAATTTTGGTTTTCTTTGCATTGAGGAGTAACTTTAAATGGAGCAGATTTGGTAGGAGTATGTCAAATTTGCATTGTAGTTCATGGCAGGCAAGTTGCAGGGAGGGCCTGGCGACGTAAAGCACAGTATCATCTGCGAACAGATGGACACATGCTGCGCAAATGTTGTCAATATTATTAATGTAGATAGAGAATAACAGGGGCCCCAGTAAAGACCCCTGTGGCACATCTCTCAGGAGAGGTTTGGGGGCGCTATGAGCTTTCACCTGTTGCTGCCTGTTTGTAAGACAGCAGGCAAACCATTTTAGCGAGATGGCATCTAGTCCAAGGTTGCTTAACATGTCCAGGAGTAACTGATCCAGTGTCGAAGGCCTTGCTTAAGTCTAAAAAAAAAAAAAAAAAAAAAGAGCGCAAATGTGGTTTTTGGCATCAAGGAATGTTAGCTAGTCGTCAGTAACTTTAGCCAAGACCGAAACAGTGCTGTGCTTGGGCCTGAAGCCTGATAGAAGAGGATTCAGGAGATTTTCAACTCCTAGAAAGTCTCTAAGTTGGGAGTTAAGTTTTCAAGAAGCTTGGAGAGAATAGGCAAGAGCAAAACTGGACAGTAATTGTTAAGATCACTTTGGTCAACGGATTTAAACAGGAGAATAACACGAGCCATTTTCCAAATAGAAAGTAAGGCACCTTGGGAGAGGGACAGATTGAATAAATGGGTAAAACGTGGGGACAGAAAGTAGTATCCTAGTTTTGGGAAAAAAGGTTCCTGCAGATCAGCTCCAACACTTTTTTTTAGGGTCCAAGGAAGTCAGAAGATCCTCAACCTGTTTGATGGAGATAGGGCTGAAACTAAACTGCTTAGAGTGGGGATGAGTTTTGGAGGAGGAGAGAAGGGGGTGCCAACAGGGGGCTGGGAAGGAGTCGAATGCAAGCCCAGCCGTGCCAAAATGGTGATTTAACTGGTCCAGAATATCACTCCTTGTATAGGTAAGAGTCCCAGTTACTATCTTAGTGGGGAGAGACGAGGGAGAACTATGCCCTTCGATTTCTCTAAGAATTTGCCAAAATTTGGCTGCACTGCTTTTGAAACATTCCAGTGCTGCCTGGTAGTACTTAGTTTTTCCGGCCCGAATAAGTCTTGTACACCAATTCCTTAGCTGCTCTAAAGGCAGCCCAGTCGGAAGTAGATTTTGTCTTGCGGGCTTTCTTCCATAGGTGTCTCTACTATGTAAGGCAGATTTTAACAAGTTGGAGAACCAGGGACAGGTTTTTTTCCTAGTTCTGATTTTTGTCATTGGAGCATGCTTGTTAATTACTTTTGTGAGAAGATTTAGGAAAAGGGTGCAAGCTTCAGTGACAGTTGAGGCGAAGTAAAAGTCTTGCCATCTGATCATGCTCAGATCAGACAAGAAATTGGAGACACTGAAGTTGCAGAACACTAACACCTGGAAAACATCTTCAGAAAGTTTGAGGGCCTTAACCAGTAGCCACTCAAAAGCCAGATAGTCAGGTGCAAGAGGAATGCAGGTACAGATACCCAACTGTACCCTCAGACCTCGCCAGCAGGTCCAGCAGAAATAATGAATAACAACAACAGTAAGTTTATTTATAACACGCCTTTCAACATATCAAGGCACTGAACACATTAAAACCATAACTTCAGATATAAAACAATAATACATATAGATAAAATCATACCATAACAACATCAAATATTAAAATCAATTTATAAAATATGAAATAGGATCACAGCACAATAACATTAACTTAATCATCCAGGAAGGCCATTTGCAATAAATAAGTCTTCAAAGTCGTCTTAAATTCCTCCACGGAGGAGCACTCCCGTAACTGGCGTGGTAGAGAATTCCAAAGAGTGGGTACAGCATAAGAAAATGTTCTGCTGCCAGAAGATTTTAAACTCACTCTTGGAATCCCTAACAACCCCTCGTTGTCTGAGCGGAGCAATCGGCCAGGGCAATAAGACACCAGGAGTTCTTTCAGATAGGTCGGACCCTGATCGTGAAGGGCTTTGAAAGTCAATAAAATTACTTTAAAGGTGATCCGCCACTGTATAGGAAGCCAGTGCAGTTCGCACAGCACCGGGGTAATATGACAGGACCTACTTGTCCCAGTCAAAACCCGGGCTGCAGCGTTTTGCACCAGCTATAGGCAACGGATTTCAACCCCAGAAAGCCCAAAGTATAGGGTGTTGCAGCAGTCCAAGCATGAGGACACAAAGGCGTGGACCAACGTTGGCAAAGAGTCAGACGGAAGAAGGTGCCTAACCCTGGCAATGTTCCTAGGAAGGTAAAAGGAGGTCCTGACAACGGCAGACACTTGAGACTGTAGGGTCACAGCCTGTCGTCTAGGACAATCCCACGGCTACGCACCCATTCAGAGACTGGAAGTGACACGCCACCAAGAAAAATTCCAGAGGGTGTGCCATCGCGCAACCTCTCTATCTGACCACCTGGGTCCACAACCAAAACCTCAGTCTTCTCTGAGTTCAACTTTAACCAACTAGAATACATCCAACCATAGATTTCTTCCAGACAGTTGTTAAACACCGAGAGAGCTCCATCCTGGTCGGGTGCAAAGGACAGGTATAGCTGGGTATCATCTGTATAGCAGTGAAACCTCAGCCCATACCATCTTACAATGTCTCTGAGGGGCAGCATATACACTGCAAATAACATGGGTGACGGCACGGAACCCTGAGGCACCCCATACAACAAAGGAGTTGAACCGGAGGAAAAAAACCCTGACACAACTCTTTGTGATCTCCCAGTGGGGAATGAGATGAACCATTGTAAAAGAGTTCCCGACATTCCACAAATTGCCTCAGGCATGCTATCAACACCAGGTGATCCACAGTGTCAAAAGCGGACAAGAGATCAAGGAGAACCAGAATGGAATGTCTCTTCTGATCCCTCGCCCTCAGAAGATCATTAAGCACCCGAACCAGCGCAGTCTTGGTGCTATGTCTTTTATGAAAACCGGATTGGAAGGATTTGTAGATATTATGGATGGTTAAATGGTCTTCCAGTTGAGCTGCCACTACCTTCTCAATAACCTTCCCAATAAAGGGAAGGTTAGAGATAGGTCTGTAGTTTGAGAAACAGTCTGGGTCCAAGGTAGCTTTCTTCAAGAGAGGTGTCACCATCGCCTCTTTCAGGGAGCTAGGAAACTCACCTGACTCCAAGGAGCACCAGACTATTTGCACTAGAACTGGACCGATATCAGTACAACCCAAAATTAGGGAAGTCAGTCCAGAATCCAAATTACAGCTTGTGGGATGCACACTATGGATGATCCTCATAATATCCACTAACTCAGGTTGACCAAAGGAACTCCAAGAGAACTGAGGTACTGTGAACTCACACTGTTCTACGACATCACCCTTAGAGATTGCCAGACACAAGTAAGCCCTGATGTCGGCCACTTTAGCTGCAAAGCAACGAGCGAGCTCCTCGCACTCTAATTGCAAAAAGGCTTTTCGAACTTGCAGACAGGCTGGGTTGCACAGTCTGTCTACAGTCCGAAACAGCGGAGCAGGTCGATTCCGAGCAACTGCAATCTCCCTGGACAGGAATTCTGCCTTCTTATGGTTGACTGCAGATTGATAGATACAATAATGTTCCATCAATCTAAGGCGGTCAACTTCAAGGGCGGACTTGCGTCAACATCGCTCTAACCTTGGCCCCCATCTCCGCATCTCCCTCAATGTCCCGTCAAACCAAGGGGACCTGGGGTGAAGGGATAAGGGGCGCTCACGAACAGAAGTAATAAGATCCAGGGCCGCCGTAACGGCCACATTATAGGCCGACACTAGCGTTTCTGGATTATTGCTCGCCAACACAGGGGATGATAGGTCAAGGACTGCCGTACGGCCTTGGGAAGATTATTCTGTAATGGGCGTACCTGACCATCTCCACAGGGAAAGGCCTTCTCGGGGGGGGGGGGTGCAAAAATTGAACCTCACGGTGTAGTGGTCAGACCAGGCGACTGGTTCCACCCCCAAGTCAGATGCATCAATCCCTAAGAGGAAGACTAAGTCCAGAGAGTGTCCAGATTTGTGCGTAGCAGTGGAAACTACCTGTGTAAGGCCCAAAGAAGACATTAACTGGAGGAAGTGATTACCAAATTGCAAGAGTTCATCATCGACCCAGAACCATCAATCTGGGCGACTCAAACGACATGTCGACGAGGAAGTCTGCTACTTCCTGTAAGAAGCGTTTCCTATCTCTGGGTGTACGGTAGATGAGAACGATTCAAACGCCTACACCTGCTACAACTGTGCACTCAAAGGACTCGGCCTCACCTACTACTACATTCGTGAGGCCCAATTCAGTCTTGAAACAGACTGCAACCCCCCGTGGTCCAATCTCGGCAGTGTATCACAGAGTACCCGGCCGGAGTCATGGCCTCCACTATGGGGCCTGAGTTTTCATCCAGCCAGGTCTCGGTGATGCAAACCAAGTCAGCCGAGCCAACAAGATCGGCAATAATGGCGGTCTTATTCCTGACGGACCTGGCATTGCATAACACCGCCCGAGCTGGACAAACCTCGAAGGCTGTCAGGCCTATCTGCTCTGCCTACTAAATTCAGTAGTGCCCTTGGGTATGGGCACCAGACATGGTAAACCCCAGTCTGGGTTCCATTTCGTCCCAGGGTGCCTTCTGTACTTAATAACCCTGATACGGTGGCCCCGCTCATTCATCCTCTCCTGTTTGCACACCCCAACCCTCCTAAATCTCCTACAGACAATCCCAGTGCGCTACAGCACTGGTAAGTATCGAATTGTAGGGGAGGAGTATAAAAAGGGCAGAGGGCTCGAAGAGAGGAGGATGAATAGCGCACCACCGTGGGGACTGAAGGCCAGCACATGTCGCTGCTTAAACAAAACAATAAACCCCAAACACAAAATAATCAATCTTAACAACATAAAATTCACCAAATAATCCCAAATGTAACCAACATAAATAAACAAAATCAAACAAACAAAAAACCTGACCTCACAGAAAGACCGAATCTGGATCTGACTGAAGACCCACAAATAAAATAAAGTAAAAACAAACAAAAATAAAAATATATAAATATAAATGTAAATGTAAGGGTTCTTTCACCACCCCTACAACCAAAAGAAATAGAAAAAATTAGTTACCCCCCCAGCTCTCTCACAGCCAGGTAGAGAGAAGGAAAAAGAATACCTTAGGACTCTCACTGCAAGATAAAAATAATAACAAATCAAAACAATTTAAACTTTAAACAAATAAATAACATGTCTCCCCCCCCCCAGTCCTCTCATGACCCAGGGAGAGGGTACAATCCAAATTAAATTAATGGGCACAAGGTTCTCTCACCACCTTAAATGGCCAAAAATAAAGTCTTCAAATTGCCAGGCACAGAGACGGATTAGTCCACGGGTTTAAAGTCAGCAAAACACAAATCATTCCAGAGGATATCCAAAATCCAAGTCCGAAAATCAAGGAGATCACGATTTGAGTAAGGCCCTTTACGCCCAACCGGGTACCACACATGAAAAAAGTGGACCAATACAACACCCAAAATCAGGCCACGACAGTGGCCCAACTTGGGAGTCTAGGGGGGCAGAGACCCCCAGCCAATTCCTTGACTAAAGGCTCCCAAATGCCCCCTTCGGACCACAAATCAAGTGAGGCCCAGTAGGAGGATACACCCCAAATTGATAATAAAGAAAAGTCACAGCCTTCCTTGAATAGTCTTCATGAAATTCACAGCCCCAGGAATCAGCAAACAGTCTAATTATTCCCCAGATCAAATTCAATACAGAGACAGAGTACCTCAGTCCAGGGGGAAAAACAATATCCTGGAAAATCCTCAACACCATGAGCCCTCAATCCGCTCTGTATCCACCTCTGTGTCAGCCCCAGCAATGGAACACCAGCCACAAGGACGCCCTCTCTCCTCTCTTCGTCCCTGCTAAATCCTAGCGGGACCCAAAAAAATTCAGCCCAATGGTTAAATCCACAAGGCAAGGAGCTCCACACTCTGCTGCACAACCCCCAATGTAGCAACAGCAAGCGGAGCCCCACACTTCAAAAAGCAACAGCTCAAAGTTGGTTAATAGAGTTACTGAGGTTTCTGGAGACAAACAGTTACCGGACCAAGAGCTCACTCCTCGTCTTACTCCTCAAACAGCGAGTGTCCTCAGCCGATCCAGAAACAAAGCCAAACAAGTGTCCTCCAGCCAACTCAAAAACCAAAACGAAGAAGAACGTAAATGCTCAAACGAACTAAATAAACACAACGAATTAAATAAAACTAAACTAAATAAAACTCAAAGCATGTTGCAAATACAACTCTGCAACCAGTGGCACGCTCAGCCCAGCGGCTATCTTGATGGTTGGTGGAAGCAATGAAATGAAAGCAGCCATGGAGGTCAGCTGCTGAGTCCAAGTAAATCCAGATACCAGAACAGCTGATGTGGCCAGTCCGGTGCAATAAGAATTAGGGGTGCCGTATCCCTTCTCACCTTGAGGACCACCTTGTGGACCAAGGGAAAAGGTGAGGAGGCATCCAGGATATCCTAAGCGCAGGACTGAGAGAATGCATCCCACAGCAGAGAGCCCTGCTAAGGGGGAGGGCACAGAAAAATCTCAGTTTTCTGTTGTTCATCAAAGAGAACAGTTCTATTGCACTCCCCCCACTGAGAACATCTGGGATATCCCCTCTGGGTGAAGCGACCACTTGTGGGACACTTCTGCATTACTGAGCATGTTCAACAGCTGCTTGCTTGCTCCTGCAACAAGGACTGTGGACTGCTGGCATGGCAGCGTGCAGGGAAGAATGTCTCCTGACACAGAGGGAACGGGTGTGTGTGTGTGGGGGGGGAGAGGATGACTGCAATTTGGCACCTTTTGCGTACTGTGCAAAAATGACTGCACTTGTGGAACAAAGTACTAAACTATAGTAATTGTTATAGTGCAGCATACTAAATGACTTGCAACTGCTGCTTATAAAGGGTGCATCTGATTCACAAATAACTTCTTCGGGAGATCGCAAATTTATGCAAACCCGCCTATTTTATGCCTTGAAATTCAACAGATAATTCTGATCTACACACTAGTGGTAAATACCTTTCTTTTGGTAGATCAGGGGTCAATTTTAACATTAATTTACTGGCCCGGTGCATAGTGCAAACAGCCTGGGGCCAATGTGACTCTCCCCCGACTCTCCCATTCAGGCTACAGTACAGGCCCAACAAACACCCTTGTTGTCCCTTTAGAAAGAAAAATCACCCACAACTTGACAAGTATTATTACCAAAAAAAAAAAAAGGCACACCATCATGGCCATCTTAACAGTCTCACCACCGCCAGGCCCGAATGCCACCAATCTCCCCTCATGCTATATCAGGAAGAGACTACCGGCATTCAGGCCCAACACTGAGAATATTAAGATAGGATCGGTGGCATGCTGCTTTGGGACTTTTTTTATACTGATACGTGTCACCTTGTAGGTGAGGTTTTTGACTAGGGTGGGGATGGTGGTAGGGCTGACCTTGGTGGGGTAAAGGCATTTTATTTATTAATTTTACTTAAAAACGTGACAATCGGGAAAGGCACACTGAGCCAAGGCTCGTTTCCAGCCATGACTCAGGGGAAGGGAATACAGAGAGGGTAAACATTTATTTTTTTACTTATTTATATCTCGGAATTAATACCTTTGAGTCAGGGACTCATTTATAAAGACTCCACGTCAAAGAAGACAGATTACAAGTAAAAAAGCATAGTACAAACTTTACAGTACAGAGCATAGTACAAACTTTATAATAACAACAGTAAGATTTGAGAAACATAATACAAATGAAGAGTGGATGATCAGGTATAAAGATTGCAGTTACGACATCAACAGTGAGAATCAAATACAAATCAAGGGTGAGTACAAGAATGCAGCAATAGATAAGTAATGTGGTACACTGGTAGGAAAGTATAGTAAAGTAGATGCACGTGCTGGCAAAGACTAATCTAGGGCATACAATATCGGAGAAGAAAAAATTACTCACCATAGTAATCTTGTTTCTTCAAAGGGATCACTCGTTATGATTAAACAAATGCAGTCAGCCTCCTGTGTTGGACTGCCTGGAGAGATGGAATTATATGCAAATGGTGGCACTCTCAATTGGCTCATGCCACTTTCAAACTGCTGCCCTAGCAACTGTTGCACTCTGAGTGCTTCAGATTCTTACATAGCCTAAACTGGGTGTAAGACCCATTAACTATGATAACATACACATATATAAAATAAACCTAAAAAACTTGAGACCACAAGGGAACCAAATGGTTAACAAAAGGTGAGTCTCTAACTTAACCTAAATGGAAAAAATATCCTAAAACAGGGATGCAGAACAACGTTCATAGGTTTTCTAGTAGGGGAGGTAGGGTGGGTGCTTTTATCATAATGAGTGATCCCTTTGAAGAAACAAGATTACTATGATGATTATTTTTTTCTTCTAACCACAGGAATCACTCATGATTAAACATATGCAGACTACCAAGCAGTACCTTTGGAGGTTGGACAGAAAACCTATTTAGGAAACAGGTTCTGCAGCACTGCTGTACCAAACCTGGCATCACTTCTGGATTGCAGGTCCAGGCTGTAATGCTTTGTGAAGGTATGTACTGTTTTCCATGTAGCTGCATTGCAGATTACCAAGAGTGGAATATTCCTAGAAGCTGCCACTGAAGCAGCTGTACCCCTGGTGGAATGTGCTCTCAGACCCAGGGGAGCCTGTTTACCCACTTTACTATAGCAAAACTGGATACATGCCACTATCCAATGAGCAATTGTCTGCTTTGTGGCAGGTCTACCCTTACCTACTTCTCCATAGGTAAGAAAAAGTTGTGTCTGGCCTGGTCTGTAAGACTTAGTTCTGTCAATATAGTGGCTAAGTGCCCTTTTGACATCAAGAGAGTGAAGCCTCCTTTCTGGAGAACTGGAGTTCTCTGTGAAAAAGACAGGTAAAGTGATGGACTTATTTAAATGGAAATCAGACACCACTTTGGGAAGAAATTTTCTATTGGTCCTGAGGACCACTTTGTCCCTGTGGAATGAGATGTAATCTACATCTGTACACAGGGCTTGTAACTCTCTGATTCTTCTGGCTGAAGTAATAGCAACCAAAAACACAGTTTTCCAAGTGATATACTTCAAGTCTGCTGTTGCCATCAGTTCAAATGGGGCGTCCATGAGCTTGGCAATGCAGCTATTCAAATTCCAGGCCGAAACTGGTTCCCTCAAAGGAGGGTACAAAAGGTTAAGGCCTTTAAAATATTTCCTGAAGACTGGATGAGAGGCCATGGACCTCTCTTTACCTGCTGACAGGTAAGCTGAAACTGAAGCCAAATGAACCTTGAGTGTGTAAGGCTTCAGAGCTAAGGAATGCAAATTTTGTGTCAGCTAATACAGAAGAATGGCAAGGTCAGCCCTGGATGGGTTGATACCCTTACCTGCACACTATATGGAAAACCTCTTCCACTTGGCAGAGTAAGTCTTTTTAGTGGAAGATTTCCTGGAACCCCTAAGTACTACCAAAACTTTTTCTGACAGTTTAAGATCTGCATACGCAAGAGCCAGGCCTTGAGCCTTAGTGATTTCAGGCTGGGGTACAGTATCCTGCTGAGAGGAAGTCAGACTGTGCTTCCTGGGCAGATGAATTGGAGGTACCACTGATAGAGCCAACAGAAGCGAATACCAGTGCTGCCTCGTCCAGTCTGGTGCCACCAGTATCATTGTTGCTGGTTGGCATCTCAATTTCAGCAGGGTCCTGAATATCAGTGGAAAAGGAGGGAAGGCATATAGAAACTTCCGTGTCCAATCCAGTGCCAATGCATACAGGGGTATTGTGCCCCTGAGTGGAGGCCTGCAGCAATATACTGGTAGCTGGTGATTTTCTGCAGAGGCGAAGAGATCCATCTCTGGAGTGCCCCAACGCCTGGAAATTGAGCTGAGAATTTGAGGATTCAGACACCACTCATGGTGATCCTGACTTATTCTGCTGAGGGAGTCTGCCAGTACATTGTCCTTTCCTGGAAGATGTATGGCTGAAAGGGATACTTTCATTGAGTAGACCAGGGACCACAGCCTCATTGCTTCTATGCACAGTAGGGCTGACCAGGTTCCTCCCTGCTTGTTTATGTAATACACAGTAGTGGTGCTGTCTGTTCTGACCTGCACCACTTTGTTTCGAAGATGTGGAGCAAATGCCTGCAGGGCTAGGCACACTGCCCTGAGCTCCAAATGATTTATGTGCAACATGGATTCCTGAGTAGACCATGTGCCACTTGCTGTATAATCCAACATGTGTGCTCCCCAACCCAGAAGGGATGCATCTGTTGTAAGAACTAAAGAAGGTTGTTCCTTTGTGAAAGGGACCCCAATCCGAAGGTTTCGTTCGTCCAGCCACCACTGCAGTGCCTGCAGGAGTGTGTGTGTGAGACTGGAACCAGTTTTGACAGATGATCTGTTCTCTGTGACCAGTATTGTCTCAGGTGGAACTGAATGTCCCTCATTTGGAATCTGGAACCTAGTACCACTGTGGTGGCAGCTGCCATGTGGCCCAAAAGCCTGAGGAAGTCTCTGGCTGGTTTGGGTTTTCCTGGTACAAATGAGCTTGCAATTCGTAGAATACTGTTTACCCTGTCCTGTGGCAAGAAAGCTCTGCCCAGACTGGTGTTCAGTTCTGCTCCAATGAAATAGAGTACCTGAACTGGCGTTTGCTGCGACTTCTGCTCGTTTATGAGGAAGCCCAGGGATTCCAGAGTAGACTTTGTTAGTGCTAAGGCCTGCTCTGTAAGATGTAGAGATGGACCCCACCATTAACTAGTCGTCAAGGTAGGGAAGAACAAATTACTCACCTTAGTAATTATGTTTCTTCTAATGGAGTCTTGCTGTATTCTGACTATTGCAGTTAGCTCCAGCACTTGAACTGCCCCGAAGAGAGAAGGGTTAAAATTCTATGCAAGACATAGAACGTTGAGCTTGAGCTCAGTTGAAAACTGTCTGTAGCACTTTGAAACCCAACCGTCTGATTCTTACGAGCTAAAACTCACTGACTTTAAGAATGTGGAAATTGTAAAATTTCAACTAGCCAACTGGCAACAAAAGTTTTTCATTCCTAAAGACTAAAGTCAGGAAACCCCAAAACCAAAAACCAGGTAATAAAGCATAACATTCTTAACTAATCAAACACAAAGCACCCAAACAACATAAAGTGGGCTGAAGACACCCCTGGGGTGCAACACTGCTCCTGCCCACCCACTTCCCAAAAACAGGTTCTGAGAGGGGAAGCAGGAAGGGAGGTCAGAATACAGCAAGACTCCATTAGAAGAAACATAATTACTAAGATGAGCAATTTTTTCTTCAAACAACATGAAGTCTTGCTGTATTCTGATTATTGCAGACTACCAAGCAGTACCTCCAAGGAGGAGGGACAGAACCTACTTTGGGAATAGGCTCTGAAGTACTGCTGTGCCAAACCTAGCATCACTCCTAGTCTAGATATCCAGAGAGTAATGCTTGGTGAAGGTATGAACTGTTTTCCAGGTGGCTTCTTGACAACTTTCTAACAAAGGAATATCCCTGGCCGCAGCCAGAGATGCAGCTATACCTCTAGTGGAATTAGCCCTCAGGCCTGAGGGTGGAATTTTTCCCAGTTTCTCATAGCAGAATTGGATACAGGACACAATCCACCTAGCAATAGTTCTCTTGGTGGCAGGTTTGCCCTTACCTACTTCCCCATAAGTGAGGAACTGGAGGGAGTCAAATCTGTGACCCCTTGTACGTTCTATGTAGTAACTAAGGGCTCTTTTAACATCTAAACTGCGCAACCTCCTCTCTCCTGAGGAAGTATGATCAGTGAAGAACACAGGAAGAGACACAGACTGATTTAAATGGAAATCAGAAACCACTCTGGGTAAGAACCTTCTATTGGTTCTAAGGACCACCTTATCTCTATGGAATGAAACGAAGTCAGGTTCAACTTACAGGACTTGCAATTCACTGATACGTCTGAAAGAGGTAACAGCAACCAAAAACATAGGTTTTCCAAGTCAAGTACTTGAGCTCTGCTGAGGACATGGGCTCAAAAGGGGGTTGCATAAGCTGAGCAATGAAGACATTCAAATCCCAGGCAGGAACAGGATCCCTAATGGGGGGATTGGCATGAAGCAATCCTTTGAAAAATTTACAGAATACAGGGTGAGATGACACGAGAAGAAGTCTTCCCCACTGACAAGAAAGCAGAAACAGCTGACAAATGTACTTTGAGAGTACCTGGTCTGAGGCCTAGGCCATTAAGGTGAACCATATAATGCAGAACTGTAGACAATTCAGCAGTGTCTGGAGATATATGCTTCTTGGAACACCAAATGCTGAATCTTTTCCATTCGGAGTTTTAAGTTTTTTCTGGTGGCAGGCTTTTGAGAAGCTTTGAGAATGTCCAGAACCCCTTGGGACAGATGCAAATCTGCATACTCTAACTCTTCAAGAGCCATGCCTTGAGCTTGAGAGACTGAAGACTGGGGTACCAAATCCTCCCCTGAGAGGAGGTTAACAGGTTGTAATTCCAGGGAAGAGACAGGGGAAGATGGACCGCTAGAGACAGCAACAGGGGGTACCAAGGCTGCCTGGCCCAGTCTGGAGCACTCAGAATCACTTTGCAAGGTTGTGACCCTACCTTGACTAGAACCTTGAACAGTAGAGGAAAGGCATATAGAAATTTCCCTTCCAAGTTCAAAATCAGAGCATCCAGAGGGACTGAGCCCAAGACTGGGGGTCTGCAACACAACAGAGGAAGCTGATGATTGTCTGGGGCTGCAAAGAGATCTATCTCTGGAGTGCCCCACCTTGAAAAAATCACTTTCAACACCAGAGGGTCCAGGGACCATTCGTGATGGCCCTGGGAAATCCTGCTCAATGCATCTGCTAGCACATTGTCCTTTCCTGGAAGGTGGACTGCTACCAGAGAGGTCTGTAGGGGAATAAGCCAGGGACCATATTTTCATTGCTTCCATGCACAGGGCCGTAGACTGAGTGCCTCCCTGCTTGTTGATATACCACATGGTAGTGGTGTTTTCTGTCCTGACCTGAACCACCTTGTTCTGTACTGATTGAGAAAAATGTTGCAGGGCCAGAAACACTGTCCTGAGCTCCAGGAGGTTGATATGAAGAAGGGATTCCTGAGGGGACCACAGTCCCTGGGCTGTGAGAGCCCCTAGATGGGCTCCCCACCTCAATAGGGAAGCGTCTGTGGTAAGGACCACAGAGTGAATCTGAGTGACGAATGGAACTCCTTGCCTCAGATTGTCCAGATTCTGCCACCACTGAAGGGCCTGGATAAGGGTCTGAGTAACAGGGACTAGTTTGGTAGGAGGATCTTTCCTTTGGGACCAAAAAGCCCTCAGATAGAACTGAATGTCCCTCATCTGAAACCTGGCCCATTGGACCACTGCTGTGGAAGTTGCCATGTGGCCCAAAAGCTGAAGAAAATGCCTTGCTGGTCAAGAGACCAGAGGGAGGGAGGAAGGAAGAGGCCAGCTGTGAGATGGCTGTTACACTTTCCAGAGGAAGGAAAGCTCTTGCATAGACCGTGTCCAGCTCTGCTCCTATAAAAGTGAGAAGCTATACAGGCTCGAGAACTGACTTGGGAAGATTGAGAAGGAACCCCAGAGAAGTGAGAACGTGTTGGGTCACATGCAGATCCGACTTGACTTGGTCTGGGGACTGGCCCACAAGGAGCCAATCGTCTAGATATGGAAAGACTGAAACCCTCTTTCTTCTTAAGAAGGCCGCCACTACTGCTAGGCATTTTGTGAATACCCTTGGAGCTGATGTCAGGCCGAAGGGCATAGCTTTGAACTGATAATGGCCTGAGTGCAATTCGACCCCGAGGTACTTTCTGTGGGAGCACCTGATGGGAATGTGAAAGTAGGCATCTTTTAAGTCCAGGGAGGCTAGCCAGTCCCCTGGCCTCAGAGGGGAGGATTATTCCCAGAGTCACCATTTTGAATTTTGGTTTTAAAAGATGTTTGTTCAGGTATCTTAAGTCTAGGATGGGTCACCACTCCCCTGTCTTTTTTGGGGCTAAGGAAGTACCTGGAACACAGACCTTTGCCCCTGTGCAATGTAGGAACTCTCTCTACAGCCTGTAGAGATGAAATCTCTGCCTCTAGGGCAATGGTTTCGGAGATGCTTGCAGGTGGAAAAGATCTGGCCCTCAGCTTTGGAAATTTCTTGAAGCTGAGAACCAGCCCCTGGCTTACCACCTCCAGGACCCACTTGTCTGAGGCAACAGACATCCAGTCCTGGATGAAGTAAGCCAGCCTGCCTCCTCCTTCAGGAATGGGGGAGTCGACCCGGGCTGACACATCAGGGTGTCTGCTTGGCAGGAGCCTTAGGCTGAGGGATGGATGCAGCCCTGATCATCCCCCTTCTGCCTCTCCCTCTGAAGAACCCCCTCTGAGGAAAGGTAGAAGAGGCCTGTGCTTGGTAGAAAGGCCTATGAAAAGGCCTGCCCCTGCCCCTAGCCTGCTGCCTTTGAGGAGTTGCCTGCCTTTCCTTGGTCTGTGCACTCCTATAGGTGGTCCTCTACTCATCCATCTTTTTCATGTAATTCTCTGTCTGCTCCTCAAACAGAGAATTACCCACCACAGGGAAATCCATGGCCTTAGCCTGGGTGTCCTGTGAGAGACTAGTACATCTGAGCCAAGCCATTCGTCGAAGAGCTACAAATGTAGCCATGACTCTAGAGAACACATCGCTGGAGTCCACAGCAGCATGGAACTGTACCTTAGATGCCTCAGTCCCATCAGCAGCCACCCCACCAGCTCCGAGACTAGCTGGGGGGAGGCCTGTTTAGCCACTGTCAGTACAGTGTCCCACCCGGACTTCTGGTACCTGGCTGCATAGGCCATATAATTAGCCTGCCTGTGTCCCAAGGTGGATGCCATGTACTGTTTCTTTGCCATGGCATCCAGCTTCCTAGAATCTTTATCTGGGGGGGTGTGAAGCCAAGGGTATATTAGCCTTATCACAGGCTGCAGCCTGCACAACCCCAACATGGCTGCATTGTTGATACAAGTACTCTGTACCAGAACCTGATAAGGTGTACCTTTTGTCCATTCTTCTGTCGACAGGAGGTACAGAATTTGGAGTTTTTAAAATCTTTTGTGTCTGTTTCCCAAGACTTATGAAGGGGAATAGACAGTCTTGTGGACTCTGGGATGTCCATCATCTCCACATAATCAGGTTCCTCTTGTTCCTCTACAGCTTCTTCCACAGGGAGCTGGACAGTTTCTGCCACTTTCCTGTAAAACATGTAGTGGGAAGGGGACTCAGAAAACCTAGGAGGGGAAACACCAGAAGGCCTGTCTGGGGAGATGTCCGGTTCAATAGGCTCGACCAGACCTCCCACGCCATCGTCATCATCATAATCTTCATCCCCCTCCAAATCCGGTTCATAGAAATCTTCAGGGGCATAATCTTGAACCGGAGGAACAGACCGAACTGAGCGCCTTCCAGAAGGCACCGGATCAGATGGAACCGGACGAAGCAATTCTACAATCCTTATCGCATTGGCAATCTCTTCGGCAGTCGGAAAATGGGTCTCTGGATCTGAACCGGATGATTTTTCTTTTCTTTTCCTTTTTGTAGGAACCAATCCCTCAGGATCGGCTCTGCTCTTGCCCGAAGTAGTATCGCCCTGGTCAGAGGGCACTCCCACAGGTTCGGTCGGAACCAAACCAGGCTGGCCATCCGGGTCAACAGACTTCACGGCCTCCTTATCCCTGAACCTACCTAATCTTTTTTCCAGGGTAGACTTAGGGAAATTTTTTACAGATTTGGCTGTCTGAATCGAGGTGGTCAAACCCCAGACAATAAACACAGGTGGTGTGGGGATCAGCCTTAGCAAAGACCTCCCCACACACACTGCAGTGTTGAAACCCAGTGGGCCCGGTTTTTCTTTTGGGTTTCTCAGACATAGCCATCCTAACCACAGACTTGCCCTTTTTATGGCAACCAACCAGGCAAGACACCCTTATCGGTTTCTAACCATGCCACGGGTATTGGAAAAAAAACACAAGAAAATGCAGTTTTTTTAAAACCAATAAGGACCAGTAACCACACTCTAAGTTTAAAAACAAAGACAGAATATATATATCATGAAACGGCCAGTTCAGCCGAACCGGTCGAAAAATCAATTTTTACAATTTCCACAAGTTTACTATGTCTAGTTCACTACCTAGTACTTACTGTACCACAAAGATCTGAACCGAAACTTACGAAAAATAATTGGTAAAACCGAGGACTTTAACTGACTTACGAACCGTGAGCAGAGGAGAAATCTCCGGAGCGGCCGTTCAGTTAGACGAAGTAAAGAATCTGACAGTTGCGTTTCAAAGTGCAGCAGACAGAGGTTTGAACCGAGTTCGAGCTCAATGTTCTATGCTCTGCATAGAAAATTAACCCTCTACTCTCCAGGACAGTTTGAGTGCTGGGGCTAACTGCAATAGTCAGAATACAGCAAGACTTCATGTTATTTGAAACACCCACTAAATTAACAAAAAAATAAGTAAAGATGGAACAGAAACTGAACCAGTATTTTAAAAAGACTCCAACAAAAATTAAAGACCAGCAGGTTTAATGGAGTTCCCTTTTAAAAGGACCATGCCACATAAGACACCACCCCATCACAACTGTGCCAAGTGACATACACAGAGATTAAAGGGATATACAGGAACCAAAAGAAGTACTGTACAGCCCAGCATCAGCTTCCCAAAGGGACAACCAGGCAGGAAGTTGAAATGAGACAAATACCAAACATGTAGCAGCAGGCTCTCTTAGGCAAAATCATTCTGAATAATAAGCTTGGGTAAGGCCCATCCCTCCAAACTGTGCTGCAACCATAGCAGTCACAAAATACAATTTTTTTGTACAACATGGACTGTTTTTTATTAGTACAGTTACTGGGTCTATCAGCATTGTAAGAGTGAGCTCTTGATTTCTTTGAACAAACTGTGAAGTAAAGCTGATCAGTTTTACTATTCCAAAAACTTGAGAAAAGACACTTTATTTATTTATGTTTTTGGTAACCAGGTAGGTGGACTGATCCAGGGGACCATTTTCAGTCACGACCCGGGCCACAATGTGGCGACATGATACATAGTAGTATACACAATATACACATTTGATTAAACTGTACAAACAGTATATACATTTGAAATTGTACTGTACAAACACCAATGGATGATGATACAGTCATTGTTTACATGTGGTATACAAGCATGGCAAGAATAAGGTAACGTGAGAAATACAGGCGGTAGTGCAAAGGAGAGGTCGTTTTGCATTTTACAAATTGAGCAGAGCAGTTTAAGCCTAACGGACAGAGTAACATTTGTCTAAGTGCCACATCAGATGACCTGATGGTAGAAAAATTATGGTGGCTTTTGGGTTTCAGCTCTGCCCAGTAAGCATTTACAAAAGGATGCATTCAGTAGCTAGGCCTTCAGGTTTGATTTGAAAGGCTCATGGGATGATGATGTACGAACAGGTGCCGGAAAGCTGTTCCAGAGGGAGGGGGCAGAAACAGAGAAAGCTTTACTGTCCATGACTATGGAGACACCAGGAACCTCAAGGGTTTGAGAGGAGGAGACCCTAGTTGATCTGGTTGCCGTTTTGTATATGAGAAGGGGAGCATAGGGGGAAGTTTGTAATTTCTGAGAGCACTGTCCATCAGACAGTCTGTGGCACAGTCAAAGTGTGCCTGGAGAGGAAGCCACCCAAGGGGCTGGTAGAGTGAGCAGTGATGAGTTAATGAGGGAGCTTTGAGAACGAAGTGACAGATGGCATTATAAGTCATGGTGAGATGGGAAAGTTGCTTTCTGGACAGGTGGGAGTAGATGGGGGAAGCAGTAATCTAGGAAGGGGAGAAGGTTTCCTTGAACAATGGCAAAGCAAGCTTCAGGGGATAGCAAGTGGAATGCCCGGTATGCTGGACCTAGATTCTGATTGATCTTGTTTATGGTCCGGGTTGTGTGATCACAGAAGGTGAGCGATGGGTCGAGAGTAACACCGAGATATTTGAAAGAGGTGACCTGTTCTAGTGGAGGGCCTGCAGGTGTACCTACAGTGAGTGCGAAATTTGAATTGGCGGCTTTATTTAGGAAAGGCATGGATCCAAAGAGCATGGCCTTAGTCTTTTTCCCATTTACTAGGAGTTTTCTGGAAGCGAACCAGCCTTCAGCTGCAGCACAGTTGCCAGTGAGAGTGGAGGAAATGGACTCTAGGGACTTTTCGCTGTGGAACAGGACTACGTCATCTGCATAGAGAAGTGTATTGCAGTTTAGGCTGTCTACCGGTAGATCATTGATAAACATGGAGAAGAGAAGGGGGCCAAGAATTCATCCCTGAGGAACTCCTGTGCTGGTGTGAAGGGAGGCTGAGGCAACTTTACCTATGAGCACGGATTGGGACCCGTTTGTCAGGTAGCTGTGAAACCAGACTGCAGGTCCAGGGGCACAGCCAAAGTGTTCAAGAGTGGCGAGGAGAAGATTATGATCAACTAGATCAAACACCTTTGAAAAAATCAACAAAAACTGCACTCGTAGTATTACCCATGTCCATTTGTTCGAGGACAAGATTTGAAAAAGTTGCCAGGGCAGAGGAGGTGCTGTGGTGTTTGCGGAAACCATGCTGAAAGGGACTTAGGAGGTTATACTTATTGAGGTGTTCGGATAGTTGGGAAAGAGCTACTTTCTCTAGGAATTTACTAAGATGTGGTAGCAAGGAGATGGGTCTGTAGTTTTTTGGGGCTCGGGGGTCTCCCGCCTTGAAGATGGGAACCACATTTATATGTTTCCAGGTGTCGGGCACTGTCGAGGTAGACAGTGCGAGGTTAAAAATGTGAGTCAGAGGCCTGATAAGGGCTGGGGAGATGATCCTCAGGAAGGCAGGGTATAGCCCATCGCTTCCTGGGCTACCGCTGGAGGGTAGGGTTTTCAGTAGTTTAGAGTTGGCCTTGGTGCCAGTGGCCCTGAAATAGAAGGGGGGTAGATGCTATGGGGTTTGGAGTGGTGGGGGGGCCTACCTGTTCTGTTTAGGCTGGAGGCAGGTGAGAAGGAAGCTTGTTTAGGTACTGGGTCAGGTCAGTCAACATAGCATTTAGGAGGTTAGCGATGTCAGTAGGGTCATTTACGTTGCCTGATGGAGATGTGAGTTTGGTTATTAGCTTGTTGGTCTTCGGATTTAGCATGGATCCGATCGAAGCCCACAATTTATGAGGGTCCCCCAGGGTATTTTGTTAGAGCTCAATAAAATATTTTTTTTTTTTAGTGATTTTGCCTGCTGCTTGCAGGCATTTCGCAGCTGCCTGTAGGCATTCCATAGATGGGGGGAATGGGGACTCTTTGAAGGCTCTCCATCTGGAGTCCCTGGCCTTCATTTGAAGTAGTAGTTCTTTTGTTATCCAGTGCGTGCAGCCACCTCAAACCCTTCTGGTTTTGATGGGAAAAAACTGATCCTGCAGTTTCTGAATGGTACTGGTAAGGAGAGTGACAGCAGAGGAGACGTCATTGCTCCAGTATAGGGGGGGAACCAGTCTAAGGACATTGCTACCCCAGTTACCTGGTCTTGATTCAGGCTGTTGAAATTTCTGAAAGACAGTAGTTTTGGTGGAGGGCGAACACTCATATAGGGACTCAAACTATGATCCCTGGCTACTCTGTCATCTGCTACGATCGTCCAGGTTCCAAAAGAGGTGGTGGAGTTGCCATGTACATTGCAGCTGGGACTCAGTTCTCAAGCACTGCGCTGCCACCCTCCACAACATCAACAGATGCGCTCCTAATAAAACTAACCATCCCTCATAATGTTCCTATAGATACTGTAGGTTTGTACTGCACACCTGATACCAACCTGTCTTCCATAATGGACCACCTTGGATGCCTAAAAACACTAGCCGCAGGGGGCAAGCTCCACATACTTGGAGACTTCAATCTAAATTGGCTCTCCAGGACCAACTTCAGAATCATCCGTAACAAAGCTAGTGCCCTAAACCTCACCCAAATGATCTCTGAGCCCACCCGCCTAAACCACAAATCACTAAACCACACCCTTATTGACTGGTCCCTTACCTGCCACCCTCACTGGATCCTTGAAGCAGGCCTGCTCCCTGACTCCCTTAGCGACCACCACTTAATTTACATGGTCAGGAAGATCTTTAGGCCTAAAGCACCACCACCTCACATCCTCCTTAACAGATCTTACCCTAAACATCGCTGCTCTTCTACAAGACCTGGCTGACGTTGACTGGTCCTTCATCTACCATGCAAATTCCCCGGACACTGCCCTACAGGGTTTCAAATCAAGTTTCTTTGCCATCTAGAACCACCATGCTCCTATCAGACGAGCCAGGGTGTGAGGCGCAAACCTCCCTTGGATCTCAGCTGAGATCACTGCCTGCCTCAAAGACCGTGACCTGGCATGGAAAGCTTTTAAGGTATCTGGGCTGCCACAAGACCACCTGAAGTACCGCACTCTTCGCAACACTTGCACAAGATTAATCCAGCAGGCAAAGGCTGAGTATTTCAACACAGCATTTCATGCCAACATAAACCATCCTGCTAGATTCTGGAGGGACCTCAAATCACTTCTCAACCCCCCTTCCCAGCCTCCAACGCCGTCCTTAAATATAGAGTCATCCACGGTAAACTACTCCCCTGCTGTAGCCACAGCCTTCAATTCTTATTTCATTAACTGCACCGCTTCCTTGCTATCCTCTTCCCCACCCCACCCCCACCATCTGCTCCCACTTTCCTCAAGCCTGCCTTAGACCCCACATCCACCCACTCTTTCTCCCTTTGCCCAGTTACACCATTGGAGGTGTACAATGCCCTCAACGCTCTCAACCCAACCAAGGGTAGATGTCCCACAGGCTTAGATGCTAAAATGTTATACCTATCAGCCCCTGCCGCTGCCGCCCCCCCCCCCAGCTGCGATCTTCAGCCGGTCTTTCTCGGAAGCCTCGTTACCAGCAGAATGGAAACTCACTACGGTCATTCCCCTATCTAAGGGTGGTGACCCATCTTCCCCCAGAAACTACAGACCCATTTCCCTCTTACCTACCTTATCTAAGCTCTAAGAAAAACTTGTACTCTCTCAACTTCCCACCTTCCTTGACTCCTCTTCCTTCTATACCCCCCTCCAGTCTGGTTTCAGAAAATCCCACTCCACCACCACCACCTCCTCCCATCTATGGCTCACGGATTCCATCCTCAAGGCTATGGATAAAGAGCTTCTCACCTCAGCTGTCTTTGTCGACCTAGCAAAGGCATTTGGCACAGTATCCCATCCCCTCCTTCTGGCTACGCTTGCCAGTGCAGGCCTCTCCCATTCGGCCACCGCCTGGTTCCATGCCTACCTGACTGGCCAGATGCAATCAGTCAGGATTGGCAATGCCACCTCCGACCCCTTCCCCATCTCCTCAAGGGTTCCGCAGGGCTCTGTTCTGAGGCCTCTCCTTTTCTCAGTGACCTACCCTCCACCTGCCCCCACACCTCCATTCACATATACACAGACGACACAGTGCTGTACACTTCAGGCTCATCTGCTGGGGATGTGGCGACCAGACTGCAGCAGGATTTCAACAGTGTCCAGCTCTGGTTTCCCTCAACCCAGCTCCACTTCAATGCCAGGAAAACAGTCTCCATGACCTCTTGCACAAGGCAGAGACTCACTCGGCTCACCCCTCCACTGTTTTTTCATACCCTGGATGGGACTTCTCTGGAGGCCTGCCCTTCCTTCAGATACCCTGGAGTCTGGCATGACCAGCACCTTGATTTTTCTGTACACACTGTTGAGATACAAAAAGAACTCCAGACTGGGTGCCCTCTACCGCAATCGTGGCTGAATCCCATTGCTGGCTCGCAGAGCCATAGTACAGAAAATGATACGGCCAAATTTTGGATTATGGTGACGTAGTCTACAGTGCTGCCCCAAGTCCTCCCTGACCAGACTGGACCCCTTTTCCACTCCTTTTGTCACTTGGCTTTTGACTGTCCTTACTCCACCCATCACTGTACCCGCTACCAAACATTAGGCCTACTCTTCCTTCAGAACCGTACAGACTCACACTGTGCTTGCTTGCTTCACTGCCAAGTACTGAACTGACGCTTTGCCCCCTACCTCTCCTTGGCCCTGGCCACTTACCCCCTCCCCTCAGTATACGAGCTCAGGGGAACGGACTCTAGACTTCTTTATATTCCTCAAAGATCCTCTTCGTTGGGTCAGGCAGCTTTCAGCTACCGCATGCCCAAGACTTGGAACTCCATTCCTCCGCACATTCGGCACTCCTCATCATCACCGCACCTAAATGGTCTCTTGGCACATTTCGCCACCTCCTGTTCATGTTCCTAACTACATCCTCAGCGCTACGACACCTAACCCCCGCCCCCAAAGGATCACTCTGAACAACTTCTGAACCTCCCCTTTACCCAGTTTTATGATCCCTATGCCTCCTTCCCTGTCTGGAACCACAGTCATAGCTGCACTACTGCACCCTACGTTACCTGTATCTGCACTACAGCTGTCATAACTAATACACTTCTATTCCTGTACCTTGTCATACCATGTCTTGGGTTGTAACTTTGCTGTTATCTTGCCTGTACTATATCTATTATCTCATCTTGTTACATTGTTGTTGGAGGGAGGACGATTCAGAGGAAATGCGAGGAAGAATTTCTTCACAGAACGGGTGGTGGACAAGTGGAACATCGTGCCTGAGGAAGTGGTGGGGGCTGAAACAATCACGGTATTTAAGAATGCATGGGACAGACATAAAGAAATTCTGGAGGTCAGGGTTAATGGGCAACAGAGTTCTAGGAAAACATAAACTGAAGTTACAAATTCAAATGGGCAGACTAGGTGAGCCATAGGCCCTTATATGCCGACACTGTGAATGTATCTATGTATGCTTCACTTTGTTATGTTGTATTGTCCCCAGGACGTATCTGGAATCAAGCAGTACTGTGCTCAGTATGCCTTCCTGGTAAAACTCTTAAATAAATAAGACAGTCAACAGGAGGGGGCAAATGAGATAGGTTCAGATATTTGCAAGTGAGGGCATATATGAGGAGTCTGGGAAAAGACAGTAAAGGGGCGTATGAGATTGACCCAGTGGAGGCAATGATCTATGCAGTGCAGAATCAAGAGAAAGGGTTTATAGGCCAGGTGGCGAAGAGGGGAAAGGTTATACTTCCTGATAGGATATGAGGAACAAAAAAATTGTGGGAAAGGGACCTCGGTAGAAGTATAACGGAGAAAAACTGTAAATTATTGCTCCCAATGCATTCAGGGATTATGGCCTGCAATAAATATAAGGAGGCATACTTTAAATTCATCCACAGGGTGTACCACCCACCGGTGATTGTGCATAAGGCGCACCCTGAAATATCATCTCTATGTGGGAGGTGTGGAACAGGAAGGGGGACGTATATGCACTGTTTCTGGGAATGCTCGATACTGCAGAAATATTGGAAGAAGGTGGTGCCCAGAGTAGGAAAGATTGCTGGAAGGGAATTACCTATGGATCCTTTGGGGTGCCTCTTTGGGGTGGAAGATGGAGAAGAGCAGGAGTGGACGTTGCTACCTAGGTGGATTAGGGTGCTATATGTTTTGGCTCGTCATGGGATCCAAAATACTTGGGTTTCACAAGTTGCACCAACAGCCCAGGGATGGTGGAGGATGGTGCTGCAGACACTGGGGCTAGAGAGGATGACTTATGTGATGGGGGAGAAAGGGAGGAAGGATTTACAAGGAATTGGGCCCCATTCTTGGCCTCTCTCTTGGGGGAGGAAAGCTGGATATTGTGAGAGGGCATAGTAAGTTGAGGGAGAAAACAAGGAAAAGACAAGGGGCGGATGTTAAAGAGCACAAACACATTGGTTGCACTTGCACTTTCAATTCAAGTCAATTCATTATAATTTAATTAATTTTAAGTTAACTTAACTTGAATGGAATATATCTGGAAACGAAGTGAAATGGATGAATATGATTTTATTGTCAGTAGACTGACTAAGTTGTATAGCTGCTTGTTGAACTTTGGAAAAGCAAATAAAAATATTACACAAAAAAAGAGAACAATAATTGTACTTACAGACTTCTTATTAAAAAAATGCAACTTGAATTTAAAATCAAAATTTTTTTTTTTTATTATTATTATTTCTCCTCCAGAGCCCCGGCTGCGACCCCCGCCATCCGTTGTTCCCACGGCGCCATCCCTGAACATCAGACCCCCTCCCCTATGCACCCCTCGACTTACCCTTCACGGCAGGGTGGTGGGGAGCGACTCAACCCACCCCAACGGATCCATGCCAGGGAGGTGCCCCTCCAGGAACGGCGCCACGGGGAACAACTTCATACTGCCGGGCTCTCTTTTTCCACTGTTGTCCTCCCAGCGGGTCATGGCGTGCAATGACGCCCGGTGACTGGGTGCTGGCGCTGCGCTCCCGTGCATGCACCCAATCAGCGCTTGCCACGTCCCACCCCTACAGGCTCGTAGCTGGCAAGGTTGTCAACCCCAGCCTCCGCTAGGGGGTCAGGCAAGCACCGTCGCCTGACTCCCTCCCCGAGAGGGAGAGCAGTCCCTTGGACGCCAATCCATCTCTCTCTCACGACCTCACGGCAACCCATGCCTGTTCCCCGAACACCGGTCGCCGGCGTGGTGCAAGGTGTGGCGTCCAGCGCCTCAACCCTCAGCGTCACCGGTCTAAAATCAAAATGTTTTAAAGAAACTTCAGTGTGGGTGATGCACAACTCAACTCTGAAGTTCAAGGGTATGGAACTTTTTAAATGACACCTTTTTTTTTTATTACAATTTATTTAAAATGATAAATCCAGTGTTCCCCAGTCATCATATTGCAGTGGCAGACAGCCACACTGTCATTTCCTACCACCATACTTAACTGACATTTTGTTAAACATCTAAGCTATCACAATAAAAGAGCTATTAAAATAGCACTGATATGAGCTGATGTTCGTAGAAAAGCTGAATGAGTAGCTTGCCTCTGGGTTTGCGGCTCATGTCATGATGCTGATGTGTCACAAAGATGGACATCGTGAGACAGCCTTGCAGTCTACAGATCACCGCTGTTTACACTGAGCATGATTACAGGTCACAGGCACAGGTTCCAGAGCACAGAAAGGACACTCATTAGAAATAGGGCCATAGTGGCGCAAAGGTGACAACAACATGGGACACTCCTGTGCTTGATGTGTTTTTTTTTTTGCTGTCAGTCTAGACTCACCACAGACCCAAGCAGATGCTGCTGGGTTGGACTGAATCACGTCTTTTTTTGTTTTGTTTAAAGAGCACTTGACATTCAAGGGAAACACAGAAAAAAACATATTAGAAACATATCAGCTTTTATATTTCATATCTTTTCTGAATAGAACAGCCCCATTTTCTTTAAAACTGAGCACATTAACATGGAAACAACTTCATATTCCTCTAGACATCATCTACTTTGGCTCCTTGTCTTAAGCGGACTTCATAAAAACAACTGTAATGTCAAGAACAGGAGGCTGTGATGTCACGTGTAGACAAGCAGCCAAAGCAGAAGACGTGAGAGACAGATGATCCTGCGTTTATGTGAATGTACAAACTTATAATGAAAGCAGGAAAGCTGGATACAAACAGTATGTGAAATATATGCTGAAATGCGTCTAAAATAATGTTTTCCAATGTTTCCTCTGCTCCTTAAACAACTAGTAAAGAAGACAGACAGACTAACATACAGCATTAAGGAAGGCAGTATAGTATAATGGGTTAAGAGCACTGAGCTGCAAAGAAAAAATTACTCACCTTAGCAATGTTGTTTCTTCCAATGGAGTCTTGCTGTATTCTGACATATGCAATTAGGTCCTGCCTTTCAACTGCCCCGGAGAACAAAGAGTTAAACTTTCCATGGCCAGCATGGAATGTTCACCACGAGCTCGGTTGAAGCCCCTGTCTGCTGCTGTTTAAACTGCAACCGTCAGATCTTTACAAGCAATACTCACTAGAAGTTCTGTGTGGAAACTGTAAAACTCATACTAGCCAACTGGCGACTATATCTATATAAAAGGGTTTTTGGTTTCAAAAGGAAGACTCAAGTCAGGAAACCCAAAACAAAACACATCCAAAATACAACCACTCACCCAAACTAAAAGAGGGTGAAAAAAGGACACCCTAGGGTGCCAACACTGCTCCTGCCCACCCACATCCCAAAAACTAGGTTCTGAGAGGGGAGTCAGGCGGGAGGTCAGAATATAGCAAGACTCCATTAGAAGAAACAACATTACTAAGGCGAGTAATTTTTTCTTCAAACAACATGAAGTCTTGCTGTATTCTGACTACTGCAGACTACCAAGCAGTACCTCCATGGAGGAGGGACAGAACCTACTTTGGAAACAGGCTCTGAAGTACTGTTATGCCAAACCAAGCATCACTCCTCGCCTTGATATCCAGAGAGTAATGCTTGGTGAAAGTATGGACTGTTTTCCAGGTGGCTGCTTGACAAATTTCTAAGAGAGGAATGTCCCTGGCAGCAGCAAGGGAAGCAGCTGTACCTCTAGTGCAATGAGCCCTCAGGCCTGAGGGTGGAGTTCTACCCAGTTTTTCATAACAGAATTGTATATAAGAAACAATCCACCTGGCAATAGATCTCTTAGTGGCAGGTTTGCCCTTACCAACTTCTTCATATGTAAGGAACAACTGGAGGGATTCAAACCTGTGACCCTCGGTACGCTCTATGTAGTAGCTACAGGCTCTTAACATCCAAGCTGTGTAGCCTCCTCTCTCCAGAGGAGGAATGGTCAGTGAAGAAAACAGGGAGAGATATAGACTGGTTGAGGTGGAAATCTGAAACCACTTTAGGTAAAAACTTTGTTAGTTCTTAGGACTACTTTATCTCTATGGAAAGAGATGAAATCAGATTCCACTGACAGGGCTTGCAATTCACTGATACGCCTGGCAGAAGTAATGGCTACCAAAAACACAGTTTTCCAAGTCAAGTACTTAAGCTCTGCAGAGGACAAAGGCTCAAAGGGAGGTTGCATAAGCTGAGCAATGCAAACATTAAGGTCCCAAGCAGGAGCAGAAGCCCTAAAGGGGGCATTGGTGTGAAGCAATCCCTTGAAAAACTTACAAAACACAGGATGGGATGATAGAGAGGAAGGCTTGCCTACTGACAAGAAAGCAGAAACAGCTGCCAAGTGTACTTTAAGGGTAGCTGGTCTGAGGCCTAGGCCATTAAGATGGACCATATAGTCCAGAACCGTAGGCAACTCAGCAGAGTCTGGAGAAATATTCTTCTTAGAACACCAAATGCTGAATCTTTTCTATTTGGAGTTGTAAGTCTTTCTGGTGGAAGGCTTATTCGAGAAGCCTTAAGGATATCCAGAACCCCTTGGGAAAGATGCAGATCTGCAAACTCTAACTCTTCAAGAGCCATGCCTTGAGATTGAGAGACCGAAGATTCGGGTACCAAATCCTCCCCTGAGAAGATGTCAACAGGTTGTAATTCCTGGGAAGAGACAGGGGAAGGTGGACTGCTAGGGACAGCAACAGGGGATACCAGGGCTGTCTGGCCCAGTCTGGAGCAATCAGAATCACTTTGCATGGTTGTGACCTTATCTTGACTAACACTTTGAACAGGAGAGGAAGGGGGGAAGCATACAGAAATTTCCCTTCCCAGTTCAGAATCAGAGCATCCAGGGGGACTAAGCCCAAGACTGGGGGTCTGCAACAAAAAGAGAGGAAGTTGGTGATTGTCTGGGGCTGCAAAAAGATCTA
Organism: Neoceratodus forsteri; assembly: GCA_016271365.2. Lineage (NCBI taxonomy): Eukaryota > Metazoa > Chordata > Ceratodontiformes > Ceratodontidae > Neoceratodus > Neoceratodus forsteri. The sequence goes on along the minus strand of CM057453.1, from coordinate 103,224,238 downwards.
TCTCTGGAGTGCCCCATCTTGAGAAAATCACTTTCAAAACTAGAGGATCTAGGGTCCATTCGTGATGGCCCTGGGATATTCTGCTCAGAGCATCTGCTAGGACATTGTCCTTCCCTGGGAGGTGAACTGCTATCAGAGAGGTTTGCAGGGAATAGGCCAGGGACCACAACTTCATTGCTTCTGCGCATAAGGCCGTAGACCGAGAGCCTCCCTGCTTGTTGATGTACCACATGGTGGTGGTGTTGTCTGTTCTGACCTTGGACCACCTTGTTCTGAACAGATTTGGAAAAAGCTTGCAGTGCCAGAAACACTGCTCTGAGTTCCAAGAGATTGATGTGAAGCAGAGATTCCTGAGGTGACCACAGTCCTTGGGTGGTAAGATCCCCCAAATGAGCTCCCCAGCCCAGCAGGAAAGCATCTGTGGTGAGTATCACTGAATGAGACTAAGTGACAAAAGGAACCCCTTGTCTCAAACTGTCCTGATCCTACCATCATTGCAAGGGCTGGATCAGGGTTCGAGTCACTGGGACTAGTTTGGTAAGGGAATCCTTTCTTTGGGACCAGAAGGCTCTTAAGTGGAACTGAATGTCCCTCATCTGGAATCTTGCTCCTTGGACCACTGCTGTGGAAGCTGCCATGTGGCCCAGAAGCTGAAGGAAATGCCTTGCTGGTCGAGACACCTGAAGGGTGAATGAAGAGGCCAGTTCCATGAGCGTCCTTGCCCTTTCCAGGGGAAGGAAGACTCTTGCCTTTACTGTATCCAGCTCTGCCCCTATGAAGGTGAGGAGCTGTACTGGTTCGAGAACTGACTTTGGAAGGTTGAGAAGGAATCCTAAGGAAGTGAGCACTTGCTGAGTTATTTGCAAATGTGACTTGACTTGGTCTGGAGACTGACCTACTATGAGCCAGTCGTCCAAGTATGGGAAGATGGAGATCTTTTTTCTCCTTAGGAAAGCAACCACTACTGCCAGGCACTTTGTGAAAACCCTTGGGGCTGATGTTAGGCCAAAGGGCATTGCTCTGAATTGATAGTGGCCTGAGGGCAACTCGAACCTGAGGTACTTTCTGTGGGAGCACCTGTTGGGAATGTGATAATAGGCATCTTTGAGGTCCAGGGAGGCTAGCCAGTCCCCTGGCCTTAGAGAGGGAAGGATTATTCCCAGAGTCACCATTTTGAACTTTGGTTTTAAAAGGTGTTTGTACAGATATCTTAGGTCCAGGATGGGCCGCCATTCTCCTGTCTTTTTGGGGGTTAGGAAGTACCTGGAGTACAAGCCTTTGCCCTTGAGTAGGGTGGGAACCCTCTCTATAGCTCTGAGAGCTAGGAGGGAAGAAACATCTGCCTCTAAGGCAAGGGTCTCTGATGGATTTGCAGGTGGAAAAGATCTGGTTCTCATCTTGGGAAACTTTTTGAAGTGGAGAACCAGTCCCTGGCTTACTACTTCCAGGACCCACTTGTCTGATGTCGGAGACTTCCAGTCCTGGACAAAGTAAGCCAGCCTGCCCCCTACTGATATGGGAGAAATCGGCCCGGGCAGACCCATCAGGGTGTCTGCTTGGCAGAGGCTTTAGGCTGAGGGGTGGATGCAGGCCTGCTCATCCACCGTCTGCCTCTCCCTCTAAAGAACCCCCTCTGCGAATAAGAAGAGGAGGCCTGAGCTTGGCAAAAAGGCCTTTGGAAAGGCCTGCCCCTGGACTGTTGCCTTTGAGGAGTGGCTTGCCTTTCTTTGGCCTGAGCACTCCTGTAAGTGGTCCTGTACTCGTCCATCTTTTTCATGTAGTTCTCTGTCTGCTCCCCAAACAGAGAATTACCAATAACAGGGAAATCCATGGCCTTAGCCTGGGTATCCTGTGATAGGCTAGTACATCTGAGCCAAGCCATCCTCCAAAGAGCCACAGATGTAGCCATGACTCTTGATGAAACATCATTGGAGTCCACAGCAGCATGAAATTGCACTTTGGATGCCTCAATCCCATCTGCAGCCACCTGCTCCAGCTCCTTGGCAAGCTGGTCAGGGGCCTGTTTAGCCAGAACCAGCACAGTGTCCCACCTGGACTTCTGGTATCTAGCTGTGTAGGCCATATAGTTAGCCTGCCTGAGTCCCAAAGATGCTGCCATGTACTGTTTCTTTGCCATGGCATCAATCCTCCTGGAGTCCTTATCTGGGGGGTGTGATGCCAAGGGGATATTTGCCTTATCACAGGCAGCAGCCTGCACTACCCCAACATGGCTGCATTGCTGGGAAAGGAACTCCGTGTCTGAGCCTGAAAGAGTATACCTCTTGTCCATTCGTCTGTCCACAGGAGGTACAGAATTAGGAGACTTAAGAATTTTGTGTGTCTGTTTCCCAAAAGATTTGTGGAGGGGAACAGACAGTCTCCTGGACTCTGGGATGTCCATCATTTCAACAAAATCAGGCTCCTCCTGATCCTCTACTGCTTCTTCCATAGGAAGCTGGAGGGTTTCAGCCACTTTTTTGTAAAACATAAAGTGAGAAGGGGACTCAGAAAGCCTAGGAGGAGAAACACTTGAAGGTCTGTCTGGGGAGATGTCTGGGTCAATAGGCACATCCAGACTTTCACCATCACCATCCTCATACTCTCACTCCTCCTCAAACTCCAGTTCAATAAATTCTTCCAAAGTATAATCCGAAACTGGGGGAACCGACCGAACCGAGCCCCTGCCAGATGGTGCCGGTTGGTTCGGAACCGAACTAAGCGATTGCACAATCCTAATCACCTTGGCTATCTCGTCGGCAGTCGAAATATGAAATTCTGGGTCCGAACCGGTCGATTTGTCTTTTCTTTTTCTTTTTGTCGGAACCGATTCCTCGGAATCGGCTCTCCTTTTGCCCGAAGAAGTATCGCCCTGGTCAGAGGGCACTCCTTCTGGTTCGGTCGGAACCGAACCGGGCTGGCCATCCGGGTCAGCGGACTTCTCGGCCTCCCTTTCCCTCAGTCTACCTATTCTCTTTTCCAGGGTAGATTTGGGAAAATTCTTGCAAATTTGGCAGTCTGAATCGACGTGGTCATATTCCAGACAATAAACACAGGTGGTGTGGAGATCAGCCTTAGCAAAGACCTCCCCACACACACTGCAGTGTTGAAACCCAGTGGGCCAGTTTTTTTTCTTGGGTTTCTCAGACATGGCCAACCTAACCAAAAACTTACCCTTTTTTCGGCAATCTGCCAGGCAAGACTCCCCTATCGGTTCCTGACCGTGTCACGGGTCTTGGAAAAAAACGTACTTAAAACCCATTTTTTTTTGGAACCGATACAGACTGGTAACCACACTCTAAAGTAAAGCACAAAGTTTTTTACCTCAAATTGATCGGTTCAGCTGAACCGATCCACAGTTTACAAGTTCCACACAGAAAACAGAACAAAAACCTATCTGGTACTCACGGTACCACAGACAGAGACATGAACCGACTATGCGGAAAAAACAATTCGGTAGAAACTGACCGAAAACTGACACTTCAACCGACTTTTGAACCGAGCAGCAGGAGAAATCTCCGGAGCAACTGTTCAGCGAAGGCGGAGTAAAGAATCTGACGGTTGCAGTTTGAACAACAACATGCAGGGGCTTCAACCGAGCTCGTGATGAACGTTCTATGCAAGGCATAGAAAAGTTAACCCTTTGTTCTCCGGGGCAGTTGAAAGGCAGGACCTAACTGCAATAGTCAGAATACAGCAAGACTTCATGTTGTTTGAAAAAAAGATTTCCTGCTAGGCATGGAGCTGTCTTTAGCTGCAAATACAAACATAAAAGAATGAGGGATACTGAATATGGGGGGGGGGGGATGTCCTCATGCGCTCAGATTTTATCTGTCCAGTCGGAGAGTGAAAGACAGCCCATACCAAGTACTGCCTGGCCACAGGAGCTGACACACAATCTGCAAATACTGCATCTTGAATAGTGAAGACAGCCAACACTGTTGCTAGGACTGCACACATTACCAGCATCAATGAGAGAGAGAGGCCATGTTCGATGATACAGATCCAGAGGTGTTAGCAGAAGGCTGTGGTGCCCTGACTACTGGATCCAATCCTTTGGCAAGTTATGGTTCTTGCCTTTTTGTAGAAGCTTAACTTGCTTGTTTCACCTGCATGCCAGACAAATCTTCAGACTTAACCATCCCCTTCAGAGAGTGGGCATTTGGTTTGCTGACTGGTAGAGGAGCGGACAGAAGCAGCTCGACTCCTGTTAGCTCCCATGGCTCTCCACAGACTACAGTGAAAACTCTGAGCAGATGACGGACCTCGTCTGCAACTGCATCATTAATTTACATGGTGACATCAATGTGTCCCCTTTTTCCGCCATTAACAATTTCTACTTTTCCCAAGTCAGCCACTTGGCACACAGCGCAGCAGTCTTGTTCATTCTCCCAAAAACTTCAAAGACATTTTGCCCATATGACGTGTATCCTCAAGGAAACCCTTGTAAACACTGCAGTTTTTCATACTGTGGGACAAGCCTAAACATCACGCACACACAGGCATCCACACGACAACTCAGGTTTCCACAGCAATAATAGTAAGAAAGCTCCTTACTTGGTAATGACATACGCCGATTGGCAGAGAAAAAAAAATTTCACTGGCAAAAATATGACAGAAAAGCAGCTTTCCCTGGTTCAACGTACACTTCTCTCATGGCAGCGGGAGTAAAAGAACTGAAGTGGTCAGGATCTGCCCACGTTATACAGGGTCGCTGTGTGCCACTGACATGCATACAGCACGTTGATGTGGGTGGCCCCATCCTGCAAAAGCTTCCCACAAGAGTCTGACGCTGATGCCTTACAGTCTAATGTACTATCACTAGGAGATATCCTTGAAGAAGACAGAGACATCTTCTGTCCACCAACCTAATACTGTTAGTTACAATATACTGTGACTTTTATATCTTTCAAATAGCTTTTTCTTAGCCCTGGCTCCGGCAGGGCTATCAGCCCCTATCCCCACCCAACTGGCAACTTCTTCCCCCAGGACTTACCTCAATTACTCCCCCACAGATCCCCCCCTCCCTACGGTGGGGCCAGAAAAGAGAGGGCTGCCCCCCCCGCAGCATAATCCAGCAGAGGTGGTCCTGGGTGGCAGTTTTGTTCGGGCTTCATAATCCAGAGGCAAGCATGTCTCCTTTTCTTTCCCCCTTATCCTGGCAGTGTTCTGTGATGCAGGTGTGTGTACCTGTAGAGGTATTCCAGCACCACGCGCCTACCACTGAATGTCCCCCACAGAGATGCACCATATGCCCTGCCACCACACCTCCACATGGTGGCAGTACAGGATCAGCTGAGCCTAGCCCCCTTTCCTGAGAGAGAACAGCCTTCTAGATGCTTCATCCTCTCCCATCTCGGCCAACCTCAACTGGTCCAAGCTCATTCCTGAACTTGGGTCCCTGGCATGGCAGGAGGCAAGGCATCCAGCGCCTCAGTCCCAGCTATATATTGCCACTTTTAAGCACACTGATCTTTCTTATCTGCATCTTCATAATCTGATGAAACTGCACAAAAATAAAACTCTGTGCTACAACAGCTAACGATGGCCCCACCCCTTGGTATAGTACTGCCATTTTTGGGACAATGGGGAACACTGAAAACAATCATACCTTCTTATGGCTATAAGGGTGCTTGTAATGTTTTGAAATCAATAATCCTAACTGACTAAAAACAGTCATGATATATAATATTTTTTCTTCTTGCCCCACCCCCCCATTTCACCCTACCCCTGCCCTGACAATCGGTGCTGCCACAGCTACACCCTTCCTACGAATGTAAAGGCAAATGAGTGACAGCCTCAGCAACCAATACCAATGCCATGCCATAATGAGCTATCCAGAGCACCGTGCTACCCATGCCTCCCCTCCACAATGCACCTGGCCACCAGATGTCAGTGCAGGATTCTAGGGCTCACTAGTGTCCCAGGAGGCAGCGTAATGTGCTACTGCCACATCACTTAGATGGTCCTTGTGTAGTGCCTTTCATACAAAAACATTCTCAAACACTTAATACAGTAGAATGTTATAACAACATAAGAAACAAAATGTACAAAGATCTAATACATGAGCAAGCAATAAAAGGGGAACAGAGAAAGTGGCATATGATATGAATAAGCAGGCAAACAACTGTGATGGTGGGTGACTGAGAATAGTTGCCAGAATTACTACCAATAAAGGGAGCAACACTGTAGTAAACTTCTGAACAGCAAAAACTGGTGAAATGGGTGGTAAGCGCGGAACTCTAAAGGACTGAAAGAGGAAAGGAGAAATCAATGGGGCAGAGAGCCTGTGCCAGATGGCAGTGGCATGGATACTGAAAGTCATCACACCAAAGTAGAGTAGAAAATATGAGGGACATAAAGAAGTCCAGAACTGCAGAAATGGGATGGTGAGTGAGGAGGTCAGTGAGACTGGAAACAAAACAGAAATTTGAATACCTATAAATTTTCTTTCTCCGACGGCTGGTCTCCGGGCTTCCTTACGCCTGGGCTGTACCTCCTGATGCTGATGGTAAGCAGGGCAAAAGCTCTGCAGCAGGGGGATAGGAAGCCCTCCACATCCTGTTGTCTCTAGTCCTTCCCATGCAGTCCCCCTGTGGCAATACTACGAGTACTGGAAACAGAAAAAACAACAAAGTTACAGCACAATTGGCCCTCCGGCCAGTCAACTATATACATTCTGGGAGGGAATCCGAAGCCCAGAGACCAGCCAGAGAAAGAAAATTTACAGGTATTCAAATTTCTATTTCTCTCTCGTAAGCTAGTCTCTGGGCTTCCTTACGCCTGGGATATCCAAGAGCAGTGCATCCCCTAATGTCCCAGGTGGGAAGAATGTTGAGTGACTATAAGTGTTCGCCACTGACTGAAGCACAAGGATGCCTCCACTGAGGCCATCACCTCTGGCTTATAAAGTCTTGTAATCATTGGAATGAAGAAAACATTCAGCTGTCCTGAGTAAATGTTCTGGAGATGCTATATAAAGTGCTCTGTATAAATCTGCTGGAGATACTTATATGAAGTATCCCCATGGAGAAGCATAGCTCAGATGGAATGTGCTCTCAGTAGGCCAAGCAAGGCTATACCGGTAGGATCATAAGCCTTGAGAGGTGACGGACAGAATCCATTGGCTATAAGCCTTCAAACCCATGTTACTCTTAATTTTGGCCAGTAGCTGAAATGGACAATCTGAAGTTTTGCGAAAGCCTACTTCCTCTTAATATACATTTTCAACACTCGTCTCGGTACTAGAGATTGAAATTCCCATTTCGTATAGTTTCCTGGAAGTAGGCAGAAGGAAGAACAAATAAACCTTTAATTATAATGGAAGGTAGACCTAACTTGTGGCAAGGGAAAATATCTGGATCTGTTCTGAGTATAACAGAGCATAATAAAAGACGTGTACGTCTCTTGGGTGAACAATGGCTCTAGGTCATAATCTCCTGGCTAAAGTGACCTCTAACAGAAAACAGCAGCCTTCGTTCTGAGACGCCTGAGGGAGGTCTACTGGAAAGGCAGTAGGAAGCTTGATGTCTGCTGGAAAGGCGGTAAAGGAGCTTTGTCCCTAGCCTTGGGAACTAAACCACTACTCAGAGGAGGTAGTGTTGATTAACTGGAGGGTGTTTTAATGTTGCTTCCACTAGAAACCTCCAGACATGGTGATGTAAGCCAAACAGTTTTCCCAGAACCAACAACAAGAGTGCCCCTTGTGCGGAAGACCTAAACTGATAAGGTGGCCGACTGTCGTCCTTTTTCAACCGATCTTAAAGGATCTGCAGTAGTCCAGACTATGCTGGAAGGTTCTGTAGAAGAATGGAATGAGGCCAGAACTGGAATCTTCCCCAGATTCCGCCATACGCCTTAGATGAAAAAAGGCTACAAGAGTTCCCCATCATTCCGATAACAAGAGCTGTGTAGCCTAGTTCCTATTTTTTTTTTTTATATATATATATATATATATATATATATATATATATATATATATATATATATATATATATATATATATATATATATATATATATATATATATATATATATATATACACATACATATATATATATATTATATATATATATATATATATATATATATATATATATATATACACACACATATATATATATATACATATATATATATATATATATATACACACACAGATATATAAATAAATAAATAAAAAACACACTCCATCCCCATCCTAGGCGACATGTTGTCCTGCCGAACCTGTCCTTGATGGATAAGGTCCGTGGTGAACTTGAAGGTTAAGATGTGGTCACCTTAACATATGAATGATAACTGGGACCCACTTGGGGAAAAAAACCATAAGGGATCAACTACACTCATGTCTGCCCTGACCAGAGCTGCTTTTGGAAGGCTCTTGATAGAAGAGGCATAGGAGATAAGGCACACAGGAAACCGAACCCCCCCCCCAGTCGGAAAAAGGTGTCCTGAGCCGCCGCTGGTTCATTCTTTATCAGGAAGCAGAATTGCTGAACCCTGTAGATTCACCTGCAGGCGAAAAAATCTATCTGAGGATTGCCTCACTGTTCTCAGCAGACGTGGATGGCACTGTCCTTTATCTCCCAGGCCTCTGGTATAACAACCTTGCGTTTTCCTAACCTTGAATATCCATTACTCCTTAGTGCCCCGACCACTGAAAGAGAAGGAAGTCCTTTAGTATTTATGCGGTTCTTGTACCCCCTGATGGGTGATGTATGTCACCCTTGCCCTATTGTCCGTTGAAATCAGTCTGTCCTGATTGAGGAACTGCTGTTCAGAGTGCCTCAGCGGAAGGTCTACTGCACCTGTATTTAACAGCTGCCGCCTGCCTGCCCTGTGCTGACAGCTGATGCAGGTGAGCTCCCCATCTCCTGAGGTCTGCATCGATAGTGATTCGGTTTGGTGAGGATGGCCCCACTTGTGACCCAAGATAACTACTGTCCTCTGAGACGGTCACTGGAGGAAGGGTTTTTAATCTGTCCCAGCTAGCCACGTTAAAAGCATAAGCAGGCAGCAGGGAAGCTGTGTGAAAAACCCTTGATGTTTTAGTCCCTTTCACTTAGTTACCAGGGGAGAGACAGATTTGATGTCCTGATGTCTGCCCCCAGAAGGATTTTAGGACTGGTGAGGGGTTATGGAACTCTTTGCCCACTTAATGAGAAATCCTAGAGTATTTAGGTCTGGCATGCAGTTGAAGAACTCTATCTTTAATAAATGAGAATCCACATGCCAACGGGTCCGCAGCTACCTCTGCTCCTGCATGTACTGTTTGGTTGAGCTGTGGGGCCGTAATGTGAGCTATGCCAGCTACCGGCATCTTTAATAGTGTCAGTGGGCCTTTAATATTGCCATTGGGTCCGGGGACCCAAATGGCAGAGGTTTGAATAGAAGAACTGCTCCCCTCTTGAATTGCTGGTGCTTGTGCCTTTCCTGAATAGGGATCTGCTGGTCAGTCTCTTGCAAATGGATGGATGTCAGAAAGAGATCCTTTTGCAGTTCCTGATGTTTGATAACCAGATTTTCTCCTTGAGGGTTCATGGATGGATAAAGTTGTTCAGGACTTAGATATGTAGGAAGGCCTGAACCCCTGTGCTTTTCCGCACCAAGAATAATATGGGGCAACCCCCAAGCTGATCTCTGCGGGGGAACTTGCTCAATATCTCCTTACTGGGAGGGTTTGCATCTTTTGGATGGGCTACCAGAGGTGGGCGGGGAGGGGGAGCACACCACGAGGCAGTGGGCCTGTGCATCTGTGGTGCCACCCTCTCCACTGTATTTGCCCCTTCTAAGGTTATATTGGCGGAGAGGCATGTTCTTTTCCCTCGAGAAGTTAAGAGTTTGATCGTATTCATAGCTCGGTCATGAGATTTTGCATCTGGGGTCTCAGGTCCCTGAATTGCCCCTACCCTTGACTATGGCATGTCTTACCAAACATCTCTTCGAAGAGGCCCCTGCCTGCTACAGCCAAAGCCAGGGGTAGTGGCGAGTCGAGGTCTGGGCAATGCCCCAGGCAACCTCCTCTGACAGGTTTGCTGCGCAAGCAATGCCTCTACATTTGTGCCCAATGACCATCTGTTTGATTCAGTCTGAAATCAGAGGGTAGCTTCTGCGGCAGTTTAACCATTTTTCTGGTTGCTTCTTGTCAAAGCCCGAAAAGCTTAAGCTCTATTGGGGCACTAAGCCTGCAAAAAACTGCAGGTCTTTGTGGGCACTAGGTAGGGGAGAAAAGTTAGAGAGCTGCCACTCCTGCTTCAGCCAGGAGGAGTAGGAAAAACTGTTGTCTGTGTGGAAGCAGATGTCATGTGAAAAACCTGTTTCTGATGGATGGGAGCCACTCTGTGGCAGTTTAAACATTTTTCTGGTTTGCCCTCCCAAGAAGAGGATAAACTGGAGTGTTAGAAATGCACCCTGCAATGCTTTAGATTTCCTGTAATGAGAAGAATGTTAATCCTCCTAGGACCACTGCCGCTCTGGAGTGAGAATAGGGATGGTCCTGTTTCTGTACCCTCTCGTGAGGTCTCATATCCGGTAACTCCATTTGTCAGTCGAACCACAGTGGAACCAGAGCGAGGCCCTATATAACTGAATTATGATACCTAGTGTCAGAGGGGGCTGCAAACTGCTGGGCCCCACTGGGCTACTGCTTACTCTGATCTCTGGGCTATACCAAACTTGGGTTTTTAGGACACCAGGATTCCTAGGTCTTAGATCCTGACTTTGGCCCCTAAGTGGCTCAGGTCTATAGGGCACCTAGACTCCTCGCCTCCGCCTCCTGGCTACTAAGCCACACTGCCTGTAAAGGCTGATACTTTGTTTGGGGGCAACGTTGAAGAAAAATGCAGGGAGTGCCTTCCCATAAAATGGCCTGTAGGAAGTCTCTCCCAGTCACCTCCAGGGGCAGCAGTGGCCTCTGTCCACAAGCGCTGCGACACCCTAAGATGCTCGTCGATGACCTGTGAACCTGGGTGGCTGTTCGCAGAGCTGCTAGTCACCAAAAGCTTCCGTCGACTAGCAAAGCACCTAAGGAGCTCGTCAATGGCCTGAGTACCTTGCTACCAGGCTAGCACCTAAGGAGCTCATCACTGGCCTGAGTAACTTGCCACCAGGCTAGATGTGCCCTACGCGTCCTCCGGCAACTAGCTGACCCTCTGAGGTGCTCACTGGCATAAGAATCCCTTGAAAATGCATTGGGGTTAAGGGTAGATGCAATAGAAGCCTCCATTGATGAGCGTAAGCAACTGTATGAGGTCGTCGACGTTCATGCATCTAGGACGGCCTGTAGAATGCCGGCAAATTCAAAAAGGTGTCCTGTACCGCCTCGCCAAATTTAATCAGCAATGAACGGGTTCGCCAGCTGCCTGAGCACACTCTGAAACCCAGCTGTGCTGTAATAGGCCTCCGCCGATGAGCCTCGCAACAGATGAGCCCATCGAAGGAAAAATTGCCCCTCAAAGTGCTTCTGAGCGCCTAGAAGAGCGTTTGTCCCTGGACAGAAACGAGGCCAGCGCTCCCCCGCGACGAGCTCACTCCCACCAACGAGCTTTTGGAAAGGGCCTCCGTGAGGAGCTGGCAGTGGCGCTTTTATCAGCCGAGCAGCAGTTCCAGCATAGCGGTTCATCTGCTGCCTGAAAACTGCATAAGGATTCCTCGTTAAAGCTGACACAAGCGTCGGAAGGGGGGCAGCTCATAGTGCGGGATAAAATGCTGGCCAAGGATTTCCCCCTTTTTGCTTTTTCCCCCTGTTAAAGCTGACCCAAGCGTGGGGAGGGGGGAGCTCATAGTGCGGGTAGCGCCATGCACGCTCTTAGCGCATGGGAAAAAATAAATAATGGCCAGGCCTGTATAGTATGAGAGACTGAAGCCGCGCTGGAGGAAGAAGAAGGGGTGCCAGTCTGAACAGCGCGCACGGCTACGACTGGGACCCCACAAAAAACAGAGTGTGTTATCCTAACGATCCAGAGAGGCGAGCTCTGTCCAGCATGCAAGGCTGAGACTAGGACCGCCTTAATAAGAGAGAGAGAGAGAGAGAGAGTCGTTGGGTCCACCCATCCCTGCTCTCTGATCAAGTCCAGAAGGGAAAAGGTCCAAACTTACAGACTTGAAGTCTTCAGCCCTGTCACCGCAGTGACAGAGCTCTGCTGTAGAAAACATACAGTCTTGAAGTCTTCAGCCCTGTTTCAGCCCTGTCACCGCAGTGACAGAGATCTGCTGCAAAGTACCTGCTCCCTGCAAGGCAGGAAGTTAACTGGAGACAACAGGATGTGGAGGGCTTCCTATCCCCCTGCTGCAGAGCTTTAGCCCTGCTTACCATCAGCATCAGGAGGTACAGCCCAGGCATAAGGAAGCCCGGAGACCAGCTTAGGAGAGAGAACAAGGTCACAAATAATTTTGAAAACAAGCAGGACAACTTTGTAGTGCATGCGATATCGCATAGTGAACCAATGCAGGTGATGGAAGATGGAGGTGATATGGTCACATTTTCAGGATTATCAAGTAGGTGGGCAGCAATTTTTTAACCATTTAGATGAGAGGAGGGAATTACAGTAGTTCAGATGAGAGGAGATAAAGTCATGAATAATGTTTTCAGACAAAGTCACGAATAACGTTTTTAGACAAACTAAAGAGGCATATGCACCTTGTAGCTTCCTTTTTATTTGAAGATTTCAGAGATCATTAAAATAATGGGGAGCTGGGTGCCACTTTATTCCTGCCAGAATCCTTAAAGCTCATTTTTCTGCTAACTAAAAAGTAGAGTAGCTTGCTGCTGTAGCAGAAGATCTATTTGGACAAGACATCTTTGCCCTAAATTACCCTCAAGTTACTGTTCGGTTGCTGAACAGCTCCTGGAGGTAGAAGTATTATAATACCCATAAGTCACCACTGGATCATACTTTTATCTGAAGACTCTTTAACCAGGAAAACCTCCAGTGAATGCAGCACCTCCCTTCTGGGAAGCAAATCTTTAATTTGGAACATGTCTGAGTGATGTTATATTGCACTACAGCGCACCCACCATCAATCAATCAATCAATCATCTTTATTTTACCAGGCGAAACACCATTGAGACGGACTCATTTACAAGGTGGACCTGGGTTGGTCATAACAAAACGCATAAGCTAAATGTTGCTATAATACAATAAGACACTAATCCGTGTAGAGCAAGATAAGAGCTAGGCATAAATAACAGTGTGGCAAGCAGTACAGCAGACCTCAAAAACTCAAACATAGCATGGATAAGGCAGGAACAGTAGTATTTACAGAATAATACAAATCCATAATTACAATATAAACAATACATGCCCCAGTCGCAACAAGACTTATAGTGGGGGCTGGGTGTCAGGTAAGGGAAGTCAGGGGGAGGTGTGAAGGGTGGGACAAGGTGAGGACAAAGAAGTCAGAGATGAGGGGAAGCCATGGGGGGGGTGGTAAGGGGAGGACAATAAGGTGTTTAAAAAGAGAAGGGTACTGGCTTGGCAATGGGGTGGACAAAGGAAGGCCATCAGGGCACGACAGGTTGAAGAAGTGCAAGGGGCGGACATGTACAAGTAGTATACAGGGTTCATGATATACGGCTCGGCTAGTTAAAGCAGTCACAGGATTCACAGAATTCCATCCTCCCCCCACCAAAAAAACAAACATACAAAAAAAAAAAGCAAACAGACAATAACCACAGTAGACTTCCCTCTTAATTCTTACCCATGTTATGCATTTCAGAGAATGAGGTACGGGGAGGGCAAGTGATTTGACAGGTTCACAAAGTCAGTGGCTGTGCTGGGATTTTAAAACTTCTTATCTCCAGTTTCAGATCTAATCGATCTCACACTTGAAAAGCAAAATGATTAAAGTCCACCTTTCACTATTACACTTACGACTGTGCCATGCAACTTGATAGTATAAACAAGTGCTGCAGCGAGTTTACATGTTCCTTCCAGCGGATCCCATGAAATCTCAAATGTATCTGAACTGAAAAGCCTAAGAGCAGCAAGTGGATCTTCTCAAATCCCAAAACGGTGTAGAGAATCAGACACGTTTTCTTTCTTCAGTTTGAACCACTGCTAATACAACAGTCACCTGCCTTACAGAAGTGTGGCTGTTCTTCGTGTTATAATTAAACTCAAGTGAGCAGCCAGACCTCACACTGTCTGGTTTAGGCAAGGTGAACATAGAAAGGCCTTTACAGGCAGATAAATGACTGGATTCAAGTTTGTGGCTCCAGTCCAAAACTAATGTTGTGAATCACTGAGCATCTTGAATGAATACCAAGCGTAAACGATATTGCGCTCTGAAGTCATGTTTTATAAACAGCAGCTGCACACTGCACCATCACTGTAATAAATGGGCCTGTGTCGGCAGGTCCTCTGTTAGAGGGACCCAAACTGAGACAGCCACAATAAATCACAAGAGGAATTCACACTCATTTCCTAGGCTTCAGCTTTCATCTGGAGCACACATAGGGCAACTCCGTGATTACTGTAACAGTAGCAAATGTTTCAGGAGTTGTCTCACACACAAAAAGAAGATTGCTATCCAAATCTCAAGACTGCTGTGTTTAGGGGCACTTCTTTATTTAACAGAAGCTCTATAGATCAGATTCCACCTCCTTGCAAAAAGGAAACATAAATCCTTAAAGTGAATGGAAATTTGAAATTGGAAAAGGTTTTAATCATAATGTGCCTGGCCTCAACTCTGTACTGGGAAAGGTACACCCAGAAGGGAATGGAGACTAAACCAGAGTTTCCTCAAGAAAAAAACAGAAGGATGAGGATTTGACGAGCAACAGACATGAAACATACTGCCCTTCCTTCTCTGTTATTTGATTTTTTTCTCCCCATTTCACTCACTTTTCATTTTATTGCTGTTACATTCTTTTGTTGTTTTCTCCTGTGTGATCACATTATTGCTGTAACTGCAGTTTGGCCCAGAGCTCAAAATAGTTGCAAAAGCATGGGGGCTGAAAACTAAAGGATGGAAGCACGCCCATGATCAGATGCTTCAGGTGAAATACAGGTAAACGTTTTACACATATGGTAGTTTCCTAAGCTAGTCCAGCTGAAATGCACCATCTTGTTAGTGTGGTCCTGTTTTTATTTTCAGGTTTATAACTTGAGGGACTATGGCACAAGGTCGTCAATGGAATTGTTCAAGGTCACACAAGTTAGTGAATGTGGGTTGATGTAGACAGCATACGAAACTGGCACTGGCCTACCAGCCAAATACTAGCAGATTTTTATATCGGGCTAGTAAATGTTTCCTTTAATTAGCCCTGCTGGATAGTAATGGAGACAGTAACCTTGCAATGTGTACACCACTTGGGCTAATGGAATGTCTGTGGGGCCACTGGATTTTTTTCAGTCAGTAGCCCTGCTGGGTAGTGCCTGAAAAACTTAATTTTGACCCATGTGGAGGGGTTGTGACCACAGGACCAGTTCAGAGGGGCCAATGCTTTAACAAGGCCACAATGGCCTCTTGAGATCAGGACTCATACTAGTGATTATTTTGGTTGAAAACGGGACTACAAAGTGCTATTTAGCCTCTCCTGACGCCTATTTAACTTAGGCCCCGTCCACACTGCACCGCTCAGACCCTGTAATGGATAGAAACCGTTACAACCGGGGAGCAGTGCAGTGTGTCCACACTGCCACGGTGTCAGTTATGGGACTGGCACCACCGGTCCACACTTCAGGAGCTGGGGGAACGTTACCGTGGCACCGATCCCACAATGCAGCTTGGCTGCGCTAGGGGACCGGTGCCACGGCGTCTCACACTCACCAGTAACGCTACTACAGCATAACCAGTTTGCAACCGCTGTTAAAACCACCTCATATGTGGTTTCAACAATGGTTACGAAAACGCCTTCTGTAACATTACAGGTGTAAACGCAAACCGTTGCGGTAATGGTTTGGGCACTCTGTAACGTTACAGAGGGGTAGTGTGGACAGGGCCTTACTGAGCACTAAGCCATGGGTCCAAAGAATACTACTACACCCTGCAACTGGTGTTTCACATACCACATTATTAGCGCAGACTGAAGCCAGCTCCCAGGGGAAATCACACAGTGCTCTTTCCTTCCCCTCCCCCACCTCCACACTGTATCACAGGAGCCAAAACCTGGAAGGAAGAAAAAAGATAAGACAAGAGAGAAAAGAGGAATAAAAAGAAATCAAAAAATGAAAGAAGAACAAAAGGAAACAGAAATGGCAGATCATGAGGAAGAAAAGTAAAAAAGAGGCAAATTAAGAGTTCTGTTTCCGCCTGCTGGGAGAGACCATATACCTGAGCAGCAGGCAATGTAAAAGAACTCTACAGAAAGAAGCAGTTAAAGAAGAGAAAATTACAAAGAACAAAGAGAAGAAAGAGAGAGAAAATGAAGATAAGTTTAGTGACTTGTCTCTTGGCTACTCAAGTTGCATAATGCCCTGGCAACCAACTGTTTTAAATAGCTACCTACAATCGATCTACAAGAATTGGTGAAAAACAATGATAAAGAGGCTCCTTAAAATCCTCACCAGAAGACCATATTTCTCTCCCTTTGGAATCAAGAGGTTGGTTAAAATGCATCTATCTTTGTCCTACTTACATTTCTCTCCATGAAAGGTTTTTTGATAAACAGATCCAAGTCCAGGACAGGCAACTACACTGGAGAACATACTACCCAAGAAATAATAAGGAAACAGAATGTGCACACAGTTCAGGGCTTCAAGCTATCATTGCTATAAAACATGTTTGACATTCTTGCCCTGTAAGCAGTGTTCAGTGCTACACTGTATACAGAGGGCATCATTTGAGAAAAACAGTATTTACAAAATACCCAGGTTCACACTACAAACCTGGCATTCACTGGAGGCTAGCAGGAGAAAGATCAAGCATACCAGAGGTTGTGGTCCTTCTCCGGAGAGGGGGTCCTGATACCCTTTATTTATTTTAACTACACTTCTGGAAAATATCAAAACCGGAGCTTAACTAACAAGGCTGCTGTTAGTCTACTACAGGCTTTGATTTTGACCCAGCCTGTTCATACAAGAGGTATTTAAAAAGACTCTCCATAGACTTGTATGGAAGGTATCTACCTGCTTTCTCAATACAGACATTACCATCTCAGCATGTGGGCAGATGTGGTAAAGTGGAAAGGATCGCATGGCCAGTCCTTTAGGGGCCAATTTCAATCCCTTCCCTCCCTGGGACAGTTCTTAATTTTAAAACTGGCTTACAGGAACTCCAATATAGTTAAGGGAGCTTTCTCACTGAAATTGGTAATCTTTAAACAGGCAAGCTTTGTCATTTTAAACTAGTGTTGGGGGCTGAAATGTTAACAGTATCCACAGGATAAACTGTAGGAAAATTTTAAGAGACAGATTATGCTACTGTAATAGTGCTCTTACTAACAAAAATATGTAAAGAGACAACATGAAATATAAACAGACTGGTGTCTAAACGTTGTGTTTTTTAGCATCCCCAGAGGTGTCAGTCAGTGACAGCGCTAACTAGCACTGTAAAGGCAAAAGCAGCAAACTGCACAGACATTACCCCTCTTTTTAGTGGGTCCACTGTGATGCACCTTCTCTAATAATGACTAAAGGAAAAGTGAACATTAAAAAAGTACTTTTTGGCAGCCTGCCAGTGCAGCTCTAGGGCTAACACTTGGAAGGACAACTTGGGATCAGGAACAAGCCAGAGGCATCAGGGGCCAGCAAGGGAGGGAGGAGGGACACCATCCTCACTGCAATACCGCCATCAGGATGACCACAGATGGCAGTGCAGGGAGGGCGCTGTATGGAATGGTGAAGATGCCAACTGGGGATCTGCACTGTGCATTTAATATGTGCCCTTATGCACTGGTCTCCTTAGCGTATTGGTGTCTTCCGGAGTGGAAGGGACCATAACCACAAAACCCCAAAGCACAGCATAGGGGCACACCTAGGCCCTGGCCCTTGACTAGCCACACCCTACCCTGAAGGTCCTCTTCGGACAACCAACTCCTCACCTGGATCACTCCCCTATCTAGGTGAGCCCTGCCTCGGTTTGGGGAGAAGAGATAAGCTAGGAGGCTGTACAACAGAAAAGTGCTGGAAAAGGCTGTGTACAGAGCTGGGTTGTAGCTGACTGAAGGGTATAGCTCTGGCGAAAGAGTGTAAGTAGAAAAAACAGTACTTTTTATAATTTTTAGCTACTGTGCTACAGAAGTTTCTGCTTACTGCTTTTAATTCTTTTTTGAACTAGCAGGTTCCAGTTTTGACCCATAGGGTGGTACACCAGTGGGTCCGATAAGATCAATGTTTTAATGCCCTCCCTACTTTCACTGGTGTCAGCAGCTTGTAACAAAAGATTTCAATAATGTCCTGATGTAGCAACCTTAGTATAAGAACCCCCAGGTTTCCTTCTATAGTGGTTTCTTGTCAAACAGTGTCAGCAAGGCCCAGGGACCACCAAGTGCTCCTCACAGCAAGCCCTGCCAGGAAGCAAGAGTGTGGCTGTCTGCAAGATGAAGGGGGATTCATAGCAAAATGCTGAGATGTGACTGTTTATAGTGGTATCCTGTGAGTGATAAACCACTTCTGGTGTCAGAGGCAAGACTGCAGTCTCTAAGCCACACTAAGCAAGAAGGTTCTGGGCTAACAGGGGACTTGAACTTAGTTCTGCTGCTGATGCTGCAGTGAAGTACTAAGCAGGACTGAATGCTGATATTCAGAGCACACAAAAAACTATGAGCCGAGTATCAACGTCACACTGATGAGATTTTATTTTGAACATTAGCTTTTTTATAACCATAACAAAGTTATCATTTTGGTTCTCAATCAAATTAATTCAAAACTATATGTCTAGCCCTGGATGGTGAAGTGCAATCTCTTGTACGAGATGTTAAAATGGAGCTCCCTCTTGCTCATCTCTAGTGGAAGTTAGAGAATCAATGGTACATTTTACAGAAAGAAGGAAGACACCATGCTCACACCACCATTCCCTTTCTCAAGGCAGGTTCTGTAACTGAATCCAGATGTGTATGAACATGACTGAGCACTTAATACTTGGTTTAATACTTAGTATGGCTAAACAGCTGAGGATAAAACTTGTCCACGTTGAGCTGTCCCATTCACAAAATACAATACTGTACAGATTTACATTTTAGTTAATTATCCAGATTAGTTTTAAATACATCAGTGTTTTTGCTACTGACAACTGATTGTGGAAGAGAATTCCAGATGCCACACTACGCTGGGTAAAGTAGTTTTTCCCCTCTATTTAGTCCGAAGCGCTTTGCCCTTGAATGTTTATTTTACTTCCTAGGTAGAATGCTGTTACTTCTAAAAACATGGCCTAATTCTGTCATGACATCCTGGTCCCTGTTAATATTCAACATAAGAAGCAAGTCGCACCTTAGTATTTATTTTTCTTTTTTCCAAGGCTAACCTATTAATGGCTGCCATATTTGTCTCTGCATACAATCTGTGCATCACCAGTATCAAACGTATTGGTCTATAAAGCACTTTTAAGCACTTGCTGCATACAAGGAGGCAGTATAGCGCAGTGGTCTAAGGCTCTGAGCTGCAAATCTGGTGACATCCAGCAGACCAGACCTGTGTTTGAATCCCACAGCTTCCATTTGCATACTGTGTGACCCTGAGCAAGTCACTTAACCTCCTTGTGCTCCCAGGTCGCTCCTGTAAAAAAGCTTTCAGCTTAGTGTGCTATACCTGGTTAAACAACTAAAAAAAGGAACTAACCAAATTATATCCTAGTCTAATGTATATATAAAAAACCTGTACCATACTGTAATAAGAGAGTTCAATAGCAGCCAGGAGAATACTAATGTTTATAAGTAGCCAGTTGTTACTTTTCATGTCAGAATAATTTTTATTTTTACAAGATTTTCTACCCACTGTATTAGCTGTGATGTGAAAGCGGTACTTCATTCACCTAGAAGCTGACATCTACATCTATTTGTCTTGCATGTCACCAGCACTGTGACTTCAGAGGAGATCAATCTGGCAGAATGTGAGTGGCTTTTCTTGGCCAGTCATGTCAGACAATGAGGTAAGAATGCTGTTGCAATTATGAAGACTGACAGAACTAAATACTGTACGTCAGTCTCCAGTTACACTGCTCTTCCTCCTTCACACCCAGTACTACAGGAAGAAAATCTTCTAATTAGCAAAAGGGGAAAAAAGAAAAATACTTCAGATATAGATAACAACTAACTAGTTCTAAAAGTTAATATTAAGTTCAGGCAGTGTACTAGCTCTTTAGCATATGGTCTGGTTCCTACATCCTCTATTGCACAGCTCTGAAGCTTCTTTGGTGGAACTTTCTCTTCTGTAGCAGACTGCCGCCAAATCATTCACTAACAGAATGTGAATGTTATTCCTGTAAGTAAATACCGAGCTTGGGGACAAGGGTTCAGGACTTATAAAGGGAGAAAAATTGTCTGAAATTGAGAAGACAATTTTTAATAAAATTTTCCAGACATAGAGACTTTCTAAGGCAGCACATAAATTCTACAGCAGGATGGGAGATCTGTGGCAGCACAACCATGTAATTCCAGGGGCTGTGAAACTCAACTACTTAGAGAAATTAAATCTCAGTAAAACAAGTATTCCTTTCTATAGCCCTAGCTGTCTTTTGGTAACAAGGTAATATAAAGGAGTCCACAGTAGTATTCTACAAATCAAAAGTTCTTGTAGTATGCAATGCCATATAGTAATACATATAGTGTTAAGACTGTATTTCAGAAAAAGCACAAGTAACTTGCTTAGAAGAAAAAATTAAAAATAACATTTTAATAAAAAGACATGCCCTCCAGTCAACGGTTATATACCGGTAATGAAACAGGACCAAACAAGGAGAGAGGGTGTGCATGGTAAACACTGTAGACAAACAAAAGTAGCTTGCTAGCAGTTGAAAAGTACAGTTACATAAGAACTTAACGTAACAGCAGATCTTCGAGAAGAGCTCTTGTAACAGGTGACACCATTAGGACTACGCCACCAGGCACTAGGACCCCACGGAAAAAAAATCTAGCTAGCAGTCTAAGGCAGGGGACTGCCCCATGATATTGGCCCCACCCCCAACAGCACCCATGGTATAAAAGGGGCGGTCCCTCTGCACCACCTCAGTTCATCCGTCAGAGACCCGGCTGGCATAAAGGATGGGGAACAGAGGAGGTTCTTGCATCCCCTAGAAACAAGGACAGATACATAACTCCGGGGGTAGGAGGGAGGGATAGCATACCTGCTGCAAGAGCTCTTCTTGAAGATCTACTGTTACAGTAAGTTCTGAAGTAACTGTACTGTTTCACTTCAAGATAGAGCTCTTGCAGCAGGTAACACCATTAAGACGGAGTCCCAAGCAGTACAAGGACAGAATTCAGGTCAGAAGGGTGGTGGTTATAAAAGTAGGTATACCACTAGTACTCCTGAGAAAGTAATCCCTGGAGGACGGCACGGCCAAAGCCGTCCCTCCTCCTTGAAGCAATGTCCAGATTGTAATGTTTTATGAAGGAGTGGACTGAACTCCAAGTAGCAGCTGCACAAAGATCTGCTGCTGAGACATTCCTTAGGGATGCAAATGAAGTGGCAACACTCCTAGTGGAGTGACCTTTAACTGGTCCCGGGTAAAGGTTTGTCATATTTCTGGTAGCGGAAAACTATACAATTGACCAATCATTTGGCCAATGTCTGCTTAGTTACTGGTGCCCCTAACATTCTTTAGCAAATGAGACAAACAATTGGTCAGACTTTCTAGAAGACTGAGTATGCAGTGGAACAGATAAGGGGAGTAAAGGAGTATTTTACTACCAGTCTTGTATGATTTGCTCCCACTTTGATTTTAGGAAGTTGTCTCCCACCCTGTACATTGGTACATATGCACAAAACAGGCAGCAGCATTCAATGCTACTAACTATGGATCCACATACTAACAGACTGTCAGCAGCAGAGGTGGGGTCCGAAAACAGCATAAGTTGCGTACATGCAGGAGACTGTTTGAGGAGTTGTGCACTGGATGGCAAGAAGGGCAGTTGCAATGTAAAATGTTAAAAAATAGGGTCACCGCACTACATTAACATACTAACATACTAAAACGCCAGCAGAATAGGCCTTACGGTCTTTCGCGTCTGCTCGTTTGGTCAGCCCCCACCCTGGGAGCTGACCTTGCTGCCCCCCCTCGCCCTCTCTGGCTTCTCCTTTCCCAGTTCCAGATATTCTCGCTGCACTGGATTTTGCTTCCAGAACCCTTCCCCAGTACCTGTCCCACCCCCTCTTGAACCCCTCCACCGTCTCTGCCTCCACCAGCCCCTAGGCAGCGCATTCCATGGCTCCACCACCCTCTCAGTGAAGCAGCACCTCCTCCTTTCTCCCCTGAATCTTCCCCCTTCCAGTTTCCACCCATGCCCTCTAGTGGCCCCTTCCTCCTTCCTTCCTTCCTTCGAAGCACCCTGACTGCTCCTCCCCTATTTACCCTCTTCATGTACCTGAAGACCTCTATCATGTCCCCCCGGTCCCTTCTCTCTTCCAATGTGTACATATTTAGCTCTTCGAACCTCTCCTCATAGGTCCTGTCCCCCAAGCCCCAAATCATTTTGGTTCCCTCCTCTGGACCCTCTCCAGGAGTTTAATGTTCCTCTTTAAGTGTGGCCTCCAAAACTGCACACAGTACTCTAGGTGCGGCCTCACCAAGCAGTTATACAGAGGGAGTATCACTTCCTCCTTCTGAGGTGATCCCCAGCGATGCATCCCTGCATCCTGTTGGCCTTGGCTGCTGCCCTCCTACAAGTCTCCGAGTTATTCATCTTGACATCCACCACCCCCCAGGTCCCTCTCAGCCATCGAGACTTGTAGCATCCCCCAGGATGTACACTTGGCCGGGTTTCTGGCCCCCAGGTGCAGTACCTTGCATTTCCCTGCATTGAACCTCAGCTTCCACTTTCTAGACCATCCTTCCAGAGCCTCCAGGTCCCCCTGTAGGGCCACCCTCCCCTCCTCCCCATCCACCACCACCCCCAGTTTTGAGTCATCCGTAAGATACTCATCTCACTCCTGATACCCGTCCTTATGTCAGAGACGTAGGCGTCGAACAGGAGGGGCCCCAAGGATTGATCCCTGTGGGACCCACTAATGACCCTCCTTGGGGATGAGACTATCCTGCCAACTACGACCCTCTGGGTCCGGTTCTGGAGCCAATTGCCTATCCATCTGATCAACTGGTTTCCCACCCCCATTTCTCCCAGCTTATCCAACAGGCCTCGTGAGGAACAGAGTCAAATGCCTTGCTGAAGTCTAGAAAGAGGATATCCACTGGTCTACCCAGGTCCAAGGCACTCGTCACCCCGTCATAGAACTCCACAAGGTTTGTCTGACACGATTTCCTTGGGACGAATCCATGCTGTCTATCGTCCAGGCACCCTGACTTTTCCAGGTCCCCCAGCCTCTCCTTGACACTGCCCTCCATCACCTTGCCCAACACCAATGTCAGGCTGACAGGCCTGTAGTTCCCTGCCACCTCCCTTGATCCCCCCCCTTGTGGATAGGCACTATATGCGCCACCTTCCAGTCCTGGGGCACCCACCCTGTAGTTGCAGTGGGAAAGTTAGACTCCTCACTGGTATCAGAGAAGGAGGATCAGTGGTTGCAGACACCCAGAGGAACTGTGACCTTTTTCAGAGATGGGGGTCGGAAATAGGTCAATGCACAGTACTACTACCATGTGGATGGAAATACTATCAGGTGAAATCAGCCAGCAGCAAATATTTCCCAGTCCTAAAACTTATCCGGACCTGTACGATCAATGTAGAAACAAAGAATTCTGTGAACATCCAGAGTATGCAACAGGGCCTCCCCTTTGTTTGAATACTCTGGGTAATAAACTGGAAGTTCAATGTCCTGGTTAAGAGTGAACTTGGACACAACCTTTGGGAGAAACTTAGGACTGATACACAGAGATACCCTATCCCTGTGAAAAATCAAATAAGGCTCTTTACACATCAGAGCCTGAAGCTCGGAAATCCTCCAAGCTGAAGTAACTGCAACCACAAACACAGCTTTCCAAGAAAGGAAGCGTGGTTCGCAACTTGTGGCTGGCTCAAAGGAGGCAACGTAAGCTTTTCTAACATAAACAAAAGATCCCGGGGGGGGGGGAGTTGGGGTCCCACCTGGGAGGTCTGATATGCAAATTACCACGCAAAAAGGTCTTGGACAAGTCCAGCTGTGCCACAGTCCTGCCCTCCATAGGTACATGGTAGGATGACAGTGCAGACGAACAGCTAAGACCCTTGTCAGATAGAGGAAGAAGGTACTCCAGTACCAAATTCACTGGGCAGGTGAAAGGATCCAGGAGATGAGATGAAGCCCACAAGCAGAAACGTTTCCATTTCATGGCATATGTGGCCCTAGTCGAGGATTTCCTCATGGCCACTAGGACCTCCACCACCCCTGAAGCCACCCTATGTCTGTCCCTGACTAGGTCTGCAGGAGCCATGCATGCAGGTGCAGAGACTGAAGATTCGGGTGTACCAGAGTTCCCCGTTCCTGGGAGAGTAAGCGAGGAGACACAGGCAAGGGAGTTGGGGGTTCCGATGCCAACTGTTGCAGCAGCGGGAACCAAATCTGTCAAGGTCAGAATGGCACTATAAGAATCAAGACAGCTTGTTCTGCTTGTAAGTAGGAAAGGAGGGAAGGCATACAGGAACCTCCCTGCCAAGGAGAGGGACGCCAGGCCCTGGATCTAGCAAGCAGAAACTGGGCAGTTTGGCGCTGTGTGGGGGCGCAAAGAGGTCCAGCTCTGGAAGGCCCCACCTTTCAAAAAGGTCATCTACTACGTCCTGTAGGAGCTCCCATTCGTGAATCTGAGACTGAGAGCATCTGAGGCTGTTGGCTAGGGTGTTTTGGATCCTTGGAACGTGAACCACTGAGAGTTCCTGGTTGTGTTTCACTACCCAGTACCAGACTCTCATGGCTTCTCTGCAGATGGGATAAGAGTGTGTGTCCCCCTTCTTGTTGATGTAGAAGACCACTGGCATGTTGTCCAACTGGATCAGTAGAGGCCCTGGCAAGAGAATGGTCTGGAACACCTGCAAGGCATACAGAATGGCTTTCATCTCCAACATACTGATGTGGAGACTGCGTTCCAAAGAGGTCCAAGCTCCCCTTGGCTGATGGTCTCTGAAATAAGCTCCCCACCCTAATCCTGAGGAATCCGTTGTCAGGATCTGCTGAGGACTGGGACTTTGGAAGGGAGCCCTGAATTCCAACCGGGAAGGGGTGAGCCACCATTCCAGAATCTTACACACTGCTTTGGAGACCCGGACTGGCTGTTTAAGGTTGTCCAACCACTGGTCCTTTTGAACCATGAGGTTCCACTGGAGAACCCTCATGTGTAGACGAGCTATGGAAACTGTTACTATGGCGGCTGCCATATGGCCTAGCAGCTGCAGTATCATTCTGGCTAGAAACTGCTTTGTGGAGATAATCATCCGAACCAGCGACCTTAGTCAATCTGCCCTGTCTGAGGGAAGGAAGGCTCTTCCATTGGACAGTGTCCTTGACTGCCCCTATGTACTGTAACCTCTGGGTAGGCCAGGGGGAAGATTTGGACAGGTTCAAGGTAACCCCCAGACCTTGGAACAGGTGAAAAGTGTCTTCCAGAGAGTGACACAGCTGATCTTTTGTGGGAGCTGTTAATAGCCAGCCATCGAGGTAGGGGTAAACATAATGCCCCCGCCTCCTGAGCGCTGCTGCCACTACTGCCAGGCTCTTGGTGAACACCCTGGGTGCCAAAGAAAGGCTGAATGGTAGCGCTCTCCCTGGAAGGTAAAGCGGAGGTATTTTCTATGCGACGGCAGAATCTTTATATGCATGTCGGCATCCTGCATGTCCAGGGAGCAGAGCCAATCCCCTTGGCGAAGCATGGGTAGCAATCCCAGCAGTGTCACCATCCTGAACCTTTTGTATTCAATGAAAGTGTTCAGTAGATTGAGGTCCACGATGGGACGAAGGTCCCCTGTCTTTTTCGGGATGAGGAAAAAATTGGGAGTAATACCCCTTTTCCTCTTTGCGATGGTGGCACTGCTTGGATAGTTTTTTTGCTCAAGAGGGCTTGGATTTCTTCTCTGATAAGACCTGCATGGAGGGGGGGAGCAATGGGAGGGGTTGTCTGGAGGAATCTGATTGAATTCCAGAGCATAACCCCGCTCTATGATCTGGAGTACCCATTGATCCTCGGTGATACTGGACCAGCCGTTGAGGTAAAGGGAGAATCTGCCTCCTACTGCTTCCCCCTGCAACGCCGCTGGAGATGGGAGGCAGGCAGGAAGTCATGCCGAGGTTGTGGGTAAGGGAGCTCCGGCGTTCTTAGTGCACTTGGGTCCCTGTGCTCCTGAGAACAGGGAGATACCATTCCTTTATAACCCCCTCTGTGCTGCTGTCTCCTTCCTTGTGGGCCCTGCTGCCGATGAAAGGAGCAACGTCTGGATGTGGCTGGTTTGGATTTGTACATTTTATGGACTTCCAAAAACTGCCTTCCCCGAGTCCTGTAATCCAGTAATCGGCTTTTGGCTTCTTGGCCGAAATGGACTGGGCCCTGGAAAGGAGCATCCAAGATGGTGTCCTGCAGATTCTGGCGGAAACCTAAGACTCTCAGCCAGGAGTGACATCTGAGGCATACTCCGGTGGCCGCAGCTCTGGCGTCAGTGTCTGCAGAGTCACAGGAGCACCTAAGGACATGCTTACCGACGTCAGCACTGGATTGGAGGACTGCTGACAGTTCTGTCTTGTTGGCGGAGTTGGGCTGTGACTTACTAACATACTAAAATGCCAGCAGAACAGGCCTAACAGTCTTTCGTGTCTGCTTGTTTGGTCAGCCCCCACCCTGGTTGCTGACCTTGCTGTCCCCCTCGCCTTCTCTGGCTTCTCCCTTCCCAGTTCCGGATATTCTTGCTGCATTGGATTTTGCTTCCAGAACCCTTCCCCTGTACCTGTCCCACCCCCTCTTGAACCCCTCCACCGTCTCTGCCTCCACCAGCCCCCTAGGTAGTGCATTCCATGGCTCCACCACCCTCTCAGTGAAGTAGCACCTCCTTCTTTCTCCTGAATCTTCTCCTCCAGCTTCCACCCATGCCCTCTAGTGGCCCCTTCCTCCTTCCTTGAAGCACCCTGACTGTTCCTCCCCTATTTACCCTCTTCATGTACCTGAAGACCTCTATCATGTCCCCGTCCCTTCTCTCTCTTCCAATGTGTATATTTAGCTCTTCGAGCCTCTCCTCATAGGTCCTGTCCCCAAGCCCCAAATCATTTTGGTTGCCTCCTCTGACCCTCTCCAGGAGGTTAATGTCCTCTTAAGTGTGGCCTCCAAAACTGCACGCAGTACTCCAGGTGCGGCCTCACCAAGCAGTTATACAGAGGGAGTATCACTTCCCTCCTTCTGGAGGTGATCCCCCTAGCGATGCATCCCTGCATCCTGTTGACCTTGGCTGCTGCCCTCCTACAAGTCTCCGAGTTGTTCATCTTGACATCCACCACCACCCCCAGGTCCCTCTCAGCCATTGAGACTTGTAGCATTCCCCCAGGGTGTACACTTGGCCTGGGTTTCTGGCCCCCAGGTGGAGTACCTTGCATTTCCCTGCATTGAACCTCAGCTTCCACTTTCTAGACCATCTTTCCAGAGCCTCCAGGTCCCCCTGCAGGGCCACCCTCCCCTCCTCCCCATCCACCACCGCCCCCAGTTTCGAGTCATCTGCAAAGAGACTCATCTCACTCCTGATTCCTGTCCTTATGTCAGATACGTAGGCGTTGAACAGAAGGGGCCCAAGGACTGATCCCTGTGGGACCCCACTAATGACCTCCTTGGGATGAGACTATCCCACCAACTACGACCCTCTGGGTCCGGTCCTGGAGCCAATTGCCTATCCATCTGATCATCTGGTTTTCCACCCCCATTTCTCCCAGCTTATACAACAGGCCCACGTGAGGAACAGAGTCAAATGCCTTGCTGAAGTCTAGAAAGAGGACATCCACTGGTCTACCCAGGTCCAAGGCACTTGGCCAGGTCCATGGCCTTATTCCATAGTGATTTTTGATACATCATCATGTGTGCCAAAAAATTAAGTGACCTGAACATGCAGGTGGCCGAAGAATACACTTTGCCACCTAAGTGGTCCAATTTCTTGCATTCCTTATCTGGTGGCTGGGGGCTCACATGCTTTGGTTGTTGGGGTCTCCCATGGGTAGCCTCGAGGATCATAGAATCCGCTTTAGGCTGCTCGCTCAAATGTGGTTCTCCCCTTGGTGTCCTATACAGTCAGTCAGCCTTTTAAGGGACTGTCAAAGTCATGGAGGAGTGCTTCCAGGCAACCTGTGTAACATCCTGGAAGGGTTCCACTAAGGGCAGGATGACCAAGAGTTTAGGGTTACTGGACCCTAACAACTTCACCAAATGGCGCCTCCCAGGGTCCAACTCTTTCGTCTCCCACTTGTTTAAGAACTGGATGTGTCTCATTATATCCAGGAAGGAGGGGTCATCCAGAGGGGACCTCGGAGAGTCCCTCCTGTGGTGTGGTGATGAAAAGGACAGGTCATCCTCTGAGAAGTCGTAGGAGGAGGAGCCTCCTTAGGATCCTTCTGAGGACGTATACTGGCGTCCCCTGGATGAGGATCTGGATGATGGGTGGAGACCATGCCGCTGTTGCACAGATGACCAATGTCCCTTGCCCCCTACATCGGACAGTCTGGCAATTGGGGATGATGGATGCTGGGGGGGAAGGCTGTCTAGGTGGGGCCAGGACCGGGGTCCCCACAGGGCTGGGGGCCGGCTCCGGTGGCCTAGGCAAAAGATCCCATTTTATGGTATCCCACCAACTATGAAACAGGGTCCCGATTTCAGCCAAAGGCACGACAGGGACTGGCTGGGGTGTAGATGCCAAGGTAGGGGCATTGGGGACCCTGGCGTTGGCCCTAGGGGTATGGTGTCCTCTGGCATAGAGTCCAACGGTACTGTCACATTGAGTGTTGGCTCTGGTGGGAGAGTGCCCCCTGGTGTTGTCTGGTCATCGGGCTCCCGAGGAGGTGATGGTGGAGGGGGTGGCGTCCGGTCTCGGGTATCCCCGAAGGCAAGCGTTAGGTCCCCCGATGTCTGGTCTGTAGTCAGCTTCTCACTCAAGCCCTGTAGAGCAGACGGCCGCTTAGAGGACAGCGTCTGGTCCAGCTCCCTGGTGGAGTCAGAGGGCGCTGAGACCTGACATCAGTCTAAAGCCTCGGCCGATGACTGCCTGGAAGGCGAGAGATGCTTCTTCTGGCGCTCGCTCGCCTGGCATCAACTGGGACTAGTGTCTTGCAGATGGCAAGTTCTGATCTGCCACCTGACGAAGAGTGCGCCTGTCCTGCTCACTGAGACCCTAGCGCATGCTTGTGGGATCGAATAGCCAGGGACACAGGGGCTTAAGAAAGCCCGAGCCCAGAAGACTTCCCCCCCCATGCACCTGAGAAGAGGCACAGGGCTTCCTCAACTGTGATCCCAGGAGAGCTAGAGAAACGGTTGGGGGGGGGGGAACGGAGCTGTCTGACCTCACGCCGGAGGTCTAAGACTTGGAAGTTTTGAGTGGGGATCTAGGACAGGATTCTGACCTGGACCTGTCCTTGTCCCAATGATGGTGCTTCCTGCTCGATTTCTTCTGTCTGGGGGAGGAGTCCTTCGCCGAGGAGGAAGATGAGCTGTGCCCTGACTGGGCCTTCTGCATGGCGGCCACTTGCTGTTCAAGGAGGTATGCTTTCAAGGTGTTCAGGCAGCGGATTCGGGTCCTACTGTTGAAGCCTTGGCAGTGCAGGCAGTCGTCCAGCCTGTGGTCGGGGCCTAGGCAGAGCAGGCAAGTGAATGGCCGTCTTTTGTCGGGATCTGCTTGTTGCACATATACTTCGATTTACACCACTCTGATGAGGAAGATGGCTGGGAAGACATACATGACAAACTAGAACTATAAAAGAAAAAAAACAGTAACTGCACGAAGCACGAAAATGGCGTCGACTGGATGCAGGAGGTGTCCGTGGAGCCGATATGCACAGGTCGACGGCGGGAAGAAAAAACTGAGGTGGTGCCGGGAAACCGCCCCTTTCATACCATGGGTGACATCGGGGGTGGGGCCAACGTCGGGGGCGGTCCACTGCCCTAGACTGCTAGCTAGATTTTTTTCAGTGGGGTCCTAGTACCTGGCGGCATAGTCCTAATGGTGTTACCTGCTGCAAGAGCTCTATCTCGAAATAAGATAGTTTTTTTTTCCTTCTAAGTACAGAACATATAGTTCAAAGTTGTCAAACTGCTGTTCTTTTGAAGGCATTGCTTAAAGGTGACAGGCAAAGATAAATGGTACAGGGCTGTCCCTGTAGTATTACTTAACCTGCCAGCTGATGTCTCCATGCAGCTGATTTTTCATAATTTTTTGCATACTCTTCACTTTTTAATTAGTAGAATTTCTGCAAACGCAAAGTGAAGACTGCTCCCCAAGGAGTCCAATCAAGCAGTACCTATGGATTACTTTTAGACCCAAACTACCTGTAAGTATAATTTTCTCGCTGATGCTATAAAAACATAAAACTAATACCCGCTCCCTGCTGTGTTCAATACAGCTATAACAGGATCCACTTCGCTAAAACAGGGAGCTCTAGCTGCCTCCAAACTTGCTGAAACTATGCAAATTAAAAATATAACGTGAAGAGTAAGCAAAAACGTATGAATTTCAACTGCACGGAGACCTTGGCTGGCAGGTTAAGTGATATTAAAGGGACAGCCCTGCACCACTTACTCCTGCATTCAGCATTAATACTCGTAAATGTGCAGAGTGTAAAACTCAAACCAGGGCTTATAAATCAGTGCATGGATTGTGCTTTTCTTTATAGTGCTCCCACTGTTCCAGTGCCTCCCAGTCAGATAAGTCCTGTAACTGCAGTCAGAATGCTGAACTGCAGGGAAAAAAAATCTACAATCTAGAACCTTTTTCTTCATCTGCAGTAATTTTTACTTCAATTATGGTACAAAAATTGTGGTACATTTTCCTCACAATTTGGTGCTCTCTCAAAAGACAGTAAGCCCCCGCATCTGTGACAAAACGTTCAAAAACACAGGACAGTATGCCCTTCAAACAACTTCTTTTGTTCCAGCTAAGCTGCTCCTCAGTCTCAAGTCTGCCCACCAGCACCCTGAGCCCTGTCACTGACCTTTTCACACACCTCCAAGTTATACACCACTTGCCCAGGACCATCTAAGGTGGGTGGGCCAGCTGCATCAGTCATGCGAGAGCCTGCAGGAGATACCAGCCTACACAGCCCAGCTTTTTCCTCCACCTCCATTTTCTTCCTAGGCAGCGGGCACGCGATAACGGGGTCGCGTATGCATGTGCTGGAATGCATGTTTTGTGAGGCCTCCCCCGAGAGCAGTCCTCTCCAGGCAGACCCCAGACGATCCATGTTCTTGCCTGAATATGGGTTACTGGGGTTGAAAGTGGCAGCACTACACTGTGCTACCAAGCTGACTTTGTAAACTGCTTCTTAAAGAGGAAGTCAAGTCTGCAGGACCTCCTAATATGTCTCAAAGCCCATGAAAAACTTGTTCAAATGAGAAATGGGGCTTAATTGTGGGTTTCGGCAGTACAGGTATATTTATATCTAAATCAGTCATATAAGAAACAAGGCAGAAATTATACCATGGAAACATGAGACAAGACCAGATGTCACGGTTGGACAAGTTCTGCTTAACAGCAGAAGTTCGCCAATCCGAGTGCTGTTGGCTGCTGGAGAACCACGATGCTACATGGGAAACGTGTGATAGAGACAGAGTCCTGAGTAGCCCATCCCGGGCCAGCAGTGTCTCAAATGTGATGCAGAGGCATCCCACTTGGATCCTGGGAAGGGAGCTGAGCTTCCTAATACTCAGGCATCTCTTATGGCGGGGACTAGGAGGGCACACGTCATATCGGCCATCCCCTGCACACAGGAGGAGCACCACAGAAGCCCATTAGAGGTAGCTAGGGAGGTGGATGGGGACACTGAAGGGGAAAAACCGACAGCAGCAGCAAGAGCAACAGGGACAATGAACTGGCCCACCCTGATTCTGACAAATGTCCTGGTACCCCTCTGCCCTGACCTCCTAGGCTAAGGCTGCTTCTTGGTGGATAACAGCACAGGGGTCAGCCAGGCCCGTGCTGTGGGGAGTAAGCCATGAAGAAAACCAGTAATATCGACACTGAAGTAGGTGGTGTCCAGGGTGGGGGAAGCTGGGCAGTCAAGACCCAATGATGTACAGTATGTATATGTACTGTAGACCACTGTGAATGAATTAAAAAAGGCAGAAGCTTAGTTTTACTGAAGTGAAAATTCTATTAATTTTGTTTTAATGCGTTAGTACAAGACTTTCTAATTTTATAACCATTGCTTTGTTAGTGCAATATGGAGTTCTCCCCAGAGATTACATAAAATATATGAGAATTTCTGTAACAAAATCTAAGACTGGGGGGGGGGGGCTGCCCCCTCTCTGAATGATTTTTGGTAATTTTAAACACCAGATGGTGCTTTCTAACATCAGATTTTGACAGCACCACATTGAGGTAAACATGGATAATCACAAATTAACACACACATTTTTGTGACAGATACAGTAGATTTTTGGTCCGAATGCTAAGCAGCCTTGATTTCCTATCTTCTTTGAAAAACCTAATGAGACTATAACGGATGGTCTCCAAACCAATTTTCCTTATTAATGCTGTATAAATTGTAAAGCATAAGTATGTAGGGAAAGGTTCAGAAGGCAACAGGCTGTATTCAGGAGCATTATTTCGGTTAAAGACATCTGGGGCACGTGCGTTCTCCTATGCTGCCCCTTCCCTGTGGAATTCTCTACCTCATCGGATGAGAGAATGCCTGACTGTCTCAAGTTTTAAATCTGAGCTCAAAACTTATTTGTTTTTTAAAGCTTACTCTGAAGGATTTTAAAATATGACTGTTTAATTTAATCTAATTGCATAGTTTTAATGTGTTTGTACAGCGCTTTGGTTTTGAAAGGCGCTTTAAAAATAAAGTTTTACTGTACTTACATTATTTCCAGTGTTACCACCACTTTGCTTTGCCTTTTAACTAACCCAATTCATATGTTACGTTCTTTGCCTGAACTTGGGATCCTATGAAATCAAACACTGCTGACCAAGTCCCATTCTGAAATGGCTACAGTGGGGTATGTGGTTCAAATAATGTTTCAAAAGGCAATAGCCAGCAGGTTTAGTGACTGAGTAATCTACAATTGCCGCAGTCATTCCAGTTGCTTAACTGGTACACATACTTAGAGTTTCTCTCCTTACAATAAAAACCTGACAGAAAATGTTACTGCCCTGATACAAGATCTACCAGCACTGGACTGGTGGTCCAGTGGCAAATTTCAGACTCTACCACAGGGTAACACATTGTCAGCTCATGATGAAGTCACTTCAGGCTCTGGTTTATGTAGGCGATCACCACGACAGGGCATGCATTTCTCAGGAATTATTTTTATTTATTTATTTCACTGAAATGTTTCACCAGGAAAGGCACACTGAACAACAAGCTGCTTGTCTCCCAGTGCATCCTTTGGGGGGGGGGGTCATAGGGAAAATAAACATACAACTTACAATACATACATCGAGCAACATTAAAACAATTGGTACAATTCAACAGTGATGCATGACAGATTAAACAATGCAAAAAATATAACAAGGGATGTACACTGAAGTGCTATATTAAAGTACAGTAGAATACAAACAGAAAGGAACAGAGAAGTGCAACCGTTAAGTGAGCAGCTAGCCAAGCAGGAGATAGAATACAGTGTGCCAGCTGGCAAGGGAGGGAAAGGATTTAGCTGCAGGTACAATTTACACGAGAAAGTTGTGAAGGGCTAAGGAGATTTGGGGGGTGGCGAATCTGTGGAGGAAGGGCATTCCAAAGCTTAGGAAGCAATGCGAGAAGGCCATCTGTCCTACAGTAGACCACGAACTACCAGTGACCGAGAGTCATATGACCTAAGGGAATGGTCCGTGGGGGGAGTAGACTGGGAGGAGTTAAGATATTTGGGGAGAGTGTACCAAACTAAAATTTAGACATGAATTTGGTGCAGTGGAGGTGTCGGCGATTTTCTAAGGAGGAGAAAGCCAGAGAGTGGTAGAGTGTACCAGTGGTGGGTGAGAGAGGAGGCATCTAGAGCGCAGCGAAAGGAGGAGTTAAAAAGGGCATCCAATCTGGCTAAGGAGGACTTGGGAGCGGCACTGCAGATTACACCACAATAGTCAAAAGATAAGTAATATCATCTTCTGGACTAGTTAACACCTGGCTGGTAGCGGGAGGCAACTACGGTTCCTGTATAATGAATGCGCCAAGTTTGGAGTGCAGCTTCTTCAGGATGGCGTCAACATGTCCAGAGAAGTTGGGGTGTTGGTCAAGCCAAACCCCCAAATACCTAAATGAGGAGGTATCCTCAAGGACTGTCCCATCTAGGGTGTGGAAGGAGGGTAGGGAGGGGAGCCAAGACAGACTCTGCCTAGTGCCAAAGGTCATTGAGACTGTCTTCTTGGCATCGAGGCAGAGCTGAACCAGAGCTGAACTTTAATGAAGTCCTGCTGAAATCTGGTTTCAACATCAGCGGGGGGACTGGCCCGAAGAGAACCGTATCATCGGCGTACATGTTTATAGAGGTGGATGAGCAGACTGAGGGAAGGTCCTTTATGAAAATGGAGAAAAAGATAGGGCCCAGCTCGGAGCCCTGGGGTACACCAGTGTTGATGGGGAGAAGGGGAGATACAGCTTCCGCTATTCTGATGGAGTCCTTCCTACTAGGTAGGCTTTAAACCAGCTTGTGGCACAGTCAGTTAGGCCAGCCAAGGAGACAGTCTAAAAGCAGGGTATGAGGGACAGCATTGAAAGCCTTTGCTAGGTTCGACAAAAATGGCAGATGTAATTCGACCACTGTCCATCCCTGAGAGGATGGAGTCAGTGAGCCTAATCAGGGTGGTAGTGGTTGAGTGATTCTTCCGGAAACCGGACTGGAATGAAGCGAAAAAGTTAGAATCAGAGAGATAGTAAATTAGTTGAGAGAGAACCAGATACTCTTGGAGCTCAGCGAGGGGTAGGGAGGAGAGATATAGGGTGATAGCAGGAGAGGAAAGGTCTCCATCCTTGGACAGGGGAAGGACAGTGGCATGCTTCCAGACAGGTGGGATAGAAGCCATGGCGAAAGAGCAGTTAAGTAGGTCAGATAGCGGAGTAGAGATGGCTGGAGTCGAAAAATACAGTAGCTTAGGGTACAAACCATCAGGCGAGCTGCCTTTGGAGAGGCTGAGGGCATATAGTGCCTCCAAGGTGGCAGCAGGTGTAATGCGAGAAAAGGAGCAGGAGGAGGAAGGAGAGGGTAGACTGGGAGAAGAGGGTGAGGGGTTAGCGTGTGGGGGGACGGCAAGGAGGATAGGAGAGTCGAAGCACAGGAGGCGAAATATGAATTAAATTCAGTGGTAACACTATGGTGATTAGCAACGCAATTTTATTTATTTTTTTTTTTTTACTTAATTTTTATTGAATGTTTTCTGTTTTATTCAAACAGGAGTTCATACATAAGTACACAAGCTCTTTTAGGCTCAGCCTATCAATTACATATGCTTAGTGAGTTTATCATTGCAGTTATGCATTGTCAATAACTTAAACATGTCCCTTTTATGTCTTGCAGGTTACACTGATTGCATGGATCGCTTCCTGCCTGAAGGGGTTCAATGGATGTGTCCTCCATCCTGATTAGCCAGAGGGACCATGGGGTCAGAACACAGGATCCACCATTCAACTAGTCTTGTCTGTGACATTCATAAGTTCATTAAAATAAAGTTATGTTCCAAAAACCAAATACTGCTGCTTTGTGTATTTCTTCTATTACCCCAACTTTCTCATTCACAGTGTTTACTATTAGACTGCTTGCTATTACAGACAACATTTTATAACATAATTAACACAAGATAAATAAAAGAAGAAAAATACAATCCCTTAAACTAGGAATTATTACCTTAAAACATTTTAAAGTTAAAACTCAATAACACAGACAACTTGTGTCTGAATTTGGATCTGCTAGGTATGGAACAAACGGGGTATGGCCTTCACCTTTCAGTGAAGGAAAGTGAGATTTCGTTGTCGATTTCATTAACAATTGCTCTAGTATTGGGGTGCCTCTTTTGATCTCCACATCCATTCCCTTAATATTATTAACACTGGACCACCACATGTAGTAAGATCGCTTATGTGGCGTGAGCCAGTTTTGCGTAATTGATTTTAAGGCTGCAGCTATCAGGATGAAAAACAGATATTTCTGTGCCTTTGAACCCACACCTGGGGGGAGCAATATCATGCGAGGAAAATCTAGTGGGTTTTCTAGTTGTAGAATTTCTTTAACCGCTAATATTACTTCTGTCCAATAATTTCTAATCTCAGGGCAACTCCAGAAAATATGAAAATGAGAACCTCTTTCGCCACACCCTCTCCAGAGCCTATCTGTATGGGAGTTTACATATTTGGATGAGATTGCTGGTGTGTTAAAATACCTGGTTGAGACCTTCCACCTGAACTCCCTCCATACCAGGGAGTTAGTTGTTTTATGTATGCCTTGCCAGATTTGGTTCCAGTCCTTATCTGAAATTGGGGTCTCATATTCTATTTGCCATTTACTTTCTATAGCTTGCACGTACAAGGATCCCATTCCCTCCTGTAGCGTCTGATATATATAAGAAATAAACTTCTTAGTGTCCGCCATACGACTTTTCTGGTGTGTGTGTGTATATATATATATATATATCAGTGTTGGGGGGCAGGATTGCCCTGAATGGCACAGGTCCCAGCCGTGCTAATTATATAGTGTCAGTACTGGAGTTATATAAAGAAATCCCTATGAGGAATTCCAAATTCATCTTGGAGTTTCGTGAATGGTTTAATACCTTCCTCAGTAACCATCTGACACAGGTATTTAAGCCCTTGGTTTGCCCAGCTGTTCCAACACGGGTCTTTATAGCTGGCTCTAAACTGTGGAAAAAATCTTAGGGGACTATATGTCCATGTTGGAGAGAATATTTCCCACCACTGTAATGTTGAGCCAAGTTTTAAGGGAGTGTTTCGGCTAGACATTCTCAATATCTTTTATGTCTGAGGCCTTAATTATCCACGGTAGAAATTTAAGAGGTATCCGAGGATGTGCCCCCTCCTCCAATCTGTACCAACCTCCCCTGCTTTCTGGTATCAGTATTTTTAATATTGGTGTTGTCTGCGCAGCCAGGTAATATTTCTGCAGTTCTGGAACTCACAGTCCCCCTTTGTCTTTATTCTCAGTCAACAGGCCTTAGATGGTTTCCTTCTCAGCTCCCTCCATTTCGCTCTATGAATTGGAAGGGGAAGGGCCGAGAATAGAAATAAGAATCTAGGCAGAATGTTCATTTTTATTGTCTCTACTCTATTCATGAAGCTAAGAGGGAGGTTTTGCCATCTGTGTAGGTCCTCAAACACCTGCTCTTTTAACATTTGGTAATTATAGTGGTGACGTTTAGCTAGTTCAGTACGGATAGATATCCCCAAGTATTTAATTTTGTCCTTAACCCACTTGAAGGGAATGAGGCTCTGTACTTCACTTTGTTGGGGGGTTCAATGCTCATAATTTCTGTTTTTTCTATATTCACCTTAAAGCCAGAGATCCTTCCAAAACGATTTAGAAGTTGTACCACCTCTGGGATAGATGTTTCTGGTTTGTCTAAATATATTACTGTCATCTGCATAAAGAGAGATTTTATTCTCTGTTCCATTAACACTAATCCCACCAATGGTGGGGTTTTCCCCGAATGGCTTGAGCCAGGGGTTCCATAGCGAGTGCAAATAATAATGGTGATAACCGGCATCCCTGTCTAGTCCCCCTTTCTTTGTTAAGAGGGTCAGAGTTTACACCATTAACTCTGATTCGAGCTGTAGGCCCCTGATAACACATGGTTACCCATTGAAGGAGGTTGCCCCCTGCCCCTACCCTTGATAGGACTTCTTTCATATAGGCCCAGTTCACCCGGTCGAATGCTTTTTCGGCATCAAGGAATATTACTAAAGGGGTTGAGAGCTGGGAGGATGTTTACATGAAATAATGTTTAGCAGTTTCCTGATATTATCTTGTAAGTGCCTGTGTGGAATAAATCCTGTCTAGTCCGGGTGGACTAGTAATTCAACATGTTGTTGTAATCTGGAGGCTAAAATACGGGTTAAGATTTTTAAGTTCTGGTTAAGGAGAGAGATAGGTCTGTAGAAATCACAGCAAGAGCGGGATTTTCCTGGTTTCGGGATAACTGTTACAAGGGCTTCTTGCCACGATTTCGGGAAGGCCCCTTCCTTCAGGCTGGCATTATAGATACGTACTAATCTGGGGGCTAATGTTTTACTCAGCTTCTTGTACCACTCAGCCGCCAGGCCATCCGGGCCAGGCGTTTTACCCGTCGGCAAGTTGCGTATAGCTGCTAACGCTTCCTGGGTGATTATCGGGGCTGAGAGGGCTTCTTGTGCACTCAAAGGAAGGGTTGGGCAAGCAATGGTGTCTAGGAAGTCCGTGAACTCCGTTATGACCCTGTGTTCCATCTTGTCCTCTGTGTATAACCCTCTATAAAAGGCTCTAAATTGAGAGGCAATTTCTTCCAGTTTGAACCAGCATTTGTCTGGGTCTGATGCATCACTTATCATTGAAACATGTCTTTCATTTTTTCCGGAGACGGAATGCTAGAAGTCTCAATGCCTTCCCTCCCGTCTCATGATATTTCTGACTAGCAAACCTGAGGTAGCCCTCCGCCTTCCTGTTTGCCATCTCTTGAAGTTCTGTTCCAAGTTAGTTCCTTTAAAATTTATTTGGACCCTGTGTTTTTTTTTTTTTTTTTACGCTTGGCCTCCAGATCTGCTACTTTCTCTTTTAACTCCACTTCTTTAGCCCTAGCTTGCCTTTTCTTAGCTGTTGCGTAGCTAATTATTTGACCCCTAATGACAACCTTTAATGTGTCCCACCATATTGTTGGAGAACATTCTTCTATGGGCGAGTCATGCTCCAGATTTTCGATTGTTTTAATCATAAGGTTTTGAAAGGGTTCCTCATTCAATAATGAAACATTTAAGTCTCCACATGGGAAATTTACTTTCCATTCTGAATGATATTTCAGTGGAGACTGGGCTATGATCTGATAGGGAAATTGGATGTATTGTGGAGTTTGTAAATAAGTGCTGGTCTGTTTTATAAGTAAAGAAGAGATCTATCCAGGAGTAGGAACTTTGTGCCTGCGAAAAGAAGGAGTAATCCCTTTCTCCCTTGTGCTGAGATCTCCATATGTCCACCAGCCCAGCCTCTTCAATCAGTGCCCGGAGTTTTTTGCTGGCAGCTTTGTTTGTGAACTGTTTACCTGACGATCCATTTGTGGCAAGATGACTGTATTAAAATCCCCTAACAATAGTTTACCGGGTAAACTAATTAATTCTGAAATCCCAGGAATTTTTCTGTGTCCACATTAGGGGCATATATATTTACCAAATGTAACAATTTGCCCTGTAGTGAGCATGTAACTCTAATGAATCTACCTTGGAGATCTTCCTCCGTAGAATGTATTTTCAGACGGTTGTTTCTTCTAATTAAAATCGCTACCCCAGCTTTCTTGGCAGTAGGGTGTGAGGCTGCCAAAACCTGTCCTACCCATCTTCTCCGGAGCTTAGCATGCTCTAGCTCTGAGAGGTGTGTTTCTTGTAGAAACGCCACATCACATTTCAGATGCTGTAGCTCAGTTAATAGTCTAGCCCTTTTAACTGGAGAATTAACACCCTTCACATTATACGAGATTATATTAATATAAGACATAACCTATGTTAAGTGATTTCACCTCGTATCTCAAGCCCCGTCTCAGTCTCACCCTTTCCTCTCCCTTGTTGTCCAACCTGCAAGACCCTTAAGCAGAGAAACTGAAAATTCAAAACTTTATGTTGCAAAAAACATACTACAAACTTGGTACCAACCCAAGGTACCATTTTAACCAATAGCTTTAGAACTATATACAGTGCTATCGTA
Organism: Neoceratodus forsteri; assembly: GCA_016271365.2. Classification (NCBI taxonomy): domain Eukaryota; kingdom Metazoa; phylum Chordata; order Ceratodontiformes; family Ceratodontidae; genus Neoceratodus; species Neoceratodus forsteri. Next base: position 103,184,157 of record CM057453.1, on the reverse strand, counting down.
TACACCCGATTCATCCAGTAGTTTATATTGACTTCCATGTGAAACCCACGATATTACCAAGGGGGGTCAAGTTATTGACCCAATGAGTGCCCCTAAAATTTAGGGGCAAGAGGTATAGGCTACCCCTTTGAGGGGATCCCTATCACCCCTCTGTTACCGTCACCAAGAAGACAATCTCAAGCTATGAGTGTTTGAATATTCCCCACAGCTCCCCCCCACCCAAACTTTCTTTTATGCATCAGCATTTCTCCTGTAGTACTCTTAATCCCTTTTACAACCGCTGTATATCTGGGATCCAGATTTGATTGTTGTCTGAGAGCAGCACCGATGAAGAAGTTACCGTTCCAAGATCCTTTCTGTTTATATTTGCCTCCAATCTTTCTACCAGGCTGCATTAGTTTTTAATCCTTATGCCAGTTTGCATTCGCACCCCAAGAATGCCATTTCCACGACCAGTCTCCACTCCAGTCTCCCTCCGTGAGATCTCAACTAAGCCCAATCTCTAATACCTACTAAGAGGTAAATTTATCTCCGACTCCCTCTTCACCTGCTTCCCTCTACTAAGTACCTCCACAGTGAGCCGGATGCATCTCTTTTATGTTCCATCCCCTCCCCCCTTCTCAGACCCCTAGGCGTGATTACTGACCTTCAAATCACGTTAGCTTTCTATTGCTGTATTTCCTTACTCCGTGAATAGGCGTTCTGCACACCATTGTTCAGCGTAAGTTGAATTGTGAGTCTGCTCTAAAAGAAGCAGTTCCAACCTTTAATCAAGATATCCCCCCATCTACCCGAGTGCCACTGGACCCAAACCAGACTCCGTATAGGAGGAAATGCGGTACCCAGCTAAACGCTGCAAACTTTACATCCCTCCTCCCCCAGTTTTACATTGTATTTCTGCCTCCCCCTGTCATTCCCCTTTGCCCTTAAATATGAAAAATTGCCCTAAGATTACTACATTTTTGTTTTATACATTACACTCCTATTCAGTCCAGTCTCTCCTCCTGGAAACGAACACGCTGCGGCAGGTCTCCTTCTTTAAGATAATTATGTCTCCCCTCAACGACGAGGCGACTTTGGCATAGATTGCTTCTGGTTAGCTCCGTCACGTGGTTGCTGCTTCGCTCTCGACAGTACATTTTGGATATCTGAAGAGGCCTCACAAGGGAATGCTCCTGGCATCGCTCGCTTTCTGTTTTTGTTAGGGGGAACCTTTGACCACATTTCAACTTTCAGGCTGTGTTCCAACTTTTGCATTTCCAGGTTGGGGAGTGGAATATCCAGGTGCTGCAACACTGGAAGGGCCTCCATTAGGGAAGGAAAGACTCTGTACCGGTTTCGAAAAGGATTTTGATTCTGGCTGGGAACAGCAGCTAAACCCTGATCCCTTTCTTGAGCTTTAGTTCTCGGATGACATTTCATACTTTCTGGCGCTCTGCCTGAAGTGCGGACGAGAAGTCCTGGTTGAAAAAGATTGGGGATTCTTTATATTTAAGATCTCTGTGTCGCCACGCTTCCTGCAAGATCCAATCCTTGCTCTGGAAAAAGACCATTCTTATTATCCAGGATCTTGGTCTAGCTGTGGGGTCTTGGGGCTTTGCCACGAGGGAGCGATGGGCCCGATCAATGTCTAGCTTGATGTCAGAAGGCAAGGAGAGGACCGAGCGGAGGACTTGCTGTATAAAGTCAATGGCAGATGGGAACCCTTCTTCTGCACCTTCAGGTATGCCATGAATCCAGAAATTTTTCCTCCAGGGCCTGTTTTCTAGGTCTTCTAATCGGTCTTGAATTTCCCAATCTCTCTGCAGTAATAGTAGCATTAGTCTGTCTGAGCTCTCTTGGGCCTCTGAGATCGAGCTGAGGTTTGCCGCGTTCATGGAGACTTTTTTATCTAGAGTTTGTACATCTTTTTTTAGACCCGTCAAAGAGGCACCGATCTTGGTAACCATACATAGAATTTGTTGTAATATTTGCTGCATATTGTCTGGGTCGATTGTCTCCAGTGTTTCTTGTTCTTCAGAGGCTTCTGAGAGTGTTCTCCGGCATTGTGAGTGGGCCCCGAACCCCTCCATACCTTCGTCCAGCACCAATTGCTTCAATTTAGCGGAGTTAGAATTGGCTTTCAGATTTTTTTCCCACGCTGGTGTTTCCCTGACATCTTGGGCTATCTAGGGATCCAGATATTATGTTATAAAAGATCGTTTAGACCACAGGAGATATTTAAATTTCCTAGGTGGGTAAGGAGCTGCTAAGATTAGCGTGCAGCCATCCTGGTGATGGCACCGGAAGTCCTAAATTTAATTTTTATTCAAGAGTTTTGTCACCCCATACGACACACAGGGGAAATGCCAAACCTCACCCAACAACTAACACACCGAAATCTGGCCAATGGAAAATCATGTACACAAATGCTCACAGCCTGGGAAATAAGATCCCAGACCTGCAGGCAATAATATCAGAGGCTAAACTAGACATAGTAGCAATTAGAGAGACGTGGTTTACCAGTAACCACACTTGGGAGACTTCAGTACCTGGCTATGTACTGTTCAGAAGAGACAGAGGTGCAAAAGGGGGTGGAGTGGCCCTGTATGTCAATGAAAATATCAAAGCTACAGAAATTCAGAATACACATAAGGAACCAGAAGAACTGTGGGTCAACCTGGAAACAGGAAATGGGACAGCCATAAGAACTGGGGATGTCTACAGGCCCCCAGACCAGGGGGAGGACATAGAGACATTACTGTTAGAAGATATACAAAACATGACAGCTAAAGGGGAGGTTCTGATAATGGGAGACTTCAACATGCCGGATACAGATTGGTCAATACCAGCAGGAACATCTGCCAGAACTAGACACGTGGTGGATTCCCTGCAGGGGGAGGGCCTCAAACAACTGGTACAACAACCCACAAGAGACAGGGCTATACTAGATCTAGTACTGACTAACAGGGAAGGGATCACAGATCTCCAGGTAGAAGGTCACCTGGGAGCCTGTGACCATCACATGGTATGGTTCAGTTTGGCCACTACATCTAAATCATCCCATTCCAAGGCAAAAATATGGGACTTCAGAGGAGCCGACTTTGATAAGATGGCCAACAGAGTTAAGCTAGCCCTGGCAAAAAGAAACACAGGTGTGGGGGTACAGGCAAAGTGGGCAAGCATTAAGGATGCAATACTTGAAGCAACATCCCATTGTGTTTGACAGAAAAGGAAGTGCAAAAGAAGAAGTAAACCACTTTGGTTCTCAAATACAGTAGCAGAAAAGATCAGAGCCAAAGGGCTGTCCTTCAGGAAATATAAGGGAACACAGCGGGATGAAGATAGGGAGGCATACCAAACTGCCCTAAGGGAAGCAGGGAAGGCAGTAAGGCAGGCAAAGTTCCAAACTGAGGAAACACTAGCATCAACAGTAAAAGAAGGTAACAAGACTTTCTATAGATACATTAGTGAAAGGAGAAAGTCCAGAGGGGGTATCGCTAAGCTCAAAGGAGGAGGACCCTGTAAAAGCGTCTATCCTAAATAGATACTTTTGTTCAGTATCTACTGAAGAGAAGGTAGGGCAGGGCCCACAGCTCAGCACCATGGACACAAGTGGGGAGGGAGGTGAGCACTACACCCTTCATAAAAGAAAGGGTCCTACAAGAGCTCGCTAAGCTCAGAGTGGACAAGGCAATGGGACCTGATGGCATACATCCCAGGGTACTTAAGGAGCTAAGGGTGGAACTAGCAGAGCCATTAGCAGAACTGTTTAGTGAGTCTCTGAGCACAGGAGAGGTCCCAGAAGACTGGAGAAGGGCTTATGTGATCCCGCTCCACAAGAGTGGCAGCAGGGAACTACAGACCAGTCAGTCCTACCTCAGTAGTGGGCAAGATTATGGATGCACTCCTTAAGGAAAGGATAGTACAACACCTGGAATCCATAGGGGCACAGGATCCAAGACAGCATGGGTTTACAAAAAGGAAGGTCCTGTCAAACTAATCTCAGATTTCTTTGACTGGGTAACCAGAGTGGTGGACCAAGGAGAAGCAGTTGATGTTGCCTACCTTGACTTCAGCAAAGCTTTCGACACTGTTCCACACAGAAGATTGATAAATAAGCTGGGTAGGCTCGGGGTGGGTCAGAAGTTGGTCAACTGGGTGGCAAACTGGTTGACGGGCAGATAACAGAGAGTGGTGGTAAATGGTATACAGTCAGAAGAGATGCAAGCCACAAGTGGGGTACCTCAGGGATCAGTCCTGGGGCCAGTCCTCTTCAATATCTTCATTAGTGAAATTGCAGATGGACTACAGGGTAAGGCTTGTCTGTTTGCAGATGACACCAAGATCTGCAACAGAGCAGATGATCCAGATGGGGTGGGCAGAATGAGAAGAGATCAGGATAAACTAGCAAAATGGTCAGAAAAGTGGCAACTGGGATTTAATGCAAAGAAGTGAAAGATCATGCACATAGGGAAGAGAAACCCTGAAGTCACCTATAGGCTGGGAGGGGAGTTGCTGGCAGTCACAAAGGAAGAAAGAGACTTGGGTATCATCATCACCAATGACCTGAAATCATCCAAGCAGACCTCTAAAGCAGTAGGTAAGGCTAGGGGGATGTTAGGGTGTATTAGTAGGGGTGTCACAAGTCGTAAGACGGAGGTAATAATCCATCTTTACAAGACACTGGTCAGGCCACATCTGGAGTACTGCGTGCAGTACTGGAGGCCACACCTTCACAAGGACATTAACCAAATTGAGGCAGTCCAGAGAAGGACAACCAAAATGGTGCAAGGACTGCATCAGAAGACATATGAGGACAGATTAACGGAGCTCAATATGTATACCCTAGAGCAAAGGAGGGAGAGAGGTGATATGATCGAAACATTCAAACACCTTAAGGGCATTAACAAGGTGAAAGAGTCTAACATGTTTAAATATGAGAAAAATAGCAGGACAAGAGGACACAGCATGAGATTAGAGGGAGGCCGATTAAGGGGGAATGTGAGAAAATTCTTTTTCACAGAAAGGGTGGTGGATGCATGGAACGGTCTACCTCAGGAAGTGGTGGCTATGAATACAGTGCAGGGCTTCAAACAGGCATGGGATAGGCATAAGGGAGCAATACAGATGAGTATGAATAGATAGGCCACTGACAGAGCAAAGGCTGATGGCACATTTATAAGGTAGAAAAAGAAATGGGCAGACTAGATGGGCCTTGCGGCCCTTATCTGCCGTCAACTTCTATGTTTCTATGTTTCTAAATCAATTTTGTTCAACATTGAACTTGTATAATTTCATTGATGACATAAGCATTTTACAAAGAAAAAAAAGACATTGATTGTTAAGTACTGAATAGGGTAATACATTTTGGATAGCATCCTGGTCACCAAAATAGTTGTTTTATGGTCTACCCTGGTAAAAGAGGTACATTTCCTTAACTCCAAGTAATCCCCAGTATCCTTTACAGAGAATCATCTCTTTTATTTTTGTCCCTTTCTGTTTCTTTTAAATAAGGGAAATCTGGAAATTCCATTTATAGTACCCGTTCCCAATTGGTCTGTGTAAATTAAGGAGAAAAATCAGGGTCCACAGAGACTTGATAGAGTAACCACACCCGCCACTTCCTCATATAGTTCGGGCCCTTACCTTGGATTCTGGAATTAAGGTTTTCAGTATAATATATTTGTTTCATTATTAATCTCCAATCATTGATTGTAGGAATAGTATTTGTCATCCATCGCCTTCTTAAAGTCTTTTTGGCAGCTAAAAGAAACACTGGAAGGAGGGTATTCCTCCAGGGAGGGGAGTGATCGGGATAGATCACCAGTAACACCTGTTCTGCTGTTAGCTCTATGTTTTCTGATAAGCACTGTGAAAGTTCCATTTGGAGAGACAGCCAAAATGGCATTAAAAGTGGACATAACCAGAGGATATGGCCAAGTGCCACACGCTGACAGCCACATTTGCGCCAACACTCACCGTATCTCTCCAGTAGGCAATGACTAAGAATCTCAGGAGAACGAAAGTATCTCATGCGGCACTTCCATTCAAATTCCCGCCAAAGAGGCGAAGAAGTGATTTTAAGGGCTGATATATTAGTCTCTGTCCAGGAATCCCATGGGCTCTCCAATTTAAGGTATCTGTTCCATTCATTCAGAATGGATGTTGTGGTTTCGTAAAGATTCTTCTCTGAGGGTTTTATATATTTTCCCTATTAGATGGCTTTCCACTCTCCCCCCATTGCTGTTATAAAAAAAAAACTGTAATATTCCCAATGCTGGGGTTGCCGGGGTTGGCAAAATCGGTTATATATAGGCATTTCTTAAAATATGATTTCGGATCTGGAAGTATCGAAATTGATCTGATGCTCGCAAACTAAACTGTGACTTTAGTATGTTAAAGGGATGAATACCCTGGGGAGATAGGAATTGGAAAACATGGGTTAATCCTATTCGTCTCCATTTCTTGAATGTGCGATCGGATAATATTGGAAGGAAGGAGCAACTTGAGTATTATTTATTTTAAAGGGAAGGGGGTTGGAGAGGAGGAGAGGGGGAGAAGAGGGAGTGAATTACCTTCCAGAGTTTGGCTGGATTATTAATGTTGGACTGAAAGGTAGAGCAGAAGTAGTTATATTTTGCTAAGCGAGTGTCTTTCGTACACCTGTTGTGCAGGGACTGGTAGATATCGTAGGCATGAGGGAGCATGGCAGATTTATGCGTTTTCTAAGCTTGATCCCTAGCTCTTTGACAAGCTAGGAGTTAAATGGTGATCCATGGGAGGTGGCTGCCCCTAACCCTTGCACGCCGTAGTGGGCACGTTTGTTCCAGACCTCAAGAAATTTAGCTTGAAAATAGTTATACGTAGCGTCCATGGAATTCGACACGACTATCAGTTCCCAGTTGGTGTGGGCCCGATCCTGGAGGAGGGGGGCAAGGTTCAGTGATTTTTATGAGCAGAATAGTAGCATTTTTGGGGGGCTTTAGTTCTATGTATTTTACGTACCATAAAGATCATATGGTGGTCACTAATGGTGTCTGGTAGTATATCAGATTTAATTACCCTGTGGGGATGGGATGTGAGGGCCCAGTCAATTAGGGAGTGATTACCGGACTTATGGTTCATACGGCTTGGCTCTAGGATGAGCTGCGAAACGTTAAGGGCCGTGATGTCATTTCGTGTTTTAGTAAGGGTGGTGGATAACCAGTTTTGGCTGAAGTTACCCATTATATAAGTTTCGCCTGTTGGACTGACAGATTATGATATTTATGAGTTCAGTGATGACAGCGGTGGGGGGAGGGGAGAGACTAGGGTGACAGTATGCACCTGCAACATAGACAGGCACCAATAATGGAAGGAAAAGTTTTAGAATTAGTACCTTATATGCTTTGCTGACTGAAGAGGCAAGAATGTTGGAGAACTGAATGGATGAGGATACGTATATTGCCACTCCTCCACCCCTGGTGGAACAGTCTTGCCAGGATATAGTGTATCCTGGGATAGAGAGGGCGGGTTCACCTATTTTTTTTATTTAACCATGTTTCGAGAAGGATGATGATATCAGGGGTAAGTGAGGCAAATGTAGGTCTATTTTTGGAAGCAGATTGCGTATATTAAAATGTAAGATTTTAGGCCACGGGGTAGGGCAAGGGAGTTGTTTGAGGATGGGTCAGGAATTGCAGATATAGTGGGGGGATACCTGAGAGGCTTGGCCTAGGATTGGGGTATATGTCACCTGAGGATAAGAGTGGGAGCACAAAGACCAAGAAGTGGATTTTCACACTCCTATACCAAGGCGGCGATCTAGTTAGGGATGAGGTTGTTAAGGGGAGATGGGGGGGGGTTGAAATTTTAGTAAATGTAACAAGGTGAAGTAGGTTGGTATAGGGAAGAGACTGGCACTAGTGTGTTTAGCTCATGAGGAAAGGTGAAGGGGTAGTAGCCAATTTGTAAGTAGGTGGGAGGAGCAAGGTGGGGCAGATGGGGTCAGGCATCTTAGGTGAAGGAGCAGAAGTAAGCGTGAGAAGAGGAAGGCAGAGTGCAAAGAGGATAGTGGTAAGCATCCTATGAGGGGCTAGAGACATAACACAAGGAGACATGGTAGCAGCCTAGTAGCAGTATCAGGGGAAGAGACTGGGCAGTACTTGTGGGCAGTAAAGAGGGGTAGGTCAAATGTGGCTGCAGTGCGAAGGAACTAGAGAAGGGCTGCTGCTGACAACTGTTCCCTGTGATCGTATGCAGTGACAGCACCAGAGCAGGGAAAATATACCGCTAGCTCAGCTGCTGATTACTGTTGTTATTATGTAGTGCTAGAATATCAGTGGTAGACCTAGCAGCAGTAGCAGGGGAGGAGGGGACTGTACTCGTTAATGCCTTTTATGTGGTTCTTAGTTATAGCTTATTACTACAACAAGTATATGCCTACTGGTAGCCAATAGCTAGAAACGGCCTGGGGAGGACATTTCAGGACAAGTTAAGCGTGAGGGGTTGACAGCTGAGTGGCACTTGGAGATGGAATACTGCAGGGCGAATTTAGCGTGCAGCATGATAATTTAAAGAGTGCCGGGGCAGGAGAAAAATTTGAGCAAAAGCAAGAGAAGACAAAAGCTATAAGCAGCCAAGAAGCAGCTGAGCTTACAGTAGTCAGCAAGCAAGGAGCCAATCGGTGAGCGCCCATGTAGGAGTGCCGCAAATCTGACGGCAGCTGGGTGAAGGTGCCAAGCACTTGAAATTCCAGTTCAATGGAGGGACCGTACCTGGGTGCAAATTAATTCCTAGTCAGCAGTCCGTAGCAGCAGGCGGTGGCAGCAATGAGGAGCTGCACCGCTATGGGGGGAGAGAGTGAGAGCGCTGAGCTGCAGGGTGACAAACAGAGCGAGGGATTAATAGTGAATCAGTAGACAGAGGCAGCAGGGGACAGAGACAGAGAATTGGCCTGAATCGGGGGCGGGGGTTAGCAGCAGTGCAGTGGGGGATCGGAGACAGCTGTGGATAGAAAAGAAAGAGAGAGATTAAGTTGTTTGGAGGGCTGGATCAAGAAATTAAGAGGGCAGTAGAGGAGACAGTGGGAGGGGCGGGTCGGTGCTGAGCACTGTGAGAGGAATAGAGGAGGGGGTTTTGTAGCAGGATAGAGAAGGAAGGCTGGAGGAGAAAGAATAAATTAATCTTCAGCAGAACAGTTTAGCAAAAAGCATTGAATCAGTAGTGAAAAACAGATGTGAAAACAGCAATCAGACTTAACTGAAAGCTTAAATCAACCAGTTTAACATGCAGCAGTAAATATAATAATTCGATGGTTGCTACTGGCACTGAAAAACAGTGAGATTCTTTTTTCCTTTTTGTACAATTGGAATAAAAAATACAGAACTGAAAATTTGAGCAAAAGCAAGAGAAGACAGGAGCTATAAGCAGCTAAGCTTACAGTAGTCAGCAAGCAAGGAGCCAGTCAGTGAACGCCCGTGTAGGAGAGCGGCCAGGCGGGCTGCAGCTGGGTGAAGGGGCCAAGCACTTGAAACTCTGGTTCAATGGAGGGACCATACCTGGGTGCAGATTAGTTCCTAGTCGGCAGTCCACAGGAGCAGGTGGCGGTGGTGATGAGGAGCCACGCTGTTATGGGGGAAGAGCACCCAGTCAGGATGCACTGAGCTGGGTGCAGATTAATTTCTAGTCGGCAGTCCATAGAAGAGGGCAGCGGCGGTGAAGAGGAGCCACACCGCTATGGGGGAAGAGCACCCGGTCAGGATGCACTGAGCTGGGTGCAGACTGATTCCTAGTCGGCAGTCCATAGGAGCACATTCTGGGTGCACTTAATTAAAGCACAAGTCAAAAAAGACCCAATGGTTTAAAAACACAAAGACAAATGGCCTCTTTTTTTTTTTTTTTTTTGTTATTTAGTTGTTTAACCAGGTATAGCACACTAAGCTGGAAGCTTTTTTACAGGAGCGACCTGGGAGCACAAGGAGGTTAAGTGACTTGCTCAGGGCCACACAGTATGCAAGTGGAAGCTGTGGGATTCAAACCCAGGTCTGGTCTGCTGGATGTCACCAGATTTGCAGCTCAGAGCCTTAGACCACTGCGCTATACTGCCTCCCCTTCTGTATCAAAACTAAAAACAGATTCGTTAAGGCAAATAGTGAAAATGCCAGGCTTTCCTTGTGCTTTACACCTTGACTGCCAGGTTTTGCAGTGCCCTGAAAAGCTTCACTACAGCTTCACAGACAGAGACAGTCATTTTCACTTTTAAAGCAGCAGTATTTGTTAGCTGGCAAAAGTCTGCATCATACAGAAACACTTTCTGCCGTCTCTCCCAGTATGTGGGTTCTAAATTCCTCCAATAACTGATACAAAACACAGGCAAAGCCGGTCAATTGACAGACGCACACCAAAAAACAAAATACTAAAAGTACTTTTAATGCAATGAATGATAGACAGATAGATAAAGATAGATAGATAGATAGATAGATATTAGATAGACAAATATCACAACCTGTCCTGACAAAGGACTCGTCTGAAACAGGCTGCCAAGTTTCTCAACCCTCAACACATGCAAGAGTACCTCGGTAGCTGCCACCACTCAGATGTAATTCTCTTACCTGGGGACTTTTTTGGTCTGAATCCCACCAGAGGCATTGCACACACAGTACAGCGCTCCTCTGGCAAAGAGCAAACAGCCTTCCCCTGTCGCACCTAAGGAAACGCTTTACTTCTTAGAATACAGTAACCATAGTCTTCTTCTCCCTCTCGGAGATGGAATGTGGTTTTGTCATGACGAACATAACTGAAACCTACAAGCATCTCAAAGGTGTGAACAAGGTAAAAGTAGAGTTCTAGTTCAGAGAACAAGGAGGCATACAATGAAACTAAGAGGAGAAGTTCAGATGTGTGGAAACCCTTCTTCATGGAAAGGGTCATGGGTGACTGGAACAGCCTGCCAGAGGCAGCAGTGGGGGTAAAGACTGTGGGGAGCTTCAAGCACATGTGGGATAGTACTAGGGAAGTATTATGTAGAGAATTGGGGGTTGACACCTATGACCAACCAGGGTCAGTGGTGATGGAACAGGCAAGGACAGGGGGCAGACTGGATAGGCCTAACAGTCCTTTTCTGCCAACAACATCCCTGTTTCTATGTTTCCATCTATTCCCCCAAAAGATTCAGTCACGGAGGCATTAAGTATACAAAAATAATATTCACAACTTCACAATATTTACACATTCTACAGGATATCACACATGCACAAGACTATGGGAATTACAGGGTTACTACAGAAATTCAAGACAAATGGTCTGCATACAGCAAAAGATACAAACTCTCCTGACTTGGGCTAACAATGAACGATTTTACACCACTTCCCTGATCACTTTCCTTGTTATGAACTCTGCCCTTGATTGGCTTTCCCCATAGCACAACCATCTCCTGTTGCACATTTACTGTGAGTTCAGTAAAGCGTACTTTTCGTATGAGCCAGACATAATGAACCAGATTGTCAAAGGAGGACGCAGGGCTTGCATCAAGCCCTGCATCCAACTCATTGTTTGGCGCAACTGCGCCAACCCCCTTTGCTGCAACTGCGCCCGATTTTAGTGGGTCAAGCACAGTTGCAACTATTTACCCGCTTTACGACAGTTTGCACCAAACATTTGGCACAAGCCCTGTAAAAAGGCTACCCAGGATTGACACAAGATAGACCAGTAAAAAGCTGGTCTAACTTGCAGCAGTCAGCACACAGCACAGAAAATCCTGATCACTGTCCAGGAGAATGCCACAAACTCCATATGCTATATGTTCAGCATACCTGGGGCTTGCCACATTCATAAGCTTTTGAAAATTTGCCCCAATGTCTCCTCTCTAACTACTTTTGCTTAAAACAAAAATAACAGTAGTTACTCCTCAAGCAGCAGAAGGGAAAAACATTATGGTTTTGGCTGATCTGAGTCCTGGTAAATTAGGGGTGGGGTCTTCCTTGGGGTTCTCAACCCTAACGTTCACCCCTTTCTGATACAGTCTTCAAACGTACAGAACCGTGTCTCCCAACTTGTTGTCAACAACCCGTGGGCAATGCCTGAAGAAAACCGATCACATTTGAATGTACTTGCTCAGGGAATTACGTGAGCATGAAGATTGAGAACCTCCCAAAGAAGACCCTACCACTGATTCGCCAACACTGAGGACAGCCAAAACTGTAATGTTTTTTCCTTTTCTGCTGCAAGGGGTGGGGGGGTGTTAGGGCTGAAACCTAACACCACATTTCCCTACTTCTGTCGCTTAATCTGGACCCCTAACTATGCATTAACACAGTTTTTGCCAAGACTATTTATAGATATATATATATATACAGCATGTGTGTGTATGTGTGTGTGTGTGTGTGTGTGTGTGTATGTATATATATATATACATACATACATACACACACACACACATTACATACACACACACACACACACATATAGATATATATATATTCTTTAGAGAGAAAAAAATTTCGGCCAGCCCAGTGGCACTGAGGGTTGAGGTGCTGGACACCACATCTCGTGCCATGCCGGTGACCCGGGTTTGGGAACGGACTCCAGTCGTTGGTGGGTCGGCAGGGGAGGATCAGGATTGAGCGTCCATAGACTGCTCTCCTGATCCTGGGGAGGGTTGGGGAAATCCACTGTGCCGTAGCGGCCCCTGGGGACGCCCGGTGGCTCTACAGGCTGGTGGATATGTTGGGGGAAGCACGGCGGACGTCGGCACACAGTGCCTGGACGTCATTGCACGTCCGTGCTCCAGTGGGGTCAAAGATTAGGTGGAAAATGGCTGGGCGCGACCGTGCAGCCTGAAGGCCACGCTTTGCCTCGCCAGGAGGACTCGCGTGGAATTGCACTGGTGGGGGGGGTGCGGGGCCAGTCTGGCTGGACAGGGTATGGAGAAACCCTCCAGCGGACCGGCGACAGCTGTGCCGGATCCCCCATCATATGAGTGAGCCTGGTGCTCTCCTGGCGGGCAGGGCCGGCAGCTGGATGCCCCCGCCGGTAGTTGCCGCAGCAGGCGAATAAATAGGAATAAAATATTACTTTGTTAATGCACTAGTTAGGGTTAAACTGACAAAAGGAAATGTGGAATTAGGGTTTCCAATTTTAACACCCCACCCCCACCCTCCAGGCAGCAACAGGGAAAAACCATTACAGTTTTACCTCTCCTGTGACATGAGGGTCAATTTTTTCAAATCCACAATAGATCAATTTGGATAAGCATGTCACGACACGGTGACACAAGAGTGAAAAAGGGACTATATCGTAAGATAACACTAACAGATTTGAGAAAAAGCACCTTCCACGTTGCATGTGTAACAGCGGACACCACAGCGCTGCACATAGAAACATAGAAACATACATTTTGACGGCAGATAAGGACCGCTTGGCCCACCCAGTCTGCCCATTTCCCTACCTATTGGATAAGCTGCAGATCCTAGTTAACCAGCAGCCTACTTCTTCCTACCCCCACCCCCTAGAATTGCCTTATGACTGTCCCATGCATGCTTGAATTCCACCACTGTTTTTGACTCCACAACCTCCTCCGGAAGGCCATTCCATGCATCCACAACCCTCTCTGTGAAAAAATACTTCCTTAAATTACCTCTGAGCCGCCCCTTCTATCTTCAAATTGTGCCCCCTTGTTCTTGCACACCTCTTTTTTTGAAAGATGCTACCCTCTTGGACTTTGTTGATTCCCTTGAGTTACTTGAAAGTTGCTATCATGTCCCCCCTCTCTCTCCTTTCCTCGAGGCTATACATATTCAGCTCCTTAAGTCTCTCTTCATATGTCTTCCGGTGCAGACCCTGCACCATTTTAATTGCCCTCCTCTGGACAGCCTCCATCCTGTCTATGTCCTTGCGGAGATTGGGTCTCCAGAACTGCAGAGTACTCCAAATGGGGTCTCACCAACTGTCTGTACAGAGGGATAATAACTTCCTGTTTCCTGCTGGTGATGCCTCTCCATGCATCCCAGTATCCCCCCAGCCCTCCTTGCTGCCCTCTCACATTGCTTGCCCACCTTTAGGTCATCTGATATGACTACCCCAGGTCCCTTTCCATTTTTGTTGTTGTTAGTATCTCACCCCCATTGTGTACTCTTCCCCTGGTTTTTGTTTCCCAGGTGCATTACCTTGCACTTCTTAGCATTGAATCTAAGCTGCCATACATTTGACCATTCCTCTAACCTTGCCAAGTCCCTTCTCATCCTTTCCACCCCACCTTGTGCATCAACTCTGTTGCAGATCTTTGTGTCATCTGCAAAGAGACATACTTTTCCTTCCAGTCCCTCTGCAATATCGCTTATAAAGACATTGAAGAGGACCGGTCCTATGTAATAATGGATACCACACAGCGGTTCTAAGTTGGAAAAAACTTTCCCCAAGACTGAAAAAGGGATCATGTTGTGGGGATCACTCCATATCATGCAAACATGGACACCACAGTGTTGCACACGTAACAATGGACACCACACAACTGTTTAAGTTAATAAAAAATATATATATATATATATATATATACACAAACACACACACACACACACACACACACACACACACACACACGTATTGCCTGGACCCCTCTCTCACAAAGTCCTGCAGCACTTTAAGACCCATCCCAAAAGAAAATCACCCACTCAAAAAAAAGCTGGATACTTCTGCTGAAATTTTGGAGATCGTGCAAAAAATGTAATTAGCTGGGACACCAGAGTTGCATGTGCCACATAAAACTGAGTGAAGCAGAAATGTTATATGCATTTAAAAACCAGGGTGAAAATGTATTCATTAAAAAAAAAAAAAAAGACAACACCAGAGGCAGTTTTCAAATAAATTCATTGAAATGCAACTGAAATTAAGTCTACATAGAAACAGTGGAACATGCTGTGGTTTTGCATGTCACACCTTTCTGTGGCAGTTTGGAGCTGGAATTTGGGGGGAAAAAAAACATGGGTACATCTGGGTTTTTCAAATTATGTGCTGTATCTGTACTTGCGGACAACTTTTAAATTTGCCTACTGTAACTGCAGTGGTTGTTTTTTCTTTTTTAAATTAATGTTTATTTTATTTACTAAAATCTCGGATTATACACCTTTGAGCAAGAGCTCTTTTACATAGGTTCCACGTCAGAGAAAATAAAGGTAGGATCACAGGTCGAGGGATGTACAAAAAATGAAAATTACGTACCTACCGTAATTCCTGATCTTCTCTTGTATCTTCACCATTCATTACTTACTGGGTGTTAGCCGGAGGCGCGCACCCGCCACGGGAGCTTTTTTTTTTTTTAAAGTTTGCTCAACGGCACCGCCCTCGAGAGTGACGCCATGCGGCCATAGCGAGGCGGCTGCTAGTAGCTATCGACCTCCTCCAACTCAGTTCTGTGAGCCGGAGAGGCAAAAGTGAGAGCAGAGAATATAGATAAGCGAGGCAAGATAGCTCGAGGGATAGTAAAAGCAAGGAAGAATGAACCGAAAAGGAATAAGCCGTATGGAGGAAGGACAGAGGAGATAAAGTATCCCTCAGCCTAGGGGACTGGTGGTGCCTCCTTACCTGGGTGACTCTAGGAGGAGAGATAAAGTAAGGAGATGAGAAAATAGAAGAAGAAGAAGAAAGAGAAGAGAGAGATGGGATGTTGAAGGGACCAGAATGCCCAACGAGCATAGTTAGCTTAGAGCTGAAGGCTCAACTAAGAGGGAAGCAAGAATCCCCGGAGATAGAGCTGAAGAGAAGGTTCACCAAACCCGCTAGACAGACTCTGGAGGGCATAGTCCTTATCCTCAACATGCCATTGTTATTGATACCCCCCTCGGGTTCCTGGCAGCGACAGGCCTAGGAATCGAGGACACCCGAGAGGAAAAGGAACCCCAGGCAGCAGGAGAGTGCTGCTCTGGGACTTAGAAAAGGAAAAATGTAAGCCTTCAGGCGAAGCATAGAAATGGGACTCAGACGACTGGCCAAGGCTTAGGCTGGCCGATTGGATATGGTCAGCACAGCTCTTCTGTAAAAATTGTCCAGGAGGACACTTAAAAGGAGAAACCAATATGCAAACTAGCGAGAAGGGAGATTACCTTCTCATTTCCCCTATTGTTTGTTTTTCTTTTTTACAGAAGAAATTTGAGGTTGGTTGCATGACCCCAAAACCAAGGTGCCTATAGCAGTCGAAAAGAGTTCCCTCAGCATTTTTTCCCCTTTTTTTTTTTTTATTTTCATCTTTATCCCTCCTTACTGCCTCCAGTGCCCCCTCCTTCCGTCCGCTCATGTCCCCTCGGTACCTACCTTCAGGGATCTGCCCCCTAGAGTGCCCAACCTCCTCTCCTTTGCACATTGGGGTCTGTCCTATCGGTGGTCCGGGCGGACTTTAGGGCGGACTTCATCTAGGGCTGCCGGAGGGTATTTCCGGTTTTCTCCCCTGACGTCCCCGCTCCCTCAGGACGCCTTGCGCTAGGGACGTATGTCCCCGAGTGGTAGCGTGCTTACGCACGCAGACCCTCATGCGCCGAGACGCTCCCCTCCCGACCGAAGCGGAGCCGCCCACCCTTTCCCCTCTGCCGGGTGCTTCCACCGGCTATGGAAGGAGTGCAGAGCGCGATGCGCTCTTGGTAACTCCACCCTGAGGGAGGAGAGCATCCGCTGGGGACGCCAACCTCCCTCCTCGCCGGCTCTCGACGACCCGAGTCCGCTCCTCGAACCGGGTCGCCGGCGTGGATGCAGGTGGGCGCCTCAGCGCCTCAACCTCAGCGCCACCGGGCCGGCTTTTTTTTGAAAAAGAAAAAGGAACAGACGTGCCCGCTCCTCTGCTCTGCAGGGCAAGAATGGGGGGTTTGATTCCAGGGCAATATCTGGAACACGGGATTGCAGGATCAACTGAATAGCCTGAACCAGGCCAAAACCCCAGAGATATCTTGTCAGGATAACGGCAAGAGATAGTTGTGCAGTCTGATCGCCAATGCAATCCACGAGATGGCCCACGAATCTTAGAGTAATTAATTTTTCTGGAAAATTAGAACCCCCCAAAGAAGGATTTTTTTTTTTTGAAAAATTAAGCAATTTTTCCTAGTTTTTAAGAAAAAATTTTTTTTTTTTTTTTGCAGAGAGAGGAAGGAGACGGGAGGTGGAGAAGCCACAGGAAGAGGCCACTGAGGGGATGGTGGGCGGGAGTAAGTAATGAATGGTGAAGATACAAGAGAAGATCAGGAATTACGGTAGGTACGTAATTTTCATATCTTCCCTTGTCAATCTTCACCATTCATTACTTCCTGGGTGAGTACCAAGCTCCTCTTCCCCTGGAGGGGGAAGAGGTAATACCCTGAGGGAACAAGACCCCCAGCCTTCTGCTGGTGAGAAAACAGAAGGAGAAAACCCTGGCTTATTCAGAAAGCCTAAGTGGGAGAAGAGCTAGGAGGTGCCTCCCGAAGACGAGGAGACGGAGGGAGCCCCTGTAAAAGTCTCCTAGCTCTGGAAGAGAAAAGACGGGTCCCCCGGAAGGCGGAGCGAATCACCCACGCCGGGCCAGGGTGACAACCTGAAAGACGGGCCATGCCGGCCCGCCTGATGCAGATCGCTGTCCCCGCAAGCCTGGAAGCCACCTCATTACGTCATAAGATGCCCTTGCTTGGTGTCTTGCCAGCTCCAGGCCTACCACCGGAGAGGGCAATGGCTTGTCTGGTTTGCTCCTGTCAGGCATAGATGCCAGCAGCTGGGACATCATCGACCACAAATGCGGTTATAGGCAGCATGGTGAGCCTGATGTGATGCAATACATGCACTAGCACGAGAAGAAGAGAACACTCTTGGCCCCCAACGGTCGAACTGGAGAGAGTCCGAATCCGGTGGGCGGTCGTGCGCCAGGCAACGGCGCCCAGAAGGAGTATCCAGGTATACCAAACCTGAGGACGGGTTGGGAAGGGAACCTAGAGACTCAGAGGGGGCACAATACCTACGCTGGCAGTCCGCCGGGGCTGGGGAAGAAGCGGCAGGGAACTGCCAGGACCAGATAGACGCCTCCTGGAAGGGGATAGGCCAGGAAGGTACCACCAGATGCTGGGCACTGAATTCACCAAGGAATTCACGCGTCTCCCGTTCGGTATTGTCTCTCCGAACATAGGAAATCCGGAGATCCCTCACCATCCTCGAGAGGAAACGCTGATATTCTGTGAAATCAGCATCAGAGGACAGATGAGCAGGGGGTTCCTCTCCCTCAGAGGAGGGAGACGAGGATGATGGGGAGCTGGAATGCTCAGAGGATTCCTGCGGCGGTGGGGAGAGTCGAAAGACCCGCTCATGCATGTATCTAACATATGAGGGGAAGGCCGCTGCAGAACCTCTGAACTGCTCCCAGGATAACGGACCCGTGGGACCGACATGGCCGGGAGCGGGGTGGTGAAGGCGAGAGAGATGGGAGAGGGCACCTCGAGGAGGCAACTGCTCTCAGCAGAGGCTCTGGAATCCGGGAAAGGAGCCCTAGTAGGAGGGATCCGGATATCAAACCAGGCACGAGAACGGAACTCTGGGGAGCGGAGCCTGGAAGAACCCTGGGGAGAAACTCCCCTGCCGACGCCGGGACTGCATGGATCCAGAAGGGCAGTCCACAAACGCCGCGGAAGACACCCTAGAACCCTGGGGAGGGACGGGCTCTGCACTCTGACGCCTGGCCACCCCCGAGGTGGCCAAAGAAGACCGGGCAGCAGGCCGCCTGCCCCTCAACCCCTCGGATTCCGAGAGGGCCCTCCTCCTCGACTGCAACGTCCACCTGTCCCTATAGGAGGCAACAGCACCCCGGGGGGTAGCCGTCACCGAGCCTCCAGAGAGGGGAGCCTCCCCCTCCGTCACCCCCACGTCTGCCCCCCGGGACTCTCGGCCACCCCCAGCCGAGGAACCCTCAGGAGACGACGGTAAGGGGGACAGAGGGAGGGGCCCGCTGCGCCGCCTGGTACCCCTAGCCACCGAGGACCCAGATCCCGAAGAATGGGGGTGCCAGGATGGGTCCACATCTGAGTCATCGTCCTCCGAGGAGGACGAGACCAGCAGGACCTCGATGCTGGCCACCCCAGGGTTCCCCGAGGCCACGGGGCCGTGAACGGCCCCGGTACCAAGGGCGACGCCGCTCGCCCCCCCCACGCCGGCAGCAGGAAGGCCTAACCCCACACCCCAGCGGCTCCGGCAGGCCCGCACCGCCGGGGAAGGGGAAGGCCAACGGCGCCACCGGCACATCGAGGCGGAGGCGGCATCGCGACAGCGCCGCCAGTCCACCGGCACGCGAACGGCGCCGAGGCTAAAAGCGCACTGCCAGCGGCACCGCCCAATCACCGCGCCCGCGAATGGCGCCGATCAAAAGTGGCGCCACCAACGGCGCCGCCCGATCACGGCGCCATGACGGCGCCGGGATCAGCAGCACCGAGCAGCGCCGCTTCAATCACCGGCACATCGACGGTGCGAGATCAAACAGCGCGCGGAGGCGTCAAAGGTCCACAAGCCGGGCCCAAAAGCCAAGGGCCTCGACGAGGGAGCCTGCACCTCAAGGTGACTGCCGGCGGTGTCAGCGCTGCGGCTCCGGGAGAAACTCGACGCTCCCCAACACCGCAGAAGAACTCCTCCTCGGCAAGATAGGATGAGAAACCCCTCCTCCTCGGACCAGTATAGGCCCCGGAGGGACCCGGGAAGGGCCTAAAGATCTCGCCGAGATTCCCCGGAGATGCGCCCTCCTAAAGTCGGCGGGGCCTTGCCGAGCTTGAACGCACGGACTTCGAGGACGCGACGGTCCATCGAGAAACAGGCGTCGCACGAATCCATATCATGGTTGGGTCCCAGGCAACGAAGGCAAACGTCATGCCGGTCCGAGACGGAGAAATGCCGGCCACAGGAGCACCGACGCATAGGGGCGCGGCCCGTCTTCGAAGAACGCTTAGCTCCAGAACCGGACATAACGCGAAACCAACGAGACTAAAACACAGTAGGAAATACACCCGGCGCCGAAAGAAAGAAAAAGAACAGTCTTACCGTGATCGGCCGAAAGTGTCAGGAAAACGGAGTCAGAAACTACTATTAACTACCAGCGCCACGCTGTGGACAGGTGCTGCCTCGACGGCGGGAGAAACAGAACTGAGTTGGAGGAGGAGTCGGTCGCCACTAACGGCCGCCCGCATGACGCCACTCGAGGGCGCGTGCTAGGGCAAACTTTAAAAAAAAAAAAGCCTCGTGGAGGGAAGCGCTCCGCTAACACCCAGGAAGTAATGAATGGTGAAGATTGACAAGGGAAGATCACATGATGTTAAAAGAGAACAGGTGAGCAAAAAATTAGCTGGTACTGTACAATGTGTGCCAGGGAACTGATTATCACGTAATAATCAAGTACAGAGAGAGAGAGAGAGAGAGAGGACTAGGCATAGGAAGAGAGCATGGTAGGCAGCCAGAAGGTCTTGTCAGGAGGTAGGAGGAGTGACTGGCAGGTAGAGGGAGGAGAGAGGTAGAGAGTGAGGGGAATTCAAGATGAGGCAGCCAGGAGACCTTGTCGGGAGGTAAGCAGTGGCGAAGGGGGTGATGACAGTGGGGTGGTGGAGAGGTGAGGTAGCTGGGGAAGGAGAACAGAGGTGGGGATGAGCAAATTGGGGGGGGGAGAAGAGGGTAGAGGCAGATGGATAGGGGAATGGATGCAAAGTGCTGAAGAGGTGGGCTGGGGAAAACATGCGTAGCATGCTGGGCAGTTCAGGTTTGAGGCGTTAGTATGCACTGCTAGTGAAAGCAGTCACATCCGTTGTGCGAGGTTAGGTATTGACAGAGTTTGTGTTTAAACGGGCCTAGTTTGGAGATAGAGGTGATGTCATGGTGGAGGGAATTTAGCTAGAGGGGGGCACAGTAAGCAAAGGATCTTTGTCCCTGAGAAGTGCATCAGCGCGGTACCTGAAAGATCTGATTTATGGTGCCCCTAGTATAACGGGGAGACAGGACTGGTATAAGATGTTTCGAACCCCTGGAGGTGCAAGTCCCAGACTGATCTTCTTAGCTAGCAGGCATGTTTGGTATTTATCCTAAGTCAAGCTGGCTTCAGCTGAAAGACCGGATTAAAGGTCACAGGTATGCATGAGCCAAGCATCACCTGTCAGAAGCCTACAGGCCTTGTTCAGGATGTGGAGATATGCCGGAGAGCTGTTTCAGTGGCCACAGATGGGTAGTCCATAACCAATTATGGATTTCACAGAGCTTTGGATAGCTAGCCTTAAAGCATCAGAAGTCAGGCTCAGTTTGTGCCTGTGGAGTAACCCAATGCGGATGCTAACAGCTTTGGCTACATTTGCAATATGTTGGGAGAAGGTCAATGCGCTGTCCAAGATGATGCCAAGGTATTTAAAGTGCTATACCTGCTCCAGGGGTGAGCCCAAGGAATTGTTGATAGTTAAGGGGTGAGATCTGGATTTGTCACGCTGGCCACTGAAAAGCATGACCTTAGTCTTCTTACAGTTGAGGATAACCTTATGTCTGCTGAACCAGTCTTCCACATTTGTGAAGCTTTGCTGAAGTTGATTCTCGAGGAGCTTGGAGTTCTGATTGCTAGAAAAGATTACTGCATCATCAGCATACAGTAGTAAATAATCATGACAGGAACTTGGTAAGCTATTTGGGAAGATACTGAACAGGAGCGGACCAAGGATGGACCTTTGTGGGACTCCTGAGCAGACTGTTCGTCTGTCAGAAGGTGGTTATTGATCTTAACTTGTTGTGAACAGTTTGAGAGGTAACTTTTGAACCAGTCGACAGTTTCCCTGGATAGTCCTGTGACTGACAGTTGTTCAAGCAGCAGGTTGTGGTTCACCGTATCAAAGGCTCTGGATAGATCAATAAATACAGCCCCAACTAGAGAGCCTTGATCAAGCGATTCATGTATGAAGCCCATGAATGTAGAATGTATCTGGTCCATATCGTGCCAATCCACAAGGGTGGATCAAGAGAGGAGACTGGGAACTATAGGCCCGTTAGCCTGACGTTGGTGGTGGGCAAGGTAATGGAGGGCATTATCAAGGAAAGGCTAGGGGGGTACTGGAGCAAATGGGGTACCTAAACAATAGACAGCATGGCTTCGTCCCAGGAAGATCGTGTCAGACAAACCTTGTGGAGTTCTATGATTGGGTGACAAGTGCCCTGGACCAGGGTAGGCCAGTGGACCTCCTCTTTCTAGACTTCAGCAAGGCGTTTGAATCTGTACCTCACGGTGGCCTGCTGGCTAAGCTGGGGGAAATGGGGGTGGGGAAGCAGATGATCAGATAGATAGGAAACTGGCTTTCGGAGCATACTCAGAGGGTGGTGGTTGGAAGGATAGTCTCATCTCCAAGGAGGGTCATTAGTGGAGTCCCCCAGGGATCGGTCCTGGAGCCACTCCTGTTTAACGCCTATGTCTCTGACATAAGGAAAGGTATCAGGAGTAAATTGAGTCTCTTTGTGGATGATGAAGCTGGGAGCAGTGGTGGATGGGGAGGAGGGGAGAGTGGCCCTGCAGGAGGACCTGGAGGCTCCTGAGAGGTGGTCAAGAAAGTGAAAACTGAAGTTCAACATAGGGAAATGCAGGGTTCTGCACCTGGGGCCAGAAACCCGGGCTAAGTTTATACCCTTGGGGGAGACGCACTACAAGTCTCAAAGGGTGAGAGGAACCTGGGGGTGGGGGTGGGGGTGGTGGTGGATTTCAAAATGAACAACTCTGAAACTTGTGGAAGGGCAGCGACCAAGGCCAATAGGAAGCTGGGATGCATCGGTAGGGGGATTACCTCCAGAAGGAGGGAAGTGATCCTCCCTCTGTATAACTGCCTGGTTAGGCTGCACCTCGAGTACTGTGTGCAGTTTTGGAGACAGCACTTAAAAAGGGATATTGCACTCCTGGAGAGGGTTCAAAGGAGGGCAACCAAGATGATCTGGGGCATAGGGGAATAGGACCTATGGGGAGAGGCTTGGGGAGCTCAACATGATCACTTTGGAGGACAGGAGGGCCAGGGGAACATGATAGAGGTCTTCAAGTATATAAAGGGGATTAAGAAGGCAGGACCAGACAGGGTGTTCTAAAGGAAAGAGAGGGGGGCGACCAGAGGACTTGGGTGGAAGCTGGGGGACTCAGGGAGGAGAGGAGGATAAGGTGTTACTTCACTGAGAGGGTGGTGGAACAATGGAATGCGCTGCCCAAGGGACTGGTGGAGGCAGATACTGTAGAGGGATTCAAAAGGGGCTGGGACAGGTACAGGGGAAGGGTGAAGCTGAGGAAGTCCAATACAGGGGAAATATCTTGGACAGGGAATAGAGAAACCCAAAGGGTGGGGGGGACAGCAGAGTCGGTGCCCAGTATGGGAGCAGACTATCAAGCAGACACGAAAGACCATAAGTCCTACTCTGCTGGCATTTTAGCATGTTAGTATGTAAACCACAAAGCGGCAAGCACGGCATTAGGTGGAAGAGAAGGTGATACTGAGGCCTCACTCAGGACTCTCAACCACAAATTAAAATGCTCTGTAAACTGGCAACTGACCGGGACAAAAGATGGATGCCTCTAACAATAGGGAAGTCGGTCTGGAGTCTGAAATGGAAGATGCGAAGCAAACCTCGACAGCAGCGTTTGGAATGGTGGAACAGGCCCAAGGTTCCGTGGCAGGACTGATCCATGAAAATGTGGTTTTAAAACTCAGACTTGAACACTTGGAAAAATCAGGCAAGAGAGACTCATGTCCAGTTAAACAGGATGGCCAGAAGGGGTAGAGGGGCAAAATCTGCTTCTCTTCTTGCAAAACTGGCTGCAAACGGAGCTGTGGCAGAAAATGTGGAGGATGTCAGGCACATAATTAAAACTTATGGAATCACTCCCGATGCTCACCAGGGGCAGGCCCACCACCACCATGCACAGTGCTCCTTGTCTTGACTCAGAAACTGAATGAAGCACTGTACTGTTAGCAGCCCACTGACATGGCCCTTTTCAATATGAGGGATCCCCAGTTCTCCTCTTCCCTGACCTCAGCTACGTGACCAGCCAGAGAAAGAGGTCATTTGCCATGGTCCAGAAAAAACTGACAGCCTTGGAACTGTCCCACTTTTTTGCTTTCCAGATCAAGCTGCAAGTTCATCATGAGGAAAAACAGTACCTCCACACCTCTGCGAACAATATAGGCAAGCTAATCCAGAAGACAGAAGAAGCAAGGGTGGAAAGCATACCTCACTTTGATATGCAGGAGGAAAACCGACTGTGAGAAGTGGCTTAATTCCGTATCTTATTCCACCTACTGATTGGTTTGTTTTTTGAGCATGAACTGCAGTACCGGAATAGATTCTTTATTTAACAGAACATTAACTTTCTAAGTTTGAGTTTTCCCACTGAAATGACGGGCACTTTCTGTTGGATATACATGGTTAAGTTTAAAGTGCTTGCAGGAGGTGGGATATTCTGCCTTGGGATAGCTCAAAATATTATTTCTCTCTCCATTTTAATTATGAGAGACTGCTGACTGTATATAAGGAGAACAATCAAGAATGATTATATTTCTGAATTGTGTCACAGGGGTCGAAATTGGCACTGGCCCGCTAGCCAAATGCCGGTAGATTTTGTATCGGGCTAGTAGGATTTTCCTTTAGCTAGCCCTGCAGGCATGTGCTGGAAAAGGTAACATTTCAGTAAGTACACCAGCTGAGCCTGTGGAAAAGTCTGTGGAGCAACATCTACCATGACACAGAAAATCAAAGCCCTAAATGAATGGCTGAGAAAGTGGTATTTTAAGCCGGATATACCCTGTATTACCCACTGGGAATCATTTTCAGATCGTTCTTCCTTGTTTTGCTGGGACGGTTTACATCTCAGTCGTAGGGTTAGTACACTTATGGGCAAAAGTATCACTAAAATCATAAATCATTGTTTAAACTAAAAACAATGGGGGAGAATGGGTCTATTCCCAAGTGTCTGAATACTTACCAAAATATTATTACAACTAAATGTAAATTCCTAGCTTTGAATGCAAGATCTTTAAACCAACTCAAATTAGCAGAACTCGAAGCCAAATGTAAAACTTTAAATATAGGTGTGGTGGGAGTAACCGAAACTTGGTGGGATGCATCCTCAATTTGGTCCAGAAAAATTCCAGGTTATATCATAAAAACAGATTAGATAAGCAAGGCGGTGGAGTTTGTATGTACATATGAAATGATATTCCTTCTTTTGAAGTGTGTTCTCCCTTTCCTTTGGAAAGTATATGGATTAAAATTTTATTGAAGGAGCAGTCCTATATAACTATTGGTAACATCTATCAACCGCCATCTGCAAATTCAGATTACACAACTGATATGTTTAAAGAAATTACACATTTTTCAGAATCTCAAGATATTGTAATATTTAGTGACTTTAATCTCCCTCATATTAACTGGGACTCATTCTCAGGACAGTCCTATGCAGAGAAAGGACTAATAGATGTGGTAGTTAGTACTGGATTACAACAACTTGTTACTAAACCCACCCGAGGTCCTAATATTTTGGATCTATTATTTACTAACAGAGCAACAAATTAGCAATTTACAAATTTGGGATCCACTTGGGACCAGTGATCATTCATCTATTCTTTTTGAAATTCAACAGTTTAAAACTACACAAAGGAAGTTATACTGTACAAAAAATTATAATAAAGCAATTTTTTCTAACATCAATGAATACTTACAGAACATAAACTGGGAATCTAATCTTCTTAATTGTACAACACAACAAGCTTGGGACTTTTTTAAAAACATCGTACATTATTTGGAAAATACCTTTATTCCATCTAAGAGGAAATTTAATAATAAAGGAAAAATTCCCCCTTGGTTCAACAAGACAATTAAAAATCAGATTAAAATAAAAATTAAACTTTTCAGGAAACTTAAGAATAGTTCTGTTCCATTTAAAACTACTCTATTACATAAATACGGACTATCTGTGAAAAACTTAAAAAAATTCTATTAAATTGGCAAAAAATAAGCTAGAATTTAAACTAGCTCACACAAAAGACTGTCACAAATCTCTTTTCTCCTATATAAATAGTAAAAAAGGTGCATCAAGGACCATTGGTCCCATTATAACCAATGGCTCTTCTCTATCTGATATAGAAACCTCGAATCTCTTTAATAAGTACTTTTGTTCTGTCTTCTCTCAAAAATCACCTATTAGTACATTTAAAGTTCACCACGTAGATTATCATAGCCTGTATAATGTCAGTTGGATAGAAACTATCAAAAAACTAAAAAAAAAATACTAGTCCGTACCCAGACGGTATTCATCCATGGTTTCTGATCAAAACCTCTATAAATATTTCTATACCTTTGTCAATTATCTTCAACAAATCCTTACAAGAAAGCATTGTACCAAATGATTGGCGTTCAGCAATAGTTACTCCCATATTTAAAAAAGGCAATAGAGGTTCTGTGCAAAATTATTGTCCAATTAGCCTGCCCTCAGTGGCTGGTAAATTAATGGAACGAGTAATGAAGTCTCTAATAGATCAAGATTGTAAAAAATTAGGAATTTATTGTTCAAATCAGCATGGGTTTACCCAAGTATTTCTGCACCACCAATCTGATATCTTTTTACAACAATATAAGTACTCTACTAGATGTGGGTATCCCTACTGATGTAATTCTTTTGGACTTTAGTAGAGCTTTCCATAAAGTCTCACATGAAAAACTCATTACTAAAATGCACACTCTAGGTTTGTCAATATTGTCAACTGGACTTTAAACTGTTTGACAAATCGTTCTCAGAGAGTCAGAATTAATGATATTTTGTCTGATTCGGGTAGAGTGACAAGTGGTATACCACAGGGGTCGGTCTTGGGACCAACATTGTTTAATCTCTTTATCAGTGATTTACAAACAGGGCCAAATAACTTCATGGTTAAATTTGCAGACGATACTAAATTGAGGGGCAAGGTTAATAATCAAGAAAATATTTCTGCATTAAAGAAGGATTTGGAAAAATTAACACTTTGGGCAAATGAAAATCATATGCAGTTCAATCAAGACAAATGTTTAGTAGTGCATTTCAGTGTAAATAATCCAAAACGATATATTATATAAACGGACTACCACTTCACTCATCAAATTGTGAAAAGATTTAGGATATATGTAATAATAAACTTACATCAAATGATCACTGTGTTAGAACTGCTTGCATGACCAACAGACTTTTGAGGCAAATAAAACACACTTTTGTTAATCGCACTGAACAATGCCTTATTCCATTGTGTAGGGCATACATTAGACCGTATCTAGACTATGGCTCCCCTTTCTGGAATCCAAACCAAAAAAAAAAAAAAAGACATAGCAATTCTTGAACAGGTTCAAAGGAGAGTAACTAGAATGATTCCAAGATTAACAAACTTGGATTATCATAACAGATTAAAAGCTACTGGTCTCTTCTCTCTTCAAACTAGAAGATTAAGAGGTGATATGCTTATGGTTTTTAATTTAATAAATTCACCAGATCTAATGGAAAAATGTGGTCTAACACTCTCCAAAAGGAGACATGTTCCGAGACTGCATAATAAACAGCTTGAAGTAAAAACTTATAAAACCAGCAAAAGGGGACATTTTTTTCCAATAAGAGCATCCATTGTATGGAACACCTTTCCACAAGAATTGGTAGAGGCAACTAGTGCCACTGTCTTTAAAAACAAATTAGATGTTTGGTTGAGGGATAATAGATAAATAATGTCCCACATAGTGTGGGGAACAGTCTCGATGGGCTCTGGCCTTCTTCTGTTCTTTCATACCAAGTAATACCAAGTAAGTAATACTTGATTTTCCCAGTCACTAGCCCTGCTGGCTAGCAGCTGTAAAACTTAATCTCAACCCCTGGTGTCAGATATTCCATCTGGTATGTGGGTAAAATGGTGCTCATATTGTTAGATGTTGCCTTATGGCACAAAATGGACTGTCTGAGGGGGAGGTTTCATGTTTACCATGAGCATTTTCCATTTCATGCAAGCAGGTACGTATGAGGGAGGTATTTAAAATGGGGGTACTGCACATCCATCATAGTTTAGCCTGCTTACTGAAGATCCTAGGTGCTAAAAAAATGACAGTTAAACTATTTACCTCCACAGATTGTAAAATGGCAAAGTGTGACAATCAGTTTAAATAGTCATCAAACGTATTACTAGACAGTCAGTCTGTCCAGTGTAACAGGAAGGGGGATGGAGGACTCGACTGTGCTTCATAGCACAGATTTTCCTTAGTTTGCAGGAAGAAGCCATCGGAGGGAAACGGCGATTACCACGCACAGCACCACACAGCAGTTTGAAGGAGGATCCGAGCGGAGCACGCTTATCTTTGAACAAGCTGGTTCTACTAACCATTGTTTTATTTTTTTAAGCAGTGGTGTACCTTCTTTCTGATGTGGTGGTTTATTTTCTTGTCACAGTGGGTTGTTGTGTTACAGGGGTCGTTTGTGTTACTAGAGCTGGATCTCTTTTTTCCGTTTTTCCTGTAAGGTGAGCTGATTGTTCCCCACAGCTCTTCCGGGAGGGATTAGGCCCACCCTCCCCTCTGCCATTCCAACTCTACCCGTGGTGGTCCACCTTTATAGGTGCATGCCCAGGTGACATGCCTCAACTTCCTGCTAGGAGTTCAGGGCTGGGGAACATACAGCTACACATCTACTCACCTGCTATAGGAAAATACCCCTCAACTGAACAGTGGGAAGTAGTCAATAGGAAGGGATACAGGAGACAAAGGCAAAAGAGAAGGGAGGAACAGAGGGTGAAGAAACAAAATAACAGAACAGGAAACTGAATCAAACAGAAGCAAAAAAAAAAAAGAGAGGGGTCAGGACACATGGTAAAGAAGATTTAAACAAGTCAAGGAAAATGAAGATGCAAGGCGTGGTGCAGTGCTCTGGATGTGGTGCAGCAGTCTTCATAAGAACATTCTGGGAGCTGCAGTGCTGCCCCATCTGCAGGCACCTCTCTGGGCTGAGGGCAGAGGTAGCCAGTCTCTGGACCGAGCTGGCAGGAGTACTGTGGACCTTTGCCATCACCCAGAGGCCACCATGCCCCCTGCCATTGCCACAGCGACTGCCCCGGCAGATGGCAGGAAGGACTATGGCAGGCTCAGGGAGGTTCAATTTTGGGGGATCAGAGGCACATCCCCCATTCAGTCAAGCTCAGTAACACCTACACAGTTCTGGAGGAATGGGAGAGTCCCGCAAGAGGAACCCCAGGCTGAGACAAGGGAGGAAGTGAAGGTCCTCTAAGATGGAGACCCGGAGATGGGAGGTAGGAGGACCCCACAGAAAGAAATTACTCCTATTGGAGGACACCATTGTCCGGGGACTGGATATGGGCACAGATAGCAGGGAGCAGAGGGAGGTCCAGTGCCTTCCAGGAGGCACAGCACGGAGGAAGGGGAGCAGATCCTGAGGATCGCTCAAGCGGTGGCAAGGAGGGGAGGGCTGGAGGTCATTATTCACCTTGGAACAAATGACCTATCCAAGGACACAGCTAGCTTGAAGCAGGTACAGGAAGACTTCAGAGAATTGGGAGGGCGCCTGGGGACAGTGGCAAGCTCCATGATATTCTTGGAGGTGCTATCAGTCCACAGCAGGGGAAGGGATAGAAATATTTATAACAGAAACTTCAACACATGGCTGAAGGGCTGGTGCACTGAAAAGGGAAATGGCTTCATTACGGACTGGGGCCCCATCTGGAATGATAATAGTGCTGTTGGACTGCCTCTGTCCAGGAAGGAGAAAGCAGTCCTCAATGGACAGTTTAAACACTTTGCTGACGAGAGTTTAAACTAGACAGGGGCGCACAGAAAGGATTAGAGAAAAATCAAGCAGCCCACCCCTACACTTAACGGAACCTGGCTTGTCCCTCCCAGCAGCATTTCAACAGCTTGAGGAAGTGCTGGCCATGTCAGGATACACACTTAATAAAACTAAGACGGAAGTCTTGAGCTTTCACTATGACTTTCCGGCCTCGGTTCAGGAGCAATTCCCCATGAGCTGGGATATATCCTCAATGAAATACCTGGGGGTAACTTTGGGGAAAACTGCTTCACAATTATGCAGATTAAATTTCATTCCCCTGTGGACCCAACTGAAGGCTGATTTGAAAAAGTGATCCTTGCTTCCACTTTCAATCTATGCATGTACTCAGTCCTTGAAAATGAATGCCCTGCCCAGTCTTTTATATTTATTCCAGCGGAAGTTGAGGATACGCTTTTTCTTAGTGCCAGCACAGGCAGCCCATTGGAATCCAATGAGCCCTTCATCATGCTGGAGAATATGTGGCGAGCCCCACACTTCATCAAGCACATATATTTTGGTCCTGTCCCATCACTGGCCCCTTTTGGAGGGGAGTGGAATCTCACTTGGTTCAAATTTCTAATATGCAGACACAACTGGTTCCTGAAAATATAATAATGCTGGCCAGAGATTATGAAGAGAAGGGAAGAACATTATCTGT
The DNA here is from genome assembly GCA_016271365.2 of Neoceratodus forsteri. NCBI lineage: Eukaryota > Metazoa > Chordata > Ceratodontiformes > Ceratodontidae > Neoceratodus > Neoceratodus forsteri. Next base: position 103,153,720 of record CM057453.1, on the reverse strand, counting down.
GGTCCATCTTGGTTATAGCCACTTTAAAATCTGTTACTAAAAAATGGTTACAGCAGGAACCCCCAGGACTGCCTGACTGGCAGCCAATGATCCTCCATATTCAACGGCTCAAGAAACTCACCTTTAGCCTAACACGACAAACACAAATATCAGAACAGATGGACTCGATGGGACATTTACGAAGGTCTCTCTCACTAGGCTAAGTATGTTGGCCTTTGTTTATAATATCTAAGGGATGGACAGCCACTTTAGGGGCCTCTAGCTAATCAACTGAGGGATACCCCCATTGAGGCATCAATAGAATAGGAGGGAGTGGACAGATCTAGGTAGCACTTTATATTTTCAAGTAAACACCTTTTTACTTATCAGGATACAGTGAACTTTCTTCTTTTAAGTACTAATTGTACCTCCTGCAGCATATTTATAGGATAGGATGATTCCAGAATGTCTGTTTTTATTGGTTATAATTTAGTGAACGGACTACCTAATGGAGACCTGTCCATTAGTTTGCATATACCTTGTTTCTTAACCTTTTAATATCTTAACAGATGGTATTTCTTAAAACTGATTGAACTATTATATGGTTTTCCCTGTTTTCAAAAGGTTTACAATATTAAGTTACTATGTATTTGGTGTGATATTTTATCATGTCTTCTCAATAAAGGAAGTATAAAAAGAAAAAGCCTACCCCCACAAGATACAGAAAACCAAACTGAAGTGCAGGAAAATGAGTTGATAACAGGGACAAATGAGGCAGTCAAGAAAGGGGGGGAGCAGAGAAATGGAGGCCACATAAGAACTATAACTGGGGCAGGGGATAAAGCAGAAGGGCGGGTGGAAAAAAGGCAGAGGGCAAAGACAGGGGCAGGGGGAGGAGAGGCTGCAGCACATGGAAGGCCATGTCAACTAATGCCCCCTGGGTAATAAAATCCCAGACCTGGAAGCCCCGTTAGTAGAGGCGGACCTGGACATAGCAGCAATAACTGAGACATGGTACACTGCAAATCATGGGTGGAACATAAATGTCTCAGGTTATGCTCTGTTCAGGAGGGATAGGGGGAGTAAGAAGGGGGGAGGGGACTGTATGTTATCAATCTTTATTTTACCAGGTGAAGCACCATTGAGCGAGCTCATTTGCAAGGTGGACCTGGACAAATGCACATAAAAGTGAACAATATACAAAGGAAAAAGATGGGTGTACAATCAAGGAATACAATGGTGGAAGAGGACATAAAACATAGTACAGTATTAGGCAAGGTCTATACAGGCAATATGCAAGAAGCTAAGAAAAAATATTGTCAATATACATTATTATACAGTATGTACATGAACAGTTCAGGAAAAAGAGGAAGGGGGGTGGAAGGGAGGAGTGACAAACAGGGAATTGCAAGGCCTGGGGATGGACATTAGAAGGTATAAAGGTGACAGAAGTGCAGGATAGTCAGGGGGAGGCAAAGGCACTGTAGGTCACCCTTGAGCCAGGTAATGGCACAGCAATATACACAGGGGTAATCTCCAGTCCTCCAGCAAAGGAGGAGGAAGTGGACAGGGAGCTAGTGGACGAGATGCACATGATGGCGACAAAAGGGGCAGTTCTACTGCTGGATGATTTTAATACGCCAGATGTGGATTGGACCACCCAGGCAGTTGCTTCAGCCAGAAGTAGAGCCATCCTAGATTCCTTACAGGGGAGGGTCTAAGGCAGCTAGTGCTTGATCCCACCAGAGACAGGGCAATTCTGGACCTAGTACTGACCATCGAGGACAGAATCGCAGATGTCCGGGTATAAGGGCAACTGTTATCCAGTGACCACCACACAGTGTGGTTTTACCATGAGGACAGGGACTCAGACAAATCACACAAGGGCAAAGGTTTTAGCTGTCCTAGAGAAAAGAGGCAGGAGGGGGAGTTGAAGAGCAGTGGGGGCACCTAAAAGGAGCCATACTAGAAGTGATTAACTAATGCGTCAGGTTGGTATCCAAAGGTAAGAAACAAGGAAAGCCACTATGGTTCTCAAAAAAGGTGGCAGGCAAAGTGAGGGCTAAATGAAGGGCATTCAGGAAATATAAGGAGACCTGAAGGGAGGAAGACATGGAAGTCTACCTAGATTGTTTAAGGGAGGTGAGAAAGGTTGTTAGGAGCGCAAAAGCGCGGATGGAGGAAGGATTAGCACAGACAGTGAAAAGGGAATGAAGGGGAGTGTAAGGAGGGGGACCCAGAAAAGGCAGAAATCCTGAATAAATACTTCTGTTCAGTATTCACAGAAGAAGGGTACGGTCACGGACCACAGTTGGGCAACCGATACAAGGATGGGGGAAAGAGGTGGAGGATCTACGACGCCGGCGTAACATCCCCCACAGTGACGTCCTTGACAGCATCAGAAACAGCTTGACACCCCTGACACCAACGCGTTCCCGTAACAACTGGCAACACAGCAACGCCCAATGCAGAGGGGTGGGGCTGAGCCCCACACACCTCTTCTACTTTAGATATAGACCCCTTCAAGAAAGTCCATTGGAGGAAATCCCTTTGCTGCCAATATAGGCATGGCTGTGGGTTTTGATGGGGGTTCGCTGTACCAGTGTCGCCGTAGAGATGGCATAACGGAGGTGGGCACCAGTCTATTCACAGCAGAGAGAGAGTCCTAGAAGAGCTCACGAAACTGAAAGTGGACAAGGCAATGGGGCCCAATGGCATACACTCAAGAATATTAAAAGAGCTGTGAAGAGAGTTGAGAGCACCTCTGGCAGCTATATTCACCGAGTCACTCAACAATTATGGAGGCACTGCTTAAGGAAAGAATAGTAGCGCACCTAGACTCCAACAGAGCCCAGGATCCGAGGCAGCATGGATTCACAGCAGGAAGGTCGTGTCAGACAAATCTGATAAGACTTTTTTTGACTGGGTAACAAAGGAAGTAGGTCGGGGGGGCGGTGGACATCACCTACCTCGACTTCAGAAAGGCCTTCGACACTGTCCTGCATAGGAGACTAGTAAACAAGATGGGTGGTCTGGACATGGGGCTCAAGGTGGTAAACTGGGTTAGGAACTCGCTGACAGGAAGCAGAGGGTGGTGGTAAATGGGATCCACTCTGAGCAGAGGGTGGTGACCAGTGGGGTACCAGAGGGATAAGTCCTGGGGCCAGTCCTGTTTAATGTCTTCATAAGTGACATTGTGGAAGGACTAGAAGGAAAGCTCTGCCTGTCTGCAGATGACACCAAGATCTGCAACAGGGTGGATACACCAAAAGGGGTGGAGAGAATGAGGAGGGACCTGGGAAAACTTGAAAAATGGTCTGACATGTGGCAACTGAGGTTTAATTCAAAGAAGTGCAAAATTATGCACCTGGGATGAAGGAACCCTGGGAGACTTGCAGGGTCGAAATTAAGTTTTGCATCCACTAGTCAGCAGGGCTAGTGACTGTGAAAATCCACTAGCCCCACAGACTATTTCACTAGCTCTGCTGATGTATTTATTGAAATGTTACCTTCTACAGTACAAGCCCGCAGAGCTAGTTAAGGGAAATTCTTACTACCCAGACACAAAATTTACTAGCATCTGGCTAGTGGGCTGGTGCCAGTTTCTATCCCTGGAGTTGCTGGCAATCACCAAGGAAGAAAGGGACCTAAGGGTCATCATTTCTGATTATCTAAAGGTGTCCAAGCAAAGTAAAAAGGCTACAGGGAGGACCAGTGGCATGCTGGGGTGCATAGGCAGAGGCATAACTAGCAGAAAGGCGGGAGGTGGTGATACCATTGTATAACACTTTAGTGAGGCCTCACCTAGAGTAGTGTGTGTAGTTCTGGAGGCCGCACTTTCGTAAGGACATCGACAGGGTGGAAGCAGTCCAGAGAAGCTGACTAAGATGGTACAGGGTTTGCACCAGAAAACATATGAGGAGAGATTAAAAGGACCTCAATATGTACTTGATGGAGGAGTGGAGGGAGAGGGGGGACACGACAGAAACATTCAAGTACGTTAAAGGCATAAACAAGGTGCTGGGGGGAGACATTTTCAAATATAAGGGGAGTACAAAAACAAGGGGGTATGATATGAAATTGGAAGGTGGCAGATTCAGGGGAAATGTGGGGAAAAACATGTTACTCACCTGTAACAGTAGTTCTAGGAGTGGTATATGTTGTTCATCCACACGTCTGGCAGTGTCCTTTCCCCGCTAAGATCAGCCGGGAGTCTAAGTTGGCTCCTCCCATCCACTCAGGTGGTATATCCCTTGGCTCCGCCCCATGATGCCAGATCTTGCCTGCTAAAAGCAGTGGTTGTGCGTCAAAGCCGGGGAGGTCAGGTGGGTCCATGTGGAGGAATAACGTATACCACACCTAGAACTACTGTTACAGGTGGGTAACCTGTTTTTCTAGGTACGTGGATATGTTGTTCTATCCACACGTCTGGCAAAATCCTAGCAGTTCTCCGGGAGGAGGGAGGCAAGGCGCACATCCCCTACTTAGGGAACAGCGTCTGGAGAACTGAGGCCCCAAAACCAGCATCCCAGTGTGACTCTAGGTCGATTTGGTAGTGGGAAATGAGGGTGTTTGCCAACTTCCAGGTAGCAGCCCTGTAGATTTCCTATATAGGGATGTCCCTAGAAGCAGACACCATCGCAGCAGTGTGGCAGGTGGAATGGGCCCTACCTCCAGGAGGCTCCTACCACCAACCTATAGCAGAGATCAATGCATGATGCAATCCATCTACCAACTGTGCGCTTGGCTGCAGGTCTCCCAGGTCTGGTTTCAGCGTAGGTGACAAACAGCTGGCAAACCTCTCCCCGAATTCCACCCATGCTCTCCTTATAGTAAGCTAGCGATTGCCTCGGTTCCAAGGTATGGAACCTGTATTCGGCATCCAAGGTGTGACTGGGGTAGAACACTGGTAGAGTCATCACCTGGTTCAGGTGCAACTCCGACACAACCTTCGGAAGGAACTCTGGGTTGGGGTGCAGGACAACCTTGTCCCTATGGAAGACCAGATAAGGAGACTTGACTGAGCGCGCCTGGAGCTCCCCAATCCTTCTGGTTGACGTGATAGCCATCAAGAAGACAGTCTTCCATGACAAATGTGACATCTCACACTTGTGCATCGGTTCGAATGGCTAGCCCATGAGCTTTGCCAGTACCAGCAGCATATCCCACGGTGGTGGTGGTTCATGCACAGAAGGAGAAATGTGATCGAGGCCTTTGAAAAAGCACCACACCACCTTCTCCTGTGCAACTGACTGCTGACCAGCCCACGCCCAGTAAGTAGAGATTGCTGATAGGTGCACCTTAAGGGTCATCAACCGAAGTCCTCCTTTGGAGAGGGACCACAAGTAATCTAGGATGCTAGCCATTGGACAGGTCAAAGGGTCTAACCCCCTGCCCTGACACCAAAAGGAGAATCTCTTTCATTTGAAGGCATAACACTTCCTGGTCGATTCCTTCCTAAATGCCTCAACAACAGTGAGTACATTTTTGGAAAGACCCAAAGCCTGGGACCCCAGCCAGAAACCAGGCTGTCAGGGCAGGGATCAAAGGTCTGTGTGGAGTACTCTTCCCCGATGGATGGAAAGCAGGTCTAGGTGTACTGGAAGACGCCTGGAGCCTGATGCTGACGCTGAGGAGACTGGGTAACAAAATGGCGGGCCAGTCCGGAGCCACCAGGTTCACCTGTGCCTTGTCCCTCCTGACCTTGAGGAGCACCTTGTGGAGCAAGGGAAATGGAGGGAAGGCATAAATGAGGCCTGGGGTCCACAGCCTCAAGAAGGCATTCCCCTGCAGTGAGCCCTGCTGAGGGGGGGCGGGCACAAAACAGCAACTTTGCATTCTCCCTAGAGGCAAGCAGGTCCACCTGAGGGGTGCCCCACTGGGAGAACAAGCTGTGTACTACCTCTGGATGGAGAGACCACTTGTGGGACGCCACGCCCACTCAGGTGAGAGCGTCCACCAGCTGTCTGGAGGCTCCTGCCACATGAATGGCAAGGAAATCCGCCTCCAGTCAGCTCACGAGAGTCCAGATGTGGAGAGCTCCCCGGCATAGAGGCAGGGAATGTGCCCTGCCTTGTTTATTGAGACAGTAGATGGTCGTGGTGTTGTCAGTCTAGACCTGAACCACTTGACCCCGACTGAACAGAGCGAAGGCAGTCAGCACCAGTCAGACTGCTCAGAGCTACAGCAGGTGGATGTGGCATCAGGACTCCACGGGGGTTCAGAGCCTGTGGACTGTGTTTCTCCCCCTAAGTGGGCACCCCAGCCTTGAGAGAGGCGTTAGTCGTCAGGATGACCATCGGCTTGGGGCAGACAAATGGGATCCCTTCCTGCAGATGTTCCAGGACGGTCCACCATTGGAAAGCGTCCCACATCTTCTGGGTTACAGTGACCAACTGGTCAAAATTACCTAGGCGCTGAGTCCACTGGCTGGCCAGCTCCCACTGTAGGGGGCACTTATGCCACCTGGCCCATCGAACCATGGATGTGCAGGCTGCTTTGTAACCCAGAAGTGACAGGAAGTCTTGATCAGGGTGCAAGTGACCACCCAGAAATGACTGGGCAAAGGAGGAGAGAATGTCCACCCTGTCCACGGGAGTCTGGCTTGGAAAGAGTCGAGCTCTGCCCCAGTGAAGCAGATCATCTGTGAGGGTACAAGTTCCGACTTGGCCTCGTTGACTAGGAGACCAAGATTGATGGAAGGTCAGGTCCCTGGACCTCTCCACCTCCTGCCTGGAGGGGGAACCTACTATAAGCCAATTGTCCAGGTAGGGGTACACTCTGACCTCTTGATGCCGAAGATGGTCCGCCACCACTGCAATGCATTTGGTGAAGACCCTGGAGTCAGATGACAGGCCAAACGGCATGGCTTGGAACCCGTAGAGGGTTCCCTTGGCTCGGAAGTGGAGGAACCTTCGGTGGGATGGACGGAATGATCATGAAATAACACATCCTGCAGATCCAGGGAGCAAAATCACGTTTTTCTCGAGAGAGGGTATGATTTGAGACACAGCTACCATCCTAAAGGTCCGAGACCCGAGAAACCTGTTCAAGTCGTGCAGATCTAGAATAGGGCACGAGCCCCCCCTTCCAATTCAGGACCAGGAAGTACCTGGAAACAAACCCTGGGTTGACACAGGGATCTGCGACTCTGACCACCACCTCCTTGCGGAGGAGTTGGGTGATGTCATCTCGGAGAGCTGACTGAGTGTCCATTGAAACCTTTTTCCTCCCGTGGGGTGTGGGCTCGGCTTCATGGGTACTGCTCGAATTCCAGAAGCAGGCCCTGGCCGACCACTTCAAGAACCCACCTGTCCATGGTAACAGCGGACCAGGCGGAAAGGAAGTGGCGGAGCTAGCCCCCCACGGGAGGACCCAGAAGAAGCGTGACGGGCGTGGGGGTGGTCACCTCCATCTCATCACTGTGCAGGCTTGGAGGAGGATCATCCAGCCAAGGAGCACCGGGACCCTTCCCTCTTGGCTTAGGGACTGCCGAAGCCCCCGATTTGGGCCGAGGGCACCAAGACTGAGCCTGCTGCTGCTGCCCAGATTGGTACTGGGCCAGCTTGGCCGCAGGGGCAGAAGGCTGAAAGGATTGGCGATTTTGCTTTTTGGAATCCTGAGATTCCTTCTGGGTGGAAGCAACAAAGACCAAGGTGGCACTGGACTTCTCGATGCGCTGTAGGTGACCATCAACCCCGGGACTGAACTAGTCAGTGTCCAAGAAGGGTACATCCGCCAATTTGTGCTGGGTGTCTGCCGTAAAGGTTGAGACCCTCAGCCAGGCCCTGCGGCGCATGGTGACCATGGCTGCCACCAAACAGGCACATGAATCCCCAATGTTCTGGGCCATCTGGAGTTGCTGTTTTGCCACAGCCTGACCGTTGGAGAATACCCTTTGTCCAGGATATCCATCAGTGGATATCGAGCCCATTTTTGAATAGGCTCCAAAGGCATCCCAGTAGATTTGGAGATGAGATACAGGATGCCCATGAAGGACGTGGGACCCTCCTCCATCCAAAGACCCCCCCCCCGAGCGACTCCTTCTCGAGCGGACAGGAGTGTAGCAAGAAGTTCTCAGACTCAGTCGATCGGCCGACCACCAGTGTCACCTTCAACTTGCCGTGGGTGGTCGGGCATAAGAGTGACCAACAGCCTGTGAGGGATGCCCTTAGCTGGCTGAGATTCCTTGACCAGAGCCCTTGAGGGAAGCTGTTTAGGTGGCTGCTCCACCATTATCGGTGGAAAGTCCAGTTTCAGCTGAGCCAGGAGGGCCTTCATCGGTTCCGCAGGTGGAGGGACGGTGTCGGCGTCAGACTAGAGGGCGACAGCCATGTGATGGCCAGTGTGGAAGCCGGGGTTGACTTCAGACCAGCTGTTGCCACATGAAATCCCTCGAAGCGTCGGCGCAACTTGTGCCAAAGACTCTCCTCTTCCGAGAAGGATGAGGATAAATAGTGGTGGTGGTACTTTTTGGAATGTCCAGAGTGGCATCTGAGTTTTCCTCGACCTTTCGGACGAGGATGACAGAAACTTCGACTTTGACCACCAGATGGATAGACGGGGGTGCTCGGATGGAGCCGGTGAAACCCGCGGCTCCTCCAGGTCATGGTCAGGGACCTTAAGGAGATTCTCAGCTGGCTGGGTCTCCTCCTCAGTGGGTCCAGGCAGAACCGGAGTCATGAAAAGGGAGTTGGACTCATCAAGCAAGAACGGGTTGAGGGGGGTCGATGACAATTTTGACCGGATCGTCATCCCGTGTCTTAGCCTGATGGCCTGATGGGGGCACCGTGAAGCCAGCGGCCAAGGCCGCAGTTTCAACCAAAGTCAAAACCAAGATTCCAAGGAATGAGAACATTCTCAATCCCAAGAATGACAACGGCGAGTCTTCCCCTTCTCTTGGTCTCTCGACTCCTTTACCCTTTTACGTGAACGAGGGCTGTGCAATGCAGACGGACCCTCCTCCTTGGTTGGGAGAGACTGGCACAACTCCTTGAAAGAGCCTGTAAAGGTGGAGCCCAGTTTCAGTGGGACAAAGACTGAAGCCAATGAGTACTGATCAGCGGCCCGAGCCTCCTCCTCCTCCTCCTCGAAGGCCTTCATCTGTTCAAGTTGCTCAGCAGACCCCACAGCCGCGAAGACCATCCAATGAGCTTCCTTAGACTTGACTGACAAAGCTCCAATCGAGTGAGAGGATAGTCAAGCACAGTTGAAAGAAACAACAGAAATCACTGGCCTGGGTGTCGGTTCGAACCTGCGGCAACAAAAGCACGCGGGTGGGTTAGTATCGCGGGATGACTTCATTCGTGCAGGGGCACCGGCGGAACCCAGGCAAGGACTTGTCCTCCATCACGGTCACAATAGAAGACCGTTGAGGAAAAACTCTTACGAGTTTAACTTTTGGTAATAAATCAGAAGATTTGAGCACCAGGGCCTACTCAACGCGGGAGCGGTAAGGAGGGAACCTGCTTCTTCCACCAGAAAGGAAGATCTGGCATCATGGGGCAGAACCGAGGAATATACAACCCTGGTGGGTGGGAGGAGCCAGCTTAAAGACTTCCAGCTGATCTTAAAGGGGAAAGGACACTGCCAAATGTGTGGCTAGAACAACATATCCACGTCCCTAGAAGTTCTTATTCAGAGATAGGGTGGTGGACACATGGAACAGTCTGCCACAGGAGGTGGTGGAAGCACAGTGGAGGGATTTAAACATGCCTGGGATAGGAATAAGGGAAACATGAAGGTGGGACGGAGTGGTAAAAAGTCACTGACCAGATAGGGTCAGAAGACGCAGACAAGTGTAGGGCTTACGGGCAGACTGGATGGGCCTTGCGGTCCTTATCTGCTGACAATTTCTATGTTTCCATGTTTCTTAATGTATACTGCTTTAGGAGCTCCTTATCAACACTGAAAAATTCTACGCTGATGTACTACAATTGTAAATAACATTTTTAAAAAAGAACAGAGAGAATGGTTATAAAATCTCATAACTCAGAAGTCAACAATACATATGCATACAACATCTTGGTTTTTACCTCAAAATCAAGCCCCGTCATGGCTTACAGTTGAAAGATCTATGGCAGATTGCCCCCTAAATTATTCCTGTGTGTTTCAACCTCATAACATATCCCAGTTATGACAGGGCTCTAGATTTACAAGGGGCTTCTGGCGGAGACAGCATAAAACCTCAAAATCATATGTATGGAAAGAATTTTTCTGGAAGATAGTATCCAGATTTTTAAGCACTCCCCAAGTATCTGCTAAATTCTCAATTAGAAGGGACTCCTCCTGTTGGAGACATTACGGCTGCGAGGTGTCCACAAATGCACATATTTTATGGTTTTGTCCAGTACTTGCATCTTATTGGTCTTTGATAGAGAACAGGGTACTAGACCTTTTCCCATCTCTGGATAATTTTACCCCGGCTGTTGGCATCCTTCTTCATTACCAAAGTCACTTTAAGAACCCACACCACATCTACCTACTTAACACATTACTGGGTACGGCCAAAAAATGTATCACACGATTGTGGCTTCGTCTGGAGTCCCCTACTATAACAGCCTGGGAAGACACAGTATATGATGTCTATAAACTAGAACACATGACAGCCAGATTACAAAATAAAATCCCAGAATTAATGAATCACTGGAATATCTGATTTCTAAATATGTCTCAAATTAGACCAGACCAGCCAGCATAGGACTGCCTCTCTTGTCTGAATGACTCCCTCCATTGGTCCTCGGTGGTGCCGGCAAGCCCTAAACATCCCTTCCTTACCTATGGGTTGCCCTCATTCTGTGTGAGGCCCAATATTCTACAGCGACTATAGTGACTAAGACATATAATCTTCTGAGTTCCCACATGGATTTCCCTAGCCCCCTACAAGGTAATTGTAGACTTAAACCAAGTAACTTATTCACAGTATGTTAAGGATAGACTCATATTGCTTGATTAACAATTAATAACCAAAATACTCTATTTATAAGGTATAATGCCAGTTTTTTTTTTTTTTTTAATATAGCAGTGTAATCACTGTATAATATGAAGTATGTAATCTGTGGTCTCCTGTGATTTTGCTCCGAGATATTTTTTTATGAAAAAAGCTGAAATCAAAAAATAGTTTCAAAAAAAGAAGTCAACAATATTTTAAATCCTAGATCCATTATAGAAAGTCACTGTAAACTACTGTCCAGAAATTCTTCAACGTAAGTTTAATTATCCATGTTTACTACTCCCCAAGATGTGGACAGATGCATCATTAAGCTGGAGTTAGAGATCGACTGTATGTTAGTGGGCACATCCCCGGTACTGGACACTCGAACTTTGTCTCTGATAACTGACCTCAAACTGTAAAAGTGTTCAGTCAGTGCCATAACAAAACCTACATAAGTGTGTCCTGATGGGTGTGCTTTAATATGGGTTGTCATAACTTGGACTTAACCGTGTCTGTCATACAATTTGAATTTAATAGTTTTAGACCATTCAAACTGGAGATGATTTTGCTCAATGTGGCCACGTTGGCTATGAAATGGCACCACATGTTTCTGTACCATATTACCTACAGCTCACAAGGGTAAAAATGATGGGGACAGGTTAAATCCATGCAGGCAAAAATGATTGCTAAGCATCTGCACAGACTGCCTGTTGAACCATTCTAATTTTATTACCAGCTCTGTTTATCTCGCAGCTTGTATTGCTGAGGAACTTCTGTTCAAAACCGAAGACCTATTTAATTGACTACACAGATTTTAATTTCCGTCATACTATTTCGGATACTTTTGCCTAGAGCTACAGCATCTTGATCCACCCATTTCACCTTTTTTATCATATTATTGTTTATTCTCCTCAGCAGAGTGGCCCTACACAATCTCCAGCCGCTGGCCTGCACCCCAGACCGGTCATGCGGAGTGGGCCCTGCGAACCCGGCTCTCCAGTGGGCTAGCCATTATCGCTTCCTCGACCTACTGGACACGCTACCGGGTCTCTCCAGGGACGCAAGGCGCGCCATCAGCCGTGAAGATCGCCCGCATTTTTCCACATTTTCTCCCCAGTGGAGAGCCGGACGGCAATGGCGTCCGCACACGTAGTGCTGACTCCCGCCGTGCTCTCCCCCTTTACTACTGCACGCCAGTTGTAGTGCAGCTGGTCTCCGCCAGTCACCGCTAAAGGGCAATGCAAGCCCCACTACTCACCCCACAGAGAGGAGAGTAGTCAAACGCTCAATCTTCCCTCTCCCCTGCCAGCCCCCGGCGGCCCGAGTCCATTCCCGAACCCAGGTCGCCGGCATGGTGCAAGGTGTGGCGTCCAGTGTCTCAACCCTCAGCGCCTCCGGGCCGGCTATACCCGTTTCATCTTAACTGTGACAGTATACAGCTACAAGACAAAGTCTTGTTTGATTAAATTTTTCTTCCTTGTAGTACAATTGTGTGAATTATGCCATGTCTGTCTGTGTAATGCCATATCTTATTGCTCACTTGTCCCCTTGTCCTCTCCCCCCCCCATCATCATACAGCCCAAACAGGTTGCATCTGTAAACAAGATCATTGTGCATCTCTGTATGCTTATTTAGCAAAACTATTTTTATACATAAAAATTAAAAAAAAAAAAAAATGTCTCCTGGGTAGTCAGTAACTTAGGGCTCAATCCTCAAATGTGGCAAGATCACACTCAAATCGAGCGTATCCCTGCTGCGTTCACCGGGACCACGTGGGGATGGGTGGGATCCACAGTCCCATTGTCCTCCCTGCCTACGAGAGGACAAGATCAACAGGCTCTGTAGTGGATCATCTGCTCCATGTGGGGGTCCCACAGGATATGGCAGACCATGTCAGTCCTCAATGGGCTGCCATATTCCCATCAGGCACACTTTAAAATAACGGCCAATTCCATTGATGCTCTCAGCCCTTTAATTATGCTACTAGAGCTGGGGGTTAGCAGAGATTGGGCAGCACAGGCCCTGGATGGTACTCTGGATGGCCAGATGGGGCATGCAGGTGCTAGGGCTGTACAGCATACACCTCTTCACTGGCCATATGCACTGCCCTAGCAGAGCTGTGGATGGGGTGGCTGGCAGCCCCTGCCCCCTAGCCCTTCCCCCTCCTGCTGTCCATGCAGCGTGGAAGCACAGCCAGGCTACGAATGCCACTCAGTACCCCAAATGTGCACAGCCTGCACACAGGGAGCCTCCGCAGCTTTCCACGGTTCTCCACGGTTGCAGAGCGGCTGCGTCCCTGCTGAGGATTTAACCCTTATTCTGCAACTCATAACACAACTGTTATCCTCCCTTGTGAGTATCAAATGTTTGGAGGCCCATATATCCTGTATGAATTCTATATGAGTCGATTGTGCACTCTGGGCAGTGTAGTCCCATGTACCTGACAGTTTTAAGGACAAGGTTGCCATGATGCCCATAAAGAGCTTTAAAAATGTTCAACCAGCAGCTGTGTAAAAACTAAAAATGTAAATGGACAGCAAGTGGAGGGGAACAAAACCTTCTGAAGACTTCTGGTGACTGTAAATGGAATTACCATCACTCACCCCCCACCACCTTTTCTGTTTTGGCCGTTTTAAACTTAACTAGTTGGTGAGTGTCCAATACAGAACTTAATTTTCTATTTAGGGCCTCTCAACAAGGTTGACTTACTTGAAAGTAATTCTGCATTACAAAATGTAAAAGGAGTAATGTATAATACAAATAAATTCCGTTAACTTGTTTCCAGTTTATCAGAAGGACTTGAGAGTTTTATTTTACTGAAAGAGTGTTTGAGTCATGGAACAGCCTGCCAGCAGTTGGGGGAAGTGCAAAACCCATTATGGGTTCAAGCACAGTTGGGACATGTTTAAGGGCTTAGCAGTTTATCAGGGAGTAGCAGTAATGCAGGACTGGGTGGGGGGCAGGTGAAAGCCCCATTTATAACATGGGTTGCCAGGGACATCAAAGCAGATTGGTGTAGAGCCCCTGCGTAGCCATGCATTAAAGAACAACTTTTCAGTACCTCCCCCCAGAAGCATAAAAAACCCTTACCGGGATCAGAGTCCGCTGGTGTTAAAACTTAAATTTTTCTGTGCCCTCATTTAGGAAGGGAAGGTATCGTAATTTGGCTTCATGGAGCCGAGCCACTCTAATCCCTTCCACTTCCGTGTACCACTTCAGTCTGCGGTCTGCCCCCGTGCTATGTCGTTTTCTGACATCACTATTTGTAGAACCTGGGGGCACGCTCCATATACTTTAAAGGGGCCTCATTTTTTTTTTTTTTTTTTAAAGTAAAATTTTGGTACTTTACATTGCCAGTAGGAACTAATCATGACCACCACTTAACTAATAAGGACTTGTTAGTTAAGCAGTGGCCATGATTAGTTCCTACTGTTAATGCGAAGTACCAACATTTTACTTTAAAAAAGATCCCTTGCCTTCCTAAATGGGGGCACAGAAAAATTTTAATTTTGGCCACCAGCAGACTCGGAGCCCAGTGAGGGTTTTTTATGCTTCTTAGGGGAGGTACTGGGAAAGAGCAAGATAGTTGCTCTTTAAAGAGCCCTTTTAATGCACGGTTCTGTAGAGGAACTCGGGGAAAGTGCCGTCTGCACTCATTCCCTACTTCAGAGAGTAAGACGAGAACGACCGTCATTAAAACACGTGGGGATCAGAGAGAACCCCAGCGCTGTCAGTTCGTGCTGATTGCAGCAGAAGCAGTTTACTGATTGTAGGTCCTTATCAGTGACTGTGTCAAGTCATATGTCCTTTGTTTCCCAGTAATCCCACCTCCCTGGATGTGTTTGCTGTGCTCGCTTCAAGCTGTGAAACTTCCTGCCGGCAAACAGTGAGAGACACAGTGAATCAACCTCACAGCTCCAAATTGTAGTCCCCTGACCATAAGCAGGAGTGTCAGGTCAAGCAAGTGACCAAGCAAGGTGTCCCATGTGCTGTCGCTGCCGTCTCATCCCTGCACTTTCCATGGCGAGCAGGGGAGGTTAAGATGTACAAGGAGTGGTACTGCAAAAACCTGGCCAACTGTAAGCTTGTCCCCTTGTAGTCTTGTTCAAGGGGAGGAGGAAATCAGCAGTTCTTCCTAGCAGTATGTTGTAGTGCTACCACGCTGATGCTGCATCCTCTCTCTGATGAACGAAGGCATCAGGCAACTGAGTTATGGTGACCTGTGAGAAAGTCTGCATTTTCTGACACAGGCATAGAACAGGAGCACGCTACGGCAACAGTCGCTATGAACCGCGCAGCGAGAGAGAGAGACACACACACATATGGCGGGAGTCAGCTGTGGCAAGCATTTCCATTTAGTTGTCAGAGAGAGAGAGAGCTCTTTGAGAGAGACAGAGAGCAGCAGACTGCTTACAGGGGGGAGATCGTAGCAGCAGGGCTGGGGAACCTCAGTGCTCTGTACTGTTTAGTAAGTAAAGACACACAGTGACACAGACAGTTCGATAGTGACAGCCAGCCTTGCAGCTCCCTTTGATGTCTGAACTGCATTTCCATGTGTCGGGGGGCGTAAAGTAAATGTTGTAGGCATGGTACCAGAGCATATTATGCACAAGAAATGTCACAGGTCTTGTCAGTACTGTATGTGTGACATTTCTATGTGCATAACAGCAATGAAATGTGCATTATTTGTTAGGGAGTATTTTGCAATGTGACAGGATAACAGTATCTTTTTTGGTCTTTAAATGCGAGGATTAAAAAAACCTTTTTATGGGTTTTCCTGTGTTTTGGACATAACCTATGTTATAAGTGCAATAACCCACTCCATGGTATCATGTTACTGGGGATTAATCCACACCCCAGGTGATGTGAGGACACTTGGCCTGTGGCCTTGAGCCTCACAATGCACCCAAGGTGTTGATTAATCCCCAATAACACCATACCCTGTTGTGGGTTATTGCTTACTTAGACAACAGTGTTCAGAGTGACAGCACATAACAGGACAGAATGGATGGACTAAAGGGTCTTTTCCTGCTGCCAATGTTGTCTATGTTTACATGTACAGTGCCCAGTCAGTTAAATATGAATGAGCCAAAGAGGAGTGTATAACTAATCTGCGTCACTGCCTTGCGCTTTGCCACCGTGACTCCAAGTCAGAAACTGCTTTTTTTATAGTACACATGAATCCTCATCTGTTACACTAGTCTTCTAATGCAGATTTTCTTGGAACTGGTCCACTGTGGTTACATACTCTAGAGCAGAAAGAAGTTGCAAAGACAAAAAGGAAAAGAAAAACTGTTACTATTATTAGCATCACAGTGCCTGTACAAAAAAAAAAAAAAAGTAGTCAGGAGTTGCAAAGAACTCCATAAAATGCACTAATATGTTCTTGGATCAGTCTGCTCAAATAGCAGCTACTTAGGAAAGTTAACGGGAACAGAAGCAGGACCTGTTCCAACTTCCAGCAGAGGCAGCTTTCACTTTAAGCAGGTCTCTCAGTTAAGTAGACTAGAGTTCTTAACAACTTCTAACCATCACAAGGAAAAATAGTTAAAGCCAAATCCTAAAAACATGACATCACAGGAATGATTTGGGGCGCGGAGATTATGAACATATACAATATATGACGTTCTTGCAGTGGCTTCTGCGTACAAATACCTTGGTGTATGGCTAGACAAACTTGATTATTCAAGTCCATATTGACTTACTGAACGCCAAGCTCCGCCCAAAACTAGGTGTAATGTACCGAAATAAGGATTGCCTTTCCCTTCTCGTACGTCGTGAACTGAACACTAAAACCATTCTCCCCATACTGGACTATGCGGGTATTGTCTACAGCATTGCCCCCCCCCACCTCTTCCTTTGCTAGATTTGACACCTCCTAAGTTCCTTTTGCTGACTCCCCATTCCGCACTCATCATTGCTCCCTCTACTTGTCACTTTTGATCTCCCCCCCCTCACCCACCGCCGTCGACTGCACTCCTGAGCTTTTACTACAAAACTCTGGTTTGGATTACTACCTTCCTATCTCCACTCACTTCTATCCCCAGACAGCCCCTCCCCCTACCCACTCCGCTCCAGGGTATACCATTCTTTCTCACCCTCACTCCTCGGCAGGTCAGTCTGCTTTCTCCTTCCAGCTACCCTCTCTTTGGAACAAACTCTCACCTACTCTCCATCCAGCTTGCCACCTCGCTCCCAGCATTCAAGCACCTGCTCCACAGTGAACAGGCAGCTTCATGCCACCATCCCTAGCCCCTCCCCGCTTTAGCTCTAGCTAATCAGGCGCCTTGACCCTTTCTTTTCTACTCTTGCTTACATCAACTGTATTTTGCTCAGTTGTGTTTTATGAATAGCACTTCTGAATTTGTACTCTGGCAATACTTTAGCTATTTGTTACTATGTAACTTTCTCCTGTTATTGCACATTTGTACTTATGAACTACACTCTGGAATATGTACTCTGACTGTATTATTATATGTTTGTGTATTATGCAACATTCATTTTGTATAGTGTTTCCTACTGTTTTCCCCTTCCTCTGGGGTCGCACTTGTAAACAAGCCCTGGCTCAGTGTGCCTTTCCCAGTTACCAAAAGTTTAAATAAATAAAGTGGGAAAGAGGGTCCAGTCTGGCAAGGATGGATTTGGGAACTCCACTATAGATTAAGTCACAATATACAAAAATAGGGAGGATCATATTTACAATAATCTATCAGCACATACCAATATACCACAATATGATCTAACAAAATGTGCTCCGTAAAAAATACATACAAGAACTGTATATGCTAACTTATGTCTAGTTTTTTGTGCTAAATATAGCCCCCACCCCCCGAAGGGGGACTCAACTTATCTGCGAGGACAACCTAGCTATTGGGTTTACAATGATTAAACAATATCTGCAGCTGTGCAACTTAATTTTGTGTTCAGTTCTGGCTACAAAAACAAATTCTGTTCCTGTTGGTCACAAAACATTTCCATCCTATCTGGTCAACAAAATAACATCAGTAATTTTGCTAAAACTGAGAAGGTAAAATGAGTCGATTTATATGGGAGATCGACTTATAGGCAGGACTGTAAAGTAGGTAACAAAACTAACAGTATTTCAAAATATGAGCACATATACAGGTAATAATGAGGAAAACATAGAAACACAGAATTTGACAGCAGAAAAGCACCAGTCAACCTACCAGTCTGCCCAGATGTTCCCTGCCTAATCTGTCTCCACATGCCCTAACTAGTCTCTGGCGACCCTCCCTCCTTCCTATTTTCTGATATACCTCTCTCTCTATCCCACGCATACTTGAAGAGCCCCACTGTTTTTTGCCTCCACCACTTCTGCCAACAGTATGATAAAAACAGAATGGAATGGCATGCCCAAAACTGTGGAATGTCCTAGAAATATGAAAAGAGACATCAGTAGCTGTTGATGTAAAGGGAACACAATGCAGAGCTGAGGGAACCACAAACATCTATATAATTAATCAAAAACTGGTTACAGCATATCCTAACAAATTATTGCCTGTCTAAAAATAAATGTGACCATACCATATCATATCAGAATACATGACTGACATGGAAAGGAAAATGGGAGGGTGTTTAACAGAGAATACAACAACAAGATACTGTGAATAAGCTTGAGGCCTTCAGCAGACCCTAGGTTTGATTCTCACAGCCTCCACTTGCATACTGTGTGACTCTGAGTAAGTTACTTAACCTCCCTGTGCACCAGGGTCACTCCTGTAAATGGGGATTGTGCACAACTGGCCAAACCTGGTTACCAACAAATAAATAAAAGTACATAAAAAGTAACAATATAAAAATGCTCCTATCACTCTCAGACATTACAAATGGCTTTGGAGGAGAAGTAATAAACTCAGTCATAACAAGCATTTGTCAATGCCGAATGTTGTCTCGCTGGCATTGGCACTGGCAGTGCCAGAGGTAGAGATGCATAATAGGAATGGCAGTGAAGTACTGAAGTGACGCCAATCCCACCCCCACCCTGTAGAGAGCAACAGGGATTGGGATGTGCCTTTGGGTCGTCCGCTATAACGCTAATGCCACTGTACCTCACCCTACCCTGCAGACACTGACAAGTGTTGTGGTGTGCTTTGGGGTCTTTGGGCATTATACTTATCCCATTCCATAAGGAAATATGCTGACATGGGTGCGGTATAGGAGAATGGGGTGAATTTTGTGGCCGAAAAGTGCAAGGCACACCACGATGCCTGTCAGTGGCTGCAGGGTGGGGGTGGAATGGCACGAGCATTACATCCGATGATCCCAAGTCACACCCCTGGCACCTGACAGTCTGTACCAAGTGGGGTGCTACAGTTGGAAACCCCAACACCGTAGGCGTGTGGTGGTATTTTCACTCCAAATTTTCAATATGGGCTATCTGTGAGCCCACCTCATGAAAACCGGCACAATCAGGTTGTCCATGAAAATGAGTACTTGTATGCAGTGGACTCACCTGGTTACCAAATATACAAAAACAACTGGTCAAAAATCACTGGAGACTCACTTGCAAAATAAATGGGAGACTGGAACGGTTTAAGGCCCAATGGGGTCCCTTCCTGGATTTCTGGGAGGCACTTCTGATCCACCAAGATCATATGTAAGAGTCAGTAGGGTGCAAGAGAGTTGGTAGAGGAAATATAGGTGGAAAAACTATATACAGATCTAAATGCAGGTTGTGACAACTGTGAATTCACTGCACAGTTCTATGCTGGCTTTAAGGTTTTGTCATGTTCTCGCAAAATAAGCTGGCTATGGCTGATAAACTACCCTAGTACTTACACAATGTTACAGACTTTGTATACTTTGGCAGCACTGGATGTAATGTGGATTGATGAGGTACAATGATATATGCTATATTGACCAAACAGCCGGTCATTTCATGGGAATTAATGACTGGCTGGGGGGAGGAGGTGGCCCGAGGCATAGTTAAGGGTACCCCCCAGTCCGTTATTAATCTCTTGGAAATGACAGGCTGTGAGATCACTATTGTGATGATATGTCCAATCACATTAGTAAGGAGGGGAATGCCTTTTTTTTTTTTAACCACGTTTTTCAAGGTGCGTTCCACTCTGAGCTGTACCAGGCATATCTAAGGGATTATACCTCGTACAGCAGCCAATCATGATGCACATTTGCCATTTTTTGGTAACATATTTTATCTCCCACTGCCGGCAGGGCTCGGTGGCGGTTATACCAACCATCCATGCTCTGTCCCCCCCTCAAGCTGTCGGGGATCATGCTGCATGGCAGTGGGGGCTTAGTTTTTTTGTTTTACCTGTGGTTGTTACTTTTTTCCCCTGAAACCCCACCCCTGAGAACACCGGCATTAAGGACATGAGTCCAGGCTGTAGACATACTGGCGCACGTCTCAGCCAAGCACCTAACGGGGTCCTCCCCTCCCCACACCTCGAGTCCCATCCCATTGTGACAGCTTCTCCCCCCTTGGAGGAGAGCGTCTTATGGGACACTCAAACCTCCTCCCCCCAAGCCGGCCCCCAACAACCCAGGCTCATTCCTGAACCCGGGTTGCCAGTGTCACACTCAGTAGGTCTGCAGACGGGCCGGTGCACATTTGAATCATGGATATTCAACTCAAGTTATGAGCTTTTAAAATCAATAAAAAGATTTTACAAACAAATAAGAAACACTGGGAAAAAAGATCCTGTTACTACAGAGTGTCTCCTTGGCTTAAAGATCAAAGACTATGGATGCTGGGAAGGGGGAAGGGGCAGTCCCCTGAGCATTTTTACTTTTTCAGTCCACCTCCAAGGTTACATGCTGTACAGGACTCACACATCTTCTTCGAGATCATAGGAGCTGCCATAAAAATGAGTGTGCAAGATCCAACCCATCAGCGTAGCGCAACTGCTCAAGACGCAGGTGACCCAGGTACAGAAGCGAGCCTCAGTCACAGGGGGTTGGCAGGCGGGGGGTATGTAAGCTCCACTGTAGTACAAGTGGCAGTGCAAGCAAAGCTGTGATGGGGTGGGCAGGTGCTTCCTGACTGGAAAGTCGGCACCCTTACGTGCAAACATTCGCTCAGTCCTTGGCTTCGAGGTGCCCGAAGGGAACAGAAAAGTCAGAATGACACTGCATCTCCTCGCAGGCCCCGCCCCATTCACTGTGCTGCTGACCTACCATCTGAGCTAAATTCCTCCCAGACTTATGGAACACGGAAGGCTCCACCATGGGGGCAAACCGTGGGGCACTGTCAGGATTGGACAGTAAGTCCCGGAGACAGTTGGTGACAGGGCTGGGGGAGATAGCAGCTGAAAATGGTCAAGTGAATGGGGCATAAAGTATAGTAAATAAAGAAAAATGTATACAGGTCTCCATAGAGCATATTGAAGCTTGACTGCTACATATCTCCCATAAAGGAGTCAAAATGAAAATCATTTATTCAGAACAGGTGCTTATGAGAAAGATAGTAAACAAGGAAGAGGAAAGAGAGTCTAGAGCAGATAGAGTTAAGAAAATCCAAAGGTCACATAGCAAGTCAACAGGAGAAATTGAGATGTTCCACAGTGGTCAATCAGGTATCTGAGAGGAGCTTTTGGATATCTCGCTTCTGGGAGCTTTCAATCAGTTCTACATACATTTCCACTTGGAATCAAACTCTTTACTGGTCAATAAATGCCAGGCTGTTAGCAATGTGCCCACTTAGCTGGATTTGGCAACATTCCCTTTGTATTATCATCTACTGATGTGTACTTGCACTCCCTTCTGCAAATACTAAAAGTAAAACTAAATATGGTTACAAAAAAATGGGATGCTATAACTGAGTATTAATTTAAAAACATTCACAAAGATGACACATAGTACTGTGAATTGCTTCAATTTTAACACAGTAACCAACGTTCACAACTTCACAGTTTTCTGTAGCAAGAAGCACAAATGGGCTATTGAAAATCTGAATGAAGAAAAAAAAAAAAACCTTTAGTGAGGAATTTCAGTCATTTACCAACACCATATCAGCAGAGTGAAGACGGTGTTGAGTACATTTAAATGTAATGAGTTCAGGTTAAAAAGGAAGGTGCTTTCCTAGAATGACCTTAAAAATACACCAGAGATGGAGTCTTCTGTATGGCAGGCATGACCACCCAACAAGATTCTGAAGAGAACAGTGAGTTGTACAGAGGGTGATGTGTATGAGAAGAAGGGCCAGTAATAAGACATAGAGCACTGTCCTCCTGCTAGCCCCAAGAATACTGTTCCGAAACGAAGAGGGACTTGAACCCACCAAAATTAGCTGGGTTGGTGGAGGACATGTCACTCCAAGCCAGATATAGAATCATAGAAGGCTGTCAGCAGATAAGGACCTCTAGGTCCATCTAGTCTGCCCATAAGCCCTCCCCTCCCCAAAAAAAGGAAGATTTCCTCTGCCTCTTTGTGGCCTGCACTCTGCCCGCCAGTCCCATGTGCATGCCCCAGGCCCTTTTGTAGTTCTTCACTGTATCCACCCCCACCACCCACTCCAGCAGCCTATTCCATGGCTGTACCACCCTCTCAGTGAAGAACCTGCCCCTGATGTCCCCAATGAACCTGTCCCCCTCCAGTTTGTGGGTATGTCCCCTCATGGAATTGTTCTTGCTCGATTTGAATATGCTGTTGACCCTCATCCTGTTTATGCTCTTCAAATATTTGAATGTCTTCACCATATCCCCCCTCTCCTTCAGCGAGCACATGCCCAGCTCCCCCAGCCTCTCCTCATATGGCCTCCCCTGCATCCCCCGCATCATTTTGGTCGCTCTTCTCTGGACCCCTTCCTTTCCTGTATGGGCTCCAGAACTGGACTCCATATTCCACATGTGGTCTGACCATGGTTTTGTACAGTGGCAGGATCACCTCCCTTCTCCTGCTTGTGAAACCCCTCCCTACGCATGCCAGCATACTCAGTGCCTTTCCTGCTCCCTGTCACACTGACCCCGGACTTTCAAGTTGTCTGAGATGGTAATCACCAGGTCTCTTTCCTGCTCTGTCTCCTCAATCTTCTCCCACTCCAGCTGGTATTTTGCCTTCGGGGTTGTTACGCCCTAAGTGCATAATCCTGCACTTCTTTGTGTTGAACTGTAATTGCCACCATTCTGACCACTCCTCCAACCTAGCCGAGTCCTCCCTCATATCCTCCACCCTCCTTCCTTCGCATCCACCCTGCTACTACAGATCTGCATGTCATCTGCGAACAGACTCACCTTCCCATGGAGACCCTCTGTGATGTCCCCTATATATATGTTGAAGAGACTGGGTCCCAACACAGACCCCTGTGGAACCCCACTTGTCACTCTTTCATCCTTTGCGTACACCCTCATTAATTTGGCCCTCCGAGTCCTCCCCACTAACCAATGTTCCACCCAACTAGTGAGCTTGCTTCACACCCCCAAGCTTTTCACGTTGACTACAAGTCTCCCATGGGGGACAGTGTCAAATGCCTTCCTGAAGTCCAGGTAGGCCATGTCCACTGCCCCTCCCTGGTCCCATATCTCTGTCACCCTGTCGAAGAATTCAACCAGGTTGGTCTGGCATGACCTGCCACCCGTGAATCCATGCTGACTGTCATTCAGTAGGCCCTCCCCCTCAAGATGCTTAACCAGTCTTTCCTTAATCAGTGCTTCCATCAGCTTTCTGACCACCGAGGTCAGGCTTATCGGGCAGTAGTTACCTGGTTCTTCCCTTCTGCCCCTCCCCATGCAATGGTACCACCTCGGCCTCTTTCCTGTCCTCTGGAACCCTTCCCTCTGGCAGTTACAAGTTGAATGGCCTCATGACTGGTGCCACCAATTCCTGTTTCCATTCTTTAAGTACCCTCGGGTGAATCCCGTCTGGCCCCATCGCCTTGTCAGTCCATAGCCTGCTCAATTCCTCCAGCACTCTAGCTTCAGTGAAGGGACTGGAGTCCATCTCCTTACCTGTCCTCTAATTTAGGCCCCCCCCCCACTGTAAAGACTGATGCAAAGTATCCGTTTAAGATATTGGCTTTTTCCAAGTCTCCTTTCACCAGTGCCCCCTTTCCCTTTTGATCCTCACTATCCCTCTTTTCCCCTTTTTCCTGTTACCTACATCTCTAAAGAACCACTTGTTCACCTCTTAACCCCCCTTGTTTACGTTCATGTGTTTCAGCCTTGGCCCTATTGATCACCTTCCTTGCTTCCCTCAGTTTATCCCTATATACCCCCTATCTACCTCCCTTTGTGTCGCCTTATATATCCCGAATACCCTCCTCTTCTCCTTGACTGATTTCCTCACTTCAGTAGTGAACCAAAGTGGTTTCCTACCCCCTCTTTCTCCTGCTCACCATCCTAAGGCAAATCTCTGTCACTTTCTGTAGTCCCCTTTTAATTCGCCCCCCAAAGCTCCTCCATATCTTCCAGGACTTCGGCCCCTCTCCAGCTCCTCCTGTACCATTGCTCTCATCCTTCCAAAGTCTGCCTTGCTAAAGTCAAGCACCCTAGTGTTCGAGTTGTCCTTGGCCTGACCCTTGTTAACCCTAAATTTCACCACCCTATGGTCACTGTCGCACAAATTTTCCCCAACCCCCAACCCGTCTACACTGTCCCCATTTGTCGGAATCAGGTCCAGTAGGCTCTCCCTCTAGTAGGTTCCATCACCAGTTGGCTGATGAATGCTTCTTGCAAGGCTTCCAACAACCCCCTGCTCCCAACTGTGGCTGCTGCCTGGGTGACCCAGTCTATGTCAGGTAGATTTAGGTCTTCCAGTACCACGATCACCCCTCTGTTGGCCATGTCCTGTATTTCCTTAAGCTGCTTGTCAACCTCCTCCTCTTGATTTGGTGGTCTGTAGACCACCCCTACCTTCATTGCCTTCTCCTCTGTTCTCTTTAACACCTATAGGGTCTCTGCAGATCCACCCACCCCCGGCACAGCAATATCTTTATACCCTCTTTACATAAAGGCTACCCCCTTTTCTATCCTGTCTTCAATACAGTACGTACCCTGGCATTTCCACTTCCCAGCTGTGGTTCTCAGTCCACCAGGTCTCCGTGACAGCAACCAGGTCCAGGTCACCCTCCACCACTATCGCCTGCAGTTCTCCCATTTTATTACCCAGACGCCTGGCATTGGTCAGCAAAACCCTCCACCAGCCCCTCCCCCCTTGTCGGTTTCTCTTGCCCCCAACTGTGGGGGAGAGCTAGTTAAGCCTGATCCTCTCCTTCCTCCTACTGGGCAACACCTAGTTACGCCCTCTCCTAGTTTAAATCCCTCCCTAGTATTTTATCTATAAAACCCTGTAGCTTCCCTCTCAAAATCCTGGCCCCCTCGCCGTTTATGTGCAACCTATCTCTCGCATACAGGTGTTGTTCTACCCATGTATCTCCCCAATCTCCTATACATTCATAGCCCTCCTTCCTGCACCACTGCCTCAGCCAGTGATTAAAATCGTTGATTCACAATTGTCTCGCTGTACTGGCACAGTGGACTGGCAGGACTTCTGAGAAGGCTATTGTATCTACTATCCCCTAGCACCCTCCGGCTAGTTCCATAAATCTCCTCTGTACCTCTGAGACCTCTGCTCCGGCCAGATCATTTGTGCCAAGGTGTACAACAAGGTTAGGTTCCCCCCAATCAGCCTGATACATTCCTTAGTTCTTGGGAGAGCCCTGCCTACTTCAATCCCCGGCTCACAGAGAATTGGACGGCAGATAAGGACCACTTGGCCCACCTAGTCTGCCCATTTCCCTACCTAACGGATAAGCTGCAGATCCTAGTTAACAACAGCCTACTTCCTCCTACCCCCCACTAGAATTGCCTTATGTCTGTCCCATGCATTCTTGAATTCCCCCAGTTTTTGACTCTACGACCTCCTCAGGAAGGCTGTTCCATGTATCAACAACCCTCTCTGTGAAGAAATACTTCCACACATTACCTCTGAGCCCCCTCTATCTTCAAATTGTGCCCACTTGTTTTTGCACATCTCTTTTTCTGAAAGATGCTACCCTCTTGGACTTTGTTGATTCCTTTGAGGTATCTGAACATTTCTATCATGTCTCACCTCTCCCTCCTTTCCTCGAGGCTATACAGCTTTAGTTCCTTTAGTCCTTCTTCACATGTCTTGTGATGCAGACCCTGCACATTTCAGTTGCCCTCCTCTGGACAGCCTCCACCTTGTCTATGTCTTTGTGGAGATGGGGTCTCCAGAACTGTACACAGTACTCCAGATGTGGTCTTACCAACGGTCTCTACAGAGGGCCAACAACTTCTTGTTTTCTACTGGTGATGCCTCTCCCTATGCATCCCAGTATCACCCAAGCCCCCCCTTACTGCCTTCTCACATTGCTGGCCCTCCTTTAGGTCATTTGATATAACTACCCCGGTCCCTTTCCATTTTTTGTTGTCAGTATCTCACCCCCCACTGTATACTCTTTCCTTTTTTTTTTTTTTTGTTGTTTCCCAGGTGCATTACTTTGCACTTCTTTGCATTGAATCTAAGCTGCCATACATTTGACCATTCTTCCACCCTTGCCAAGTCCCTTTTCATCCTTTCCACCCCACCTTGTGTATCAACCCTGTTGCAGATCTTTGTGTCATCTGCTAAGAGACATACTTTCCCTTCCAGTCCCTCTGCAATGTCACTTATAAAGACATTAAAAAGGACCGGCCCCAGTACTGAACCCTGCGGTACCCCACTAGTAACCCTCCTTTCTTCACTGTGGACTCCATTTACTATTACCAGAAAACTGACCTCCCTTTGAAGGCTATACCCTCCCTTAACCAATGGATCCCTTTAATAATGGAGTCCCTGTACACTATCACTAATTTTTCGTGTGCTGCCCCCAAGGCTGCCATCGCCTCACCTGCCTGGCTATTCCTCCCAGCTTCCCCTTGTCGCCTCCCACACCACCTTCCCTATCCATCTGTCCCCCTGCCCAGACTGGTGCCCCTCGGTCTCGCCCCCGGCCCTCCCACCTTTGCCTATTACACTCCTGTCCTTCTCCCACCACCCTCTCAATGGATGCCTATATGAACGGTTTAAAGTAACATAAGTAACAGTTTAAAGTAACATAAGTAGAACACAACAGAATAACATATGGGGACCCTGCCTCAGGTCACCCCTGTGCAGACTGTAGTACTCTTTAAGCTTGATAATCCCCCAACCTTCTGGCACCACTAAGAAACAACAGACTGCTTAAATGCACTTGTAGTGGCCCAATGTTTTTAATGTATTGAGTAGATTAATCCTATCTGTCACTTGTTCCACAGAGCATTTTCTGCCCTGCGACCAGCAACTGCAGCGGGAATAAAATGTAGTTACATCAACTGAACAGAGTGCAATACTCACGCTTTGTTACTGAATTGTAGTCATACAAGCTACAACTCTGCTTTTTAATTGGGAATCTGTGTGTAATAATGCACTACCTTTTTAATAGAAGAGCACAGTTCCACTCATGAGTTGTGGCACTGGAGACAAAGGAGCTCCTGTGTTGAAAAATCTACCATATTCCTGTGAGTTGACTGTCTACCCATGAGAGAGAGATCTCACTCATTTTCTTTTTGTGGTGTTGCATCTGAACATCCTCTCCAGTGTGGTCTATGAAAGTGTCCTACTGCTTGAGCAGTGCCAGTCTCCACTGATACTGTATTGCCAGCAAAGAGACCCACTGAACACGGTATGAGCCTCTACTAAGGGCTTCATATTGCAGGCACAGCACTCATGGCCAGCAAGAGGAGGGGGGGGAACCTGAAATTAGGACATTGTCTCCGCCTGCCGGGCAATGCATCCATTTCCTTGCCCCCTGCCTTCCCTGTAGGGTTGGCCCCGGAAGCCATCGTGGGTTCTCAGTTTGGTTCCACCAGTGCCTAGGTATAGCATGCCAGCTATACAAGGAATGGAGCAGGACTCAGTGGTACAACAGCCCTGCAACCAGCCACAGGACAGAAAACTATCGTTTTACTAGTTAAACTGTTCTCCTTGTAAAGGCATGTTTATGAAGTCGTGTTCAGTAAAATCAGTTGTCTGACAATATATTAATGTATGTCTGTTTTTAAATGTTCTCAATAAAAAAAGTTAATTACAAAAAGAAAAAGCACTGTGATATACCAGCTCAAGTAGAAAAAGTAGGCGATGCACTAAATGAAATCTCTGTATCCAAGTTTCGAAAGACAGAGAGCAGTCACAAGTTTTTAGATTTGTTAGTTAACCAAAGCCTCATGTCTATGATATACAGACAGCTTATATTGTAAGACGCAATCCTGTGGAACAAAATTGCCTTGCTTTCAAACCAGCATATATTTCACACACAAACACTTTACTTTTTAATTTGGTGATATTTTACATATATATCATTTACTTTTTAATCTGGTGACGAGGACAGTGACAGTGAACCCAAGTTCATTTCCAGGTATGACGGGGACGGACCAGATGAAAACAGTCATACATTATGCAGATCAAAAAATGAGAGTAGTTCCAACCCCAAAGAAAAAACTACAAAGCATATTAACTACAGTAAAAAGGTGGTTCAGGGAAAAGATTCCTTATCTATTAATATCAGAATACATAATTTCTACAAACTATGACAATAAACAGACAAGATACAGCAAAAAGGAGCACTGTAGGTCCCAGCTGGCAGGAGGGCCGACCCAAAGTTGTGGGAAAGTGAGACAGGTCAAAGATAGCTAGAGGGGGAAGACAGAAAAGTGGAGAGATGGGAAAGCATAGGGGGAGGAAAACAGAGAAGTAGTGGGAGAGGAGGAATCTAGCTGCAGGAGGGAGAGAAATGAGCACAGAGAGGAGCGAACAGAGAAGAGACATACAAAGAGAAGACTATTCCAGAGGTTCTGGAGACAGAGAAAGCAAACTGATCTTTAGAAGTTTTGCAGCATAGGGTGGAAAAAAAAAAAAACAGCTGAAGCGCGGAGGGAGTTGGAGGATGGAATGGATAGAGTAGGAAGACAAGAACGCAGGAGGGAAAGGGGGAGATACACTATTTAACAAGAAAGGAACAGTGGAAGAAATGATGATAGTGTGAGGATGAGGTAGAGTAAGCACTGGTGGGTAAGAGGAGGAGCACCAAGGCTAGGCTGTACAAATCCTATTACACCCTGCCCTGAACAAGTAAATTTAAATGGCAAGTTCAAAAACAGAGATGATTTTACTGTAACAGATACAGTGCAAGTGCAAATTCAATTACAATCGTTGTTAGACAAGTCCTAAAAGGTGTGATTTGTATAAACTGGCATTTAGTTGATCTGGATAATTTGAAGGTGGGTTTGTCCTGCTTGGAAGTGGAAGGAGTGGGTCTGAGGTGAATCTCCTATAAGACGTTTTTAATGGTCGAGGTCATCCATATTGAAGTGTCTTTCAGACTCTGGCACTCTATCTGAGGAACTGCTTGGAGTTCTCCTTCCTCTCTGGAAGATGAACCTAACTACAATGAGGAAAGAGATCTGGCCTGCTGCTTCATTCTTTTGTGATAAGAGTGGTTGTCTGTCACATTTCTTCTTCTGCTAGCTATGGCAAGGTTCCTGTTGGTCCTTGTCATCCAAGGAGGGAAATGGCACTCTTTTCTAAGATGTTTTCTTGCGAGTATGGCTTTGTGGGGATGCAGGGGGCTGCAGATCAAAACAAGCTGTGTCTAAGGTGAAATCCCTGTTCAGTTTAGCTATTAAGTCTGGTGCTAGTTGAAGCAGGAGCTGTTCTGCCCTATACTAGTAACAAGATACAGTGGTGGAGTCCTCCCTCCACGTGAGTAGGGGTCAAGGTGCCTGCGGCCTCACATCTGAGATACAGGGACCCAGCAAAAGTGGCTCGCAGGGGGGGATTTGCATTTGGAGCAATTCCTCTCCTGGAAGCTTTGTCCCTGAACTTAATGAAGGACTTATCGGAGGACATTTTTTCCCAAAAAAGCTAGAGCTCACAGAGACCAACCTGTAGCTACGGACTGTGGTCACTGACTGAATGTGGTACCCTATGATAAACCTGGCAGATCAAACAGGGCACTGTCATGAGTTTTAATTACTCATCTGAAGAAAATATCCCCAGTTCTGTTCAACCAAATATATACTGTCCTGCTATGGACCCTGGTGCTCCCTTTACTGCTCTGGAATGATGCTGCTGCAAACCACAACACTATGCCAAGGAACCGACAACCCAGTGACAGCGCTAGGGGTTTTAAAACATGGGTCAAATTAGACCCATAGGTGTAAAATATGTGGGTCAAAATGAGAAACAACTGGGTCCAAACCTAATCGTAAGTAGAAATTTCACTAGTACAGAAGCTTAAATTTGTTGAGTGAAAATACTTTTCTATTGTTTAATTTTCCATCTTTCAGCTATTGTTAGAGACAGATGCACCACTTTGGACCCACTGTCCTGTGGAAAGTGGGTCATTTCTGGAACAAGCTGCAACTTTTTTCCCTTTTGCCCTATCTGGCTCCTCTCACGACAACCAAACCAAGAGTGGGTGTCTAGAGGCCATCGCGGACAATACCACAGAACCCCCCAATGCCCCTGCCTGAATGCTTGGCTGAAGCGGGAGAGGTAGCAGCAAGAGCCAGCAGACACGATGCTCAAAATGGCCATCAGTGCGATTTTCCCACACTTTGCAGATCCTCGACTCGATCAGTTTTCTGTGGTCGGTCGCACCCCCACCGTCAGACAAGATCCCAAACACTTAAAGGCATGTATTCGCTGTGGCTCCCAATTCTCCAAGAGAGCTGCCAGACCACTTGGAAAATACCTCCACTGCCAAGGATGGCGCTGCATATCAGCCATAGTACCACATGGCTATGTGGATGGTCTTAGTGCTGGGCAGCTCCCCATGTGATCCAAGTACTGGCCGTAATCTGCTGAGCTGGCACGGTGGTGCGATGAGGTACAAATGTCCCGGGAGAAGCTATATCCTTCCAATCCACAGCATGCTTCAATAATCCCCTGCTGTGATCTTTAAATGCTTCAGTCTTGACGACTTCTGCAGCATATCTTCTTCAATCTTCATGGAGCTCTCGTGTGGGAGGGTGACCAGACTGTGCAGCATGCAAGGTTGAGTCTGGGATACTCCAGCTGGAAGAAGTCCAGCTGAAGTGCACAGTACAGCCATTCAATGCTAAATCTCCCTAGCACCAATGCCCAACAAAAAACTAATTTTCAGGAATCTTCAGCTCTGTCACCTACTGACACAGCAATGCTGCAAGCTGCCTGCTTACTCAAAAAGTTGCTTAAATTAGAGGATAAATTCTATGAGAAACAAGTCTTGTTTACATAACATCCCGTCAATAGCAGTAAATAAAAAGACAAAACATACACAAAATAAATTAAAACAAGTGCAAACAGATTGTTCCTGTAACAACAATTTCTTTAAACCATGTTTAAAAATACCAAGGGTGGGTGAAATTCTGAGCTGAGGAGGCAGGTTGTTCCATGACAGTGGAGCAGCATAGGAAAAGCAATCTTTCTCAAAGTGTGTTTGAAACTTAGCTAAAGAAAGGCCATGGTGGGACACATCTCTAAGAGTGTATTTATGGGTGGAAATTGTAAGCCTTTCAAATCGACAGGTGCAAGTTTGTTCACAGTTTTGTGGACAAAGGATAATCAATGGAGGGTGCATCTGGAGGAGGGTGACAGCAAACTTAACTGATGCAAAAAGGTTGCAAGGTTCATCCCATTTAGATTTTAAAAGGAGCCATAGTAGCTGGTAATAAAGAGTATTCTGAGGGTGAAGAGCTGAAGCAGAGATGTGATGGCAACTATTATCCCCAGAACCTAAAAAAGGAGACTGGCTTGGGTGATGATATATTTATGATCCAAACTTGACAAACAATGCCTGACGCATTTTAGGCGACCTAGGCATTGGCAGACTTTTAAAATAGTTTAGTTAATATGAAGTTTGAAAGTCAAGGGGGAATCGAAGGTAAGACCAAGATACTTGAATTCACTTACGAGCTCAAGAGGATTATTATTTAAGGGAATAAAGGAGGAATCTGCAAGAGAGACTGCTGACTGAGATCCAAACAGCATGGTTTGAGTCTTTTTAGTGTTTGAAAGTAAAAAGTTATCTGAAAACCATTTCACGAATTTATCTGTCACTTCAAAGAATCGAGAAAAGTAAAGATGGATTCTCATGAACATAAAAAATATCATCAGCATAAAGTTGGACTGAACAGTGATCCACAACAGAGGGTAGGGGATCTACAAAAAGATTAAAAAAAGAATAGGACCAAGTACAGACCCTTGTGGAACCCCAGAGGGCATAGGGAGAGGAGAAAAAAGGTAGCCATTCCATAACACAGACTGAGTTCTGCCCTGCAAGTAAGATGAAAACTAAGTCATAACATTTGAGGAACTGCCATAGGAGGATAGATGAGCTAAGAGCAAAGAGTGGATAATTACATCAAAGTCTTTAGACAGGTCACTAAAAACAGAGCCTTTGCCTTATACCCCAGAGCTTGCGTTATTTCATTTCATTTTATTTGTTATACTGGAAAGGCATGTGAGCAAAATTGCCCATTTTCACAAGCATCCTGTTTAAAAGAAAGAAAAAAATAATAAAACAGAAGATGACGTACAGAAAACGAAAACAGAAAGTACACATGAAGTGGTGGAAAATTAAAAACATAACAGAGACATATAGAAGCATTCCCAAAGGAACAGAAAAGTGCAATGGAGAAAGTGCTTGACTGTTGGAACAAGTGGCAAGAGGTTCAACTTTTTTTTTTTTTTTTTTTAAATAAAACCAAGAGCCAGCTTGAAATAAGAGTCCCCTACTGAAGTCACCAAATGGGATTTTTGAGGATGCTGGAGCACAAAAATAAAAGCAGTGCTTCAGCACTTACCCTGTATATTGGAAGGTTTGCAGCGATATTCTTGGCAGGAGTATTGAATAATGTTGTACACAGCCACTCCAGAAATTTCTGATACCAAGATTTTCTGGTCTGACCCCCAACATTTTAAGCAAAGGATCAAACTGACTCCCACTTTACTAGTGCTAATGCAAGCCCTATTATACTCCAAAGGCAGCAAACAAAATACATACACAGTAAACACCATTCACAGTGCTAATATTCCCCTTCGTACATTTCCTAAGCCCACATAGCCTGAACATACTTTTATATAAAGAAAGAAAATGAAAAAAATATTCCCAAAAAGCTGTAAAATACAGAATACTGATCTGTTATGTAATTCTACTCCCTCTCCGCCTTTTTCCCTCCTAAACCCCTTGAAGTCCTTGCCCAATTACAAGGCCAGAAAATGCAAGTTAGAGGGGCTTCCTGTGCAAATCCTAACTCCTGCTTGAAACCTTACCTGTGATTTTCGTTCCACATATGTGCTACTGTTTACTTCGATCATATGGGCTGCTGTTTAGTGCTTTGTTTCTCAGGGAATGGCAGAGCAGGCCAGGGCTGTAAGCAGTGGGACCAAGGAATTTTTCCAGGGCTGTAAGCAGCAGGACCAAAGGATTTTTCTCACGCCCACCACCCGGCCCGGGCCTCTATAAACTGCCTGGGAAGGGCACAGCGAATCGGCAAGGAGGATCCCATTGGCTGAAGGCAACCAGGCAAGAAGGAGCTATGCACTACAAATCCAAAAGCGGAAAGTGAGTCGGACTAGGGGGAAGTGAACTCTGGGGGTGGGGTTGCAAGCATTGGTGCAGTCATGCTGGGGGTTATTTTATTTTAGGGCCTGTATCTGTGCTTTGCTTTCTATGGATAGTTTTCTACCACATCTGTAAGGGCAGCCTTTATTTGATAGCTGGCCCAGTTTGCATCGGGAAGGGGGTCAGACATGCTCTGGCACTGACAGGACAGCTGGAGGGGTCAGACGTGCTCTGGCACTGCTAGAACAATTGGAGATGGGGCAGCCAACTTGCAGGGAAATGGAGCAGGGTCCACAGAATATGAGGGCTGGTATCTTTGGAAGGGTGGTGGGGTGCGTAGGGTGTGGGTCAGCCACAGTGCCAATCCTGGCCTGGAGGATAGGGGGTTGTATGGTGTGCCAATGGTTGGCATATCTCAAGGAAGCAGCTGAGTGGCTAAGAGGGGTGCTAGGTAGGGAGGGGTGGTGATCAGGATGGTGGCTCTGTGGTGGGGGGGTTGGGGGAGGGCAGTAGGGGAAAAAGTGGTAGAATGGTAGAGAGTTCAGGTGAGGTACCCAAAAGGGGAGGGAGCAGACAGGAGAAGGAGGGCACAAGTGCATGGGACCGCACTACCATACTGGGAGGTGTTGAGGTGGACCCTAGAGGAAGGAGGGAAGCACCACAGGGCATGGGTTGGGGTGGCCATGAGCAAAATAAGGACCAGGGAGTCTGGCACAAGGTTAGGATATATATGAACCAGGGGGCCTGGCAAGAGGTTAGGAGAAGTCAGCCGGGGTATAGGCAAAAGAGAACTGATAGGGTGTGGGAGACAGCAGGGGGAGTTGGGACAACTGGCATAGAGCATAAAAACAGATTCACACCCCTGGCACTGAGAAGCGGGGGGAATCTGGAGCGGAGGAGGTTCCTCTGGAAGCAGGTGAGCGGGAATGGCAATGGCCTGGCAGACAAGGAGGAGGGGGGAGATACTCCCTGGCATAGAGTCTCTGGAGCAGCAGGATACACAGGAGGTGCAGCACCAGCAGGAGGAATAGGAGTCAGGACACCATGGGGAAGGAGGGATGGCAAGAAAGGGGAGCTCAGGGTGGGGAGGCCCTGGGGGGTAGAGGAGACCTAGTAAGGGCATGGGTATAATACGAGGGCAAGAGATTATGCAGGGAGGGAGGGAAGGGGGGGCCACTGCATTCCCTGGTAGGGTGTGGGGGGGCCCCATGTCCCTGGGGGCGATACAGAGTTAGGTCTGGGTGCAGCAGGAGGAAGGGAAGTGGTGGTGGTGGAGGAGTACAGGTCAGAGGAAAAAGAGTAGGGGGCAGGGGGCCCCCTTGCTCTTGGGGGAGATACAGGGATGGTCCCGGGCACAGAAGGGGGAAGGAAAGAGGCTGAGGTGGACAAGTCAGTGAAGAGGAAGACCTGCAGGTGGGGGGGGGGTGTCCTTTCTCCTGGGGAAAATATGGGAATGGACCTGAGTGCCACAGGAGGAAGGGAAGAGGTCAGATCAGTGAGAATTAAGGGCTGGAACGGAAGGAACAGGTCGGAAATTGGCATGGGGGAGAAGCACAAGGTAACGCAGGGGGAGGGGGGACAACTGGGATAGTGAGCAGGCCTAGGGAAAAGGAGACGGCAAGAGTGCTTTCTCTTGGATGACTCCATGATTGGGGGGAGGGACTTCCTGTGGTGTTAAGACCAGGAGTATATCTGGCTTGACAGTGCATAAGGTCAAACATCTGGTCTATGCTCTAGCGAAGGATTGTGGCGAGACCCCTGACATATTAGTGCACCTGGGTACAAACGATAGAGGGGAACAGTGAGCTGGTGATTCAGGCTAGGTTTAGGGAGCTGGGTCTGCCAGAACATGGGCTGCTTGGTCTACTTCTCGGAGAGACTACCGGTGCCTACGGCCAGTGTGGAGAATAAGCAAGCAATAATACCAGACAGGGTGGGCGGTATTGGGCAATACCGGACCGCCAAGGGGTGTAATGAGGCCCAACGCCGCAGGTGGAGGGCCTTATAGCCCCTGGAAGGTCCCGAATTGCCCATACCGCCCACCCTGGAGGGTATTATTGCACTTAGAAAATGGACTTCCTGTAGCATTTTTAGTTGAGATTTATGAAATTTTAAAAACATTTAAAAAATACAGTTAAGCATTAGCTATGTGTGTTAATGTTGTAAAGTAGTCCCTAAGTTTTGTGCTGTTCCAGGTAGTATTGCGCCCCCCCCCCCCCGTCGTCATTTGTTTTAGTTCTGTCCCTATGCACCATAGTCTGCAGAACAGTACAGGGAAGTTGTTGTTTTGTTCGCTCCTCCGCCTGCCTCGTGTTGAACACTCAAAAAAAGAAACAGTTCAAGATTTGTGCTGTTCCCGATGGTCAGGATGGAATTATGGGTTGTTAAGTGCACAGCAGCCCGGATGTTGTCGTAAGTTTAGTGGGACGTTTCTGAAAAGCCACAGAGACAGAGTAGCGGTAACAAAAATATAAGCAGCTCATGTAAATTATTTGATTTTGTTTCGGTGATCGGGATTAAGGGAGAAGGATGTGTGAGAGCTCTGTTCGGCGCATGCTGCGGTTTTGAGGAACGTGCTGCCAACCCATGGCTATGAGGTTTATTTTAAAACGTATGACTACATTTTGCCTTTGACTATGAGATTTTGTGCCCATGCTGTCAATTTATTCGCTGCTTCACAATTTAAAGCTCTCATTTTTATTAAAAAACAATAGTTTCTCACTGGAAAAAAAAAAAAAAACTGAACCGCGAGGGACGCACGTCATCTGTTATCAGCGTTACAGACTGTATAAATTAATTCAAACACCTGTCACAACCAAAGTAATAATACTATCATTTTTTACTTCTAAACTGTGAGCCGTCCAGCCACTCATTTCTCTGTTACACCGTAGTATGGCAGGCTCTATCTCTCGCTAGATGAGAAAAAAAAAATGGCTGCTATTTAAAATTGAGAATTTTATCAGTACAATACCATTCTAAGGTAATCAGGAGGCCATAGACTGGGACTCATTTTTTCCCGGTCTCTACTGATACCCGACCAGCTAGATAGTCGTGTCAGCCAATCAGAAAGTAGCCTTTCTCCTACCCATTTTCTAAGCAGAAAATAAAGGATGTAAATGTATGACTTGGTGAATGGTACAAGGCCAGGGGGTGTGAGTGGTGGATTAGGGTACAACCTGGGAGGGCAAGGAATTGTACGCAAAGGACAGGCTCTACCTTAGCTCACAGGGGAAAGAGGTCTTACAGTTTAGACTGGCAGAATTCATCCATTCCAGGTGGAGTTTAAACTTGTGAGGAGGGGAGGTAAGGAGCTCCCTGGCAGGCCAAGTCAGGATGGCCCTGGCCTTCTCCCACAAGTGTAGAGGAGGGGACAGGCCAGGAGCACCCGATAGTGCATGAGGGAGTCCTTGTAGGCAGAGAACCGGGAGCCCTCGGGGGGGGGGGGGAGGTAAGGAGGCACGCTGGAGGGTGGTCCTGATTAATGCCAGAAGCATGAGGAACAAAAAAACATTACTTACCATAGTAATCTTGTTTCTTCTAAGGGAATCTTACTGCATTCTGACAAATGCAGTATGGTCTCACCATAGGACTGCCCCGGAGCTGAAATGGTTAATAGAACCTATGCTAATAGTGGAATGTTCGGCTCAAGCTCGGTTTTCAAATCATTGTTCCTGGTTGCACTTCCTGCAACCGTCAGATTCTTATGAAGCATGCAGATGCTAAATACTAACTATCCAAACTAAGTTTACTATACCTAAATACCCCTACTATGGGAACAAAAACTCCAAACAACAGGAGGCATCTAAGACTCAAGCCAACAGATGCCCCAAAAACTAATAGGTACCCACAGGTTTCCAACATCAGTGATACAGGTAGTGAGCAGAGCCCTGTAGGTCCTAGCAGGGAAGAAAGGGTGGGAGCTCAGAATGCAGTAAGATTCCCTTGGAAGAAACAAGATTACTATGGTGAGTAATGTTTTCTTCAAACCCCAGGAAATCTTACTGTATTCTGACAAATGCAGACTACTCAAGCAGTGCCTTTGGAGGCAGACAGAGGACCTATTTAGGAAACAGGCTCTGCAGAACTGCTGTGCCAAACCTGGCATTACTCCTAGCTTGAGTATCCAGGCAGGAGTGCTTGGTGAATGTGTGAACTGTTTTCCAGGTAGCTGCTTTACAGATTTCCAGAAAAGGGGTGTCTCTGGAAGCTGCTATTGATGCAGCAGTGCCTCTAGTAGAATGGTCCCTAAGCCCTTGTGGGGGCTGCTTACCCACTTTGCCATAACAGAATTGGATACATGACACAATCTATCTTGCTATGGATCTCTTTGTGGCAGGTTTGCCCTTGCCAACCTCTCCATAGGTCAGAAAAAGCTGGGTTCTATCCCCTCTGTGACCTTTCGTGTGCTCTAGGTAGTAGCTAATAGCTCTCTTGACAACCAAGATATGTAGTCTACACTCACCTGAGGAGGAATGATCAGTAAAGAAGACTGGGAGGGTGATGGACTGATTAATGTGAAAGTCATATACCAACTTAGGAAGAAATTTATTATTTGTCCTGAGGACCACCTTGTCCCTATGGAAAGCCACATAACTGAGTTCTATAGACAACGCCTGAATCTCACTAATCCTTCTGGCAGAAGTAATGGCCACTAAAAACACAGCCTTCCAAGTCACATACTTAAGGTCAGCTGATGACATGGGCTCGAAAGGGGGCAGCATAAGCTGTGCTATGCAGATGTTTAAGTCCCACACAGGCAGGGTAGGAACTCTATGGGGAGGATGCAAATGCAGTAGCCCCTTATAAAACTTTCGGAAATGTGCATTAGAGGCCAAAGAGGATGGCTTACCTACTGACTGGTAAGCAGATACCGCAGCCAGATGCACCTTCAGAGAAGAGGGCCTGAGGCCTAGGGAGTGAAGATGGGTGAGACAGTCAAGGACTACTGATAACCCAGCCTGGGTGTGATCTAGATTTTCGTTCCTGCACCCGAAAGAAAATATTTTCCACTTGGAAGTATAGCTTTTCCTGGTAGAAGGTTTCTGGATACCCTAAGGACCTCCATTACCCATCTGAAAGATTCAGATTTGCATACTCTAAGTCCTCAAGAACCAGGCTTTGAGTCTGAGGGATCGAAGGTTGGGATAGAGGATCCTGCCCTGGGAGGAGGTCAGCAAATTGTGCCTCCTGGGTAGGCTGACTGGCTTGGCCACTGATAGGGACAGAACCAGGGAGTACCATGGTTGCCTGGCCCAGTCTGGGGCAATAAGGATCACTGTGGCTGGCTGGGATCTGAGCTTGTTCAGGGCTCTCAGCAACAATGGGAAGGGAGGGAAGGCATACAGGGAACTTCCCTGTCCAATTCAGGGTCAATGCATCCAGTGGTACTGTGCCCTTCAGTGGGGGCCTGCAACAGTACTGAGGGAGCTGGTAGTTGTCTGGGGAAGCACATAGGTCTACCTCTGGAGTGCCCCACCTTTTGAACACCAATTGCAGCACTTGCTTAAGGACCATTTGTGATGGTTCTGATTTATCCTGCTTAGTGCACCTGCCAGCACATTATCCTTCCCTGGTAGGTGGACTGCTGACAGCAAAATGTTCAGGGAATAGGCCAGGGTCCATATTTTCACAGTTTCTGTGCACAGGGGTGTGGACCTTGTGCCTCCCTGTTTGTTGATGTAGTACATAGTGGTCATATTGTCTTCCCTGACCTGAACCACCTTCCCCTGCAGCATGCTGGCAAATGCCTGAAGTGCCAGGAACACTGCCCTGAGCTCCAACAGGTTGATGTGAAGCAATGATTCCTGTTTGAGCCAAGTACCGTGGACAGTATGCTCCCCACCCTAGTAGGGATACATGTGTAGTGAACACCAGAGATGGCTGCTCTTGGAGGAATGGAATTCCCTGTCTGAAGTTTTCCAGATCCTGCCACCACTGAAGTGCTTGCACGAATGTTTCAGTGACCGGAATCAGGTTTGATAACCGGTCTCTTTTCTGGTGCCAGTAATGCTTGAGGTGATATTGAATAACCCTCATTTGAAATCTTGCTCCTGACACTGTGGTGGTTGAGGCTGCCATGTGGCCTAACAACTGGAGAAAATGCCTGGCCGGTCTGAGGCTGCGAGGCTTGAAGGAGCCCACTAGCTGTATCAGAGTGTCTGCCCTCAGCTGAGGAAGAAAGGCCCTTCCTCTGACTGAATCCAGTTCTGCTCCTATAAACTCCAGGAGCTGTAATGGCTGCAGCACTGACTTCTTTTGGTTTATCAAGAACCCTAGGGACTGTAACAGTTCCTGTGTCAACCCCAGAGACAGCCTGACCTGCTGGGGAGACTGCCCCATTAAGAGCCAGTCGTCCAGGTATGGAAAAACTGCCACCTCCTGCCTTCGCAGATGTGCCACAACCACAGCCAAGCATTTTGTGAACAACCTTGGAGCAGAAGTAAGGCCGAAAGGCATTGCCCTGAACTGATAGTGACCTGATGGCAGTCTGAATCTGAGGAATTTTCTGTGGGACTGTCTTATTAGAATATGGAAGTAGGCATCTTTTAAGTTCAGAGATGCTAGCCAGTTTCCTTGCTTCAGGGTTGGTAGACTCATGTTTAAAGTGATAATTTTGAATTTTGGTTTCAATAAATGCCTATTCAGGTGTCTGAAATCCAGTATGGGTAACCACTCCCGTTTTCTTAGTTGTAAGGAAGTATCTTGAGTGGAGGCCATTTCCTCTCTGTGAGAGGAACTGGATCCACTGCTCCCAATGAGAGCAGATTTAGCACCTCCCTTTCCAGTAAGAGTGCCTCCTCCACCGGGAACCGGGGTAGAACTTGAAGGATCCTGGCGCGGCCGCTTCAGAACCTGAACCGGGGTTACCAGTTGAAGCGACTATTATCTTAACAGCATTTGCTATTTCCTCAGCAGTTGGAACCGGGGTACTTGGTTGCGGTTCAACCGCTGAGTGCTTTTCTTTTTTACTTTCCTGCGGCTGCCAGGTTAGCGGCAGGGTCAGTAGGTCTCTTCTTAACCTAAGAAACCATCACCCTTGTCAGAGGGCTGATCCTCCAGTTCTTTTTTGCTCAAAATCGGTTTGTCTGCAGCCAGTTCAGCAGCCTTCTCAGACATCTCCTGCAGTCGTTTTAAGCGCCTCTCAAGCATCTACTGAGGGAAGTTTTTACATATCTCGCAGTCCTCTTTAAGGTGGTCAAACCCCAAGCAACACACACATAAAAGATGAGGATCTGCCTTTGTGAACAGTTCCCCACAGTCCGTACAATGTTGGAAACCTGTGGGGCCCATTGACTTCTTGGTCTGTGACATTTAATTGGCTGTTAAAAACCTAACTAAACCGAGAGTTACCCCGGTGAACTTAAACTATTAAAAACCGCCTTACTGGATGGTATACAATCAAATTACACTAATAAACAAAATAATGTCAGTTCCTTCCCAGTTGGAAAAACTGACGAGGAACCAGAGAGACTTACCAAAACTACACTAATCTAATTCTACCTGTGAACCAAGGAGAGTGCTTCAAAAATCAAAATAAACGGACTTAAAAATAAACTGAGAAAATAATCTCCAGTTAGCGTGAACGAGAGCTCTCTGGAGACGTCTTACTGAGGCAAGCGGAGTAAAGAATCTGGCGGTTGCAGGAAGTGCAACCAGGGACAGTGATCTGAAAACCAAGCTCGAGCCTAACATTCCACTATTAGCATAGGTTCTATTAACCATTTTGGCTCCGGGGCAGTCCTATAGTGAGACCACACTGCATTTGTCAGAATACAGTAAGATTTCCTAGGGTTTGAAGATGCCAGAGCTTCAGGCACTGTTAGTGAAGGGTGGGGTGGATGTGGCGGCTCTCACAGAGTTGTGGGCCACTTTCAGACGTGACTGGGACCTAAACCTACTAGGATACACCATGTGCAAAAGGGATAGAGTGGAGGGAAGGGGGATACCATTTATCATTAAGGATGGCATAAAGATAAGCAAGGTTGAGGAAGCGGAGGATCAGGTGGAGGCATTATGGGTCACCCTGCAGGCTCCAGGGGGTGAGCGGGTGAAGAGGGGGGTAGTTTACAGACCACCCGGGCAGGGGGAGGAACAGGACGAAGGCCTGGTGGCAAACCTTAGGGATCACTGTGGGAGGGGAGAGGGCAAAACTGTGGTACTGGGAGACCTGAATATGCCAGGAGCAGATTGGGAGACTATGGCGTCCTCACTGGGCAGAGCAGCGCCTGTTGGACATCTTCCAGGATGCGTTTCTTGTCCAGCTGGTGACTAAGCCGATGAGGGAGGGAGGGGCGCGTCCTGGATGAGGTCCTGACAGACGCTGAGCTCATCAGGGACCTAGTTATTGGGGACTCACCGCCGGGAAGTGATCATGCCATGGCCAGGTTCTCCCTTGACCTGGGGGTGGGGTAGAACACACAAAAACGTCAGTGGTTGATTTTAGAGGTGCGGACTTTGGGGAGATGGAGCAGATCCTTAGGGGCTACCTAGATGAGATCAAGCCAAGCATGGGCATGGAGGCCCGGTGGGAAATTATTAAAAAGGGGCTCCTGGAGGCTACCAAAGCCTGCACCACGGAGAGACATAAGTGGGGCAAAGTTAAGAAGCTGAGCTGGTGGACAAGGGAGGTCCAGGATGCGGTGAGGGAGGAAAAGGCTGCTTATAGCCGATACAAACGTTCTCGGGAGGCTAAATCTAAGGGGGAGTATGATAAGATAGCCAGAAGGGTCACCAGGGTGGTGAGGTCAGCCAATGCGGGGACGGAGCCGAGACTGGCATAGGGGATTTGAAGGGGGGGGGAAGGGTTCTTCAGGTATATCAGGGAAAGAAGAAAAGGGATGGGGCAAATTAGTAGGCTGAGGATGGGGAGTGGGTGGAAAGAAGAGGCAAGGGAACAGGTGGAGGTACTAAATTACTTTTTGCCTCAGTCTTTACCGAGGAGGATGGGGAAAGGGAAGGGGGACCAGCAGCTGAAGTGGGGGAAATCCCTACAGGGAAGGTGTGGGACTCCCTCAAGGCCCTAAGAGCAGATAAGGCACCGAGCCCAGATGGGATCCATCCCAGGGTGCTTAAGAAACTGGCAGATACCCTGGCCGCACCCCTGGCGGACCTTTTTAACTCCTCCCTTCAGTCAGGGTGGTTACCTTATAACTGGAGAATGGCCCATATCATGCCTGTACACAAGGCAGCTCACGGGAGGAGCCGGTTAGCCTAACGTTGGTAGGGGACAAAGTGATGGAGGTCATCTTGAAGGACAGGCTGGAGGGGGTTCTGAAGGCACGGAACCACCTAGATGATTGCCAGCATGGCTTTGTTAATGGCAGATCGTGTCAGACCAACCTGGTGGAGTTCTATGAAGGGGTGGTGAGTGCACTGGATCAGGGCAGGCCAGTGGATGTCTTCTTTCTAGACTTCAGCAGGGCATTTGACTTGGTGCCACATCCTGGGCTGCTGGGGAAGCTGGGGGATATGGGGGGTGGGGCAGATGGTCAGGTGGATAGGAAACTGACAGCGGCATGTACAAAGGTGGAGGGTTAGGGGGGCAGGTCTCACACCCCAAGAGAGTCATTAGTGGAGTCCCAAGGGATCGGTACTGGGCCCACTCCTGTCTAATGCCTACATCTCAGACATCAGAAGCAGTATCAGGAGCGGGATGAGCCTCTTTGCCGATGACTTGAAGCTGTGGGCGGTGGTGGATGGTGAGGAGGGGAGCTGTCTCTCCAGGAGGACCTGGAGACTCTGGGAGGTTGTCATGTACTTGGAAACTAAACTTTAATACTGGGAAATGCGGGGGGGCCAAAACCCAGCTCATGTATACACCTTGGGAGGGCACTGCAGGTTTTGAGGGGGGAGGACGACTTCGGGGTGGTGGTGGATGCCAAAATGAATAACTCGGAGAAGCGTAGAAGGGCTGCGGCCCAAGCAAATAAAATGCTGGGGTGCACAGCCAAGGGGATAACCTCAAAGGAGTCGAGAGGTGCTCCTTCCGCTGTATAACTGCCTGGTTAGACCACACCTTGAATACTGCATGCAGTTTTGGCATCCTTACTTAAATAGGGATACTACTCTTCTGGGGAGGGTCCAGAGGAGGGTGAACAGGATGGTGCAGGGACTAGGGGAGAAGCCCTATGGGGAGAGACTGGAGAAGTTCAGACTGTACTCGCTGGAAGAGAGAAGGGACAGAGGGGATATGATCGAGGTCTTCAGATATCTCAAGGGAATGAACAGGGTAAGCCTTGAGGGGGTGATTCAGCTGAGGGAGGTAGGGGACACTCAATGAGGCTGGACGGGGGGAGACTAAGGGGGGAACAAGGAGATGCTACATCACTGAGAGGGTGGTGGAGCCCTGGAATGCACTGCCTGTGGAGTTGGTGGCTGCTACAACTGTGGACTGGTTCAAGAAGGGCTGGGATAGGTATAGGGGAAGGGTGCAATCCAGAGCCCCGCTGGGGGTTGGGGACCTTGTAAGGGGGTCTATAATGGTACCCTGAGAAGGCACTGATCCCCCAGCAGACTCAGTAGACCATAGGGCCTAATCTGCTGGCTCTTTAGTATGTCAGCATGTTAGATGTTGCACAATCCATATCATTTGCATACCCATAATGCAGTGCTTGCAACTCATGGAATTAATGTATTCTCATACTGTGGTAAAAAGCAAGTATCACAGATGTTCTAACATGTTCCTACACTCACTGATCAGTTAAGGTAAGGAGCTGTATTACTCCGCTTACCTTTGTTTTGAAACACTTAAATTAACCCTTGCTCTGCCGTGGACTAATATATCACTCCAGAATTCCTATACATCCTAATTCTGTTGGCAGCCTAAGGGTAAAAGCATTCTAGTC
The DNA here is from genome assembly GCA_016271365.2 of Neoceratodus forsteri. Lineage (NCBI taxonomy): Eukaryota > Metazoa > Chordata > Ceratodontiformes > Ceratodontidae > Neoceratodus > Neoceratodus forsteri. Next base: position 103,109,400 of record CM057453.1, on the reverse strand, counting down.
ATTACAGCATGAATAAACAAGGCTCCACACCTGTACCAAGGTCACCCTATCAATGTAGTCAAGCTACTTATGTTTACTTGTGAATAACTTGGTATCAGTCTGAATTGTGAGAGGGCTTTTTTGAGGGTGTGTCCCTTCACCTATCACAGCATCAGAATACTGAATTTCCTTCCCAGTTCTGCACACTCTCTGCATTTCTCCTCATTTTCCCTTTTGAAGTCCTTACCCAATCACAATGTTATGAGTGAACCTCTTTATTTCCCCGATAATGACAATTTCACTATTAATAGTCTCGTTATTAATTTGTTCCTTTTAACTGCTGTGCTATCCATGCCTAAGAACTACACAGAAAATACAAGCCAACAAACATTTGGCATTAGCCAATGCCTGTTTTGACCAGTAGCCAAAATGACTGCTGAAACTGAGGGTTCCTTATGCAGAGTTCTGCTATGTCATTCCTCAAAAGGGTTGCATGCTGGACAGAATGCACTACAATTTTCAATTAAATGCTTAACTCTAAAAACAGGGACCATATAATTAAGCAATAAGGTATGACCAGGGGTTAGATTAACAGTCTGTTAATCACTCCCTTAGGGTGTAATGTGGCACAAGGCGTAGCAGAGTGCCATACTGCCCCTAGGGGGTGACTGACTGTTAATCTAACTCCTGGGAGTGCCTCATTGCTATTATAAAAATGTTTTCCAAAAGAAAAGTGTTGAAAGTATCCTTTATGAATGTTTTCCTCATTTAGAGGGAAATTTTTAATAAAATAGTTATTCCACCAGCAGTTTAAGAATGCTGGTTCAAAATCAGAATGCATCATTCCACACATTCAGCTGTGCTAGAGGATGAAATGCTGACAGGAAGAATCCATGTGCCATGGTGATCAGGCTGTACATGACAGTATAACATGGATTAATGTAAGGCTGTTGGAATCCTAACAGCCAATCAGATTGCAGCATTTCTGAGAGCCTTTTTATAATTAACAATTGTATCTTTAGGTATGAAATTGCACATTATAATAATACTCTGAATTCGAAAAGTGCCAGTGTAGCTTGTTCAGCAATTCAGCTGATGGATGTTTTGTGGTAACCATCAGCTGACTTTACGAGGAAGGGAAAATATGTTCCTTATTGTTAGTTTAGCATCTTTGAATCTCCCAAAGCAATCTGGACTCTAGGGTCATAAGCTTCTCCCACTGTCAGAGAAAAAAAAAAAAGTAGCAATTCCCCAGGAGAGGCAAGCGCCCAGCTGACAGCTCTGCAGTCTCCCTGCCAGTCTGACTAGGACCTTGAGCTCAAGAAAGAAAACTATTCCCCTTCACAAACAGCATTCTTCTGCTAGGTCAGTCTCACCAATTCCTTACACAACTAAAACAGACCCAATATTTTCTTTGGCCTTCCTCTGATCTCAAATTAAGCTCTATTTCTAGATCTCTCGCAACCAAGTCAGAAGGTTGAGGGTTCAAGTCTTACATCAGAACTTTCATTAAAACTAAACACTACACTAGCTGTAGAGGGTGCGCTACAGTTGAAGAGCAGGTTCCTACTATTAGTTGTGCTGCCTTCCCCCAGCCCATTCGATAACTTACCCCCACAAACAGCTATCAACAAAGTGTGGCATAAAAAGTAATTCTTTTGTAAAAGTTATTTTGCTCGTAAAATCAAAATCCAGCCCGGCAGCAAAAAAAGGATGGACTTCCCAGTCTGCAAACCACTTCTAAATCCCATTACATTAGCCTTATTTTGTGATGTCAAAAATGAAGGATAAGTGAACGCACTCCCATTCACTTATAATGGAGCCGAATTGTCAAACAGTTTTATACTATTTACTGTCGGTATTTTCTTAAATCAAAGAGGCTGATCGACTAATAGGGACCCTTTAACAAGTACTTAGTCGACTTCTGGTTTCAAAACCTCAGAATGTCCAACTGATGTTACAAGCCATACGATGTTAAAATAACATTATAATATTAGAAAATACTTATGAAAACTGTCCATACATACTTTTGGATAAGCTGGCAAAACCTGGGAAAAACAAGTTTAATATTAAATGATGTTCTCTTTGAAATGTATCTTAAAGTAGATACCTGCTCTTTAAACCCAAGTCCCTAATGCCCATCTCTGGTGGTTGTCCAATAAAAGATCTCATGGCACTTAAAAAGCAAGCAGCCACCTCAGGACATATTTTCATAAATGTGAGCTGTCTGCTATTATGACTTGAGTACATTTTTTTTTTTTTTTTTTTAAACTTGTTGGTTTTCCTTTTCTTTCCAGGGTTTATAATACACCTTAGGATCATATTCAAGAAGTCAATTGTAAGACTGTATAAAAAGTTTTTGAGGATCCACATCTGACACTGTGCCCTTCTTTATTACATACATCACCTTCCAGTTTTACCAGTGATGTCGGAAACACCAATTGTGAGGTCACCTGGGGCCGCCTTTATTTTGTAAGATGCTTTTGACTCTAAGACTTGTGGAAGACAATGTAGCCTACTGATTAAAGCAACAGTTTAGGAACCAGAAGCCCCAGCTGCACAGACAGGACTGAACTTGTTTCTTATCCTACTTTTAAATGGGAGTTCTTAACGTCACCTAACACTTGTCAAAAGTCTAACTGACCTATCATGGTGGACCCCTCTGCTCAGGTCTGACATTATTTCATATTCAGTTCTGTACTTACCTCACTGGCACATGTTGAGATCCTGCTGTTCTATTCTCCTGTTAAACACAGACTACCCTCCGGCTTCCCTGTCTCACAGTTTTAAACTGCAGCCTGAAATGATGTTCCAAAGTGGTGCTGGTCATTGCAGGCTGCACTTTATAAATGTGAGACAAGGAAACTGGAAGGTAGTATGTGCATAGCAGCAGAATGAAACAGATCATCAGCTTATATCAGTGAGGTACATGCAGAAACAAATACAGAACACTGTAGGACCCGACCAAAAAGAATCACCATGATGTGTCCGTTAAATTTTTTTTTTTTTTTTTTTTATCAAGTTTTCATTTTTTTCACAGTTAACATGCAACAATTATATATAAAACATTGCTATACAATAAAAATTAGGGTGATGACTATTTTCATGCATACATATATAGCATACTTCTCGCTCATGGCATACATATTATATATATTTATCAACATGACAACATTAAACATCCAAATTAACAAGCATAACAGTAGAAAATGGTAGTTCACTCACCTGAAAAAGGTGATTATAGGAGCACCTTTATACAGTACTCGAGTCATCACAACTAGGTTCTAGAGGTGTCCCTGATAGTCTGATACATAAACTGAAACTCTGGAATTCAGTCCTGACTCCACCCCGTCCTGCTAGATCATTCTTCAGTTAAATTTGTACATCTCTCTCTAGGCTGGTCACATTTAGTCTGACTCTGTGCCAACCCTTCACTTTTCTGTGGTAACCAACTGAATTTTCTCCCATCTTCCTGCTGTTGTTCAACTTTCAAATTTCATCTGTGGGACATATAACTTTATTTTTCTCCAACAGCATGCTTTCATTCATCTGATTTTTTTTGCTGTTTGTATTTGTGTGGGCCTGGGACTTGGAGCAGTCACTCCAAAGCCTGGTTTATCTCCCCATCTCATCCTAGCCTCAGCCTTTCCTGGCTCCGCCAATTTTCTTCTACTGTGGATTTGGGTTTGTTTGGTAGTTGTTGGCTGGTTACTGTGTATACTGTGATCTCCGTGTAGTTATCTTGGGACCTGGCAGGGTGGGTCCACGGTGCTGGTCCCTTATTAGGCCCGAGTGTGGGTGCATTGTTTGGTATACCCACAGGTCCTTCCTTGCTAATGTGTTTTCAGGGAAAGATGGCACATTCTACCTTTTTGCGTGGCAAAACGGTTTTGAGCCGCCTAATTCCTGACCTATGCTGCTCCTATTATACAGGGCATGGCAAAACAAGAGGTCTCCAGGATGCAAATCCTATACAACAAGATAGCTCGGTTCGCTACCCAAGACCACCCGCGACGCCACCACTGTGATACACTGGCCCAGCTCCGGTGGCCCTCATTGGCCACTCGCCTACAATACCCGCTGCTTGTCCAAGCCTTCAAGCTACTCAAACCCCCCGCTCCAGCAAGCATAGCTGGAACCATAGCAATTAAACACAACCCCAGGAGACTACGGACATCTGAACGTACAATACTGAAAGTCCCCTAAGTAAGGACCAATGCTGGCGGCAGATCTTTGTCTTGCCTAGCCCCCAGCCTGTGGAACAAGCTCCCTCCTCTGGTGCAGGACGCCTCCTCACTTAGAAACTTCCAGACAAGACTTAAGTCCCATATGCTGGACATAAGCACATGCCACTGCCACGGCTCATAAGGTATCCCCCTCTCCTGCATCAAACCCTCCCAAAAGTGAGCCGACCTAGGTACCAATGCAACTTCATGTATAATACTATGCCATGTAGCACCAAGGCAAAACTGTGTCATGATGATAACCATGTCTGTAACCACCATATGCCTGTACAACCTTGTGATCAAAAGTTTTCTCCACTGCATCATACCATGTATTGTTATCCCGGGTTGCCCCTGAAAAAGGGACCTTCGGTGCTCAGTGGGCCTACCCGGTCACCAAAATGTAATAAATAAATTCCCTACTCCCCAGTTTATCATGTTCAGCCAGTGCATGAAGGTAGCCCGAGGATCCCTTTAGTGTCATCTGGGCTGCCTCTCTCCCCGCGCCCTGAGGTGAGGAGAGCTCCTGTTCGTCTGGCAGCTGAGGTACAAAGTCGCACTTTGGTTTTTGCATTCGATTTACTTGGGAGTTTTGCGACGGGTGAGAGTTCTGTCCTGCGGTGGTCCAACTTTCCAATCTGACTCAGGCCACAAAGAAGCATTACTACACATGCCCAGTCCCGCTCTTTCCACTACTATGGTGGAGCAGTTTTGGAGGGCATATCAACGATTCTGAGGACAGGAGGAAGCGATTTTAGACATAGGTTTTTGGCTGCACGAACGATCTCTTTCGACTACAGCTGTTTTACTTTGTAGTTGGCTGAACTGCCAGACCACTTTCAAGATGGCACCGAGATCGCGAGACTGACCCAATCTCAGCAGCCATGTTGGACAACTTAGTCTTGCCAACTGGCTCTGATTGGACGGCACCAGGATCTCGCAGTTTCTGGCAGCCACTGTGTAGATCTCAGCACTATACCTCCCACTCTAAAATGGCACTGGATAAGCTGGCCCAGAGGTGCAGAGGCAGGGCTTCCATTTGCGACGCTGACAACCCAGGTTTGGAAACAGACTCGGGACATCGGCCAGCTAGCTGGGAGGAGAAGGATTGAGCATCCTAGAGACTGCTCTCCTTCTCTGGGGGGGGGGGGCAGAGTGTCCGGTACACCACGGGCCTCTGCCAGAGGCTGGGGGGATCCAGTTGTGCCAGCATAGTCACCTGAGGGGGGGCGAGGCAGACATGGGTTGTCATTGCACATCCACACCCACAGGTACTGCCGCACTCACAAAAATTCTGACACCCGAGCATGATGCCCTGTTTCGCTGCCAACAGTATCCACTGGGGCGGAAGGCCTGCTCCTGTGGCCCCACCCTGGGGGGTAAGCCAGGGCATGGGGGGGTGGCACACAAGTGGGGATGCGCTCCCTTCGGGGGGGGGGGGACTACTACCAAAAAAAAAAGAAAGAAAGAAATGAAAGATGCCGCTGGATCTCCTGAGACTGGCGGTCATTTTGTTTGACCACATACCTATCCCTTCCCACTCTAACATGGCACTTGATCTTGTGAGACTGTCTGATCCCAGCAACCATATTGCTGTTTGTCAACTGCTAGGCCCAGGAGCGCGAGTCCATGTTCAAGACGGCCCTTTATTTTTACCTTTGCTTTCAGTGGCATACAAGGAGGTTGTCAAGGGACTATTCTCTTATCAAATGGTTGGCGGGGCGAGTGCTTTTTTTTCCTCTGGTGACTTGCTATAGTAGAATCTCTTACTCTTTGTTGGCGTTGCCTGCTGTCTTCCTCTTTTTTCCTGCCCCCCAGTCCGAAGCCTGAAACCAGGATCCTCACTGTTCTTGTTCATCTTACATCCTGTATCTTCTGATCTTGGGGTTCCTCTCAGCCCACTCACAACTTTCCCTCTGACTTTCCCTATGTCCACAGGTGCAAACTCCCCAAACATGGTCAAGAGTCAAAGAGTGTGCCTCAAGTGTTCCAATTTTCTCCCCTGAAATCATGTGGAGACCTCTGCTCGCTGTGTCTGGTGGATGTAGACCACCAGGTTGACAACCTGTCCTTCACGTTCCTCCCCAGAGGACATCATGGAAGACAGTGTCTCCACGGTATTGCAGGGAGCCATGGTAGACACGTTTCAAAAACTCCCAGTAAGGATAGAGGCGCTGGCAGACCCCAACTGTGCAAGAGATGCTGAAGAGGCCTAGAAATCTACTCCTTCATGATGTCACCTATTGTCCTTGTTGTATATGAAAAAATTACTCACCTCAGTAATTATGTTTCTTCTAATGGAGTCTTACTGTATTCCGATTATTGCAGTTAGCTCCAGCCTTTAAACTGTCCCAGAGAACAAAGGGTTAACTTTTCTATGCATGGCATAGAATGTTGAGCTCGAGCTCGGTTGAGGTCTCTGTCTGTTTCCCTTTTAATCTAAACCGTCATAATCTTACCAGCAACAACTCACTAACCCTCCTATGTGGAAATTGTAAAAAAAATGTTTACTAGCCAACTGGCAACAAGCAGTTTTGGATTCCCAAAAAATACTCAAGTCAGGAAAACCAAAAACCAACCCCATAAAGGGACAACAACAATAAGAAAAAGCACCCAAACAAATAAAGGGAGGGTGTGTAATAGGCACTTCTAGGGTGCAACACTGCACCTGCCCACCCACTTCCCAAAAACAGGTTCTGAGAGGGGAGGCAGGGAGGGAGGTCAGAATACAGCAAGACTCCATTAGAACAAACATAATTACTGAGGTGAGTAATTTTTTCTTCAAATAACATGAAGTCTTGCTGTATTCTGACTATTGCAGGCTACCAAGCAGTACCACCATGGAGGAGGGACAGAACCTAATTTGGGAATAGGCTCTGAAGTACTGCTGTGCCAAACCGAGCATCACGCCTAGCCTGCATATCCAGAGAGTAATGCCTGGTAAAGGTATGGACTGTTTTCCAGGTGGGTGCTTGACAAATTTCTAAGAGAGGGATATCCCTGGCAGCAGCCAGGGAAGCAGCTGTACCTCTTGTAGAGTGAGCCCTCAGGCCTGAGGGTGGGATCTTTCCTAGTTTCTCATAGCAGAATTGTATACAAGACGCACCCCACCTGACAATAGTTCTCTTGGTGGCAGGTTTGCCTTTTCCCCACTTCTCCATAAGTGAGGAATAACTGGAGGGATTCAAACCTGTGACCCTTGGTACACTCTACGTAGTAGCTAAGGGCTCTCTTAACATCCAAACTGTGTAGCCTTCTCTCCCCTGAGGAAGAATGATCTGTAAAGAAGACAGGGAGAGACATGGACTGATTTAAGTGGAAGTCTGAAACCACTTTGGATAAGAACCTCCTACTGGTTCTAAAGGACCACTTTATCTCTATGAAAAGAGATAAAATCAGGTTCCACTGACAGGGCTTGCAATTCACTGATACGTCTGGCAGAGGTGATGCCTACCAAAAACACAGTTTTCCAAGTCAAGTACTTAAGCTCTGCTGAGGACATAGGCTCAAAAAGAAGTTGCATAAGTTGGGCAATGCAAATATTCAGGTCCCAGGTAGGGGCAGGATCCCTAAAGGGAGGATTGGTATGAAGCAATCCTTTGAAAAATTTGCAGAATACAGGGTGAGATGACAGTGAGGAATGTTTTCCCACTGACAGAAAAGCAGAAACAGCCAACAAGTGTACCTTAAGAGTAGCTGGTCTAAGGCCTAGACCATTAAGATGGACCAAATAATCCAGAACTGTAAGCAACTCAGCAGTATCTGAGGATATATGCTTCCTGGAGCACCAAATGCTGAATCTTTTCCATTTGGAGTTATAAGTCTTTCTGGTGACAGGCTTTCGAGAGGCTTTGAGAATATCCAGAACCCCTTGGGACAGATGCAAATCTGCATACTCTAGCTCTTCAAGAGCCATGCCTTGAGAATGAGGGACCGAAGATTGGGGTATCAAATCCTCCCCTGATAAGAGGTTAACAGGTTATAATTCCTGGGAAGAGACAGGGGAAGATGGACTGTTAGAGACAGCAGCAGGGGGTACCAAGGCTGTCTGGCCCAGTCCAGAGCAATCAGGATCACTTTGCAAGGTTGTGACCTTATCTTGTCTAGGACTTTGAACAGGAACAGAAAAGGAGGGAAGGCATACAGAAATTTCCCCTCCCAGTTTAAAATCAGAGCATCCAGAGGGACTGAACCCAAGACCAGGGGTCTGTAACAAAACAGAGGAAGTTGGTGATTGTCTGGGGCTGCAAAGAGATCAATCTCTGGAGTGCCCCACCTTGAAAAAAAAACACTCTCAAAACCAGGGGGTCCAGGGACCATTCATGATGGCCCTGGGAAATTCTGCTCAGACCATCTGCTAGCACATTGTCCTTTCCTGGAAGGTGGACTGCTATCAGAGAGGCCTGCAGGGAGTAAGCCAGGGACCATAATTTCATGGCTTCTGTGCACAACGCCATAGACAGAGTGCCTCTCTGTTTGTTGATGTACCACAGGGTGGTGGTGTTGTCTGTCCTGACTTGAACCACCTTGTTCTGCACCAACTGGGAAAAAGCTTGCAGTACATGAAACACTGCCCCAAGTTCCAGGAGACTGATATGAAGGAGAGATCCTGGGGAGACCACAGTCCTGGAGCTGTGAGATCCCCCAGATGAGCTCCCCATCCCAAGAGAGAAGCATCCATGGTAAGGATCACCGAATGAGACTGAGTGACAAAGGGGACCCCTTGCCTTAAATTGTCCTGATCCTGCCACCATTGAAGAGCTTGGATCAGTGTTCGAGTAACTGGAATCAGTTTGGTAAGAGGGTCCTTCCTCTGGGACCAAAAGGCCCTCAGATGGAACTGAATGTCCCTCATCTGGAATCTTGCCCCTTGGACCACTGCTGTGGAAGCTGCTATGTGGCCCAAGAGCTGGAGGAAGTCCCTTGCTGGTCGGGACACCTGAAGGCTGAAGGACGAAGCCAGATCTATAAGAACCCCTGCCCTTTCGAGGGGAAGAAAGGCTCTTGCTTTGACAGTAACCAGCTATGCCCCTAAAAAGGTAAGGAGCTGAACTGGTTCGAGAACTGATTTGGGGAGGTTGAGAAGGAAACCCAGAGAAATGAGCACTTGCTGAGTCGCTTGCAGGTCTGACTTGACTTGGTCTGGAGACTGACCTACTATAAGCCAATCGTCCAGATATGGAAAAATGGAAATCTTTTGCCTTCTTAGAAAGGCAACAACTACTGCGAGGCACTTTGTGAAGACGCTTGGAGCTGATGTTAGGCCAAAGGGCATTGCTTTGAACTGATAATGGCCTGAGGGCAACTTGAACCTGAGGTACTTTCTGTGGAAGCACCTGATGGGAATGTGAAAGTAGGCATCTTTGAGGTCCAGGAAGACTAGCCAGTCCCCTGGCCTTAGAGAGGGAAGAATTATTCCCAGAGTTACCATCTTGAACTTTGGTTTTAGAAGATGTTTGTTCAGGTATCTTACATCTAGGATGGGTCGCCACTCCCGTCTTTTTTGGGGTAAGGAAGTATCTGGAGTACAGATCTTTTCCCCAGAGTAGGGTAGGAACTCTCTCTATGGCTCTTAGAGCCAGAAGAGATGAAACCTCTGCCTCCAGGGTAAGGGTCTCGGAGACACCTGCAGGTGGAAAAGATCTGTTTCTCATCTTTGGAAATTTTTTGAAGCTGAGAACCAGTCCCTGGCTTACTACTTCCAAGACCCACATGTCCGATGTAATAGACATCTAGTCCTGCACATAGTAAGCCAGCCTGACCCTACAGAAATAGAAGAGTCGACCCGGGCAGACCCATCACGGTGTCCGCTTGGCAGGAGCCTTAGGCTGTGGGGTGAATGCAGCCCTGCTCATCCACCTTCTGCCTCTCCCCCTAAAGAACCCCTTCTGTGAAAAGGGAGAAGAGGCCTGTGCTTGGTAAAAAGGCCTGCGAAAAGACCTGCCCCTGCCCCTAGATTGCTGCCTCTGAGGAGTTGCTTGCCTTTCTTTGCCCTAAGCACTCCTATAAGTGGTCCTGTACTCATCCATCTTTTTCATGTAATTCTCTGTCTGCTCCCCAAACAGAGAATTACCCACCTCAGGAAAATCCATGGCCTTAGCCTGGGTATCCTGTGAGAGGCTAGTACGTCTGAGCCAAGCCATCCTCCGAAGAGCCACAGATGTAGCCATGACTCTTGATGACACATCATTGGAGTCCACAGCAGCAGCATGAAATTGTACCTTTTATGCCTCAATCCCATCAGCAGCCACTTCCTCCAGCTCCCTGGCCAGCTGGGGTGAAGCCTACTTAGCCAGTGCCAGTACAGTGTCCCAACTGGACTTCTGGTACCTGGCTGTATGGGCCATATAATTCGTCTGCCTGAGTCCCAAGGAAGATGTCATGTACTGTTTTTTTGCCATGGCATCAATCTTCCTGGAGTCTTTGTCTGGGGGGTGTGAAGCCAAAGGAATGTTTGCCTTGTCACAGGCAGCAGCCTGCACTACCCAACATGGCTGCATTGCTGGTATAAAAACTCCATATCTGAGCCTGACAGTGTATACCTCTTGTCTATCCTTCCGTCAACAGGAGGTACAGAATTGGGAGACTTTAGGATTTTTTGTGTCCGCTTCCCAAATGATTTGTGAAGGGGAACAGACAGTCTCCTGGACTCTGGGATGTCCATCATTTCCACATAATCAGGCTCCTCCTGATCCTCCATTGCCTCCTCCATAGGAAGCTGGAGGGTTTCAGCTACCTTTCTGTAAAACAGAAAATGGGAAGGGGACTCAGAAAGCCTAGGAGGGGATACACCTGAAGGTCTTTCTGGGAAGATGTCCGGCTCCACAGGCACATCCAGACTTTCACCATCATCATCTTCAAACTCCCCTCCTCCTCAAACTCCGGTTCATAAAAGTCTTCAGGGATATAATCTTGAACTGGGGGAACCGACCAAACCGAACTCCTGCCAAAAGGTGCCGGATGGGTCGGAACGGTAAGCGATTCTGTCTGAATCGCTGGCTGTTTCCTCGGTGGTGGAACATGAACTTCTGGATCCGAACCGGTAGATTTCTCTTTATGCTTCCTTTTGTAGGAACCGATCCCTCAGGATCAGCTCTTCTCTTGCCAGTATCACCCTGGTCAGAGGCACTCCTTCTAGTTCGGTCGGAACCGAACCGGGCTGTGCCACCTGGGTCAGCGGACTTCTCGGCCTCCTTTTCTCTCAGTCTACCTAATCTCTTTTCAAAGGGTAGATTTAGGAAATTTTTTACATATTTGGCAGTCTGTATCAAGGTGTTCAAACACAGACACAACAGGTGGTGTGGGATCGGCCCTGGCAAAGACCTCCCCACACTCACTGCAGTGTTGAAACCCAGTGGGCCCATTTTTTTTCTTGGGTTTCTCAGACATGGCCAACCTAACCAACTTACCCTTTTTATGGCAACTGCCAGGCAAGACTTCCTTATCAGTTCCTAACCGTGTCACAGGTATTGGAAAAAAACGTTCAAAACACTTTTTTTTTTTTTTTTTAAAGAACCGATAAGGACCGGTAACCACACACTAAAGTAAAATGCAAGGATTCACTACAAATGATCAGTTCAGCCGAACCGATCTAACATTTTTACATTTTCCACACAGAAAATCAGAACACAACCTATCTAGTACTCACGGTACCGCAGACAGAGACTGAACCAACTATGCGGAACACATTTTGATTTAAAACAGACACTTAACCAACACTTTAACCGACTTTCGAACCAAGTTGCAGGAGAAATCTCCAGAGCGACTGTTCAGTGAGGCAGAGTAAAGAATCTGATGGTTTAGATTCAAATGGAAACAGACAGAGACCTCAAATGAGCTCGAGCTCACCATTCTATGCCATGCACAGAAAAGTTAAACCTTTGTTCTCTGGGGCAGTTTAAAGGCTGGAGCCAACTGCAATAGTCAGAATACAGCAAGACTTCATGTTGTTTGAAACGTGTAATAAGAAACGAGCAGGGTAAAAAAAAAAAACCTTCACTACAGGCCAGCATGGTTTGGGGGTGGCGCACCACACTGCACCTGGTTGATTCAGATGAGCCACTCGGCGCTTGCCTGATTTAGGAGTCTTGTACAAACTCCAGGGACCATGGGGCCTTTGCTATGGGTTTAGTAGAAGCTTTGATTAGCCAGCATCAATTCTATAAGGGTTTGGAAGCTCCATGCCACAAACTTTTGGACACATGGTTTGCCTCTTTACATGATCCGAAGTGTGTGTGTGTCTGAACAGCAGGTCAGCAGCTATCACCGCTCTATTCAAATACAATGGTGAATTGAAGTTGAACACTCATACGAACATACGAAATTTGCCAGCAGATAAAGGCCTAGAGGTCTATCAAGTCTGCTCGAATGTGCAGCTAGCACCCCTTATTCTGCAGCTGCCCCTCCCTCCCTTCTTCTTCATTAACCCTCCCCCTTGTCCTGTCCCATCCCCTTTTGAGGCGGTCCACTGTTCTACTGGATACCACTTCTGCAGGTAACGCATTCCACCCAGCCACCACCTTTCTGTAAAAGTGTCTCCTCATCTCCCTCCTGAACCTTCCTCCCTCCAGTCTCATATCATGGCCCCTGGTGTCCCTCCCCTCCCTTACTTTGAACAGCACCTCTGTACCCGTCTTGTTTATTCCTTTCATGTACTTAAAGGTTTCAATCATGTCCACCCTGTCCCTTCTCTCCTCCAGTAAGTACATGTTCAAATCCCTCAGCCTCCTCTCGTATGATAAGTCCCCCAGCCCCTTGATCACCTTTGTCACCCTACGCTGCACCCCCTCCAGTAACTTAATGTCCCTCTTCAGATACGGGCACCAGTACTGCAAGCAGTACTCCAGGTGCGGTCTAACTAATGACCTATACAGTGGCAGAATTTATTTTATTTATTTAGTTTTTGTTGACTGGGTAAGTGCACTAGACAAATCCTGCCTATTTTCAGGCACGACTCGGGGCAGGGGATACAGATGAATGTCAACGGACCTTGAATCAGATTAAGCTTAAGAATCACCTCCTCCCTCCTCGAGGATATATCCCCTGCAATGCAACATAGTATTTTGTTGGCCTTTGCAGCTGCCTTCCTACATTGTGCAGAGTTGTTCACTGACCCTGTAATGAGCACACCCAGATCCTTCTCCTCCTCTGTCTGGGCTAGCTGCACTCCCCCCAGCTGGTAACTCCTCCTTGGGTTCTTCATCCCAAAATGCAGCACTTTGAACTTTTTGGCATTAAATCCCAGTTGCCAGGTGTCTGACCAGGTTTCAAGCTTTGCCAGACCATCCTGCAACCCCTGCCATCCCTCTAGGTCATCCACCACTGCCCCAACCTTGGTACCATCAGCAAACACACTGATCTTGCTCTTGATGTCCAATGATATGTCTGCAATGAACATCCCAAACAACACTCATCCCAACACCGAGCCCTGTGGAACACCGCTCACCACCACCCTCTGTTGCCTTCCCTGAAGCCAGTTTCCTATCCATCTCACCAGCTTTGCACCCGCCCCTGTGCCTACTAACTGACTTCCCAGCCTTCCATGCGGCAAAGAGTCGAATGCCTTACTGAAGTCCAGATACAGGACATCCACTGCATGGCCCCTGTCCAGTTGCCTAGTTACCCAGTCATAGAACTCCAACAGGTTGGTTTGGCAGGATCTGCCCCATATGAAGCCATGCTGTCTGCTGTCCTGTAGTCATTTGGCCTCTAGGAGGGTCACCAGCCTCTCCTTCAGGATAATCTCCATTAGCTTACCCACGATGGATGTGAGGCTCACTGGTCTATAGTTTCCCGGTTCATCCTTGGGGCCACTGTTGTGGAGAGGCACCACATGAGCCATCCTCCAGTCCTGAGGTACACACCCTGAATGCACTGAGGCATTAAACAGGTCTGCCAAAGGTCCTGCAAGGACCTCTGCCAGTATATTCAGTACCCTGGGGTGGATGCCATCTGGGTCTAGCGCCTTGTCCACCCTCAGTGCCTTTAAACCCTCCTGAACTCTGCCCTCCATGATTTCCCCATCTGTCCCCCCTTCCCCCTGTTTCTGCCATTTCTCCCCTGCGTGTCACCCCCCTTCTCTTTAGTAAATACTGAGCAGAAGTACTCATTTAGTGCTTCTGCCTTATCACACCCTGTTTCCACCCAACCCCTCCTTCCTAATCCTTACTATGTGGTCCTTACAGCTCCTTTTCTCCCTGATGTACCTGAAGAAGTCCTTCTCCCTTCTTAATGCCTTGTGCCAGCCTGAGTTCCGTAGATGCCTTGGCTCCCCTTACTGCCCTTGTCACCTCCTTCGATTCCGTCAAGTACTCCCCCCTGTCCTCCTCCCTCCCTGTTTTCTTGCACTTCCTAAAGGCAGCTCTTTTCCTCCTTACCTTTTCCATGACCTCCTTGCTCAACCAGCTCGGTTTCTTAGCCCTAGCCTTCTTGCTCTGGGCCTTGCAGCAGATTTTGGTTGCCTCCATTATCCCCAGCTTTATGAGCTCCCACCTCTAGCTAGTGTCCATACTAGATTGAATTCTGGCCAGGTACCCTTTTACCACTTCCCCCACCCTCTCAAAGTCAGCCCTCCGGAAGTCCAGCACTCTTGGGCCAGATTCCACTCCTTCCTTGCCCATATCCAATGTGAGCCATACTGAGTGGTGGTCACTCCCTGACAGCAGTTCCTCCACTATAAGTTCTCTCACAAAGTCCCCATTTGCCAGCACAAGGTCAAGGGTATTCCCTAACCTGGTTGGTTCACTGACCATTTGCAGCAGGAAGCTGTCCTGGAAGGCATCCAGCAGTACCTGCTCCCTTCTGTTCCTGGTTGTTGGGGTACTCCAGTCCACTCCTGGCATGTTGAAGTCCCCAAAATCACCACACTACCCTTCTCGCAGGTCCTCCAGATCTGTCCCACTAGTTCCCTGCCTAACTCCTCCATCTGAGATGGCAGCCTGTACACCACTCCCATTCTAAGAATCCTATTCTTGGAATCTGGATTTGCATCCAAAGTGACTCCGTACTACCCTCCTCCCCTTCCTCCCTTACACGCTTCAGTCATTCCTTCACATATAGTGCCACACTCCCTCCTTTCCCAATCACCCTGTCCCTAGAAATAACACTGTACCCTGGTACAGACAGGTCCCAGTCTGTATTGGGTGGCCCATGTTTCTGTGATGGCTGCAATGTCCACCTCTCCCTCTGCCATGAGCACCTGTAACTCTGCAGTTTTCCTCCCAAGGCTCCTAGCATTAAGGGTAACCACCTTCCACCCTCCCCCCCCCCACATCCTGCCCTCCTTTACTAGAATCACCAATAGTACTTGCCATTTGTCCCTTGTCACTGTTATGGGGGTAAGCTCATATGGTTTCCCAATCTGTGATCTCTGCATGTCTCTTGCCCAATTGCCAACCCCGTTCCTAGTTTAAATTCCCAACTTTCTCTATGTACTCCTCCATCCTCTGTTTCAACACTTTCTTTCCCTCCTCACTCAAGTGTAGTCTGTCCTTGGCATAGAGACAACTGTCCTCCCAGGTCCCTCCCAACCCCCCAACAGCCCATACCCTTTAGCACAACACCAGGTTCTTAGCCATCCGTTAAATTCCTCCATTCTCAGCTTTCTTGCTGTGCTTGCCTTGGGCACTGGAAGTATCTCTGAAAAAGTTACTGATCTTCCTGCCCCCTCACGTAATTGTCCTAGTTCCTCAAAACTCCTCTGGACTATATCTACTGTCTTGTCAGCGAGGTCATTCGTTCCAAGATGCATAATTAAATGAGGCTTGTCCCTACCCCTTCTAGCATATTTCAGAACAGACTGTCCCACCCTTTCCGCTGTCATTCCTGGCATGGCCTCCACCCAAATGCGACTATGCCTCTCCTCCTTGCCACCCCACCTGCCTCCTCTTAGTATTGAGTCCCCCAGCACTAAGATTCCACCACTCTTACTCCCTGCTTGCTTCCATTCATCTCCCTCTCTCATTTCCAGCTCCTCTTCTTCCTCCTGCACATTATTTCCCCCTTTTGCCCCTGTTGCAATTCTCCCAGCAGAACTTCCCCAAAACCAGTTAGGATCCACAAAGCTGCCAGTATGCCAAAGCCAGCAAAATGACTCTTTCATTAAAGCTTCTAATAAAGCAATCTTTTGTTGGTCTATTAAAACTTCAATATTCATCACAGTGTAGAGCCGAGCCTTTCACGAATTCTATTTACGCCATTAAAAAAAAAAAAAAACATGTCCAGTTCTAAAGCTAGAGTACCTTTTCCATAGGGTTCTCAGGGCTTGCATTAGCACTAGTAAAGTGGGAGTCAGTTTGACCCTATGCTTAAAATGTTGGGGTCATAAATTTCTGGAGTGGGGGACTTCCGGTGAAATCAGCGTTCATGGCAGATTGATCCCATTGTGGCTCCCCTGGTTGTCTAAAGAATCCTCCTCCATCCACCTACAAAAACTGGCTCCCAGATTAAAACAACGCAAACTAGATGATATGATGGCGTCCACATGACAGTGTTTAAAGGATTTCACCGCAGATTCACAGAAAAAAGCAGAAAAAGAACCTCCCGCAGATGCTGGATACAAGCCACAAGAAAAATTACTCACCTTAGTAATTGTGTTTCTTCTAATGGAGTCTTGCTGTATTCTGACATATGCAGTTAGCCCCAGCACTTGAACTGCCCCGGACAGAAAAGAGTTAACTCTATGCAGGAAGCATAGAATGCTGGTCTCGAGCTCTGTTTCAAACCTCTGTCTGTACTGCTTCAAAATGTAACAGATAGATTCTTACAAGCTATTACTAACGATCTACGCTTGGTAAAGGAACATAAGCCAAAAGGCAACAGATTGGGTCCCCTAAAGACTCAGGTCGAGAACCCAAGACAAAAAAAAAAAAAAGTAGTGACCCAATATACAACTATAAAAAAACCAGCATAACAATAACACACCCCACCTTCTAGAAAGGATGGGTGCCAAGTACACCCCTGAGGTGCAACACTATACCTGCCAGCCCACTTCCCAAAAAACAGGTTCTGAGAGGGAAGGCAGGAAGGGAGATCAGAATACAGCAAGACTCCATTAGAAGAAACACAATTACTAAGGTGAGTACTTTTTTCTTCAAACAACATGAAGTCTTGCAGTATTCTGACTTACTGCAGACTACCAAGCAGTACCTCCATGGAGGAGGGATTCAAACCTATTTTGGGAATAGGCTCTGCAGTACTGCTGTACCAAACCGAGCATCACTCCTAGCCTGGATATCCAGAGAGTAATGCTTGGTGAATGTATGGACTGTTTTCCAGGTGGCTGCTTTGCATATCTCTAGTAAGGGAATATCCCTGGCAGCAGTCAGGGAAGCAGCTATACCTTTAGTCGAATGAGCCCTCAGGCCTGAGGGTGGTATTCTGCCTAGCTTCTCATAGCAGAATTGTATACAAGAGACAATCCACCTGGCAATAGTTCTCTTAGTGGCAGATTTGCCCTTCCCACTTCTCCATAAGTGAGGAACAACTGGAGGGAGTCAAACCTGTGTGCCTTAGTACACTCAATGTAGTAGCTAAGGGCTCTCTTAACATCCAAACTGTGTAGCCTTCTCTCCCCTGAGGAAGAATGATCTGTAAAGAAGACAGGGAGAGACATGGACTGATTTAAGTGGAAATCTGAAACCACTTTGGGTAAGAACCTCCTATTGGTTCTAAGGACCACCTTATCTCTATGAAATGAGATAAAATCAGGCTCCACTGACAGAGCTTGCAATTCACTGCTACGTCTGGCAGAGGTAACAGCTATCAGGAACACCGTTTTCCAGGTCAAGTACTTAAACTCTGCTAAAGACAAAGGTTCAAAGGGGGGTTGCATAAGCTAAGCAATGCAAATATTAAGGTCCCAAGCAGGAGTAGGATCCCTAAAGTGGGGATTGGTATGAAGCAATCCCTTGAAAAACTTACAAAAAGCAGGGTGAGATGCCAGTGAGGAGGGCTTTCCCACAGACAGAAAAGCAGAAACAGCTGACAAGTGTACCATGAGGGTAGCTGGTCTGAGGCCTAGGCCATTAAGATGAACCATGTAATCCAGAACTGTAGATAAGTCAGCAGTATCTGGGGATATATTCTTCTTGGAACACCAAATGTTGAATCTTTTCCATTTGGAGTTATAAGTCTTTCTGGTGGCAGGTTTTCGAGAGGCTTTGAGAATGTCCAGAACCCCTTGAGACAGATGCAAATTTGCATATTCTAACACTTCAAGAGCCATGCCTTGAGATTGAGAGACCGAAGGTTAGGATACCAGATCCTCCCCTGGGAGGAGGATAACAGATTGTAATTCCTGGGAAGAAACAGGAGAAGATGGACTGCTAGGGACAGGAACAGGGGATAGATACCAAGGCTGCCTGGCCCAATCTGGAGCAATCAGGATCACTTTGCAATACTGTGACCTTATCTCGACCAGGACCTTGAACAGCAGAGGAAAGGGAGGGAAGGCATACAGAAATTTCCCTTCCCAATCCAGAAGCAGAGCATCCAGAGGGACTGAGCCCAATACCGGGGGGTCTGCAACAGAAGAGAGGAAGTTGGTGATTGTCTGGGGCTGCAAAGAGATCTATCTCTGGAATGACCCATCTTGAAAAAAATCACTTTTAACACCAGGGGATCCAGGGACCATTTGTGATGGCCCTGGGAAATCCTGCTCAATGCATCTGCTAGCACATTGTCCTTTCCTGGGAGGTGGACTGCTACCAGAGAGGTCTGTAGAGAATAAGCCAGGGACCATAATTTCATGGCTTCCATGCACAAGGCCGTAGACAGAGTGCCTCCATGTTTGTTAATATACCACATGGTGGTGGTGTTGTCTGTCCTGACCTGAACCACCTTGTTCTGTACTGATTGTGAGAAGGCTTGAAGGGCCAGGTAAACTGCCCTGAGCTACAGAAGGTTGATTTGGAGAACAGACTCCTGAGTGGACCACACTCCCTGGGTTGTGAAAGTCCCCAGGTGAGCTCCCCACCCCAGGAGAGAAGCATCTGTGGTTAGAACCACAGAATGAGACTGAGTGATGAATGGGACTCCTTGCCCGAGACTGTCCTGATCCTGCCACCACTGAAGATCCTGGATCAGGGTCTGAGTTACTGGAACAAGTTTGGTTAGAGGATCTTTTTTCTGAGACCAAAAGGCCTTCAAATGAAACTGAATGTCCCTCATCTGAAATCTGGCCCCCTGGACCACTGCAGTGGAAGCTGCCATGTGGCTCAGAAGCTGAAGAAAATGCCTTGCTGGTCAAGAAACCAGAAGGTGGAAGGAAGAAGCCAGCTCCATGATGGTCTTTACCCTTGCCAAGGGGAGAAATGCTCTTGTTTGACAGTGTCCAGTTCTACCCCTGTGAAAGTCAACAGTTGCACTGGCTCGAGAACTGACTTGGGAAGACTGAGAAGGAAACATAGAGAAGTGAGTATTTGCTGGGTCACTTTCCAGTCTGACTTGACTTGGTCTGGAGACTGACCCACTGTGACCAGTCGTCCAAGTATGGGAATATGGAGATATTTTTCTCACCTTAGGAATGCCACTACTACTGCTAGGCATTTTGTGAACACCCTTGGAGCTAATGTTAGGCCGAAGGGCATTGCTTTGAACTGGTAATGGCCTGAAGGCAGTTCGAACCAGAGGTACTTTCTGTGGGAGCACCTGATGGGAATGTGAAAGTAGACATCTTTTTAGTCCATGGAGGCTAGCCAATCTCCTGGCCACAGAGAGGGAAGAATTATTCCCAGAGTCACCATTTTGAACTTTGGCTTTAAAAGGTGTTTGTTTAGGTATCTTAAGTCTAGGTTGGGCCGCCACTCTGTTCTTTTTCGGGGTAAAGAAATACCTGGAGTACAGACCTTTGCCCCTGTGTACTGTAGAAACTCTCTCTATGGCCCTTAAGGCCAGTAAAGATGAAACTTCTGCCTCTAGGGCAATGGTTTTGGAGATGCTTGCAGATGGAAAAGATCTGGCTCTATGCTTTGGGAATTTTTTGAAGCAGAGATCCAGTCCCTGGCTTACTACCTCCAGGATCACTTGTCTGAGGTAACAGACTTAAAGTCTGGAAGTAGTAAGCCAGCCAGCCTGCCTCCTACAGGAATGGGGGAGTCGACTCGGGCTGACGCATCAGGGTGTCTGCTTGGCAGGAGCCTTAGGCTGAGAGGTGGATGCAGTCCTGCTCATCCCCCTTCAACCTCTCCCTCTAAAGAACCCCAGCCGTAGGAAAAAGGAGAGGAGGCCTGTGCTTGGTAGAAAGGCCTGCCACTGCCCCTAGCTTGCTGCCTCTGAGAAGCTGACTGCCTTGGCCTGTGCACTCCTATAGGTGGGTCCTGTACTCATCCATCTTTTTCATATAATTCTCTGTCTGCTCCCCAAACAGAGAATTATTAGTTACAGGGAAAATCCATAGCCATAGCCTGGGTATCCTGAGATAGGCTAGTACATCTGAGCCAAGCTAGTCTCTGAACAACAACAGATGTAGCCATGATGCTAGATGACACATCACTGGAGTCCACAGCAGCATGAAACTGGATCTTTGATGCCTCAATCCCATCAGTAGCCACCTCACTCCAGCTCCATGGCAAGCTGGGGGGAGGCCTGCTTAGCCAGTGTCAGTACAGTGTCCCACCTGGACTTCTGGTACCTGGCTGTATAGGCCATGTAATTAGCCTGCCTGAGTCCCAAGCAAGATGCCATGTACTGTTTCTTTGCCATGGCATCCAGCTTCCTGGAGTCTTTATCTGGGGAGTGTGAAGCCAAGGGTATGTTAGCCTTATCACAGGCTGCAGCCTGCATGGCCCTAAACATGGCTGCATTGCTGGTACAAGTATTCAGTACTGCAGCCTGACAGCATGTGCCTCTTGTCCATCCTTCTGTCTACAGGAGGTAAATAATTTGGAGTTTTTAACAGTTTTTGGGTCTGCTTCCCAAAAGACTTATGAAGGGGAATAGACAACCTCTTGGACTCTGGGATATCCATCATCTCCACATAATCAGGCTCCTCCTGTTCCTCAACAGCTTCTTTCAAAGGGAGCTGGAGGGCTTCTGCCACTTTCCTGTAACACATAAAGTGGGAAGGGGACTCAGAAAGCCTAGGAGGGGAAATACCAGAAGGCCTGTCTGTGGAGATGTCCGGTTCAATGGGCACATCCAGACCTTCCATTCCATTGTAATCATCATCCCCCTCCAAATCCAGTTCATACAAATCCTCAGGGCATAATCCTGAACCAGAGAAACCAACTGAACCGAACGCCTGCCAGAAGGCGCTGGATCGGTCGGAACCGAACAAAGCAATTCAACAATCCTAATCGCTCGGGCAATCTCCCCGGCGGTCAGAACATGCAGTTCTGGATCCGAACCGGACAATTTTTCTTTTCTCTTCCTTTTTGACGGAACCGATCCCTCGGAATTGGCTCTCCTTTTGCCCAAAAGAGTAACGCCCTGGTCAGAGGGCACTCCTTCTGGTTGTGTCGAAACAGAACCAGGCTGGATATCCGGATCCGCGGACTTCTCTGCCTCCTTTTCCCTAAGCCTGCCCAATCTTTTATCCATGGTGAATTTAGGGAAATTCTTAGATTTGGCAGTCTGAATCGAGGTGATCAAACCTCAGACAATAAACACAAGTAGTGTGGGAATCAGCCTCAGCAAAGACCTCCCCACACACACACTGCAGTGTTGAAACCCAGTGGGTCCAGTTTTTCTTTTGGGTTTCTCAGACGTAGCCATACTAATAATAAACTTACCCTTTACTCGGCAAAAGCCAGGCAAGATCCCCTTATCGGTTTCTAACCGTGTTACGGGTATTTGAAAAAAAAAAAACAACTTAAAAACACATTTTATTTTAAACCGATAAGAACCAGAACCACATAGTAATCTAAAGGAAAAAAACATAAGAATACAATACACATAAGATAACGAACGGTTAAACGTTTTTAAATTACAATTTCCACAATTTTTTTTTTTTTTTTACAGCTAGTCCACTACCTAAGCACTTACTGTACCGCAGACAGGGATCTGAACCAAAAAAATAAAACGAAAGGATCAGTAACCCAACGACTTTAACCGACTGAGAACTGTGAGCAGAGGAGAAATCTCCTGAGCAACTGTTCAGTTATGCAGAGTAAAGAATCTGATGGTTACACTTCAAACTGCAGCAGACAAAGGTCTGAACCGAGCTCGAGCTCAACGTTCTATGCCCTGCATAGAATTTAACCCCTTCCTCTCCGAAGCAGTTCAAGTGCTAGGGCTAACTGCAATAAGTCAGAATATAGCAAGACTTCATGTTCTTTGAAATATCTGGAATACAGAAATTTGCCCCTGTGCTGAGTAGGAACTCTTTCTACAGCCCTGAGGGTTAGCAGAGAGGAAATCTCGGCTTCTAGAGCAGTGGTCTTGGAAAGGTTTGCAGGTGGAAATAATCTGGCCCTCAATTTTGGGAACTTTGTAAAACTGAGGACCAACCCCTGGCTTACTACCTCCAGGACCCACTTGTCTGAGGTAACAGACTTACAGGCCTGGAAGTAGTAAGCCAGCCTGCCTCCTACTGGGACTGGGAAGTCGACCCGGGCTGATACATCAGGGTGTCTGCTTGGCAGGAGCCTTGAACTGGGAGGAGGATGCAGCCCTGCTCATCCTCTTCCTACTTCCTCTCTGAAGAACCCCCTCTGTGGAAAGGAAGAGGAGGCTTGAGCTTGGTAGAACGGCCTGTGAAAGGGCCTGCCCCGGCCCCCCGACTGCTGCTTCTGAAGAGTTGCCTGCCTTTCCTTGGCCTGTGCACTCCTATAGGTGGTCCGATATTCGTCCATTTTCTTCATGTAATTCTCCGTCTGCTCCCCAAACACAGACTTACCCATCGCAGGGAAATCCATGGCCTTAGCCTGAGTGTCCTGTGAGAGGCTAGTGCATCTGAGCCAAGCAAACCTCCTAAGAGACACAGATGTAGCTATGACTCGTGATGCCACATCATTCGACTCCGCAGCAGCATGGAATTGCATTTTGGATGCCTCAATCCCATCAGCAGCCACCTCCTCCAGCTCCTTGGCTAGCTTGGGGGGGGGGGAGCCTGTTTAGCCAGCTCCAGAACAGTATCCCATCTAGACTTCTGGTACCTGGCTGTGTAGGCCATATAATTAACCTGCCTGAATCCCAAGGATGATGCCAAGTACTGTTTCTGGACCACAGCATCAACCTTCCTAAAGTCTCTATCTGGGGGGTGTGAAGCCAAGGGTATGTTAGCCTTGTCACAGGCTGCAGCCTGCACTACCCCAACATGGCTGCATTGGAGGAATGAAAACTCTGTACCTGAGCCTGAATGCATATACCTCCTGTCCATTCTTTTATCCACAGAAGGTAAAGAATTTGGAGTTTGCAGAATTTTTTGTGTCTGTTTCCCCAAGGATTTATGGCTGGGAATAGACAACCTCTTGAACTCTGGGATATCCATCATCTCCACAAAGTCAGGCTCCTCTTGTTCCTCGACAGCTTCAACCAAGGGAATCTAGAGGGTATCAGCCACTTTGTTGTAAAACAAATAGTGGGATGGAGACCCAGAAAGCCTGGGAGGGGAAACATTGGAAGGCCTGTCTGGGGAGATGTCCGGTTCAATGGGCTCATTCAGACCTTCATCACCGTCGTCGTCGTCGTCGTCATCGTCATCGTCATCATCTTATTCTTCCTCCCCTTCCGGTTCAAAAAATTTATCCGGAACGTATTCTGGAACTGGGGGAACCTACAGGAACAGCGCATCTACTGAGAGGCGCCGGATTGGACAGAACCAGATGGAGCGATTCCGCTATGCTAATTGCTCTGGCTATTTCTTCGGCGGTTGGAGTATGCAGTTCTGGATCGGAACCGGCAGATTTCCTTTGCATTCGAGCCGGAACCGACCCCTCAGGTCGGATCTCCTCTTTGCCGAGGGTATCACCCAGGTCAGCGAGCACCCCCTCAGGTTCGGCAGGAACTGAACCGGGCTAGCCATCCGGATTAGCGGACTTCTCGGCCTCCTTTTCCCTGAGCCTACCCAATCTTTTTTCTAGGGTAGCCTTTGGGACATTTTTACAAATTTGGAAGTCTGAATCGAGGTGGTCAAACCCCAGACAAAAAAAAAAAAAAATGACATGAGGGTCTGCCTTAGCAAAGGTATCCCCACACTCACCACAGTGTTGAAACCCAGTGGGCCGGTTTTTTTCCTTGGGTTTCTCAGACATGGCCAGGCTACAAAACTTACCCTTTACAGATTATTTGCCAGGTAAGACACTCCTATTTGTTACCAACTGTGTTACGGGCTGTGAAAAAAAAAAAAACGTGTGAGATCACATCTTTTTTTTTTAGCGATAGGAACCAGCACCTCACACTAACCCCGAAAAGGAGTAAAACCCCACAAGCAAATCGGTTTCGAACTGGACCGACCAATTTACAATTTCCACACAGAAATATATATATATATTTTTTTTTAAACAAATACAGTTCACTACCTACTAACACTTACTGAATAGTAGACAGGGATCTGAAACCTAAAAACAACAAATCGGTTGAATAAACTGACGGATTCTGAATTGAACTGACCATAGCGAAGGAGCAATCTCCGGAGCGACTGAACAGTTAGGCAGAGCAAAGAATATGATGGTTACACTTTGAAGCACTACAGACAGAGGTCTGAAACCAAGCTCGAGACCAACGTTCTATGCTTCCTGCATAGAGTTAACTCTTTCCTCTACAGGGCAGTTCAAGTGCTGGAGCTAACTGATATGTCAGAATACAGCAAGACTTCACGTTGTTTGAAATCCCAGAGACACTCGGTTTCCCCTAGCTCAGACTCGGTAGCAAAGAGCAGCTCTGAAGAAGCAGCCTTTACAATTACTTCAAAAAAAATTATATAAAGAACTAAGATGTCTGGGGGACACTCTAAATAAGATACAACGGAAGCTCTCCGAGACACGTTCAGAACAACAGGTACATGGACACAGACTGGCGAGTTTGGAGGAACATGCTACGAAGATATCCAAAATGGCTGACTTGCACAATGGAGCGATCCTCCAACTACAGTCGTGGGCAAAAATATTGGTGCCCTTGCACTTTTTCAAATAACTCACAATTTCCTCTAAACATAAGTTGAAATTAACAACAGTACAATATTTGGTCTCCACAATTCTTTATTTTTCTGTTAATATTACAGAACCTTTGTTTTTGATTCAGAATTTAATATATCCTTGAAATCAGAAAATGAAAATAAATGGCATTGACAAAATTATTGACACCCTAGACTTAATATTTGGTAGCACAACCTTTGGTCAAAATAACTGCAATCAACTGCTTCCTATAGCCATGGATGAGCTTCCTGCACCTCGGCCCACTCTTCTTGTGCAAACTGCTCCAGTTCTCCCAGATTTGAAGGGTGCCTTCTCCCAACTGCTGTTTTCAGATCTCTCCACAGGTTTTCAATGGATTTAGATCTGGACTCATTGCTGACCACTTCAGAACAGTCCAGCGTCTTGTCTTGAACCATTCCTGGGTGCTTTTGAAGTGTGTTTGGGGTCATTGTCCTGCTGGAAGACCCATGACCTTCGACGGAGACCCAGCTTTCTGACACTGGGTTCAACATTGCGCTCCAAAATGGCCTGGTAATCTCCAGATTTCATGATGCCATTCACACGTTCAAGGCACCCAGTGCCAGAGGCAGCACAGCAACCCCAAAACATCACTGAACCTCCTCCATGTTTGACTGTAGGGAAGGTGTTCTTTTCTTTGAAAGCTTCATTTTGTTTTCTGTAAACATAGAGATGATGTGCTTTACCAAAAAGCTCTAATTTGGTCTCATCTGTCCACAGGACATTCTCCCAGAAGGATTTTGGCTTGTTCAGGTGTGTTTTGGCAAAACCCAGTCGGGCTTTCTTATGTCTCTCTCTCAGCAGTAGGGGTCCTCCAGGGCCTCCTACCATATAACCCCTTTTCATTGAGCTGGCGACGGATGGTGCAAGTTGAAACTGTCGTACCTTGTGTCTGAAGGTCAGCTTGAATCTGTTTGGTAGTTGATCAAGGTGCTTTCTCCACCATTCAAACAATCCTGCGCTGCAATCTTCGATCAAGTCTTCTCTTACGGCCACGTTTAGGGAGGTTGGCTACAGTGCCATGGGCCTTAAACATCCTGATAACATTACGTACGGTGGAAACAGGAACATCAAGGTCTCTGGAGACCGATTTGTAGCCTTGAGATTGTCCATGCTTGGCTACAATCTTCTGTCTGACCTCCTCAGACAATTCTCTGACTGTTTCTTTTCTCCATGCTCACTGCGGTACACACAGTGACACAAAACAGGAGAATGAGTCCTTTTCTCTATTCAAACTGGTTGAATGAGTGATTTTTATATTGCAGGCACCTGCAACTCACCACAGGTGAGTTCAATTCCAAAGTGAAGGAGAATCACCTGCTTGAAATTTAATTATTTCTAACTACTTCTAAAAGGTGCCAATAATTTTGTCCAGGCCATTTAAGGATTTGTGTGTGGAATAAGCTAAGACTTAGTAAATTTTTCTGCTTTTTGTGTTTTATTCCACTGCAAACCAAATAAATACATATGTGGATACCAAAATATTTTTTAATTTCAACAATTTTCTGGAAGGAATGGTGCATTATTAGAAAAAACTGCAAGGGCGCCAATATTTCTGGCTACGACTATACATGACTGAGAAGTCTGCCTGCAGAGCAAACCAGAAGATCCTGAAAATCGTTCAAGGAGAGTGAACATCAGGGTGCATGGCCTTCTAGAAAGAGCCGAGTCAGGGGACATGGTACAGTACGTAGAAGGATTAATAGAAGAACTACTGAATCAGGACATTGGCTATACTTCGAATATCATTAGAGCTCAGAGATCTCTCAGGGCCCACCCCACACACCCTACAGCCTGGCCAAGATCCATAATTACTACCTTCCTAGATTTTCGCACAAAGATGGACATACTACACAGAACATGGTTAAAGGAGGAAGTTATTGTTGGAGACACTTGCCTCTTTTTCGGGCATGACTATGCTCCAATTACTATGGACAGAAGGAGACAACTACTTCCTATTTTGAAACTTCTGACGGCTAAAGGGGTGAAAGGAAGCCTGGATTTCCCTGCAACTCTCAAAATAACTACAGATTCTGGAACTCCGTCATATCCAGTGATTTCGATGCTGAAAGTTTTTACAGCAATGGGATATTTCAGTTGCAGACCTTCTAGACGCAGAAACAATCAAGGAGCTGGAAAACCAGAGATGGTACATGGTCCAAAACTCCAGAAAGTCACAGAAAACTCCACAGGAGAAGCAGGGGAAGGGAGACCATTGGAGCAACTGATGTCAAGCAGAGCAGCTCATTCATTATCAAAGAACTCTCTTCCACCACAGAAGTCTAGAGGGAAATGCCACAATTGCATGGAAAAGATGGACTCGTCAGCGCCAGCCCAGAGAGATATGGACACCTGAACGGCTCTTCAGAAGAGTGG
This sequence comes from Neoceratodus forsteri, assembly GCA_016271365.2. NCBI lineage: Eukaryota > Metazoa > Chordata > Ceratodontiformes > Ceratodontidae > Neoceratodus > Neoceratodus forsteri. Next base: position 103,081,730 of record CM057453.1, on the reverse strand, counting down.
CTGAAAAGAGCTACGAAGAGAACTGGAAATAATTGTGCAACACAGGCTAGATTTTCATCTCGCCTCACGCTTAAGGCTTGAAGTACTAGTTCTCCCTCTTTCCCCATACTGGATTTAAATACTTAAATTGCTAACGAGGGGATTTTCAAGGTGATTTCTCGCTCAAAACAGTATAATAAAACAATTTAGAATAAGCCTGTTGAACACCTTTAGATATTTGAAAAAAAGAGGCATTTTCCTTTTTTTCCTAGTTTGGGACTTTTGCGTGGACTTTTAACCTACAGTTCAATTGCAAATGAAAAGAAACTTAGTTTGGGAAAGATATAGACTGAAGGAATGTAGTAATCTAAATGTGATGCTATAGCTAATTAGTTATATTCATATGGGGCCTTCAGAGGTGGTGGATTTGGGGGGACCTGGGGGAGGACAAAGATAAGATTTTTCTCTTTTTGCTGCCTCACACGAGGGCAGTCTTAGCCATCATCGCTGGATGAAGCACCTATTTGGGGCCTCAATTTAGTGAAATCATTGTTACTTGCAAAGTCGTTCCTACATAGAGAACACAGGCGGGAAGGTTACGGTGGCACTTTTGGGAGTCTCACAGTTAAAAACAAGTTGCTGTTACATATTGTTTTTGTTCAAATTAATGAGGTCAATAATGTTAAAAACTGTTTGTTGTATTCAGGCTGCCTGGACAAAAGTATGAGATATGCCCATCGTGGATGGAAGGGGTAAAAAAGAAATGTAGGGCAAATCCTCAGGGTTTCAAAATGGTGAGACATGTTGATAAAACAGAAAAAGTAAAGTAATTTTATGGATTTAAAAATCATAACTTGTAATGTAAAAGGTTTAAATGGGCCCATTAAGAGAGCCCAGATATTACAAGAATTAGGAAGGAATAGAGCAGATAGTGTATATTCAAGAGTCACATTTGACACATCCTGAACACTCTAAATTCCGAAGATCCTGGGTAGGTGACGTTTATGCAGCTTCGTGGACTGCCCACCCCCACAGAAGAGGTACAGTAATATTGATTAGAAGGGGAAGCACCTATCAAAATAATGGGGGTCGAAAGGAACACAAAAGGTCACTACGTAAAACTTAGAGCCCATTGCTATGGTACACCATGTGTCTTTTTGAACCTCCATGCACCGAATGAGGCTAAAAAAGAATAAGGCCTTCATCCATACATCAAGTGGGAAGACCACCGCACTAACGTCAGTGTTCTCACTGAGGCCAATGTCACCAGCATTGAGGCAATGATCCCCAGACATCAATTCCGCTGGACTGGACACTGCGTACTGATGCCAAACTCTCAATTCCCCAAACAAATGTTATACTCCCAGCTCAGTCACGGCCAGAGATTTCGTGGTGGTCAAAGGAAACACTACAAAGGCACACTGAAGGCATATCTCAAGAAAACAGATATGGACATCACGAGCTGGGAAGAGCTGGCCAGCAACTGATCTCAATGGCGCCAGAATCTCCATCAAGCGGGGGCCTGCTTCAAAGAGAAACGCCTTGCCCTCGAAGCCAAAAAGAGAGCACAAGAAGGAAAGGGAAAGAAAACCTAGCCAGCAGGTAGCTCTCCCACATGGAAACATCTGCAATTTCTGCAGGCAAATCTGTGGCTCTAGGATTGGATTACTGAGCCACCTCAGGACCCATCAGTGAACCATGGTAAAGATCATCCTCGAATCGAGGGATCGCCGATGACTCTCTGAAGTCGTGATGTATACAGAGGCACTATATATTGCGGGAGGAGATTTTAACAGGGTGGTCTCGGAGCAATGGGGCAGGAGAGGGAACCCAGGGGTAAGTCGGAAAGAGGCAGGTGGCAACTTTCTCAGAAGACTTCTAGACAAAACTTTTTCAGATGTCTGGAGAAAGTATTACCCTAGTTAAAGAAACTACACAATCTTTTCTAATAGACGTGGAAGTTACTCTCATCTAGACATGTTCTTTCTCCCCAAGGAGAAGTGTTCTTATGTGCAGCATTGTTCCATACTTCCCAAGACATGGTCAGATCACAATCCAATTTTAATGCAATTACAAATCATGGCTACCCTGAGGAATTCAAACTGGCTGCTTAACGTACATCATTTGAATTCAGAGGACTTTAAGGAAATAATTTCTGATCAAGTCAAGGAATTTCTACTCACTAATTACAAGGCAGAGACCTCAACTTTGATATGGGATACCTTAAAGGCATATTTAGAGGACAAATTATCTCTTACTGCTCCAAAGTTAAGAGGAAACAGAGGGGAAAAAAAAGAATCGGAGGAGGAGCTGAGAGAAGCAGAGTTCAGACACAGACTAACTTTGGACTCCTTTAATAAAGCCAATTGGCTTGAGAAAAAAACAGCCTTGGAACAGCTATTAATAAGACAGGTGGACGGCTCCATGAGACGGGGTAAATCGTATTATGAGGAAGGGAACAGGGCTGAGAGGCTCCTAGCTTTTGCATTAAAGAAACAGGTCAGTAGCAGAGCAGTGCTGGGGGTTAGGGACCCTAGTAGAAAAGAAGAAATATTAGTTAAGAGATCCTCCCCAGATAGCCCACGCGTTTGCTATTATAAGCAATTACATACCCAGGAGACATAGGAAACAACCAGCAAAATAGAATTGTTAGCCCCTCTAGATATGCCTGGTATAAGAATGGAAGAAAGGAACCTTTTAGAAACCCCCAATTACGTACCAAGAGGTGGTGCATAAAATTAGAGATTTAAAAACAGGAAAATCCCCTGGCCTAGATGGCTTTCTTGTAGAATTTTATAAATCATTTCAGGGAGACTTAATACCTTTACTACCGTCCTGCTTCCACCATATTCAAGAGGAGGGAGATATTCCAGACTCCTGGCACTATGCACAGATTTAAGTTTTACCTAAAGAATGGAAAGACCCGGAGTTTTGCAGCTCGTACCGTCCGATATCACTTGTAAATTCTGATTTAACATTTTTTACAGGCATTCTAGTGGACTGCCTGCAGGGGGTGGTTCCCTCGAATCATACATCCCAATCAATTGGGGGTTGTGTTGGGCAGGTATCTGCACGACAACATAAGAAGATTGCTAAATATTATTTCTGCTCAGTGGGGACAGAGGACATTCCAACTGGCTCCCTCCAGGGATGCTGAAAAAGCATTTGAGTGTGTAAATTGGCAGTTTTTACTTAAACTATGGAGAGACTGAAATTTGGCCCTAAATTCATTCAGATTATCGCAAACCTGTATTCCTCCCCTCAGGCACAGGTCCGGGTTAATGGAATAAACTCTGAAAGATTCGACATAGGCAGAGGTACGAGGCAGGGCTGTTTGCAATTTTTCTGGAACCCTTGGCAAAGGTAGTCCGTCAGGACCCTATAACAGAAGGGGTGATGTCGGGGGCTCAGGAACAAAGATTGGCTCTACATGCAGATGATGCACTTTTTTTTCTTAGGAATCCAGAGGCCACAATACCCAAATTAATTAGGCTGTTAGACTCTTTTAGCCATACTTCTGGCTATAAAATTAATATCAGCAAATCAGAGGCATTCATTTTCAGTGGTACTCCCTCACAGGACTTTAAATCTAATTTTCCTTTTTCCTGGGCAAAAAACAACCAGATTAGGCATTTAGGGATCCAAATCTCTATATCCAAAACTAAACTGCTTGATATAAATTACCATAAATTGTGGAATGAGATGCAAAGTGACATGGCTAGGTGGATCTTGTTTCCTCTATCACCGGCAGGCCATATAGACTCAGTCAAAATTAACCTTTTACCCAGTTTCTTACTTTTATTTTCTAACCTGCCTCTGGCCATCCCACTCACATTTTGGTCCAAAATCAGTCATGGTATAGGCAGATTCATGGGAGGGGTGGTAGGCCAAAGATTGCAAAGAAAACATTACAACTACCTAGGAATAGGGGCAGACAGGGACTGCCAGACCTATATAAATATTATTTGGCCTGCCAGATGGTACCGGTGTGTACTTGAGCCAAAAGACGTAAGACAGCAGGTTGGTTTGAAACTGAAGAGAGGGAGAGACTTCCATTGGCCCTTTTTTCTCTAGGTCACTCAGACTTGCCTCCCATAATCTGAAATGCCATATGTAACCTATGGGTGAAACACACTCTAAATGTGTTACGCATAGTAAAAAGAAAAACGGGTTCAGATGATTAGCCTAGCCAGATGGCCCTAATCTGTCACCACTTCGATTTCTTGCCTCCTCGATCTGATCCAGGATACAAGATATGGGAATCAAAGGGCCTAACAAGATTCTCTCAGTTTCTTGAGAGAGGGGGATGTCTATCATTTCAACAATTAAAAAACAAATTTCAAGCCAGTCCGGTGGCACACAGGGCTAAGGTGCTGGATGTCTCACCTCGAGCCACGCCGGCAACCCGAGTTCAGGAACGGACTCTGGTGCCAGGGGTCAGGAGGGGAAGGAGAGGATTGAGCATCCTTCAGACTGCTCTCCTCTCCTTGGGGAGGGATCCAGGGCTTGCCCGGCAAATTAGCAGCCCCCAGCAGTAGCCAAAGGCACTACACTCGCCTGGGCAGAAGTAGAGGGATGGCGTGTGGCAGGCGTCTGTAGCATCATGCTGCACTGATGCCATTGCACCGCTGCACTACTAGGGACAAAAGCACCAGAAAATTCCTCGCTACAGCTCCGTGGAGATGATGGGGGCTCCAGGGGCAAGCCCACATCCCATCGCTCCAAAGGACTACTCTCCCTGCCAGACGTTCAGGTAGGCCTCTCTAATTACAGGTAGCCTGCCAAGGCAGGGCGGGCTCACTCCGGGCAGTGATACAAGGGGCTAGACCTGCCTGGGTGTTCAGGGGGAAGAATCTGGAAGCAATGGATTCAGGCTGGGAGTAGAGGCTTAGCCAAGCGAGCAACCTGGAAGGATGCCTGGGCTGTAGGAGTGCAAAAATAAAATGTACAAAAAATAATTTCAATTAGTCAATACTGACTTCTTCAGATATCTACAGGTTCATCACTTTATTACAAGTGCAAATAATGGGATACTGCTCAGCAAAGATTACCCTGGGAAGAATTTATAAATGGGATTACAATAGTGAAGGTTAAAATCAGTATCATTGCAGTCCTCTACAACAGTCTAGAGTAACCAGACCCCATACCTTTACATATTATTAAGGAGACTTGGGAGAGTGTGTCCTCTGAACATATTTGAGGTAGCGACTGAGAAAGGCGCCTGAGGGCAGGCTGGAGGCTTACCTCCTCACCTGGGTGGAGGGAGTTTTCCTGGAAGAAGATTTTGATGTTTTTCTGAACCCCCACAGTGATCAAGCACTTTAACACTTCGCATTCAGATCTCTGCTGGCAGAAGTGTAGAGCAGTGGGTACACCCTATCACGTGTTTTGGGCCTGCCTGATGCTCAGAGGATTCTGGTCAGGGGTGCAAGAAGCTGTTTGACAAACAGTGCAAATCAACATTCTGGATGGCTTTACAGAGTAGGTACTGGGTCTCCCGACTATTGTTAAACTCCCTGCCTCCTTAGGAAATTTTGGCACTGACGCACTTTAAAGCTGCGGCAAGGAGTATCACCTCACACTGGTTGGGGACAGACCCTCCAACTTTCCAAGAAAGGTTGAAGAGACTAAATAGTATCAGTGAAATTGAACTCCTGACAGCCAAATTGCATTTCAGAGAAGAAAAATACCTGAAGATTTGGAATCCATGGGTGAGCTGGTTTAGTAGAGATGATTCCTTACTGAAGACCTCCCCAAGGCCCAGATCAATTAGCCCATTATTTATTAAGCAAAAAAGTAGTATATAGAATAAATGTACAAGACAACAATATAACTGTAGTTACTGTATATTGTCTTCCCCCACTGTCACCCTGATTTTGACAGCCTTAAGAAACTGAAAACTTTTTTTTCTCCTTAACACTATTCGCCAGGCAACCATAGTTGTAGTCTATTATGTTTTTTTCATTTTTGTTCTCTTTTGCTTTTTTTTTTTTTTTAAATAAGATTATACTGATGCAGACCTGTTAACAGCAAGTTGCTGACTGATAGATCAATAGAAACATAGAAACATAGAAACATAGAAACATAGAAGTTGACGGCAGATAAGGACTGCAAGGCCCATCCAGTCTGCCCATTTCTTTTTCTACCTTATAAATGTGCCATCGGCCTTTGCTCTGTCAGTGACCTATCTATTCATAGTCATTTGTATTGCTCCCTCATGCCTGTTTGAAGCCCTGCACTGTATTCATAGCCACCACTTCTTGTGGTAAGCTATTCCATGCATCTACCACCCTTTCTGTGAAAAAGAATTTCCTCACATTCCCCTTAATCGGCCTCCCTCTAATCTCATGCTGTGTCCTCTTGTCCTGCAATTTTCTTATTTAAACATGTTAGACTCTTTCACCTTGTTTATGCCCTTAAGGTGTTTAAATGTCTCGACTCATATCACCTCTCCTCCTTTGCTCAAGGGTATACATATTGAGCTCCGTTAATCTGTCCTCATATGTCTTCTGATGCAGTCCCTGCACCATTTTGGTTGCCCTTCTCTGGACTGCCTCAATTTGGTTAATGTCCTTGTGAAGGTGTGGCCTCCAATACTGCCGCAGTACTCCAGATGGGGCCTAACCAATGTCTTGTACAGAGGATTATTACCTCCCTCTTACGACTTGTGATACCCTACTAATACACCCTAACACCCCTAGCCTTACCTACTGCTTTGAGGTCTGCTTGGATGATTTTAGGTCATCAGTGATGATGATGCCCAAGTCTCTTTCTTCCTTTGTGACTGCTAGCAACTCCCTCCCAGCCTATAAGTGGCTTCAGGGTTTCTCTTCCTATGTGCATGATTTTGCACTTCTTTGCATTAAATCCCAGTTGCCACTCTTCTGACCATTTTGCTAGTTTATCCAGATCTCTTCTCATTCTGCCCACCCCATCTGGATCATCTACTCTGTTGCAGATCTTGGTGTCATCTGCAAACAGACAAGCCTTACCCTCTAGTCCATCTGCGAGGTCACTAATGAAGATGTTGAATAGGACTGGCCCCAGGACTGATCCCTGAGGTACCCCACTTGTGACTTGCATCTCTTCTGACTGTATACCATTTACCACCACTCTCTGTTTTCTGCCAGTCAACCAGTTTGCCACCCAGTTGACCAACTTCGACCCACCCGAGCCTACCTAGCTTATTTATCAATCTTCTATGTGGAACAGTGTCAAAAGCTTTGCTGAAGTCAAGGTAGGCGACATCAACTGCTCCCCTTGGTCCACCACTCTGGTTACCCAGTCAAAGAAATCTATGAGATTAGTTTGACAGGACCTCCTTTGTAAACCCATGCTGTCTTGGATCCTGCCCCTATGGATTCCAGGTGTTCACTATCCTTTCCTTAAGGAGGCCTCCATAATCTTGCCCACTACTGAGGTAAGACTGACTGGTCTGTAGTTCCCCGCCTCCTCCCTGCTACCACTCTTGTGGAGCGGGATCACATGAGCCCTTCTCCAGTCTTCTGGGACCTCTCCTGTGCTCAGAGACTCACTAAACAATTCTGCTAATGGCTCTGCTAGTTCCTCCTTTAGCTCCTTAAGTACCCTGGGATGTATGCCATCAGGTCCCATTGCCTTATCCACCCTGAGCTTAGCAAGCTCTTGTAGGACCCTTTCTTTGTGAAGGGTAGTGCTCACCTCCCCCCCCTGTGTCCATGATGCTGAGCTGTGGGCCCTGCCCTACCTTCTCTTCAGTAAATACTGAGCAAAAGTATCTATTTAGGATAGATGCCTTTACAGGGTCCTCCTCCTCACATGCTCCTTTTCTCCATTAACCTTAGTACCCCCTCTGGACTTTCTCCTTTCACTAATGTATCTATAGAAAGTCTTGTCACCTTCTTTACTGTTCGTGCTAGTGTTTCCTCAGTTTGGGACTTTGCCTGCCTTACTGCCTTACCTGCTTCCATAGGGCAGTTTGGTATGCCTCCCTATCTTCATCCCGCTGTGTTCCCTTATATTTTCTGAAGGCCAGCCTTTTGGCTCTGACCTTTTCTGCTACTGTATTTGAGAACCAAAGTGGTTTCTCTTCTTTGCACTTCCTTTTCTGTCTAACACAATGGGATGTTGCTTCAAGTATTGTATCCTTAATGCTTGCCCACTTTGCCTGTACCTCCTCACCTGTGTTTCTTTGCCAGGGCTAGCTTAACTCTGTTGGCCATCTTATCAAAGTCAGCTCCTCTGAAGTCCCATATTTTTGCCTTGGAATGGGATGATTTAGATGTAGTAGCCAAATTGAACCATACCATGTGATGGTCACTGGACCCCAGGTGACCTTCTACCTGGAGATCTGTGATCCTTCTTTGTTAGTCAGTACTAGATCTAGGATAGCCCTGTCTCTGTGGGCTGCTGTACCAGTTGTTTGAGGCCCTCCCCTGCAGGAATCCACTATGAGTCTAGTTCTGGCAGATGTTCCTGCTGGTATTGACCAATCTATATCTGGCATGTTGAAGTCTCCCATTATCAGAACCTCCCTTTAGCTGTCATGTTTTGTATATCTTCTAACAGTAATGTGTCTATGTCCTCCCTCTGGTCTGGGGCCTGTAGACAACCCAGTTCTTATGGCTGTCCCATTTCCTGTTTCCAGGGTGACCCACAGTTCTTCTGGCTCCTTATGTGTATTCTGAATTTCTGTAGCTTTGATATTTTCATTGACATACAGGGCCACTCCTCCCCCCCTTTTTGCACCTCGGTCTCTTCTGAACAATACATAGCCAGGTACTGAAGTCTCCCAAGTGTGGTTACTGGCAAACCACGTCTCACTAATTGCTACTATGTCCAGTTTAGCCTCTGACATTATTGCCTGCAGGTCTGGGATCTTATTTCCCAGGCTGTGAGCATTTTGTACATGATTTTCCATTGGCCAGATTTTGGTGTGTTAGTTGTTGGGTGATTTGGCATACCTGTGCGCCGTATGGGAGACAAACCTTTTCTTACCTGGTGATGCAAATGAATGGCAAACACGCTGAATTCCTGTTTGACCACTAGCTGAGGGGAGGGGTGTTCTTCCATTCGACGTATGGGTGCTGCACCTCTCCCCATTTGCTAGTTTAAATATTCTGCAAAGACGTCAAACTTCTGCCCCAATGCACTGACTCTCTCTTTAGTCAGATGCAGTCCATCAAATTTAAAGAACTTTCGCTCCCAGAACTGCTGCCAGTTCCTACAAATCTGTGTCCTTTTTCCTGGCACCAGTCCTGAGCCACGTGTTTAGCTCCCCTATCTCTCCTTCTTCGACCTTCCGTCCATCTGTTCCTTCTCCCAGACTGGCAGGATCTCAGAGAAGGAGATGCCGGACGAAATAGATGATAGTTTGTCACCCAGCTTAGTCAGGTGTTCCTTGGTCTCCACAACTGACCGGCTGGCGAGATCATAGTCCCTATGTGTACTAGGACATCAATGTTTTCTCCTGCTTTGTGAACAATTTTAGCAATGCGGTCAGTGTCTCTCCATGCTGATGTACCTGGGAGACATCTGACCATCACCCTGGCTGGAGATGGTATCAACTCCGAATCATGGAGTCTCCTATGATCAGAAGTTTTTGGATTTCCTTTGTGCTTGTTTAGTTTTGGTTCTGATTTGGGTGAGTATTGTTGTGCTAGCTCCTGTGCCAGGTGTCCTGCTCTGCAGTGTCTTCTGCCTCTTTATTTGATTTCAGAGATAGAGGCAGATACCTGCTTGTAGCGTTTATATGGTTTTTGGAGGTAATGTGTTGGAGAGCAGAGAGTGATGGGGCACCTGATTTGCTCCTCCTAACCACCTGCCAACCTCCTGGACCAACTACCCTCTGCGGTCGAGGTTTTTCTGTTGGATGCTGGGGAAATGGCGGGTGGTTCTTATAATGTATTTCCTCTTCAATATGAAATTTGAGGCGTGCAATCTCTGCCCATGCTGCCCGGAGCTGAGACCGAAATTGTTGTCCGACTAGAGAAATATAATTATGTATTTTATTCACACTGACTTTAGGGCATGTTAACATGATCAAACCTTGATGTAATGAAGCAAATACTGTGAACGATAGTCCAAGTCATGTATGTTTTAAGACTGAATAAAAATGAGTTACAAAAAAAATACATTTCTGGAGTGGCTTTGTACAACATTAATCTATACTTTTTCTGCCAAGGATATCTGTGCAAACATTCCAATATACAGGGTCAGTGCTGAAGCACTGCTTTTATTTTTGTGCTTCAACATCCTCAAAATTCCTATTTTTCTTCAGTAAGAAAACACTTCAGTAAGTAACGCAAGCCCTGGGTTCTTGAACAACTTACAGTGTATAAACAGACATTTAGGTACGGCTAATTTGTGGTATTAGTTTGCTTTTTTTGACTGGCTACTAAATAAAAACAATAAAATGGCCCTGCTCCTCCCAGAATGCCACCTGCCACTCCTTGGAAACACTGAAGATGCTTGCCCTGTGTCCTACGACAGCACACTGAGGATTAACAGAATTGCAGACTTCATGAGCACAAGAGTAAATCTGCTGACTCCAACTGATATTTTAAGGAAAAAATCTACATCTGTCAGAACCACCATCTTTATTTCCAAATACTGGCCCAGTAGAACTGGGAACAGTGTTGTGACACCACAGGGAGATACCCTGGTTTGCACATCAACTCCAACTTTGGGCTGGCAGTATAGCCTAGAGGTTAGAGTAATGACCTGTGAACGAGCTTGGTACATCCAGCAGACCAGACTTTAGTTTGATTCTCACAACTTCCACTTGCATACTGTGCGACTCTGAGCAAGTCACTTAACATTCCTGTGCTCCCAAACTGCCACTGAAAACAGGCACTTGAGCCTAGTGGGCCATACCCGGTTACCAAAGACTAAAATAAAAAAAATAAATAAACTCCCTTTATTGGGCCAGTGGAACCTCAGGCATGCTAGAAATGCAGTGCATTCGGACTCTGGGGGAAAGTTTGGATGTCCAGCCGCTCAAGTGCCTCCTTTGAGTGCATCTGAAATGCAGGACACCGCGTGACCACATGGTATCATGTCTTCCACTGCAAGGCACAGTGGATGGGGCAATATACATCTGGAAGTACTGGAAAAGTGCTAAGGATAGCCACAATAGCCAACAGCTGCCGAAAATGAAATGTGGCTAATATTAAAAAAAATGTAATGAAATATTTTTTTAAATCATGAATACTGCAATTTGTAGTATGTGGCTAAACTTGTTTTTCCCCTACTGCCCACTCAAAAGATGGGTGGGTATAAACAACAGGTAAAACACAGTAGGGGTGTGGCAGGACAACTAGGGCCCACACACACACACACACAGATGAGTGGCCTGTCATCACTCCGGGCCTCCACCACCCAGTGCACTGAGAAGGGAATAGTGGCATCCCACTGTGGCAGATAAAAACACAAGATGCATGCTGTCATGAAGTGGACCAGGAAGGCCCAGAGGACTGCACTGTCAAGGCAGGTAACTGGAACAGACAGAGTACAGCAGCTGAACACATGATAAAAAAAATAATAAAAAATAAAATTAAAAAGCAATCATCTCTTTGAACCCCAATCAACACATACACAGATTATGTTTTATTTACAAATCCTGCAGGTTAGATAGTAATTGTAAGATTAACTTCTATTGAAGTTCCTGATATCTTTGCTCCCTCTTTTTCTTTATATGCTGTGCTATTTCTATTAGATGACCCCTTAGGACAGTTTTTAATTGTGTCCCATAGTAACGTGGGTGACAGAGATAGCGCTAACATGCACCAAAAGGGCAAAAGTTGCATCCTGCCCAAAACTGATCCCTCTTTTCTTTGCCAGTGGGTCCAAATTAACGCACCTACTTTATAACAATATCTAAAGAAAGGGAACGTGAACTGTTCAAAATCTGCCACTGATTATTGTTTTGACTCAGCAGGTTCCTCCTTAGACCCACATTTTTTGTTTACACCAGTGGGTCCAATTCTATCCATGTTTTAAACTACCAGCGCTGTCACTGGCGGGCGATATTATCATCCTTAGTGTTATCTGCTATAATCTGAGTAATTTTTTCTTGTATCAATTAGTTAACCTCTGGGTCCTTCAAAAAGGACAGATTAAGATGCCAAAGGTCAAACGGCATGGCTTGGAACTCGTATAGGGTCCCGCCGACCCTGAATCGGAGGAATTGCTGATGTGACGGATGGATTGGGACGGGAAAGAATGCATACTGCAGATCCAGTGAACAAAACCACGTTTCGCTCCAAGGAGGGAATGATCTGGGACAGAGTGACCATCCGAAAGGTGCGAGGCCCGAGATATTGATTCAGGTCGTGGAGATCTAGAATGGGGCGCCAGCCCCCGTCCACTAGGGTACCAGGAATAACCAGGAGACAAAGCCTGGGTCTGCTGGAGGATCCTCCACGGGAGCCATTACCTCCTTGAGGAGGAGCTGAGCAACATCGTCTCGAAGGGCCAAATGGGTGTGAGTGGAAATCCATTCCTCCCGAGGGGCGCGGGCTCAGCTGGGAGGTACTGCTCGAACTCTAGAGGCAATCCCTGACCGACCACTTCAAGAACCTACCTGTCCGAAGTGACAGTGGGCCAGGCAGAAAGGAAGTGGCAGAGCCAGTCCCCCACAGGAGGATCCAGAGCTGTCATGACGGGAGTGGGGTGGCAGCCCCCACATCACTGAGCAGGCTTGGAGGAGGAGGAGGAGGAGGAGGCTCCAGGATCTGAGCCTCGGCCTCCTTTATGGGCCTGCTGGGGTCCAGGCTTGGGCAGAGGGCACCAAGCTTAAGCCTGCTGCTGCTGCTGGTGCTGCTGTCCCCCTTGGAAGGAGGACTGCTGAGCCGCAGGGGAAGAATGCTGAAAAAGGCTTCTTCCCCGAAGAATCTTTGGCAGAAGCGGCATCCAAGGTGGCACTGGACTGCTCTATGCGCTAAAGGTGACCGTCGACTCCTGGGACGAACAAGTCAGTCCCAAGGAAGGGCATGTCAGCTAATTTCTGCCGAGTATCCACCGAGAAGGAGGAGAGCCTCAGGCAAGCCCTGCAGCGAGAGGCAACTGCAGCGACTATTGAGCGGGCACAAGAATCCCCAATGTCCAGCGTCATCTGAAGCTGCTGTTGCTGGTCTCGGACCTGCTTGACTGTGGTCTGCATGTCCGCGGGGAGATGTGGGAGGACTTCGTCCAATGACCCAAGAAGGGCATGAGAGAAGTGTGCCATGATGACGGCCGAACTTGCCAGATGAAGGCCCAAGGAAGAAACCGCACAGACATTCCTTTCGGAATGGTCCAAAAGTTTGGACTCTTTGTCGGGAGGTCGGTCAGTATCGGTAGAACTGTCAGTATGCCGGAACACAGAGGTAGTCACCAGGCTCTCGGCCGAAGTGTGCTCTGTGAACCCCGCAAGGGACCCCATAGGCACCGCGTACTTGCGGGCCATGCAGGCAGACGGAGCTGGACAAGAGGCAGGACGCTACCAAAGTCTGGATGCGGGACCAACAATGGCCTCGGCCACCGGAAAGACCTCCGTCGGGGTATCCTCTCTCTTAAGAATGTCCATAAGAGGGTACTCCGCCTTTTTCGGGATGGATTCCAAGGGCAACCCTGTGGACTCAGAGATGAGGTGAAGGATCCCTTGGAAGGAGGAAGAACCTTCCACCATCCCTAGGCCAATGGACGACTCATCATCCCCAGCATGAGAGTGAAGTCTAGTGACGTCAGAGTCCGAGGAGTCGGGATACAGCGGCTTGCCGCCCAAATCACCATCAACACGCTGAAGGCGGTCAGGGGTAACCATGACCAATAAACACCGGGGAAGCCCAGAGTCCGGTCTGTCTTCCTTCAAAGGAGCCCCTCCCACAGGCTGCTTAGGCAGCTGTTCCACCACTATGGGTGGAGAACCCGGTTTAGACTGAAGAAGTGGAATTGCTGGCCCCGCGGGTAGGAGAACTGAAGATTTCGGCTCCAGGGGGGTCGGCTTCGGCCTAAGAGGCAAAAGCCAAGTAATGGCCGGGGAAGGAGCTGGAGTTGGCTTGTGCCCGGACAAGATCAGCTGTTGACAAATGAAGTCCTCGTAGTGCCGGAGTTTCCTCCGGAGCCTCTTCTCATCCAAGGAGGACGAGGATGACCGATGGTGTCGCCTCTTCTTAGAGCGCTTATGGCTCTTCCTCGGCCTGTCAGTCGAGGGGGTTCTAGACCTCGACTGAGATCGGGCAGGCCGACTCTGTCACTTCGGAGACACCGGTGGAACCTGTGACTACCGGGGGTCTGGAACCGGGTCCCTGATGGGAACACCAGCAGGCTGGGTCTCCTCATCGGAGAAGACAAGGACCAGAGTCCTTTCCAAGGAGTCGTCGGCCTAGCTGGCGACAGAGAGTCAGTGGGGTCAAAAACAATCTCGACCTCATCAGATGGATCTTTGGTCGTCTGGCCCAATGAAAGGTCCGAAAAGCCAGCGGCCAAAGAAGCAATCTCGACTGAGGTCAAGGCCACATGCTCCTGGGACTGAGACCTCTCTTGCTCCCAAGAGCATCTTTAACAAAACGAAGACTTGCTCGGTTCCTTCTCCTGCTTACGGGATTGGGAGGATTGCGAGCCCACAGGTGCCTCTCCCCAAGTGGGGAAGAGACTGGCACAACTCCCGGAAGGAGCCAAAGAAGGTGGAGCCTAGGTTCAGCAGAACGAAGAAGCTCAGAGAGTCTGCTGCACGAGCCGTTTCTTCCTCGAACACCTGCATGCGTTCCAATTGCTAAGCGGAGCCTGCAGCTGCGGAAACTGCCCACCAAGCCTCCTTGGACTTCACCGGAGGGTTCCTTTTCTCCAGTCTCCTCAATTTCAAACGTGCCAGGGGGTCGTCCAGAACGTTGGGATGGAAGGCCAAGCAAAAGCTGCAGGACAAGGTGTCATGGCAGACACCTAGACAGTAGACTCACGTGAGGTGGGGGTCGGTGCGCGTCACCTTCTGGCCACAAGGACACCAGTGAAATCCGGGGGAAGATTTTTCTTCCATAATCGAACACGCGAAGGTGCAACTGTTAACTCTAACTAGTTTTAATTTTGGGTAACACCGAGGTTTTGAAAGCCAAGGCCTACAAAATGCGAGAGCACGAAGGAAGCAACCTGAATTTTCCAGCGGAAAGGAAGATCTGGCATCATGGGGCGGAGCTGAGGTATACACCACCTGGGTGGGTGGGAGGAGCCAGCTTGAAGACTTCCAGTGATCCTTAAAGGGGAAAGGGACATGCCAAAGAGTGTGGATGAACAACATATCCATGATCCTAGAACTGCTGTTTTTCGAATCTGGGCTCAGATGAACAACTATTTTTCTTCACTTTACACTTTTTATACCCAGTGGGTCACTGCTCTACATAGAAAAGTATCTGAAATGAACCCTGCATGGCCAATGTTTCTCTCCAAGGTTATTTTAAGCAGCTGGGGGTGAAACAAAAACAGGGTGAACCAATGTTTACAAAATGTCATGGGCTACTGTACAGAGTTTGGATTAATCCTCAGACACAGGCAGGGCACCAGATAAGGGGAGTACCGACCTGTTTTACTCACCTCATTTTAGGAAATACTCTTCAGAAAACATCTTTATGAACACCAGTACTCACCCACCATGTGTAAATACTCCACACCAAAGAATAGTGCTTCTTAACATAACTGGTGATTCAAAAGGAGCAGATGGGTTTTTTTTGACAGATTTACAGCACTTGTATGCATCCCAATTTTGTTTTACTCACTATATTTTAAAACTGGTGAGTACATTACTCCTACCTGCCAACATTATCAGGAGCATTGTTGGCACTCGATTATTTATTTATTTAAATTTATTTATTCGTTGTTTTCCTTTTTACACACGCTTACAAAATGTAATGGGCTGCTGTGCAGAGTTTCACCAGAGGGTTTCTTTTCTCCGGTCTCCCCAATTTCAAATGTACCAGGCGGTCGTCCAGAATGTTGGGTTGGAAGGCCAAGCAAAATAAATAAAATTACCAGCTCGTCCTTGGCACAAGCATGCACATGTGGAGCCACGTGCACGCTGCAGGACACCCCACCCTACCAGTCGCCCCTTCCGTCTGTGCTGGCACCGGACCTCCACCCGATGATAGCGGGACTACGGAAGGGTGACCACCACCACCCCCACCCATGGAGAGAGTCACTAGGCTCGATCCTGCTCCACCCTCCCCCCTGCCGGCACCTGACGACCAGAGGTCATTCTGAACCCGGGTTGCCGGCATAGCACAAGGTAAGGCAGAGATGCCTCAACCCTCAGCGCCACTGGGCCGGCTGTGATCAATTCTTATCTAGAAAAAAAAAACAATATTGTTTTTAAATTTACTCCTCACTCCACTCTGTCAAGACATTTGTACACATCTGAATTTGTTTTTGCTCACTTCACTTTCAAAATGAGGAGTACAGTACTCATCCCAAAAAATCTTATCTGGAGCCCTGGATGCAGGAACAGATAGAACAATTGGTCATACCAAAGAAGTATAGAACCAAGTTGTTACAGATGGCACATGATAGTCCTATGGCTGGTCACTCAGGGAGGGATTGCACCCTTGCCAGATTGTTGTATAGATTTTATTGGGCTAGGATTCATGAGGATCTTGCTACCTACTGCAGTTCTTGTGTCGAATGCCAGAAAGTAGTCCCCGTGACTTTACACAACGTGCCCCTACCCTCGATAGATGTTCCTTTTCAGAGAACTGCTATGGACATGGTTGGCCCCTTATGCAAATGTGAAAAAGATAATTGACTCATTTTGGCAGTATGTGACTATGCTACTCGATAACCACAAAAAAATTCCAAAGCACACTGTAACAGTCCCAGAACTTGCCAATATTTTCAGCAGGCCGGACATATCTAGGAGATTATTTCTGATCAGGGTAGTAATTTTGGTGCCACATTGCTGAAGGAGCTGTACCAACTACTAAGTATCACTGCCATAAGAACCTCCCCTTATCACCCTCAGATAAATGGTCTTGTTGAGTCTTTTACTCAAACCCTAAAATGCATGTTAAAAAAGTCTGTGAAAGGTGAAGGGAAAGAGTGAGACCAATACTTTTACCTTACTTGCCTTTTGCTTACAGACAAGTACCATGAGCATCAACAGGTTTTTCACCCTTTGATGTGTTGTATGATAAACAACCTAGAGACTACTAAATGTAATAAAAGAAACCTGGGAAAATAACTCTGCTCACAAAGAATCAATTACATCTTATATGTGTGCACTGAGACGGAAACTGGCAAAATATGCTGAAATTGCCTACAGTAATCAGGAATAAGCCCCAAAACACATGACCATGGGGTAAAAGAAAAAGTTTTTGAGCCAGGTGAAAAGGTCTTATTACTACTGCCCACTACAGAAAACAAAATGTTAATGAAGTGACAAGGGCCTTATAAAGTGGTTAGGCTGATGTACTGGTACAGTTAACTATGAAACAGACTCCCCGACGCGAAAAAGTCCTACTGAGTTATACCACGCTAACCTCCTGAAGAAATGGGTTGAAAAAACACCAAAGGTTGCTTTGTTAGCATTACCAGAAACTGCTAAAGAAGATATTGATACAGCTTATGACAGTCTGGAAAAATCTAACTCCTGGTGCTGTAAAGGTGAAGGTTTCCTTATCCACAGAACAAACCACAGAAATTCGTAACCTGGTAAAGACATTTAAAGGTACTTTTACCACAGTATCAGGCCAAGCTAAAGGGGTCAATCACATAATAGTGACACAGAATGCTCACCCTATCAGACAAAAGACATATAGATTACAATAGCATTTAAGAGCAAACATGGTTAAGGAAATACAAAATCATGAAAGAGTTGGGTATTACTGTAGAATCAAGAAGTGCTTGGTCATCACCAGTGGTGATCATAAATAAAAAGCATTTGTCAATGCCGAATGTTTGCTTGCTGGCATTAGCAGTGGAAGTGCAGGAGTAGACGGATGCAGTATAGGACTGGCATTGAAGCACTGAAGTGACGCCAACTCCATCCTCACTCTGCAGAGATGAACAGGCATTGGGGTGTGCCTTTACCCATGACGGTCACGACATTTCACCTCACCCTACCCTTCAGACACTGACAAGTGTTGAGGTGTGCCTTGGAGTGTTTCGCCTTTACATTCACCTCATTCCATAAGGAAATGCGCTGAAATGGACGCAGTAGAGGAGAATGGGTTGAACTCTGGGGACAAAGGGTCCAAGGCGCACCTCAATGCCTGTCACTGGCTGCAGGGTGGGGGTGGGGGTGAAATGGCATGAACATCACTGTCGACAATCCCAAGTCACACCCCGGACGCCTGTTATTCCCTACAAGGCAGGGCGTTGGGTTGAAAACCCTAACGCCCTGGAAGTTTCTTGGCATTTTTACTCCAAGTTTTCCACATGGGTTTTTTGTGACCCCACCGCATGAACAGTGACACCATCAGTTTGTTACATGAAAGGTGATTTTGCAGAGCGACTGCGCCATTTGGCGCCACAGACGCAAAATCAAATTTCGAACAGGATGTGGAAAGTGACAGGTGCACTGATCATGAGGAGGTGTAAAAAATGGCATTGTTGAAAATCTTGAGTGAAAATATACAAGAACTGGTGAAGTCACAAGCGTGCGTAGGAGCTGCGCAACATACACCCGTAATGTTAGTAGTTTTGGGATTTTTTTTTTTTTTTTTTTTTTTTACAGCAGATTTTCACCATAGGCATTTTTGCACTTCCGCTCATGAACAATGTCACTGTGATTTTCATGATCTATCCCGAACACTAAATTCACACAGTGACTGCACTATTCTGCACCGGAAGTGAGAAAACACATTTCGGACAGGGTGTGAAAACTGACAGCTGTACTGTTCATAAGGAGGTGTGGAAAAATGTCAATTTTGAAAATCTGGACTGAAAATATTACAAATTCGTGAACTTACAAGGTTGCGTGGAAACTGCACAATGCACGCTGCTGACAGTCACTTTATGGACTTCTGTCACCAAATTTTCAACATAGCCATTTTACCACCTCTGCTCATGACCAGTGTCACTGTGATTTTCTTAATGTGTCCAGAACATTGATTTCGCATACTGACCGCGCTAATGTGCGCTACATGTGCGAAAACACATTTTGGTGATATGAAAATGACAGCTATACTGTTCATAAGGAGTGTGGTTAAATGGCAATGTTGAATACTAAACTGAAAATATTAAAAATTCTCAAAGTTACGGCGTGTGCAGGAACTGCATAGCGAACCCTCAATATAACAGTCATTCTGGGAATTCTTTCACCAAATTTTCAACATAGGGTTTTGAGGCGGGGACGCTACCTCATGAACTGTGACACTGTCGTTTCGTTACTCGGTCCCGAAAGGTGGTTCCACACAGTAACTGCGAAATCACCTTTCAGGACCAAATAACAAAATGACAGTGACTGAATTCATGAGGTGGGTCCCCAAGAACCCCATGTTGAAAATTTGGTGAAAAAATTCCCCAAAAAGGCCGAATTATGCACCAAAGTTGAAAAGAAAAAAAAAAACAACCATTGCATTATACAGCTTAACAGCATTTCTTCAGTTCACGGTCAGCTTTGAAGAGTGCAGACGTGTTCCTGGTCCACCGAACATCATCGCGTCGGCCTCCGGAGGTAAGTATGGTGCGGGGAGGTGGAAGTCTGACTTAGGAGGGAGGCGAGACAGTCAACGAGGATTTTTTTTTTTTTGTTACCACAGGTTTCATGTTTCTTTAGGCTACATGGGACTATTTGTCACGCTGGGGTGAGCTCCCAGGCGTGGCAGCCAGGATTTTTTTGGGAGGGAGCTGACGGGATTGGGCACCCCAGTGACCCATACAGACTTCTGCCACACTGGGCTGGGCTCCCAGCGTGGCACGTGGAGCTCTGTCTTTTTGGGGGGGTTTCAAACCATTCAATGGAGCCGACGGGGGATTGGGCACCCCCAGTCGTCCATACGTACTTTTGCCACACTGGGCTGGGCTCCCAGCATGGCACAAGAAGTCTGTTGGGGGGGCAGTGAAGCCGACGGGGGACTGGGCACCCATCAGCCATACAGTGTGCTGAGGCGCATGAGCAGGCTGAGGTGGGATCCCAGCGTGCTACTGGGGGGGGGGGAGAATTAGACAAAAATGGAGCTGTCTATGACAGCTATTGATGCAGTGCAGAGTGCAGGCACTTTGCATACTGCTGAAGGCAGTATGTAAATTACCTGCCGACGGCAGTATGCAAATTGCCTACACATTACCACCGCTGATTGCAGCGGTTTTTTGCTTTCAACTGTACACCACTGCATCTGAAGGGCTGTCACAGACAGCTCCGACATTCATTGGCGTGGTGCAGCAGCCTGCAAAATGGAGCAGGGCACTGGAGGTGGGGGAGGCACACCTACGAATACTCGTATGGTGGTACTACGTTTCTTGCACGTGCGTGCAAGAAAACATAAAAAGGGATGTAAGAATCTGCCTTGATTTTAGGAAACTTAATCAAGTGTCTGTATTTGACAGCTATTCTATGCCCAGGATAGACAGACAGATGATTTGGTGGACAGACTGGGATGGACCAAGTACTTTAGTACCCTCAATCTCACCAGGGGTTACTGGCAAATTTCCCTAAAGAATCCAGAGGCAAAACTGCTTTTTCTGTTCCAATTGGATTCTATCAGTTTACCGCCATGCCGTTTGGTTTATGTGATGCTCCCACTACATTCCAGCCATACAGGGATATAATTCTAGCCCCTCAAAAAGGTTACTGTGCTGCTTACCTGGATGATGTCATGGTGTACAGTCCAGATTGGAGAAACTTCATGAAACACCTACAAACAATTATCCAATCCATCAAAAATGCAGGTCTGATCATTAATCCTACAAAGTGTGCCATTAGGCATGCAAGAAGCCAGAAATTTGGGTTTTATTTCAGAAACTGGAGAAGTAAAGACAGAGATTTTCAAAATAGAAGCTGTAGCTAACAGTCCTGTCCCTAAAATAAACATGTCAAATCGATTTTAGGTCTGACTGGTTACTACTGCAGATTTGTTCTCAACTTTGCCCAGTTAGCCACTCCCCTCACTGAACTCACAAAAAACGATACCCCAATAATGTGAAATGGTCCCCAGAGCAGGGTTCATTTTTGGGTGGGGGATTGTGACAACTAGCACACAGATTTTAATTCTGACCCACCTTTTCTTCTACCTTGGGGACAACCTGCTCACTGTTATAGAGGTTTTAAACTGCTGTTTTATGAATCTATGTTCGGTTGAACAATATGACCCATTATTTTTTTCATTTGACCCTTATTTTTTATACCCAGTGAGTCAGTGTCCCAAATAAATATCTGAAATGAACCCTGCCAGAGTGGGATGAGGCTTTTTGGGCCATCAAGGCTGCATTATGTTCAAACCTGGTTTTAAGAAGTCCGGCCTCTGAGAAACAATTTCTACTACAGAAAGATGCATCAGAGGTAAGCCTAGGTGCAATCCTGAGTCAGAATATAGACAGGAAGGAACACCTGAAACTTTCAAGTACTTCAAGGGAATCAACAAAGTCCAGGAGGGTATCATCTTTCAGAAAAAGAGATGTGCAAGAACAAGGGGGCACAATTTGAAGATAGAGGGGGAACGGCTCAGGGGCAACGTGAGGAAGTAGTCTTTCACAGAGAGGGCGGGGGACGCATGGAACGGCCTTCCTGAGGAGGCCGTTGGGTCAAAAACAGTGGGGGAAATTCAAGAATGCATGGGACAGAAATGAGGCAAATCTGGTGGGGGGGGTAGGAAGAAGTAGACTGTTGGTTAACTAGGATCTGCAGCTTATCCAATAGGTAGGGAAATGGGCAGACGGGGTTGGCCAAGCAGTCCTTATCTGCCATCAAAGTCTATGTTTCTATCCCATTCTGTATATCAGGTGGAAATTGCACAACAGACAGAATATGTACTCCACTATTGAAAAAGAATGTCTTGCTGAGAAACGTCAATGGATCCCCTTAAGTTTTATCTGCTACGGGCTGACTTCATGTTTGTTGTACAAGGTGTTATGAAAAAAGGAATACTGCATATGCAAAGAACAGCAAATGTTATAAGCTAATGTTAAGAGAGAAATAAAAGGTTTTGAAATTTTTTTTTTTTTATTTTAAGAAAAAAAAAAGTTCACTCTTAAGGAGGGGCATGTGTGACAGGGCTGCAGGTCGAAATTAAGTTTTGCAGCCACTAACCAGCAGGGCTAGTGACAGTGAAAATCCACTGGCCCCACAGAAATTTCCACTGGCCCAGTTGGTGTACATACTAAAGTGTTGCCTTCTCCAGTACAAGTCCGCATGGCTACTTAAATGAAAATCTTACTAGCCCGATACAAACTCTACTAGCATTTGACTAGCGGGCCGGTGCCAATTTCGACCCCTGGGTTGGGTTAGACTCTGTCCCATTGGTTGTGCAGAGAGAGTTAAAAGCAAGGATCTCTTTTGACTTCTTTTCTGCCTCTTGTCTCTCTCTTGCCTGTTTGCACAATCCAGTTTTGTTGGGGCACCTAAGAACTGGCCACTACAATGGTCCCACAATTTCCACATTATCTCCCTTCCTTCACTTGCTGCTTCTGTTCTTTCTTTCTTCCTTTCCTTGTTTCTCTGTGGTTAAAAAAAGATGTGACTCTCTATGTGAAATTGTTGAAAATGATTGCAGAAAGCCATTTGGGTGTCTTAAAAAAAAAAAAACAAAAAAAAAAAAACATCTGTAATAACAGGAGGTTGAGCTGACTTGAGATGTATTTTGACCTCCACAAGCTTATTTACAAAACTGTCACCAGGAGACCACCTCTCGGACAGAATGTTCTGTTTTACTGCACCTGTTAAAACCAGATGTGCTGCTCTTCAGGCTGGCCTCAGGAAAGAAACTGACAAAGTTCTGATGCATTTTGTGAAAAGCAGAAGATGTAACTAAACAATCAGAATGAAGAATTTATACTGCCAGGAAAAAACATCTTATAAAAGACAGCAATGTTTTGTTTAGAGAGACAGAGAGATTGACATTTAAACAGAAAGAGAGACTCTCAGACGTAGGTCCTTCTTTGTACTGCATGTATGATGAGCTATCCTGTACAGTTTTATTTTTATTTTGTTATTGATAATAACGCTACTTGCAAATTTTGTAACTTCTCCTGGTCTACCTATGCTTCCTGACCTATGCCCCCATGATGGTAAGGAGTGGCAGCACCCTTTTATTCATCTGTGTGCAGGCAGCAGCAGGCATCTCCAGTCAGCCAGTAAGGTCCATTGTAGCAGTCTGTACATACTGCAGTGATCACAGTCCCTTGTGGAAGCCAGTATAAACAGAGCAAGGGTGTTACACAGGATGTCAAGTTTGTGTAGTTGGGCACTGAAGACCTGCCCATAGAGAATGTCCCTGCTGTCAAAGATGGGAACAGTCATGGAGTTAACTATTTTCAGTCTGGCAATAAAGTCTATTTTTTAAATGGAGAACAGATTGTAGGTCTGGCTTAAATCATTGTTTTGTTACTATGGGTTTCCATCTTCAATCAGGGGTCCAGCCAGACACCTAAGTATTTGTATGAAAGTGCTACTGACACAGCTGGTTACCATTCAGAATGGTCAGAATTAGATGGCCAAGCTCTTCTCTAGGGTGGCTGGGGAACTGAAGGCCATAAGCCTCTTCAGTTGTCTGAAGTGCTGAATCCTAACAAAGTCATTATGCAGGTTTATTTGGATGCTGAACACGTCTTTAGTACTGAAGTATACAATAGTGTTGTTTGTGTACAAATAAGCTCAAGTGTGCAAGTTGTTTAAATCACGGATATATCAAAAATAGAGTGCTGAAAACCAAGCCCTTGGGGACGCCAGTATGGGCATAGGAGAGATTGCACTTGGAACCCTGATGGCAACAAATTGATACCAGTCACATAAATATCTCTGAAACCACTGAACAATGCCAGGGACAAATCTGTAATCACCTACTGTCCTTACAAGGGTGCTGTGATCCACAGTGTCAAAGGCTTTGCTCAGCTCGAAAAAGAAAACCCTGGTCAATAATCCATTCTCCACAGCATTGTTATAGCAAAATATGAGGGACCCAAAATTAAAAACGGATAATAAACTTGAGTGAGCAATGGCCCTTTTTAACATCAGGGTGCAGATACTTAAAAAGGAGAGCAAGTACAGTGCAAATAACTGCGCGCGCTTACGCTAGCACCAGACCCGGATGCTGCTGTTTTCAGCTGGACAGTGGACCAGTGCCATCAGACTGAATATCTGACCATGCTTGTGAAGCGCTAAGTGAAACTGTGCCACCTTGACATAGACCTGGGCCATACATAGCTCACAAGGAACAGCGTTACCCGGAAGAGATAGCGCCAAGACCCCTGTGGGTTATATTTAGCCACAATATGCAAAGAAGTCCATTAGGCATGTAAGGTGCTAAGGAGCTAATTTGTGTGGTGCACAGCAGTCATTGGCACCCATACTTTTTTTTTTGGTACTGTTTCTTTATTCCCTTCACTGGTCCTTAGGTCTCTCTCCAGCTCTGCTCACCACTTACCCGATATCCCGCTCTGTCCAAGACTCCCCACCGTCCTACCTCCGGCAGGCACATCCCCCCGATCCCACCTGGCGACTGACTTCCCAGTTCTGAGACCCCCCAGATAAGGGCTGCCAACCCAACCGGTGCTCTATCTTAAGGGTCAAAGTTGCTGCCAGGGGGATAGATGGACGGAGTCAAATGGGGTGCATCCGTTGGTGAGCGTGGCTGGGTGTGGTGAGCAGGCCTTCACCTACCCGGGTGCCAGGTGTTTTCACGCTTTTTCTATGTTTCCTCGGGAGCTTGGACGTTAAATGATGCCCAGCGCGAGACGGGCATGCTCCTGCACCCACCCACCCACAGGATGTCCACCAAGACTTCCATACCCCATACTCGTGGTCTCCACAGCTCGCAATCCCCAACCACCGCCAGAGGACAATCGTGCTGTGGAAGACAGTACCTACCACCTCCCAGGAGAGGAGAGTAGTCCTACAGATGCTCGATCCTCTCCTGCCCCTGCCAACCCTCGGCAGCCCAAGGTCATTCCCAAACCCGGGTCACCGACGTGGTCTGCAGTGTGGCATCCAGCGCCACCGGGCCGGCTCATTGGCACCCATCTTGAGGGTGTCTGACACATTCCCTGGTGTCTAGTGGCACTTTCCACCCCCCTCGATCACCTGTCATACAGTCTAAAACGCAGTCTCTGGTGTCTAGTGGCACACAAGATCTCACAGATGACCATCATACACTCTAAAATGCAGTCCCTGGAGTCTAGTGGCAGCCCCCAGCTCCAATCACCCATTCCTTAATATCCCTGTTGTCCAGTGGATCCCCCACCCCTGATAGCCCGTTGACACAAGTACATGTAATCATTAGCAGTCTTAATGTTCCACCAACTACCCAACCTGCTCAAAGACCACTACCAATCAGCCTCCCCTTTACCAGTGTGACCCGCAAAGTTCAGTGGATCCTGATATGGCAACTGGCATAGCCCTCCTCGCACTTCCTCAGTCAGCCCCCATATGTATTGTCAGTAATGCTCATACAGTAAACACGTACAGTATTTATACTGTACATATGCCACTGATCGTTCATGTGGTGGCTGGCCAACGAGGTAACAAGAGGGCTATGCCGGTCAACGTATCAGGATCCACAGGACATTCCTGGTCAGTGGGGGTATGGATGGGTGGTGGTCTGTAAAGGCGGTGGGGGGGACACTGGACCACCAATGAATATTTTATACTCATGTCAACATGCAATGGGGGGGGGGCTGGGGAACCCACTGGACACCAGGGATAATGCTACATATTATGGAATACTATGGAATGGGTGATGGGGGGGTGCCACTATACACCAGGAAAGTACAGTTACGTAAAATCTTACCGTAATAGTAGATCTTCGAGGAGTGTCTCTTGCAGTAGGTCATTATGTTTGGGAGTTTCCAGCAGAGGTCACTGTGACACGGCAGCTCTTCTAGCAGTTTTGTACCAGGGACTGCCCGCACATCACCACCTTCCTGTTTCCTACATAAGTGTGGGCGGTCCCTGGTATCCTCAGCTCCCCCACTGGATTCAGCTCGAAAAGTGAGAACTGAGGGGAAGCCGAGGTACCAAGGAATCCCAACTCAAAGTCACTGGACCAGAATTTGCTCTCCTAGAGAAGGGGGGGGGGGGAGAGAATGGAGGGTAGGATTGTACCTACTACAAGAGACACTCCTCGAAGATCTACTGTTACGGTAAGATTTTACGTAACTGTACTATCTTCCACAGAGTGGTCTCTTGCAGTAGGTCATTAGTTTTGGGAGAATCCCAAGCAGTCATGTCCATGTGGGAGGACAATTATGATAGACAACCTTGTAGGACTGCACGACCGAAGGCCACCCTACGTCATGAGACAATATCCAGATTGTAATGCCTTGTAAATGTATGGATTGTGGACCAGGTAGCTGCATTGCAGATATCCGACATGGAGGCACCTTTAAAGCAAGCCGCAGTGGTGGCCACAGTTCTAGTGGAATGGTCTTGGACAGGTCCCGGTAAAGTCTTCTTGTATTTTTTGTAACAAAACGTAATACAATTTGCCAACCAGGAACAAAGGATTCATTTAGCAACTGGAAGCCCTTCTCTGCCAGAGGCAAAGGTGACGAATAATTGAAACGTTTCCCTGATCGACTGAGTTCAATTAGTATAATAGTGTAGTATACGATAGACATCTAAAGTATGTAAGAGATGTCCACCTTGACTGGAGTATGCAGGGTAGTAGACCGGTAACTCCAAAGATTGATTCAAATATGTTCAGAGACTACTTTAGGAAGGTAAAGTTGGTACGGAGCACGACTCTATCCTTGTGGAAGACCAGGTAAGGTTCCCTGCACATGAGGGCATGAAGCTTGGAAATACAGCGAGCTGAAGTGATAGCCATGAGAAATAGCGTTTTCCATGAAAGGAAATGGAGGACACAAGTGGCTGCTGGCTTGAATGGCTCGAGGGTCGGTTTTTGTATCATAAAATTGAGATCCCATGGAGTAGTGGGTCTTCTAATAGGAGATTTAGTAAGTAACATTCCTTTCAAATACATCTTAGTTAGAGGATGTTGGTACAGTAACCTGCCATCCAGAGGTTCATGGAAGGCCGAGATGGCAGCCAAGTGGACTTTGATGGAAGAGTAACGTAAACCAGACTCAGATAGTGAGGCCAGGTAGTCTAAAATCTTCATCAGTGGACGAGAGTAAGGGTCCAAAGATCGAGAGGCAGACCATATGGAAAAGCGTTTCCATCTGGAATTGTATGTTGCTCCTGTTGCTGGCTTACGGAACACGAAGAGAATATTGACAACAGGAGAGGACACTTGTAGACCAATTATGAAAGCGTCCTCAGGGGCCCAGCATGAAGGTGTAGAGCCTGCAGGTTGGGATGTAACAGGGTTCTTTCATTTTTTTGTCAAGAGGTTGAAGATTGGAACAGCTCCTTGCTTGCTGAGGTAGAACACCACTGCAGTGTTGTCTGACTGGATCAGCAATGGTCTAGAGTCATAAGAGGTTGAAATGCTGGAAGGGCTAAGCAGAATGGCCTCAGCTCTAGAAGAGTGATGTGACACCAAGGGAGAGAAGTGGTCCACTCGCCCTGCATCCGATAAGGACCCCGGTGTGTGCTCCATCCTGCCAGGGAAGCATCCGTGGTGAAAGTCTGCATGGGAGGGACAGAAAAGACATTCCTTGTCATAAATTGGCTTCAACTGACCATCAAGTCAGCATTGACGTCAGAGAGGGAGTGATACTGAACTTGCCTTCACATTTTTCTCGATCTTTGAGAGCACCGATTCTGGAGGATTCACTGAAGAGGTCTCACAGGAAGCCAAGCGAGTACTACCGCAGGGATGGTAGTGACCATGTGACACAGAAGGCATAGCAGTTGTCTAGCTGCGACTACTTTCTACGTCTGTATGCGTGATACCAGAGACAAGGGTGTGGCCTGCCCGATGGTAAGTTCTGGCCGAGACTGTATCTAGGATGACTCTAATGCATTGGAGACTGAGTTGGACTTTGGCCAATTGACTGTGATCCTTAGAGTGTGAAAATATTTGCAAGATAGCCTCTGGGAGAGAAAGCAAAGCTGTTCCGCTTTGATTGGCCAGCTATCTAGATATGGGAAGATAAAGTACCCTTTCCGTCTTAAAGCTGTTACAACTACCTCTAGATATTTGGTGAACACACTCAGGGCCGAGGAGAGGTCAAACCGGAGTGTTTGAAACTGACAGTGTTAACCTAGCAGGCAGAAACTAAGAAAACTGCGATGAGCAGGATGGATGCAGGTAGGCACCCTTCATATGTAGGGCACAAAGCCAATCTTCCTGTTTCAATATTGGCATGATGAAAGTCAAGGTTATCGTGCAAACCCATTTGTACTGGTTGGAAAGGGTCAGTTTTCTGAGGTCTAGTATCAGACTGAGGTCTCCAGTTCGTTTGGGTACCCGAAAGAAGTGGGAGTGGAACCCCTTTCGATGTTGTGAGGGGGGTACTGGAGAAACTGCATATGTTACCAGTAGAGCCCTCAAGTCCTCTTGAAGGATAAGTATATGTTTGGGGCTTGGAGAAAATTCCAGAGTATGACCCCCTGTATAATCTGAAGTACCCATTCGTGCAAGTAATCATGTGCCCGGCCTCTAAATGGAGAGCAAAAACCACCGCCCACAGCCTCTGAGGCTGGGTTGAGGAGGGGTGAGAAAAAAAAAAACCCTAGTGAGTCAACAGGTGTCGGACTGCCACACCCCACAGAAAGGTGGGGGCAGGAGCCACGGGCTGCACAGGTGTTGCCTCTTGTGGGTTGAGTACAACCTCTATAGCCGCCTGTATTGGTATCTCTGTATCTTCCACCTCTTTCAAAACAGGAAGAGGATCGAGTACGGTAGGTTGTATGCAGGGTATAGTACATGCCATGAAACGTACAGAGAGTTCTGCCTGATGCCTGTAGATCATCCAGAAAAGTTCGAGTACCTGGCCCGAATACATTGGACCCATGAAAAAGGAGCCTTAGCTATTTTAGGTTGCACCTCAGGCGCAAGTCCTGAAAAGCAGAGCCAGGTGTGGAGTCGCAAAGAAATGCCAATAGCAGACAGTCAGGCAGAGGTACAGACAGCATCATATCCTGACCTGGGTAGGAGACAGGAATTAGCATTTCTAGTTGACATACAGTAGTAGCCAATAATCACTCCCCAGTCAGGTTTGAAGGAGGGAGGTGACTGATGAGCTCAATGGCAGATGACTCAAGGGTATGGTGGTATTTAGTCATATGACCCATATAATTTGGAATTCTAATATTCATGGATCTGGAGAAGAAAAAGACAAAAAAAAACTGTTTTTCCAGAAAGTCAAGTCTTCGGGATTCTTTGTGAGGAGGTAAGGACTTTATATGATCATGAGTGGCAGTACAGAGTCCACTTCCGTGAAAGCTGGAAATAAATATGATCTACCTTATGTGGAACAGCAGAGACAGCTAAAGGCTGATGTGAGGCAGCTAGCATGGTATTCTGGTAAGTTTGTAGTTAGTGGAGAAACCACCTAAATAATCTCCTCTAGCAGATCAAGATATTCTGCCATATCCTTACTTTGTCGTTTTTGTGGTAGAGAATCCCATGACTTTCTATATTTTTATCATTTCGTAGAATGAAGGGTCATCAGGAGGGGGTGCTGCGGAGTCTAGGCAGGCCCTCATCCAAAGAAGAAATTTCCAAAAAAAGGAGACAAAGAAATTCCAGCTCCTGGAAATCTTTGTGTTCAAGGTCACCGGTGAAGTAAACCGGGAGCTCTTATTTATCTGAAAAAATAGTCTTCCATATAAGGTGGGAATGGATCCTGGTCAACAAGAAAATTCTTAGGTGGAAGAGATCGTGGAGGGTCACCCTGCCCCCCTTGGATTGGAGGGCTGGGAGTGCCATATGGCATGCAAGACATGCCGTACTACAGCAGAAGACATCCACTTCCTTCTGAGAAGGAGGGAGGGAAGTGTGTTTGAAACACAAGGAGGGGTGGAAGGGAGTGGACGTGTAGCCCAAGCAGGTCTTGCCCCAGGTGGTGAAATCCAGGGTTCCGATCTCTCCTAACCACTGTAACTATCCATCTAAGAGGGTGGAGGGGTAGAAACATGGCATAAACCATTGTTTTTTATGAAGCCCCATTTACTAAGAATGAATAATGAGGGTGCGCTGCCGCCAGAGGGACACCTGGAGTGGTGGTCGTCGATGAGGCATGAAGTACAGAGGTTGAGAAGGATCTCTCCCGCTCTGTGACTCTAATGGAACCCAGAAAGTGTTATTTATGTATTGCCTTTTTATAGTGCTGAAAGCATTTTTGACATTGTAGTGAAAAATGTCACCATCAATGAGTAGGCAGTATAATGATTCACAGTCGACAAGAAAGAGGGATGCATCGTTGACAGGGATGTCCATCAATGAGAATATGGATGCACTGTCGACGGGTATGGCTGTCGATCAGAATATAGATGCATCAATGATGGTGGTGGCCATCAATGATAACAGAGCTGCATCGTCGACGGAGGTAGCAGTCTATAAGAACATTGACGGTACGATCGTCAATGAGAATTCATCGATGAGGATGTTGATGGGTACAGGCCGTCAATGGCTGTGGACTGTGTTGCCGACGACTAGAGAGGGGCGGTGTGGTGACGTTTGCTTCGGGGCCCCCCTCCCCAGCATGCCACTAGGACCTGTGTGTGTCGTTGTGCAGGGTTGAGGCGTCAGCTCACTGAATTGAGTCGGGCAGACCTCCTCTGCACGCTCTGTGGATGAATCTTCGCTGCCTACTGGGTCAAGCACCGGAGCCTCTACCTGAAGCAGGAGACAGTAATCAGAAGAAGGGGAGATTTTTCTTGCTTGCAAGGTGAATCCGGAGGATGAATTTCAGCAATTTCGTCCAAACCTCCCGTTGAGCTCTTTTGTTACCGGAGCTGTTTCGGCGCCAATTTTCAAAAATAGCAACACGCACTGATTGACTGCTGGCCCACTCTGACATGCTACTCTGCCTATTGAAAAGGCTGAGTGGCTACCAGCGACCCCCTGGACTTTGTTGCCGACGACTAGAGAGGGGCGGTGTGGTGACCTTTGCTTCAGTGGGTCCCCCCCCCACCTGCCACTAGGCCCTGTGCCGTTGTGCAGGGTTGAGGCGCAGGCTTGCTGAATCGAGTCAGGTGGACCTCCTCTGCACGCTCCGTAGACGAATCTTCGCTGCCTATCGGGTCAAGCACTGGAGCAGGAGACAGTAATCAGAAGAAGGGGATGTTTTTCTCCCGCCCATTCCACCCCATTCCCTCCTCCCCTTCCTGTTCCCTCCTCCCCTTAAATGCCCCTCCCACTGGTCTGATGGGTCCAATTACAAGGGGTATTCACTGGCAATTTCTCTTGTGCCTCCTTTCTCTCTCTCATCACATGACTTCCACCATCATTGGGTCTGCTTGTTTGGCCCTTATCTGCCTTGAACTGCTCTGCTGTTGGAGGACTTGGGTGGTCTGCCATTCAAGTTTAATCTGTTAATGTTTTGCTAGGGATCTCTCCCTCTGCTCAAAGAACTTGCACTGTTAGTCAGTTGGGCTGCTGAAATATACAACAGTTACTCTGTTCTGCTCACAGACTGTTACAATTTACAGCAGCTAGTAGCCTGAGGTCTGAATTCTGTTTACTGCGTGATGTTATCCTGAGCTGGCTCTGGTTTGAATTTATCTGTAGTTTTACCCTGAACTGGGCTTGCTGTGTGTAACCCCCTTGTTACCCGGGGTTACTAGAATCCCAGTAAGACCTAGTGGTAGGCAGGGAAGGCAGCTTGTGAAACTCCAGTTAAATGGGTTTCACACTGTCTCTCACTGTTCTCAGTCTCAGTTGAGACTGTGGGGTACCTGCAACCGGAGGGCGAGTTTCTGCTCTTACTAAAGGGCCCATGTTTCACCCTGGGACTTGTGTGATAGTGGGGATTGGACTACTGAAGTAGTGGGAGGCCTAGAGTAATAGGCTTAGCCAAAAGTAAAAGTATGTTCAAGTCCAGCACATAGGGGAAGTCAAGACATGTACAGGAAATGTGACATACGTCTACCCAGTAATCTACATTGCCAAGCTTTCAGAAAAGAGTTTAGTATGCAGAGAAATGGCCGGGTATGGATTGTGGGAGCTGGAGGTGGGAGACCCCCCATCTTTAGTAACCAGGTCCACCTCTACGGATTTGCTCTGTGGATTTCTACTTTGCCTCATGCACTTGACCAGTGATGAGGGAAGTACCCAGACGTGGGATTGGAAGGAAAATTCCCTCTAGGAGTTGAAGGCTCTAAGGTGGTTTGGGGAGCCACCATTTGGAAAAGTGGTTCATTCCCATAATGGACCGCGGAACAAGTGGCCGGCGGGGGAGCCGGGCCAGTGGGGAAAACCAAGTAGTGTACAAGTCGGGCTGTGTACCCAAAGCTGCGTGCAAGTCCGGGCTGTGTGCCTGGTGGGTTTAGAGCCTGAGGGCTGGAAATAGTGAAGAAGTGTTCTGTTGTCTCTAATCTGCATCACCAGGAATGTAGCCCCATGGGGGTCAGTCTATGCTATGTTTGTTCAGTTTGGATATGAATAAAAGCCACACTGTATAATCCCATTCCTGGTTCTGGACATTACAGTTATTGCTTCCTGTGTTCGGATTTACTTGGGTGCCCCTGTGCAGAGTAGCCAAACCTAGGCCCCCTGTGCCGAGTAACCTAATCCTCCCTGAACCCAGTCCCCACCAGGTACTGCTGTCAGCTTCAACAGCATGCCACCTGTCGTTTTGCAAAAAGGCAGGGGTCCGGGGGTTACAAAAATGGAGGCACCGCTTTGGATTTAATTCTGGGAGGAAGGTGCTCGGGCAAGGGGCTAGTGTTTTGGCGATCTGGCAGTGGGTAGCCCAAAAAAGCTGAAGCAATTTAATTAGTGTGTCACTGTGTGCTGTGGATCTTATGCTGCTGTTTAAAATGCCAACTGTTTACCAAGCAGCAGTAAAGCTAAAAGAGTGTGCCCTTGTCCTGCATCAATTGTTTACAGCATTTTTGAATGATTTTAAAAAAAGAACTGTGGTAAAGAAAAGTGTGGAAGACTAGGGGTAGCAATAGGAAAATTGTGCCCTGGACATTGGAAATGCTTTTAAAAGAACTGTGGTAAAGAAAAGTGTGGAAGACTAGGGGTAGCAACAGGAAAATTGTGCCCTGGACGTTGGAAATGCTTTTGAATGAACTGAGAGACTTGCAGGTGTAAATGGCTATGTTAAATAGCTGAAATGGGCTCCCGCTGTGGAGTCAGTTGAGGGGGGGGGGGAAATGCATTCTGCAGTTTAAATTTGCCTGCTCGACGATCGCCATGAGGAGAAGAGCACTCGTGAGGAAGAAGAGGCTCATTTGCATGGCGTTGTGTGATTGGTGAGGTTGCAATCAGTCCCGCCCCTCAGCCAGCTCTACAGTGACTGCCCCAGCATTCGAGAGGGAGTGTGAGTGCAGTGCGTGTACTGGCTTGTGGAGGAGTGTCGCGGAGTTTAACAAGCATTTGTCAATACCGAATGTTTGCTTGCTGGCAGTGGTAGTGTAGAAGTTACAGAGCTGCGTAATAGGAATGGCAGTGAAGTATTGAATTGAAGCCAACCCCACCACCACCCTGCAGAGAGTGACAGGCATTGGGGTGTGCCTTTGGGTCGTCGAGCATAACGGCCATGCCATTTCACCACACCCCACCCTGCAGACACTGACAAGTGTCACGGTGTTCCTTGGGGTCTTTGGCCCTTATGCGCAGCCCATTCCATTAGGAAATACTGTGAGATGGGTGCGATATAGGAGAATGGGCTGAACTTTGAGGGCGAAGAGTCCAAGGCATACCTCGATGCCTCTCACTGGCTGCAGGGTGTGGAATGGTATGAGCATTACAGGCAAGAATCCCAAGTCACACCCTGATGCCTGTCATTCTCTACAGGGTTGGGCGTTATGGTTGAAACCCCAATACCTCAGGCATACGTTGGTATTTTCACTCCAAATTTTCAACATGTTTTTGTGACCCTACCTCATGAGCAGGGGAATATCAGTTTGTTAGCAGCTGCTTATGCACAGCGATACGGCATTTAGCACCACAGGTGCAAAAACATTCAACAGGATGTAAAAAATGACAGCTGTACTGTTCATGGGAGTGTAAAAATGGCAATGTTGCAAATCTGCAGTAAAATATTAAAAAAAATGGTGAAGTCACGAGCGTACATAGAAACTGTGCAACGCACACCAGTAATATAATTAGGTTGGGGATTTTTTTTTTTTACAGCAGATTGTCAACTCAGGCATTTTGGTGCCTCCGATCATGAACAGTGTCACTGTGATTTTCTTTATCTGTCCCGAACAATGATTTCCCACAGCGACCACGCATCTCTGCGCTGAAAGTGTGAAAACACACTTCGGCCATGTTGTGAAAAATGACAGCTGTACTGTTCATAAGGAAGTGTGGAAAAATGCCACTGGTGAAAATCGGACTTAAAATATTACAAAGCCATGAACTTACAGTGCGTGGAAACTGTGCAATGCTCACTCATAACACAGTCATTTTATGGACTTTTGTCACCAAATTTTCAACATAGCCATTTTAAGACCTCTGCACATGAACAGTGTCACTGTGATTTTCTTAATTTGTCCCGTACATTGATTTCGCATACCGACTGCGCCATTGTACGCTACATGGGCGGAAACATGTTTTGGATGAGATGTGAAAAATGACAGCTGTACTACTCATAAGAAGGTGTGGTAAAATGGAAATGTTGAAAATCTGGAGATGAAAATATTCAAAATTCATAGAACTTCTGGTGATGGTAGGAGCCTGTAGCATAGCTCATAAAAAAGTCATTTTAGAATTTTTCCACCAAATTTTCAAAATAGGCTTCTTGAGAGCCCACCTTATGAACACTGGCAGTGTCGTTCGTTAATCAGTCCCGAAGGTGATTTCGCGCAGTGACTGCAAAATCACCCTTCGGGCCCGTCGACATGACAGTGACAGCATTCATGAGAGGGGTCCCAAAACCCCATGTTGAAAATTTGGTGCAAAATCAAAAAATGCCTGAGATATGCAACAAAGCTGAAAAACCCTATCTATCTCATTATACAGCTTACCGGCATTTCCTCAGTTCGCGGTGACTTCGAAGGACACGAGCCTGTTCCCGGTCCTGAAGATCATCGCGCGGACTCCAGTTAAGTATGGGGTGAGGGGTGTGGGGAGGCAGGGTGTGCAGTGGGTGGGTGCGGGTTATTGGGGGGCGGGAGACTGCGTGGGACTGTTTTTAATTCACAGGTTTTGTTTTGTTTTTTTTAAATTGGCGTGCGGGGCGTTTGCCACGCTGGGGTGGGCTCCCAGCGTGGCACAAAGACAACTGGTTGAGGGGCATGGAGCCGACAGAAGATTGGGCACCCGTGGCCGAGCACCTATTGCCACGCTGGGTGGGCTCAGCTGGCACCTGTACTCTTGGGAGGGAGGACAGTGAAGTTGGCTATACTATGAGTTGCCAGCTGGGGTGGGCACCAGCGTGGCATGTGAAAGAGCTTTGGGCGCTGGCAGCCAACTGAGACTGGGCAGCCCCATGAGCTGCTCGTGTGTGCGTGGGGGGCAGCCGCATGTGTGCATGCGTGTGTGTGTGTGTGTAAGGGGGCTGCACGCGGAGCAAGGCGATATCTGATCGCTGCTCACTGAGCGTAGCCCCCTTTCAACTGTACGCCACTGCATTTGGAGCTTCTAGACAGCTCCAGCATGCATTACGGATCAGCCGCACTCACAACACACTGACTGAATTGGAAGAGGGGTGACACAACTCCAAAAACTTCGGATGATGGCACTATGTTTCTTGCAAATGCGTGCAAGCAAACATAAAAAGCGCTGTAAACCATCCAAAAATAGACTTGCTTGTGTAAAATCGGGCTCAACCCGCAATTCGATCGTCTAAATTGCAAGTGTGGTGGTAGAGGAGACGATCGGCAGGACTGCCCACCCGTTTTCCTCCTGAGGCCTCCAAGACTGGCTGCAGGCCGTATTCCCATCGCAGCTAACAGCTACTGATAACAGTGAGTACCAACAGTAAAAGTTGCTCAAACAATGATTTTCTGCCAAAAGCCATCTAAATGTGTGTGCAGCAGTGTAGTCGCTTTGCAAGTAATGACTGTGTCAAATTCTACCTGCAAGTGCAAGTCTGTTAAGCCATTGGCTGTGTGCATAGTTATGAATTCAGCATCAGTTTAAAGTATAAAGCCAGAGAGAGACTGAGTTGTAGCCAAATGTGCAGCACTAGTTTACAGACAATCCTGTGCTTAAAAACCTGAAGTTTTAAGAGACTGTGAGTTAAAGAAATGTTTCCAGCATGTGAAAAGTCCGTGGAAAATCATGTAAATGTGTTTAGAACAAGAACAGTGCAAGTTTGATCGAACGTTATCAGTAGTGTGTGTAAATCAGATGCGCAGTGGCTTGACCCAATTTCTGAATGTTGATGCACAGGAGTGCTGCCGCCATTACAGGGTGGGGTAGTAAAGTAAACACAGCAGCAGAGGAGCCATTTTAAAAGTAAAGAAGGTGTTCAGTAAAGTGGGACTTTCAGTTACAGTGAGCTTTTGTTTGTTTTTCTGCAGTTATGGCCTCAGGACCAGCTCGCTACCCAGATCATTTCCGAGTTGCAGTAACAGCAGCAGTGAATAGACTGAGGGACATTGAAAAGTGGTGCTATGGAGGACAACTGCCTCCTCATGTGGCGATTCCTGGATATCCAGTGCATGTGTGTCAAATATGCTTGAATGCTGGAAGGGACGTCTTCATGATTCCTCACTGTGCTGGATGCCTAGAAAAATATGGCTTGCATAAAGTGCCCCAAATTCGTTTGGCTCCCACATGGACAAAGGTTCAGGAATCTGCAGTTGGTAGCACACAGCACCAGGCGGAGCCTGTTGAAGAAGGCCCCTCGGGGGAGTGTGGCACAAAGCTAGAGGGTGCAGATTTAGAGACAGAACCAGAGGTTGAAGTTTCGGATGCTGGATCCCAGAAGGAAAGTTTGGATAAAGCATCAGTAGACCCCTGGGGGGGCCTTGCCCAAGTCTCATAGGAGAAGATGAGATGTGGGAGGCCTTTGAATGGGAGGTGTTGACCTCCGCGCCTAGTGACGAGTGGATAGTCTCAGGAGTGAGGACGACTGCTCACTCCTGGGCTCAGATCCTTAGTGAGGAAGAAGATGAGGGGGAACCTATGTGGCCTTGTGAAAAAGGAACAGGTACACGGCCTCAAGCTCTTGCCTCGGAGGAATGCATGGAAGAGAGTGGTGATGCCACTACCCTGGCTATGCAAGAAGTAGTAGTCAGGGATCAGTTTTTAATTTCGTTAAGGATGCGTAGCTGGCATAACCAGGACTGGCCACCCCCAAGCCAGGCCAGCGGTCTCAGGTTGACCAAAGCTAGTAAAGAGGAGAGACTGGTTCGTAGGAAGGCGAATGAGATCTATGGTATGACCTTTCCGACCTTTCCTCGGAAAGTCTGGGAGGAGATCGAGAACAGCAGGAAATCCTGGATCTGGGCCGAAGCAATGAAAGGTGTGCATCCTGGTGCGAACAAGCATATAAAGAACAGACTGTTTCATGAGAAATATACCCAGTGGAAGAGAGGCAGGACACTGTTTATGGACAGAGTGCGAATAGTGGATGAGGAGAGGACATGAAATCTCCCACTGTGTGAATTATGTGCGCCCAGACGGGATAATAATTCAAGCTCCTGACCCCCGGTACTATTGGCCTCAATGCAAGGACCTCCCAGCAAATGTGCCCGTGCCTACTAAATGGAAAGCCAAGCAGTGGTAGTCAATACTGCCACACCAGCTTGTGAAGTGCCTTTATTGATCTGCCAGTATGGACATCCAGGACTCAGGTGCCCCACATTCATCAGTTCTACAGTGTACTGGCCTTTCCAGAATCCATCAACTGGCCCACCAAATGACTTCAGATCCAGAGAGGTCACCAGCCCAGCTGTATCCCGAGCCATCACCTGGTAAATTGGATGATGTCAGACCAGTTGTTTTCCTTTTTGTTCCTGTTCTAAGATTCCATCTCCAGAGATGACATCAGCCCAGCAGTTCCCAGATGTGCCCTCCTGTAGTTCCCAGAAGATGTCTGCCCAGCTGTATCGGAAGAAATGCTGCCAGGGAGAGTCTTCGGCTGAGGTGCAGGTCAGTTCAGATTTTTCGTACTACAAGGGCTGGTAAGTCCGACTTTTTCTATCTTTATGACATTGCAGTACACACCTACACTAGCAGACTCCAAAATGTGTGAACTGCCCTCAAA
Source organism: Neoceratodus forsteri (assembly GCA_016271365.2). Lineage (NCBI taxonomy): Eukaryota > Metazoa > Chordata > Ceratodontiformes > Ceratodontidae > Neoceratodus > Neoceratodus forsteri. Next base: position 103,043,414 of record CM057453.1, on the reverse strand, counting down.
GATTCTCCCCTTCGGGACTTTGGCCTGCTAGAACTGTGCTTCACCGGGCTCCGGCCCAGGAGAGACTCTTTAATGGACTAGCCTTCGGGCACTGTGGTCACTAGTTGGGACTTTTAGGGCACTCCATCCCCCCCAATCCCCCCCAAATGTGTATTGTAAATAATGTCGTTTTCTATTGTTTTCTAATGTAGATACTGTTTTCTACCTTTTCTGAAAAAAATCTTTTTGGGATTCTTCAGTGTTTTGATGGTAGGGGTTTTAGGTAGACTGTGTATGCAGATTAGGAGTGTGTGTTGTCTTTCTTTTTTCTTGCAGGTGTTCCTGGAGAAGACAGAAGAGAAGACAAGAAGAGGAGGAGGGGCTCATCGGAGTTCCTCACTAGTACTTTAGTGTGTAGTGATTTAAAGTACTGTGGTGTTGTTATTGTTGTTGTTACTGTATTAACCCTTTCCTTCCACAGGTGTGGTTGTAGGGGTAGGGAGGAGGCAGTAAAATGGTGTAATAATGTGGTATTAGTTTCTTGGTGTGTGGTTGCAGGTTGCTCAAGGTCGAGGAGGTCCCTGGGTTGTTTTTGTTTTTGGGTGTTAAAGTTGGAGGCAGACAGATTTTCCCTAGAGGGCTAGAGGGGATAGACAGGCTGTGGTTCTGAAGGGCCCTAGGGACTGCAGTGCTGATCTATTAGGGCTATGCTCTGGACAGTTCTACCAGAGCCACTAGGCATCCATAGTAAGTGGGTAGTGTAGAGGCTGATATGTCAGCTAAAGGCCTCTAGGCCCTTAGTGTTGCCTGCCTGTGCTCGCACATGGTAGGAAGGGGCCTGATCACCCCCCTCCACAGGTAGCACACAGGGTGGGATGGCCTAAAGCCGGGTAAACAATGACTGCGGACAGTCATTTTCCTGGTCAAGGGCGAGTGTAACCCCCTTGTTACCCGGGGTTACTAGAATCCCAGTAAGACCTAGGGGTAGGCAGGGAAGGCAGCTTGTGAAACTCCAGTTAAATGGGTTTCACACTGTCTCACTCTGTTCTCAGTCTCAGCTGAGACTGAGGGATGACATCACCATAGAACTGTCGCAGCTGCATGAGCCACAATGGAATCTGCAGCAGGGAGTTAGAGTAGAATGTTGAGAGGTTTGAACAGTCATTCTGTGGTCAGTTGGTATTTGGAGCTTGTAGTGAGAGGAGCACAGCAGCTCTGTGTTAGGCTCTTGGAGCCTCAGCCCTGACATAGGGCTACATTCAGGGAAAAGGTGTGTGTTTCCACCTAAAGAGACACACAGTGAGCAATTTTAAAGTGGTGGAGACCGCTGAATCGGGTCTCAGTGCCCCAACCCTGAGGGGATGGGGCAGGAAAGTTTAGCCTGCATATTCCAGGGGCACCCCCCTTGGTTACTGCTAGTGGAGAAGCTGCCTTATTTTGTCCAAGAGTTTGGGAAACAAGAAGATTTCGTGAATCGCCTGTGGGGCACCTGCAACCGGAGGGTGAGTTTCTGCTCTTACTAAAGGGCCCATGTTTCACCCTGGGACTTGTGTGATAGTGGGGATTGGACTACTGAAGTAGTGGGAGGCCTAGAGTAATAGGCTTAGCCAAAAGTAAAAGTATGTTCAAGTCCAGTACATAGGGGAAGTCAAGACATGTAGAGGACATGTGACATACGTCTACCCAGTAATCTACATTGCCAAGCTTTCAGAAAAGAGTTGTTTAGTATCCAGAGAAATGGCCGGGTATGGATTGTGGGAGCTGGAGGTGGGAGAGACCCCCCATCTTTAGTAACCAGGTCCACCTCTACGGATTTGCTCTGTGGATTTCTACTTTGCCTCATGCACTTGGCCAGTGATGAGGAAGTCACAGGCGATGGGATTGGAAGGAAAATTCCCTCTGAGTCGAAGGCTCTAAGGTGGTTTGAGGGAGCCACCAATTGGAAAACTGGTTCATTCCCATAATGGACCCCGGAACAAGCGGCCGGCGGGGGAGCCGGGCCAGTGGGGAAAACCCAAGTAGTGTACAAGTCGGGCTGTGTACCCAAAGCTGCGTGCAAGTCCGGGCTGTGTGCCTGGTGGGTTCAGAGCCTGACGGCTGAAATGTGAAGGAGTGTTCTGTTATCTCTAATCTGCATTACCAGGAATGTAGCCCCGTGGGGGTCCATCTATGCTTTGTTTGTTCAGTTTGGATGTGAATAAAAGCCACACTGTAGAATCCCATTCCTGGTTCTGGACATTACAGTTATTGCTTCCTGTGTCCGGATTTACTTGGGTGCCCCTGTGCAGAGCAGCCAAACCTAGGCCCCCTGTGCCAAGTAACCTAATCCTCCCCGAACCCAGTCCCCACCAGGTACTGCTGTCAGCTTCAACAGCATGCCACCTGATGTTTTGCAAAAAGGCAGGGGTCCGGGGGTTACATATGACTATCTCTAGGGCGCGAGCCTATACTACAGGTGGCTGCAATTTGAGCTCTGTCAGAGTTTAGCTGTTATGTGATCTTTTGCTGGACTGCCTATTCATGACCCTCCAACACTAGCCACTGCATGCCTGTTTACTTGACTTCTGAACTGTGTATGCTATCTTTTACCATATCGCCTAGTGTGCTTACTGTACTATGATGTTGGTCCCGGAGCTCCCCAGGGTAGTTGCTATGCCCTTCCCACTAACTAGTGTCCTCCTCCCTGGTCTTGTCATCTCCCTTTGCTTACCACTATTCTTTGCTGACTGCTCCCTTCCCTTGAGGGGCCCCTGGGGTACTCCTGAAGAGCCTGGGGAACATGATTTTACCTTCTCCAACTTGATAGGCCAGAGGGGCAGGCTGCCACAGGCTAACGGTTGCCTTAACCTTAGGTGTGTCCTGTACCTCCCCACACTTACTAAGCATTGTGCTCATAAGCCCTTGGCCCGAGGTGGGTGCCCTCCCCCAAGGCACCTCTTCTGGCTCCTGCTGGTGATATTAGTCCTGGCTTGGGACAATGAACTCAGTCCTGGACCCCCTTATCAAGCCTCCTCCCTTCCAGCTGGCTGGTTATCTGGCAAAGGTCTAAAAATAGTCCATCTTAACATCTGCAACCTCCTGCCCAACCTGGCTGAGCTTACTGCTTGGGTCTCCCACTGCAAGCCTGACATTCTCGGCATCACCGAGTCATGGCTGAAACCTTCTACCCCTGACTCAGCCTGCATGCTCCCTGGCTTTGATTTTATTAGGCTTGACCAACCAGGTAAGAAGCAGGGTGGTGGCATCTTGATCTACTTTAGGAACCATCTAATTCTGACTCCTGCGTCTCACCAACTGTCCCCACTGTCCTCTAGTGAACTGCTTCATACTGTTCTCTTACTTGGCAATGCAAAAAAGCTGCATATCATTTGTACATATAACCTCCCCCTCAAGGGTGGTGTGCCTGAGTTATCCTCCCTTCTTGATGATATGGGTGCTCAGACTGGGAATAATGAACTGCTCATCATGGGTGATCTTAACCTAAATTGGCTTGGAGGAAATACCAAGGTGTACGAACCCCTTCTTGCAGGCCTCTCCCTGTCACAACTCATTCAAGAGCCCACCAGGTGGTCTACTACTGGCGGAAATAGCTCCCTTCTTGACTGGGTTCTGTCTAACAGGCCTGAGAGGATCATCTCCTCAGGTATCCTCTCTGACTCCATCTCTGACCACACCACTGTGTACTGCATATGGAGGACCTCCTATCAGAAAATTCCCCACAAAGTCATCCATGTTAGGGATTTTTCAAAGTTTGACCTAGGCTCCTTCCATGAGGACCTGAGGCTCACGGACTAGTCCGCAGTGCTAAATGCTCCTGACTGTCTCACTGCATCTAGCTCCTTCCTCAGCACCTTCTCGGTGTTGCAGGACAAACACACACCCCTTATCAGGAGGCGGGTAAGGGGGGCTGCAACAAAGTGGCTCCATGGGAGCCTCCTTGCCCTAATGCGGACCAGGGACAAATGCTGGGCAAACTTTAAGGTCATGTTGGACCAGGCTATATTCCAGCAGTACAGAAGGCTCAGAAATTAGTGTAAGAGAGCTATCAGGACTGCCAAGAGTGCTTACTGCAAAACCGCCTTGCTAAACTCAGCTAAGGATCCCAGGAACTTCTGGAGGAACATCAAAAACATAGTGGTTTCGCCAACTGTGGGGTCTCTAATATGCTTATTGGTGATTTCAATTGTAATAATCCCCTGACCATTGCCAATGCATTTAATTCCCACTTTTCTGATCCGTCTACTTTTCACCTCACTTTTCAACATAGGAGGGAATGACAGTAAAGTCCAGATTCTTACCGCATAGTCGCCTCCCAGTTCCCGTCCGCTATTCCACTTTAAGGCGGTGCCAGCACTGGAGATGCAGAGACTTCTCTCTGGTCTTTCCCCATATACTAGTGCTGGGAATGATGGTACAGAACCAAGGCTCCTATGGCTTGGGGCCTCCTATGTTGCCTTCCCAGTGGCTCACATTTTCATTATGTCTCTTGCCCTCAGAGTTATCCCTGACCCCTGGAAGGTGGAAAGGATTGTTCCTGTTCTTAAACAAGGCAATCCTAAGATCCTTGATAACTACCGGCCTATAGCCATCTTGTCAGTCATCAGCAAACTCCTGGAGAAAGTTGTTGCTGTGCAACTCATGGAGTACATCCAGGCCCATGAGCTGTTGGCTTCTGCGCAGCATGGCTTTCGGAAAGGGCACAGTACGACCTCTGCACTTATTATGGTCTCCTCTGGGATCAAGGCAGCAATGGAACAGGGTAAGCTCTCAGGTGCTACCTCATTGACCTATCAAAAGCCTCTGATCTGGTTTATCATTCCCTACTCATCTCTCGACTTTGGTCCCTTGGTCTGTCCCCCGTCCTAAGATGGTTTACCAGCTACCTCCAGGGGAGATGTCAACTACCTAAGTTCGACAAGGTCCTCTCCGACACCACCTCTGTGACCACTGGTGTTCCTCAGGGGTCAGTTCTTGGGCCTCTCCTCTTTTCCATCTTCATTAATAACCTTTCCTCCATCTCCTTCCACTGTAGCTCTATTTTATATGTGGATGACCTGGTCATCCTTACCCATTCCCGTGACATTGGAATCAATCAATAACTGAATGCTGATTTCAAGAGTATCCAGTCCTGGATTATGGCAAACAAACTTGTCCTCAATCTAAAAAAAAAAACCCAGGCCATGCTCTTTGGGTCCCAGGCCAAGTTAAAGACTTCTACTGCCCCCCCCCCAATCCATCAAGGGAATCGACGGCTCTCCTGTCCTGGTTACCCATACCATTGAATACTTGGGGGTGACACTTGATCCCCAGCTTGACCTTGGTCATCATATCCAGAATGTATGTAGAGCTGTCAATTGCAAGCTGGGTCTTGCCTACAGAGTGAAGAACAACCTTACACTTGCTGCTTGTCGTGCACTGACCAGTGGCATGTTTCTTCCTACCCTCTGCTATGGTCTCGTCCTGTATGTGCATACTTCCAAAGCTCACCTCGCTAGGTGGACTGTAGCGTACAACATCATTTGTTGCTTTGCACTTGCTGCCCACAGTCTCACCCACCATTGTGACCTGTACAGCAGGCTTGGCTGGCTCCCCCCGCTCAATTATATGAATTTTGTCCTTGGTAGTTTCACAGGTAAGGTGCTCAGAACTGGCACCCCCCAGGGTCTGGCAGAACTCCTCATACCTGCATCCTCTTCCTACTCCCTCCGGTCCTTGGGCTCTGCTGTTCTCAAAGTTCCTGCCACTCGAACGCAAATGGGGGATAGGGGCTTTACTGTATGTGCGCCCAAAGTCTGGAACTCCCCCCCCCCCAGGTTCGCTCCTCTCCCTCCCACGCTTGCCTTCAGAGCTCCCTCTGTACCCATCTGAAGTCCTTCTCTGCATATGGCTGTCCTAAACTGCTGTAATTAATTTAGGTCCTTGCACCGGACTCTCATGTACCCGCAGCTATGGCAGCTGCGGGTACATGAGAAAGTATAGATGCATCATCGATGGTGGTAGCCAACGATGAGAACATTGACAAGTATGGCTGTCAATGAGAACACAGATGCACAGTCGGCGGTGGTAGCTGTCGATGAGGATGTTGACGGATACGAGCCATCAATCATAGTATCATAGTAACGTGTCAGCAGAAAATGAAATGAAACAATGAAGCAATGAAAGCAGAGATGCATCGTTGTCGGTATGGTGGCAGTCAATGAGACTATAGATGCTTCGTCGACGGTATGGTGGCCATCTATGAGTAAAGGAGTCACAGAGGATGAGGAGGGATACTCCTGCTCTATGTTAGATCAGAAATGTAGATCAGTAGATGGGGGGAGCTCTTGATGGATGAGCCCCCTTGTTCGTAGATCTTCGATGTTGTTTCTCGTCGATGACTGCTGTTTTCAGAAGTTGTTCTAGCTGCTGTGCGAGCCGAAGACGGCAGGAAAATTAACTGAGGATACCAGGGACTGCCCACACTTATACAGGAAACAGGAAGATGTCATGTGCAGGCAGTCCCTGGTTCAAAACTGCTATAAGAGCTGCCATGTCACAGCAACCTCTGCTGGAAACTCCCAAAAGTAATGAGCTACTGCAAGAGACCACTCCATGGAAGATCTACATTTTAGAATGCATGACGGATGATCGGGTGGGGGGTGACACTAGACACCAGGGACTGCATTTTACACTGTATTATGGGTGATCAGGGCCAGAGGTGGGGGGATGCCACTAGACACCAGGGATTGCATTTTAGAATGTATGATGGGCAATCGGGGGAGTAGTGGGAACCAATGGACACCAGGTATAATGCTACATAAGGAGGAAGAGGTGATCGGCTGGTGGGAGGTGCCATTAGACACTAGGGACTGCATTATGGACTGTATGACGAGTAATTAGGGGTGGGGGTGCCACTAGACACCAGGAACTGAATTTTAGAATGTATGATGGGTGACCTAAAATCATCCAAGCAGACCTCTAAAGCAGTAGGTAAGGCTAGGGGGGTGTTAGGGTGTATTAGTAGGGGTATCACAAGTCGTAAGAGGGAGGTAATAATCCCTCTGTACAAGACATTGGTTAGGCCCCATCTGGAGTACTGCGTGCAGTATTGGAGGCCACACCTTCACAAGGACATTAACCAAATTGAGGCAGTCCAGAGAAGGGCAACCAAAATGGTGCAGGGACTGCATCAGAAGACATATGAGGACAGATTAACTGAGCTCAATATGTATACCCTTGAGCAAAGGAGGAGAGAGGTAATATGATCGAGACATTTAAACACCTTAAGGGCATAAACAAGGTGAAAGAGTCTAACATGTTTAAATATAAGAAAAATAGCAGGACAAGAGGACACAGCATGAGATTAGAGGAGGCAGATTAAGGGGAATGTGAGAATTCTTTTCACAGAAAAGGTGGTAGATGCATGGAATGGCTTACCACAAGAAGTGGTGGCTATGAATACAGTGCAGGGCTTCAAACAGGCATGGGATAGGCATAAGGGAGCAATACAAATGACTATGGATAGGTCACTGACAGAGCAAAGGCCGATGGCACATTTATAAGGTAGAAAAAGAAATGGGCAGACTGGATGGGCCTTGCAGTCCTTATCTGCCGTCGACTTCTATGTTTCTATGACCAAGGGGTTGTGGGGGACCCACTGGATACCAGGGATAATGCTGTACAATAAGGAATGGGTGCCAATGGACACCAGGGAGCATTTTAGACTGTATGACGCGCAGAGAGGGGTTCTACTAGATGCCAGGGACTGTATTTTAGAAAGATGGCTGATCGAGGGCGGAGGTCTGTAGTACAGTTGCCCTGCCTTTGGTGGGGTAGGGCTGTTGGCTTGGCACCATGGTAAGATGTGTTTCTTGGCGGCAGTAAACAGCACCACTTTGGGGGCTTTTTACCATTGCCGCAAGACTCTGAAAATTCCGCTGTGCCTGTATGCATGAGAAGACTCCCTCATTTGCATGGGTGCAGTGGTATTTTAGCACCTGTGTGCTGCCTGTCTGAGGGGCATTAACTGGGCCTCTGCATAGGACCCCACCCAAGTGCAGATGCAAACCCAGGTAGCACCGGTGCAAACCACGTTAGCACCGGTGCTAATGTTTGAATACTGGGCCCCAGAGATCATAAAATAATTTACTCTGTATTGTACTGTGCACCGATTTTCTGGTCGGACTTTATGTTTTCCCAGGTGTGTTTCAAAGGATAGGCCAGCGTCCACAGTAACTTCCTGATATTAAAATTCATTTACCATTTTACATTCTGTGCCATTTGAGGTTGTTTTTTTTTTGCTTCAATAGCCCATGTTACTTGTGCAGTTAAGTTTTAGTGCCAATCAGCATGGGGTTTCCCTTCTTCTCATTTAGTAATGACTTATGGGATACCAACTAGTTCTGGAGTAACTCAAAGTCTGATTATTGGTTATTTCTCCTTTTGCTGGTCCCAGAGCTGCTGTGCCACTGGAGAGACAGACAGGAAGTAGTCTTCTAATATAGGAGCACAGGCTCAACCCCTGTCCTGAAGTCTAGAAATCTCTTTGAAGCTGGTGTATATTACAGCGGCATCTACATAAAGCAAAGCGTTAGATTTGATGTCACAGGTTGGCAACTGATTAATAAGACAGAAATGAAGGGGCACCACTAGAACCCTGGGGTACCGCATGCTGTACTGGTTGGGGGAAGGAAAAGACACATGGTCCTCAAATGCCTAAAACAGAGTCTGTATTCTGCAATAAGCCTCAAGAATCATTCCATCTTATTCTTGGGAGCCTCACCAACCTCCCATAATAATTCATATAAATAAGGTGGTGTGTGTATGTATATAGCCCCCCCCCTTTCCAAATTAACTAAAATAAGGAGCTGAGACTTAAAAGCAGATTTGTGACACCACACCGGAAGGACTTTAAGTGCCTATCCTCTGGCTGGGCAGTCTCCAGCTGTACACTACCTGTGCCCTTTTAATTCTGATGAAAGTAATCTCTCCCTCAAAACACCCCACACCCCACTCTCTAGTACTTTACACTGATCATAACAGTAAGGCAGCACACCCAACCCCCAGCAGTGAGGGACACTGGCAGTGGTCTTTTCGAAGACCCCATCAAATGCAGGGGGTGAAAGCAAATGCAGCCCCTTCCCTGCACTAGCCCAGAGAAGAAAAATGAAAATTACGTACCTACCGTATTTATGATCTTTCTGTGTATCTTCACCATTCATCACATTTGGGTTATTGGCCAGAGGTCATGACCCTGTGGGAGCTTTTTTGGGGGGATGGGTGGAGCCGACGCACCATTGGTGCCGCCTTCGAGGCCAACACACTGCATAGCGCTCGCAGGCTGGCCATTAGGTGTTGTCGACTCAGCCCTCCCGCCAGTTCTGAGTCGCCGGAGAAGTGAGGAAAAAGGGGTTTGAGGGTGGGACAAGGAAGTCCAAGGGACAGATAAAGGAAAAGATATATAAACCAAAAGGAAAAATAAATGGCTGAGAGGAGAGAAGGAGAAGGAAGACTAAGGGGATTGGGTAGGGGCCCCAATCTCTGGAAACAGGAAAATTGAGAGAGGAAGGATTGAGGATAAGCTTGGGGGGTGGGTAACAACCATACCCTGGAACCTTTAATGTTGATTTGTCTCCAGATTGTATAGGAACTGCAAGGAGTAGCCAAAAGGCTCAATGTCAGGATTCAAGGCACAGAATCACTGGCAATAACTCCAAAAGCAGAAAACGGCTATTCTGGAAGAAGACAAGACACAGAGTTAATCTTTCCCCTCTCAAGGAAAAAAAAATTTTGGTGTAAGAAATTTGGTTTCTTGAGAAAATTAAGGCTATATCCACAGGACAAGGGAACTAAGAACTGACGGGACAAGGAGTGGAGAGAACAGAGTGCAGCTACCAATGCCCACCTCACAGGGGTGGAGTCAAAGCACTGGAGAAGGAATACCCCCTTTCTGACCACTCCTTCTAAAACACTATCCCCCTATGTGTCCCTGCTTTACCCCGCCCCTGACTAACAGATAGGAGGGGGGCGAGAAGGACACAGAGAGGAAGGGGGACCCAGAGACTGAGGCCCCAGGGGGATGGCAGGTGGGACTGTGATGAATGGTGAGGATACACAGAAAGATCATAATTACGGCAGGTACGTAATTTTCATATCTTATCTGTGTCAGTCTTCACCATTCATCACCACTAGTGATGTCAGAGCCCCCGAAGGGGTTTAACCCTAAGGACAGAGTCCTTAGCTCTCAGTGGGTGCGCACTAGAGGAGAACCTTCTGGGCCTGGAGAGGCCCGCAAGTGGGGAAGAGAGACGGGGACCCCCCGTAGGAGGAAGAAAGTTGCCCCTGCAGATGCAGTCTCACTCTCCGAGAGAAGAGATAGGTTCTCTGGTGAGTGGAGTTACTCTATGCCCAGCCAAGGGTGACAACCGGGAAAGACGCAGCCATGCCATCCGCCTAGTGCAGATCGCTGTCCCTACGACCCTGGTAGCTACCTCACTGGCATCGTACGATGCCCTTGCTTGGTGCCTTGCTAGCTCCAGGCCACGTGCAAAGAGTGCAATGACTTGTCTGGTTTGCTCCATGTCAGGCAATGAGACTAGGAGCTGACCCAGCCTGGACCACAGGAACCTATCATAGGATGCGTAGTGGGCCTGATGTGCTGGGACAGAGAGCAGCAACCATGCCAAGTAGAACGTCCTCCTCCCCAGAAGTCAAAATCTAAGGAAAATCCAAGGAATCTTGATCTGGGGGCCGGTCACGGTGGAGGGCACGAAGCCCATCAGGAGTGTCCAGTTGCTTCGATCCTGACTGAGGATGAGGCATGGAACCTTTAGACTCCGGGGAGGTGCAATACCACTGGCAGAGATCCCTGGGGGCAGGAACTCCAGAGAAGGGCCTCTGCCAGGAACGCAACGATGCCTCCAGAAAGTGGGCAGGCCAGGGGGGCACAAGGGTGTCCTCACTGAAGTTGCCTAGAAAGGCGTGCGCAGAGTGCTCTGCATTGCTTTGAGTGGCAGGGGTGATGTGCAGGTCCTCCAACATCCTCATGAGGAATCGCTGATACTCCGCAAGATCAGCAGCTGGGGAGATGTGGACAGATGGCTCCTCTCCCCCAGAAGAGAGGGATGAGGAGTCAGAAGACCTCAAATGCTCAGAGGGTGGCTGCTAGGGGGGAGGCTGAAATACCTGTCTGTTCATTGCCCTAACATACGCGGGGAATCGAGCAGCCACGGCCCTGAACTGCTCCCAGGAGAGAGACCCTCTAGGACCATGGATGCCTGGGAGCGCTGGAGAATGTGGCAGAGGGATAGGGACAGAGCCAACAAGAGAAATCGGCTGACCTCCGCCTGTGCTAGGGAGCGCACCAGGAACACCAGAAGATGAAAGTGCTCCAGAAGACTCCACAGTCGACAGCTGAACAACCACACCAGAACTGCCTTGGCTGCGCCCAGAAGAATCCCCCTGTGAGGTGACCGGGGCCGTGTAGGTCCAGAAGGATGGTCCTCTACCTCCAAAGAACGGGGCCCTCTCAAAGAAACCACGGGGGAAGAGCGGAGATCCGCACTACAGCTTCTCCCAGAGCCCAGGTGGGCTCCAGGAAAAGGTCGTCGCACAGACCCCATGCTCCTCAACCCCTCGGAATCCGAAAGCGCCCTCCTCCTCGAGAAAGCCGGCCTAGGCAACTGACAGCCCTGGTCGGCCCCCGAAGGAGCTAGCCAGGGCGCAGCACCCTCCCCTCCAGTGGGTGCTCTGATCTGCCTCAAAGTTGGGCGATCTAGGCACACCACCTGAGGGGGTACCACCGCTGAGGGGTCAGAGAAGCCTCTGAGGCCGGGCTGCAGTGCAATGGTGGCCTGCACCGCTGCCTGCTGGTCAGAACCCCTGACCTCCAGCCCCGGCAGTCACTGTCTGCTCCTCAGAGGAGGTCCGACTCCGGCCTGTCGAGGACACTATGACGGTGCCCACACCAACAGCTAACTCCAAGGAGCCAGACTGCCTATCTGACTCAGAGTCCGACTCCTCCGGTGAAGAGGTGGAGACCGAAGCCCTATGCCAAACAGCTGGCGGGCGCCTGCTGCCATCCCAACCAAATAGGGTACCAGAAGCAGAGACCATACCAAAGTCGGTACCAGCGTCCTCCGCAGCACCATGAACGGTGGCAGAAGAGGACACGGCTCCAACCAAGGCAACAGTCTCCAAGCCAGAACCCAAAACAGCATAGTCCTGCCCCATGGGGCCGCGAGCGGCACCGAGGACAGAGCCGGCGCCGAAGACAGCTCCGACAGCGCTCTCTGCGCGAGATCCGAAACCCCCACGCGGGGAAAAGTCAGAGGCGGCGATGCTAGCACCACTGGCTCCGCAAACAGTGCAGACAGCAGCCACGGCACTGAGCAACAGACCGGCGCCACCGCCGACTCAGTAAGGACCCACTGCGCTGCAAACAACGCTGAGGCCCAAAATGGTGCCGAAAGACTGCGTCGAGGACAGCGCCGACCCGGGCCTTCTGAGCCACGGGTCCGACACCGGGGGAGCCTTCACTCCCGATGGGGGGGGGGATTGCCAATGCAGTGCCTCCCGCCCATCCCCCAGAGGGAATAGACTGGACCTCCTGCACTGTGGGAGAAGCCTCGGCCACGGCTAGGTTATAAGAGGTCGGGGCTCCCTCCTCCTCGGTCCACAGAGAACCAGGAGGGGACCCGGAGGAAAGGCTGAGAGAACTCGGCTTGGCCCGACGAGTGCGCGCCTGACCCCCGAAAGTCGTCGGAACTCACCCCACTTTCCACGCGTGCTGTTCGATGACCCAGCGGTCCATGGAGAAGCAGGTGTTGCACGAATCCATGTCATGAAGTGGGCCAAGACACGTGAGGCAACGGTCGTGCTGGTCAGTGAGTGAGAACTTACGGCCACAAGGGCACCGCCGCATGGGGGGCCGTCCCGTCTTCAAAGATTTCTTATCCTCGGACCGAGACATGACCTATGAAAAGAAACACCAAAACAAGACTCGACGTCGCAAAATTAAACAAAAGGAACAATCTTACCAGGCGACCGAGTAGGCTATCGAGAACCAGCAGGAGAGCAGACTGACGAACTACCGGCTCTGAGTCGCCACATAGTAGGAAGCGAAACTGCGTAGCAATAGGCCTCAAAATCTGTTAGACGCGCTTCCATGGGGTGACCAATGGCGGAGGCGAAGAACTGGAGAGGGCAGAGTCGACAGCACTAACTGCAACCTGCGAGCGTTCGCAGTCGCGTCGACCTTGGTGGCACTGATGGTGCATCAGCTCCTTCTAAAAAAAAAAAAAAAAAGCTCCCGTGGGGTCATGACCTCCGGCCAATAACCCAAAGGTGATGAATGGTGAAGACTGACACAGATAAGATACTCCAGTTCATGCTCAGACTCTGTTTTACCTCCTGGCATCAAGTTAAAGGGACAAACTGTTTTTTTTTGTTTTTTTTTCAGTCATCTCTTGCTCCCCAGCTATGCTAAAAACAGTGCAAAACCCGTTTAGAAAGAGGTCCAGTCCCAAGAACAGTGTTATGGACCCTGTTCCTTGAGCTTGTGCTTTAGGGATACATTTTCCCCCATGTCCAATCAGACAACTGATTGAAAACTGCTTTGGTTATCAGACCAGTGGCGGCAGCATCTCATATTTGATGCAGCCGAGCTTCTGCTAATCTCATAGTAAGAGTCCCAGGACTCAACAAATTTGCTTTGCACTCCTGAATAAGGAACCAAGTGTTCCAAAGCAGCACTGTATTTTTCAGTGTAACATTTTAAGCTGACTTTACTAGCCATTCTTTCAATATAATTAAGTTGTTTTGCTGGATTTCAACTCCTATTTATTTTTTTATTTACTATTTTTTAAAGCCACAACTCCAGCAGGTGCCAAATCAGCTAGCAACCCCAATCCCTACCTTCCCCAGCTGCCCCCATGGTGAGGCCATCGGGGTAGACCCAATTCCCTGGCAGTGACTGAATCTGCGATCAGGGCAAAACCTAGTTGGCAAGTGCAGTGCCTGCAGACATGATGGCTTTCTTCCTTGGATTACTCCCTCCCCTGGGGTAGGTAGCATCACTGCACGCGTGCAGGCACACAACAATCATGACATTGGCCAGCCAGTCGACACCCCTGTCTTACTGGCAATGATGAAGCTACCTGCACTACTGTAGGAGGTGTACATGCAGTAGCACAGACAACCGCCATCTCCCGCTGAGGGCAACTGTCCTCTGGGACACTCGAACCCCCCCCCCTCAACTCCGGCTGGCCCCCCCAGCCCCTGAGCTCATTCCTGAGCCCAAATAACCAGTGTTTAAAATTCCCAGACTTGTCAAATTAACTATATACCAGAAGCTCTGTACAGTGTGCACAGTGGATATGGATTCAGCAGTGTTTCCATCATACAAAAAATTGAAAGGGCAGGGGATTTGGTGGCCATCGCTGACATGATACATAATGTCCTCTTCTGCTCTTTATACGTTCTCCATTCTACCTTCTCCCTAGTCATTCTTCTTCATTTTTCTCTCAGCGTGTTTTCCTTCAGCCCGAATGCTGTAGCTGTAACAATGTTAGGGACCAGGGCTTTGTTTAAAACATGGGAGGGAGCGCCTTCTTAACTTCCCGATGGTTCATTTTTAATGTTCAGGGGCACCATAGGTGAAGGCAACTTGATAGGCCATGAAGGTCAGGTGTCGAGTGCCAGTGAAAGACAAAAGTCATGTTCAAAGAAAAGCTCCAGCCTTTTATGTCAACTGGGTTACTAGAGTCTTGGGTATCAGCATTATATAATAAAAGCACTCCCTAAACCAAAGCACACCTGCAGGTTAGGCCAGTTCAGGCAAATAAAGATTCAGAGCTCTCTATCAATAGTGCAAGAAAATTGCTAAACAATGTGGTTGTTTGCATTCCATGATTTTCATAGCAACCTGTTACTTACTCCTAGTTTTCTACCCGCATTCTTTTTTTTTTTGTTTTTTTTGGGGGGGGAGCTATACTTTTTAAGCAGTGGTTCTCAAGTATTATGTATTGTGGCACCCCCCAACAGATAAGAACAAATCTCTTCTTACAGATTATAATGTAAATCAGGTTACTGCTGCATCACCCCACAAAATGCATCTCCAAATCTTTATTAAGATCTGAAACTGGCTGCTCCAATGGCACAGAGAGTTGAGATGCTGGGCACCTTTCCTCGCGCCATGCCGGTGACCCGGGTTCGGGAACGACCTGGGGTCGTCGGGGAGCTGGCGGGGGGGGGGGGAGAGCAGGATTGAGATGCCTAATGGCAGCTCTCCTCTCCCGGGGAGGTGGTTGCCCCTCTGTAGTTCCAATGTTGCCGGGTTGAGGTCCAGTGACGGCACAGGCGGGAGGGGGCATCATGAAGGGAGGGTGTCTTGTAGCACAATGTTCGTGTGCCTCGAGACAAGGGGATTGGAATGGGGAGAAAAACTAGAAAAATCCTACAAACTATGTACGGAAAAAAAAAAATTAAGATCTGAAATTACCAGTAACATAACATTTTTTACTGGAGACCCTAAAGTCTTCTGTGGCTGCACTGGCGGCTATACTGTCAAATCAAACTGAACTATAAAGAGCTAGTGGAACCAAAACAGGCAGACAGGACTATGATACAAATTCTGAGTAGTCAGTACTAACTCTCTATTTCTGAAGTATTGTTCTTTCTCCTTTTATTCATTACAAAGTTTTCTATGTAATATTATACCATGGACCTCGGACACTGACCAATCAGATAGATAATCAACGCAGGTAAGGTGCCAGCCTGCCTATCAATAATCACCGCAAAAGGTGCCAGCCAGCCACATGTTTAAAAAAACAAACAAAAAAAAAACCAGTCTGACGCCGAAATCACTGCACTCCAACCACCATCTTGTTTCCCCGCTAAGCGGGGATCATGAAACAGCACTTCCATACATCAGAAAAATATAAACAAAATACTATGTAAGCCTGAATCTCTAACCATAAACAGGCTTTCTAACTGTTTCCCCACAACCACTTCCACCCGGCTCACCTCGAAATAATTTTTTTCTCCGTTCGGCTCCGCTCCGTTCCCTGTACAGTCCCTGTCTCATTTTGAACTTCCCACTCTTGCTGTATCAATGACCGTACGGGGGGGGGGGGGAACCAGTAAACAAATTCCAGTGACTGCAACAAATTCCCCCGATTCCATTTTCAGCACGTTAACAGTAACCCGGAAGCTGTATGACGGCAACACAACGTGTGAAAACATGCTGCACGTTCAAGAGGGAACTATTTTTTTTAGCATGCTACAAATACAGTAAAATGAAAATGAAAACCCTAAAAATAAACTCTCTTATTGCATCTTATGAAATCATAGTATAATCGCAATAATCCACTTGGGGGGATGTGGGTTATCGGGGGATTTACCACGGCTGGCGAGGATTTACCCAAATCCCCCGATAACCCACACCCTCTCGTGGCTTATTGCTTAAATATTGTGCTGATGTGTGAAATAGCTCTCAGCCTGGCAGCTGACATATCTATCTCTAGTCCCCCTCCCACTACATCATCAGCATTGTGATCTCACGAACAGTGACATCACAGGTGACCAACTGGGCAGCCACTGAGTGACTGTTCCTAAGCAGCAGTGATGTCACAGTCAGTGAGGTCACAATGTTAGTGATTGGGGGGGGGGGCGGCAGAGCTAGACATGCCAGCAGCCAGGCAAAGTGCTGTTCTACGTAGCACACCTACTTACATGAGGTAAACAATCTTCTAATTAACCAAAGGGAAAAAAACAAGTACTTCAGATGTAAGGTAATGGTCGACTGCTTTTAAAAATTAATATTAGTTTTAGGCAGTACACTAGCTCTTTAACTTGTCCAGCGAGGGATGATGCAAATCTCCATATGGACGACTCACTTTTTTCTGTCTCCCCAAAATGCAAGAAAAGTTTCTACAAATTCAGGACTTCAACAACAAAAGAAAAATGTTCCCACTATTTCAGGATCTAAACTGCGAAAGGCTGTTACACCAAACAGACCCTTGTGGATCAGCAGGGGTCTTTACCTTTGGGTAAATCTCAAGACAACCCACTGATAAAGTCCCAGCCATCAAAGCCAACGGATGCACAAAAAAGCAAATCACTTATCTTTTTTCTTTTTCAAACATCTCCATTTAGCTGCCATTTTGTTTTTTTTAAACCATGAAACTAAAAACACTACATAAATCTGACAGTCTGTTCCAAATCACCGTGCGGCTCTCTCCTTAGCCCTCCCAATATGTACAAATAAAGTCCCCTGCTCAAAATGCTCCTCCGTAACTTTTCAAAACGCTTTCCAGATCGTACCGATTGTTTCTTGTTCCCGTGCTCACTGACATGCTCACCAACCAGCATGTAACTGCACTTTCACTTTACAGTGCCGATCATGCTAAGAATTGGAAATCCTAGCTTGCTATTTCTCATTTTCTGTTTGGCCCCGGCAGTACTGCTGCTTGCTCTCCATGCTCACCCACAATGGAGGCGCTCCTCCACAAGGTCACTTGTATCAAGTTCTCTCTCCTAAGGAAGCCACTCACAGGTCACCTCACACCATGCTGTCTCTCTGTACTGAATAAGAAGAGCTGCTCACAGTTCGCATCACACTTTGCTTACAAAAAAAATAAAATTCAGAATCTGTCTCTGTATGTGTGCCTTGGTGGGGTGGGGGGCTCCTTCCAAATGTAGTTAGTAACACCCAGGGGCCTAATTCTCTGTTTCCCACTGAACCCCACTGGCACAAATTCTGGAATGCATATGAAGCACTGTGTGCTGGCCCAAGAGGGAACTTCAGGGGATCGCAGGCAATGGAAGGGTGCTAAATTGTGCCCCAAAGTCCCTAATGTACTGAATATACAAGCTTTGTTTATCCATGGGTAACACACCAAGTTGATTATGAACCATTCAAAACATACACTCACCAATAGCGTTTCTTAATAAACTTCTGCATCAGCAGAAACTGATAACTGCTCAAAAAAACAACAATATTAGGAATTATATCATATACTAACCCCTTCTACTTTGGGGTGGGGGCACTAATGTAATAATTCCATGAAGTAAGTATTTGTGTGGAAGTTATGAATTTTTTTTTCCATATTTTTTTCACTTTGTATTCCTGAAATGATAATGGGTGCACAATATATACAATAATGCATGGGGACATAGTGTATTCCAAGGATTTTACGCATACCCGTGGTGTGTGATGCCCCATAAACCCAGAGGGTGAAACCAGAGGGATTTATCAGGGCATTGCACACCGAGGCTGTGCATAAAATCTGAGTTTAAGCACTTCCACTTTTTTTTTTTTTATATATTTACTGGTCCTTGGTTTATGCATTTTTATTTTGTTGCATGAAAGAATGAGAGGCAGTGTCACATAGCCCTGCCTCCCAACCCCCAGCTGCCGTAAATCGGAACTAGTGGAAGTCAATAAGCTTGTACAGGGCTCATAGTTTGAGCAGTCTCCCTTTTTAGTGAGAAAATAAAATCTGCCAGTAGATTGTCCAGTTCCAGCATTGGTAGGGAAATTAATTCTGTTGACTCACCTGCCTCCTTGTGGTACTTCCTGAAGAGCTGCACGTTACTTTTTGTTTTTTTATGGCATTTTTATTTTCTTGTTCTTCGATGAATTTTAAGACAGTCAGTCTTATTAGCTGGTGCAAAGCGAGAAGAACTGGCCATTTTCCTAGTGTGTTTCGGTGACAATTTAGTTGTAAAACTGTGCCCTGGTTTTCTTTGTGTTACTTTACAAGAACTCTGTTCTTCATGCTGGCGGTTTTTCTGTGACAGCGCAAGTGAACAGCCAGCGCGAGGACAGACCCTGGCACAGGTGCTCGGCCTGCAGTGAGAAGTATTTTTAAGAAAAATGGTTAACGAAACTCCGTTATTCACACGTGTGAATAACAGAGTTTGTGAGGTTCTGCCACCGATTGATTATTGGCACTAACCTGTAATATACATCTATTACAGCAAAAACAGAACATTAAAAAGAAAACCAGCAGGAAGAAAGCTGAGAAACTAAGTGAAATGATCTTGCCCTCTCAATAAAGATTTTTGGTCGAAGGCTTCTTGACGAAAATCAGGGACTGCTCCTGGGAACATGGTCCACATGTGTAATGTTTTCATTGCTATTTAAAAACAAAACAAAAAAAAGAATAAAAAAATACATATATTTTTCAGCATCACTGTTATTGTAATTACAGTCTGAGATTCTACTGACAAACATGCAGGATTAAGTCACCATGGAAAATGGCAAACACAACCGGAGCCAAGCAAGAGTAGGTCTGAAAACCTCCCTACACAGCAGTATACTAGAAAACTCAAACAGGACCTTTCACACCGTATCAATACTGTAAACAGAAATAATGCCTGTGCATGCGTGTGTCAAGAGGATTTTTCACACACCCAAGGTGTGTGATAATCCATAAATGGGTTTATGAGATTACCACACACTGAGGGTGTGTGAAAAATCCTCATAAGACAAATCTTGTATAGGAATTATTTTTTTGTAATAGCTGATTATTTTGACAGACAAAAACTGTAAGCTGTATTTGTGTGGGCGAGCATATCTCTGAGCAGCTGCCGCATCTGCACAAATACAATGTGCTATCTCTGCACTTCAGTGAACTGAGAGAGTGAGGAAGAAAACGCTGTAACAACCCGCTATCGAGTTATTACGTAACTCAGTGGTTTTTTACAGCATTTTATCAGGACTGGAAATACAGTCATTACAGAAGGTCACCAGTTATAATATTACAGTACCACAGTATTTCACTGCCCCCCACAAGAAAATGAACCAATCTTAGTGTTACACTGTTCTGCAGTCTGCATATGTCATGCAGGGTCAGAAGAACAGGCTGTGGAGTCCATAGAACCAGGTGTGGAAATAAAGGGTGTTAAAATACATACAGGTTTATGGTCTATGGGGATACATAGGAGTTTAAGGTCTATGTTGATTCTATGTCTGGTCATGAACCCCCCTCACCCCGGCTTCATAAGCAGTGATGCAGTGCAAATACGTACTTCTTCAAAGGGGTTGCCTACACACACCGTTACCTACGGCACCCAGCAACAATTTGTCTATGCTTTTCTTGAAGTCCTGTACTGTCCTCTTGTCCACTGTCTCTGCTGGTAAGCTGTTCCATAAGTGCGTCACCCCAGGATGTGCTTCCTAAGGATACCCTTTAATTTATGCCCACTTTTAAAAGCTTTTTATTGGCAGTTCTAAAAATCACAACAATAAAAGACCAACAATAACCAGGGCTCGAATTTAGCAGTATTCCGGCACACCTGGCATACCAATTTTTTTTTTTTTATTTATTTTTTTTTTTTTTTAAACACCAGAATACCAAAATTCAGCCCTTGGTGGTCCACCTGAAATAATTAATTTTCATCCAGCAGATGCAGTTCCTGGTCTGGCCAGGAGGTGGCGCTGTGTTCAGGCACACATACAGTTTGAGTGTGTATGAACCTCCCTCCTTCCAGAAAAAAAAAGGAAAAAAAACAATTGTACCGTGGATTGGCTGCCTGATTTGACTCCCCCCCAATGTTTTCACCCCCGTGTGCAATCATCATTTGAGAGACTCCAAGCTCATTTGAGCAGATGGTGGGGGGTTTCTTTTTGTCTGTGGGGTCAATCAGTTTCTGGCATGCTGAGAATGGAGTTTTATAGCACTCACCACCTTTGCAGACAGGAACTGTTTAAATAAGCTTGTCAGCAACAGTAAGAGCAAGTACATTTAAAAAAAAAAATTAAAGTGCAGTACCAGGAATCACAGAAAGTGTCATAGTGCAACTTATAAATTACATTCGTCCACATAATGCAGTGCAGTTTGCTGTCCGGTTTTGTTAGCATGCAATATAATTTACAAGTTTCACTATGGCACTTTTTGTGATTCCTGGTATTTCACTTAAAGATTTTTTCTGCACATGGATTTTATTGCTGTCAAGCATATTTAAAAAAACGGTTCCCATCCCCAAGGATGGTGAGTCCTACAAAATATTTTTGTCTTGGCTGCATTTCTCATTTTATGGCACAACCATTTCCTGCTGTAGTTCTTTTCATATTTTGTTATTCTGAAAATAAATTCCACTGCTATGCATGATAGATGTAGTTTTAGGGTAGAGAGAGGTGAAAAAAAAAAAAATCAAAGGCACCATGGACACGTGCAGATGTGACAGGGCGTGAATACGAGACCGATGGACTTACTACTCGAGTCTCTTCCTAACACCGAAACAGGGAATAAGGGAAAGGCTCTGTAGTAAACTCCCCTGAAACTTCTGGGGAGTTTGCTGTGAAGCTTTTTCCCCATTGTGTGTAATACAATTATTCATTTACTTACTTCTGTGTGTGTGCTACATTATTTCTTAGAATGCATGTTTCTGGTTGATGGCAGCACCTTCTGGCAGTCAGCACTGTGTGTGTTTTTTTCTTAGTTTGAACAAATCTTCATAAAACTGCAGTGTGTGTCATTAGGCAGCATGGAAGATTTGGTTTAAAAATTACTGAATGGGCCAATCACTGGTACGGTTACCTAGCAATCTGTGATGGGACAATCAATTCTGCAAATACTGCCACTGTTGTGGATGCATGGGATGGGAGTTCAGGGTGCTTTCAAATGGTGGCATTGTGTCTGGACCATGGGAAGAGGAAATGTTTACAGGGTGCAGTCTCCAAATCTGTAGGTCTGGGATAAAGGAACCGCTGGCAGGGACCTTGCTTCAATCTGCATGTGTTGGCACCCACCCACCACAAGGAGGCAGTATAGTGCAGTGGTTTAAGGCTCTGAGCTGCAAACCTGAAGACCTGGGTTTGAATCCCACAGCCCCCACTTGCATACTGTGTGACCCTGAGAAAGTTACTTAATTTCCTTGTGTTCCCAGATCGCACCTGTAAACAAGCTTTCTGTTTAGTGTGTCTCTCCTGGAAAAAACAAAACAAACAAAAACCTGTTTTTGTTTGTATTTGGGTTAATGGGAATTTAATATAGCTCTCTGCATATCTGTGTATCTAGGGCATTAAACTATGCTGAATTTGGGCAAGAGGTAACAGAGTTGGAACCATTCCATTTTTCATATTATTACGGACGGGATTAGCTACAGAAAATATATGTAAAGATCTTAGACCTAATGAGCTGTTCTCTATTGTTGGGTGCTGCATCTGACCTCGCCTTGTGTTACATACAAGGTTGGACAAACTGGGTAGCCAGGTGGCCAATGGTTAAGAAACACTGATTTGGCTACTAGATCTTGAAAATTACCAGTCAACTGACTACATATGCACAAAGTCATTTTTTTGAGCCCTTTAAAAGGATGGCCACTAAAAACATTGATTTGGCTGTGAGCTACTGAAAGCTAGTAACCAGACTAACAGCAGGCTGATAAACTATAGTACATATGACGTTACCAGCACTTGTAAACTTGAAAATATGTGCACTTATGGCAACTGGGTGAATACCAAATTTCTAGGCAGCATACCAAAATTAGGATCTTGGTACTCTGCCAAGAATACCACTTTTCTTAAATTCTACCCCTATTAACAAAATTACTTCATATTTTAACATGTAAAACAGGTTCACGATAGGATTCTTCATGCACAGAGCTATCTTGTGACAGTACAGCGATTCAAAAGTTGAAACAAAAGGAAAAAAAATATGAACTGCATCGAGATGCTAATTCATTAACAGCTGCTAACCACCTTCAGGGTATGTAAGACAATGCGATTTCCATGATGTTACAAAGTCGATCAAGCTGTAGCCAGAGTGGTGTTACATAAGATGTCTCGTGGGTCTGGCGAGCTGGGGATACTGGGTTACCTAATCATACCACAGTGTTAAATTGTTTCCTTGTAGCCAAGGTCCCATCCATCCTTGGAAAGGTCACCAATGTGCCCCAAATATTTTGAAAAATATTGGTGCTGTGCCAGTGTTTGTATGTAATCATTTCCAGACTTGCCAATGTGACCGTGTCTGCCTGCCATCACTGTTGCAGCACAGAAGCTTGATCACTTTTCCAAGTAGCTAATATTAAAATCTTTGCAAGCAACAGAGTCTTGCAAACCATATTACTCGGGTAAGCTGCACAGGGAAAAATCCACTCACTGCAGACCAGGGCTCTCTGTAGCATTTTTCATGTTTTTGGTAGGAGACTTTCTTTAAAAAGAAAAAAAGGAGGGATTCACAGCCCAAAAGTAGGAGTCCCTGACATTTCTGGGGGTCCCTATTTAAATGGGGATCCGGTCAAAATAGCGCGAGTCTATTACGCGTGGTCAAAACAGCGCATTGATATTAGCGCTTGCGACAATATAGCGCAAGTCAAAATAGCGTGACATATCACGGGTTCCACAATTAAGAGATACCCCTCTTTTTTGCTGTAAAAACTTTTGAGAACTCTCTACCTACCCATCCCCCTTGCTAATTTCACTGTTTCTGCTCTTAATTTAGTGGAATTCAAGTAGGACAAAACCTGCTTCCTTTTAGTTGTGCCATTAGACATCATCATTACCTGCTTGTGTATATGTATAGTGCAGCACTATCAATCTTAAAGAACATGCCAGTTTAGACTCCAGTACTTTTTCCATAACCCCCGTCAACATTCTCATTTCTGGCCAAGAAAAACTTATCAAAAAATTCAAACAATGACCTTCAATACTGAGACGCCTAAAGAAATTGGTGCAGTAAACCATGTGCACCCATATGAGGGGCCCTCAAGAGACCTGAAACTATCCCTGTTTCATCTTGCACTCCCTGAGAGCCTAAGTGCAGTTGAGGGGAGGTGAACCTTGTAACAACTGATTTAGATCCCTATATGACATGACTGTGGTCCAGAGGGGCTGGGAAGGGGGGAATGGAACCTTTCATTAACACTCTCAGATCTTTATATATTGTGACTGTGGTCTGAAGTGTGGTTGAAAGGAACCCTATCAGTTCATTCCCATTTAAGTTGGATGCACCCTGAGTAGAAGAATCTCCCCTGTTTATAAGTAGGCTAGTCCTGTCCCAAGGATGTACTCCCATTCCATTATCCAGTGATCACAGAAGCCCATCCCTGAGACTAGAAACCTTCTTCAATCTCCATCTACCACCCATAGGTTTATTGCATGGCTATCAGAAGCGTGAAAAGTAGGACAACTACTTTGCTGAAACTTGTGGCGCTATAGCAAGACGCGGTTATTGCACCACACTATTATTGATCAACGCTATTTAGTACATGCTATAATTGCACACGCGATATTACATGCGCGATTGTGACAGTGGTCCACTTAAATGCATGTGAGCCATGCCCCTGCGCTCACACATCTCGTAATGTAAGAATCTGTAGAGCCCGGGGGCTCGCTCCATTGCTTTCTATGGGCCATGTTTTAAACTAGAATTTTTCATGTTTTAGAGGGCGAATTCAAACAAATTATGGCCACTGCTCAACTAACAAGGGCGTAGCATTGATGGGGGGGTTTGGCAGGTGGGTGCTGACATGGGGAGAGAGCAGCAGCTGCTGATGCAACACGCACAGAAGCATGCGTGGCACATCTACACAGCATCGCACACTGCCTCTCCAGGCGGAGTGGGGGAGAAGAGACGCAGGAAAATGATGGAGGTCCAGGCCGCCACCCATCCCAGCCACCCAGTAGTCCTGCACCCTGAATACCCAGGTCATACTAAATCTGCGTGAAGGTAAGTCCTGGCAGAAAAACAGGGGAGGGGCTGGGATGGCCGGCATCCAGAAGTCAGCTTGCGCTCCGGAGGTGTAACTATATTAATTGTTAAAGACCAGAGTTTACAAAAACTCTAACAAGCACTGCAAGCTACTGAATCTCCCACTGATGTAGCACACTTTTCTGATGGCAGCAGCAGGGGATTCTGGGATTTGTAGTTACAGAAAATGTCATCTTGCAAGTCAGCAGAATCAGTCTGCTACAATCTACTACACTATAGTGTCTAGTACTGGAGGCCCCACCTCCAGAAGGACAGCGATAGGGTGGAGGTGGTACAGAGGCAGGCAACCACAACGGTGTAGGGACTGCATCAAAAGTCCTAGGAGAAGACGCTAAGAACTGAATATGTACTTGCTGGAGGAAAGAAGGGAAAGGGAGATATGATAGAAACATTTAAGTACAAAACAGGTATTATTAAAGTACAGGAAGGTGGTATTTTCCGTAGAAAGACAGACTCAAGGAAAAGGGGTCACGCAATAAAGCTGGAGGGGCGGAGGCTCAGTGGGGATGTGAGGAAATATTTCTTCACAGAGAGGGTGGTGGTGGAAGCTTGGAACGGCCTCCCAGTGGAGGTGGTAGTTGCCAAAACAGTCACAGGATTCAAGCATGCATGGGACAGATACAAGAGGACCTTGGAAGGAACACAAGGGGTGGGGATGACCAGAGATTGTGCAAGGGCTGCAGTGGCACAGTAGGCAGGGAAAATGGGCAGACTGGATGGGCCAAAGCGGTCTTTATCTGTTGACAACTTCTATATGCAGTAAACAGTAAAAAATTTGGGAGCAGACCCATACTTGAGTGTGGGACTCTTAGTGCTGAATGTTCCCTTTTAACAGCTTCTAGAGGTGGGGGGGTGCTGCAATCATTCACCTCAAGAATTCTGCTTGGGTAAGGGAAAACAAAACTCAGACTACAGACCGCCTTTATTAGGTTCTCCCATTCAGTCCCTATGGCCTGGGCCAAAGGGTGTACCTTCGTTTGTTGCACAGAGAAACTGAATTACATCCAATAGCGTTTCCTATGGCTTGCTGTGACATTGGCCTGGGGAGAAGAAAGACCCAGTGCCCTTCCATGTTGTTTATATTCACCCAATTAGGCAGTTACCTGCCATAAGCCTGTAGACCTCCAGTCCCTCAGTGCCTTACTGCTGCTTCTGCCCTCTTGCTACACTCTCCCATAGACTCTTGCCACACTCCCATGCTTGGGAACCATGCACGCTTTATAAGGTGCCGACATCTCACATCTCCATGCCATGCAGAATCCACAGGATCCACAGACCCCAACAACTGTCACTCCTAGGTCGTTGTCCAGCCACATGCTTGTATTAGTGGTGGTCTTGTTCTCACGTCCTGACCACTGTGCCCCACAGTGGGCCCTGTCCAGACTCCCCACAAGTTATTCTTTTTTTTATATATATTTTATTTTTCATACTATGAAACGAAGTAATATTACACTCTGTCAAGACAACCATGAAATGACATTAAATTCCAAATGGAGGACACAGCCTCCTTAATCTTAGGTACAGTGCATCTTTAACATTTTGAGACTACATTGGGGGGTATCTGCCATTAAACAACCTCTACATTTTTAAAAGTCCCAAAATTAAATGCTGCATCAGTGAGCCCATGAACAGTATGACTTATTTACATTAAAACTAAAGTCTGTTGCAAAGAAATCCGGCATTTGCACGCCCCTTAGAGGCTAATGGCATCATACTATTTCCTAAAGTAAAAAATAATACAATGTGTTAATGGCAGCAAAGCATTGATTTGCAGCTAGTAAAGGATGATCTATTACAGAGAGATAAACCATCGACCATTTAAGTAATTCCTGATTTACTTACAGTTTAGCCCAATAGACTCCCAGGGAACAAAAATGACATTGTTTCAGTTTAAAGTACTAAACAGGTATACCAAGTAAAATATCGATTCCCCCAAGATCTCTCAAAAGTTTAAGGAAAAACGAAA
This sequence comes from Neoceratodus forsteri, assembly GCA_016271365.2. Lineage (NCBI taxonomy): Eukaryota > Metazoa > Chordata > Ceratodontiformes > Ceratodontidae > Neoceratodus > Neoceratodus forsteri. The sequence continues at coordinate 103,016,768 of CM057453.1, read as the reverse complement.
AGTCTCACTCCGTAGGGTCAGTCCTCTTTGTCCTGCTCCAAATCTAGGCTCTCCTCCTCCTCCCCCTACCTCCTCGATCGAGCCACTAGTCTGCCGTTGGGACTGCATTCGGGAAGCTCACTTCCCTGCTTCAACCGGGTCCAAGAACAACCATACTCTCCCTTCGGCCACTATGCACAACCTCGTCAGGTAAATCATGGCATGAGAGACCCCGGACCCACGTCGTTTTTGCCGCACCCCGTCAAACTTCTTACGCCGCAGACTGGTGGCATAACTAAGGTCAGGAAACAAATAAAACATGCAGTCTTCCTGAATTAAAGTCCCCGCATGTCTGGCCAGCTTCAAGATTGTGTCCCTTGTCCCCACACCATCTGCCACCAGTAGAAGAGTTTGCGGGTTGGTTAGGTCCTGTTGATAACAGAGGGGTAATCCAATAAGCCTTCTGAAGAGCAAAATGGATCAGGGGCTCCTCGGGTGCTAATTTTTCTTGAAGCCATTCCTGCAAGAACAAAATAGGGTGGTCGCTCTCAATCCCTTCAGGTAGGCCCAATATCCGGATACGTGAAGACCGGGCTTGATTTTCTAGCGATTCCAGTCTTGCCCGAAAATGTGCATTTTCCTTGAGTCGGTTCACTGTAACTGCAGACGCTGATTCAACTTGGCATTTTACATCGCCAGCCTCAGTCTTTAGACTGTCGATGGAGGTCTCTACCAGATTTAAACAAGTGCCAAAAGAGTCCATCTTAGTGTTTATATCTGAGACTACTGATATCAATCACTACAACTTGGTTACAATAGAGGACAGAGTCTCCTATGTTTCGCCAGTAGTTGAGGCCTATGTAAACGTGGCTGTCTTCGGTGTCTAGAAAGGCCCGCCAGTTTTTCCCCCTGCTGCTCCGCTATCCTTCTTTGGGTTGCCCATTACAATGTTCTCCGAAGAGCTCTTCCCGATTCTGGAAGAATTTTTACTCGAAATGGAGTTGAAATTATGGTAAAATGCAAAGTTTTTACCAAAATTTAAGGAGCTGCAAAAACTAGCTGCTACTCAGCTCGGGTTCCTCAACGCCCCCTCCCTACAAGTTTTTCTGAATTTAACATGGCCCACTCCATCTTTCCGTCCCCAGGTGTACCTGCCACATGGCAATATGTTACCAACCCCTGGGAGCCAATTCTCTGATGATTCTCCAACCAACAGGGGAAGAGACGCAATCACAGTCATTAGTTTCTCAAGCAGTCCAGACATGAGGGAGCAAAAAAGGAAAACCATTAGAGCAAGAGAAAGTGGAACATAAGGAGACAAAATCATCCAACTCAACTCGTGTCTCCCATTAACGCCAAGAACAGAACTGTAGTCCAGTAAGCACAGTGTGAAGATCAGCAGTCAGATTCATATCTCGCAAACACTGTCAGCTGTTCCAGCATCTTTGTTTTCCTAACACGGCATAATTCATCCTTCCCGCTGCTCGTTCAAAGTGGAGGGTTATTTTCATAAAGTTATGGCTTCCTCTTGGGTGGAGAATGTAGTGGACCACTTTTCTTTGAATATCACAAAACGGTGGAGGGAAGGGGGGGAGCACACCATAAAGTGCCAGCCTGTCTCCCTTACAGTGTGCTTCTCACCCAGGTACATTTCGTAGTCCTGAAAGAGGTGTAGCCTCCAGTTCTCACAAGTCAGACGCCCTTTTTCTCTCCCCTTGCACAGTACCCGCTCCTTCATTGAAAAAGGGAGGAAGTGAATTCCATTGGTCTAGGCAGCTTTCCCCAAATCAGGTCCTGCAGTAAGATGCCTTTGCTCTAGGCCTAGGCATGTATCTTTGAAGAGTCCCACTTAACGCTGACAACATTTCAGATAAAAACAGCAGCATTCTGTATCCCTCCAATTTCTCTGGCAGTCCTAAGAAACAGAGACTGTTCCTGTGTGAGCAACCCTCTAACTCCATCACCTTCACTTTTGAGGCCTGCAGCTGCACCTGGAGGTCTCCAACCCGCACTTTGACTACAGCTGTCTGATCCTCAAGGTTGACATACCTTTCTACTTCTAAGCACTACTGATCCAGGCTGGTAACTGACGCTTCATGGAGAGCATACCCAGGGAAACTATTTGTAAGACTACATATATCTTTTTGCTTCAGGAGCCTAAAGCAAATTCATGCCATTAGCTGCCTCCAAGGGAACCAGTGATCTTGCTATATGGTCTTTTCTTCAACTTTTTGGGGGACTGGCATGAGATCTGGAGGTAGAACTCAATTTTATCTTTCAGTCTAGCATGTTTGTAACTTTGTCTGACCAAGGCTTTAGTGGCACTTATCTCTAGGCCCTACTCTTGTAGAAGGTCACAACTTCCACCAACTCATAATTAATCCCACCAGGTCCTCTTTAAACTTAGGATCAAATACTTCAATAGACTGGATACTAATTAATAGTACTGATACGGTTGCTGGTGCTGGTACCCACTCAGATGCCACTGCTGACCATTCCCCTATTTACTGTTTATGGCATGTCCATGTCCTTCTCTTCCCTCCTCCCAAAGTCCTACCTTTTTGTGATTTCTCCAATCTAAACCCCACCATGTTCCTCAGTGATCTGGCTGTGATTGACTGGTCCTTCCTCTACACTACTCATGATGTTAATGTAGCACTCGATTATTTCCTAACACAATTTTGTGCTCTTCAGACTCGCCATGCCTCTACCATGTCTTGCAGAATCCGTGGGACTCTCTCTAGATGACTCAGTAAAAACTCCTAGCCATACTAAAATCCCAGGACAAATGTTGGTCAAAATTCAAAACCTCTGGTCTACCATTTGTTCAGCAAGAATACCACGCTAAGAGAAATATCTGTAAAACGACCACACCCCTAGCAAAAAGTGCCTATTTCAAGAACTTACTAATATGTGCTGCAGGCGACTCAAAAACATTCTGGGCACATATAAAGAGTTTTATGGGGGAAAAGCATACTCTGCCCTCCAATGACATGTTGCTGGAAGGCCAGCATTGTAACAATCCTACCACCAGGGCTCCAGATAAGTTGAGTACCGACCTATTTTGTTTGTTTGTAAAAGTTTATTCCTTACAAGTACAAGGAAAAGGATGTCCCAGTTGAGTGGTTAGACTCATTTACAATGAGGTTTCCTTTCCGTGTGGTAACAAAAAAGGTGATCCATAAGCTACTATGCTCCATCTCCGACGCTGGCATGCCGTGTGCGCAGCTCAGCCACTGGCGTTATTGCACATTGCTGTGCCACTCTGGGGGGGGGATGGAAAATGGCTCCTCGGCAGGATGACTGCCGGACGCCGCAGGCCCAGCTCCTCTGACGGCAGCCTCGCACCGGATCCTGTCGCCTGCCTCAGGGGCAAGCTGTGGAGGAAAGCAGAGGGGTACAGCTGTGAGTCCGAGAAGGGGCTGGGCGCACTGGCAGGAGGAAGCACCATAGGGGATGAGGCAATGAAATAGACTAACAGCAAAAACAAAAGTTACACTGCACTGTTAAATGAACGATATTATACTTAATAAAATTTTTTTTTTTTTTTTTTTTTTTTTAAATTGGGGTGCCTCAAGGCTCTATCCTTTGCCCTCTTTTTTCCATCTTTATCAATGACATGTCTCTACATTCCCCAAAATTGCGCTTCCATACTCTATGCAGACGACTCCGTGCTCTACCATAAGCTACTAAGCTCCATCTCTGACAGTTGGAGTGTTGGTGCCGACAGCCTTGAGTCCAGCCTCCTCAAACTAGCTGCTCATCTCCTTGCCTCCAGTCTGGCCAGAATTTTCAAACTGTCGATTCGATCTGGAACTGTCCCTTGTATCTGGAAGATTGCCAGGATTGTCCCGGTTTTCTAGAAGGAAGACTAAGTCCATTACAAATTATAGCCCAATTACCATTCTCTCCGTTCTAAGTAGACTACTTGAGAACACTGGCTCTCTTCAAACTGTCACTTTCCTTGAGGACCAGAACCTTGTCTCTGCCTCTCTGCATGACTTCAAAAGGGCCATAGCACTGCCACTGCTCTCTTCCAGTTCACAAATGACACCAAAATCGCAATGAATAAATGGCCTTGTAACGAGTGCAATATACACTGACCTAACAAAGGCTTTCAATCTTGTTGATCACACACTACTTAAGGCCAAAATGCTCTCCCTCGGCTTCTCCCCTGAAGTGGTAGCCTGGCATGATAGCTATCTCTCTGACAGACAGCAGTCTGTCAAATTCTGCTCTGCTACCTTCAAACTTTCGACTATCAACACTGGGGTACCTCAAATAGAGACAATCATTTATGGTCTAGCTAGATTCAGGATACAATTGAAAACAAAGTAATATAAAAAGGTGAAATATAATGCTCTTCATTGAATGTACAACAAGATAATGTACGATTTTAAGTTACACTGCACTATGCCGGCCCAGTGGCATGGAGGGCTGAGACATCATGTCTTACTTCCTGCCATGCCGGCGACCCATGTTCGCGGTGCGAGCAGGCAGCCAGGGGTCGGCTGGGGAGGGAGAGAATCAAGCATCCTGAGGGCAGCTCTCCTCTCCCGGGGAGGGGTTGGGATGGAGTCTGCAGCATGCCTGACCCCTAGCTGAGGCTGGGGGTTGGCACCAGTGGCTCACACACAGGGGGCGGTTACAGGGCAGTCGCCTGGCGTGCCATGTCGCGGGGCGTCGCAGCTCAGTCACAAGCGCCATTGCATGCTGTGCCACTCGGGAGAAAATGGAAACTGGCCCTCGGGCAGGATGATTGCCGGATTTAGTAGGCCCGCCTCCCGCGAAGGCGGCAGCCTCGACCAGATCCCCGCCTCAGGGATGCAAACCGTGGAGGAAAGCAGAGGGTACAGCTGTGAGTGGGAGAAGGGCTGGGCACCCTGGCAGGAGGAAGCACCGTAGGAGATGAGGCAATGAAACAGATTAACAGCAAACACAACAGTTACACTGTACTGTTAAATGACCGATATGATATTTATATATAAATTTTTTTTTTTTTTTTTAAATTGGGTGCCAATGCCTCATCCTTGGCCCCCTTTTTTCCACCTTTATCAATGACATGTCTCTATATTCCCCAAACTGCTCTTCCAAACTGTATGCGGACAACTTTGTGCTCTACCATAGCACTAAGAACTACTCCAACTTTAATACTCTCCTCTCTTCAAACTTCCACCGCATCTTAGTCTGGCTTTCCAGTAATAAATCCATACTCAATTCTAATAAAACTCAATCCATGCTTTTTGGATCTGCTCCAAGACTAACGAAATGCTCAGGGCAGCTATCCATCTCTGGTTCTGATGGCTCCATCCTTACCTGCGTCAACTCCTTCAAATATCTGGGCATTATCCTTGATCCCCTCTCTTGACTTCAACCTTCACATCTCTAGTACCTGTAAAGCTGTGAATTCCAAAATTGGAATGGTTACAGAATCAGCCATGCTCCAACACCCACCGCTAGAGTTGCTACAGCCCAGGGCATACTTCTCCCTGCTCTTACATATGGCTCAGTCTCTTATGCTGGAGCTTCTGAGGCTTGTCTCAACAAATGGGACACTACATGTAATAGTATATGCCACCATTCCCTGGCCTCTCACCATTGGACCCATCATTGCCACCTTTATGGGAACCTTCACTGGCTCTCCCCTGCAGCAAACAGTCTTTTCTCGCTTGGCACCCTTACCGACAACATTTTACGCTCTGGCGCCCCCTACTCTAGCTCAGACGTTGGTTCCACCTAGCCCCCACTATACCCTCCACTCTGGTGATCAGTCCCTTTTCCAAGTTCCTAGATGTGAAACAGCAATGGGAGCTTAGGCCTTTTCTTATCTTGCACCCCAATACTGGAACTCATTACCAGCCTGCATGCGCATCTCCCCTAATCACTCTAACATGAAGCACCAGCTACGGAATCACCTCCAAACAACTTAACCCTGTACACGTTTCCGTCCCGCTTGAACTCTCCATGGGACCCCTCTCGTTATGCTGGTCCTGCTCCAAACATTTAGCTTGTCCCCACTTCACACTTACTGCCTACTGACTTAAGCCTACGTCTCCCTAACTTGTCCCTTCATCCCTACCGCTCTCCATAAATGCTTTTAACTTCTACTCCCAACTAGGGACACACCACCTACTTTTCTGCACTTGATGATGGAATGTTTTATCAAATCTTGTCATGCTGATGGTCTTTTCTGAGTTTTGTATCGTACCACACTTGAAGATGGAATGTTTATCTTATGTCCTTCTGGTGGTTTCTCCTGAGTTACAGAATGTACTGATTGCTAATAGGCTGCCATCACAGAGCTTCCCATTAGACTCTGATATTAAGAGTGACATCAATTTATATCCCACCAAATTTAACAACTATGGACCTAATCCCCCTCTTTGACTATATCAAAGACCTAGGTTACAAGTCGGACACCATACTACTCTGTGATTTCAACATCAACTGGTTCTGTAACAGTGTAAGCCGTTATAAGGCTGCTTTAACAACCGCTAACTGCACATTGCTGGTACAGTCAGCCACTAGGATGAACTTCAAATCTGGGACCAGTACTCTGCTGGACTGGGTAGTCACTAACAGACCAGATCATATTACCCATAGCGAAGTCTTACCAGATTCATTCGGCGATCACTTGTCTGCCCTATGTACCTAGTCTACCAAGTACATCAGACCGCCAGCTCGGACCACTAACAGCAGGGTGCTCATCAGAAGGCACCTAGAACCTCTAAAGACAACTCTGACAGATGGACTGGTCGCAAATCCATGTAGCCCCAGATATTAATACGGCCTTGGATTACTTTACTACTACCTTCAACACAGCATGCGCTCTCCACGCCCTTCACAAAACAAGAAAGATCAAGGGTTACAGCAATGCCTGGATTACACATGACCTACTCGAGCAAATGAAATTCCGTGATCACCTCTGGTACCAAGCCAGGGCCACTGGCAACCAAGTGGATATACAGGCATACAAAACAGTAAGGAATGCCTGCACAAGAGCAATTTGGGCCAAAAAAGGAAGAGACTATAAGGAAGCCTTAACCAATTCCTGGAAAGATGGTCACAAATTTTGGAACAACATCTCTGAGGTGACAGGGAAGGTCCCCAAAGAGACCCCGTCCATGCTCAACATAAATGGCACTACAACCGTTGATCCTCAAACCATAGCTGACACTTTCAATGAAATTTGTACAGATCTGTCATGTCCTACCCCCTAACTTCTTCGACCCCACCCCTCTTCTTGCAATTCGCAGCCAACAGAAAATACAAGGACACACCCACCACTCCACTTTAAAGCGGTGAGCAAAGAAGAAGCACAGAAATACATTCTCAAAGTACTTGGGCAAACTAGGCTAAGTGGGGACTCACTTGACCTAAAGCTCATCGCCCTCACCACTGATGATACTGTCCTCCTTGACAAAGATCCTTAACCACTCCCTCATGCTCTCCCAATTCCCACAAAAATGGAAAGCTGCCTTAGATACGCTAGTACACAAGTCTGAGGACAGTGCATTGCATGGGAACTACATGCTCATATCAATCATCCCACCACTTTCCAAAGTGTTAGAGCAAATCGTGTCTGATCAATTAGTAGAATACATGGAGAAGTATAATCTTCACTGTAGTCAGCAACACAGGTTTCGCAAAGGGCACAGCATTACTACTGCCCTGCTCGAATTTTCAAACTATATACATCGTGCCTTGGGTCAAGGTCAATTTGTTGGAGCAACGGTCATTGACCTTTCCAAGGCATTTGATACTGTAAATCACTCTCTACTTATCGAACAATTATCTGATCTAGTTTTATCCACAGACACCACCAATTGATTCAACAGCTACCTCAGCAGATGCACTCAACAAGTCAGGATTGGTGATACACTCTCCACAAAACAACCGATTCATTCAGGTGTCCCACAAGGGTCTATCCTGGGCCCACTACTTTTCACCATATTTTGAAACAGCTCCCAGCCTCCTGTCATGGTCAGATCCTACTCTACGCAAACAACACGGTTCTTTACTCAAGTAATACTGATCCCACACTCCTGGCTAATCAATTGCAGACTAGTTTTACCAACGCCAAGGCCTGGTTCGATTCACAGAAGCTAGTACTTAACTACACAAAAACAAAAACGAGGCAGTAAGGATGGCTGGGCGGATACTGGGATGTATAGGGAGAGGCATCACCAGTAGAAAACAGGAAGTTGTTATTGCTCTGTACAGACAGTTGGTGAGACCCCAGCTGGAGTACTGTGTGCAGTTCTGGAGACCCCATCTCTGCAAGGACATAGACAGGATGGAGGCAGTTCAGAGGAGGGCAACTAAAATGGTGCAGGATCTGCAACAGAAGCCATACACAGAGAGAGAGAGAGAGAGACTAAAGGAGCTTAACATGTATACCCTTGAGGAAAGGAGGGAGAGAGGGACATAATAAAAACTTTTAAGTACCTCAAGGGAATCAACAAAGTCCAAGAGGGTAGCATCTTTCAAAAAAAGAGATGCGCAACAACAAGGGGACACAATTTGAAGATAGAGAGGGACGGCTCAGGGGCAATGTGAGGAAGCATTTTTTTCCACAGAGAGGGTGGTGAACTCATGGAACGGCCTTCCTGAGGAGGTCGTGGGGTCAAAAACAGTGGGGAAATTCAAAAATGCATGGGACAGACACAAGGCAGTTCTTGTGGGGGGCAGGAAGAAGTAGGCTGTTGGTTAACTAGGATCTGCAGCTTATCCAATCGGTAGGGAAATAGGCAGACTAGGTGGACCAAGCAGACCTTATCTCCTGTCAAAGTCTATGTTTCATAGAGCACAAAACAGGTTCCGCTCCCACCAGTTGGAAATCAGAAATAGCTCAGGCATTATCCTAGAACAGACTCGATTTTTAAGTATTTAGGAGTGACAACTGACAGCATTTTATCATTCTCCAGCCATACTGACAATGTTCCCAAAACAACGGATATCCGTATTGGGCTACTATACAAACACAGACACTGCCTTACCCCAGAAGCCCTCAAGCTTGCTATACATAGTTCAATAGTCTCAGTAATCTATTATGGACTTGTGATCTATGGATCCGCCTCTGACACCGCCCTGCGCTGTGTCACCACTGCCCTTAACAAGGCCTGCCGTCTTCTGACTGGGCCACCCGCCTGACACACACATGCGGCTTATATAAGCAAGCAAACTGGCTTCAGCTCAAAGGCAGACTATCCTATCAATCATGCCTAATAGTAAAAAAGGCCTCCCTCGGTCTCGTGCCTCCTGGTGTACAGTCAATGTTGAGGTCGCCAAACCACACCTGGCATACTAGACGCACATTGACCCACATGTTCATTGTGCCTCACTGCCGTACCGCCCAAGGGCAACGCTCATTTGCACAGAGCACCACTGTGGTTTAATTCACTCCACTGTGATGTCACCAAAGGCTAAACACTGGGCTCCTTCAAAAAGAAACTTCACCAAGCACTAGTCACTAATGCCTCCTGCGACTGCCGCGCATAAAACAAATTGGGCCTGTTTCCTCCTTCGCCCCCACCCTTCCCCTCCAGTCTACCATCCTACCCTTGCTACTACCCTATAACTTACCTGCCTTCCTGAGGTCCCCATTAACCAATCCCAGCATCACACTATGCTTGCTGCTCCATAGAGGGCATCATCAGGTCCTACACTGACTGCCCCACTGAAGTGCACTCTTAAACTGAATGACACAGCCCACGCTTGCCTGCTGATATTCCCCTGCTGGCAATGCCCCCCCGCTCAGACAATGCCTTTGGCTGTATCCCTACTCTCGAACAATGTTGGGCCAAGCCCTTAGCTTCTGCATATCCTGCAAGACCATGTCTAGTTGTTATCTTGCCCTCATTTTGCCTCAGACAATGCCACTTGGCTGCATCTTTTTCCTCCTGTGGCCGGATCCAAACTCTAATGCCCTTTTTGCTAGTTAAGCTTACTCCGAGCCGCTGTATGCCTGCAAAATATATGTTTTTATAACTTAACTCCACATATGTTTATTTTATTGTTACCTTTACTCCGAGGATCGCTATGTATTTTCTCACTATATTGTTTGTTCTTTTCTTTGCTGTGATGTGGAGCCTATGTAAAAGAGCCTTTGGCTCAAAAGTATTAATTCCAATACTGAAATAAATAAAGAAATAAATAAATAAAAACTTACCTCTTTTGCGTTTTAGGCAGTGTTCCAGCATCCTCCTGGAGGACACCAGATCAAATGTGTGTTCGATCTTACCAATACCCTTAAGCATGCGGAAAATATATGTCCTCTCTCAGCCTCCTTTCCTCCAAGCTGAACATGTAAAACGCCAGCTTCCTCAGAGGCTTTGTCCCCAATACCCCTGATAATTTTGGTGGTTCTGTGCTGCACCCTCGACTGCTTCTACGGCCCTTTTGTATTGAAAAGCCCCAAAGTGCATGCAGTACTGGGGGATAACTAGGGCACTGTAAAGTGGCAGGATTACTTCCCCTGCCATGTTGGGTCACCTGCAGTTTTGATGTACCCTAGTATTCAGCCAGCCCTCATGACAGCAGCCGTACACAGTTTGTCATGCCTCAGCCCCTTGTCTAGTATGAACCCCTCATCCTTCTTTTTCCTCCTCCAAGGCAGGCAGAAATCCACAGAGGTCATGTTATTTTTAAGAGGAATTTTTTTTTTTTTTTTGGTAACTGAAATCTCTATTGGCACTACATACGAGTACAGGTATATAGTTTAACATTTTAGTTTCTTTCCATACATGCAAGATTTCTACAATAAAAAAAATATACATATATATATATATATATATATATATATATATATTTATTTTCTCTCTGATTACAAAGACCTTTAAGCCTGGGGCTCTTTTACAGAGGTTCCACATCAATCGCAACATTAGAAACAATACATAATGGGATAATACAAAGCAGTCAAATCACACAAACAGTAAAACAACGAATTACAGGAAAAGTGTCGTTTTAAGGAGGCATGAAGATTACAGGTATATATAAACATCAGGATTCCAGAAAAAAATAACAGGCAGGTGCACCGTTAGTGCAGTCAGTAATCCTGACTTTGTCTGGTTCAGGAGAGGATAAAAGGAGGGTGGTGGAAAAGGAGTAGCCAGAACTGGGACATAACACTGACTTTGTCAAGCATACTAACATACTAAAATGCCAGCAGAATAGGCTTAATAGTCTTTCGTGTCTGCTCGTTTGGTCAGCCCACACCCTGGGAGCTGATCTTGTTGCCCCCCTCGTCCTCTCTGGCATCTCCCTTCCCAGTCCTGGATATTCCCACTGCACAGGACTTTGCAACTTGAACCCTTCACCTGTACTTGTCCCACCCCATCTTGAACCCCTCCACCGTCTCTGCCTCCACCAGCCCCCTGGGCAGCGCATTCCATGGCTCCACCACCCTCTCAGTGAAGTAGCACCTCCTCCATTCTCTCCTGAATCCCCCCCCTCCAGCTTCCACCCATGCCCTCTAGTTGCCCCCCTCCTTCCTTCGGAAAACCTTGACTGCTGCTCCCCTATTTAACCCCTTCATGTACTTGAAGACCTCTATCATGTCCCCCCGGTCCCTTCTCTCTTCCAATGTGTACATATTTAGCTCTTCGAGCCTCTCCCCATAGGTCCTGTCCCCCAAGCCCCAGACCACTTTGGTTACCATCCTCTGGACCCTCTCCAGGAGTTCAATGTCCCTCTTTAAGTGTGGCCTCCAAAACTGCATGCAGTACTCAAGGTGCGGCCTCACCAAGCAGTTATACAGGGGGAGTATCACTTCCCTTCCTCTGGAGGTGATCCCCCTAGCGATGTCTCTCAGCATCCTGTTGGCCTTGGCCGCTGCCCTCCTACAAGTCTCAGAGTTGTTCATCTTGACATCCACCACCACCCCCAGGTCCCTCTCAGCCGCTGAGACTTACAGCATCCCCCCCCCCCCAGGGTGTACTCTTGGCCCAGGTTTCTGGCTCCCAGATGCAGTACCTTGCATTTCCTGCATTAAACCTCAGCTTCCACTTTCTAGACCACTTTCCAGAGACTCAGGTCCCCCTGTAGGGCCACCCTCCCCTCCTCCCCATCCACCATTGCCCCCAGTTTTGAGTCATCCACAAAGAGACTCATCTCACTCCTGATACCTGTCCTTATGTCAGAGACATAGGCGTTGAACAGGAGGGGCCCAAGGACTGATCCCTGTGGGACCCCACTAATGACCCTCCTTGGGGACAAGACTATCCCGCCAACTATCCAGTCCTGGGGTCAACTGCCTATCCATCTGATCATCTGGTTCCCCACCCCCATTTCTCCCAGCTTATTCAACAGGCCCCCCGTGAGGAACAGAGTCAAACGCCTTCCAGAAGTCAAGATAGAGGACGTCCACCGGTCTACCCAGGTCCAAGGCTCTTGTCACCCAGTCACAGAACTCCACTAGGTTTGTCTGACACGATTCCCTGGGACGAATCCATGCTGTCTTTCGTCCAGGCACCCCGACTTTTCCAGGTCCCCCCCTTGCCTCTCCTTGTGGAAAAAAGCATGGATGAGAGGTAGGCAGGGAAGTTCAACAAGTGTGGTGACTAGCTGGGACAATCGCACCTGCAGGGTGCTGCTGGAGTTTATGCTTGAAAAGACCAAGCTTAGGTTTGCTAAGGATGTCCAATGGGAGTTCATCTACCAAACTGGGGGCATGAAACATGAAAGGACCTTTGTGCCTGGGAGGTCCAGCATTAAGGTACTAGGTAAGTGCCCCTCGTTGCACTCCTTGTGCTGCACGGGTCAGGGACCTGCACAAGATGGTACATGGTGGATTGTGATGTAAGCCCTAGAATGAATTTTTTTTTTTTTTTTTGCCAGCTGGCCAGTCTGGTATTAGATCCTCCCTCTGAGGTTCAGCCAGCTAGACTGGGAATACAGGTCGCATGTGTGGGTGCATCAGTGTACTCCCAGGATCAGCCAACATGATTTGTTGAGAGCAGTAGTAATTCATTTGAGGGTAGTATCAGTGGCAGAGCTGTAAATGACTAAACCATAGTCGACTATGGAAAATACTGAACTGGAGACTGCTAATCTTAGGGCTTCAGTGGTCAAGTTGTGCCTGTGCAGGATCCCAAGCCTGGTGTTGCCCTCCTTTGACATGTGGTCTACATGGTCAGCAAAGGACAGTGCACAGTCCAGGGTTATTCCGAAGTATTTAAACGTTGAGATCTGTTCAATGGGGACCCTGTCGCTGATGACGATAATAAGAGGGGCAGACTGACGCTTGTTATGGAAAATGGCAAAGAGCACGGACTTTTTTTTTCTTTTGGTAGTTCAGTATTAGTTTGTGCTGGAGGAGACAGGTCTCAACAGCTGTGAAATCATGCTGAAGTGCTCTGGCTAGTGGGAGAGGGTCAGAGTGACTGGGAGAACAGTACAGCATCATCAGTGAAGAGGAGACTATTACTGGCGCAGGCTGGGCGGAGGGTGTTCAGGAAAAGGCTGAAAAGTAAGGGGCCCAGTATGGCACCTTGGGGAACTCCTGAGAGGACTGAATGGCTGACAGTTGGGGTGTTTCTGATTTTTACCTGTTGGGATCTACCTTCTAGACAGTTTTTGAACCAGACTGTGGCTCCACGGGAGAGACCAAGGGCAGGAAGTAACAGTAACAGGACAGCGTGGTCGACTGTGTCGAACGCCTTAGTGAGGTCTACGTACACAGGCCCCACTTAGAGGCCCCGGTCAAGTGCCTTATGGATGTAATCAGTGTACTGTAAGAGGGCAGATGTGATGCTGTGCCCCTTTCAAAAAACATGCTCTATATATTTATAAAACATCAGACACTACGTCCGTCTGCTTTCCCTCACGTTTTTCTTACCCTTACTCCTAATTACTGAAACACAGAAACAGAAAATTTGCCGGCAGATAAGAACTGCTTGGCCCACCTAGTCTGCCCATTTTACCCTGCATATAGCAGGGTTTTAAACAGCCAGTATTGCATCGCTTTCTGAGATGCAAACTGGCTAGTCATGAGAGTCGGACCGAGGAATGGATTGCAAAAAAGTGCGATCCATTTCACCCACAGTCACTACGTAATTTCACTGCATCTTTCTGCTCTCTGCCGAATTTCGAGAATGTCAGCATCATTCTCTACAGTTGCTGCGGGCGTATACTTCCTGGATGTCTCATGCGATGCGAGCACACCAACAGTCAATCGGGTGTGCTCACCACCAATACCACTGACGTGCCGCACGCTACAATACCTTGGCCTACCCAATGGACCTCTAGCCTGGTTCACTGGCTACCTCACAGCCCAGTCGCAATGCGTCAAAATACTCACCACCCAGTCCTCCACCTTGCCAGTCCGCTTTGGGGTTCCTCAGGGCTCAATTCTTGGCCCACTGCTGATCAGCATCTACCTGAACGCCCTACCCAAGTCTTGCACCAGTAATCTGTTGTTGTATGCAGATGACGTAGTTCTCTTTGCCTCACACCAAGATCCGTGTTCTCTTCAACCATCCCTCCAATATGCATATAACCAAATTGAGAATTGGTTCACAGACCAAAGACTCATAGTTAATGTGAAAAAAACTAAAGCCATGCTCTTTGCCCACCATCACAATAAGGCCAAGAATATGCAACTACCTATCCTCTCCCACTCTCTCCTTCCCCTAGAGCAGATACACACATACAAATACCTAGGCATAACTTTTGACTCCCACCTCTCCTTCCACTCACACATAAACAACCTGTTGTCAGCCATCAATGCCCACATAGGGCTTCTGTACAGGCACAAAACCTGCTTATCCCCTGAAGCCCTTAACCTGGCTGTTACCACATCAGTCCTCTCTCTTGTGGACTACGGACTAACCATCTACTCAGCCGCCGATCATACGGCGCTGAACAAAGTCCATCTGGCAATAAATAAAGCATGTAGACTGTCAGGGGCAGATAAGCGTACCCATACCTGCACCCTGTATTCCCTTACAAACCTCCTAGACCTGGATGAGAGAATATGTTACCAAACCTGTCTCCTTACAAAGAAAATTCACCTGGGGCTCTCCCCACTGGGGGTATCTGCTGCACTCCAATGTTCCCACACTACTATAAATACTCGCCCCACCAGCAAACAGGTATGGTCGATCCCAAGGGTCAGGACCTCACTAGCACAAAGGTCCTTCTCCTTCAGAGCACCAACTTGGTACAATGAACTCCCCTCTGATATATCCTCCATCTCCAACCTAGGTCCCTTCAAAGAAGCGTTCAAAGACCATATACTTGCCTCTTGGCGATGCATATGTACCCTCTAATTAGGCTCTGCTTTACGGCTACCTCACTGTCAATCCTCTGAACAATGCCTTTGTTGGGCTGCTTGCACTTGTTAGCTGCGCTAGTTTTCCACTCCACTAAAGTACAGTCAGAGCTAGCTAGTGCCTAAACGTATGACAATAACAGCTTGATACGTGTTAAAGACAACTGCCGAACTCTGCCTTACTATTCAAACAGCTGCTTTGAAACTTGTCTGTATGTAACTATAATCATGTATAACTGCTGCTACCATAATTCCATATGTGTAACCTTAGTGTAATTCCATCTTGCTGTTACTATGTATTCTGTAAATTCTGTTTTCTTGTACTCTGACTCGGAGCCTTTGTAAATGAGTCCCTGACTCAAAGGCTGTAATCCTAAAGTATGTTAAATAACATAAATAAATGAAAAATAAGTTTAAACTTAAAAAAATAAACACACCACCACCACTCACCTGGCTTCCCGCTGCCACAAGCAGGTCAGTCTCCCACTGCCACACGCCGGACAAGACAAAAGGATCCCCCCCCCCCCCCGAGCCATCCCTTCCTACAGCCCAATACTTCCACAACACCAGTCATTTCTGCACCCAGAGTTCCCAGGAGAAAGAGACACACACACACACACAGACAGAGTTACAGCCAACAGGCAGGAGACAGACAGAGCATCCTCTCCACTGCAATATGGGCATCAATCACAAACAAAATCAGCAACTGCAGTAAGCATAAAATGAGATTTATTTTTTATTGCAAAAACATCTAGCAACTGCTAGTACTGGAGAGCAGCAGACAGTAAAGGGGCTCTTGCTGCTGGGCAGTTCAGGGCGCATTTCTTTCCAAATGAGGAACATGACTGACTCTGTGGAGGTGTACAAAAAAAAAAAAAAAACATTCCTCTGTGACAATGCTGCTAACTGCTTTTACTGTGGACCTCCTGTGCTGTTATAATCCATCCAGAGAAACTCATATAGTTTATGCATCAGAGTATTATCAATTAGGAGCACTGAACTGCCACAGAGGGACATTCCTTGTTTTTTTCTTTTTCAATCCATGATAACACATGCACTCACTGTATAAACAGGGTATCTCACGAACGACCATGTCTTTCTATAGCAGACTGCAAAATGATGTATGTTCTGTAGTCTGCTATAAAAAAAAGCTTGTTATTGAAACAATTGTTGGAGAGTGTCATGGGTTCTGGGTGACATTTCTTTAGATTTACCAGGAAACCCAGAGACTCCAGAGTGCGTTCTGTGAGGGAAAGAGATTCCTTGACCTGGCAAGGAGACTTTGCTACTATGAGCAGGTCCTCCAGATAGGGGTAGAGAGCGACACCCAGTCTCCTGAGATGTGCTGCTACCACTGCGAAACACTTGGTAAAGACTCTTGGGGCCGACGACAGACCAAAGGGCACTGCGGTGAACAGATAGTGACACGAAGGAGGTCCGAACCCGAGAAACGTCCTTTGAGATTTCCTTATGGGTTTGTGGAACTAAGCATCCTTTAAGTCTAGAGAGGCTAGCCAGTCTCCCTGCTGTAAAGACTGTATGACCAGTGACAAAGTGACTATTTTGAATTTTGTTTTTTTCAGATGTTTGTTTAATTAGATGAGATCTAAGATAGGCTGCCACTCCCTAGTTTTCTTTTGTGTCAGAAAATACCTGAAGTAGAGGTCCTTGCCCTTCTCGTGGGTGGGGACCCTCTCCACTGCTCGTAAAGCCAGAAGGTTTTGTACCTCCACTTCCAAGAGCGGTATCTGTGTTGGGGACAGAGGTCTTGACACCTGGGTACACTTGAGGTCTGGCAGCTGCTTGAACTGTAATGACAGACCCTTCTCCACCATCTCCAGCACCCACTTGTCTGCCATGATGATACATAGACAGTGTCGGCAGATAAGGGCCTATGGCCCACCCAGTCTGCCCATTGGAGCTTGTAAGTTCAGTTTATGTTTTCCTAGAAGTCTGTTGCCCCTTACCCCTGACCTCCAGAATTCCTTTATGTCTATCCCATGCAGAGATGAGGGACCAATGCTGAAGACAGTGGTAGGGTCTGCCTCCAAACGGAAGTGGGGAGGCGACCTGGGGACACACATCAGGACTCAGACTGAGAGGCAGATGGCTGGATAGAGGTGGCTCTTCTTTGGTCCCTTCTGCCCCTGCTTCTGAAAGACCCCCTGTACTGGCCAAAGTCAGATAGGGGATAGGGACTGTAAGGCCTGGGAACAAAACTTCTGCCCCTGGAACGGGATCTCCGAGGGGTGACAAGCTTAGGCTTGGATGAGTAGCTCTGCCAGGAGGCCTTGTACTCATCTTTTTTCATATAGTCAGTGGTTCTGTAATCGAACAACATATTTTGATCACAGGGAAAATCCATGGCCTTGTTCCGAGTGTCTGTGGTCAGACTGGTTATTCTAAGCCAGGTGAAATGTCTCAGAGAGACAGCATGGGCCATCGCCCCAGAGGCTGCATAACTGTTGTCTGCCTTGTGGAATTGGTATATAGTAACTTCCAGGGCAGTTTCTGATGTATCCACCAGCTCCTACACCATAGAACCTGATCTGTTGTGGGCGATAGCCTGGACAGATTTCCAAAGTGCTTTCTGATATTTCACTGTGAATGCCATGTAAGAAGAAAGTCTGAGAAGCAGGGCAGCTGTGGCATACATTTTCTTTACTATAAAGTACATTTCCTTGGAATCCTTGTCAGGGGAAAAGGGGACAAGGGACTCCAGCTTTCTTACATGCTGCCAGCTGCACTATACTCTCATGGCTAGGGTGTGCAGACAGGAACTCGGTACCATTTTTAGACCATTTATATTTTCTCTCAAGCCGCTTATAGACCCCGATACTAAATGGGGTGTTGAAGCACCTGCATGGTATTTTTTCTAAATGCATTATAAATAGGGACAGCTAGGGTCTTTGAGGATGAAAGACCCTTCATCTCCCTATAATCTTTGTCTTCATCAACATCCTGGTTGGGCTCCTGTATAGGGAGGTCCAGGGTGTCCAGCATATTTTGTATAAATGTAAACATAAAGGAAGGATCCTTGTGGTCACCTGGGGGATCCCCAAGATGAGGGTCCGGGGACTCCTGAGGCTCAAGGCCCTCAAAATCCATGTCAAAGGCATCATAAAATTGATCATGTGCATCACCCTCACAGTCTACAGAAAAGAGAACTGTGGAAGAGTACTTGCCAGCCCCAGTAAATCGAGGACCCATCTTTTGAACAGTCTGAAACAGTTGCCATGCCTTTTCCATATCCTGCACTGACAGAAGAACCTGCGCAGTTTGTGTTTTGTTTTTTCTGTATGCTTTAAGCTGCCTGTCGTCTCGCTATTGGATTTCCCAGGAGTAATGGGAGCATATCTGGCTTGACAGAGTTTCTTTTTAGCCACTTCATCAGAGGCTTGATCACGCTTTCTTTTTTCATCACTCTTATTATTTTTCAATTTGTGAGGAACTTCATCTTTGGAAGCTTTATTTTTTGGCTGGGATCTGGAGGGTTCCTCAGCACCTCTGCTTTTGGTATTAGTACTTTTGAATGGCCCCTTGTCGGAAGCCTTTGATTTATCCTCAGCCATAATAATCAAAGGTTTGTCTGCTATGTTTGCCAATTTAAGCAAAGCAAACCAGTCCTGGACCTTCAAACGGAGTGCTGGTTTCTGTGAAAATGCCACCGGCCAGTCCTGCACCAGTTGATACTAGTGCCTTTTTTTTTTTTGTCTTTTGGTTGTAGAACTGGGATATACACTGGTGCCAATCTTAAAAGAAACCCAGTAATACTCAACTGCACACAGGTGGCTGCTGGGCCCTTAAAGACAGTCCTGACACAGACGATACCACGGTCCAGTAATATAACAAAAAAGGTTTCCTCGTAATTGCCAATCTAGAGGGAAAACCCCCAGGCACTGTTTAAATTTGAAGTCCACTGCAGGTGCCTCGCGGTAAACCCCGCGAGGTCTGTGTTAAAAAAAAACAAGTTAACAGTCCCCAGTTCGATGGTTCAGCTTACACCCCCTCCTGTCTCTTGATTGACTTGGCCCTAAGCTCATTTAAATCTCTATTAAAGGCACACCACCAGGGCAACTGCACCTAGCCAGCAAAGTGCAAAAAAGTTACTGATGCTGAAGGACTCCTGGGTTAAGAAGTTAGGGTTCCCACTTGTCCTGATTCTCACAAGACAGTCCTGATTTGGGCAGCTGTGTCCTGCAAAAAGACATGAAAAATACTACATGCCCTGATCTTGAAAGGAAGTCATAAATGTGTTCATCGGGTGCGAGAAAAGACAATGCATACTGTCACATGTAAATACAACTTTTTAATTTTGCTAATCAATTGGATCATCTTGCTACACATTAGCTACGCTGAGTAGCACTTTTCCACACAAAAGTGCTAATCGATCAAAAATGCTTATTTAAAACCCTGCTAAAGTATCACTGCAGATCTTACTAGAAAGGTTTACGTTTAAGAAATAATCCACGATGGGGTGTGGGCTGGGCTGGGATTTACCCATGGCTGGCGTGGTTCAGTCACAAGGACACAGCCCGAGTGAGCAACCACACCAGCTGTGGGCAAATCCAAGCTCAACCCACATCCCATCGTGGGTTATTCCTATTACACAATTAGAAAAAAAAAAAAAAAGAACCGCAGCAAGAAGTTTGTATTATTATTATTTTTTTTTTTTTTTTTTTTTTATTTAGGGATTCAGATCATACCTTTGAGCTCAGAGCTCTTTTACAAAGGTTTCACGTCAAACAGTGACAATGACAACAATAACGAACAGTTTATATGCAATACTCGAATAGTAGGTAGCTGGTATACAATAAGGTCACAATGTCATTCATAGTACCAATGGCGATAATACAGCGTCAAGAGCATTCAACTAGGATAAAGAACAGTGTTTATATGTAGCGAAGGAGATAAAGAGGTGTGACACCTAGTGTGAGAGTCCGAGGAGGAGTCAGGGGGAGGCAGCCAAAAGAAGTGGCTTTGTCTCGGAGGTTGGGAAGTAGTGGTAGTAGGTTGGTTTTAAGGTTGATCCAGTGGGGGAAAAGGCACAGCGGGGGAGAGGAATACAGAAGGATAGGGCAAGGGGGAAGAGAGGGGGTTAAAGGAAGGTCAAGGAGAGTGTGGGTGAGCGAACATCATGGGTGTTAGAGTCCTAGTAAGAAGGTGTTGCCTTAGGCCATTTTTGAACTGCGAGATGCTTTGGGAGTTTAGAATGTGCACTGGGATTTCATTGAGCCATTGGGGGCCCTATAGCTGAAAGCATGCTGTCCCTGCACAGTTCGATGGAAAGGTGTTGATAGGGGCCCCCTCATCCTACCTCTGGTGGTGTAGCTGGAAGCACTTGGTGTTAGGATGCTAGAAATGCATGGGGGCGGGGTTTACCCACTGGCACCTTTTTTTCCAAGGAGACATGTTTGGAATATAATCCTGTTCTTTAGTGGCAGCCAACTGGTCTCCTTGTATAAGGAGCAGGTGTGGGTATTTTGATCTGCAGCCATTGTAAGCCTACATGCCTTGTTGAGGGCAATGTGAATCCTTTTTAGTGCAGTGTCTGTTGCTGCGCTGTAGACCACCAATCCATAGTCGATGGTAGAAAGGATGGAGCTAGAGATGGAGGGCCTCTGGAGTGAGATACTTTTTATGCCTATAAAGTATACCCAGCTTGGTGTTCACTGCCTTTACCACTGTGTCGATGCATTGGGTGAAGGTGAGGGAGTCATCAATGGTGACCCCCAGGTACCTGAAGGAGTGAACTTGTTCTAGCGGCTCACTGACTTTATTGGAGATGGTGAGGGGAGGGAGCTTCTTTTTGAGCTGTTGGCTGGCTGTGAGCATCACCTTGGTCTTTTTGTAGTTTAATAGAAGTGTATGGCTACAGAACCAGTTAAAACATTACATTTTATTATTTTATGCTTAAAAACAGAGACATGTCAATACGTGGCATAACATAATTCCTATTAACAAGTGTCATAAAATGCATTTAGGCTATCACCATAGTGACTGTAAATACCAAAAGAAATGTAACGGGCTGAGCGACTAATCGTTGAGGCAATTCAGTAGATCTGTCATTTTTCAGTCAGTTTCACTTTCACTGACTGACTGACTTCCCGGTACTGTGTCTCTGAAACACAGCATTTGTTTTCAGCAATGGCTTTTTGTTCTGCGGAATGGTTGGTTAGCAGGGCAAAAAAAAAAAAACGGTAACTTTGCAAGAGTGTGTTGGAACACTTTCGTGGAATGATTTAACTTTTTTTTTTTAAATAAGCGATCTTTGGTCGTACAATTTACTTTATGCAGTGGTTGTGCAAAAATTACCCTAATGAATAAAATAGCAGCCACCAAGCAGGAAACTGGATTTAGACCCCAATGTATAATTAAATATAAATGTTCTCCCTCCCAACATATCTCTGCCTACTATTTAAGCACGTCACAACATATATTAAAAAGGGTTTGAGAACCAGAGCTTTCTGACTAACTGTAAGCACTCTATCAACCTTATGTTACATGTTAACAACATAAAGTTAGAGCTTAATCACATGCTGAACAAGGTTTAAAATAGTTTAAAACACATTATACAATGGCAAAAAAGAATCTTGGACTGTGATTGGTCAGTTCTGGGCTGGACCCATGGCGTTATCCCAGCACGACGCCACAGGTCTACTCTCACCATTATGGCTGCTATGGATGATGATCCCTTTTTTACATCTCGTCTTAAAAAACAAAAATATTTTCCCACTCTAATAAAACCATTCTTTAAAATTAATTTATTTTAGGGGGGCGCTAGAGAGCCATCTTCCAGGCTGGAAGCACCTTCAGGAGCTCTTCTACATTTGCTGGCTTAAAAAGAGAAAAAAACAAAATATAACATTTCTTTTTAAAAACGGACCTCAGAACTCGATCCTGCAAGTTCTTCTGAATCGCCCGATACTAAAAATGATATGGGAAGAAACGAAGGGGCTACAACGAGGCACCAAGCACCACCGCTCCAGATTCATAAGGCCGCATGTTCGCAAAGATGTAGATCGGCTCCTTAGATCAAACTTCGAAACCTCCTTGGCAGACACTGCTCGAGTCCATGCGTGCCATGGACTCAAAAAATCGAGAAAACATTACAAAAACTTGAGCAACATGACTCAGCTATCCAGACTTTGGCAGGTTCTGTAGTGGATATGGAAAAACGGACGGTGACTACAATGACCGCAGTGGCCACTTTAAGTAAAGAAAATACCCAGCTCAGAAGTCGTCTGGAGGCCCTTGAAAATGAGATCAGAGCAGGCAATGTTCGGATAGTTGGTCTCCCCGAAGGAGTTGAAGGGACTTCACTATTTGGCTATCTGTTAGACTGGTTTAAACAGAATCTACAGATGGAAGCAGGATTTCAATGGGAGGCTCTTACAAAGGCCTACCGAGTATCTCCTCATGTGCGTCCTGCAGATCCTACCCAACCTCGTACAGTACTTGTAAGATCAAGAGGCCCTGAAATCAGGGATGCGCTAATCACAGCTGCCAGAGCGGTCTATCCCCTGAATGTGAATGGAGCAGACAGAAAATTCTACCCGGACCTCTCATATCAAACTCGGGCAAAGCGTACAGCCCCAATGATGCGTGGGAACTGAGGGGCCTAGGGATTATCCACTCCTTTCTCTTACCTGCATCCTGCGGATCGTTTATGGTGGGAAAACTTGGCAGTTTACCAGTCCTCAAGATGCGGGGCGCTGGATAGAGAAGGTGGAGCAGGAGTTTACCGGACAGCGTGACCCTTCGGAACCACGGAGCTCTGATTCAGAGGAAACATGAGCAGTGAGTCAGGGGCACTTGTAAAAAGTTCTGAGAGTTTTGAAGCAGCAATGTTTCTTTCATGCAAAGTCCCTCTTTTCTGTTTTCTTATTTCTGGGAGGACTGTTGGGAAATTATTATTCTCAACACTTAATTACTGAATATGGAATACAAGGGCATGATTCTGGACTCAATAGAGTAAGTTTTTCTAGACATACTGGTGGCATCATTGCCACGTGGACATTTGCAGAACCCCTGCAAGTAACAAGAGAGTCATGATGTTATGCTCTGTAGTTTTAAGAGGGCTCTATGTGATTGCTCCTGGTAAATGTCTGTCAGAACTGTTAGAGCTTATTAAGTTTCTCACGATTGTTGTAAGAGGTCCTAAATAACAGTTTGGGGAAGGGGCTTAACAAGATATTTTTTTCTGACTACTGGCCACAAGTGTAAGAAGGGGGCAATTAGGGGTGCATTTACTTGTCCTATGTTTATCTCTAAAATCATATAACAAGTTCAAATAACAGTCATAGTGCTGTATTATCACCTTTTGCTGAAGTTCTGCCTTTGGAAATACCTTTAGCCGCTGAAGAGGCTGGCAACTTTCGTCAACGCTACTGACTTTTTGTCATAAATCAGACTTTTTGTCCAGGACTCCCCCTATCTCCTACTGTACCAGAATACATGGTTTATACTATACTAATACTGCCTGTGTCAGAAATGTAACTGTTACTTCACTACACCATGTATGAGCTAGAATGATGTTAATTGTCTAACCAAAAAATTAATAAAGATAAAATTAAAAAAAAAATAATGTATTTTATATATAACAACAAAACATTGTATAATAGGAATAATGCACTCCAGGTGTGTATCGTTTGGGATAAGCCACGCCTGGGGCATTAGAACTTCTTCGACCTTGACCTCATGCCCACCCAGGCATGGCGTTATCCCAGCACAACACACACCCTGTCGTGCATTATTCCTTTATTGTATACAAAAAGAATAATGCATGAGTTGGAGTGTCTGTGTAACCAGAATGTAGTAACTGCAGAAACTAGGTTATAAGTAAGAATACACGACAGGGCGTGCGGTTACTGTGTAATTACCACATGCACCCTCCCCAGGTTGGAAGGGGCGGCAGTAATTACATGGTAACCACATGTCATGTGGCGTATTATTGCATTTTAAAATGGGCATTAAACAAGTTTAAGATTTCTAAAATGTAATTCTTTACTGCTGAATTACCGCATGGGTCTGGACAGCAACTGACCAACCAGGATGCAGGATTGTCCCTGCTCATTTTATAATTTGCCATAACCAGCTGGTCATAACAGCATTCACGTGCCAGGCTTCCCTAAGAGCCCACCAGCACAAGGTATTGCGACATGTGGTTGGAGGAAAACTGCCAGGCAGCACTTTCAATTCTCAGCTTATACAGAGCTCAGGCTGTGGCCTGCTCCATGCAGGTGAGAGAGGGAGCTTGTGGCGAAAAAACAGAGCCCTGAAATTAAACAAAGTCTGGGGGACGGTAAACCCTGAATTTTATACACATCCTCAGGGTGTGATGCAAGCTCAAGCTCTGCTCTCAGGGTTTATGTAGCATCCTAAACCAAGGGTCTACACAGTCTCTCAGGCATTATTCTATATACACTCCCAAGGTGTGTGACGATGACACATAAACCCCAGAGAGTGAAGCTGAAGGGGGTTACAAATGCATCAAACACTGAGGGTATGTATACAATTCCAAGTTACACACACCAAACCATATTTAGTTTTTATCATTTCTTGGTAGCATTTTTAATTGAATTGAGAGACTATGCCATGTGAAGTAAAACCATGCACTTGGCCGACGGTCCCGATTACACACAACCGATAGGTCCCAACTGCACATGGCCAGCTGTAACGCATAGTTACAATACAGTTACCTGTGTATTAAAAATGCTAACCAGTAACTATAATAGCAATAAGGTATTCCAAGAGTTTATGTTAATTTTTAGTTAATCGTCCTCTCAGGGCACGACACACTACATTCATAGAGGTTGAACAACAGATAATTTTTTTCCCCATATAGCTTTTTGCTCCTCCGTACCACCTGTGCCTTCTTGGAAATGGGGGAGACAGGTATTTTTCTGGATTTTCTTCCAGTTATCCCGGATCGCAGTCACGCATGTGCATGGAGGCACACATGCATTCTGTGGCTCCCATGAAGGCCCCTTCCAACCACCTGGCTTAATGCCAGGGTTCCTTAATAGCTCGATGCTACCACCTAGCCTCCATCGAGTGGCAGCCAAGAGCCGGGGAACCCTCACGTCCCTTTCCGGAGAGGAGAGCTGCCTTGCAGAATCTTGATCCTACTCCTCACCACTCTTCCCCCCCCCGACCCCTGGCGGCCCAAGTTCGCTCCCAAACTCGGGTTGCCGGCGTGGTGTAAGGTGCAGCGTCCAGTGCCTCAAGCCTCAGTGCCACCGGGTAGACTCTATTAACAGATCATTAATAATCTCTGATCTTGCCTTATTGCTTAAAACCTGTATCTATGACATCACAATCTGTTGCCATGAAAATAAATTATGCTCAGAGGACTGTGACTTCACTGCATACCTAAAAAAGAGGGATAATAGGTGAGTTGTGAATGAGACATTTTTTGTTGAAAATCTTAAATAATGAGCATTAATGAAAAGGGAAATAAAGAAAACTGGATACAGATAAGTGAAGATTTACCAAGAGTTAAGTGTAATAACCTCCTAATGTACCCTAAATAATCTTTGCTGCTCTCCGATTGTGTCCCACTACCCTGCCTATGTACAATCCCCCCGGGTTGCACCTGGAAACAAGCCTCAGCTCAGTGGTGCCTTTCCCAGTTAACAACTTTTACATAAATAAATAATGGGACTGGACCATTGGAAACACAGGTCTTAAGTAAGTGTTGTGTATGTATATGCTCTTTGGATGCTGTGGCAGAAGTTCGGACAGGATTCCAAGCTCTGTGTACATAGCAGATCTTTTTTGTCAGATGGAAGACGCGCTGGGAGCAGTCACTTGACAGATGCAACCAATTCTGTTTCTGTGCTCCAGAGCAATATAAGATCTGAGCAACGGGTGGAGAAAGAGTACTAGAGAGAGAGATTCAATAACAGACACAACATGGACAAATAGTTATGCAAGTGAGAAGAAAAAAAACAGGAGGAGCCACAGTCAAATGCTGGCTATGTCTCTCAGGTGTGGGCATGTACACTGCATGTTTACCTGCCCAACGGATAAGCAAAATGTGCGATTCCTGGATTGCTGTGTTATAATTATTAACAGTCGTCCCCATGACCGGAATATTCATCTGTTAATTATCTGTCAAGAAAGCACAATAGGCCGGTGCTGTAAATTAAATCTTTAGCACAATACCAGCACTCACAGGGGAGGAAAACAAGTAGCCAATTACGCATTAAACTCTGAACGGATCTTATTCCATTACAGTGAAACAGTGTCCTTTCATTTTCAAAACAGTAAACAGTGTCACGATCAACAACCACCCCAAGCATCCGCAAATATACAAGAGATGAAACTGTTGCACAGCAAAGTCCAACTGCAGCACTGAGCTTATTAAAGGGTCGCTTTTGCAAGGTACGAAAATCGTGAGAACCAGCATTCAAAAACACAGCAACATACTACACTTAGAGCTCCCTCCCTCACGGCTAACTGACGGTTTTAAAACAAACTTCTACACTGGACCAACTCCAGTACAACTTTGTTTAGCAGACCGTACAAAAAAATCTTAACGTGAAACGCATAATAAATGAGGACTTCTGTGCACCCCCATCCCATCCACGGGCTTTATTGTATTCATCCCTCCGCCTCTCTTACTCCCCCCAAACTCAGCGTGGACAGCCGTCCTTTTGCTCATGGTGCTGAAGCTGGGGCTGGGCTGCACTGATCACTTTCGCCAAGTCTGGTCTCGGGCTGAGGATCCGTTATTCCCCGCCGCTTTGAGTCCCAGCACTGCGGCACCCGCCGCTTCCCCAGCGGGATCGCACACAGGCTGGATCCGCCGCCTCTCCTCTGCCGTGGTTAGTCAAGTTGGACTCAGCCTTGAATGACGCTTACCACACACATCTCACCCACTCCGCCCCGTCCCCCTCTCTCTCACACAGCGTCCTCCGAGGACAGAGCACACGCTTTACAAACGCAGCCCCGGGAAGCAAGTCACTCACTCACCCGCCTCCTCCTGCTGCTGGTACTACTGCTCCTCTCCTGGGAAGGGACGGCGGCACATACACACCCACGGCCTATCTCACTCCATATCACCGCCGGTGAAAGTTTACACTCCTGGGTTGCAGCTTCGTTTTTTCTCACACCGGTCTCCTCCTCACACACATGTTGGGAGGAGAGTAACGACCTCCCGGGATCCGCCGCCGGTACCTGCGCTTCGACTGGAATAACGCCGCGTGCTCCAGCGCTTCCCCCTGCAGGCACACCTCCCTAACGGCGACAAGTCCCCTTCTCGAGCGACCCCAAAGAGCGCGCGGGCGGAGCCGAGGGCTTCGGCGGTGGCACAGCAGACTTACTCTCTCAGCTCGGCTCGCGGTCACTCTCCCTAGCCAGAAGCAGCAGCACCGCTTGCTTGCTCGATCTCGGAGGGAAGGGGGCAGTGTAGCCAGCAGCTCCAGTTGAGGCGCGCGGCGATGGCGTCACGCGGGGGATTGCGCGCATTTTGGTGACGGCGCTAATGGCTACAAGAGGAGAGTGTACGATGGCTGCGTTGTGTAGTTTGTTAACAGCTGCGCCTGGTGTTCTAGTCGGCGTCACCGTGGAACGGCGGATATGTACAGTTTGGAATATATCTAATCCTAAAGTCAGTTAAAATGAGCAGGTGAAGGAGTGCGACTGGGATTCACTAGCGTGCAGTGTAGGATGGAGAGTCGGGCACAGAAAGTACACTGGCCTCCAACTGCAGTGTGGCTGTGGTGAAGGATCGTTATGGTTTGACGGGAGTGACATGTCGATTACAATCAATAAAACGTTTCGGGTTTTTTTCACGCTACTATTTTGGCACCGACCTCATGGTTTGATGTCGAAATTATTACTATTCCGTGGCAGCAGCAGAAACTTGCTTTCTGTGGATACTTTGGAATGGGACAGACTTACTGTCGGAAGTCGAGCTGTGTTAGCAAGCTAAATCACGTACATTGTTCGGTGTGTTTTTAAAGGCTACTGTCACTGGAAAGAATTTAAAATGACAAACTCGAAGTGGTGCAGGGGCTCTATATGTTGCGTATGTCCGTTCATATTGGTTGGTTCGTCTCTATGATGCTTTCGTTTCCTCACCTGCTCACTCTCGGCTTTCCTGTCTCTTCTCTTGTATGCTGTCAGTAATTCAGAACTAGAGTCATGCGCGTTTCCTCTGACCTGCACTAACATGTCAAGAGCAGACCTGCAAGCCTCTTCCTCCCATTTTGTGATGCAGGACCCCAACCCCCCAGGTTCTCCTCCTTGAGCACAGTACTCTGCACCTGTGCCTTAGTCTCTTTCTCCTCTCAGTTCTGTCCCACTTTTCTTTCCCACACCCCTCCTTCTTCCTGTTACTTCACCCTCTGCAGGACTGTTTTACAAAGCTATAATACTATTGAGAGGGTCTGGTGATGTGAACCTCGCGAGTGAAGCTTGAGAGGTTCCAGCATCATAGGATCATAGAAACTTGGCAGCAGAAAAAGACCTCCTGGCCCATCTAATCTACCCCTTTTCCATCCCACAATTCCTCCTTCCCCCTTTTGCAAGCCCACATTTCCTTCCCCCCCAACCCTTTAGCCCCATGTACCTGTCCCATGCTCCCTTGAAGCATGACACTGTTTCGGACTTCACAGCCTGCCCTGGAATCTTGTTCTTGAACATGTTACCAGAACTTTGAGATGGGGATTATAGCTTCGTAAAACACAGTCCCTTATTTTTTTTTTTTTGGGTAGTATATGGATCCAGACATGAACTTACCTTTGTGAGCAGCTTTTTCTTTGGCCAGAGGTGGAACCACGTTTCTCCCGCTTCCAGCTTTCTCAAGCGTAGACTCCCAGCACAAACTCTTCAGCAACAACAACCCTCCAAACATGGCAGCAGTGGGGCAGAAGAGACTGGGCCCAAGATGGGGGTTTCAATTGTACCTATTTTGTTTTTTCTGAGCTGTACTGCGGCCTGTTTTTACTGTACCCAATGGTTGCAATAAAAGCTGGCTCGCAGGCAGCTGTGGTGAGTGTGTCTGGCATGAAGAAAGCTAGAGTCTCGTAGCAATGTCTTAGAAAATCTGTCAATAGTATTATGAGCTGTCGTAATACTATAGCTGAACATCGAACAGTGTTCCCATTAAGGCTGCAGATCTGGGGGTGTACTGCACCTACTCCAAAAAATGTTCAGGGGTACAAAATAAATTATAAGGGTTCATTCTGCCATTTGTACAACATTTTTGTGGGGTACATAAACTTCAGACAGAATTATGGGGTTACAGTGTACCCTTTCACAAAAAAATGTACTTGAATTTCATAATTTGTACTTGAATCAAGTATAGATTGGGGTAAATGGGAACACTGACATCGAATGATAGTATTACAAGATCTTGTAATACTATAAGTGGGTTTTTATGATGGTATTACGAGGAATTTTTTGCATAATTTTCAGTAGTGTTATTGATAGCCGTACATTTACAAGTATACAATTTATCTGCTCAGTTGAATTGCTGTATTTGCAAACACTGTTGCCCACCCTATTCTACTTGATAAAGTCGAATGTGCTGACCTATCTAAACTCATCTCAGTTAGATGGTTCAATTCCTGTACCTTTGTGTGTGTGTGTGTGTGTGTGTGTGTGTGTGGTGTTTTTTTTTTTTTTTTTTTTTTTTTTTGGCTTTGGGCCAGATCGGGACGACCTTCCACCTGCTGCCACCGCCCGTGTACCATCCATGCCACTGCCCACATACCATCCAGCAGAGATCCTGCCAGCCACCTATCAGGACAACCAGCCCACCCATGGCGCATCGCTGTGCTGTCCTTCTGGCTTAGCCACCAGGGCCGGGTACACCTTCAGCTCTTTCAGCATGTTTACCCAATAGACATCTGGCCACCCACGGCAGGTGTGAAGACCAGCGGTATCCCTGATGGATGGCGGTGTGGATCCGGCAGTGAATGTGGTGGGCCAACAGAGGCTTCATCTGCCCAAACCTGTGCCTTCATTTTCTCTGTTCTGGATGTCCCACCCCCTGCTGGGAGAGTGCTACGGGATAGGCTGCCTGGAACCCCTGATGCAGCCAATCTAGGACTGCGCTTTCAAGGCCTCTCCCATAAGTTGCGGATCCCTTGTGCCACCAGCTGTGATCACTCAGGTGGTGGTAAAGCAGTGGGATGTGGCACCTCCCCTACTCCCCCCAGAGAAGGAGAGCATCCTCTGGGATGTTCTACAGTCCTCCCCCTGGCCGGCCCAGGCTCATTCCCAAACCCAGTTTGGCAGTGTCACGAGCGGTAGCTCTACCGCTATGCCGGCAGGCCCTCCTGTACCTTTCTGACCAGAACCAGTTGATTCTTGTAGGAGACCCCCTCTCTTGATCAAGTTAGTTGTTCCTCAGGGTTCTATCCCAAGTCTTATCCTACTCTCTTCTCTGTTTGTATCGCACATCCACATGCTTGCAAATGACGCAATACTTTTTTAGATGACAGAGTAAGAGAACTTGGTGAGCCTAACATAAAAAGGCAGCACTACTGCCAATAAAGAGATGTTAAATGTTGTGTTCCCCCCTCCCCCACTCCACTCCCAAAAGAGAGCTCAGGCCCCTCCCATGCCCAGGCTTACCCCCCTGGGCAGGGCCTGCCCCCTCCCCATGGTCCATGGTAACATGTCCTGGCTTACCTCCCCCCCAGGGTGCGGCCACGGGAGCGGGACCTCACCCGGCAGATACTGTTGGCAGTGGGGCCGGCGGCAGAGTGGGACTTCATGCTTGGGACTAGGATTTTTGTGTGATGCTGTACCTGGAGGGCAGGGACATGCTCTGCCCCTGCAGGTAATGGCACCGGCACAATGGACCCCCCCCCCAGCCTCTGCCAGGAGTCCATGATGTGCCAGACACACTAGCCCCTCCCCCCCCCGAGAACGAGGGCAGTCCCTAGGACACTTGATCCTTCTCCCTCCAGCTGGCCCTCCGACATCCAGTCCGTTTCTGAACCCAGGTCGTCAGTGTCTCAGACGGACACACTGACTCTGCGCCGGTGTAGTTGTTGAATTTTAATAGTGGCTATGCAGTGCAGCAGCACATACAAAAGTGAGGGCGCTGACTGACTGCCTTGGTGCATCCACCAGCACTTTGTCTTCTTCACGAGGCAGAGATCTGGCAGTGAGGTGTTTCGGCTTGAATTCGGGGATCTTAGAAGTACAATATGCAGACAATAAATTAAATCAAACACATAACATTGGTCTAATCCACTTTCATTTATATAAAGCTAGAGCAAACTCGGAGTGCTGTGCAGTATTAAAACACAATACATATCTCAGGATGCCCTATTTTCAACTAAATAGTTAAGTTCAGAGGAGTCTTCTATGGGCTGTCAAAAATCACAAAAGGCAGCAAGGAGAAAGTTCCAGTTGTATATTGTTTTATTTTTATCGTATAAAAAAGCTTTCCTATCTGCATAGTGGTAGCGATTCTGCTTGCGCTGCTAGGGACACAGGTTCAGGAATGAGCCTGGGTTGTCGGAGGACTTGCAGGGGGGTGATGGTGGTGCATCCCAGGGGACGCTCGCCTCCTCAGGGGTGGCAGAGCTCTCACTCTGTTGCATTACTGCCACCTGGGTGATCACCAGTGGTGGTGCAAGTAGGGGCAAGGTATCAGGGATGGTGACATCGCACTTAGGCCTGGGCTGCATGTAATGCATGCACCAGGCAAGGGCCTCCAGCATCCGTGGTAGGAGAGAAAATGGAGAAAAATGCCAGCCATCACATCATGTTGTTTAGCCTCATTCAGCTCCTGCAACACCAGCTAGGTGCCAGCACTTGACACCGAGCTTCTGCTCCTCTGGAGGAATCGGGGGTCCCCTCCAGCATTCCACTCTGGAGGTTGGGCCACGGAGGAACACAGCATCTGGTGAAGGCAGGTGGGGGGCTGGGGGAGAGGCAATCACTGAACACAAACCAGCCGGGGGGGGGGGAGCGCTTTTTTTTTCTTTCCACCAATCAACACTGACATTTCAAGGCTTCAGCCACCACTTCATTAGAACACATAGGTGGTGGGAACTTAAAATCTTTCAACTTGAGCTACACTTTCAAAGAGTTGTCCCTGAAGTGCTTTGCAAATCTTGTGTATGTACGTAGAAGCAGGACTAGGCTATCTTAGATATATTCCTGTCTCATCATTGTCATTTATTGGTGAGAAAGTGGCTTCAGAGTTCATCATCACACCTCCAGATGAGCTCAGAGACTGGTTGCTTTCAGCAGTAAATCAAACCCAGCAATCGGTTAGTGATAACAATATAAAGGGGATGGGATAAGAATACATCTGAGAGGGCCTAGTCCTGCTCCTACATACATAAGGATAAGCTTTGCAAAGAACTTCTGGGACGACCTTTTGAAGGCATAGCTCAAGTTGAATAATTTACGTTACCGTCATCTATGTGCTCTGATGAAGTGGCAGCAGAAGCCATGAAACTAACATTGGTGTTGATTGTGGAGAGAAATAAAGATGAACTTTTTTTTTTTTTTTTTTTTACATAACATAGGAGTGAAACTTTATCTGTGCTGCACTTTTAGTACAAAACAACCATTAAAATATTACAAATACATTCCACAAATCCCAACAAATCAAACAGCATAAGTTAAACATACAATAAACTATTTGAATATGATAATTTGAATAAATTAGTTTCAGGAGGTCTCAAAGGTTTCTGTAAATTTATGTTTTATGTGCAGAGTTAAAACCATCTGTAGAATCTGTTTTTAAGGGCAAAAGGAACAGTGTTCCATAGAAGGGGAGCCCTAACAGAATAAGTTCTACTGCCTGCTATTTTTAGATGGTACATGGCACAATCAGCAACCCAGAATTAGAAGATCTCAAGGATCTAGATAAATATTCAGTTTACAGGTCCAAAATG
Organism: Neoceratodus forsteri; assembly: GCA_016271365.2. NCBI lineage: Eukaryota > Metazoa > Chordata > Ceratodontiformes > Ceratodontidae > Neoceratodus > Neoceratodus forsteri. The sequence goes on along the minus strand of CM057453.1, from coordinate 102,983,639 downwards.
TACTTAGGGTCACAGTCACAAACATTTGTACGTTAAAAGAAGCACCTTAAAATCAGTTTGGAACTGGACTGGTAGCTAATGAAGCTCTCTTGGAATTGGAGTAATACGATCATGAATAATAGAATTCATGACTAATCTGGCAGCAGCATTTAGGACATGCTGAAGTTTTATTAGTTTTGTGTGTGGGAGGTCTGGAAGAAGAGCTTTGCAGTAATCAGTCCTTGAGATAATAAAGGTGTGTGTGTGTGTGTGTGTGTGTGTGTGTGGTGTGTGTTGTGTGCTTGCTGTTCTGTTTTTGTTTGTTGTTTTTGTAGATTCTGTTTATGCTGTACTGGCACAGAGGGAATGTACCCAATATTCTGCCTTCATTAGAAGCCCCCACAGCAAGGCTTCCATCAGGGCCAAGGGGAGAATAACACATCTACCTGGTACCCCTGACAAGTGGTTCAGGTATCATTCAGCATGGTGGTGCAGCAGTTGCTCTGGGCTTCATGCTGGATGGTCCAGCAGGGATTTTGTAGCTTCCCCCCCTTGAAGGTGCATGCTTAGGCATGGTGCGCTGATGTCTACTGACCCTCCTGTCCCCAATCTTGCTGTCCATGTCCACTGTAGGAGCCGCAGCATGTCAACCCCCCTGCCCTGGCCAGCCCTCTGATGCTGTGGTCTTGTTCCAGAACCCAAGTCAGCTGCATCGCAGGCAGTAGCACTACCACTATGCTGGAGGGACAGAGATAATAAAGGTGTTAACTAGCATTTTTAACTGATTAAGGTAACCTCATTTTTTTTTTTTTTTTTTTTATCTTTGAACTCCTTCATGTATCCTGAATATGGTTGAACTCGCACTTGCATCTGTCTTGCTTTTGTCCCAACTGTATTTCTATGTCACTGGTAATTGTATTTGTACCTGTACCCTCTGTATTACCAATTGTTTTACTGCTTCAAACTGTTTTGTTATTTGTACCCTCCCAGATCGTGCCTGAAAATAGGCATTGCTATGGCTAGTGCACTTACCCGGTTACCAAAAGCAAATAAATAAATACGATGGAAGAATGCTGTTTTCCTTATAGAGTTAACGTGGGTTTCAGACAGCAGACTGGGATCCAAAATTACCCCCTTATTTTTCATGGGGGGGGTTAACTTGTAGACCATAACCAAGGTCATAGATACCAATATGAGATCTTTATTTTTCAGTCATGTGGGTGCAGTGTGCATATTTATGGAACACATATAAACAGATGAGAGAAAGAAGTAAGTGCCTCAGCTGGGTCTTGAACCCAGTTCCGGTTGCACTAACCAGTTGTGCTACCAAGGCATCTGGAACCTGGGCCATCCCAGAGGACATCTTACTTTTTCTCTAATGCAGTGGTCTGGATAATATTTTGTACTGGGAGGTACTTACTGCTAGCTTCTTCCACCTGGTAGTATTTTCACCTAAATGATAGTAATGCCATCCAATAACCTAACACACCACCACCACCTCTAAACAAAAACAAAGAATCTCAGACTTACTGGGTGCCTGCAGTCATGCACTCTGTCTCATATGCTGTGGTGTCTTAACATGCTTTTCTGCTTACTGCCCTATAATGCTGTGTCCCTATTTTTGACATTTTTTTTTCCATGTTGCAACCACCCTTCTGGCCAGCCACTGAGCCACTCTTGAAATGGTCTCCTGCATGGTACACAACTAACACCGATGTTGTTCCCCAACCTGTCCGTGTGTGGATACATAGCTGGCAGCATTCTGTGGTGCTGCCAACTGTGAGCAGATGTACCAACATACTGTAAATGTGCAGGGTGGGAAGCAAATTCCTAAAATCAGGAAGTGGGAGTAAATCATGCAAAAATGGTAGCAAAATATTTATTCCCCTTATCTGTTCCACTGCTGTAATGCACAACTTGGTGCTGCACAAATAATTGATTTTTCCATCACATGGGTGCAGGCTCATGGCTTTATGGCTTGTTTGACCCCTCAGTGATATTATTTCCTTGTTTAACCACACTTTGCCATCATTTATTCTCTCCCCTCTCTCTCTCTTTCTATATCTATAATATACCGTATATCTTCATTTTAAAGCCACGGTTTGTATTAACAAATGCGGTGTTGTCAGTGTGGCTCATCATCGAGGGTGGCATGTTATCGAGGTCGGCTTTTGTTGCTGATTGCTTACTAGCAGGTACAGTTCAGGACTTAATTGCTGCCAGCTGTTGAATACCTACTAAAAGGTACAGACCAGCAGCTTAGCAGTTGCGTAGGTGCTTAGTGCAATTTAGAGAAAATGGCGCTAAGAAGACCCATAATGCCTAAAAGAAAATCATCATTCGATTTAGAATTTAAATTATTGGTTGCTCACGGGCTGTGTTAGAGGACAATTGACCTGTGGTTACTTCTCTCAATATTGATGAAAAACAGCTGAGAGACTGTCGGAGAGTCATATACTGCAAGAGAAGCTGTCATTGAGTTGTTCCATCAGTTCCTGTAAAAAAAAAAAAAAAAAAAACGGAGGAACCTTAATGACGGGTCGGAAAGTCAGATACCCTGAGGTGGAGACCAAATTATCAGGATGGATAACACATCAAAGGGAGCAACACTATAGGGTTACTAGGAAAGCGGTAGCTCTGAAGGCTGTCTCCCTAGCACAGGACCCTTCGTTTTATGCCAGCCGTGGGTGGGTGGGCAAGTTTCTAACAAGACGGGGATTTACAATTCGCCAAAAATCAACTGTCAGCCGAAGACTTCCCAAAGATTTGCTCCCAAAATAGTAAGATTTGCCTGCTTTTGCCATCGCAACATTGCTATCAGCAACCTGCCACCTCAAACAATTGGTAATGTGGACGAAACGGCAATCTGGCCTGACATGCCTGGCAATAACACAATAGAAATGGTGGGCTGCAAATCGGTACCATTGCTTACTACCGGACATGAAAAGCAGCGTGTCACTGTTTGTTTGGCTGCTATGGCAGATGGGTGAAAATTGCCACCATTTGTCATTTTGAAAGGGAAAAGGGTTCCTAAAGAGACGCTGGGGGTATCTGGGGTTGTTCTTGCCATGTCCCCAAATGGTTGGATGAGCGAAGAGCTCACACTACAATGGCTGGACAAAGTATGGGGGTCTATAGCATTCACCAAAAGACTTTTGATCTGGGATGCCTTCAGATGTCACATTTCCCCTGCAGTTAAAAAGCTGCAAAATCTAAAAAGACTGTGGTTGGTGTGATTCACGATGGATGTACAAAGCTGTTGCAACCGGCTGATATGAGCTGGAATGCTCCTTTTTAAGGCAGCATCTCGGGACCAGTATGACTGCTGTGCTGTCCACCGAGGAGCGTGAACGAACCGTGGCTGGAAACCCAAGGGCCCCATTAAAGACAAAATGCTTGAGTGGATTAAGATTGCATGGCGAGATGTCATCGTAAAATCATTTGAGGTACTGCATTGTTTATAAAATAAAATAGAGCACATTTAATGCTGGTACACTTTGCTGTCTTCCCCCCCATTTACCAGGTCAGTGCGATAACCAGCTGCAACCCTGACGTGATCCACTGCACCAAGCTGAGAGAGATGGCCGAAGAAATCTGAGAGGAGCTCGGTCAAAAACTGCAGGACATCTCGGAGGCATCATTCAGTGATACAGACACAGCCTGCTCAGAGAGCGACATTCCATCCCAAGAGCCGAGGAGTATCAGTAGTTTGGACTCCAAGATGGACACTGACAGTGAATCAGAGCTAGATTAGCTAGACAGAAAATTTATCAGTGCATAATATGTTTCAGTAATTTTTTACAAACTAAATGTAATTTTTACAAAAACAGTATTGTTGTCTCACTGACTTCCGGTTATGGGTGCAGAACCTCTGGGAACTTCCAGATATGGGGCTAACGGGGAGTAGTGAAAATGTCTTTAGGTCACAACTAAGGTACTGTACTAAATTGCTCTTTGCACTTAATGTTAGCCGCAGGTTATAATCGAGGGTGGCCTTTATTAGCGAACGTTAAAAAATGCTGCGGCTTATGTTGGAGGGCGGCCTCAAATTGAAGAAATATGGCAGTGGTGCTGTAACGCCACTATAGTTAGGGTTACATAGGCACTTTAATGTTAAACCCCAGGTTTTGCACTTTAATAACTTCTCAGCTTTTCAAAGGATTTGTATGAAATTTTGCATGCAGAATCTCATGGGGTAGATCTCTTGATAGTGCAAGTTTTGTTCCAGTTGGTTGTGTGGTTAGGGAGATACAGAGTCCAAACAATTGTGTAATTTAGGTGTTTTGCTGTTTCTTTGTCCACCTGTATTTCCCAATCAGTTTGGAATTGTGGTCTGAAAAATTCAATGTTGAAAACCCTTGCTTCACATATGTGCCTTGTGCTAGTTTGGTGAAAAAATATTAACTCATTCCAAAGTTATTAAGTTTTAAAATTCCCATTAGTTTCAATGGGAATTTATAGATGTCGCACTCAAAAAAATTCTTTGTTCCAGGTGTGTAATCCTTTTTTCCAGACAGGTCATCCTGTGTCGCAAATGGGAAAATCTTTTTTTTGTTCTGCCGCCATTTTGTTTTTCAGTTAGCGAGGGAAACAAATTGAACAACTCAACAAAATGTCTTTAGACACCAACAGATGTAACTTGTTTATCGAAACCCCCTCACCTGGATTCTGCAGTTAGCTGTTGCAGAAATACCCTTGAATTTATTTATTTATTTATTTATTTATTTTTTTTGTGGTTTTACGTTCTAAATCTTTTTTGTGACTCAATGTGAAAAAATGATTTTTCATATTACAACTTATGCAAAAAGATCCTTTTTCGTGATTGAAATACCTTTCTCTGGTGTGTAGTCCCCCCCCCCCCAAACCATCTGTTCGCCATCTCCATTGTTTTATATGATCCCAGTGTCTAGTGCACCCCCACCCTCCGATCGCCACCCCATTGTTTTTATGATCCCTGGTTTATAGTGGCACCCCTATCCTCCGATCGCCATCCTCATTGTTCTTTTATTATTATGCCTGGTGTCTAGTGGCACCCCACATCCGATCACTGTCCCCATTATTATTTATTTATTTATTTATTTTCCATCCTTGGTGTCTAGTGGCACCCCCACCCTCCGATCGACATCCCGTGATTGAGTTTATTCCTGGTGTCTAAAGGCACACTCTCCCCGGTTGCCTTCCCCTGTTTTTTTTCTTATCCCTAATGTTTAGTGGCACCCTCTCCCTCCGACACGTGTCTGAACCTGAAATAAAGAAAATGGTCCTTGGATTGATTTATTATTTATTTTTATCTGTAAAAAAGAAAACTGACCCTCACCAATCTGACTACCCGCACCCCCCACACATCCTCATTCACCTGAACAGGTCCCAGGTTCGAGATCCACTCTCTGATGGAAGACTTGTCTTGCTGCTGGAACCGGCGGCTGCAATATGAGAAACTAAGGTAAATGCGGTTTGTTGTATTTCAATGGGGGTTTCAACTTTTGTGCATAACTCAGCCATTTTTTTAAATGTTGATGCCAAATTTTCAGTACGGCCTTTTAGGAACCCCACCTCATGAGCCGTATGACTGTCATTACGCAATTCCTGCTGAAAAGATGATTTGTGTGGTCTGTTGGCAAATTCACCTTTTGGGCAGGATTTGAGCAATGTTCTTGCTCTTGTTCATAAGGTATGGTCATAAGAAGGCTATGTTGAAAATTCGGGGTCAAAATATATAAAAATGCCAAAGTTATGCCCATTCAATGCAAGTTTGCTACACACGCTTGTAACTTTGGAAATGTTAGTATTTTGACCCCAAATTTGCAACATAGCCTTCTTATTCCCCCACCTCGTGTATGTCACAGCTGTCATTTTTCAGATCCTGGCCAAAATATGTTTTCGCACCTGTGGCATGAAATGGCGTTGCAGTTGCGTGGAATTACGTTTTGGCTGGCATTTGAAAATTTTCTGTACTGGATACAAGAGGTGGGGTAAGGAGATGGCTTTGCTGACAGTTTAGTCACTGTTGCCCTATAAATCGAAGCGCCGGGCCCTTCTACTGCTACATGCATATATGCATCTATGGAGGCATGGGCGCGCAGGGCCCACCCACAGTCAAATAAGGCTACAATTGCGTTAAAGTTTTTTGCAAAGGATCAAGGACAGTGCTAATGTGCACCAAAAGGGCAAAAGTTGCATCCTTTTCAAAATTGGCCCCTTTTTCCTTTGTCAGTAGATCCAAATTGATGCACGTACTTTATAATATCTAAAGGAAAGGAACTTGAACTGTTCAAAATCTGCCACAGATTATGTTTTAACCCAGTAGGTTCCTCTTTAGACCCACATTTTTTACACCAGTAGGTCCAATTCAACCCATATTTTAAACACCCCAATGTTGTCCTTGCAAAGGATACAATTGTTTTATCTCAAAAAGTAAGGAAATTCTTTGCAAAAAAACTTTTTGTTAGTGCACTAGTTAGAATTAAAGCGACAAAAGTAGGGAAAAATGGCGTTGGGGTTTTCAGCTCTAACACTACTCCCACGCTGAGGCAGAAGATGAGGTGCGACATGGGAGTCTCAAGCCTAATGTTCACACCATTCTCATTCACTGTACACATATACACTTATTTAGTGATGGAATGGGGTGAGTGTTGGACTCGAGACCCCCACAACACACTTCATGCCTTGTTTCTGCCTCTGTCTGGGTTGGGGGGGGGTGTTAGGGTTGAAAACCCTAATGTCATATTTCCCTACTTTTGTCACTTTAACCATAACAAGTGCATTAATAAAGTTGTTTTACCAAGTATACAGATCGATAGATAAAATACAATTGAGATTTATCTAGGAATAATGTTGCCAGTAGTAAAATATAAATTTTTGAAATCCTTTAGATGTGGAAAGCCACAATCAGAAGCTGACTTGGACTACAGACCACTAGAGGGTGAGAATGCATCAGACCTAAATAAGTGTTGAAAAGTCTTTCTGGACGAGGAGGGTGAGGAAAACTCTAGGTCCATTCACACAGCATTTTCTGCACCATTGCGAGTGGTACAGAGCTGTTACATTCACATGGCTACAGCGGCAATACTGTAATCTGCATCGCAGTTTCTACATGTGTTGCATTTCACTGTGATCCCTCTTTTCTTGGGATTGCATAGTGTTGTGGGCATTTCAAGTTGCCATCTTAATAGCTGGCATCACTCACAAAGGTGCCAGGTGTTTGCTGCAGTAACTGGTTTTCAGCACAGTCACTTTAAACTGGGCATTCTGGAAGACTTTCAGTGATGTCATCATGTGAACACTACCATCTCTTCCTCTGACTCTCTCCTCACTCAAGCAGAAATTCAGAAAAAACTATTTTAAGAGGGAATGTTTTGGATACAGATACAATAATACTGCAGCTACTTCCGGATGGTGAAGATTGGTAAATAGAACTTTGGCAGTGACAACATGGATTCAACAAGATTACCTACGATGCATCTCTCGGCCATGCAACAACCTCAGATCCATGACCCGCCATTAGCCGCAGTGGCCTTGCTGCCAAAACAAAAAACAGACCTCAGAGCAGTCTTATAGGCACTAATGGACTTTTGGGCAAAAGTGAACCTAGCAATGCAAGACATTAGATGCACTATTACTACTTTGACAACACAGGCAGACGCAGTGGATGTGCAGTTGAACTCCATGGATGAACGCCTGGATAAACTGGAAAACCAAAGTAACCCAACTAGTAGAAAACCAGACCTATATTATGGCCCAACAAGCGGACGCTGAAAACTGTTCACAAAGAAAAAACTTGCAGATATACGGGATCCCAGAAAACACAGAGGGCAATAATCTAACGAACTTCTTGACGTATTTTCTTCAGAACCACACTACAGCTGGATAATGCCGATCCAATCTAAATCAAGCCAGCCCACAGAGCCCTGGGCCTCAAACCCACATTGCCAAATGCAAGGCCACGCTCATAGTTGGATTTCTAAACTGGGCAGTAAAAGATTATATCCTCCAAACAGCACGGAAAAAACAAACCGGGTATTTCATGCTCAGCAGTGAATTTTCTTTGATAACGATTACACACAGGTGGTAATGCAGACCCGCCATGAATACATTCCTATTTTACAAGCTCTCCAGTGGCAACATCTCAAGTTCAAAAAACCATGTCCTGCCTTATTGGCAGTTCAGTTACCTTCTGGACAAAGGACCTATTACAGTGCAGTGGAGGCCCGTACTGACCTAGCGCAGAAAAGACTATTACTTGATCAGGCTCCAGAACCACGATCTTCGAGAGAGATCCAAACACCGTCATGGCAAAGGGCTGGTAAACGGATGCAGACAGCATGCCAAATCTATAATAGCAGCCATCGTACTGCAGCTTCAGTCTTTCAGAATACCCCCACCAGCATTGGACACCTGAATTAGAAGAGGAAACTGTCGCGATACCTCATCAACATGGGTGGGGTGGGGTGTCCCGGGGCTCCGACTGAGATCTTAATTAAAGAGAGTGGTGACCTGACTGCTTTTGGGGCCCCTCAGAGGCGATCCCATCCCCTAAGCTGAAGGACTTTCTGCTATGTCACTACATTTAGAATAACAGAAAAATAGATAGACATGTAGAGAGATTTATAAATGCCCCGGTTGGGGGGAGGCAATACAAAAATTCGAGTGACTACTGTCTCGATTGCTGAGTGGTTCCTTAGGCCTTTCCCGCAGCCTGGCAAAATATTTCCTGTTGAGGGGACGGCTTCACACGGAGATCATGAGCTGCTGCACCACACCACCCCACCCCATGTAACAGAAAAATCTGTGATCTCCAATTGGGGGTCTCTTTACCTCACCCCTCGGGGGCGCCTGCCTCCACACCCCAGTGATTCACATAGCTTCCCCTACTGTAACTTTTTTTTTAACTATGGTGAAAGATTAAGTGTGCTTCTCTAAACCAAAGAGAACTGAACATTAACTCAACAGACCCAACATCTAATAAGACTGCTATCTTTCTTCTGACTCTTGATGCACTGAGATTTAATCTGAGAGGGGGATCAGTTTATCGGCTTGATTCGTTACATCTAGAGTACAGCAGGGCCCATTGATTAGCTTGCTATAGAGCCCCATGAATTAGCTGACTGAAGCAACTGTTGTAAATATGTGCCCCCTTAACACAGGAGAGATGAGCTTCTTTTGAGAGACATAACAACTAAGGATACCAAGCCCAGGTACATAATTGTCATGGGCAGTAGATGGCAGCATTTACTCTCGACGTGCAGAGAGAATAGCTGCTCTGATGGGCTTAGTTTAGGAGGCGTATTGAAGGGCGTTTTAAGTGCCACACTGCTGAGCTCCATTGCCTAGCTGACTGATGCAGCAGCTGACGGTATAAGTCTCCTCAGAATAAGAGAGAGCAGTGAAAATTAAAAAATGAAACTCCTGCTGAAGCCGGTTTTTGTAATCATAATAATGGCTTACTGACTCTGCTGCCTTTGGCAGCAGTTGTATATAGTTCACTCTTGACGTAAAGAAAGACCAATTAATTTATTGTGTTTATTTTTGGGGGGAGCAAGACAGGGCACCTGGGTTAAACTGATAGTGTGCTTCACAGTTGGGCTGCCTGGTGCAGTGGCTAAAAGTATTCGTCTGTATGAGACAAGTGAGATTAGTCCGCCCAGTCTATTCTTCCACCACAAGACAAAGGCGACTCTGACATATCTAACACAAATGAGTATTATCCCGAAGAGGATTCAGAGCCACCTTAGACAGTGGAAGCAGGTCTTTTTACTGTCTGTATAATGAATGCCTATCAAACTAATTGGCTAACTCCACTGGGAGTGAAATGGGATAGTCAGCCCACATATTGATAGGCTCCACAGAATAGTTATATATGTAAACTACATGCTGGCCGCTGTAGATTGAGAGAAATTACGGCCCAACTTCTTTACCCCCAACAGGGCACAGAAAGATACTGAATTCCACTCCTTGTCAGTGCCATTTGGAATAGTTACATTTGCAGGGGGAGAAGGGGAAAGTTGATCTTCTAGGCATATATGATTTACATTTACACACTAAAATGCGTATGATAGAAAAGAAAATATATGTTTGTTTTTTTTTCTCATTTTCTTTACAAGTTGAAGTGAACTAGTTGGCCCAGTGGTGTGAAGGGCTGAGGCATCATGCCTTACCTCCTGCCACGCCGGCAACCCTTGTTCGCAGTGTGAGCGGGTCACCTGGGGTCAGCCGGGGTGGGAGAGGATTGAGCACCAGGGAACAGCTCTTCTCTCCCGGGGAGAGTGGGGAACACGGACCGATACTTGCCTGACACCTAGCAGAGGCTAGGTGTTGGCATGCCAAGTACCATATGTTGAGGCGCCGAGGAGGAGCAGCAGACGGAATGCAGCGTGTGGACATGTATGCTGCATGCCACTGTCAGCATTGCATACTCCCCCTCGACCCGGAAGAAAGCGAAAAAAGTTGCTGGCCAAGCAGCATGACACTGTCCCCCACAGGCGCTGCCCCCGAGATGGCACCTCCCTTGCACTGGATCCAGTCCTGGTGGGTTGAGTCGTTCCCCATCACCCTGCCACAAAGGATAAGCCATGGGGGCATTAAGGGGAGAGGTTCTGATCCTTGGGGGATGGCGATTGGGGGGGGGGGACAGTAGGCAGAAGGAGAGAGGGAGCCGTCCAGGACGGGGGGAAAAATACTAGTTTAAAAAAAAAAAAAAAAAAAATTGAACTGAGCTGCCTTGGGCAGTAGTTGTAGTATTTGGACCAGGGACTCGCACTAAAGCCTCACATAGACCTGGTGACAAAGAATATCCATCAAAAACTCTGGCTGCTCTACCAACTTAGTGCCAACATGATACCTGAGATAAGACTGGCAATAGCTCAGTGTCTTCTCCTACCAACCCTTACTTACACAGCCCCAATCCTACTCGGTATAGCAAAACTTGAACAAGGCAGACTACAGACACTGTACCACAAAGTCGCCCGATTCACCACAATTGCCCACCCAAGGACACACCGCTGCAAAGCCCTTGCCACCCTCAAATGGCCCACACTGAACCTAAGGCTGCAGTACCCCCTGTTACGCTGGGCTTATAAGCTCCTCTCTGCTGATTCTCCCGTAGGGCTAATCGGACTACTTGCCCCAAAGCAGCCCAGCCGGCCCCTCCACACCTCTGGTAAAACATTGCTTGAACTGCCCAGGTCCAGATCTGCAGCGGGCAGTAATTCCTTTGCCTGTATAGCCCCCACGCTGTGGAACAAGCTCCCCAGTCAACTCCAAGAAGCCCCATCACTAATAACTTTCCAGGCGGGTCTACGCACTCCCCTCTATAAACTTAACTTCTGCGTCTGTCCTGTAGACTAGCCTAAATACGCCCTCGTAGCATGTCCAGAGAATGTCTAATCTAACTGGCACCTAATTGCCACCCCTTGTCTTGTGTTCCAGTTCTGTAAATAGTCTCACTCTCCTTTGATAACCTGTCATTTCCAATGTAACCTGTTTCCTATTGTCCTACACTGAACAGAGCACAGATGTAATAGTTATGCCTACCTTAAGTCTAATGGCTGCCGCTGTTGTAATGTCGAATGTTACCCCCTTGCCAATGATTACTGTACATTGTCTTCATATTCTGTACGCATTGTACTGCTGTGTATACTTTGATTGTACCTGCACTGCTCCATGTAACTAACTCTGGGTCGCCCCTAAAAAAGGGACCTCTGTGGCCCAATGGGCTTACCCGGTTAAAACAATTTAATAAATAAGTAGTTTCACCAGTAGAGGAAGGACACGTTGCTGTTTTAAGATGATTCTTTGCGGAACAAGACATGGCACTCTGCTCAGTATGGGGCTGCCTCGGGTAGCACTCATAAACATAGGTCTCTTCACCTGAGGAAAGGCTGGCTAATTTAATTGGAATACCTCGCAGGAAGAGAAAAAAATCTACACTTAAAACCATGCTGCCTTGGGAGAGTTATTAATCTCTCCTCCCCCATATGAGAAGGGGACCATGGATTTGACAAGAAAATTACTGATGATGCACATTTAAACACTTTAAAATACCCTGGAACTGACTGTACAGATTAATTGCCATACGTAGCAGAATGCAGATAGTTGCCTTGCAGCCTTTGTAGAGACAGAAGGGAGAGAGTGGTGTATAACTTAATTGGCACTGCTGTTATACAGACATCTCACACTTCCAAGAGGTGTGAGGAAAGCAGACCTCTACGCATGTATTGTCTATATTGCAGACAACCAGGAGAGTGCTACGAAATAAGTGTACAGGATCTGAATAAGACAGAATTTCATAGATGGGATCATGTCATGAAATAGATCCCAGATCATCTACAAGGGAACGACCCACAGACTACAGAGGCAGTAGGTGGAGATCGCCTGTTCTCTCTTCTTCATGACTGGCCTCCCCTCCCTTTTTTTTTTCTTCTCTTCCCCTCTCTTTCCTCTCTTACCCTCCTTCCCACCCAGGTATTTAAAAAGCAAACTCCATATAATCCCACCTCTTCTCTGAAACGGAGCTATCAGAATTATAATCAGCAAGGTTGCAAAGGGGCCCAAAAGGACCACAGAGATTATATTTCCCCTGCCCAGTGTCCCAAACCTTACTTCTGCCTGTGGGGAAGGGTTGCAATAGAGACACAAAGGATGACATCAGTTGTGTATCCCTTGGACACCAGTACTAGGAGAAATAGTAGAAGGGGTCTTTTCCTTGTTCTCATCCTGCTACTCTTACAGGAGGGAACTGTCTCCTCTCTGGAGGCCCAGATGGCTCTGGCCTATCCTCCATAGCTGGAGCTGCCCCCCCCCCCCAAATCGGGCATATGCCCCATGTTAACATAGGGAGCTGCCTTGCATGCACCCCTACCTTGAAAGTAAAGTAAAAAAAAAAAAAAAAAATCCTTGCAATATAGTTACAATTCCACCCCTTAGATATACAGGGGCCTAAGTTAGCATTAAGACACAGGAGACCAGTTGGTCCCCCTACTATAGAATACATGGCAAACTCTTCCCCACAACATAGGAGACCCATTAATCTCAACCTTCGGGACTGTTCATCCTCTTATCCCTGGATGTTTATTTTTGTTCTAAAAGAGAGCAAGTTACTGGTCACTCTTGGGTACCATATGGCATTATGTAACTTTAGGCAGATATGACATAAAGTGGATACCTTTTAAGAATGAATAAACCAGGTGGATTTAAGGTGGTGTCCCTAAATGTTAACGGTCTGAGTAACCCAGCTAAATTACACACCTTTTTTTAAAAAAAAAAAAAAAAAAAAAACTCTCCCACAACTTAAAGAAACCCACAGGAACACCAAAAGCTGGCAAAATATGGTATGAGCCAAGTAATTGCAAGTGTATATCAACGAGGACGTAGGAGGGGAGTGGCTATCTTAGTCCCAAAAACTTCTATCTTCTGGGTTCAGGACACATCAAGATAAGGAAGGTGGATTAGCTTTAGTTATAGGGGTACAATACAGGGTAAGTTACACAGTGGGAAACTTGTATATACCACTGGGATCGGATGCCACTACCCACCAAACATTATTGAAAAAAATCTTATAATGCTACCAAGGGACCTTGCTTCTAGGCAGAGATATTAATCTCCTCATGGCTGCAAGAAAAGATGGTACCAATCATCACCCCCTCACACAACTACTGGACAGAGACATGGCAAAAGATTAGTATAGGAATTAGGATGCAAATGTCTGGCAGTACCTTCACCCCACCATGAGACAATAAACGTTATTTTTCAGGGGTATACCAAACTTACTCTTGACTGGACTATTTCTTAATTAGTGCAGAACATGTTGACTTGGTACAACATATGACCATCTTCCCAATCCTTTTATCCAACCATGCCCCTATTACCATCGACATCTCTGTCCCAACAGATTGTAATCCTAGACAATGGCATTTTAATACCACCCTCCTGTGGGATCCACAATTCAAGGACCTTAACAAACAATGGCTTCCACAATTGCTGCAAGACAATTCTGCACCAGATATTATATCTACTATAATATGGGATACAGTGAAGGCAGTGCTGTGAGGAGAAATCGTTATGCTGCAGCCCCAAAAAACGATGGGAAAAAAAGAGCTACAAGAAGAGTTAGGATTCTTGCAGTCTGCCCATATGCAGGGTGACAACACAGTCTTACCCCAGATAAATAAGGTCAAAACTGAATTGCAAGATCTACTGAACTATAAAATGGAACAGGCACTACTATATCTAAAACGGTGTTACAACGGTGGGGGCGCAGGCTTCTAAACTTTTAGTGTACCGACTTCAACAAAAACTAGTCTAATCCATTTTCAAATAATATACTGTATAAAATGCAGGAAATTCTCAAAGGATTCAGAGATTATTATACTGCCCTATACACCAAAGGCCCAGAACCCAGTATTTATTTATTTATTTTTTAAACAAAGATTCATTTGCCGACCCTAACAGCAGATCGGTAGGAGATCTTATTTAGTCCTGTCTCCTCTATAGAAGTCTTGGCAGATATATATATATTAGAGGCAAAAAACTCAGTTTAATGCATTAGTTAGGGTTGTTCCACACCGACAAAAGTGAGAAATTAGAGTGTTGGGGTTGGCCCCGCCCACCCCAACCGGCATCGGAGTGCGCTATTACGGTTGTTGGCCATAACTCTCCACCCCTGCATGTGTGAAGCAGGGTGTGGGAATGGGGTGAGAGTTGGGACTGACAACTAATCGCCACCTGATCTCGATTGAAATGAGAAAACCAAGAAGAGAGCTTCAACCAACACTAGCCCTGTTTCTGGTGTGGAACAACCCTAACTAATGCATTATGAGTAATTTGTCCTCAATTTCCATCGCTTTGAGAATGATAATGAGAAATAGTGAATGTAATGCGGTGGCGCTCCTACCACATGATGTCTTGTCACATAGTAACATTGTCCTGAAACACAAATAGTAATGCATGGTGACGAAAGAAACAGTAGTGTAGACAGAAATGTTAAAAACAACACAAAAAGCAAGCGCCAAATGAAAATGCAAAGGTAACCATACATGGAGACGGAACGGTAAGTGGAACGGTAACAGGACCGCAAGCGAAAACAGTAACGGTAACAGTAATGTAAGCACACAGGCTGGTTTTCCCCAAAAGTTACATAAAGAAAAACAGTACAAAGAATGCATGCATAATAATGGTTCTCGAAGCAGAAAATGAGGAGTTGGAATACTAAATTGCTTGTATCTCAGGAACCGTACGACATAGAAAAAAAATTTAAAAGTCATATGATTTATGACTTTCCTGGCTAGTGTTGTACTTAGCCCCTGTTAGGGGGCTAAGCATTTTTCCAACGAAAAGTCCGTATCTCACCGTTTCCGAGATACGGGCCCTGAAAGGCGCAGCGAACGCCGTAATGTTATCCTATGGGAAAATAAGAGAAGTTCGGAGTGCCATAACTTTGGCTCCCTGTAATATTTTTTAGCCAAACCACAAAAAGGCACATCTGTGGGATGTTGGCTGTGTTCCCTACAAATTTCAGCCCAAAAGACCAAACCGTTATTTTGCAGCAGGGCACCAAAGGATTCCTGTAATGCATCTGACGCCGTAATGTTATCCTATGGGAAGGAGCGTCAACTTTGGAGTGCCGTAACTTTGCCGCCATGTAATATTTTTGCACTGAAACGCTAAAGGCACATCTGTGAGGTGTCGGCTGCGTTCCCTCCAAAACACCAAACTGTTCTTCTGCAGCAGGGTGCCAAAGAATTGCTGTCATTTTCCCACAGCCTAGAAAAGTACTGTCGAAGTTTGTGAAAGCTTTCACAAATTCATTCGACAGTGTCGCAAGTGTGACAGTACTTTGTGAAAGTACTTTTTCCAGAAATTTGAAAAACATATTTCTAGGGTGTTTTTACCCCAAAATAAAGACATGGCTAGCATCCTCAGGGTCCGACTAGGTGACTACAAAAAGAATTAGGTTGCTAGAGGGTCCCCAATTTTAAATGCCAAGCATTTTTCTGATCACCAACTGAAAACAAAATGGCGGATTTGCGACAGTAAAAGGGCCATTTGCAAAAGTAAAAACTGCACTGTCGAACTTTTTGTTAACTTTTCCCATTGACTTATAATGGGAACTTGTTTTTTTGAATAACTTTTGAACCGTTTTAATATGTTTTCTCAAAATCTTCTAAAGGCACATCGGGGACCCCAGCTGCACGTTCCCTGAAGATTTCGGACCGGTCGCAGAAACCGTGTGACCTGTACGCGCGACAGTAAAATTTCCAGAAAAGCGAACGCCGACGCAGATCACGCTTAACTCCGTGAGTCGTGATA
Source organism: Neoceratodus forsteri (assembly GCA_016271365.2). Classification (NCBI taxonomy): domain Eukaryota; kingdom Metazoa; phylum Chordata; order Ceratodontiformes; family Ceratodontidae; genus Neoceratodus; species Neoceratodus forsteri. Next base: position 102,967,358 of record CM057453.1, on the reverse strand, counting down.
TGTGACCAGTACGAAACTTGGCAGATCCCAATACGTATGGGTCTTGATCGTGTATTCCAAATTTCAGGCAAATCCATTTAACAGTTGCAAAGTTATTAAGGTGCAGAATTTTGGGTTTAACGGTAAATGGCTCCTCAACCCTAACTATAGTGGCACTATGTATGTATGTATGTGTGTGTGTGTGTGTGTGTGTGTGTGTGTGTGTGTGTGTGTGTATATATATAGTATGTGTGTGTGTGTATATGTGTATATATGTGTGTGTGTGTGTGTGTGTGTGTATATATATATATATATATATATATATACATGTGTGTGTGTGTGTGTGTGTGTGTGTGAGAGAGAGATATAGAGATAGATATAGAGAGAATATTATATTCATATACACATACAGTATATACACATGTGTGTATATGTGTGTGTATGTGTATATATATATATATTTTTATGCAATGGGGTGGACATATATTGAGTGTGATAAATGCATTTATCTGAGTCACTGTATGTATAAATAAATTTATACATGCAGTGCCAGACTACTTCCTATTTTCACATTCACACACACAGTACTACTGTCTACAGATCTTGCCCCATCCACAGTAAAGCATCCAATTTAAAAATCTGTTTTTTAAAATCTCTCCACAGCATCATCCATCTAAATTTCTTCCTCACACCAAAAAAAAAAAACATGGTACAATGACAGACCATAAAGCAGCATATCTCACTCGTGCTCTTCTCGCCACGATCTCCTTCCTAACTGCATCCCACACTGCCTCAGGCCCTCGCATTCTAAACAACTGGCAAATAGCCAAACCAAATCTTTTAAAATCTCTCTCTCTCTCTCTCCCTCCCCTGCATCCATCACTCAAACAACAGAACTGCTGACCTGAAATAAAAATGTTTTCTCTCCAAAACTGCTGTTTTATTTTTTCTTTCTGCCCTGCTCGTTCACTCACATTGCCACTATGGGTCCATCAGCTTGGTCCTCTCTTATTCCCGATGCCACTCGCTGCACTCTGAATTTCCAGCTCTCGTACAAAAATAATTTCAACATACCAAAAGAAAGCACTTAATAACAGAGAGAGTACTGCTGTCTCGGCGAGCACTCACTAAACTCACCCAATATTTTCCTGTATTTTCCTCATCAGCGCTCGCTAAATTTGGCCACCATTTTTTTGTTTGAAAAATTTTCAAGCCATACTTTCAGCCAGTCAGATGTAACGGACCACAGAGGATGGTGCATCAATCTGGCAAAGCACAAAATAAACCCACACATATTTCCACATTTCTTTATTTTAAAAAAAATTCTTTAAAAACTACACACATACACAACGTCCTTCCCTATTGCATAAATGAAATATGCAGGGGGGGACCTTGTGTGATATATGCTTTATGCACATTTGTGCTGTTTGCCTTTGGCCACCACACTCATGGCTTACACCACTCATGAGGTTACCCAAGGGCAAATAGCACTTGTGGGCATAAATGATATATCACACAGGTCCCCCCTGCATATTCTATTTATCTCTACCTAGATCTATGTATATATCTATCTATATTAGGAAAAAGGCCAGGACCTGATAAGATTCCCATCTGGATTCTGTAAAGCCTTTTAGGTGGAATTACTACCTCACCTTAGTAACCTGTTTAGAGCCATCCAGGGGGGTGAGGAACCACCTCCGCCTAGCTGGCAATACGCTAATATCTCCACCGTATGGAAACCTAACAAAGATCTCCTCTCTTGTGAATCGTATAGGCCAATATCAGTTTTAAATCAGGACTACAACCCATTTGCTTGTATCATCACTAAACGTGTAGAGATTATCCTTCCAACAATTATTCATCAAAACAAGGCAGGTTTTGTCCCAAAGAGACAGATTTCTGATAATATTAAAAGGACTTTGTACCTACTGGAGAGGACCATACAGAAGGATACACCTCTACTTCTCTTAAGTATGGATGCCCAAAAAGCATTCGCTAGAGTATCGTGGGGCTTTCTCCAGTACACTCTGAAAACACTTTCTATTTCCAGAACCCTTCTGTCAAATGATTTGGATACTATATACAAACCCACAAGCAATGGTTAAGGTAAATGGCACCTTCTCCTACCACTTCCCATTATAGAAAGAACCAGGCAGGGTTGTCCCCCTATCCCCTTTATTATTTGCATTATACGCTGAACCCCTGGCACAGGCCATAAGAGAGAACCCCAAAATCATAGGCTTGACATACGTAGGAGTGAAGCACAAAGTCACATTCTGTGTCAGTGACCTGCGGGTCTACATGACCAAATCAGATACCTCACTTATCTGCGCTCTCTGAGATTCTGGCAGAGGTGGAAGACTTGGCTGGATATAAGTTAAATAGGGATAAAATGAAGGTTCTACAGTTTAATTATTTATCCCCACTGGTTATCAGATAGACTTTTTTTCTTTTTGATAGAATTGTAAAAGGTTAAAAATACTTGGGGAATAGTGTTGCCTTAAGACGTATCCACATTATATACGGTCAGTTATGACCCATTGTATGGCGCTATACAGGCTAACTTACAAAGATGGTGGCATTTGCTTCTCCCACTAATACAGAAAATTGACATAACTGTAATGAATGTACTCAAACGACTCCTTTATCTGTTTCAGAATATCTCTTTGTTCCCTACACAGACAGCATTTCAGAAATGGGATAAATTGATAGCCAGATTCATAAGGGATGGAGAGAAACCCAGAATCGCATATAAAATATTGCAACTCCCAAAACAGAGGTGGTTTGGCTTTGCCCAACCTTAGAGGGTACTGCCAAGCGGCTCGCTTTTCATGTGCATTACACTGGTTGGATACTTTATCCACCCTACACTAGAAGGATCTAGAGCTGAGGGAATGGGGATCAAATCTTTATTTCACTATATAAGCACATTCCAAATACGAGAGAGATAATACAGGACATAGACTCGCAATATACCACATACATTCTACATAACAGGAGGGCATTACTTCACTTCTCACGTATTAAACTTGCAGCGCGCTATCTAGAAACAGTAGTTTCTGATCTGAATTTCCACCCAGCCAGATTAAACCACACTTTCAAAAGATGGCAGCAACTAGGGTTTATACATAATTACTAGTATTACGATAAAGGAACATTCCAGACCCTTCAAGTCGTGCAGCAAAGATTTCACCTCGGAACCTTCTGATAACTTTTGATACTTACAAATCCAGCACTATTTAGGAGAGCAGTTTGGTTTACAATGGAACACATAGGAAACCCATCCACTAGTTCAGATCGTGTTGGAAACACAAAGAGGGATCCCTGAGTATATTATGTCACTTACATATAAAAGTCTCCATGCTACTGTAGAAGTAAGGGCAGGAAAAAGCTCAAAAGCAAAGGCACTCCCGAATTAGGGATCATACTCACAGAAAAGGAATGGAATGATGTATACTCTACACAACACAAAATCACCTCCTCACGTATCTGTCAGGAATACGGCTGGAAGTGTGAGATTCATTTTTTCTGAACTCCACAAATCAAAGGAAAATATGATAAAGCCCAAGGCTTCATGTGCTGGTGGAAATCTGGAGAGTCATGCACGACACACATGCATATTTTGTGGAGTTGCCCGGGAGTACATCAGTACTGACAAACCATAGGGCAAGCAGTACAAGAGTTATTCCCAGAGACGGGTACCCTTACACCATCAATGGCGATGTTCTTGCATCTCCCAGATCATATAAAAAACAAACATACCCGGTCAGTGTTAGCCATAATACGTACTGCAGCCAAAAAGGCTATTTCAAGGAAGTGGTTGCAAGATGAGGCTCCCACAACAAAAGAATGGGAAGATACAGTGCAACAAATCGTATCAATTAGAGAAAATGACAGCAAGAATTAACCTCAAAACGAATTGATCGGGAAACTCTACCAACTCTGGAGGAACCCCATTTTTTCCTTTTTAATTGATTAAGGATTTTAGTTAACTAAACAGCTAAGTTAAGTGTATGTGCCATTAAAGGGACACTGTCAACCTGTTTTGCATATTTCTAGTTAAAAACCCACAGTTTATGGTTGCCTACCGTCTCTAAAATTCATTAATATTGCCGTTTGTTTTGTCTGTCTCCTTGTTCAGTAGAACTGAAATGCATGCTAATGTATATTTATAAACAACTTTGTTTGGTTTCAAATCCTGAATCAATTCTTCTTGAATACTTACAAACATTAGAGGCACCCCCAAACAGTGCAGTCGCACATAGGGCAGTAGCCACCTGAAGTGCCACTGCATCATGATTGGCTAGATTGTGTTGGAGGTATTCCCAAGTCCAGGAAAGATGCAGTGGGAGCTGATCAAGGAATGTAAACAAATCTGTTTTGGTGTGGTAACACTAGTATGGTGGGCAGTCTGTTTTTCACTTTTTAAAAGAAAAAAAGAATCAGAATCAAACTACTAGCTATATCAGCAGTCTTTACAGAATGTTATCAATCATAAAATGTTTTTTTTTTTAAACAAGGGACACTTTGAGGCCTAAGGGGGTTGACAGTGTCCCTTTAATGTAAAATACTGTGTTAATTGTAAGATGAAATGCTATATATGATATGTTTACTTGTAATGCTCTCTGAAAAGGTAATAAACTTTAAATAAAAAAAGAAATGTGGCATTCTGACTAAAGTCTAAACACTGTACTCTGAAACTGTTTGTATGCTCATGCAAAAATCATGTTTCAGTAGGAAATGTCTGGGTTTGGGTTTCTGAAAAGGCGGTAACTGTAGTTCACAATGCACTGCTTTCCCAGATGGGTCAAGTGCAATAAAGACTAAATGACTTAAGTTTTCTCTACTTGTTTCATGATGTGGAATAAGCTGCGTGGGGTATTTTTAGAGGGAAAATATGGCCAGGACACTGAAAAAACTGCCTTTCTCTTTCCGAGAAGTGTCATGTTGGAATCGTCAATGTCCAGCGGGTAACATCACCAGATGCCACGGAAGTTCGGTCGAAACACAGGAAGGTCAGTTGCACCGATATGGGGGGGGATGCTGTGTGAATAGGAACCGCATTGCTGTAGCTTGAACGGAGCAGCCTGCACTCCAACGCAGTTGCAAACACTATTGTTCATGTAAACACACCTGTTGATACAAATCCTAAACCCTTGGAAGATTTCTCCTTGTGTTGATCATGTCCCAGACAAATGGGAGAAATTATGAATTTACATGCAAAAGAAATGGAGATCGAGAAAGAGGAAGCTTCAGTTTGTGTATGCTAGAAATAAGTTATGTAAAACCAGTTAAATTCCTGATTCATAGGGCTTTTAAAAAGAGCAAGAAATATTTTGGAAACCCCATGTAGAGTTGTTCCTTTTGATTAAAAAAAAAAAATTGATAAAAGCTATTTTAATTTCATTTGGTGAGTGGTATTCTGTTTAGAAAGAGGGTTCAAAATTTGTGTATTCACATATAGATCCTGAGGTCATAATCCAAGAGGCTGCTTGTAAGAAAACTAAAATGAATTTCAGCATGCAGCCTTGTAATAAAGATAAAAAAAGAATAGCCCATTACATTCAGTTCCTTCTTCAGCCTCAATTCTAAGGGAGGCTGCTATTCCGAACTATTCAGCCCACTTTCAGCAAACCTTATGAAATAACATTAAGCCACTTTGCGACAGTCTACCTAAGGAGGAGAAGGTCAGCTGTCTCGGATGGTGAAATCTGGTTTGAATGTGGCCAAGTACTAGTTTCAGATGGCAGTTGACATTAACGACATGGCCTCCAGAGCAGTAGTCAACTCAGTAGCCACTAGACAGTATGCATGATTAAGGATAAGAGGGTTATCCAGTGACGTGCGGCTAGAAGCAAACAATCTTTCCTTTGATGGTACCTCCTTGTTTAATGATCAAATGGAAGGTTACATGAAAAAGTCATGTACTCATTGGAGACCAGATGGGAGAGGGGAGATACAACTGAGACCTATAAGTTCCTAAAAGGAATTAATAAGGTGAGCTGCAGGAAATATTTAGCATGAATGCTGGTTCACGGTTACATGGACACAAGTGAAAACTGACAGGAGGGAGGCTCAGAAGGGCAAGAAGAATTATTTTACAGAAAGGATGGTGGAGCCATGGAACAGTCTGCTTGTCGAAGTGGTTTCTAAAAGGGGCGGGTTCAAGCATGGTTGGGATGGAGTGAAGGGTATAGTGGTTACAGGGGCAGCAGAAGCTGGGAGAGGAATGGGGAGCGCCAAGACCCTGGAGAGTACAGTAGGTTTGAGGGCTATATAGGGAACTTTGGCAGACAAGATGGAGGGTTGGGCTTTTTCTGCCGTCATTGTGTTTGTAAGTCAGTGATAAGAAATAAACTTAAAACTAGGATTAGCAGGCCCGGTGGCACGGAGGGTTGAGACACTGGGTGCCACACCTCACGCCATGCTGGCGACCCAGGTTCAGGAATGAGCTTGAGCCGCTGGGGGTCAGCAGGGGAGAGAGAGGCTCAAGAGTCCCATGATGGCGCTCCTCTCTTGGGGCGGGTGGGTATGTCATCCCACTCTATGGCTGCTTCCTGGTGGAGGATGGGGGCAGTGCCAGACAACAGGAGATACAGAAACATGGCAACGGGACGCGCACCTCCATGCATGCACGTTCTCTGCTGCAGGGGCGAGGGTCACCAGAAAACGGAAAAATGACTGCCGGCTTAATGAAGCCCTACAGTGCTCCAGTGTCATGACTTCACAGTGTTCTTGGGCCCACTCCAGATATCACTTGGGGGAGTGAGGACTGCCCTTCCGCCATGGGGGATTACAGGGCCTGGGGACGCTGGGGTGGCATAGCAGCAGAGAGTGACTGGCAGAAGGGTGGAAGCCTGCCGTCAGGTCACAGGAGGGAAAAATGACTTTTAAAATCTATGTTAAAATCCTGGCAGGGCGGCTGGGGGAAGTGTTACCTGAATTGGTGACAGAAGATCAGGCAGGCTTTGTTAAAGGTAGAGGACTCCCATGAACATAACCCTCCTACCGGTTTTAAACGGGCCAACACGACTCAAGTGACTACCCAGTGGTGGTCTCAATGCTGTGAAAGCATTTGATCGGATAGGGTGGGACCATCTCTGGTGCAGAATAAGGCAGATAGGCTTTGGGCCCAAATATGGGTGCTAGGTATAAGCCATTTATCACGCCCCAACAGTAGCAGTACAAATAAATAACTGGGTCTGTAACCAGTTCACATTGGTTAGGGACACCCATCTTACCAAAATAATCTCTACTTATTTCAGTGATTTACTAGATGTAAAAAGACAAAAGTAGGCAGATTGCCCACCAAGATTGTTTCCCACTCCAAGTGGGTGAATTATGCCAGAAAACATTTTGTATTGAAGTGTTTATCTAGCCCATGTTTAAATCCCATTAAGGTTGTTTGATTAACTGTCTCTTCAGGCAGTTGATTCGATACTCTTGCCGATCTAATAGTAAAATAGTTATTTCTTTTGTTAGTATTTGCCCTAAGGATAAAAAGCTGTTTGTTGTGGGACCTTGAGTTAGTAGCTCTTGTACAAAACTTCAACCCACATTGAGACATTAAGTGTAGGGAATGAAGAAGTTTAAATAACAGGAGTAAATCCTCCCTCAATCTTCTAGTTTGCAAGTCAAATAATCCAGTTTCCAAGAGTCTAGGTCTGTCCTCGTACGCTCTATCTTTTAACTGAGGAACCATCTTAATTACCCTCCTCTGCACCCTTTCCACCAAGCCTCTGTCCCTCTTAAAATATGGACTCCAAAAAGAGGAATCCATAATCTAAGTAGGGTCTAACATAGGTGATATATAAAGGGTGTGACAGAAATGGGAAGGAAGGAGTTAATGGCTTGCAGTTTTCCACTCCACTTGGATTGGACCACTCAAATATAAACTGGATGTTAAAATGATTATAATTAGACACCTATTGGTGTTCAGACTGATGGGAACAATTAAATACATACTTGGGGAAATGGTGCATTCAAAAGGAGACAAGAATTACTCTTAGGGGAGACTATAAGAGACTGAAAGACAGTTATATCGGGGAATGTTCTGCTGGAATTAACATCTGAGTGGTTGTAAGCTTTGAGTCTACTGTTCTAACTACAGCCGTGGGAGCTGATAGATAGTACAGGGATTCAGTCTCTCCGAGGGTAGTAACGGGTAAGAACAGAATAACATTTTAGTTAATAGTCTTTTTCTTTGTGTCATCTGTTATTTAAAGCGTGTTTACTTTTCCTGTAGTGGTGTTATTCACATGTGCTAGACATACAGTATATATCATGGTAATGCAACTTTTGACCTTCTGTTAAGTAAACATCTATTTATTTACTCAACAGTTGTGGCTGTGATTTAATTACTAAGGTAATTCATGATTACTGGCTGGGCAAAACTCTGTTGGCATCCGCCTGCATCTCCTGCCAGGTAGACATCCGAGAGACACACTACCAGACTTTAACCTGTGCAATTGCATGTTTTATCTTTCACCTCTGTAAAGGGGGAAAGTGGATTTTGCTCAGTGAACCCCAGCTGGTGGCACCGAAAACAAAGACAAACCCCTTTCTGAAAGCTGTTACAGCTGAGAGAGAGAGAGGTGGTTTGTCACAAATTGGTAGACAGTGGTGGGGTGACTGCGGACTTTCTAGCACATTAAGAGACAGTTTACTAGTGGTACTATTTTACTTTAGCAGAAACGAAATGGGATATACAAGAGAGTACACTTGTACGACAGTTTTTTGTTTCTGGTTAGCACAGTTTAGTGTGGTTTGAGAGAATGAGAGCCACAGAGTATGACTCACTTACTGTGCAACATCTTTGTGACAAGTGCCAGGAAAAGGGGGTCCAGCTTGAGGGTCTATAACAAGAAAGTAGACCTCATAGCCACCCTGGTGGCACAGGACCAGAAGCAGAAGGTTCCTGGGGGTGAGTCAGGAGCTGGCGTAGCAGACCCCCCCCAATCAGCTTGATGCCCTGCAACTGCAGCTCTTGCTGCGAGACAGGGATCTGGAGGTGAAAAGCTGGACCTTGAGACAAAATGACTGGAAGCAGAAAGGGTGGAGGCAGAGACAAAGAAACTGGAAGCAGAGAAGAAAAGACCTGAAGCAAAGAAAGAAGAGGCGAAAAGACTGGAGGACAGAGAAAAAGAGCATCAGCATGAAGTCCAGAGACAACAGCATGAGAAGGAAATCTTGACCCTGCGCTACCGGCAAAATGTGAGTAATGGTGGAGGGGGTTTTCTGCATGAAGCAAAAATTAATTCTAAATTATTTCCCAAGTTTAGAGAGGGAGATGATCTTGATCTGTTTTTAAGGTAATTGGAGAGGGTATGCAAGCAATTTCAATTGGCTAAGGCTTCATGGTCAGTTCATCTCACACCCTTACGGGGCGGGCTTTGCAGGCATTTTCTAAAATGAGTGATGAGGACTGTTGACTATGATAAGGTTAAAACTGTGTTATTGAAACTTCTTGAATCGACTCTGGAGGCTTACCGAAAGAAATGTAGGGAGTTAAAGAAAAGCATAGAAGACAGCTACACAAAATTGCATGTTTAATTGTACACTTATCTTGACCGGTGGGTGGATGGGGCAAAAGCAGACACTGTGGAATTGATAACAGGTTTAATGGTAAAGGAACAGTTTCTTAGAATTATATCCTAGGATCTGTGTGTATGGCTCCTAGACAAGGCATGTGGCTCCTCGGAGGTACCAGCAAGTGCTGACCTGTACATGGTTAGCAGGCCATTCACACAGCGTTAAGTCTCATGGTGGGGGGGCAGCACATGGTTCTAAGGGGTCCCATGGGGAGGCAGCCCAAAGCAAACCAGCTTACACCTGAGCCCAAAGCAGAACCCTCTGGTTTTAAAGGGACCCAAGAGTCATGGCCTAAGAAATGTCATATTTGCAATCAAGTGGGGCACTTGAGATATAACTGCCCTCAAAAAAATGGTTAAGGGGCAAAGGCCTGGAGGAGGAGGTGATCACAATAGCACTGGTCTGTTGGTAGGGTATGTGCAGCCTGAAGAACCACATACCTCCAAGCATATGCATCTTGTTGTAGTTAATTGGACAGTAACCCAGGGATTGAAGGACACAGGCGCTTACATCTCCCTGGTAAAGCAGGATCTAATTGGGGTGTAGCAGATGCTGCTAGGGCAATACTCCAAGATCTGGAGAGTCACAGGGCCTGCAGTCCAAATACCAATGTATCGGGTCTTCCTGAGCTGGGGGGGGGCTATGGAGAAAAGGAGGTGGGAGTTGTAGAGGATCTCCCTGTAAATGTGATCATGGGGAATGATTTTGACCACAGGGAATCTCTGGTGTGTGTGTTACAACCTGCAGTGAGGCAAAAGGGCAAGCTCTGGAGGGTGAAGAGGGGGTGACTCAACCGGGTCCACCCCTTCCCTCAGCAGCTGAGGAAGTGTCTAGCATGGGGGGGGGGCTGGCTAGAAGCAGCAGTCCTGAGTGCCCAGTCACAAATGGAGCAGCCCACAGGACTTCCTTCTGAAGGGGAGCTGGAAAGCATCAGACGAGGGGAGCTGGGTGCTACGCAGTGGACTAATCCTACCTTGCAAAAACTGAGGGAAATGGCTAACAGAGCTGAGGGCCCTCAGAGGGGCAAAGAGTTTACTGGGACAATGGGCTGCTGTACAGGGAATGTACAGCAGGGGAAAGGCTAGATAGTGAGGTACTCCAGCAGCTGGTAGTCCCTAAAGTTCACCGCCAGCAGCTTTTCACCCTTACCCACAGGCCACTTGTGTGTGAGGCACACGCAAAAAGTGGCTGGTCAACAATTTCTGCTTGCCTGATATTGGCAAGAATGTGACAAATTACTGTAGGACTTGTCTACACTGCCAGAGCGTAGGGAAAATGGGGGACAAGGCAGCTTTGGTGCCCCTGCCCATTATTAATGAACCCTTCAAGAAGGTAGCTGTGGACATAGTGGGGCCACTAAGTACCCCAAGTCACACTGGCAAGTGGTATATCCTGGTGGTAGTTGATTACACCACAGGATGCCCAGAGGCAGTGGCCCTATCATGCACTGAGGCAGAACTGGTGATTGACACACTGTTGGGGATATTTAGCCAGGTGGGCTTTCCCCAGGAGATACTGACAGATCAGGGTGCCAGTTTCATGTCGGTATTAATGAGTAGTTTGTGGGAGAAGTGTGGGGTAAAGCATCTCAAAACCTCCCCATATCATCCCCAAACTAATGGTTTGGTGGAGCGATTTAATTCAACCCTTAAGATCATGCTAAGGACTTTTGCTGACCAGCACAAGAGGGATTGGGATAAATATTTGCCTCCTCTCCTATTTGCATACAGGGAAGGCCCACATGGTTCGCGCCTTTTGAGCTTCTGTTTGGCCATAGGGTGAGGGGGCCCCTAGATTTGGTTCAGGATGAATGGGAGGGTGACCGTGCCTACCAAGGGGAGTATGTCCTGAACTTCAGGATCTGCCTTGAGCTCATGGGGCTCACTCAGGATCACTTAGCCAATGCGCAACAGTGGCAGAAAGTCTGGTATGACCGCAGGCCAGAGAATATGAGGTGGGACAGTGAGTGATGACACTCATCCCTGTCCAGCAGAATAAACTACAGGCAGCATGGGAGGGGCCATTCTCCATTGTCCAAAAGGTTAGTGATGTTAGTTACATGATAGAGCTACATGGCAGGAGATGCAGGTGAAAGGTGTATTATGTTAACATGATAAAGCCCTGCTATGACGGAGAAATTGGTTTTCTCATGCAACACCCAAGAAGAGGAAACTCGGACTGATTCACTAGTGGACTTTCACAGGGTGGCCCGGATTGGATCCTCTGTGGACAGCCTCACCCTCTCTGAACAGCTGCCACACGTGTCCTCTCCGGACACCAGCCCAGGTGCAGGAGATTTAGGGTCTGTTGAGAGAATTTGAGGACATGTGCACAGGGAAACCGGGGTACACCTTGCAGACCAAGTACCATGTGGATACCAGGACCCAGGTGCCCCGAAACAGTCTCCCTACAAGGTAACTGAGCAGGTTAAGCAGACTGTGAAAGAGGAGATGCGGAACTTAGAGTAATCCAGGATTCTAGTAGCCCCTTGGCCTCGCCCGTGGCATTGATGCCGAAGAAGGACAGTACCACACGATTTTGCATGAACTACCAGAGGCTCAACAACTGCATGGAGTCAGACACCTATCCCAAGCCCAGAACAGACGAGACCCTGGAGCAACTGAGGGGAGCCAAGTATCTGACCCCAATAGACCTAACAAAGGGTTACTGGCAGGTACCTCTGACCCTTGCAACCAGGGAGAGATCAGCTTTCATCACTCCATTTGGCTTATACGAATTCAAGGTAATGCCCTTTGGAATGAAGAATGCTCCTGCAACCTTTCAACGGCTTGTGGATTGTATTCTGTCTGGGGCAGATGACTTTGCACTGGCATATATGGATGACATAGCCATATACAGCCAGATCTGCGAGGAGCACATCAAGAATGTGCAGGAGGTGTTATGCAGGCTGAAGGATGCCAGTCTTATAGTCAAGGTGGAAAAGTGCCAGATAGGTATGGCAGAAGTGTCCTACCTTGAGCACCGGATGGACAGCGAATGCATCCACCCGGAGCCTGCCAAGGTCGATGCCATCCTGGCCTGGCCCACTCCTGCCACCAAGAAACAGGTAAGGGCATTTCTGGGGACAGAGGGGTACTACCGGAGGTTTGTCCCTCAGTACAGTGATCTGGCCAAGCTAGTGACCGACCTAACCAAGAATGGAAAGTCAGATAAGATGCCGTAGACAGAGGGCTGTGAGGCTGCTTTACAGGAGCTAAAAAAAAGCCTTAAGTGGGCCACCTGTATTAGCCAGCCCCAATTACAGTCTAAAGTTCATTGTCCATGTGGATGCCTCAGACCATGGGCTGGGTGCTGTGCTAAGCCAGGTTTCCCAGTAGGGAAAGGAGCACCCGGTCATGTACCTCAGCCAGAGGCTTCTGCCCAGGGAGGAGGCTTATTCCATAATTGAGAAGGAGTGCTTGGGAATTGTGTGGGCCCTTCAGAAGCTGCAGCCTTACCTATATGGGAGAGAATTTACTGTGGTCACAGATCATAATCCACTGATCTGACTTCATAGGTCAAGCAGGCAAAATGGAAGACAACTACACTGGAGCTTGTTACTGCAGGCATACAACATGACCATCCAGCACCGCAGTGGTAAATAAAATGCCAATGTGGATGGGCTATCTAGGCAGCTCTAACAGCATGGCTGGATATTTTGGGCACTTCCCAGCAGTTGCATGAATGGCTGTGTCACTTGCGGTGGCCCAAAGGACACGCCTTCTTCACCTGGGGGGGGGTGACAGAAATGGGAAGGAAGGAGTTAATGGCTTGGATTTTTCTAGCAGTCTGGAAGAGAAAAAAAACAGCATTCCACTGCCCAGCAGCATCTAGATAAGGTGATGTCCAGGTTGCAAATCTCAGAGAGCATGACCAAGAGGAAGGAGTGCACATACATATACATTCACACAGAGTTTGAAAGGATTGGGCCACTCAAATATAAAGTGGATGTTAAAATGATTATAATTGGACCCTTATGTTCAAACTGATTGGAACAATTAAATACATACAGTACATGGGAAATGGTTGGTGCATTCAAAGGGGGACAATAATTACCTACTCTAAGGGAGACTATAAGAGACTGAAATACAGTAATATCAGGGAGTGTCCTGCTGGAATTAACATCTGAGAGGTTGTGAGCTTACTGCTCTAACTGCATCCATGGGAGCTGACAGATATCATAGGGATTCAGTCTCTCTCCAAGGGTATTAGAGCGTAAGAACAGAATAGCATATCTCAGTTTATAGTCTTTTTTTCTTTGTGTCATCTGTTTTTTAAAACATGTTTACTTTTCCTGTAAGTGTTATTCTCTTGTGTTAGATATATATATCCTGTAATGCAATTTTTGACCTTCTGTCAAGTAAAGAGCTATTTATTTACTCAACAGTTGTGGCTGTGTTTTAAATTACTACAATAATTCATGATTTACACTGGCTGGGCAAAACTCTGTTAGCATCCGCCATCCGAGAGACACACTACCAGACTTTAACCTGTGCAATTGCATGTTTGATCTTCCAGTTCTGTAAAGGGGAAGGTGGATTTTGCTGGGTGAACCCCAGCTAGTGACAGGGAAAACAAAGACAAACCAGCACAGAGAGAGGTGGTTTGTCACAAAGGGATCTTCCAGTAGAGATTCCACTGTACTTCTTCAAATGATTGAGAGTATGTGCTACAGCCTGGCTCTGGAACAGTTAAACCCATGGAATAAAATGTCAACAACTCATGCAACCCCAGGTAAAGGTGAAATGGGGTAATCCCAGACAGGGCACATGCCCTGGTAAAAATCTGCTGCACCCAGGATATGCCCCAGAAATAATGCATAACTGGCAATATAGTCTGGATTTAAATTCCTCTGCATGGATAGGTGTAAGCATACCTCTCAACTGTCCCTGATTTTGCCTCAGAAATTTCTTCTGTCCCTCCTAAATTTGGCATTTCTGTCACTGAAGAGTAGGGATTTGAGTCATAAAATAATGCCAGCCACTGGTGTTACAGTCTAGTTCTCATTAAGAAAATGCTATTCACACTTAAGAAGCATGTTGTACACAGCTTCTGGAACTACTCATATTATTTTTTTAGACGTGTCCCTGATTTTGGTCATTTGTCCCTGATCATTTTAAGCCTTGTCCCTGATTTGGGATGAGGGAGGTTGAGAGGTATGGGTATAAGTTCTCTGTAGCCTACCTGTGACACAATCATTATTTCCTAGAGCCACCACTTGGTACCTCACTTCAGAAATTACTATTGGGTGGCACTACTTGCTAGCCTGAGAGGATGGCAGGATGCTCAGTGTTTGAACACAGGAATTATGCTTGAAACAGAATGAACAGATAGGCAAAGACAAACCCTTTATACCGCAAAGTGTGGAGGTTAGAGTGTTCTAGATGGAGGTCCAGCTCTGAGGAGGACAAATTGGCATTGCATACTCACTACGGTGAGTATCAGCAGGCCATCACACTGAAAAAGACAATGTTCCTGTCGCATGTGATAGCTGAAGGTAAAAAATCAGCTGGCTCAACTTTTCAACACTGTGGGCAGATTGTTAAATCCTCGCTGTCTGCAGTTGGGAAGAGTATTTACAGCAGAAAAGTGCAATGAGTTTAATCAATTTTTTTTTTCCTTAGCAAGATGTCCTCTATTTTGGCTGCTGAGTTCTTCTCAGGTGACCTGTCATGGACTGACAGTGTTCATGAGGTGAGGGACTTAAGTACCCTGTCTCCCTGGGAGGAGTTTGACCCAGTCCTAGTTGATGAGGTCTCCTGAGTGCTCTTGGAGCTGTGCCCCAAGTACTGTATTTTGGACCTGGGGCCTACCAGCATCCTGTCAAGTTGCTGGCTGACCCTGGTTCCAGTCATCACTGAAATAGTCAGGTATTCGCTTTGGGAGGGTATGTTCCCCACTGACTGATGAGGACAGTGATGAAACCCATTCTGAAGAAGTCATCACTGGACCATGATGATCTGGCAAATTACAAGCCTGTCCCGAATCTCCCATTTTTGGGGAAAGTGATTGAGAAGGTAGTGGTGGTGCAGCTTAAGGACCACTTGGAATACTTTGAGATCCTTGAGCCATTTCAGTCTGAGTTTAGGCCTCGTTATAATACAGAGACTGTTCTCATCATGGTGTTCAATGATTTTCTATGGGTTAGAGACAGTGGCCATTGTTCCATCTTGGTACAGCTGGATCTGTCCTCTACGTTTGACACGGTAGATCATGGAGTGCTATTATCCCATCTGAGACACTGTGTAGGACTCTCAGGTATAGTGATGCGCTCATTTGAGTCTTACTTATCTTGCAGAGTGCAGCAGGTGGTTTTGGGTGGAAATAATGCTGTTTGCTATGTGGTGCCTTGGAGTCGATTGTGGAGCCCATGTTGTTTGCTGTGCACATGTTACTGTTGGGAGAGATCATTGGGCAGTACAATCTGGGTTTTCACTGTTGTGCAAATGATACCCAGATCTAGCTGTCTTATGCTCCTGATGGGGTAAAGGCCCCTGTGCTGGAAGAGTGGCTAGCAAAGATCCAGGAGTCTATGGCTTCAAGCTGATTCAGACTCAGCTCATTAAAGATGGAAGTGCTTTTGGTGAAACTGGGTCAAGTGACTGCAGCAATGAATAGTAATGATGCCTTGTTGCTATTGTTAAATGGCACTCCACCATGTGCTGTTGATAAAGAACTTGTAGAATATCTATTGTCTGCAGTGATTTTCTACCATCTACAGGATATCACCTGAATCAGAACCTGTCTTGCTTGCTCTGACCTGGAAACACTAGTGTTTGCTTTTGTCTCCGGATTGTATTACTGTAACGTTCTTTACCTAGGACTGTCTGTAGGGTGGCTGCATCTCTTGCAGAACTCAGCAGCCTGGCTGTTAGCTGGGACCACTCAGTCTGGGCGTATCATACCAATTCTCTAGAAACTGCACTGGCTGCCAGTGAGGTGGCTCATCAGTTTCAAGGTTTGTTGTTCTACAAAGCCCTGCATGATCTGGGCCCCAGCTATCTGAAAGACCTTCTGACAGAATACACTCCCATGCACCCTCTTTGTTTCACAAAGGCCGGGTTCCTCACGGTTCCACGCTCCCAACTGAAATCCTTGGGGGACAGAGTTTTTCTATGGCAGCTCCAATGATGTGGAACACACTTCCAGTTCAATTGGAGGAGCCCCCTCTTTGGGACGTTATTAAGAGCTTCTTTAAAACATATCTTTTTAATCAGACTTTTAGGACCACCTAAAAATGTTTTTAATCTGTAATTGTATTATTTATTAGTTCTGTGTTATGTTGAAACTGTGTTTTACGTTTGCATGCTATTCTCAATGAAATCTGTTATAATCGCACATGATTTGGGTTGTGCCACCCATTTTGAGGTAACCTGAAGACCTTGTTTTTTTTTAACATACCACAAATAGAGGACTCATTTGTCCCATCACTGAAACCTGGTGTAATGATAACCACGACTGGGAGATGGCCATATCTGGCTACAACATAGTCAGAAGAGACGGAGCAGGCAGGAAGGGAGGAGTGGCACTGTATGTGAAAAATGACATAAGGGCCACAGAGATCCAGGAGGAACAAAATGGGGGAGAGATACTGTGGGTTAAGCTGGAAAGGAAAATGGGGCCAGCCATCCGCACAGGTGTGGTCTATAGACCACCAGCCCAGGAGGAAGAAACAGATAGTTAGCTGATGCTAGCCATCCAAAGGATGGCAGACAAGGGTGAGGTAGTACTGGTTGGAGACTTCAATATTCCAGACGTGGACTGGAGCATCCCAGCAGCAGCATCAACTAGGAGCAGATTTATCCTGGACTCCCTTCAGGGTGCCTTCCTCAAGCAACTGGTCATGGAACCAACTCGGCAGAAGGCAATACTGGACCTTGTGCTCACAAACAGGGACAGTGTGATGGGGGTAACAGTGGGGGAGCACCTGGGAACAGTGACCACCAGTCATTGTGGTTTGAAATCACAGAAAGAGCAGAACCAAACCACACAAAAACACGTATCCTAGATTTTAGGGGGGCAGACTTTGGGAAAATGGGGAGATACTTGAAAGAGGCATTAAGGGGAATGGGACAGGAATCGGGTTGAGGAACAGTGGGCAGTATTTAAAATGGGGATTACAAGAACAACAGAATTATGCATTAAGCAGGTTAGCAAGAGGAAAAGGAAGAGGAGACCATTATGGTTTTCCAAAGAGGTAGCAAAGAAAGTGAAAGCCAAAAAGATTGCATTCAGGCAATACAAAAAAACACAGGCAGAAGAGAGGGAGAAGTACCAGGAGAAGCAAAGGGAGGCAGGGAGGTCAGTAAGGGAAGCCAAAACTCAGACAGAAGAACACATTTCAAAATCAGTGGGTAGAGGGGACAAAACATTTTACAGGTACATAAGTGAAAAAAGAAAGACAAAGGGAGGGATAGTGAGACTGAAGGGGGAGGATGGGGGCAGCGTGGAGGATGACAACAGTAAAGCTGACATATTGAACAGGTATTTCTGCTCAGTCTTTACTGAGGAAGAGGAGGGTAATGGGTCTGAAGGGAGTACAAGGGTGAGAATGGTGCAGAAATGGACACAAGTCCCTTTACACAGAAAGGGTCCTGAAGGAACTGGAAGTAATAAGAGTTGATAAAGCAATGGGGCCAGATGGGTGCACCCTGGGTCCTTAAAGAACTAAGAGAGTGGTGGCTGAACCTCTGGCTATCCTGTTTAGCCGATCACTGGAAACAGGGAGGTACCCAAAGACTGGAGGACAGCAGATGTAGTCCCTTATACAAAAGTGGGAACAAAGAGGAAGCAGGAACTACAGACCAGTCAGCCTCACCTCGGTAGTGGGGAAGATCATGGAAGCACTACTGAAGGAGAGATTGAGGAACATCTGGTGTCAATGGACTACAGGACCCAAGGCAGCATGGTTTCACCAGGGGGAGGGCATGTCAGACCAACCTCGTTTGAATTTTTGACTGCGTGACTAGGGAGGTGGATCAGGGGAGGGCAGTGGACATGGCCTATCTGGACTTCAGCAAGGCCTTTGACACTGTGCCACATAGAAGACTATTACACAAACTGGGGAATATGGGTGTGGGCAGGACAGTAGTGTGGTGGGTAGGTAACTGGCTGGGTGGCAGGACACAGAGGGTGGTGGTAAATGGCTGTCACTCCACAGAGGGAAGAGTGACCAGTGGGGTACCACAGGGATCAGTGCTGGGACCGGTTCTATTCAACATCTTCATCAGTGACATTGCGCAGGACCTAGAAGGCAGAATTTCACTGTTGGCTGATGACACAAAGCTCTGTAACAGAGTAGACACACCAGAAGGTGTAGACAGAATGAGAAGGGACCTGCAGAAATTTGAAGAACGGTCAGGGGTTTGGCAGTTGAAATTCAATGCAAAGAAGTGCAAGATAATGCATATGGGGCACAAAAACCCTGGCACAATATATCAGTTGGGGGGTGAGGATATAGCAGGCACCAAGCAGGAAAGGGCTCTTGGGGGTTATCATCTCTGATGACCTCAAGGTAGGGAAACAGTGTGACAAGGCAGCAGGTAATGCAAATAGGATGCTGGGATATATAGGCAGGGGCATCACCAGCAGGAAAAGGGAGGTCATAATTCCGCTATACAAGACACTAGTGAGTCCCCACCTGGAGTACAGTGTACAGTTCTGGAGACCATACCTACGTAAGGACATAGACAGGGTAGAGAAGGTTCAGAGGAGGGCAACAAAGGCGGTGCATGGATTGCATCACAAGTCCTACGAAGACAGGTTGAAGGAACTGAACATGTACTCCCTGGAGGAGAGGAGGGAGAGAGGGGATATGATAGAGACATACAAGTATCTTACAGGGAGGAACAGGGTGCAGGAATACACTATTTTTAAGCGAAAAAGATGTTCCAGGACTAGAGGGCATGGGATGAAGTTGGAGGGAGGACGATTCAGAGGAAACATGAGGAAGACTTTCTTCACAGAATGGGTGGTGGACAAGTGGAACACCCTGCCAGAGGAAGTGGTGGGGGCTGAAACAATCACAGGATTTAAGAATGCATGGGATAGACATAAAGGAATTCTGGAGGTCGGGGTAAGGGGCAACAGACTTCTAGGAAAACATAAACTGAACTTACAAGCTCAAATGGGCAGACTAGGTGGGCCATAGGCCCTTATCTGCTGACACTGTCTATGTATCTATGAAAAGTTTTGGAAAGGGTTTTGTTCAGTGCCTGCTCATCCCTTTTTTTTTTGCTCTTTTGGGGTTATTACCTTGGAATTGTTTATGTAGAAATGATCGCCATTATATGAAGTTTTCTTTAGTTATGTATATTGAGCTATCGTACATGATTTTGAAAGTGCTACTTTTGTTTACCTCACTGCGTATAAATAGTTAAAAAAAGAAACTGTTTTACATTTGATGTATTGTGAAATTGTTTTCATTTTATTACTGTATAGCGACTAGAGCCTTGGATAGACACCTGAAAAATACATTTACCTTGCCAAGGCCAACCAGATTATAATACATCTGCTAGATGTGTGGCATAAAATGCACAGATAGAAGGGCATGCGGGTGGGGGAGCTGCCCTCACCCCACTCTGGAATAACCCATTGTTACAACAATTCCTAAATAATACTGGTTTCAAGGTATGGGAGGAGAGGGGGTATAACTGCAATGGGCCACCTTTATGAAGGAAGTTGACTAATGACATTTGGAGCTCTTCAACAGAAGTTTGGGATACCTAGCATACGTAAGGATTAAGCCACGAGAAAGCATGGGTCTACTGTGGAATTAAGCCATGGTTGAGGGATTGGACCACGAGGCCGAAGGCCGAGTGGGTCCAACCAACCAACCATGGATTAATTCCACTGTAGACCCATCCTTCCGAATGGCTTAATCTGCTTGTAACATGGCAATAAGTGTATGATTAATAGTTTTTGAATAAATGAGTACAATCACACTGATTTACTTTCGGAATACTGTATGTTGAACTGTTAAACATGATGTACATATACTTGAAAACAATTGGAACACACCTATTGGAAATATCGTGGCTGCTATTTCACTTTTGTTAAAATAACTTTCATTACAAGCTTTAAGCTTTCTAACATCAAAACATATTTTACAACTTTTCAAAAACTTGCAATTCACTTTCTGTTCTAGGTGCTTTGATTTTCCTCTCTGTGTATTGGAAGATATGGGCTGCACTGCATGATGGGAGTGTGCTATGGTACATTTTAGTTTTCTTCCTGCAGTTCCTTTGCAGACCAATAGGTGGCTGTCAAACAATCCTAGTAGCACAAGCACCGTTTCTCCAAATGTACTGAATTAAGCCAATCTGAAAAACACTTTATTGAACAACTACTATTTTGCGGAATATTATTTTCCCTTTTTTTCCCCTCTAAACTATCTAACTCAGCAGGACATCGAACAACATAACATTTACTGCTTTCACCTTTCAAATACTTGTTTTGACTACTATTGTTAGTCTGTTTCTTTGATTTCTTTTTGTTTCTCTCAATTTATATTTCTTTTTACCCACAGAAGTATCCTCTCTCTTTAATTTTGCTTTGTTTATCTCAGTGTCTGTTATTTTTGCTTTCGGTTATAGAAGCTGCATGCTCATCTTTACCACTGTGTATTCACCAAGAAAAGGCTAGGACAGATAAGGTTATTCAGTCATCCACAATGCATTGCACCCACAGTTACTTAGAAAGTAGTAGATCAGAAGGGATGGTAACAGTATGTAACTGTTCACTTCTAAAGAAATATTGTTGCAGCATAATTAACAGTATATGTGGAGTTTAAATGTACAATCTGTAGTAACTCATGAACTACTGTTGCAGTTACAACATAGAACAATCTTGAAAATGTCAAAAACCTTGGGCCAGGAAAAACCTTAGCAAATACAAGTTGGGACAACTACACATTGCAACCTATTTGCATATTGCTTTCACTTGTGTACTGCTTCTTGCCTGTAGTGGATTGCCAAGGTATTACATCACAAACCATGATCTACTATGGTATTAGACCATGGTTTCTACTGTACCACATAGTGTGTTTGCACCTATCGGAGTGCTTCATTTTGTTTTTCTTTTTTATGCCATGTTACAAATAGGTTTAAGTACATGCAAGTGAAACATTTTCTGGCCAGTAGACTGGGGAGTAAATATAGGTTACAGGAGCCTTCTGGGGTAGCGTGTGTTTAGTTCTGGAGATGCAAAGGGATTGACCACCTTATATAAAAACCTGCTGAGTTCTGTGGCAGCTAATCGTGACCAGAGCAGAGTAAAATGGGAGGAATCCTTGAGAACTTGAAGTCCCCTTAGAGGATTTGGATAAATTGCAGGAGAATGATTGGTGCAGATCTCTACTGAACAAATACAGTACATGACCTTGCAGAGTGTACTATACACCAGCCAGATTACCTTGCAGAGCATACTGCACACCAGCCAGATTACCTAGCAGAGCGTACTGTACACCAGCCAGATTACCTAGCAGAGCGTACTGTACACCAGCCAGATTACCTAGCAGAGCGTACTGTACACCAGCCAGATTACCTAGCAGAGTGTACTGTACACCAGCCAGATTACCTTGCAGAGTGTACTGCACACCAGCCAGATTACCTAGCAGAGCGTACTGCACACCAACCAGATTACCTAGCAGAGCGTATTGCACACCAGCCAGATTACCTTGCAGAGCGTACTGTACACCAGCCAGATTACCTAGCAGAGCATACTGCACACCAGCCAGATTACCTAGCAGAGCGTACTGCACACCAGCCAGATTACCTAGCAGAGCGTACTGTACACCAGCCAGATTACCTAGCAAAGTGTACTGCACACCAGCCAGATTAACAAGAATTTCCAACATTTATAGAAACATAGAATTTGTCAGTAGATAAGGACCCCTTGGCCCAGTTTGTCCCTGCCTATACTGTCACCACAGAACCAACCTGCTCTCCGACTATTTCACCCCCTCTCTGCTTTCATACTAAGATTCCTTTGTGCCTATCCCATGCATGCTTGAAGCTCACCACTGTTATTGCTTCTGCCAACACCACTAGTAGTCTGTTACAGACATCCACCCCTCTTTTAGTGAAGCACTACTCCCTTCCATCCCTCCTAACCCCACCCCCAGCTTCACTGCATGCCCTCTTGTCCTGGTGCACCTTTTCTTCTGAAAATACTTCTCTCTGATACCTTGTTTACTCCCCATGAGGTACTTACAGGCCTCTATCATGTCCCCCCTTCCCCAAGGTGTACATATTGAGATCCCTCAGTCTGTCCTCATATAATCTTTCTTAAAACTCAGCTTTATGCAGGCAGATATGATACGATACATGAAAAGTATAACTTCATCAGTGTCCATCTGTATACTTGTCACATATGTGAGTGCCAACTGATGTACATTTTGACTGTAAGCATAGCTGCTAAAAATTCATGTGGTTTCAAGGCCTAGGGGTTTCTTGATTTCTCATCAGTTTATGCTGAGAGTTAAAAACTAAGGTAAGGGTGCTCTGACAAAGCCCATATGGTGATATGTAAGTTCACCCATGCGCGTGTCTGAGTGGCATGTGTACTTTTCAACCCACTCTTGGTTGTGCATCCAGAAATGGACAAATAAAGGAAACAGAAAAGTTTGCCCATAATATGGCCACCGGGCTGGTAAAGCAATACTACTTTGTGCAGCCATTATAGAGTGCAGTATGATGGTTATCATTGCTTTATCTTGGAACAAGTGTGATCTGACAATGTGATAACATACTGTGAAACTTTTTTGTTTGGTGTTTAGATTGACAGAAGTGGCAATAATAATATATATATATATATAAAAAAGTAATTTTGCATGAGAAACAAAAGTTTCCAAGATCATTGCCTAGAGGTGTGACAGTATACTGGTGCTTTGCATTTCATGTTTAGATGAAGGTAATTGTCCTCCAGATTATAAAACTGGTGTCCTCATAGGGCTTTTGATGCAATCCCTGCACTATTTCAGTTGCACTCCTCTGGACAGTCACCACCCTGTCTGTGTCCTTCCTGAGATGCGGTCTCCAGAGCTGGACACAGTACTCAAGGGGGTCTCACCAACAGTTGATACAGTGGTAGCACTGCCTCGCTCATTCTGCTGGTGATTCTCCTCCCTGTGCACCCCAGCCTATTGCCTTGTCAACGTAGATGGTCAGCGGTCCTAAATTTGGTTATAGGTCTTACAGAAGGGGAGGTATGGGAAGGGTCCAGTATGACAAACAGTTCTTCCAACAAGAATACTCTGTCCAAGAGGAAGAAGAAGAGGTAGAAGAGGGTGTAGAGCTCAGTCAGCTCCCATCCATGCAACACAAGTTAAATCTAATCCCTGGCTGTTATGCCTAAACTGTCACGATCCAAATGCCTTTGGGAGGGAGCCTTTATTATTATCCTTAAGAATGGAAAAATTAACCAGAGATCAGTGGAAGGTAATAAGAGTGGGCCTGAGCATTCAGTTTCAAAAGTTTCCAAAACTGAAACGTATCTCAATTGCTAGAACAGAATATACTACTGGAATTGGGGAAGAAAACTCCTACAGTTAAATGCAATAGAAAAGGTGCATCTTTCAAGCCGGGAAGGGATTCTTTTCCAGATACTTTGGAGCATTACAGAAAAACTGGGAGTGGTATAGCAGTAGTAGCTGTACAGTAGTAGATCTCGGGCCAGATATTCAAAACTTTGCCTGGTGGGCAAATTGATTGCGCCCTTTTGCCCAGGGGATTGGCTCCCAAGCACAGTATTCAGAGGGGGCAGTTTCACGTGCTAGAAGGGTTGGCACACATGCAAAAAAATGATGTATATGGTGGGCAGAGGGAGGGCCGTGGGCATGAATCCTGGTGTAGTGCAGTATTCAGTCCCATAGAGCTGTACAAAGGGAATAACACAGGCCACATTGTGCTACACAATTACTGCAGCGAGGAAGCCTGACTTCCTCCAGGCAACCCTAGTGGCTGGCAGAGCCACTGCAGCCAACAAGCACATTGGTGGTTGGGGAACCACACCTGCTCCCTGGGGTCTAGTTGCACCCTCTGATCCCCATCCCCATAAAAACCACGTTTCCCTGATGTCCAGTGCCCCCCCCCATCCGCCAGTCTATGTCCCTGTGAAAAGGAAAGTGTTCCCTGGTGTTTACTGGTACCCCCACCTTCCGATCCCTGTCCCCATTGAAATAATAATATGCGCTGGTGTGCAGTGGTCCCCATGTCCTATGATCCCTGTGCCTGGTAAATTTAAACATTCTCTGGTGTCTTGTGGTCTCTCCCGATCCTTGTCCCTTGTAAAATGACAAGAGACCCTGGTGCCTAGTGGTCCTTCCCATCCTCTGATCCCTGGCCCTGGTAAAATGACAAGAGACCCTGGTGCCTAGTGGTCCCTCCCACCTTCCAGTCCCCTGCCCCTGTGGAATGCAAGCCTTCCCTGGTGTTCACTGGCACCCCCCGATCACTCGCTGCAGTGATGTACAAGAAGTCCCTGGCATCTAGTGACCCTCCCCACCACTGCCAGCACTGGATACACCACACTGCCACTCCCTATCTTAATCCCTAGCACCACAGGAGCCCATATGACAAAAAGCACAGCCCTCCTCTCACCACCTCAGCCAACCACCGTGTGCAATGACAGAGAGCACGCTTCCCCTGTACTGCAAAGGAAGTGTGCATGCTGTCTACTATAAACAGTATGTGTACTCCCTTTACAGAACAGGGGTCACACTCTCCTTGTCATCCCATAAGGCAGCTGGCCAAGGTAGTGAGAGGAGGACTGTTCCAGTCGTCATATGGGCTCCTGCAGTGCTGGCAATTAAGGTAAGGGGGAGTGGCAGGATAGTGTAACCGGTGCAGATGGGGAGACACTAGATATCAGGGACTTCTTGTACATTACTGCGGCAGGTGATTGAGGGGTGGGTGCCACTGGATACCAGGTAAGGTTTGCATTGGACCGAGGCCAGGGATCAGAGGGTGGGAGGGACTACTTGGCATTAGCGACTCTTGTCATTTTACCAGGGTAAGGGATTGGAGAACGGGGAGACCACTAGACACCAGAGAAGGTTTTTTTTTACTGAGGGCAGGGATCGGAGGGCGGGGGTGACCACTGGGCACTAGAGACTATATTTTCATTTTACCAGACCAGGATCAGATGGTGGGGGGGGGGGACCACTCGTCACCAGGGAAATATGTTTTTTTTTTAAGGGTTGGGGATCAGAGTGGGTGGGGCCAGCCACAAGAAGGGTGCAGACCTGCCGCCATTTCACATACAAATGTGCCCATAATGGGCATGCATATGGCCCCTTAATGTCTTACATGGGTCGATGGTGAATCCTTACATTTTGGTTATGACCTCCTCCAGCTGATGCAATCACTGGGCCTGTCACAAGCAGTTGCTGTTGCTACCCATCAACATGGCCACACACTTGATCTGGTGTTCCAGCTAGGTCTTGAGATTGGCAACCTCAGGATTGATCAGCTCGTTTGGTCTGACCACTGCACCATGGAGTTCAGCTTTGGGGCCCCACCAAAAGTCCTTGCCCTGTGGAGATGGTCAGCTATTGCCCCTTAAAGGGTGTTGACCCAGAGGGACTATTGGCATTAGCTGACCTATCTAGAGATGACGCATCATGTGCAATTGGCACTGGAAAGGCAGTGGCCACCTATAATAGGGTGGTTAACTGAAGCTCTAGATGCCATTGCACCAGTCCGTATATGACCCAGATCCTCTCACTTGAGATCCCCTTGGTTTGATGGGGATCTCAAGATGATGAAGATCAGGGGTTGGAAGCTGGAGCATTGCTGCCGGAAGACCCGGCTGGAGGCCTACAGGCTGGCCCTGCGTTCTCACTATGTTGAGTACCAGGGGGCAATTTCCTGTAATATGGCATCCTTTCTGTCCAAGGAAATTGCTGTGGGAAGAAACAGACCATCTCAGCTGTTTCGGACCGTGGACAGGCTTTTACATCCTGCTGGTCTCCCGGCTGAAAAAAGCTTTTTCAACCACTTTATGTGAAGAGTTTGCTCTGTTTTTCTTCGACAGAGTGTCAGCCATCTGGTCGGGGATTCCACCAGGGAGGCTTGTGCCTTGCAGTGATCGAGTTGGGAGTTTCAGAGGCACTCAGTCTGCCTGGGAGGAGTTTTGGGCAGTGGAGGTGTTTGAAGTGACTAAGGTGAGCTTGATGCTGAATCACACCTTTTGTGAACTGGTCCCCGCACCAACGCATTTCTTAATGGGATGTGCCGATGCCATTGGCCCGGTGTTCACCAGGATTGCCAGGTGCTCGATGGTGGAGGGGGTATTCTCAGTTGCTTTGAAAGAAGCACTGGTGAAGCCCCTCCTAAAGAAATCATCCCTTGACCCAGTTGTCCTGACGAATTACCGTCTGATCTCCAACCTGCCATTTTTGAGCTATGTTGTTGAGAAATTGGTGGCACATCAGTTTGAGGATCGCATGGTGTCCTCGGATATCTATGAGCCATTCCAGTCAGGTTTTCAGGCCAGACACAGCACTGAAACTGCTCTAGTGAAAGTGCTTAATGCTCTGCTTAGGGCTAGAGATAGAGGATACAGGTCAGTTCTTGAGCTCCTCGATCAGCTTTTGACACTGTGGATCACATCGTGCTTCTTGATCGACTCTGTGAGTTTTGTGGACTTGCTGGCACTGTCATCAAATGGTTCGAGTCCTATCCCTTGGACAGAGTGCAGCGGGTGGTGATGGGGAATTTCTTCTCCTCCCCGATGCCTCTGTCTTGCGGAGTACCTCAGGGTTTGATCTTGTCACCGATGTTGTTCACAGTGTACATGCTGCCCCTGGACAAGAGCATCTGACAATACAGTGTGGAGTTTCACTGCTATGCAGATGATACCTAACTGTATTTGTCTTCTGCAACCAGAACATTGGGTGCAGTTGACATGCTTAACAGCTGTCTGGCTAAAATCAATGACTGGATGGCTTCCAGCTGGCTGAGACTCAACATGGCTAAGACTGAGATGCTGGTGATCGAGTCTGGTCATGGGCATGATGGGTGGCCACTGGGGGCTGACTCTGGACTTGTTCTGGGGTCTACTCCATTGGTGGTTTCTCCAAGTGTGCGAAATCTGGGCATGATCCTTGATTGCAGATTGACCTTTGAAGATCAGGTGTCAGCCGTAATCAGCAATGGTTTTTACCACTTGTGGAACATTGCCCGGATTAAGTCCCTCATTCCAACTGAGGACCTGCCGACACCAGTACATGCCTTTGTGACTTGTAAGCTAGACTACTGTAACACTCTGTGCTTCAGGATCATGGGAGGGACCCTACGCAGGCTGCAGCTAGTGCAGAATGCAGCGGTCCAGTTACTGATGGGCCTGTCAAAGTCCAGTCTTGTGACCCTGGTTCTGTGTGCTCTGCACTGGCTGCCAGTCAGGTGGAGGGTCCTTTTCAAGGTGGGTCTTCTCACCTTTAAGGCCCTATATGGGCTGGATCCTGGTTACCTGTCTGAGCTTCTGACACCAGTGTCCTCTGCTCGCTCCTTCCGCTCCTCCTCGAGGGGCCTCCTGGACATTCCTTGGGTTCGGCTCAAGACCTTGAGAGATCATGCTTTTAGTGTCTTTGGGCCAACCCTGTGGAACTGACTTCCACCTGCAGTCTGGGAGACACCCTTGACTGAGGTGTTTAAGGGGAGGCTAAAGGCCCACCTCTTCAGCCTGGCCTTTGACTGCTGATACTTTCTTTAGCTTTGTCCAGACCCTTGAAGATTGACTTCTGGAAACTTCTGTTTGGCTGAATTTTAATCCTACTATGTTTTTAATGAGTTTTTATTATGTTTTTATTCACTGCTGTATGTCCTCATCTATGTTCGGTGCCCAGAGCCTCCGGGATTGGGTGCCTTGTAAATAAAATTGCCTTGCCTTACCCTACATGCCCAGTAGGCTCATTTGCATGGTGATGGCTGAATATCATGCCAGGGGCTCCCGGCGCTCTGGGGGTACTGTTCCCTGCACTTCCCAGATCCATGTCAGGGCAGCACTACTCAACTTAGTACTACACCGACATGCCCCTGTATTCAGTCAGATAGCATCAGTGTGCTATCCAACTGAACATAGCATCCTTGGGGTTGTGGGCCATGGGCAAGCACTGTGCAAACCTTTGTGCTTCGCTTTGCCCTTTTTTCAGTATCTGGCACCAGAACAGGCACGTAAAGCAAGAAAAGTTCAAAATGATAACACTATAAAATATTACCGTAGATTGGCTTTGTGCACTAGATCTATAGGATGCATACTTCCACATCCTAATAAGACAAGAATCCCAGAAAATAGCTTAGATTCAGAGTAGGGAACAACGCAGTACCATTTCATGGTAAAGCACTGTGGACTCCCCACAGCACCAGGGGGATTCACAAAATGCCTGTAATTAGTTGCAGCAGCACTGTCATGAGAAACCTAAACAGTGTATCCCTATCTAGACAGTTGGCTAATCTGTGTACAAACAAGAAAAGAGGCACAGCTTGCCTTTCAAGAGATAATGCCCACTATGCAGAGTTTTGGATTTCTCCTGAATTGTGAGCGCCTGCTACTCCAGTCCTTTTCTTCCTTAGTCAGGAAACGGTTCAGGTAAGGACAGACAGTAAACAACAAGGAAGAGACAGATCTTCAAAGCTTTATTTAATTAGTTTTTGTTTACCAGGTACATGCACTAGATAAAGAATGGTCTATTTTCTGGCATGGTCTGGGCAGTTACAATGAAAGATAAACATCAGTAACCAGATTCATTATACTATGCAATACAAACAGGTAGAGATGCAATACATTTCAGCAGTTCCAGATACAGTACAGGTGACAGAGAATTCACAGATCATAGCAGTTCGTTAGATAAAGTCCAAATGATTAGGGATAGTTCTGAATAAATTCTGGTTTATACAATGGGGAAGTGAATAAAAATCAGGAAATAAACCCATTTATTTGCAGTGATGACATGCCTAGAGTGTAAATAAATAATTTATTTACACGCCAGGTGCATCATCAGCATTTATTTCCACCGCAGCTGTGTCATGAACAACACCAAGACCAGCACTAGCTTTCCATTTGCTGTTGATTTCAGAGACGTCATTTAAACAATGTTGTCCCCCCCTCCAAGTTCAGCCTGGACACAGAATATTGCTGTATGCCCATCCAGAAGTTCGCTAATTGCATAAATGAAATATGCCACGGGCAGTGTGAAAGTAAACTATTTTTTGCATCAGGGTTTGCCCTCTATAGACCTCACTCATGGCTCTGCCACTCGTAAAGTCAGTAAAGGTCAAATGCAAAAAAATAAATTGTCTATTTTAATGTTGCCCATGGCTTAGCCCCTATTTATAGAGGCTTTACGATGCTAGTTCAACAATGATGTTGTTGACCGACATCACAGCAATGGATTTATGTCGACCGCAAGTTGCAGTCTACATAAATCTGGCAGGAGACCTTGGTTGTTTTTCCATCAGGGGTCTTTGCCCCACCCCCGGGAACTTAAGGGATTAACAGCCCGAAGTTGGAGTTGATTCAGGGAGGGGTGCAGGACTGAGGGACATCGTGTCGGGTCTTGTGGTAGACCATTACAGTGAACTGACTCCATGTTGTCGGCGTTGTTGACATCGACGCGGTTCACTGTAATGGTGTCGCCATACAGAGGGCATACCATGTAGGGATACAGGCATCAAATTTACATGGCAGTGCTGCAGTGACATGCATAAAATGAGGACATGTACAGATAACTTGACCTACAGGTAAAGGCAAATGTCTCCCAAGTAATATAAGGTAACTCGTCATAGACATAGAGCAAAAACACAATTAAGTTCAAGAGCATGTTTACTGTAGTAGCAGATGTTTCCTATGCTTATATCTGAATATCTTATGAATAAGGCTACAACAAATGTTGGGAGGGAGTTGCCGAGATGTCGTGCATAGCAAGAGAAGCCAAGATATATCAGAGTAGAGTGACTTGGGCTCCGATAGCAAAGCTTGACCGTGGAACCTTAAGGCATATGCACTTGTAGTCCTTGATAAAAGCGAGGCTAAGATGGTGGGAATTTGGTGATGGAGCACATTATCTGTTGGGCATCCAGGGTGGAATGCATGTATAAATGTAGAAGGGATCCATCCTAATCCTGAGTAAAGGGTGTCAAGATGTGTTAGACGTGTTATAGCCAGTGCAAAATGACAAATGTTATATGTGATATCCTGCCTTTTGGGGTTAGCTTTATATGTGTTGTTTTAAATTATTGCACCATAATTAAGCTTAAGCATCAAAATGACTTATGATAGTATATGATTATAATGTTTTGATAGTGTCAGACTGGGAGATGCAGTCCTGGTACTCTGTTAGTGAGTTTTTATCTTTGTATGCAAACAGGGGAGGCTCTAGGTCTAGATATTAAGGGTGGCTTAGTTCATTAAAAAAATTCATTTTTGGTCCAGAGCAACAGGATGATTCACTGAAAATAGAATTATAGGAGGGCTCCAGCCCCCATCCGTGCCAGTATAGAGCTGCCCCTGTATAGACGCAATGAAAATATGGGATTTGGCATATCCACTCAGACATGACTGCAGTACACCTTGCAGGGAAGGACATTGTACTTGAAGATGCTCTTTGAAGGTTAAGCCATGTTACCTAGAAGTGAACATTGAAGCAGCCTGTTCTGGACATCATATTTAATGAATGGGGTTTTCCACAGAAAGTGCTGTTTTCTTCCTGGGAGAACAGAAAACTCCCCCTGTTCAGCTACAGACCACCAGCCATGGGCACAATCCCTGTAGATGCAGTCAGTCTATCATGGAGTAACACATTTGTTTCTGCTTTACGCTTATTGATTTTGCAGCTATGTAGGACCATGCAATTCTGCTTAAAGTTGGACCAGCATAACATTCTGTGGTGATTTGCATATGCAACCCATGATGCTTTGCATTGTGTGGGCATGTGTGATTTTGTATTTTCTTGAAACTTGGCTTCCCAGCCAAATGTCCTTTGGGGTAACTCTTGCCTCAGTGTTTGCGCACAGAAGTTCTTTGTCTTTTAAATAGTTTTTTATTTTAATGGGTTCACCACAACATATCCAAGACACACTGTCTTAGGGTAGCTGGTCCATTCCACTGGGGTGTCAAACAGATGAGGCATACTGATGAGTCCTGGTAGGACGAAACACGTGTCTATGTCATCTGTTAGCACCCTTTGCAAACTGTGTGAGAGGCCTTTCGGCACCATGCAATTCTGCTTAAAGTTGAACCAGCATAACATTCTGTGGTGATTTGCATATGCAGCCCATGATGCTTTGCATTGTGTGGGCATGTGTGATTTTGTATTTTCTTGAAACTTGGCTTCCCAGCCAAATGCCCTTTGGGGTAACCCTTGCCTCAGTGTTTGCGCACAGAAGTTCTTTGTCTTTTATGTAGGACTACCATTATCACTGAATGAGGATATCTCGAATTACAGTATAGTACTTGACAAGAGGATAATAACATACAATCAGTTACATCAGTTGGGGAAAATTGGTATACCCTTGAATTAATACCAGTAGAACGATATTGGAGGAATGCATATTGACCAGTACTGGGAGTAATACCAGGACTATTCAAACTTTACCCAGATGTGGCTGCATCCATGCATCCAGTGGTCAATCTAAATATTGTATCAACAGTATGTATTCATTGCTGCTAAGGTGCTAAAAGCACCCGCAGTTAAGGAGCTGGTGACAAGTTCAGGAGACTGTGAACAAAACCTAAAATTTAGACACAGTTCAGCTTGTATTTCCCATTAGTGCTGCATTCCTCCTCCTCATTATTTATTACATAGGTCATTTGTATGAAAGCAGGGTCTTTGCGGCTGAAGAGTTTGTCTATTACTGCTGCTTTCTCCCTACCTTAAGTCACAGAGCACTGCTTGTGGTATCACAGTTACTCCCATAGCAATAGATTGTGATGTCACAACAGAGGATTATGACTTGAAGTAAGGTGTAAGCTATAGAGGCAGATGGACTCTAAAGGAACTCTAAGGATAAAGATCATATATTCATACAAATTTCCGTAATAAATAATGGGGAGGAGAAATATATAAATAGAATGCAGGCAGAATTGTACTTAATTATTATGTTTTTTAAAGTTTTCTTTGAGGCGTCAATAGTTATTTAACCCTTCAAATATTGTCCTGAGAAAAAGAACTATTCAAAGACCACATTCTGTTAATTGTTGCCAAGTACACAGTTAATACACTAAACTATTTAAAATTATACTCCTAGCTATATGTAAGCAAGATTGTCAGTCAGTATACACATGGTACAGGTGACATACTTACTATAGTGATGTGAGATTCCTTGGCTTTCAGGGGGTTCTGAAGAGAAGACTGATTTTTTTTTTTTTTTTTTTACTGAGGCCATTTTGGCCAAAAAGTAACTAAAGGCCTTAGTAAAACTGCAAAAGTGACAGAAAAACCTTATTAACACATGTGACAACCACTCACAAACACAGCCTCTACAAAAAGCAGCAGTTATCTTTTACTCCCCGCTACACTCCTGTCATTTATTTATTTTGCATCGACTGATTTCTGTGTTCTCGTCTCATCTCTCTTCCTTTTCCGGTTCTTTTCTTGTATAGCTTTCCCCCTGTAAGGGGTAGATTATCTTTGTGAGGGGCTCGGATCGTTCATAAAAGGGTGGACTGACCCCTGCAGTGTTTTTTGTATTTTTTTTTTTTAGGTTGGGCACCTGCTTTATAGTTAGTTTGTAAGCTAAACATGACCAGGGTAGATCAGTTGATCATAAGTTTTGGCACTACCTTCCCCCCCCCCTAATTAAGTTCCCCTGTTTGCAGGGCATGGCGGTCTTTGTATCTCCTTCCAGTAGATAGCAAGGGTAAACCTGTTTAGGTATAACTAGCTTAGCGGTTCACTTCTACTGTGTTTCATATTTTACTGTTTGAATTGTACGTATTGGTTCTTTTTGGAACACTATTGGCTTTTCTGGTTCCTGTTTCTAGGTAGTTACTGTCTTTATTTATTTATTTGCTTTTGTTAACTGGGTAAGCACACTAGACAGCCAAGTGCCTATTTTCAGGTGCGACCCAGGAGACGACAAGGTACATTACTTGGTACATACATGAACATGAGGCAAATAGAAGTGGAGACTTACATTACATAGAATTAGCACAACAGGGACTTTACAAGCATCAGATTTCATTAGGCAAATAGTAGTGAAGAGTTAATATAAAGTGATCAGAACACAGGGACACCGTAAGACAACAATAACCATAAACAGGGATTACAGTACCGTATTAAACATTGCAGTCAGTAGGAAGAAGTGCAGTGTGAGTTCAATGCTCCAGGCAGCAAGTTGTAAGGTTAGCAGTTGGAATAAGGGGGAGTCACAGCAGGGATAGAGTGGGCCCAATTCGAGAGAAAGGAGTGCACAGTTCTAGTGCTCACTCTGTATCTAAGGGTAATTGTCTTAGTTATAGTTAGTAATTGGGATATTAGTGTTATGTTTCAGTATAGATTTGTTATTACATGTTGCACTGAGATTCATACTGGTTATTTTGTATATTGTTTCCTTAATTAGAGTTATACTGTTTTACCTGCCAGTATGACTTTGTTTGGTTACTGCTACACCATTATTTTATTTTAGCATTCTGTGACTGTTTCACAGGCCCTGTCAGTATGGCTATATTGGGGCAGGTTCATTGGTGCGTATGCTCTCCTGGAATGTGAACGGGCTTAACCACCCAGTTTAACGTACCAAGGTTTTGTAATATTTAAAATCGCTACAGGTGGATATAGCCCTTCTCCAGGAGACACATCTCACAGCTAGAACCACCACCTGGATGCATAAAGGTTGGGTGGGTCAAATGGTTCATAGTTTTGCCTCTAGTAAGTCGAGAGGTACTATGATTTTGATTCATCGTGCTTTATTTATTTCGGGTTTCGGAAAGATACCTTTGAGTCGAAGACTCCTTTATGGTAGATTGTCCAAATAGCAACAGATGATGCTGGTTGCTGGCTTATAGCCAAGGTCAAACACCCAGGAGGGTATATGCTTACTGTTTCTGTTTATGACCCTACGACTGACGATCCAGACTTCTTCCTTTGTTTATCTCAGGCTTTGACACATATGCAGGTGGAGACCCATTGCCCTTTGATAATTAGAGGGGACTTAATCCTTGCTCTTGATCCTTTTTTTAAATAAGTCTAAATTCTCTTCCAACTCACACCCTAAATACAGAGCCGTCTTGTTGGAGCTTATGAATGAATAGTGCTTGATGGATATTTGACGGCCTGTTCACCCTACAGACCGAGACTTTTTCTTTTACTACAATGTGCATGACTCCTCTAGTCATTTGGACTATTAGTTGGTCAGCAACTCAGTCATTCCTTGTATTACTGATTCATCTTATGGCCACATTATAATTTCAGACCATGCCCCGGTGGCCTTGATCCTTAATCTTCTTCTTCTGAGCTGTCTTCAGTCCGCCGGTGGTGTAATCCTACACTGCTGCGGGATCCTGTTTTCTGTGAGTGGATTTGGAAAGAAGCCCAATTTTACCCTGAAACCAATACCACGGAAGACGTTGGGCCAGATGTTGTATGGGAGGCCTTCAAGGCCTTCTTCAGGAACCACATTATCCCTTACTCTGCTCATAAACTAAAGGAAAGGGAGGCAGAAATATCAGAATTGACCTAATTCCTAGCCCTGCTAGAACATTGTTTTAAATATTGCGCTGCACCCAATCTCACTTTGCAGGCTGAAATTTTAGGACTTAAATATAAACTTAATACACTTCTTTCATGTAAGGCTGAATGCAGCTTCTCCATATGGCTCATTCCTTTTGGGAATCGGGTAAGAAGAGCAGTAAGCTCTTGGCATATCGCCTTCATAAACAGCAAGCTGATTCCCGGGTTCCTGCCCTGCGTAAACTGGATGGATCCATCGCCACATCCCCCCCCAAGAGGTTAATGATACCATAAAACAGTTTTATCAACAGTTTTATTCCTCAACCATACCCCCACCTACTTTGGCTACTCTCCAGTCTTTTCTGGGGCCTACTCCTCTCTCGTCGCTTTCCCCGCAGCAGCAAAAGGAGTTGGATGTACCTCTCACTGAAATGGAGCTCTGCTCGGCACTGTCAGCTCTTGCTAAAAATAAAGCTCCTGGGCAGGACGGAATTATTACAGACCTTTACCAACTCATGCCGAATATTATCATCCCTCCCCTATTGGCTGCTTTACAGGAGGCCTACCAAGAGGGTATGCTGCCTCCCACCCAACGGAAGGCAGTCATAACCCTCAAAAATCTGAAGATGCTTTAGACTGCTAATTACTGCCCCATTTACCTTATATCCATGAACGCCAAGATACTGGCCAAGGCCCTTGCTGCCCATTTAGAAAAGGTGCTCCCCACCCTAATCCATCCGAGGTTGACGTTCAAAAGGGTAAATCAGGTGCAGATCATGTGCGTGCCCTCCTTAATTTGAAGATCTTTGCCAAATGCAGGGTTCGGTACTGAGACCAGTCCTCTTTAATGTCTTTATAAATGACATTGGCGAGCACTTGGGAGGAAAGGTATGTCTCTTTGCAGATGACACAAAGATCTGCAACAGGGTTGATACACAAGGTGGGGTGGAAAGGATGAAAAGGGACAAGGTTGGAGGAATGGTCAAATATGTAGCAGCTCAGATTCAATGCAAAGAAGTGCAAGGTAATGCATCTGGGAAACAAAAACCCAGGGGAAGAGTACACAATGGGGGTGAGTTAATAACAACAACAAAAATTGAAAGACACCTAGGAGAAATTATATCAAATGACCTAAAGGTGGGCAAGCAATGTGAGAAGGCAGTAAGGAGGGCTGGGGGAATACTGGGATGCACAGGGAGAAGCATCAACAGTAGAAAACTGGAAGTTGTTATCCCTCGGTACAGACAGTTCGTGAGACCCCATCTGGAGTACTGCATGCAACTCTGGAGACCCCATCTCCGCAAAGACATAGACAGAGTGGAGACTGTTCAGAGGAGGGCAACCAAAATGGTGCAGGCTCTGCACCAGAAGACATACAAGGAGACACTAAAGCAGCTTAATATGTATTCCCTTGAGGAAAGGAGGGAAGGTGGGGGCATGATAGAAACTTTCAAGTATCTCAAGGGAATTAACAAAGTACAAGAAGGTAGCATCTTTCAGAAGAAGATATGTGCCAGAACAAGGGGGCACAATTTGAAGATAGAGGGGGATGGCTCAGAGGTAATGTTAGAGAGTATTTTTTTACAGAGAGGGTTGTGGATGCATGGAACAGCCTTCCTGAGGAGGTTGTGGAGTCAGGAACAGTGGGAGAATTCAAGAATGCATGGGACAGGCATAAGGCAATTCTAATTGGTGGGGTAGGAGGAAGTAAGCTGTTGATTAACTAGAATCTGCAGCTTATTCATCAGGTAAGGAAATGAACAGACTAGGTGGGCCAAGCTGTCCTTATCTGCCATCAAATTCTATGTTTCTATGTTTAAATCCACCCCCTTCCTATGGCAGTGCTTGTTGTAGACTTTCTGAAGGCTTTTGATTCTGTCATCTGGGGCTGCATACACTGTGTTTTGGAGCTTTATGGCTTTGACCCGTATTTTCACTCCTGAATCCGGGTTCTCTATCATTGTCTGTCTGCAGTTATTCTGATAAATGGTACTATCTCTTCTCCATTTCTCTTACAGTGTGCAAGGGTGCCCTCTCTCACTTCTCTTGTTTCTGTTGGCATTGGCCCCCCTTTCCCGTAAGTTATTGGCCACTCCGTCGATTCGTGGTATTCGGGTGGATAATCAGACATACCTTGTCCACTCCTATGCACTGCTTACTTTGGAATACCCCTCGTAGTCTCTTCCCCCTATTATTGCCACTCTCTGCCAATTCACTGCTCTTTCTGGGCTTGAGGTCAGCATGTGTAAAACGACCCTTGCACCTTTGAACTCTTTATGCGATAGCTCCTCCTGTGTGGGGCTTCACTCCTCCTGTGTGGGGCTTCAGATTAAATGGTCCAGTGATGCATTTAAATATCTTGGGGTCCAGATTACTTATTACTGGGAGGATCTCATATCCTCAAATTATACTCCTTTACTCTTGGCCCTCGAGCATGATATCCAATGTTGGCATAAACTGGGACTATCTTTGATAGGTAAAGTTGCTGCCCTCTGGATGTTCACCCTCCGTAAGTTAGCTTACTTGTTTGGTAATCTGCCACTTGCTATCCCTCCCTCCATCCTTTTTTTTATCGCTCCAAAGACCACATTGTTGATAGGTTTCTATGGGACAGTAAACCACATTGTTTAAGAAAAACGAAGCTTCGAGCACCCTGGAACAGGGGTGGCCTTGACCTTACCTGGTTTGAGTTTTACGTGCTTGCTTATTGAATGGCCCAGGCCTACTGGTGGTTTAGACCACTGTCCTCAGATGTTCGAGCATCAGTCTGCTTAGAAGTGACCTTGGCTCATGTATCCTGCCTTAGCCAGCTCTTTGGACATAAGACTTGGTGGAAATTTTCAGCACATCCTATTATTGCTGTGACATTTTGTGCTTGGGACACTTGCATGTCCCTGACTGCTGTACCTCCATCCACTAGGCTTACCCCCAGACCTTTGACATATCTTTGGATAACCCTCATATCCTTATTGGTGGCAAAGCTATTCATTGGCCTGTTTGGGCCGCAGTGGTAGTGCTACCGCTTGCAATGCCAGCAACCCGGGGTCAGGAGTGACCTCGGGATGCTGGAGGGCCAGCCAGGGAGAGGAGGATCGAGCATGTGGAGGGCTG
Organism: Neoceratodus forsteri; assembly: GCA_016271365.2. Taxonomy (NCBI): domain Eukaryota; kingdom Metazoa; phylum Chordata; order Ceratodontiformes; family Ceratodontidae; genus Neoceratodus; species Neoceratodus forsteri. The sequence continues at coordinate 102,929,008 of CM057453.1, read as the reverse complement.
CTGTCCTCCTCTGGGGAGGGTGGGTTGTGCATCCCGCCACTTTACCACCACCTGGGTGACCACGGGTGGAGTGCAGTGGGAATGCAGATACGGGGGGGGAGGGCGGACGGAGTTCGGATGCGGTGGCACATCTCAGCATGCCCCACCCCCTTAGATTCCTCTGAATGCTGGTGCTCTCACAAAAAAGGGAAAAACCCCACCCTGGCTGCCGCTAGATGAGACCCAGCTGCCCCTAGTCTCCAGAACCAGGCTCCCTGATGGATCACCCAGACCACTTGACACACACTTATGGACTATGAAGGTAAGGGTTCCCCTCCACTCCCCACCCGGGGGGCAAACCACAGCTGGATGGGAGTCAGTCTGGCAGTGTTCTGGGGGGAGTTACCTGGGGTGGAACAGAGGGATCCACAGCATAGGGCCTCTGAAGAGTGGCAGTCAGGGTGGTGAGAAGGGGGCTGTAAAAAGAATAAATATACAACAAAAAAGACTAATTGCAGACATCTCCATTCCTCACACTGATGATCTTCTTTCATATCAACAACTCCAAGATAAGTTCTGACTTTCTAAGTCCGATTTTTGGCGATATCTGCAATTACATGCTGCTGCTCGTGATTATGGAAAGCAAACTGTTTCTCAGCATTCTTGGGCCTGGCTTGAAAATGTTTATGAGGCTACTGGCACTGGGTGGGCAAAACGTATTGCTTCCTTTGTGAGGCTTTACCGTTGGTTATAACCCATTGCGAGTCCAATGGGAGAAGGAGCTAGACATCTCTCTCTCTCTCTCTCTCTCTCTCTCTCTCTGTTGGGCAATGACTGGCTCGGTGCCATTCATCTGACTCGCACGTCATGTTGTGATCCTAAAAGTCGTTTAGTCCAATTTAAAATCTTGCACCGTTGGTATAGGACACCTCCGTTCCTTCAGTCTATGGCTCTTATCACAGATTCATCCTGTTGTCGTTGCTCTCAATCTGCTGCTGGACTTTTTCATATTCTGTGGAATTGTCCGCACCTTTCCTTGTGGTGGGATGCTAGTCTTTTGGATTGTTCCAAAGTTTTACATGTGTCTACTCCCACCCAGAACTAGCCATCCTAGGTCTTCCTTCTCACTTTCCTCCAATCCCGTCTCCACAGCAGCACTGGCTGGCTGTAGCGCTGCTGGAGACCAAACAGTTACTCGTTACCTTCTGGAAAGCTCCCTCTCCTTCCTCATTACTTCAGTGGCATTCTGGTCTTTCCCATCTTGCCCTTTTTGATAGACTGATGCTGCTTACTTCTGGAAGGACATGATGATTTCTATAGCCAATGGGACTCTTTCCTCCACTCACACCTCTGTACTGTGCCCTTCCCCCAGCCTAACAACCCTCCTTGTACTTAGATCCCAGACCTCCCAGTGGGTTGTATAGTATTGTGTTATTAATTAGACTCTATCATATTTCCATTACTTTTATCTGCGTATTGTGCTTTGTATTTGCTTATGCGGTATCCCCTAATGTTAAAACTTCGGATATCTTTGCTCTTGGTGGATGGCAGATATCTCAGTTGGCTGATTTCCTTATTATTTCTAACATATTTTCCCAGTGCACACAATCTTTAAGCTATAATATTTTGTATATAGTTGATTGATAGGCAGTTTCTTTTTATATAGTTGGCTCCTTCTACTCGGTATCGATATATGTGTTTACTGGTTCTAATTTCAATAAACTATTTCACGTTAAAAAAATAAAAAAAGCAGCAGAAATAAAAATAAATGTACTTACTAGAACTCTCATAGCCTAAAGGCCATATCCCTAACACCACACCTCCCTCTAACCATTCACAAAACAACCATGTCCTTTAAGCCAGCTCTCTGGTCAACAGGTAAACCCTCCGAGCTGCTGCTGCAACTGCCAGTCCCACGACACTCCCGCCCACAAACTCCATGTAGCTGCAAATGCCATGCTGTTCCCCAATCTTATCCTGAATGCTGAACTAGAGGATGGATCACTGCAGTCATGCCTACCTTTACAGGAGGACCTGACCCTATGGAAGCACTAAGGAGGCTCAAAAAAGGAACAAACCAGAAATGGCACTACATTACTGAAAAAATACAAGGACAAAAAAATGCAAAGGCAAACCTTCACGTGATTGCAAAAGAGATCTACTCTAAACTTATAAAAACATCATCCCAATGAAATATACAGTATAAAACATCTCATAGCAAAGTCCCATATACTTGTGCAGTACTACAATCTTGGAGCTAATGCCCTTTGGTCCCGTGGCTTTATGATCTCATTAACTGCTTGGTGGTAATATTTATTTGTATACGACACCTTTCTATCATACTTCTATGTGAACATACAAACTTGCCAGCAGAAGAAGGCTTTACGGCCTGTCGAGTCTGCTTGACTGCGGTACCCTTGCATCAGAGATTACAGTGGACCCCCAGCCCTGACCTTCCCCTTCACCATATCCCTCCTTCTCTTGAGCCCTCCCCATTGTCTTTTAAGTGACAACCTCAGATGGGAGTTCATTCCACCTGCACACTACCCTCTCTGTAAAAGAAGGGTCTCCTGACCTTCTTTTTTTCTCTATTTACATTTTTACATTTTCTCCCGGTTTTTCATCCATCTCCATTCTCGGCCGGTGCGTGCATGTGAAGGCATGCGCACGCCGTGGCTCAAGACACCCTCCCACAACTTGCTGCCCCCTCCCACCTATGCTAGTCACCGGACCTTCACCCGGTGGCATCAGAACTACAGGGGAGGGTGACAACCACCCCGAGAGAGGAGAGCTGCCCTACGGCTGCTCATTCCTGTTCTCCCCCACTGTGTGGCTCTCCAATGACCCGAGTCTGTTCCTGAATCCGAGTCACTGGCATGACATGAGATAAGGCGTCCAGCGCCTTAGCCCTCTGCACCAGCAGGCCGGCCATGACCTTCTTCTTATATCCCCCCCCCCCACCAGCTTAAGGCAGTGCTCCTCTGTGGTCTTGTTATCACTGAGACAGAAAAGTTCCTCAATATCCACCTTGTTTATAACTTTCAGGTACTTAAAGGTTTCATTCATGTCCCCCCTCTCCCTCCTTGAGTGAGCACATGTTGAGCTCTCTCAGCCTGTCCTCATATACCCTGCCCTGCAGCCCCTGAATCATCTTTGTTGCCCTCCTCTGGACTGCCTCGAGCTCATCCTTTTCCAGGATGGGACTTTAGTATTGTACACCATACTCCAGGTGCAGCTGCATTGTGGATCTGTACAGCGACATTATTACATCCTCCTCCTTCTGCTTGTGAACCCTCTAGCAATGCAGCCTAGCATTCTGTTTGCCTTGCCTGCTGCCTTCCTACACTGTGTGGCCTGTTTAAGGTGACTGTTGATTGCTATACCCAAGTCCCCCTCCTCCTCTGTTTCAGTGACCCTGCCCCCCAGCTGTACTCTGACCTCAGATTCATCCTTCCTGTATACATGACTTGCCACTTATTTGCATTGAACCACTGATGCCTAATCACCTCTCTAGCTTTGCCAGATCCTGCTCTAGGTCCTACACCCCCTTCATCCAAATCAACCCTTCCACAGTGCTTAGTGTCATCTGCAGAGAGGTAGACCCTACCCTTTTACTCCATCCCCAGTGTCGTTATGAACACATTAAACAACACTGGTCTGAGCACTGACTCCTGTGGGTCATCACTTGTAACCTCCTTTGTACCTGAGAGTTCTGCCACCACTACCCTCTGAATCTTGCCACCCACCTGGTTAACTTGCTCCCTGCCTCTAGGTCCTCCAACTTCCTGATCAGCCTTTCATGTGGCACTAGTTAAAGGCCTTGCTGAAATCCAAATACATAATGTCAACTACCTGCCCTCTGCCCACCCCTCTGGTTACCCTGTTGGTTGAAAAAGTTGACCAGATAGGTTTGATAGGACCTCCCAAACATGAATCCATGCTGTTTTTTGTCCTGTAGCCTGCTGGCTTCAAGGAACTCCACTGTTCTTTCCTTTAGAATTGTCTCCATGAGCTTACACACAATGGAGGTCAGACTGAATGAGCTGTAGTTCCCTGGGTCATTCCTTGGCCCACTCTTGTGAAGTGGTACCACATGCACAAGTCTCCATTCGTGCAGTACCACCCTTGTATCCAAACAGCTGTTAATCAGGTTCACCAGCAATCTGTATGCTCATTGCAAAAAACTGCGTTAATGCAGGGATTAGGGTTCCCAAAAGGTCAAAACACACACAGTATGGAAATGTGGAAATAAAAACATTAGGGGTTGGAGTCTCAGGATTCTTGGGGAATTGGTGGTGTGGTGTTCCTTGGAGTTGTCAACCCTAATGCCGACCCTGTTCCTTCAGCAAAGTTATACATGATCTTTTGCTTCAGTTTCCACCATTCTTGTTCATGAAATAGGGTCATGTAAACAGTGTATTCAAAATTTGGCACTAAAATATTGTAAAAGTAAGTTATGAGTAAAAGTATTTGAGACACAAAATATTTTTCATGTGCACCAGAAATGGAATTCTTGGGTCATGACGCATGAATCATCTATCTAGGCTCCAGCATCCAGGAGACACTGGGAACTCTGCTGTGCCAAAACCCTGGCATGATATTGACATTTGTCACTCCAGGAAAAGATAAGGACAGAGGTTGAGGAGAAGAAAAATACAGTAAGGAGCCTATATACAATAGAGAGATTGGAACATGAGTGAAAGAGAATAACACAGGATGAATATTTCATTATTGAATGTACAACACTGTATGGGCTTGAAGAAGTGGCGACAGCCACGAAACTGTCGCCCTCATATTCAGTGTGGATGTTACTGGCAAATTAAAGCAGTTTTTTTTTGCTAAAGAATTCCAGTGTTTAGTGGAGTTCATCCTCATTCATATTAAGAATCTATCTCGGTAAGCTGACAACCGAACAACTTGGCAAAGCCCAGAAAACATATTTCTGGCCCATTTTTTGAAAAACAGAAACACCAGCATCTAGCTTAATGGGTGTCATTTAGCAAGATTCATATGTTGTTGTGTTTTTTTTAGTAACTAGGTTTGGTGTATTTTCACTATTTTGCCCAGAGGAAAAAAAAAACAAGATGGTGGCCATCATGATATTAAAAACTTTTTCTCGCGACCCAAAAGCACAATTAGTCCCAACCCAAAAAAACGCTCATGCAAAAAAGAATTTTGGGGATGTATCTGAGTATTATCTTTAAAACCCTACTGAGCTGGCTCAGAAACCAAATTTCAAAACCTTGTAACTGTGAAAACAATTAATATTTTTCCACAAAACCCCTGAAAAGCACCTTTGGCCCTGAAAGTTTCAGAACAGAATTCCATACTGTCTTTTCAGAACGAAATTCCATATTGTCTTGGCTGTAGATGAGAGCAGAAAAATAGCAAAAACTGTGTTTTTGATATATTTTTGATGTTTCTGGATCTTGGAATCCGATTAAGTGCCCATCATGAAACTTCCCACGTCTCATGGACTTGCCTCTTGGACCGCACGTGCCAAATTTTGTGCAATTTCATCAAATGCCACTAAAGTTATTAAGGTACAAATGTTGGATTTTAACATTGAACATTCCGCTCAACCCTAACATACAAGTGCTACAGCAAATATATTCATTGCAAAAAAAAAAAACCTGCACCAACATGCAATTGTTTGCAGACAACACAAATACAGTAGCACTGAAGTGGTACCTTCGGAAATATGCATACAGCATGCTGCACTTCAAAAAGACAAAAAAACTTACTTCAGTGCTGTTTAGAAATATTAACAGTGTAACTGCAGAAGTGTGTGTGTGTTATGCAGTGTAATGTGTATCTGTAGCTGCAGACAGAAGTAATGTTGTAATTTGGGTATCGTGGATTTGTTTCTGCAGCTAGAAGTGGATGTGTAAAGCTGAGTCAGCTACAGTGCAACGCAGTAGCTTGCAGCAAGTGACGTCACAAAATACTGCATGACAAAAGGGCTTAATTGCCATTGAATTACACTGGTACCTGCAGTATACTGCAACATTACTGCAGTACATCCTGGCTGGTGCCACTGTATGTCTTGCACTAGGCATGAGTATCTGTGACTGCAGAAGCGCAGGCCCCTGCGATGTAGTGTTCTGATCTGTGTATTCTGGATTTTTGTTTGCAGCCAGAAGTGTGTGTGTGTGTGTGTGTGTGTCTTGCAGTGTGCGTGTGTATCCATGGCTGCAGAAGCCCCAGATCCTGATGTTGGATGTCTTTTGTGTCATCTGGAAACAGCTGTAGGTTGTTTGTCATACCTAATGATGGCTGTCTCTGGTCACTTGCATGGTTTAGTCCTTTTGCTGATTTCGGGGGGGAGGGGGTTAGGGTTGAAAACCCTAATGCAACATTTCCCTGCTTTTGTGGCATTAAAGTTGAACCCTAACTGGTACATTACACATATTTGTTTGCAATGAATGTTCTTTCTTTTTAAGAAAGTTAAATTGAAATTACAACAGTACCCCTAGCTACAGATACACATACACACTGCAAGACATATGCAGCCACTTCAAACAACATGAAGTCTTGCTGTATTCAGACATAATGCAGTTAGCCCCAGCACTTGAACTGCCCCGGAGAGGAAAGAGTTAACTCTGTGCAGAAGCATAGAACGTTGAGCTCGAGCTCGGTTTTCAAACCTCTGTCTGTGGTATTTCTCAGTGTAACCGTCAGATTCTTTACTCCGCTTAACAGTGAGGTCGCTCCAGAGATTTCCTCTGCTCGGTTCCGTAAAAGTAAAGCGTTCGGTTTAAACCGTATAATTTTTTGTTATTTTTGGATTTCCAGCCTCTGTCTATGGTACAGGTAGTGTGTAGATAGGTAGTGACTGTGTTTTATTCTGTGAAAAAGTTGGAAATTGTTCTTTTCTTCGGTTTCTTTCCGGTCGGTCTGGTTTGGAACCAACCCATTCTGTTTAAATTTATTTCTGGGATTAGACTGGTGTTCCGGTACTGATCGATTTCAAAAGAACCAATGTTTTTGTGCCGGTTCTTTCAAAAAGCCTGTGACACGGTTTGTAACTGATCGTTTATTGTATTACCTGGCTTGAAAGCTTCAATAGGGTAATTTGTTAGGTTGGCCATGTCTGAGAAACCCAAGAAGAAAACCGGTCCACTGGGTTTCAACACTGTACTGAGTGTGGGGAGGCCTTTACTAAGGCTGACCCCCACCTCATCTGTGTTTATTGGCTGGGGTTTGACCTCCTCAAGTCAGACTGCCAAATCTGTAAAAGCTTTCCTAAATCCACTCTAGATAAAAGACTGAGTAGGCTGAAGGAAAGGGAGGATGAGAAGTCCGTAGATCCGGTTGGCTAGCCCGGTTCGGTTGTGGCCGAACCTGAGGAGGTGCCTACTGACCTAGGCGATACCTCCTTGGGCAAAAGGAGAGCCAATCCTGAGGGGTCGGTTCCATCAAAAAAGAAGCATAAGTCTGCCGGTTCGGATCCAGTATCACACTCCCCAACCACGAACAAAACAGCCAAAGCGATTAGCATTGTTCAATCTCTTAGACCGGTTCCATCCGAACCGGTACCGCCGGTTAGGCGGTCGGTTCAGTTGGATCCATCTCCTCCGGATTATGATCCAGATGCTTTTTATGAGGCTATCCCGAGGATGATGATGATGATGACCGGGGGAGGTCTGGATGTGCCCATTGAACCGGACATCTCCCCAGACAGGCCCTCATGTGTCTCTCCTCCCAGGCTCTCTGAGTCCCCTTCACATTTTTTGTTCTGCAAAAAGGTGGCAGAAACCCTGCAGCTTCCCTTGGTTGAAGCTGCAGAGGAGGATGAAGTGCCTGATTTTGTGGAAATGGACATTCCAGAGTCCAAAAGACTGTCTATCCCTCTTCATAAATCCTTGGGGAAACAGACACGCACAATTTTACAAACCCCTAATTCAGTACCTCCTGTGGATAAGAGAATGGACAGGAGGTATGTGTTATCAGGCTCAGCTGCGGAGTTCCTTTATAGTCATTGCAGCCATGTTGGGGTAGTGCAGGCTGCAGCCTGTGACAGGACTGACATTCCTTTTGCTTCACACCCCCTGGATAAGGACTCCTGGAAAGTGGATGCCATGGTCAAAAAACAGTATTTGGCATCCTCTTTGGGACTCAGGCAGGATACTTATATGGTCTACACAGCTAGGTACCAGAAATCCAGATGGGATACGGTTCCGGAACTGGCTAAACAGGCCTCTCCCCAGCTAGACAAGGAGCTGGAGGAGGTGGCTGCTGATGGAATTGAGGCATTCAAAATGCAATTTCATGCTGCTGTGGACTCCAATGATGTAGCATCTAGAGTCATGGCTACATCTGTGTCTCTCAGAAGACATGCTTGGGTCAGATGTACTAGCCTTTCACAGGATACCCAGACTAAGGCTATGGATTTTCCTGTAGTAGGTAACTCTCTGTTTGGGGAGCAAACAGAGGCTTACATGAAGAAAATGGATGAATACAGGACCATGTGTAGGAGTGCACAGGCCAAAGAAAGGCAAGCCACTCTGCACAAGCAGCAGTCTAGGGGCAGGGGCAGGCCCTTTCAAAGGCCTTTTTACCAAGCCCAGGCCTCCTCTCCCTTCCCACAGAGGGGGTTCTTCAGAGGGAGGGGCAGGAGGGGGATGAGCAGAGCTGCTCCCTCCTCCTCTCAGTCTGAGGCTCCTGACAAGCAGACACCCTGATGTGTCAGCCCGGGTTGACTCCCCATTTCCAGTAGGAGGCAGGCTGGCTTACTACTTCCAGGCCTGGAAGTCTGTGACCTCAGACAAGTGGGTTCTGGAAGTAATAAGCCGGACATGCCCTCAGCTTCAAAAAATTTCCAAAAAAGAGGGCCAAGTCTTTTCCACCTGTATCACTCTCAGAAACCATTGCCCTAGAGGCAGAGGTTTCCTCTCTTCTAGCTCTCAGAGCTATAGAGAAGGTTCCTACTCAGCACAGGGGAAAAGGACTGTACTCCAGGTACTTCCTTATCTTAAAGAAAACAGGGGAGTGGCGACCCATCCTAGACCTAAGGTATTTGAACAAACACATTTTGAAGCCCAAATTCAAAATGGTAACTCTGGGAATGATCCTTCCCTCTCTAAGGCCAGGGGATTGGCTAGCATCTCTGGACCTCAAGGATGCCTACTTCCATATTCCTATCAGGTGCTCCCACAAAAAATACCTCAGGTTCGAGTTGCCTTCCGGCCATTACCAATTCAGAGCTAGTGCCATTCGGCCTAACATCAGCTCCAAGGGTATTCACAAAGTGCATTGCAGTAGTGGTGGCTTACCTCAGAAGACAGGGTATCACCATCTTCCCGTATATGGACGACTGGCTGTTAGTGGGTCAGTCACCTTTACAGGTCAAGTCAGCTCTTCAAACTACCCAGGACCTACTCAGCTCTTTTGGGTTTCTTTTCAATCTTCCAAAGTCTGTCCTCAAACCAGTTCAACTTCTCACCTTTATAGGCATAGAGTTGGACACTGTAGAAGCAAAAGCCTTCCTTCCCCTGGCAAGGGTGAAGACCCTAGTGGATCTCTCTTCCTCCTTTCGACCTCAGGTCTCCCACCCAGCAAGACAGTTCCTCCAGCTCCTGGACCACATGGCAGCTTCCACGGCAGTGATGCAGGGAGCAAGGTTCCAGATGAGGGACATTCAGTTTCATCTAAGGTCATTTTGGTCTCAAAAGAAGGATTCACTTACCAAACTGATCCCAGTGACTTGGACTCTGGTCCAAGCTCTCCAGTGGTGGCTGGACTAGGTCAACCTCAGACAAGGGGTTCCATTTCTCCCTCAAGTCCCATCAGTAGTTCTAATTACAGATGCTTCTCTCCTAGGGTGGGGAGCCCACCTGGGAGCCCTGACAGCTCAAGGAGTCTGGTCCCCACAAGAGTCTCTCCTTCATATCAATGTCCTGGAACTCAGGGCAGTTTTCCTAGCCCTGCAGAGCTTCTCGGATTCAGTCAAGGGCAAGGTGGTTCAAGTCAGAATGGACAACACCACCACAATGTGGTACATCAACAAGCAGGGAGGCACTTGGTCCTCGGCCTTGTGCACAGAAGCCATGAAGCTGTGGTCTCTGACCTATTCTCTTCAGACTTCTCTGGTAGCAGTTCACCTTCCTGGGAAGGACAACATATTAGCAGATGCTCTGAGCAGAATATCACAGGGAGACCACGAATGGTCACTGGATCCTCACATACTGAAGGTCATCTTCTCCAGGTGGGGCACTCCAGAGATAGATCTCTTTGCAGCACCGGACAATCATCAACTTCCTCTGTTTTGTTGCAGACCTCCAGTCCTGGGGACGGTTCCCCAGGATGCTCTCATTTTGGACTGGAAGGGCAGGTTTCTCTATGCCTTCCCTCCCTTCTGAGCTGCAAACCTGGAGACCTGGGTTTGAATCCCACAGCTCCCACTTCCATACTATGTGACCCTGAGCAAGTCACTTAACTTCCTTGCGCTCCCAGGTCGCACCTGGAAACAAGCTTCGGCTTAGTGTGCCTCTCCTGGTTAAACAATTTCCCCTTTCCCTTTCCCTTCCCTCTCTTGTTCAGAGTTCTGATCAAGATCAGGACTCAGCCCTGCACAGTGATACTGGTGGCTCCAGATTGGGCCAGACAGCCGTGGTATCCTCTACTGCTGTCCTTGTCAGTGTCACGTCCCCTGTCTCTGCCCAGGACATACAATTTCCTGTCCTCCTCCCAAGGGCGGATCTGGTACCCCAATCTCCAGTCTCTCAATCTCAAGGCCTGGCTCTTGAAGAGTTAGAATTTGCAGCACTACATCTTTCTCAGGGAGTTCTGAATATTCTGAAGGTCTCCGGGAACCCTTCCACTAGAAAAACTTACAACTCCAAATGGAAAAGGTTCAGTATTTGGTGCTCTCAGAAAGGCATCCTGCCTGATTCTGCAGACATTTCCACAACCTTAGACTATCTAGTTCATCTGAATGGTCTAGTCCTTAGGCCTGCCACTCTGAAGGTTCATCTAGCAGCTGTCTCTGCATTCCTTTCAGCAGGGAAGGGCTCTTCCCTGGCATCTCATCCTGTTTTCAGAAAGTTTTTCAAAGGACTGGTTCACATTAACCTTCCCTTTAGGGAGCCCACTCGGCCTTGGGATCTTAATGTCTGCATAGCTCAGCTTATGCAGCCACTCTTTGAACCTCTGGCTTCAGCCGAATTGAAGTACTTGACCTGGAAAACTGTGTTCCTGGTAGCTATTACTTCTGCCAGGCGGATTAGTCAGTTACAGGCTCTGTCAGTTGAACCCGACTTCATCTCCTTCCATAGGGACAAAGTGGTCCTAAGAACCAGTAGGAGGTTCTTGCCCAAAGTGGTATCGGATTTCCATCTGAACCAGTCTGTATCTCTCCCTGTGTTTTTCACCCATCATTCTTCTTCAGGTGAAAGATGGTTACACAGTCAGGATGTTAAGAGGGCCCTTAGCTACTACATTGAGCATACTAAGGCACATAGAAATGACTGTCTTCAAGTTGTTTCTCACTTATGGTGAAGTGGGGAAAGGCAAGCCTGCCACTAAAAGAACTATTGCCAGGTGGATTGTTTCTTGTATACAATTCTGTTATGACAAATTGGGTAGAACGCCCCCTTCAGGCCTGAGGGCTCATTCAACTAGGGGTACAGCTGCTTCTCTAGCTGCGGCCAGAGATATACCCTTGTTAGAGATCTGTAAAGCAGCCACCTGGAAAACAGTACATACTTTTACCAAGCATTACTCTCTGGACATCCAGGCTAGGAGTGATGCTAGGTTTGACACAACAGTACTGCAGAGCCTCTTCCCAAAGTAGGTTCTGCATTCCCTCCTCCATAGGGAACTGCTTGGTAGTCTGCATTATGTCTGAATACAGCAAGACTTCATGTTGTTTGAAGAAAAAATTACTCACCATAGTAATGTTGTTTCTTCTAATGGAGTCTTGCTGTATTCAGACCTCCGCCTCCCCTCTCAGAACCTGGGATTTTGGGAAGTGGGCTGGCAGGTAAAGTGTTGCACCTCAGGGGTGTACCTTGTACCCTCCCTCTTGGGTGGGGTGGATGTTGTTATTATTTTTCTGGTGTTTTATATTTAAATATTGTCACTACCTTTCCTTCTTGGGTTCTCGACTTGAGTGTTTTGGGCCCAAAAATAATTTTTTGCCCTTTGGCTATATGTTGAACAATTTCCATACTATAGTATGTTAGTTAGTGTGCTTGTAAGAATCTGACGGTTACACTGAGAAGTACTACAGACAGAGGTTTGAAAACCGAGCTCGAGCTCAACACTCTATGCTTCTGCATAGAGTTAACTCTTTCTTCTGTGGGGCAGTTCAAGTGCTGGGGCTAACTGCATTATGTCCGGATACAGCAAGACTCCATTAGAAGAAACAACATTACTATGGTGAGTAATTTTTTCTTCTGGCTACAGAAGCGCAGGCCCCCGTGGGCCAAAAGGCTCACCCATGGGCTGAGACCCTTCTACCCTAAAAGTTCCAGAACAATATTACAAACTATTTTTGTTCCACATGTGAGTGAAAAATAGCCAAAAAAGTGAATTTTTGAGGGCTTTTTATTATTCCAGATCTGAGAATTCAGAAAAGTGTCCATCATAAAACAAAGTCTTATGAACTTGTGTTCCAGATGGTGTGTGCAGAATTTCAGGCAATTTTGTTATATAGAACCAAAGTTGTTAAGGTACAAAAAATTGGGGTTAACATTGAACAGCCTGCTCAACCCTAACTGTACTTGTGTTACCATGGGAAAAAAACCAGCTGTCCTGGAAACCCTAATGAGCACGCTCAGAAGCGAGGTGTTTAATAAAACTGTATAACTTGGGAACCTATTAACATTTTGTTCACAAAATCTTCGAAACTCACGTCTTTGGAATGAGCTGCTCCTACCCTAAACATTTTAGAACACAATTCTGAACCAGGTTTTATCTAGACAAGAGCCAAAAGATGCAAAAAATTGCATTTTCTATGTTTTTTATACTTTGTGGATCTCAGAATTCAGACAAGCAGGCATCACAAGACTTTTGTTTTTAACTCACATTTTATTATTTTCAAACAATATGTTGTGTATCTCCAGATTCACAAAGTGGTACAGAATACATCCAATGTAAAAATCAGAGTACAGAGGTCTAAGAAATTTTAATTTCAGAGGGAAAGGTATTACAACATATTTCTCATCTCTCCGTACATGTTCAAAAGATAGCTACACCTTGCAGAAAGCTGAGAGCCTCCAGAACATATTTAAACACTTTGGCCTGGATGTTCAGAAGGGTTGCACATGGCGCAACACTGTTGCACCATGCGCAACCCACTGATGTGCCTGTTGATATTCAAATGAGAGTTGAACCTGGCACAAATCCCGATGCGGCTGGTCGCATCAGTAAATGTATCTTGGCGCAGGTAGAGGCGTGCCCACATGCATACTCCGCACATCCGATATTCAGCCCAGGATGTGCTGGAATGGCGCATGCAAGAACTCTACTTGCGCTTGCACACAGGTGAACCAAAAGTGGAACAGCTGGCCACCTACAGGTGAGCTGCCATATTGCAGGGTGCAACATGGCAGCTGCCACCTGTGGGTGGCCACCCAAGCTCCGGCTGCACCTACGTGGCAGCGCCCCCCATGCCCAATCGCAGGCATAAGTAGTAGAACTAAATGTCCTATATCCCTGGTGGTCCAGTGGACCGCTTCACACCTGATCATGGGCTTAAGTATGATATAAATGTCCTATATCCCTGGTGGTTCAGTGGACTACTTCATGCCTGATCACGGGCTTAAGTATGATAATAAACATCCTATATCCCTGGTGGTCCAGTGGACTGCTTCATGCCCGATTGCAGGCATCTGTGTTAAAGATAAGTCCAATATCCCTGGTGGTCCAGTGGACCGCTTGCAGCCCAATCACGGGCATATGTGTTAAAAGATAGGTCCAATATCCCTGGTGGTCCAGTGGACCGCTTGCAGCCCGATCGTGGGCATATGTGTTTAAAAGATAGGTCCTATATCCCTGGTGGTCCAGTGGTAGCCCCTTCCCCCACACCCACTGAGCCCCACCGCCCCACTCCCCCACCTGCCTGCTGCCCCTCCACCCGCAGACTGACACCGTACGGTAGGGCTGTACGCCCATTGGGCCAGAGCGTGAGCCAATGGGCGTGCAGCCCGTACCGTACTACACAGTCCAGATATGTGAATGGAGCCACTGGACCACCAGGGATATTGGACGTTTACTAATATTCTACATATGCCCGCGATCGGGCAGTGGGGCACTTTTCTGCGATGTGCAGGGGGCGTCAGTCCCTGATGGCTGCAGCCTGGCAGGGCACCAGGCGCAAGTCTCTGGGGATCGGCACACCTGCATGCAAATGGGGCCATAATGACATGCAAATGGACCCATTTGCGCCTTGCATGCATTATGGCCCCATTTGCATGTGCAGTTTTGAATATCGTGGTTGTTGCGCCTAGCGCAACGGAACTTGCGCTAGCGCATCCCCCTGCTCCACTCTGGCCACTTGTGCTGGCGCAGTACCACTGTGCCATGCGCACTGCAGGTGGCCAGGGTGCAATATTCAACGATGCTGTGCCATGGCGCAGCTCTGTTGAATATCACCCTGTCAACGCCCCTGCACAGCCAAGTTGCGCTGCACCCAGGCTTGTGCCACAGCCTGGCGCAGTCTGAATATCCAGGCCCTTGCCTTCATTTTAGTGATTCCTGCTTAAAGATGGAATGTACTCTCGATTCAAGCATTGCCACCCAAATATTTGAATACCCCTTCACCATTCCACTCCCCCTCAGCCAACTGTAACTAGGGAGAATAGTAAAAGTGTCAGTTAACTTGTGCAGAATAAATTGTACAAATTACTATGGTGGCATTTCATGCATTCAAAATTACTATAACATGAAACAAAAATCTTGTTTATGTGAACACTACTTCATAAACTTTAGATAATGGCATGTAAATCTCTTCTGGTGCTGAAACACTGCCACTGAAAAAGGGAAGAGCAAGTAAATCAGTCCCGACGTTAAAGTTCAGGGGTTTAACGAACCTCTACTGTCATTTGTGTCAATATCAGAAGAGTCCAGTACTATCCATATGGCCACAAAACAGTATCGCAGTGCAAGAGTCAGTGAGTGCCACAAGGCAGCCACCATATTACTGGGGGTCCCTACACATCAAAAAATACTGTGGTAGTAGCCATAATGTCCAACAAGCAACTTGTAGATGAGGAGAAAGGCACATTTCATTCAATGCCCCCCCCAAAATAATAAGAGTCTTAGACACAATGTTCCAATTCGAATGTGTCCCATCTTGAGTTTACTGATTACTTTGCTGAAACCACAGTAGTTCAGATCTCTCCTCAGATTACTCACATTCTCAGTTTGTCAGATCTGTCACATCAAACTCATCCTGAATGCACTCCACTTTCTGACCTGCCTCTGCTGCATCGGTAAATTGAAAAGTGCATCCTCAGTAAAAGATCCTGAGGCGAGCCAGCATTAAAGAGCTACTGATGCCAAAAAGAAAACTTTGAAAAACATAATAATTAGGTACAATTCAGCTTGCATTCCATATGTATTCTATATATTTCTCTTCCTTGTTACTTATTACTCAGTAATATTGTACGAGTACATGATTTTTATCTCTTAGATTTCCCTTAGAGTTTATCTGCCTCTGTAGCTTACTCCCTACTTCAAGTCATAATGCTCTGTTGTGACATCACACTCTGTTGCCATGGGAGTAACTGTGATGTCACAAGCAGGGCATTATGACCTCAGGTAGGAATAAAGCAGCAGGAATAGATGAACACTTTAAGAGCAAACATCCTGTTTTCATGTAAATGACCTCAGTAATAAATAATGGGAAGGAAAAATGCAAAACTAAGGGGAAATATGAGCTGAACTGTGTCTAAATATTACGTTTTGTTAAAGTTCTCCTGAAGGTGTCAGCTGCTTTTTAACTAAGAATGGGTAATACCAAGAGTTTTAAGTTGAGCCCTCGGTGCATCAAATTTCTTCCTTCTGCTTCGTGTGGCAAATGAGCGATCCAGAAATAAATGTAAAGTGATGCTGTTAAAGGTCAAGTTTTGAGAGTTTCATGCAGCTCTCAGTAGTGTCCCATAGTACCACTGATCTGTGACCAACAGCACCGTATGGGTCTTGGCCCTTTGCTGACCTGCCAATCTTGACAATATTCAGCATGTTTGATAAAGTTTTAGAAGATGGTCATTGAAATTCCCAGTGTCCCTAGGAGCCAAGTTTGCAGGAGATGGAGGAGATTGTTACCCAGCCCAATAAGTTGCACATTGGAGGCCGTAATGTCATTTTTCCAAGCCTCCAATCCATAACAAAGCTGTGCATTCTCCTGGGTTAATTTACCTATCACACTGATTGCAATGAGTCGCAATCAATTCTGCAGAAGCAAACATTTTTGTGGGTGCTTCAGTCCTGACATCCTGCTCGCCTAACCAGTAGCTTGCATTTACACTATCAGCATCTTCCATGGTGGCTGTGCTCCAGTGTTAGAGTCAACATGGTGTTGTCTGCCTGTGGCTGCTGCTAGTCCCTAAATTCTGGAATATGATGCCCTTGAAATTCCGTTTGTATAATAGCAAAACTCCATCACAAAAAGCTGTTAAAACTTGGTTCTTGGAATCATTCTTAGCTCAAACTAAGGTTTGTTGTGGCTAACTGGGTATAGTAATATCATTGTTGTATGTAATTGTTTGGAATTCTGTTGTGTTATGTATTGTACTCTTCTTTTTTTGTAATTGTTGTAACTTTATTTCTGCTTAACCAAGGGTGGTCACCATTTTAAATGAGTTTTACTCAATGGTTTAACCCATTTAATAAAAATGAAAAATGTTTTGCTCCTCCACCACCCATACGTGGATGACTTAGCATTGTTCCACAGCACCAAGTCACTGACTAGCCTATCCTCCTCTCTAACCCAAAACTGTGAGGCGGCCCACAACTGGTTCAGGAAGCACAGACTCCTGGTAAATGCAAATAAGACAAAGGCCATACTCCTGGGGTCCAAACCCAAGATCACTAAACTGACAAATACTCAATGTACCATAGCAGTCCTATCTCCAGATTGCTCCACCCTTGAAAACATACCCTTCTTCAAATACCTTGGTACCACCCTTGAGCCCTCCTGGACTTTCTCCACCTACACATAAATAACACCTTGCAGAAGATAAACCAAAGACTGGTGGTGGGTTTCCATCTAAAGCATTACTTGACCCTGGAGGCCAGGGTTGCCATAGCTCAAGGCAACCTCTTTCCTCTTATGGATTATTGTGCACCCACCTACACTCATACCTCCTCCCAATGTCTTGCAAGGTTAACCACCACCTACAATAATATTTGTAGATTTGTGTTAATGGCGCCCTACTCCACACGCCATTGCTTCCTTTACCAGACCATATGCTGGCTCCCCCAGGACAGAAACAGCTACTTCCTTGGCTGTACCATAGATAATGCTATCAGAAGTGGTGGCCTGTCCCCCTTTTCTTCCCTAATCAAACTAAATAATTACTCACGTAACCTTCGGACCTCTAGTGTTCCTCTCTTCGTGGTTCCACGGGATATCTACTTGCCTGGGGAGTAAAGCTTTCTCCTGTGTAGCCCCAGACTGTGGAACAGCCTGCCTACCCCCCTTTTGATCTCTAGACTTGCACCTAGCTTTCAAGACACTATAAAACTACTTTGATGGCCTCTGCCAAATGTACTCCCCCCGCCCCCTGGGGTGAAATGTTATGCTTCACATTTCTTGATGTGGACTCCTCACTCTCAGTTTCTGATGTCTATGTGGCTATTTAATCCTGTTTTACTGCACTGAATATCCTTGCTGTTTTGATTGCCATGTCTTGTATTTTACTACTCTGTAATGTTCTCTGTAATGTAAGCTGTACTTGCACATGCGCTTTGTATCCCTTGTCCTACTTCTGTACCATTGTACCCCGGTGAAATTGTATTTTCTAAACTGTATTACCTATGTGCCATCCCTATGGCCTGGGTCGAGCCTGAAAATGGTCCCTGGAATCAGTGCACTTACCTGGTAAACAAATATATAAATAAACCTTAAGTTTACTATCAGTGTGTTCAGCACAGCAAGTTGAATTTGAAGATGTCAAAGAAATGTAGGTATTTATCATTTAAAATAATATTTTTCTGGTTAAGGCACTGAGAAGTTGTGGAGCCATGCTGAGAAACATCCTCGTAGCAAGTGTGCTCAACAATGCCCCCCCCCCACCCAGGACATCATTAAACTTGCCAAATCCTAAGAACAATGCATCCTGATGGCATGTGCCAGATTTTATGCATTTTTATTGAATGGTGCCAAAGTTGCAAAGGTGCAAAAAATCAGAGTTGAACATTAAAGTGCCTACTCAACCCATGCTCAGAAGCCAACTTTTTAAAACCTTGTAACTTGAGAACCAATTAATATTTTTTACAAAATCTTTGAAAAATGCCTCCTTGGGCAGAACAAAATTCCAAATCATTATTGCACCAGATGTGAGCAAAAAAGGCCAAAAAAGAGCTTTCCTTTTTTTCTTATTTTTACTTTCTGGGGCTCAGAATCCAAACAAGCAGCCACCATGACACTTGTCAGATAAGAACTTGGCATCCTGGCTGGCCCATCAGCGCAATAGTAGTGCTACCATTCGAGATGTCGGCAACCCGCATTCAAGAATGAGCATGGGGTGTCTGGAGCCAGTCAGGGGAGGAGGATCGAGTGTCTGAGAAGATGCTCTCCTCCTCCAAGGGAGGGAGGATCGCCTGCTTCACTGCCTCCTGGGTGACCACAGGTGGTAGTGAAGGGGGAGGGAAGGATGCAGGCTGATGCTGTGCATAACGCACAGTCACTTGTGTGTGCACGCATGCACACCCCCACCTGTGTCCTGTGGGAGGGGAACCAGAAAAATGCCCTGACCAGGCAAGCTGAGCACCAGCTCTTCACAGGTCCCAAACCGATGGTATGGTGCTCCTCCAGTCTGGAACCTGGTCCATGCAGTAAGAAGTTTGGCCTGCTGCCCCTCCCCCCTAGCTAAGGAGGGGTGAAACAAGTGGAAGATGGAGTATGTGGTAAGTCTACGAGAAGCCAGGTGATGGGGCTGGGGGAGATGGTGTGAGGAAGGGTCCGGCTTGGGGGGGGGAGGTAAGAACTTGGCACCTTGACTGCATGTGCAACATTTCATGCAGTTCAGTTGAACAGTGCCAAAGATATTAAGGCCCAAACTTACAACAGTTAAATTTTTTCTTGTGTATGTAAAATACATTTTCTTGTGAAAACAAAAGGACTTACGAAAGTAAAATTCTTTCATATTAGAGGGTTACCTCAAAAACCCTGCTGAGTATGCTCAGAAGCCACATTTCAAAACCTTATAACTATGGGAGCAATTTAATATTTTATTTTCACAAAACCTTCAAAAGGCACACAGTTGGCACAGGACCATTTAGCCCTGAACATTTCAGAATAAAATTATGTGCCATCTTGGCTGTAGATGAGAGCAAATAAAAAGGCCACAAACAGTGCTTTGTATGTATGTTTGATTTTCCTGTATCTCGGAATCATGTTAAGCACCTGCCACAAAACTTCCCAAATCTTGAGAAATTGCCACCCAGACCACACATGCCTAATTTCGTGCAATTTCATTGAACACCTCTAAAGTTATTAAGGTGCAAAGATTGTGGTTTAACATTGAACACTCTGCTCAACCCTAAAGTACGTACATGTATTATACTGGTGCAGCAGCACCAGTATAGTTAGGGTTAAGTGACAGGTACTGTGTTAAACCCCTAACTTTGCACCTTAATAGCTTTGGCAGTTTTTGATGAAAATTAGCTGAAATTTCACATGCATTGTCTAGTAGGCAAGGTCTGAATATGTGGAAAGTTTGTGACGGCAGCTTGTGCAGTTTCTGAGATCTGCATATGTCATTTTCCTGTAGACGTCTAATTTTTTTCTTATACTTAACATGGATTTCTGGTTTTGCTCTCATGTACAGCCTACATGGAATGGTATTTTATTTCCAAAACTTTCAGGTTAAAAGAGTGCTGTGCCAAGGCAGTGCCTTTGGAAGGTTTTGTGAAAAAAATATTAAATGGTTCCAGAACTATAAGGATTTAAAGTTATGTTTCCTTGCTGTTCTGAGCATGTTCAGAAAGGTTGTTTTGGATAACATTCTGATATGACATGAAAAATTCCATGTTGCAAAACTGTTTTTGATTTCTCACCACTTGCGTCTCATGGTAGGAAATTTTTTTTTCCTGTCATGACGGCTGCCATCTTGTTTTTCTCCCGATCTATACAAATGGGGTGGGATATTCAGTCTGCGCCAGGCTGGGGCGCAAGCCTGGGCGCAGCGCAACTGGGATGTGCTAGGGCGCTGACAGGGCAATATTCAATGGTGCTGCACCATGGCTCAGGACCGTTGAATATCACTGAGTGGCCACCTGCATTGTGCATGGCACAGTGGCACTGCATCAGCGCAAATGACCAGAGAGGGGCAGGGGGATGCGCTAGCCCAAGTGCCGTTGCACTAGGTACATCAACTGCAATATTCAAAGGTGCACATGCAAATGGGGCCATTATGCATGCAAAGGCCAAATGGGGCCATTTGCATGTCATTATGTCCCCATTTGCATGCAAGGAATTAAGCCCCATCACAGCGACTTAGCCTGGCTGCACGCCGTACGGCAACGTCGCAACTGCACCCCTGCACAAGTGGCAAAGTGCCCCACAGCCTGATCTCGGGCATAAGTATAAATATAATAAACTCTTATATCCCCGGTGGTCCAGTGGACCGCTCGCAGCCTGATCGCAGACATAAGTATAGAAATAATAAACACCTATATCCTTGGTGGTCCAGTGGACCACTCACAGCCCGATCGCGGGCATAATTATAAATATAATAAACACCTATATCCCTGGTGGTCCAGTGGACCACTCGCAGCCCGATCACGGGCAGAAGTCTAAAAAAAGATTCAATCCCATCCCTGGTGGTCCAGCGGTACCCCCCCTCCACCCTCCCACTGAGCCCCACCACCCCGCTCCCCCCCGGTCAGCGGCGGGCAGCAGCTCCCTACCCACAAGCCGCCCGGCCGCCGGCTGACTGACTGCGTACAGTACAGCTGTACGCCCATTGATCCACAGCGTGGAGGCCAATGGACCGTGCAAACCATACTGTACTACACGGTCCGGATATGCTTGGCCCAGATCCCATTCACATATCTGGACTATAACTCAATTCTGATATGGTCTGCCGCCGGTATTACTGGCGGACAATGTGCAACTGTACTGTACATGATCGGTCATGACAGACCAGGAATTGACACGGGTGAGAACTGCCTGCACGCTGCCGGGGGAGCAGGGTGGGCGGGGCTTAGTGGGAGGGGGGTGGGGGTGCACCACACCACCCGGGATGGGATCTAATCTTTTTAGACTTCTGCCTTGACTCAGGCACAGCACCTGATCACTGGACCACCGAAGACACTAGGGGTTATTATCATACTTATGCCTGTGGTGGTCCACTGAACCACCAGGGAATAGGGGTTTATTGTGTCATACCTATGCCCGCGATCGGGCTGCCAGCGATCACTGAATCACCAGGGATATATGGGTTTATTATTATCATACTTATGCCTGTGATCGGGCTGCAAGCAGTCCACTGGACCACCAGGGATATAGGGGTTTATTATTATCATACTTATGCCCGCAATCAGGCTGCGAGCGGTCCACTGGACCACCAGGGATATAGGGGTTTGTTATTATCATACTTATGCCTGTGATCGGGCTGCGAGTGGTCCACTGGACCACCAGGGATATGGGACTGTTTATGTCCTACTTCTGCCCGTGATTGGGCATGGGGGGGCGCTACCCGACGGAGGGTGCAGCCGGAGCTCGGGTGGCCACCCACAGCTGGCAGCTGCCATGTTGCACCCTGCAGTATGGCAGCTCACCTCTGGTGGCAGGTTGTTGCGTCTTTATTTTTGTAACTGTATGTGGTGCATGTGAGGGTGCGCCTGCATGGGCTCTGCACATCCGGGCTGAATATCGGGATTGCGGGGGTATGTGGGCACGCCCTCGCCGCGCCGCGCCACGATACTGATACACCCTGGTGCATGGCGGGATTTAATACATGCACTTTCACCTTTTGAATATCGCGCCGGGGCGCATCAGTGGGTTGCACATGGCACAACTGTTGCACCATGCGCAACCCTTCTGAATATCCCGCCCATGGTGTAATTTTAAAAAACAAACACCTGAAACCTAGCTAAATGGGACCCGTTTAGCTAGATTCTGCTGTTTATTTTTTTAAAACAATGGCAGAAGTACCTCTTTTGGGCACCCCAAAATCCAGGGTGCCTAGCTTGGCAAAAAGAGCCATTCACCTGCATTCTTTGAATGAGAACAGTGGGACTTTCATGAATTCTGAAACCACAGCTGGAGTTGTGCTGTCTGCTTCAGTTGAAGCAGTGAGCCAGTGATCCCCTTTTCTCTCTATCTATCTGTCTTATCTATTTATATTTTAGTATATAATTCAAGCAGACCAGGGTGCCCACCCCAATACTGAGTCTCTTAACCCCATCCCCTGTAGGTGGCCTGCCTCTGTTCCCATTATGTACATGGCAGCACCAGGGTGCCCACCCCCAGTGCTGCTGAACAGCAACTCACAACAGTAGCCCAACATTGGGGTGCCCAATCCCAGTGTCAGAATCTGAATGTCCCCTAAATAAAAAAGACCATCCCTCACGGATTTTTTTTTTACCTGTTAAAAAAAAAAAAATGGTCCCTCACTGATCTGACCCCCCCCACACACACACACCCCATACCCCACATGCACCCTCACTCATTTGAACATGTCCCATGATATAGATCCACTCTCCAGTCGAAGGCATGTCTTGCTGCTGGAACGGGCGACTACAATATGAGAAAATAAGATGAGTCCAACTTATAGAGCTAGTGAAGCCAAAATGAGCAGACAGGAAAATGATACAAATTTGAAGAAGTAGTCAGTTGTACCTTCATATTTCTGAAGTAAGTTTCTCTTTCTTTTTACTCATCAGATAGTGTTCTATGTGATAATATTGTGCTGGATGTGTAGAACAGCTGTTAGCCTGGCAGCTGACATATCTACTGTAGCTCTACTGCCCCACACTACATCATCAGCAGTGTGATCTCACTGATGGTGACATCACAGATGAATGACCTGGCAGTCACTGAATTGCTGTTCCTAAGCAGCAGTGACGTCACAGTCAGTGAGGTCACAGTGCTGATGATGTAGTGGGGCCGGGGCAGTGCAGCTAGATATGTCAGCTGCCAGGCAGAGTTCTGTTCCATATGTCACGCCTACTAACATCAGGTAAACAATCTTGTAATTAAAGAAAGGGAAAAGGAAAAAATTCCTTCGATATAAAAGGTAATGGTTGGCTGCTTTTAAAATCTAGTATTAGTTTTAGGCGGTACACTAGCTATTTAATGCATTTCAATGGGGTTTGAACGTTGGTTCAGAACTTTGTCATTTTTACATATTTTTACACCAGATTTTCAACATGGCCTTTTTGGGACCCCACCTCATGGCCAGTGGCAGTGGAACTAAGCAAATCTGACACAAAAGGCTATCTCACAGTCGTGTTGCAAAATTACCTTTCAGGTGGGATTTGAACATTTTCACTGCCCTTGTTCATGAGGTGGGATCATAAGAAGGCTAACTTAAAAATTTGGGATCAAAGTATTTAAAAATGGCAAAGTTATGACGGTACATTGAAATTTTTCTGCACTCGTAACTTTGGTCATTTTAAATATTTTGCCCCCAAATTTTCAACGTAGCCTTTTTTTTTACACCACCTCATGAAAATGACAGCTGTTGTTTTTCAAATCCTAGGCAAACTGTGTTTTCGCACCTGTGGCACAGAATGATGTTTCGGCCGGAATTTGAAAATTTTCATCAATGGGTTCATGAGGTGGGGTAATAAGAAGGCTGTGTTGAAAATCTGGTGGACAGATATGGTAAAATGCCTAGGTTATGAGTGAACATTGCAATATTTCAATGTTCACTCATAATGTTTCACTGATTTTAAATATTTTTAACTCCAAACTTTCAACATAGCCATTTTTCCACACCACCTCATAAACATGACAGGTGTCATTTTTTAAATTCTGGACGAGGCCTGTTTTTGCACTTGTGGTTGGAAAGGAATGCCACATGTCATATTTATAAAGAAACAATTTGGGGCTTCTGTCCAGCTCACTCACCTTCTCACCATCTCCATTTCTCCCGCTATCTCATTC
Organism: Neoceratodus forsteri; assembly: GCA_016271365.2. NCBI lineage: Eukaryota > Metazoa > Chordata > Ceratodontiformes > Ceratodontidae > Neoceratodus > Neoceratodus forsteri. The sequence continues at coordinate 102,904,743 of CM057453.1, read as the reverse complement.
TCTCTCTCTCTCTCTCTCTCTCTCTCTGGAATGGCACAGGGAGGACCACGGGGCCTCTTGCAGGGTTTCATGAGCCAAGTTTTCCTACCCATTTTCCTTCTCATTTTCACTCTGGAGCCACAGCAAACATGGAAGTGCATGTTTGTGGAGCTGTGCATATACTCTGGAACCACTGGCCCTGCTCCACACCCCCACCCCTCCATACAGGCAGCCCCCCACCGAGCATCAGCGCTACCACTGGACTTCCACCCAGTGGCAACCAAGAGCCAGGGAAGCCTAGCTCCCTAGTCCGGGAGAGGAGAGCTGACAGGCAGACAGTCAGTCTTCACCCAGCCTTCCCCCACCCTTTCCCCACCCCCAGCCAACCCCGGCAACCCGAGGTTTTTCCTAAGCTCAGGTTGCTGGCATGGGAGAGGTAAGGCACCAAGGCGCCTCAGTCCTCTGCACCACCGGGCAGGTTAAAATTTATAATTATTAAGAAACTTTGTGTGCAGTGCTAGTCTTCACACCACTGGGTATGCTTTGTGATCCCGTGCCAGTGTCCAGAGTGCAGAGGGTGAGCTCAGTGACCCAGCTACATGGGGACAGGGTGGGGGATGGTGCTGTTATGTGACTCCCCCGCCAGGAAGTGAAAGCTGCAGGGTTGCTTGTATGGGCCCAGGTACCATATAGTGAAGGCCACTCTTCTCTTGGCATAGGGCCCTGCAACTCTACACTGTGGGTGGCAGATGGCCCTGTGCATTGGCTGACAGGCAGACTCTTTGCCATGTGGATTTGTATCTGCAGCCTACATAAACCAGAGGGCCCTGCACTTCCATAGCTCACTAGACTACCATGAATTCTTGACATCTGTCACTGCACGGAAGTGCAGGCCTATAAGCACCCTGCACTTCTATAGGGGGATGGAGTATTCCCTTGGCACAGGGCCCAAACTGCCCTGTCGGTCTGCATCTGTTCACACAGGTCCCAAAGGGACCTGCGTGAAAGAGGACACAATTCTAATGTCTCAAGAAGAAAGGAAATTCTTTTAAAAAAAACTTTGTTAATGCACCAGTAAGGATTCAAGTTAGTGCCACAAAAGTAGTGAAATGTGGCATTAGGGTTTCCAACCCTACCTCTCCACCCCCACCCCCCAGGCAGCAAAAGGAAAAAAAAAACTATGGTTTTGGGTCTCTGGAGGCTTGGCAAATCAATGGTGGGGTCTTACTTGGGCTTGTCAGCCCTAATGCCCACCCCGTTCCCTGACCAAACAATGTCAGACATGATCTATTATCTTCATGCAAGGCCTGCAGGGCCCTGTTTGAAGAAAGCTACAACAGATTGTTGTGGCAGCATGTGGTGAGACATACCTCTCTACCTTTGAAGAGTGTATCACTGTGAGGCACTGACTTGGAGCTGTACCTTATGCTTCAGACAGGAGGTTATGGGCTGAAGGGAGAGGGGTGCATATTTGGGTTTACAACCCCAAAGAAAGACCCAACCACTGATTTGCAAAGACTCCGGAGACTCAAAACCCTAATGTTTAATTCTTTTGCTGCTTGGGTGTGTGGGTGGGGAGTTAGGGTTCGAAACCCTAATGGCACATTTCCCTACTTTTGTGATGATAACTTGAACCCTAATTGGTGCATTAACAAAGTTTTTTTGCAAATAATAGTACAGATAGACAGACTATAATCAATGAATAGCAAGATCAAGTCTGGAATCCCCAAGGTACCTGGGCCCTGGCACCTCTGACCCTGTCACTGCTGACTGCAGCTGGCACCCCCATAGAGCCTTGTCTGTACCCCAGGGTGGGGATGGGAGTGGGGGTGGACCTCCAGTTACTTCTGCTGTGTCAGGTGACATGGTGTGATGCAGTTCAGGGCCTGCATGCCCATCACCAAGTGTGCTGGAGACATTTTCCTTGTTTCTGTCCCATCCCTTGGAACATCCACATGCAAGGGATTCGATGCAGGAAGACATATCTCTGCATGTCAGCTGGGAGGCCAATGGATGTCCACCTGCCTCCCTTGTGCTTCCACCCATTGTCACCCAGGTGGCAGCATGGCAACGGAGGCAGGGATTCTCTCTCCCCGGAGTAGGAGAGTATCCTCTGGGATGTTCAGTTCTCCTCCCCCTCCAGTCTGAGCTCATTCCTGAACTCTGGTCCCCAGCATCGTGAGCAGTAGTTCTACTGCTGCACCAACCCTAGTAGCCTAGTGGGTTTCTTGGCCATCCAGAGGTGTTTGTAACTGGAATTTATACATGTGTGTTCATTGGAGGCCAGGAGGTTTTAATTAATGAATAGTGCCCCAAGTTACATTTCTGATTAATGCAGAGTGGCAGTGGATAAGTGTTACTGTGCTAAATTTATAAAGTTACAATGCTGCCTGGAGGAAAGCGTAGTCATGCTAGTGAGAGATTGGGAATTTTCTTTCCTATAGCAGCTGCAGATGGAAGCACACTGCTGGGGAGTGTGAACTATTACTGTGATCGCTAGCACAAACTCAGGCCTGCTTGAGGAGAGTGTGTTAGGTGTGTCAGAACAAGTGCACAATCCTATTTAGAGACATGGAGCCTCTCAAATAAAATAATTTACACTGGTACCAATCTGCAAGCAGAGGGGGCAGGATGAAAGAAATATATTTCAAACACTGTGAACGGAAGGAAGGAAGGTTCACTGGGGCACATGTAAGCTCAGTAGGGGCTTGGATCACACTTCCAGTGTATCAGAAACATTAAAAAAGCACAATTTATTTAAATAAAGCCCATTGTGGCTAGAGCCTACTAGGGGAAACCTTGGTAGGATGTGTAGTGCCAGTCCTAGATTTACAGATATGAAACCTGAATTTGGGATTTTAGCAGAGCAGGTATCACTCATCCCAGATTTGCAGTTATAAAAATGGAATTGGGGACCTTGGCAGGGCAGGTAGCACCCGTCCCAAATCTGCAGTTATGAAAACAGAATTGATATCATAAATACATGCAGGTAGGCACTCACACAGCACTACAGTTGGTGCACAAAATCACACATTTTATGAGGAGATAAAATGGTCAAATTATTGTGGAGTTGTACCAGATTTGGACAGCTTATGTAGAAGGGCCCAGACTTCCTTTATATTAATTTTCAGAAGTCTTGGATGCCAGGTAAGTGATGTCGCTAGCAGACAAAGGAAGGATGTGAAGAATGAGAAAATATGGCTACTGTGGGAGTCTTTTGTAGGGGAGTCAGAGAGGTGCCTCTTCTTGGGTTCAAATTTCCTTGTACCAGCCATGGACAGCATTGGGGGGGGGTAATCAAAGTAAGATCAAACAAGAAAAGCTTGCATTTTACAGTTGCAAAACAGTGGATCAACACCAAAGAGAAGTATAAAAAAAAAAGTCAATAATCAAGATAGTATAAATGGTAAAAATGATGCAGCCATGAGACCCACAAAGAAAATGTTTTATGCTGATACCTGACGCTTCATCAAGGTGAATTGCTTACCCAGTGGAGGACCTATAAAAATACACTCAAATTAAAGCAGCATATTTGTTGGTTGACAAAAATGTTCATCTTTTTTTTTTTTTTGTAAAAATGTATTTCTGATGTCCTTGTATTGTTAATCAGTATCTTTTTAAATTTCCTCAGATATTTAAATAAAATTTTAACACTATTTAAATTAATGTCTAAAGAGGGCGTCCGCTCACAATATTTAAAAATCTCTTTCAAGGAGGGTACCTTTTGACTGTATACACTGTATACTGTGAATGTATTATGATGATGGAAGCACATATTTCTTAATGGCATATAGCTCGTCACCACACCAAGATGTTTAATTTTGTCATATGGACATTGCACAGAAGTAAGAGCTTTTAGAAACTTAAAAATCACATACCTTAGCTCAGGAATGAAAGAAAAGGAAAACTGGTATAAGGATGATCTTATCTGTGTTAGTCTTCACCATTCATCACAGATGGGATATCTGCCGGAGGTCAGGACCCAGCGGGAGCTTTTTTTTTTCTTTTTTTTTAAGGGTAGGCGGAGCCGACACACCATCGGCACCGCCCTCTGGGCCGACGCACTGCATGGCGCTCACGGGTTGGCCGTTAGGCTGTGTCGACTCCGCCTGCCTGCCAGTTCTTCGTCTCCCATCGTAGAGGTCACCTCGTGTGGAAGCTGAAGAGATTTGAGGCCTGCTTCTCAGTGTTCTACCGTTACGCAGTATATCATACTGAAGTCCATTGGTGATTCCTGCCGGTTCTGTGTTGCTTTACTCGACGTCGCCCGGTAAGATCTTTCCATTATTATTCTTTTTTATGATGTCGAGTCTGTTTTTGGTGTTTTTTCCCCGTAGGTCATGTCTCGGTCGGAGGGCAAGAAATCTTCCAGGCGAGTCGGCCCCCCATCGACGGTGCCCATGCGGCGAATTCTCCATCACCGACCAGCACAACGGTGTCTCTCATGTCTTAGCCCACTTCATGACATGGATTCGTGTGCGCCTGCTTCTCCATGGACCGCGGATCCTCAAAATCGCAGCGTGGAAAGTGGGCGAACTCCATGCGACTTCGGAAATTAGGTGTGTGCACTTTCGTTGGGCCAAGCCACACTCTCTCGGCCTTTCCTCTGGGTCCCCTCCTGGTTCTATACGGACCGAGGAGGAGGGAGCCTCGGCTACTTGTAGCCTAGCTGTTGCCAAGGCTTCTTCCACGGCGCAGTAGGCCCATCCCGCTCCTTCCCGGGAGCGGGCAGGAGGTGCTGCCATGGCAATCGCCGCTTCAGGGGTGAAGACTCCCCCGGTATCGCTCCCATGGTTCACAAGGCCTGGGTCAGCGCCGTCCTCGATGCCGTCAGCCAGTGCCGTTGGAGGCCTCAGCGCCGTAGGGCCTGATGGGGCTGTCTTCGGCGCCGACTTCTCGCATGGTGCCGTGATCTCTGTCAGAGCCATTTGCAGCACCGACACTGTTAGCGGCGCCGTGAGATCTACTACGACGCCGTCCTTCTCCATGTCTTGCATCGGCACCGAGGTTGAGCACGGCGCCGTGTTCTTGAGGCTCGGCACCATGGGGCCTTCGTTTTCCTCAGTTGGCACCATTTTGGGCATTGCCCCTGCCCTCGGCGCTGCTTGCGGTGCCGGGGAGCTGGGCGGCGCCGTGCTCTGCACTGTGTCTGCCTTTGGTGCCGTCCTCGGGGCCACCCCTGCCCTCAGCACCATTCGTGGTGCCAGGGGGCCGGGTGGCACCATCGGCGGTGCCGATGGTGCCGCTGGGGCTGTTGTTGATGCTGTCTCCATCCTCAGCACTGCTCGCGGCGCCGTGGGACCGGATGGTGCCATGACTGGTCCCAGCTGTGGATCTCTGGCTCAGGCTGGGGCCGTGCCTCCCTCAGATTCTGCTCGCGGGGCTGCGGGAGGTGCTGGCACCGACTCGGGCACAGCTGTGGTCTCTGGGCCTGGTGGTAAGGATGGCACTGCCCGCCCTCCCACGGTTTGGCACAGGGCCTCCGACTCTACCTCCTCGGAGATGGAGTCGAGCTCTGAGTCGGACGTGCAGTCTGACCCCTCTGAGTTGGCTGTAGAGGTGGGCAGCACGGTAGTCTCTTTGACCAGTTGGAGTCAGCCCCCTTCTGAGGTGAGGTCGGTGGCTACCGAGACTAGGGTCAGGGGTGCTTACCAGCAGACAGTGGTGCAGGCCACCATAGCTCTGCAGCCTGGTTTTGGCGGTTTTGCTGACCCCTCAGTTGTGGTACCCCCTCCAGTGGTGTGCCTTGATCGCCCAACTTTGGGGCCGAGCGGAGCGCCTGCGGGGGGGAGGGTACTGCACCCTGGATAACCCCTTCGGGGGCTGCCCAGAGATGCCAGCTACCTAGGCTGGCCCTCTCAAGGAGAAGGGCTCTTTCAGACTCCGAGGGGTCAAGGGGTGTGGGGTCGGCGCGTCGGCCTTTTTCTGGGGTCCACCTGGGGCCCTGGGAGAAGCCGTAGTGCGGATCTCTGCTCTTCCTCCTTGGTCTCTTTGAGAGAGTCCCATTCTTTTGAGGTAGGGGACCATCCTTCTGGACCTATACAGCCCTGATCGCCTCACAGGGGGGATTCTTTCGGGTGCAGCCAAGGCAGGACCGATGTGATTGTTCAGCTGTCGGCTGTGGGGTCTTCCTAGGCACCTTTTGCCGTGGGTGCCCACAGTCTGCTCCTTAGCCCAGGCGGAGGTCAGCTGACATCTCTTCTCAGCTCTGTCCCCATCCCTCTGCCACACTCTCCTGTGCTCCCAGGCATCCTCGGTCCTAGTGAGCCTCTCACCTCGGAACAGTTCAGAGCGGTGGCTGCTCGGTTCCCTGCTTACGTTAGGGCAATGGACAGCCAGGTTTTTCAACCTCCCCCCGTGCAGCCACCCACTGAACAGACGGTGACCTCCAGCTCCTCATCCCCCTCTTCAGGGGGAGAGGAACCCTCTGTCCACATCTCTCCGGCTGCTGATCTCTCTGAGTATCAGCGATTCCTCATGAGGATGTTGGGAGGATTTGCACCTTACTCCTTCCACTATTAGCAATCCTAAACACTCAGTGCATGCCTTTCTAGGTGATTTTGGTGAGGTTACCCTTGTGGTGCCACCCTGGCCGGCTCCCTTTCGGGAGGCATCGTTGCGTTCCTGGCAGAGGCCCTTCTCCAGAGTTCCTGCCCCAAGGGATCTCAGCCAGAGGTATTGCGCACCCCCGGAGTCTCCAGGTTCCATGCCTCATCCAAAGTCTGGATTGATGCAGTTGGGTACTCCTGATGGGCTTCGCGCCCTTTACCGTGACTGGCCCCCAGATCAAGACTCTTTGGATTTTGATTTCTGGGGTAGGAGTACTTTCTACTCATCACGGTTACTTCTCTCTATCTCTGCACATCAGGCCCACTATGCAGCCTACGACAGGTTCTTGTGGTCCAGGCTAGGTCAGCTCCTAGCCTCATTGCCTGACATGGAGCAAACCAGACAAACCATTGCACTGTCTGCGTGTGGCCTGGAGCTAGCAAGGCACCAAGCGAGGGCATCCTATGATGCCAATGAGGTAGCTACCAGGGTCGTAGAGACAGCGATCTGCACTAGGCGGACGGCAAGGCTACGTCTTTCCCGGTTGTCACCCTTGGCCCGGTGTAGGGTGATTAACTCCGCCCACCAGGGAACCTACCTCTTCTCCCGAAGAGTGAGATGGCACTTGTTGGGGCAACTTCCTTCCCCCTCTGGGGAGACTCTCTCTCTCTCTCCCCACTCTCGGGCCTCTCCAGGCCCTGAAGGTCCCCCCCCTTAGTGTGTCACCCACTGAGGGCTAAGGGACCTTGTCCCTTAGGGTGTAAAAGAAAACCCCTTTCGGGGGGGGCTCAGTACTCACCCATCTGTGATGAATGGTGAAGATTGACACAGATAAGATATGAAAATTATGTACCTACCGTAATTATGATCTTTCTGTGTATCTTCACCATTCATCACAACCCCACCCTCCATCCCCCTGGGGCCTTAGTCTCTGGGTCCCCTTCCCTCTCTGTGACTCCCCCTCACCTCCTTAGGAGTGGGGTAAAATAGGGACACACAGGGGAGTATTTTTCCAGGAAGAGTGGATAGCTCGAGCGGCACTTCTTCTCCAGTACCTTGACTCCACCCCTGTGGGGTGGGAGTTAGTAGTTGCCCTCCTTCTCTCCTCCTCCCTGTTTCCATCCAACCTATTTCTCCTAAAAAAACAAAAAACAAACAAAAAAAAAACACCTTTTTTTTTCACCAACAATCTTCCCTTGAGAGGGTGCTGAATCCCTGTATCCTGTCCTTCTTCCAGAATAGCCGACTCTGCTTATCTGGAGTGTTTGCCAGTTATTCCGTGCCTTGAATTCTGGCAGAAAGCTTTGCTACTCCTTGCAGTTCCTATACAATCTGGAGACGGACCAGGGTCAGGATATCTTATCCTTCTCCCCTCTCCTAAATTCTTACCCACCCTACCCCCTTCTTCGCTTCCAGAGATTAGGGCCCCTCCCAATCCCCTTTAGTTTCTAACCTCTTTCTTTTCTGTCCTCTCAGTCATTATTTCTCCTTTTAGTTCATACATCTTTTCCTTTTTCTGTCCCTTGGACTCTCTTGTCCCACCCTCCACTCCCTTCCTCTTACCTCTCCAGTGACTCAGAACTGGCAGGCAGGCGGAGTTGACACAGCCTAACGGCCAACACGCGAGCGCCATGCAGTGTGTCGGCCCCAAGGGTGGCGTCGATGGTGTGTCGGCTCCGCCTACCCTTAAAAAAAAAAAAAAAAAAAGCTCTTGTGGGGTCCTGACCTCTGGCAGATACCCCATCTGTGATGAATGGTGAAGATACACAGAAAGATCATAATTACGGTAGGTACATAATTTTCATTTCTTGCCAGACTTAAGTTATCACAAAAAACGACATAATTAGAAAATAATGTGTTTATTCTGAAGCAGAACACCCACTAATATTCGTCATCCATTTGTTTTAAATATTTTTATATTTTATAATGCTTGGAATTATATGTCAGGGTTAGAAACTTAAGTTTTTAGCTTGGAGTCCAGTCAACATAAATAGATCATAATGTCTATACATAACGCTATAATAAGCTATTAAAATAACAGGATTTTAAAACTGTTTTTAACCACTTCATGTTTTTATTATGGGGATGCAGTAGTGCCCCTGTAGTTAGGACTGAGTAGGGTGTTCAATGTTAAATCCCTAACTTTGCACTTTAATAGCTTTGGCAGCATTTGACAAAATTAGCTGACATTTTTCATGTGTTGTTTAGGAGGCAAGTCCTAGATCTGTGGAAAGTTTTGTGGTGGCAACTTGTGCCGTTTCTGAGATCGGCTTAAGTCACTTTTCTGTAGATGTCTAATTTTTTTTCCTATACTTAACATTTTTTTTTTTTTTTGCTCTCTCCTACAGCCTACATGAATGGAATTTTTCCCCAAACTTCCAGGGCACAGGCATGATGTCCTAAGGTAGTACCTTTGAAAGGTTTCATGAAAACATAGTAAATAGTTCCAGAGTTATAAGGCTTTTAATAAAGTTTTGTGTTTTTCTGTTCTGAGCATGCTCAGTAGGGTTCTTGGGATTTGATACGACACACATAATTCTGTCTTGCAAGACAGTTTTTGGTTTCTCACCACTTGCTTCTCACAGCACAAGACTTTTTCTGTGCCATGAGAGCCACCATCTTGTTTCTTTTCCCCTCAAACTAATAGGCATGGAAAATACATTAAAATGCCATCGTTTTAAAAAACAAACACCAGAACCTAGATAAATGGGACCTGTTTATCTAGATTCTGATGTTTGTTTTTGAAACTAATGGCCAGAAATACCATTTCCAGGCACCCCAGAATCGAGGGTGCCAAGCTCAGTGAGCGGAGCTGTTCACCTGCGTTCTCTGTACGAGAACAGCAGGACTTTCTTGAATGCTGAACCACAGCTAGAAGTCATGCTGCCGGCTTTAGCTGAAGCAGTGAACCGCAGATGCTGTCTGTCTCTCTGCTGTTCTTTTGACAGTCCAGAGGTAGACGTGGAGCAGATTCAGCTGCAAATACAGAGCTAGCAAACAGGAATTAGGAAGCAAACAAGAAACTGCTAAATTAGTTTAGAATGCAGGGGAAAGTATTTCTTTTTCTTTTTAATCATTTTGTTTTATTGGAGGTTTCGAGAGATGCAGCCTGAGTGATAATGTTCTTACTAGCGTTCCTGCACATGCACTCAGATTGAGGGTTAAATTGTGCTAGCTAGCTCTGTGGCTCTGACTTATTTCACCAGCACTGCACAAAATTTGTGATTGGGAGAAGCATCAAATTGAGTTTAATTCATGACAATCCAGCAAAAGTGCATGTAAGCCATCCAGGTGCAACAGACGTCTCTTGCACCTGGATGGTTTGCCTGCACTCTTGCTGGATTGTCATTAATTAAATTCAACTTATGAAATGGCTTGTAGCAAAGCAGCATTCTGGTTGGCTGCTACAAGTGTGCTAATATGTCTAACACCATGGGAAAGAGATCAGGTTGTGCTATGCCAGGCGGGCACTGATCTTCCCATTCCAGTGCTCCAAATTAGAATGTTTAAAAAATAAAAGCTGCCATCTTTTTTTTGTGCTAGCCACAGTAGGCAAAATGAAAACGCTACAGAAGCAACCTCCATTTTCACACAGAAACCTATCATTTCAATTCCTGCTGCACACGACAGACAAACGCCAACAAAACTGCTGCATATTCAAATCTCTCCCCTATCTGTCCGCTCGCTTGCTCTCCTCAACGGCTGTTCTGCCATCCGCTCACTAGTTCCTGTGTTTATCCTCACTTTTTATGTTTTAACTAAATAAAGCACACCTTTTAAAAAATGCCAGCCAGCCAGCCATAATCTCTCTCCCCCCTTTCCTGCCCGCTCGCTTGCTGACTCTCTTCAACGGTTCACTCGCTCTCCTCCTCAATGGCTCACTCACTGGCTCGCCTCCTCAATGTCCGATCACTACTTTCCCTGCCTTAGCTGTTCAGCTATATTAATTATCTCTTTTTTCAAACGTGCAGCCCATATTGGCACCTAACATCTTTGTGATTCCCCTGCCAGCAGCTCACTAGTTCCTTTATTTATCCTCACTTGGCTCACTGGCTCTTCTCCGCGAAGGCTGTTTCCCCATATCACGGAAACAGTACTGGCGTCGCCTCCCTTACATTGCCTATTGCCAAAAGCATAAATATAAATAAAAAAAGCCACCACCATAAATATCAAAGTACACCTACTCTAATAGGCTGCACAATGGTAATGTTTACTTTTACAAGTACTGTTCTAAATAAAGTTCACAATCTTTTACAATATAAATGAAATGTTAAATTTACTTAACTACAAATGGGACTATTTTTTCCAGTGCAGTGATTTTTCCTCAAATAAACTTAAATTTTTTTAAATATAAAAGTTGTAGACTCATTATTTATGTTTTAAAAATTCACTGACCATTTCATAAGCGCAATAAGCCACTCCAGGGCGTGTGTTAGACACGTTAACACACGGCTAGGAGGCTGGATGCACTCGGCCGGTGGCCTTGTGCCTCAATACGCCTCCTAGCCATGTGTTAAAGTGTCTAACACACACCCTGTCGTGTCTTATTGCTTACTTGGCACACCATTGCTGTGTTAAGCCTATCTTTTCTGAACAACAGAAATGGACATAAGTGTGTGCACTGCGTTTTTCTTTTTCCATGTCTCAGTTTGTTCCACTAGCACCACATTTCTATACAGCGGTTCTTTTTGTTATTTTGCTTTAATTATTTTGTAACTTTGCATAATGAGCCCCAGTACATTTCCCCATGCATATTTCATTGTAAATACTGGTTGAGAGGGGAGGGAGGGAGGGAGGATGGAGAGAGAGAGAGAGATCTTATGTAGTGGTTCAAGTGGATCGCGGAGAGGTTCTGCTGCTGCACTAACTGATGACTAAGTTATTTTTTCTTTTAGGAGAAGAGGGTTCATTCTGGATAGAGGGACAGTCGGAGCAGCAAGGGAGGTGACTCAAGCCCTGTCCACACTGCACCCAACAGGGCTGAAAATGGTTCCAAACCGTTACAGGCTGCAAACGTAACAGTGTGTCCACACTTCCAGGGAACAGGTGTGAAAATGGTCATGAACTGGCACAGCCTGTCCACATTGAGATGTGAACAGTGTGTGCACCCAACCCCTGAAACGTGGAGTGCATCCCATGGTGCACCTGGGGGAGACAGCTGTGAAGACAGAAATCCACTTGAATGAACACCCAGCTGCCAGTCTACACAGGGCACAGTGAGTGCGGAAACAACATGCCTCGGTATCCCACAGCGATGTGTGCCCATGTACACCTGTGGGGGACCAAGGGTGGGCAGCAGGTGAAGGAGTGGAACCGTAAGGAGGGGAGGCCCCTACTAATGGCATGAAGATGTGCAGCGATGCACCAACATATGTTGGGTACAGGGAACCCGCTGTGTCCCACAGACATGCATACAGTGCACCACCAGGAAATGGCAAACCAAGGCCCGCTGCCACCGGAAGCAAGCAGCATGCACCAGCATACACTGTGCAGCGAGGCCACACATCCAGGACCCCCACACCAGCAACCCATGGAATTGGAAGTCCCACTGTGCCCCACAAAGCAATGTGCGCATGCATGCACACTGCCCAAGCAAACCAGCAACACGGTATGGTGACACAAGACAGCCTTTAATCCAATGCCGCCATGACTTCTGGTGGCAATAACACAAGTAATCAATGTGCAGCGGCAGCATGGCCATGCAGTGGACCATGTGCATTGCTGCATAACACCACATATCCCCAAAGAAAAAAAGACACTGTCATGTAAACTAACAATGCAGTACACAATGCTGTGCCACCATATTGGTGGCACCATACACCAACCTTACAAAGGAACCTACGTGTGGGTCACTGTACTGTCACCTGAAACAATGAAAAACAAAACCATGCACAGGTGGTGCCCTAACCCAGGCACCCGTGTGGCCATACTGCATCGGAACCCCTGACACAGCATGTTGCAGAGGCGCCACGCAACAGTGCGTGTGACCCACGAATTGCACTGTTCAACTGAGTGCCACAGCCGGCACATACCTCTGTGCCAACATGAACCAGGCACTGTATTCACTGGGCAAACCCCAGCGGCTTCATCAAGGCAGGGGGGGATATCAAACACGGAGTCCCGTATGGCAACAGGCAAGACGCACCTGTCAGCCAACCCCTGCATGCTGCATGGGTTATCACAGGGTCATCCACCAGAACTCATCGCTGTACAGGTCCTGTGTGAAGCTGGGCATGCCTGCTGCGGGATCCAAGGGGGTAGCACTGTGCCGGGCAGCGGCACCTTGCATCGGGGGTTGGGGTGCTGTGTGCAGGCCAGCGGTGGCTGGCGTGACACCTTTGGGGTACAGCTGTGCCATGCTGGCACCAGCTGGTGTTGCCTTGGATGTGGGCGGCTGGGTGGTGGAGGCAGTGACACCACCTGTGTACACCGCACCCTGTAGTGGGGGGTCATGCTTGCGGGGCACTGGCACAGCCAGGGGATGCATCCTGGTGGAGGCTGCTTGTGCCACGCAGCTTGTGTGTCTGCCAGCGGTGGATGGGTGGGCGATGGCAGGGTCTGCCATGCCACTGTGGTAAGCAGTGGCCACTGGCATGGTGGCACACCCATGGGGGAACAGGCCACAGGGGGATGGGACTGCGGTGGTGTGTGCCATGGGGATGGCACCCGGCCATTGCGGTGTGGCTGCAGGTGGTGGCTGCTGGCATTGCATGGCCAGTAACTGGACCATCTGTGTGAAGAACCGCTCTGTCTGCTCTGCCTCCTGTCTCCGTAAGTGCTCCTCCAATGCCCTCTCCTCCCGTGCCTGCTCCCTCTCCATGTCCATCAGCTTCCTGTGGTGCTCTTGCATCATCCTACGCGTAGGTTCCAGCACTGCCCCAAGGACCCCTGCCATCTGTGCTGTCTTCAACTTCCTCTTCCTGAGGTTCACCAAGGGTGCCTGGTCACCCTGCCGCTTCGCATGGTGGCCTTCCCTCGCAGTGGAGCCGTCACTGGAGGTTCCTGGCATCACATCCGGCAGGACCAAGGACACTGGGGAGACCTCCACTGCATCAGTGTCCACCCATGTCCCCTCACCGGGGTCTTGCTCTGGAATGGCAGAACACACCTGTCACCATTACACACAGGTGCATACCCCACCCCTACCCCCCACCACCAAACACAGCCCCATGCCCATGTCCCCCACTCACCTGTGTGCCTACACACACCTCAGGTGCCACATGCAACCTCACTCGAGTGAACCAGTGCCACCACCCATGCCATGCCTATCACCTTGTGCTGCATGCCCAGGATACACCCCCACTGGCATGCAAGAACACAGCATACACATTGCACAATGCACTTACCTGTGTCGGGGCACTCCTGCTGCACACCATCGTCGTCTTCTTTCCTCAGGTGCTGGCACGCATCCCTGGTGGTGTCCCCATCATCCTCCGTGTCCAGTTCAGGGCTGTCCATCTGTGAGCTCTTGAGGACGAATGCTGGTTTGGTGGTAGGCCGTGTTCCCAGTATGGTATCCAATGTGTCATAGAAGGGGCACACCTCACGCGCACCCTCCAAGCGTCTGTTGCTGTCCCTGGTTTTATGGTACCGCACCTTCAGTTGCTTTATCTTATCACGGCACTGCTTTGCCGTCCGCTCCACCCCATTCGCATACAGGTATTCCGAGATCTTCTGGTACACCTTTGTGTTGTCCCTTGCACTGGCTAGCTCTGCCTGCACCTTCTCCTGTGTCCAGAACTCCACCAGGAGTTTTGTGGCCTCATCCGACCAGGTGGCGCCGTGATCTGACATGGTCCTGCAGGTGGGCAGGGTGGTGTGTGGCTGTGGTCACTGATTGGCACAGTCCTCTCTACCCTCCACCAGTCACAGGTGGTGCTTGGGGGCTGGGGTCACTCTGCAGTGGTGCTGTTGTGGAATGCTCTGGCACTGCTGTCCTCTTGGGGCTGGTCTTGTGTTTTGGCAGCTTTTGGGGACCCTTTCACACCTGTGGCACACAGTGCTGGCATCTGCTGATGGCCCTGTGCTTGTGCCCGCTGTTTGCCCTGGGCACGGTGCTCTTCCCCCCCTCACAGTTCTTGGACTGCTGCAGCAGGCAGCACCCCCTATTGCCACACTGCGCCTCCTGGCTGCACCTCTCTCGGGTGTGTGCACCCAGCTGATCTGGTCTCCGTGCCTTGGACATTGTGTAGGCGCTGCCCTGCACTGTTTCCACCTCGCTGCACTGGATACTGTACTCCCATGCCTCTCTGCCTTCCCAGTGCTTCCTTCTTCTTCTGCCTCCCAAGTGCCCCTCTGTGGTGCACTGCCTGCTGGTCTAGCGGAGGACTGGGGGCTAAACGGTGGTGCATTTAGACAGCAGGCAGTAACGTTACAGCCTTGAAACCGTTTCTGTAACCATTGTAGAAACCACCTCCTGACAGGTTTCTACAACGGTTACGAACACCTGCTGTAACGTTACCAGTGTAAACGCACGCTGTTACCGATGCGGTTTACACCCTCTGTAACGTTACAGAAGGGTTTTCGGGCTGCAGTGTGGACAGGGCCTTAGAGACACAGGAGCAGTGGGAGGGAAGTGTGGTAACTCCGGGGAAACAGAGAGTAACGTTTGTTTTTTACTTTATTTTTTTGTTGAGGGAAAAGTTGACTTACCCTGCCTGGTGTGCCTGATTATTTTTCCGTGCATTTTGAATTGCAATTGGGGCACAGAGGAGATACAGCCATACTTGGCTGATTGTTTCTTAGGATGGCTGTGGAATCGATCCCCCCCCCCGGCTCATCCTTCTTTTATAGGATGTGGGCCCATAGTAAGGAGGAGTAAGGTGTACAAAACAAAACAAAACACAAAACTACCTAGATGGGGTAGCTAAGACTAGTAACAGGAAAAGGTCACAACAAACATGATGGGAGTGATGCAGTACAGTGGCTGTGGAGCGGCAGTCTTCATGGAGACCTTCTGGATGCTGAACTATCTGCAAGCACCTCTCTGGGTTGAGGGAGGAGGTGATCTGTCTCCGAGCCAAGTTGGCCAGGTTACAGGGGGCATTCATTCCCACTCAGGGGCCACTGGGTCCACAGCCTAAACCTCATAGGATGCCCAGGAGGAGGAGTGGTTGGATCACAGTGGGCTCGGGGAAGTAGGTCTGAAGCACATCCCCCAACCGGTCTGGCTAAGTAACTCCTACACTGTTTTGGAGGAGTGGGATAGCCCCACAGAGGCACCTGCAGCTGAGACCGGGGGGAAGAGTGAGACATCCATGATGGAGCCCAATGGAAGGGGAATAGAGAATCTTAGAGGGGGAGGAAGCGTCTGCTGGTAGAGCACTCAACTGTCCGGTGAGTTACTTTAGCGGATCCTAGCAGGAAGGACAGGAAGGTCAAGTGCATCCCAGGAAGCATGGCATGGAGGGATGGGAAGCAATCACTAGGATTATAAGGACAGTAGCAAGGAGGGAAGAACTGGATGTTATCGTCCACTTGAGGATGAATGACATGGCATGAGACAGGGTGGAGATAGGCAGAATCCAGGAGGATTTCAGGAAGCTGTTTGGGGGGGAGCCTGAAGCAGGTAGCACACTCCATCTCATTTTCAGAGGTTCTACCTGTCCATGGCAGGGGTAGGCTAGGACACTCTGCATCCAGTCATTCAACTCCTGGTTGAATGAATGCTGTGGAAGGAAGGGGTTTGGCTTCATGGGGGAAGGGAGCCCCACCTGGATGGATACTAGCCTGTATAAGGATGACGGCCTGCATCCGTCTGGAAAGAGGACCATGATCTTGAGTGGGAAGTTTGAATGCTTCAGCAGCAAGCATTTAAACTAGCCAGGGAGGAGAGCCAGGAGGGAAAGAAGGCTTAGTAAACCCCCCCCCAAGGGCAAAAGTAGAAAAGTAAGTTGGCAGCAAGTACAACTGAAGTAGTCGAATTAGGACCTCACAAGAAAGGTAACTGGGGTCGGGGAAGAAAGCAGGAGAGTAGGAACAGGGGCGGGGGGGTAATCTAATTTGCACAACATGGACAATGCTGAGAGGTCACATGATGCCTTCTGACTGAGAACAGCAGGAAGGGAGAGCTCTAGTCAACCAGACTTTAAAAAGCATCTGTTAAAACCAAATCTTGGATCTTAAAACTAAAAACAACATTAAAACAAGATAAAATCCTGCACTTCAAACAGATATAAAATCAACAAAAATAATAAAGGATGGAGGAAGGAAATCAAAGCTCAATACAAAGCACACCTATGTCAGCACAAACCCTGCCACAGAAACGCGGCAAGCCGGACTCCTCTCCAAACTTATTTCCTGACATGCAATCAGATCAAGACAATACATGGAGGAGTTCGCATTCATAAGGTCTAAGCTGTTAATGATAACAGAAGATTTTAAAGCATTTCAGCCAGCACTGGTGGCTCTGACAACACGAGTGGGAGATGTGGTGGCTCGCATTAGCTTAGCCGAGAACACATTAGCGAAGGAAACTGGAGAAAAAGTATCTATAAAAAGAAAACTGCAAATATTGGAGGACAGAATAGAAGACCAGGAGGATCAGAGCTGACAAAACAATTTGGTGATTGTTGGACTGCCGGAGAGGGCAGAAGGCAAGGACTGCTTAGACTTTATAAGAAATTGTGCCCTAAAAATAGCAGGTCTCTCTCCGAACGGCTCAACCTACATAATTGAGCAGGTGCACCATGCTCTGAGACCACCACCGAATAAAGGAGAGAGAGAGACTGAGGCCAGTCATATTTAAACTCCTCAACTTCCTAGGCAAAGTACACATTTAGGCTCAAATTGGGAAACTTCAATCAGTTCAGTGGGAAGGTCAGAAACTACTTATGTTCAGCAACTTAAGCCCACAGACTAGAGAGAAACAATCACTATATAAAGAGACCAAGAATACATTATATGCAATGGAAATATGATTCAGAGTCAGTTACCCAGCGAAACTCATTGTCAGTATTATTTTTTTAACTACATCTTTTATTTCCGACAGGTGAAGAATATAACAATACAGTTCTATGACATTAATCTCATTCAAGGTACATTTCCACAGATTATATTTTCTAAATATAAATAATATAACACTTAACTTTGATTGTACTGAACAAACTGATCTTTCCTGGGTTACAAAGTCTTAATACCAAGGTAATGGTAAGTAGAAAATAAAATAATACACTGCTTTAAGCCTGAGGCTTTAGTTGTAAGGACACAGTTCAATGCAGTGCTTGTTCAGTCTCTTTCCCAATGTCTGCAGGAATAAATTTTGTACGCACATCACAATGTTACTGATAGAGTTTATCTAAACACTATCTAACTATTAAGCATAACTAACAACAACTTAAAAAAGTAAACTTTTTTGCACAGCAACTCATTCAACTTACAGAAATATATATACCGTTCCAATGTTCAGTATATCACTCTGTATGATTTCCCTCATATTAAAACCATTAAACCTTAGGGGGACTAGATAGTTGCCTGGGTTTTCCTGTACTCCATTACGTAATCTTATCTCATCACACTTGCACTCCCCTCGATCTCTTCTCCTCTCCATCTCTCCCTCCAAATCCGCCAGGGCTGCCACAGGTCTTGAAATTTCTGTTTTAAGGTGTAAAATACATAAAATATTCTCCAGATGCTCTATTTCCTCTATCCTCAATACCCACCGGGTTAGGAAGGGGACTTCTGGTGACAGCCATTTGCTAGTAATATGTTTCAAAGCAGCCACTCTTAGGATTTGGCAAAGTTCCACTATTCGATGTTTTTTGGCCGATAAAATGGGAAGACCGAGTACTAAGTCTTGAAATGTAAAGGGTATACAGAAGCCCCCTACCTGTTCCATGACTGTATGCACCTGATGCCAAAACGCCGTGATTTTATTACATCCCCAGAATATGTGGTAATGTGTGCCTATTGGCATTCCACATAAGCGCCAACAGGCTGCAGAGGTCTGCGGATTAAAATGAGCCGTGATCTCTGGGGTTCTAAAAAAATCGAGTGAGTATTTTCCAGTTAAATTCTCGCCAGATCATGGCTGAGGTAACCTGCCATCCTCTTTGGAGTCTGTGCTTCCATTCTTCCCTTAAAATTACTTCCTGATAATCTCTTTCCCACCTCACCCTAATTTCTTCTAATATTGGGGTCTCCCCTAGGTCAAGTAAGATTGCCTATAGTATCGAGAGATATCTTAATTTATCCCTAATTTTGATGGAGTCCCACCAGTATGATTCCAGGGAGTAAGATCTCTATGGAGCCTTAAAAGATTTTCTTCATGTGTAATAAAATGTCGTGTCTGGAGAAATCTATAAAAATCTTCTCTGTCGAGGGAGAACTGCTTCTGAAGTACATTGAAAGGAGAGCATCCAGTCTGATCTATAAGTTGTCAAAATGTAGTGAGGCCCCTATGTTCCCAATATGCATAGCCGTTGTCTGATTTGGGTGTGAGAAAGGTAGTTGTGTGTCTAATCAGGGAAAGGGGAACCAATGTATTTGGGGTATGTGTTATCTTCCTTAGTTTTATTAAAATATGTAATGAGTGTTTGACCCATGGGTTATCTGTTGATGTCCAGATTTGGGGAGCTACCTCAGACGTGGGCAATGTCCATAGTTTGTAATTATGCATGGAATCGGCTTCTATTAAATACCAGCCTGAGTCTACTCTATGTTTGGCCCATGTGACCAATTGGGACCCTTGAGCTGTTAAATAATAAAACTATAAATGCAGTAAACCAAGACCTCCTTCTTCCCTTGGTTGTATCAAGATTTAAAAGGGGATTCGTGGACGCTTTCCTGCCCAAATAAAATTGGAGATCTCTTTGTTCAATTGTTTCCAATAGCTGGAAGGTATAGGGATCGGAAGTGTTTGGAAAAGAAATAACCATCGAGGAAGCACATTCATCTTAATTACCTGAATCTTACCATATAAAGTAAGGGATAGTAGTCTCCAACGAGCAAAATCTGCCTGCATAGTTTTGTATAAATTAATGAAATTATCCTGGAATAATCTGGATGTATTTACCGAGATTTGTATTCCAAGATATCTAAAAGTATTATTTCGAGCCCATCGGAAGGAGAAATTCTCTTTAATTTGTCTTGAGGGAACCCCACTTAGCACCACCGCTTCTGATTTGGTCAAGTTTATTTTGTACCCAGCTAGGGAACCAAACCTGTCCAGAGAGTCCAACAGATGGAGTAGGGAAGTCTGAGGGTCTTTTAAAAAGAAAAGGGAGTCGTCAGCATAAAGTGCCACTTTGTGCTCTATAGCACCTGCTTTTACCCCTGTAATGTCAGAGTTATTGTGTATCAATATAGCTAAGGGTTCTAAAGTTAGGGCGAAGATTAGGGGGGAGAGGGGGCAACCCTGCCTTGTTCCTCTATTTAAAGATATCCGGTCAGACAGGAGCCCGTTAAGTCTGATCTTGGCTTCTGGTTTATGATAGAGCGTGCCTATGGCTGCAACAAAATGTTCACCCAACCCAAACTTTGACAGGGTGGATGACATAAAGTGTCAATCCACCCTGTTGAAGGCTTTTTCAGCATCCATGCTAATGGCTAATTGGAGAGATGCAGTGCTTTTCTGGGCAGTGATAATGTTTAGTAGCTGGCGTATATTATCTTGGAGAAATCTCCCCCTGATGAAACCTGTTTGATTATGATGGATAAGGAGTGGGATACAAGCCTGAAGCCTCTCTGCCAAGATTCCTGTAAATATTTTTAAATCCACCGGTAGCAAAGAGATGGGGCAGTATGAGCCGCAATGTTCGGGATCCTTGCCAGGCTTCAAGATGACCGAGATTTGGGCTAAGTTCCAGTAAGGTGGTATAGATTTATATTGTAACAAAATCTCATTACATCTAGCCACCAGGTACTCAGTTAATCTAGGTATAAAATGTTTATAAAATTCAGCTGAGAAGTCATCTAGACCTGGGGCTTTACCATTTCTCGGGCATTTAATTTGTGTCTGTATTTCGCCTGCAGAGATCGGGGAGTTGAGGATCATCCTGGCTGGGACTGTTAGGGTAGGTATGGGTAGGGCCTCTAGAAATGACTGGACAGCATCTTGATGCCCAGGTGGGGTGTCCACCGTGTATAGATTTGCATAAAAAGTTCTGAATCTATTTAAGATGTCTGTCGGGGATGTAGTTGGTGGGTCCCATTCATCCCCTCGCAATCAAACTACTGCTCTATTTGCTGCCTCTTGTCGGAGCTGCCACGCAAGTAATTTCCCAGCCCAATTGCCATGTTCAAAATATTTTTGTCTGGCATATCGTAGTTGCACCTCAATCTGCCTGTCAAGCAACTGGTTAAGATCCCATCTGGCTTTGTCTAGTTCTTGTTTAATCTGGGTATCTTGTGATGCCTGATGCAAGGCCTCCAATTGAATAACTTTCTGCTCTAGCTGTAGCCTAGCTTGTATTTTTTCCCTCTTAATTTTGGCTGAGTATTTAATTATTTCTCCTGTAAGGCAACATTTGAGTGTGTCCCACTGTATCCCCTCTCCTGTTTCCCCTTTAGAGTTATGTTGGTCAAATTTTTGGATAGTATCCTCCACCATTACTTTAAAGTCTTCCTTTGTGAGATGGCTAACATTTAATCTCCAGCAGGATTGTGGGGGGATTGGTGTGGACATCATCGCAAGGGTAACTGGGGCATGGTCTGAGATGGCAATTGGTCCAATGTCGCATTTTTGCACCCTATTTAACCAACTAGAAGCAGTGGCGGCTCTACACCAGGGCCTGCCAGGGCGTGTTCCCCGGTAAAAAAATGCTGTGCCCCAGTTGGTGCCCTGTATGATGCATAGATTCCCCCATAGTAACAATATATAAGTGCCCTGGCTACCATCTGTTGCGCCTCGGCTGTGCCCTGGTAACCATCTGTGGCTAGAGCAGCTGCTGACTAGAAGAGAAAAGAAAATAGTCTATCCTGGAGTAACCTCCATGTCGGGGAGAGTAGTATGTATAGTCTCTCACTCTTGGATGCATAAAAAACCAAATATCTGACAGACCTAGTTCTTGGTTTAATCTCAAAATAAGTTTCCCTGTGCATGAAACCCCTCCTTTAACCCCTCCAGACCTATCTACCCCCGGGTATATCACTTAATTAAAATCCCCTCCTGTAATCACCAAGCTTCGCGCATCAGTAACTGCTTCTTTAATGTTTTTTTCCAAGAAGGCTATTCTGGGGGTTTCTTCATTTGGGGCGTATATATTTAATAGAGTACAGGTCTGATCTCTATATGAGCCCTGAATCTGAACAAATCTGCCTTCTGGGTCGGTGCAGACTCTCTCTACTACTAATGGGGCATCTCTTTTTATCAGGATTGCTACACCTCTACGGTGTGGATTACTCTTGAAGTGTGAGGCATACCCCTCTCCCACCCAAGACCTTTTCAGCTTAAGGTGTTCTGCCGCAGTTAGATGGGTTTCCTGCAGGAATGCAATTGTAGCTCTCTTTCTCCTAAGGTCCCACAGAATCTTTGCCCATTTCACGGGGCTGTTTATCCCATGCATGTTGAGTGTAACTATATTTAAATCAGCCATCACCTTTATATCGGGGGGGGGGGGAATACCGTTTCCCTTTCCTATGGGAACTGACCAACCTATCTGTTATACGTGAGGTTCTGTGCAATACAAACAACAAGAAGTAAACATGTACAATAATTAAAGTAGTGTGTAACATCTGAGAACTATATACATTTTGAACTAAACTTAACATTGGAACTTGCAAGGTGTTTTCGCCCTATATCCACCTTCGTAAGTCTACCATTTTAAGAGGTGCGGTTGGATGGCCTCTTAATCATAGGCCCTCCGTCTGGCCCAGGGTATGCACTAGCCTAGAAGCCAGAAGGGCTAGATGTTTATGACGCACCACACAATCCAAGATAGAGCATATAAGCTCGCTATTGGCGTGAACATTGTTAACCAGCCTAAAGAAGGGGAAGTCCCTGCTCGTCCTTTTAATAATCTAGATTTCTAAAATTAGTTTTTAATCCCATTCTGGATTCATAATAAGATGACAGTATATTGCTGAAGTATCTGGCTTCTAAAAGCTTTAAGGAGGGCTTGTTAAGTGTCTGGTCCCCTCCCGCTCGGCAGGTAACCTCCCATGGAAAGGGGGGGATCCCTGGGATCAGAAACTGCACACCTCACTCTTGGCAATCGGTTAGTATCCACTATTATATACTAAATTACCCGGATTATGATAAGTGGCCTTCACCTGAGCAGTAGTATGGCTTGTTATAGACAACTCGAATTTAATTGTGGAGTGGCTTCCTGCCTCATTGAATCTGCATGGTCTTAATTCAGAGTCCCTCACTAGTGGCCCATCTGTAAGGAAGGACCAATCTAGTCTTTGGGGCTTTACTTCCTGCAAACAGATATCTTAAAGTGTAGCTCTTCGCCAGTGCTAGCCCACTTGGGCCACAATCTAGCCTCCAGGGCTACTTAATTTGTGGTAGTTCTGAGATTCAACCAACTGATTTATGTGTCAAAAATGTTGCCTCCCTTCATGCTCACTGACCACCACACCATCACAATACGATTACAGAGAGATCACCATGCGAGTGTAGCAGTCAAGTCTCCCAGGATTCTACCCCCTTCCACCCTCACCCAAGGAACCCCGAACAGTTAGTTCCCCAGCGCACCCCAGTCAAAAAGCCCAGTTAATTCTTAAAAAGGATTTTTATACAGTATCCATCATGAATAGGAGCATATGGCTTATTGTATTTACCATATTATATCCTTCCCTCCCCCTTTTGGGGGTATAGCAGAGGTGCAGCTCACAGAAGTGAGCCCAGTGGGAAGATGATGTAAAAAACAGGCACTGGCTCACATTAAGATAATAAATCCAGAGAAGTCATGGCACCGGTTTCAAGTCTGTAAGTCATCATCATTGTTCTTATGCCCCGGTGGATGGGTAGGTTTGTTACTGCCTTCAGCGTCCTCTGCCATTAGATTAGCGGTAGTCTCCCAGCAATATGAACTTGTGCCCTGAACCCGGAAATATCTGGGCGGTTGTGCATCTCTTTTCTTTTAGTCCCAACTCTTTGCCATCCCTTTTGCAGCAGACGATCTCTCTGTATTTGGGCTGAGTCCTGAGGAATCTCCACATTCAATGAGGACAGGAACTTTTTTGCTGCTAGCAGGTCAGAGAATCGTCGAGGACCATTTTCTGTGATAACTTTTAACTTGGCAGGGTATTCCACATAGGCTTTAGTACCTTTTTGTTGTAAAGCTCGAACTACCATCAGGACTTTTCTCCACTGGGTCAACACTTGTGGTATGTAATCTTGTTCAAAGTAGAGTCTGGTATCCCCAAAAGGTATTTCTCTTTTTAACCAAACAAGTTTTAGTATTTCTTCCTTAGTGCGGAAGTCCAAGAACTCTATTACAATTGACCGAGGGCGGGCTTTGGCGTCTTTAGGCTTAGGGGCTAAAGAGCAATGTGCTCTGATTATGTTTAGAGGTTTTTCGGCCAGTCAGCCTAGTATTTCCACTAGGAAAGACTCGAGGAATGCTGGCATGGGGCTGGACTCTGTGCCATCTGGTAGATCGTGAATTCAGATATTATTGCATCTATTGTGGTTTTCCAATTCTTCTAATCTGATCTCCAGCAATTGCTTCCTCCTATGTAGGTCTATTAGGGCCGTGTTATGGACATCCACCGTGTCTGAGTATTCATTTAGCCCACTTTCCAAATGCTCTGTTTTTTTCTCTAAACTATAACTTTTTCTTGTTTTCTGCCGTTCCTGTCTCCAATCTTTCCAATGTTGCACTCATCTTCTGTAGCATCACGCATAATTGCTTGGAAGTTATAATGCAATCTAGTTCTTCCGACTCCTCTGGAGGGGTCTCGGAGTGCTGCAGGGCCCCTGTTGTATTGGCCAAAGAGGGCTGGGCATAATCGAACAGGGTTTTCAGCTGTTTGTTTGGTTGGTTATTATTTTTCTCTCTCTGCTTGTGTCTAGAAGTCATTTTGCTGTAATCTTCTCTGAATTCTGCCGTCAGATGGGTCAGATTGGGGCTGGATTTTGATGGATCAGTAATGGACGAGATAGAGCTACTGATTCAAGCTGCCATTGAGGTGGTGCACTCACCGGAAGTGTCTTATTGTCAGTATTGAAGGCAGAGACCACCAATTTCTCTCAGCAGTACAGGCAAAGAATGAACTGCCCAAACTTCTCCCACAACTGTTAAAAAAATTAAGGGCACCTGACGCGGGGCACATAAGAGACTATTAACAAGCTCATTGCACCAGTTGGACTGTCATTTGTCTCTACTCTAGATTTCACCAGATTTCCCCCACAGAAGACAATCAACACAAGGGAATACAGCCAACAAATCCCAGGTGAGAGAGAGAGAGAGAGACTGTCAATAATGTTAAAATGCAAGGGAGGGGGTTTATAAAGGCATGCTATACATGTGGCTGGCCAGGGAATATAACTTGGAGGAGGTTTAAGCAATTATGAACTTAACATACTGTGGGAAAGATATTGATGTCACCGGGTTGCGAGGGAGAGAAAGAGGGGACACAAGCAATTAATGCACACTTGATAATACGGTGAACTGTCCTGAAAACATCGGTAATAGTATAGCGTCCTCAACTGGTGTTCTGGCTTTTCCCCCCATCCTCCCTTCTTCTTCACATTCAACCCAGCAAAATCTCTACAGTTGGCACCTAGAAAGAGTAAAATGGAAGACCCCGGATTAAAAATCAGTTTGCCCTGCAAGTGTACTTACAACAGATGAAACGTGGAGGAGGTTGGAGTTCCAAAGCCCTGTGGAGCAGGAATTGCAGCTGAGGATCACTCCAGCTTTGTGCAGGTATGCTGCTGCACATTGGTTCGCTCATGTCTCTGTCCACTGAATCCATCGCGAGACTCAAAGTTTCAAGACCCGCAAGAGACAATTGACGGTCACAAATCTCACGGGTGAAAATGTGAATACATTCCTTCAGAGGATGTAAACAATCAAAATGGAGGTCCATAAGAAATGTAATCAGGAGCTGGAGACCAGAGAGACTGACGAACAAGTAGAGTTAATAGAGAAGAATCACTGGTGGCTCTCGCACTGTGGAAGGTGAGAGGTGAGCAAGGGGGTCAAATGAAGAGATCAAAGCGGACAAACCAAAATCCAGGGCAGCGCGTACTGGGTGAGAAACATAAAAAAAAAAAAAAAAACTTTGTTGGCAAACAACAACAACCGGAGGAATGGAGGACAATACACGGGGAGGAGGGAATCGACTCTGGGATAAACTTTGGGGGGGGGGTCCAATTTCCCCGCCCTGGATAGCAGCACAAACTGTCACTATCCACCCAGTGTGGCATAAAATTATATATGCAGGACTTTTCTCAGTATGCGGGCATTGGGATGTGGGGTGTGAGGGATGGGGGGAAGGGGGTTAAGGGGACACATATACTTTCTGCAAGTAGAAAAAGAATGCAGATAAAATATAACAGAAAATGAGGGACTGGGGGGAAGGGAGGGGAGAAAGGAAACCTGGAACATAAGAGAAGCGAGGGGGGTGAGCAGCAAATTACAAATGGTAAGCCATGCTGGAACTGAAACTCGCCTGCTAAGGGCAAGGACACAGAAAGAAACACAGTTATAGGTGTTGTAGTGTACCCTCCTCCTTGGAAGATGGAGGTAAACTAGTTAAAAGGGACTGGCATCACATCACTATATCTAAGACAAGACGGGAACTGTCCGGAACCATAAAGAGAGGTGGGGTGGGGAGAGGGTGGGCGGGGAAGGAAAAGATGCATTAAACTGCCACAATCTATAGTGAGCTCTGGTAGCTTTGAACCGTTTAAGAATACTTTAGACAAATATATTACGGGTACCTAATTATATTCCCACTAGCAGGAATGCCAACTTTTAGGAATCTTTGCGGGTGCTCATTGCCAGTAGGTAGTATTTTTCCTGTGACCATTTTCCCTGATAATCCTTTGTTGCAGGCTGTGCTCAAAATATTGAGGTGCTTATTTCAACTTTGTGGTGCTAAAGCACCCAAGCACCAATGGAGTCGGCTCCTATGCCCACTAGGTGTCGGAGGTAGACTCGATGGATCTTTGGCCTTCTTCTACTTTGAAAAAAAAACAACGTGTAAACATAGCATAAACTAAAAAGGGGGGAGAACAAGTTGCACAACATGGAAGGCAATGGTAACTAATGCTTGAAGCCTAGGAAATAAAATCCTTGTCCCGGAGACCTTAATAATAGAGGCAGACCTGGGCATAGTAGCAATAACTGAAACCTGGTACACTGCAAATTATGGGTGGGAAATAAATGTACTGGGTTATGCTCTGTTTAGGAGGGATAGAGGGGCAAACAAAAGGGGGGGGATCACCCGGTATGTCAGAGAGGGTATTAAGGCAACACGGATACAGGGGAGGCTGAGGCACTGTGGGTCACCCTTGAACCTGGAAATGGCACAGCAATATGCACAGTGGTGATGTACAGGCCTCCAGGACAGGGGGAGGAAGTGGACAAAGAGCTAGTAGATGAAATACAGGAGATGGCAATGAAAGGTGAAATTCTGCTGATGGTGGATTTCAATATACCGGATGTGGATTGTACCACCCAGGCAACTGCTTCAGCCAGAAGCAGAAGCATCCTAGATTCCCTACAGGAGGCAGGACTCAAGCAGCTTGTGCTTGATCCCACCAGGGAAAGGGCGATTCTGGATCTAGTGATGACCAACGGGGAGAGAATCTTAGATGTCCTGGTAATAGGGCAACTGGGAACCAGTGATCACCCCATAGTGTGGTTCAGCATGGGGACAGGGACTCAGTCAAGTCATACTAGGGCAAAGGTTTTAGATTTCAAAAGGCAGACTTCGCTGAAACGGGGACAGGTATCAAAATAGCCCTAGAGAAAAGGGGAATAGATGGGGGGGTGGAAGAGCAGTGGGAGCACCTAAAAGGAGCCCTAGTCGAAGTGACAAACCAATGTATCAGATTGATATCCAAAGGCAAGAGAAGAAGAAAGCCACTAGGGTTCTCAAAAGAGGTGGCAGACAATGTAAGGGCTAAAGGGGCAAGGTTCAGGAAATATAAGACGACCAAAATGGAGGAGGACAGGGAGGTGTACCTAGAGTGTCTAAATGAAGCAGGGAGGGTAACAAGGAGAGCAGAGGCATGGACTGAAGAAGGATTAGCGCAGACAGTAAAGAAGGGGGACAACATTCTACAGGTACATCAGCGAAAGAAGGAACATGAGCGGGGATTGTAAGCCTCAAAGTAGAAGAAGAGGAGCGTAAAGACGGAGACATGGATAAGGCAGAAATTCTAAATAAATACTTTTGTTCAGTATTCATGGAAGAGGGGGAGGGACAGGGACCAAAGCCAAGTAACAGTTGCCAAGGGGGGGTGTGGGGAGAGGTGGACAACACTCCATTCACAGGGGAGAGAGTCCTGCAGGAGCTCACTAAATAGAAGGTGGACAAAGCGATGGGGTCAGATGGCATACACCCGAGGATATTAAGGGAGCTGTGAAGAGAGCTAACAAAACTTCTTGGCATCCAGAATGCTAAAAGAACTAAGGGGAGACCTAGTGACATCACTGACTACCCTCTTTAACATGGGAGGATGGGTTGGTACCTGAGGACTGGAGGAGGGCGGATGTGATTGCTCTTCACAAAAGTGGGAGCAGGACAGAGGCAGGAAACTACAGACCTTTTAGTTTGACCTCAGTGGTAGGGAAAATGATGGAATCACTCCTGAAAGAAAGCACGGTGGAGTACCTAGAGGCCAGCGGGGCGCAGGACCCAAGGCAGCGTGGATTCACAGCGTGAAGGTCATGTCAGATGAATCTAATCAATTTCTTTGACTGGGTGACCAAAGTAGTAGACCAGGGAGGGGCTGTGGACATGGCTTACCTGGACTTTGGCAAAACATTTGAGACAGTCCCACACAAAAGATTAATAAACAAGTTAGCCAGCCTGGGAGTGGGTCCCAGGGTGGTAACCTGGGTAACAAACTGGCTGCACAACAGGACGCAAAGGGTAATAGTAAATGGAATACACGCTGAAGAAAGGGGGGTTACTAGTGGGGTTCCGCAGGGTTCAGTACTGGGACCAGTCCTCTTTAATGTCTTTATAGGAGACATTACGGAGGGGCTGGAAGGAAAAGTAGGCTTCTTTGCAGATGACATAAAGATCTGCAACAGGGTTGATAGACAAGGGGGGGGTGGAAAGGAAGAGAAGGGACTTGGCAAGGTTGGAGGAATGGTCAAAAGTATGGCAGCTTAGATTCAATGCAAAGTAATGCACCTGGGAAGCAAAAACCCAGGCAAAGAGTATACAATGTGGGGGTGGGTACTAACAACAACAAAAATGGAAAGGGAGCTGGGGGTACACATATCAGATGACCTTAAGGCAGGCAAGCAATGTGAGAAGGCAGTAAGGAGAGCTGGGGGATACTGGGATGCATAGGGAGAGGCAGCACCAGTAGAAAACAGGAAGTTGTTATCCCTCTGTACAGACAGTTGGTGAGACCCCATCTGGAGTACTGCGTCCAGTTCTGGAGAACCCATCTCTGCAAGGACATAGACAGGATGGAGGCAGTCCAGAGGAGGGCAACTAAAATGGTGCTGAGTCTACAACAGAAGCCATACGAAGAGAGACTAAAAGTGCTTAATATGTATACCCTTGAGGAAAGGAGGGAGAGGGGGGACATGATAGAAACTTTCAAGTACCTCAAGGGAATCAACAAAGTCCAAGAGGGGAGCATCTTTCAGCAAAAGAGATGTACAAGAACAAGGGGGCACAATTTAAAGATAGAGGGGGGACGGCTCAGGGGCAACGTGAGGAAATATTTTTTCATGGAGAGAGTGGTGGACGCATGGAACCACCTTCCTGAGGAGGCTGTGGGGTCAAAACAGTGGGGGAATTCAAGAACGCATGGGACAGCCATAAGGCAATTACAATGGGGGTTAGGAGGAAGTAGGCTGTTGTTTAACTAGAATCTGCAGCTTATCCAATAGGTAGGGAAATGGACAGACTGGGTGGGCCAAGCGGTCCTTATCTGCCATCAAAGTCTATGTTTCTATGTTGTTCACTGAGTCATTCAACATAGGAGTGGTGCCAGAGGATTGGAGGAGGGCACATGTGGCCCCTCTAGACAAATCCGGCAGTAGGGAGGAGGCAGGGAACTATAGGCCAGTCAGCCTCATCTCAGTAGTGGGGAAGATCATGGAGGAACTGCTTAAAGAAAGGATAGTGGGACATCTTGAAGCCATTGGTGCCCAGGATCCTAGACAGCATGGATTCACAGCGAGTAGGTCGTGTCAGACTAATCTGATAGATTTCTTTGACTGGGTGATGAAGGAAGTAAATCGGGGGATGGGGTTGGGGTGGTGGACATCCCCAACCTCGATTTCAGCAAAGCCTTCAACACCGTTCCACATAAGAGGCTAGTAAACAAGATGGGTAGTCCGGACCTGGGAGACAAGGTGGTAAACTGGGTTAGGAACTGGCTAACGGACAGGAGGCAGAGTGTGGTGGTAAATAGGGTACAATCTGGGGAGAGGGGTATGACCGGCAGAGTACCTCAGGGATCAGTCCTTGGTCCAGTCCTGTTCAATGTCTTCATTAGTGACATGGCAGAGTAGCTGGAAGGAAATGTCTGCCTGTTTACAGATGACACCAAGATCTGTAACAGGGTGGATACCCCCAAAAGGGTGGAGAAAATGAGGAAGGACCTGGGGAAGCTTGAGAAATGGTCTGAGGAGTGGCAACTGAGATTTAATTCAAAGAAGTGCAAAATTATGCACCTTGGCCATAGAAACTGTGGGGAGAGCTACAGGATGGAGGGGAAGTTACTGACAGTCAAGAAATGAAGAAAAAGACCTGGGGGTTATTTCAGATGACCTGAAAATGTCAAAGCAGAGTACAAAGGCAGCAGGGAGGGCCAGTGGCATGCTGGGGTGCATAGGCAGGGGTATCACCAGCAGAAGGTGGGAGGTAGTGATGCTGTTCTATAAAATCCTGGTCAGGCCTCACATGGAGTACTGTGTGCAGTTCTGGAGGCTGCACCTTCAAAAGGACATTAACAGGCTGAACATGGTCCAGAGAAGGGCGAACAAGATGGTACAGGGCTTGCACCATAAAACTTACGAGGAGAGATTAAGGGACCCCAATATGTACTCACTGGAGGAGATGAGGGAGAGAGAGGGGACATGATAGAAACATTCAAGTACCTTAAGGGCATAAACAAGGTGCAGGGGGGAGACATTTTCCAATACAGGAGGAGTACAAGAATGAGGTGGCATGACATGAAATTGGAAGGTGGCAGGATAAGAGGGAATGTGAGAACGTTTTTCTTCACAGAGAGGGTGGTGGATGCATGGAATGGTCTGCCACAGGAGATGAAGGGAGCAAGCACTGTGGTTGGATTTAAACATGCATGACACAGGCATAGAAACATAGAAACATAGAAGTTGACAGCAGATAAGGATTGCAAGGCCCATCCAGTCTGCCCATTTTTTCTACCTTATGAATGTGCCATAGGCCTTTACTCTGCCAATGGCCTACTGTATCTATTCATACTCATCTGTATTATTCCATTATGCCTATCCCATTCCTGTTTGAAGCCCTGCACTGTATTTATATCCACCACTTCCTGAGGTAGGCCTCCATGTATCCACCACCCTTTCTGTGAAAAAGAACTTCCTCACATTACCCCTTAATTGGCCTCCCTCTAATTTCATGCTGTGTCCTCTTGTCCTGCTATTTTTCTTATGTTGAAACATGTTAGACTCTTTCACCTTGTTAATGCCCTTAAGATGTTTGAATGTTTCAATCATATCACCTCTAGCCCTCCTTTGCTCTAGGGTATACATGTTGAGCTCCGTTAATCTGTCCTCATATGTTTTATGATGTAGTCCCTGCCACATTTTGGTTGCCCTTCTCTGGACTGCCTCCATTTTGTTAATGGCCTTGTGCAGGTGTGGCCTCCAGTACTGCACACAGTACTTCAGATGGGGCATAACCAGTGTTATGTAAAGAGGGATTATAACTTCCCTCTTATGACTTGTGATACCCCTATTAATACACTCCAACATCCCTCTAGCCTTACCTACTGCTTTAGTGGTCTGCTAGGATAATTTCAGGTCATCTGTGATGATAATGCCCAACTCTCTTTCTTCCCTTGTGATTGCCAGGAACCTCCCTCCCAACCTATTGGTAGCTTCAGGATTTCTCTTCCCTATGTGCATGATCTTGCACTTCTTTGCGTGAAACCCCAGTTGCCACTCTTCCGACCATTTTGCCAGTTTTTCCAGATCTCTTCTCATTCTGTCCACCACATCTGGATCATCTACTCTGTTGCAGATCTTGGTGTCATCTGCAAACAGGCAAATCTTACCCTCCAGTCCATCTGCAATGTCACTGATGAAGATATTGAAGAGGACTGGCTCCAGGACTGATCCCTGAGGTACCCCACTTGTGACTTGCATCTCTTCTGACTGTATACCGTTTACCACCACTCTCTGTTTTCTTTTTTTTTTTTGAAATTGTGCTTTTATTCGCCTTCCCTGCCTCTCCAGGTTCTCGCTTCATCGGAAGCACCTGTGGAGTCTGCCTCCACTTCTGCCTCCTTACTTGGACATTCCCATCCTCTCATGGAGCCGTGGTTCTTCCCCCCGGGTGGGGATGAGGTGGGGCAGCTACACCCCGAACAATTCAGGTCTCATCAGGATCTGGTTGGTCAGACAGGTGTGAGCTATGAGGGGTCTGCTCCGGTGCTCCATCTTCTCGGAGCCTGGAGAGCATTTTCCTTTGTTCTGGAGGAGTGGCACGCACCCTGACATCATGGCATCACCACCAACATCACCACCCCCCAACCCTCTCTGTGTGCATCTGCGCTTGCTGTACCTCCAGCTTCTGCCAGAGGCCAGTCAAGTGCCGAGCATGGATCCCCCCTCCCTTCTGGGAGAGCTGTCCTCTGGATGCTCAATCCTCTCCCTCCCTACTGACCCCTGGCTGCCCGGGCTCATTCCCGAACCTGGGTAACTGGCATGGCACGAGGTGTGGCGTCCAGTGCCTCAACCCTCAGTGCCACCGGGCTGGCTCACTCTCTGTTTTCTGCCCGCCAACCAGTTTGCCACCCAGTTGACCAACCTTTGACCCACCCTGAGCCTACCCAGCTTATTAATCAATCTTCTATGTGGAACAGTATCGACTGCACCTCCTTGGTCCACCACTCTGGTTACCCAGTCAAAGAAATTTATGAGATTAGTTTGACAGGACCTTCCTGTTGTAAACCCATGCTGTCTTGGATCCTGTGCTCCTATGGATTCCAGGTGTTGCACTATCCTTTCCTTAAGGAGTGCCTCCATAATCTTGCCCACTACTGAGGTAAGACTGACTGGTCTGTAGTTCCCTGCCTCCTCCCTGCTGCCACTCTTGTGGAGCGGGATCACATGGGCCCTTCTCCAGTCTTCTGGGACCTCTCTTGTGCTCAGAGATTCACTAAACAGTTCTACTAATGGCTCTGCTAGTTCCACCCTTAGCTCCTTTAGTACCCTGGGATGTATGCCATAAGGTCCCATTGCCTTGTCCACCCTGAGCTTATCGAGCTCTTGTAGGACCCTTTTTTGTGAAGGGACTTGTGCACACCTCCCTCCCCCTGTGTCCATGGTGCTGAGCTATGGGCTCTGCCCTGCCTTCTCCTCAGTAAATACTGAGCAGAAGTATCTATTTAGGATAGATGCTTTTCATTGGTCCTCCTCCACACACACACCCTTATTCCCTTTGATCTTAGCAATACTCCCTCTGGACTTTCTCCTTTCACTAATGTATCTATAGAAAGTCTTGTCCCCTTCTTTCACTATTCGTGTTAGTGTTTCCTCGGTTAGGGCCTTTGCCTGCTTTACTGCCTTCCCTGCTTCCCTTAGGGAAGTATGGTATGCCTCCCTATCTTTGTCCCGCTGCGTTCCTTTATATTTCCTGAAGGCCAGCCTTTTGGCTCTGACCTTTTCTACTGCTTTTGAGAACCAAAGTGGTTTCCTTCTTCTTTTCCTCCCGCTTTTCTCCCTAACACGATGGGATGTTGCTTCAAGTATTGGTATTGCATCCTTAATGCTTGCCCACTTTGCCTGTACCCCCTCACCTGTATTTCTTCTTGCCAGGGCTAGCCTAACTCTGTTGGCCATCTTATCAAAGTCAGCTCCTCTGAAGTCCCATATGTTTGCCTTGGAATGGGATGATTTAGTTCTAGTGGCCAAACTGAACCATACCATGTGATGGTCTTTGGCCCCCAGGTGACCTTCTACCTGGAGATCTGTGATCCATTCCCTGTTAGTCAGTACTAGATCTAGGATAGCCCTGTCTCTTGTGGGTTATTGTACCAGTTGTTTGAAGCCCTCCCCTTGCAGGGAATTCACTATGTGTCTAGTTCTGGTGGATGTTCCTGCTGGTATTGATTAATCTTTATCTGGCATGTTGAAGTCTCCCATTAGCAGAACCTTCCCTTTAGCTGTCATGTTTTGTATATCTTCTAACAGTAATGTATCTATGTCCTCCCCCTGGTCTGGAGGCTTGTAGACAACCCCAGTTCATGTGATTGTACCATTTCCTGTTTCCAGGGTGACCCGCAGTTCTTCTGGCTCCTTATGTGTAATCTGAATTTCTGTAGCTTTGATATTTTCATTGACATAAAGGGCCACTCCCCCCCACCTCCGTTTTGCACCTCAGTCTCTTCTAAACAGTACATAGCCGAGTACTGAAGTCACCCAAATGTGGTTACTGGTGAACCATGTCTCACTAATGGCTACTATGTCCAGTTTAGCCTCTGTCATTGTTGCCTCCAGGTCTGGGAGCTTGTTTCCCAGACTGTGGGCATTTGAGTACATGATTTTCCATTGTCTAGATTTCAGTGCATTAATTGTTGGCCGAGGTCTGGCTTTTACCCTGTGTGTCATGTGGTGAGCTGGACCTTTTTCCTTACCTGGTGATGCAAATGAACTACAAACATGCTGAGCTCCTGTTTGATCACTAGTTGAGAGGTGAGGTGTGTTCTTTCCGTTCGATGTATCGGGTGCTGCACCCCGCTCCCCATTTGCTAGTTTAAATATTCTGCAAAGACATCAAACTTCTGCTGCAATGCACTGACTCCCTCCTTCGTCAGATGCAGTCCATCGAATTTAAAGAACTTTCACTCCTAAAACTGTTGCCAGTTACCTACAAATTTGTGCCTTTTTTCATGGCACCAGCCCTTAAGCCACATGTTTAGCTTCCCTATCTCTCCTTCCCTGATCTTCCATCCATCTGCCCCCCTCTCTCAGATTGGCAGGATCTCAGGGAAGGAGATGCCGGACAAAATGGATGACATTTTGTCTCCCAGCCTGGTCAGGTGTTC
The DNA here is from genome assembly GCA_016271365.2 of Neoceratodus forsteri. Taxonomy (NCBI): domain Eukaryota; kingdom Metazoa; phylum Chordata; order Ceratodontiformes; family Ceratodontidae; genus Neoceratodus; species Neoceratodus forsteri. The sequence continues at coordinate 102,869,864 of CM057453.1, read as the reverse complement.
CATGGTCTCCACAACTGACCGACTGGCGAGATTGTTAGTCCCTATGTGTACCAGGATGTCAGTGTTTTCTCCGGCTTCATGCATGATTTTAGCAATGCAATCAGTGTCTCTCCATGCTGAGGTACCTGGGAGACATCTGACCATTACCCCCAACTGGAGGCAGGTATCAACTCCCCGAATCATGGAGTCTCCTAAGATCAGAAGTGTTTTGGATTTCCTTTTTGCTTTTTTTGTTTTGGTCCCTGTTTTGGGCCAGTTTTGTAGTGCTAGCTCCTGTGCTGCAGTGCCTTGCTCTGCAGTGTCCTCTGCCCCTTTGTTTGATGTCGGAGATAGAGGCAGATACCTGTTTGTAGTTTTTATATGGCTTGTGGAGGTGATACGCTGGTGAGCATTGAGTGATGGGGCAAATGTTTTGTCCCTCCTAACCACCTGCCAGCCTCCTGGACCAACTACCCTCTGCGGTCGAGGTGCTTCAGTTGGACGTTAGGGAAATGGTGGGTGGTTCTTGTAATATATTTCCTCCTGAAAATGGTATTTGAGGTACGCAATCTCTTCCCATGCTGCCCGGAGCTGAGTCCTTAGATCTCTGATGGTCCAGCATGTAGGACAGCATCCTAAATCCTGTATAACTGCCCTATTGAAAAGTGTCCCACAGTACCTGCAATTAATAATATCCATTCCAGTTGAGTTGTTGAGTTTATAACGTGGTCAGAGTAATTAGAAGGAAAGTGAAAGCAAAATATTTTTTTTTTCATTTTTATAGATTTTTTGTTTGTTTTATTTGTTTGTTTTTATATAACTTTTTATAACAAGTTAAATCAATTGTGCCCCTATAAGTGAGGTCACTGTATGGATACCCCTCTGATCCTCCCTTTCCTGCTTTGCTACAGGAAATGTCATGACAGTGCTACTCTATAAAAGGAGTGTAGCATTGGGTGATTGGGCCCTTCCCTGCCAGAAAAGAAGAACCACGGATGAAAGAAACAAGGAGATAAGAGCAGAAACAATCAACCAACAGCAAATGCAGTTGCTATCCCTCAGTCTATATTTTGTATGTGCTCCTGTAATTAGCCCTGAAAGCTTAGCCTAATGATAGATAAAAAAAGTCACAAAACCTGTAAGCACCACCTGTAATAATTTCACAGAAGATATACCCTGCAAAAAACACTTTACTACAGAGAACAAATAAAGCAGTAAAAATATAACAAAACCTGTAAGTACAACCTGCAGAACAATTTAACAGAAGATATACTTTGCAAAAAACAAGTTGAATCAGAGAAGATTACAACAGTAATCTGTAAGCACAAAACAGTAACAAATCTGTAGGCATACCCTGCAATAATGCAGCAGAAAGTATACCCTGCAACAGCAGTTTGAATCAGAGAACAATGAAGCAGTAAAATGTAAACAAAAACAGTAACAAAACCTGTGAGCACAAAAGAAAATAATAATACACAGTAAATCTGCCTAACCAAAAGAAGTCTTAATCTTTTTCCTTGCTCTGTTAATGTTGTTCCTTGCTCTGTCCTTACAAGCAAACCTAGAAGTGAAGCGCTCAGGTGAAGCTAGGTGCCTTTGCCAGCAAACCTAGTCTAATCAAGTACAAGGCTTACGGGCAGACTGGATGAGCCTAGCGGTCCTTATCTGCATACAATTTCCATGTTTCAATGTTTCTATTTCCTGCACAAACTGCAGCACCAAAAATTGGTTTTAGGAAACCGAACTTGTATGGATCACTGCGTCATGCAGTCACATTCGTCTCTGTTATCAATGGAAATAGAAGAGATCGGCTATATTTTATAGCATCTATCTCACAAGTAATTGGTTCAGCTCCATACCATACCTCTGGTTGCATTCCTTTTCTGCCTTTTTAATCGAGGGATTACAATGTAAAGTAAGTATGCATCTTGTAAGTAAGTAGGCCGAGTTGCAGTTTTCCCACAAGATATTCTGTTTTTTTTCCTTCCATTAAGAAAGACAAAAAGCATTGGGGGAATTTGAGTTTTCAACTTTGCTACAGTATTTTGAACTTCACTGTAGAGTAATTAACATGACAGGTTGGTTTGCTGTTTGTAGGTGTCTGTTTCACTGCTAGGTTATCTATATAACAGAATAATGCTGAGCTTGCGGGCTGTACTGCAGGATTGATGAACGAAGGCAGAATAATAGAATGATACAAGGCCTGGCAGCCCCACTATGTATTCTGCGGAGGTCTTGGGTCTGTGGGAAGGTGTTAGTAAGGTCAGAGTGTGTTGTAGTACAACTATAGGGTATTGCTTATTAATCCATAAAGGACCCATGTTTCAAGCCCCAGCCATTATTTACCACAACACAAAGAAATTGTTTCAGGTAACACAGACGCACTTATTGCATTATAAAAACTCCACTTCATAATACTAATACAGTACTGCCAAGCCATCACCATGAAAAGACTAAACCAGTCATTGGTCTGAAACTTCAAATGTTAGTGAAATATTCTGTTCCTGTAAGTGAACTTAAGCTGTCTGACCCTGCAGGGATGGTGGGGAATGAGCAAGTACCCCTCTACTGCATTGCCTCCTATGGTGGGTGAGGAACTTTCCTGACCCAGCAGGGATGGTGGGGGAGCATGTGAGTCCCTTGGTAGCAAGTGCCCCTCTGCTGCAGTACCTTCTGTGGTGGGTGAGGAGCTTTGCCGAATCAGCAGGGATGGTGGTGAGTGAGAGAGTGCCTGGATAGTGATTGTCCCTCTGCTACATTGCTTCCTGTGGTGGGTGAGGAGCTTTGCAGACCCAGCTGCGAGTGTGTGAAGCAAGTGAGTGCCTGGGTAGTGCATGCCTCACTGCTGTATTGCCTCCTACGGTGGGTGAGGAGCTGTGCTGACCCTACAGGAATGGTGGAGAGCAACAGGATCTTGGACTATGATGTATTTATGTCAGATACGTGCCACGTGACTTTATTAATATATGAAAATCAGTTTTGGAACAGTATACATGCCCAGGTCACTTTATTTATGGGATGCACAACTTTATCCACTGCGGCAGAAGTAGGCCTAATGGTGTCACAGAATTTCAGAATCCCTGCCACAGAAGTTGGGTTTATTGCGCCTCAGAGAACAGGGGGCCTTGGCTTTAGGATTAGCTTGATCTGCAGCTTAACTAGTCTAGCAGTTTCTAATAAATAATAAATGTAATACTCTGATAACAAAGTAGAAGCGGTCAGAGTGAGAGTTCACAAACTGGTGATGTGACGGTCTAAATCTGAAGAATAGGCATCATGGAGAAGGGTATTTTCTTTAAAACTGCCCTGCTCTTGCCTGCCTTAGCTGCCCAGTAGCCTATATTAGTTAATTTACTTTATTCTTTATTTATTTATTTTATTTATTGAGTTCTTGGATAACACCTGTGAGTGGATGCTCTTTTGTAGGTTCCACGTCAGTTGAACAGAAAATAGCAGAGAAGAACAGTTTATACATTTACAGAGGTGGTACAGTAAGTTACAGAAAGGTTCACACAAGTAGACACTGCTGAGGCATTGTGCAATGTATGCCTGCGTCCATGAGTTTGAACACCTTGGAGAAGGTAGACACAGAGAAGGTAACTGACAAAGGTGATATAGTGGAGGAATGGAGGGAAGTGGGGAGGGAGGGGTGTGCCATGAGATGTGGGGAGGGGTCGGCAGGGGCGGGGTCAGGATCAGTGAAGTGCTGAGGTTGGGAGGTGCCCCCTGGGTCAAGGGGTGCATCTAAGTGCAGCAGATGATTACTATGGGGGGGGGGGAGGTGAGCAGATGCAGTCACAGGTGTCTTTGATAATGAGGTGCTGGCGAAGACTTCACTTGTATGCAGCAAAAGTTAGATGAAGTTCTGTAATGTTTGAGTTTAAAAGTTGTTGGCGGGATGTGCTGTGCAGGATGTCTTGAGTCTGTGTGTGTGTGTGTGTGTGTGCGCGCACACACACTTTTTTTATGTTGGTATTGTTCCCTTAGTGACTGCACGTTGATGCCATATAACTTGTGCTGATGCTGGTGGTGGTGGGAGGCCTGGTTAATGGCCCATGGTAATGTAAATCCAGCCCTGCACACAGGCAATTGCTGATTTCAGTCACCTGGTTTTTCTTTTGTGTTTGGAATATAGCCATGCATTGACTTTCTTTACATGATTTTTTCAAAAATCTGAAAACTGACACAGATTGTAATTTTATTCCCTACATGAAATGTTGTGTTCATCTTTTTTGAACAGTTGGCTCAGTGACAGTGTTTTTATTTATGTGTTCAGCCTTTTATTATATTTTTTCATGATCATTGGCATTTTTTTAGTTGCAAGCATTTGTATTCCCCACTGCAAGATCTGAAGTTTCCCCCATCTGCGAGAGAGAGAGAGAGAGAGAGAGAGAGAGAAAACACGCAAGCATGAATAAAAGGCGTGAGCCCAGCTGCAGAGCCATGTTCACAGTCACCCTGGCTGGTCTGTGAGCAGGACCGGTGCTACTGGGCTGCAGCTACAGCTAGTATTCGTGCTGCTAGACTAGGACTCGGCAGTATTGGGCTGCTCACTCACGTTGTACACTTCAGTGATTTGCTTTTAGGACGTCTTGCCACAAGTAAGCTATACCAAGATCATTAAAAGGTAGATACTACAAATGGAGTCTCCGTTTTTACGAAAACTGAAGACTTTGTTAAAGTGATTCCATGAGGGGAAACCTTCTACTGGACTTTATGCTCTGCTGGATGAGGTAGAGGAATAATACATTTTTTATGGCTGTATCTCCACAGATACCCACAATGGAAAATATCGTAATAAATACCATGGCTGGGGGAATAGGGTACTGCTATGCACTTTGTAGCAAATAATAATAAGGGTGAACGTTTTGGGGTGTTTTAACTGCAAGAATGCCATTCCAGTGTTGAAACTTGTTTGTGGATTTGCACTAGTATTTTTTTTTTTTTGGGGGGGGCTATATGTTGGCATGGTCAGAAGTATTCAGAAATTTATGGTGGGTCGCAGGTACATTAACAAACACCTTATTTCGTTATCTGTTCTTTTTAAGACTTTGATTCATGGTCTGAGTTGAATAGTTGGTTGGGGAGACAGTGTTGGAGTATTTCAATGTGTGTTGGCTGTTACATTGGCTACCGTACCCCTCTGCACTGTGAGGTGGCTGGATGCGTGGGGAGGGGGGATTGCTGTCTGAGCTGCTGGACTCTGTTGGAATTTGGCTGGGCGTGTCACATGACCAACATCAGTTGCTGCTACACAGACACTGGTTGGGAAGAGTAAGGGAGTCACTGATTGTTCCATATACATATATATATATATATATATATATATATATATATATATGTGTTAACTACCTACTTGGACAGCAACCATATTTGGGGGTATCTGTTAAAACAAGCTGACAAAGCAGGCTGCCAGAAATTGTGTGTTAGTTTCTTACTTTGGAATCTTGGTTTGAAATCTGAATTGATTTACATGGCACATATTTTAATTAGACGTAGGGCTCCTGACTCTACAGGAACACTGGCTTAAAATGGCGACAGCATCAGGCATGAAGATCAGCTAAAATGTATTAAAATGTAAGAGATATATTTCTTATTTTGTGCTTCAGTTTTTCTTCTTATAGATAAGAGTTCAGGTTTATTTTTTTAACCAAAGGTTCTGTTGCTCTGCAGGAGTTGGATGTAGTCCGTTTCCTGTAATCTGGCAAGTGTAAACCAAGACTAGCATGAGGTAATACTGATGACATTGTTAGAGTAACAGGAGACATTACATGCAGCCGGTAACTTGCTGCCCTGACCTTCCAGGTTTCTGTCTCCATGAATTTATTATGGGCTTTTCACTTTGTTACATTTCCCACGTTTAGCAGATGAAAGGCTTGAGATATGTGGTTACTTAATATAATCAGGGAACACGAACTACTTCACATTTCCGACTTGGAAGCACTGTCTTTAAAGGGACACAGCCCTCCTTGGGCCCTGGAAAGACATTTCTTAATAGTCTGAACAGGAACTGAAATCCCATGATTGTTTTTTCTGGGGTTGTTTTTATACAGAGGTTATGTGCATGCAGAAGTTTAAAAAAAAATCAAACTACAGTCCACTATTTGAGTGAGCTGCTACTTACATTCATTACTAGCAGGCATGCAATGCTAGGCCATCCTTTTTTTTAAATAAATGACTCCTCTCATTCTTATACCACTGAAATAAAGGCTATTAGTCATTCAGAATGGGGGACAATAGCGGTCTGGAATGGGGGACACTGCCTTCGGAATGAGGGACACATCAAACAAAGCTGCAAGTTCACAAGACTGTAGAAACCAATGTTTTTATCTAGTTAAAGTTCAATTTTGTGTTAGCAGCATAGAATGTTAAGGATTTTTGTTTTAATTCTTAGTTTGCAGCACACTGTCTATGTGGGCAGCACCCTTCCACTGTGGAACAGATGTGGGACACAGCACTTTTGAGTGTTTAAAATGAGGGCTATCTTCTATGTTTCTATATTTGAATGCTATGGGTGGGGTGGAGGGTGGGGGTGTTGAGTGGAAGGGTGAGGACTTTTTTCCCCTAGTGCTTGGGCAGAGAATGGTGGGTGCTGATTGTACTGTTGGGAAGCGGGTGTATGCTGACGGTATACCCTAAATGAATTTCATGTGGTACATACATGGGTCACCAACAATCAAGATGTTGGATTCAGGAGTTCAGTTTTATTTATTATTTTTAATACTTTTTTCCAGCATTTTTTTTTTTAATTCAGTTTGCCACCCCATCACCTGACCAGGCTTTATTCTACCATAAATTAACTTCCTTTTCTGATCCAGATTATCTGAACCTGGTGGTGGTGGGATTATCAATCAAGCAATCAATCAATCAATCAGTCAATCAAAATCCTTATATATCCAGGCGGGCACAATTGAGCAATGGAACCAGAGTGTTTGAGTGATTATGTACTATACATTGGGGGTGTGGTATTGGGGTGTTTGAGTGACTGTGAACCCAGCACCATCTTGCTTGATTGCCTGCTAACATTATAGGGATACTGTATGTGATCATCTTGGTGCCAAGGGACATGGTGCTGGAGTATTTGATGTATTGAGGTCTGATCTGGAGTATTTGGGTGACTTGAAGCATAGTACCAGATTGTTTGAGTGGCTGGGAGCCATATGACTGGGTGTTTCAATTAATAGGGACATGTTGCATGTGGCCTATTGACCAGACATGGACAGGTGTTGGTGCATGTTTATGGCGCGTTTGGAGTTGTGGGGCCTGCTGACGGTGTGTTTGGATGGCATGGCATGTTTCTGTATGACTAGGGACGTTGTGCTGGATGGTTTTCCTGGTGACCGAATGCTTGGTACTGGGATGTCTTTGTGGCTTTGGGGGGGAGGGGCAACTACCATTGTATTTGGGTGGCTTGAGGTATGGTTCAAAGTCATGGGGGCATCACTGTTTAGCATTTTTCTCATTTTGGCAGAATTTGGCAGTCACCAGCGGCTGATTACGGAGAAGAAAGTGGCATTACTGGATTGCTACAATGGATGCTGATAGAGGAGCTCCATGATACAGTTCCAGTCTGGACTGCCACAGCATCCCTCTCACCTCCGCTTTAGTACCAGGAGACACAATGATCCCCTCTAGGCTCATGTAGGAGATGGGCCAGCTGCTTTTTTGGGGGGCGTTTAATAAGGGAGTGCCCCAAGAGAATGGTCACTGCAGTGAACTAGACTGTGGGTGGCGGACTCTGGAGTGCTGAGGGCTGAGCAATTGCAGCAGAATCATTTAGGGCATTATTTCATGTTGGGCCTCATGGTAGCCATTTTGTGCAGGGCCCATGCATGCTGCCTAGTTCTCAGTGGCTATCTTGTCCGGAAGGATGATGTCTGTGTGTTTTGATGGATAGGGATTAGTTGTATGGGGGAGGGGCCTGGTACCGGAGTGTTTAGGCGACTGGGAGACTTGTACTGGAGTGATCTGGTTTATGTGGGCCTGGAACTAGAATGTTTGAGTGAACAGGGCATTGTTCTGGAGCGCTTGAGTGACTGGGAGACTGATACTGGAGTGTTTGAATGACTGGGAGACTGATACTGGAGTGTTTGAGTGACTGGGAGACTGATACTGGAGTGTTTGAGTGACTGGGAGACTGATACTGGAGTGTTTGAGTGACTGGGAGACTGATACTGAAGTGTTTGGATGACTGGGTGCCTGATACCAGATTCCATGTGTGACTGGGGCTTAGTATCAGAGGAAAATAGCCCACTAGCCCATGAAGGATACTGTATTAAATTATTTGCCCCCATGGGACAGCTCTAGCCTCCTGGACCACCAGTGCCAGCTTCAAAGGAAAACAGTGAAAAAGGCTGAGGCACTACAAAAACACCTGATTAGTGCTTTCAGTCACTAATGACATTTTCAAAATTACCCTGAATCCTTTTTTTCAATTTGTGTTAAACAATGTCAGGAAATTTCTGCTTTCTAATGCTGGCGGCCACCATCTCATGAGCAGTTGTTGGTCAGCAGAACATATTAGCATAAAGTGAGGTAGGGAAGCGGGTGGCTGTTCGTGAAATGGTTGTTGCCAGCATTAGAAAGCGAAAGTTGACAGTCATTGTCTACACATTAAAAAAAGGATTTATAGGTAATTTAAAACATTTTGTTAGTGGCTGAAATTGCTAATCATGCATTTGTGTAGCAGCTGGGGAGAGCTGTGCCTTTTCCAGTGTTTTATTGTAAATAATACTTGACCCACTAGCAAAAAAGGCCTCCACTAGCCAACCCTGGCTACTACATTAAACTACTGGCCACTAAGCCATCTAGGGGTGCTAAGGGAGTTTTATCTGACCCCCCCCCCACAACACTTCTTTCTTCCTGTCTTATGAATTTATTTTCTTTCTCTGTCATTCTGTCTTTACTTTGCCCTAACTGTAACTTTTTCTAAAGCTCCCTTTTTCTTTACCCCTTTGCTGTCCTGTACCCCTTTCAAATCTCTTGGCTCTTTGTCTCTGCTCTGGCTATTATATTTTCTCCATATTAACATATTTTCCCCTTTTCCTATAACAGGTCTGACAGGACGATGACTCCTCCCACATCAGATAAGTATTATACTACGTCTAACCTGTCCTAGCCATCCTATTTACTCCCTACGGACCGCAAATCCTTTGTGACCCCTTTCCTAATTTTTTTTTACAGGTCTGACAGCTATCATCCCTTAAAGACCCCTCTCTCTGGTTGTTTGTTTGTTTTATTTATTTATACTGATAGGTCCATGGGCCAGAAAAGACCCATTTTCGTGGGCGATCAGTGTACAAATAACAATTACATACACTATAAATATGTACAACTTAAATAGAGACAGGTACAAGTTGATATATCACAACATTATCACTCAATAACATATACACTTACATTCTGTAAAAAGGTACTCTTTCAACTTATGCCTAAAAGAATAAAGGGAAAGATTCATACAGTCAAAAACTGATTGTATCTTATTGAGAAAAATGGGTAACATATAAGATATTGCCCTTTGTCCAAGGGAAGTACACATTTTTGGAATGCAAAAAGAAAATTTAACTGTTGACCGAGTATTAACCCAAGAGTTCTGCTTTTTAAAAATTAGAGAGAAACAATCAGGGACTCTACCAAGTATCACCTTTTTTGCCAAGAAACCCAGTTGAAATTTATATCTACCGTCCAAAGGAAGCCAACCCACTTGCTCCAAGAGATTACAGTGATGAACCCTTAATGGGGATTTCACTACAATTCTAGCAACTTAATTAGGTAACACTTTCACCTTGGATAACAAACCCTCCCTTGCAGAATAATAAAACAAAATCCCAAAATCAATTAATGGTAGTAAAAAACTTTGAGCCAACAGACGACGTGCAGTATCAGTGAGTAAAGAAGATAATCTATATAAAGCCCCTAGTCGCTGGTGAGTCACATTTGCCATATGAAGAATATATGGTTCATAGGAAAGATTCTCATCCATCAATAGACCCAGACACTTAAATTGTTTAACTTGTTCAATCTAGGTACCAGAAACAGTGAACAATGACAATATAGGGTCCGCTAGCGATCTTTTTTGTACTTGTTTTTTTTTTTTATTTAAAACCTATCCATGGGCTCATAACCAGTTTTGTACCTCCAAGAAATCATCAGCCAAATCTTTCTGTAAATTTTCAAAAAGGGTCCACTTGTGAGGACTAATGCATCGTCAGCATATAAAATAATTTGAGATTTAGTACAAACAGAAGATAGATTATTAAGAAAAAGACTACACAAAAGAGGACCCAAAATAGAACCCTGGGGAACACCAAGTGAAACCTTAGAAGAAAGAGATAATTTACCATTAACCCTTGTGACCTCTGTGCGACCAGCCAGGTAATTACCTAGCCAATCCCCAACATCTTTAGATATTCCCAAATTACTTAAAGTAGACAGTAAAAGAGAGTGATCAACCAAATCAAATGCCTTGCTGAGGTCCACGAACATGGCTTCAGTAAAATGGCCCTTATCAAGGGCCTCGTGAGCCATGTTCATGAACCCCACCAAGGCAGTCATGGTACTGTGTCCTGGCCTAAAGCCATGCTGTGCAGGTGTTAAAACATTATATTTAGACAAGTACTCCATGACTTGGTCAAAAATAACTCTTTCCAATACTTTTGAGAAAGGAGCTAATAAAGAAATAGGACGATAATTAGATCTGTCAGAAACATCACCCACTTTAAATATAGGAACAATAGTAGAATCTTTCCAAATCTTAGGAAAATTAGACCCACACAGAGATAAATGACAGCTAGCAGAAAGGGGGAAACAAACAAGATCAGCATGGTCCACACAAGTCAAAAATCTATACCATCCTTGCACACAGACAGACGAGGGTCCATTGATTGGAGATATTTAAAAACATCACCTGATGACAAGGATTTAAAATAAAACATTGGAATGTTCAAAGCCAAAGCCTCTTGGGTACCCTAACTTGCGATAATGTATTCCTAATTAGAAACTTGGAATAATCAGAAAAATATTCATTAAGTTCCTGGGCAATTTCAGAAGGATCAGAAATGATACCATTCTTGGGTTGTAGACATTGAATAGCAGAAGTGTGCTTATTCCCAGTAAGTTCATAAATTAACTTCTAGGTTCCCTAGTATCCAGGTAAGAGACCCTCTACTTATTACCTATACTTTGTGGGTTGACTGTAACAGTGCAACTGCATCAGTTACTATGTTTCATTATGATAATTGAGTAGGGAATGGATTATGTACCGTTTTTGTGTAAATTTAATTTTAATTTAAATAATTCATTAACAGTTAAAATAACACCCCACAAACAGCTTCATCCACTTCAATTTAAGTTGGCTTCCATCTGTATCCCCCTCCCTGAAGAATCTAAAAAGAGAATTGTCTAGCGAGCCTTCCTTTCCTTGTCAACAAACATTAACAAATCTAAACTAAACAAAAACATAATGGAAAAGGAAAGCTTTGAAAGCTGTAAATTTGTAAATGCAATCATAAAAGAAGGATAGGGTGGCCGGCTGGGTGGCGCTGAGGGCTGAGGCGCTGGATGCCTTACCTTGCGCTACACCGATGACCCGTTTTTGGGAACAAGCATGGGCCTCCAGGGGTTGGCATGGGAGGGGAAGGATTGAGCATCCAAGAGACTGCTGTCCTTCTCCGGGGAGAGGGGACATCAATGGTTGGCTCCTGACTGGCCCCTAACGGAGGCTGGTGGTCAGCGTGCCATGCTGCAGAAAGGGACGGAGATGGGGCAGATGCCTGGAGGAGCATGTGTGGACGTGTGCACACTCCCTCTGCTGGCATCTTTGCATGCCACATCTCCAGGGCAAAAAGTGGAAAAAATGGCTCCTGGTCGGGCAGCATGAACTTCCGACCTCCGCGGCCCAACCACGAATTGCACTTCGGTGAGTCAAGCTTAGGGGGAGAGGCTCCTCACCATCCCGCCATGGGGGGCAAGCCATGGGGGAATTGAGGAAGTTTGGCCTGATGTCAGGGGTGTGGGCCAGGAGGTCGATCGGGATGTACAGCTGACCGTGGATCAAATCAAATTAAATCAAATCAATCTTTATTTGTAAAAGGCACTTTTCCAAAACCAAGGCACCTGTACATTGCATGATAAAACAATAAATAATTAAAACAATATTAAAATAGACTTGACAACAGCATTCAAATTCATTATATGCTAGGCTGAAAAAATAAGTTTTTAAAGCCTCCTTAAAGCTTTGGACAGTCGGGCAATCTCGCACCTGACGAGCTAGAGAATTCCACAGGGTTGGGGCCATAAAGCTAAAAGATCTGGCCCCTGAAGTTTTTAAGCGAACCCTGGGAATCTCTAGCAGTCCCTCGTCAGTGGATTGGAGAGAGCGGGAGGGACAGTAGGGACAGAGGATATCCTTCAGGTAGCCAGGTCCCTGGTCGTGTAGGGCCTTATAGGTCAGCAAACCAACCTTGAAGGTGATTCGCCAGCAAATTGGCAACCAGTGCAGCCCGCGGAGCACAGGCATTATATGACTGGACCTAGAAAAATCAGTCAATAGCCGGGCTGCCGCATTCTGCACTAGCTGCAAGTGGCGAATCTCAACCCCCTGTAGCCCGAGATAGGGCATTGCAGTAGTCAAGGCGGGAGGTAATGAAAGCGTGGACCAGAGTAGGAAGATCGTTAGGAGGAACCTGGTGCTTCACCTGGGCAATGTTCCTCAGATGGTAAAAGGAGGTTTTGACAACTGCTGACACCTGAGATTTAAGTGTCAGTTATCAAACACAACTCCCAGGTTCCACATCTGGTCTAAGGTAATTAGCTGTACACCCCCAAGCCATAAACCCGAGGGTGATCTAGCCAACAAACCCACCTCCCGGTGACCCTGGTCCACCACCAACACCTCAGTTTTTTCTGGGTTCAACCGTGGCCAACTCACATTCATCCAGTCCTGGATTTCGGCCAGACATTTGTTAAAGACTGAAAAGGCAGCATCTTGGCCGGGTACAAAGAACATGTACAGCTGAGTATCATCTGCACAGCAGTGAAAACTCAAACCATACCACCTAATAATCGCTCCTAACAACAGCATGTACACCGCAAACAACAGGGGAGCCACAGGGAAAGAAACAGAAAAAAAAAGGGTTAGGGTACAGGTTTTAGAATTTGTATATATATATATATATATATATATATATATATATATATATATATATGTGTGTGTGTGTGTGTGGAGGGGGGAACTGATGCTGTGTGTGCCCTCTTTGAATGGAGAAATGTAAAATCTATTTTCTGTCTGGTTCTATTGCTGGTTGTGGTTTTCCGCTGCTGGGCGTAACTACTGGTTCATGGATCCAAAATGAAAACTGAAGGGAATTTTTTTTTTTTTAAATAGAACACGGTAAGGAATGCAGGCTAAAATCCAGCTAGCACTACAGTCCATACCATAGAAGGTTTTCACAATATGTGTGTGTGTGTGTGGGGGTCGCTGCTGCTTTGCCCTCTTCGAATTGGGAGTCTATTGAGCTGAAATGGTTAATGTGTCCTAAAGAAAAAAAATGAAGAAAAGTTTTTTTTAATGGGATGAGAATAATGGCTTGGAAATTAGGAGAAAATTCAACACTACTGGACCCAAATACTGTAGTACATTGTGACCTTAAGCAAGTCACTTAAGAGCAATATTTGTTTGGCAGCATTGAGCTTCAGTAGAGTTTGAATTTGAACCCATTTTCTTGTAATTCTCAATTACGTTTTTTAATTTTTTCCCAATTCAAACTAGGCACAGCATCAGCCTCCCCCCCCCACTTAGCCTGGTAACTGTCGCTACAGTATAGACTGTGGCTATAGTAGAACTGTGATCCAGCTCCTCCTAATTCTCAGCTTTCCCCGTTCCTTACCACGCCCCATTAACAAAACAAAAAGGAAACTTTTATTCAGTTTATAATTTTAGGCATAGTTTTTTTTTCTGTTGTTCACGAAAGGAGGGCTAGACAGTATTGTTTTCAGCCTCATCCCAGGGGAAGGGAGATACAGATTCAGACCAACTGTAATTGAACCAGATTAAGTTGGTGGTGGCATTTTTGTGAATGTCCAATTAGGAAAGGATTTTGGGGGGGAGTCCCCTACTCTACTTGACAAGTGCCATGGGATCATTAACGGCCACCTGAACAACCACAAGAAAAGGCAGACAGGACCTAAGTTTAATAAGCAACTCTTAGCTATGATAAAAAGCTGAAACCACTGAATGTACACCAGTTATGTTCTAACTTCAGTTTTTTTTTTTTTACTTTTCCCTGTTTGTAGGTCTATTAAATCGCATCAACTGTCAGTTAGACTCTCTGCCCTGTTTGTCTGTGTCTTTGGCTACATGGGAGTGCAGGGCCCACAGTGCCCTATGCCCTATGCTTCTACAGTCCACAAGACAGCCCCACAAATTCTTGACATTCGTTGCCGCACTGACATGCATGGCCCTCAGGTCCCTGCACTTTCATTGCAGATAAGACTCTTCCCTTGGTGCAGGTCCCTTGGCCCTATGCATCTACATCCCTTCATACAGGTCCCAAAGATGCCTGCATTAATGAGGATACAGTTCCGCCACCTCAAAAACAAAGGAAATTAATTGCAAAAAAACCCCAAAACTGCATTAATGCACCAGTTAGGGTTCAGGTTAATGGCACAAAAGTAGGGAAATGTGGTGTTAGGGTTTCCAACCCTAACTCCCCACCCCTCAAACAGCAAAAAGACAAGACCACACAAGCTACCACAGACAGCCATCATCCGGTAAGACAAACAGCAGACAACTGTTCCAGATGGCACAAATGTAGTAGCACTAATGTGCTACTTTCGTGGATTTGTATCTGTGACTCACACACTACAATACATACACACTCACATCTGACTGAAGATAGAAATCCATGATACTCAAATCACAACACTACTTCTGTGTGCACAAGCACATGCCCCTGCAGCCACAGGTAAAAAATCCACGATACTCAACTCCATTAGAGTGCCTTTGTCTGCAGAAGTGCAGGCCTCTATGGGGCCAGTGCATCTGTAGTCACAGGTACTCACTCACGCTGTAAGACATACACATAGTTCTCTTTTCAGGAGCCGTGCTTCTGTAGCCGCAGGTGTAAAACATACACATCACCTTTCAGCTGCAGAAGGACAGATGCAGCCAAATCTGTGATACCAAAAGTGCAACAGTACTTCAGTTTGAGAAAGTGCAGGCCCCAAGTAGCCTGTACCTCCTCAGCCACATGTGTAAGACATACTCACCATCTTCTGGCTGCTGAAGTGCAGGCCCCCCATGCACTTGTGAATCCAGTTATGTAGTGAGGTAACACCCACTACCCCCTTAGGCCAACGAAAAGTAACTCTTTGAACCTGATGTGAGCTTTGGGGGGGGGGAGTGCCAATCCTAGGCAGAACTGCTACACTTTTGAAACATTTCTAGATCCACTTCTGAAACTACAATACCCACATTGCAATAGTACTTCTGTTTGCAGGGGTCTGCACGTCTGCAGCCACAGGTACTCATGCATGCTGTAAAACATACATGCACGGTTGTGGCTGTAGAAGCACAGGCCCTTTTGCAGCTGCAGATACAAATCCACAAAGGTAGCACTTCAGCGCTACTGCATTTGTGTAATCTGGAAACATTTGTATGTTGTTTGTCTTATCTGATGATGGCTGTCTGTGTGCAGCTTGTGTGACCTTGTCTTTTTGCTGCTTGGGGGGAGTTAGCCCTAACGCGCATTTCCCTACTGCCATGGCATTAAGTTCAACCCTAACTGGTGCATTAAAGCAGTTTTTTTGCTATGAATATATCTATACATGGAAAATGTAGCAAAATCATGTATCAGTAAACCAACTTATCTGACTCCGACGTAGTTTCTAGCCCTAATGGTTCTAAAGTTAGCCCATTTTAAAGAAATTAGATTTGGAAAGATCTAATTTTAGAACTGTTGGGGCTATAAGCTTAATTTTGTTTTAATGAAAGTTTGGCGTCAGATCCTAATCAGTCCTATTGATACTGTTTTCATGTGTTGATGCATATACTACACTGTACGTATCAATACTATTTTTTTTGAGTATATAATTGCTACATGTTTTTTTAGTTGAGACACATCCAAGAAAAACAGCAAGCACATGGTATCAATAGTATTTTTTGTATCTATAGACTATATTGATACCATTTTATGTATTGATACATAAAATTATATGGTTAAAAAATATATACTTATTTACTTCCTCTAAATTTTAGTAATGCTAAATATTATTTAATAAGAAACTGTGTAGTTTGCACCTCAATTTTTATTCATCTTGATGCCCTTAATTGCGTTGCAAGCATATCCGCATTGCTTAAACTTCTGCTCTGATGGAGACATTAAGTTACAGTTTAAGAAACCAAGTGAAATGTAATATGCCTAGAGTAAGGAAAATCCTTTTTTATTACATACTGTATATGAGTAAAATACTCCCTTTTGTCTCCTCCTTCTTTACTTTTATAGTTCATTGGCTTTGTTCCTAAGTACTGATGATACTAGTGTCAAAAAAGAACGTGCATAAAATGTATATGTTAGTCGTCGAAACATTTTTCTTGATGTCCTTACAAAATGTTTGGTTTTGAACTTGATTACGTGATTTTGGTCAAGATAGCTTTTTTAGGTGTGAACAGCATAACTGTTAGCACCTATTGTAATCATGTGTACTCTTTTGTGCATTTAGTCAAGTTTAAGGTTACGTTCAGTGTGACTGATTTAGCTGCATGATGTCACTGATGACAGTGACAGGGCTTTTAGTTCTAGGCGTAGGGTTTCAGACCTACACAAGCATAGGTTTGATCCCCTGTATTGCACTTTTTTCTTTCTCACTACAATTTTTGTTGTACAAGAGAAATTGTTAGATGTTGTTATTGCCGACATAGAACGGGTTTCAGCAGACCTAAATGGCAGACTTTCAGACAATTCAACATAGTTCTACAGTATGTTGTAATCAATTGAATTAGTCCTGGCTGAGGTTTGTCTAGCTTTAAATACAATATGAGTCACCTGTTTTGCAGGTTGTGATGTAACCCCTCCACCATAGGAACTGTAACTCACTTGTAGCTCAGAGGCACACTGAATGTATGTTTGTTTAGCAGGCAGAAGATCAGTGGTTCAGATCCTGGCAAGGACTCGACATTTCTTTTGTAAGATGGAAACTCACTTGAGTGGTGATTCATGATAGTGTGGGGTTGGAATAGTAAATTATATGAGAAATAAATTTAGTGAAGAATAACAATTTGGGAAGGTAAAGCACCTGCTGGAATTAGATCCCCAGTCACCTGTTTTGCAGGTTGTGACATAACCTCTACACCATAGGAAATGCAACTCCCTTGCCTGCAGCTCAATGGCACACTGAATGTGTGTTTGCATTGCAAGCAAAGGATCATAGGTTCAAATCCTGTCAGGGACTTAAAGATCATGTGCAAAGATTTGTTTTCCTGAATAAACATCACTATATGTTGCACTGTGCCCACAATAGTGATTCTGTGCAGTTTTGCCAACTTTGTGCCAGTATTTTGTTGTTTTATTCCCATCTGTTCTTAGCCATGAAGACACATGCTCACACTGTGCCTGCAAAGTGGGCGTGTTCAGCACTGATGTAATTATAGAGTTGCCGGCTGAGGAGCCCTTGCTATATGCACTGTTTCTGTACTATTTCTGCAGCCTGTATTTACTGTTCAGTCTGATGTTGACTTACCGATCTGTGAAATTTCTACAGTGCCAATACATAACTGCCAGTAGCAGGGAAATAGTAGACTCCCTGCAAACAGTCACCCTAAGGCAACTGGTCAGGGAACCAATCAGGGAGGGAGCAATTCTCAATCTGGTCCTGACAAATGAGGATGGGGTAGGAGATGTGTCGGTGGGGGAACACCTTGGTATGAGTGACCACAGCATCATTGGGTTTACAATACGAAACACTGCTGCTGTTCACTGGACCAAGGTAAAGGTGCTTGATTTTAAGAGAACAGATTTCAGGAAAATGGGGGAGTACATGGGAAGGGCTCTTGTGGGGGTGGAGGATTTCACAGAGGTAAAGGACATGTGGATGAGGATAAAAGAGGCTGTTGTGTGGGCCACAGACCTTTGCACCAAGAAGTTAAGTAAGAATAAGAGGAGGAGGAGGAGGAGGAGACCCTTGTGGTTTAATGGTGCTGTAACAGAAAAAGGTCAGGGCTAAGAGAAGGGCTTTTTGGAAGTACAAGGTATCGCAGATGGAGGAGGACTGGGAAAGGTACCAGATAAGTCAGAAAGAAGCAGGGGTTGAAGTAAGGAGGGTGAAGGCACAGACAGAAGAGAACATAGCAAGTGCGGTCAAAAAAGGGGACAAAACTTTTTTTTTTTTTTTTTTTTTAGGTGTGTCAGTGAGAGGAGGAAAACCAGGTGGGGAATACTCCGACTAAGAGCAAGTTATGGGGAGCTGATACAAGGGGACAGGGAGAAGGCAGAACTACTAAACAACTATTTTTGCTCTGTGTTCACTAGGGAACCATGAGGCCTGAAGGTGGACAGGGCGATGGGGCCAGAAGGGGTGCACCCCAGGGTGCTGATGGAACTAAAGGATATACTGGTGGCACCCTTGACTGCACTCTTCAACAGGTCCCTGGAGTCCAGAGTGATACTGGAGGAGTGGAAACAGGCGAATGTGGTCCCTCTGCACAAGGGGAAGGGGATGGAGGAGGTGGGGAACTAGAGGCCCGTGAGCTTGACATCTATGGTGGGCAAGCTCATGGAGAAGCTACTGAAAATCAGGATTACCTGTTACCTGAAGGTAAGCAGCCTGATAATTTAAAGGCAACATGGCTTTACCAGTGGTAGATCCTGTCAAACAAACTTGATGGAGTTCTTTGACTGGGTCACCAAGGCACTGGATCAAGGGAGGGCAGTAGACATTGCATATCTAGATTTCACAAAGGCATTTGACTCTGTGCCACACAGGAGACTCCTATACAAGCTGACATGCCTGGGTCTGGGGCAGATGGTGGTTTGATGGGTGGGGAAGTGGTTTGGGACAGGTGCCAGAGAGTCATTGTAAACGGGGTGTCATCAGAACAGGGCATGATCACCAGTGGGTTCCCTCAGGAGTTGGTATTAGGGCTACTACTGTTCAATCTATTCATAGGGGACATTACAGAGGGCCTTGAAGGATGTGTGTGTGTGTTTGCAGATGATATGAAGGTCTGCAATAGGATGGACACTCAGGAAGGGGTGGAAAGAATGCAAAGGGATCTAGAGAGGCTTGAGGCATGGTTAAAGGAGTGGCAGCTTTCATTTAACATGGACAAGTGTAAGATCATGCATCTTGGCTACAGAAACCAGAGGGTGGGATACTGTATGGGGGGGGCAAGACCTGGCAATAACAGAACAAGAAAGAAACCAAGGCATTGCTATATTGGGAGACCTGAATGTGGCAAAGCACTGTGAGAGAGCAGTGGCTAGAGGCAGCAGAATGCTGGGCTGACTCGTGAGGGGGATTAGGAGAAAGGAGGTCATAGTACCCTTATACACCCATTTGGTTAGGCTGCATCTGGAATATGGGGTCCAGTTCTAGAGGCCATAGCTCAGAAAGGATGTAGAGAGGCTGGAGTGAGTTCAGAGGAGGGCGACGAAGATGGTAAAGGGGCTCAGCCACCTATCCTATGAGGAAAGGTTAGGGGAATTGAACATGTACTCCCTGGAACAGAGGAGGGACACATGACTGAGACCTTCAAGTACCAAAGGTATAAACCAAGTGCCAGTGGAAAGCATCTTCCAGCTGAAAGGTAATCAGAGGGCATGGGGCCATGGGTTGCAGATTGTGGGGGGGGGGGGGGCAGTTCAAGGGTAACATTAGGAAGTACTATTTCACAGAGAGGGTGGTGGATAAGTGGAATAGGCTCCCTGAGTAGTTGGTTGGAGAAACAATAGTGGAGGGTTTCAAAAGAGCATGGGACAGACACAAGGGATTGTTAAAGTTAGGGGGGGAAGGCATGTCCTAGCAGACAACTAGGCAAGTGGGCTGACTAGGTGGGCCTGGCAGTCCTTTTCTGCCGTCACATTTCTGTGTATCTGTAACCTTCTCCCCCTGACATTTGTGGCGGTGCTGCAGACTTTGCAGATTCCGAAACACATAGGATTGAAACGCTGCACTTTTCCGCACTACTTGATCTGAAAGAGCAATTTTGTGCTTTGTTCAACCTTTTTCAGTTCTGACAAAGGCCAAAATAACTGTCCCTACTGCGGACAGTGACTCGGACACTCTCATCAACTGTTGCTGTTTGTTTGACCAGTGCCGGAAGAGTGTAGCTGTTTTGCCGATCACCACCCGTAGCAATCAAATATCTACCACTCTTACACTGCCGATTCTCTGATTCGCTGAGTTCATTAGCATCAGACTAGTCACGTCGAACAAAATAACCCGTTATCCTTATCTGCCAAAATTTTTTTGTAGAGCCGTTTCACACAGTACTCTAAAAACACCAACCATTTTGCCATGAACTCCAAGTTCAGCAATTTACATGCTTCGCTAGCGGTTCTTCACCTGAAATTTGTCTGGTTTATGGTCGCAGTGACGCCAGTTTGTCAGTACTTATTTCACCTGAGCGACCCGCAAGTGTCACGGTCACCTCAGTGTCATCTGCAATTATTATTTCCCACTGAAGCTGAGGCAAGCATTCCAGGAATACTGCTCAGAGCTTGGCATCTAGTTATTCTGTCTGTTGCAGGGCTCCTGGTCAGGGGGAAAATGCACCCAAGTGTTCGCACAGATATACGGGGATGGCTAACCCATTGAGTACTTCAGCATTGTGAGGCAATGTAGGGATGAACAGAATGGTAGGGCTGTGCCCAAGTGCATTCACATGCCATAAACTATACTACACAGGTACGGCTGACTGGGTGACAGGAACAAGTGTAAGGGAGCTTGGTATGGTCATCCAGCATCCGATGCCTAATGAAGCAGGAGTGAAGTGGGGTGTGGGGTCCAAATAAACAACAGGAACAGCCAAATTGGGGGAAGAGACAGATGTGGAAACATGCCTGCTGGACTAGAGAGAAAAAAAAAGATGACAGATTGATATGCGCTAATACTGCTTTGGGAAAGAAACACAGGTCTGCCAGTGCTCCAGAGAAAGTGCTAAAGAGTGATTTGGAGGGGATATATACTTGGCACCAGAAATGGGAAGAGGTGAAATGTAGTGTACTGCTGGATCCAGCACTGGAGAAAGATGATTGAGTAGAAAAGTATTATATATACACATGTGTGCCTCGACCTGACAAAGTGTAGAGATAATGTCTGACAGGGGTCTAATAGGGCCAATGGTTACTGTGTGCACAACTGTGGTTTTGCAATCTCGGAGAAATAGGTGGCTGGAAAGTGTAATTGTGCACCTTAATGCATCTGCCATGCCAATTCACTGTTTTCCTGCACTTCAGACTGGTAGGAGTGCTCTAAAAATGAAAGGACATCCTCTGTGTTTTTTAGCCTTCCGTCTCACCCGCTGATACACAACAAAACATTCACATAGGGTAATACTGTGAAACACAAGATACCACGTACAGCACCCCCCCCCTTCCAAACAAAACAACCACTGGCAGAACACGCCATGGGAATAATGAACAAAGAGACATAGGTAAAAGAGCAGTTTGGATGAAGGAACTGAGAAAGAGATTTATATAGGGTGATTGGGGGGGCACACAGTGGGCATGAAACGCTAGACAGGTAATGCTCACTTGGTAATTGGTCTGTGTGTTCTGGTAAGTGGTGTTACTGGTACTGAGCGCAGGATTGCGAAGGCGGAGTACTGAATGCAATTTGTTGTCCGATCCAATCACAGGAACAGGTGAATGGGGAGAACTGCATTATGAGCAAACACAATACATTGAGGATATAATCAGCTAATGCCCACAATCCTAAAATAGTGGTCATATACAGGTACATAGGTGCACAACACAAAATGTAAGTGAACGAATCAAAATATTTTATTTCGAATTTACAAGCACCACAACTGGATAGCATCCAAAAAGTGACCTACAACTACCGAACACCCGACGGCGTTTGGTGCCATAATTACCCATGACAAAGTGCCAATTTGGGCACAAAATGCCATCGGGTGTTCTGTGGGTGTGGGACACTGATTTTTGGATGCAAGTCGGCTGTAGTGCGTGTAAGTTTGAAATAATTTTTTTTTTTATTCGTTCACTTCCATTTTGTGGTGTGTAACTATGTACTTGTATAAGATCACAATTTTAGGAGTGAGAGCCTTTGCTGATATATGCCTTGGCACTTGTTTTGGCTCATGCACTCTTCACCTGGAGGCTTCCCTTCACTTGTGTTTTACATTGGAGATCATTACGTGGAACACAGACATGCCAAATCTGATGTTTCATCTGCTTCTGACAGAAATGGGTGCTCCTGACTGATCGGAGCTCATCTGCCCTCACTCCTATCACATCATGCATTGCATAGCAGTAACACGGATCCTGCATACACATACCCACGCCCAAATCAACCACCCACCCCACCGCCACCATGACATGGGCAATGCGATCTTGAGCTGGCTGACTGAGTGAGAACACCTCTACTAAGCAGAAGGCGTCTGTCCATTGAAAAAAAATTATTACGTAGTAGGGCCATGTGCAGGTGCAGAAGTAGGCTCAGTGGCTGCCCCGCGTAGGCTGACAATGTGACTGGCATACGTGTAACAGTACACGGAAGGGAATCCAACATCGAACTGAAATAGTGGGGAGAGCAGAATGGGGAATGGAGTCCAATCCTGCCAACAGAAGAGATGAATAAGGCACAGAGCAGTGCAGTACAATGGGGCAAAAACTGATCGAACAGGATACCAAGATAAGACAGTAATCAGGCTGGAAAGGTGCAGATTAGGGTCTTATGAAGTTGTGGCCCGGGATGGGAGTGCTATGCCCCATGTGGGTGGAGAAGGTGATGGGTAGGGGGGTGGGATATGGCACCATGGCTTGGACAGGAGGAAAAAGTGTTGCATACAGCAATGGGGAGAGTGGAAAGATGTATAGTGTCGCAAGTAGCAACTGGGAAAGCACAGTACACCCCCAAAAGCATTACTTTGCAGTAGGCTTGTTTGGAGAGGAAAAAAATAGAGATCCATTGCTGAGGTTGCACAAAATAAGGGGAAGTGACACCAATGTCAGACAGAGCTTGGGGTTATGATATACAAATGAAGGTTTCATAACCACGGCTAGAGAAGGGGGCGGGAAGGTTGTGTTGTGCAGCCAAATGCACTTTGCATGCTAATGAGCTTGTTTCCCGCCGCCTCTGCCTGATGTTGTGGACTCCATACCACAGGCACCAGTGATATAATTGGAAAATGCATAAAATAAAAATGACACAGGGATATGGGGTGAAGTATTGTAATACGATATAACCCACTCCTCCATCTCCACAAAGCAACATGCCTTGCAGATGGATCAGTCATAGTCAGCAAGTAATCCTCATAGTTGCAGACGGGATGATATAGTATGGGGTTTACGTGGAGATGAGATGAGAGGGTACACATCAGACACTGCACAGCCCAGGAGGCCAAGGAGACAGGTACTGGTTTGGTGTTGCGGGGGGGGGGAGGTCCCATCCTAACGGGGGGCACCATCGTATGTCATACTACCTAACAATGGGCACAGATGAATGTAGAGAAGAGCTGTACATGATGATCTTTGGCAGCAGCTGCAGCAGGCTAAATAGATTGAATTTTGCGCCACTCCACAATGATGTCCGTGGAGGCAAGGCTGTGTCTGAGGAGCTGAGGAGATTGTAAGCATACGAGGAGGTATTTAGATTTAAAAAAGTTTAAAAATATCAAAACATAAGTGCATCAGGCACAAAACACATGGGCAATAATTACACACATCAGACATAGGTAAGGAATTGATGTTTACTATGATTTTTGGTGACTTTTGCAAAATGGGCTTTGCACATGATCTTTAAACATTCTTTTGTAAGATGGAAACTCATTTAAATGATGATCATGGTTTGTGTGGAGTTGGAATAGTAAATTATATGCCAGCCTGGTGGTGAAGAGGGCTGAGTCACATTGGGCGCCTTACCTTTTCCCCATGCTGGCAACAAGGGTTCGGGAATGGATTTAGGTCGCAGGGGTTCAGCCGGGGAGACGAGGATTGAGCATCTGGAGGACTGCTCTCTTCCTCTGGGAGGGAAAGTTGCTGAGTTCTCGGCACTGGTCTGACTCCTAGCAGAGGCTGGGGGCAAAACAGTGCAACTTTGGGGGCTCATGGATGGCAACCAGCGATGCCTCATGCACAGTAGCATGTGTGGTGCGTCTCTGTCAGCATTATATATCTGGCCCTCCCTTCCAGAAATGTTGAAAAATGGCTGGGCACAGTGAGGATGATGCCAGCCTCTCCTTGGCTCTATGCTGGACTTCGTGAACCCACTCCCCCACTAAATCCATGTATGTCAGCGGGCAGCACCCGCCATCTGACCCCCACCATGGGGGGGGAAGAGCTCAGCCGTGGAGGATGCAGGGCCGCGGACCCTTACCAGATCCATCTCGCCTGTGGCATGCTGTCTCAGTGAACCCCACCATGGGGGGGGGTAAGCCATGGAAAAAGCTGGGGCGAGGTAAGTCCCTGATGTACATCTAAATTCAAAGGAAGGATGGGATGCATATAAAGTAATAGTCAATGAAAGTAAGACACTAGTCGGGATAGCCCAAAGGGGGCAAGAGTTGCAGTTAGCCTCCAAGGGCAAAGATAATTATAAATACTTTTATAATCATGTAAACTATAACATAAATAATGTGTCACAGCTGAACCCACTAGTGGATGAAAAAGAAAATGTATCGAGTGATGAGAAGCAGGTGGTGGAAATTCTCACTAGTTTCTTTTGCAGAGTGTTTAGGATTAAAGACTAGAATAATATCAAAATGCAGTAAATAGCCTCAAAATTCTGATCAGGGAAGAAAATGTAAGAAATAACTTACAAGGAATAAATGCAGCCAAGTCACCAGGTCCAGACAGGTTGCATCCAGTCATAATCGAAGAAATGGCAGATGAAAAGGCTGGTCCAGTAAATAAACATTTTCAGTGCCGTTTGGATAATGGAGATGTAGTGAATTGCTGGAGGAAAGCTACAGTTTTACTATTGTTCACGAAAGATGACAAACGGATCAAAAGAACAATTGACCTGTTAGCCTGATCTTTGTGTTCTGCAAGATATTAGAGGGTATCATAAAGGAGGCATTTTGAAAATGTTTATAGAGGTACATAATCTGGCTGACCAAACACAGCACAGTTTTACAAAAGATCAGTCATGCCAAACAGACTTGATAATGTTAGATAGGCAGTTGACCAGGAATAGACAGTAGACATCATCTTCCTGGATTACAGTAAGATCTTTGATACTCTGCCTCACCCAGAACTGATACAGAAACAGCATAGCATGGGGATAGATGCAAGATTAGTGAATTGGTTGGCATCATGGCAGAGTCTTAGAGAGCAACAGGCCTCAATGAGGGGGGATCAGAATGGTCAGCAGTGACCAGTGGGGTTCCACAGGGGTCATTACTGGGAGCATGCCTGTTTAATATCTATGTTTCATCTATGACCAAGTGGGGATGGGGTCTGGCTCTCAAAGTTTACTGACAACACTGAAGTGGAATCAGTGGTCAGTACTGACCACTAGACAATAGAAAGTCTAAAGAATTAATTTTCACAATTATAATGAGGGGCACATAGACACAATCTGAACTTTAATGTAGGGAAGGGCTCAGTGATGCACCTGGGAAATAAACAAACACAATATGTGCTTCAAGATCAGGAATTAAGGGAGACAGGAAAAGGATGGGATGTGGGAATCTTTGTAACAGAAGACCTACATTTCAACAAATACTGAGTAGAAACATCAAGAGTGCTACAGAATTTTAGGTTGTATATGTAGAAACATTAACAGCAGAGACAAAAGGGTGTTAATGCCACTGTATGGTTCATTGCTAAGGCCATGTATGGATTACTGAAGTCAGTTTTGGGACCAGCATACTAAAAGGGGGATTAGAACCTTGGAGGGGATCCAATGCAGAGTCACTAGAATGTTAGCAGATAGAAATAAGCTAACTGACACTGAACGCCTGGAAGAATTGGAAATCTTCACACTGGACTACCGAAGATTGAGAGTGGATCTTTATCTAGTCTATAGAGCTTTTTTTTCTTCTTTCTTCTCTGGGCCCTAGCCTTGCCACTCCTTCAGGCCTGCATAGCTTCTTGTGTCCACTGTCTCACCTCCGCTACCTCTCCTCCATCAGTCATGGTCCTGTGTGCCCCACACCCCAGGGGGTCTGGCACTAACCCTACCGGAAGGACCCCTCCCTGGGAGGAAGGGAGGAGAATTTGGGGATACAGTGCCCCCGGGGCAGACACACACACATTGGAGACGGAAGAGAAGGTGTGCTCCAGGGACCAGCATGGTGGGAAAAGGAGTGGCTGTCATCTGGCCAAGCTGGGGCCATTTTTCTGTTTTTTCTGGGGTGTGATGTGCCATGCGATGTCAAGGCCAGAGCTGACATCCATTACACTCCCTCCCACAGTGGAGCCCGACATAGTGCTGTGCCTCTGACCTCCACCAGGAGTCAGCGAACGCCGAGGCTCTTACCCACCTCTCCCTGAAGAAGGTGAGCAGTCACTGGATGCTCAAGTCTTCTGCCCCTGGCCGGCACTCCAACTCCCAGGTCCATTCTCGAACATGGGTCATCGATATCACAAGCAGAAATCCAACTGCTGCGGTGGCAGGTCGGCCTCGTCTATAGAGTTTTTAATAATAGTGACCTGTGGGATTGCTTGAGGTTAGCAAGAGTGACACACATTATGATATCAAATCACATGGACTCCAGCTTAAATGGGAACTGTTTAATACTAAAAGGAGAGGCGTGTGGATCTCTCAAAGGGTGGTGGCCATGTGGAACAACCTGCCATTCAGCGTAGTGAGAAGTGATAGCATAGAGTCTTTTAAGACTCAACTGGACAAGTATTGTATCAATGAAAACATAGTGGGATGCAATCTTTGAGAAAAGGTGAGCCACTAAGGGCAAATTACCTATTTAGCTTGTACCTAACCAGTGAAACTGATGGCATTCAGGTAGACATAGTTTGAATGATGGAAGGGCCTTAAACTTTTTCCTTTTTTTCCCTTTTTTTCTTTTTTGTAAAAAAGGAAGTCACTTGAATAGTGATGGATGGTGGTGTGGAGTGGCATAGTAAATTATATGAGAAGAAAATTTAGCTAAAAACAATAACCTGGGGAGGTAAATTGTCTGTTGGGATTAGATCTCCAGTCACCTGTATTGGAGGTGTGACATAGCCTCTAGATCATAAGAACTGCAAATCACTAACCTGCAGATCTCACTTCGAGGGGGAGCTCTTGCAGCAGGTTGCACCATTAGGACTGAAGCAGTCAGGCACCAGGATCCAACGGAGGACGTCTAGCTAGCAGTTTATAGTGGGGGACTGTCCCCACCCATCTCGGCCCGCTCCTGACGTCCACCTGTGGTATATAAGGGACGGCCCCCCAGCACCACCTCAGTTCTTTTCCTGCCATCGAACCACACTTATCGGCTCCACAGATGCCTTCTGCTCTAGTCAACCGCCTTTTTACCACGATTACCCATGCCTTTTATTTTTAATTCTCAGTCTTCTTCGAATTTTGATTTCTCTATCCTGCTTCACAGAATGGTGGTGGATGAATAGGGCTTGTGGCAAGCAGATTACCTCTTTCCTTCTGATTCTGCTTAGGCCCAAAATTCAACTTTGAGGCCTGCCCGCTCTCCCAGGACTTTCCCAGAGACCTTGCATCCACCGCCAGATGATGATCTGAAGATTTTTTCTGCTTCAGCAGAAGTTTGCGATGACAGATATGGAGATCCAGGGCAAAAGCCTTTCTCTGGGGCCTTGACTTCTTCAGTTTCCATGGGCAGAAGCCAAACTGAGAGCACTAGCATCCGGAGAAGCTCCAGACAACACGCTGGTCTGCCTTCAGCTCTGAATTCTAGTTCCAGTCGATGACCGATTCAGGATCTTCCTCCAGCGGGAGGTCGATCTCCTTTTCCCTGGCAGCCCTCACCTCTTCCGGGCTCCCGGGGGTACAACCTCCTGCCTTCATCTCAGCCTCAGGCATTGGTTCTTCAGGGAGCAAGACTTTGTCCTCTGCCTCTCCTTCCCTGTCCCTTAGACCCTCACTTCCTACTGGGTCTAACACAGAAGGCTCAGCTGGACCCTCCCAAGTCGGATGGTGGGCCTTTACCTGTTGTCCCCCTGGCCAAGGTGTCAGCTAAGTCAACTCTGACATAGGGGTCTGACTCCATCCAGCGATGCCAGTGGCATGTTGTCAGCTCCCCCACCACATGTGTGACTCCTCTGCCCCCCCCCTCCCTATGATGGCTGCTCTCTCTGGACAGATGCCATCTGTTTCCCTTTACTGGCATCAGCCTACGCCTGTCAGACCAACACCAGCTACCCTGGCATCAACCCCAGCGATGCCTCTTCAGTTATCCCCAGATGCTCCTCAGTCATTGGCCAGCCCTTTTGCACTCAGCTGACATCAGAGAGCCTGACACTCAATGTCCCTGTGCCTTAAGGGCTGACGTCAGTGCACCTGGACCTCTGACGTCAGGGTTACGATACTACCCCAGCGACGTCTCTATGGTTATCCCTGAATGCTCCTGTAGACACCCAGCCAATGCCTGGGAGATGGTGCCAGGTTCACTGTCATCCCACCAATGTTTGCTGTCCCTGTGCCTTAAGGGCCAACGTCAGTGCACCTGGACCTCGCCCACTGACGTCCGGGTTACCACTACATCCCCAACTTTGGTCCCAGAAATACCTTCAGAGCTTCTCGCTCTCTTTGCCTCTTGGATGGCTCCTTTTGTGGGTACTTTAAGGAGAATCCCTTCACCCCCTCCTAAGCATTGGGGAATGGGGTCAGAGCTATGGAGATGCCTAGAAGGTCACCTACACTTCTTTCGAGCATACCTTCTCCTTAACCGGTTCAATTTGGCACAGACCATTGCAAATCTCCCTTGCATTGGCACTGCCATTCACTCTTCCCTTCTCTGGACTCCGATCCAATAGCATATGAAGGTGGGATGCAAAGAACTTGGACCTTATGCCGCATCAGTTGGCTGTATATCCCCACCAGAAGGAATTGCTCCCAGGGGTTATGCCACCTCTCATAGAATCTTCCGAGGTAGCCAGTACTTTTGCATAGGGCACTCTTCTACCACCTTGGTGATGTATAAGAAGATCGATTGCCCATTCAGGGCACCTAGAGATGAGTCCTCCTATATGGTGCATCAAGAGGAGGTCTCTAAGGTCATTATGTCTGCCCCAGACTAGGATTCTTGTCAGGAGAATCACTTTGGCAGGAGGACCACCTCCACCTGGGTTATTTATTGTTTGAATTTCCTTACCCATATGGTCCATTACCAGAGTGCCCTGTGGGGAAAAATGTCTTGGGGATAGTGCAGGCTCTGTCAGAAGCCCCTCGCAAGGCATAACTATTCCATGTTCTCAAAATGGGCTTGGATGTGGGTACCTAGGTCCACCAATTCTTCCACTATGCAGCACCTTATGCTGGAAGGGTAACACCCTTGGTTGTCTGTATCAGACGACCCTCCTGGTTGAGACTTTCAGGATTTGTCCCTGACATTGTCACAATCCTGGATGCTGTTTTTCAGAGGGTTAAGCTTTTAGGCAAGGACTCTGAGTGAATCCTTTCTCGCTTCCAGGAGTAGGGCAATGCTATTCGCTCGGTTCATTCCATGTATCGCTCCCTACCAGCACCTACCCAGAGTCAGCCTACTGCCAATCTTCCAGCCAGCTGCCCAAGGTCCAACAGCCCAGAGCTGAGTTTAACCACAAGCTGCTTTTCAGGCCTCTGGAAGGTCAGCCCTTAGAGCACCCTGGACCTCCCAGCCTGCCATGCCGCAGTCTGACTCCTTTCCACATGTTGCCCTAAATCCAGAGATGATTCAGGTACTATTATGGAAGCAGACTGTAGTATCTTTTCCTCCATGACAAGAGGACAGGGATTTTACTCACATTTCTTCCTTGTCCCAAGAAATCAGGGGTCCTTTGTTCTATCCTAGATCTAAGCAACCTGGCCCAGTACATAAACTATAAACATTTCAGGATGGTTACCCTTCTCGGCCTTCTTCCCCTGTTGTACCAAGGGGATTGTCTTTGCTTGCTGGACATAGAGGATGTTTATCTCCACATCCCAGCATGCTAGCCCCATAGAAGGTTTCTCTGCTCCTGCTTTCACGGACACCTTTACCAGTTTTGGGCACTGCCATTTGGCCTGTCTTCGGCTTCACATGTCTCCACATATGTGCTTTGCTGCAATGGCTGTGGCCCTAAGACAACAGGATACTACATCCTTCTCTTTCTCCATGGTTCAGCTGATCAGAACCCTGGCAGTCAGGCCAGCCCAGTGGTGCTGAGGGTTGAGGTGCTGGATGCCACACCTCAGGCCATGCCGGCAACCTGGGTTTGGGAACAAGCCTGGGCTGTCAGGGGTCGGCAGGGAAGGGAGAGGATTGAGCATCCAGAAGACAGCTTTCCTCTCCCAGAAGGGAGGGAGGGCACAGTCTCGGCACTTGGCTGACCTCTGGTGGAAGCCAGAGGTACAGCAAGCATGCTGAGCAAACAGACAGGGTTGGGAGTGGTGGACGTCGGCGGGAAGGCCTTGATGTCAGATGCACACCACTCCCCAGGAAAAGTGGAAAATCACCTGCAGCGTTACCTGGAGACGGGCCTCGGCATCAGAGGACCAGGACCGGAGAGGGGTCGCATGAATCTGGCCAACACTTGGATGATGGATGGGAGGCTTGGGGGTAGGCCTCCCACCCCACTTGGGGGGTAATCCAAGAGCAATGGCAGGGTGGATGCGTGAGGGGCTGATATCCCAGAGACCTGGCGGGTACAATGCCTTGGGAGTCCCTGAGGGAAGGTAGGCACTGTGGTGGAGGGGGGGATAAAAAAAAAGAACCCTGGCAGTCATGTTCTCCCAGTCTGGAGATCTCGGATTCATGTTGGGTCTTTTCAATTACTCTCCTTGGTCTAGTCTGCCTCTGGTTTCCAGGCTGCTCTAGGCCAAGCCTCCATGTCCTCGGATGGAGCAGACCTTCTACAGACACAGGCTCAACAGGTCTCCTCATCTCACCATGTCCCAGCCATGACATCCCTGCAAGTACTGGGACACATGGCAGCGGTCATCGCATCTGTTCTTCTGACCTGTTTTTGCATGTGGGGGCTCCATTGGATCTTTCCACCCCATGGCTCCTGTGCTTGGATGATTTGGAGCAGCAGCTACTTGTCTCCACCTCAGTAAATTAGACTCCAGATGGTGGTTGAAACCCTCCACTCTGTTAAAATGGGGGTCCACTTTTGGACAGAGTCACTTCACAGCATTTTGACCATGGTTCCATCAGGCCATGGCTAAGGTGCTGATCTGGTAGACCATCTGACTCAGGGGACCCTTCCTCCATGGGAGTAAAATTTCCAATTCAGTGACTTGGAGCTGGGGCTGTGTCTTTATGCCCAGCAGGCCTTTTGGACGTACCTGTTTTCATGCCCTCTTTTCATCCAGATGGACTATCTGTCAGTGGTCTTCTTCATAGACAAGCAGGGGGTGTTTACTCTTCCCCGTCTACAAGGAGGCGATACATGTCTGGGACTGGGCCATAGAACTCCTCCTGGAACTTACCACTATGCAGGTTCCAGGTGTTCCGAGCATCTCAACCGACAGCCTCATCTGGTCTTGGTCACAAGCCCCTGATTGGAAGCTCCTTCACTCAGTGGTCAGAAACCTTTCTGACAGGAGGGACCCTCCCGGGCTGGACCTCTTTGAATCCCCTCTCAATGCACATATACCCCTTTTTTCTGCTTGCTAGCACCAGGACTTGGTGTTTTCTGGAGAGACACTCTTTGCCCCCCTCTCCTGGACAGGGAGGTAGCTATCTGCTTTCCCTCCCTTTCCTTCGGTGCAGAGAGTTCTACTCCACTTGCAGTCGGAAGAGGCAGTGATGTTTCTGATAGTTTTCTCCTGGTCACAACAGTTTTGTTTTCCACTTCCCCAGCAACTTGCAGTGGAACCCCCAACCCCCCCCCACTCCAGTGCTTCATCTTGCTTTCTCAGGAGCAGGGCACCCTGGTCCTTCCACATCTTAGGACGTGCCCCTGCTCGATTCCTGCTGTTTTAGAGGTTGCCATTCTGGGGTTTCCCCAAGGTGGCAGGTGTTCTAGTACTTGTTGGAATTCCCTCCTCTAGATCCTCTTTTGCTATGCAGTGGTAATGGTTCTGCGTATGGCCACCACTCGTCCACTGGATTCTTTTACTCATCCAGAGAATCTCGTTCTGGAGTTTCTCTTTTCCTTGTTTAACTCAGGGAAGAGTTACTCATTCTTTAAGGTGCATCCTTCAGTGCTCTCTGCTTACCTTGCACCTATCCAATGCAAGACCTGTGCTCAGTCTGACCTCTCCCACACATTCTTGTGAGGTATTCTGCTTTTAGACCTCCCATACAGGCCCATGTTCCCCCTTGGGGTCTTTTGTTCAGCCTAGAGACACTTACGTTGCTTCCCTTTGAGCCTGCTGCAAGTTGCAACCTTCGCTTTCTGTTGTAGAAAGTATTATTTTTAGTGGCTATTACTTTTGTTTGAAGGATTTCCGAGCTCCTGGCTCTGATACACATAAAGCCTTAATTAATTTTTTCTCCAGGACAGGGTGTTCTTTACGACCACTTCTATTTTTTTCCTCGGGAAATGTCTGAGTTTACACTGATCAGGACATTACTTTTACTGTCTATTATCCAGAGTATCCCAACTAAGGGGAGACCTTATTTCATACTCTGGTCATTCACTGGGTGCTTCATTATTTTCTTTTTTGGACCACACCCAAGTCTTCAGAATATCTGATCAGTTGTTATTTCCTTTGCCCCGAGAACAGTGGGGACTTCAGTTTCTATACAATTCTTGCTCTACTGGTTAGCTAATTGCATTCTTCATTGCTATCGCATATACCACTTGCCTTTTCTGGGATGGGTTAAAAGCTATTCTACCAGGGATGTAGTTGCCTCATTTGCTTCATTCAGTAAGGGACCCCATGGCTGACATTTGTGCAGCGCAGCTGCCACTTGGAGTCCGGCTCACGCTTCTTCCAGCATTACGGTCTGGACAGTGCATCTAGGCGAAGAGCAGATTTTGGACTCTCAGTCCTTCCAGGCCTTCTTTCATGAGTCATGAGATTCTTACACTGACTTCTACCTCCTTCAAGCTGACTGGGTCAGTCCTTTCAATTGCTTGGGACTCAGTCCTAACAGTGTAACCTGCTACAAGAGCTTCCCCTCGAAGTGATATTGTACAGTTAAGTAAGAACTTACCATAACAGTAGATCTTCAAGAGGAGCTCTTGCAGCAGGTACTGCTTTCCCTCCCACCATCCCCCTGGTGTTTGTTTCTCCTTGTTTCTCCTTTCTTTCTTTTTCCTCGGCTTTAGAGGAACGCCTCAGTTCTCCATTTTTTTCCATGTTTTCCGGGGTCTCCAGCAGGAGATCTGAGGTGGTGCTGGAGACCACCTCTTATATACCATAGGTGAATGTTGGGGGTGGTCCAATGTGGGGGGGAGTCCCCCCTCTATAGACTGCTAACTAGAAGTTTTCTATAGGGTCCTGGCACCTGCCAGCTTCAGTCCTAATGGTGTAGCCTGCTTTAAGAACTCCTCTCAAAGATCTATTGTTGTGGCAAGTTCTTATGTAACTGTGCTTTCAGTGGAATATTGCATGCATGTTTGTCTTAGCAGGCAAAGGATCAGTGGGTCACATCTGAGCAGGGACTTGAGCATTTTTTTCCAAATATTTTTTGTAAAATGGAAACTCACTTCAGTGGTGATTCATGGTGGTGTGGAGTGGCATAGTAAATTATATGAGAAGAAAATTCAGCTAAGAACAATTTTGTGATGGTAAATCATCTGTTGGTGTTAGATCTCCAGTCGCCTGTTTTGCAGGTTGTGACATAACCTCTGCATCATAGAAACTGAAACTCTCTTGCCAGCAGCTCAGTGGCATACTGAATGTGTGCTGGCTTAGTAAACAAGGGATCAGCGATTCAGATCCTGGCAGGAACATAAACGAAAGATGGAAACTCACTTGAGTGGTGATTCATGGTGGTGTGGAGCTGGAATAGTAAATTATCTGAGAAGTACATTTAGCTAAGAATAATATCAGAAGGTAAATTATCTGCTTATATTTGATCCACAGTCATTTGTTTTGCAGATTGTAGCATAACCTGTACACCATAGGAAATGCAACTCACTTACCTGCAGCCCAGTGCCACACCGAGTGTGTGTTGCTTAATAGACAAAGAATCAGTGGTTTAAATTCAGGTAGACATATTTTGAATCTTGGCAGGAACTTAAACACTTTCAACTTGCTTTTAGTAGGATGGAAATGAAAGTTGAGTAGCAGTTCATGGTGGTGCAGTGTAGAATTGTAAATTATATGAGAATGAGAAGTAAATTTAGCTGAGAACAACAATTCATGAAGTTAAATCACCTGCTTTGCAGGTGTGACATAATCTCTGCATCATAATAACTGCAACTCACTAACCTGCAGGTCAGTGGCACACTGAATGTTGGGTTGCTTAGCAAGTAAAGGATCAGTGAATCAAATCTGAGCTGAGGCTTAAGCATATTTTCCATTTTTGTTAAGATGAAAATTCACCTAAATAGTAGTTCGTGGTGGTGTGGAGTGGATTAGAAAATTATATGAGAAGAAAATGTAGCTAAGAACAACAATTTGTGGAAGTAAATTGTCTGCCTGGATTATATTTCCAGTTGCCGTTAGACAGGTTGTGACATAACCTCTACACCATAGGAAATCTGACTCCCTTACCTGCAGCTCAGTGGCACATGTCCTGCTTAACAGGCAAGGAATAGGTGGTTTAAATTCAGGTAGACATAGTTTGAATCCTGGGCAAGGACTTGCATCATTATTTTTTTGTTTTGTTAAGATGGAAATTCACTTTAGTGGCAATTCATGGTGGTGTGGGGTTGGAATAGTAAATTATATGAGAAGTAAATTTAGCTAAGAAGTGATTTGTGAAGTTAAATTGCCTATTGGCATTAGATCCCCAGCTGCCTGTTTTGGAGGTTGTGATATAACTTCTGCACTATAGAAACTGCTACCTGCTTACCTGCAGCTCAGTGGTACACTGAATATGTGTTCACTTAGCAGCCCTTTATTGGATCAGCAGTTCAAGACCTGTTTTTGTTCCCAAAAACTCTCTTGAGTGACAATTCATGGTAGTGTGGCTTTGGAATAGTAAATTATATGAGAAGTACGTTTAGTTAAGAACAACAGTCTGTGAAGGTATATTGCCTTTTTGCATCATCTTTGCTAATTTTGTTTTTGTTAAACAGAACCATGATTGGGCATGTGCACCAGTGTCAGGGCTGGTGCTCATGACTCCAAGTCACAGTTCTGACTTTCAAATTTCTCGTTTTATGGATTGCAGTGCTCATTTTGCAATATGAGTCCTACTTTTACCGGGTTGCCAATGTTAATGCCATATAATTATCTCACCCTGCTTAGAAAATACATAACTCATGAATGCAGGAGGTCACTGGCAGTTTGAGGGCCATCTTGTATAGATGTGAGTTCTCTTGTCATCTGGAATGCAAAAAGGCATCTGGCAGTTGAACTTTGGAAGAGCAAGCAAGTAATATGCTCAGACAGAGTCAAATTGTAATTTTTATGAAACATTTTTTTGGGAAAAGGGAATAAGGCAGATTAGAGATCAGAGATGCCCTCAGGAGACATGTAGATTGTGACAGGAACACTGGCCCTCTGGACCAAAAATGAATACTAAAAGCTGATGGTGTCCCTTTAATATGACATGTGAAAGATGTCCAGTTTTTAGCCATTTTTCCTGAAAGAAAAAGTGAATGGACCCTGGAAACCAGTATTCCAGAGGCTATCAAACTGAAGATTTCGATATGGCTAAAGGTGCTGCCACATTCCTTTGGGAAGGAAATCTGATTGGAGCAGTGAGTGAGAGAATGTTTGGAACCATTCACAGGGCTAACATTAATTTTATTCAGAATCTGAAATAGTTTAAAGGGGGTTGCATAGCCTAGGTTTAGGAATATCGAGCTGGGAGACTGGACAGACCAGAACAGAAGGAAGGAGCCCAACTTAAAGAGGCCTACAAGCAGGGTAGGGCCTGAAGAGCTAGCCTTGTATCAGTAAATAGATGTCAGGGGAGCTCCTGAATCCCCATCTAAGGACAGCAGGGCAGTCCTGTACATTGAAAGCATAGCGTTTTCCTGTTGTAGTGTGTATACTGTGTACAGCCAGCACTGCAGCTTACCAGAGGTAGTCAGTATTGCTCTCCTCGAGAAGAAAGAAGCCACCCATCCTCAATGGTCTTCAGCCATCGGATCCAACTGCTTGTCTTCAGGATTGCCAGTGAGGAACATCACAAAGGACTCTGGTTTTGTTTATTTTCAAGTAGGGACTTGGTTAATTGAATGAAAACTGCATGCAAAAATGGTAGAACACATGTTGCGCATTGGGTTTTTGTTTTGCTGATAGTTTCAGACATTCTGTTCCCCGCATCTGTGGCAAGACTTTTTTTACTTTTCCCTGTCAGTTTTATGGCCCCTGGAGGTACCCATGCAAGCTTCTTTTATTGTCTTAGTTCTGTTGGAATTTTCCCGGGATATCTCTGGGAACGATGCCAGTTAGACCTAAGGCCTTCAAAGTTTCTAAGGCTAAAAGCCTGCCTGCATGACCCGAGTAAGAAATAGTTGTGTGATACACTGTATGCTTTACCTGCCTCTGTAACTTTCATATGCCCCTTTTTGTTTTGTAATATTCTTGGCTAACCAGTTAAGGCCCACTGGGTCACAAGGCCTATTTGCAGGGACAACGGAGGAGCACTGGGGAGAGTCACACAGTGTGCAAGTAGAGGTTGGAATCAAGTACATTCACAGCTTGTTACTCTAACCTTTAGGCTATGCTACCAGCTGTTCGATTCCCAGGTCACTGCTGTAAAAGATGCTGTTTAAGTTAGCACACCCACTTAACAAAATAAGGAAATCTATTATTTATTTTTTGTTGACCGGGTAAGTGAACTAGACAAATTCTGCCTATTTTCAGGCACGACCTGGGGGAGGTGGATACAGAAGAATGCCAACTGACCTTGAACCAGGTCAAGCTGTTGATGTTATTTTTAGTGAATGGGGGAAATTTGGCCAGGACACCTGGGAAATTCCCCTACTCTGCTCAAGAAGTGCCATGGGATCTTTAACATCCACCTGAACTACCACCAATCCAGGCAGATGAGACCTCGGTTTAACGTCTCATCCGAAAGACGGCACCTCAGGAGTGCAGCATCCCCCTCATGCTGCACTACAGTGTCAGTATTGGGATTTAACCCAAGTGCCTTGTGTAGGGATATAACCCACAGCCTTCTGGTCTTCCAGCCTCAGAGGAGAGTGTGCTACCTGCTGAGCCACTGACACTCTGTGATATAGTTGTATGTCATTATTATAGAGTGATAAGATATTTAAAGCATAACTGTTTAAATACCAGGGAGGGTAGCTGATATGAGGGGTAAGTGGTCTGTTTTAGCATGAGGGTGGCCTAGCAGTCCCTGTGTGCCTTAATGTTATTATAGATCGTGGGAGCGTTCCTGACCAATCACAGCACTTCCTTCCGTTGTGTGTGAGGTACTTTTATTCCCATAAGAGTGTCTCACACACTGAGCCACATTTAATGGGCTTCTCACTGACAGCATGCAGCGTCACATTCCGAATACAAAAACAAAAGATTTTTAAACAAAAAAGTGAGCTATCTATAATAATTTTATGGGTCCAGTTTGAGGCCCTCTTATGGATCTAAGAGTGTCATCTCTTGTGTCCTTAGGAGCACAGAACTGCTGACATTCAATTCACAGTCCTCTGGTCATAAGAGCTCGTGAGGTGACACTCTTATAGCCATAAGAGGCCTTCCAACCAGACCCATAAACTTATATACCGTTTTCTAGCTGTGATCAGTGGAGGCCCAGTAAGTTCAGCAAGAGAGCGGGGGCTAAGCCTACATTTTCTTGGGAATATTTAAATTTACAGCAAGTGGGCTGGGAGGGTTAAGCCTACAGTCCCTTGGGAATATTTAAATGTGCAGGAAGAGGACTGGGGAAATGTATGCCTACAGTCTCTTGGGAATATTTAAAATAACAGGAAGAGGGCTGGGGAGGGTTCAGCCAATATTCACAGACAGTAAAGGTGTGGCATAAAGCAATACAGAGCATATTAGTGCAAAGAAACACAATGTTAAGAAATATAGAGGCTGAGTCATATAATTCAGTTGCAATGGTTATTGTTTATTTACATTTATACTCTGCCTAGTATATTGCTAAGACAGTAAAGTTTTCTGCAAGATTTTATCTGTCTTGTGTTGTCCTGAGTCATGACTTAGAGGTTATTCATGTCCTGTTGTCTCCAAGTTACAGCCTGCAGCCAGCACCCTTGCTCTCACATGGGTTTTCACAGGTCGATAGGTTGTGGTATCCTAGCCAAGCATGACATCCAAAGTCCCAGCACAGCAGATGCAAAGTGAGTGGGAAGTAAGAACCTCCTAATACTTTGACAGGTGGGCACACATGTATACTCTGGGCGGAAGTACTACACCCACTGCCTCACAATGAATCAGTGGAGCAGTAGAGGGACCTGCAAAGATTAGGGAGGTGGTCCAAAGTTTGGCAGTTGAATTTCAAAGTCAGAAAGTACAAGGTGATGCGCATTGGAAACAAGATCCCTAAGACAGAGCATTGGATAGGAAGGGTTAAGTAGGACTCTACCTCTGAGTAGAGGGGCCTAGGAGTCATCATAAGTGACATACTAAAACAGTCTAGCCATGTAACAAGGCCTAGAGCAAGGCAACCAGGATGCTGGAGTGTATATGCGGGGGGGGGGGGTGACAACAGGAGGGAGGATGTAATACTATCTCTGTATAGATCATTGGTGAGACCGCATCTGGAATACTGTGCCCAGTTTTGGAGCCCCCACCTAAGAAAAGAAAGGCTAGAGTTGGTACAGTGTAAGGTAACCAAAATGACTGAGGGCTGTCAGGGCCTATGAGGTTTGGCTTAAGGCCCTGAACATCTTCTGGCTAGAGACCAGAAAAAGAGGGGAGCTATGATACAGACCTTTAAGTTTCTGAAAGGAATGAACAAGGTAGATTGTGGGGAAATATTCAGCAAGACTGGTGAATCAAGAACACAAAGACACGAGTGGAAGCTGGCAGCGGGTAGATTCAGGAGGGACGTGAGAAAGGTTTTTTATTTGTTTGTGTTTTTTGAGAGAGTGAGTGAGTGAGAGAGAGAGAGAGAGAGAGAGAGTGGGTGGTTGAACTGTGGAACAGGCTAACAGCAGAGGTGATGGCTGCCGGAACCACTGATGGTTTGTCACGGCTGGGACCAAGTAAAAGGTTAACAGTTACTCAGAGGAAACTGTAAGTAAGTCAGGGGGTAAGGGGGAGGAAGCAGTAAGTAAGTAAGTCAGGGAGCAAGGTGGGGGGGGAGTGAGGGCAATAACCTCAACTAGTCATTAGGTCCCAGGGTAGGATAGGGCGAAACATGGCAGTCGGGACGAATCAATGGTCTTTTCTGCAGCCTTTTTCTGTGTTTCTAATGTGTGTCAGAATGAATCAGTATACTGTTGTCACACATACAGTATTTAATGATAACAGGTGAGCTGTATCAACATGGTTTTATCAGGAAGAGCTGAGTCTGAGCTTTCTTTAAAAAAACAAAAATCTCCCCAGCCTTTACATTTCAGAATTTCACATTCGACTTTATATATTTTACAAGTTATTTACCCAAGATAGCCCAGCTGAGATGCAGTATCTCCTATTCACTAGGGCCATACTTCTACCCATTTCTACAGCTGAGTGGAATAGAGCTCTGAGAAGATAAGTGACACACTCAAGGTTACACAAGGAGTAGTTTTTGTCCTGGTAGGTCTGAATCTGTTGTGTGGTTCCCAAGTCTGTGCTGTATTTACTAGATCGCACTGCCTCTGATCATAAATATATCATAAATCAGTGTAGTTTTAATGTGTAAAAATGCTCATTAAAATGTATTCATATAGTTTAAAATGAGTCTTTACACTTATGTAGAAAAAGCAAGCAGTTATACTACTCCAAACAATGCTTGCTATAACATTGGACGCTGTATCTGAATTTGAACCCGTTGTCCAGTAGTAATTAGTGTTCCGGAGGACACTGTACTGCAGTTGTACTTGATGGTGATTGTTTTGTAGTGATGTAACAGTTTGAAACATAGTTTTGTCTTTTAGAATATGGATATA
This sequence comes from Neoceratodus forsteri, assembly GCA_016271365.2. Lineage (NCBI taxonomy): Eukaryota > Metazoa > Chordata > Ceratodontiformes > Ceratodontidae > Neoceratodus > Neoceratodus forsteri. The sequence goes on along the minus strand of CM057453.1, from coordinate 102,829,458 downwards.
AGAATAGCATTTTAACTGTTGTAAGTGGGGTAGGAGCCACAGTCAAAGAGAACAGACGCTCTCCAGCCAGCTCTCTCCAGATCAACACAAATAAGATAGAAATAACCTTTTACAGCTCTTGAAAGTGTATTTAACAGCAACATTGAGATTCCAGAGGTGAGATGCTGCAGTTTGCCACTAAAATGTAGCAGCTTGCAGTATGGGGAACCCCAAGAAACAGCCTGCTTCAGACACTGGGCATACGAGATCAGGCAAGCCAATTGAGCGGGCAGGAGCGTCTGTCCCCAGCCACATGGCGGCTGGGAGCAGGGAGCCATTGAATGGAGCCTTACTTTAGGCAAGTAGAGATTTAGGGCCCCATATTCAGAAGTGGCAGCTTGCATCGCGCAAGTGCATGTGCCGCACAACTCAACTGCGCTGGCACAAAAAAATTGTATATTCAGAAGGTGTGCCATACAATGTGATCACACATGTGTGGCTGAATATCCCAAACATGCGTAATCACACAGTGAGAGATGCGTAGCGTGGCAGAGCATATGGAAGTGCGTGATGGAAAGCCTCTTGCGCGGTGTGCAGATTTGCAATATTGAACCAGGATATGCAAATGGCCTCATTGCACAGTCAGCGCCCAAACAGCACATTTGCATCTCATTACTGGAATGTATGCAGACAATTTGTATACCATTGGCATGTGCAGACCCAGCATTTCATGGCAGCACCACCACTCCACAAAGGTGATCAGGAAGTACTGCAGCCTAGCAGGCAGGTGAGAATGCATGGTTGTGTGTGTGGGTGGACTGCATTGGCCTGAGTAGAGTGCTATATACCACCCAGCCTTTTAGCACCCAAATGTGTGCCCAGATGTTTGACAAATGGTCAGATTGTGTGACACAGCATCACAAATGACATTGCAGGCTTGGAAGACTGTGGAAATAAGTGCACTAATGTTGCTAATGTGTGCCGAGAACCTAGCATCTCATAGTATCATGCAATGCTGCAGAACAGTCTCAGTGGTCAGTGTGTAATGTCACCCACTTTGTGTGGGTCAGAGGGTGTCTGAGTGATAACATGATGGCTGTACTCCGTACTGTATGACAGTTGGGAGTTTTGCAGTGCCACTACCCATGGCCAGGTTGGTGCCCTAGGTGGCCGCATGCACAACACTGTAGGGGTCTGGTGTCCTTGGGGCATGCTCCTGCTGCATCCAGGCTGCTGGTGGTGCCACCTCTGTCCCACACTACCAACTGTTGTGCACTGTCCATCACCATTACATCACAGTGACCCAAACCCAGGGCCCCGTGGCATTGTCACACTGCAGGGTTGGCACCGGTGTCATGTATCTAGTTCCTGGTGGTGTGGGTCTGGCACGGGCATGCTGTGTGCACCTATGGTGTTCCACCATGGGTGTGTGCCACTGGGCTATCCCTGGCCCATGCCATGCTGCCACCTTTACCATTATGCATCAGGATCACTGTTGTCCCAGATGCCACCATGGGTGCATGCCTCCACTGGGTGGCACTCTGCGGCCACATGGGTGCAGGCCATGGCACCTGGTACATGTGCTGCAATGTAACTGTCTGCTCCACTGGTATGCTAGGGGAGTCTCCTGGGTAGCATGTGGCAGCTGGGCATCCTCAACATGGGCGTGGTGAGGGGGATGGCTGACTAGGTGGTGCCAGTGGTGTCACCCACGGCACACGGCAGTTGCCCAGTGGGCAGGCACCGCACAGCTGTGGCTTTGGGTATTACCATCCTGGCATGACTGCTGTGCGTGGGTGCCTGGAGCACATCCTGATGCACCTCCAAGGGCTGTCTCAGGGTCGCCTGTCTGCAGTTCTGCAGCCTGCCTGTGGGTGGCTGGCCGATTTAGGCCATCCCCTTTCATACCTAACTTTGTGCGGCACATTTCTGTGATGCACAACACATGTGCTGCACATTTTGGCTGAATATAAATTTGTGTAGTACATTCAGGTGCCTGACCCCTTTTTCTGTGCTGCATACATTATTTCTGTGTGATCGCGCATTCGGAAATGCACAGTGCATCTCTCTCTTTTGAATATTGCACTTCCGCGCAATTTCTGGGATGCACCGCACATCTCCATTTTGAGCTGCACATCTCCTTTGAATATGCGGGCCTTAGATAAAAAAAGTCGATTCCCTGACTGCAAGGGTAGCAGGAATGGATACTTAAAGACTGAAACAGCAAACATCATGGCTAATAATGCTGTTGAACCAGCGAGTAAGACTGCAACCATGGTTACAGGTGTACTGGCAGAAAACAAATTACTCAGTCTTGGGGTGAAACATAGGAGAAACAACATATGGATGGCCAATCTTTGTTTTTTGGGGGAGTTTCGGAGGACAGTGAAGGGTCGGACTTTACAACTTTTATTGTGATTCTTATAAATTCCCTGCTGGATATAGACATTTCGGTTCAAGGGTTTACATCATATCAGATTACCCCTAATAGTCAGACCAACCCTGCATTATCGTGGTAGCAATGTGCGGCTCCCACATCTGGGACATGGTACTGGCGGCTGCAGAAGGCAAGGAATAAATGGCAATGGAAGATGGAAACCAGATATGTTGTTTTCCCAACATTAGCCTTGCAATCTGCCAATGGCACAAGGCCTTCCACTCATTCTCATTGGGCGTGCGCACATTGGGGGTCACCTATGTTCTCCAGTTTCCTGCCTGCTGCCATATTTCCTATGCAGGTAAAACTTTTAGCTATTTTGATACAGGGGAGGTGGGCAAATGACTGGAGGTAATAAAACTGAACTTCACCCACCAGCAAACGGAACCTGCATCTGAGGAAGAGGAGTGAGTACCCTAGGCAATGGTGTGAGTACTCTTGTTGCAAAGACTGGCGTTTGATCTAGCTCAGCTGAGTTATTCTGTACTGAATGTACATAATGCAAGCCTTTTGTGGCTGTGCTGTTCCGTTTGATGCCTGGGTAATGGGATGGGGTAAGAAGCCTGAAACATTTAATAAAGATGGATTTGGTATGCCAGATGAGCCGCTGACTTGGGATTAAAGCACTTGCAAAGGTCTTAAAATGGCAGAAGCCATGAGGCAAGCTGGCTGTAGGCAAGCACGGCTCTTACAACCCGTGAAGCTGTAGCACACACAGTAAGTTTATTTGAATGCTGGGTTATGTGCAGGCTTATGCACAGATAGATATTGAGGCACTGCTAAAGCAAATTGCTGCTCAACTTAGGTACCCATGTTTGGTGGGCGTTTTACTGTTCTCATACTGCCAAATGTATTTCCCGTTCTGTATGTTGGAGGGTTATATATTTTTCTCTTTGGTATATCAATCTAGTTTTTGATCTTTGGAGGGTGGTGGTAAATGGAGCAACTGCTGGATTCTTTGAAATCTAAACTTTGAAGGAGGCATAGGCAAGAATGCTGTGCATTTGTAATGTTTAAGTTGGGTTTTTACACAAGGACTTCCTTTTCAGACACTAACATTTTGTATGGGGCCCATGTTCACTGCTGCATTGTCTATTAAGGTAATTAGTAAGATTAAATATTTTTTGCCCGCACCTCAAATATTATAGCGATGGATGCAGAGTGAAAATATATCGATTATGTGATGTGGGAAGATGTCATTTGCTACACCCAAAACCAAGAATGATTTTTTTTGTGCTTGTTACTCTGAAAAGTGAATGAATGAACAAATAAATAAATAAATAGTAAACCGTTTGAAGATTTTTTAAAGGGGAACATTGATGAATAGGGTCCTGCATAGTTTGAAAGCCCATAAAAAGATCTTTTTACATTTTTTTTTAATTTACTTATATTTTATGTTCCTTCTCCGGAGCTGCCGTTCAGGCCACTACCACCCACCCTTATAACTGGCCTTCTCCAGCACTTACCTCCCTTGTACAACCCCCTGGCTTACCCCTGATGTGGGGCTCACCTAGACCGGAGCTAGTGTGGTAATCTAGGTGAGGACTTGGTTCTCCGATGAGACCTCCAGGGTTGGGAGTGGGTGGTTGACTGGGCCTCTGGAGGATGCCAACACACTAAGGAGACCAAAGTGTGCATGGCACAGGTCCTTGGTCAGTGTCTTCCCACACAGCACTCTTTGTCTGCATTGACACCTGTGGTCTCCAGGCAGAGGCATTACAGCAATGGCAGCATCCCTCCATCCCCAGAGGAGGAGCGTGGCTACTGGGATGCTTGATTCTTCCTTCCCTGGTCTACCTCTGACACCCCGGTCTCATTCCCAAACCTGGATCACCGGTATCATGAGCGGTAGCCCTCCATGCAGCTTCCAATGTGTGACGTCACAGCGTGAGGTTCCATAATCTGGTGGCAGAGTAATATTAATATAGGGCAGACTTAGTCATTGATATCTCAGGACTGCTTCTAGCTACAGCTTAGTCCAATATCTCATTTAAAATAATTTTCACAGGTTTTCAAACTATGCAGACTACTATTCATAAATCTTTCATGTAAGAGTGCTCTTTTATATTGCTGTTTGTACAGAAAAAATGTAACAAATCATTCTGTGTCATTGCATTACACTGTATTTAGTGCTGATTTAATATAAAAGAATGCATGGCCAATTGGGAGAGAAAGAGACAGCAATTCATTTATTTATTTATGTATTTATTAATTCATATACCCAAAAGGATCCAGGAATAATAGCCTTCTGATACGCTCCTCATCACCGAGGTTGTCTAATGTTTTGCAGTAGAACATTATAGGCTAATGGGCATAAAAGGTAAACTCAGGTTTTGTTCTGGTCTTCAGAATTTCTAAGAGGCTATGGACACTACTGTTCAGAGTAACAGGAGGAGAGGAGGAAATACAGTGTAATTTTTATAATCGGAAGAATCGAATCATTCTTCTCCATAGAGTACCTGTCTTTGTTTTTAGAACTGAAAGCAACAGGAACCCAAGAGAACCTGAACTTTTAATGGCATCAGAACTGGTGCCTAGCACAGGTGCATGGGTTTGTGGCAACCAAAACTCCAAGCAACAAGGCAACATCACAAGTACAGACACAAAAATAATAGTGACTGCTATTCAATCAGTTCAAGTGCAAAGAACTGAGACAGTGACGGAAGACCCTGAAAAAGCTTACCCTAGAAATAGACTAGTCCTAGCCCATCAAACAGTGTAGCAATAATACAGTTTTAATTTAAAAACCAAAAAGGAAAATGTGAACAGATAAATGTGATGTGCAATTTACAACATTTGTAAAAGAAATATTTCCTGACACACAATTAGTTTAAGTCCTACCAGATTTGCTAAATAAATATGTCTGGTTACTTCATATGCTAGAGAAGAAAATGGATAGGAATACGAACCAGTGTCCTTGAGGTGTGTATTTCATGTCCTATAGAGGTACCTCACAATTAATTCATATCCTTCCTCTCTGTCCCATGGCACTGAATTTGAAAAGGCAAGGTATGTCCTTCAAGTTAAAAGCAACCATATAAGATCTGTTGGGGAGGGTTGGTGTTGAAACACTGCGGATGAGTTGTCTGATGACCTAATAGATGACTTATAAAAAAAACAACCAGCTGGGCAGACAGTCCCCTTCTTCCCTAATAAACACATTTTGGTTAATTTGCACCTTATATATTGGCATCAGAGAGTGTCTGGAGTTGCACAATTCAGAATAGGCAGATACCAATTATGTGCTCTGTTGAGAAGAGCTCAAAATACCTTGAATTTAGCACTGAGCCGATAACTAAAACACACACGGGTGTGAATCAGCAGGATAAGTGTAAAATAAAGCCCCATGCTTATGTCAGACCAACCTCTCTAGAGAGATGCCCTGTCACTAGTTAGGCAAGGCAAAGCAACTTAGTTGGCACCCATCCCTCTCTCTCTGGGCATCATACAATACAGCCATTTAACATTTTAAACATCGATAAAATAAAATAGAGAGGTATATACAGAATATCACAAAAGTGCATATCCAGAGTACTATTTTCAACTGGTCACTTAGCTGACCTACAAGGAAAAAGACCTCAGAAATTCATGGCTGCTGAGAGTGCTTTTTATTTGGCTGTAAAGTCCAGATGCCATCTTCAGAAACCTCTGTCTGTTGGGTCAAAAAAAAAAAAAAAAACAGCATAGGAATAAACAAACTGTTTAGCATTGTTAAAACATGAGTCTGTAATATGGATATAAAAACAGAAAAAAAAATTACAGTGCTAGAAACATCTAGTACAAAAACTGAAAGACAGGAGAGTTCAGCAGCTGAGATTGTTCAAATCACTGGGCACGAAAACCTGGAAAGTATAAATGATTTCAGTAAACTGAGTGAGAAACAGCAGCAGACCATGCAGAAAATAATAACAGAATTGCTGTCTAGCACCAAAATTGGTAACCAGCTTCAAGATGCAACACCATCAGGCTCAAGATTACCTTTACAAACCAGTTCATGAATTAATGCATTCACCTTTTGAGGGATTATTGGATCTACCATGCTTTCAGGCTAGCAACATAAACATAAGACATGCCCACGTAGGTGATTATGTTTACAATATTAATTACTTACAGTAGCTGTGTTGAAAGTGTGAACCATCCATTGCTTGACCTTTATACAAAGTGGCTGCTTAGGTGAAAATGTTATTTCCACTTAGAATTGGGAAACAGAACACTGAGAACAATGGGCAGCTAGAGAGCTTATGATGGAAAGAAATTAAGTTTTAAGCTAAAATGCTAGAAAAAATGTTAATAATGTGGTATATACAAATACATAATGGGTTGCAGTGAAATTGCACATTTCTGTCCACACGAGTAGTAAGACCACTCATGGTCTCGCTTCTTGTGAGTTATTGGTCTTACCACTTACTGGCGGAGATAAATGTGTTGTACCACTGCAACCCATTATGTATTCCCTATTTATACAACCAGTGTAAAAAAATTAATTGTGCAAGATAAACGTGTTATCTTGGTACCCAAAATATGTCATGGTCACTGTCCTGAAGGTTGACTGCATCACAGTGGATGGCTATACCAATCAGAGAGCAGCTTTCGTAGTTCTGATGACATCACAATAGCCCTGTGCAGCACTGAAGCCAATAGTTCAGATCAAAGAGTAAGAGTTAAGTTTCAGACAAACAGTGGATTTAAAAGTTTTGTAACTAGTAAACTGATACAGAAACTGAATATGTTATGGCCTGTCTCAAAATACGCAGTATATCATCACTTGTGAAGGGCAGGACTTTCATATTTCAATTGTGACTCTGCCACTTGTGAGTTATGGTCTTGTCCCCCATATTGTACTTTTTTTTTTTGTAGTCAGTATTTTCTGCTCCTAACTGCTGACCCATCCTGGTATAACAAATGGTAGCACTACATATGGGCTGACTTGTCCCTTCATTCTTAAAAATAAATTGCAAATTTTGAGTCAGAACTTTGCTTATCCCCTACTTACACAACACCAGTAGTGATAAATCAGTAAAAATAATGGGTTATGTTTGTTGATCAAGTACTTAAGCTCAAAGAATAACGTCAGTTTTGAGCTTGGGTTGGTCACAGTCAATATCTTGAATGTTGGGTACATTACAATGGAATACTGAACCAGCTAGAGAGTAGCTTTCACAATGCTGATGACTGCACAGTGGCCCTGTGCTGCGCTGAAGCCAACAGCTGATGTCAAAGAGAAACCCTTACACAGCTGATTTAAACTTAAACAACCTTTAAACTGAAGTTATATAAGTAAGGAACAGGGTGTGCAGTAAGACAGATCTTACCTCCCCCCAAAGATTGGTTGTGAAGTAAGAGGCAAAGCCAAGTATTCAACAACCTAGGACTTGCAATAAGATCAGTCTTGCTACACACCCTGGTGTGGGTTATTGCACTTATAAAATGTCTTGTTTAGGCAGAAATATATATACATATTTTTTTAACTCCATCTATGTGGTCAGGCAGGGGATATACTCCCTTGGGCTAGCCCACTCAACATCCTCCCCAAGTCACCCAGCTTACCCCCTGCAGTGGGGCTCCCAATGGGGGGGAGACTGAGATCAACCAGAGGCCCCAGCTGAGGCGTACACCTGGTGCATCATTCAGGAAAGTGCCCAGTGAGTGTCATCCTGCTACTGCCCATGAGGGCTTTCACTTGTGGTTTCCCTTGAAGGCACAGGCATGCAGTAACATCAGCACATGGACGTGCATGCTATGATATATAATTTCCACTCCAACTGTACATGGTCCTGGCCATTGTACACCCAGTCTCCATTGGGTGATACTCTCGCACTTAGAACTCATGGCCCTCCCACCCTGCAGGAGGAGAGCTGTCCATAGGATGCTCATCCAGCCTCTCCTTGGCTGGCCCTCTGATGCTCTGGGCTCATTACTGAACCTGGATCACCAGCTTCACAAGTAGCAGCGCTATTGCTGTACCAGCAGGCCAGCCTAGGCAGAAGTACATCTGAAAGAGTCATTTTAAATTTGATTGCGATCCAGCAGTGTGGTACGATAAATCTTATGGTCACATGATGTTTAGCCAGTCACAGTCTACCTTTTCTCACTGCCAGTTTATAAACAGAACACCCAATAGCCTGATTCAAGTTTACACAATTTATCATCACCTGGGAGGGAGCTTGACTTGTGCAGCTCAGTCTTGGCTTCTGTCATGAGTTTCGGTCTTGATCCCTAGGCTTGGAGATAAATTGCATATTTTCTGTCAAGCCATTATCTGTCCCTTATATATTAGTGACACTTATGGTGTCTTGAACATGTATGAGTTCTCATCGTGTATTCTTCTTCGAGAAAACTGCAAACCTAAGGTGAGTGTGTCTGGCACCCTAATACTTGTAAGTGACATCCTAAGTTTTCCTGTGGATATATTATAAATCCTCAATGTTTGAGCAAGCTATAACCCATGACAGGCCATGGGTATATGGTGGCATTGATGCGTGCCCTAGGTAGTTGTGAGGCTCGAGGCTGAAGGCTGAGTGACTTCCAACTACCTGGGAAGTGCATTAATGCCCCCATACACCCAAGGCCTGGAGTGGGTTATTGCACTTATAAAATGAATCTTTTTTTAGGTGAACAAAATACTCAGAATCTTCTTACATTCTTAAAAACGTCCTTTATTTAAACTGTATGCCTCCTCCTAAGAAAGTAGTTCCTTTGAATAAAACTCATATTGTTTGACATTTGTAACATGTAATTAAACTATTTATGTTTTCAAGTACAATAGTATTTTTTTTTATTAAACATATTTTGCTGGTCAAAATTGCATTTATAGCAAACAGTGACGTAACACGTCACTTGAAAAGTAAACGGAAAGATTTTTGTTTTACTCTTAAGTGCAGCCACAACGGCAAACCGCTGAAGGAAAATAATTCATGCATCAACTACACTTTACTCAACTAAGTGGAAATTACAAATAAGCTTCATCAGACTATAAGCAAGCTGAAATAACCTGTAACATTTATAAAATCATTAACATTCATGAAATATTAAACTAGGTACCAAAGTGTGGTCTGCAGCGTTACGGGTGCAGTTACGACTGTATTAATTTGTAATAGGTGTTAAAGTTGACAGAGCTGTTAAAAGTTTTAATATTAAGCTGCCCAGGCATATTGGGAAAGACACTGAAGGATGTTTCTTTACTTGCATGTCTTGCTATTCCTTTGTGGGCTGTTGGTTCTTTGTCCTCAATGTAAACAACCGGCTTGATCCGTACTTGTTGAACTTTCACTTGCACTGCTCAAAGAGCTGAATATAGAGCTCTGTTTCTTTTTAATTGCTATGGATGCTGTCCAGCAATTGTACAAACTGGATTCACACCTGTGTCTAGTTACAGCCATTATCTCTTGGCTGGCTAGTCCGGCTTCAGAAAACAAGTATACTGCCGTGCTTCTTAGGCAGTGATTTGTATAGGTCATTAACAGTCTGACTTCTTTCAAGATGGAAGACATCAGCTTTCCCAAATAGTTAACCCTGATGGTTTTTTTTTTACTGTACCAGATTGTCTACTTATCCAAGATGCACTGGGGAAGTTTTTTGGGTGGAGGTAGAGGGACTCAGCATCTTGGGGGCATTTACATAGCTATTTCTTTTATAGTTTCACTGGGCAGTTGAGATTACTGGGGTCACGGAATAAGAATCCATGATGGTTTTCCTTGTTCTCTTCCAGCACTTTAGAATGTTTTTTTGTTTGCTCGTTGTGTGATATGGCTAAATACTCAATGCCATCATCATCTGATTTATTATGAATGAGTTGGGCTTCAGTTCTCTTACGCCCTCCCTTTCTTGTCATGCTAGACCAAGCCGTAGATCGAACCAGACACGAAGCACTAGTCCATGTACGATGTTTGGGGATAAAACAGATGACTGTTTTAGGATTTTCAGGTCAGTTTCACTGATTCTCGGATGACTGGCAGCTCTGTCCTTCCCTCTTATCTGAACTGTTTGCATACTGATACAAAAATGCTATTGGCAGAGTTACACTGGATTGCTGATAATGTTTTTTTCCTTTTTTTAAGTTTATTGCTTCACCCTACCTACCGGACTCTCTCTGGCATGGACACTCAGTGCAGCTTCTCCCATCCGCCCGAAGCCTTCAGCTCCCCGACTCTCTGGTTGGGCCCTTCTCCTCTCTGCCCCTCCTGGTCGCACAACCAACCAGCTCTGAGCCCTCCTCGGTGGGACCACCAAATTTCTCCTAGTGTTCTATGTACAATCTAGTAGAGTGACCAGGGACCTGGAGGGAGAACCGGATGCAGGAGCTGGGAAGCCTGGCATTGGATGTGGGGCTAACCACTGGTCCCACTTCTGCCTACTGGCAGGCAGCTTTTTTTTTTCTTAGTTACACCCCTATGGCACAGCTGTGCAATGGTGACAGCGCGTGGCAGATGCGCTCCTGCCCCCTTCTACAATCGCCCACCACCACCATTCCCATTAGTTGCCCTGATATGTTGTGAAGCACCTCCCTAGCTACCACAAGGAGTTACCACCATATGAGGAATCCCCCGGAACCCACCCCAGGAGAGGAGAGCAGTCATCCAGATGCTCAATCCTCTCCTCCTCCTGCCAGCCCCCGGCAGCCTGAGTCTGCTTCTGAATCCAGGTCGCCAGTGTGGTGCGAGGTATGGCATCCAGTGCCTCAACCCCCAGTGCCACCAGGCCGAAGGCTGATAATGTTGATGACGCTGCCTACTGCCGGACTATTTAGATGGCAATTTACACCTGCCTATAACCCTGTGAAGCTGCTTATTGTAGAGTTCTCTAAGAATGCCTGTTAAGTTACATCCCTTCTACTGTAATTGCTAAATTGCTTGTTTTATCTTATTTTATATCTGTGATGTGTGTATTTATTTTACTGTACTTTGTATGAATGAAACTTTGCTTTGTAATACAAGACAGCCCTGAAAACAGGCTTTGCCTAGAGTCTTATCCTGGTAAAATATAAAATAAACAAGAAAACAACAAGAAACAAGTTCTCTTTTATTGAAAGACAAAGAACCTCTGTGTGCAAGCACTGAGGCAGTGGTTACCCCAAAGGGCATTTGGCAGGGAAGCCAAGCTCCTTACTGATGCGTAGAATTCCCTGAGGAGGATTACTAGTTCCACCCATCTACCATTTCGAAATCTGTTGATTTACTCTTCTCCATGAGCCAGTCATTAAACACACTGATGGCCCATCTTGTGCTTTGAGTGTTTCTTTCATCTTTTTTTTTTTCCTCAATGAGGTCCGGTTCCTCACTTGTAAGGACACTGTGTCTGCAGAAGTTTCTTGCTTTGCAGCTCACAGCTTGTCAGTTTCAGTGACAGCTCCATGTTGGTAAATTTCACTGACATCTGCAAGCTCACTTTCACTGACTGCTCTCATTTTCTCCATTTCGGTGAAGGGCCTGTGCAGCTCTGTATCACATTTTAGTGACACCGTTTTTTTTTTTTGTGTCTCTCTGGTACTCTGACGTGCTTTTTAATTCGGTAATTTGTGCTGCTGTAAGGTAGTTAATTTCTCTATTCACACTGACTGTTCTGTCACTTGCCTCATGGGTTTCCTTGTCAGTGTTGGGTCTCGCCTGCTCATTTTCATGTTCAGCTGTTGAAACCTCACTTACTTCTATTTTCATTTTTTAGGTGAAGGATTAGTACTAAGTTGTATTCCAAGCCAGGTTTTGGTACTCATCCCTTGAAAAAGATCACAACCGGCACTGAATGCTGCTGTTGTCTTGTCTCTTTACGTTCTGTCGCTTAGGTCGCTTTTGAAAATGGTGCCTTTTTTAGAGGAAGATCGTAATGGCAGGGATTTTACTTTATGACAGATGAGGCTTTACGTGACATAACAAGATTGGCAGGGCAACCAGTAGTGTACTAAGAATTAATGAAAGGTCAGGTGACACTGTTCGACCAATAAATTTGTCAAATTTCAAGCTTCAGTTAATGTCCATTTTATCATGTTTTATCATACACAAAAAGTAGACAAATATCTCACATTTTAAATGAATAACCACACCTGGTTTTTCCACCCATTCAAACTCTGTGCATGAGGTTCTGACACATAGCCCAAATTCTGTGCTGATTGATGAAAGCAGTGCTGATTATTTGTACTTCCACCACACTCCTGCTTTCCCTATTATCCATATAGTCTAGGTTTATTGATGCTGGTAGTTTTCTAACTCAAGTGCAATAAAATCCTTGTAACAGAAGCACAAGGGTGATTTTTGTGTTTTAATTTCCAACTAGAAATCACATTTCAAATGCGCAGGAGATGACAGTGCTGCAGTTCATTAACACTGTCATTATACAGTAATCAATTAACGCACAGCTGAGCTGCATCTAAAAAAGACTCTCAGGGTTTGGCACAGTGGCTCAGACTGATTGTGCTTTGCCCTCATGACGACCTTCAGGGGATTTGGAAGATCACATTGTAACTCCACCAGCTAAGGTTGGAGAACTCAAACTTTGCACAACAGTATGACAAGCTGCTCGAAAGCATTTGTGCAGTCATGTTTGCCCGAACATTAATTTTTTTCCTATTCCCCTCAGAGAAAATGTCTCCACTCATGGGTGAGATGAACTTTGCCAGTATATCTGAGATCTGGGGAGCTTGTTACTCAGAGCCAGTTCAGAATCAGTGGTTTTGATAACCTTCTCAATGCTCTAGTATGTGGTACACTTACAAAAGAGAACGACCTTCTATGCTATGAGTTAATAGAGCCTCCGAGGGGTGCCTGTTATGGTACAAGAAACACAGAGCTTGAGGTTTGGGCGAGAGCACTGCAAAGTGAACCGTAGCAGTTTCCGTCTGCCCTAACCTCACAAGAGGTGTCTCATACCATAAGAGACACCCCTCGGAGGCCCTATTTATTATAAATCACTCGAGCTTAGCTAGAGTGATTTGTTATAGGTTTAGAGCATTTTCTTTCTTTTCTTTTTTTTTTCAAATTTCTTATGCTTTCCTCCCCCTTGGTGCTGAAGTGGAGCACTGTCCCCTAATGCTCCTGCAGGAGAGCACACTGTACACAGGATAAGCTGTACAGTGGCTCTGCATGCTTATTGGTTGACATCACGTTACTGATTTATAACATGCCTTGAAGCAACGCCTGTTTTTTACAGTAGTTCTCAAAAGGAACTATTATTGCAAGGTTCTTAAAAACAACATTCCTTCAAACCGGTACCTTTGCAGATTATTTAGAAACATCGGTTCATGCATTCACAGAGTAGGGAGAATGAACTACCCAATACAACTTTTTATTATGAACCCAAACCCTCCTGTGCATAAAAAAGTCTGTGGTTTCCCTTGCTGGAGCTGTCATGGATGTGCTTTACTTTATAGAATGTCCAAGTCAAATAAATATTAATTTTTTTTAATTCCTTTATATTATTCTTTGGTAACCGGGTAAGGCCCACTAGGCACAAGTGCCTGTTTTCAGGGGCAACCTGGGAGCACTGGGGTGGTTAAGCGACTTGCTCAGAGTCGCACAGTATGCGAGCGGAGGTTGTGGAAATCAAACCCAGGACAGCTGCATGTACCAAGCTCATTCACAGCTCGTTACTCTAACCTGTAGGCTCAGGATGCCCTCCCCCACCCGCAACCACAGAAACAGAACGAATTTACCAACGCCAGCTCCCCGAGGGTCCGTGAGGGCTCAGGACGCCCTCCCCCACACGCAACCACAGAAACAGAATGAATTTACTAACGCCAGCTCCCCGAGGGTCCGTGAGGGCTCAGGACGCCCTCCCCCACCCGCAACCACAGAAACAGAATGAATTTATGAACACCAGCTCCCCGAGGGTCCGTGAGGGCTCAGGATGCCTTCCCCCACCCGCAACCACAGGTACGGCAGAAATCACTTTGGAGAGCTGTGGGACCCTGCTCAGTGCTGCAAACGGACTTGGCCCCGCCGTTGCTGCGCTCCGGCTCCCCACTGCCCCCATCACCACCCTTGGTCGTCACTCTATTATATAGCTAGTGACACATGAGCATCGAAAACCAATCAGTCCATTTATCCATCTGCAAGCTACCAAAATTCCACCACTAGTGGCCACTGCAATTTCCAAAAAATCCTCCAAACTTGCAAGCTATCTAGCTCCAACACCTGAGGCCATTGACATTCTCCAAAACCCTTTTTGACCATGTCACTCTCAGCATTATTTGTTCTTGCTCTACACTCTTGCATGCCATTTCAATCCCTCCCCTTGCTTTCCGACATCACCACCCCCATCTCGTTCTCCTTTCACCTCCCTTCCCCTCTGCCCTGAACCTCCCCCTTGTGAAACCCCATCCCCTCTCTCCCTGGCACATCACCTCAATTCAAATCCACGATCCTCTGCCCCCCTTTGCATCGACCCCCCTTTCCTAACCCCCTCAACCTTCCCCTACCTTTCACCCTTCCCTGTTCCACTCACACATGCTAAACCTAGAGGCCTTTCTCTGGTGCCTAAACTTGCGAGCTTCACCCACAAGGCACTCAAATAGCAGACACAAGCAGCCCACCCACCTCTCCCTACCCCTGCTACTCCTACTCCTGGTAGGTGATATACATCCTAACCCAGGCCTCACAGCAACAAAAGTTTCCCTAGTGTCACCTGCCCCCCAACTCAGTTTTTCACCAAACTCGCTCCCAAAGGGCCTTCGCAAATTCCACATAAATGCCAGGTGCCTTCTCCCCATACTAGACTCCCTCTCTGTCTGGTCAGTACAGTACAAACCGGACATACTTTGTATCACAGAGACTTGGCTCTCAGCCAAAATCTTCAACCCCTCACTCGCCATTCCAAACTATATCTTGTTCCGGCAGGACCGTGGCAAGTGAGGCGGGGGGGATAGCGCTGTATATCAGGCACTCCATAAAGTGCACGGTTATTTTCAAAGAATCGCGGCCATCCTCCCATGAATCCTTAGTTGCTCACCTATCCTTCCCCTCATCCTCCCCTCTTTACATAGGTGTTCTGTATACCCCTCCTAAGCCTTCACCTGACTCCCTCATCTCAGCCATCTCCTCCACCTCTTCAACCACCTCAAATGGCGAACTTATTCTATTAGGCGATTTCAACCTAAACTGACTCTCCTCCTCCACAAAACCAGCAGCCCTGAGGATCGAAGCCCTAAATCTCACCCAGCTAATCCAGGAGCCCACCCATCTAAATCACCGATCACAAAAACACACCCTTCTTGACTGGATTCTAACCTCCCATCCCCACAGGATCACCGCCTCAGGTATCCTTTCTGATGCCCTTAGCAACCACTGTATAACCTATTGTATCTGTAAAATCCATTCACCCCACTCCAGCCCCTACTTCATCGTAACCCACCCCCTTCACCTTCTTGAAAAATCCGCCCTTCAACATGACCTGTCAAACGCAGACTGGCTCCCAGTCCATGCCTCACTCAACATCGACACCGCCTTCTCCCACTTCCGCAGAATCTTCCTAAGCATATGGGACCTCCACGCTCCACTCAGGAAAGCCAGAGTCAGGAAACATCACCACCCCTGGATCACAGCTGACCTCATCTCCCTGGGTCGTGTCAGAGATAAGGCTTGGAGGCGTTACAAAACCTCTCTAGCATCCAGTAACCTCCTATCATACAAAATTGTTAGAAACAATTGCACAAAAGCTATTCGACAATCTAAGGCCCAGTATTTCAAGGCCCAATTTACCACTCACCAAGCCTCCCCGGCGTCCTTCTGGAAGGTGATAAACTCTCTCATCAACCCACATACCAAGCAAGCCAGCCCTAGCCTAAACATGGATGGCAAAATAGCCTCCAATCCTGCCATAGTCTCCGAACTCTTCAACTCTTTCTTCATCTCCTGCGCCATGCCTGACTCACCCTCCCAACCTCATCCACAAATCCCCCACCCTCATACCACAGTCTCCACTTCCCCCATTCACACCCCTGGAAGTTTGCACTACTCTCACCTCTCTAAACCAGTCAAAATCCAGTCCAGACGGCTTGCATCCCAGCCTGCTCCGCACCTCCGCAGCGGCCATAGTCGCACCTATAACCCACATTCTAAACCTCTCGATCAACACAGCCACTGTCCCCTCCACCTGGAAACTTGCCAAAATCCTACCTCTCCATAAAGGTGGTGACCCCTCCCTCCCTTCCAGGAAATTATAGACTCATCTCTCTCCTCCCCTCCCTTGCCAAAATCCAAGAATCCCTCATGCTATCAAAACTGTCCCCCTTCCTCTCTACAAACAGCTCCCTCTCCCCTTTTTAATCAGGTTTCAGAAAATGTCATTCTACCACCACCGCCTTACTACGAGTAACCGACACCATTCTCTCCGCCATGGACACCGGGCAAACCACTACTGCCATTTTCATTGACCTAGCCAAAGCCTTTGATTCGGTCTCCAACCCTCTACTGCTAGGAAAATTGAGCTCCTTCGGCCTTGCCAACCAGGCCATAAACTGGTTCCATTCCTACCTCCAAAACAGGATGCAGCAAGTACAAATAGGAGACACCCTCTCCAACCCTTGACCCATCCTCATTGGTGTCCCCCAAGGCTCCATCCTTGGCCCCATCCTTTTGTCCCTATTTATAAACGACCTCCCCTCAGCCTGTCTCACCTCAAACGTGCACCTATACACTGATGATACCATTATCTACGCCTCAGGCCCCTCCCATGACAGTGTTCACCCAAACCTCCAGAGCAATTTCAACTGAGTACAAGCCTGGCTCCGGGAAAATCAGTTAAAACTCAATGCAAAAAAAACTGTCTCCATGGCATTCAGCACAAGACAAAAACTCGCCTCCCTACCTGACCCCCCCCCTCCGATCTCCACCCTGGATGAACTACCCCTTGAGTCTGTACCCACTTTTAAGTACCTGGGAGTCTGGCTGGACGCAAACGTCAACTTCGCCATCCACGTCGACACCATCTGCACCAAACTCCGGCCCAAACTTGCCATCCTCTACCGCCACAAAGACCGCCTCCCCCTCCCTACTCAGAGTGAACTCATACGAAAAACCATCCTACCAGTACTGGACTACGCGGACATCATTTACGGCACAGCCCCTTCCTCCTCCCTTGCAAAACTCGACGTTCTGCTAAACTCCTTCATGCGCTTCGCCACTGCCCCCTCCCCACTCACTCATCACTGCAAACTATTCTCAACTCTATCTCTGATGCCACTCTCACATAGGCGGACCACCCACAGCGCTTCACTCATAGCGAAATATTGGCTTGGCTCCTTCCCCCTCTACCTCTCCTCCAGCCTCTCTCAAGCCAACCCCCCTGGCTACTCACTTCACTACAGACATGCATTTACCTTCCACCTCTCACGCCCCCTCTCAGCCTCTGGGCAAGCTGTCTTTTCCTACCGGCTCCCACTCCTATGGAACAACCTCCCACCCAACCTCCACCTGGCCCTCTCCCTATCAGCCTTTAAACAGCTCCTCAGGCTTCTCCCTCCCACCCCCTGCCACAGCTGCGCGCCCAATCCCTCCTTACCCGGACCTAGTACTACCCTCAGTAGCCTGGCCAGGTAAAAAATAACTCCCCATGCCAGCCCTTACTGTTAAACCACCACCCCAACCGGTACCTACTCCCCGAAAACTCAAATATTCGGTAAATCCACTACTGTAAATATGTAAATATGTAAAGACACACACTTGGAATTTAAGGTAAAAATGGTCTAGAAATGTAATGAATCAATTTTTTCCACTCTGCCATTCAAACAAATGTGAAACCTCACCACCAAACTCAATGTAATGTACTATACTGTATTATTTTGTCTGTTACATGATATTTGCTGTATTTCCCTGTCTCCCACCTTGTACTACCTGTACCCGGGTCGCACCTGGAAATGAGCCTTGGCTCAGTGTGCCTTTCCCGGTCACCAAATTTTAAATAAATATAATAAATAAATACTGCATATCACTGTTGACATTAGACAAGGTAACATTATTTTATTTATTGTTTCAATGCTTGGCAACAAAGTAACTTAACATGAAATGTACAAATGGAATCCTGATTGGTTGAGAGGTTTCCTAGCCTTAAAAACATATCTCAGTATATCATCATGCAGGTGAAGTTGTTACTCTAATTTTCCATATTACCAGATTAGGCATTCCCACCCACACAACAGACAGTGCCAGGAATTCTACCACCCCTAAAAGTTTTTTTTTAATCTTGCTGCTGCACGTGGCACTCCTTGCCTGCCATGGGGCAAACACTAGCTCTGTCCCACCTCAACAGGACCTCCTTTTATTAGTCCTTGTTCCACATGAAGCTTTTGTTCATTGCCTTCAATGCTACTCCTCATAGTCCAGTACTGGCTTTGCTCCCTATCCCTTGAAGGCTAAAACTAAATGGATGCTTGCAGGAGAATGGACAGGGCAGTCAGGGGATTTAAACCAGAGGATAGGATGAGGTGGCTGGTGCAGGGGATCCCCAAGGAGGGCAGGCAAATGGAGGGGATCACCAAGGGAAGCACAGCGGAGCAGGGAAGGGATTGGAGAGGATACCCTGCAGGTGGCGAAGAAGTAAAGATGGACATCAGTCATCACTTGTATGCAGGCCAATATGAGGAGCACAGCAAGGAAAATGGGCATGCTTTAGAGCCTGATGTACTATGAATGCCAGAACATAGTGACACAGAGATGGTGGGGGAGGAGAAAAGGACATGAACACCAAGACAGATAGATAAAGAATATACTGAAGTGATAGGCCTGACAGGAAAGGGGATAGGGTGTTTCTCATCCTAAGGGAGGGAGTCTCCGTGGGGGACTGTTTGAATCAATATATCAAGGAGGAAAACAGTTCTAGAGTCCATCTGAATCATTCTAAGAGAAGAGGGGCAAAAGAGTCACCTTAGGGGTAAGATGCAGGCCCCCAAACAACTCAATGGAGCACAATGTCTGGTTGGTTGGGGAATTTATAAGAGCATCTGAATCGGATGCAATGGTGAGCCTGATGGACTTCAATCTCTCAGACATAGACTGGTGTCTTACATTGAGTTCCTGTCCACTTTCAAGTTCTACTTCCTAGTGCAACACCAGCAAGGGATCTAGTTTGAGGCCACCCTTGACTTTGTTCTCAGCAGTGGTGATGGGGGCATCTCACTAAGGAACCCATGGGAGGCTGTGAGCACTACAAGGTATGTCTCTATGGGGAGAGGGAAGACTTGCCAGGCCTCTGTTACCAGGATCTGGAACTCCAGAAAGGTGGCCTTGCTAAGATGAAGGAACTGGCGTCTAAGGTTCTTGAGCAGCTGCATGAGGTTGGTAGTGTAGAGAACATGTAGAATTTATCAAAGAAGGTGCTTGAAGCAGCCACAAAGGTCTGCACTCTGTAAGCATATAAGCAATAAAGGAAAAAGGCCAAGAAGCAGTCCACATGGATCAGCAGGGGCTTAATGCAGCTGAACCGGAACAAAACAAAGTCTGTGTCTGCGGAAAAGAGATGGGTAGCCTCCAGGCCAGAGAGGAGTTCGGAGGACCATTGAAGGATGGCAGGACTAAAATTATGGAAGTCAAGAAGGGGCTGGAAACCAGGCTAGTAGTAGGAGCAGCAGCAAATGACAACAGTGCCTTCACTCAGTACATAAAACAAACTGTGAGGAACCTGTGAGAGAACCAGTGTTGATGGCTGAGATGCTGAATGAATACATTGCTTTGTAGTTCATCACAGGGCCCCCAAGGAAGGACACTTCTTGGGAGGGGCCATGGTATTAGGATTAGCCATGATGCAGCCTGCAGACATCACATCTACCTCGACAGCTAATAACATACAAATATCAAGGCAGATATGTTCCAAGGTGCCATTTGCAGTAATCTTTCATGTATGTGTCCAAACAGGCATGGTGCTGGAGCACTAGAAAGTGGCTAATGTGACTTCCATCTTCAATAAAAGGTTATTGGACTAGAGCAACTACAGACCAGTCAGGCTGATGTCAGTGCTGGGTAAGGTTCTGGAGGCTAGACTTTAGAAGACCATGCTGCAGGGTCCACAGGACGAAAAAAGAAGGCATTGGTTCTCCGGTGCATAAATAATTTATTAAAATCAGTTTGCTTTGAGGAAGAGCGTGAGGCACTTGAAAATGTTTGGCACAGTATGGAGTGTTTTTAACTAATTTTAATAAATTATTTATGCACTGGAGAACCAAAGTCTGGCTGTTTTAATCCTGTGGACCCTGCAACATGGTCTTCCAAAGTCTAAGTTATTGAGTGCATACAAGACTGGAGCTCGGGGAAGCTTGTCTGGTAGCTGCTTTTACTCTGTAAATAAGGTTCTAGAAGCCGTTATCAAGGACAAAATGGAGCATTTGATTCTTGGAAGTGCTTCTGCCCACTGTTGGCATACATTTATGAGAGGCAAATTGTGCCAAACTAACCTGATAACCATCTTTGTGGGGGGTGACCAGGGAGGCAGACAGGGTCATAGACATGGTCTATCTGGCATTTAGCAAGGCCTTTGACACTGGCTCATGATTAGTTTCTGGGCAAAGTACACCATTGCAATATGCATGAGGTACAGTATACACAAGGTGGATTGCTAACTAGCTTCAGCACAGAAAGCAGAGTTGGAGTGAACTGGCACTACCTGGAGTACAGACGTGCTCTCAGTTGTATACCTCAGGGATTGTCCAGTGCTGTTAAATATTGTCATCAAGAGTCTGGAAGTTCTGGTTTTCAGCTGGCTGCTGAAGTCTGCTGATGATGCTAAGCATGGAATGGTAGCGGGCTAGCTCACAAAATAGCTCAAGGAGGAATGTCGGCGTAAAAAGCAGTACTTATGAAACAAATAGCTGGGCTCAGAAACAGACTCCAGGACACTGTAAAGACCATAGCTAGTTCACAGGATTATTCTGAAACGTTTTATTTCAAGGTGCAAGCAGCAAACATGACAATGCTTCACGCACACACACTGTGCGCATTGTCAAAACACGGCATCATCACATACTGACCACTTTTTATTTGAAACATTTAAAGTACTATTTCAAATATATTAAAAAATGTGACACCGAAATAAATGCTACCAGCTATCACCTAATACATATGGACATGCTTCACATCGGATCCAACTGAACCACACTTTTGTAATATACTTATTATTTTTTGTGAAAAATGTTAGTTTTGTCACTCAATCCAATTAGGATTGGGTGTTGGGAAGCTGCAGTTTAAAAATATGAGCCATGGGCTGACCTAAAGGAGGAGGATGAGTTGGAAAAAAGTTGCACCAGCAACTGCAGCAGGCCCTGCCTGGGGCTTCAGGCAGCACTGGAGCCAGTAACCCCAAATCTATGGAACAGCTACCTCCTTGGGACTCGGTGCTCAAGGCAGTTAAAGATAATGGACAGAAAAACTAAAAAAAACATTTTAGACTGTATGAGGACACAGGATGAGAAAATAGAGACTGTGACAGTGGTGCTAAAGAGGTGGAGGACCTTTCACTCAAAACTTTCTCTATATTGACCAAACTGATGCACAAAAACACCCATCTTGGGAACCACTTGGAAACTGTTGAAAATAGAGCAAGGGCAATGAATGTATGGATGGTAGGACTCCCCAAGGAGGCTAAGGAAGATAGCCTGCTAGGTTTCCCATAAACTTGAGTAAGGCCCCTGTTAAGGTGGGTGTCCCAACTAAAATAGAGGCAAGGGTACCACTGCCTTACACTGCCATCGGGTCACTGTAGCTATTTGTGTTGGCTGATGGGTTATTTTTGCTTACACAGTGAGGGAGGGGTTCATATCCAAGAGAAAGAAAAGCAAGATGCCTCCACCCAGAGAAAAGATTTAAGTGATCCTGATGGTGTGTTAGTACAGCCCACTGGGATGCCACACCTGCACTCCTCTCAGTTGTAGTCACAGTTCCTGCAGGCCCCAAGCAATGTGTCTGTTCTACCCCCAAACAGCAGGCACAGTCATACAGTAATCATCAGCAACAAGAACAGGATTAACAGTTTGACACAGCCTTATTCAGGAACAGGTTCTGAGCAGGAAAAAAGAATTAATGCAATCATGATTTTTATGTGTCCCTTTCAGGGAGACCAGGTTAGAGAATCCACTTAAGTGCCCAGCAAGGTGGAGTTGGGCCTCCCACTCCCCATGTGGCCTTTTACACAGTCACATTTGCACTGGAGTAACACGAGCGCTTGGGTTGCTCCAGTGCAAATGTGACTGTGTAGACACACACCGTATCATGGTAAGCCACTTGCCAACATGCTCCCAGATTCCCTGCAAGCCGGGAATGCCGAGCATAGTGAGTGGTTTACAGCAGCTTCTATTGCCACGTGGACTGTGTGC
This sequence comes from Neoceratodus forsteri, assembly GCA_016271365.2. NCBI lineage: Eukaryota > Metazoa > Chordata > Ceratodontiformes > Ceratodontidae > Neoceratodus > Neoceratodus forsteri. Next base: position 102,806,758 of record CM057453.1, on the reverse strand, counting down.
ACTGCTGCAAGCCTGCAACCCATTCTGTGGCTCATGATTCATCGAGCCACCCCCACGACGCACGCTCCCTCACCAGCGGAGATTGGGGTGATTCAGAGAGGGGCTGTGTAGACAGGCAGACCATCGAGTCATGGGTGGTTGGGACCGCGCTGTTGCGGTTGGAATTTAAAGTGCTACTGCTGTGTAAACATGGTATTTGTCAGGTACTGATCAGGCTCAGCCAGGTAACAGTTTGCCCTGACTGCTTTAATCAAGCCCAACCAGGTCAGCCTTTCTCCGCAGTGCTTGCCCCCACTCCTTTATGCACTGTGTAGATATATATAAAGAGGTGGCGGACCAGGTTGGTGAGGGTAGCAGCCTCAATACAGGAGGATATATATATATATATATATATATGGATATATATATATATATATATATATATACATATATATATATACATATACACACCCTCCTGTATTGGAGGCCGCTACCCTCGCCGACCTGGTTCCAGGATTTCCCCTGAAACCCTGTGGGAGCTCCCCTTTTGGCATTTCCTTGGTACCCAGGGTTCAACTGATGCAGGCCCACAGATGCAGCTGCTGGTTGGCCGGCAGTGGTGTACTTTGAATTAAAGGAGCACTGTGCTCAAATTAACAAATCCCTCTCCCAAAGGCCATATAATTGCTTAAATGTCACTGAAACTCAAACACAAGGTTTTTGTAGATCCTGGTGTGATGGTCAAATGCAGAGAAACAGATATTAACAAACAGCGTTATTTTGTGAGGCAATGCATGTCTTAATTTTACTTAGGATTCCTCAACCAGACAGCTTCTCCTAGTGCTGCAGGCTTTTGGAACTCTGATCTCCACTGGTACCTCTGAATCAGTTGGGCCTGCTGTTCAGGCTCACTCCACCTGTCTCAGGAATTGGCTTCTCAGATTCCTTGTGGAGCGTTGGCTGTTTCTCACTCTCCTTCCTTGATGACTGAGGTCCTGGACTGACCTACATGTTCCAGCTTCCCAACCTTCAGGACAGCAACAGCCTGCCATCTAGCTGTGGTGCCTACTGTGGGACCTGCACCAGCAACCCTGGCTTCAAACTCTTGGCTCTATGCTGTGTTCAGCAGCATCACTTGTGCTGGCTAGCACATAAATCCCACTTGTTAACTCACACAGACAGCTGATTTTTTCACTGTTTGTTTCACAGACATGAGACCTGTATGGCACAACTCAAATTCTCTTTCTGGACAGCAGGTGCTGTACCTCTGAAATCTCTCTGAGGTGTGTCCATCTCCAGCCCAAACACCTTTTATAGCAATAATTCAAGGGCAAGTCATATTGGTTTAAACAGTTGTCATTCTGAAACTGCAGTGGGGATGGGATAAAAGTGAAGAGCAACGGTCCACATAAAGGGAGGGTTAAACAAAACAAAAAAGGCGCTTCAGTATATCCAGGGCCCCTGGTGTTCTGTGGCAGAATTTTCTGATTTCTGCGGCAGGGCTTCTTGACTTCTGTGGCAGTATTTTCTGATTTCTGCGGCATGATTTATTCATTTCTCTGGCAGAATGCAGTCCTGTCATTGGCTAAATATGATGTGATGTCATCGATGACATCATATGCTGAGCATAGAGGAGGGGCTTCAGGATAAACGAGGTGAGAAAGAAAGCCCGACACTATGGAAAAACAGTATATTTATATGAAAATTCACCAAAAACAATGAGTTCTGCGGCGCTATATATATTCTGCGGCATGATGCAAATTCTGTGGCAAATTCCGCAACCGCAGAACCGCAGAATTCCAGGGGCCTTGAGTATATCTTAAACATCTAAGTATGTCTGTTAAGCAATTTTCCCTAATTAGAAGTTTTTTACAATAAAAAAATGTAAATAAGTTAGCTAAGTGGGATGTGTGGGGATAGCATTTTTAAAGGAATAGGGTTTTCTGAATTTTGTATTTTTCATGTTAATGAAGCGTACTGCAGCTTTAAGATTTTCTACATTACTAGAGTTAGGGTTGTCAAACAAGTATTGAAATGTGAACATGTCCACCCTCACTATAAACTTGTCAATTATGAAAATGTGTTTTTGTTTGGTTGTTACTTTTGTAAAACTTTTCTGTTTCAGTCTCCAAACAATAAAGTAGAATTTTGAAAATGTTCTTCAAAGTTCCAATTTGTAACCTATGTTCTGAGTATCTTGACTGTTTTTGAAGAAGCTTGCATTAATAAAGTTTAATACTGTTCTGCTTGTGTGGGGGAGGGAACAAAACAAGCATTTGTCAATGCATGTATTTGCTGGGTAACTGTTTGCTACTAATAGTACACAGACTCCTGTCATTCGGCCCATCTGGGAGCCTATCATTTCCTCGACAGCACCCTTCCAGTAACAATAAAAATACCACTACTGTTGCTACCCAAACAGAGCCTTGTAACTTTCATGTCTGGAAAAGAGATTCTAATAGAAGCGGAAAATGAATGCAAAGGAGCCTAAGAAATGCAGACGATATGCTGCCGAGTGACTACTGCTCTGACATCCCACTTCTTCCCAAAGCTGTCAGGTGATGCTCCCGTCTGTGAACGCCTCTCGCTGCTGTGCTTTGGTTGCTGGATTGACAGTGACCATGGTCAACTTACTGCTCTATTCTCTGTAGTACTAATGTACTTGTTCGCAGGGTTTCCCTCTCCGATGGCATCTGGTGGTGCTGTAGTCATCCCCGAAGGTAGTGCAGCTCTCCTAGAAATTTGTTCTCTAGCTTTGCTGGTGCTGTTGCTGATGCTAGATGGTGGGGCTCGTGGGACACAGCGTGGACGAAATGTGGATTGGCAACTTGATGATGAACAGCTGGGTGAGTGACAGCACAGCCTTTCAGATTGTGGCAGTGCTGGGCATGGGAGGAATTGAACAGATCAAGGGTGAGCATCAGCATACCTCTGAACTGCATTTTGCATGGTGATATGCATTTTATACCCAAAGTTACCAGCACTCTACGAATATATTTAGCATTAAATGAATTGGATGTAAACATTTTGTATCACTTAAGATATGATGCCAGTTTTCTTAAACCTGATCTTTAAAATAAGAAAATGCTATACATTCTGATCATTTCATCTAGAGTCTGAAGGCCAATTCTATGCCGCAACAGAGAGGCAAGTGAATGCGTGGGCAGGGTTGACGGCTACAAATGGACGTGATAAAACAGTGGTTGCTAAAATTCCAATCCACTCAGCTGGTTGCTGGGCAGCCTCATGTAAATAAAATGAGCCAGCCGCTGTCTGATAGGAGTGGCTGACTTCTTTCAGGTACACAATGTTTCTGTCTAGCAAACAGAGAGTAGTGTGTCGACCAGACTGTGTGGTCATTGGTCTGCCCTGCTCTGCAAGGAGTTCAGCAGTGACACACCTCTGAAATGCTGTTCATGTAACAAAACATTTCTTGTGCAAGTGCAAGTAAATGTAAAAAGGGCAACCACCTGTATCTAAGGTGGGAAGAGAAGAAATAAAAGTAGAGGGTAACTCTGTATCAAAGAGTGAGGGAGAAACACAAGAAAAGAGCAAATGCCTGTATCAAAGGGGGAGGAGAAGAAAAAAAAGTAAAGGCAATTGCCCATATGAAAGGAAGGGGGAGAGAAAGGCAAAACAAGGGCAGCCACCTATAAATATCGAAACACAGAGGCCCCATGCCCATTCTTAAACAAAAACAGTCCAGAGTCCCTGCCCCATAAAGGGGCAGTAGGAGGCGATGTTGGCTGCTGGTGCCATTGACCCCATGCAATGACCACTGGCAGCTCAGCCTCCTGCTGCACTAGCATTCTCATCACGCACACCTGGCGGTGCCGCAGTTTTACTCAGCCCTCATTTTTTTTATTCGAATAATCGGAATTACAACCTTTGAGCTAAGAGCTCTTTTACAAAGGGTTCTCGTCAAATAAGGGAGGGGGGACTACATGAGTAAGGGAGTCAGTAGCAGCTAGTTAGGCACTGAAAAAGAGATCAAAACAGTTGAAGTAATCAGCATCAAGGATAACATAGTATAAGCATCACAACATAGAAAAATCATCCTATAATGTAGTAGAAGCATCACACGGCATCCTGCCACTTTCGTGTGGCACTTTGGGCACCTGTGGAAAGAAATACACTGAACTCAGTCAGCTGTTTACACAGGATGAGGGACACGGGAGTGACATTACATGCATAACAGAGGTACAACCAGCTGACACATGGGCTACCATGCCACACATAGGTGGAAGGGATCAAACAGCCACAGTGGAATGTGCATGGCATACCAGAGACAGCCCTGTGGACCTGAACAGTGGAGGACTGCACATACAATTAGTGTGCTGTGCTGCAACGGAGTATGACCGAGCCATGCAAGGGACACATGATACTGGCAGGCATGCCAATACAGCATAAGCATAGCAGTGCCAAGCTGGAGTGTGACAGTCAGTGTCATTTCCCAAGTGGCTTGGAGTCACACACATCCACCCAGCACCCTGCAGACTAGCCATCCAGCACACAGGCCACCACAGGCGTGCAGGACAAAAGACAACCATGAGCCACCCCGGTCAGCCATAGGGACAGGCCCAGGCGTACACATGTTAGCTGCTGCACAGTTGTATATGGGCGGCACCATCATGCAGCACTGTGTGCAGCAGCTAGGGTAACATGCAACTGCAGTGGTGTTGAAACATAGAAACACAGAATTTCTTGGCAGATAAGGACAACATGGCCCACCCCGTCTGCCCAGTTTTCCATACCTGCAGTATCACTGCAAGCCCTACTTGATCTCTGGCTCTTTTTCCCTCCCCTATTCATTTCCACTAAGATTCCTTTATGCCTAGCCCATGCACTCTTGAACTCCTTCACTGTTTTCATCCCCACCACCTTAGCTGGTAGTCTGTTCCAGGAATTTACCACTCTTTCTGTGAAAAAGTACTTTCTCACATCTCTCCTGAAAATACCCCCCTCCACCTTCATAGCATGTCCCCTTGGTCTTGAGTGCCTGTTTTTATTTTGAAAAATACTGTCCAACTGTACCATATAACCAGTGTCAGTAGCTCAGTAGGTGGCACACTCGCCTCTGAGGCCCGAAGATCAGAGGGCTGTGGGTACAGTTCCCACATCTGGCACTTGGGTTAATATTCCAATACTGACACTGTAGTGCAGCATGAGGGGGGTGCTGCACTTCTGAGGTGCCGTCTTTTGGATCAGACGTTAAACCAAGGTCCCATCTGCCTGGATTGGTGGTAGTGCAGGTGGATGCTAAAGATCCCATGGCACTTATCGAAAAAGAGTAGGGGAATTTGTATTAACAGCCAAAAACAAAATACAGCAATTATATACATGGACCATACATCAGTACATACAGAAAAAACAAACCACAATCATTCAGTGCTAGGCAGTAACTTAAATTCCTACTCAATATTGTGTAACCCCAAAAAGCAATAAAATATTCTCACCCAACCAATACATAGCAAACAATGACAAATATTCCCACCAGCAACTACTTGCCCAGTCTGAGCCATAGTATACTCAAGAGAACTGACATATAACTCTGAAATATGCTACCCCACCCACTCAACATTATTCCATAAACGGTTTCCAACTTCACAACCCAATGAGCGAAATTCATACTCATAGATCTTGTCCAGCTCACATTTAATTTGAAAGAAAATTTCTTGCATTTGAACATCTTTATTCTGAAGAAATCTCAGGCATCTCGCCTGCCACACTGACCATTTAATACATGCTAAAATAACAAAAATCGTACTCTTCTGCCATTTATCACATTCCTTAGGGATCTGTCCCAATATCAATATGTCATAAGTCATAAAGCTAAGAAGAGGTTCACCCCACCAATTTGCTAATGCCTTCCAGAATCCCTGTACATGAACACATTCAAAAAATAGATGCTGGATCGTCTCAAATTGTCCCTGACACATCTGTTCACTACATCCCCTCTCAGCCTTCTCTTTATGTTTTTGATTGTCTTTCACATTCAACTTCTGATGCTCACATAACCAAATTATATCTTGCATCTTAAGCGGAATCCTGGGCTCTATCATACTAGCTAAAAGCTGTTCAGTGTTGATATTGCTAGACACTTGAAATAAAGGCTCTTCAATATAACAGTTATCTACAATAAAAGCATAAAAATATTTTTTCTCATGAGACATAAACCAACTAAGCTCAGTCTTCCACATTGTAATGTATTTCAACATAAGCTGTACATAAGCCGGGAACAGTTTTTCTGAGGAGTGCCATTTACCTCTCCCCCAGGCCATCAGAAACATGGCCCCTGCAGCTGCATACATAAAGTTCCCACCGCTACAGTTTCCAATAACATAGGTCTGATGGAACTATAAAAAAAATTCCCAAACAAATACACCAAGGGCTGTGTCATATTAAGGCCTCCTGCCTTCCAAGTTCTATACATATGTGTTTGTTTCACAGGGTTTAATCTGCTACCCCATAATAACAGAAAAAAAAGACCCATCAATTTTGTATGCATATCATAAGGTAATGGAAATACATGAGAAACATACAAAAAAATAGGGGCAATATACGCCCTGAGAAGAAACACTCTTTTCTTTCTAGTCATCTTCCATGACTGCCATTTAATCACTTTCTGATATGCTATATCATAAACAGTATCCCAATTCAGTGTCACAGCATCTCTAGTACCATAATAAAGTCCTAATAACTTCACATTCTCCTTAAGTACTGTAACTAAAAATTGGTCCACCATTAATGCCTCACCCAACACCAACATTTTACTTTTACTATAATTTATCTTAACTCCGTAACCATCTGTAAACTTTCAATTACCTGAAGTACCCATTTTCCAGAGACCAAATCTGCCACTGCAAAAATATAATCGTATGCATAAGCCATAACTTTCCAAAATAAAATCCCCTCCCATGTCTTAATAGGTAAAATCTGCTCAACAGCTTCGATTAACTGCAAAATAGGGTCCAAGCCAAAGACATATAATAAAGGACTCATCGGGCATCCCTGTCGGACACCATTCTTGATATAAACAGGGATACCCAAATGTCCATTCACTAGAGGTGTGATCTGTGCTTCCAAATATAAAGGTTTCAACAGTCTGATTAGCAATTCAGGGACACCATAATACTGCAAAACTGCCCAAATGTGCTTCTGCCTCACCGCATCAAACGCTGTCTCTTGATCCAGAATCTGTAGGTGTCCTTCTAAATTTATATTCAAACCTTGTTCAACAATCTCCCTTACATATATATATCAGATTATGTACAATATTTCTTCCAGGGACTGCGTAGGTTTGGGCAGGAATTAACAATTTCTGTGCAATCTTTGATAAGCTAACCGTCAAACTTTTAGTCAAAATCTTATAGTCTGATGTAAGCAAACTTAATGGTCTCCAATTCCTGATATCTTGTGGATCCCCCTTTTTATAGAGGAAGATCTTCACCCCATTTTCCATACTAGGTGCACGTCTATTTTCTGTCAAAATAGCCTCATAAAGTAGTTGCAACCATGGAAGTAATATATCTAAAAAACTTTGTAAAATTCATTAGGTATCCCATCAGCACCAGGGGTAGTGCGGACAGACAGTTTATTTATTGCCACTCTAATTTCACTTTCAGAAATAGGAGCCACCAACTCCTTCTCCTCTTCCTGTAACAGCAGAGGGATCTCTAAATCTTCATAAAATAAACCTTGCTGCCTCACTTCCTTTTCCCGAAATGTAGCCTGCACATGTGCTTGCACTACATGTTGTATCCATGTTGTATCCTCCTATTATCTCTCAGAACCCCTCCAGTACCATCTAACAAAGCAGTCACAACAAGCCTTTGTGACCCTTGCAAGCCAAGATCATAGGGGTTTACTTGCTCCTTAGTACCCGTAACCAGATATTTTTGCTGCAAAGAATATCTATTCTCTTTCAGTTTAAGAAATTCATACATCTTGCTTTTGACTTCTGCAAGCTGCTGTTGCACAGTACTACCCATTACATCAACCTTAGTCAGTAGTTGCAAATACTTAGCTCTAAACCCTAAATAACTTATATACTGATATTTTGCTCTTACACTGGACATCTGCATAAACAACAGCTTCAGATCCCTTCTCGTGTCTTTCCACCACTCAATGGGACTATCGTACAAAAAACTAATATCTGACCTTAATCTAAAAAAAGGCCTGAATGTGTTGTTTAATAAGCTCCTCTTGTAAAATGGCAACATTCATTTTCCAATGAGCCCTTCCCATTGGGAGTTTTTGTTGTTGTCCTGTCATCACCTTTACCAGCACATGATCTGAAGCCTCCAGAGGCAGAACTGAAACCGTTAAGCTAGTAATCCATTCTGACAAAAACCAAAAGTCTATCCTGGTAGACAAACTATCCTTAAAAAATGGTATGCATTGGCTCAATACTTAAATGATCATATGCATCCTTTAAATTACTCTGCTATATGACAGTGTGTAATGTATGTGCATCACAATTTACATTTTGTGTTTTCCTTCCCCAATCCCTAGAGGTGAAGCCCCAATTAAAACCACCCCCCCCCCATAACACCAGTTTTGAGCTATGCAGATAAGGAGCAATACGTTTGAAAAGCAAAGACCTATCGGCTTTCTTCTGGGGAGCATAGATATTTATAATGCGATATACAATGCGATGTAACACTACATCAACAAGCATAGCCCTCCCAGGTTGTATATCCAAGACTTGTAACACTGTAGTATCAATTCCAGAAAATAATACCCCTAAACCAACACACTGGTCCTCCCCAAGTGACCACAAGGAGGCACCCCACCTCCAATCTTTCTCTGCTTCCCGCATCTCAGACAAAGTATGCAATTTAGTATCCTGCAACAGGCTCACATTTCCATGTCCCTCCACCAAACTTGCAAAAGTAACCCGTCTCTTTTCCTGTGACTTGATACTATTCACATTGACAGTATAAAAGGCAATACCCCCATCCATTAGAAGAAAAAAAGAGGCAAACTTGACACAGGAATCTAAACTACAAAAGAGAACAAGGACATGAGTCATATCATTTTCTTTTTTTGCTCTTCTTTGGTTTCAGTTTTTCTCTGATACCAACGTCAGCCGCAATCTCACTGTGTGAGGAAGCAACTGAAGAAATATTAGAGTCCAAACCATCTTCTTCTCCTCCCTCTTGCTCAAATAAGAGAGCATATGAATTTTGCAATGGACCAGAGTCAGAATCTACAAACACCAGTTGCACTTCCATAGCAGCTTTACTAGACTTAGATCAAGTCACTCTTTGAAAAGCAGCATCCTGCTGTAAGTCTGGGGGGAGGCATACAACCCACATCAGCTACAATCCCAGAACCCGATCCTGGGTCTCTATCCAAAGCACCATGTCCATCGTCCTCAGTCAAGGGCTGAGAAGTGGCTGGCTCCAGTACCTGAGTATCCAAATCAAGATCCTGTACCACTTCCACCACTGCCCTATATTGCTCCTGTGACTCCAACTGAAAAATATCCATATCTGACTGTATGTCTTCTTTTTCTATGACAGGATCCACTTGCCTAGACCTATCTACTCTCTGAGGCATTGGATCAGGAGGATGTAAATTCATGAGCAAGTCTTGCATCCTCTGTTTGTCTTTTTGGGCAGTAGCCACATATACATCCTGTTTCACCCATATTGCATGATCTATACTATTATGGGAAGCCCAGGAACAAGTATGGAATGTATGACCATGTTCCTCACAGAGATTACATCTCATAGGCTATCTACAGTGTGCACCAGTTTGTCCCAAGTCTCCACATAGGCCACATTTTTGCTTGTCACAAACATTACTCGGGTGACCCACAGCCCCACACTTGTAACATGCCCTCAGCTGCCCTGGGTAAAAAAAATCACCCCTCTATCTCTCCCCCCAAAAAAACAATTAGGAAGATGCTTCATGAGACCTTGTTCAAGATGTAAATCTACTAAATATCTCCAGCCCCAGTCCAGAGATGTTCATCATCTAAAATGAGTTCAGGGTGTCCCTTAACTTTACAATGTTGCTGTAACCAATATGTAACATCTGCAACATTAACACCCTCATTACAAAATAGCACTGTTATCTTCTTCATTACAGGCTTAGTCAGTGGAATTGCCATAAAAGACTTCCACAGGGATGTATTTTTCAACATTTGAAATTGCATCCAAACCCTCTCAAGTCCCACGGGGTGCTTAAAACTAATGTCAAAAACTGAGTCACCAGGCACATGTATCAGGGTGTAAATTTCATAGGCATAATATTTCATGCTACCCTTAAGTAGCTCCTGCCCTACAAATTGTCTATCCGGTACTTCAGACATGGGCCCTTGAAACTTCAAACAGATTGCATTCCGCCTAGTGGCTAGCTCAGAGGGTTGTCTAAATGAAGCAGGAAAAAGCTGCTCACTAACTTTATTATGCCATACAGTAGTGAAAGTCTATGGGTCAGTCACAGGCCCTCTGGGTATATCAGGAGCTTTCGAGCCAACTTGTTGCTTACCAGTGTTCAACCCTGCTCCCTCTATAAGAGAAGAGGGAGGGGGAGGGGGGCCACATCAGAGGAAGGAGCCTCTCCCTCAAATCTCTTAATAACATTCAGCACTAAATTCTGGTCAATTCCAGGTGGTTTGTGCACCCCTAGCAATGGGGACTTTTGTCCAGGTGTTAATAAAGCATCAGACAATTCTGTAGAACTAGTACTCTGCACAATGGGGCTAACATTAAACTCTGGAGTCTCAACAGAGTCTGATAAACCAGTAACATTAGCATCCCATCCTGTACCCAAAGAATTCTTTACCAATCCAGCAGCCTCCAAAGCTTTCAAAACCCATTCAGCTGGGGCTGTAGTTTCATCATCCGAAAATTCAACTGCTGTATGTACCACAGGGAAGGGAGGCAGACGCTTAGTGTCCTGCTGCAAGGGACAACCTTTTTTTCCTTTCCCCTGGCCTGCTTTACCCAAACACTGTTGTCCCCTTCCCCCGACGAAATATCTATAGTGAACTGTCTAGTGCAAGAAGGTACAGTACCCGAGTCCCTCAGAACAGATGGGGCCTCCCCATCAATGCAATCCTTAGGGTTCATACTTACGGCTGACAATGCCACATCTGATGCAGGCAACTGCAAGTCCGTCCTGCTCTCAGCCGAGCCTCCTTCCCCCCTAACAGGCATTACCTCAATTCTTGGCGAGTCGAGACCACCGACCTCCTTTTGCTGCAGCACAATGTCCTGAGCTGGAAGAACAGCATATTCCAATTCCAGCCTTCCAGCCTTCCGAGTAGCTTCCTCTTCCTGCACGTCCATGAAGTCATCCTGCTGCCTTCTAAGTTCTTGCACCAAGCGGTTCCATACTTCCTGAAACTGTTGCTCTTCATCCGCAATCTGTCTACAGATAGCTTCTGCATCTCAAACCCTGGTATCCACCAACTCCGAAGAGTCATCTGGCAGCAAATCAGACCATAAGTCTTTACTATCTCCATTATGATCCAAGACATCAGTCGCTAATATAAATTCCTCCTCCTGCAACAGTCCGTTAACCATGATGGTCACAAACAAGAAGGGAGGCCAAGGAGGTGACCAGCTCCTCAGCCTCCCGCATGTCCAGTCTCTCTGCTGACTGCAAGCACACTGCAAATTCCAAGGCAAACTCAGCGCCCTCTAGCAAAGAGTAGGGGCATTTCCCCGGTGTCCTGGCCAAATTTCTCCCTTTCACTAAAAATACCACCAACAGCTTAATCTGGTGCAATTTCAGCTGCTTACCGTCTGTATCCCCTCTCCCCCCGGTCGCCCCTGAAAAAGGGACGTCTAGGTCCAGTGGGCTTACCAGGTCAACAAAATTCAATAAATAAAATATGTACCCCCATGAGTTATTTAAAGATGTCTAGCATATCTTCCCCCCTCTCTTGTAGGTGTTCATATTTAGTTCTTTAGTCTCTCCTCATAGACCTTTTGATGCAGACCCGGCACCATTTTAGCTGCCCTCCTCTGGATTGCCTCCACTCTATGTTCCTTTGGAGATGTGGCTTCCAAAACTGTACACAGTATTCTAGGTGAGGTCTTATCAGCAATTTATACAGGGCAACACCACCTCCCTCTTTCTGCTGGTGTTACCTCTCCCTGTACATCCCAGCATCCCACTAGCCCTACCAGCTGCATTATTGCGCTGTCTGGCCACCTTTAGATCATCAGAGATGATAGCCCCCTCGGTCTCTCTCCTGCTTGATGGTCATCAATAACACTCCCCCAATTTGTACTCTACTCTTGGGTTTCTGTGCCCCAAGTGCATTATTTTGCAATTTTTTGCATTGAATTCCAGCTTGTCATACCCTTGACCCCTCCTAGTTTTCACAGGGCACTGCTTTTCAGCCATCCCTGGAATGTCCACCCTATTGCAGATTTTGGTGGCACTTGCAAAGAGGTAGACCTTCCCCTTTATCTTCTCTGCAATATCACTTATAAAGACATTAAAGAACACCGGTCACAGCACAGATCCCTGAGGCACCCTGCTGGTCACCCTCTCTTCTGTGGAGTAAACTTAATTTACCACCACTCTCTGTCACCTATCCCCTAACCAATTTCTTATCCAGTTTACCACCTTTGGACCTGCTCATAAACTTGCTTAATAGTCTCCTTTGTGGAATGGTGTTGTATACAGGTGGGTGCCTTACACACTCTTCCTCATCAGCACAACACTGGAGTGAGATGCAGAGCCACCTGAAGGCACCTCCTGCCCCAGTAGATGCTAGCCCCACCCTAGGTATGGGGTTGTCACTCATACTGAGCCAGTGCAGGATAGAGGCTCTATGAAGACTCAGTTGTGTCCAAACGTATGCATGGCCCTGCCCATGTACAGTGGAATAATTGTACTCTGGTCATCACTGTGTTGGTTAGCCACCACTAACTATGCATCATAATGTTGATCACAAATAGTAAGGTACATGCACCATTCACCAATGCCCCCTCCACCGCTGTCCCCATGCCACATAAGCCCAGCTCTTTTTGAAATGTAGTGGCGTGATACCCAGTGCATGTGGCACTGCTGCAGGCAGACTGTCATGAGTGCTGTATGATATACATGGCATGACAGTGGTATGCTGGTACAACACTGGCCCATGCCTACCTCCACCAGACAGATATGCCTACATAGTTCTGACCATGTGGCACAACAGACCTGACCAACAATGAAGGGCATACCAACTGCGGTTGTGAGAATTACTGCCAACTCCCTGGTGCACTGAGTTGGTGGCTCAGGGGACATGCCACTGCATAGTGTAATGCATGCCAAGGCTCAGTACACACACACACGCACACACACATATACACACACACACACACACACACACAGAGAGCAGCATGCCTGCTGCAAGGTCATGAACAACAGCAGACTGCACAGACCCTGACACACCACAATGTCAGTGGTGGGCCAGTGTCTCAAGGGCTGTGTGAGTGTCCACATCCACAACTGTATAGGTGATGTCTCCACAGACATGCTTGCAGCATGGCGAGGCACACATTGATATCTGTCTCTAACCACAGAAGCATGCAGTATAGTGTATACATACAACCCAGAGTGCGAAACACAATGCATGGTACTTACGTGGACATGTATCCACGAGCCATCCCGCCACAGCCTGGCCATGCTGCGTTCTGTCACGTGGTGGTGTCTGCAGCCACTGGTTCTGGTGGCATGGCTGCTCCTTGGCCCTGCTGGGCCCTGGTGTCTGTGAAGGAAGACAAAGGAGATATGATCAATAATATGTAGTGGAACACATGGGACAGTACAATAAACCCTAAACAGTATACACACCCATATACTAGTACTGTGCAGCAGCTGCCACATGTACATGTTGGGGATGGACAGAACTGTGCAGGGTCATGTCTTACCATTGTTCAGAGCCATGACACCACACACAGACAGGTGCGCCATGGCCCAAGTTAAATCAGAATGCTACATCCCACTTTTGTAGCTATGACCTAGTACAGTGTACGCCAGTCCGTGTAGTACTCTCTATTCAGCCATCCTCACCACCTCTGTCCAACATACCCATACATGTCAGCTACAGGCCATGCACACCTCATATTAATAATAGGATGCACATAATTCCAGGTCTCATACAACAGGGCACAGGAAGCATGCCTGTGCAAAAGGAGGAGAGGACATTGTACCATAGGTGTAGCCAAACACGGTGGCTGGGCCAAAAGTGGCACATCCTGTGCAGTATAATAATACACCATGCATTACATGGCATATGCATACCAGCACCCATGCTGCATAACACAGACAGTGTACACAGAACAGCCGGGGCCTCTGCAACGTGGTGTTGGGTACAACTGCCACCATAGCTACATGTAAACCATGAGTCACATGACATAGTCATACACCCTGACACTGCAACCATGTCACTCTCTCAGCACACTCCCTTGCTTCCATGGCAGGTGCGTGCCTCAGATATCTACAGTGAGTCCTGTAATGCACAGGCCACCTGGGACATCTATTGGAACAGTGGTCCCATGCACCTGCATTGGTAAGATTTATGGCCATTCTGGATCCACTTACACCAGTGTCTCGACAATGTTTTGCTGCCATACGCATCAGGGAAACTCACATCACGATGCTCCCTCATGACGCTGAGTTAGTATGGCCATGTATGTTTGTTTTTTTATAAATCGGTGTATTTGAGTTGGGGGGCCTTGCCTCCCACCCACCCCCATTAATTAAAAGAAACATGGAGGGGTGGGGGGCAGAGCCCCACTACTCAAACTGATTGATCAAAGCTACACAGCTATATCTAACCCTGAGTAATGTTGCCGTTCAGTCATGCAAGTAGCGGATCAGTAGTACAGCATAATGTACACAGAATCCTTGTTGTACCACTATACCACTTGTGTGGGTTTGGAGTCCTCCAGTATCCCCAGATTTATTTAGTTTTTGTTAATCAGGTAAGTACACTAGACAATTAGAAGCCTATTTCCAGGTACGACCCAGGAGATTACAACCAAACTTACATACAGTAGAAATACATTGTATTACAATATATATCAGAGGGGAAAAAACATGAAATATAGCAATGTAGCTTGAAGGGGGAAATACATAATAAAAATACATAATACATGTTACATAATACAATAATTATGAAAGACATAATACAATAATTTCATAATACATGAAACAGTGGAGGGATTCAAGAGCATGGGACAGATATGCAGGATTGAGCAGTGGGTGGAGAAGGATATCACCTGATCACCTGACAAAGGTGGCAAATTGGGAGGGGGGGGTAAGGGGCAGACTAGATGGGCCAGAGTGGTCCTTTTCTGCCACCAGATTTCTATGATTCTATGATAATTGCAGTGCATTTGGTTAGATACATTGCAGTGCGACACTGAGGAAAGAAGTATATAATTACTAAACAAAACACACCATAGAAAGGGAAAAATTTAGAAAACAGTATACTAGTACATCATGCATTACGTGGCATATGCATACGGCATAGATCAGGCAATATAGCAGGTCCCATAGAACACAGGGGACACAACAGGGACACACAAGTACAGTGCACATTCCCTCAGGGACAGTACCCCGGAGATATATTATCATGGAAACAGTGCTGCTCACAGGACACTGCCCAAGCCATACATAGAGCAATCTGTACTCACCTGGTCATGGCACAGTGCCACTCTCCACCATCACCCACAGCTGTTGCAGGTGGCATTGCTACCTCCTTTGTAGGGCATTGTACCTGTGGTGGCATTGGTCGCTGGTGCACGTGACTCCTGTCCTGCGGGTGAGACACCTCCCTATAGATGCCCACACCTCGCACCTGGACTGGTCTTCCTCAGCCCCCTTGCCCAGCAACTGGTCTGGCCACCACCAGGTCCACCAGGCTTGCCAGCTCTGTTGCTGACCACCTTTGGTTCCATTGTATTACAGCCCTGCTCCTTCTTGTGGTATGCTGCCTAGTCCTACCCCTCACATCAAGTTAGAGATAGTTTCTTTGCAGTATGGGTGTGGCCTTTCCATTTGCACAATACATTTTGGTGTTAGCATTGTGCTAAATTTGATTTGTGCAACACAGTGCGTACTCCTGGGGGGTGGGACCATCTGCATGTGGCAGGCATGATGTGGTTGGTGCGCATGCACAGATAAGTGCTGCATATGCACAGTGTCATTGTACAACATCAAAATGTGCGTGCCAGTGCTGTATGATGGCATCCGCCTGTTGTGACATCATGCCAGGCTGCGCTGCATATGGATGTAGTGCTGGAACAATACTGGTGCTAGCCCAAGTGCAAATATAATAGTGCTGGGAGCAGATCTGCAGTATTCACACAGTGTATGCAAATGAGCTAATTTTGCATTCCGAGGGCAAATTCTACATTTGCATGTCATTACCGGCATGCATTCATTCATTTGCATGCCTCATTCACCTGGAGCATGTAAAAGGAGCAAAGGGCACTTCACAGATTCCACAGAGGAACTGCAGACTGCAGGAGGTAAGTGTATTGTGGAATGGCTTACAGTAGGAGCATGGGAGATCATAGCACTGTGATTATGCTGTATGTGGACTGGACTGTTGCTGTATCTGCACATGGCCAAGGCCTGTGTTAGGCAGGTGGCTCGCTGGGTGTTGCGACCGGCAAAGCAGGAATACTTGTTTGTGTCGGGCAGGTGGCTGAGAGGCCTTCACACCACTGTACCTTTGCTCTGTGCTCTGCTGTCAGTATGTAGTGCTCAATACTGTTCTCTCTGCATTTCCAACAGGGACCATGATGGACTTTAACAGACAAAGAACACATAAATCTGGCAATGAAGAGGCCCAGGTCTATGTGGCTTGTGAGGACCTTCTAGCTAGGAGGTGAGAGACCAGGGCTGAAATCAATAAAGCCTGGGAGGAAATAACAGAGGCAGTGAATGCGGTTGGGGGGCAAACACACACAGTCCAGGCATAAGGAAGAGGCTCACAAACATGAAGTGGTGTGTCAAGCAGGTCCTGGCCAAGGCATGCCAGGACTCCAAGCCACAGGAGGTGGCCCCCGAGCAGCTGCCCCCTAGCACCTGCAGAGGAGTTAATAGCTTCAACACTTACAGCTGTGGAGGTTTGCCAGGAGGTGGCTGTGGGAGCCACATGGGACCAGCACCAGAATCATCACACTGTGTGTGTATATATGTACATGTGTGTGTGTACGTGCATGTACAAGTGCACACATGCATACACTGGTGGTGTTATTGTGTGTAGGGGGTGCGGGTGGGGAAGGTCCTCATGGTCTATGATGGATGGACAGACACAGCATGGAGGCACAGGATGCAGTGTACAGATCTGTGGTATGTGTACCCATTCAACCACAGGCATATTCATGCTTCCTGCATAGTCCATGGGACATCTCACAGGCCACTTCTGCTGCATGCCCTGTCTGTAATGATGTACTTGTTTGCAGGGTTTAAAAGGCCCACCAGGAAGTCATGGTCATTCCATGGTATAGTTATGGGGAACCTAGTTACATGTATTATTCACATTTTTGTCTTCCTGGTCACTTCCCTGCTGATATCCCATGTTGTCCACTGTATCGGGTTGACTGTCATCCACCGGTACCCTGGAAAACTCTGACTAATGGATGTGTTACACAACAGTTGTGGTCCATGAGCTGGAATCCAGGTATACTGCTGGGTTGGCCATCTGTGGGGGTAATTCTCTACTGTGTCATGTGTCATCTCCTATGTGATCACTGGTGATGGGATGTGTGGCTCTGGGAGTGCATGGGCACTGCACTGCAGAGGCAGTGTGGGTGACAAGACACAGTACACTGGGCCTGCATGCTGCCATGGTCAGCACACAAGTATATACATTACTTCTCTCGACAGCACAATTCATCCTAGTGGACACTGTCCATGACGAGGGACCACCAAGGTGGCGGATGCCCTGCTGCCCACCCATACTGGGGAAAAGACTCCAGTTAAGAGGAGTGAGATGAAAATGATGATGAAGTTGAGGATGAAACATTCATGGAGGAGTGAGGGGCCCAGCTTGGACCAGGAGGGGTTGCCTGCCCCGCCAGCCTCCTTACTAAAGGGATCCAGTCACCTCCTTCGTGGTACTACCATCGCATTACAACACCTGCCCATTGCCTTTGACACAGCCAATGCTGTGCCATCCCATGACCCCACCACCAGCAGAGCCCATATCCTGCCCCCCCCAAACCAATCCCTCTGGCTCAGCCAATGCTGTGCCACCCCAGGACCCCACCACCGGTACAGCCCATGCCCTGCCCTCCTGGCCAATGCCACTGGCTTAGCCAATGCTGTGCCACCCCAGAATCATGTCACTGGCACAGCCATGGCCACTGCCCTGCCCCCCAGGCTAATCCCACCAGCCCAACCTTTGCTGTGTCTCCAATCCACAGCAATGCACAGCACCAAGCACAGTGTAAACCTGAGCCACATAATGGCCAAGGATGTATCCTGACCTAGTCCAACTGGACAGTCCATAGAGACAGCAGGAGGCAGCGGCCAACAGGCAGCTGCTGCAAACAGCCATGGGGGTATAATAGAGCATGCAGGCAGAACTGGCAGCTATATGCTGCATACTGCAGGACAACATTCGGCATATAGAGCAGCATGCAGATGCATGCCGTGCAGAGCACATGGCAGCCTTGCTTGAATTGGGGCAGGACGTGTCTGCCAGCATGGCAGCTATCTTCAGTAGACTGCCTACCACTGTGTTGGAGGCTGTGGCCATGGTCTCAAGCACTACATGGGGATGGCTGAAACACTGGCCATTCCAGTGGGAGGACTCACCTCATGGTGGATGCCTCGGCATACCAGAACCCCTTCCCCCCCGCAGCACAGGCATTCAGACTCCCAGCACACCCTAGACAACTGTGCACTCCAGGCCATGGCTTGCTCCTCAGCAGGGTCATGACCCCATGAGGCCATGGCTATGGTGGGTAATGCCATCCCCACTCTCATCCCCCCATTGTGTGGACAGTGAACACCCCCATCACTACCCTCCCAGGTACAACATGTGCTCTGTACATCTCCAGAGAGGGATAATACATGTGCACTGTTCATCTCCGGTGAGATAGTATGGGATGCACATAGTGTGCATATTACCCCCCCAGCCCTATCACACATGGGCCACCTTGCACCCCTCCCCCACATTATTATGTGACTCATTGAGCTATTATTGTATTACTTTTGTATTATTTGTATGCTTGTAATTAGTGTCTTAAGATGTGAAACCATTCCTTTTTTGCACTTGGGACCCCATTGTAAATGAGCATTGGCTCAATTGGGTTATCCTTTTCTGGAAATACAGAATAAACTATTTAGTTGCTCTATTTTAGATGCTCTATTTTTTGTTCCCCCAGCCTGGCTATGACAACGGCGTACCGTTGTTCCTTGGGGCCGACTTGACTGGACGGCTCATCATGCAGCGTGGTGGAGGTAGTGTTTTCATAACCTTCTCTCTCTCCCCCCAACCCCTGTGCATGGAGGAGCGGCATGCAGTGACGCGAGTAGTGGTGCTGTGCATGCTTCCTTGCACGGCACGCCGGGCATCTGCAGTGATCCTCCTCCCTGATCAAAGTGTGGTCCAGTGCTGAACCCCAGCCCCCGCTAGAGGTGAGGCATACAGCAGACATCCCCCACCCGCAGAAGAAGGAGAGCAGACCATGGGTCGCTCAATCCTCCTCCCCCCAGCCAGCCCTCCAGTGGCCAGACTTGCTCCCAAACCCGGGTCACCAGCATCACAAGCAGTAATGCTACGGCTACTACTACTTACATTACCCATGTTTCCCCATCCCCTGCCTGGATGGCCTAATATTTCTATTGAGCCCCCCCCCCATTGCTGGGATGGCACAGTATTTATTTTCAGCCCCCTTTAACTCCCTTGCTGGGATGGCATAGTATCTGTTTTCAGACCCCTTTAACTCCTCCTTACTGGGATGGCACAGTGCTTCTTTTCAGCCCCCTTTAACCCCTTCCTGGGATTGCATAGTATCTGTTTATAGCCCCCTTTGACCCCCCCCTTACTGGCATAGCATAGTATTTATTTTCAGCTTCCATCACCCCCCCCCCTTGCCGAGATGGCACAGTATTTATTTTCAGCCCCTTTACCCAACCACCCTGTATGGCTTGTTATTTCTTTTTTCATGAACATCATTATGTTAGCAATAACCCATGAATGGTATGGGGTTATGTTAGCAATAACCCACAACGGGGTATGGAGTTATAGGCATTTAATGCACACCTGGGGTGCGTTGTGATTAATGAGGCTGCAGGCTGAGTGTCCTTACAGTACCCCAGGTGTACATTAAATGCCTATAACCCCATAACTTGGAGTGGGTTATTGCACTTATAACATGGGTTGTGTAAAAAATATGGATAGGGCGACATAAAGGGATTTTCTACTTCTGGAAAGACTAAAAAAGGGACTGTATCCTGCTGCCTCCCAAAGTAGTCCCTCAAAAGAAAAGCACACTACATGGCTGTGATGCACAGAGAAATGTCACACAAACACTACTGATGTAATGTGTCACATTTCCTGTGTCTCACCTTGCTTTGTACTGTGTGAACAATGTGTGTCTGATGCCCCCACAAAAGCAGACACATATTCATATGCACTTTCACCTGCAGAGGTACATGCTCTGTTGACTCTGCTTGTCAATATGTTCCTTAATGTCAGTCGGTCTTACCCTGGCTGCAGAAGGACTCCTGATCAGACAGTACTATCCACGCACCCACTGGCTACTGTGGACCTGCATGCAGGACTGGTGCACAGTTCTGCTACGTCAAGTGACCTGGTCCCACTCTCATTCACTCTCTCTCTCTCCCCATTCCTATGCAAGATGCTGCAGAACACAACTGAAAAAAAAATTTGCCCAGAGCATGGTGAACTCCAGCTGCTGTCTCTGCACCTTGCTATCTTGGTTCTTGGTCTGTGACACCACTAACTGAACACTGATGCCTGGCACTCCGCTGCACTGCTGTGCTGCACAAGGGGAAAGACAGGACAGCAGCAAGCAGCCACGGTAATGGAGAGCACAGTCTGTCTCTCGCTCTAGCATCTGTGTGTCTCTCTCTTGAGGCTCATTATTCGAACCACAGTTGGAAACACAGTGTTTCATCGCTGGGGGGCAGGAATGGGAAGTCTGGGTGGGGGCTCTCCCGCTTCTGTGCCATAGCGACAATCACAGAGAGAGAGAGAGAGAGAGAGAGAGAGATGGAGAGAGAAAAAAAGCCATTGTCTGCTGCATCTCCCACTTCTGTCTCTCCAAACTGACTACACGGTATGTTCAGGCATGGCGCAGAACTCAACAGACTGAGAGAGACAGAGTGACAGAGGACAGTGCAGCAAGATGGCAGACACCTGTCCTGCTAAGTGCTTCTGATATGATCTGTGCTTCTGTGACTGACTTTATTATTTATGTTATTTATTTATTGAAGTCTTGGAATTAAAACCCTATGAGTCAAAGACTCTTTTGTAAAGGCTCCACGTCAGATTTACAAACAGACATTATACACTCGACCAGCATAACATTCTGTGGTGATTTGCATATGCAGCCCATGATGCTTTGCATTGTGGGGCATGTGTGATTTTGTATTTTATTATACACTCCTATGTATATACAAGTATACAAATAATACAGTACATTATACATAAGCGCATCACAAATGAGGGTGGAGTGCATGGCAAAGAAAAAACATGGTGAGTAGATTTAAAATAGGATACAAAACATTACAGGAAATTAATACAGTACATAATACATAGGATAAGAGTATACAAGTAATGTAGTGCATTATACATAGGTGCATCACTTTACTTTACATACTGTTCCCTGTATAGCAGGTGCACTTTAAAAAAAAAATTAAATCTTTTATTTGATATATGAGTTCAGTAACTCTACAGGCAGCACTACATCACAAAATAAGTCCAGTTGGTTACATCACAGTCAATTACATATAGGTGTTAGCAGATAAAATGGGGTAAAAAAACACAAGTTAACAACTTATTACAGCAGTTTCCAAGGGATCATTATTCCATAATTCAACACTCTGTCTCAGTACTACTCGGATCTGACCCAGCATGGCATTGTGGGTCCCCCTTCCCCCCTATATTTCAGTCATGTTAGGAGTCAAAGGAACCCCCTGGTCAGGGTCCAAATAGCATTTCTAGACAAGGAGAGGGATAGGTTGCTAGGTCTATAAACAGCTTAAGGAACAAAGTCATCATAATGATCTAGTTGGTAGGATATCCATTTTCGCCATTGAACATTGAATTTCTGAATTTTGCCCATCATCTTGGCAGAGAGTCGCTCAAGGGCATATATCAAAATGGATTTCACATCCTGCATATGCACAGGCACAGTTCATCACCTGCAGGAATTCTAACACATTCTGTGACTCTGGACCTCAGCTGTTGATAATTTCTTTTGGCTTATGACTTAATCACCAGG
Organism: Neoceratodus forsteri; assembly: GCA_016271365.2. NCBI lineage: Eukaryota > Metazoa > Chordata > Ceratodontiformes > Ceratodontidae > Neoceratodus > Neoceratodus forsteri. The sequence continues at coordinate 102,784,331 of CM057453.1, read as the reverse complement.
TATCTACAAGATGCTGAAATCCTTTCTCCTACAAATTCTCCTTATGCTGCTTCTGCTCTCAGGAGATGTTCACCCCAACCCAGGACCACCTGGGCAGCCAGCAGTGGCACCGAGCAGAAGGACAGGGACACTCATCATGGTATCCATCAATGCCTGCAGCATCCTCAACAAACTTGACTCCCTCCAAACATGGATCCTACAGCACAACCCTGATGTCCTCTCAGTTGTGGAAACATGGCTAAACCCTAAAATCCCTGATATCTCAGTCTCTATCCCTGGCTACTGCATTTTCAGGCAAGACAGGATTGCTAAACGGGCCGGGGGCTGCACCATCTATCTTAAGGATACCCTTATGGGTCATATCATCCCATCCCCCAGCCTGAGCAACTCCTCTCAGGTCCTCACAATCAAAATCCTCCTTGGTGCACATAACAAGGAACTCACTGTCATCTCGATTTACCTACCCCCAAGAGACCAGGCTGCTGGCTTCCATAGCATCATGGAATATCTAAGGGTCCAGCAACATAATTCTGAAACCATAATCATGGGTGATTTTAACATTAACTGGCTCTCTGCTGAGGCCACTACCTATAAGGATGCAGCCGCGACGCATCACCTCACTCAACTGGTCAGTGCCCCCACTAGATGTAAATATAGGACAGGCTCCCTTACGCTTCTAGACTGGATTCTATCTAACCATCCTGAACGCATCTCCAATGTTTCTGTACTCCTGGATACAATAAGTGACCACTCGCCTGTCATCTGTTCCTGGTCAAACAAATACCACAAGCCCCCTCCCAAGCTTATCTATGCCAGGGATATCAAACAAGAGCACCTCCAGCTGTTAAAATCCCATCTAACCAGGCTGAACTGGGCAGTGCTTGACTTCCTCAATGACACCAACAAAGCTCTGTACCTATTTATCAAACGTTTAACGAAGCCTGTGACATCTATGCACCAATGAAAAGATGAAGGTCAAAGGACAGACCAACCCCTGGGTTACTACTGACCTTTTAACTCTGCTCAAGCACAGAGACCACCTCTGGCATTGTGCTCGTGCAACTCCGGCGAAGTAAACATACAATTATACAAAGCAGCCAGAAATGATTGCACTTGAAGAATACGAATGCTAAACGCAGCTATTACAAAGAGGCTCTGACCAACTCTTGGGGCCAGGAACAAATTCTGGAACAACATGAAAGAACTCACAGGCAAGGATCCTAAAGCACCACCCACTATGCTCAACCTTCATGGCACTCCTACACTTGACCTAGGTATCATCACCAGCACTTTTAATAATGCATTTACAAACCTGGACAGTGTCCTTCCACCAAATTTTTCAACGACCTCCTCCAGCTCCTCCCAAGTTACCTCCCAACTAGAACGCATAACCGAAAGTTTTTTAAGGAGGTCCCACCACAAGTAGCTATAAAATACATTCAAAAGGCCATCGGCAAACAAGGGTACAGTGGTGACTCCTTTGACCTGAAACTGCTGGCACAAGTCCTCGATGAAATCTTAGAACCACTTACAAAGATCTTTAATCTCGCTTAATTTGGGCCATTTCCCTCTCTCTGGAAGAAAGCCACTGTCACACGGTTCACAAAAGCGGAGATAGGACACTGCACACCAATTACAGACCTATCTCATCCTCCCCACTATCCAAAGCGCTGGAGCGAATAGTGTCGGACCAACTAGCTGAATTCTGGATAAGCACAATGTACAGTGCCCAGAGCAGCATGGCTTCAGAAAAGGGCACAGCACCACCACTGCACTACTGGAATTTACAACCTTCATCCATGCCACGCTTGACAAAGGGAATTGTGGAGGGGCAGTATTTATAGACCTTACCAAGGCATTCGACAGTTAACCACCCCTCACTGCTCAAGCAACTGTCCTCCATTGGGACTCTCAGTGATGCCTTCCATGGTTCACCAGTTACCTTGATAATTGGATCCAACGTGTAAGGATTGCAGGGATCTCTTCGGATGAGAAACGGTCCGCCCAGAGTCCCCAGGGTCTATTCTGGGCCTCTACTCTTCTCCTCTTCATCAACAATCTCCCAGTGCCTGCCACCAAAAAATATCACTATACGCAGACGATGCAGTCCTGTTTTCCAGCCACCATGACATTACAGTCCTTGAATCCCAGCTGCAGCTCGACTTCAATCACATTGAAGACTGGTTCAATTCTCATAAACTTGTTCTGAACCACAGCAAGACTAAAGCCATGTCCTTCTGTAATCGACAGAGCAGGCACAACTCTCTGTCCCTCACCATCAAGAACCACGCTGGGAACCCACTCGAACATGTCAAGGAGTTCAAGTACCTTGGTATTACCCTGGATAGTACCCTCTCCTCCTACACTCGGCATATTGACACTGTTGCCAAGACCGCCAATATATGGATTGGACTACTACACAAACACAAGCACTGTATGCCTGCGGATGCCCTTAAACTAGCCATCTACAGCTCTGTCACCTCTATCATTGACTACGGCCTTGCCATCTATGGCTCTGCCCCAACAAGTGCCCTCCGCAGGATCTCAGTTGCTCTCAACAAAGCCTGTAGACTACTGACAGGTGCAGCCCAACTAACTCACACCTGTGACCTCTATGCACAGGCCAGCTGGCTACCCCTATGCATCAGAATACAATACCAGACCTGCTTACTTACCAAAAATATTCTTCTTGGTCTCATGCCACCTGGTGTTAGCTCACTCCTTACTACCTACAGTGGCACTCAACAAACACGCGGTGCCCAATCTCTAACCTTTCAGGTTCCCAGATGTCGTACCTCCATGGGTCAGCGGTCCTTTATCTATAGAGCTGCTCAATGGTTCAATTCCATCAATAAAAAATCACTTTCCTCTACTACACTTGGACCTTTCAAAAGGAATCTCAAACTTTACCTCACCTCTACCACTCAATGTGACTGCTTTGTTGAACAGAGATCTCTCTAAACACCTCCCAGCTCACTCATGTCTCACAGCCCGCCCTTTCCCAATCTCATTCCCTCCGGCACTGGGCCTTCCTTGTGACTCCTTTCCTGCTTCACATCTCCACTGGTACAAGACATTTTCCACTACCATCGGACAGTGGCCCATTAGCCTGCCAACTTCCTCTTCCAGTTGCATGCCTGCAATACTAACTGCCTATGGTGGCCTCTTTCTCTTATTGTTAATGCAGCCAGCTGCCTACTCAAGCTGCTCGTTTTATGAGTATTATCTCAAAGTATGTTATAACTGAGTATCTTTATTTTTTCTTTTAGTTGTTTTGGTTGTTTATTGTGCATTCTTTTACTACCTCTGTATGTATGTTGACCCTCATCCTTTGACGTGGAACCTTTGTAAACTAGCAGTTTCTGCTCAAAGGTATTTGTAATCCGAGAATTTAATAAATAAAAATAAATAAAAAATATCTCCCTGGATAAAGTGAGCCAGGCTTCTTTGGTGGGAATTTTATTTGTGAACCATAGTCTGGTAATAATTTTGTGGGTTGCTATTATAAATGTTGATATTTGTTTTAAGAAGTTCTTGTCAATACTGTCTGGTTTAATAAAAGTTAATATATAAGGGGGGGTGAACAAATCAGAGGTCTCATAGATTGCCTTCAGCTCCTCAAGGATCTCCGTCCAAAACTTGGATATCCTTGGACATGACCAGAGGACATGACTCTGATTTGCTCAATCCTCCCCACAATCCCTCCAACACTTTCCCTCCCCCAATTCTACCCTACTGGCCAACAGGGCTGGGGTACGAAAGAAACTGGTACGGAGTTTCCACGTGTACTTCTGCCAGTATGGCGAGGGATGCATTTTAAACACTGGAAGTGCAGAATCCTTCCAGGATGCTCTGTGATAGGTACCTGTAGTTCTTGTTCCCATCTAAGCCTGATCGAGTTAGTCAAGTCTCCCTGTCTCTCAGTTAGAGCCTTATATAATTTATTAATTAAGTGATCTGATGCAGTTCCTCTGATATTTGCTTGTAGGAGCTATATCATTCATGAAGGGTTCTTAATCAACGCCACCAGTGTCCGTTCATATGGCTGAAACTGTGATTTAAGATGTAGATATACAATAAAATATTTATAAGGCAGATGGCATTCCCTCTGCAAGGGCACAAGGGGAAGAAGTCCAGTTCTGCTCACTAGCTGAAAAATGAAGGAGATTCCATATCTCTGCCATTGAGCTAGATATGGGCCTGAAGGACCTGCTATAAGGTCTGCATTATACTTCAATGCTCCCAAGAACAATTTTTCTGGAAATGTTAAATAACTATTACTGACCTTAAGCCATGTCCTTAAGGGTTCCCTGGTACATTTCGGGTAGTTTGTTACTCTGTGGCACGGGGAAGGGAGTCCCAAAAAGGAGCTGCTGAGTATTCTATAAGTCTCCCCATGTTAATTCTAGCTGTTTCCAATGGGCATCACATTGTTGGTTTATCTATTTTAAAACCACCCTTAACTGAACCGCTGTACATATTTTCTGAGGTCAGGGCGGTTAAGCCCACCACCCTCTCTAGGCAGCTGTAGAACAGAATATCTAACTCTGGGGTGTTTTCTGCTCCAAACAAAGCAAGATATCATTCTGTCCCACGCCTGGAAATATGTTTTAGCTGGAGTGAAAGGTAGTGTCTGAATAAAAAACAGTATACGGGGAATACATTCTGCTTGATTGTATTAATCTTGCTTAAAAAACTTAAAGGGAGAGATGCCCAGTGAGACAGGTCTTCCACCAGTTTTTGGGTCAGGGGTTCCATATTTAATAATTCTGCATGGATAGGGTTTCTTGTAAGTTTTATCCCCAGATATCTCATCTCTTGTGTATGCGACTTAATGGGAATTTTTTTTTTATGGGGAGGTGGGGAATAATTATACATTAATACTTCGGTTTTTGTTTTGTTCATTTTGTACCCTGCTAAATTACCAAATATTTGTAACTGTTTCCAGTCCTCTGGGATGGATTGTTTAGGTTCTGTAAGTGCCAGTAAGATGTCATCTGCGAAGAGTGATATCTTCTGCCGACGACCCCCTAGGGGGAGCCCCTCTATTCCCTAAGAGGATCTGATGGCAATGGCCAGGGCTTCGAGATATAAAACAAATAACATTGGGGACATTGGGTGTCCCTGGCAGGTGCCCCTGGAGAGTTGAAATACATCAGAGAGGGCCCCATCCACCTTAACATTTGCTTTAGGGGAGGCATATACATTTTGTAATTGTTTTACAAATTGTTCTGGGAATCCAAAGTGTTTCAGGGTCTGCCATAAAAATGGCCAGCTGACCCTGTTGAATGCCTTTTCAGCATCTAGGTCCAATAGCACCAGGAGAATTTGTCTTTCTATGGCATAATCTACCAGGAAGTGTGCTCATCTTATAGTATCATGGGTCTGTCTACCCATGATAAAGCCACCTTGATCTGGGTCAACAATAGCCGGAAGCAAATGATCTATTCTAGAGGCCATAGCTGACATAAACATCTTGTAGTCATAGTTGAGCATTGAAATGGGGCGGTAGGAGGAGGGGTATTTAAGATCTTTCTGAGGTTTGGCTATGGCGGATATGGTAGCATATTACCATGTTGGGGGGGTTCTCCCTCTTGTACAGCCTGTAAGACTGGAAGTAGTATGGGGAACAGAAGTTTCTTAAATTTGCTATAAAATTCAGAGGGATACCCATCTGGGCCTGGTGCCTTTCGGGTCTGTGCTTTTTTAAGTACTTGGAGTAATTCTCCCTCTCTAATTAATGCCAGCAAGGCCTCAGCTTGTTGTGGGCTGATACGTGGTATTGGTAGACTGTAAATAAGTTTTAATGGTACTCAGGAGGGATTTCTTTCTCTTTAGTGTACAACTCATGATAAAGCTGATGTAATACAAGTCTGATTTCCTGGGGTCTCATTGCTAATTTCCCTGTTTTAGGGTCTACCATACTAGTGATGTTCACTCTTGATCTCTGCTCTCTCAGTTTTCTTGCTAAATTTCTGGATGCCTTGGGCCCTCCTTCATGGTGTCTTAATTTTAAGTAAAACAATTTTTGTTCAATGGACTGGTCTATTATTTTTTGTAGCTTTTGTTTTACAATTCTTAAATGCTGTCGAATTATGCTTTCATTCTGATCTGGCCAATGCTGTAAATGTACTAGCTCCTCCTGTAGGTCTTTGTATGCTTTCTCCCTCTGTTTTTTTTGGCAGAGAATCTTATAATCTCCCCCCTTAGTACTAGTTTTAGTGTCCCACAGGATTGTTGGAGCGACTTCTTGTTGTGTGTTGTCTTGTTTAATTCTGGGTACAGCCTCCTGGACCAGCTCAAGGAGCTCTGGGTCCCTAAGATGGGACAGATTCAGGCGCAGTTGGTTTGCTTATAATGTGCCCCAAGTCCACCTTAAGATATATGGGAGCATAATCCGATAGAAAGGTGGCCCCATGTCACACATCGCAGACAGAGTCTAAATGCTCTACTGTAATAAGAAAATAATCCAGCCGGGCTCCGCTCCCTGCGTGTGGGGCATTGTGGGTATACTCTCTTGTCTTAGGGAAGAAATGCCTCCAGGCATCCACTAGACCCAGGGAGGTGATGGTTTGTTTGTGTATTTTCTGAGTGCATTTGCTCTGTGGCCCCGAGGAGTCACAGCATCCAATGAGGGATTTAAAGTAATATTCAGGTCTCCCCCCAGTAACATCTGTCCCTCCATTAGGGACAATAAATCCTCAAAAAATTTTACTGCTAGTGGCTTCCTTGACCCTGGCAGGAAATAAACTGAAGCCAGGGTAACGGGTCTTGAATACAGCATGCCTGTCACTATGGCATAGCGTCCCTCAGGGTTACTAATCTCCTTTTGTTTTCCTTTTTTTAATTTGCCCTTTATCCTGGCTGGACCACCATCTACATCCTCCGCCCTGGTCATGGCCCCCGGAGACCTCTACCACCGCCTAGAGCTGCAGAGGACCCTCAGTCTCCCCCCGGCTTACCCCCCAGAGGGTGGGGCCGCAGGCCACCTTTGTGACCCTGGAACTGTGACTGGTTGGGGTCCCTCAGCGGCAGGGGCGATGCGAGGCTCTCAAGGGAGGGCTTCATCCAACGGTGGTCCTGCCCACCTACTTTTTCCCTTTTTCTCACCAGAGGAGGCGGGGACGTGCAATGACGCCAGCGTATGCCCCACCTCCCCCCCCCACATCAAGCGTCGGCTGCGTGAGAACTCCCGGCCTCCGCCAGGAGTTCCCCAGCGCTCCGAGCGCTACCCACCCTCCCCAGAGAAGGTGAGCTGTCCAGCGGACGCTCGATCCTACCTCCCGCTGGCCTCCAAGACCCAGATCCATTCCTGACCTGGTCGGCCAAGGCCGCAAGTGGAAATCCCACCGCTGCGCCGACGGGCCGGCCTCCTTTTGTTTTTCAAAAGGCACTTCCTGGGAAAGCAATATCATCACCCCTCTCCTTTTCCCACCCCTATAGGCTGATTCCGCTGCCACTGAATATCCATACCGTTGAAATTTTTTATGTTCGTCCGAAGACATGTGTGTTTTCTGCAACAAAATAACCCCTGGTCTCTCTTTTCTGAAAAGTTGAAATAGGCGGGAATGCTTTATCGGGTTACCAGTCCTATTTACATTCAGGGATAAAATCAGGGATGACCTATCCATATTTGCTACTGGTCAAGCCTTGGATCTGAATTCCCCATTTATAAACGGTGTAGTACATCCCCTTCCCACCATGCTCATGCCATATCACACCTCTGTGAATTATTGTATTGCAAATTGTTTTGTGTGTAGTCTCCAACTTAAACAATTTATAATGACTGCCTGTCATGCTATATAAAAACCATAAACCAGTCCGAGTGTCTGTAACTACACAAGGAACTAATAAATTCATCTCTAGGTCAAAAACAATCAACTATGTGCAGGTCTGCTACAAATTAGCTCTTCGCTTGTTTCCTAATACTTCTGGACCTGCTAAAATAACCGGACCGGATGCCAACTGAGCAGCCACTGTTTTATACCAGCAAAATTTACCTGGTTCAACAGGTCTCTAAACCTGTTAAAACATTTAAGGAGCTCCCAATGTAGGGAGAGGAAGTATACCTCTCCTATAGAGGGGCAGATGAATTCGCCTTGTGGGGGAGTGTCATGGCAATGCCAAGCTTGGGCCCCCAGCACCACTGTTTCCTTGGAGCCAAGTGGTGCGGCAGGCCACACTGGAAATAAAAATGAGGAACAGAGACCCCCCAGGAAATGGTTCCCAGGTACCTCATCTCCAGTAGGGTTTTGTGCATACATCAACCGCATAGGGAGAGAGTTCAAACCCAGCAATGGTCAAGTGGGCATGTAGCACTTTAAAGATTGCATTAAATCATGCCTCCTTTCCTGGGCTATATTTTGTTAAGACTGTAACAGTGGGAGGACTATCTACAAATTTTAGGGGGGGGGGGGAATGGTATATGTGAAATCTCTTCCCAGGTATAAGCCTAGGAGTATTAAAAGAATCTCTATTCCTCATTTACCCCACCTCACACAGACTTCCCCGAAAAACATTGCGTACTCCCATTATGCAGAGTCGCCTCTGCATTAAAACACCATATTTAGAGTCTCTGCAGGATTCCTCTCACAAATTATTCCAGTGCAGGTTGTTGGAATCTTTGCAAAAGTTTTTCACATCCTCTGAAGTTGCTTGGCTCTTTCTCTTTCTAGAATTAGAGTCTCGGGTAGTGTAACAAACAGCATCGTGAAGGCCTTGCTGGTTTTTCCTGAGGGAGGGGTCCTCCTGGATAGACTGGGTAAGTCCCTTAAGTTGGAGGATTTTCATAGCTTCTTCTGGCGACTCGAAAGTTTGAGGACCATCTGGAAACATGATGGTTAAATGTGCTGGATATGGAGTGGTAAATTTGAGTTGCTGTTGCTTTAACTCATTCTATCTGATGTCGCCATTTTGGGTCAGGTTAAGCAATGGATGGTTCTGACGCCATATGGAGCTAATGGGTAGAGGTGAAGTACTGGAGTGTAGGCCCTGCATTTTGCTGAGACACATGGGGAGTAATCATTGCCAAAATAAATGCGCTACTCTTTATATTTGGTGTCCAGCATTCTCCATGCTCTGGTGAGGATGGTTTGTTTAGCAGCATAATTTAGAAACTTCATTATAATGGAGCGGGGCTGTTTATCTGGCTGGGCTGGTTTCGTCGAGAGGGCCCCATGTACTTGCTCTATGTCAAATTTAAACACAGGATCTAACTGAAGAGAATCACGGAGAAGCTCCTCCATGAATTTTAGAAGATCTCTCCCCTCTTCATACTCACTCCACTAAACCTTGCATTAAAAAGCAAATTTAATGCACGGCTACACAGAGGCTCTCCACCAATGAGATGTCATGCTCTGGATAACCCATGTTATAATATTATTTACATAATACATTTTCTGAACACATTACAGTCTCCTGTATGGTCTGTACTGGTATACCATTGCAGCAGCGACTCCCAGATCGCGAAGACCGCCACAGCGACAGGAATCGAGCAAAATCCACCTGTCGCTGTGGTTGTCTGGCGATCAGGACATGTATCCTCAGATTATTCCTGTGCAATCTGTTTTCCAGATCCTCACATTTCTCCCTTAAGGTATGTTAGTCACATAGCAAGTGCATGACCATGTGGTCAAGCCTCTCAGTTTGGTCATCAATTTCTGTATGTTGCGCTTCAACTTCTGTAACTCGGGCTGAAAGCTTACTGATTTTTGTAGTTAATTCTGTCCAGAACGTTCGAACCTCAGTCCTGAACTCCTGAAATTCCGTTGTGATAGTAGTGTTACTGGGTTGCTGTGACGAGGCCCCATTTGAAGCTATCATGTCTAGTAGGATCACTGCAGGGCTTGGTGGAGGTCGAGAGAATCCTGCCGAATTCTTACTTCTGTGGGTACATGCAGTCCATTTTTTGCCTCCCATTCAATGCTGTGACTCTCCGTGATGTTCTGTTATTGATTATTTTAGAATTTTGATTGTGAGAGAGTCTGTTTTTAGCAAAGGATATGTAGAGCTAGATTTTACCCTTTCATCCCGGTCAGTGACGTCATCGAAAGTCTCGCTGGTGCACTTTTCATCTGCTGCACTTTGCCTCATTCACTCAGACCTCTTAATGGTTGCCACTGCCTTGTCTCTATCTCTACAGCTAACTAGAGCCAGCGGCTCAACCCCTGACTCACTCCACTAAACCGTGCATTAAAAAGCAAATTTAATGCACGGCTACACAGAGGCTCTCCACCAGTGAGATGTCACGCTCTGGATAACCCATGTTATAATATTATTTACATAATACATTTTCTGAACACATTACAGTCTCCTGTATGGTCTGTACTGGTATACCATTGCTGTAGTGACTCCCAGATCGCGAAGACCATGACAGCGACAGGAATCGGGCAAAATCTGCCTGTCACTGTGGTGGTCTGTTTGGAGATCGGGACTGCCTCACTGGGTGTTTGCCCTCCCCCCAGTCCAACTCCGAATCAGAGTTAGAATCCTAGAGAACGGGGGGTGTGAGGGGCGGAACCCCCACATGGGGGGGTTCGGAGGTGCAGCCTCCTGATGGATGCATGGAGGCATCCCCGACACTGCAATGCAAACAGTCAGCACTGCGGCTGTTGCTGTCGGGGATGTCTCCATGCCGACTGTTGCTGCGGCACGGGTAAACCATCTGTACTCACTGTTTTGGTCTGAAGAAGTCTGTGATGAGGGAGTTCTGTACTCCTGTGACCTCCTGGCCATTCTAGGGTCATGCCTGTTGAGCTGCTCCTGCATTCCCTGATCCACTGACTCAGCATCTGCTGCAGGGTGTTTCTCTGGGGCTGGCAGGCCTATCCCACGGGTGAGTGCCATATTGTGTAGTATGTAACAGGCAGGGAATATGCCATAGACCTTATAAGAAGTATATTGTAGGGCACCACAAGGATGGTCAAAGCACATGAACAACATACTGAGCACACTAACAACATGCTTGATGATGCGTGTAGTGATGTGTGACACATTGTACCTCTCCTCTGCTATGGATGTGGGTTGTAGGACTCTTTTGAGGAGCCATGTGTGTAGGTGATATGCACTGTCCTCTGTGTAGGTAAAGGGCATGGGTTATTGACATGATCGGCAACATAAAGGGGGGGGGCTTCTTGGGTATACTCACTGACGAGGTGCCCACTAGAGATGTCCCAATCTTTGAACCTCTGGTACAGAATGGAATTGTGCCAGATGAAGGCATCATGGACACTGCTGGGGAACCAGGCTAGGACTTTGATGATGTGCCCTTTTGCAACCTCACTCCACCTGATAATTGATGGAGTGGTACCCCTTCCTATTCACATTGGCCTCTACTCCATCAGCGGTGGGTGCCTGGATGGCAACATGGATGCAGTGAATGGCACCAAGTACAGATGGTAGGTGTGGAACTCAATTGAACTGCCACATGGTTGCTGTTCAGTCTGGGTGGGGAATATGATGAACTCACCTGCAGGGCATCTAGAAACTGGCCCAACAGTTGTGAGGTAGCAGACTTTGAGATACCAGTGGTGTCCCTCACTGGTGTCTGGAAGGTTCCGATAGCCAGGAAGCACAGTACAGCTGTTACTCTGAGCTCTACAGATATCGCATGGCTGTGGTGGGCGACTGTTCGGAGCTGGTCATGCAGGCACTCCACAGCTGCATGATCACAGGCCTGTGGAGCCCGTACCAGCCCATAATTTGTGTGTCGTGGAGGTCTTTTAATGTGACTCATGGATGGTACTGTCTGTTGCAGCATAGCACCTCCGGGGCCTGCCGGGGTGGGGGTTTGCATGGCAGCAGCATCAGGTAATACAATGTGAACTATTTTGATTTCAGCTGGATATGTGTATGTTCTGCTATGCCTCTTCCCAGGCAGGTTAAGACCTGCTTTTTATAGGTGGTATTTGTGCAGTGCTGTTGCGCTACTTTATTCTGTGTCAACATAATGTTATATCTCTGAATATCACGCTGCACATGATACAGTAGGTCACTGTCCCCCGCCTCCCACCCCCAGGATTTGGTGCTATAAACATTAAATCTGCACTAGAGTGCTAGCGCAGATGACATGCACAGTGCAATCCTTTCAGTATGAGGAACAGGCACAAATACACGCGCAGCACAAGTGCAGACAGTCTTTGCCAGGCACAAAGCTTTCATTATCTGGGCCTATGTTTCCCAACTCTGCAGTTTCTTTTGCATATATCACTGTTCCTCATGAGTCAAATCTGTGCATATGTCACAGTTACTGTATGTAATTATTATTGTCTAATGGTCTTTTTTATTATATTTTGATAGAACCTTGTATACTTTATCTGGCATTTATAATAACAAATGTTACATAATGTAACTTGCTAAATTTTTGGATGTCATTGAAAACAAGCACCTTCTGCACTAAAATGCCTTTTCATCCTTGTTTAGTTTATACATTTAATAAACAAAAATTTGAATTGAATTGAAAACTGAATTATTATGACACTGTCCATAAGGTAATTGGGACATGGCTGGTTTCATTTGGTTGTGGATTTACTGGTCTACCATGCAAAGGTGCTGAGATTGTGCCACTCCTACCCTGATGAAGATAGCTACATTCGTTTAGGGGAATCCTTTCCAGATCGAGTAATACAAGTAGCTATATAACATCCATATAGAGGAGAACATATATTGTAGAATCAGTAACTTTAATGGCTACATGCACTTATCTGTTTGCAGATTACAATGTGCTTTTGTTCAACAGGTCCTTCCTAGGCTCAGTATATGTTGTTATTGTGGTTATATTATTAAATCATTCTTTCCCCACACATGGAGTATCAAAGACTGGAAGCATACTAAATCCAGATTCTAAAATGTATCTGTAACATTAAATGCATTGCATTTGTTCTATCATTTTTTTTAGTCTTTCAGATGGTACAGTATGTGCTGTATGGCATGATTATTGAAAATTCAGTTAAATATAAGATTTAAAAAATGGAAACAAATGTAAAACTGAAACTTTAAAAATGAAGTATGATGACTATCACTTATTATTCTTTTCCTGTGCCATGAATGCTTGCTTCCATTGTCTGATATGTCTGCCATTTGAAGGTGGTGGAAATATGTGCTATTCCCACAAGCATACTCTTGTGTTCTAGTTATGAAAATGTTCTGATGTATTTGGGCATGAAATACCATTGCAGATATGACAGTTCACTTAGTATCTGGGGGGGATTAATGAGTCAGTCCCCCCATGGAATCCCTCTTGTTTTTGTTGCTTCTAACTGCCTCATAAGGGGCTCCTGTATTTGCCATTTACTTCCTATACATTTTAACATATCCATTTGAGGTTATGGTGTCCTGGTGAGACTAGGTTGCCATCAGTGCTGGTCATGAATTGCAGGAGGGATGCCACCCATGACCCTGTATGACCCTGTATGCCCCAGGTCGCTCCTGTACCAATGTCAAATTGCTGAGGGCAGCAAGTAGTTCAGGCAGGAAAAGGTATAACCCAACCCCTCAAATGTGGGGTATGCTAACTGCTACACTATGTACCAAGACAGGGTTAACTACCTGATATGCTGGTTTCCCACCATGGGATGGGGCTGAGATATAAATGGGTGGTGCCACCTGGTGCCAAAATAAAGAGGAGTTGGAAGAGAAAAGTAGTGAAAGGCCACAGGAGACTATCCAAAAGACTTTCATGCTTGAGAAAGTCCACAGAACGTTGGATGGATGGAGGGTCCATATTTTGATGAGGGCAGGGACCATGGGAGCAGAAAAGGAGATTTCCCCTAGATCATGAGAGGGGCACATGGCTTCAACTGCATAAGGGCAGGTGAGTGGAGAGAGTAGGCCCCTGTGTTGCAGCTATGTGCCATCTGGGGGTTCACCCATGTGGTGCAGAATTCCAGTGTGCCCGTGCTGTGGTGGCCAATAGAAGTCCCAAGAAACTCTACCAGTTTGGTTTAAGGGTGAGGCAGAGGTAAGTGTTCATCTGGGTATCTCTGTTATAGGCCCAAATGCAGGAGCTTCAGAAAACATCCAACATTTGGGAGGCTTGAGGTACCTCCAGGTTTGGGAAGGAAAAAGTCAAGAGAAATGCAGCTTGCACCAAGGTAAGGGTAAATTGATGCCAAATTGGAGTTCAGTTAAAGTGCTGAAAACCGACACTTTTGACACTGACAAAGTGGGTCTGAAGGAACCCTTCTTCACTTCAGCATTTCATATTTCAGTGTCATGATGTAGCATTTTTTAGGGATCACTTACTGAGCTTGTGCAAAGCCCATGCAGTAGCCAGTCAGTTATGCTGAAGACTGATAATTCATCCTGGTGGCACTGTGAATGCTTCAGTGCTGTTTCCATCTCTTTTTCAGCAGAAAAGGAAGAGGCTCCTAAGAGAAAAGTATGAATTGTGATCAGAAAAATGTATAAGTCACCATAGAACTGTGTATTACAGTATCATTCTAGTCAACTGCTTAACAAGAGCTACCTGTAGTTTCAGGCAGGCAGATCAGTAAAATTGCATGCTTCTGCATAGGAGAGTGCAGTGTTTGCTGCAGCCCTGCAGCAGTGCAGTGGCTTTGACAGACAGAGAAAGGAACGGGGTATTTTTGAAGTTTTTTTTTTAATCTAGCTGTTTGCTCCTCAACCACCATCTCCACCTGTCTTCAGGCTGTAGTCTGGTAAACTCCCAGCTCCATCAGTCACTCCTCCCACTGCCAGACTCGAGGAGATCCATGCAAAGTGGTGCCTGAGTGTGCTAGCAGCTATTATACAGATGGCCTGGGAGACATAGTGGCTTTTTCTTGTTTTTCTCCCCATCCTCTAGCCCCACTTACCTAATGCTGCTGTTACTGGGCAGTGCCCTGTCAGGCCTTGTATACATGCAGTGACTGATGCACCTGTGGAGGAGGCATGTTTCTTGGCCCACCACAGGGGTGGCTGTAGTGGCACAACCACAGTGTCATCCCTCTCCAGCTGGAAATGGGGCTGCATGGCAGCACAAGCCCAGCCCCCACCGCACAACCCGGCTCCCCAAGTTCACTCCCAAAACTGAGCCACCAGTGTGGTGGTACAGTATGTTACCCGCTGGACCATAGGACAGCCTTTTGAAGGTTTTTTTTCATATAATTTTTTATTGTCTGCTGGCAGTGCAGAACACAGAAATCCATCCTTTTCTTTTTCCCTGTGTGTGAGCCAGCCAGTCAGTGAGTGCAAAATGAAGTAGGCTGCTGTGTGAGACACTTAATCTCTCAGTGGAGTGATGTAAGAGTGTCAGTGGGGTGTGGCAAGGTGGTGTCACTTATCTCTCTGTTCTCTCTAACTGTCTAAGTCATGCATGCATGTGTATGTCACGTGGGCATCTAAAAATTGCCAACGGCTATTGTGAGTCACCTTAGTTAGGGTCCGGCCATGGCTGCATCAACACAGTGTCATCATCGGTCATATGTTGTCTTGTAGAAAATATGATGAAAAGAACAAGACAACAAAAGGACTGTTGGGGGGAGGTAAGGTATAGTTAAAGGTTCCATCACGTCAGTTCCACAAAGAAGTTTTGCAACTGGTGCAAGGGATAAGGAAATGATCTTGGTGAGACTGGGAGTTGGAGTCATGGGACTGTTGGGACTATGGCTGGGTGTGTGATAGTACAGTCAAAAAACCACTGTTCACTAGTTCCCAGAGGTCCATTGGTTCCACTCACACTCCAAGCAGCCTTTTCAGCTGATTATCCAGTGCTTCTGGTGATGAAATCATCCTGAGCAATCCAGAAGCACACTGCTTTCCTCTTGTTCCTCCTGTAGATGCTGTCAGTTCTGGTTCCCCAACCCAAGATAGAAATGATCTGTCCAGAAATGTAAAGACAAGCCCTCCCCTGTTCATCTGTTTGTGAACAACATAACAACAGCTGCCACACTCACCCGTTCGTGGCGGTCAACAGTTACAGTTTGCCTTGATAAACTTTACAATTCTTCCCATCCCCGAATCAGACATTAGCAGCACCACATAGCCCAGTGCTGCTGCTTACTCACCCAGTATGTGTGCGGAAGATAACACTGTGTCTAGCTGTGGCACAGACAATACTGTATTCTTATTACCAGAGGAAAAATCACAGTTGTTCATGGGAGCAGGAGCAAGGGCAAGGTATAATGACCCCGCAATTGTACAAAAATAAGAGTAGCACCACCACCAAGCAAGTTGTCATGGAAAGTGCTTGTGAGTAGGATATTATGTATTTAGTTTATTTGTTTACTGGGTAAGTGCACTGATCCAGTGGACCATTTGCAGGCATGTCCTGGGCCATGAAGATGGCACATATGAATACATACAATATAATTTACATGATTTAAGAAGGGTGCACATATGGATACATGCAAAACAATTGACATGCTTTAAGAAGAGTCAGGTGTATACACATACCAGAGAAAAGAAAGACATAAAATGTTTTGTATACAAGGCATACGAGTAGGCACAAATAATACATTGGGAATACAGGAAATACATAGAGATACAAATATCATACGATCCAGGGAATGCAGCTACAATAAAAACAAGTGCAATGACTACCAAGTAAGGACCAAATGCAAAAAGAATGAGGGAAGGGTACGACAGTCGTGTGGTGCACCCTACCAGGGGAAAGGAACAGGTGGGGGCTCAGTAGTTAGGCTGGGGACCTGTATCCTAAAGTTACCCAGGATAGCAGGAACATTTGGCTTCAGACAGCAGCCAGGCATTGAGATGAGTTTTGAAGGTAGGGTGTGAATCGAGTGAGCGGAGGAAGCAGGGAGTTTATTCCACAGTGTGGGGGCCACGAAGGACAGGGCTTTGCTTCCCTGGATGGTGAAGATTCTAGGGACTTCCAGCAGGGGGACTGAGGATTCACAAAGACACCTGGGAGCAACTTGGCATTTGAGAACAGATGAGTATGGTGACAGTTTGCCGCCTCTAATGGCATTGTCAATGATACAGCCAAATGCATAGTCCTGCTGACCTTGTAGTGGGAGCCACCCTAGTGACTGGTATAAGGTGCAGTGATGTGTGGAATAGGGTGACAGGAGCACAGAGCTACAGATATTAGTATAGACTGTGGTAAGTCTAGTACGCAGAAAGGAGGAAACATGGGAGTAAATAGAGGAACAGTAATCTAATGGGAGAAGGTTGCCTTGGGCAATGGCTAGGCATGCCTCAAAGGTCAGGTAGGGCTTGAGTCTAAAACCAGCTCCTAGTTTCTGGTTGACCCTACTCACTGTGTTATTAATGTGCTCCGTGAATGTAAGGGAGGGGTCTATTGTTAGGGTCTGCTCCCTCTGTTCTTCCTCGAGGGGCCTCTTTGCAATTCCCAGAATGAGGTCAAAAACCACCGGCGACACAGCTTTTAGCGTCGTCGGCCCCATCCTGTGGAATTTCCTGCCTCCATCTATAAGGGAGGCCCCTTCGGTGGAGGTATTCAAGGCATGCCTCAAGGCCTTCCTGTTTGTGCAGGCTTTCTCTGACCCAGTTTTGTAAATTTTGCCCTGCTCTGATTTGCTATACTACCTGTCCCAGATTTTTATGACTTTATTTTTATTTACTGAGTTGTATTTAAGTAGTATTTTAGTGTTTATGAGTATTGTTATTTATTGATGATTATTTTATGGTTGGTTTCATTGTATGGCACCCAGAGCCTCCGGGATTGGGTGTCTTTTAAATAAAATTTGCCTTGCCTTACCTTGCCTAGGGTAATGCCCAGGTATTTAAATCAGAGGACATTCTGCTGGGGGGTGGGGCTTCGGGTGTAAAAACTGTGAGGGAGAAATAGGATTTGGGGATATTAGATAAGTATAGTTTGGACCCTATTAGCATTGCCTTAGTTTTTTCTCATTGACTAAGAGCCTGTTGGACAGAAACCATTTGTGGGCTGCCCCGTAGTTTTGGATAAGTGTGGTGGATAGATTTGTTAGGGCTTTGTCATTGTGATATAAGACTATAAGACTAGATCATCAGCGTACAGGAGGGCCTCACAGGAAGGGCTGTCGGCAGGAAAGGAGGTTATAAAGAGGGAAAACAGCAGGGGGCCCAGGATGGAGTCCTGGGGGATGCCAGTGTAGACAGACATGGCAGGGGAGGTGGCTATACCAATGTTAACTGATTGGGATCTGCCCGAGAGATAGCTTGGAACCATAGTGATGTTTCAAATGAGCAACCAAGGTGTAGGAGCTTAGCGAGGAGAAGGGTGTGGTCGACAAGGTCAAAGGCCTTTATCAGGTCCACAAATATGGCACCAGTAGCATTCCCTGAGTCCATGTTCTGGAGGACATAATTGGTAAAGTGGGCCAAGGCTGAGGTGGTGCTGTGGTGTTTCTGGAACCCGTGTTTTTGAGGGCACAGGAGGTTGTATTTCTCTATATGGAAGTGGACTTGTCAGAAGGGCATAAAATTGAGGCAGCGGAGAAGGTAGTGAAAGAAAAAACATGAAAGGAGGCATTGAAGGGTTATGGAAAGCACATTATCCATGCAAAAAGGAGGATCAGAGGGAGAAGTGGCATGAGAGGAAGAGGAGCAGTGAGAAGTAGTATGACAGGATGAATGGGGAAGAAATGCAAGAGGAAGAGAGGTATAAGGGCATACGTTCAAGAGGAGAATGAACAGCAAGAGGAGCTTTTTTAAAAAACTTTATTAGATTTTGCATGATACACAAAACGTGCAAAAGAATACAAGTGCATACAGTCCAATGGCATATTCATACATCAGCATTATTGCATTAATAAAGGAGTCTAGCAGTTGCATTGCAGAATGAGCTTCATGCCATCAAGGAAGCATGACTTACTACCATTTTCATGTTGCAGATTATACAGTATTAAAAGTAGTTAAAATTAGTCAACATTAGCTCATAGTCATGAACAATTTACCATGCTTCATTAAAGGATAGAAACACAGACTTTGATGGCAGATAAGGACCGCTTGGCCCACCCAGTCTGCCCATTTTTCCCTACCTACAGTGTCATAGAAACATAGAGGTTGACGGCAGATAAGGACCGCAAGGCCCATCCAGTCTGCCCATTTCTTTTTCTACCTTATAAATGTGCCATCGGCCTTTGCTCTGTCAATGGCCTATCTATTCATACTCATCTGTATTGCTCCCTTATGCCTATCCCATGCCTGTTTGAAGCCCTGCACTGTATTCATAGCCACCACTTCCTGAGGTAGGCTGTTCCATACATCCACCACCCTTTCTGTGAAAAGGAACTTTCTCACATTACCCCTTAATCGGCCTCCCTCTAATCTCATGCTGTGTCCTCTTGTCCTGCTATTTTTCTTATATTGAAACATGTTAGACTCTTTCACCTTGTTAATGCCCTTAAGGTGTTTGAATGTTTCGATCATATCACCTCTCTCCCTCCTTTGCTTTAGGGTATACATATTGAGCTCCGTTAATCTGTCCTCATATGTTTTCTGATGCAGCCCCTGCACTATTTTGGTTGCCCTTCTCTGGACTGCCTCAATTTGGTTAATGTCCTTGTGAAGGTGTGACCTCCAGTACTGCACTCATACTCCAGATGGGGCCTAACCAGTGTCTTGTAAAGAGGGATTATTATCCCCCTCTTCCGACTTGTGATACCCCTACTAATACACCCTAACAACCTCCTAGCCTTACCTACTGCTTTAGTGGTCTGCTTGGATGATTTCAGGTCATCGGTGATGATGACATCCAAGTCTCTTTCTTCCCTTGTGACTGCCAGCAACTCCCCTCCCAGCCTATAGGTGGCTTCAGGATTTCTCTTCCCTATGTGCATGATCTTGCACTTCTTTGCATTAAACCCCAGTTGCCACTCTTCCGACCATTTTGCTAGTTTATCCAGATCTCTTCTCATTCTGCTCACCCCATCTGGATCATCTTCTCTGTTGCAGATCTTGGTGTCATCTGCAAACAGACAAACCTTACCCTCCAGTCCATCTGCAATGTCACTGATGAAGATATTGAAGAGGACTGGCCCCAGGACTGATCCTTGAGGTACCCCACTTGTGACTTGCATCTCTTTTGACTGTATACCATTTACCACCACTCTCTGTTGGTAAACAGACCCTACTTGATCTCTAGCTCTTTCTCCCCCCTTTCTTTCCACTAAGATTTCCTTATGCCTATCCCATGCATTCTTGAACCCCACCACTGCTTTTGCCCCCTTCACCTCAGCTGGAAGACTGTTCCAAGCATCCACCACTCTTTTTGTAAGGAAGTACTTCCTCACTTCCCTCTTGAACCTATCCCCCTCCAGCTTCATTGCATGTCCCCTTGTGTTCTTGGGCATCTTTTTTTCATAATAATACTCCCCTCGGTAACTTATTCACCCACAGGATGTTCATTTTATTTATTTTTTTCTTGCTTAACCTCCGTCCTGACCCCACAGCCCCATCACCTGGCTCCTCAAGGACTCACCATCCATATCCCTGTTTCACCTGTCCTTGCTTGACCCTCTTCCTTCGCCCTCTCACTAGCTTTGCCCTGGCAATCAGTTTTCGCTTTATCTAGACATATGTTATTCTGATTTGTATTTAAAGTTTAATATTTCTTCATTTAAATTATATTACTGTATATTCCATATATATATATATATATATATATATATGTTGTAAATGCTTCATATTATGTTCCCCATCCCCTTCCCACAGGACACATCTGGAAATGAGTTGTTACCAGCTCAATATGTCTTTCCTGGTGAAACTTTTGAAATAAATAATAACTAAATAAATCGCAGGCATGTTCCCCAACTGACTTTCCCTCCCCCCCTCCTTGGTGTGGGAGTCAGCCCGCCGGTGGAGCAGATCTGGTTTTGCCTAAGAGAGCTCCCTGCCACCGGTGTGGTCAGGTCCTCATTCTGCACTGTCCGAGGTTTTCCCCCATTTGTGCTGGGATGCCAATCTGGTGGCATGACAAGCTCAGGCATGCACACAGAGCATGATGCCATTAGGCATCCCATCCCCAGTACTTTGTGCAATCCCATGTGCATTGCCACCTGTGGTCAGTCAGGTGGCAGTATAGCACTGGGGCCAGCTGTCCCTTTCCCTGGAGGAGGAGAGCATTTGCTGAGACGCTCGATCCTCAGTCCACTGGCTGGCCCCCGATGACTCGGCCTCCTTCCTGAACATGGGTTGCTGATGTTACGAATTGCTACCACTGTGCTAATGGGATGGTTGTAATTACAGGATGTTTAGATGCCACAGCATCTGCTACAGACTAAATGATGACTAATTTACCTCTCATAAGAGAGGGCTTTTGCTTGTGCCTTCACACCCCAAAAAAAGGACCATCCTACCAAAACTGAAATAAAAAGCTAATTTAAATTAATAAACAGTAAACTTTGTTGAACCAAACCAGGGGCAATATTACAGTACAAAACATGAGTTACATTGCAAATGACAACATGCAACCTCGCCCCCAGCCCCATTTTCTACCTCAAAATAGTCCCAGACCCTTGGCGTCTTTTTAACTTGGGCAGTAAGATGGCTGCCTCAATGCCACAGGGGCAGTGCAATGCGGTGCCATGCAGATAACCCAAGTTTGGGAGTGAGCTCAGGATGCCATGCCAGGCATAGGGTCTGACCACAGCAACTGTCACTTGACTGTGCGCTGGGATCAGGGAGGGTTGGCGCTGCACACCTGATGCCACAGCGATCCCTGCGGTGGGCCAAGGGAGCTAGCTTCTTCTCCAGGGATGTCACTGTGTGCAGCCAAGGTCCAGATACTGGTGAGTGCCAGGGGAGGAGGGAGGCTGGGAGAAAACTAAGGGAGAAAAAAATGATGGCACTGCCCCTATGATAGCCTGGGTTTCCTGGCTGTCATGGGACCTAGCCCCAGCCACCACTGGATCCTAGCTCACTTAGTGAGTTGCCTTTGGGGGTGTAGATGGTCCTCCACCATGGGCAGAATAGCTATGAGGGATGCTGATGAAGGCATCAGGACCCAGGAGTGAGTCAGAGGAAGAACAATGGGCCTGATTAGGATACATCCCAGGGACCAGGGTAGTTACCTGGTGGAGCACGGCTGAGGAAGAAATAAAAAAAAAGGCAGTAAGATATTAAAGTCAAGTCTGCTAGTAAAATATATTTACGTGAAGACAAAAAGTGTTAGTAAACAGTGGGCCATACCTTAAAATGCCATGGGACCAGTAGGAAGGGAACAAGTGTCCAAATTCAGTGCTGTGACTAATATTATTTATTTAGCTTTTGTTAACCAGGTAAGTACACTAGACAAGACAATTTGCCTATTTTCAGGTACGACCCGGGAGAGTACAGGAAATTACATACTTACACACTTGGGACAACGTGTTACATAATTAGGAAAAGGTTACATATCATGAGACTAGAAGGTAAGATTACACATCACATGATTAGGAACAGGTTACACGTCATGAGACTACAGGTAAGATTACACACCTTGAGATAAGCAGAGCATCAATTATGGAGCAGTACAGAAATACTACATCTTAAGAGCCAGCAGTTTTGTATGGGTGCAAGTGCTGACATGTGTCACAGGGACTTTTGACACCCACAGGCCGATGCCATTTTAAGATGGCTCCATAGGGAGGAGCGCAGGCTGCCTTGCAAGGGGGCAGCACGGACCTGGGTTGGGAAGGTGTTTCAGAGTTTAGGAGCACATGCTGCAAAGTCCCTTTCACCCATTTGGGTCCTAGTCACAGGCACCTTGAGTGTGGCAGACCCCTGAGACCTAAGGTGATATGACGAGGGGGCAGTTTGGGCCAGCAAGCTTGCCACCCCTGGGGGGGGTACCTGTGTTGAGGACCTTACCAGCGAAGCTGCCTAGTACAAAATCAATGTGCTTTGTAGGCGAGAACCAGTTTAGCTTATTGTAGAGCTCACAGTGATGAGTGAGCCGGGGGGGGGCGATAGGGCAAAGTGGCAAATATTGTTATAAGCCGTTGACCACCTGGAGAGATGGGCCTTGGTGGTACAAGCAAACAGCAGGAGCCCATAACACAAAGAGGGGAGAAGCAACCCTCTCGCAAGAGCAACACGCGTGGCTGGTGTGAGGTTGCTTTTTGCCCTGTAGGCCTGACCCAGTTTACATATCTTCTGAATATGAAGGCCAAGGTCAAGCTGTGGGTCCGGTGTTACTCCCAGGTATTTGAAGTTGTCCATGATAGGGATCAGGACATCTCCCTTACCGGACACACAGAACGGCACACGGGCGGCCTTAATCTTAGCCCGGGACCCAAAGAGCATAGCCTGGGTTTTTTTTAGGTTAAGGGCAAGCTTGTGGTTCAGGATCCATGCCTGAATGTTTGTAAGGTCTACACTCAGGTGTTGATTGATGACCCCCACCTCATGGGAGTGAGACAGAATAACCAGATCGTCTGCGTAGAGAAGTGGTTTACAGTGGGCAGCAGTTTCAGGGAGATTATTAATAAAAATGGAGACGAGCATTGATCCAAGGATGGGGCCTTGGGGAACCCCCATTGTTACTGGGATTGGACCCGAGAGCTCTTTGCCAAATTTGACCCGCTGCACTCTACCACATAGGTAGTTGTCGAACCAGCTAAGAGCAGTCGTGGAAATTGCTCTAAGCTGAGTCGACAGCATGGCATGGTTGACCAGGTCAAACGCCTTCGAGAGGTCAATGAAGAGGGCCTCCGAGAGTTTACCCTGGTCCATGGCCTCCCTAATCCATGATGTAACAGTAACTAGGGCTGATGAGGTACCATGCCTCTTCCTGAACCCATGCTGTGCAGGAATCATTATGTCATGCACCTGTAAATACTCTGAGAGTTGCCCTGCAACAACTTTCTCCAGAAGTTTGCTAGCTGCCGACAGGATGGATATGGGGCGATAGTTCTCTATCAGCTTAGGGTTCCCCTGTTTAAGCATAGGGACTACCCTGGCAACCTTCCATATGTCTGGGATAACTCCACTTGCCAGGGACAGATTGAAAATGTGCACCACCAGAGGTGCCAGCCAGGGTGCTCCAAGACTGAGGAGCTTAGGTTCTAAGCCATCTTGTCCGGCACTTGAGTAGGGGGAGAGTCCCGCTAGCAGTTTCTGCACCTCTTGAACCACCACTGCCATGAACAGAAAGGGCGGATGGAGTGAAGAAGGTGCTGTGGGCTGATTGCCACTGCAACCATCATCATTTGGGAACGACGAGGTGTACTCCGACAGATCTGCAAAGTAATGGTTGAAGGAGTTGGCGATGGTTTCCAAATTGTTACAGCTGGAACCATCAATTACCATATCAGTGGACTCAGTGCTCTGTGTACCACTCACAACTTGTTTAATGTTCCTCCAGAACCTTCTAGGATCCCTAGCCAAGTTCAATAAAGCAGATTTGCAAAATTCACTCTTGGCAATCCTAATGTTCTTTTTACATTCATTTCTGAATTGCCTGTATCTCAGAAAGATAGCTTGGTCAGCCGTGGCCTTGAACGTGGCCCAGCACTTATCTCTAGTGTTGAGGAGTGCCAAGAGGCTACCATGAAGCCATTTAGTAGCCATTCCCCTCACCCACTGTCTGATGAGGGGGGCATGTTTCTCCTGCAGGGCCCTTAATGAGCTAAGAAAATGACTGACAGCGGAAACTCGATACCTCGGGTTTCCAAGTCTTCTTCCTTGGAAAGTTCCTTTCGATCCATCTGGTGCCATTCAACTTCCAGTTTAGCAAATAAATTGTTGGCATCCTGAGGGTCAGTAAAAACATAAAATCTTCATTGGGGTTATTCAGTCATCAGGTCACACCATAGGAACTTCACCGTTGGTGAAGGGGAATCCACTTGGAAGATTTTCAGCAGTACAACTGGAGCTGCCCACGCCATTGACATCCTTTGACATCACCAACCCTATAAAGGCATGAGTGGCCCTGCTCCCTCCTCAGTTCTTTCCCACTGTCGACTCACTCACATGGGTCTCTGTGGAAGCTCTGACGCAGTATTTGCACCATTTTTTTGCCTATGGCTTTTCTTCAATATTTTTTTCTGAATCTCTTTTTTTGAAGAGATTCTTCCAACTTGTTTATGTTGAGTTAATCCTTCTGCCTCTCTCTTCCATCGCTGCCACTGCAGAAAGAAGATTGCTTTCACAGACAACCAGTCTCTCTGTGTCTGCTGTCTTGGGACTGAACACAAAGTTTCTGACAGTGACAGCTGCCAGAAGTTTAATCAAACAACCCTCAGGTGATGCAAAAAGGCTCTTAAAAATTTCCTGATGGATCAACAGGAAGCCAGATCTGAGCAGGGGTCCTCCAGGGACCCAGCCTCTCAGTCGCCGACTGGGTCATCGAGCTTCCAGGCCTCCAAGGGCTGAGACAAATCCTTGGGGAAAAGTCATGAAAAAGACCAAGCTCATAACTGCTCCCACCAGCGATGATCCTGTTCCCTGATGGCCTCTTCTTCTTCCTTTGGGGGACCCTCATTGGCTGTGGCTGCACCGATGTGGAAAACTGCTGTCCAGGCCTCTATGCCCACCAGACCCATACCAACAGCGTCTCCACCTGATTCTCAGGGCGCCCGACCATCAACCTCTGGGTCTCGGCCCTCCTTCTTCGACGACAGGCTCATTGTTGACGACTCTCCCATTGAAGTCTGCTCCTTCTCCCTCCAGGGCTACAGGCTTTTGGTTTTTTCAGGACCCAGCAGGCGGGTTGTCAACACCTGTGCCGTCAAACCCCCCCCATCAATGACCACCGTCGACTTGAACAAAGTCCTGCTTAAATTCACTAACTTGCTGGTACAGCAGCTGGGCACCTTTAGGCCCTCTTCAGTGATGCTGTCGATGGCAGCTTCATCGTTGACCCCTACTCATCAACCACAGGAAGCTCCCTGTGAGCCATGCCAGACCTAGAAGTTGAAGAGGTCGACATTGAGGAAGAGTACCATCCAGACCTCATTCTTCCTGTGGATGAGGAGGAAGAAGAGGAAGAAATCCTGGTCTCTGACAGGTCTATTACTTCCTCTGTCAGTGAGGATTCAATAAAGCATATTCCTAGGTCTCCTCCTGAGGACCGCACATTTTTCAATGTGATGAAGTAGCTGTCCTCAGCTATGAGCTTCCACACTGAGGAAGAGGATGACACCAGGAAAGAGCTGGTGGACTTCCTGGAGATCACTGAATCTCCCCCACAAAAATCATTCCTCCAATCCTTTCTGCTCTGAGGAATGCAGCCACAGCAGCCTGGTACAGACCAGACTTGGTGCCAGCTATGCCTCACAGGGCTGATAAACTTTATTATACCCCCCAAGGTCTCCCATGCTATGCTGCCCAGCCCAAGACAGACTCGGTGGTCATACAGGCAGCTCATGACAGGTCTAAGGCACCTAAGCACTTTAGTCCCCTTCCCCCAGATAAGGAGTCTTGCAGAATTGACCTCTGGGGAAAGGGTGTATGCTTCCTCCACTCTGGGTTTGAGGATTGCAAACTACCTGTCTTACATGGTGAAGTACTAAAATGCCAGTTGGAAAAAGGGCAGGGCCATGGCACAGGCCCTTCCAAATGGCATGGAAAAGCAAGAGCTGCTTCAGTGCCTCTAAGCCACTGAGGATGTTAGTAAGCACCTCCTCAGAGCCCTCTACGATATGGCTGATACCACTGCTAGGGCTGCTGCCATGGGCATATACCTACATAGGTACTTCTGGCTGAGAGTGTCCAGTTTTGCTGCTGAT
This sequence comes from Neoceratodus forsteri, assembly GCA_016271365.2. Taxonomy (NCBI): domain Eukaryota; kingdom Metazoa; phylum Chordata; order Ceratodontiformes; family Ceratodontidae; genus Neoceratodus; species Neoceratodus forsteri. The sequence goes on along the minus strand of CM057453.1, from coordinate 102,757,716 downwards.
GTTCAGCAAAAGGTGCCTAATGCCCCTTTTTATGGCACTAAGCTGATTGGCCCTGATGCCCAGGATATTATTAATAACCTGCAAGCCTGGGTCAGGGCCCTCAAGTCTGTCCACTCCCTCTACCATACAAACTAACTGAGAGGCAGAGGACACCCTACCTTTTGCAGAGCACCCAATAGGCCTGGTGTGGGCCCCCGGCCCCAAGGGAAATGCAGGGCCCTGGCTGCCTCCCCTGCCATCACCAGCATTGGGGCCATGACCAAGTGTCGCAAGAATGATGGACCAGCCCAAATGGCTGGCTCCAACTTGGCTTGACTCCTTGCTGGACCCCCCTTTTCTGGTCCCGGACCAGGAGGCGGCGGTTGGAGGCCAGTTCTCTCTCTCTCTCCACTTGAATCAATGGAGAACCATAACTTCAGATGCATGGATTTTGCGAATCATAGAGCAGGGGCACACCCTGGAGCTCATTGAGCAACCTCCAGAAACCCCTCCTCCACCCCCCAGTTATTCTTCGGCTCATTTTCCTGTTCTCCAGGAGGAGGAACAGTCCCTTCTACACAAGCAGGCCATCGAACCAATTTTCAGGCGCCACAGAAACAAGGGATTCTATTCCAGGTTTTTCCAGGTACCCAAAAAGACCGGCGATTTGAGACCCATTCTGGACCTAAAGGACCTCAATCTGTGCGTCGAGTACAACAAGTTCTGGATGGTAACTTTGGCAGGCCTGATGTCCCTCCTCAAAATAGGAGACTGGCTCTGTTCACTGGACATGCAGGAAGCCTACTTGCACATTTCGGTCTTTCTTCCTCACAGGAAGTGTCTCCATTTTGCCTTTCAGGGAAAGCATTATTAGTTCAAGGTGCTACCATTTGGCTTGTCCTCTCCACCACGAGTCTTTACCAAGTGCTTATCATTGGTTGTAGCAGCTCTCAGAAGGGAGGGTCTGTATGTTTTCCCTTATCTGGATGATTGGTTCCTAAAGGCCCCGTCCAGGGAACAGCTTTTACGGACTCTGGAGCAGACTCTCTGGCTCTTCCACTCCCGGTGCATCATGGCCAATCTGTCCAAGTCAGTTCTGGTACCATCCCAAAGGCTGCAATATATAGGGGCAATCCTGGACTCAGCACAAGGGAACCCCTTCTAGACCCAAAACAGGGCAGAGTTCTTATAGCCCAAGCTCAGGAAGTTGCTCAAAGCAGCTACATTCCTGCCAGGGTGTATCTCAAATTACTGGGCCTGATGGTGGCTGCCATATCCACTGCTCCACTGGCAGGACATTACATGGGCACTCTCCAGTGGACCCTCCAGGTACAGTGGAACCAGCGCATGGATGAGGTAGATCACCCAGTCCTGGTCTCGTCTCTAGTCTGCAAGGTACTGCAGTGGTGGATGGACCCCTTGAACCTGCTTCAGGGCATCCCATTTCAGATCTCCTCCCCACAACTGATCCTAACAGTGAATGCCTTAGGTATGGGCTGGGGAGCACACCTGGGTCCCTTCCAGACCCAGGGCTCTTGGTCTCAACTGGAAACCTCCCTGCATATCAGTGTCCTGGAGATGAGGGTAGTGCTCTACGCCATGCAGGCTTTCCAAGACCACCTTGCTGTGGGTCAGCTGCTGGTGCAGTCAGACAATATAAGTGTAGTTTACTACATCAGCAACTGGGGGGGCTTATTTGTGCCCCTATGCAGGGAGGCCATAAGAGTGTGGTACTGGGCATTGGATCACAGTCTGACACTCTCTGCAGTCCACTTGACAGGCATATTAAACACTCTGGTGGACAGCCTCAGCAGGACTCAGTCCAGCATGCATGAATGGGAGCTTCACTCATCCATTGCAGAAGACCTGCTCGACAGATGGGGTTGTCCAGAGTTAGACCTTTTTGCGTCCCCACTCAATGCAAAACTGGCCAATTTCTGCTCATTAGATCCAGGGCCTGGAGTTTTCTGGTGAGATGCATTGTCCCTCTCTTGGAGCCGCAGGTTTCTTTATGTATTTCCTCTGTTTCCTCTGATCCAGAGAGTGCTAATCAAGTTGCAGATGGAGGGGACCAGCATGATCCTAGTGGCTCCTGTCATCGAGGCACAGGTCAGGAAGCATAACAAAACCAGGAGCAGCTGTAGAATTCACCAAAAATATTTGTTTGTACTAGCAGTAACATAAAAATTAAAATTGTTCAGTATAACTATTTACAAAGGCAAAATAAAATAGAAGAGATCCATCAGAGTTTTCCTTCAGTCTCCGTGTCCCATTTGCAAGCAATTGCAGCTCTGTCTTATAAGTCCTTCCAACCCCCCATTCTTAACAACCATCTTCCAAAGTGTTCTTGCATCTTTCAGTCAGGTGCTGGTAAGAACATAGTGTGCGTGAGCTAAGGCCCCTTTTTCACAGTTCTTCTGCAAAAGGCTTAAAAATTGCACTCGGGTAACATCTTGAGTTTCCAATAGCTTTTTGCAATCATCTCAAACTATAGTTATATACTTTTCAACAGTAACATTATATAATTTCTAAACAAAAGGGATCCCAACATCAGTTACATTTCCACATAATGATTTGCATATATTTTTATATCAGCAGATATGCAAGGGAGAAAAAGACAGACAGCAAGGGAAGGCTGAGAGACAGTGAGAGGCAAAGAATTGCGAGACTGTTGGGGTGATCAAATCCTAGGTCTCACAGGAAAATTTGGTTGTGCAACCAGACAGACAAGAGACAGAAAAGGAAAGAACAGAACAGATCCCTGCATTCAAACTCTTTCCACATAACAACTGGGACAGGATCCTATTCCACCCTGTCACAGCTCCATTCTGGCCTCGGCAGATATGGTTTCCTCTGCTACAGCAGCTAACGGAGGAACTTCCAGTCCCTCTCCATCTGTACAGGAACCTGTTGAGCCAGGATCAGGGGACTCTGGTCCATTCCAACCTCAGGTCCCTCCATCTACATGCTTGGCTCTGAGAACATAGCCATCGCCAGGTTTGGGGTCTCAAACAGGGTGGCGGATGTCCTTGTGGCTGCCCGGAAACTTTCCACTTGAGCCACATATGCCATGAAGTGGAAGTGGTTTGCCATCTGGGCTGACAAACATCGTTTGGACCCTTTCACCTACCAGGTGAACCACATCCTGGACTACCTGGTCTCTCTGTCTGACTCAGGTCTCCAGTATTCCTCCCTCAATGTGCACCTTTTGGCCATCTCTGTGTTTCATAAGCCTGTAGGTGACCACATGATTGCTCAACTGGATGTCTCCATACCTTTCTCAGGAGCATCCTGCATCTCAAACCCCTAATCTATTCTCTGTTCCCGGCTTGGGACTTGAATTTTATTTTGAAGAAGTTCACCCTGTCTCCTTTTGAGCCAATCGGGACTTGGGAGCTATGCTTTCTCTCTTGGAAAGTGTTATTTTTAGTTGCCATTACTTCTGCTTAAAGAATTTCAGAGATTCAGGCCCTCTGCTATGAAGAGCCTTATTTGATTGTTTGCAAAGATGGGATGTCTTTGCACATGAGTCCTAAGTTTATCCCTAAGGTGATCTCGGAGTTTACACTCAGACAGTCTATCCACCTTCCTGTTTATTTTCCTGAGCATGCCAATCCAAGGGAAGTACTGCTCCATATGTTAGATGTGGGCAGAGCTTTGAAATACTTTTTGCTTCAGACCAAGGAAAGTCGAAAGTCAAAGCAGTTATTTGTTTCTTTCGCTCCAGGTAGAGAGGGCTCTTCAGCTTCAAAGCAATGTTTATCCAAATTGTGTTTTGCTACAAGTACAGCAAAGAATTCAGAAGAACAGCCTAACCGGACTAAGGTGACCTGGTCAGTAACAATCAGAGACACACTTATTTCACCAGTCACAGCACTTACCCAGGGCATAAAAAAAAACATGAAGAGTCCAAGTAAGTTCTAACTCATACTTCATTTATTGTGCCAACAAACGGCAAATGTGTTTTATCTCTTCTCTCTCTTTTAGGTAACACGTATTACATGGAATATTGTGAGCAAAGTGGCACTGTATGTTCTGATTTATTTATTTTATTTTTATTTATTTAGTTTTTGTTTACTGGGTAGGTGCGCTAGGCAAACAGGTGACTATTTTCAGGCACGACCCGGGAGGTACAGTAACAATACAGAGTTCATTTACATAATACAGGGAAGCAGTAACAATACAGAGAACAGTTTTCAGTAAAAGGCAATAAAGGAGTACAGCTTCAGAGACAATCAACAGGTCAAGAGAAAAACAGCAGATTTACAGTGTACAGGTAGCATTTAGTGAGCAGGTAAAGGTATACAGGGCAGATAGAGGAACGGGTCCGTTGGGGGCACTTAGGCATTGGCTGCGCCAGTACCGGTACCCCTAGATCATCAGTACAAACATTCCAGTAAGCAGCAGTAACACGTAGAGCAGTGCAGACAGCAATAACAGGTTAACAATGCAGTAAGGCACAGTAACTTACAACAAAATTACACACTCTAGACAAGTGCAAGTAGAGAGAAGTACCCTGAAACGGGTCTGTTGGAGGGCGCTTAGGCATTGGCTACACCAGTATCTGGTACCCATAGATCATCAGTACAAACATTTCAGTGAGCAGCAGTAACAGGTACAATAGTGCAAACAGCAATAACAGGTAAACAATGGAGCAGTCAAGGTGCAGTAACTTAAAACAAAATTACATACTTTAGATAAGTGCAAGTAGGCTTCGAGGTCGGAGTTTTGAACTCGAAAAGAAGTGCATATGGGCAGAGACATATATCACAGTGTTAATGTTGTAGATGATCCAGAGTGCTCCATTTTACCCACATAGCCAGTATGTAAGTACTTTTGTCTATTGACCCTTTTTAAGTGGTGTATTGTAGACATTTTTAATAAGCAATAAGCCCTAATCCTTCTAAGGTAATACCATTCCAAGTTTCCTCTTTGGAGTATTCCTTGCCCCCCCTTTCCTTCCCCACTTTCAAATTTCCTTGCTCCTTCCCCTTACCCCGACATATCTTGTGACCCATCATGAATAAATATCTTGATTTTTACTATCCTAAACAAATTGGAAGCTTAACCCTGCTGTTGCATTCCACACCGGTAGTCAATCTCTCCCTCCATTCTATAGACTCTCTGTACTCTCTTCCTATTTTGCCCGTTGAGTAGAATTTAGAAATAGAATGTAAAGAACAAAGTTCCAGTAAGTTTAGAATGACAGTATTCATTTAAGGGCATGGATTAAATGGAGAGAGCTTTTAAATATGTCTTCTTTTTAGTGAGCTTTACATGGTGCAATTACACTGTTTTGAGTTATTTTGCACTTTGCACGTCTGAACAACTCAGTCACAAAGGGCAACCCTAGGAGGCATACGCCAAGTGTGGTCCAGCCCCTAGCCTTACTGTCTGCTGAGCTTCACTGATAATCACTGACTGGGAGAGAGACCAGTCACAGAGGGAAGGCAGACTCTGACAGGTGCAGAAGCAGGGATTCCTTTACAGCAGTTCTACCTTGGTGAATTCCCCCTCGGAGTGCACAGTCTGGGCTCCTATCTACGCTGAAGCGACTTCTCTCCTCGATCGCTCTGCTCAGACCCAGCCAGTGGCTGCTGTCTCAGCATAAGGAGCAGTTGGAACACTTACCCAGAATTCCTGGCTGCTGTATGTAAATCAGCATGTGTACTGCTGAACCACTACTGAAATGGTGGTCAACTAATAGCTCTCAGTTGGAAGCAACAGCTCAGAGACAAAGGGCACTCCTAGGAGGCATACACCAAGAGCGGTCCAGTCCCTAGCTTTACTGTCTGTTGTACCCACTACTAAAATAGTGGTCGGTTAATTGAAAGCTCTCAGCCAGAAACAATCAGAAGCAACAGCTCAGATAGAAATGGCAACCCTAGGAGGCATATGCCAAGTATGGTCCAACCCCTAGCCTTACAGTTTGCTAAGCTTCATTGATCTTCAGGGATTTCTTGACATCAGTTCTACCTGGGTGAATCCCCCTTGGAGTGCACAGTCTGGGCTCCTATCTCCGCTGAGACTACTTCTCTCCTCAATCGCTCTACTCAGACCCAGCCAGCAGCTGCTGTCTCAGCATAAGGAGCAGTTTTAAACAGCCAGACAACACTCCACCTTCCTGCCTGCTAGGAGGAAGGGGCAGAGTTTTAGCACAACACAAAAATATTATTTTCTTTTCTTTTAGACAATGGTATTTTACACAATAGTGTATTGTTTTCCATATACTACTACATCTATTTTCTTTCATCCTCTAAGGCACCCTAATAGGTCATGGACATTATCACCTGCCAGGTGTATACTTCATCCTTTCAGAGGGTACGCATTCAGGCACTAGGACATTGCCCCACTTGCTGGACAATACAACATAAGAAAGCTCAACTTAAAGAGTCATGGAACCAAATAAATTGTCTCCACAATGTCATTAGAAACCACGTACCTGCTCACCCCTATACACTACACCATCTCCACCAGGAGGTCATTCTGTGCCGCTTGACCACTCCTCATCCAGGAGAATGGCAGGTAGTAAAGGTGGGCAGGAAAACAACACACAGGCCTCAACGGCAGTCTCTGTACCATGAGGCACAAATCAAAACAACTAATAGATACACCCCTCTAGCCACAGAAGGCAAACGGGGTATAATAACACACACCGCTGGATAGGGCACGAAACAAGAAAGAGCAAGGAAAGCACTGCAAAGGCATCTATTAATAAGAAGCTAAAGAAAGTTCTGATTGTAGGTGATTCCATGATCTGAGGAGCAGACTCACACATACAGCAGGGTCTGGAGATGGAGGTCATACTTAAATGTCTACTCAGTACTGCTGCAAAAAGGGACACTGACCACACACACATAGATTAATAACAAGAGATGGTAAATGCGCTGCCGTTTGCGTCCACATAGGTACTAACGATCTGGCAAATCAGATGGTTGAAGAGACAAAACAGCACCTCTCTTGCCTAGGTGACAAATTGTCCTCCCACTTCTCAAACATTGCCTTCTCTGAGATCCTCCCAGTATGGGGGAAAGGAGGCAGTATGGATAGGATATGAAAGAGCAAATTGATGAGCTGAACAACTGGCTTCAGAGCTGGTGCCAAGAAAAGGGGCACCTCTTCTTAGGAAACTGGCACAACTTCTGGGACAGAGGGCACTTCAAATTCAATGGTCTGCACCTAATTCGGGAAGACATGCGGGCTCTTGGTCAGAAACTGGATGTAGCCATTAACTGTTTAAACACTGGGGACAGGACAGCAGCAACATATGGATCTGCTACCTCTCCCCCAAAATACAAACAAATCAGGAGTACAAATGCAAAGGAGGAAATCAACCTATGTTCACAAACTCCTCAAGGAGTCTTACAAATAAATTAGCGTACCTCACTGCCGTCATCGACTAAGCTGATCTGGACTGGATCGCCATCACAGAAACATGGCTCAATAATAACCATGACTGGGACATGACTATACCAGTTTACTGTCTATTTTGGAAAGATAGAACTGGTAGAAAGGGAAGGAGGGCGTAGCTATGTATGTAAGAGAGGGGAATAAAAGCTGCTATGGCTCAAAATGAAAATACCGAAACAGAATCACTTTGGGTCACTCTAGAGGCAAACAATGGAGCAGCAACTTGGGTAGGAGTGTTCTACCGGCCCCCAGCAACAAGTGTGGATGGGGACAAGGAAAAATTGGAAAACATGCACAAAATGAATGACAAAGGGGAGGTTACTACACTGGGTGACTTCAATTTACCTGACGTAAACCGGGATACACATACAGTGAATTCTACCAGAAGCAAGGACTTTCTAGAGGCCCTGCATGTGTTGGGCCTGAAACAGCTTGTAAAGGACAAAACAAGGGGGAATGGTCCTTGACCTGCTACAAACAAATGGGGACAGTATCACAGAGGTAGAGATTGGGAGCCACCTGTATGGTGTGGTTCCAGGTCAAGACAAAAACAGACACAAAGCACTCCAAAACAAAAGTCATGGACTTTAGACAAGCAGACTTCACAAAAATGAAGCAAAGTCTTAAGCTGAGTCTGGCTAACATCACGCGAGAGATAGATGTTGAAGACTACTGGATACAACTCAAAAGAGCTATACTAAATACTGCATACCATTGCATAAAAAGGGTGAGCAAAGCTAAAAAGAAAAGAAAACCACTCTGGTTTTCTAAAGAAGTAGCCACTAAGGTCAGGGAGAAAAGAATGGCTTTCAGGAAATACAAACAAACTAGATCCAACAGGGACAGAGAAGAATACAAGGAGAAACAGAAGGAAGCAAACAAAGTGATCAGGACAGCCAAGGCAGAAACTGAGGAGAGAATAGCCAAGGAGGTCAAAAAGTGTGACAAGACATTCTATAGATATGTCAGTTAGAAGAGAAGGACATCGGCAGGCATTGTTAGACTCACAAGGGTAGATGGGGAGATCACAGAAAATGACAAGGACAAGGCTGAAATCCTCAACAGCTACTTCTGCTCTGTATTCACCAAAGAGGAGGAAGGATGCAGACTCAGCAATGCAACACACAACAAGGAAGGAGTTGGAATACACTCGGGCCCCTTCACAAAAGAAAGGGTCCTAAAAGGAACTAGAGAAACTCAATACAAACAAGGCCATTGGACCAGATGAAATTCACCCTGGATTGCTAAGATAACTAAGGGATGAGCTGGCAGCTCCCCTGGTTGATCCTTTCAACCTATCATACAAGCTGGGGGAGGTCCCCCAAGACTGGAAGAAGGCAACAGTTATTCCTTTGCACAAATGTGGAAGCAGGGAAAGTGCAAACAACTACAGACCAGTAAGCCTAACCTCAGTTGTGGGCAAAATAATGGAAACTCTGCTCAAGGAGAGAATTATATCCTTTCTAGAAGAAAACAACAAATTAGACACAAAACAGCATGGCTTTACAACAGGAAGGTCATGCCAAACCAATCTGATAGACTTCTTTAACTGGGTGACTAAAATAATAGACCAGGGAGGAGCAGTAGACGTAGTATACCTGGATTTCAGCAAAGCCTTTGACTCAGTCTCACACAGAAGGCTACTCAACAAACTGGACAGAATGGGAGTAGGACAGCAAGTAGTGAAATGGGTAAGGAACTGGCTCACTGGAAGGACACAGAGGGTACTTGTAAATGGCTCACTTTCAGAAGAAAGAGGAGTAGATAGTGGAGTGTCACAAGGATCAGTACTCAGTCCAATCCTATTCAATATTTTTATTAGTGACATAACTGAGGGAATAGAGGGGAAGGTGAGCTTATTTGCAGATGACACAAAAATAAGCAATAGGGTAGACACTCCGGGTGGGGTAGAAAAGATGAAGGCTGACCTTAAGGCTGTGGAAAAATGGTCAGAAACATGGCAACTAAAGTTTAACGCAAAAAAAACACAAGGCCATGCATGTAGGAAGGGCTAACCCAGGAGAGGACTACTACCTGGGAGGAGTACAACTGGAATCTTCCAAACTGGAAGGGGATCTGGGAATAATTATAATGGATGACCTAAAGTTGTACAAACAGTGCAAGAAAGCAGCACTACGGGAGAATGGCATATTGGGTTGCATAGGCAGGGGGATCACCAGCAGAAAAAAGGAGGTCATCTTGCCACTCTATAGATCTCTGGTGAGGCCACACCTGGAGTACAGCATACAGTTCTGGAGACCACACCTAAAAAAGGATATCAATAGACTGCAGACAGTGCAAAGGAGAGCTATAAAAATGATACATGGCCTACAGAACAAAAACTATGAATAGTGTCTGCAAAACCTGAACCTCCTCCCTGGAGCAGCGGAGGAAAAGGGGAGACATGATTGAGACGTACAAGTTCCTAAATGGAATAAACAAGGTGCAGGTTCAGGAAGTGTTCCAAGTCAGAAAGCACACAAGAACTAGGGGGCACAACATGAAGCTGGGGGCAAATTCAGAGGTAACACATGCAAGTTTTTCTTTACTGAGAGGGTGGTGAATGCATGGAACTGCCTTCCTCAGGTAGTGGTGGGGGCAAAAACAATAGTAGGTTTGAAGAACACTTGGGACAGGTACAAAGGCACCGCCATACTCATTAGCAGTTAAGGGAGGGGGTAGGCCTATGGGCAGACTAGATGGACCATATGGTCTCCTTCTGCTGTCACTTTTTCTGTGTTTCCATGTTTTGTAACATGATGTATAAAATTACATGGAAGGTTTTGTATGGAGACAATAAAATGTTTTTAAAAAAGTTATTTAACTTTCATATTATTGCAATAGCAGTTTAAAAATTCTGAAAAGTTTCTTATCATGTGTCACAATGGCATGCTATTTAAAGGTCTCACCCAAAGGGGGCAGTATCTTTGACAAAGACTTGGAAGAGTTGAAACAATAGAGCTTACACCTTCTTTCCCCCTGATCCAGGAGGGTCAGTGTTGCTGTTTGTTAGCACAAAAAATGAAGTATGACTTAGAACTTACTTGGACTCGTCATGGTATTTTTTATGCCCTGGGTAAGTGCCGTAACTGGTGAAAATAAGTACAGCAAAGAATTGCCTGGTGCTGTTAAAGCTCATTCCACCAGAGGCATTGCTATCTCTGTGGCTTGTTTCTGAGGGGACTCAGCTGCTGACATCTGTGCGGCTGCCACCTGGAACACAGTCCACACTTTCACCAAGCATTACAGTCTGAACATTGCCTCAAGAGCCTGTGCAGGTTTTGGCAGAGCTGTGCTACATGACCTCCTGTCTTAAGTTTATGGTGAGCCCTCCTCCCAGACTGTCTGTTTCTACCAGTAACTGCCTGGGACTCGTTCCTACAGTGTGACCTGATGACTGAAATAACCCTGATAAAGATAGAACAGTTACGTAAGAACTTACCGTAACAGTAGATCTTCAACAGGATCTCAGTCATCAGGTCAGCTTTGCCTCCCACCATCCCCCTTTTTGGGGCTCCTCTCTAGGAACTGGCTGTCTGGTGTATCCAGCCTTTCACATAGATCTGGGACCTCTCTCTCTCTCTCTCCTCGGTCCCCCATGGCTAGGGCTATGCTCCCTTTGTCTCTGGGGGAAAGAACTGAGAAGGGAGTGGGGCCACTGATGCCTTTATAGAGTTGGTGACATTGATGGCATTGGTGGTCTCAGCTGTGCTGCTGAAATTATTTCATGTGGATTCCCCTTCAGTGGCAGTGAAGTTCCTACGGTATGACCTGATAACTGAGATCCCCTCAAAGATCTTCTGTTACGGTAAGTTCTTACGTAACTGTTCTTTTTTTTTCCCACTTCAAGCTGGAGTTGTGCTGGGAGCAAATGGGCAAAAAACATTTTTAGCACCCTGAGTCTGTTTTTTAGCTCCTTCAAACTCCTTCTGATGGAGCCTCATTGAATATGGCAAGTCTGGGTACATGTGGCACAACAGCATCCCCAACCAAGTGTTGCAAAAGCCAGAACTTGATCCCTCAGGATTAGTTGAGTAAAAATTATCAGCATGGTGCACAGCTGGTAGGTTGACGGCAAGCTCGACCCCGAGCAAGAGGAGCTTGATAGTGTGATATCAGTTCCACCAACACCAACTAGTCTTGTTCAGTGAAACTGATGAGAAGTGGAGGCCGTTATGGGAGTACATGGCAACATTAAAAAAGCTAATAAAAAAAAGCAGGAAAGGAAGTTTTCCAGGCAGGGCAATCTAGACAAGGCCCAGTGCCCACATCAGCCCCATGGTACTGTACTACTGGCTGCTGCACTTCCTGCCCGTCCCCAGTCACGTTAGTCCACAGTGCTCGAAAAACAATAATCTTACAGTCACTGCCCAATTCCTCACTATGTACTTCCCCACCACCAAAGAACAGTTACTAAAAAGACCAAAGAGAGCCTTTGCAGTGTGGGAGTATTTTACAGATGACAGCATAAATCCACTAAAAGTGTATTGCAGTCAGTGTGGTTAGAAAGATCAGTTGGGCTCAGTGTACTCAAACTTTGGGAGCCAGTGTTCTGGACGATCATTTAAAAAGTGAACATGGCTTTCTTCTAACAGCTGTGTCCATTCTCAGTCCCCACTCTGGTCAGGTAGGCCAGCAGCAGGGAAAGTCTGGCCTGGGAAGTAGTGGAATGAGACAGTTCAGTCACGTAGTCCTGCTACCATGGCAGCAAGTTGAACCACCTGATGAAGCCCTCAGAAGAGGTGAAGCACTGGGTTACTTCCCATTCACCCTTTCACATGCTATGATTGTCTAAGTAAATTATTTTGCTTGCAAGCTACCTGGAACTTCCTGCATTTGTTCTCATTGAATTTTGTTGCAGCAGCCTGAGCAAACTGGTGCATCCTCAGGTAGCAGTGCTGCTTCTCGAGAAGTCTAACCACCATTAATCACAGCCAGGCTCAATATATGCACCACCAGCACTGATGCTAATTTTGTTATAACAAAATAAATTGCACTGCCTGAGTCATTACATGCTTGCTTAAACTGCCATCTACTCATCTAAGTTCCATATGAATGACACAGCTTATTGGGGAGATGATGGCCCTTGATTTTCGCCCATTCTCCATGGTGGAACACAGTGGCTTTCAATGACTCTTGCAGGAAATCAAGCCCAAATACAGCATTCCATTATGCTACACTTTTCTCAGCATGTGATCCCCACTATGTACGAGGCAGTTTGCATGCAGACGGTGACATTTCTGAAGGAGGCAGAGGGGGTTATGTGCATTTCATTAACAACATCTGGAGTAGTACTGCAAACCGAAGCATCCTGAGTCTCACTACCCAGTGGGTTATAGTCAGAAACAGAAACATACAGGGCCAGCAGAAAAGGACCAGTAGACCAGTCCAGTTTGCCCTATTTTTCTCTGCCTATTCTGATACCTTGGACCCTACTTGGTCATCGGTGTCCCTCACACCTCTCTTTCCTCTACTTATTATGCACATGTGCCTATCCCACACATGCTTGAAGCTCCCCACTGTTTTCGCCCCACCACCTGTTCTGGCAGGTTGTTTCAGGCATCCATGACCCTTTCTGTGAAGAAGTATTTCCTCACATCCCTCTTAAACTTCCTCCCCTCTAACTTCATTACATGCACCCATGTTCTGTTGCTTTTTCTCCTCTGAAGGATACTTCCCACCTGCATCTTGTTCACCCCAGTGAGGTACTTATAGGTCCCAATCATATCCCCTCTTCTCTAGGGAGTACATGTCAAGATCCCACAGCCTCTCCTCATATGGCTTCTCGTGCAACCCCTGCACCATTTTGATAGCCCTCCTCTGGACCACTTCCACTCTGTCAGTGTCCTTGTGTAGGTGTGGCTTCCAGAACTAGACACAATACTCTAGGTGGGGTCTCACCAGTGAGTGATACAGTAGCAACACCACTTCCCTTCTCCTGCTAGAAATCCCCAGCATCCCACTAGCCATGCCTGCCACCTTGTAACACTGCTGTGCCCCCTTGAGATCATCAAATATGATTACCCCAAGGTCCGTTTCTTGCTTGATGACAGTCTGTACCAGCCCTCATCTATACACAGCTCCTAGTTATGTCCAGATCAAGCACTACCTCCATCCCTGCCCCACCTCAATCACTACCAGACCCTGCAGGAGTTATATTGAAACAGCCTCTTAGAGGCACATCAGTAGAGGACGTGCCATACTTAATGTGTCAGTAATGGAGGAAAGAACAGAGAGGAAAGATGCTGTGGTCAATCCAATCACTGCTAGCCATTTTAGGTCTTTCAGTGGCTCTCAGTGGGGGTAGTACTGGTGTCAGGGTTTATTAGTGAGTTGTGGCCAGGTAATCTCTCTCTTGTTCACTGTCTAGTCCCAAGTCCACCAGAGTTAGAAATATATATACTGATGGCAGAAAGAGACCAATGGTCCATCTAGTCTGTCCATATTATAGGACCTTGCCCCCGATCTAGTGTCCTGGATGGTTGTCCCTCATTACACCCCTTCTACAACCTTCACTGCTTGGTTCCCTCTAGAGGTACTGTGAGTTCCCTTGCTCTGTCCCAGCTGTGTTTAAATCCATTATGGTTAGCAGCCCCCACCACTTCCACTAGTAATCTGTTCCACGGCTCCACCATCCTCTTAACAATATAGCACTTCCTCATATCCCTCCTGAATTTTGTCCCCACTACTTCCAATCGTGCCCTCTTGTGACTGAATCTGTATTTCTAAAACAAGGGCTTTACCATTCACCCTATTTATACCCCTTAGAAACTTATATGTCTCTATCGCATCCCCCTTCGTGCATCTGACCTCCAGCAGGTACATATTTAGGGCCTCCAGCCGTTCCTCATAGGATCTGCTCTGATCATTTTGGTAACCCTTCTCTGTAGTGACTCAAGCCTGTCTATGTCCTTTCTCCAGTGAGGGCTTCAGAAATGGGCAAAGTATTCCAGGTGGGGCCTCACCAGAGATCTGTATTTGGGCAGTGTCACTTTATGCCTCTTGCTGTCAAACCCCTCTGATACACCCAGGCATCCTGAATAACTTACTGTAGGGTTTGATGCACCGCCTGGTTTGCTTGAGGGAGTCACTGATGATGATTCTCATATCCCTTTCCACTGATGTAGCAGCCACCCTAACCCTTCCCATCCAATACTTTGTGTGAGGGTTCCTTTTCCCTAAGTACATCACCTTGTATTTCTTGATGCTGAATATTAACTGCCAGATCCTTGACATCTTTCCAGTTTTTCAAGGTCCTTCTGCAGTCCCCCCTTCCATTGTCTACCCAGCTACAAAGCTTTGTGTCATCAGCAAAGAGACACATCTTGCACTGGATACATTCCTCAATGTCACTAATGAACACATTAAATAGAACTGGTCCCAGGAGTTCCGCCCATGTTCACATCCCTCTTGCCTTGTGAGTCATGCATCACATGGGCGTCTAAACTTTTTTGTGGTCCATTGTGGTAAGTCATCAGTAGGGGCATTTACTCTACCTTCATGGCATGCATTGATTCCTCTCTGCGGAGATGCCAAACTCATCACTGCTTCCTGGTTGCATTTCCACACTGTGACTGCCTGCTACATCACAACTTATAAAATAGGCAAAAAAATCTAGGCCACTGATTGGCTGTTTCAGCTTCCCAGCCGTGTCCTTAATCCATGATATTTTAGCCAACCGGCACTAATGTCTGCCAGTCTTCCCCTTGACAACAACGAATCACTGAGCTGTGCCAAGCAGAAACAAAAACACAACCTGGCACAGCTCAGCTAGTGGCAGTGGGAAATCAGTAGTCCACGCTGACAGTTGCACGTAGCCTGTCTCTATTCAAGGAGGAACACCATAATAAGTTAACTAAAATAAAAAAACTTATACAAAAACTGTGACCTGTACTGTTTTAGTTTACAGCAAACCCAAAAACTGCAATGAACGTTCACCACGTGCCATCAGTACGGACTTTTGAAATCTTCAACATCCCCTACGACTCCTCAGGTCATATAATTGTAAGAACTGTTCACAAAAGAAAATACAACACATATGCCTGTACCGAGCAGCCAAATCCGCGATCAAGAATGCGCTACCGAGAAAGCCCTAAATACGGTGCCTTGTGAGGGATACACTTGCTCCCGCTCCTCTCACAAAATACTTCCTGGGCAGTTACCTAGTCCTGCAGTGGCTCAACAGACCCACTCCTCTACCGGCTTGTGATTTTTTTTCCTAACATTCTGGCCAGTTTCATCATTATGGCACACTGAGCAGTCTACCTGCACTTGCTCCTGAAAGACACGGTCACTCTGACTCCTCTCACAGAAACATTTACTTGCATTTCCAGTGGCTCACCAAACCCAATGAACTGTTCCTCCATTGCCTTTTTCACAGCATGATTAAAATAAAAAATGCAAAAAGCATATACTGTGTGTGTGTGTGTGTGTGTGTGTGTGACCCTGTACTGGCCATCACAACCAACAGAGGGACTATTTTTACTGTTTCACTATTAAACCTCACTTTTCAAAATGTTTTGCTTTTCTTTTTGTATTTTGTTTTTATTCTTAAATATTTACTTAACTGCCCATTTTATAAGTGCAATAACACACTCCGAGGTGTGGTTTATCGCCTGATAAGAGCACGCCCAGTGGCATAAGGCACTCGGTGCAAGCACCTCGTGTCTTAGTATACCCCTGGGCGTGCTCTTATCAGGCAATAAACCACACCTCGTCATGTGTTATTGCTTGCTTATTCCAAACCCATCACCAGCACATTCCCAGGGTTGGGCACATGGAGACTGACGTGCATAGACATGCCAGCCTCCCGAGGTCACCTTTTGACAGTTACCATGCCTGCTGTATAAACAGGAAGAGCAGGCAATCAATATGGTGTGTATGTGAGTATGCATGGTGCTTGCTTGTGTGGTCAGTATTTAGGGGTTTGCAAAATTAAATTTATTTGTAGTTTTTCCAATAACTGTCAGTTTCAAACTGGGATTATTGGTTCAGACTGGGATTCTCCCTATGCTGTAGCACTTCCTGTTTACTCACAGTGCTGAATTAAAGTCCTGCAAAGGCTGATTAGAGTGGAACACCTTGCGCCACTCCAGACTGGCCAGACAACAACATCCTATGACTGAAGGGCTTTGCATTCCCACCATGGCAGCAGCTCTCAGGATGAAATTGCAGCAACATTACAATGCTCATGCTGGTGTCCGCACTGCAGTAATCACACTGAAGTAACATCTCTGCACCACTCACTGCAGTGCAAATCAGGTAGTGTAAATGCACCTATAATATGTCCAGTGACTGCATCAGTATGCTGTCATCTGTCATGTCATGTATCAGGACTCTCAGTCTGTTATTGGGGTGATATGAGGGTTTGTGGTCTGTGCTGTCAATGAGGTCAGGAGGAATCAGGACTACTTGGATGTGGCCAGGTGAAAACTAATAAAAACAAATACAATGAAATTAAAAGAAGATAAAAGAAAATTAAAAACAAAACAAAACACTGAAGTAGATTTGTTCCACTCCTTCAAGCAGCGCTCCCAGGTCATCCATTGCAGTTGGTGATGGCACCACCCTGAGCAATCCAGAAGCACACTAGTCTCCTTCTGCTTCTTCATGTGCTGCCATTTCCAGTTCTGCCTCCCCTACGGTATGTCAAATAGAAATGATCTGTCACTAAATATATAGAAATGATCTGTCACTAAATATAAACCCAAGCCCTCCCTCTGTCCATTTTGTATGCATCATTTCACCACAGTGCCCCAAAACAACAATCATCCTAGCACTGTCTTTTAAAGACACTTGGAAGAAGTCAAGCAGCAAGCCCAAATACAACATTCTCTCATGAATTCAAAATTCATGTTTTCTCAGCTTATAAATAAAAAAATACACACTATAAAATGATTATATTATTATTGTAGTACTATTATTACTCTTAGACTACAGTTGATAAATACCTCATCCTCTGAATTTTATTTATTAAACTACTCCTTGTCCTCATGGAATATTATAAAATATATACAAATTTAACTATATGTATATAAATATATACATTACAGGAAAAATATAGTAATTGGCATAGAGGTAACGCAGAGACAATGGTGGGGTAAATGCCTTGAGATCAGCAATGAATAATAACTGCAGTATTACTTTAGCTCACCACTGGGACATGGCGATCTTAGTGGGTTATAAGCAACACCATTGACATACAATAGCAGTCCACAGCAGATCAGCACCACTTGTCACAAGGAAACTTGTGTAATACATATTTGTTGCTGACTAGAAAGCTTTTCTTGTCCCCTAGTTGTAGCCTGCTTTACTCCATGCAAATTGCTGCACTGGGAGCCAAAGTGGTTTGGCTGGATTATCGAAGCTGAACCTTGAATTAGAACTGTTACTTGGGCTGTGATATTGTAACTTTGGAGGCTTGGGGGACAGTTGTTTGGCAGGGTTAATTAGAGGGAAATTTAAATGTGTTGTTTGCCTGGTGTTTGGTAAGAGCCCTGCCACCCACCCTGTTTTGTAGGCTTTCTTAAATACTGAAAAGCCACTGGGGGTTGGGATTGAAGGGCTGAGTATTTCTGTTTGGGACTGAAATTTGAAGCAACAGGAGCTGGTGGGCTTGTGACATCATACGGTACCTGATGTCTGCTTACACACTGGACTATATGTGTTTGTGAGACTTGGGAACTTTATTGGTGGGGTTGAAATTGGGTTTGTAAATAACTACAGTCAGTATAGAGAGAAACTGTATTCCAGGGGAAAGGGACTGAGAAAAGGGGGTGTGCCATTATAAACAGAGGGGGATAAACAGGGTGGCCATATTCCACCATGGCAGGCATCTTCGGAAGGGTTGTAGGCTGCACAGGCTGTGGGATGGCAATAATTCTAAATTGGGCCTGGAGAGAGGGGGAGGCTGCCCACTCTGTAGACAGCTATCTTGTATCAGGAGTGAGGTATATTGGTTAAGGAGTAAGCTGGGGAGCTGGGGGTGTCCAAGGATAAGGGGTGTGGATATGGGCAGCAGAAGGGTGGGGCTGAAGGGGAGGCTGGGGCAGCGCTCTGAAATTACAGGACGTTATGTTACAGCAAGCAGGAGGGGATATTAGGGACAGAGGACCCTTAGATAGGAAGTTGATGCTAAGGGAAAGCGTGCATGGGTGAACATTCTGAATACAAAGAGAGTGGAGGGGGAAGAATCAGGAGGGGCTGTTGTGTGGAAGCCTAAAACAGCAGACTGTGGGAAGGGAGCTCCTAAGGTGACAGAGCAAGAGGGGAAGAAGAGGGGCAGTTTAGAGATGCAGTCAGGGGAAACTCGGGTTACTTGATGGAGGCTGACATAGAGTGTCACAATAAATTTGAGCTACTAAGCAACCTAGAGGGGGAGGAAGGGGTTGGTGGAAATGAGGAAACTTATACAGAGGCCGGGGGTAGGGAGTCGGATACCCATAGGGCATCACAGACCGGCTATGGAAAGGATAGAAATAGTCCCAGAGGGAGAAGGGGAAACATATATGTTAAGCAAATGGGGGAGATGCAACATATTCCAGACATGAGGGAGGAGAGCATGATTGGAGAGAAACTGGGAGACAAGGAGGTGGGAGAGGAGCCCCAATTCAGCAGGGGGGTCAGTACCAAGGATGGGGCCCTAGCTAAAGGGACCCACAGAGAGCCTCTGGAGGCAGGGGTACTATTACAAGGAGGTTGGCGGTGTGGGGAAGGGTAACCATCAGGGCCAGGATAAATGGTTCGGATAAGAGAGAGTTAAAGGGGACACCTATTCAGAGGGGGTTTGAGTTAAGTGGGCAAAATAGCAAGGGAGGCAGAAAGGGGAGGGTGACAAGGGGGTCTCTAATAAGGCAGGAAGACTCCCATGAAACTGAGATCATGAATAAAGGGGGAAGGGGGCTGAGAGGGCATAGTGGAGGTAACCATAAGGATGATGGCAGTGTTAAGGTTCTGTTATTGGGAGACTCGATGATTAGGGGTATCCAGTGGGAGGGACAGGGGGGTGGATGCCATAGCCAGGTAAAGGTAGTGAGTATCTCTGGGCTGACAGTGCACAGAGCAAAGTTCATGGTGTATGAAATGGTTAGGGATTGTGGAGGGAAACTGGATTTCCTGGTGCATTTGGGAACTAATGATCTAGAGGGAAATAGCGTTTTGGAAATCCAAGCAAGGTTCCAAGAACTTGCCAGAGTCTGTTGGGATAATGGATGCAACATTTCCTTTTCGGAGATATTGCCAGTACCAAAGGCCTCAGTGGAGAAAAAAATGAAGCTCACAGAGGTTAATGACTGGCTCAGGAAGTGGGGTGAAGAGAGTGGGTTGGGGGTGTTAGGGAACTGGAATGGAGTTTGGGAGGATAAGGGACTATATGCCAAGGACAGGTTTCATCTTTCCCATTAGGAAGAAAGTCCTTAAACAGGGATGGCTGACTACATACAAGAAAGGTGGGTTTAAACTTGTGAGGGGGGAAGGGATAAGGGAGGGGCTGACCAGAAGCCCTCTCCTCCAGGTGAGGGGAATAGCCTTCAAGCCCGGGGGGGGGGAACAGACTGGGGTGGAGGTTTCAGGAGAAGCAGAGGGAGGATGGAAGTATAAGGAATCTGGGTGGGGTTCGACAAAGAGGATCAGGGATAAGGGGTGGGGGCTGGTGTTAGTAAATGCCAGGAGCTTGGGAAACAAAATGCCAGAGTTCCAGGCCATGCTGTTCTAGGGGAGGTGGATGTGGCGGTGGTCACGGAGACGTGGACCAACAAAAACCATGACTGGGACCTAAACGTCCGGGGGTACACTATGCTTAGGAAGGATAGAAAGGAGGGAGAGGGGGTGGAGTGGCTATGTTCATTAGAGATGAAATATAAATTGCTAGGGTAGAAGAGACAGAGGGAAACGTGGAGGCCTTATGGGTCACCTTACGATCCCCAGCAGGAGATAAGGTCAAGCTGGGTGTAGCATATAGCCCCCCCGGGATGAGTGATGTTCTAGAGGATGGTTTGCTGGACAACATCATTGCCCAGTGTGGACCAAAAGGGGAAGGAGTGGTGTTGATGGGGACCTTAATATGCCAGGTACAAACTGAGGAACCATTGTCCCTCTAAGGTGGCCAAGGAGCAGAGGCTGCTGGATGGCTTCCAGGATGTGTTCTTAACACAGCATGTCATGGAGCCCACAAGGGGTGGCATGTCCTGGATGTGGTTCTGGCAGATGGGGACCTGGTAAGGACATGATTGTACAGGACCCCTGACTGGGAGTGACCACAATACTATCTGGTTTCAAATAAGCATGGGGAGGGGTGAGATCTAGGACACTGGCAGTGGACTTCAGGGAGCAGACTTTATGGGCATGGGAAATATTCTCAAGGATCACTTGAAGGGATTACATCAATGACAAGTGTGAAAAGGAGATGGGAGGTCATAAAACGGGGACTTCATGAGGCAGTCAGGATCTGCGCTAAGTTGAAACGTAAGGGAGCAAGGTCACATAAACCATGCTGGTGGTCCAGTGAGGTACAGGTAGCAATCAGAGAAAAGAATGCGGCCTACAAAAAATGTAAAACAACAAGAGGGGATAGGGATAAGAAAATGTACCAGCTTGCATCTAGAAAAGTCACCCGTATGGTGAGGGAGCAAAGTCCAGTAAACAGCGGCTGGCACAGGGATACATGGAGGGAAAAGGGTTCTTCCGGTACATTGGGGAGCAGAAAAAACTAAGGGCCATCTCAGCAGATTGAGATCAGAAGGAGGGTGGGTGGAAGAGGCGAGGGTCCAGGCAGAGGTATTTAACGAGTACTTTGCCTCTGTGTTCACTAGGGAGGGGGATGGGATATCTACAAAGCCAGACATGAAGGGGATAGAATCGTCAGTAAGTGGGATCAGGGGATCAACAGAAATGGAGCAAGAGGGAGGGAGAGGTACCCCAGGGGTGTCACATCTGGGTAAGGATAAAAAGGCCAGTAAGGTGGAGGGGACGGATGATGCTATCTCCACCAAAAGGGTGTGGTTAGCCCTCAAGGCCCTAAAGAAAGACAAATCTCCTGGGCTGGATGGCATTCATCCGAGAGTACTATGGGAATTGGCAGACATACTGGCTGCACCCCTGGCGGAGCTTTTCAGCAGGTCACTTGAGACAGGGAGGGTACCTAGGGATTGGCGAGAGGCACATGTGGTACCAATCCATAAAGGGGGGTCGAGGGAAGTACCAGGTAACTATAGACCCATCAGTTTGACCTCGGTGGTGGGAAAATTAATGGAGAGTATACTAAAGGAACGATTGGGTGTGTACTTGGAGGAGGTGGGAGGTCTGGATAGTCGGCAACATGGGTTTGTGCCAGGTAGATCATGTCAAACCAACCTTGTGGAGTTCTATGAATGGGTAACATCAGAACTGGACAGGGGTAAGCCTGTGGATGTATTATTCTTGGACTTCAGCAAGGCGTTTGACTCTGTCCCCCACAATGGTCTGGTGGAGAGACTGATGGGGTTAGGAGTAGGCCCTTTGATGGTCAGATGGATTGAAAACTGGCTAGCTGGACGCACTCAGAGAGTAGTGGTCTGTGGGGAGCTCTCGAACCCTAGAGAGGTTGGTAGTGGGGTACCGCAGGGCTCGGTCCTGGGTCCGATCCTGTTTAATGTATACATATCGGACATCAGGGAGGGTATAGGGTGTGAAATGAGTCTCTTCGCGGATGACTCCAAGATGGGAGCAGTAGTTGAGGGAGAGAGGGGAGGTTGGCCCTGCAAGGACCTGGACACCCTGGAAGCGGAGGCTCACATGGAAATTAAATTTCAATATCACCAAGTGCAAGGTGTTGCATCTTGGTTGAACTCTAAACACAGGTACACCCTGGGAGGGGGCGTGGAGGCCTCAATAGGGAAAAGACCTGGGGTCATGGTGGATGGCTGTATGAATAACTCTGAGCAGTGCAGGAGGCAGCTAACAAGGCAAACAGGATGTTGGGATGCATCGTAAGGGGGATCACCTCTAGGAGCAAGGAAGTGATTCTACCGCTGTACAATGGACTGGTTAGACCACACCTTGAGTACTGTGTACAGTACTGGAGACCACACTTGAAGAGGGACATACAGCTCCTGGAGAGGGTACAGAGGAGGGCAACAGAGATGATCATGAGGGCTAGGGATTTGATGTATGAGGACAGACTTGAGGAGCTCTGCCTGTTTTCATTGGAGGAGAGGAGAGACAGGCGGGACATGATTGAGGTCTTCAAGTACCTCAAGGGAATAAATAGGGTAAACATGGAGGGGATCTTTAGACTAAAGCAGGGAGGTATCACCAGAGGGCATGGTTTGAAGTTGGAAGGTGGAAGGGTGAGGGGGGAAAAGAGGAGGAGGTTTTTCACTGAGAGGGTGGTGGACCCTTAGAATGCACTGCCTGGTGAGCTGGTTCAGAGATCCACAGTGGAGGGCTTCAAGAGATGGTGGGACAGACACAGAAAGTGGATGTATCAGATGATGGCCTGTCCCAGGGGGTGGGGATGGATGATAGGGGTTTCTGGAGCACAAGGGATGGGAGGGTCTCGGCACCCAACTAAGGAACTAAGGTTCGAGCAGACTCGATAGACCATAAGGCCTAATCTGCTGGCAAATAGTATGTTAGTATGTGAAATCATGGGACCTGACTGGAAGCCAAACCAAATTTGCCAATGGCCAATTTCTCTTACCCTTATTCTAAGGTGGTCAGCTACCAGTCCAGGGGTGTGTGTGTCAGGGCTTGTGTATTAAATGTGTGTGCCTCGGAAGGAATGTCCTGTTTGTTCATGTCTGCTGCCAGTAAAATACATTCAGTCATTAACTTAGCAGCTAGAGCAGACAGCTAATTTCATTAAATGGTGCCCCACACCACAATTTTCCCCTCACAGAGGAATAACGTATGCTTTTGAGAAGACCACTAGCACTATGCATTTAAATAGGGACGTCTGAGCCCATTCTTCCTTCCTCTGATGAAGAGGCAGAGCATCCTCAAAGCACTGGTACTATTGGGCTGCATGTTGTGAGGATTTTTATTATTCATCCAGGTGAACTTATTGAGCAAGAATTGCCCATTTTAAAAAAAGAGACCAGCAAAAAGTACAAACAAATGGTACATAATATATGAAGAAATATATGAAGATAACAGACAGTACAAAGGCTCTATACAGTATGTACATAACTGACAAGCAGTTAAATACATAGCTAATACTATATACAAACGGTATGGTAAAAGTAATGTGCACAACAACAGGCTTGGTCCATTAACAGTTGTAATAAAGACTGCTTGAGACTATTGAGAGACTGACTACCTTTCACTGAGATGGGTAGGTTATTATAAAAAATAAGTTCCATGATAATCAAGAGACTTCTGACCTGCTGAGTTTTTTTTTAAATAAGGACTGCAAATTGTAGTTCAGCTTGGGATCTAGTGTTCTGATTGCTACACCTACAAGAAGACATTTGATAATGAAGGGAGGCAACTTACCAAGCAGAACTTTATGGAGAAAAAATGTAGGTTTTGAAGGTGACTCTGCCATTGAATGAAAGGTAGTCTGCCTTGCCAAGTAACAAGCAATGGTGGGTTCAGTGCAATAGTCCTGTAGCAAATCTACAAACTGAATTGTACACCACTCTTATCCTGGACAGCACTCCTTACCCAGCAGCTGTGTAATATGAAAAGCCATAGTCCAAAAGATAACAGTAGGCTGTTTGCAAGTAGCTTTCTGGTGTCATGCATCAGGCACTGGCGAAGGTGAAACAGCAGTCCAAGTCTATGGTTGGATTGTTCTTATGAAATGGTCGACATGCTGGGTATAAGAGAAGGTGATGTCTAGACTGGCATTCAGATAGCTGAACTCACTAACCTCCTTAATTGAGTCATCATCCTTGGCCTTAATACTGAACACAGAATCCATATAATTTTTTTTCTACTGGAAATCATTACTTAGGTTTTTTTGATGTTCAATCCCAGCTTGCATTCACAGAACTAATTTTGTAAGTGATCAAAATATTTTTTATTTGTATTTTATGGCCCTTCCCCCCCCATGCCTGGTCGTGCGCATGTGTGGCAGCATGTGCATGCCACGGCACTGAGGCATCTTTTCTGCTGGTTTTCCACCCCCAGGCCGCCTACGCTGCCTGTTGGACCTCCCCCTAATGGCAGCAGAACTAAGGGGGGGTGACATAGATCCTCCCCAGGAGAGGAGAGCTGCTATTATGGCTGCTCAATCCTGCTCCTTCCTTCCCCCTGACCACTCCCCCACGACCCTGGCTCATTCCCAAACCTGGGTCGCTGGCATGGCATGAGGTAAGGTGTCCAGTGCCTCAGCCCTCTGCACCACTGGGCTGGCTCTGATCAAAACATTTTTGTGTGGTGGCTTTCAAAGGCACAAGGTCTTTTCCTGTCTGAAAAATAACTGCATTGTCAGCATATAGTATCTGTGACAGAAATGGGAATGAAGTAGTTAATTGTTTGGATTTACTAAAACTATTTTTCTGGTCTTCTGCATTTCAGCAGGACTTTTCCTGCGCTTGCTAACAACAAAGGGAAAAACACTGGGATTCTATATCACTAGCAGGCCATCCCTTGGGACAGTGTTGTAGGTAATACATCTAAGGAGACCAAAGGGGAGAGGACATCCACACACACACACACACACACACACATATTTTGGACAGGATTTGACCATTCAAATACAAACTGGTTGTTAAATGGATCTTATTGGACATGTATAGGTTTTTAATCTGATTGGCCGCAAGAGAACTCAAACTTGTACAGAAGTTAAAATGGTTGGTTAATTCAAAGGAATTACCTAATCACCGTGTTTCAGATGTGGGCTATAAATTTAGAGCATTCTTCTAGAGCTGGGCTTTTTCCTTAGACCATCTGTGAAGATAAGCAGAGCCTGCCTTCGAGTATAGAAAGGCAAGTACTTTTTATGTTAGATTAAAGCAGTTTATAGGGTTTGCTGTTCTGACTCCTAAAACCATTTGTTTAATTTCCTGTAAAAGTGTTTTCCTCTCATTTATACTATCGATATCCTGGAGTTGCACCTTGACGCCTAAAGTAAAATCTATTTATTTGCCTAACATTCGTGACTGTGTCTTTTTTTTATATACTTCAATTTTATTGAGATCCAGTAGTCTTACATATGTAGTAATTCTCAACAAAACATATCTGGTACTTAACATATTTTGATTTCTCAAATCTTACATAGTCCTTCTCAATTTCATTTAGTTGGTATAGAGAAGAATCATGATAGTAGAAATAATCGTGGTTTTCATCAATTGCTTCAGTTATGTGTGTCATAACAAAGTCTCTATGTCAATTTTAGGGACAAGTCTGCAAAGTTCTGAGAAAATCTATCAGCTCTCTAGGCAATTCACCAGAGAACTTGTGACTAGTATCTTCATCTTATTCTATATATTTTACATTCTGTTTTGTTTCACAGTATACTATTTTATTTTGTTTCAGGGTCTGCCTGAGATTAGGACATCTAACAACTGAAAAAAGAGAACTGCGAACTTTAAATTTAAAAACTTAAACCCAAAAACAAGAATGCCATCATATATGTCTTCGTGTCAAGTGGTGTCTATCATCTCTCAGATCAGCATTTTCTTCAAATTATTTGGGTCAGACCCATCTCCAGAAAGTCATCTCGAAGGTTCAGAACTGTATTCTAATAAATAAATATTTTATTCTCAAATAACCATTGTGTTTATTATTTTCTCTCAGTATCTGGTTTACTCTAAGAGGGAGTGGGGGGGGGCAGCAGAGGTGGAGGGTTGGGTATGGAGCTTTGAGGAGGGGGGGCCCAAGTGAACCCCTCTCCATTACCTCCGTCTCTGGGTCCTCTGGTTCATTTAGGTCCCAATGGGTCCATCTATTTAAGAAGGAGGGAAGAGCTTGTTGTACCGAAAAAGTGATTATTTCATATGTTTTAATTGTACCAATAAGCTTATTCCATTCCTCCAGAGTTGGGGGGTGGGGGGGGAGTCAGTAAGCCATTTTTTGATAATGCTCTTGTTGGCCGTGGCCACCAGGACATTCCAAAGATATTTAGCCTCACGACCTTTAACTTCCAGGAAGTGTATACCTAGTATTGGATGCTCTGGTCTGGAGGCTACGGGTAGGAGAAACAGGTCTCTCATGTAGTCCTGTATTTGCTGCCCAAATCTCTTAATTATAGAGCAGTGCCAGAAGATGTGAGCTTGAGAGCCACCTCCTCTCCACAGTTTCTCCAACAGGTGCTGGGTATCTCTCTGTTCCATTTGGCTATTTTTGGCTATTTTGGCCGGGACTCTAAAATACCTAATTTGGAGTTTCCAGACAAACTCCTGCCAATCCAGTGACGAAGTGGTCTGCCAGGTGTTTCGCCAAATTCTGGACTAACTTTCATCATTAAGGCTAATGCCCAGATCTTGTTCCCAATTTTTCCTAATATAGGCTGTGGAGTGCTGTAAGTCTGTGATATAATTACTATAAACAATGGATATAGATTCCCCACCATTTTGAATTCCAAATTGTCTCAAATATATTTGCAGAAGGAGAGCCTCCAGCTTTTATTATAGAGCCACGGAGCTGTCTATTAATGCATTATATGTGGTTCATAGCTCAGTACTTATGCTACGTACTGAGCTGAATGATGTAGGCACCTTGGATACAGAGGCCAGACCAGTAAGTGGGGCAATGCTTATGAGGTATTAGTCTTATGAATGATTAGTGCTCAGACTCTTCAGCATGGACATGAGCAAGTCAGTGATTATAGTACGTGTGAACTGGATGAGAGGTACAAGGTGCTTAGATGCTTAGACTGGTGAGTAAGTTGTTATGACTTGATGTTTTGGCCTTTCTCTGTATCCCACCTCAGGAAGAAGGCTTAGTTGAATAGGATGAGACCCCCCAAAGAAATTAATAATATCGTACGATTATCTCCTCCAACTCCGGAGAGTGTGACCAGTAGCACGCAGGAGAGGAAAACCCCCTTTAGGGGGAAACCTCTGAGGACCCATGACTACTGACCTGCCCGTCCTTCTGGGCATACTAAGGGAGAGTAATCTTAAGTAACAATTTAAGTTATCGGCTAATCCGAATTCCAAAGTTGTAGATCCCGATCCAGTGAAGCGGAAGACTGAATAAAGTACTGAATTAAAATGTGGGTGAACATGGCAGCATCTTTCTAGTAACTCCTGGTCCGAGAATCCATGTCTGGGCAGAATGATGGTAGATTGGAATCCATGAATGATGACAATTCGAAACGTCGAAGTAGCATAGGTGAAACGCTCCAGCAGGCGAGGAAGTCTTCTCCGAGGCAAATTAGTAACCAAGGCTATGTGTCCAAGTCCAGAGTAGAAGGACAGGTGGTTCGCGTTCCGCTTGGCAAGCATGTAAATGAAGGCCTTGGTGATAAAGCATAGGAGCCAGATGCAGGTTGCGCAATCTGGTAAGGGCAGAGCAGTAGGAACTCATGGTCCAGAGTGACTGACAAGTAAGTGAATTGGAATAGATCTTGGTGCGAATAGATTGATGTAAAATAGATGGACCTCCAGGTCCCGGGGGACAAAGCAGGTCATAGAATAGGTGAGACAGTCTTTGATGAACCTCAAGGCCCTGGAAGGGTGAAGCAGGTAGTATAGCAGATTGCGGATATAAGTGGACCTATACATAGGTCAGCAGCAGTAGTAGTAATATTGAACCTGTAAAACACAGACGTAATAGCAGAGCAGTAGTATTGCGTAGAATGTATATGATATATGGCGGAGAGCATTGAGGGAATTTAAATAGCATGTACATAGAAGTGCTTTCTTCTGGTGATAAATAGTAGTATAGAGTACTGTAGATATACGTGTTTCGAAAGCCAGAATGATACAGCAGCTGGAATTAAACTTGTGAAAATAGTCTGACAAATCATGAATCGATGCATTTCCGATTACATGAATGGTAATAATTGATGAAACCTGAATCAGATGAAGTAGTGTCGTAACAGGATTCAATCCTTTGAGCACTGGAGTACAATAATGTTGAGGCGCAACCCTTGAGATTGAACGTTTTCCAGATGGCTCAACTTAGGTCCTGGTAGAAGCGTGGTAGTAAATAATAGGAGCTGAAGCAGAAAGGCAGAAGCATTGAAAGGAATAGATGACTTACTATTAAACAATCCAGACGTGAGTCCATGGTAGAAAGGAGTTCCTAAGACTGGCAGACACGGCGGCAGGCAGGCAGGCAGATAGTAGAATATGCGTACCTCAGGCCCTGAAGCTGGGCTAGGCAGGTATAGAGTAGAGTGGGGCTGAACTCCCAGACCCGAAGGGCGAAGCAGGTCATAGAAGCAGGTGAATATGGTGTAGTAATAGAAGTTCAAGGGATCTCCGGGCCCGTAGGGAGCAGGTCTTTTGAAGTGTGATGTGGTGAACCTCCGTCCCTGTGAGGCAAGGCAGGTTGTTGCAGTGGTGGATAAAGTAGTAGTACTGTCGAACTGCATGCAATGCAGAAATAGTAGTGAAGTAGCAAGGAATAGATTGTAAAAGTATTATAAATGGTAACATAATCCTGAGCCAATTCCTCGCAGCATAGAAGTATATTCTGAGGCATACTTATGAGAGCAGTAGAAGGGTGCTGTAAACTGTCACTTCCTGATGATGAGGATGATAAGGTGTGCAATGAAGAGACCTGGGTGGATGAGTTGGCAACTTGATCAAGAGGAAAAGCATCCTAAAACTGTAGTAGATGTACGTCTTAAGCTTCAGCTATGATAAGGAAGGCATCATGAAACAGTAGTAATTTCCAAAGGAGTTTGAAACACTATAGTAAGAAGCATCCTAGGGAATTGAAGCGAATATCTGATGTAATCCAGAATGAAATCCAATGGAAAGAAGAAACATATCCTTGACAAATGGTAGTAAGTGGGAGCAGCAAGGCGAGGGCTGCAAGGTCCAGGATCTGAGTACTGTAACTGAAGGTGAGGAACAACTGGCAGTGCATCCAGTCCTGAAAAGTAAAGTGAATGGGGTGGCTGCTAAGCCCCACGAAGGCTAGCATGGCAGCTAGATCATGTAAGTCAGCTGGTAAGTAAGTAGAGTGGTGGCTAAACTTCACGAAGGCCAACAGGCTTGGCCGGACCACACATAGGTCAAACGGTCAGTGAGTAGATATAAGCAGCTAAGACCATGAAGGCTAGCATGCGCAGCTGTACCACACATAGGTCAGCTAGTAGGGTAAGTAGAGAGTAGCAGCGAACCCCTGTGAAGGCTAGCAGGTGCAGGTAGGAGCAGTAATACAAGTGGAGCAAAGCAGCATGGTAAGCATCTAGAGATAGTGATGTAACTTCCTGAGACATAATCCGGTAGATGATCCAGGGGAGCATAGATGGTCCTGAACAGATGGAGAGGTGGGAACAAGCAAGGTGAGCTAGCATCCAGAACTCAAACGCATGATCGAAACAAACACCTTGGAATGTCGAGTTTTGCTGAATAAGTTAGGGTGGCGGTAGGTAGGAAGGATCGGAATGGGTGCTGGACGCAGTGATGTGGCTTAAGGCTGAAGTACATGGCAGGAGTCCAGAGGCCAAAGGCAAGGAAGCAGCAAGGTCTGTATGTAGGTATGAGAATGGCTGGACCACACGTAGGTCAGCCGAAGGAGGGAGAAGAGCGGCAGCTAGGCCTCACGAGGTTAGCAGGAGCACAAAACCCACATGCAGGGTAGTAAGAGCAGTGTATGCTTGCTAGGCTAGGTCCACACATGGCAGGAGAAATGACCAAACCCCCACATAGGCCAGTCAAAAGGGGAATGAGTGAGGCATGCTAGGCCCCAAGTAGGCTAGCAGACTGGAGGTACTGCCAAGGAGGGCTGCCTGACGCAGCATGCATCGCAGGGGTGAGTGTGCAGCAGGGGACTTGGAATTATGCAGAAGATAACAGCAATAATCGGAAATAAACAGTGGTCCTCTTGGGCTCTTAGCCAGCTCAGGGTTGCTGCAATAGAGAAGCAATTTAAGAAGCTGTATATATCAGAACAGGTAGTCAGGAACACTAGAGTACTCAGACTATCATAGGTCTGAATGATTTAAGTTCAAAGTAGGAGTTAAATCCAGATGCTGCTGATTAGAGCCCGCGGATGGCTTAAATGATAAAATGTCATGTACTGTGTGTGGAGAAACAGTAGGTGTCTGATAGCTTATTAGCAGTTCATAAAAGCATTGCCCGAATGAGCATGTAGGCTGTGCTGCGTGAATCGAATTCCAAATTCGAGCAGGGCAGTGTAGTAAATGGCAGGCAGCTGCATGATTACAAGGTTGAAGAAGTTCATGTTGTGTTCCCTTCATTAGGCGGACAGTCGAATCTGGCAGGCAAAGTAAAGTGTAATGAAGCAACTGAGGGGTTAGCGGCAGGTATGTTAATTCTGAGGAGCAGGCAATGAGGTAGCCGGTGTGGCAGCGGGCTGATTGGAAACCCACAAGTGGTGGCGGTGGACCGGATAGAAGCTTCAAGCCAGTAACGGCAGAAGAAGAGTGAAGGCGGCGACAGACTGGGGCATGGAGCTGGGGCCACTCGAGGAGGAAGGAGAGGAGAGACAGCAAGGCAAGTGTGGAGGCACACAAGGGGAATGGAGGCAGAGGTAACTGTGAAAGGAATAAGGCAGCAGTTGGAAATGAGCCATAACCCCCCCCCCCAAAAACAGAAAACACACGGACGGAAGAAACAGACAAGGGGAAGGGAGTCAGGGAAACCACAAAACAAAACCAAAGAAAACGGGCAGAACTGACGGGGGTTGGGGGGGCAAGCACAAGAGCAAGCAGAGCGAGCAGCCACGGACCAGCAACGGCACAGCAGCGAGTGTGACTCGCTCTAAGCAGAGCTGTTGTAAACAGGAAGTTTGAGTTTAAGTAGGTTGTGGGGGAGGAGCTCTTCCCTCATATAACTACAGGCATCCGCCTTTCCATTCTCTAATCTGATAGTAATACATTAGGTCTCTTTGTGACCATGAAAATTTTTGTTGGGCCTCCTGAAATGAGATTATTCTGTCCCCCTTTAAAAATTGCCAGGGTGCTCGACAGCCCCTTAACTCCTGGTGTTTATACCAAGGGTCTGTGTGTGCCCGTGTGTGTTCAGCACTCACCGACCACCACTGATATTTTCACAAATACATTTTAGTTAGTCCCCCATTCAAGGCCTTTTTACAACCTGCAAGGACTACCCCTGTCCCAGAGTGTATTGGAGGGGTCCAGTGATCTCGGGGATTCAATGCAAAACATTTTGTCTGTGATGGAGGAAACAACGGGCTGGCAAGGTCAATATCCTTCCATCCAGCTTTATACTCTGGGTGCTGCAATAGCAGTGCCACCCTCATCTGGGCGGCACACCAGTAGCCAAGTAAGTGCAGCACACCCAGGCCCCCAGATCCTTTAGGTAAATATAGGGTTTGTCTTCTGATCCTTGGTTGTCCAGACAACCATATAAATCTAAACATGGTTTGTTGCCATGTGTTGATCTGGTTTAGGGAAACCTTATAAGGTACACATTGAAATAAAAACAGGAATCTGGGTAAAACATTAATTTTGATTGTCTCTTATTCTAGAGGGTAATGATAGTGGGAGGAGGAACCATCTCTGTATGTCTAAGTCTTTATTTGTTTTTCAAGGGGTATATAATTTAGTTGAAATAGTTTGGATGTACTGGTAGCAAGATTTATACCTAGGTATTTCATAGAATTTAGGTCCCAGCACATTGGGTATGCACGTTTAAGGAGAGGGGATGGTTGGAAATAAAATTACAGAACCTCTGTTTTAGTAGTATTTAATGAATAGCCGGATAGATCTGAGAATTTATCTAGATGATCAAATAGGTTTGGAATGGAAGTTTCTGGGTTTGACAAGTAAAGCAGAATATCATCAGCGTACAGGGCCAATTTTTGCTGGGTGCCACCTACTTGTATCCCTGTTATGGCTAGGTCCTCCTCAATTCCTTGAGCCAGTGGTTCTAAATAGAGTGCGAATAGGAGGGGTGACATTGGGCACTCCTGTCTAGTGGAAATATGCCTGTTCGCACAGATGTAGCCCTTGGGTGCTTCATATAATTTTGCAATGAGTTTAATAAACTGCACCAAACCTAGAAAAGACAGCTCTTAAAAAGGTCCAAGAAGCCGGCCTGGTGGCGCTGAGGGTTAAGGCTCTAGATGCCTCACCTTGTGCCACGCTGGAGACCCGGGTTCGGGAACAAACCTGGGCCATCGGGGGTCAGCAGGGGCAGGAAGAGACTGAGCATCTGATAAATGGCTTTCCCTTGCCTGGGAGGGTGTAGGGACTGTGTTGCTCCTGAGCGATCCCTGGCGATGGTCGGGGCTAGCCAGGAACAAGGCACTGCCGCATGGGACTGGAGGCAGAGCTTGGCAGACACTGGCCATCATTGCACGTCCAAGCTCCGTGGGTTGGGGACAAAAAAAGTGAAAATCCCCGGCACCTGATAGGCGAAGGCGGGACCAGTGGTCAGTCCCCATGTCCAATGTTGAGCCTCCGAGCTCCATCTCAGGCACTCCCTCCACCCTCTGGTCACTCCACTAGATTCTAGATAAAGTGCCAGTGGAGTCAGGGGGTTGAGTGGCCAGGTGGTGTGGCAGGGAGATGGGCTCATGTCCGAGGAGTGGAGTCTGGAGGCTTCAGGCAGGTGGGAACAGACCGCACCGAGTGTCCTCGCCAGAGAGAGATCAGATAAGGGGGCACAAAGAAAAAAAAGGTCCAAGAGATCTTATCAAGGACTGCTGGTTGTTGTGAATTTTGTATGGAGTCTATGTTATGGGTTGTGTGTCTAAGGTTATCTTGCACCTGTTGACCGGGAATAAATCTCGCCTGATCTATATGTACCAGCTGAGGGAGAATTAGTTGTAGCCGGCGAGAGAGGTTGGACATAAAAATTTTGTAATCTGTATTCAGTATGGAGATGGGGTAGTATGAGGGGCAAATTGTAGGGTTTCTACCTGCTTTTGGAATGATTGAAATGACTGAAATAATAGCTGGGGACCAAGACTCTGGGATTTTACCTGTGGGGGTAAGCACTTCATTATATACTCTAGACAGAATAGGGAGGAGTGGTGTTTTAAGTTGTTTATATAATTCCCTTGGGTATCCATCTGTACCCGGACATATATCTGTTTTGAGGTTAGAAATTTCTGTTCGAATTTCCTCTGTAGAGATCGGTGAAATTATTTTCATTTGGATTTGTTTAGGTATTGTGGGCAGTTTTAGTTTCCCTAAATATTGTTCCAGTTTTAATTTATCTTGGGGTGGGGTAGCTGTATAGAGATCCTGATAGTATGTTTCAAAGGCCTCAACAATCTCCAGGGTTGTTTGGAGCATCTGTTTTGTTTGTAGGTGGGCCAGGGGTGGTATTTGGGCTTTGACCCTCTGTAGACATAGTCTAGTTGCCAGTAAACGTGAGGCTCTAGGGCCTCCCTCATAGAATTTCTGCTTCAAAAAGAGAACCTTTTGTTCTACTTGATAATCCAAAATCTCATGCAATTCTTTTTTAAGCATTTTCAGTACTTTAAAATGTTTCCTGTCATATTTTTCTTTTAATTGTTTCTCCAGGGTAGCAATCTTTACTTGCAAAGACAGTTTCCTGTCCTCCCTCTGCTTTTTCTTATATGCTGAAATAGAGAAAAGAGTTTCCCCCCGAAGTATAGCTTTGATCGTATCCCACACCAATGAGACTGGTGTCTGGGGTATCATTATCTTCTGATGCCTGTGTAATTGTGTTAGTCAGTTGTTCTTCAATTTTCTGATCCTGTACTAAAGAGATGTTAAGTCTCCAGAATGTGCACTTCTGGACATCTCCAAGGTGTATCTGTATAAAAATAGGGGCGTGGTCCAATAGGACCATGTCTCCAATCCAGCTATCTTTAACTATGCCCGTTAATTCCTTGGGAAGTAAAAAATTGTCTAGTTTAGAGTAAGTGCTGTGGGGGGGGGGGGAGTATGGTCTCTCTGTTTAGGATGTAATTGATGCCATGCATCCACATTGCCCAATTCTCCCCAAAATTTTATAAACTTCTTCGAGGTCCCCCTCTCAGGTCTAGTTATCTGTGAGGAGGTGTCCAGATGGGGATTTAGAAGGGTATTAAAATACCCTCCCAATTATGACTTTGCCTTCTGCCCATTCCTGTAGTTTAGTAAGAATAGAATGCTATGTTACAAAATCTGACCCCGGGGGGACATAGATGGAAGCTAATGTTACCACTTTCCCTTGACATCGGCCCTTTAGAAAGACATATCTCCCTTCCTTATTTGTTAATTTGTTTATTGGTTCAAACGAGGTTCTGTTCGGAATCAGTATTGCTACCCCTCTGCATTGTCCCCTCCCATATGTAGCACTGGCCATGTAGCTGAAACCCATTTTCCCCAGCTTTAGATGTTCCAGAGGGGAGAGATATGTCTCTTAGAGCATTATGAAGTCTGGGGCCAATTTTCTTAGGAGTGCTAATATTTTACTTCTTTTTACTGGATTGGTCAGCCCATTTACATTAAATGAGCAGATCAATGTAGGTTTATCCATAAGGTTTTGCGGTAAGACTGAGTTGAATTTCCATGAACCCTCCATTATATAGTATGACACATTGATGACATTTATCCAAATCCTTAATAACTCTATAGAAAAAGATAAAACATGTAGAAACCATGCAACAACAACAAAACTTAACCATCTGAACAGGCTGGCAGTGAACTTTCATCTGCCTAACTATTTTAGAACAGCAACTTCCAAGGTTGAGGGACCAACGTTGTGGACCCCTACTCCGCCCCCTTAATTGGATATTAAAGATGGGGGTGGTAGTGAGAAGAACAAAACACTGTATTATCAGGGACTGTTCACCTGAAAGACCTCAGAAATTGAGGAACTTTCTAAGATGAGGTGCTCACTGGACACTCTGTGCGAGGATATACACTGCACCTGAAAGTTACTATTATTATAGGCCAGCCCTCCCCCCCCCGTCCACTTTGAGGAAATTTCCACTTGTAAATTTTGATTTCAGTGCCCCCAATTATTATAGCGAATAACATTATTTGCAGGTTAATACTTAGCATTGGGCTTAATAAGAGAATAGCAATCCGAGTGTTATTAGCCCTCAGGCAAGGAAATTGTCGTAACCATTTCGTATATCATTGATGTAGGTTGTTCCCCATTGAATCACATGCTGTCTATCTCCATGGGCTACAGTTTGCGTATTTGAGTTGCGCTCTTGCTATTAGTGACTTGTTGGGATGTGACAGGGGGAACAGTTCGAGGAGATATGCACCTAACAGTAGGAGCTCCATGGTTGCATTTTCTACCGAGCACCTCTATGAAAAGATAAACCTCAGAAATGTTTCAGTACCTCAAGTGTTCATCCTTCTGCCAAAGCAAGACCAGCATCTTTCCGATCACTCCGGTTGTCAAGCCATACAAAAGTGAGGGTACTGGACTTCAGGAGGGCTGACTTTGGCAAGATGGGAGAGTGCCTTAGAAAAGCACTAGCAAACAGGCTAGAAGGAGGGGTGGAGCAACAATGGGGAAACATCAAAACTGCCGTCACAGATGCAACAAGCCTTTGTGTAAAGCAAACAAAACAAATCAAAACGAAAGAAAAAGCCACTATGGTTCTCAAAAGAGGTGGCGGGGAAGGTTAGGGAGAAAAAAATAGCATTTAAGAAGTACAAGGAAACACAGAAGGAGCAGGACAGAGAACTGTACCAGTTAAGGCAGAAGGAAGCAGGGAGGGAAGTCAGAATAGCAAAGGCCCAAACTGAGGAAAAGATAGCCAACTCAGTTAAGAAGGGGGATAAAACCTTTTATAGGTACATCAGGGAGCATAGAAAGATAAAGGGAGGGATAGTGATACGGAATAGAATGGACAGTGGGTGGGCAGAGAAGGACAGTGAAAAAGCAGGGATACTGAATGAATACTTCTGCTCAGTATTCACAAAAGAGGAGGAGGGTGCCTAATCAAATTAATAGAAGCACTCTGGATGGGGGGGGGGTCGATCCCAGTCCTTTCACAGAAGAAAGGGTACTGAAAGAACTCCTAAAACTGAAGGTGGACAAAGCAATGGGGCCTGACGGAATTCACCCCAGAACTGTAAAAGAATTAAGGGGAGAAACAGTGACACCACTGACTACCCTGTTTAACAAATCATGGGAGAATGGTGTGGTACCTGAGGACTGGAGGAAGGCAGAAGTGATTCCCCTTCACAAATGTGGGAGCAAGACAGAGGCAGGAAACTATAGACCTGTCAGTTTGACCTCTGTGGTAGGGAAAGTGATGGAATCACTTCTGAAGGAAAGAAATGTTGAGTACCTAGAGGACAGTGGGGCATAGGACCCAAGGCAGCATGGGTTCACAGTGGGAAGGTCATGTCAGATGAATCTAATTGATTTTTTTGACTGGGTGACCAAAGTAGTTGACCAGGGAGGGGCTGTGGACATGGCCTACCTAGACTGTAGCAAGGCATTTGACACAAAAGATTAATAATCAAATTAACCAGCCTGGGAGGGGGACCCAGGGTTGTAGCCTGGGTAAAGCTTTGGCTGGACAAGAGGACACAGAAGGTAATTGTAAATGGAGTCCACTCTGAAGAAAGAGGGGTTACTATTGGGGTATCGCAGGGTTCAATACTGGGTCCAGTCCTTTTTAATGTCTTTATAAGTGACATTGCAGAGGCACTGGAAGGAAAAGTATGCCTCTTTGCAGATGACACAAAGATCTGCAACAGGGTTGATACACAAGGAGGTGTGGAAAAGATTAGAAGGAACTTGGAAAGGTTGGAGGAATGGTAGAGGTATGGCAGCTTGGATTCAATGCAAAGAAGTGCAAAATAATGCACCTGGGAAACAAAAACCCAGGGGAAGATTACACAATGTGGGGGAGGTAGTAACAACAACAGAAATGGAAAGGGACCTGGGGGTAATCATATCAGATGACCTTAAGGTTAGCAAGCAATATGAGAAGGCAGTAGGGAGGGTTGGAGGGATACTGGGATGTATAGGGAGGGGCATCACCAGTAGAAAACAGGAAGTTGTTATACCTCTGTACAGACAGTTGGTGAGACCCCATCTGGAGTACTGCATCCAGTTCTGAAGACCTCATCTCCGCAAGTACATAGACAGGATGGAGGCAGTCCAGAGGATAGCAACTAAAATGGTACAGGGTCTGCAAGAGAAGCCATACGAGGAGAGACTAATGGAGCTTAATATGTATACCCTTGAGGAAAGGAGGAAGAGGGGGGAAATGATAGAAACTTTTAAGTACCTCAGTGGAGTCAACAAAGTCCAACAGGGTAGCATCTTTCAGAAAAAGAGATGCGCAAGAACAAGGGGACACAATTTGAAGATAGAAGGGGGACGGCTCAGGGGCAACGTGAGGAAGTATTTTTTCACAGAGAGGGTGGTGGACACATGGAACAGCCTTCCTGAGGAGTTTGTGGGGTCTAAAACTGTGGGAGAATTCAAGAATGCATGGGACAGACAGAAGACAATTCTTGTGGGGGGGGGTAGGAAGAAATAGGCTGTTGGTTAACTCGGATCTGCAGCTTGTCCTGTAGGTAGGGAAATGGGCAGACTAGGTGGGCCAAGCGGTCCTTATCTGCCATCAAAGTCTATGTTTCTATGTTTCTGTGTTGTGTTTTGCTGCCTGTACCTACTTGAGGGCTTTGCGAACTGCCTGTATTGGTGATACAGCACACCGGCGTGTTGTTACCTGTATCCAGTCCGTGGAGTGAACGCACTTCCTAGCTATGCGTTCTGCCTCTATCATGGGGAGCTGTATTCCTTTCAGCTTTAGGGCCTCAAGGGCTATTCCTGGGGTTGTATAGAGTTGGGGACCATCATCCCAGTGAATCCTCAGTTTAGCTGGGAAGGGTGTTTGGAACCGTATATCTTTCTCTTTCAGTAGTGGAAGGATCAGTGCATACTGCATGTGTGCCTGTTGAACCTCTGGTGGGTAATCGTGGTTGAGGCATAGCCAAGATGACAGGTATTTCAATTCCTTTTTTGCCCATGCTCGCTTTAAGAGATCTTCTTTAATCTTGAAGCTGCTTCCCAGAAAGACGATTGATCTGGGCCTAACAGTTGGGTCTTGCGATTTTGGCACCAATGAGCAATGAGCACATTCAATCGAGAGGGCATAATTCGGAGGTAATTCAAGGACATCTCTCAAAAGATTCTCTAAGAAGGTAGTCATTGGCATTATGTCTGCTTCCTCCGCAAGTCCATACAGCCTCAAGTTATTGCGGCGGGAGCGAACTTCTAGATCTATACTCTTTGCCTGAAGGGCAATGGATTGCTGGAGTAGGGTCTCCACCATTTGGGTAAGATGGGCCGTGGCATCCTCGGTGTTGGAAATTCTGTTCTCGGCCTCTCCAATTCGAGTGTCCATTTTCTGAAGTTGTGAAAGGTGCTGAAAATCTTTTTTTGTTTCAGTTCTGGAGCTCCTTATTTCTGCTAGAATGGTCTCATCCCAGGTTCTGGTAAGTAAATCTGCCTCTCCTTCAGTATCATAACCCGAGGCCCGAGCACTACACAGCTACGATGCTCATGAGACAATCTGTCAGAATCCTGATGTTTTGGAGTCGATCTTACCTTAGCAGTGGCTCCTTTATCTTTCTGATAACTGTCTCTCGACATTTTTGTGTTTTTTTCTCCAATTTCAAATGTATTGAGGGCTTTTATTTGTGCCGGGGGGTGAGGAGCAGATCCCCTAAGCTGAAGAGTCATCCGTGGTGGAACCGGAAGTCGTGACTGTGTCTTAATTGTAAGGTAGTGCTTTATTTTCTCTGGCTAAGGGAAAACTCTGTTGGCATCCATCATCAGAAGGGCATACTACCCAAGTTAACCTGTGGTGATCTTCCCAGCCTTGTGCAAGGAGAAGTGAAGCTCTGGGAAACCAGGCTGGTGGCAGCTGAGAAACAAGGTAGCGGACAACTCTCTAAAGGCAGTTACAGCCAAAAGAGAGAGGGTTGTCACAGTATCATGGACAGGAACTAGGAAGGCTGTTCAAAATGTGTGAAAATAAAATAGGTCCAAGTATGGAGCCTTGTGGGACTCCACACTCAACTTTCTGGAAATTTGAAATGTAGTTCTGTATACCGATCCTATGTTCATGATCAAAAAGGTAGTTACGAAACCATAACAGTAAGTAAAGTAAGCAAAGTAAAGTGAGGCTTTATTTATATTGTGGCACCCAATCCCAGAAGCTCTGGGTGCCATACAATTCACAGCAAGGAACAGACATCATATCATAAATCATTAATTACTAAAACAAAATCTATAAAATCCCAGTTAAAAACTATTTTGAAAAGCTTTATTAAAAAGAAAGGTCATCAGGCCCCCCTTGAACACCTCCACCATTCGGGCCTCCCTCAAGGATCTTGGCAGTGAATTCCAAACAGCTGGGCAGGCCACCTTGAAGGAACAATCCTTGAGGTTTCCAGCCCGGCCCTCGGAATCACCAGGAGGTCCTCGGTGGAGGAGTGGAGGGAATGCATCAGATGGCTGGAGTTAGGAGGTCAGACAGGTAATCAGGGCTCAGTCCACATAGGGCCTTATAAATGAGCAAGCCCATCTTGAAGAGGATCTTCCACCTGACAGGCAGCCAGTGCAGACCCCACAGGACTGAGGTCACATGGCAGGACTTGGTAGGCCAGCCAGCAGCCTGGCCACTGCATTCTGCACTATCTGCAGCTGGCGGAGGGTCCCTCCATTGACCACGAAGTACAGAGCATTACAGTAGTCCAACCTGGAAGTCACAAATGTGTGCACCAGTGATGGCAAGTCTTTGGGCAGAATCGGGGGTCCTGAGATGATAAAACCACTCTTGACGACAGATGACACCTGGGCTTCCAGAGTCAATCTGTCATCAAAAATGACACCGGGATTTTTTTTTTTTGAAATCTCTTCTTATCCCCTCCCCTCCTGGTCGCCCTCGCCACTCCTCTCCTTCAGGCTTGCTCAATGCCCTCCAGTCCCTCACTGAGTCTGCCCCTAGAGTGCCTCTCTGGTGACTCCTACCTGCCTCTTTCCCTCCATGGAGCACCTTTGCACAGCGGGGTCTTCCCATGATTGCAGACTGGATGGCTGGAGCAGCCATCATCCAGAAAGCCGCGGGTTTTCCGGTTTTCTGTCCTCCCTCCATCCGCTGAGGATGCCGGCTCAAGCGGGCATTATACTGTACGAATGCCAAGTGCCAGATGGTGTCCTCCTCCCGGCTCCCCAATAGAAGCCATGGTGCCCGAGTGGGGTGCTTCCACGGCTCCCAGAGCGTCAGGTGCATTAAACACCCCTGGTATCCCTCCCCGAAGGAGGAGAGCATCCGTGGGGATGCTCGATCCTCCTTCCCCCTGCCGACCCCCGGCGACACGAGTCCATTCCCAAACCTGGGTCACCGGCGTGGCTCTAGGTTTGGTGTCCAGTGCCTCAACCCTCAGCGCCACCAGGCTGGTGACACCCAGATTTTTAACCCTGTGGGAGACCATCAACAATGTGGATCCCAGGACCAAACCTGTTACCACTCTGGAGGCCTCCTGATCACACCATCGACCAAGCTCGATCACTAGTGCTTCCGTCTTGTCGGGGTTCAGCCTCACCAATTTGAGGACATCCAGTCCTGAATCTTGGCCAGACATTTATTAAGCACTTCAATGGCATTTCCAGCTCCAAGGGCAAATGACAAATACAGTTGGGTATCATCTGCATAGCAGTGAAAACCCAGACTGTATTGTCTAATGAGCTCCCCAAGGGGCAGCATGTACACCGCAAACAGCATCGGCGAGAGGATTGAGCCTTGAGGTACTCCACATGAGAGGGTCATCGAGGAGGAGAAATTCCCCATCACTACTCTTTGCCTCCTGTCCAAGATATGGGATTCACACCATTTGATGACTGTTCCAGTGAGTCCACAATACACTCTAAGGTGATCCAATAGCACAATGTGGTCCACGGTGTCGAATGCTGAAGAGAGATTGAGCAGGACAAGAATTGACCATTCTCCTCTATCCCTTGCCCTGAGGTCATTCTGCACCCAAACTAATGCCATCTCTGTGCTATGCCTGGCTCTGAAACCAGACTGGAATGGCTCATAGATGTCAAAGACCATGAGGTGTGCCTCAAACTGCAGAGTCACCACTTTCTCAACAACCTTCCCTAAAAATGTGAGGTTGGAGACAGGTCTGTAATTTGCCAGGACATCAGGGTCAAGCGATGGTTTCTTCAGAAGGACCTCACCAGTGCCTCCTTCAAGGTGCCAGGGAAACACCCCTCTGAGAGTGAGCACCGGACAATCCCGGTGAACACTGGGACAATGAACCCACCCCCCCCACTAGAAGATGGGTCAAGCCAGGGTCCAGTTCATGGCATGTAGGACGGAGCTTCTAAATCACCTCCATGACCTCAGCCACCTCAACCAGCTGAAACTCCCCCCAAACAATAGGAATGCCTCTGCTCAATCGAGGCTGACCACTGCAGGACACATTTTGTCCTACTGGGGAAATCCCAGCCCTAATGAAGGACACCCTGTCTGAGAAGAACAGAGCAAGCTCCTCGCACAATGCAGTTGAAAATGCTTTTTTTTGGCTGTAAACAGACTGGACATAACAGTCTGTCCACAGTACAAAATAGCTGAGCAGGTCTGTTCTTCCCAGCAGCAAACTCTCTGGACAGGAATTCTGCCTTCTTATGGTTGATTGCCCCCTGATAATAATTTTAATGATTTCTCAGGGCCAGTCTGTCCTCCTCGGACCAGGTCCTTTACCAGCAATGCTCTAACTTCTGACCCATGGTCTTCATCTCATTGAGAGCCCCATCAAACCATGGGGGTCTCAGGTGAGAAGACCTGGGTCTCATATGAACCAGTGTGATGGCATCAAGTGAGTGCCCATTATAGACCATCACTGCCTCACCCATGCCAATTGCACATGCAGCACTCATGCCAGAAAAATCTATTGCCAATGGGAGGTAGCGGATCATCTCAGTGGGGGAGGAGGATTCTTAGAGTGGGGGGCCCAAATGAGAACTCCACTGTGCAGTGATTGGACAACACAACCTGCTCAATCTTGATGTCAGTAACATCAAGCCCCAGTGAGAATACCCAATCCTAGGTGTGGCCTTGTTGGTGGGACACAGAGGTAACTTCCTGTGTCATGCCCAGAGATGTCATCATCTGGAGGAGTTCATAACCGACTAGCAAGGATTCATCATTTACCCAGGCATTGAAATCCCCTAGAATTAACCATTTAGGGGACTCCAACACCCTATCAATGATGAAGTCCACCATCTCCTGCAGGAAATCCCCCTTCTGTCCTGGAGGACGATAAATAAGGAGAATCCTGCAACCTGCACCTGGACTCCCATGCACTGCCACATATTCAAATGATGAGGTAGACTCAAATGGGTGCACGGAGTAGTTCAGGCTGGACCCAATACAAATAGCCACTCCCCCACCCCTCCGTTCCCTCTGTCTCACTCAAGGGCACATCCTATTCCACACCACCCTGATATTATTCACCTCCTCTTTCTAGCAGGGGCTAACCACTGTGACTCTTTCTAGCAGGGGCTAACCACTGTGACTGCATATCTGAGCCAGCTGCTTCCTCTCCTCTGTCCAGCATGACCCCCCTTCCCCTCATTCCCCACCCCCTTAAACAATGCCTGCTTGGCTGCTACAACCTCTGCTCCACACCCATCCCTGGCTGTCTCACAATACCTTCCTATCCCCCTTCCCTCCCCCGATGTTTAAATAATGCATTCCAGGGCTGAAGCTCCCCTGGCTTCCATCCATAACCTAGCCTGACTTTTTCTCCTCTTACTAGCTACCCCGGCCCCCTCTCACCTCTCTCCCTCCTCCTATTGGACTTTGTCCACTTGGGCTGCTACATTCCCCTCTATATGCACTTAGCAACACTAAGGCATATTCCCTGCAATGATACTGTTATGTAGTTTTTGCCAAATGCTTGCACTTGTTGTATTTTTTTTTTTACCCTGTACCTTACTTCATGAAATCCATAATATTTTTTTTCTATTCCCTTGTATTGTAATGTGTATATTG
Organism: Neoceratodus forsteri; assembly: GCA_016271365.2. Lineage (NCBI taxonomy): Eukaryota > Metazoa > Chordata > Ceratodontiformes > Ceratodontidae > Neoceratodus > Neoceratodus forsteri. The sequence goes on along the minus strand of CM057453.1, from coordinate 102,714,285 downwards.
TGTATTGTGTAAATCTGTATTGTGTATTATGTTGTCTGAATTGGAACCTTTGTAAAGGAGACTTATGGCTCAAAGGTTGTAATCCAAAACTGAAATAAATAAATAAATAAAACCCGGTGGGGACCGACGCCTCCAATACTGGCTGAGTATCGTCCCCCATCCAGGTTTCCATAATGCAAGTCAGGCCGACTGAGGAAATCAAGTCCGCCATAAAAGTGGTCTTGTCCCTTATCGACCTGGCATTGCACAGCACTGCTAGAAGGCGACTAGCAGAGATGGCTGACCCTCTAGTTACCTGCCCATGCATCCGGTGGGAGCCCTGGGGACAGGAACCAAACAAACTGGGCCCTTCTCGAGGCTCCGTCTCACTTCAGGGCATGTCCTATTCCAGACTACCCCGATGTTATTCACCCCCTCTGTACTAGCAGTACCTCACTGCATGCCCCTCCACCCCCCCCTCTGTCCACACCTCCTGGCACCGTCTTCATGCAGCCACTGGGAGGGGAACATCCACAAAAGGGCAGAGGTCATGCTGCAGAGACACAGCATAAGCTATCCAAGGGGACCCGAGACCTAAATATTGTTAAAAGTATCCCAAAGCTAAAACCACAAATGAAAAAGAAAACCCAAATTCCACTCATGCATTCACCATCCACTCCCTAATACAAAACAACACTCCTAACCACAATCACACCACAATCACACACTTACAGTACTAACCCACTATCACCCATCCAAGCCCCAATGCTCACCTATACTCTTTAAATAAAATACAATATAAACCACGTATAGTGGGAGAGTCTAATGTTAGAACCATCTCCAAGAAACTGTGCTGTGGGAATAAGTTTTGCTCCTAGGAGCCAAAATATTCAACAGTTTAACATGGTCATATTAATGCAAATGTCTCATTCCACAGTTTTACCATTCAGCAGAAACCATCTCTTCAAGCACAATTCACACAATCAAGGTAAAAAGTTCCAAGAGGGGAAAGAAAGGTAGTTTTTACACCACCAGCTTATCTAGATAGTCTACAGTTCACCTGCTGGACAAGATAAAATGCCAGGGGGAATTTGAAAATTGGATAAAATCAATCCCAGTTCTTATTAGAGGTGCTCCTCTCTCCAGCACCAGCACAAAATAGAAGTAACCACAGTCAGTGTTCTTACCACCCTCGTATCATATAATCCTTCAGAAGATCACCACAGTCTCAGAATCCTGACATAAACTGATTCAACAGCTGGCAAGATTTTCAGGGTCTTGAATATCGCAGTCAGTGATCTAGTCAGCGCCAAGGAGAGTAAAATTTGGGTTCTCCCCAGATGAGATGGCCCTCTCACTGCCGTATCTCCTGATTACCCCTAACAATCCCTTCCAATGGCCACCAACACACACCAACAATATTCCAACATATTGAGTGAGGCACTGTAACAGTAAATCAAATGAGAAATGACACTGAGTGAGGCACTGTAACAAGTCAAATGAGAAATGACACTGAGTGAGGCACTGTAACAATAAATCAAATGAGAAATGACACTGAGTGAGGCACTGTAACAATAAATCAAATGAGAAATGACAATGAGTGAGGCACTGTAACAATAAATCAAAATCAGCAAAGTCAAATGCCTTGATAAGGTCCACAAACACAGAGGCCACACAATTCCCTGAATTCACAACCTGTTGGATGCTGTTTGTGAACCTCACCAAGGGATTCTCAGCATTATGGATTATACAATGGGTGCCGGAAATCCTGTATTCTGATTTGTCAAAACATGTCACCTGACTGGACTTCTGATGATGTCACCACTATGAGAGCTAGCTGATTTTTGAGCTCTGTGTGGTTGACCTAAAAAATCTAAAGGAATCCTCCTCAAATCTACATATTTACAGAGAAATACAGATGTTCACAGGTACTGAAAATGTCTGGCAAGGCACAGAGGCAAAAAGATTGAAAAAACATTGGACAGAAGATGATGTTTAAACAACTCTCTATTGACGGCCTTACTACTGCCTCACGGTCCAGAAATCCATCAGAATCTTCAATCAAGATGGAGGGTGGAGAAGAGGGCAACCCTTGAAAAATAGAACAAGCCCTATTTAAAATCCTCACTACAGTCGACAAAATAATCTTTTATTGCTGATCTCCATATGGACTTTAAAAATATTGATATGAAAATCACAGAAAATGAACAAAAAGTCACCCAGGTGGCAGAGGCCCAGGAATCAAATGAATGCATCCTCCTCTACTTATTAAAAAAAGACAGACTTACCAACGCATGTCTGGAGGATGCAGAAAACTGAGAGCGACTCAACAACTTTAGAATATACAGGGTTAAGGAGGGAGAGGAGGAAGGCTTTGCAACACCTATCAACTTCATTCAGTGCTTGTTACAAAAAGTTCTCTCCCTCCCTTCGGATATTACCCTTGATATGGAATCTGCCCATAGATCTTTGGGCCAGAGGCCGGTTGATCCCACGGCTTGACCACGGCCGCGGATCATCCGCATGTTAAGGTACCTAGAGAAAGAAATAATTTTACAAGAAGCATGGCATCAGAGAAATCTAAAATCTGAAGACCTACTGATCATCTTTGATCAGGACTACTCAATGGAACTGCAGACATTCAGGAATCAAGTTAGGGCGATTGTGCGTGAACTCCGGGAGAAGAAAAGCATTGAAGTGCAGTTGCTTTTCCCAGCATGACTCAAAATTACCTCGGCCACCGAAACATAAGTTTATAGTTCACTGGTGGAGGCCGCTCCTTATTTGAGGGAACAACAGCTTCCTTTACCAGACCTCTGACTGGACATTATGGAGCACAATTTAATTGAGTGGGTTTGGAGCCTGGTTTCCAGGGGAAAGAAAATAAGCCTTGTCTGGCAACTTCCACACCATCTAGCCCCAGATGTATCCAAATTGCTGAAGTGAGCAGACGGAGGCATGGACGTTTTGTGAGGCAACTGATTGGAAGCTCAAACAATGGATGGCTGAAAGTTCTCTAATGGATGGTTGGGACAGTACTTAATACTCAATACTTGCCTGGACAGTTAAGTTATGGGCAAATTTGAGGTTACACTGTGTTCACTTTTTACATTTAGCTATAGGAGGGTTCTTACCCTCTCAATCTTAAATTCTAATACTAGACGAGTGACGGGAAAGGAAAGGATGATAACTCGTTTGGTGTTGATTTAGTATGTACCCAGAATTAGGATTAAGGGGGGTAAAGAGGAAGGTAATAAGGAATAGGAGGGAGGGATAAATATGGATAGACTAACGCCTTTCCTCACTCAGTAAACTGTTCAAAGGGAGAAGCCACATTTACATAGCGAAAGATCCCTGTCTATGAGGGCTCAGCATGTTAAGGAGGCATCCCTGGGGTTTGGGTTGCTATAGTCTTTTTTTGGGGGGGTCAAGGGCCTTCAGGGGCTTTTAGAGGATAGCACCCCTTCCAAAGGGGTGCGACTTTGATGGCTTATGACTCTAATGCATCAACACAATCTCCCTTGGCAAAATATGCCTAGCAATTTCAACTTTAAAGATCCTGGAGGGGGGCGATAAAGGGGCATGAGAGGGGACAATAGTTAATGGTTTAAGGACCAAATTGGGGACCTTATTGATACAGCTAGGGTGGCCGCATGGGGGGGGGACCACTGACAGGGGTGGCCCAAAACTGTTCTTTCCTTTGTGCTCCTCCTCACCAGAAAACACTGATAAGTGGGGAGAGGAAGGGGTGGGTACTGTACCGTTCAGTGGCTGGCTATAGAGTTGGTGGTGACGTGGGCGATAGGATAACACGGGGGGGCATACTGCAATAGGTGGTATACCCCACAATTCTCATAAATTCCATTCAGGGAATATACTTTGGTATTAATATCCTGCTGCAAGTTAGACAGCAAGATCTATCCTAGGAAGTTTGTTACAAAACTGAATGAGAGACTGATTTTAGTTTCAAAACATGCAGTTTATTAAGCTAAACAGCTTGTTGCTGTTACGGTTACTGGTTGATGTTAATGTTTACTGTTCGATTTTAATTTTTTGTGGTTAACAGCCATTGCCATAAGTAATATTCCGTATGAAACTTTGGAGTATTAAGAAAGGAAGAAATTTGAGTGGATGAAAGACGTTTACTACCCAATTTTACGTTAAAAATGAACAGCTAAATATAGTCTCATACAATGTGAAGGGAGTGCATCCCCCAATTAAGAGGACAAGGTTGCTAGCAGAAATGAAAAAGTTGAAAGTGGATGTAATATATTTACAAGAAGCCCACCTTACGAATTCAGAACTCTTAAAACTACGAAGGGGTTGGGTGGGACACGTAGAAGCTGCCTCATCCACTAATAAAAAGTAGGCAGGAGTGGCTATCCTGTATAAGAAGGGCTGCCCAGGAACCATAAAATCAGTGGAGGGGGATATGGAAGGCAGATTTGTCTGGGTCACACTGGAAATACAAGGGGAACTTCTCCATTTAATAAATATTTATGCCCCAAATATACATGCGATAGTTTTCCTGGGAGGTTTTTCAGAGAATTACCACTCTCCCGGGAGGTCAGATTATAATAGGAGGGGATTTCAACATGGTACCCCAGCCTAGACTTGGCAGGTCCTCAAGCTCCCTAGGGAATAACACATGGACATCTAAGGTCCTGATAAATTTAGTTAAAGAGATAGGTTTCTGGGATATACGGAGATCACAGCACCCCAGAGAAAAGGACTTTACTTTTTACTCCACAGTGCATGGTTCATGCTCCAGAACTGACATTTTCATGCAGGAAACTCATATGTATCGGATGACAGAGTCTAAGGTTTTCCTTATAACTCTCTTGGATCACGCCCTGGTCTTTGTAACACTTAGGCTTCCACAACAGGACAAACGAACAGTCTGGAGATTAAATGTCTCCTTGTTAAACAATAAAAAACGTTGTGAATAAGCTCAAGGACACCATACAGGAGGTGTATTCTATTAGTATGCAACAGGGGTGCTCCTCCCTGTCTACTTGAGAAGCAACAAAAGCAGTGGCAAGGGAGGAGATTATTTCATATGCGTCAGCTAAAAAGAAATGATCTGAACTGTCCCAGAACAGACTTCTAGATAAATTAAGGAAACTAGAGAGAACTCACAAACAAAATCTCAATAAAAAAAAACTGTTGGGCAAAAGCTTAAAAATGTTCCGGAAGAATTACAACAATGGGGAAAACAAGAAGGCAGAGGGGATGCTCCAGTTCTCACAACACAAATATCATGACATGGGGGGGGGGGTGTAAGGCGATTAGGTTGTCAGCTCTGAGACTGAGAAAAGAACAAGCTGACAGACATGTAGCTTTCATAGAAAATAAAGCTAATAAGAACACACCTTGGACCAGACCCAAAGATATAGCTTTACAATTCCAGAAGTTCTGCCAGACATTGTATAGTGTAGAAAGCGAGGCAAGGGACATCACGTCACAAACTGAGTCTTTGTTGAATCATCTGAACCTGCCTAAGTTACCACCCCAGACAGCAGAAAGTTTAAATACAGCTATTACTGAACAGGAAGTTAGAAATACAATTAAATCATTGCCTTCTGACAAAACACACCAGGCCCAGGTGGTTTTTGAGCTGATTTTTATAAAACATTAGTAAACACTGTTACCCCTATGTTGGTTAAAGTTTTTAATGATTTCTTAAAGGAAAAAAAGCATTCCGGGCACATGGAGGGACGCCCTAATAGCAGTTCTTCCGAAGCCTGGAAAACCAAAGCATTTCAGCGAAGCATCTTGTCCCATATCACTCCTTAATCAAGACCTCAAAATTTTAACTAAAATCCTTTCAGTAAGACTGCAAAATTGTATACAACATCTGGTTCATCTGGGCCAAACAGGGTTTATACCCAAATGATATTTAGTGGACAACATCAGAAAGTTGCTCAATGTGCTTAAACATAAATCTCCAACCCAATCAGCACAACTAGGCATCTTCTTAGATGCCAAAAAGGCATTTGATCATCTGAATTGGGATTACTTAAGGGTAGTCTTAAAACATATGGGCTTAGGGGACCGCTTTTTGCAGTGGGTAATATCATGTTATATCAAACCAATAGCCTGAGTGAGAGTCAATGGGACAATCTCTGGTTCCATAAAAATAGCCAGAGAGACACGACAGGGATGTCCATTATCACCCCTGTTGTTTGCACTCAGCCTAGAACCATTAGTGACAGCAATCCGTCAGAATCCAGAAATTCAGGGAATATAAGTAGGAAAACATCAATGTAAACTTTCTATGTATGCAGATGATACCCTTGTTTGCCTAGACAAGCCTGCAGATTCAATCCCCCCACTTTGTCATTTACTACAAGAATATGGTACTATTTCCAGTTTTAAGATCAATATGGAGAAGTCTGAGGTATTATTGGTAGGTGGTGTAGTCAGCTTGACATTAAAAAGAAATATTCCTTTTTAAATGGATTAGGGACAAGGTGAGATATTTAGGTGTTTGGATCCCTTCACATCTGTCCAAACTTTTTCATGATAACTATGGCAGATTGTTGCAGCTAATCTACGCTGACCTTAATAGGTGGCAGGAACTGCCATTTTCTTTCTCACATCAGTTAGATACCATAAAAATGAACATCCTGTCCAGACTAATGTTTTTGTTCTCAGCCCTCCCAATATCAATACCCCCCTCTGCGTGGAAACAACTTAACAAAAAAGTAAAGCATTTTATCTGGGCTGGGAGGTGACCTTAAATTAAAAGGGCAATATTGATGGAATAAAAAGACAAAGGGGGCTGGGGATTTCCGGACATTCAAATGTACTATTTGGTAGCACAAATAGTCCCGCTGGTACATATTCTCAATCACTCCACCATAGGAACATGGGGAGCATTAGAGGAGACAGCACACCCAACCATACCCCTATGCTTTCTCCCATGGATTGTCTCGACCAAGGATCTACTACAGATTAGGAATAGTTGGACCAGACACACATTAACTGTATGGCTAAAAGCTCAGGCCAAATGGGAATTTCCAGGATGGTGTGGCAGCATATTCCTCTTAGTTATCTCCCAGATTTCCCTGTACAGCATACAGATAGTTGTTTTAAAAATTGGGCTAAAGCAGGGATGACACATTTACACCACTTTATGCTGGGGGTGGGGTAAAGACTACCTAGCTCTACAAACAGAATTTGGTCTGCCTAGATAAGACTTTTATAGGTACCTACAATGCCACCACTATTTAAATAATAGAGGGGGATTTCTACCCTGACAGCACCCTTACATATAGCTACCTCCCTAATGCATAATAAAGCACTGACATCAAACACCAAGCAATGTATTTCACATACTTACAAAATTATGCAGGAGGAAATAGGCACGTTGGGATTACAGAAGATACACGCTAGATGGGAGGAGGAGGAGGAGAGTGGGACAAACATCTCCGAACAAGAATGGACCAAATTGTGGAAACTCATCCATAGAACTACAGCATCAGGGACATGGAGAGAATTCTGTTGGAATGTGATGGGTAGATACTTCATCACCCCCACCATCTCAAAACACTACAATGCTGGGGGCACAGACACTTGTTGGAGAAAATATGGAATGAGAGGCACATATTGTCACATCTTCTGGGGATCTCCCAGAATTCAGGGTTACTGGAAGAAAGTGGGGTGACACAATTAAAGCCATACTTCAGTTGGAAGGTACTTTAGCCTTTAAACACTTGGTGTTGGGATGCCCACCCCAGGAGGTAAGTACCACCTGGGGGATATGTTTATTTCTGATCCTTATAACCTCAGCTCTCAAAGTTATTACTCAAAACTGGTTGACTTCTGATTTATTATCAAAATAGCGATGGTTCAGCAACCTACATTCTATTGAACATCTAGAGGTAATCACAGCCAAATTAAGACTACAAGTGGAGAAATACGATGCCAGATGGCTCCCTCTGTTTCATTATCTGGAAGAGACGGATGGGCTATCATTGTTAGAGCAGCTCCTGAACTGAAGGGGGGAGGGGACAGGGGACCTCCACTTAATTCACTTTGGTAGTAAACTTTATAGGGTATAAGGCATGCAATTATATCAAGACAACAAATATAAATAATAGATATAACTAAATATTTAAATAAAGCTCTATTTGATTTACCCATCCAGAAGAGAGGGAAACACTCCTTTATCAAGTTTCTAATAGATTAGTGTTAAGCACTGTATAAAGGCAATGCACTCGTAATGTTCCTTTTATATTCTTTATCTATGTTGTTTTTAAAGTTTGAACAGACTCTTGTTGAATGTGAATTTTAATTTTTATTCTACAATAATTATCTTTAGGGAAAAAGTCATTTGAATAACTGTTAATTTGCTTTTGTAATAAGAAGCACCTTGCAGTTTTGGCACAGTACAGTTTGGACAATACAAAAGAGTCAAGCAAGTGGGACAACACAATGTCCAGACAAGTTGCTGGATTCCTCTTGTTGCTTTTTTCTTTGGATTCCTATGTTGGACATTCATGTTTGGACAGTAACGATGAAAGCTGCTGAAGGTGTCATCTGAAAAGGAAAAAATGGACTATCACCATTTAAAAATGAACTGAGGCCAAATATTTTTCTTAGTTTTTTTATTACATCAATTTAAGCTTTCTTAACCCACTATTGTTAAAACTCTTAACTTTGTCTTACATGGCCAAGGATGTAGTCTGTTGGATAAAGATGTCAATGCCACTCTTATTACTATTATATGAGTTGCCACTAACAAACTTTTCTAGTTCAAAAAAACAAAAAACAAACAAAAAAATGTCACCTGACCATGGATTAATCCCATGTAAACCCACAGTTGCCTTGCCACACTACAAAATCCTGACTGACAGCAATGTAACATGACCTATTCAGATCACCCCACCAGAGAAACATGTAAAAAAAGTACCACGACAGCATGTTCATTAGGTCAAATCAACCTAGTGGAGAACTACAACTACAGCATCCTCAGAAGGACAAACCCATTAGGTGGAAGAACTATTTTATTACAAATGCATGTAAACAGTATTTTTTTAGACTATTTAGGTAAACCTCTAAAATAAAGTTACCCATTTTATAAGAGGATTAATCCTCTCTAAAGCGTGGGTTTACTGAGCAGTAATCCACGTCTGGGTGGTTGAAGTCACTTGGCCTGCGGCCTCGAACCCCCCCAGGCATGGATTAATGCTCAGCAAACCCATGCTCTGTCACATGGGTTAATCCCTCTGTGTCCGAAAGTCATGCTGAACATGGGTCAGCACATCATACTTTGAAGTAAAGTTGATTATTTAGACTAAGACAACACACTCACAGAATTTTGATAATGGAGCAAGAAGTAAGATTAGCCTATCATTTGAGATGGTTGATTTAGGGCCAGACTTAGGAACAGAACATATCATAGCTTGTTTCCAAACAGACAGAAAGGAATCAGAGCAAAGGGGAATACAATGCCAGATGGCTCCCTCTGAATAGTCACTAATCATGGTGATTCCTTTGGCATAGGTGTTATTTATCTGTATATGTGCTTTCACCATGTTATGGTCATGCTCACCTAGTGACTCCATTATAATGGGCGTTGACATTCTATCATCCATATTTGTCAGTATGGTGTCCAGTATTTTACTCTCCCTAGTTCCTTCAGTGACAAGTTGTTCTAAATTATGATGAATTATTGTTTTTATAAAGTCTTTTTCAGTTTGTTCATTTCCTTGGCATGTCTCCCAATTTATGTTTGGGAAATTAAAGTCTCCCATGAGTATATAATTATGAATGTGTTAACATTTTCTATTGCCGTTAGGAGTTCTTTGTTTTGCTCTAAGTATAAATTGGGAGGTCTATAGGCCAGACCCAGAACTAGGGTCTCAGTGGGTAATTTAATTTGGGCCCAAATTATTTCCGCATCACTGTTGGCGACTTCTATTGGACTAATACAATGTGTGTGTATCTCTGACAGAAGTGCTACTCTAACTGAACTGTGCTGAAAGGGAAAACAAATTTCATCATTAATTAAAATAAAATAATATATGGGTGGGTGGGTATATAAAAAACAGAATTTTGCACACACCTTCTGCGAGGGATGATTTATACACCACTTGGACTTTGCCATCGGGGTCAATGTAACATCCCACACCTCGAGTGTGTGTAAAAAATTTTTACACACACACACACACGCACACACTATTCTATATTTTAATAATGCAGTTCAGATTATGCTTTTTTTAGACAATGTTGTCCATCAATGTGTTTTTGCAATTAATAAACATTTAATGGTGTCCTATTTTTTTCTTTTCAAGTCAAATCTGGATAGAAAGAGCATAATATTTTCAGAATCATAACACATGCTCAGATTGTTTTTACTGTCTTTGTCAAGAAAAGGCACACAGCTACAGCTTGTTTCTGGGTGTGTTTTGGGAGCATAGGGAGGTTAAGTGATTTACTCTGGTCACACAATATACAAGTACAGCATGTTGGAATCAAATCCCATTCTGCTGGATGAATGAAGCTTGTTCACAGCTCTTTTCTTTAACCTCTAGGTTGTACTGCTAGCTGTTAATCAAAAACTACACATTTCAAGGCTGGCCCCATGATGCCAAGCCAGTAGGTATGTGGCCACATTTGCATCTTGTAAACCTGAGTTCACTTCCAAAATTGCAAGAGAAAAGACTGTAAGAAGGGAATGGAATAAGACAGAAGTTGGTACTGTGGCAGCCGCAAAAATCTGCACTGACATGAACACAGACAGGGTTTAGAAATCCTGATACAGTATGGGGCCCCAATACCTACTGGCACCACAGAGTAAGCATTGAAAAATGTAGTTTTTAATGATCAGCTGGCAGTATAGCCTAGAGGTTAAAGCAATCCTAAAGATGGACTATTTTTACTAACAGTTTGAAATGTAAGGGTGATAACACTAGTTTTAATGCAGACACAAAACAATTATTATAAATGTAGAAAGTGTTGTAATAACACCTTAAAACACACTTAATAAAACAGATGATTTCCTATTTAACCTACAGTCAATGGAGGGCCAAGATCCTCAGTGACATAATTTCCTATCAGGAGCGTAAAACATATGGCTACCCCCAGCCCTTAATTACAGACTGTTATACATATGAATAACTCTAGACTGCAAAGACTCACAGATAGACACAATGGTTCACTCAAATTAGCTTTTTGTGGTCTTTCGGACATTAAGAAACCCTAGTGATGACAGTTCCCCTTTAAACAATATGTCATATGTAACAACGTAAAACACGCAGAAAACTATGTTATGTCCTTATGAATCTACAGCAATAAAATGTTTGTATTACAACTTTTGGTTTGTTTGAGTCTTAATTTATTATTAGAAGTCCCATAATTGCTGTTAGTGTTTCACTTGACTGTGCACTATCACATGCAGTTTTTAATGATCTAAAATCTAGGCCGCCGATGCCTATAGAGATTTACTATGTGGTTTGCATTTCACGTGTGTAATGAACACTGATTTGTATGCTGTACAAGTGCTTGCATAAAAACAGCAATGGCTGCACTTAATACTGTGCTGTGACAGCCTTTTTTCAACCACATTCTCGGAGTGCCTGACTTACATTTTGCTTCCACCTTACAGAGAACCCTGGATCTGACTACACTGTTTTGGGCCCCCCCTACCCTTGGGTCCTAAATGTAATAATGTAAAGGGAAAGGACAAGGAAGGCAGGTTGCACTTTATGTTAGGAAAGGAATCCCTAACATACATTTATTACACAAACTTGGGAATTATTACACAAACTGGGAAATATTACACAAACTGGGGAATATGGGTGTGGGCAGGACAGTAGTGTGGTGGGTAGGTAACTGGCTGGGTGGCAGGACACAGAGGGTGGTGGTAAATGGCTGTCACTCCACAGAGGGAAGAGTGACCAGTGGGGTACCACAGGGATCAGTGCTGGGACCGGTCCTATTCAACATCTTCATCAGTGACATTGCACAGTACCCAGAAGGCAGAATTTCACTGTTCGCTGATGACACAAAGCTCTGTAACAGAGTAGACACACCAGAGGGTGTAGACAGAATGAGAAGGGACCTGCAGAAACTTGAAGAATGGTCAGGGGTTTGGCAGTTGAAATTCAATGCAAAGAAGTGCAAGATAATGCATATGGGAAGTACAAAAACCCTGGCACAATATATCAGTTTGGGGGTGAGGATATAGCAGCATGCACCGAGCAGGAAAGGATCTTGGGGTTATCATCTCTGATGACCTCAAGGTAGGGAAACTGTGTGACAAGGTAGCAGGTAAAACAAATAGGATGCTGGGATGTATAGGCAGGGCATCACCAGCAGGAAAAGGAGGTCATAATTTCATGTATACAAGACACTAGTGAGGCCCCACCTGAGTACAGTGTACAGTTCTGGAGACCATACCTACGAAAGGACATAGACAGGGTAGAGAAGGTTCAGAGGAGGGCAACAAAGATGGTGCATGGATTGCATCACAAGTCCTATGAAGACAGGTTGAAGGAACTGAACATGTACTCCCTGGAGGAGAGGAGGGAGAGAGGGGATATGATAGAGACAGACAAGTATCTCACAGGGAGGAACAGGGTGCAGGAATGCACTATTTTGCGAAAAAGATGTTCCAGGACTAGAGGGCATGGGATGAAGTTGGAGGAGGACGATTCAAAGGAAACATGAGGAAGAATTTCTTCACAGAACGGGTGGTGGACAAGTGGAACACCCTGCCAGAGGAAGTGGTGGGGCTGAAACAATCAGGATTTAAGAATGCATGGGATAGACATAAAGGAATTCTGGAGGTTAGGGGTAAGGGGCAACAGACTTCTAGGAAAACATAAACTGAACTTACAAGCTCAAATGGGCAGACTGGGTGGGCCATAGACCCTTATCTGCTGACACTGTCTATGTATCTATGCATCTATGTATCTATGAATCAGAGCCACCAAGATAGATAATCTGGGTGACTCTGAGGTTTAGAGACTCTGTGGGTGCTTGGAAACCTCCATTTTGTCAAATGTTTAATCCTGTTATGGTTTTAATAAGGTCTTATTATGTTTTTGTTTACTGCTTGCTGTATGTCCTCATGTATGTTCGGCTCCCAGAGCCTCTGGGATTGGGTGCCTTGTAAATAAAATTGTCTTGCCTTGCCTAATAGCCACAGGGAAAAAGAAACAAACTAAAACTGGAGTGGTTTACACACCACCAGGCCTAGATTAGAGGGCAGAAAGAGAACTGGGAGAATCATTGAGGAGTGCAGCTGGGTAGGGGGAAGTAGCAGTAGTAGGGGACTTTAACATGCCAGGTATGAACTGGAAGGTCCTCGTCACAGCAAGTGCGAGGAACCAGTTCCAGGTGGAAGCATGGCAGGAATCGTTCCTAACACAACAGATAGAGGACCTGACATAAGAGGGAGTCCTGCTGGGGTCTGGTACTCACAAACAGTGAGCAGATCCAAAATATAATACCCCTGGGGTCTGGTACTCACAGGACAGTGTGGCTGGAAGTCCCACTGGAAGTCAACAAGAGCACTAGCTCACTGAAGGTGTGGGACTCCAGAAAATCAGACCTTACTAAGATGTGAAGGCTGCTGAGAGAAAACATAAGAGGGTTAGAAAGGATGGAAGGGGTGGAAGAAAAATGGGAGGCATTCAAATCAGGAGTACTAGAAGCAGTGACAAGCTGCATTGGGAGGTTTAGTAAGGATAAGAGAGCAAACGACTCACTGTGAATCATGATGGATGTGAAGAAAGCAGTGAGAGAAAGGAGGAGGGCATTCAGAAAGTGCAAGGGCAGCCAAAGGGACAAAGACAGAGAGCAGTAGCTAAAGGCAACCAAGGAGGCCAGTAGGAGGGTCAGGGGACAAGTGGAGACAGAGCTCAGACTTTGCTAGAGGGATGAAGCGGGGGAGCAAGGTATTCTTTAGGTACATCAGGGAGTAATAAAGGGAAAGAGGGCATAGTAAGGCTAACAAAATGAGGAAGGAGTGCAGGTGGACCGAGGCAAGACAAAGTTACTGAACCAATATTTGTGTTCACTATTTACCAGTAAGGAGTAGGGACTGTTGCCAAAATGGGAGGTGAGAGACATAAGGCGGGAAGGAGGGAGCTCTAACAGTACAGGCTGGATGACAGAGAAAGGAGTGTTGGAGTGGCTAAGAAAGTTGAGGGTAGAGAAATCAATGGGCCAGATGGGCTGTATCATAGAATACTCAAAGAGGCAGCACAGGCAATAGCAGCTCCACGTGCAGATCTATATATTCTTTATTAATGATATTTATTTTCAAATAAAACAATTACAAACAAAATATCATACAAGGCATAGATACATCAAGAACAGTTGTATAATGATGTATTGAAAGAAATAGTTGATAATCACAGTTGTCTCCTAGTATTCTTTTACAATAAGATGGGGGATATGTAGTAGTCCATAATATCCAGGACAGGGTCTCGAAAATGCTAGCCACTTCAGTGGCTAGGGTGTCCATCGGGGGAACAAGAAAGGTTGTGTTAACTGTAATTACTAGGATTACTCTAAACTGCTTAACTGTAGTTAATACAAACATGTTGAAATGGCCTCACAGCACTGCACACCTTCAGAGTGCCAGCTTTAGTGCGCCCTGTCATTAGGGCACCAAAACTGCACTTCACCACCCTCTCCCCGAGGTCCACCCCCCAGAGTTAGAATCCTAAGTGGGGGGGGGCTCCCCTCCTCTGAACAGCAATGCAGGCTATAACTTTGAATTTCAGTGCTCCAGAGTAAAGTAACACAGAGGAGAACATTCTTAATCTAAAAATAGAACTGAATAGCTGCACATACTGACTAGTAGGCATGATCGCTGTGAGGACTCCCAGCGAGACTGTTGCTCAGCTCACATAGTAGGAAGTAAGTCACAATGGTGGCAAACTGTGGCATGGATGACCTGTGTTGCACTCATCAAAAAACAATATACAGTCCACACACCCCACATGCAGGTAAGAGCAACAAACCAGAAATGGTTATTGCAACATCTTAAACCACCTCTTCCAGAACAGAAGAGAGGCACATAAAGTCGCTTTAGGAGGTCTCAAACGAATATTGCAATTTCCAACACTCCACAATACCATCCACTTCAATCCACATTGGACTCTACCTCTGGTGTAGCTGCATCAGTGGCAGACTGGGCTGGAAATTGCAGATGTTTTAACTACTCATCAGTCACAGGTATGGTCCTCAGGGACTGGAGGATTGCTGATGTGGTCTCTCTGCATTAAAAAGCAGAAGGAATGATGAGCCAGGTAACTATGGACCAGTCAGTCACAGATACATAGATACATAGAATGTGATGGCAGATAAGGGCTGCCTGGCCCACACAATCTGCCCAATTTTTTTTTTTTTGATTATTATTATTATGCCCTGTACCCTACGCCTATGATTCCCTTGTGCCTATCCCAGGCATTTTTTAATCCATTTTCTGTTTTTTTCCCCACCACCTCCTCTGGAAGGCTATTCCAGGCATCCACCACCCTTTCTGTAAAAAAGTATTTCCTCACATCCCTCCTGAATGTACCTCCCCCCCTTCGGCTTCATATTATGTCCTCTTCTTTTAGAGCACCTTTTCCTCTGAAAGATACTGCCCTCTTGTACCTTATTAACCCCTGTAAGGTATTTAAAGGTTTCTATCATATCTCCCTCTCCCTCCTTTCCTCCAGGATGTACATATTTAACTCCTTAAGTATTTCCTTGTAGGACTTTTGATGCAGACCCTGCACCATTTTGGTAGCCTTCCTCTGGATTGCCTCTGCTCTATGTCTTTTCTGAGATGCAGTCTCCAGAACTGTACACAGTACTTGAGGTGGGGTCTTACAAGTGATTTATATAGGGTAGAATCACATCTCTCTTCCTGCTGGAGACACATCTACCTATGCATCACATCATCCCACTAGCCCTCCTGATTGCCTTATCACACTGCCTTGCCACCTTCAAGTCATCCAGTATGATTATCCCTAGGTCTCTTTCCTGCTTGGTCTTTGTCAGTATCTCTGCACCCACCTTGTACTCCACTCTTGGGTTCCTATGGCCTAGATGCATTATTTTGCACTTTGTTTGCATTAAAACCTAGCTATCATACCGTTGACCACTCTTTCAGTCTATTTAGATCCCAGCACATTCTATTCACCCCCCAGGTGTGTCTACTCTGTTACAGATCTTGGTGTGATCTGCAAAAAGGCAAACCTTCCCTTCCAGTTCTTCTGCTATGTCACTTATAAATATATTGAATAGGACCGGTTCTAGCACTGGTCACCCTCCCCTCCTTTGAGCACACTCCATTTATCACCACTCTCTGTGTCCTATCCACTAACCAATTTCCTACCCAGGTTACCACTTTAATATCTAACTCCAAGTTACCCAAGTTAATCACCAGTAAATGGAGTACACAGTGAAGAAAGGAGGGTTACTAGCAGGGTACCGCAGGGTTCAGTACTGGGACCAGTCCTTTTTAATGTCTTTATAAGTGACATTGCAGAGGGACTGGAAGGAAGAGTATGTCTCTTTGCAGATGACACAACGATCTGCAACAGGGTTGATACACAAGATGGAGTGGAAAGGATGAGAAGGGACTTGGCAAGGTTGGAGGAATGGTCAAATGTATGGCAGCTCAGATTCAATGCAAGGAAGTACAAGGTAATGCACCTGGGAAACAAAAACCCAGGGGAAGCATACACAATGGGGGGTGAGATACTGACAACAGTAAAAATGGAAAGGGACCTGGGGGTAATTATATCAGATGACCTAAAGGTGGGCAAGCAATGTGAGAAAGCAGTAAGGATGGCTGGGGGGATACTGGGATGCATAGGAAGAGGCATCAATAGTAGAAAACAGGAAGTTGTTATCCCTCTGTACAGACAGTTGGTGAGACCCCATCTGGAGTACTGTGTGCAGTTCTGGAGACCCCATCTCCTCAAAGCCATAGACAGAATGGAGGCTGTCCAGAGGAGGGCAACCAAAATGGTGCAGGGTCTGCACCAGAAGACATATGAAGAAAGACTAAAGGAGCTTAATATGTATACCCTTGAGGAAAGAAGGGAGAGAGGGCACATGACAGAAACTTTCAAATACCTCAAGGGAATCAACAAAGTCCAAGAGGGTAGCATCTTTCAGAAAAAGAGATGTGCAAGAACATGGGGGCACAATTTGAAGATAGAGGGGACGGCTCAGAGGTAATGTGAGGAAGTATTTTTTCACAGAGAGGGTTGTGGATGCATGGAACAGCCTCCCTGAGGAGGTTGTGGAGTCAAGAACAGTGGAGAAATTCAAGAATGCATGGGACAGACATAAGGCAGTCCTAGTGGGGGGTAGGAGGAAGTAAGCTGTTGGTTAACTAGGATCTGCAGCTTATCTGTTAGGTAGGAAAATGGGCAGACTAGGTGGGCCAAGCGGTCCTTATCTGCCATCAAATTCTATGTTTCTATGTCTCATATGTGGAACAGTGTCGAAAGCTTTGCTGAAATCCAGGAAGGCCACGTCCACTGCACCTCCCTGATCTAGCTCCTTGGTCACCCAGTCAAAGAAGACTATCACATTTGTTCGGCATGACCTTCCTTCCGTGAAACCATGCTGTCCTGTGTCCAGCAATCTATTGGAAACAAGATATTCCATAATCCTTTGCTTCAATTGTGTTTCCATCAATGTACAGACCACTGATGTCAGACTGACAGCCTATAATTGCTCGCCTCTTCCTTGCAATCACTTTTGTGAAGAGGGACTACATGTGCCCTTCTCCAGTCCTCTGGGACCACACCAGTCTCTAGTGATCTGTTAAAAAGGTCTGTCAGTGGTGCAGTGAGTACCTCCCTAAGTTCCATCAGTATCCTTGGATGTACTCCATCTGGCCCCATAGCTTTGTTTACTTTTAAGTGGCCAAGTGCTTTCCAGACTTTCCCCACTGAAAATGGGCTACTGTCTATTTCTCTCACTCTGGTGCCTTTTTGTGGTCCCTCCCATTCCACTCCTACTGTGAAAACTGAGCAGAAGTATTTGTTCATGATGTTTTCCTTTTCTTGATTCT
Organism: Neoceratodus forsteri; assembly: GCA_016271365.2. Classification (NCBI taxonomy): domain Eukaryota; kingdom Metazoa; phylum Chordata; order Ceratodontiformes; family Ceratodontidae; genus Neoceratodus; species Neoceratodus forsteri. The sequence goes on along the minus strand of CM057453.1, from coordinate 102,696,263 downwards.
CCTCTATACAGTACCCCTCCAACTGTACAGTCCCTCCCTTTGTCTTCCTAGACCTCATGAAGGCCTTCAATCTTGTAAACCATCCACTCCTCATCTCCAAGCTCCATCGTCTCAGCCTTGATTTCAGCTCTTTAACTTGGTTCACTAACTACTTATCAGACCAGTTTCAGTGTGTCAAATGGGCTGGTGCCTACTCCTGTTTATTTCCAATCACTGATGGGGTCCCCCAGGGATCAATTCTTGGGCTTCTGTTATTCTCCATCTTCATCAATGAACTGCCGCTGAACTGTGTTTGGGGGGGCATTGGTTCAGCTCTACGCAGACAATGCCATACTATATAGATCCAGCAGAGACATCTCCTCCATTAAGTCTGACCGGGAAAAAGACTTCCAGCAACTGGAATCCTGGTTCAAGGAGAACTTGTTGATGTTGAATACAAAGAAAATGAAAACCATGCTGTTCTGTCACCCCTCCTTTGATATAACTTCCCAGCTGGCCCTGGTAGTCTTTACCTCCTCCGGTGTGCCTTTAGAAGGTGTCGGCACCTTCAAATACCTGAGCATGACTCTTGATGAGCATCTATCCCTTGAATCACGTGCAACAAATGTTATTAAGGCAACCAATCCAAAGCTTGGCTTCCTATATGGTGCTGCCCCCTACCTCACACCCCAGGCTTGGAAGACTATTGCTTCTACTACTCTTCTCCCAGGGCTATTTTATGGGGCCCCAATAATTCACTCTGTCAAGATCTCTGCTCTGGCCAAGCTTAAGCAGGCCTATCACAGAATCACGTGCTTTGCTGCCAAAGCACCAGCCCGGGCCCACCACTGCGACGTGCTCAACATTTTAAGCTGGCCGTCCTTTGAGGCCAAAATGGATTTCCCTGTACTATGCACCGTCTTCAAACTCATCCACCTTCCCTCCCCACCCATCCTCTCCAATCTACTCTAGGACCCTCAGATTCTCCCACCTCTTTGTACTAAGCATACCCAAAACCCATTTATCCATAGGTAAGAGATCCTTCTCTTCTGCAGCACCTCACAAATGAAACAACTTCCCACACAGTTTACGTTTGTGTATGTCTCTTCCCCAGTTTAAGAGACTCTTCAAATAAATTTTCTTTCCACCTCCTATTTGTAACAGTAACTGCTCCTAATCCTCCCCGCCAACCTATGCCTTCTCCCCTCCTTTTCCCCCTCTCTAGTCTCGCTCATCCTCACCCTGACATACTATCTTCCCCTCACCTCCTCCCTCTCCTGACTTCACCTTTCTCTGCCTCACTGCCTGTATATCTGTATATATATTGTATTGTATATATAATTTGATATCCCTGTACCAGTTTTGAATGATGTAACTTAATTTACTGCCTGTGTGATGTTTTGCTTTGTTTATTATTATTGTTCACTTGGGAACATAAGCAGGAGGCTGGTAAGGACAGAGGTCTGGGTTTATATTCTGTTTTAACTGAACTATTTGAATAGTTTTGTACGTGAAATTAGTTCTGTGTGTTAAAAATTACTACTTTGAGTTAGAACTGTTACTTGGGCTGTGATATTGTAACTTTTGGGGCTTGGGAACACTTGTTTGGCAGTGATAATTAGAGTGAAATTTAAATGTGATGTTTGCCTGGTGTTAGGGGGAGGGGAAATTAACAAGAATCATCTTGCCTTTCATTGTTCACTTGGGAACATAAGCAGGAGGCTGGTAAGGACAGAGGTCTGGGTTTATTTTCTATTTTAACTGAAATATTTGAATAGTTTTGTACGTGAAATTAATTCTGTGTGTTAAAAAGTACTACTTTGAGTTAGAACTGTTGCTTGGGCTGTGATATTGTAACTTTTGGGGCTTGGGAACACTTGTCTGGCAGTGATAATTAGAGTGAAATTTAAGTGTAATGTTTGCCTTAAATACTGAAAAGCCACTGGGGGTTGGGATTGAAGGGCTGTGTATTTCTGTTAGGGACTGAAATTTGAAGCAACAGGAACTGGTGGGCCTGTGACATCATACGGTACCTGATGTCTGCATACACACACTGTTAGTGGGACTGGACACACACTGGACTGTATGTGTTTGTGAGACTTGGGAACTTTTGGTGGGGTTGAAATTGGGTTTGTAAATAACTGCAGTTAGTATAGAGAGAAACTGTATTCAAGGGGGAAGGGACTGAGAAAAGGGGTGTGTGCCATTGTAAACAGAGGGGGACAAACAGGGTGGCCATATTCCACCATGGCAGGTATCTTCGGAAGGGTTGTAGGCTGCACAGGCTGTGGGACGGCAATAATTCACAATTGGGCCTGGAGAGAGGGAGGCTGCCCACTCTGTAGACAGCTATCTTGTATCAGGAGTGAAGTATATTGGTTAAGGAGTAAGCTGGGGGAGTTGGGGAGGGTGTCCAAGGATAAGGGGTGTGGATATGGGCAGTCAAGGGTGGGGCTGAGGGGAGGCTGAGCAACGCTCTGAAATTACAGGACATTATGTTACAGCAAGCAGGAGGGGATATTGGGACAGAGGACCCTTAGATAGGGATGTTGACGCTAAGGGGAAAGCGTACGGGGTGAACATTCCGAATACAAAGAGAGTGGAGGGGGAAGAATCAGGAGGGGCTGTTGTGGGGAAGCCTAGTAGAGCAGACATTGAGAAGGGAGGGGCTGTTGTGGAGAAGCCTAAAACAGCAGACTGTGGGAAGGGAGCTCCTAAGGAGAACAGAGCAAGAGGGGCAGTTTAGAGGTGCAGTCAGGGGAAACTCGGGTTACTTGATGGAGGCTGACATAGAGTGTCACAATAAATATGAGCTACTAAGCAACCTGGGGGGGAGGAAGGGGTTGGTGGAAATGAGGAAACTGATACAGAGGCCGGGGGGAGGGAGTCGGATACCCATAGGGCATCACAGACCAGCAATGGAAAGGATAGAAATAGTCCCAGAGGGCGAAGGGGAAACATAAATGTTAAGCAGATGGGGGAGATGCAACATATTGCAGACATGAGGGAGGAGAGCATGACTGGAGAGAAACTGGGAGACAAGGAGGTGGGGAGGGCCCCCTTCAGCAGGGGGGTCGGTACCAAGGATGGGGCCCTAGCTAAAGGGGACCCACAGAGAGCCTCTGGGGTAGGAGTACTATTAAGCAAGGGGGAGGATGGCGGGTGTGGAAGGAAACCATCAGGGCCAGGATAAATGGTTCGGATAAGAGAGGGTTAAAGGGGACACCTATTCAGAGGTGTCTGAGTTAAGTGGACAAAATAACGAGGGAGGCAGAAAGGAGGGTGACAAGGGGTCTCTAATAAGGCAGGAAGACTCCATGGAACTGAGATCATGAATAAAGGGGGATGGGGGCTGAGAGAGCATAGTGGAGGTAACCATAAGGATGATGGCGGTGTTAAGGTTCTGTTATTGGGAGACTCGAGGATTAGGGTATCCAGTGGGAGGACAGGGGTGGATGCCAAGCCAGGTGAAGGTAGTGAGTATCTCTGGGCTGACAGTGCTGAGAGCAAAGTTCATGGTGTATGAACTGGTTAGGGATTGTGGAGGGAAACCGGATTTCCTGGTGCATTTGGGGAACTAAAGATCTAGAGGGAAATAGCGTTTTGGAAATCCAAGCAAGGTTCCAAGAACTTGCCAGAGTCTGTCAGGATAATGGATGCAACATTTCCTTTTCGGAGATATTGCCAGTACCAAAGGCCTCAGTGGAGAAAAAAATGAAGATCACAGTGATTAATGACTGGCTCAGGAAGTGGGATGAAGAGAGTGGGTTGGGGGTGCTGGGAACTGGAAAGGAGTTTGGGAGGATAAGGGACTGTATGCCAAGGACAGGCTTCATCTTGCCCCATTAGGGAAGGAAGTCCTTAAACAGGGGATGGCTGACTACATTCAAGAAAAGTGGGGTTTAAACTTATGAGGGGGGAAGGGATAAGGGAGGGGCTGACCAGAAGCCCTCTCCTCCAGATGAGGGGAGTAGCCTTCAAACCCAAGGGGGGGAGGGGGGAAACAGACTGGGGGTGGAGGTTTCATTAGGAGCAGAGGGAGGATGGAAGTATAAGGAGCCTGGGTGGGGTTCGACAAAGGGGATCAGGGATAAAGGGTGGGGGTTGGTGTTAGTAAATGTCAGGAGCTTGGGAAACAAGTTGCCAGAGTTCTAGGCCATGCTGTTCTAGTGGGGGGTGGATGTGGCGGTGGTCACGGAGACGTGGGCCAACAAAAACCATGACTGGGACCTAAACATGCGGGGCTACACTATGCTTAGGAAGGATAGAAAGGAGGGCAGAGGGGGTGGAGTGGCTATGTTCATTAGAGATGACATAGAAGTTGCTAGGGTAGAAGAGGCAGAGGGAAACGTGGAGGCCTTATGGGTCACCTTACGATCCCCAGCAGGAGATAAGGTCAAGCTGGGTGTAGTATATAGGCCCCCCGGGATGGGTGATGTTCTGGAGGATGATTTGCTGGACAATATCATTGCCCAGTGTGGACCAAAGTGGAAGGTGGTGTGATGGGGACCTTAATATGCTAGGTACAAACTGGGAACCATGTCCTCTAAGGTGGCCAAGGAGCAGAGGCTGCTGGATCGAAGCCCAGAATGTGTTCTTAACACAGCATGTGATGGAGCCCAAAGGAAGGGCACGTCCTGGACGTGGTTCTGGCAGATGGGGATCTGGTAAGGGACCGGGTTGTAGAGAATCCCCTGACTGGGAGCGACCACGATTCTGTCTGGTTTCAAATAAGCATGGGGGGAGAGGGGGTGAGATCTAGGACACTGGCAGTGGACTTCAGTGGGACAGACTTTGTGGGCATGGGAAATATTCTCAAGGATCACTTGAAGGGGATTACATCAATGACAAATGTGGAAAGGAGATGGGGGGTAATAAAACGGGGACTTCATGAGGCAGTCAGGACCTGCGCTAAGGTGAAACGTAAGGGAGCAAGGTCACATAAACCATGCTGGTGGTCCAGTGAGGTTCAGGTAGCAGTCAGAGAAAGAAGAGGCGCCTACAAAAATATAAAACAACAAGAGGGATAGGGATAAGGAAATGTACCATCTTGCATCTAGAAAAGTCACCCGGATGGTGAGGGGGACAAAGTCCAGTAAAGAGCAGCGGCTGGCACAGGGGATACATGGAGGGGAAAAGGGGTTCTTCCGCTACATTGGGGAGCGGAGAAAAACTAAGGGCCATCTCAGCAGATTGAGATCAGAAGGAGGGTGGGTGGAAGAGGCGAGGGACCAGGCAGAGGTATTTAACGAGTACTTTGCCTCTGTGTTCACTAGGGAGGGGGATGGGATATCTACAAAGCAAGGCACGATGGGGATAGAAGCAGCAGTGAGTGGGATCGAGGAGCAACAGAAATGGAGCAAGAGGAAGGGAGGGAGAGGTACCCCAGTGGTGTCACATCAGGATAAGGATAAAAAGGCCAGTAAGGTGGAGGGGATGGATGACGCTATCTCCGCCAAAAAGGTGTGGTTAGCCCTCAAGACCCTAAAGAAAGACAAATCTCCTGGGCCGGATGGCATTCATCTGAGAGTACTATGGGAATTGGCGGACATACTGGCTGCACCCCTGGTGGAGCTCTTCAACAGGTCACTTGAGACAGGGAGGGTACCTAGGGATTGGCGAGAGGCACATGTGGTGCCAATCCATAAAGGGGGGTCGAGGGAAGTACCAGGTAACTATAGACCCATCAGTTTGACCTCGGTGGTGGGAAAATTAAAGGAGATTATACTAAAGGAATGATTGGGGGTGTACTTGGAGGAGGTGGGAGGTCTGGATAGTTGGCAACATGGGTTTGTGCCAGGTAGATCATGTCAAACCAATCTTGTGGAGTTCTACGAATGGGTAACATCAGAACTGGACAGGGGAAAGCCTGTGGATGTATTATTCTTGGACTTTAGCAAGGCATTTGACTCTGTCCCCCACAATGGTCTGGCGGAGAAACTGATGGGGTTGGGAGTAGGCCCTTTGATGGTCAGATGGATTGAAAACTGGCTAGCTGGATGCACCCAGAGAGTAGTGGTCTGTGGGGAGCTCTCGAACCCTAGAGAGGTTGGTAGTGGGGTACCGCAGGGCTCGGTCCTGGGTCCGATCCTGTTTAATGCATACATATCGGACATCAGGGAGGGTATAGAGTGTGAAATGAGTCTCTTCGCTGATGACTCCAAGATGGGAGCAGTAGTTGAGGGAGAAGAGGGGAGGTTGGCCCTGCAAGGGGACCTGGACACCCTGGAAAGCTGGGCTCACACATGGAAATTAAATTTCAATATCAACAAGTGCAAGGTGTTGCATCTTGGTGAGAAACCTAAACACAGGTACACCCTGGGAGGGAGGCGCTGGAGGCCTCAATAGGGGAAAAGACCTAGGGGTCATGGTGGATGCATGTATGAATAACTCTGAGCAGTGCAGGAGGCGGCTAGCAAGGCAAACAGGATGTTGGGATGCATCGTAAGGGGATCACCTCTAGGAGCAAGGAAGTGATTCTGCGCTGTACAATGGACTGGTTAGACCACACCTTGAGTACTTGTGTGCAATACTGGAGACCACACTTGAAGAGGGCGTGCAGCTCCTGGAGGGAGGGTACAGAGGGGAGGGCAACTAGGATGATCACGAGGGCTAGGGGATTTGACGTATGAGGACAGACTTGAGGAGCTCTGCCTGTTTTCATTGGAGGAGACGAGAGGAGAAACAGGGGGGACATGATTGAGGTCTTCAAGTACCTCAAGGGAATACATAGGGTAAACATGGAGGGGATCTTTAGACTAAAGCAGGGAGGTATCACCAGAGGGCATGGTTTGAAGTTGGAAGGTGGAAGGGTGAGGGGGGAAAAGAGGAGGAGGTTTTTCACTGAGAGGGTGGTGGACCCTTGGAATGCACTGCCTGGCGAGCTGGTTCAGAGATCCACAGTGGAGGGCTTCAAGAGAGGGTGGGACAGACACAGAAAGTGGATGTATCAGATGATGGCTTGTCCCAGGGGGGTGGGGATGGATGATAGGGGTTTCTGGAACACAAGGGGGGGGCCTCGGCACCCAACTAGGGATCTGATGTTCGAGCAGACTCGATAGACCATAAGGCCTAATCTGCTGGCAAATAGTATGTTAGTATTATGTATGTTTTTGCAAAAGTGTCTGCATACACTTACCATGTGTTACTATTTATTGTATCACTGTTCCTCCCTTTGTAACCCTTTTTTCCCCAGGTCGCCCTCTGTGGGTCCACCTGGTTACCAAAATGCAAATAAATAAATAAATGAATACATTTTTTCACTAACATGCCTAAAAAATGCCTCATCCCCTTTTTTTACTTCCTGAGCTATTCTTTCCACAGTTTGTGCTTTTGCTCTCCTTACTGCTTTGCTTGTCTCTGTTTTCCCTTATATACGTCTCTATTCTCATTTCTCTGGGAATCCTTGTACCTTCCGAATGCTGCTCTTTTAATTTTTACCTTGTCTGCTACGTCTTTTGAGAACCATAACAGTCTTCTATTCCTTTTACTTTTGTTTACTCACTTAACACAGAAGTTTGTTGCCTTCACTAGGCTGTCCTTTAGTCTGGACCACTCCCCCCCCACCCCCAAGTTCCTCACCCCTTGTCAATTCATTCATGAGGCATTCTAGCATTTTAGTAAAATCAGCCCTTCTGAAATCCAGTACGCTCACCTTTGTATGGTTGAATTGTGCGGTTGTTATAATGTTGAACCACACTGTACAGTGGTCACTGGTCTCCAGATGGCTTCCCACCTTGATGTCTGCAGCACTGTCCCTGTTAGTAAGCACCAGGTCCAGTAGTGCCCCATTATGAGTGAGTTCCCTGACTAGTTGCCTAAGGAAAACATCCTGCAGGGAGGCCAGGACGCCCCTGCTTCTAGCTGATATTGCAGCAGGGAGGCTACAATCTACATCCGGCAGATTGAAGTCCTCTACTAGTAACATCTCCCCCTTTTCTGCTATTTATTTAGTTTCTTCTAACATTACCCTATCCAAGTTCTCCCCCATGCTGGAGGCCTATAGATCACACCCGTCTAAATATTGGCTTATTTTTACAACTCCAGGGTAACCCACATCATCTCAGCCCCTCCCTGTGTTCTCTGTATTTCTGTTGCTTTTATGCCATCCTTCACATAAAGCAACTCTCCCCCTCCTTTCCTTCCTACGCTGTCTCTTCTGAATAACGTGCACCCTGGTATGACCATGTCCCAGTCATGGTTTTCAGTGCACCATGACTCAGTAATGGCCACAGTATCCAGGTCAGCCTCTGCCATGATGGCCTCTAGGTCTGGGATCTTATTTCCTAGACTCCTAGCGTTTACACACATGGCCCTCCATATTTTGTTTGTTTCTAGTTTGCTGCATCCCCCTTTTTCCTTTTGTCCCCTCTTACTCCGTTTTCATCTGTCTGCTTAGTTTCCCCTCTTCATCCTTTTCTAACCCCCTACTTATTTGATTTACTTTATCCAATGTGGGACTATCTTTCTCCTGAATCTCTATACACTTCATCTCTGCCTTTGGGGGGGGGAGTTACTGCTTCCCCTTATTCTTCCACCTCCCTCCTGGCTAGTTTAAACGCTCAACCTTGAGTTTGAAAGCCTTTGTGTGGAGATTCCTCTCCTTCCCCCTATTGTATACAGGCAGCACCTCTGCAAAAGTTATAGAGCATGCTACCTGTGCAAGACTTTTTCCCAGCTCTTTAAACTCCTCTTGCACTGTTGTTGTCTGGTTCTATGTGATAACAGCAACTCAAAAAGAGTACTAACAAAAACAGCAAGTGCACATTGCCGAAAGTCAAAATGGTGATGTGCACTACAGTGCGGTGCACAAGCAACAATGGGTGGCTAGGTTTCCTAAGGGAGGTGCAACATGTACTGATTTTCAAATGAGGGGCTATGCCCCCCCTGCACCTCGGTATAATGTGATGTACGCAACTGTGATTGAGTGACCCCCAAAAGGGCAACTCAATCGTGGCACATGTCACAGTGGCTACTGGGCAGCTGCAGTGACCGGATGGGGTGGGTTAGCGACCGTAGTGACAGGAGAGTCGCTGCAGGTGCATTAGAGGGGGTGGGGCGAGCACGCTACAGGTACATGTGTGGGGAGTTAGAAGACTCGAAGTAGGGGGGTGGGAGGGGATTGAGGGATGGCACTGTGGTAGGCTGCTGAGCTAGCCCCATGGTGTAGCAGGTCGGCTCGCTGCTTTGGTGGCTAGCTTGCTGGGTTCGGGTCCGGGCAAGTCCCCGGTGCCATTTTGTTGTGCACCAGGGAGTCAGAGTCTCGAAATTGATTTTCAGTGCTCTGACTTCACCGTAACAGTGATTGCCCTTTGGCAGTTGTCGTTATCGCACAGAACCCGCACACCCATCTCTAAAATAAATATCATTGGGGGGGTGTACACTGAGGAAGAGGGCAAAACTCGGGAGGGGGACTTCTCTCTGTGGGGACGGAGGTCAGCAAGGCAACCTCAACAAAACATTTAAACAATGAGCAACACAGAAACCAAAAAACAGTATGACCCAAAGCAAGCCCAAACCCAGGTCGGTCAGCTACAAAAGTGATGACTCCCACCACTGCACCAAACAGCCAGCTCAGTACTGGCCCAACCAACAAATCACCATGTACTGCACAAAACAAGTACTCTCTTGGAACAAGTACTCCCTACCGCAAGCAAATCGCTGAACTGACAATGCGCTATAAAGAACACCGAGTACATTTGACACTCACTTTTTAACATCGCCCAAATTGACTCGCTTACATTGATTTGCTCTAATCATGAATTACCTTGTTGTCTCACCCCCAGCCAGGTTATTTGTCCCCAGGTGGTCAATGACATCCAGTTCCCCTTCCCCTCCTACTGCCCTAGCTATTCTTAGTATACGCTTCCCATTCCTTCCTGGCTGTGGTGCCTGATAGGCACCTGACTTCCTCTCTGCCTCCTTTCCTATTCTCAACTCTTTTCCCCTGACAGTGGAGTCACCTACTAGTAATTGCTTCTCCTTTTATGGGGTTCCCTTTCATCCTCCTTGGGACTTCCACTTACGAGGGCTCCCATTTCCTCCCTGGCTACTACCATGGGTGTTTCCTCTTGGCTGTTCTGCTGCACCTTAGTGGTGTATGCATTCTTCAGTGGTACCATCTGTGTTTGAGGAATTTTTCTGTGACCCCACCTTGTCAACCTTCTTGATCCCACCACCCCCTCTCTCCTTGCACCCACCTTAGTCCAACTCCTCCTCCTATCTGGCATCCTTTGAGTTAATGATGCCAGACTAGATGGCCCCTGGGTAGGGGAAAAGGTCTCCCAATTCTTAGTCAATGCTGCCTCGAACCTAGTAACAAGTCTGATGTCTATAGTTTGAAAGAAACTGGAGGCAATACTGAGGGAAGGGTTGGTACACTTCCTCAGAGTGCATGGGTTGCAGTACAACAGGCAGCACATATTCACCAGGGGAGGTTATGCCAGATGAACCTTACTGAGTTCTTCATCTAGGTGACAAGGGCAGCTGACAAGGGACAGGCAGTTGATACAGTGTACCTGGACTTCAGCAAGGCCTTTGACTCACTCCCCTATAGGAGACTGATAAAAAACCTGAGGGACCTGAGGGTGAAAGATTGAATAGCAGCTTGAGTGAAGAACTCGCTGATGGAAAGGACTCAGATGATTGCGGCAAATGGTGAATACTTGGATGTTAAAGAGGTCATGAGTGGGTGCCACAGGCATCAGTCCTGAGCCCTTTCATCTGTAACATATTCAAAGGGTATGACATACAGAGCAAGATCTGCCTCTTTGCAAGTGACACCAAGATCTGTGCAGGGTGGACACTGAGTAGGGTATTAGGGAACTAAAGGAGGTCCTGGGTTGGCTCACAAATGGTCTAAGATCTGGCAGTTGAGCTTTAATGCTAAAAAGTAATGTAATGCACATTGGAAAAAAGAACCTGAAGGGTTGTGGCACTGGAAAGCACAGTAGAGGAGAAAGACCTTGGTTATTAATATCAGAAAACATGTTGGCCTAGTGGCACTGGATGCCTTCCCTCACACCACGCTGGTGACCCAGGTTTGGGAATGACCGCGGGTCATCGGAGAGTCAGCACGGGGGGGAGCAGGACTGAGCAGCTGAAAGGCAGCTGTCCTCTCCTAGGGTGGTCATTGACCCCCCCCGTAGTTCCACTCCCACCAGGTGGAGGCCTGGTGGGTAGTGTAGGTGGGAGGGGGTGGCAGCATAGCGGGAGGGTGCCACGAAGCATGGCGTGCATGTGCCTCCACATGTGTATGCACACCCAGGGCACAGGGATGGGGTGAAAATGGGGAGAAAAGCTGATAAAAATCTATATGACCCCCCAAAAAAATCAAAGCCTGAAATCCACCGTGCGCTGAAACAAGGCCATAGGGGAGGCAAATAGGATGCTAGGGTGCATATGGAGGGGAATTAGCAGCAGAAGCCGGGAGGTAATCCTCTCAATGTGTAACCCCCAGGGGGCGCTATCCTAAGGGCTACTACCCCTGTCTGCCCTAACTGTAGCAGGGTGAGGGGCCCAGATCCATTGGCGGTAGCCTCCACCCAGAGGTCGGGGTTTGAACAGTCGAGTTTGACTCAGTCACAGCCCTCTGGGTTGCTGCCACCCCCCTTTCTTCCCACTAGTGGCCCACGCAGTTCAATTTCAGTGTCCTTACCATATACACTTACCTGCCGTCTCGAACCAGTCGGCTCACTCCAGGGACCCCCTGGAAAGTAAGGTACAGTTACACCACATTCACTGTGCAGTATTTCACCTTTAATACACAGACTAGCTAGTGTACTTTTGCAAAACAAGCAATCTGATTTATTTGAGGGGAGATAACAAGGACCGGGGGAAATCAGGTCGATTAGCTTACCACTACAGTATATGAAAATCTACCTAGGGCTCTGTGCACAGGCCTAACCTATTAATTACTGTCTATGGGTACCCAAAGCCCTAATGGCTAGTTCCTCGATGCAGCTGGTTGGGGCCCTGACACAAGCGAGCATTTAATTCCTGAGCAGATCGGATGGAGCCAGAAAGCTCAATTAGTGCAGTCAGCAATACAACAAAATGATTTTGCCTTTGTTTGTAAGCTTTAACAGGGAGCTACCCTGATTCAGTACTCACAACTCCAGCAGAGAACCACTCTTTCAACACTTGCAGGGCTGAGCCTGAGCTTCAAAGGCCTCCTCACACATTTATATGGGAAACAACAGAGGAGTACCATACCAGGCAGCTGCTTCCAGGACCCGAATGAACTCACAGCTATGCGGGCGTTTCACTGCAGCTTCAACGTCCTGACAGACCGAGTGCGATTTAGCAGATTCTCCAGTCCTCTTCAGCTGATGCCTGGTAGGTAGCTGTGCTTGTACACAGCCTCCTCTGACCGCAAGCCTGCGGATTTAATCCGTGGAGCGCTGGCAATGCAAACGGCCACCTCAGGCCTTTCACGCGCTTCCTGCGCGAACACTCAACGGCGCAGGAGTTCAGAGCTCTCTTCTCCTTCACAGTCACAACGCATCTGCCCCTAACAGCATGGGGCAATCCTCATAGCTCGGGCGTTACCTGATTCCATTGGCTGGTTACACATGCCAGTCACTTAGTCTGGCCCTCAGTGGTGCGAAAAGGTGCCATGGTCCATAATGCCACTTCCAAGAACTACAAGCAGTGTCCCCATTGGTCATCTGGCTCCAGCCAGAGTCCTGATTCCTGGTTGGTCACCTCCGCTCCATTTCCAGTGCCCCTTAGTTACCATTGGACCCCTTTTCACACAGTCCGGGTCCAATATGGAGGGGCACAACACAAAGTCCCAGCTGCAATAAAGAGCAGTTAGACAAACTGCAAATTAACCAATACTATACATGTTTTTTAAGGGGACAACCACATCTGTTAGATGGGCCCCCTCAGTGCTCCTAGCAACCACAGGAACGGAGTGATCAAATGCAGTCCAGAGCGGGACTCGAGCAGGGAAACCCCAGTCCCCCTATTGGTACCACTAAAACCTGCGAGCAAGCAGTTCTCAAAGAGACAGCACCTGAGGCTTTTAAAAGCACTCAACCATGAAAGCGACCTCGCCCGAACACCAGTCAGGCATGGAGCATTTAGGCAAGCTCCAGGAAAGGCTTCTAGGAACCCCCATTAGTAGAGGGGTTACAAATGTACAGATCATTAGTAGGACTGCACCTGTTATACTGTATACGAGATTCTGGAGTGTATAACTGTGGAAGGACTAAGACAAGGCGGAGGCAGTACAGCAAAGGATTACAAAATTGATTCAAGGCATGGGCAAGACATATGGGGAGAGGTTGCAAGATCATGACAGGTACACCCTTCAGTATTCGGTGGGGGCACATGATAGAAACATACAAGAACCTGCACAAGATAAATGAAGTAGATTACAAGGATGTAGTCTCCTTAACCATGAGCACAAGGGGAGATTCAATGATTCAGTTAAGCTTTCCAGGTGAGGACTTCCAGTGATGTCATGCTCCCGGCCAGCAGCTAGCTGCAATAGCTCCCTGAGGGATCCAACATCAAGCCTATTAAAAGATTTAAAAGTTTGTTACGAACTACTCTGAAAAGCTTACGAATGGCAAACAGAAGGGGTTTTAACAAAAATCCACTTGGAGATCAGCTAGATGAAGGAGGATTGTCAGATAAAGATTCCTGCAGCAAGGAGTCACGGGCCTCACACTTCTCCAGACATGGCGGCGCTAAAGTGGATAACAGCAATATGACAGTCCTACAATGGCAAATGGACAGAATGCTTGATGAGATTAAGGGCTTTTGGAAGGAAATGCGCTTCATAATAACGACTCTAAGAACTGACGTTGATAAGCTGGAGCAGCGACAAGAGTCCTTTGAGGGCCAACTCACAGAAACAGACTGCCACGTGAACTTCACGGAGAGGGCCATCTTATAGATACACCATGTGGGGTTGCCTCCCTCCAGGAAAGAGCCGAGGATGCCGAGAGACGTAACCGAAGGAACAATATTCGGTTATCAGGCATCCCAGAGGGAATGGAAGGATCCAACATCAGTGATTTCCTGCAATCTCTATTTCGAGCAGTACTTACCCTTCCGGAGAATGCCACTTTGGAAATTGATAGGGCACATAGAATCTTGGCCCAAAACAAGCACCTAAAGCCCGCCCGCATACAATCCTGGTGCGCTTCCTGCGCTATCAGGAAAAAGAAATGATATTGCACATATCTTGAAAAAAGGGGAAGTCCACTACAAATCCCACAGAGTGTTCTTCAAAAATTATTATGTCCTTGAGATAATGACTAAGTGCAGGGCGTATATTCCCCTTATGCGAGCTCTTAAACAGGCCAAGATCAAATTTTGTACACCCCATCCTGCCAGAATGGTTGTTTTCTTCCCAAAAACCATGATGTCCTTCTCCTCAGTGGCAGAGGCGATCGAAGAACTGAAGTGCTGGAACATCGAGATTCCAGAGAGGCCCCCCCAATACCTAAACCTACACTGGTTGGGAAGCTGTTGCAGAGGCTCTGGAATGAAGGCCAGAGAGAAACCAGACAATGCCAAGGAACAGACACCCTACAACACATCGTGGAGATGCTCAGAAGACAACAACCACCGGTAATACCCTCCAGTCCAGTGGTGCTCAAGTTTTATAAATTGTTTCAGAAGAGCCTGATCGTTTGCACCCCCTCGTGGCCTCCTCCCCATAACTGATCAGCACATTGATTCAACTGTGCAGACACTTAGTAATGTTGAACTTTGCTTTGGGACTTCAAATCGTGCAGCTGGGAGGAGACAGAGAAGGGAGGATTCTGGAGCCAGAATACTTTTAGGACTTTCCCTGAGGACAAATAACCCAGCTCCTTGTGGAACTTGCATCAGATAAACTCAATCTATGTTTGCCTGTCCGGGTGGGAGGGGGTGAGAGGAACTAAATTGTGAATTGAACTGGGAAGGGGTTGTCTGCTGAAAAGTATGTGGGACACAGAATGGGACAGTTATCTCTGTACTGTTCAAATAGTTTTACACTATGTTTGATCACCTGTGGTTCCTCCTATACCATATATGGGAGTCTCTCTCTCTCTCTCTCTCTCTCTCTTCCCAGCTCAGCAAACGAGGTAGCAGTAAAATCAGGAAAAGGGGTAGCATATTGAGCAGAAAAACAAGCTAATGCACAGATGCATATAGGTGGTGTAGAACAGGGGAGGGGAGGAAGGACTGGAAGGGATATGGGAGTGAGTGAAGAATGAACTCTAGAAGGGCCAAGGTAAAATTTGAGGGCAAAAATGGGGAAATCTAAGCTGATCAAAGTAAATACATGGGGGGGGGGGGACTGGAGGGAGGGACAGGGAAATTATATGGGAATTAGGCAACCATCCACAGACTTGGTTCTTTGTGTCTGCTACTCTCTCATAGGTCACCGGAGGACTGAAGAGGATGTCTGGCAGCTGCATGAGAAGAGGAATAACCCACGACAATCCACTAGGTATGTATTAGCAACCAATAGGGAACCAAATTGTCATGGGAAAGCAGGGGATCCTAGCTCACCAGTCATGACTGTAATATTCCTCGAGAATAGCATAAAGGACCTGACCCAAAAATAGGAGAGAGCTGTGAGGCTGGGGGGGGCTATGGGGGAGGATGGAACTTGGTATGTGGGGGGGGGGGATACACCAAAGCACCTAAATAATAGTAAAAGTGATAATCTGAAAATCTGCTGCACGAAATGTATTCAGAAATAAGGACATTTTTTTTAAATAGTGTTTTCATTAAATGTCTGCTCTAGAATACCTACAAAGGTGGTAGAGGAACCCTCCTTTACGAGCAGCATGAAGTGTTGATGGCTTGACTCCAGAAGGATGGTCTCTTGTGTGTTTGAGGGGAGGAGCTTGAAGGAGGTCAAATGCAACCCAGGTCCAGGTAAGGGTTCTCATGTCAGCCTGTGCTTTTGGGGGAGGGAGCAAAGAACTGGGATCTACTCACAGTTAAACCAAGGTCACAGGGCTTCCAGCATGCCCTACCAAAAGGGCATCTGCCCCTGCCCTCTTCTTGGGTCCACATACAATTGGAACTCAACCATTGATGGGGAACCCAGAATGACATGGGGTAGAGATGTGGGCATGGGACAGGGAAGCTTGGCTGATATGGAATCCCATTTTCCGTAACATCCTCACCAAAGATCTGCAACAGGTGCTATCAGGGGCAGTGGGCAGGTCCCGGTGAGGGAGGTAGCAGGACTGGCCTGTATTTGGGTGCTGCCTGACTTGGAGGGAAGCGGTGTCAAAGGTTGGAATACCCAGCTGATGCATACAGAAAGAAACCAGCCCGGAAGGGTTGTGGCTCCCTCAAAGTGGGCCAACCATGAGAAGAAGTGGCAGACAATACCCTCTGCCAGAGTATATAATAAAGAAACCCCATAACACTACCCCTTCAGAATGGATCCTAAGGGAAGGCTCAAGACCAGGATCATATTCTATACTTTATAGGCACATTGTTTGCCTAGAGAGGGCCCTCGGCTGAGGATTACCCTCTAAACAAGACGCAGCCTTGCATGCAGGAACAAGAGGTTCCGGCTACTGTGGAAATACAAGTTGTTCTAATTAAAAGTTATGTGGGACAATGTTCGTTCTCCAGTTATCAAGTTATTAGTGGTCATTTTAGTTTGGCTGCTCAATTTAATCTTTCCAGGTTCAAGATACCAGTCACTACCAAGAGTTCCTTAGAATGGCAGAAAAAGGGGAGATATGGTTGATGGGGGACCTGAATATGCCAGATGTGAAATGGAGCACCTTTGCTGCAGGCACATTCAAGAGCAGGGTCATTCTTGATGCCCTACAAGGGGCATGCCTCAGACAGCTAGTACTGGAACCCACTCAGGAGGGAGCAATCTTAGACCTGGTGCTCTCAAACGAGGATGGAGAAAGAATCTCGGATTTAGAAGTGGATAGCCATCAGGGAACAAGCGATCTCCAAACAGTGTGGTTCACGATAAACACAGCCATAGAGTCAAGTCATACAAAAGCAAGAGTATTGGACTTTAGGAGGGCTGACTTTGGGAAAATGAGAGCGTGCCTCAGATAAGCACTAGCAAACAGGCAAGAAGGAGGGGTGGAGGAACAATGGGGAGTAATCAAAACAGTCATCACAGAGGCAACAAGCCTTTGTGTGAAGCAAATCAACAAAACACAATGAAGGAAAAAAAACACTATGGTTCTCAAAAGAGGTGGCAGGGAAGATTAAGGAGAAAAGAATAACATTCAGGAAATATAAGGAAACACAGAGGGAGCAGGACAGATAACTTTATCAGTTAAAGCAGAAAGAGGCAGGGAAGGCAATCAGAATAGCAAAGGCCTGAACCAAGGAAAGGATTGCCAACTCTGTTAAGAAGGGGGATAAGACATTTTATAGGTACATTAGAGAGCAAAGAAAGACCAAGGGAGTGATACTGAGGCTTAATAAAGGGGAGGGAATGTGGGCAGAGGGTGACAGTGAAAAAGCAGGGATACTGAACGAATATTTATGCTCAGTATTCACAAAGGAAGAGGAGGGGGAGGTACCTAAACCAAACAAGAGAACCACTCTGGAGATGGGGGTCGATACCAGTCCATTTACAGAAGAAAGGGTTCTGAAAGAACTAGTAAAATTGAAGGTGGACAAAGCAATGGGGCCTGATGGGATTCACCCAAGAACTGTAAAAGAACTAAGGGTAGAACTAGTGACACCGCTGACTACTCTCCTTAACAAATCATGGGAGGATGGGGTGGTACCTGAGGACTGGAGGAGGATGGATGTGATTCCACTTCACAAAAGTGGGAGCAGGGCAGAGGCAGGAAACTACAGACCAGTTAGTTTGACCTCAGTGGTAGGGAAAATGATGGAATCACTTCTGAAGGAAAGAATTGTTGGGTACCTAGAGGCCAGTAGGGCACAGGACCCAGGCAGCATGGATTCACAGTGGGAAGGTCATGTCAGACGAATCTAATAGATTTCTTTGACTGGGTGACCAAAGTAGTAGACCGGGAGGGCTATGGACATGGCCTACCTAGGCTTTAGCAAGGCATTTGATACAGTCCCATACAAAAGATTAATAAACAAGTTAGACAGCCTTGGAGTGGGTCCCAAGGTGGTAGTCTGGATGAAAAATTGGCTGGACAACAGGACGCAAAGGGTAGTAGTAAACGGAGTCCACAGTGAAGAATGGAGGGTTACTAGTGGGGTACCGTAGTGTTCAGTATTGGGACTGGCCCTTTTTAATGTCTTTATAAGTGACATTGCAGAGGAACTGGAAGGAAAAGTATGTCTCTTTGCAGACGACACAAAGATCTGCAACAGGGTTGATACGCAAGATAGAGTGGAAAGGATGAGAAGGGACTTGGCAAGGTTGGAGGAATGGTCAAATGCATGGCAGCTTAGATTCAATGCAAAGAAGTGCAAAGTAATGCACCTGGGAAACAAAAACCCAGGGGAAGAGTACACAATGGGGGGTGAGGTACTGACAACAACAAAAATGGAAAGGGACTTGGGGGTAATTATATCAGATGACCTAAAGGTGGGCAAGCAATGTGAGAAGGCAACAAAGAAGGCTGGGGGGATACTGGGATGCATAGGGGAAGCATCAACAGTAGAAAACAGGAAGTTGTTATCCCTCTGTACAGACAGTTGGTGAGACCCCATCTAGAGTACTGTGTGCAGTTCTGGAGACCCCATATCCACAAAGACATAGACAGAGTGGAGGCTGTCCAGAGGAGGGCAACCAAAATGGTGCAGTGTCTGCACCAGAAGACATACGAAGAGAGACTAAAGGAGCTTAATATGTATACCCTTGAGGAATGAAAGGAGGGTGGGGTGGGGTGATAGAAACTTTCAAGTACCTCAAGGGAATCAACAAAGTTCAAGAGGGTAGTATATTTCAGAAAAAGAGATGTTCAAGAACAAGGGGGCACAATTTGAAAATAGAGGGGGGGACGACTCAGAGGTAATGTGAGGAAGTATTTTTTCATGAAGAGGGTTGTGGATGCATGGAACAGCCTTCTTGAGGAGGTCGTGGAGTCAATGGGGGAATTCTATGTTTCTATGTTTCTCTGTTACCAGAAAGTTTATATCAGAGGAAATGTTATGTATGTGAAGTTATGTGTTTTTATTTAGTTTGTTTTAAAAACAGTCAATGCATTAAGTATGAAGAGTAGGGATTGAGGCTGAAGCTGGGGAGGCAGTGGGACCCTGGGTCAGCATTCCACCAGTACTTGGCACAGAACATGTCCCTAGTCATGAATGGCTAATACTATGCTACAGCTTCTGTCACTTAATGTTAATGGATTATCTTCACTAATTAAAAGATCCAGAGTAATGTCCTACCTTAGAAAGACTAAAGCAGATATATATCCAAGAAACACATATGTCAAGGCTAGAGCACAAAAAATTGACAGGATTTGGCATGGGACATGTATTCGCTTCCTCGGAGAAAAATGGCAGGAAGAGGGGATGGCAGTCCTTATCCCCAAGCATACCCCATTTGTTTCACAAGACACATGGGTGGACTCAGAGGGACAAATGGTGGTTGTTAGAGGAAGTATCAACAACAGAGAGGTGACCCTAGCCAACGTATACTTTCCTTCAGGCCTAGATACTTCACAAATGAAGGTACTGCTGAACAAAGTAGTACAGCTGTCCAGGGGGATGCTGTTGCTGGCTGGTGATTTCAGTATCATGCCAGATCCTGGTTGGGACTCCTCCAATTCAAGACCTCCAAGACAAACTGCAGCCCAGAAATATTTTAGAAGATTTCTCAGAGAGGTGGGGTGGGTTGACACATGGAGACACATGCATCCGGGGTCCAGGAACTATGCACATTATTCTGCAGTACACCGGACCTATTCCAGAATCGACTACTGCTATACCCAGATGAAACATCTGCAGTGGCTGGAGGAAGCTCAAATAGGTGATATAATTCATTCAGACCATGCCCCTGTGATCACTAAATGGTCCTTGGGTCTCCAAAAGCATAACATGTTCTGGAGACTAAATCCCTACCATTTGAAATCACAACACTTCAAAGACCTCCTGATAGATAAGCTGGAGGAAATACAACAAACTAACTCCCCTGAAGACACTAGTTCGGGGATATTGTGGGACACTGTGAAAACAGTTCTCCATGGACATATTATCCAATACACGGCTACACAAGCCCGGATGCATAAGGAAAAACAAAGGGATTTAGAAGACATAGTGCATTTTCTCCAAATGGCCCACAAACAGGGAAACAATTCGATCCTATCACAACTCCAGAAAATAAAAATAGAATTAGATAACCTAATAAAACAAAACACTGAAATAGCCCTTACATACCTTAGGCAGAGGTACTATGAGGTGGGCCCTCGTGCCACCCGCCTACTAGCATACTAGAGGTGTAAACAGCGAAAAAGCTCGACCATAACTACCATACTTCATCCTACTGAAGGGACACCTCTTACAAAATTCCATGACATTACAGAGGATTCAGTATGTATTATTCCAAACTCTACACTCCAGAATCAACCCTGTCACAAGTGGATATTAATGGCTACCTGAGGAAGCTTACATTTCTCAGATTGACCCAGGAGCAGGGTGAGCAGCTGGTACTACCCATTACCATGACGGAGGTGGCAGTAGCCCTCTTGAGAGCCAAGACAATGAAATCCCCGGGACCAGATGGGTATGTGGCAGAGTTCTATAAACTATGCAAGAGAAGCTCACCCCCGACCTGGTCTGAGTATTTAACTCGATCTTGGAGGGAGAGACCATTCCCCCATCCTGGTCATATGCCTCAATATTGGTCTTCTTGAAGCCTGGAAAAAACCCTCAGCATAGTAGTTTGTACTGCCTGATTTTGGTCCTTAATGTAGACTATAAGATCTTTATGGGGATTTTTACACACAGACTGGACTCCTGTCTCCCACACCTCATCAACATTGACCAGACCGGATTTGTACAATACAGAACCACCACTGATAACATTAAAGGGGCGTTATATGTTATCCATGACCTAAAGTCGTATCAAACACCCTCGGTTATACTAAATCTGGATGCCGAAAAGGCATTTGACAGGGTGTACTGGCCATTCTTGTATTCTGTCATGGCCAAGATGGGACCACCAGGGGCATTTATTCAGACCCTACTCAATATCTATGACTCCCCGAAAGCATGCATCAATGTTAGTGGACATCACATGCATTTGTCCCATTACAGAGAGGAACGCAGCAAGGATGCCCCCTCTCCCCGATTCTGTTCACCATGTATATGAATTTTTTGACTGGGTGACTAGGGAGGTGGATCAGGGGAGGGCAGTGGACATGGCCTATCTGGACTTCAGCAAGGCCTTTGACACTGTGCCACATAGAAGACTATTCCACAAACTGGCGAATATGGGTGTGGGCAGGACAGTAGTGTGGTGGGTAGGTAACTGGCTGGGCAGCAGGACACAGAGGGTGGTGGTAAATGGCTGTCACTCCACAGAGGGAAGAGTGACCAGTGGGGTACCACAGGGATCAGTGCTGGGACCGGTACTATTCAATATCTTCATCAGTGACATTGCATGGGACCTAGAAGGCAGAATTTCACTGTTAGCTGATGACACAAAGCTCTGTAACAGAGTAGACACACCAGAGGGTGTAGACAGAATGAGAAGGGACCTGCAGAAGCTTGAAGAATGGTCAGGAGTTTGGCAGTTGAAATTCAATGCAAGGAAGTGCAAGATAATGCATATGGGGCACAAAACCTTGGCACAATATTCAGTTTGGGGTGAGGATATAGCATGCCAAGCAGGAAAGGGATCTTGGGGTTATCATCTCTGATGACCTCAAGGCAGGAAACAGTGTGACAAGGCAGCAGGTAAAGCAAATAGGATGCTGGGATGCATAGGCAGGGCATCACCAGCAGGAAAAGGAGGTCATAATTCCACTATACAAGACACTAGTGAGGCCGCACCTGGAGTACACTGTGCAGTTCTGGAGACCTTACCTACGTAAGGACACAGACAGGGTAGAGAAGGTTCAGAGGAGGGCAACAAAGATGGTGCATGGATTGCATCACAAGTCCTATGAAGACAGGTTGAAGGCACTGAACATGTACTCCCTGGAGGAGAGGAGGAGAGAGGATATGATAGAGACATACAAGTATCTTACAGGGAGGAACAGGTGCAGGAACGCACTATTTTTAAGCAAAAAAGATGTTCCAGGACTAGAGGGCATGGGATGAAGTTGGAGGGAGGACAATTCAGAGGAAACGTGAGGAAGAATTTCTTCACAGAACGGGTGGTGGACAAGTGGAACACCCTGCCAGAGGAAGTGGTGGGGGCTGAAACAATCATGGGATTTAAGAATGCATGGGATAGACATAAAGGAATTCTGGAGGTCAGAGGTAGGGGACAACAGACTTCTTGGAAAACAAACTGAACTTACAAACTTAAATGGGCAGACTGGGTGGGCTATACCAGCCCCTCATCACCATTCAGGCAGGCCTCACAGACCCAATCAGAAATGCATGGCAGGAGGAACTGGGGTTTGAGATAAATGAGGATAACTGGAAGGTGTTATGTCAGAACTCAACGAAAGTAACCAGCTCCCATCAATGGAGGGATATGCCTAGAAGAAATTGGTGCACTACTTCCGTATCCCAGCAATAACTAAACATTATTCCCCACAAGGAGAGGCTAAATGCTGGCGTAACTGTAGGGAGGAGGTGATGCACCATACACATGTGATGTGGGCATGCCTGGTTATACAGTCCTTCCTTAGACAGATCCAGGGAGAGCTTAGAGAGAGATAATGGGTGAGGGTTTGGAGCTTACAAACAGTCTGTACATCCTCTTACAATACCCCAGAGATTTCAGAGACCCTGACACTAGGTACCTCCTGGGAATTCTGATTACAGGAGCCAAAAAAGTGCTCATCAAAGCCTGGCTCACCCTCAGGGTTCCCACCTTACAAGATTGGCAGGCGACAGTAAACAAAATCTATTATATGGAGATGATTACACACAACCAAAATTATCAAAAAGAGAAATGCACTTCCAGATGGACCAGATGGTTACTAAATGTTATGCTCAAGGTCCCTACCTTCGTACCTTGACTCCCCTTAGCCATGGATCACTCGGGGGTATGGGACATGAGTAAACGGTAAACAGAGGGATAAGATCGGTGGGAGAATACAAAGGGGTAGCACCCAGCACTCAGATTGAACCTGGAGTGACAGATACAACATGACATAAAACATAGTAACTAGGGGGAAAGCACATGGATTAAGGAATGTCCACCGGAGGAGGGACTAGCTTCCCCACTACGGCGAGAAACTGCTTGGCCAAATTACTGCTGAATTACTATTCCCCATGGTCTCTTCTTTTTTTCTGCCACAATGAGGCAGGTATCAGAAGCTGCCATTTGTTGACTTAAAAATGTGGTACGGCCAAGAAATACTCAATATGTAAACACCTGGGGAAATTCCCAAGGGTAAAGATGTAAACTTGCTGAGTGCTAAGGGACCCTGCTGGGCATTGAACCACTGTATGTAACATGCCTTTTTTTAATTTATAAATTGAAAATACAGTACTAAGTAGAATGCATTGACTGTCTGTATAAAACCATTTATTGACAATAAAAATATATTAAAAAAAAAAAAAAAAAGCTTTCCAGATGAAGATTCAGGAAGGATGTCTGCAAGTACTTTTTCACTGAAAGAGTGGTGGACAAGTGGAACAAACTGCTGGAGAAAGTGGCTAAGGTCAAACCAGTGGGCACTTTCAAGATGGGTTACAAAGAAACAATGAAAATATTGGCAGAAAAAGACCATGGTTCATGCAGTCTGCCCTGTTTACCCTATCCTCCCCCAAGACCTAATGTCTGAAATGGAGATCTTGACCTGAGCTCCTCCTTACCCCCCCCACGGCTTTGCCCTGTGTAATTATCAGCCTTTTACTCTGACCCAGCGGTGTTTGAAACCATTAATGGTTCTTGCACCCACCACCTCTGCTGGTAGGCTGTTCCACAGCTCAACCACTGTCTCTGTGAAATAAAACTTTCTCACCCCCTGAATCTTCCCTTCCCCCCACTGCCTGCTTCTACTCATAACCGTGTGTTCTTGATTTGCAAGTCCTGCTGAATATTTCCTCTCAATCTACCTTGATCATTCCTTTCAGGAATTTGAAGGTTTCCATCATATTGTCCCTCTGTCTTCTGGTCTCCAGAGAGTACATGTTCTGGGTCTTAAGCTGATCCTCGTAGGATCTGCCCTGCTGGCTCTGAATGATATTGATTACTCTGTGCCACACTGTCTCTGGCCTTTCATTGACTTTTCCTAGGTGGGGGCTCCAGAACTGGGCACAGTATTCAAGATGCAGCCTCATCGGTTAAACCTTCTCCCACTACGACCCAACATCCTGGTTGCCTTGCTGTAGGCCTTGTTACATTGACTAGATTGTTTCATGGAATCCCTTATGAAAACTCCCAGGTCCCTTTCCTCAGTGGTAGTGTCCAATTTAACCCCTCATATCCAATATTCCTTTCTGGGGTTCTTGTTCCCTATGTGCATCTCCTAACACTTCTTGGCATTGAATTACAACTGCCAAACTTTAGACCACTTCTCTAATCTTTGCACTTCCCTCTGCATCTCTCTTATCACATCCTCACTGGCTGCCCTGCCACGGAGCTTAGTGTCACCTGAGAAGAGACACATCTTGCATTGTATTCATTCTCCTATGTCACTGATGAACATACTGAAAAGGACCAGCCCCAGTACTGAATTCTGTGGCACCTCACTCGTGACCTCTCCTCTGACTTGACCTTGTTTATCAACACCCTCTGCTGTCTCCTCCCTCTAAGCCAGCCAGCTTTCCACCCATCTAACTAGATCCTTCTGTTTCCAGATCAAGTAACTTCTTCAGTAACTTCTTGTGTGGTACAGAGTTGAACCCCTTGCTGATGTAAAAGTAGAGCAAATCCACTGCTTGCCCCATAACCACTGCCCTACTTACTCAATCAAAGAACACTGTTGGGTTGCTCTGACATTAGCTCCCTGCAATGGACCCATGCTGCTTACCATCCTGGAGCCCTTTTCTCTTCAGGTAGTCCACTAGATCCTCTTTGACTAGTGTCTCAGTTAGTTACGTGCCTTGGCGATAAGACTAAAGGGTCTGTAATAGCCTGGCTGCTCTTTGTCTCCTCGTTTGTTGAGCAGAACTATGTCTACTACCCTTCAGTCTTTCAGAACCACTCCAGACTTTAGGGAGCTACTGAGTAGACTTGCCAGGGGTTCAGCCAATTCCCTGCGCGCCCTTGGATTGCATCCCATCTGGCCCTGGAGCCTTATCTGTTTTCAGGACTGCTAACCCTTTTCTGACCCTTTCTCCCATAATTACAACCTGGGAATGTGTCAGTTTATCCTGGCCATTTCGCCTCGTGACAACTTTCCCTGGATTATTAGCTCTGGCATTAGTCGTCTCCCACGTCAATTCATCCCTGGACAGTTTGCTCCACTACATATTGTACTGTACTCCAAAAACAACTACAGTACGACTTCCACTTCTACAACCCTTGAGTACACTGTCTCATCTGGTGGGCAAATTGTGCCCATCTGGAGTTTATTTTATAATATGATAATATGCCGGGGGTGAATTGTCCAGGGATGACTTGATGTGGAAGTCGATTGATGCCAGAGCTAATAGTCTGGTGTGCGTTGTCACAGAGTAAAATGACCGGGATGAATTGTGACGTAGCCTTACAACCTTCCCCAGTTCTGGGATCCCTCTTGTAACAGCCTTTATGTTGTTGTCACGCAAGGGACAGGCACATGGCCTTAGAAGGAAGACGGCAGTGGCAAAGGGATGGGATGATCACTAGACCTAAATAGTACAGTCAGGCAGGGTGGGCAGACTGTATGGTATGCTAGGCTTTATCTACTGTCACTTTCTATGTTTCTGTGTTAAAGTAGCAATATCTGTTTTTCAGCAAAAGTGTCATTATTTAATTTTTTAGCAATAACGTATTTCTGACATCCTTAGGTTCGTCATCAGTGTATTTCTTCTCTCAGATTCTCAACAATCTGCCACACCTTCTCCACCCTGAGCTAAAGTCCTTAAATATTAAACCCTCTCTCCTTCCTTATTTCTAGGTGCCGCTTGTTGAATGGACAAGTGGCTTTTTCTTAAAGATGCCCTGCCCTCTTAAACTCCACCCCTTCAGTCCTCTACCTTATGCTAGTCCCTAAAAAAGCAAGCCTAGGATCTGCTTTACAGTATATGTGTCTGCTCTCCTCCCTGTTAATAGACAATGTGTCCAATGGTTTTCAATGCCCCCCCCCAGTCTTGCCCCTCTACCCTTCTATTTAGTACTTGGGGCACCCTCTCCTTTTGTTTTGCCCCAGGTTTCCTTTTTTTATACTTCCCGAGCCCTGCCACTTGGCCCAATACTGTTATTTTACTGTTGAGATTGTGTATTACATATTGCTGTTTTGAACATCTGTAGTATGGATTGTTGCATATAAACTACTGTTTGTCTGGTGATTATTTGTTTGTAGCTACTCTTATGTATTATTGTAATTATCTCCCATGTACCCTTCCCCCAGGATCACCTGGAAATGAGATATTAGGTAGTCTAAGTAGCAGTAAAAGTTTTTTTATACAAGTTTAGACAGTTGGGTGTAGCTTATTCACAATGCCCACCTGTTAGAATTCCTGGTTACAGAAAATGAAGTAACATACATAGCATCCATACAGCACAATTAAATTACAGAATGCATAGTACTTTATCAATTTTTGTCAAAAACAATTATGTAAGCAATAATACCCAACAGGGTGGATATTATTTGGAAATACCGGACCACCCAGGGGCATAATGAGGCCTGACGCCTCAGGCAGAGGGCCTTATAGCCCCTGGAAGGTCTGGTATAATGCCCACCCTGGAGGGTATTATTGCATTTAGAAAATGGCTAATCAGTAATATATTTTTATAAAAAAAAGTTTTGAAGTAATCTGATTAATGTTTTAAAAACGTTGAAATACATTTTTTTGTAAAATAGTTCCTGCACTACTGCATGTCTACCACTAGAGGGCAATCTGGGTTAGAACATTTTGTCTGTACGAGCTATGTGGCTGCCCTGTGAGTTTATAGGATTTGTAGTCCTGTGTGAAAGATGGGGATGGGGTTCGAGGCCACGGAGTAATGTGGAGGTGAGGTACATTTTGTTGCGGGAGTTTAGCTTAAGACATGGAGCCCAGATACCGGTGGTTTGGAGAGCCAGTGAGGAATCAGCCATTGGGACTGCTGGCCATTACAAGATGGGTGCAGTTTACGAAAAGGAAAAAAACAACAACTGAGAAACAGCCAGTAGAGTAGCCTGAACATGCAGGAGGAGGAGGTATGTGGGCAGTATGCTTGTTGTGAAATCAGAGTGAGTAGCGGAGGCAGGATTTCTTATATTTGGCTCCCGATATATGCAGCTTCTTTGATGCCTCAATCACTACTGTGTTGGCTGGCTTTTTAGGAGAGGAAGCCATATGTTAGAGCATGCGACACGTTACCACTGGTGATTAAAAAAAAACAACTTTTAGATTGTTTGAAGTCTGGCATACCAGTTAGATGAGTGTCTGTCGGGCTGCTGTTGTGTTTTTTTGTGTGCTTGGCTTAGGGGAATGTCAATTGATAAGCGAGGGGGAGAAAATGGTGGCTTGTCAGACTGAAAATTCGGGGTGCCCAATCATATGCTAAGTAATGGGGCACCCCAGATTGACACTTGTTTTTACTGGGCATCTATCGAAAAATAATTGCCCAGCTCTGGGAGCCTGCCAGCCAATCAGATGACAAGAATGTTCTTTACCATTCTCTAAACTTATTTAATTTTTATTCACCAGGTAAGTGCATGAGGCAAAACTAATGCCTATTTTCCGGCATGACTTACACTCTTGCTCCCTGCCCACCCCCTGGTCCCTGATATGGTTGTTGGGGGTATCCCCAGCAGGAAATTCACCCAAGACCTGGAGGTTTCAGTGGGAAGTGTGGTGCAGTGGGGGCCCCTTAGAAGTAAGAAGCCTGACAGATTTAATAATTTCAACACTTTATTTTTTTAAGTGCAATACAGCTGAAATCATTGGCTGGATTTCATTCTGGCATGACTACGAATCAAAGTCCATACTCTTTGCATCACATTCCTTGGCAAGTCTTTGGTTTGACTGGACGGGAAGCACCAGGAGGGAGGTGTCAGTCTGCAGCATCGCCTAACATCAGCTGTCTTGATCTGGCCTTGTGTAAGGTGGCTTGCGAATGCAGATTTGATTGCCAGTTGCTGTTGTTCAGTAGAGGATTGCTGGCAATGTGGGGACCGTATAGGTGGAGTGTGTGCCCCAATCATCTCTTGGCTTCTGCGGATGTCCTGTGAGCCAAGTCCCCTTCTTGTTCTTGTTGCAATACAGGTACCAGGTGAAAGAGATGGCCCTTTTCCTGGTTCACCCATGGTGATTGAACTGCTCTCCAGAGTCTGTGATGGAGCACCTGCATGTGGGCTGTTGGTGGTGCATGGGGCCTTTGTGGTTAACTGGCATATTTGTCGTCTCACTCTGATGCTCTCCTTTTTGCTGCCCATCAGGCGATAGTATGCATCTGCTGTTGTGGCTCAGTGGCTCATGTGTGACGCAAGCTCATGTCTACCCTCAGGATGAATGCTGTGAAACTGTGGAAAGAAAGAAAGAAAGAAAGAAAGAAAGAAAGAAAGAAAGAAAGAAAGAAAGAAAGAAAGAAAGAAAGATAGATAGATAGATAGATAGATACATGCTTTGGGCCCACATTTAACAACTAAGCAAATGGAAGTCTCCAACTTTGGGGGGGGGCTTCATGGAGCTCTGTGTCATCACCCCTGTGAGTTTGGGACTGCTAGACCATAGGGAAATGGTTAAAGCAGGCCCTGGAAGTTATAGGGGGAGATGCCTGCTGGTGTCCCCAGGCTTGGACGCACATTCTCTCAGGAAGGCATATGCTTTGGGACCCTGGGTAACAATTAATCTTGTGGAAGTCCCTGTCCTGGTAGGGCATCAGGAAGGGAAGGGCCACTACCCCCTGGGTGTCTGGGAGTGTTAGACCCAAGGGAAGTGTTAACAGCAGGACCTGGAAGTTTTAGGGGTTGGGGTACCAGGCCACCCATCTCATATTGCACCTTCCCTGGGTAAGACATAGGCTTTGGTACCCTGGGTAAAAAGTAAGCCTGTGGAAGTCCCTGCCCTGGCAGGGCATCAGGGAGGTGTGGGCCATTACCCCTGGGAGTCTGGGAGTAGTAGACCCAAGGGAAGTGTTAACAGTTGGCCCTGGAAGTTTTAGGGGGACATGCCAGCATGTGTCCCCAGGCTTGGAAGCACATTCCTTGGGGAAGGCATATGCTTTGGGACCCTGGGTAAAAACTAATCCTGTGGAAGTCCCTACCCTGGCAGGGCATCAGGGAGGTGTGGGCCATTACCCTGGGAGTCTGGGGTGCTTGGCCCAAGGGAGTGTCAACAGCTGGCCCTGGAAGTTTTGGGGACATGCCAGCATGTGTCCCCAGGATTGGAAGCACATTCCTTGGGGAAGGCATATGCTTTGTGACCCTTGGTAAAACCTAATATTTTTGAAGTCCCTATCCTGGGAGGGCATCATGGAGGTCATGGCCCTTAGCCTTGTGAGTATTGACTCCTAGCCCTTAGGAAAGTGGCAAAAGCAGGCCCTGGAAGATTGAGGGGGTGAGGGTACCACTAGGTCTCACCAGACTGAGTGCACTTTCTCTGGGTAAGGTATATGCTGTGGGACCCAGGGGAATAACCAAGCCTGTGGAAGTATGTACCCTGGGAGAACATCAGGGAGGTCAGGGCCATCACTTCTGTGAGTCTGGG
Organism: Neoceratodus forsteri; assembly: GCA_016271365.2. NCBI lineage: Eukaryota > Metazoa > Chordata > Ceratodontiformes > Ceratodontidae > Neoceratodus > Neoceratodus forsteri. The sequence goes on along the minus strand of CM057453.1, from coordinate 102,666,440 downwards.
ACTTCTAACCCTGAGGGAAGTGGTTGAATCTGGGCCTGGAAGCTTTTGGGGACAGCCTATCAATTCTACCCAGGCTGATTGTGGAGTTTGGAGGCATACTTACATTTGTTATGGTACTCTTCCGCCACAGAGTCATGGAGAAGTGTTTGATTCCGAGTATGGCTGCCTGCTTCTTCACTGCTTTTGCAATGGCAGAACATGTCAGGTTTGATCCGTCTGTCTCGATGAGCACAGGGGCATTAAGTCCAGTAGCTGATGGTCTCAGTTTGGGGAGCAGCTGCCTTGTGTGGTGTGCATAGAGCTGAAGTAACTTGAATAGCTCTCCTTCTAGCACCAGTCTAGCTGGTCCATGAGTTGCAATGGTTTTGTGAAGAAAATGGTTAAGACATAGCTGTCTTCACTATCAGCGACCAGTCTCTCTGCATTCTTCAAGTCACCCAGAGACATATTTTGGATGGCAGCAGACCGCTGGGCATTGTGGAGGGCCAAGCTGAAGATGAGGTGATTTCTAGCCAGGCAGTGATCTTGGTTTCTAAGTGTCTTGGCTCTGGGTAAACTGTTAATTATCCTGACTGCCTCCTTCGCAGCACAGGTGTCCTTATACAGGGATGCTGTCTCTGGTGGTATCCGCATTTGTGAGTCCCTTAGCTGGATTTCATGGCGCCTCTTCATGGCAGAGGTACTGAGGCCGGCTCTCCAGAAAGGAATTACCTTGATGAGCATGTCAAGTTCAGCCTGATAGGTCCTGGCAAACCCATTCAAATCTAAGAATTTCAGGAAGTGAAGGCGTCTGTTTATATAACACTTGATAGTGCCTGGCTTAAAACCTGAAGCTTCAGCCTCTGGAATCCAAGTATCTCTTATGAATGCCCTGGAACCCAGCAGGGATGTGAGTGAAAGGGCCGGGTCTATGGAGTTCCACAAGCGGGTCAGCATCTGCTGGTGAGCGTTTGCTGTTTCTTGGTCTTTCTTTCCTCCCTCCAAGGTCTGGAGCCAAGCTCTATAGAGACTCAGCAGTTGAGGACTCTGTATCTCTGACTCTGTAGACTGGCTAGGCAACTATGTGGCAAATCCAGAGATGGAGAATATTGAGTCTGGGTGTCTCTGATACTTGGTCGGGCTTTAAAGCTGGTCAGAGTGCATTTGTGTACCTTCCGAAAGTGCTGACTTAGATCTCTAACAATGGCAAAACAGTCTGGCTGTTGGCATTTGTAGAAGCATTTTCCGGCAGAAGGTTGGGTCAGGAGTGACTGCCTACCAAAGTATCGTGCCTTTCCCGGTGTCATGCGGTGTACTTCCCGGAGGTGCCTTGGTAGATGCTTAATTTTCTTACCACACATTGTGCAGGTACACAAGGGTCTCACTGTCTTGCTTGGTATCCTCAGAGAAGCATCTGTAAAAGAGGAACACAATTTTAGTAGTGCTGAACATTAACCCTGGGAGTGTGGAACTGTAAGACCCAATGGAAGTATTAACAGCAGGCCCTGAAAGCTTAAGGGAGCATGCCAGCAGTTCTCCCAAGGCAGAGAGCACTTTCCTTGGGGGAGAGATATGCATTGGGACCCTGGGTAACAACCAAGCCTGTGGAAGTCCCAACCCTGGCAGGCCATGAGGGAGGTGAGGGCCATTAGCCCTGGGTGTCTGGGAGTGCTAGACTAAAGGGAAGTGTAATTAGCAGGACCTGGAAGTTTTAGGGGGTGAAGGTACCAAGCTTGCCCTGCCAGAGAGCCCTTTCCCTGGGTAAGAGATGTGCTTTTGGTCCCTGGGTAATAACCAAGCCTGGGGAAGTCTCTGCCCTGGCAGGCCATTAGGGAGGTGAGGGCCATTAGCCCTGGGTGTCTGGGAGTGCTAGACCAAAGGGAAGTGTAAGGAGCAGGACCTGGAAGTCTTAGGGGGTGTGGGTACAATGCCTTCCCAGCCAGAGAGCATTTTCCCTGGGTAAGAGATGTGCTTTGCATCCCTGGGTAACAATCAAGCCTGTGGAAGTCTCTGCCCTGGCAGGCCATCAGGGAGGTGAGGGCCATTAGCCCTGGGTGTCTGGGAGTGCTAGACCCAAGGGAAGTGTAATTAGCAGGACCTGGAAGTTTTAGGGGGTGAAGGTACCATGCCTGCCCTGCCAGAGAGCCTTTTCCCTGGGTAAGAGATGTGCTTTTGGTCCCTGGGTAACAACCAAGCCTGTGGAAGTCTCTCCTCTGGCAGGCCATCAGGGAGGTGAGGGCCATTTGCCCTGGGTGTCTGGGAGTGCCAGACCCAAGGGAGGTGTTAACAGCAGCAGACCCTGGTAGTCTTAGGGCAATGCCAGCAGTTGTCTCCAGACTAAGAGCATTGAGTTCTGGTGGGATCCTAGTGGTAGCTGAAGTCCCTGGGACAAAGTGTGACCAGATGTCCCTTGGTGCTGGTGGGACCAGATGTCCCTGAGAGATGTTATGACCAGATGGCCGGACGGGCTTTTTAGACCAGATGGCCCTACTGGCTGTTGGCTGGGATATCTTTAAATAGTGCTGGTCGGGCTTAACAGTCGCTCTAGGGGAGTTTGTTGAAGCCTAGCCAGGCTGTGATAGCACTTGCTGGGCATGGTTTGCTGCTGAGGCTGGCAGGCTGATTCTGGAAGTCTCCAGGGAACATGCCAGCAGTTCTCCCCAGGCAGACAGCCTTTTCACTGGGTGAGAGATATGCATTGGGACCCTGGGTAACAACCAAGCATGTGGAAGTCCCAACACTGGCAGGCCATCAGGGAGGTGAGAGGCATTAGCCCTGGGTGTCTGGGAGTGCTAGACCCAAGGGAAGTGTAATTAGCAGGACCTGGAAGTTTTAGGGGGAGTGGGTACAATGCCTGCCCAGCCAGAGAGCATTTTCCCTGGGTAAGAGATGTGCTTTGGGTCCCTGGGTAACAACCAAGCCTGTGGAAGTCTCTGCCCTGGCAGGCCATCAGGGAGGTGAGGGCCATTAGCCCTGGGTGTCTGGGAGTGCTAGACCCAGGGGAAGTGTAATTATCAGGACCTGGATGTTTTAGGGGGTGAGGTTACCATGCCTGCCCAGCCAGAGAGCCCTTTCCCTGGGAAAGAGATATGCATTGGGACCCTGGGTAACAACCAAGCCTGTGGAAGTCCCAACACTGGCAGGCCATCAGGGAGGTGAGAGGCATTAGCCCCTGGTGTCTGGGAGTGCTAGACCAAAGGGAAGTGTAAGGAGCAGGACCTGGAAGTTTTAGGGGTGTGGGTACAATGCCTGCCCAGCCAGAGAGCATTTTCCCTGGGTAAGAGATGTGCTTTGGGTCCCTGGGTAACAACCAAGCCTGTGGAAGTCTCTGCCCTGGCAGGCTATCAGGGAGGTGAGTGCCATTAGCCCTGGGTGTCTGGGAGTGCTAGACCCAAGGGAAGTGTAATTAGCAGGACCTGGAAGTTTTAGGGGGTGAGGTTACCATGCCTGCCCAGCCAGAGAGCCTTTCCCTGGGTAAGAGATATGCATTGGGACCCTGGGTAACAACCACGCCTGTGGAGGTCTCTGCCCTGACAGGCCATCAGCCCTGGGTGTCTGGGAGTGCTAGACCCAAGGGAAGTGTAATTAGCAGGACCTGGAACTTTAAGGGGGTGAAGGTACCATGCCTGCCCTGCCAGAGAGCCTTTTCCCTGGGTAAGAGATATGCTTTTGGTCCCGGGGTAACAACCAAGCCTGTGGAAGTCTCTGTCCTGGCAGGCCATCAGGGAGGTGAGTGCCATTAGCCCTGGGTGTCTGGGAGTGCTAGACCCAAGGGAAGTGTAATTAGCAGGACCTGGAAGTTTTAGGGGGTGAGGTTACCATGCCTGCCCAGCCAGAGAGCCCTTTCCCTGGGTAAGAGATAGGCATTGGGACCCTGGGTAACAACCAAGCCTGTGGAGGTCTCTGCCCTGGAAGGCCATCAGGGAGGTGAGAGGCATTAGCCCCTGGTGTCTGGGAGTGCTAGACCAAAGGAAAGTGTAAGGAGCAGGACCTGGAAGTTTTAGGCGGTGTGGGTACAATGCCTGCCCAGCCAGAGAGCATTTTCCCTGTGTAAGAGATGTGCTTTGGGTCCCTGGGTAACAACTAAGCCTGTGGAAGTCTCTACCCTGGCAGGCCATCAGGGAGGTGAGGGCCATTAGCCCTGGGTGTCTGGGAGTGCTAGACCCAAGGGAAGTGTAATTAGCAGGAGCTGGAAGTTTAAGGGGGTGAGGTTACCATGCCTGCCCAGCCAGAGAGCCCTTTCCCAGGGTAAGAGATATGCATTGGGACCCTGGGTAACAACCAAGCCTGTGGAAGTCCCAACACTGGCAGGCCATCAGAGAGGTGAGAGGCATTAGCCCCTGGTGTCTGGGAGTACTAGAGTCAAGGGACGTGTAATTAGCAGGACCTGGAAGTTTAAGGGGGTGAAGGTACAAATGCCCGCCCTGTCAGAGAGCCTTTTCCCTGTGTAAGAGATGTGCTTTTGGTCCATGGGTAACAACCAAGCCTGTGGAAGTCTCTGCCCTGGCAGGCCATCAGGGAGGTGAGGGCCATTAGCCCTGGGTGTCTGGGAGTGCTAGACCCAAGGGAGGTGTTAACAGCAGCAGGCCCTGGTAGTCTTAGGACAATGCCAGCAGTTGTCTCCAGGCTAAGAGCATTGAGTCCTGGTGGGATCCTAGTGGTAGCTGAAGTCCCTGGGACAAAGTGTGACCAGATGTCCCTTGGTGCTGGTGGGACCAGATGTCCCTGAGAGATGTTATGACCAGATGGCGGACGGGCTTTTTAGACCAGATGGCCCTACTGGCTGTTGGCTGGGATATCTTTAAATAGTGCTGGTCGGGCTTAACAGTCACTCTAGAGGAGTTTGTTGAAGCCTAGCCAGGCTGTGATAGCACTTTCTGGGCATGGTTTGCTGCTGAGGCTGGCAGGCTGATTCTGGAAGTCTCCAGGGAACATGCCAGCAGTTCTCCCCAGGCAGAGAGCCTTTTCCCTGGGTGAGAGATATGCATTGGGACCCTGGGTAACAACCAAGCCTGTGGAAGACCCAACACTGGCAGGCCATCAGGGAGGTGAGAGGCATTAGCCCTGGGTGTCTGGGAGTGCTAGATCCAAGGGAAGTGTAATTAGCAGGACCTGGAAGTTTTAGGGGGTGAGGTTACCATGCCTGCCCAGCCAGAGAGCCCTTTCCCTGGGTAAGAGATATGCATTGGGACCCTGGGTAACAACCAAGCCTGTAGAGGTCTCTGCCCTGGCAGGTCATCAGGGAGGTGAGAGGCATTAGCCCTGGGTGTCTGGGAGTGCTAGACCAAAGGGAAGTGTAAGGAGCAGGACCTGGAAGTTTTAGGGGGTGTGGGTGCAATGCCTGCCCAGCCAGAGAGCATTTTCCCTGAGTAAGAGATATGCAATTGGACCCTGGGTAACAACCAAGCCTGTGGAGGTCTCTACCCTGGCAGGCCATCAGGGAGGTGAGGGTCATTAGCCCTGGGTATCTGGGAGTGCTAGACCCAAGGGAAGTGTAATTAGTACGACCTGGAAGTTTTAGGGGGTGAAGGTACCATGCCTGCCCAGCCAGAGAGCCCTTTCCCTGGGTAAGAGATATGCATTGGGACCCTGGGTAACAACCAAGCCTGTGGAAGTCCCAACACTGGCCAGCCATCAGGGAGGTGAGGGCCATTAGCCCCTAGTGTCTGGGAGTGCTAGAGTCAAGGGAACTGTAATTAGCAGGACCTGGAAGTTTTAGGGGGTGAAGGTACAAATGCCCGCCCTGTCAGAGAGCCTTTTCCCTGTGTAAGAGATGTGCTTTTGGTCCCTGGGTAACAACCAAGCCTGTGGAAGTCTCTGCCCTGGCAGGGCATCAGGGAGGTGAGGGCCATTAGCCCTGGGTGTCTGGGAGTGCTAGACCCAAGGGAAGTGTAATTAGCAGGACCTGGAAGTTTTAGGGGGTGAAGATACCATGCCTGCCCTGCCAGAGAGCCCTTTCCCTGGGTAAGAGATAGGCATTGGGACCCTGGGTAACAACCAAGCCTGTGGAAGTCCCAACACTGGCAGGCCATCAGAGAGGTGAGAGGCATTAGCCCCTGGTGTCTGGGAGTGCTAGAGTCAAGGGAAGTGTAATTAGCAGGATCTGGAAGTTTTAGGGGGTGAGGTTACCATGCCTGCCCAGCCAGAGAGCCCTTTCCCTGTGTAAGAGATATGCATTGGGACCCTGGGTAACAACCAAGCCTGTGGAGGTCTCTGCCCTGGCAGGCCATCAGGGAGGTGAGAGGCATTAGCCCTGGGTGTCTGGGAGTGCTAGAGCCAAAAGAAGTGTAAGGAGAAGGACCTGGAAGTTTTAGGGTGTGGGGGTACAATGCCTGCCCAGCCAGAGAGCATTTTCCCTGAGTAAGAGATATGCTTTGGGACCCAGCGTAACTACTTAAACTGTGGAAATCTCTACCCTTTGATAGCATCATGCAAGTTAAAACTTCCTACCTGTTTTGGCTCGCCATGTACATAGTATTTCCTGTTCTGATTCCATGCCGACTGTGTAGCAAGTTGAGTTCTTGGTTCTGAGAAAAACCTCCAGCATCTGTGTTACTGTGCTGCTTTACTGCCGGTGCAGAGAAAGTCAGCTGCTGTTCTGTGAGCCCCTAGTCTTGCAGCTGCTAATTCTGTGACTGTTTTATACCTGGTGGGGCGGGAAGTGAAGGGGCGGTCCAGCCTCTCTTCCCAGGCTCAGTGCACTGAATGCTGGGTAAACAGTGAACGCCATACCCCAAGAGAAGTATCACTGAAGTCAGGGCTATGATCCCTGTGAGAGTGTTAATACTAGCCCCCTAGGAAGTGGTTTAACCCAGAGCTTGGAAGTCAGAGGGGCTCTGGACAAAATTGTTCCAATAGAGGTGACCTAGATGGTGGGTGCCAGTGTCTCTGAATCAGGTACCCAGAGAAGCCAGCCTTATTGGGACCCCATATCCTTGTATCATAGTCTATGCACCTGTGGCAAAGAACTTCTGTCCATGTTTTTCACTTTAAAAAGGGGCACCACGTACTTTTTTTTGTGTCCAAGACCTTGAAGACCCTGGCCCATGTGGTGTGGGTGTGATGACAGCAGATCAGCACAGGTTGCGCCTATGCACCAGTGCGCTGCATCTGATCCCCGCCACTTGCCAGTGCCTTGGCATGTGTGTGTGTCTGTTGCTGGTCCCTGCTGTTTGCTGCTGTGTGTGGCTGTGTGGCAGTGTCACCCCCACCTCTGCTCCACACCATTGTGTGTGCATGCCTATTGCCATGCACACCCCTGCCTGTGTGCTGTCCCTGTGTGCGTGGCCAGTTTGTGGTGTGGCACAACCTGTTTGCATCATAGTACTCCTGTGCGATGGTGTCCCTGTGCTGGCGTGCCATGTGCTGGAGCCGGGGGTCTCTCCGCTCGGGGGGGGTCTGCCCACCTCCCTCCAGCCCATTGCCCTCATTGTCCCCACTACTGTCCCCCTCCTCAGCCTTGACAGCTATTCCATGGTCAATGGCCACGTTGCACAGTATGCAACAGGCCAGGAATAGGTCATAGGCTTTCGGAGGCTGTACTATACGGCACCGTCAGATCTGTCTAGGCAGCAGAAACATGCCTTCAGCATCCCATACACACACTCAATGATGTTCCACGTGCTGGCATGTGCCTTATTGTACCATTCTTCTGCTGGGGACGATGAGCGCCGGTAGGGAGTCAGCAGCCATGGCCTGAGTGGATAGCCACTGTCACTTGTGTGGAGAATGACATGGTTAGCCCTGTGTCCTCTGTTGCTGTACCCCTTGCCCATCCCTGGTGCCCTCGCCACTGCATCTACCCTGCTTTTCCCATCCCATGCTCTGCCCGGCCCCCTTGCCCATCCCATACTCACCCACTAGGTGGGCTGTGGGGATATCCCCACGCTCGAACTGGTGGCACAGTGCACTGCTGTGCCAGACGAATGCATCATGTGTACTCCCAGGGTGTGTGGCACAGACATTGGTGATGCACCCCTTGGCATCGCACACTACCTGGCAGTTGACACTGGGGACCCCATTCCTGTTTACTTATGCCACACCCTCAGGGCCAGGTGGCATGTGGATGCCCACGTGGGTGAAGTCAATGGCCCCAAGCATACCAGACATACGTGCTACTCTGTGGAAGTCCTGCATGGTTGTTGTACGGTCTGCCAGTGTGCTTGGAAAAATGGATATATTCTGAAGCATGTGACAGCAGGGCATTGAGGAACTGTGTGAGAAGCCAGGATGTGGCCAACTGGGTTATGCCTGCTGTGTCCTCTGTTGGTCTCTGGAAGGTGCCTGTGGCAGGCAGGCACATGACAGCTGTTATCTTCATCTCCACTGACATAGCATGGCTCTGTCTAGTGGGAGCCTGCATCTCCTCACTGCACAGCTCACAGAGCTGCCTCAAAATAGCCCAGTTCAGATGATACTGGCCCACAATCTCTGTATTGCTGAAGTTCTCGAAGGTGATGTGGGCATGATACCACCTGTTCTGGGCATACCGCTGACAGGCCCTTCCACAGCCATGTCGCTGTTCCTCCTGCTTCCTCCCACCCTCATTACAGTCTCCATCAGAAAGGGTGCACTGGCCATTGCCCCTGCTGTCCTGTCTCCCCCTGGGCAGTTGGCTGCTGTGGGCTGTCTGTCACCCTGGTGCAGTGCGTGGCACCTTGACTGCCTCTCCCTCGTTCTGCCCCAGGCACACTCTCCACTGCCACCTCTGTCCCTCACCCCTGTGGCTGCCTGTGCAGGTCACCCTGTCCCTCTCAGGCTCTGTCTCCCTTGCTCTTTCCAGTCTTATCCCTCCACTGTCCTGTTCCACTCTGTCTCTCTCTCACTCTCTCTCTCCCTCACCCTTGGCGCATCTGCTGTCAGTGTGCTTGCACCCTGTTTTTATAGGCTCAAGTCTGCTTGGCGCATCTGGGACTTGCTCTGCACTTGCGCCATGGTTCAGAGGTTGATTATCACAGTGTGCCGCAAATTTATGGGCATGTCCACTGCTCTTGCACATGCATTCATTATCATTGCACACTGGCGCAATGGGACTTGTGATGTGCATTGACTACCGCTGAATATCGCTCCTTGGCACATTTCCGTACTTGCGCTGGCGCAACTCAGTTGCGTCATGCACAACTGCTTTGAATATCCCACCCCTCATGTTGCACCAGTTTGCACTAACTGTTCTTGCTCAGCTTCCTTTTGCAGAAAATTCCTTAATGTTTGTAACCAATTAAGGTATAATGTTCTTTGATGTTAGAATCCAAATTTGATGTTATCTGTAACTAATCTCAGGTTACCTCTGAAAATGGGACTTCTGTGCCAGTGGGCTAATCTTGTCACCAAAAATCAAATCAAATCAAGCAATCAATTAATTAATCAATCAGTCAATAACTTGAAAGGTCACAAAAGACACAGCAACACAATAACAACGAAGCATAAATACAGAAACAAAAGATTGTTACAGGCAATTGCCTGTCTGCATCAACTAACTAAATGTACAGTTTTGCTGTGTTGCACATAGCGTGCACATGGTCACTTTGTTCCAATCACTGTATTTATGGCATTATGCATTTTGTTTTCTACCTTCTGTAAGTCTGGGTTGTCTGTAAAAAAGGGACTTTGTCTCAGTGGGCAAACCTAGTTATCAAAATTCAATAAATAAATATATTTCCCTTTCCCTTTTCCTAGATTATCCCCATGCTTCCTTCTGTCCTTTTTACCCCTTGTTGTCCCCTCTCCCCTTTTTCCCTCTCCCCTGCTCTCCTTCCCTGTTACCCCCTTCCTATCTAGAACAAAGCATGACAAGGCCTTTGGCTGCTCCTCTCCTACCCTCTGAATTGGCTCCAGCTAGACCCTCCTTCTTCTTACCTCTACTCCCCAGCATTATTACCTTTTTCATAATGATTTTGTCTATATCTACTTATGTCTGTATCATATTATTATTTTTGATAATAAAATGCTGTTACAGTCCTCTGTAGCTATTGTTAATCTTCCCATGTATGTACGTTTACCCCTCTCACTGATGTGGAACCTTTGTAAATGAGCACCTGCACTCAAACATAGACATAGAAACATAGATTTTGATGGCAGATAAGGACCACTTGGCCCACCTAGTCTGCCCATTTCCCTACCTGCAGGATAGGCCGCAGATCCTAATTAACCAACAGGTTTGGAACAAAGTGACCATGTGCATGCTATATGCCCACTCTGTAGACAGTTATCTTGTATCAGGAGTGAGGTATATTGGTTAAGGAGTAAGATGGGGGAGCTGGAGGGATGTCCAAGGATAAGGGGTGTGGATATGGGCAGCAGAAGGGTGGGGCTGAGGGGAGGCTGGGGCAATGCTCTGAAATTACAGGACGTTATGTTACAACAAGCAGGAGGGGGGATATTAGGGACAGAGGACCCTTAGATAGGGATGTTGATGCTAAGGGGAAAGTGTACGGGGTGAACATTCCGAATACAAAGAGAGTGGAGGGGAAAGAGTCAGGAGGGGCTGTTGTGGGGAAGCCTAGTAGAGCAGACATTGAGAAGAGAGGGGCTGTTGTGGGGAAGCCTAAAACAGCAGACTGTGGGAAGGGAGCTCTGAAGGAGAACAGAGCAAGAGGGGAAGAAGAGGGGCAGTTTAGAGGTGCAGTCAGGGGAAACTCGGGTTACTTGATGGAGGCTGACATAGAGTGTCACAATAAATTTGAGCTACTAAGCAACCTAGAGGGGGAGGAAGGGGTTGGTGGAAATGAGGAAACTGATACAGATGCCGGGGGGAGGGAGTCAGATACCCATAGGGCATCACAGACCGGCAATGGAAAGGATAGAAATAGTCCAAGAGGGAGAAGGGGAAACATAAATGTTAACCAGATGGGGGAGATGCAACATATTGCAGACATGAGGGAGAAGAGCATGACTGGAGAGAAACTGGGAGACAAGGAGGTGGGGAGAAGAGCCCTCCTTCAGCAGGGGGGTCAGTACCAAGGATGGGGCCCTAGCTAAAGGGGATCCACAGAGAGCCTCTGGAGGCAGGGGTACTATTACAAGGGGGAAGGATGGCAGTGTGAGGGAAGGGGAAACCATCAGGGCCAGGATAAATGGTTCGGATAAGAAAGGGTTAAAGGGGACACCTATTCAGAGGGGGTCTGAGGTAAATGGGCAAAATAACGAGGGAGGCAGAAAGGGGAGGGTGACAAGGGGGTCTCTAATAAAGCAGGAAGACTCCCATGGAGTTGAGATCACGAATAAAGGGGGGGATGGGGGGCTAAGAGGGCATAGTGGAGGTAACCATAAGGATAATGGCGGTGTTAAGGTTCTGTTATTGGGAGACTCGATGATTAGGGGTATCCAGTGGGAGGGACAGGGGGGGGTGGATGCCATAGCCAGGTGAAGGTAGTGAGTATCTCTGGGCTGACAGTGCACAGAGCAAAGTTCATGGTGTATGAACTGGTTAGGGATTGTGGAGGGAAACCGGATTTTCTGGTGTATTTGGGAACTAACGATCTAGAGGGAAATAGCGTTTTAGAAATCCAAGCAAGGTTCCAAGAACTTGCCAAAGTCTGTCGGGATAATGGATGCAGCATTTCCTTTTCGGGGATATTGCCAGTACCAAAGGCCTCAGTGAAGAAAAAAATGAAGATCACAGAGGTTAATGACTGGCTCAGGAAGTGGGGTGAAGAGAGTGGGTTGGTGGTGTTAGGGAACTGGAAAGGAGTTTGGGAGGATAAGGGACTGTATGCCAAGGACAGGCTTCATCTTGCCCCATTAGGGAAGGAAGTCCTTAAACAGGGGATGGCTGACTACATTCAAGAAAGGTAGGGTTTAAACTTGTGAGGGGGGAAGGGATAAGGGAGGGGCTGACCAGAAGCCCTCTCCTCCAGATGAGGGGAGTAGCCTTCAAACCCAAGGGGAGGGAAACAGACTGGGGGTGGAGGTTTCAGGAGGAGCAGAGGGAGGATGGAAGTATAAGGAACCTGGGTGGGGTTCGACAAAGGGGATCAGGGATAAGGGGTGGGGGTTGGTGTTAGTAAATGCCAGGAGCTTGGGAAACAAGTTGCCAGAGTTCCAGGCCATGCTGTTCGAGGGGGTGGATGTGGTGGCAGTCACGGAGACGTGGGCCAACAAAAACCATGACTGGGACCTAAACGTGCGGGGGTACACTATGCTTAGGAAGGATAGAAAGGAGGGTAGAGGGGGTGGAGTGGCTATGTTCATTAGAGATGACATAGAAATTGCTTGGGTAGAAGAGGCAGAGGGAAACGTGGAGGCCTTATGGGTCACCTTATGATCCCCAGCAGGAGATAAGGTCAAGCTGGGTGTAGTATATAGGCCCCCCGGGATGAGTGATGTTCTAGAGGATGGTTTGCTGGACAACATCATTGCCCAGTGTGGACCAAAAGGGGTAGGAGTGGTGTTGATGGGGGACCTTAATATGCCAGGTACAAACTGGGGAACCATGTCCTCTAAGGTGGCCAAGGAGCAGAGGCTGCTGGACGGCTTCCAGAATGTGTTCTTAACACAGCATGTGATGGAGCCCACAAGGGAGGGGGCATGTCCTGGACGTGGTTCTGGCAGATGGGGATCTGGTAAGGGACCTGGCTGTAGAGGACCCCCTGACTAGGAGCGACCACAATACTGTCTGGTTTCAAATAAGCATGGGGGGAGGGGAGGAGATCTAGGACACTGGCAGTGGACTTCAGAGGGGCAGACTGTGGGCATGGGAAATATTCTCAAGGATCACTTGAAGGGGATTACATTAATGACAAGTGTGGAAAGGAGATGGGAGGTCATAAAACGGGGACTAAATGAGGCAGTCAGGATCTGCGCTAAGTTGAAACGTAAGGGAGCAAGGTCACATAAACCATGCTGGTGGTCCAGTGAGGTACAGGTAGCAATCAGAGAAAAGAAGGCGGCCTATAAAAAATATAAAACAACAAGAGGGGATAGGGATAAGGAAATGTACCAGCTTGCATCTAGAAAAGTCACCCGGATGGTGAGGGGCAAGTCAGGAAAGAACAGCGCTGACACAGGGGATACATGGAGGGGAAAAGGGGTTCTTCTGGTACATTGGGGAGTGGAGAAAAACTAAGGGCCATCTCAGTAGATTGAGATCAGAAGGAGGGTGGGTGGAAGAGGTGAGGGACCAGGCAGAGGTATTTAACGAGTACTTTGCCTCTGTGTTCACTAGGGAGGGGGATGGGATATCTACAAAGCAAGGCATTATGGGGATAGAAGAGGCAGTGAGTGGGATCAGGGGAGCAACAGAAGTGGAGCAAGAGGGAGGGAGAGGTACCCCAGGGGTGTCGCATCTGGATAAGGATAAAAAGGCCAGTAAGGTGGAGGGGACAGATGATGCTATCTCCACCAAAAGGGTGTGGTTAGCCCTCAAGGCCCTAAAGAAAGACAAATCTCCTGGGCCAGATGGCATTCATCCGAGAGTACTATGGGGTGAATTGGCGGACATACTGGCTGCACCTGGCGGAGCTCTTCAACAGGTCACTTGAGACAGGGAGGGTACCTAGGATTGGCAGAGGCACACGTGGTGCCAATCCATAAAGGGGGTTGAGAGAAGTACCAGGTAACTATAGACCCATCAGTTTGACCTCAGTGGTGGGAAAATTATTGAGAGTATACTAAAGGAATGATTGGGGTGTACTTGGAGGGGTGGGAGGTCTGGATAGTCGGCAACATGGGTTTGTGCCAGGTAGATCATGTCAAACCAATCTTGTGGAGTTCTACGAATGGGTAACATCAGAACTGGACAGGGAAAGCCTGTGGATGTATTATTCTTGGACTTTAGCAAGGCGTTTGACTCTGTCCCCCAATGGTCTGGTGGAGAAACTGATGGGGTTAGGAGTAGGCCCTTTGATGGTCAGATGGATTGAAAACTGGCTAGCTGGATGCACCCAGAGGTAGTGGTCTGTGGGGAGCTCTCGAACCCTAGAGAGGTTGGTAGTGGGTACCGAGGGCTCGGTCCTGGGTCCGATCCTGTTTAATGCATACATATCGGACATCAGGGAGGGTATAGGGTGTGAAATGAGTCTCTTCGCTGATGACTCCAAGATGGGAGCAGTAGTTGAGGGAGAAGAGGGAGGTTGGCCCTGCAAGGACCTGGACACCCTGGAAAGCTGGGCTCACATGAATTAATTTCAATATCACCAAGTGCAAGGTGTTGCATCTTGAGGCGGAAACCTAAACACAGGTACACCCCTGGGAGGGAGGCGCTGGAGGCCTCAATAGGGGAAAAAGACCTAGGGGTCATGGTGGATGCATGTATGAATAACTCTGAGCAGTGCAGGAGAGCGGCTAGCAAGGCAAACAGGATGTTGGGATGCATTGTAAGGGGGATCACCTCTAGGAGCAAGGAAGTGATTCTGCCGCTGTACAATGGACTGGTTAGACCACACCTTGAGTACTGTGTACAGTACTGGAGACCACACTTGAAGAGGGAGATACAGCTCCTGGAGAGGGTACAGAGGAAGGCAACTAAGATGATACGAGGGCTAGGGGATTTGACATATGAGGACAGACTTGAGGAGCTCTGCCTGTTTTCATTGGAGGAGAGAAGAGACAGGGGGACATGATTGAGGTCTTCAAGTACCTCAAGGGAATAAATAGGGTAAACATGGAGGGGATCTTTAGACTAAAGCAGGGAGGTATCACCAGAGGGCATGGTTTGAAGTTGGAAGGTGGAAGGGTGAGGGGAAAAGAGGAGGAGGTTTTTCACTGAGAGGGTGGTGGACCCTTGGAATGCACTGCCTGGTGAGCTGGTTCAGAGATCCACAGTGGAGGGCTTCAAGAGAGGGTGGGACAGACACAGAAAGTGGATGTATCAGATGATGGCCTGTCCCAGGGGGGTGGGGATGGATGATAGGGGTTTCTGGAACACAAAGGAGGGGAGGGCCTTGGCACCCAACTAGGGATCTGAGGTTCGAGCAGACTCGATAGACCATAAGGCATAATCTGCTGGCAAATAGTATGTTAGTAACAGCCTATTTTGTCCTACCCCCCACAAGAATTGCCTTATGTCTGTCCCATGCGTTCTTGAATTCTCCCACAGTTTTAGACCCCATAACCTCCACAGGAAGGCTGTCCCATGCATCCACTACCCTCTCTGTGAAAAAATACTTCCTCACATTGCCCCGGAACTGCCCCCCCATCTTTAAATTGTGTCTCCTTATTCTTGCACATCTCTTTTTTTGAAAGATGCTACCCTCTTGGACTTTGTTTATTCCACTGAGGTACTTAAAAGTTTCTATCATGTCCCCCCTCTCCCTTCTTTCCGCAAGGGTACACATATTAAGCTCCTTTAGTCTCTCCTCATACGGCTTCTCTTGCAGACCTTGCACCATTTTAGTTGCCCTCCTCTGGACTGCCTCTATCCTGTCTATGTCCTTGCGGAGATGGGGTCTCCAGAACTGGACACAGTACTCCAGATGGGGTCTCACCAACTGTCTGCACAGCGGGATAACAACTTCCTGTTTTCCGCTGGTGATGTCTCTCCCTATGTATCCCAGTATACCCCAAGCCCTCCCTACTACCTTCTCACATTGCTTGCTGACCTTAAGGTCATCTGATATGATTACTCCCAGGTCCCTTTCATTTTTTGTTGTTGTTACTACCTCCCCCCCATTGTGTAATCTTCCCCCGGGTTCTTGTTTCCCAGGTGCATTATTTTGTACCTCTTTGCATTGAATCCTAGCTGCCATACTTCTGACCATTCCTCCAACCTTGCCAAGTCCCTTCTCATCCTTTCTATGCCTCCTTGTGTATCAACCCTGTTGCAGATCTTTGTGTCATCTGCAAAGAGGCATACTTTTCCTTCCAGTCCCTCTGCAATGTCACTGATGAAGACACTAAAAAGGACTGGACCCAGTACTGAACCCTGTGGTACCCCACTAGCAACCCCTCTTTCTTCAGAGTGGACTCCATTTATAATTACCTTCTGTGTCCTGTTGTCCAGCCAATGTTTTACCCAGGCTACCACCCTGGGACCCACTCCCAGGCTGGTTAATTTGACTATTAATCTTTTGTGTGAGGCTGTGTCAAATGCCTTGCTAAAGTCTAGGTAGGCCATGTCCACAGACCCTCCCTGGTCTACTACTTTGGTCACCCAGTCAAAGAAATCAATTAGATTTGTCTGACATGACCTTCCCGCTGTGAACCCATGCTGCCTTGGGTCCTGTGCCCCACTGACCTCTAGGTACTCAACAATTCAAAGATGTAAATCCTAGACCATAATAAATAAATAAAAAATAAATAGTAATCAATAATACATTCAAGCAACAAATATATGTCAAAGTAATGATAGTGGTGGAAACAATGTCAAAATATATACCCCAGAATAAATTAATTACAAAAAAAGTTTGTTAGTGCATCAGTTAGGGTTAAACTTACAAAAGTAGGGAAATGTGGTGTTGGGGTTTCAAACCTTAACACCCCAACCCCTCCCTGCAAGCAACAAAATGAAAAATCATTATGGTTTTAGCTGTCCTGAATCTTGGCAAATCAGGCCTGGAGTCTTCCTTGGGGTTAACAACCCTAACGCTCCCCCCATTCCATCAGCAAATAAGCTCAGATGTGCAGACTATATGAGAATGGGGTGAGTGTTAGGTGGATAACCTCAATGAAGACCCCAGGCCTGATTTGCCAAGACTCAGGACAGCCAAAACCGTAAAACTTTTTCTTTTTGCTGCTTGCGGGTTGGGGGTGGGGTGTGAAGATAGGAAATCCCAACACCACAGTTCCCTACTTTTGTTGGTTTAACCCTAACTAGAGCATTAATGAAGTTTATTTTACAAAGTACTCATTAAGACCTTTATTTTGATATATAGATTGTCCCATAACTGCATATATTGGCAGAGTTATGGCTATTAAAGTTGAAATGTGGAAGAAAAACCTAAGTCCAAGTTCTTTCTTTTGTATCAAGGGCTCTTTTTCCATAATGTTCTGCCATTCATACCAAAAAACAGTCCTTCATATGAATACAATGTGAAAAAAATTAAATCCAAATTCTTTTTTCATATGAAGGGATCTTTTTTCATGAGGTTGAGTCTTTCTTATGAAAAAATATTGCTTCATATGAAAAAGAATCTGAAAAAACTGTCCAAATTCTTTTTTTGTATGAAGGTATCTTTTCTCATGAGGTTGTGTCATTCATACGAAAAAAGATTCCTTCACATGAAAAAAGAATCTGAAAAAGAACTAAGTCCAAATAATTTTTTTATGAAGGGAGTCTTTTTAGTAGGACCCTATTCTTTCTTTACGTGGTCATACAAAAAAAGAAATTCGTGTCACAAATAAATATTTTAAAATGTGTTAAAAACAGATTTCTGTTTTTTCTCTCAAACAACTAACTGCAGAATCCACCTAAGGGGTCCTGATTAGCATGATACATGTCTTGATGTCTCTGCAGGATATCATTTTTTATGACTTTTCAAAAAAAATGTTGAAAAAAAACCAGAAACAAGATGTCGGCCATATGAAAAAAAGATTTTTTCTCACAAAAAAGATTACCTCCATATGAAACAGAATCTTTATTTTTTTTTGCATGGGCCAAATTATTTTTTTGTATGAAATAGCTACCTGAAAGACCATACTTAGCATGCTCAGAACCAAAATTTCAAACCCTTGTAACTCTGGAACAGATCGATATTTATTCACCAAATTAGTGAAAAGTATCGCTGTGGCCCAAGCCCTTTCTACCCTGAAAATATCAGAGCAAAATTACAAACTGACTGGGTGCTAGGCAATGTCAGAACAATTGCAAAAAAAACTGATTTTTTTCTCTTTTAGCTATTGGGATCTCAGAATCTGCACATCTGGCCAGAACAAAACTCGGCAAGTCAAGAGACGTTGACCCCGAGACCGCACATGCAAAATTTTGTGCAAATCCATTGAATGATGGCAAAGCTATTAAAGTGCAAAGTTAGGGGTTTGACATTAAACAGCTTACTCAGTCCTAACTATAGTGGTGCTACTGGGCCACAATAATAAAGAGTAAGCAGCAAATTTGTAACAAGGTAGACATAACAGTAAAAATAGAACATATTGTCAGGGATTGGAACAAAACACAACAGCTCCAAATTGAACTCAATGTAAGAAAAAAGTCATACCAATTAATTACAGATGCAGATACATGATTGCTGCAAATGTTGTAGTTACTGACTGTGTACAGGTGAAGTTTGGCTGTGTCTGGAAATAAACAAAGAACCCAGGGATCTAGTGCTGGAACTTAGACAATTCTAAGATTTTGCTAGATTTATAGCTCAGTGCGCTGTTCCTGGCCAAAAACTTTTAACATAAAAATGTTTTTATAGCAGCTTTTATTATAATTTTGCAGTTATTGACTTAAGTAAATAAAGACAGCCACCACTAACAATTTTAAAACATCTCTTTCATTTGGGCTACTTTTTGAAACTTGTCAGATTTTATTAAGACATACGCAGGTTATTCACAAACATTGGAATATAATCATCCATACTCACTGGTTCCAAGATATAAAAAAGAAAGAGTTGTTTCATTTGATCATTCTATGCGTCACTAATAAGCAAAACTTTCCTGAAAACTGCATGTAGAAAAGAATTCCTCACTTTCCTAGGTATCATCATATTGTCTGTTAGATTCATGACCAATTGAGTCCAGAGTACAGATGAGCAGGTTGACTCAATCCATAGTGTTCCAGTGTCTCCTGCAAAGCTAAGTGACTGCTACCCCTACCATTAAAACATCAATATATTTAAGTACAAGCAACAACACTGATCAAATCATTAATAAAGTAAAAATGAGTCTGTCCATTCATGAGGGTACAAACATGCCTGAATCTATTTTAACAGAGCAACTGCTCACTAACTGAGAGTTGTTCTACCTCCTCCCTGTGGTGAAAAAAAGGGTAACCAATGGGAATTAAACTTAATTTGTTGCAAGTGCAGATGGGTTGTAATGGTTTTCATATTTTAATTTTTTTTTTAATTTAGTTGTTTATCCTCCAAGCCCTGGCAGGGGCTTTGGCCCTCCAAAGGAGGGACTTTCTCTCAGGTTGCACCACCCCACACTCGCCGACCCCAGAGATTCCCTCATGGCTTTCTCCCTGTGGTGGGGCCAGGAAGATGGCACCCCCTCCCTGGAGACCCAGTCCAGGAGCCGGGGTCAGCCCTTGGTATGGTGGACCACCATGAAGCCCTGCCAGGCTCCTTTTCCTCCTGTTTCTCCTGTCCACCCTCCCTACCAACATAATTACATTGGAGCATACCTCCCGACCCTTATTGCCCTCCAGTCACCACCAGAGGGCAATCAGTGAGCGGGATGATGTGGGACCCTCCCTCTGAGAGAGGAAAGCAGTACTCCAGACTCTCAATCCTCTCTCCCACTACCATCCCCTGGTGACCTGGCCTCATTCCCAAACCCGGGTTGCCAGCGTGGCATGAAATGTAGTAACCAGTGCCTCAACCTCCAGCACCACTAGGCTGGCATTCCATATTTTTAATTTTAAGAATATTATGCAGCCACTGACCCATTTGTGGTCTAATTGCTATGAGCCAGTGTTGCATAATGGCTTTATTGGCTGCAGCTATTAAAATAAAAAACAGGTACCTCCTGTGTGGCATTCCAATCCCCCTTGGGGGAGCCCTAGTACTAAGTGTTCAAAGGATGGGTGTGTGATAAGATTTATCATCCCTGTATCGCTTCTGCCACATCCCTCCAAAAAGATTTTATTTCTGGACAATCCCAGAACACATGAATTGGGAAGCCTTGCCTCCCACAGTCCCTCCAACACCTGTCAGAAGCACTGGGCTACTTTTTGTCTGTAAATACTAGACTTTTACTCTGGATGCATAAGGCTAGCCCACATTTCTTTTTTGTAAACTTATTTTCCAAGTCACAGACTGAGGCCCAGAACCCAACAGCAGTGATGTTACATTTTCCAATACTTTGGTTACAATCATTACTTCCATGTATCCCTTAGCACTGACAGTGTATCAGTATGACTCTGCGTTTGCCTATAATTAGTGTCTTCTCTTCGACTCCTTTTAGCTTTATGTTGCAATTTTGTGCCTCACTGCGACCTGCCATTGAATTGAAGCACCCTATTAAATTTCATACTAACAACAACCCAATCGGGTCTAACTATGAACTCAACCGGAGTTCAGTCCCAATGGTCTAACTATTAACTTTCCCTGCCTGGGTGCTTTATTTATTTCTCACTAATATGTTCATTAAAAAAGTCAGTGGCTCAGTAGGTAGCACGCTCGCCTCTGAGGCCGGGAGATCAGAGGGCTGTGGGTTCAGTTACCACATCTGGCACTTGGGTTAATATCCCAATACTGACACTGTAGTGCAGTGGGAGGGGTGCTGCACTTCTGAGGTGCAGTCTTTTGGATGAGACTTTAAACCGAGGTCCCATCTGCTTGGATTGGTGGTAGTTCAGGTGGATGCTAAAGATCCCATGGTACTTATCGAAAAACAGCAGGGGACATTTTTATTGTAATAACAAAACAGAAAAATACATCCAGAAGCATACTATAATACAAAAAAAAATAGGTAAGGAAAACTTAAACCAGCAAAATACAGGAAAATAAATATTAATAAACATAAAAAAATAAATGAAACAACATTAACTGGGGAAAAACAGAAGCAGGAACATATCATCTAGAAGGCAAAACAGCAAATCAACCAATTTTATCCTTCAAAAAAGGAACAGCCCACCATCTAGCAATTCATTCATCATGTATCGGATATGTTTTCTCATACAGACAGTGGTGAAGCAAATCAGTTTCCAATTTTTCAATAACACAATTCGGATCCTGATATACTTGTTGCAAAATGAATTTACACCGAACTTGCCATAAATGAAATTTAAAAAAAGCAAAAATAAGTCTCACAATCCCCTCAGAGAGAATATGCGGAGTCAAAAAAAAACCCCCGACCACCTCCACATATGTAACAGAGCTCCATTTAGAATCCTTCCATTTCACAGCCAGGGCCTTCCAAACATCCTGGACAAAAGGACAGTGTATCAGAAAATGTGTCATAGATTCCTCCTGAGTCACACAAGATTGTCTAGGACACATTCTTTCAGGTAAAGCTTTGTGCTTAGCAGTCCCTTTTACATTAAGGCGGCCATGACTACAAAGCCATAAGACATCCTAGTGTCACGTAACCCTACAAGGATCTTCTCATGATATTGACCAGGTATGTGTTTAAAATCAGGAGCAATAAAATGAGCTTGAGTTTGAATAGTAGCATAAATAAGCTTATTGGAGCAAGACAAAACATCAGCTTGCCAGAGTTTCCACTTTTTTAGTTTAGTAACAACAGGCTGCAGATAGACAGGAAAGGAACGTGCTGTGAATGCCCTTCCACCAGGTGGAATCCAAATACTATACAATTTGCGAAGCCAAAGGTCTGCAAACAAAAGCCAAACAACAGGATGTGGTTTAGACAGGTAAATCAAATTTCTATGAAAAAACATACCAAAATAAAATGGAATAGGGTTCACGAAATTCAATCCCCCTATGCTATGGGCAAATAGAGAACATCCCTTTTAATGGGGTTCAGTCTACTACCCCAAATGATTTGAAAAAAAAGACTTAAAAGTTAAGTTTCTAAATGTTGTGGGATGGGATAAACCACACTGAGATACAAAAAATAGGAAGTAAAAACATTTTAACCAGGAGAACCTTTTTCTTTTTTGTCTGATGCCATGTTTTCCAGACAGCCACCTTAGTTTTAGCAGCTTCAAGCTTTGCAGTCCAGTTCAGAGAGGCATTATCCCCCCTCCCAAAAAGTACATCCAATATTTTAATATTGTCCTTAGAAAAAGATATATCATGAATGGAATCAACTGCAGGAGAGAAAGCACAAATAGGGTAAATTATACTTTTAGAATTGTTGAGAGAAGCCCCAGCAACAACTGAATATGCGTCATAATGATATAAAGCTCTAGTACCCAAAGTAACATCAGAGACAAAAACACAGAGGTCATCTGCACAAGCAGCAGTTTTAACAGGAAATGAGCCAGAGGTAGGAAGGATACCATGTATGAGATCATCCTAATTAATCAACCTCATAAGAGGATCTAAACAAAAAATATACAAGAGAGGGCTCATAGGGCACCCTTGCCTCACCGCTTTATTAATCGATATTTTTATTTTAGTCTTTGGTAACCGGGTAAGGCCCACTAGGCACAAGTGCCTGTTTTCAGAGGCGAACTGGGAGCACTGGGGAGGTTACGTGACTTGCTTAGAGTCACACAGTATGCAAGTGGAGGTTGTTAGAATCAAACTCCGGTCTGGTCTGCTGGATGTACCAACCTCGTTCACACCTCGTTCCTCTAACCTCTAGGCTGTACTGCCAGGTGCCCAAATATCCATTTACCAAAGGAATAGCAGAAGCATGTTGATACAACAAAGAAAGCCAAGAGCAAAAGACAGCAGGAAGGCCATAAGAGCGGAGAACACGTATTATAAAATTATGTGGAACCCTATCAAAAGCCTTCTCCTGATCTAAGGACATAATATATCCAGCAATGGAATTCTCCTTACCCTGTTCCACAAGTTCCCGAAGAAGAAGTAGATTAGATTCTATAGTTCGGCCAGGAATTGAACAAGTTTGAGTGAGGGAGATCAAATATGGGGCCACTCTCAACAATCTAGCATTTAAAATTTTCATTAAAATTTTCAGATCCGTATTCAGTAAGGTCAGGGAGCTCCAATTATTAAGGTCACTACGTTTGCCCTTTTTAAAGATTAATATCTGTACTGCTATACACAAGTGAAAATCAATAGTATGATTCTGCAAACTCCAATTAAAAACTTCTGTAAGCACATCCTTAAGAATATCACAAAAAGCTTTATAAAATTCAGAGGGGAAACCATCTAACCCAGGGGCAGTGTTATTTTTCAAACTTTGTATGGCATGCAAAACTTCTCCATGGATAGGAGCGGTAAGCAAAGTGAGAACATCCTGAGGACAAACAGGGACAGAAAGAGAGGACAAAAACTCCTCAATGGCATCATCCTCTATATGAGAGGAGGAGTACATGTCCTTAAGGTGCGTGGTAACTGCAGAGAGGATCTCAGGTGTAGAAGTAAACAAATCACCAGTATGGGATTTCACCTCCATCAGCAACCTATCAGATGTTCACTTAGAACAAAAATCAAAGGCATCCCCAAACCCTTGTTTCCCTTGGGAGCACACTCTATGTTTATGTAACAGAGATGCTGCCCTAGAATATTGCAAAACTTCCATCTCACATTTAACTGCCTGAACCTGGGAGGTCACCTTAATGCGCTGTGTACTGATAGCAGAATAGAGTTTAGCTAGTTGATTCCATAATGCAAGGTAATGTTTATATTGAGTAACAGCAGGAGTCTTAGAGAAATGTGTAACCAAATTCTGAATCTCAGCCTTAGTTTCTACTCACCAGGTGCTTAAATCCCCCATCAACCCAGCCACAGACATACAGGCCCATATAAGTTCCTGAATGAATTGAACTAAATGGGTATCAGCAAGCAAGGTAACATTAAATTTCCAATATCCTTTCCCATGAGTTAGTTGTATCCCCCAATGCAAGGAAACTGCCAAGAACACATGATCCGAAGTCTCAGAAGAAACCGTTTTAGCTTGTAGGACATGGGCCTGAGAATCCACAAAAATTAAGTCAATTCTAGTGGACAATTGACCTCTGAAGAAAGTATGACCTCCCTGTTTATGGACAGTCCTATAAGCATCTTGTAAGTGACACCCAGAAATTATGTGTTTAAGACAATTCGTATCACAGAAATCTTTATCAGTGAGTGCTCTCCTGTCTTGTTTAGCCACCACACAATTAAAACTCCTTCCCCAGATCAAATATCTAGTGGTAAGGGGATAAGGTTTAACAGCAGTAAATAAATCAACTCGATCTTTTTTCCTAGGAGGAGCATAAATGGAAATCAACCTCCAAGCCGAATCATTAAAAAAAAAAGTCCAAAAGAAGAGCCTGCCCTGAAGAAACTTCCACTAACCTAGTAACCTTAAACCCATTACCCCGCAAGAGAATCCCAACACCATCACAAGTATCCACCCCAAAAGAAAATAAAGAAGGTCCCCACCGCCAAAATTTTTGGGCTATAGATACTAAGGATAAGGAATTTAATCTAGTGTCTTGTAAAAGATAAATATTAAAGTCCAGATCCTGCAATGCATGAAAAGTCACCAACCGACGCTGAGCATTTTTAATACTGTTAGTATTAAGAGTGGCTATACTCAGCGCACTGTTGGGAGACATTTAAATGAAGGAAAGAAAAAAAAGACCAGGTCAGGTAACTTTCCCCAGTCTGGTACTTCGTCTAGGCCTGACACCAGGCCACAAAGGCTTAGTCTTGCCCCCATCCTCAAGCAAGGTCTCCCTCTCTGAATCAGAGGAAAGAAGGGTTTGGGAGGATGTTTCTGAGTCCCCACCCTGGTCCGAAGAGTGGGATTTTTTTGAAAGGACCACAAACTTATTAATAAGAGGAAGACCAACAGTAGGAGGGGAAGTCTTCGCAATCTTGGATCTGGTTCTGGTCTGCTTAATAGCTCTCCTCTTGGGTGTGATACCTAGATCAGGGGGTGGCATAACTACCTTAGCCCCAGAGATCTCAGAAGGTAGCTCAGAATGTAAGCAGTCAGTCTCCTCAGAGGAACAGGATGACTAAATTCCTGTTCCATAGGCAACTCTCCCTGAACTTCAACCGCAGGAGCAGGAGCAGGGGCATGGGGGGGGATCCACAATGGGGGTTCAGCCAAAGGCACAACTATAGGCATAGCAGCCAGTGGCACAGAGATATTTGGGTCAGCAGAACTCACAGGGGAAGGCTTGTGATCTGCAATATCTTTTTTTGGGCTTCAGTGAGAATAGTGTACCGATGGGGCGATCAGCTCTGTTATGGGTAGCCCAAGGACAGGACCAGAAGCCATGACCACAATCATCACACAGATTACACTTGAGGTCATTCTTGCAATCAGCACTAGAGTGACCATATGAGAGATATAAGTTACAACGGAGGCAATCACAGGCAGAACTAAGATGCATGGAGGACCCACATTTAAAACAAGTTCTGGGTTGACCGACATAAAAACAGTGGCCTCTCTCCCTCCCCAAAAAAAACTGTTAGGGAGATGAATAGGACCAATATTGTTGTGTCATAACTGCACCCAAAATTTCCAACCCCCAATCCAAAGATGTTCAGCATCAAAAATGGGTTGTGGGGACCCCAAAATGTCACATCTCTGCCGTAGCCAATGAGAAATGTCATGAACTGCCACAGTTTCATTACAAAACAATATAGTAACAAGTTTAATAGCAGGCCTGGTCAATGGAATATCCCGAAACGGAAGCCAGAATGCAGAACATCTCACACGTTCATACCTAGTCCAAAATCTGTCTAAGCCCTGAGGGGTTTTAAAACTAATGTCATAAAAGCTATCGCCTGAAACATGAATAAGGGCATAAATCTCATTGGTAAAGAACCCCAGAGATTCTTGAATCAATTTCTTCCCCACATAAATCCTATTCGGAGCAGTAGGCAAACCTCCTAAGTAGTGCAGTCTAACAGCATTTCTCTTCTGCATAGGAAGAGGCTGTCCATAAAAGGTGTCCCATCAACAAAATTCCTCCCAAGTATGTTTAGCTTGGTCTTGGGGGATATGGGAAGGGCCCTAAGGGGTAGAAAGACCATCCATGTGTTTTCCCCATGATTGTTTAGGCAAACGGGAGCTAGTGCCTTCATCACCCGAGGAAGAGCCCGACAATACTGGAACTGCAGGGAAAGGAGAAGAAACATGCACAGGCGGCTGCATATCAGCAGCATGTAAGTCCAAGTCAAAATCAGTAGTAAAGGTGGGAGGCAACGAAGAACCCTCCTCATGAACAGGATTGTCCGGTGCAATAATAGATTGACTAACACCAGGAATGGGGCTGTGCTGCGGATCAGGAATCCAGTGACCCTCAGATCCAGGTTTCCAACCAGCGCTCCACAAGGAGCGTTCTAACGATTGAGAGACACTGCCTCGCCAACTCAGGGACTCCGCCACAGATTCCACTCTCCCCATACAGAACAGTCATTCCCCACAGGAGAAGCAGCCAAAGTAGGCACCGATACAGAGTCAGTACTCACAGGATTCAAAGAAGAAACACCAACTTGCAGTCCAGGAGGAGGAGTATGGCCAGTAACAGCTGAGCAGGCAGCGGAGGCCTCTGAGTCATCCTCGCAGCAAAGCTTTGATGCTGCTGCATCATCAATGAGTCTGACAGCCGACAGTTCTGCAGGTAAGATAGGCATCTGCAGCATTTGTGAGGGAGAAGTTTCCAGGCTAGAATGAGACTGAAGTCCATGGTCTTGCAAAGGACTAGAAGAATGAACAGATAGGGACTCTTCTTCTGCCGCAATGACAACCAAAACACGTTCTCTGTCAGTCTGAAGCAAGTGTTTGAGCCATAAATTGTTAGCCGTTAGCAAACTGGAAGGCACATCACTAACACTATCCACAGGCTCAGAAACTGCATCTGCAATAGGCATATCCAAAACATTTGTAGAGATCTCCCCAGCTGGACCTGCAGGAGTGGAGATCTGTTCTCCTGCAAGGACACCAGCACACTGAAAGTACATCGGAGTCGCAGCCATGGTTCAGCAGCGTCCACTACCACAAGAGTAGGGTAATTTTTATTAGAAGAAAAAAAAACATTACATCAGTTTTGAGCCATAAAAGGAAGCAAGAAAATAATCACAAATAAAACACAAGTGTACAAAAAAATGAAACCAAGAAAGCAAAGCAAAAAAAAGAAGAAAAACATAAACATTCATGGCTCACATAAGAAAATAAAATTATCACCAGTAACAATCAGTAAAATGTAATCAAGATAACCAATGGATATGTTGTCAAAGCATAGAACATTTCCCCCTATCAAATTGTGTATTCTCTTTCTGTTTCAATTGTTTCAAAGCTGCTTCAATTTGTTTTAAAATAATTAAATTAGGAGTATTAACATGTTGCAAAGAAAATGTACACCGGGCTTGCCACATGAAATACTTGACGCAAGAAAATATCACGTTTAAAGTACTAGGGTGAATGTTTTGTAAAAAATCCCATATATTCCCCATAAACCAAACACTCATAAGAAATATGTACAACAGGACCCCACTGCCATCGAGTAGCCAAAGCTGACCAAAATTGAATAGCAAAAAAACAGGAAATAAAGAAATACTCTAAGGTTTCCTCCTGTCCCCCACATTCAGGCCTCAAACATTGTCTCTCAGCAAGTGGTTTGTGCTTCCAATTCCCTTTTACCCTTAATTTCCCATGCGCACTGAACCACTGTACATCCCACATATGAACTGGTATTCTTCTGTCTGTTAATATAAGTAACGCATTTTTTAATTTAGTAGGAACTCATCTAGGAAAATTTACTTGTGAGGCATGATTTTGTTCCATAATCTTAGCGTATAATGTTTTCCTACTTAAAGACAAAATATCAGCTTTCAAAAGTTTCCACATCCTTAATTTTTTTAAAGAAGATTTAGCAAATTCTGGAGCATAATTAGAAGCATGTAACTTAGGTAAAGGATTAATCCAATGATTCAAATAAGAAAGAAAAAGGGCATCAGTCCAGTAGTCCCACAAACCTCGGAACCTTCCTACTGGAAGAAAAAAAGAATGAAAAAAACTAATGGATTGATCATGCCCAAACCTCCCTTGTTGATAGGAAGATATGTAAACTCCCTTTTAATATGATTTAATTGGCTTCCCCAAATCAATTGAAAAAGACAACTAAATAAACGAGTTTCAAAAAACAGTGGAATTGGGTATATGTGTGAAATATATAAAAAAAATGGGAAGAAGACATTTTTTAAGTAGCATGACCCTTTTCTTTTTGCCCATAGACCAAGATTTCCATTGTGCTACCCGGGCTTCACCTATCTTAAGTTTATCTTCCCAATTTATAGCAGCGAGATCCCCATCACCAAAATAGACACCCAACATTTTTATAGGTTGAGAAGATACCAAAAGTTGTCCAGTATGTGAGACAGGTATACCCATATTGGTCCCCAACAAAATTGCAGTACTTTTTTGATAATTAATACCTGCTCCTGTTAAAGCCATAACATTTTCAAAGATACATAATACAGCTTCCCCTGACTTTGCATCCCCGACAAAAAGACAGATATCATCCGCATAAGCAGATATTTTCTGCAAATCAAGAGCTGGGTTAGGTGAAAGATCAACAATGGTATGCTCATGCAATATTTCTCACATGAGAGGGTCTAGACAGAAAGTATACAACAAAGGGCTGAGAGGGCAACCCTGCCTAACTCCTCGTTTAATATCTACAGGATCCTCCATTAAACCATGAAGGGAAGGGACAGCTACAGAATTTGTATAAAACAACTTAATCCAATTAATCAAACAGGAAGGAATACTATATTCTAGTAGAACCCGGAATAAAAAATCATGAGACACATTGTCAAAGGCTTTACAATGATCAAGCAAAATTAAAAAAACATTGTAATTTCCTTTGTGCACAAAATTCACAAATATCCCTTAAAAATCTGAAATTTTGTTGAATATTGCGATGAGGGATAGAACATGATTGGGTAGGATGTACCAAATAGACTGCCGCTTTCTGCAGTCTTTTACGTAAAATTTGGGATACAATTTTATAATCTGTATTTAATAGACTAATAGGTCTCCAGTTCTGAATATTTTTTTATCACTGTTTTAGTGTAAATAAATAATATTACCAGTTGTAAAAGTTTGCAAAGAAGAATCTTCCAACAACATGGATTTGAATACCTCTAGCAACATTTCTGCTAAACCAGATACAAAAAAACAGTAAAATTCATTCGTCAGATCATCTTTTCCTGGAGAAACTCCTGGTCAAAGAGTCAAAATGGCCCGTTGAATTTCAGATAATAAAATAGGACCTTCTATTTCTCTAGCAACAACCAAAGGCAGAGTAGGGATATTGTAAGACACCAAAGATTCCCAACTGGTTTTGTGTTCAAACCCCTTCCCTAGGGTATGTTGCACTGACTGAGAGATAATGTCTAGCATTTCAGCATCTGATTTCCTAAGGACTCCATCCGAATCATAAAGACCCGTTATGACTTTATACTCCAATTTTAATTTACAGGCCTCAAAAGAATCTGAAAATGGTTGGGAAGCTGTTCCAAATGTAAATTCCGCAAATATTGATAATTTTGCATTTGGCACTTTAATTCATCAATCTGGGATGTAATTCTAGTATCCGAAGCATTAGGTAGTGACATCAATTTATAAAACTGGTATCTAAGAGTCAGATAACTAAGATACTCCATATTTCCTTTTTTACTACCTAAAGAAGTAAATAGATGTTTCAAATCTACCTTGATGTCTTGCCACCATATCAACCAACTGTCATAGAAATCAATAACAGATTTCCTATACTGAAATAGAAGAGAACCTCATTGTGCAATATCCTGCTGATCCAAGATGGAAGAATTAAGCTTCCAACATCTAAGAACAGAAGGAAAACTAGGTGGAACAGAAAGCATATGAATATCACATTGAAAAATAAGATGGTCAGAAAATTCACTATACGTTAATTTACAGTTACTAGCAGTCAAATTTTTTGAGATAAAAAATAATCAATACGCGTGGAGTAAGCAGTCCTCCTATAAGTAAACCCTCCTTCAGAGTGAAGTGTCCTATATACATAATAAACATTAGCTGTAGTCAAAATATTACGCAAAACATGAGAGTCACAATAAACTTTCTGTTGTATAGAGTCCATAATTTTAACATCCAACTACAATTCATATCTCCTCCCCAAAGTATTATTTTTGTTGTAAACAAATAAGGTTTAATACTATCAAATAGTTGGATTCTTAGACTTTTAGTCTGGAGAGCATAAGTGTTAATGAGACACACAAAAAAAAAAAACCCTGATAGAGACAGTCTAATATCAAGCCTCTATCAGGTATAATGTCCACCAATCTATGGATTTGTAAATGGGGGGAAGGGAAAAGAACACCAATGCCATCAGCAGCATCTTCTCCAAAGGACCAGAAAGATGGGCCCCAGGGCCAAAGAGATTTAGCCTGTGAAACATCAAAGAGGGAAGAAAATCTGGTTTCTTGTAAAAAAAGAATATCAAAAGAAATTTTTTTAAAGAAACCAAAAAGTGCAACCGTTTCTTAAAATTTTTGATGCTACAGGTATTAAAGGTAACCAATCGTAAAGATGTCATAAAATATAAGTAGAAAAGTGGAAAAGGAAACCAGAAAATGAAATAAAACCTCAGCCCATTACCTTGTCCTTTTTCCTTTTTCTACCAGTCTTTTTTTTTGTTTCTTCAACTGGAAGATTAGAGGCATTTTCAAACTCCATTTGAGATACAACACCAGACACGGAGGAAATATCTGATTCAGAGTCCCCCTCCATATCTTGAAAGGTTTGGAAAGAATTCAAAGTAGGTAAAGGAGGACTAGGGCCCTTAGGCCTATTTGAAGATCTAGTAACCCTTTTAGCCAAGGAGAAACCACTCTCTATCTGGGGGGGGGGGGCGCATGGAAAAATTCTCCTGTCCAGCCGTGGAGGTACTAGGGGTCTCATCAGAGACTACAGGAGTAATCTGGGGGAGAATGTTCACAGCTGGTTCTGTAGTGGTGGAATCAGAGGAAGGCTGTGGGGGTTCTGTACTTGGTTCTGCCTGAGGGGCCTGTTCTGGCCTTGTAGGCTGACGATGTTCTTGAGAATTATTAACAGGTCCTCCTGGTTCAGGCCTCCCTGTCTGCTCTGACCCGCCCAAGGGCACTGATGGTATGCATAGCCCATTTCATCACAGAGATTACACTTAAAAAGATTTCTACAAACTGAACAATCATGATTGTAATCCCCACACAACACTCAACACACCCTATCACAGGTAGTAATAAGGTGCCAAGGACTACCACACTTGTAGCAGGCCCTTGGCTGCCCTGGATGGAAGACAACCCCTCTATCCTTTCCCAAAAAAAAACCTGTTAGGAATATACATAACATCGGAACCAAGCATGTGAAGTTAATCTTTAAAACACCAGCCCCCTGTCCAGATCCCCTTTGCATCAATAATAGCTTCAGGTAAACCCAAAACTTAACATTTTTCTTCCAGACAGAATAAGACATCACCCACATTCAACCCCTCATTTCTGAACAATATATTGACAGTTTTATACAGAGGTTTGGTAAGGGGTATAGCCCAGAAAGGAGTACATAAGGGCAAAGTCTTAAAGGCCTCATATGTAACCCCTCTATGCGTCCACATTTGTAGCATGGATATACAAAGGGTATCTATGGGTTCGGGGAAGGATGAGGCTACTTGGCACAAGAGACCTAGGTTTGACTACTCTGCACAGGGGTACCCAAGTAAATCCAACTACAGGAAGCAATAACTGTAATGTCAAGAACCAGAATTGGGATTTTTCAGTGTGGCTTTATTTATTAACTCACTGAACATAAACAAAGCTCTGTATGGTCCCCCACAGGGCTACGTAACTGTAATGCAGATTAGAGGTTAAACACAGCAGTCCATTTGAGGAATGAACACTACAACAGTTGTCTGGCTTTGGACCCACCATGCACTCAGCCCGGACTTTGCATGTGCATTGGATACACAGCCCGACTGGCCCAGCTCCCCTGCTGGCCACTTGACTGACGGTCCACTTGGCAATGAACCCAAACTCTACTTGGAAAGACATCCCATCAAACAAGAAGGCTCCCAAACTGTGGCTCCCCACACCACTTGAAGTCTGTGACTCCTAGAGAGATTTTGTTTTCGTACTTCCAATTCGAAACTCCCATCAAACAGGGAGACTCCCATCAAACAAGGAGTAATGTTCCCATCCTGTGGCTCCCCACACCACTTAGAGTCTACGACTCCTAGAGAGATTTTCAAGTTGCGACCCACTTCTGGGTACCCACCCCATCACTGGCCAAGCACATGAGGCAAGTAGCAAAAACACAGAAGAAATCCATAGAGGTGGACCTGGTTACTAAAGATGGGGATCTATCCACCTCCAGCTCCCACAGCCCATACCCGGCCATTTCTCTGGACACACAGAACTTTAGACTTTAAAACTGTAGATTGACGGTGGTTGACCTGAAGCACCCCCTCTACAATGAACTTTAACACTTTAAACAGATGACTGCTCTATTTGTTTGTCCTAGTTGACATAGTTCTCCCAAATAGCAGTCCCCAATACTTGAAATCCAACTGAAGAAAAGAAGTTGTTTGCCCCTTCCAATGAGGCCAAACACTCACCCATTCATTGCAGGTGCCCCACAGGCGAAGAAATGTAACCTTTGCTGTTATACATGAACAGACTGAACTTAAATTAAAACAGGCAGCTTTCTTCCCAAGGTGGGAGAAGGGGATTGCCCTGGAACCCAAGAACTTTTTCCTCACCCCCGAGGGAGGGGGTAAACAGACACTACTGGTGTCCTTCTTGTTTGCTTAAGGACAAACTGAAGACTGACTTTGAATTCCCAAGATTTTAACTTACTTTGAGCTGAAGATTCCAAATGTGGCGCATGCAGCTGTGACAATTCTATGATGATGTCATCCCTCTAGTCTCAGCTGTGACTGAGGACAGAGTGAGACAGTGTGAAACCCATTTAACTGGAGTTTCACAAGCTGCCTTCCCTGCCTACCACTAGGTCTTACTGGGATTCTAGTAGCCCCGGGTAACAAAGGGGTTACACTCGCCCTTGACCAGGAAAATGGCTGTCCCCAGTCATTAGCACTGACCTGAGGCCATCCCACCCTATGTGCTACCTCTTGCGGGGGGTGATCAGGCCCCTCCTACCATATGTGAGCACAGGTAGGCAACACTAAGGGCCTAGAGCCTACAGCTGACATATCAGCCTCTACTCTATCCACTTACTATGGACACCTAGTGACTCTGGTAGAACCGTCAGAGATAGCCCTGATAGATCAGCACTTCAGGCCCCTACTGCAGGTCAGGGCCACAGCCTGTCCATCCCCTAACCCTCTAGGGAAAACCTATCTGCCTCTAACATAACATCCCAAACAAAAACAAAACCCGGGGACCTCCCCGACCTTGGGCAGCCTGCAACTACAACATTAGGAACACAAACAGTACTTTAATTTCTACACATAAGCACTGAAACGAGGAACTCCGATGAGCCCCTCCTCCTCTTCTTGTCTTCTCTTCTGTCTTCCAGGAAAACCTGTAAGAAAAGACAAAAACAAAACAAAAAAAAAACACACCCTAATCTGCATTTAATATCTACCTAAACAACAACAGTGACAAAAACAGCAACAACCCTTACCATACAGGAAAAACAGAACACTAAACAATCCCAAAAAGAAAAAATATATATATATTTTTTTTAGAAAAGTAGAAAAGACAGTATATACATTAAGTACAGAAATGACATTGATAACAATACACCTTTAGGGGGGATGGAATGCCCTAAATGTCCCACTAGTGACTACAAGGCCCGAAGGCGAGTCCATTAAAGAGTCTCTCCTGGGCCGGAGCCCCGTGAACATAGTCTTTTAAGGCCATAATCCTGAAGGGGAGAGTCTTTGCGGACAATTCACACACTGTTTGAAGTCTGTAGTGTAAGGTGTGTATCGCAATGTCATAAAGATAGAATAAAAAGATTGTGACTCACCAGCCTCTTGAAGTATTCGAACTAAGCAAACCTGGTCCCTTCCGAAAACTCTCCCTGGCAGCATTTCTTCTGATACAGCTGGGCGGACATCTTCCGGGAACCCACAGGAGTGCACATCTGGAAACAGCTGGGCTGATGTCATAACTGGAGAAGGAACCTTAGAACAGAAACAAAAAGAGAAACAGCTGGTCCGGCGTCATCCGATTACCAGGCGATGAACAGGCAAACAGCTGGGCTGGTGTCCTCTCTGGATCTGAAGTCATCTGGTGGTAGCAGTAGATGGTTATCGATTAGGCAGTACACTGTGGACTGAAGAATGTGGAGCACCTGATTTGTTGTTTATTCATATTGGCAGTTCAATAAGGTTACTTCACAGTGTAGATGTGGCAGTATTGACTACCACTGCTCGGCTCTCCATTTTGTAGGCCGGGCTTAATTACTTGGAGGTTCTTGCACTGAGGCCAATAGTAGAGGGTCAGGGCTTGAATTATTACTCCATCTGGATGCACATAATTCACACAGTGGAGACTTCGTCCCTCTCTGTCCACTATTCTCACTCTGTCCATAAACAGTGTCCTGCCTCTCTTCCACTGTGTATACTTTTCGTGGAACAGTCTATTCTTTACATGCTGGTTAGCCCCAGGATGCACATGTTTCATTGCTTCATCCCAGATCCAGGATTTCCTGCAGTTCTCAATCTCCTCCCAGACTCTCCGAGGAAAGGTAGGAAAGGTCATACCAAAGATTTCATTGGCCTTTCTACGAACCAGTCTCTCCTCTTTACTTGCTTTGGTCAATCTGAGACCGCTGGCTTGGCTTGGGGGTGGCCAGTCCTGGTTCTGCCAGCTTCGCATCCTCAACGAAATTAAAAATGGATCCCTGACTTCTTCTTCTTCTGGTGAAGTGAGGGCAGTGGCATCACCACCTTCTTGAACACATTCCTCCGAGGCAAGATCTTGAGGCTGTGTACCCATTCCTATCTCACAAGGCCACTTAGGTTCCTCCTCATCTTCCTCTTCACTGAGGATCTGAGCCCAGGAGTGAGCAGTAGTTCTCACCCCCAAGACTATCCATTCATCACTAGGAGTGGAGGTCAACACCTCCCATTCAACGCCTCCCGATCTCATCTTCACCTTCGAGACTTGGGCTAGGCCCCCCCACCCAGGGGTCTATTGATGCTTTATCTGAACTTGCCTTCTGAGATCCAGCATCCAAAACTTCAACTTCAGATTCAGTCTCTAATTCTACACTCTCTAACTTTGTACCACACTCCCCAAGGGGACCTTCCTCCACAGGCTCCGCCTGATGCTGTGTGCTGCCAACTGCAGATTGTTGAAGTTGTGTCCATGTGGGAGCCAAATGAATTTGAGGCACTATATACAAGCCATATTTTTGTAGACAACCAGCACAGTAAGGAATCATGAAGACATCCCTTCCAGCACTAAAGCACATCTGGCATACACGCACTGGATAATTAGGAATTGCCACATCAGGAGGGAGTTGCCCTCTATAGCACCAATTTTCAATGTCTCTCAATCTATTTACTGCTGCTGTTACTGCAACCCGGGCATGATCTGGATAACGAGCTGGTCCTGAGGCCATAACTGCAGAAAAACAAACAAAAGTTCACTGTAACTGAAAGTCCCACTTTAAATGAACATACTCTGTAGCTTTAAAATGGCTCCTCTGCTGCTGTGTTTACTTTACTACCCCACCCTGTAATGGCGGCGGCAGCACTCCTGTGCATCAACATTCAGACTCTGGGTCAAGCCACTGCGCACCTGATTTACATCAGCTACTATTAACTTTTATTTAAACTGCACAACTTGCTCTGTTCTGGCTGTTCTCACATTTACAGGATTTTCCTTGGACTTTTCACATGCTGGCAACATTTATTTAATCACAGTCCCTTTTAAAACTTCAGGTTTCAGCACAGGATTGACTGCTTTTACTAGTGTTGCAATTATTTTACAACCCACAGTCTCTCTCTGGCTACAAACTTTAAACTGAGGCTACTTTCATTGCTATGCACACATTCATACCTCTCAACCTCCCTCATCACAAATCAGGGACAACGCCTAAAATGATCAGGGACAAATGACCAAAATCAGGGACACATCTGAAAAAACAGTAATATTAGTTCCAGAAGCTGTGTACAACATGCTTCTTAGTATGAATAGCATGTTCTTAATGAGAACTAGACTGCAACACCAATGGCTAGCATTATTTTGTGATTCAGATCCCCCTTTTCAGTGACAGAAATGCCAAATTTAGGAGGGACAGAAGAAATTTCAGAGTCAAAATCAGGGACATCCCTGAAAATCAGGGACACTTGAGAGGTATGCACACATTTAATGGCTTTACAGACTTGCACTTGCCAGCAGGATATCACACAATTGCTACTTGCAAAGCGACTATACAGCTGCACTCACATTTTATATGGCATTACTGAAAATCACTGATTTGAGCAGTTTTAAATCGTTTACTCACTGTTATGGTAGCAGATTGCTGCGATGGAGGAAAACGGCCTGCAGCCAGATTTTTGAAGGCCTCGGATTTCAAACAGGCGGGCAGTCTCCGCGATCATAGTATTAATCACACAATTCACTGATCCCACAACCGATAAGCGGGTTGAGCCCGATTTTGAACTAGAAAAGTCACTTTTTACTGTTTACAGCGCTTTGAACACTTCGCGAACGCTCCTCCACTGCCAGTACACACACTACTCTCTGTCTCCCTCTCGAATGCTGAAGCAGACACTGAAGAGCTGGCTGAGGGGCGGGACTAATGGCAAACTTACCAACCACACGACGACATGCAAATGAGCCTCTTCTTCCTCACTAGGGCTCCTTTCCTCATGGCGATCGTCGAGCAGGCAAATTCAAGCTGAAAAGATGCACTTTTTTTTTTCTTCAACTGACTCCACGGCGGGAGCCCATTTCAACCATGTAACATTGCCATTAACTCTGCAGTCTCTAGTATTGCACAGAAAGCATTTCCAACGTCCAGGGCATAATTTCTCTGTTGCTCCCCTAGTTTTCCACACTTTTCTTCACAGAACTTTATTTTAAAACTGACAAACGCTTAAACTATGTTGATGCAGGACAAGGACACACACTTTGGCTTTACAGCTCCTTGGTAAACAGTTGGCATTTTTTAAACAGCAGCACAAGATTCACAGCACACAGCACACACTAGGGAAATTGCTTCAACTTTTTTGGGCTACCGACTGCCAGATAGCCAAAACGCTAGCCTACTTGCCCAAGCACCTTCCTTCCCAAACAAATCCAAAGCGGTGCCTCCATTTTTGTAACCCCTCTATGCGTCCACATTTGTAGCATGGATATACATAGGGTATCTATGGGTTCGGGGAAGGATGAGGCTACTTGGCACAAGAGACCTAGTTTTGACTACTCTGCACAGGGGCACCCAAGTAAATCCAACTACAGGAAGCAATAACTGTAATGTCCAGAACCAGAATTGGGATGATTTTTCAGTGTGGCTTTATTTATTAACTCACTGAACATAAACAAAGCTCTGTATGGTCCCCCACAGGGCTACGTAACTGTAATGCAGATTAGAGGTTAAACACAGCGGTCCATTTGAGGAATGAACACTACAACAGTTGTCTGGCTTTGGACCCACCAGGCACTCAGCCCGGACTTTGCATGCGCATTGGATACACAGCCCGACTGGCCCGGCTCCCCTGCCGGCCACTCGACTGACAGTCCACTTGGCAATGAACCCAAACTCTACTTGGAAAGACATCCCATCAAACAAGGAGGCTCCCAAACTGTGGCTCCCCACACCACTTGAAGTCTGCGACTCCTAGAGAGATTTTGTTTTCGTACTTCCAATTCGAAACTCCCATCAAACAGGGAGACTCCCATCAAACAAGGAGTAATGTTCCCATCCTGTGGCTCCCCACACCACTTAGAGTCTACGACTCCTAGAGAGATTTTCAAATTGCGACCCACGTCTGGGTACCCACCCCATCACTGGCCAAGCACATGAGGCAAGTAGCAAAAACACAGAAGAAATCCGTAGAGGTGGACCTGGTTACTAAAGATGGGGATCTATCCACCTCCAGCTCCCACAGCCCATACCCGGCCATTTCTCTGGACACACAGAAACTTTAGACTTTAAAACCGTAGATTGACGGTGGATGACCTGAAGCACCACCTCTACAATGAACTTTTAACACTTTAAACAGATGATTGCTCTATTTGTTTGTCCTAGTTGACATAGTTCTCCCAAATAGCAGTCCCAATACTTGAAATCCAACTGAAGAAAAGAAGTTGTTTGCCCCTTCCAATGAGGCCAAACACTCACCCATTCATTGCAGGTGCCCCACAGGCGAAGTACTGTAACCTTTGCTGTTATACATGAACAGACTGAACTTAAATTAAAACAGGCAGCTTTCTTCCCAAGGTGGGAGAAGGGGATTGCCCCTGGAACCCACAAAGAACTTTTCCTCACCCCCCCGAGGGGGGGGTAAACAGACACTACTGGTGTCCTTCTTGTTTGCTTAAGGACAAACTGAAGACTGACTTTGAATTCCCAAGATTCTAACTTACTCTGAGCTGAAGATTCCAAATGTGGCTCATGCAGCTGTGACAATTCTATAATGATGTCATCCCTCTAGTCTCAGCTGTGACTGAGGACAGAGTGAGACAGTGTGAAACCCATTTAACTGGAGTTTCACAAGCTGCCTTCCCTGCCTACCACTATGTCTTACTGGGATTCTAGTAACCCCGGGTAAAAAAGGGGTTACACATATTTTTTCCAAAAAATGTCCAGGCTGGAAAATGTTTGGAAACCGATGTCAAAAGTATCTTCACCGCGAACATTAATCAAAGCATAAATGTCCGAAGCCACAAAAGACATAGAGTCCATCAGCAAGGTTCTAGCTATGAAATGTCTGTCAGGGTGTTCTTGTAACCCTCCATGATAACGAAGTTGAACTGCATTCTGCCTAGCAGCCTGTTCCACTTTGTTATTCTTAAAAAAGTCAGAATACCTAGGGCCAGTTCGTCTTTTATCACGGTTTGGGGAAGGGGATGTAGTATCATCATTAGTTGGTTCCTCAGGCAAAAACTGCAATATTTGAAACAGTATGTGTCTTATCCGGAGGTTGCAAAACAGAATGAGACTGGGGGTCAGGGAGAACAGATTTGCCAGTATTTTCAGCAGAGTTAGTAGACTCATGAAAAAGCTGCTCACCTTGAGAGAAAGAGACCCAGTTTGTGTCAGGAATCCAATTCCCTGCTTCAGTCTGCATCCAGCCTGCCTGTTGTAAAGCAGACTCTTTAGACCAGTCAACCATAGACAGTGGAACCTCGGTCGGTGAGAGATGAAAGGACTTCCGCATTCTTTCCGAAACAGTCACGCCAACGTCAGCCGAAATCTGCTGAGGCGCAACCTGCAGACTATCAGGTTCAGCTGCAGAAGGTGTCAACAAGTGTCCCGAATCACTTCAAATCTCCATATGAGGCAAAGAATTCTCCCGGTTTGTTGTTCGCGGTATTGCAACCGCAATTTGCTCCTCACAAATCGCTGTTTGCAAAATAGATTCAGCACTGTGCGAAGGCACATTTTCACTAGGTAAAGACATCTCTGCTACTGGAACCACATCCAGCAAATCCTTCAGAACGTTCAATACACAAACAGCAACATCCCCAGAAACAGCGCTTACCAGAGTCGGGGATAAAATTTCTGGCAGCAGTTCAGATGCATCCTGTTCACTCACCAGCCTGATGCCAACTGAAGACCTGCAAAAGCAGAGCAGCAGTTCCCCCTACCAAACAGTAGGGGAATTTCCCCAATGTCCTGGACAAATTTCTCCTATTCACCAAAAATACCACCAACAGTTTAATCTAGTTCAATTTCAGTTGCTTACCATCTGGAGCCCCCCCCCCCGGTCACCCCTGAAAAAGGGTCTTCTAGGCCCAGTGGGCTTGCCGGGTCAACAAAATTCAATAAATAAATAAATAATATGTTAAGCAGGTTCTTGTCTTATATGGGGCTATGATTCTGAAGGTGCTGCTCTTGACTCTTCCTCTGCATCAACGAAGGGCTTATCTCCCCAATGCCTCTTACAGCTCTGAGCATCTTTAGAAGATAGCTGCAGGTAACTTGGCCTCCTTCCTCGCCTACACTCCACTCTCTCTACTCTGTCATATACTGGTCAATATAGAGGAGGACCTGGTTCAGCCATTTACCCCATAGCTGCAGATGTTTTTCTGCCATTAGCCGCAGTTTGGCTGTCATCCCTTTCATCCATTCAATACTAACTACCCTTGAAATCGATGAATTGCAGGAAGGGGGGATGTCTGCAACCAGTTAGACATTATTTCCTTTTGGGCTGCTAGGCATAAAGTTAGCAAGAGTGACTGTTGACGGTGGCATCCTAGTTCCCTTACTGGTAACCTCAAGATCATGAATTGAACTCAGATGGAACTCTCACATTTCAGAGCCCCTTGAAGTGCCTAGGTACCTGGGTCCAGAAATCTGAATTCTTGGGGCAGCTCCAAAATATGTGTTGGTGAGAGCCCAGAAGTCAGCATCCTCTCCAACACAGCCCCGAGTCTCACTGGAAGTGTCTTGTTAAGGTAAGGATATGAAAGGACCTTGATAAGCACTTCCACCTAAATTCCCATCACCTTGGGGAAGCCATTGTTCTCCATTTCTTAACCATGAGAGGATCCACTACTGTCAAGGTACTGGGTGCACAGATTCTGCCTCCCAGTTGGCCCGGAGTAACTCCAGCACATGTTCTTGCTCTCCCTTAAGGACCTTATAGGCTCCTGCTAGAGTTTGCCCTTTCCCCCACAGTCTCACAGCCCAGTACAGGAAATTCTCTAAGGGTGTTAGCTTTCTGGTAATCTTGTGTGCCATCTGCTCTGAGTGCAAGTAATGTCTTATTTGGAGGTACCAGTGGAAATCTTCCCTGGGCAAGGTATACTGCCCCTGTAGGTGCCTAAATGTAATTACCATGCTTCTGGAAAACAGGGATTGAAATCTTACCAGGGAGGACCTGTTTCACCGAGCATATCCACCACCTGAGCTTGGAGGTGTAAAGTTAGGGTCTCCCACAATGGAAGTGAGTGGTCCTATTCCTTCCGGGGTTTGTGTGATTTTCCTAATGTTAATGAGGGTTTTTAATGTAAATTTGGTCCAAGGGTTTGAGATACAATTCCAGACTGCTTGGGTGACTGGGGCATGTGGGAGACTGTACCGCTTCTATTTCCCTGCAACCTGTATCCCTCCTCTGTTTGAACCAAATCACCACTGGCATTATCTGAGCTGCCAGATAATAAAGCTTGAGATCTGGGAGGGCAAGTCTCCCCCCTTTCCCTGGGTAAGGTTAGCATGTGTTTCTGAACTCTACCTCTCCCTTTCTTCCAGATGAATGTCCTGAGGGCTATGTCTACCTTTTTCCAGAAGTGTTCAGGGATGTTAATGGGGATGGCCTGAAACAGGAAGAGAAACCAAGGGAGGATATTCATTTTAACCATGTCCACTCTGCCAATTAGGGACAAAGGCAACACATCCCATCTGGCCAGATCAGATTCTATTCCTGCCCACAAGTTCCCATAGTTTATTTTAAAGAGAGAGGATAGTCCCATGGTAATCCTGACTCCCAGATACCGAGCTGTATTATATGGGGTCCATCTCAATAGGAAATTTTGGAGTATTCCCAATGGGAGAGGGCTGCCCATCCTGATCACCTCAGATTTCTCCAGGTTAATTTTGTACCCAGAAACCTGCCCATAGGAGTCCAACTCTTGCAGAAGAACTGGGAGAGATGTCTGGGGTGAAGAACAATGAGTCATCTGCATATAGAGAGAGCTCATGAGCCCTATCCCCTGCCATTATCCCCTTGATGTCATTGTTCTCCCTCACTGCCTTCGCTAATAGCTCTATACAGAGTGCAAATGGGGGTGGGTGGGAAGAGAGGGTAGCCCTTCCTTGTCCCCCTGACCAGGTGTATTCTATTCATTGTGAATCTGTTGACTCTGACCGTGGCCTGTGGAGCCGCATATGGGGAGGAGACACTGTCCCTAAACTCCGGCCCGAATCCCATTTCCTCTAGGGTCCTGTGCAGGAACCTCCAGTCCACCTTGTCAAAGGCCTTTTCTGCATCCATGAAGAAAGCCAGAGTTGGATCCTTCGAGGTTTGTTGACAAGACATTAGGTTAAGAAGCCACCTAATATTATCATGGATGAGTCGGCCGTTGACGAATCCTGTTTAATCAGGGTGAACCAGTGACCCCACACAGGACTGTAGTCTGCAGGCCAGGATTGAGGTGAACAACGTCTGGTCTATGTTTAATAATGAGATGGGCCTGAATGAGTCACACATAGTTGGGTTCTTTCCTTGCTTATGAAGCACAGAAATTTGGGCATATTGCCAGGTTGTGGGGGCTCTCTCCCCCCTCTGTACCCCTCTGAAGACCTGTCCCAGGTGAGGTACCAAATCCTCTCTAAATGTGCTATAAAATTCAGCTGCAAAGCCATCTGGGCCCGGGGCTTTCCCTTTCTTTAATTCTATAATCCCCTGTGTGATCTCTGTGTCAGCGATTGGTGTGTCTATGCTGTCCCTCTCTTCTTGTGAGAGTCTATTCATTGTCACCTTCCCAAAAAAGGTGTCCAGTTTTCCCTTATGGTCATCAACTGGTTCGTGGATATATACTTTTTGATAAAAACATTTGAACATTTGTGCTTTTTCTATCAGGTCCATGGTGTCTCTTGGAGTGCCCCTGTTTTGCCTGATCTGCAGGACGACTCTGGCTGCTGCCTGTTTCTGGAGCTGCCATGCCAGATGTCTCCCTGCCCTATTGCCCACCTCATAGAATCTTTGCTTAGAATATCTCAAATGCTCCTCAATTTTCTCATCCAATAATTTATTCAGTTTCTGTCTCTGTGCCTCCACTCTTGTCCGGATCGCTGGGTCCAGAACAATCTTGTGTTCTGCCTCCTGGTCGAAAATTGATTCTTCTAACTTGGCCTGTTCTTTCATCCTGGCTTTCTTCCTACCTGAAGCAAAACTAATTATCCTCCCTGTTATAACTGCCTGAAGACCATCCAACCATGCTGCCTGTGAGGTATCAAGTGTGTTGTTTGTATCAATGTATTCCCTAAGACCTTCCCTCACCATGTCTCTAAATTCTTCTATATTGAGCAGGAAGCCATAAAGTCTTCAGCTGGAGTTTCCTACTCTTGGTGTAACTCCTATTCTTATGCTCACCATGTTGTGATCGTAAAGGGTCCTGGGCTTGATGAGTGCCTTCTCTACTTTGTGGAGCCAGTCGGTTGATATAAATATCAAGTCTATCCTAGAATATGACTGATGTGGAGCCAACCAAAAAGTATAGTCCCTAACTCTCAGGTTCAAATGTCGCCAGACCTCAGTCATTCCCATTTCCTGAACTATCTTCATTAGGCTTCCCGCTGCCTGCTGGCGACGCCCTGTGTTGACCCCCGACCGGTCTGGAGAGGGATCCAAGAATGTATTGAAGTCCCCTCCCACCACAAACAGTTCATCTGGTGGAAAGGCTGTCTTTATTATTACTTTTTCCAAAAATTGTGCATCCTCCAGATCCGGGTTGGGGGCATACATGTTCAGCAGGGTACAAGGGACTACTCTATACTTCCCCATAATTATCACATACCTCTCTTCAGGGTCATGCTGGGTGTACAAAACTTCAAATGGGCAGCTCTTAAAGATCAAGATAGCTACTCCCCTCTGGTGTGAGTGCTCAAGATAGGAGGCAAAGTATACCTGACCCACCCATGCTCTTTTTAGTTTTTAACTTTCTGTGGCTGAGAGATGGGTCTCTTGTAAAAAAGTAATTTCTGCATTAGCTCTTCTAAGTTTGTTTAATACCCTAGATCTCTTGATCGGGCTGCTTAATCCCTTCACATTATAAGTCACTATAGTCCCCGCAGCCATCATACCCCTTCGTGAGAATATTTTCTAGTCTGCCTACGCACCCAGGCCTGTAGAGTCAAACATTTTACAAACTAAACACAAAATTTCAAAACTTTATATAATCTTTGTGTACTTCTGAGGTTACCATTCTACCCTTGGGCCCCCCCATGTTGTTCCCAGCCCTCTAGGGTGAAGCTCTTTGCTCCAGAGCCTTGTGCTGTATTCACGCTTTCTAGTCACTCTCTCCTCCTTACTCATATTAACAACTCTGAAAAAAAAGCCTCCTCCCAAGAATGTGTCTCATCTCCTATCGGCCCTGGTCAACCGTGGGACCTCTACTGCCACTTATTCAGCTCCTATTGGGGGGGGTCTGTACCTGCAGTCTTTCACATTTCTGATGGTAAATTCAATTCAGGTTGATTGATAGTTAACTACTAAGACAAGCTCATTTGCAATGGTGTCCCTTCACGCAAGTTGTCAAACAGTTACATGTCAAAGTAAGAAAATATATGAATATAAGTACACAGTAAATACACAGTACAAAACTGCATATTAAGTACATCTACACAGTTTAAAAATAGCCTTCCCATCAGTTACATATAG
Source organism: Neoceratodus forsteri (assembly GCA_016271365.2). Lineage (NCBI taxonomy): Eukaryota > Metazoa > Chordata > Ceratodontiformes > Ceratodontidae > Neoceratodus > Neoceratodus forsteri. The sequence continues at coordinate 102,622,270 of CM057453.1, read as the reverse complement.
TGTTCATGTTATGCCTCTCAACCCTGCACAACAGATGTCGTTTTGAGAGATGCTGTCCTCGTACCATGTTTTCAGTGCCCTGCCTGGAGGTCTCTTTTCATGAATGATGCAAAACTTGATGGGCAAAGAGTCCATACATAAGATATAAAGTAACTATATGAAAAAAATTGCTCTTTTGGTTTTAACTCTAGGGACCTCTAACTTGTTAAAATCTGCACTTCTCAGTGTTACCTAAATTGACCTAATACTTAGTCATTCCCTTGGGCTGTCTCGTATTGAATCATGTACACAATTAGCTGCAGACATAATTTTATGTAACTTTCGACGATGTGAAAATGATATTCACTCCAACTTTATGTAGAGTTCGCAACAATGGGTGGTTTTAGGACAATCCCAAATAAGTTTGATTAGTTAATTATAAAGTACATTCAGTCTTTGTAATTCAGTGGAAGAGGGATCATAAATTACACCTGCATAGTCAAATAGCATCATAATCTGTGTCTGTACAATTTTTTTGTCTCAGATCAGGAGAAAGTCAGTCTTTATATCTATGATGCAGGCATGCTCTAGTCCCTATCTTTTTTATCAGGCTATCAAGCACCACAGGGCTCCATCCAAAGACTTAAGTATTTATACCTGTCCACTAACTCAAGATATTAACCATCAAGAGCACAGATCCTAAATGGAGAATCTGAAACCTTTTTCTACACTGCAGGCTAGTCATGTAACCCAAGTTTTGTTTTTGCTGAGTTTAGTTTTAATTTGGAGACTGTAAAAAATGTCTGAAGAGCCGTAAATCCATTTTGGAGAGCTACCTGGACCTCTGAGAGGGGTCTCCCAGATCGCAGATGACAGTGTAGTCTGCATAAAGATGATGATTCAGATTCCCAACACTTTCTCCCAGCCCTCTCAAATATATAGTAAATAACAGGACCCAGGTCTGAACCCTAATGGACCCTCTCAGAATTTCCAGGTACTGTGAAGTGAGTCCCTTTACAACTGTACACTTTTTCCTATTGTGAAAATATGAAATTAACCAACGAATTGCTCCACTACCCAGTCCCCTCTCTAAAAATGTACAAATTAGTATACCATGGTTCACCGTGTCAAAGGCCTTGGAGAGGTCAACAAAGATGGCTCTGGTATATTGCCTGGAGTCCCTAGCTTTGCTGATGTCATCCAAAACCTTCAACGTAGAGGAGATGGTACTTTGATTTTTCCTTAAATCTGACTGGAAGGAATCCTGAAAGCTGTTTTTCTCAGTATAGTCCTGTAACTGTTTAAACAGCATTCTGTCCAGCATTTTTGAAATTACTGGCAGAAGACAGAGAATGGGTGCCAATCTGACCCACTTCCAGCCCTCTAGAAAGTATCCAGACCTCAAGGACCAATTGTACAAATATGCCAGGGGTTCAGCAATTTGTCATTCTGAGATCTTCAAAACACAGGGGTAAAGGTCATCTGGTCCCCCAATCTTATGTTCTTTCAATCCCAGTAGAAGCTCAAGAACCTCATATATGGCATTTTCTGAGAATTCCAAGGTCCCGGCTTTACAATCAAACTTCTTTCCATTAACTTTGCCATTTGAGTTACTGTCTATGAAAACGTTTCCAGAGTATACAAAAAATAATTTAACTCATCAGCCATTTTCCCTGCCACCAATGATTTATCCTTCTCGTCTTTAACGTTTATTTTAACTTTGGTAGTTTGGTTCCCACTCAGATTTTGATTGTATTCCAAAATTTCTTTGGTTCTGATGCCTCTTATTTATTTATTCAGTTTTGATAACTGGACAGGCCTACTGAGCCCTGAAGGTTCTTTTTTCAGGGGTGACTCAGAATTAGTTACACAGTAAGAACATTTCACATACAGAGCATATAGGTGTGCTGAACATTAACATTGTCTTTCTTTTTTTTTTTCTTTCTTAGTCTTTGGTAACTGGTTAAGGCCCACTAGGCACAAGTGCCTGTTTTTAGGGGCAACCTGGGAGCACTGGATGGTTAAGTGACTTGCTCAGAGTCACACAGTATGCAAGTGGAGGTTGTGAGAATCAGACTCAGGTCTGGTCTGCTGGATGCATCAAGCTTGTTCACACCTCGCTCCTCTAACCTCTAGGCTATACTGCCAGCCCAAAACATTTTAAAAACATTTTTTTTGGCTTGCCTTACCTCACCTCAGATATGTAATTGTTTCTGTCTCTTCTATATTGTGCCCAGTCCCTATTTGACCCTGACTCTTGTGTCTTCCTTCATAATTTGTCCTTAGTTTGTTTTAATTTGTCCCAAAAATGAGTATACCAAGCTGCAGTGGCCTTTTGGACTTTCCTCTTTTTTAGGGACTGGTGTTTGTTGTAAAACCATTTTTAATTCAAGAATGAAATAGTTCCAAGCATTATGAAAGTCAGGTATAAGCTTGAGTCTGTCCCAACGTTTGCCCTCTGAATCTCTTACAAAATCTTAAACATCAACATTTTATAAGATCTGTACTGAATAAATTTTGGAGGGCCTCTGAGCATTTCCCATCCTCTAGCACAGTACAGTGTGTTGTGGTCGGTAAAAAAGTCGACCAAAACTCCTGCTTCTCTGTAGTTTTGAGGGTAGTTTGTAAAAATTAGATTGTGAGCTGGCTCTATGGCGCCATGCAATGGGGGATTGCATGGCACACTGGTGATCCGGGTTCACACCCGGAATGGCAGGAGTGGAGACCAGCGGGGATGGTTAGAAGTGTCCGCTCAGATGCTCTCCTCCTGGGGATGGAGGGCACAAGTCTGCACTGCTTCTACAATGGCTTCTGATGGTCTCTAGTGGAGGTGCACTTGGCGGCGTGGGTGACCACACGCTGCTGTGAATCCATCCCAGGACGCTGTGTGCATGTGGCCACAATGTGGGAGGGGGAGTGATGGAGGGAGAAAACAAGAAATTTGCCCATCGTCTGACTGGATGATGGTCACATAGGTCCCCTCATGCCATGCAGCCCTGGGATCTGCCTTCCAGACTGATCACATGCAATGCACCTGGTATGAAATTGGACCATATCTCCCCTCTCATGGGCCCTGGGAGGGGCCCCTCCAGTGAAGGGATACACCAGATCAACTGGTGCATGACACAAGGGGGACAGGGAGTATGGCGATGGGGGGATGGCTTGGCGGGTGGGGGTTCATTGGCGACTGGGAGTGGCCAGTCAGGGGGCATGGGAGGTGCAAAAAAAAAATAATTAGATTATGGAAGGTCAGATCAACCATTTTTTATGTTAACACATGTAGGCTCTGATTAATTGATAAAGGCCCACCTAAGTGACAGATTATGCAGGTGCCTAGGTTTCTCTAAAACTAGGCAATTCATACAGAAGTTAACACCACAGCACCACATCAAGATGCAGCAGTTTTCAAGGCAGTTCACCTCATTTGCCATATTGGCTTACTAGACACTTTCTTTGGGCTTTTCAGGGCAATGAAGACAATATCTTTCTCTGGTTCCACCAAGCAGTCATTTGCAACTATGCCTAGCCCATAACGAGTATGAAGGACACGGAACCAAACAACCTGATTCCAGGGTTTTGGTCCCAATGTAACATACTTTGGAAATGCTTGATTCTCATTACTTAACAGCATTTGTTATTGTGACTGATGACCTATGCAGGCACAAGTCACTCATACAATTAGAAAGCAGTGCAGGTCTTGTGTCGTTTTGGTCTTTAGTCTTCCGTGACACTTACCATCATTTTTCTTCTTCTGGTGGGGACATAACACTAATGGACATGCTTTTGTGCAAATGTTATTTGAAATGGACTCTCAGATATGCAGGACATTGCCTGCATTAGATGCCCTTTGTTTGAAATGGTGGCCCTCATTCAAGAATGTTTTTTCCCCTATAGATTTTTCTACCCAGCCATATTCATCAGTCAAGGATGTACCCTTGTCCCAGAGGTGTATTTTTTTGAGCCTTTGTCTCCTGGCATCTCTAGCCCTGGTAGCCCACTGACTATCCCCATCGTGCTACCCTCCAGGAAAGGGGGCTCCAGAGGGAGGGCCAACCTCCCCCCGAGGCTTGTTCACTATGGCCCTGTACTCACTAGTGAACTTAAAATGGTTTAAATACCTTAAACTGTTTTAAGTTCTTGGAACACAATATGTGTACACACTAGGGATGCACGGATATCTGACCCGGTGAACCGATCCAGTTGGAGAGTAGGCTTTCTGACTATATCTGGCCCGATCAGATACCGATGTTTAAATTGAGTCGGGTTTACTGATGTATACACCCTCGTACATACAGTGGATTAGAATTTAGCAATTGGCAATCACAGGTAAAAGAGGGGCATCAGAAAGCAGTTTGCATTCAGTCAACAAACTGCACTACACTCCGGGATTACCTTTTACTACAGTACTGCTACCTGGTACTGATCTCAATGCTGACTTCGGCACTGACCTCTATGCTGACTGTGCTGTCCTGCCAACTTCGGCTGTGCCGCTTACATATGTGTGGACTGTGGGTCTGATTTGGTGCCGACCTCAGTGTCAATGTTTCATTAATGAGCCGGCTGGTTTTCCTGGTTCATCGTTTTTGAGATACAGCACTTGAGGTACTGCACAGCAGCAGGAAGCAGGAGCATGATGAGAGTTTTTACTTCTCTTTTTATTTTAAACGGCGGCTCAGTTATGATTAAAATAGGGCTCAGTCTGCCCTCTCTGATCCACCGATGAGGGATTGCTAAAGATTCCCAGGGTTTGTTTACAAACATCTGGGGCATGGGCATTTAGTTTTGTGGCCCCAACCCTGTGGAATTCTCCACCTCATCGGGTACGAGATTGCCTGACCGTCCAGAGTTTTAAGATTGCTTTAAAGTCGTATCTTTTTAGTTTGGCATTTCCCAACTACTAAAGCTGCTATTGTATTTTTAGTCTTATTTTATTTGGTTATTTATATAATATGTTTTTACTGTACAGGTGCCTTGGTTTGGAAAGGCGCCTTTTATAAATAAAGATGATTTGATTTGAACGTCAGGGAAAGATGAGTGGCAGTGGCAGAAAGGGTGACTTACCACCTGGCTCGCCGGCTGTCTGCCTCAGTTGGGGGAGGTTAGGCAGTGACCGCAGCTCACAGAATTAGAGCTGGAGAAGGCTGCGACTTCTGCAACTTTAACTTTTGTTACCTCTGCTCCTTCCAATTGTAGGTGAAGGTTAAAAAGATTAAAAAGGTTAAAACAACATATTTAAAGACCACTGGCTTAAACGGCAATAGTTTTCTTAGGAATTGCTGTCCGATCCGGTAAAAACCCAAACTGATCGGATAGCAATGCTAGTTATCCAAAATCCGGTATCCAGTGGAAATTTGATATCCATGCATCTCTAGTACACACTGTAATATGATTGAAACCATGTTACAACCATGTTCTAAAATGATGCTTAAACCCTGCTAGGGAGGTAGGCTTTAGTACAAACACGGTTGCCTTAATCCGTATTAACAGCAGTGTGGACGCAATCCATGTTGTAACACAGGTTAAGGCAACCATGCTGAAACAACAACAAAGATTTTCATTTTCAATATGAAGAAAAACAACAGATTACTCCCAGGGACATGCTCCCAATACACTCCCGATTCTGCTGCTATTAACTTTCTGCCCAATTCTTTAAGGCACCCAATCGCAGGTATCCCATCATGCATTGTGGCACCCGCAATGCTTTGAGCTGGTGTCGCAGTCATGCCTGGGAACTTGCTCAGGCAAGCACAATTGTTGGAACGCAATGTGGATGCTCCAACAACTGTGCTAGGGCCCGGTTCCTAAAATTTTATTAAAAACATTTTAAAATCAGTCCCTATTGTGGACAGGACCTATGTGCACCAATATCCAGTGGGTCATGTTTTTTTCTTCCTTTTCAGGTCCCGCCCATCTCCCTAACATAAGTGCAGCCTCTGTTAGCCTCTTACATATACAGCACGTCCCCTGAGGTGACAGCAAGCTCCCTGTTCAAGTCCCTAGGGGTTGCTGTGGTGCCAGAGTGTGCCATCAACTCTTCTCTGTTGAGGCACACTGTCGCATGGCAGCTACATCAGCCTTGCCTGCCTTCTGGCATGACCACCTGGGTTTGCTCCCAAACCCGGTTGTCTGCACCACTGGGTCATCAGGGTGACTTTATTTTTAAAATTTGTTTTCTGTCAAACACTACTCTCTGATTTGTTTGCCCTGACTGTGACTGTTTTATACCATTGATCACTGCCAGTATTGCCTAAATGTGCAGTGCTGATAATACATACTGAGACTGCAGTTGTGTGAAACACCTGGATATGTCTCTGTGTGCTTTGATCCTTCCTAAAACATGTTTTGGCCAGTGAGAGAGAAGCCAGATTACCATGAAACTGAAATGTAAAGTACTGTAAGTGATTGAACCATACAGGGCCCCCCTGACACTGAGCTTCCACCTTTCACTGTAAGATCCTAGGGACCCCATGGTATAACCAGTCACCCTGGCCCAAGAAATGCTTGCCTGACACAGGAGGGGCCTGGGTTACACATTATTACTTCTCTTTTATCTGCGATGTTTGTCCCACACTGCAACTCCCCCCACAGCGCCTGACTCTCTCAGGAGCCTCATGGCATGCCCAACCCCCTGCATCTGACTGGCCAGCACTCACCTGGTCTTCATCTGGCCTTGAAATACCAACCAGGTAGGGGAGAGGGATGTACCATCGAAAACAGCCAGTCATCAGGCGGTGGTGCAGCAGAAGCGTGGGGCCCGTATATACCGGGATCCATTGTCTTCAAGTGTCGGGGCCATTTTCACTGTTTTCCAGTTCCCTCCTCCAAGACACTGGCAGCTGGGGTGGCATGTGTGAGCATGCGCATGAAGTGTGCAGCTGCGCTGCATCAGCTAGCATCTCTGTCCCCTAAGGCATGACAACTGGCACCACCAGCCATGGTCATCCAGGTGGAACTGCTGTGGCACTGTTGCACAGCCGCCCTCCCTCCTCTGAGAGGAAGAATATCCTCTGGGATGCTCTGTTATTCTCCCCTAACTGGCTCCAAATGACCCAGGCTCATTGTCAATCTTGGGTTGCCGGCCTCAGGACTGGTAGAGCTACTACTGCTGCGCCAGTGGGCCAGCTTAGGTTGCACACTGTTTTTTTCAATCAGAATTTTTATCTTTGATCAGTATTTTTATCTCCCAGTTTCCCCCCAAGCTGCTCCCATCTGGACCAGGTCCCATAGCACCATCACTCAGCATTTCTGGCACTTACCTTTACACCATTGTCCTCAGCTACAGGGCCATGGTGAAGCTCAGTTCCTGGTGTGGAGTCTGCAGGGCCTGTGGGGAACTTGGCTATCATCCAGCCATAGTCAGAATGTTTTTCTGCCGTGTATTTCTCCCTGGGCCCACAACGCATGCAATGATGTGATGTGTGAGCTCCAGCTCCGTGGATACGCCCCCAGCATCTGCGGGTGTCCCTTCCCATGTGGTCTCTGCTTCACTGCCACCCAGATTCCTCCAGGTGGCAGATGACCAGCAGGGTGTGTGCCCCCACCCCAAGGGAGGAGAGCTGTCCAAGGGGTGCTCAATCCTTCCTCCCGGCCAGCCCCCAAGTGACCCGTGTTCATTCCTGAACCCATTCACCAGTGTAGCAGGCAGTAGTTCTACCGCCATGCTGCCAGGTGGCCCCAGGTTGAACAATATTAATAAAACAATAAAGCATGACAGTGTTTGCTGATTAACAAATATTGCTGCTTTAATATACTACTGGTCACTGGTCTGCACTGCATGGTCCTGATACAGCTTCAGTCAAAGACTGTACAAAATGTGGTACTGTATTAACTGTGTGTTACTGTAAATGAGTCACAGGCTTCTTTCATCATTGCATTTTGAGGTATGGGCCATACTTCTAAGAAATGGAAATATATACCAGAAAATGGAATTTGAACCCAGGGTTTTCACAACTGGGTTAAAAAGAAAGCAGCTGATATGCATGACTGGTTAGCAACAGTAGCGAATGTGTAACAGTTTTGCCACACCCTCTTCTGCTTCTTTCTTGGGCAACAAAGAGGCTTCTGGGTGGAGAGCAGGCTTGTATTGTAAAACAAAATGTTCCGACCTTTTGAACCAACTGACTGTTATTTTCAGCAGCATTTTTAAGGTACAAGAGTATGTAAGAATTGTTTAAAGTTTTGATAGCTATGTTGCTACAGCAACAATTGTTTATGACAAACTTAAAAGAGTCTGTGTCTTTGTACTGTAATTTCTGACTTCTGTGACACAGAATACAGGTCCCCAGAATTTAAAGAGGAAGTCTGCACATCATTTATTATGTTCTTTCCTAAAAATAATGCTTCAGCTACTACAATTTACTAGAGAATACATTTTTGTATTACATGGAGGGTTCCCACATAGAAAATAACATTATTTATTTCCCTGTATGCCTGTGAGAAAATGTTACTGTAACCCCTAGGCAGCACTACTCCTAGAGTTACACCCCTGCCTACTACCTATGATGAAGGCTGAGGGAGCTGGGTTCCCAAACTTACATTAGACTGTTGCCTTTCCATTAGGTTCTATAATGCACAGTGCCTCCACCCTGAATTTAACTTTAAAGTGGGCTAGCTGTTACCTGGTACAACCCACGGGGATGACATACCACCCACAATTACTTTTTGCCACCCCAACACATGACCCAAAATACAGTTCCCCACATTTTAAACATTTGGTAATTAAAGACTTTCTTTAATAATATGCTCACAGCAACCAATTGCAGAAACAGTAACAATAATATTTTATTTAGGGGACATAGGAGTTAGGAATGGGAAACAGGAGGAGCAGAGGTTATGCAGTGATTTCTATTTACAAATGTACGATTGATTGTTTTGTGCTGGTGAAACCCTCCAGCTGGATAAGTACCAGATAAAAGAGAAAAAAAGCACAGTTTATCAACCAGAAATGATACTCAGAGTCCTGGCTATCTAAACTGCATTAAATCAGATGAAACACATTTCATTACCCCACCACTGGTACCAGTTCCTAGACATATATGAAACCCCGCAATCTCACACTATACCCTGGATACCCAGTTACCAAAGTCCTGGGTGGTTGCAGGCCTGGTGGATGCTGCAGCTGGTGGCGTTGCCCGGCTTTATTTGCATGAAAATTAAAATCTTGAAACTTGGCTTTAAGCCACAGACATTTAAACTGTTTACAGTCTCTGCAGAATGTGCAGGGGTTGCCCTGCATTTGGCAGAACAACAGGGATTGCCTTGCTTGTAGCAGACTGAACAATTCAGGAGGAGGTAACCCGCCTGATTATAAGGGTTAGAACAAGGATTGGCAATCCTGAATATTCAGCACATTCATATGTTTGTCACATCCAGTACATCTATATTTTAAGACACAATCGAGTAGGGTGGAAAACTGTCATTTCCAGATTGCATCAGCCAGCCCGACTTAACTTTGGGGTCTCAGTCCCTTAGTGTGGCAGTGCTTCTATGGCTGGTGGCTCCACAGGACATCTCGACCAGATAATAGACACAAGTACATTTCGGTACCTTTATATGATACTTTTGGGCTCACGTGGGTCCCCCAAATAGTTAGACAGCTGCTTGGGCTCACTTGGGTCCCTACAAACAGTTATGGTCAGCAAAAGTTACTACTTTGTCCTGGGCTCACTATGGGTCCCCCCAGAATGGTTGTACAATGCTTGGGCTCATTTGGGTCCCCCAGCAACAGTTACGATCAGCAAAACAGCTCGAAGAGATCCACCTGCACTGGGCCAGATAGAGCAGCAGGGTATGGTGCGAACCAAAGAACTATCTTACATTGAACAGTCATTTGGGCAAAGCTGTCCCACTTCAGCAATTCAGTATGGCCCCTTTCTTTCTTGCACTGGGGGGTACAAGAGTACTCACTCAGGCTCCTCAAGGTCGATTCCTGCTATGAAGGCTCCTGATGCTCTTCAGTTCTCTCACAACTGAGGTTGTTTTCAGCCCTCTCACAGCTGCTTGATGTCATCTGTTTCAGGTCCACATCTTCCCCTGATGCGGAAGGGAGGACTAGCTCCTGGGGGACATTCCAGTAACCCACAGACTAGCAGTTACTACAAACTACATCACTTTAAACTTTTACTAAATAAAGAAGGCAACACCCTCTCCAGGGTGGAGAGGATTAGCTGGATCTCCAGGCTTGGCTGCATGGCTGGGGGCCAGAAGCTCTCGCTCGAATATCTCTCTCGATCTCCCTCTCTTGAATCTGAATCTGGGTAAATGCTGGAAAACACAGTCACTTATAGAGGGCTCTCCTGAAGCTCCTGATTGGCTGTAGCTTTTGGGTGCACGGCCTCCGATTGGCTGGAGGATCTGTCAGTCAGAAAAATGAATTATGCATGAACCTCACTCAATGCACAGTTGGTTTGCTGTTTTGGTGCCTAGAATTAGGTCCCTGTAAGTCCCCATGAGCACTTGGCATTTACCCATGAGCTTTGGTTAATGTCCCACAAGTCCCAGCTTTGTTATCCTGGCTCTCTGATTGGCTGTAGCTGCTTTTGCAATGGCTGCTAAACCCACTGTGTCTAAAGCAGATCAAGTACAGTCCTGAATCAAAGCCCTGGTGCAGCCAGAACAAAGTAATTATTTGCCCCAATGCCCCACAGTCCAATAGCCCTGAAGGGGCACTTGCTGTCACTACACAGATATACAAAATTGCTCAGTCTGTTTTCCTGTCGCTGCTGCTGATATTTTAGCTCCCTGACATGCAGCAGCAGACAGGCTGTTTCTCTGAGCCCCAATCATTTATCTGGTACAGCCAGGGCTGGTTGTTTGTTTATTTAACATGCTGCCCCCTTTAAGCATTTTCCCCCAAACATACATTGCAGCAGTTACAACATTTAAATAAATAAAAGAAACACATTTCTTTTCCTTTTCGGCCGCAGCCAAAATACAGCTGCCCTGAGGGTAGACAGGTCCTCATGAATATTTAAATAGATCGGGGCTCAGGCTCATGAATATTTATGAGCCCCGATCGAAACTCCCTCGTGGATCTCTTCTAATTTTTAAGAGAGCGGCCACTCAGGGGCCTGTCCATGGTCACCAGGTCCACTCAGCACATGGGGATCCCAAGACCGATGGAAAACTCTCTGGTTTGACTGCAAATTCAAGCAGTCGAACTTCAAAGGCGCCGCTCACGCCTGCGCAATCCCTGCTGCCCCGAGGGCATGGCTTTAAGTGGGTGATCGTGGTTTGCTTTTTTGGAGCCCTGGAGGGCTGGAATTACTTGGCTAGGGCTGACTGGGGCACCAGAGAGCAGAAAAAGGACCAGGGGGACCGGGAAAAATTGCAGGCTATATCGGGAGGCGCTGAGGAGAGCAGCAGGAAACAGGGGCTGCAAGGCTAAGGTAAGCCCCCATTTGGCGGGGGGGGAGGGTTACATAACAATAAAAGGTATATTCCTACACTTTTCAAACAATTACAAGTATATATGTAACCCCACACTCCTTCATTTTTCAATGACAGGTGGTATGCTGTTTAAATCTGACAGCAGTACCAGGTGGGGGGCTGGGTTCGGGGAGGAATAGGTCACTCGGCACAAGGGCTAGGTTTGGCTGCTCTGCACAAGGGCACCCAAGTAATTCCGAACACAGGAAGCAATAACTGTAATGTCCAATATCAGAAATGGGATTCTAAAGTGTGGCTTTATTCACATCCAAACAGAACAAACAAAGCATAGATGGACCCCCATGGGGCTACACTTCTGGTACTGCAGATTAAAAGAATCAAGAACACTTCTTCGACACTTCAGCCCTCAGGCTCTGAACCCACCGGGCACACAGGCCGGACTTGCACGCTGCTTTGGCTACACAGCCCGAACTTGTACACTGTTCTGGATTTTCCCTGGCTCGGCTCCCTTGCTGGCCACTCGGACACCTTCCATATGTCATGGAAACATTTACTGGTGGCTCCCTAAACCACATAAGAGCACCTCAGCTCTATCAGGGAATTTTCCTTTTAATCCCACATCTGGGTACTTTCCTCAGGCATGGCCAAGTATCTGAGAGAAAGTAAAGGTGCCACAGAGCAAATCCATAGAGGTGAATTTGGTTACTACTGATGGGGGGTCTCCCACCTCTCGCTCCCACAATTTATACCCGGCCATTTCTCTGGACAGTAAACACCTCATACTGTAAAGCTTGGCAATGTAGATTATGGCTAAATGTATGTCACATTTCCTCTACTTGTCTTGCTTTCCCTTTGCTGGACTTGAACATACTTTTAATTGGCATAGCCCATTGCTCTAGGCCCCCCACTGATTAAGCAGTTCAATCCCTCACTTTACTTCATTCTTTTGTGCTGGACTTGAACCTACTTGAGTTAACCAGCAATGTCTATTACACTAGACCTCCTACAGATTAAGTAGTCCAATCCCCACGTTCCAACAGTTCAGGTGAAAAACATTGGCCCTCTGTCAGAGCGAACTCACCCTTTGGTTGCAGGTGCCCCACAGGCGATTCCTCCACAGGAATTTCTCTCTCAGAGCTTCTGGTGCCACAGCACAACTTGAAATAGGCAGCTTCTTCCCTTAGCCGGAACCAGGAGGGTTGCCCCTGGAAAACAGGCAAACCTTTCCCCCCCATTCCCTCAGGGATGGGGCACCTGGACCAGTAACAGCGGTCTCTACCACTTCAACAACCAGTTTCTGTGTTCCTTTTACGGTGGAAACACACACCTTCTTAACAGTAGCTCTAAAACAGAGCTTAAAGCTCTGAGAGCCTGCACACAGACAGCTGTACTACTGTCTCTCCCCAAGACTGCACACAGATTCTGTTCAAAATCCCCAACATTCTATCCTAACTTCCAACTGCAGCATTCCAGTGTGGCTCATGCAGCTGCGCGAGTTCTATGGTGATGTCATCCCTCAGTCTCAGCTGAGACTGAGAAAAGAGTGAGACAGTGTGAAATCCATTTAACTGGAGTTTCACAAGCTGCCTTCCCTGCTTACCACTAGGTCTTACTGGGATGCTAGTAACCCCGGGTAACGGGGGTTACATATACCTACACCAAACAATCAACTAAATGGATATATCTGCAATTATTACTACAGAACACAAATCCTAATTGCACCAGAATAATTAAAACTAATTACCAACTCAGTTAACCAATTAAAATACCAGATTAACATACCTACCAAAATAATTAAACACACTTCCACATGAGTTACCACACTTACCACACCTGCAAAAACAAACAAAAAACATTCCAGACCAAACAAAAGAAAAGTAACTGCAGTCTCACAGTAACCACCAGTTCCCCTAATGACTCACCAAACAGCCTTGTTGTTCAGCACTCCAGCTCTTTCCTTACATGCCATATCCTCCATGCTGCTATTGACTCTCTTTCCTTTGAGCTGCTGCCATGCACTCCATGCTGAGTGTAACCCCTAGGTAGCGCTATCCCAAGAGCTACTACCCCTGCTTGTATGACTAGTTGCAGGTTAAGGGGCCTGGGTACTGGAAATGGGTGCCTCTACCCAGAGGACAGGGTTGGTGGTAGCGTAGCTGACCTGGTACAGCCTTCCGGGCCACTGTTACCCCCCTCTTTCCCCTCTAGATAGCTAGATATTTTATTTATATAGCACCCATCTCCGAAGACTCTGGGTGCTGCACAATATAACACACATAACATAGAGAAACATCTTAAAAATAAAATGAAACAAATTTGAAACAAGCAGCAACAACATACCAGATACAGCTGGGAGCAACAGCATTAACTAACCATCTTAAAATACAGTATACTATTATAATGAAACACCTTCAATCAAAAGCTTGATCAAATAAATATGATTTGAGGCCCTTCTTAAAGGCTTCCACCGAAGGGGTCTCCCTAAGATAACCAGGCAAGGAGTTCCACAGGGTAGGCACGGCTGCCACAATTGCCCCCAAACAACAGATATACCCCCAATCTGATTGCACTAACCACCGGGGCTGGTTCCACTTGTTCTGCCCTTGAGACCCCCTGTAAAGTAAAGTCAAACACAGCAAACAATAGTACCACAGTGCTAGTTGTACAGAAGTGCACCACAGGCAGGTTAAGTGCAAAAAGATTCAGATCTGATTTATTCAGGGGAAATGAACAAGGAAGGGGCGTAATCAGGTTGATTGGTTTAGGTACTGATTCAATCAGGCTACAAGGCATGCACTTTTGAGTCCCTCAACACAGTCACACACACTCTGGATACCCAGTGGCGAGGTAGGCTAGCCTGACACGTTGCCTGGGTAGGCTGGTGTTGCAGCTGGTCGGGGCTGTATGATGGAAAAACAAGTCTTGCACAATAACCCACAATTTGTAATCCAGAGCCAGAAGGCTTATGATTAGACAAAACAATTAAATCAGATGACGCACTTTGATTGAGCTGTTATTGCAGGGAGCTACCCTGCTGTTTACTCACGCTACCCAGTACAGGACACAGGATGGACAAAGTGGAGACTGCAGGATGACTTGCTCATTTGCCAGGAGAAGCAGGGCTCACACGATTCACCGTGGTAGTGTTCCTGTTCGTGATGCTGAGCAGGGGGCTGATCCCCAGGCAGGTCTCTCGTCGATGGTCTTCTCTGTGGTGCGAGTAGCTGGCTGGGCCAAGGAGGCAGGGCCCAGGCCAGGTGAACAATTCGGAGGGCAGTCCAGTAGTGCTGGATTCAGCTTCCAGCAAGCATGACACAAGCAGGCAATGGGGAACCAAATCATGACCCACTAACACCATTCAGCACACTTATCCACACTTATAGTAAAGTAAGGTAAATACCACAGTTTGGATGACAGTCAGGTCACAATCACAGTGTCTCTGCACAAACTGTATGCTCTGTGGTGGTTTCAGACTTCCTGACAGGCCGATCGCATGGAGCAAATCTTCGGTCCTCTTCAGGCAATAAGGCAGTCGCAATCCTGTAATTCTTGTCACAAATTGGTTCGGATAAAGTCCTATTTCTATTTAGACTGAAGGATTCCCTCATGAGGGATGATAAGGCAGACAGGCCAAACTCAGCCTTTCCACCAGTTTCCCGTGTGACTATGCAGGAGCAGCTGCTCGAATATCTCGAGCTGTTCACTCTCTCAACTCCTTACTGAGACCGACTCTGCTGCAGGCAGCACCGGGACTTCTTTCTGATTCAAAAAGGGTTCGGTTGGTGGATTCATCTGTCTGTCAAAGCAAGGGCTCCCCCTCCAGGTCCATTTAGGCGCCAAGGTGAAAAACTACAATTCCTACAGAAATTCACTCCCACAAGACCAATGAGGACATACTCCGTTTTAGGGTCCCCAAAAGGTACTGATTGGTGCAATACAGAAATGTCCATGCTGCAAAGAAAGGCAGGTTAGATAAACTATAATATCATTAATAGAGCAGCTAATCATCAAACAATTGCAGGTTCGAACAGAGCTCCCTTTGCACAATTAGCAATGACAGAATGGAGCAATATTACTGCAGCTCAGGCGGGACTTGAGCCTGGAAACACTCGGCCCCTACCCAGATTAATTATACACTACAAAAATAATGTCTCTTAAAGAAACAGGCAAGGAGGTTAATAGGGCACTTGCATGCAGGCACTTTTAAACCTGTAAGGACACAGAACGTCAGCCTGACAGTGGGCATTAGGCAAGCCCAGGAAGACATTTTAGGAACCCCCACTTGTAGGGGGGTTACATGAGGATGGTAACTCTCAGCTCCTGCTGTTCCCAACCAAGCAAACCGTGCCAGTCTCGCTCCCAATGGCACATGTGATGCTCCTGACTGCAGATGCCATGCCACTTTGACCACACACACCACACTGAACTAAGGGATAGTCTGCTATAACAACACTATCATGTATAGAGGAGCCCTGCACTAAAAAAAAACTGGGACAAGCTACTGCCCATACCAAAAATCCCACTAAACTAAAATCAGCCCACTCAAACAAGTCAAGACTGTGACTAATATTAAAAATTGGCAGGCTCAGATGCCAAGATATGCTGAGAAGTTAATTTATTAAGTCACAGGTAAAAAGGACAACTACAGAGAGGACAGAGAAGGCACCCAGTGCGTTGTTCATTAGAACTTCATCAGGGGGCAGGCTCCTCTCTCTACTGCCCCTCCCTTTATACCACTGTAAGCCCCTCTTCATGAGAGGGGCTTACAATCACCGTTAGGAGCCCCACTTTTTGTGCCTTCCCCTCCAGTTTATGGGATTGTGGGTTTTTGGGGAATGCACATTTTGGGCTATACTGTGAGACTTCCACTAGGGGCAGGCTCTTTTAGCCCTTAAAAGCTAGGAGCACAGGTAGCCTCGGGGGGAGATAGGAGGCTGGCTGGGAGATGGCAGAACAGGCAGGAAGGAACTCACTGATCCGGGTTTGGGGCCATATTCCAGGGGGAACCCCACCAATGAGTCCAAGGTAGTGCCAGGAACAAGGTGACGCTGCTGTAACGGGAGGAGCGGGGGCATCAGTTAGCATGCCAGCATCATGTGAGGCAGATAGGGCTCCAAGGAGAAAACACTGGTGAGAGTGCCCTGGGAGTAACTTGCTGGGTTCAAGCCTGTGGGAGTAGGCCTGGACCACCAAGTTATAAGTTTATGGGAGATTCCTCCAGGGAGGGGTGGTGGCAGCTCTGCTCCTGGCTCCCATGTGGAAGGGTGGTCCAGGCTTGTTAAAGGGAGTGCTGGAGGCTTCTCACCCACTATGGGACCTGCTTGGAGGGGCAGGCCTCAGGGTGCTGATCACAAGCTGTTTGAGGAAGCTGCAGGTCATTTGGGATAGCCCTTGGGAAGCCCTCCAGACCCGGTAGCTTAAAGCAAGCACAGGATGAAAGGTGTGTGTGGTGGCGCAGGCCAGAAGTAATTTGAGGGCCCCCCCATTCTGTATGAGGAAAGGAGACCAGGTGTGACTTTGACCACAGTATAAGGGGATTCCGGCAAATTGGAAGGACTGGTCAGGAAAAGAAAATTCCTGCGTCACTTGGCACGGGACCAGGTGGGAGAAGCAGCTTGATTCTCCGACGGGTGGAAGACTGACCAGGGGAAATATGGTAAAAATAAGTAAAATTAGAGTTCCACTTACCAGTGCCAGAGGGTAGGGTGGGCCCTAAGGTCCAGTGAAGGCCTGAGGGAGGTCTTGAAAAATAGCAATTTCTGAGGTTTCATCAGCTGCCTGGGAGAGGAATGCTGCCTAGTACATCTGTTCTCTCAGTCATATGACCCGCTGGTTCTGTAAGTAGTTAGTGCTCCACAGAGCCAGATGGCTGATAAGTTTTAAGCAAGCAATGAGAACACCAGGGTTCTGGCCAAAATCATTTGGACCTCAGGTTTAATAAATTGGTTTGTTGCTTATTCCTGAGCCACAAGAGTGTTTTTAAAGATTACTAGATAGATGAATTTCTGTGAACTTAATACATTTCTAACTAGATTTCTTTGGTCAGAGTTTTTAAGTTTGCAGCCCCTGTGATGTTGGTGCTTCCAGGGTCGGGATGCTGGTGGGAGACTCCAAAGAAGAAAGAGAAAAGAGGAGGTCTCCGGTTCCATTGGTCAGTATCCAGGAGAGTGGCGAAGGGTAGCAGTTTCCATTATGCTGCAGTAGGACCTGGGCCATGGTAAGACAACACCATTTTATTCTCCATGGTAGTTTAATGTTCTGGTCTGGGTCTCTTTGAGTAGGCCCCCTTCCCTTCGTGTAACATCAGGAGCTCCTAGACAAGTGGGAAGGTGGGGTGGCTACACATGGGGCTCGTCCAAGATGCTTTTGGGGACCCTTCGCACCCCCAGTGCCCTGTGTCTTGGAATGGGGGGCTGGCGGGTTCAGGCCATGTGATACATCTGATTTCCATCCTGGCTGTGGTAGTTCGGGTGGAAGGCCGCATACTGGATCTTGTGTGCAGACTCGTGTGGCTTGCCAGTCATGTGATACCAGCCTGTTATCTGATTGGCTGGAGGGTGAGCTGAGGGGAAAAACAGTGAAGAAGGCATCGCCATTTTGGAGACAGAACAGGAGCGAGCAGAACCAGGAGGATTGATCCGAGACATCTAAGCATAGGGGATGTTTGGAATTGAGAACTGACGGAACCCACTGATCCGGGAAGGTTTCCTGAGTCTGGCAGGTATGGACTTATTGTCACGGATGGCTGGATGGGGGTTTGGAGCTGAAGGTGTGCCTCCCTCTGGGGAACCCATGTCCATGGTTCCCTAATCATTACTATCCTGGTTATGGAACACTGCAGAAAAAGGGCAGGCGGAGGACAGATGTGTTAGATGTGACTATAAAGGTGAGGGAATAGCCCGTCTACCAGTGCGCAGCTTGTGCCTGAGCTTGGCCCCTGGAGGCATATTTGACTGGGCCCCTCCAGTTTTTCATTGAGCGGACCCCCTTAGCACGTCAGAAGGCCCATCCTCAGTATGGTCACAAGGAAGCCTGGAACCTAGTGATGTGGAACAGCTTTGAGGAGTGGACCCCAGAGCAGGTGAAGAAGGCAGAGTCAGTGAGAGGGCCTTCCCCCAATGTGGTTATTGAAACCGAGGAAGTACAGGGGGAGGGTGCAGCTGCAGCAGAGGAGGAGGAGAAGAGGGGTGAGTAGGGACATAGCTGTCTGCCCAGTTCCTCCTCACTGGCTGCCTCTACTCCCCATGGCAGAGGGAGGGGCAGGGACCTTAGACCATTGGCGGGCAAACCCCCAGGGCCCAGAGGAATGCTGTCAAGGCCTCTGCCTGGAGGTAGCCTTCCAGCTACAAGGTGACGGTCAGCTTCTCCAGAGCAAGTATGACTTAAAATTGCTGCTGCTGGTCTGGAGTCACCAGATAAGAATGAGAGAAAGCCTGGTAAAGGGTTGTAGGCTGACGATGAGAACTTTGATGAAGGCAGGTTTCTTAGCAAAAAGTTTCAACTAAATGATTATGACATCTATCGGGCCATACCTAAGCCTTTTCACCGCCCAGTGATTACAGCTAATGATAGAACCCCCCCCCCTGCATCCCAGAGCGTTCGCATGCCCTATGGAGCAGGATGGATGGACTCAACAGGGAGGACCCTGTAAATGCTGAGTACAGGAAGCGAGCATGGCTGGAAACAGGAAAGCACGCAGGACTAGTGTAAGGTATCTGCCAGAATGGAGCTAGGCAGAATGATGGGTGTGGTGCAGACTGAGGAAGGAATATGAGAGCCTGGACTACCCTTACCTGTCAGAGAGACAGTGGGACATTGTGGAGGAAATGATAGAAGACTGGATGTACCGTGAGCAGCTAGAGAGGATTAAACATTGCCCTGAAAGCCGTGGTCGCCCATCCCAGGGACTGTTCCAAAAGGCCAGAGCTATGTACCACACCACCCTCTGGACTGGGTTAACTATTCAAACATTTTGAACAGGTGCAAGATTTGGCTGGATGTCATGCCAAGTATTTTATAATTGCTAAAGATTCTTTTGGAGACCTTACTACTAAGCCAGAACCTGAATTGTATTTTCCACCAGGTGGAGGACCCTGTTTTTAAAACACCCTTTAAAGAACTCTGACTGTGCCAAGTGTTGCTCCATGGAGCAGGTTACTAACCCCCCCAGGATTAAATTGCAATTAAGAGAACTGACGATGGACTAGAATGACATTTCTACCTCAAAAGATTGTACCTTTTGGACAATAGTTTGCTATTTGTTGAAACGTTTTGCAGAAAAAAATATTATTAATCATCAAAATGTGTGCATGAACTATCTGGAGGTCTCGCTCTGCAATCTTACCCTGGGAGGTTCTGCAGCAATTGACAACCCGAACACAGCTTTGGTATCCGCATGGAGGGTGGATGACGAGGTTCAGGAATGTGGGGAAAGTGTTGCACAACTCGCAGCCCCAAGCAGCAATGCCGCAACTGATTTGACCCCAAGGCAATCAACATGGCTACAAGAGAAGCTTCTGTCGGGGCATCGTTCTTCAAGAGTTTCATACTATTCTAGCAAGGTTTCACCCCAAACACCCCAAGCTGCAGCCTCTCACCTTCAAATCAACCCCTCTATTCCCTTGAGCAATAAGTTTGCTGTCTTGGAGGAGGACATGCACTCCTTGCAGGAGGATCTTTCCCAGTAAATTTCAGATGAACATCCCTCTAATTTGGGCCCTGTGCCTCAGGGATGTATTTTTGCCGATACTTCATGGGCAGAAGTTGTTGCAAGTTCCCCACTCAAATCTTTAGAGCTGCCCAAAAAGAAACGTAGGGCAAAGACCAAAAGCAAGAACATCAATAGTCAAAATCCTGCTAATAAATCTAAGGTGTCATGAGCTTATATGGTCAGTAATATGGTCTCAGTTACTATATCATGGTAGGTTTTGCTTCCAGGATACTTAAAGGGAGTGCCAGTACACTTTTTCTGCCTAGCCACCTGCTCTACAATCTATGCTACCTGGTTGCTTTCGCTTCGAGCGGGTGCAGAAAGCAAAGGCTGTACATTACGGTGCGATCAATTTACTTTTTGTTGCAGTGTTTAAATGAGCAGCTTAAAGGTCTTCAAGGGAACTCTAGTATATCAGCAATACTTTTCTAACCCATTATTTTAGTGTTAGATCTTATATATTACCTCACTAAACAGGCTCTCTGTAGCTAGCCTTTTACTCTCCAATTTATCAGCGCATCAGGTTTATAGTCTTTTGGCTGTTCAGTTGTATATCTTCATCAGTATACATCCTGATTATTGCCTTTTCTTTTTTCATATGTGAATTATTATATATTACAAGGCAACTTATCCCTTCCCTCTCCTGATAACAGGTTCTTAAGTATTATTGGCAACTACATTTAATCTATCTCCTTCCCTACGCTCCATTATTCTTACTACCTCCTGTTTATAATATGGAACTATCATTAACACTCAAAGAGGTGGGCTATGTATGGTGTACTGTTGCAAAGGATTGTCAATCTACATCTTCCTTATGCTCCTTATTTTACTCGAAGCCTACAGATATTACAGAAATCCACTGCTGTGTGGTCCATCCTGTTTTGGGGCTCACTGGGTCTAGTCTTCTAGACCTAGTCACCCCATTTAACACCTATTTAGGTGATTTTCGAGTAATTGGAGCTGATCTTTACTATGACTATCTCTTCTGTCTACAGTTATCACCGAAGCCTATACCTCTCCACATAATCCCGATTTGCATTTGGCTCAGGGTGTAAGGGCTGAAATTGACCTCCCCTTTCTTCTTTCCCCCTCAATATTGTATTTATTATGTACTTATTCTGTTGCACTGCAAAGTATACTCAGAGTCACTCTAATGTGGTAATGATCTACTTTTCCTTTTATATTTGTTCATTTGCATTCCACCTGGCTCCCTGAATTCCTTGCTCTATGTCTAGGCTGTACTGGCATCTCGTATATGGTTCTTTAATTTACTGTTATTAAAAGTTGGTACATCTTGTACTATTACCACTAATGTTAATAAATAAGTTCCGGTGTTTAGCTTTATCCTTATACCTTGTCCTGTTAGCTTAGAATTAAGCTGAGGTTATTACAGTCCCCTGCCTTTCTTGGTATTATTCGCTTTCAGTTTAGCTTATCAGGAATACTTACTTTATTATATTACTGGGATCAGACTTAGGTTTGGGCCGATATTTATAACCAATCCTCCCTAGTCTCCTCCCTACTTCGACGCCCCAGAGTGTGGTGAGAGAGTCTCTTAGCCAGTTGGCTGACTCATATCTCCTCACACCCATAAAACATTTTTTTTGTTATTTAGCTTACTAGTATTGTTGTTGTTGTTAATGACTTTTTTCCTTCCCCATCTCTATTCTAACTTTAATAAGATATCTGTGCTACTCATGCATCATACATCTCACTTTTTTGGCTTGAATGTTCCTGCCACTCTCTGCATATACGTAAGCTCTCTATATTGTATTCTAATCATCCTCTGCCTCATTTATTTGTCCCTTCACACTCCAGTGATTATTCCCTTTCTTTAACACTAACAATATGAGTGACATACTTTTATATACATGGAATGTAAAGGGACTTAATTCTCCTTGTAAGCGGAAGCAAATTCTTTCACATCTCAAAAAACATAAAACACAAATTGCTTTCCTTCAAGAAACAAAATTATTAGCAGAGAATGTTCATAGACTTAAAAACAATTGGTCGGGTCAGATCTACGAATCATCCTATGCCTCAAAAAAAAAAGAGGAGTTGCTATTCTTATTCATAAGAGTCTCAAATGGTCCCTTGTAAACTCCGTTTCCGATACTGACGGCAGATGGGTGATGGTCAAACTAAATACCAACTCCGGTCCTCTTCTACTTGTTAATGTCTATGCACCCAACTCCGATTCCCCTGAGTTTTTTTCATAATTTAGCTCAACAGATTCTATCCTTTAATACTGATAATACACCAGTTATTCTTGGAGGGGATCTTAACTTAGCTTTAGAAGCCAGCATTGACAGAAGTAGCCCCACTACAGAGGCTCACCCAGAAATATTAAAGCCCTCTCATTACTGATGCAAGATATTGGATTAGCTGATGTATGGCGCCTCCTTCACCCCCGAGATCGAGAATTTACTTTTTACTCCTCTCTACATAAGACATACAGTAGAATTGACTACTGGTTAGCCTCTCCTGTTATAATGGAAAAAAATATTGATTCATCCATCTCTCCTATCATAATCTCGGACCATTCCCCTGTCAAATTGCAACTTTTATGGGGCCCATTAGTACCTAAAGTTTCTTACTGACGGCTGGACCCTCTCCTTCTCAAAGATCCCAATTTCTTAACCATGATCAAAGCACAAATTCAGACTTCCTCTTTCACAATACCCCAACTGAATCTTCTATGACCTCTGTATGGGAAGCTCTTAAAGCTACAATTCAAGGGAAAATTATCAGTTATGCTGCACATAGGAAAAGAGTAAGGGAACAACAGCTGGCTGACTTGGAAAAATCTCTTAAGGCTAAAGAGAATTTATACTTTTCTTCTAATAAGCACTGTCCTGATTCTCAACTTCATCTTGAAATTCTTCAACTTAGAGTTAAAATTAACAAATTAATTTCTTGTAAAACGAACTGGCCTTGTTTAAACTTAAATATAAGTTTTGGGAACACGGTGATAAAATTGGGAAACTCCTCTCTTACCAGCTCAAAGCACAACAAATGGAACGACACATCCTAAGCCTAAAAGATGAACAGGGTACAATTCACTCCGACTACCCCTCTATAAATCGTATCATGAAAACCTTTTATCAAAAACTATACTCTAACACAAATCCTCCATCTACTTTACAAATTCAACAGTTCCTTAAATTGTTACATCTTCTTCATCTTTCTACTCTTGAAACAAATTCTTTAGATGAACCCTTTTTGCTTCAGGAAATCCAGAAACCTTTGTCCTCCTTGAAATCTGGCAAAGCCCCTGGGGGTGATGGATTCCCTGTTGATTTCTATAAAATGTTTTCCGACACCTTATGTCCCCTTCTTAATGTTTATCAAGAAGCTTCTAATACTGGCAAGCTTCCCTCATCTTGCACCGAAGCAATCATAACCCTAATCCCCAAGAAAGAAAAATACCCTACTCACCCCGTAAGTTACAGGCCCATCTCTTTATTAAACATGGATGGGAAGATATTTGCTAAACTACTAACTTCTCGACTTCAATCCTTGAGTCCCAAGCTAACTCATTGTTCGCAAGCTGATTTTATTAAACATAGATCTGGTTCTGATCACCCACGTTCCTTATTTAATTTAATTCACAAAGCCAAATCCCTCAAGACACCAGCTGCAGTCGTAGCTATTGATTTCAAGAAGGCCTTTGAGTCCTTAAACTGGGACTACCTTCATCCAGTTTTATCTTATTTCGGTCTTTCTCATGCCTTTTGCTCCTGGATCAAGCTATTATATAACTCCCCTGTTGCTAAAGTACTTACTAATTCCACCCTTTCCTCTTTCTTTCATCTAGCAAGGGGAATTAGACAAGGCTGTCCCCTGTCACCTTCCCTGTTTATTTTAGCCATGGAACCCCTGACTGCTTGTTTACGTCACTCTTCTGGCATTATGGGCATGCCTGTGATCAATTGAAGATATGTTTCTCTCTCCTACGTGGGTGATCTCTTAATCTTACTTGAAAACCTGAATGAGGCTGGGCCCCTGTTGGTTGATTTGCTTAATAATTTTACTAAAATTTCTGGCCTTGCTTTGAATTATGGCAAATCACAAACTATGACCCTTAACGACCAGTGTAAAGCCTTTATGAACATACCTCTTGGATTCCGCTGGTCACCACAGGGTATAACATATCTAGGAATCAAAATTACTAGTAACTTAGGGAAGATATGGGACATTAACTTTAACCCCTTATTTGATAACATCAAAACAATTCTGAACAGATGGAAGCTTCTTAATCTCTCTCTCTTTCATGGGGAAAATTGCAGCCATTAAAATGTCCATTTCTCCCAAGATTCTTTACCTCTTTGCCAATAATCCTTTAGTCTTACCGTCCTCCTTTTTAGCTAAAATTGATAAATTAATAGGTAACTTTATCTGGGATGAGAAACCACTGAGATTTAACTGCAACAAACTTCGATCACATTGGAAAAAAGGGGGGTTCAGACTCCCCTTGTTCAAAGGATACCTCTGGGCTTTCCAAATGGCCCAAACCATTAAATGGTTTCAGAAACCTTCCCCTCACTCAACACTATGGGTTGCAATGGAATCCGCATTGTGCCTGGGAGGAGTTACCACTTCCTTCATTTTTAATCCCATTTCCTCTATACTAAAATCTCACCCGGCTACATCATCCTCTGTTCTTTATTGGAAACTAACCCACAAATTCCTGAAATCCAGTCCATCACCCTGGTTTTAAGCCCCCTTATGAGGCAATCCACTGCTCACTCTAGAAGATCACCCAATTTTCTGTCATACATGGAGGAACAAATGCATTTTCTTTCTTGGAGATATCTTGGACCAGAATTCACTCACTTTTAGATCATTCTCAGACTTGTAGGTCACATGGAAACTTCCTAAACAGGACTTCCGGAAGTTTTTACAAATTCGGGCAGCTTATAACTCTCTCTCTAGTTTAGTGTATAGGCATACTCTTCTAAACCCATACATCTCGCACTGGACTAATTTATCAGTAAAATTAAATAGCTCCACTTACAAAGACATTATTGATAATCTACCTGATCAGTCTATACAGGCCAAAAATAAATGGAGTACTCTTCTTAACTACAATTTTTCAGACGCACAATGGAGTAATTGTTGGCGTATTGCACATAATACCTTTAAATATGCCTGTAGTTCTTTAATACAAACTAAAATCCTACATCTTTGGTATAGAACCCCCTCTCTGCTTCAACGAATGGGCCTATTAAATAATAATAATTGCTGGCGCTGCAGTTTGGCCAACGGGGATCTACTTCATATCTTGTGGTCTTGCGCTCCCATTAATAAACTCTGGCATAAAGTCTGTTTACTTGCCTCCAGAGTAACAGGACAAAAACTACCTTTTGACCCCAAGCTATTCCTTCTAGGCATCCTTATCCCCAATAGCTCTCTCCTCTCACATGCACATTTTAGATGGCTAAACATACTTTCTCTTCTGGTCAAACGTCTAATTCTTATGAAATGGAAATCAACTCTGGTACCTTCTCTTTCAGATGTTCTTCAAAGCCTTTCTCAGTATGCCTCCCTCGACCGATTATCTCGTGTTACTCATAACCGATTCACTGTATATGACAGATGTTGGCAGGATTACTTCAAGTACATCGAACCTAGTTCTTCTAGACCCTAATTCTTTGGGATATTTTGCCCTCCTTCTTATTTTGCTCTCAGATTAGGTTTTCTCAAAACTTTTATGCACAGATTTCTCCTTTTTCCCTTCTTCCCTGTTTTCTCCCTCTCTACTTCCCTTCTTCCTTGCTTTTTTCTCTCTTCTTTCTTTCCTTGCACACTTTTCTCTTATCTTCACCTCTCCATTACTGAACATTGTTCATATTACCACATTTATCACTTTTTGCAATTTACTGAATGCCTTGCCATAGCCTGCCCTAGCATGTAGTTCATACATGGTTGCTATTTCTGATTCTTTAATACCCTATTGATTGTAACCCTTCTGCTCTCCACTTACATCCTGTCTAGGTTTGTGTTTTATTATCAATACACATATATAAGGCTTCTCCAATATGTTTACCCTAGATACTGTGTTTTGTTAAGTGATATTTTATACCTTACATGGAGGATAGTCTTCTATAGTATTAGATGTGTACTTTCTTATATATTTTATATTTCAATTTTATATTTAATTTCAATAAAAAGATAAAGTGAAAAAAAGTGTGTGCATGAATGAGTGGGTGCGTGAGTGGTTCTGTGTGTGGGTAGAGTGATTATAGGTTTGAAACATTCATATAAATGTCTATCTATTTGGTGATTATGGTTATTCCAATCAATCTTAGAGCCTTATTCAATGATAAGTTAATCCAGTAGAGAGTGATATATATATTATACTGTTATTGTTTGTATTTCTTAGGCAGTGTCTAAAAGTTTATCCCCCGGCACAGAAAAAAAGGGGTTCCTCTTTATAGGTTTTTGGGAATGGCAGCAGAGGGGGGCCCACCATAGGTGATTTCAGATAGCACTGGCTTCCCCTGGGAGTGCGCATACCGGGGGGGTGGGAGTTGGAGGAACTGGTGAGATTTTTGCCTTCATTCCCCTGGGAATGATTCCCTTGGGTGGAGGAAGTGTGTAAGCCCCCTCTATGAGAAGGGCTTACTTTCACCTTTAGGGGCCCCACTTTTTGTGCCTTCCCCTCCAGTTTATGGGATTGTAGGTTTTCGGGGAAGGCACCTTTTGGGCTATACTGTGAGATGGCTTCTAGGGGCAGGTTCTTTTAGCCCTTAAAAGCTAGTAGCACGGGTAGCCTCGGGGAGATAGGAGGCTGGCTGGAAGATGGCAGAACAGGCAGGCAGGAAGGAACTCATCAGTCCAGGTTTGGGGCCATATTCTGGGAGACCCCCCCCAGTGAGTCCAAGGTAGTGCTGGGAACAAGGCGATGTGGCACTGATAATGGGAGGAGTGGGGGGGAGGGCATCAATTAGCCTGCCAGTGCCGTGTGGGGCAGATGGGGCTCCAGGGAGAAAAGGGTGGTGAGAGTGCCCTAGAAGGTAGCTTGGTGGGTCCCAGGCCTGTGGGAAGTAGGCCTGGACTGGCAGGGCTGAAGGTTTCATGGCAGGATTCCTCCAGGGGAGGGGTGGTGGCAGCTTCCTTCTTGGCTCCCGTGTGGAAGGGTGGTCCAGGCTTGTTAGGGGGGGTGCTGGAGGCTTCTCACCTACTATTGGGCCTACTTGGAGGGGCAGGCCTCGGGGTGTCGACCACAAGCTGTTTGGGCAGGCCGCAGGTCATTTAGGATGGGTCTTGGGAAGCCCTCTGGACCCAGTAGCTTAAAGCAAGCACAGGATGAAAGGTGTGTGGTGGCGCAGGCCAGAAGTAATTTGAGGGCCTCCCGTTCTGTATGAAGAAAGGAGACAGGGCCTGACTTTGGCCACAGTGTAAGGGGATTCTGGCACCCTTAAGGAATTGGAATTACTGGTCAGGGAAGGAAAATTCCTGTGTCCCTTGGCACGGGACCAGGTGGGAGAAGCAGCTTGATTCTCTGACGGGTGGAAGACTGACCTGGGAAATATGGTAAGAACAAGTAAAATCAGAGTTCCACTTTCCAGTGCCAGAGCGTAGGTTGGGCTCTAAGGTCCAGTGAAGGCCCAAGGGAGGTCTTGGGAAAGAGCAATTTCTGAGGTTGCATCAGCTGCCTGGAGTGGAATGCTGCCTAGTACATCTGTTCTCTCAGTCGTATGCCCCCTTCCCCCCTGGTTCTGTAAATAGTTAGTGCTCCATGGAGCTGGATGGCTGATAAGTTTTAAGCAAGCAAGGGAACACCTGGGTCCTGGTGTAACCCCCCTGTCACCCAGGGTTACTAGAATCCCACTTAGATCTAGTGACAGGCAGGGAAGGCAGCTTGTGAGACACCAGTTAAATGCATTTCACGCTGTCTCACTCTGTCCTTAGTCTCAGTTGAGCTGGAGGGATGACATCATATAGAATTCTCGCAGCAGCATAAGCCACTGTGGAATGTTGCAGCTGGGAGTTAGGTTAGAACGTTGGGGTTTTCAAAGCAGTCTAGGGGAGACTCAGTGGAGGGAGGAGGTGCACTGCAGTTGGCAGTCCCTCGTAGCCCCAGCTCTGTTCAGAGCTACCACAGAAGAGGGTGTGTGTTCTCGCCCTAGAGAAGGACACAGAACAGAAACTTGCTGAAGTGGTTGAGACCATTCCCCAGTTGTTCCAGTGCCCCCTCCCTGAGAGGGATGGGGGAGAACCAAACCAGCTCTTAAGGGGCAATCCCCTGGCCCTGCTGGAGGAAGAAAAGCTGCCTGATGAGAAGATTTGTGCTGAGGCACCAGAAGTATGTTTTTTTCCTGTGAGAGAAGCCCTGGGGCACCTGTGAACCATGGTGAGTCTGCTCTGCCAGAGAGCCTATGTTTTCACCGAGACTGTAGTGTAAAGTATCTGCTACTGTGGGTCAGGAAAGGACAGCCAAGTACAGTACTTTAAAGTTATGTGTATGGCTTAAAATGCATCTAATCAGTGGAGGGTCTACAGGGATGGACATAGCCACTTAAAGAATGCTACAAGTCAGGACACCAGTTACCAAAGACAGTAGATTGTTAAATGTGAAATACATTTTGAGATAGCATTCTACAAACAGAGACTTTCCAAGGAAAGGTGTTGACTCCAAATGAATGGCCGGGTATGGATTTGGAGACAAGAGGTGGGAGACCCCCCCAACTGGAGTAACCAGATTTACCTCCACAGATTCACTTTGGGCACCTATAGCTTTCTCCCAGGCACTTGGCCAGTGTCTGCAGAAAGTACCCAGATGTGGGATTAAGATGTGTGTATTCCTTTTAGAGCTAGGAAGTGCTCATGGGTGGTAGAGGGAGCCACCGACAGAAATGCCCATGCCATATGGAAAGTGTGTACCAGTGCTGCCCGAGGGCCATGCCAGGGAATTCAGGATAGAGAGAGTACCAGTTCAGGCTGAGAGCCCAGTGTGTTCCGAACCTGAGGGTAAAAGTTGTCGTGATGATGAAGAAGATGTGTTCTAACCTCTATAGTTCTGCATAACCAGTGAGTGTAGCCCCGTGGGGGCCCATCTTGCTTTGTATTCCTGTGTGTAAGTGAATAAAAGCCCCACTTTAGAATCCCACTTCTGGTTTGGACATTCTCAGTTCTTGCTTCCTGTGTCTGGAATTACTTGGGTGCCTCTGTCCAGGAGTGCAAACCTAGCCCTGATGCCAAGTGAATGTTTTCTCCCCAAACCCAGGCTAACTAGGTAATGGGCTACAAAAATGGAGGCACTGAACGCTAAGTAACAACAAAACCCTTATACTGACGCCTGGTTACACTGGCCAAAATCATTTGGACCTCAGGTATAATAAATTGGTTTGTTGCTTATTCCTGAGTCGTGAAAGTGTTTTTAAAGATTACTAGATAGATGAATTTCTGAGAACTTAATGAATTTCTACTCAGATTTCTTTGGGGGGAGTTTAAGGTTTGCAGCCCCTGTGATGTTGGTGCTTCCTGGGCTGGGATGCTGGTGGGAGACTCCGAAGATGAAAGAGAAAAGAGGAGGTCTCTGGTTCCATTGGTCAGTATCCAGAGGAGTGGCGAGGGGTAGCAGTTTCCATTATGCTGCAGTAGAACCTGGGCCATGGTAAGACAACACCATTTTATTCTCCATGGTAGTTTAATGTTATGGTCTGGGTCTCTTTGAGTAGGCCCCCCTTCCCTTCATGTAACATCAGGAGCCCCTAGACAAGTGGGAAGGTGGGATGGCTACACCACCATGGCAAGTGCCATCTAAAGGCTCGTTCACACTGCATATTCTGAGTTGGTGCTGGTGGTGCACAGTGCCCAGATTGGTGCCCCTGTGCACATGTGGATGCAACCGTTCTGCCGTTTTCCACTTGCGTTCTGTTGTGCCCATGATACCTGTTTTCTTGGGATCGCGCAGTGGAGTAGGAGTTTAGTACCGGTTTGCTTGGCTGTGTGAACAGCCAGCACCATCCAATACATTGCCCAGTGTCACGGCTCCACTATGGGAGCGTGTTTTCTCAACTTACAGCCCTCTTTTTTTTTAAAAGAACTACTCACCTGAGTTCAGCTGTGCTTAATGTACCTAAAACTACCTTTGGCTGAACTCGGGTCTGAAGACCCCCTCCACTGTAGTATTGTTGACTGCATCCCCCACCGGAACCCTCCTCAAAACGTCGTAACTTCTCTTGCAGCATCTGCAGCATTCTAGAGCTATGCCGTGTGAACGCTGCTCCGCAGCATTTCAGATCGCTTGGCTGCAACCATCTACATAGCGACGATCCAACTTTCTTGCTGACCTCTGTGGTAGGGAAAGTGATGGAGTCACTTCTGAAGGAAAGAATAGTTGAGTACCTAGAGGCCAGTGGAGCACAGGACCCAAGGCAGCATGGGTTCACAGCGGGAAGGTCATGTCAGACGAATCTAATAGATTTCTTTGACTGGGTGACCAAAGTAGTAGACCAGGGAGGGGCTGTGGACATGGCCTACCTAGACTTTAGCAAGGCATTTGACACAGTCCCACACAAAAGATTAATAGTCAAATTAACCAGCCTGGGAGTGGGTCCCAGGGTGGTAGCCTGGGTAAAACATTGGCTGGACAACAGGACACAGAAGGTAATTGTAAATGGAGTCCACTCTGAAGAAAGGGGTTACTAGTGGGTACCGTAGGGTTCAGTATTGGGTCCAGTCCTTTTAATGTCTTCATCAGTGACATTGCAGAGGGACTGAAGGAAAAGTATGCCTTTTGCAGCTGACACAAAGATCTGCAACAGGGTTGATACACAAGGAGGCGTGGAAAGGATGAAAAGGATTTGGCAAGGTTGGAGGAATGGTCAGAGTATGGCAGCTAGGATTCAATGCAAAGAAGTGCAAAATAATGCACCTGGGAAACAAGAACCCAGGGAAGAATACACAATGGGTGGGGAGGTAGTAACAACAACAAAAAAGGAAAGGGACCTGGGGGTAATTATATCAGATGACCTTAAAGTTAGCAAGCAATGTGAGAAGGCAGTAGGGAGGGCTAGGGGTACACTGGGATGTATAGGGAGAGGCATCATCAGCAGAAAACAAGAAGTTGTTATCCCTCTGTACAGACAGTTGGTGAGACCCCATCTGGAGTACTGTGTCCAGTTCTGGAGATCCCATCTCCGCAAGGACATAGACAGGATAGAGGCAGTCCAGAGGAGGGCAACTAAAATGGTGCAGGGTCTGCAAAAGAAGCCCTATGAGGAGAGACTAAAGGAGCTTAATATGTATACCCTTGAGGAAAGAAGGGAGAGGGGGACATGATAGAAACTTTTAAGTACCTCAGTGGAATCAACAAAGTCCAAGAGGGTAGCATCTTTCAGAAAAAGAGACGCGGTAAGAACAAGGGGACACAATTTAAAGATAGAAGGAGGGCGGTTCAGGGGCAATGTGAGGAAGTATTATTTCACAGAGAGGGTAGTGGATGCATGGAACAGCCTTCCTGAGGAGGTTGTGGGGTCTAAAACTGTGAGAGAATTCAAGAATGCATGGGACAGACATAAGGCAATTGTTGTGGGGGGGGTAGGAAGAAATAGGCTGTTGGTTAGCTAGGATCTGCGGCCTATCCTGTAGGTAGGGAAATGGGCAGACTAGATGGGCCTAGCGGTCCTTATCTGCCGTCAAAGTCTATGTTTCTATGTTTGCCATGTGAACGAGCCTTAAAACCCCACTGGACAGTGGCTTACATTTGATTCTGAAGTGCAGTAGTGGAATTCAGGGAGGCCATGAGCCCTCACACCTTAAAAAGTTATTTTTTTATGTAATAATAACATTTTCCATCCTATTGTGCTTATAAGGTGCATTAGCTTATAAAATCAAATGGACAATATGAAATCATGAAGGAAGTTTGAAGAAACTATTAATCGTTATGTGTGTGTGAGTATGTCTGCCAGGCCGAATTGCCCTTTCCCCCCCTAGCAACATCCTTACTGCATGATCACACCTCTGAAACCTGTCCCTCAGGTTTTATGACATTCTCTTGTCTTATTGTCTGAGTGTGGGAACCCCATCCCTGTAAGCTCCCTCACATTCCTTTATTACTTTATTTCCTAGCTGCTCATTACGTGGGAAAAGTATCACTCTCACACCTGGCAACTGTTTTTACTGAAGGTTTCCCAGGATAGCTGCTGGGACATGTGACCTGAACTCCATTTTGTTCACCCATGCTATTCCATTCAAAGAAAGAACTTATATGAGAATAAGCAAGCAAAAATAATAATAATAAAAAATTCAGTCACAAAGAGATTACATTAATGTGGTCACATTCCTGTCATAATCTTATTTAATTAAAACTGAAGCAATAACAAAAAACAATAACTCTAACTTTGACTTAAAGGTTGCTTCCCAGTGGAGAATGAAATCCAGCTTGTTTCCAAATGCGATCACCCACGTTAAATTGCAACAGTTTTTGTGACTGGGATCTGTTCCTCCAAGCCAGATGCCGGAACCATTCCTGGGAAGTTGTCAAGAAAAAGAGAGAGAGTAAAGTTTTCAAATCACAAGAGACAACATATTTAAACTTTTGAAAGTTATTTGGGATAGAAGTCAAACTCAAACCAACAAACCATTAGAGATAAAATTATTCAGTTATTGAACTTAGCCACTAAATTGTTTGAAAATGCAGATAAACACATTCCAATTTCTGGAATCTTATACCAAAACAAGGAAATAATCAGTGATACTGAGAACTTGCTTTAAAGAGCAACAATTGTGCTCATTTTTATAAAAGTCCCTAAGTCTCCCATTGATGCCTTACCCCACCTGGACAGTCCACATCTTTCCATTTTCTGATCTGTAGAAAATAAAGGGGAATAGATTCACAAAAAAAAAATTATTGGCTCAGAGTAGCTAGCTGCCAGATCCCTTCCCTTTCCTGGTACCGCTAGCCAAAAGGCTCCTTCCCTATGTAGTTGTTTGTAGAGCACGGGGATGTACTACAGTGAAATGAATAAGGGTGAGCTTCAAAAAGCTTTTTGACATATTTTAGAAGCCCACTGAAGTCAATTCAAAGCCACTTCTTAACAAACAGAGCTCTTGTTCAGCAACCACCTTCTGCCTGTCCAATGTAAAGGACACGTACAACTGAGTGTCATCTGCATAGCAGTGAAAACTCACGCTGCACCGTCTGCTAACCTACGCCAGCAACAGTATTTATACCATGAACAACAAGGAGGCAGAACTGAACCCTGGAGAACTCCACAGCTGACTGCTACAGGCTGCATTGAGAAAGCTCTCATCACAGCCTGCTGTTTCCTACTAGTAATGAAGGGCTTAAACTGGTTGAAAGTTTTCTTGGCGAATCCCCCATGTTTCCCAAAGTGCTCCATCAAAACCCCATTGTCCATGATATGAAATACTGACAAGAGATCAAGCAGCACAAAAATAGAGCGTTCCCCTGTATATCTTACTAGCAGCAGGTCATCAAACTCCTTGATGAGTGTGGTATTCCTACTGGGCTGAGGCCTGAAACCTAATTGGAGAGGCTAATAAATGTCAAAACACTCAAGGTGAGCCTCATGCTGCATCACCAGCAACTTCTTGATTACCTTCCCTAAAAAAGGAAGGTTTGAGACAGGCCTGTAGTTTGCCAGCACCTCCAGGTATAAAGATAGTTTCTTTAGGAGCGGTCTCACCCCAGCTTTTCTAAGAGTCAGTGGAAACAGTGTTCCTGCAAGGAACCCTTGATAATGCTGTCAACCATCAGACCCAGGGCCATGCAGCAGTCCACCAACAACTGAGTAGGCCCTGGATCTAATGGGCAGTGGGTGGGGTGCAGTTCTGCAGTCACCCTGAGCACTGCCTCCATAAAGACTGTCTAGAACTCATTCCAGTCCACTGGAGTGCCCTCGCATGCCTCTCCACTTCACCACTGCTGGCCCCTGAAGGTCACCCTTTGAGATCCCAGCTCAAATGGAGGACACTCTGTCCAGGAAGAAAGAATTAAACTCCTCATACTTTTCTTGAGACAAAACTCCACTGGACTGCAGACAGACAGGGTTTATTAATCTGTCTACAGTGCAGAAGAGTTGGGTTGGTCTATATCCTCCTGAGGTAAATACCCATGGCAGAAACTCTGCCATTTTCAGAGTTATTGCTCTGTGATAGTACTTATAATGGGGCCTCAGAGTCATCCTGTCATCCATCAAGCTCAAACTCTTCCAGGAACACTCTAACTTCTGCCCTGTTGCTTTCAACCACCTCAATTCATTGTTAACTGTGGTATGAGGTCAGTAGGTGAACACAGATCAATTCAATGTGATGGAGTCCAGCACCACTGTGATGGCCAAATTATAGCCATCAATGTCTGCTTCCATGTCTCCACCATATGCTGCCTCCATACTCAAGATGCTCAAGATCACCAAAAGCTTTTCCAGTACCAAAACAAGTCTAGGGGGGTATTGGATCCTCTCCAGAGGGAGGGGTGGTATCTGGGGGACCCCTGCCCTAAAACTAACAGCATGGTGATCTAACCACTCCACTGGATCCATCCTAGTATCAGAGATGTTCAGTCACAGGGAGAAGATGAGGTCTAAGATGTGGCCATGCTCATGCGTAGCCATGGCTACAACCTGTGTGAGGCCCAATGATTACTCCAGCTGGAGGAATTTCTCAGCAGATTGCGAGGTTTCATTATCAACCATGCATTGACATCTCCCAGCACATTTAAACTGTGGGAGTCCAATGATAGGTTGATGATGAAATCCGCAGATTCCTGTAGGAACTCCTGTTCCTGCCACAGAGATCGACAGACCAGGAGAATCTTACACCTCACACCCATATCACTCTTCACTGCCACACATTCAAACAACCCTGTCTAATTAAATTGGTATGTCAATGAGCTGCAAAAACAGGGGTCTAGCGTAGATCAGCATTTATAACCACCTTTTCTCTGTTATACAATCTTGGGGGGGGGGCATGGAAAACGGTGGTGCATCTGTACCAGTTTACAATGTAAAACAGCGCACCTGCAAAAACACTCAGGCAACAAAAATCAAAGGTTCAAGTCTTACCTTTCAGTCCTCATGTGCTGATAAAGTGCTGCACCGAGAAATCAACTGCACACAGGTAGGGACAGCATGACATGAAAAGACACCAAACAAATCTAAAGTTAAACTCTGAATGAGTGACCGCACTGGAGTCAGTAGGATGAGTTTTTTTTTTTTGCAGTTAGACGTTTTATCCCCTGCTGCAGCACGGCCTCCAGTCAACCGACCTCCCTATCCCTGTCACCGGAACCCTAGGGACTTACCTTGCCCAGCTTTCCTCCATGGCTTACCCTTCCCCCCGTGGTGGGGTCTGTTGGCACCCTGTTGCCAGCAAGATGGATCAGGTGAGGGCCCTCAGCCCTGCGTCCTCCATGACTTAGCCCCCCCCATGGTGGGGATCCGCTGGCAGGGCACCGCCTGCCAACATACACAGATCCGATGCAGGTGAGAGGTCCTGAGGTCCAGTGCACAGCCCAGGGGAGGCCTGCATCATCCTTGCTGTGCCTGGCCATTTTCCACATTTCTGGAAGGGAGGGACAGATGTGCAATGCCAACAGAGATGCATCATGCATGCTACCATGTGTGAGGCATCACCAGCCACTGTCCCATGAGCTCTGAAGTTGCCCCAGATTGCCCCCAGCCTCCACTAGAGGTCAGACCAGTGCTATGAACTCAGCAACCCTCCCTTCCTAGAGGAAGAGAGCAGACCACTGGACGCTCAATCCTCCTCTCCCCTGCTGACCCCTAGTGACCTGAGTCCTTTCCTGAACCTGGGTTGCTGGCATGGAAAAAACAAGAGGTTTTTATGTAGTCAGGATCCAGCCATTAGAAGTGCCATGCCCTACTGCATCATTACCACTGCCCCTTACTGGGAACAGGCTCCCAGGAGCAAAGTAAGATAGCGCTTCCCAAATGAGATTGTGACATAATTTCTAAGAGCCATATTCAGATACCAGCATGCTAATGACCACATACTGTATAGCATGCACTACACCAAAGGGGCAATTTGCATGTCATTATGTGGCTATTATTGGCTTTACACAATGCGTTCATGCACAGATGTGACAGGCATTGTGCAGAGCCTCAGCAACCCCACACTGGCCCTTATCTTTAGTATTGCATCCTGAAATTATTGCACAGTACCAAAAGCAATTGAGGGCAGGGGACCACTAGACTGCCAGGGTCAGGTACTGCAATATAGCTCTGTGCCGATGGTGATGTGGCAGGAGGAAGAGGGTGTCTCCAGCAACAGTGCTGTTAGGGAAGGCAGGGGGTCATGCAACACTGTGCATATTGATAAACTCTGGGTTTTTATAGTTATTAATTAGAGCAGCCTTGGTAGCCTGTAAATGTTTACAAAACACTTTGTATATGCCACTACATCCTGTGTGCAAGAAGGTACCTGCATTTGCATGGATGCAGCGATGTTATTACCATGGTAACAATGGTATACAGGGGTAGAAATAGACCAGTTTGGTTCTGCCAGCTTACCCCCAACTACACAGTGGTTAGTACTCTTGTTTCCTCTTCATCCATTAATACGTCAACATATTCTCATCAACACTATCCACTGTACGTGGTTCCAGGAGATCCTTTGCATATTGCTGCCATCCCACCCAAATGCACTAAGTCCAGGGAGGATGGTGCAATACCTTTTAGTGTGGGGCTTACATTCAGAATATGGGTGTCATTGTGCATCTCAGTATGCCCCTCACAAACACTAAAGTAGCACCCTTAAAGAGAAGCTGACACCTTCAGGAGAACTTTAACAAAATATAATATTTAGACACAGTTCAGCTTGTATTTCACATTAGTTCTGTATTCCTCCTCCCCATTATTTATTACTGAAGTCATCTGCATAAAAACAGGGTCTTTGCTCTTGAACAGTTCATCTATTCTTATTGTTTTCTCCCCACCTGAGGTCACAATGCACTGCTTGTGACATCACAGTTTCTCTCATGGTAACAGCCTATGATGTCACAACAGAGGACTATGAGTTGAAGTAGGGAGTAAGCTACAGAGGCACATGAACTGTAAGGGAACTCTACACCATAAAGATCAAGTACTCATGCAAACTGACTCAGTAATAAACAATGGGGAGGAGAAATCTATAGAATATATATGGAATGCAAGCTGAATTATACCTAATTATTATGTGTTTCAGTTTTCCTTGAGGTGTCAGTAGCTCTTTGACTTCTAAATAGTTAATAAGTTATCTTTAAAGTTTTTGTTTGTGTGAAACTTCTACGCTCCTCAGAAACATTCACACAGCACATAGATTTTGAAAACCATTGTGCAACATGTAGATTTTGAAAACCATCACACAGCAGGTAGATTTTCAAGGCCTTCGTGAAGGATTTATGAGCAAATGTTTTGTGAAAACCATTGCTCAACACTTAGATTTTGAAAACCGTCTTGCAGCATGCAGATTTTGTAAACCATTATGAAGCACGAATATTTTGAAAACCATTTTGTAAATGTTCAAAACACTTGCACAACACATAGATTTTTCTTTTTAAATTGTGAGGGATTCCTGTAAAGTTTTTTTTTAAAACTCCATTTTATTTCAGACAACAGCCAAAAATACATACACATGCACGAGTGAGACATTTTATACAGAATGCAATGTTACATTGATACATATGCAGTTATTTACAATTGGAATATTACATCTTCGGTACGTTTTTTTTTTTTTTAGACATCTAATTACTATTTTACGTGGCTTCTATTAAAATTTTGCATTTTTACCAGCAGCTTGTATTCATAGAAACACAGACAATGATGGTAGAAAAGGACCAAAGATCCATCCAGTCTGCCCGAGCTTCCTATTTAGCTATAGAGCCAAATATTTAAGTCCCTGCCAGGATTTGAACTGCTGATCCTTTGTATGCTAAGTGAATACACATTCAGCGTGCCACTCAGCTGCTGGTAGAAATTTGTTCTTCACTGGAGTCAGACCTTTGACACTTTGCTTGTAATGCCAAGGTTCAACCAGTGCACCACTGAAGCCTTAAGTGCTAATAGTAAATATTACACATCCTGGATTTGGTTATGTTTATTGTTACTGGTTTAATTCATATCAAAATAAGCATAACAAACATCAACTAATTAAATAAGTTAAACATACAATAATGATCATATTATTATATAGTATGTACAGGAGGTGGAAGTGAGGTAACCCCTTGCAGGTAGTGACCACCTCTCTGTCTGGTTTTCGATCTGCATGGGGAAGGAAGAAGCTATGACTAAAACAAGGGTGTTGGATTTCAGGAAGGCTGACTTCAGCAAGATGGGGAGCATAGTTCAGGAGCACCTGGCAGAGCTGCATCCAGAGATGGATGCGGACCAGAAATGGACCATCATTAAGACATGGATAATAGAGGCTAACAACACTTGTACAAGGAATCGAAAAAAGCATTCCAGAACCAAGAGGACTAGCTGGTTTGGTAGAAAAGTGGCTGAAAAGGTAAAAGAGAAGAGAGCAGCCTTCCTGAAGTATAAGCGTACCTCGAGGGAGGAAGACAGGGAGGCTTACACACTGATATCTAGGGAGGAAGGGAAAGAGGTCCAGGCAGCCAAGGCAGAGAAAGAACTTAGGCTAGCTCAGGGGATCAAGGAAGGAGTAAAGGACTTCTTCTGGTACATTAAGGAGAGAAGAAGGGGAAGAGATGGGATTGTTAAGATCAAAAGGGGGTGGGTGGGTAGAAAAGAGTGAGGAACAAGCGGAGGCACTAAGTGAGTACTTCTGTCTTCACCAGGGAAGCTAGCAGGCCAATGCCACAGGGGAGGATGGGGTGCCCCTTAAGGGGGGAATGAGTATGAGGGGGAGCTTGTATAGATAGAGTATTAAGAGGACTAAGGGAAATGTGGGTGGACAAGGCACCTGGCCCAGATGGGATACACCCAAAGGTCCTGAGGGAACTGGTAGAGATATTGGTGGCACCACTGACAGACCTATTTAACACCTTGCTGGAGACGGGGTAGGTACCTCAGGACTGGAAGACAGCTCATGTGGTACCTCTCTACAAGACTAGACCCAGAGACGAGCTGGGTAATTACAGGCAAGTAAGCTTAACCTCCAAAGTGGATAAGTTAATGGAGACTGTTCTAAAGGAAAGGCTGTTGTCCTTCCTTGAAGAAAATGGTCTCAAGGATGATAAGCAGCATGGGTTTGTTAGGAGGAGGTCGTGTCAAACCAATATGGTGGATCTCTTCGACTGGGTTGCAAGGACCTTAGACGAGGGGCAGGCGGTGGACATACTATACCTGCACTTCAGCAAGGAATTTGATTCAGTGCCACATGGCAGGCTGATCTACAAGCTGGGAGACCTGGGATTAGGGGAGAAACTGCTGGGGTGGGTCAAGAGCTGGCTATGGGACAGGAACTACAGGGTGGTGGTGGTGCTGAATATCCAAACCAAGATCTGTAACCAGTGAGGTCCCACAGGGCTCAGTGATGGGACCATTGCTGTTCAACGTACTTGTAAGTGACATAATGGAGGGGTCAAGAGTAAAATCTGCCTGTTCACGGGTGATACTAAGCTCTGTGGGAGGGTGGGCATGGAGGAGGAGAGACAGGATCTAAGGGAGGACCTGGCTAAGCTGTAGAAATGGTCGGGCATATGGCAGTTGATTTTCAATGTCAAGAAGTGCAAGGTGATGCACATGGGAAACAGAAACCCAAAGACTGGCTACTGGCTGGGGGAATTCAGGTGGCGGTATTGGAGGAAGAAAAGGACCTGGGAGTAATGGTCGGGTTGGGGGTGGACATGAAACACACTGCACAGTGCCGAAAGACAGAAGCCAAAGCAAATAAAATGCTGGGCTGCATCACCAGGGGAATCACCTCCACAAGGGAGGAAGTTATTCTCCCAATGTACAGGTCACTGGTGAGGCCGCACCTGGAATATTGTGTTCAGCTCTGGTGCCCTTACTCGAAGAAAGATATCAAACTGCTGGAGAGGGTCCAACAGAGGGCAACTAAAATAATCCACTGCATGGGGGACAGATCTTACAAGGAGAGGCTGGTGACACTGAACATGTACTCCCTGGAGGACAGGAGGGAGAGGGGCGATATGATTGAGACCTTCAAGTACCTAAAGGGCATAAATAGGGTGAACACAGAGGACATCTTTAACTTAAGGATGGAAGATACAACAAGGGGTCATGGCCTGAAATTGGTGGAGGGCAGATTCAGGAGGGAAATGAGGAGGCACTTTTTCACAGAAAGAGTGGTGGAGGGGTGGAATGAGTTGCCGGAGGAGGTGGTGGCAGCAGGAACAGTGACCAGCTTCAAGAGGGGGTGGGAGAGGGTAAAGAGGAGGGTTAGGATGGAAGGGTGGTCTGGTGGGTGGGAGTTACAGGTTGGGAATGAGATGGGGGAAGTACAACTCCAGGAGGAGTTGGGGGGGGGGGGGCAGCTACTTGGTATTCAACCAAGCTGTACACTTGAGTGGACTTGATAGATCATCATGGCCTGTTTCCGCTGGCAACTAAAAAAAAAAAAAATATTCATGGAGATAAAATTCACAGAGTCCCACCTACAGTACACGTTTTATCTGACTTGACTTCTACCTTGACTAGAAGCTGCAGATCGTATTTGAGGATGGCTTTTGTTAGAAGTATTGATTGTGGCCAGTGACTTGTACTTGAAAGTAGCTTCTATTCAATGAATCACAGTATTTGGCTACTTTTTTCCCATCAAACTG
This sequence comes from Neoceratodus forsteri, assembly GCA_016271365.2. Classification (NCBI taxonomy): domain Eukaryota; kingdom Metazoa; phylum Chordata; order Ceratodontiformes; family Ceratodontidae; genus Neoceratodus; species Neoceratodus forsteri. The sequence goes on along the minus strand of CM057453.1, from coordinate 102,581,471 downwards.
AGCATGTACAAACATGAATCGTTAATAACTTCAAAATAAATTAAGGATTTTTCACCAAATCACCAAAAAGACCTATTGCTTCATTACATCTATCAAACCTGCAAGATTCATTACATAATTCTTCATAGTTTCTTCATCTTTTTTTTTCAGCAAACTAAGATTGTGCAAACAATAAATCATTAATAACTTCAAAACTATTGAACTTTTTTCATCAAACCACCAAAAGGACGGATGCCTCCACAATATCTAACAAACCTGTGTAGTGCCCCAGAGTTGGGGGCACCACAGAAAAATAAAGAATAGAAAAGTGCCAGTTTATAGGTGCCTCAGTACAGTAAACAGGTGCCCAAGAAATGCCCAGGTGCCCAGTTTAAAATGCCAACACAAATCCCTGTTACAAAGCCTGTCAAATATATTGTAAATAGCTTAGAAATAATGCACAAAATAAGCCTTTCTGCCATGCTGCAGCTAATGGAATGTTGAGCTGAGCTAATGGAATGCTCACTGTGTGGCACCTGCTATGCCTTCCAGAACCAGAATACAGAGTGCTGCAGTCTGAAAAATAAATTACTGTTACAGAGAATCTTGGTGACTGTGGAGGAGTGAGGACACAGAAAGTGAGGAGGGATGAGAAGGGCTTGCCAGGAGGGCTGAAGCTGTCCCTGAGGGCTTTGCTGTGTGCCTCCTGCCTCCAGTCACTGAAGAAATGGTACCTAAGTGAAGTGTCAGGTCTGCGGTACCATCCCGAGCCACCTGTAAAGTTCCAAAATGTCCCGTTGTGTCCCCGGGAGGGCTTGGTGCCCCGGTTTGTTGTTTTTATATTTTAAATCTAGTTTCAACCCCTCGATGGTGACAGTAGTGTTGCCGCATTGTTTTATGCTGTTTCAGGACCTTCTGTGAGGTCCCCAGCTGTTCTGCACCTGCCTGAAAGCTCCCTTCTTCTCCAGACTGTACCTCCCACCTCCCGTCTTCAGCTCCTGCTTCCCGGTGGTTGGGTGAGTCGTTGGGAGCACATTGCAACATGCTGACTGCCCTAAAAGAGGAAGAAAAGTGCATTTATTTATTTTTAAAAGTTAGCACTAGGCGCAAAGGAAAAATGGCTGAGCGTTGTGAAGGGGCAGGCCAGGGGCTCCTCATTATAATAATTTCAGCCTTCGGGGCGTAGCGACGCCCACAGGGGAGGGGACAGCAGAAGGGACGCCTCAGAAAGTGCATGAATATTTATTAAGGAGGCGTGGTTGGGCAGTGCAGAGTGACAGTCGAGCCCAAGCCAGCACAGGTCTTAAAAGGGGCTTGTTCAGGAAAAGCCCAAAGTGTTTAAAGGGCACAGCACAGGAAGGCCCAAGGTTACAAGGGGACCAGTACATAAAACAGCTTAGTGCAGAAAAGCCCAGAGTGTATTTGCAGGGGCAGAGCCAAAGGGTAGCCCAGTATTTAAAAGGGGCCAGTGGTTTGGATGGGTCCAGACAAGCAACCCACGCATCTTAAATGGGCACAGCTGCACAGAAAATCCCAGTTCTTAAAGGGCAACATGTCCACAGTATGTACTTAAAGGGGCAAGGGTAGTTCAGAAGGGACAAGTCAGGCCCACCAGTTCTTAAAGGGCAGTTAGGCCCACGCTAGTTAAATAGGGCAAGTCAGGCCCACCAGTTCTTAAAGGAGCAAGCTAGGCCCATGCCAGTTAAAGAGGGCAAGTCAGGCCCACCAGTTCTTAAAAGGGGCAAGTTAGGCCCACCGCCACATTGCTCTGCCATATAAAGGGGCAAGTTAGGCCCACTGCTAGCCATTTAGATTCCCCAGGTGTTATAGGGACCCAGCAGCATTAGTGACTCCAGATGTTTAAGGAGTCTAGCTAGCCATACAGAGTCGCAGTAACAGGAAGAACCCGATTAGTCAGAGGGACCCCTGTTAGTTAGGTCCACTAATGCTAGGGTTCTAACAGAAAAGTGAATTGTCTGTATATTTACTGTGATTTGAACATTAAGACTGAATAAGAGACCACTGCAACAAGAACTGAGACTTTATTTCACATGCAACTATTGCTACAAGCAGTGAATGTGCCAGAAAATATTGCTTTGTTGCCAGCTTTCCAAGTTGCAAGGTGTTTGAATCAGTCTTCTAAAGCTTCCCAGAATCTGTTCACCATTGGTATCCAGATCAATCTTCTTCAGAGTATTCCAGAAGTTGTCTCCAGTGCATCCTCGAAGCAGCCAGCAGCAGATCTTCAAGGAACCGTGCCACAGTTGTTTGCAACGTCCTGTTTATTGTTTTCCGCTCTTCAAAGTTTCCCCAAAGTACGGACTGGCCTGGTACAAAGGTACCGTCTGTTTTCTTGTTTTGTTGTCCATATCAAAGTGCTATCTAGATATTCTGCTACAGCATTTTGCATCATCGTCCTTTTTCTTATTTTATCTAGTCCTTGGCTCGTCCGGCCTTGGTGCCCAGAACCCCGTTGTTGCTTCCAATTCACAGACTTCCTTTTTTCAGAATCTTTGTTGTGTCCCGGCAGTCCAGAAGAGGACTTTGGGCTGGCTGGTCAGCACTTTCTTCTTCTACCTCGTGTCCCGGAAGTCCAGAAGAGGACTTTGGGCCAGTTGGTCAGCATCTTCTTCTTCTTCATCTTACCCTGGCAGTCCGGAAGAGGGCTGTGTCTGGGTTTGGTGTGTCTCAATTCCGGCAGCCCTCAGTGGGTTCTGAGCTGAGAGAATCGTTGCTTTGTTCTTAACAAGTCTGGCAACCCTAGAGAGGTGGGGTGTGGCCGAGAGACTCATGGCCTGTACAAAATCCTCTCTGCAGTCCCTTAGTTGCTAGCCCAGTCAGCCAAGTGTTTCCCAGCTCACTCCTCAGCCCACCTCGGAGCACTGAAATTCGGCTCTGAATACGCCCCTGACTGGGCGCTCATCTCCTCGAACATGGCCGTGGCTGGAGAAGCCAGCCGGCCATGCGCCACTCCTCAGCCTGCCTCGGAGCACTGAAATTCTGCTCTGAATATGCCCCTGACTGGGCGCTCACCTCCTTGAACATGGCCACAGCTGGAGAAGCCAGCCGGCCATGCGCCACTCCTCAGCTTGCCTTGGAGCACTGAAATTCGGCTCTGAATACACCCCTGACCGGGCGCTCATCTCCTCGAACATGGCCGCGGCTGGAGAAGCCAGACGGCCATGCGCCACTCCTCAGCCTGCCTCGGAGCACTGAAATTCAGCTCTGAATATGCCCCTGACTGGGTGCTCACCTCCTTGAACATGGCCACAGCTGGAGAAGCCAGCCGGCCGTGAGCCACTCCTCAGCCTGCCTCGGAGCACTGAAATTCTGCTCTGAATATGCCCCTGACTGGGCGCTCACCTCCTTGAACATGGCCACAGCTGGAGAAGCCATCCGGCCATGCGCCACTCCTCAGCTTGCCTCGGAGCACTGAAATTCAGCTCTGAATATGCCCCAGACCGGGCGCTCACCTCTTCGAACACGGCTGCAGCTGGAGAAACCAGCCAGCCGTGCGCCACTCCTCAGCCCGCCTCTGAGCTCTGAAATTCAGCTCTGAATATGCCCCAGACCGGGGGCTCACCTCTTCGAACACGGCTGCAGCTGGAGAAACCAGCCAGCTGTGCGCCACTCCTCAGCCCGCCTCTGAGCTCTGAAATTCAGCTCTGAATATGCCCCTGACCGGGCGCTCACCTCTTCGAACACGGCCGTGGCTGGAGAAGCCAGCCAGCCATGCGCCACTCCTCAGCCCACCTCGGAGCATTGAAATTCGACTCTGAATATGCCCCTGACTGGGCACTCACCTCCTCAAACATGGCCATGGCTGGAGAAGCCAGCCGGCCATGCGCCACTCCTCAGCCTGCCTCGGAGCACTGACATTCGGGTAAGCCTGTCCTCTACCACCGGAAAAAGCGCCGGAGCCCGATTGGGTAATTTGACTGGGAACACCACTCTATTGGCTGCCGCTTTTACGGCTCTGGCTGCGATTGGCCACACGAGGGAACTCTGCTCCCAAGGCCATTTTGGACTTGTTCTTTGCCCTCATTTACTGTGTGCTGTGAATTTATTGAATGTAATTGTTTCGCCTATTATACTGCTTTGCTAAATCCAATCCTAAATACTTGTACTGCTAAAAGATCATTGTAATTGCTGTTTTTGAGCTTTATAATTTGGTCTGCTGCATCGTTTCACTGTATTCTTCTAATTGTCTCCCTCAGCTACCTATTCCTGACTTCCCACTTTCTTGTCCTCGCTACTCTCTTTGCCCTACCCCTCACCAAAACTTAAGCCTTTCTCAGACCACAACCGGGCAAGCGGTGCCGTTGATAATTGATCAGCCGTTAATCTTTGCCTGCACCCTGCCCTTCGCCATCTGCTCCTTTTTCTGCTAACCTAACACCCCGGCCCCCTGATCTAATCTTTTGTGTCCCCTAAGCCCTTTTGTCCCCTAGTGCTATTTCTAATCTGCCTTCTCTGCTCCTTTTCAGCTCTGAATACGCCCCGACTGGGCGCTCACCTCCTCGAACATGGCCGCGGCTGGAGAAGCCAGCTGGCAGTGCGCCACTCCTCAGCCTGCCTCGGAGCACTGAAATTTGGGTGATCCTGTCCTCTACCACTGGGAAAAGCAACGGAGCCCGATTGGGTAATTAGACTGGGAACACCACTCTATTGGCTGCTGCTTTTACGGGTCTGGCTGCGATTGGCCACATGAGGGAACTCCGCTCCCAAGGCCATTTTGGACATGTTCTCTGCCCTCATTTACTGTGTGCTGTGAATTTACTGAATGTAATTGTTTCGCCTCTTATACTGCTTTGCTAAATCCCATCCTAAATACTTGTACTGCTAAAAGATCATTGTAATTGCTGTTTTTGAGCTTTATAATTTGGTCTGCTGCATCGTTTCACTGTATTCTTCTAATTGTCTCCCTCAGCTACCTATTCGTGACTTCCCAATTTCTTGTCCTCGCTACTCTCTTCACCCTCCCCCAAATCAAAACTTAAGCCTTTCTCAGACCACAACCGGGCAAGTGGCGCCGCTGATAATTGATCAGCTGTTAATCTTTGCCTGCACTCCGCCCTTCTCCATCTGCTCCTTTTTCTGCTAACCTAACACCCCCGCTCCCGATCTAATCTTTTTTGTCCCCTAAGCCCTTTTGTCCCCTAGCGCTAGTTCTAATCTGCCTTCTCTGCTCCTTTTCAGCTCTGAATATGCCCCTGACCGGGCGCTCACCTCCCCGAACACGGCCGCAGCTGGAGAAGCCAGCCGGCCGTGTGCCACTCCTCAGCCCACCTTGGAGCACTGAAATTCGGGTAAGCCTGTCGTCTACCATGGGGAAAAGCACCGGAGCCCGATTGCGTAAGTAGACTGGGAACGCCACTCTATTGGCTGCCGGTTTTGTTGGGTCTGGCTGCGATTAACACATCGCTGAACTCCGCTCCCAAGGCCATTTTGGACTTGTTCTCTGCCTTCATTTACTGTGTGCTGTGAATTTTCTTCCCACACCACCCGCCCCGATCTTGGCCTCTATTAAATGCTCTTCCATGAGCACAGTGCCCACCCCTTTTCGCATCTATTGGTTCGTACGACTTTTGCCACACTCATCCCACTAGTTATCTACCCTGGCTTGTTCCTCTCTTAAAGAGTCATACTTGCTTTTGACTACATCGTGCAGGACGCTCATACCTGAAGTGAGCCTCTCTCTCTTAAAATGCCTTCTGCGGCTTCAATTCTGCTTAGTTGCCTTTTATTTTTCTCACTTGCTTCTTTTAATTTTCTGGCTACCAAATTAAATCAGGGCCATAACTCCCCATCTAATGACCCTCATGGATTGCCCTCTCTCAATTACACAGGGCATTTCATAGCAGGGAGCACCTCCTTATGGCCATCCCCCTTCCAACACTACGACCTGACCAAAGTATTCACGTGCACGCCTTTGAATCTATCAGCCTCGATCATCATATATATCACATCTCTCTCAAAATTTTATAACGCCCATGTTAATGCCACCACTAAACGGACATCCGTCAGACAATGCAACAAGTGGGTACTTAGCAGACTAAGCCAGTACCTCAAGAAACTAATCTTGCTTCTTCTGTTCTGCTCTGGTAATACTGAATTAAACCCAGGCCCTTCTGCCCCTCTGGACTCCCCTGCAGACCTTCCAGATCATAAAAGCATCAGTTTCCTTCACATCAACGTATGCAGCTTATTGAAGAAGATTGATTTTATTCAGGCCTGGGCCCTGCATGCATCTCCTGATTTCAGAATCCTGGCTCTCGCCCTTGACCCCTGACAAATCCATTAATATAACAGGCTACAACATTTACAGCTGCGACAGACCAACTAGAGGAGGCGGGGTAGTAATTTATGTCAAATGCAAATACCCTGTCGCAGTCATAGATTGCACTTCAAAGAGCAAGGAATTTGAATGCTTGGCACTCAAACTAGCTATCTCCACCGACAAAACCCTCCTTATTGCAGCTTGCTATCGACCTCCTTCCGGTGGCTTGGCCATCCTGCAGCACCTCCAAAAGCTAACCGATTCATCTAATTCCGAATGTATATTAATAGGGGACCTCAATCTTAATTGGAATGACGAAAGCTCCAAGATATTAAAGGATCTATGTGATGCTAATGGTCTGTCCCAAATAATACATGCACCTACTAGACCAAACAGAAAGCACCCTGAGCGTAGCTCCCTCTTGGACCTTATGTTAGTAAACAAGCCTCATAATTTCTCGCATAGCAGAGTGTTCTTCAATGACATAAGTGACCACTGCGCTATAGCCTGCAGTAGACACTCTCCCCAAATAAAACTGGCCCCCAAATTCTTACTAAAACGATGCCTGAAGAATTTCTGCCGGTACGCCGTCTTGAAAGATCTAAGCAACATCAGGTGGCAGGACTTCTACTTAGCCCCAACAATTAGTGAGGCTTTTAATATCTTCCACAAACTTTTAACAGGGTTAATCGACAAACATGCCCCACTTAGACTGATTAGGTCAAAAAAGTAATCTCTGGGATGGTTCTCCCCTAGCCTCAAGAAAGCCTGTTGGAAAAGAGCGAGGAAATCTCAACAGGAGGATGATTGGCTTGCTTTCCGCATCTCCAGAAATGCCTGCACTAAATTAATTAGGTCCGAAAAAGCCAGATACTTCCAGGCAAAACTTGAAGTCAGCAAAAACAACTCTGCCAAATTCTGGAGTATTCTCAAGGAAATTGAAAGTCAACATTCGGCTGCCTCTCTCCCAGCCAGAATTGTGACCAATGGAGTTACATATACAGATAGAGCTGCTATTTTAGAGCAGTTTAACGACCATTTCACCATGGCAGGACTTGCCTTTGATACCTTGCCCATCAGTAAGCTTAGCCATGTGGGTGATAGCTCAATTAACGTAAATGCTATCCCTTATCCATACCAACCAAACCTTCCTGTATTCAGCTTTTCCACAATTTCATTTAAGCAAGTAGAGGACCTCCTTTTGGCATTGGACACAAAAAACCCGCCGGCGCGGATAACATCGCACCATTCTTCTTAAAGCTTGGCTACTTCTACCTGACCGCCCCTATCACCCACTTATTTAACAACTCCTTGAGTCAGGGTGAATTACCTGCGACGTGGAAGACTGCCCATATTCTACCTCTCTTTAAGTCAGGGGACCCTTGTGACCTGAATAATTACCGGCCTATTTTTATACTCTCCACTCTCTCAAAAATCCTGGAAAAGGTTGTCAATACTCAAATCAGAGATCACTTGGACCAGCACAATCTCCTAAACTCTGCCCAGTCTGGGTTTTGGGCAAAACACAGAACCACTTCTGCTCTTGCAAAAGTAACTACTGACTGGCAAATTGCCTTAGACTCTAAAAAACACATAGTTGCTCTATTTCTCGACCTCAACAAAGCCTTCGACACCGTGGATCACAACATCATGCTTACATCACTGAGAAATATTGGCCTAGACAACCTGCCATCAACTGGTTCACTAGCTACCTTTCTAACAGATTGCAACAAGTTAAATCAGCAGGCGACCTGTCTCCTCAGAAATCCCTATTGCGAGGGGTCCCCCAAGACTCCATTCTGGGACCTATTCTATTCGCTATTTATATCAACAACCTGGACTCTCATTTGCAAGCAGCAAACGTGCATCTATTTGCTGATGACACTGTACTCTACGCCTCAAATTCCTTACTTCTCATGGCCTACGAAGACCTACAACGAGACTTTACCTCCTTACAACATAGTCTCATCGAGCATAAACTCCTTCTCAATGCCAGAAAGACTAAATCTATGATTCTCTCTCCTAAAGCAGCCTTTGGCACCGCACACATCCCACCGTTATTAACGCTTATGGGTGAACCCCTGGACTCAGTAGATACCTTTAAATACCTAGGGTTCTGGCTGGACAACAAACTTAACTTTCTATGCCACCTAAATGAAGTCTTGAAAAAGTTAAGACTGCGACTCGGCCTATTCTATCTCATCAAACATCTGCTTACCACAGAATCTAGAAAGAGACCAGTACAAACCACTTCTCTACCCATACTTGATTATGCCGATTTCCTCTACAATCACTGCCCTCTCACAGCGCTTAATAAACTTGACACCCTTTATCACCGAACCCTAAGATTCATCTTTAACCTGTCTTTTCGCACCCATCATTGTCTTCTGTACTAAATAGCGGGCTGGCCCTCACTTTCAAATAGGAGAAAAAGAAATGCACTCATTTGGTTCTATAGAGCTCTCACAGACAAGCTCCCTGCATATATTTCTAGCCTGTTCAAACGTGCCTATAACTCCTATGGTCTCAGACGTTATGCAACTCTTTGCTTCCAAGTGCCCAGAACGAAAACTAACCCTAGACCGGCTGCAATTAACTCCGCACTCCCTTCACTTTGGAACACTATGCAAAGCACACTCAAGCTACCTTCATTGCCGAGCCCTCTCTCCTTCAAAGCTTTGCTAGTCAAGTATTTGCGGGAACCTTGTAGCTGCCATAGGTAATTTGTCTTTTCAGTTTATTGGTCTCTCCACTCTAATTATTGTTAGTACGTTGTCTTCCATCATCCATAGGGACTTCCAGTACACACACTCCTTCCCCCTCTTCATGGCTCTCACTCCCCCTCTCTGCCTTCACTTATCCACTTGCAGGCCCCAGTCTGTTTTCAATTTTTCTACCTTACCTTTCCCCTACCATATTTGATATTGTTTTTTTGGAAAATGTCTAAGTGGGAGTTCCCTTGATGGACTCAAGTATTTTGCATCCGACTATGTACCGCAATCTGCCGATGTCACTATTTTTGTATTACTTTGCCTATGTTTTGTACTGTTCCTTGTCCAGGACCACTTCGAAAATGAGCTTGCTCAATGGTGTTGATGCCTGTTTAAATAAAGTTTGATTTGATTTGATTTGTGTTTTATCCTACAACCCAGTTTCTGCTTGACGACAGAGAATGCTTATCCATGCACAAAGACGACAGACACCTGCATCTAATAGACTCTGAGAGTGTGATACTGTTGGATGGTTGTACATTGAAGGCTTGTTACATGGTATCATAAAGTAGTAAGTTATACTCTTGATATGTAGGCCTCTTAGTAGGGTATCTTATAGCGATCAGAATATTATAGAGTGGCCATAAGCCGAAGTACTTATAGTGTGATAAAGTGGTATAAGATTGCATTCATTTGTAGGCCTTATAGAGAAGAATAACATAGAGTTTAGATATAGTTGTATGTTAGTTGTTATCCACAATGCTGTCCATAATCCCTATTACATTTGCTGTTGGTATTTTCTTGTACGACCATGTACTCCTTCCCCTCCTGTCTAATAAACATCTTTGCTTCATCCAACCTCTGTGTACAACTCCTGACTCTCGTTGTTGTGTGATTCCATCAACCCACCCCCATTCGAACCTTAAGCGGCCCCTCGCCATCCCACCTGCTGAGGGTGTTGCTGGTGCTGCTGGTAGTGTGACAGTTCCCTACACCACGCAGAATGAAGAAACCCCAGGTCCGTCAGTAGAGCGCTGACTGCCAGTTCAGTGACCATCACACCTGTAACTGTCATAACATAACTTAATTGTAACTTTTTCTCTATCCATTGTCATAAATTTGGTTCAAAAGCACACAAAAATACATAAATTCAACATTCTATAACTCAGTAATAAATAGATGTCTACAGAACATTCAACATAAATAGACCCTAGAACTGAGATGATGCATGCCAAATTGTACAGTGCTGTAGTCTAAGACAGCCAAGTTATAAGCACTTGAAAATGGGAGTTTTAACAAAAAACTCTAATGCAATCCTAATTAGGGGCACTACTGTGTGCCTATAATATATATATATATATATTTATTTTTTATAGTCTAATATGAACTGATGGCTTAAATAATAACAAGCTGAACAGATAATCATCGGTTTGTTGTTACGTGGCATCATCCACCCAAATCCTGGGCCTACCTGCAGGTGACCTCTGCAGAGGTACTGAGACGAAAGGAATTCAATGTCCTGCACAGCCAGCATAGCGTTATGCTTGTGCAACTGTGTTAGTTTGGCTTTGGCCATTCGCACCCTCTATTCCAGAGGAATTACCACCCTGTAGGGGTGCCAAAGGTGAGGAACACTCAGAGAGGGTTCCACCCCTAGAAGTGCCATGGGACGATACCCGTGGCTAAAGGTACCTTAGGAATTATCCTAAGGAGAGAAGTGCTGCCACTGGAGGAGGAGGGAAGGGTGGTGGGGCAAAGAAAAAGTGCTTCACAATGAGGCTGAGAGGAACTGCTTATAGAGCTCAGGAAGTGAGAGTGGCTGGCTGCTTGGTCATCAAAGTCCAGGCAAAATCTTTCCAATTCAGTATCCTGCACAGCCAGTATAGTGTTATGCTTGTGCAACTGTGTTAGTTTGGGTTTGGCCATTCACACTCTCTATTCCAAAGGAATTACCACCCTGTTGGGGTACCAAAGGCAAGGAACCCTCGGAGAGGGTTCCACCCTTAAAGGTACCACAGGATGATTCCCGTGCCTAAAGGTACCTTAGGAATCCCCAAAAAGTAATGTAGTATAAGCATATCCCAAAACAATGAGGTGACGCGAAGCATATAAGGAAGCAGCAACTGTGACACAGTAGCAGTAACTGGGACGTAGCAGTAGAGAAGCATAGACAGTTTGATAACGTAATGAGATGCTCAGTTTGATAATGTAATGAAATGCCCAGGTTGTGTAGCATGATACTGATGGTTTACGTTGAGAATTAGGGGAATCCTCTAAGGAGAGAGGGAACAGTAGGGGACACCATCCACCTTCATCCAACAGCGGAACCTACCTAAAGAAACTAGGGACACTACTATGCTAACTAACAGTTATGACCTGAGGCAATGGAGGAGAGAAAACCCTTTGAGGAGGAAACCTCTGGGGATCCAAGGCCTAGGTCACCTTCCCTCCAGGCTTGGGACATTTTATTTAGTGACGGCTCTGCAGCTGCAATTTGAAAAACCCAATTAAAGGGAGGTGGAAAATATTCCAATTTGGAGGAAGGCTCTTACTCAAACCCTCTAGTGGGAACACCATGGAAGGTTGTGAGAAAACTCTGCAACAATATATGCAACCAAGGCAGGAGGAGGAGAGCAACGACTGCTGAGGCACTCACCAGGCCTACCTGCCCTGAACTCAAACCAGATGAACCAGAGGCAGTTGTAGGGAGAATGCAATGAAGGTGCCTTGCTAGGGAAACCACTAAAGCCAATGGATAACCATTATAGTGGAACACTAGAGTCAAAGGAGGCAACTTTTTCCACCCTTCACTGCTAGTCTTAAATTCTACACCAGGAGCTGCTGTCTCATAGCAGGCAGCTAAAGCCAAGCCCGAAGAGAGAACATTCCCACCTATGGACCAGGTGAGAAGGATCCTGCCCCAAGATGGACACGCTCGAGATGCGGACTAAATGCAGAGCGAGACCGTCGGCTGCAGGAACCCTGCGCCAGAATAGAATGACTGGCATGCCTCAGAATAGATTTTGAGCTGAAAAGCTGGCGAGCTGATTGAGCATTGTGTACTGAGATCGTAATGAGCATTGAGTGCTGAGACCTTGCAAGGTAGAATGCAGAATTGAGTGCGGCAGAATCGCAGAGGCTGAAGCCTAGGGGATGGCAGTAGGCATGAAGCAATGATTTGTGTAAGCAATGAGCAATGTTTGCATAAGCTAGCATGGACCTGCATGTAGGTCAGTAAACAGAGTAGTAATAAGTGGACCTCCACATAGGTCTGCCTAACACAGTAGCAATGAAACAGCACTGAATAGTGAAGCAAGCCAGCCAGGCATTTAAAAGCCAAATCAATGTGACAAATACCCTGAGGATTTTTGGCGGTGAAGACAGGATGTAAAACAAAAGAATTAGCTACATGGGGCCATGACTCCCCAAACACTTCCCATTCCCCACCGAAGGACAAACAAGAAAGTGATGGAAGGGCAGAGAAACACATGCAGATATTAAAGCTAGTTTAACAGCCTCAGCAGGAACTTTAGCTGACCTCAGAGTAAAACAGCAGTGTACAAACAGGGAATAGTATGACTGAACTGCATAGCAAAGTTCAGAGCTTGAATCAGGTGAAAACAATCAGACTTGATAGCATGGGGATCAATTAATTCTGTAGCAGAGGAACCAGTAATACTAGGAAGCAGAGTAAAAACAATTGATTATGCAACATGGAGCAGTTATGGTTGAGCTGAAACACACAGATAGTGATTGCATTTGCATTACAGTAAGTTGGGAGGTGTGAGCAGCAACAGTGCAATTGTAGGATTTCAGGAGCGAAATGCTAGGAGCTTAGAAACAAAAGCCACCCCCAGAAAAAAAAAACCAAAAACACACAAACAGAGAAAACAGGGAACAAAAACAGGAGAAGCACACACAGCCGAAGGCAAAATACAAACCAGAAGCAGGAAGAAACACAAAATCCAACAGACAAGCAGGAGCAGCAAGGTGGGGGGGCAGGCCTCAACTAGCTCAGAGGACAGACAGAGCCTTCGGCTGCAAAGAAACAGTGCTTCACAATGAGGCTGAGAGGAACTGCTTATGTAGCTCCAGAAATGGGAGTGGCTGGCTGCTTGGCCACCGAACTCCAGGCAAAGCCTTTTCAATTGTTATATGTTCATTTTAACACCTGGGGCTCCATATTGAAAGTTTTGCGCACTGCACACAGTCTTTGCCCAGAGCTATGCCTGCTTAGCACCAGAATCACATATTCAGAAGGCATCGCTGCGCATGCTATTTGCACCAGTGTACTGTATGCAACACCCAAACTGGGGGATGGCAACCTACATAACGTGCACAGGGTGATATTCAACGTGACAGCATTGCGCAAATGGGATTGCGCACTCCAACAGTGCAGTGCAATTATTGCTTATAAAAAGGCAGTCTAAACCCTGGGTAGACCCCAGAGGTGGAGAGAGATTCTGCAGGCCACACACCAGGATGGCTCACATGGCAGCACACATCATTTGCCAGATGCAGCAGGTCATGGAGCATGAGGAGAAGGCCAATGCCCACCATAGGCCCAGGCGCAGGCCACAGAGGTACTATACTGTAAACAGACAGTACAATCCATGGGTCACCTTCGAAGAGCTCAGTGACAACCAGATCGTGGGCTGGCACAGGCTCAGCAGGCCCATGCTCAGGCAACTGTGTGAGCTACTGCATGACCAGCTCTGGACAGACAGCTGGCGCAGCCACGCAATGTCCACAGAGCTCAAGGTGATGGCTACACTGTGCTTCCCGGACATCAGAACATTTCAGACACTGTTGGGGGACACCACCAGTATCTTACATTCAGCCACCTCATGGCTGTTGGACCAGTTTCTAGATGCCCCGCTGGCCCATGCTGGGGAGCTCATTGTATTCCACAGCATGCCAGCCAAGCGAACAGTAACCATGCAGCAGTTCTATTGACTTGCACACCTACCAGCTGTACTCGGTGCCACTGACTGCACCCATGTTGCTATCTGGGCATCCACTGGTGTAGGGGTGGATGCCTGCGTCAACAGGAAGAGTACCATTCCATTAGATGCCAGGTGGTGTGTGGTGCAACAGAGTGCATCCTCAGTCTCCTGGCATGGTACCCTGGCAAAGCCCACAATGCCTTCATTTGGCACAACTCCATCTTGTGCCAGAGATCTGAATGGGAGGACATCCCTAGTGGCTACCTCACTGGTGGGTATACCCCAAAGACCTCTCCCCCTTTCCAATGTTGCAGATGATGACACTAACTTATGTCCTTTACCTACACTGGGGACAGTGTATATCCCCTGCATCCCTGGCTCCTCACACCTGTGCTATGACCTGCATCCGTTGAAGAGGACAGGTACAGTGCGGCACACTGCATCATGTGCAACATTATTGAGTATGCCTTTGGAATGCTCACGAGGCAGTTTGGGCACCTTGATCATTCCAGTGGTGCCCTACAAATACACCCCTCAAAAGGTCTGTGCTGTATTCCTTGCTTGTTGTATACTATACAACATGGCACTCAACCGTGGGATATGCATGCTGGCCCCAGAAGAGCAACCTGCAGTGGATTCCAAGACAGAGGACTAGGGGATACAGGAGCAGCTTGACAGGCATGACCCCAGGAGGTCCAGGAGTACAGAGCCCACCTCATAACTGACATTTTTGAAAATGAAGGGTGAGTACAGACAATACTGGAGATTGTAATGTTTAGTCTATTGGGCCTCATTTTTTATGTCTAGATAACCAGACTTAAATTGCATTATAAACACCTGGTTGATATTTTGTGTTACAACTGGGTGGTTGTAATCAGTGCCTGTCAATCAAGCTTGCACAGCAGAAAGCACGAGCAAACTGCACTTAGTAGTCAGTGTGCAGCTGTGAGGAATGTCAGCAGCTGGGAGAGGGAGCAGAGAATGACTGGGGTCATTCTGGGCCTACCTGATGTTGAAGTCATCCATCCCGTCGGTTTGTCTGTGTCCCAGGTCTCCTTTGGTCTGCGACTCTGTCCTCATTGGCTCCTAGTGACAGTGGCATTGGCAGTGGAAAGTGGTGGCTCATTGGTGTGAATTAGCAGCCATGGTGTGGGCTCTGTTTGCCCCATTTCTTTTTTTATAAAGTTAAATCCGGTCCCTTGCTGGCAGCGTGATAGAGTCACAGCAGTGAGAAGGGGAGAGTGAGAGCGGAGCCACAGCAGTGAGACGTACAGAGAGAGAGCATCAGCCTAATAATAAGAACATAAATAGAGGCCATTTGGGGGGTATCAATAGGGGCATAAAGAAATATACATGCATGGGGGAGTTCAAAAAGAGGATGTGTAAACAGAAACACAGGCAACCCAGGCAGAGGTGTCAAAAGGGTTGAAAACGTAAACAAATAAACATGCCATCTAGGTGGGTGGGTTTCAAAAGGGGGGGAGTAAACAGAAATACAGGCCATCCAGGCTGGAGGGGACATGGATGGGATAGGCCTCAGGGGTAGGGGGTGTTGATACATGGGTAATGTGAGGATGGGTCTGAGGGGGCACATTTTGGGAAGGGTGGACAGTTTGCACCCTAGGTGCATCCTCTACCACCTCCCCAGGTACAGACAGTATGTGCACATTGTGCCGGTATTGTTGGCTCGGTCATCATCCAAGGTATGGGGGATGAGTGTGGTGACAGTGTCAGCTACCACTGGCCATGGCTCCTTGTGGTACTGACTCCAGTGAGGAACAGGCCATGTCCTAGTGTCCATAGTGTTCCAGGTGTGCTGGACGTTCATGTTCCAGCACTGCGTGGCATGGGCATATGCCGCGTTGTCTGCAATGAGGTGACACTGCTCCCATTGGACTGGCCGAGGCTATGGCTGGCCCCCATGGTGCCTGCCACCATGGCTTTAGCCTCCAGCATAGTGGCACACAGGCTACCCATGCTGGTAACAATATCCTGGTGCAGTTCACAGATGACTGCCATGTAATCTGCATGACTTGTCTCAGCCCACTTCTTCACATGCTGCATGTCGTTGTGCAGCATGTGGCATATGCGTATCACTTCCTGCTGCGTAACACTCTGTGCTTCCATGGCAGACTGCAGCAGCTGCCAGTTGGCAGCCACCTCCCACTGTCACTGGTGACTGTCCTTTGGGACAGGGTCAAGCTGCACCCTCAGCCATTGTATGAGCTGGGGCTGCACCGCAGTCAGTGCTGTGGTACACTGGGTGCGTTGTGGCCTGGCTGTGGCTATGCCAGTGGGACACTAGGTCAGGACCGCAAAGACAAGAACAGCATGGTCCACAATTGCAAAGGCAAAATGGTGTTATCAACAACAGCGCCCGACCACAACAGCAACTGCAACAATGACGCTAATGGTAGTAGTCCACAAACACACTGACCGCTACAATGGCTAATTAAAAAAAAGGTAATGTGTGTTTTTACTAGGGGCTTTGCCCCCGCACCCCCTGAAATTTTTATAACCAACTCGTGGGGGTTGGTACTAGGATGGGAAGAAACGGGCGGGGTGTTACATCAGTTGAGGTGCCGAAAAAAATAACTTGTGGGAACAGAAATCAAAAATGTATCAATCAGGAGACCAGAAGCAGAACCCTGGTCTCCAGGAGGATTCCCTATTATAGCTGCTCAGGGCCTTAGCCCCTCCACCATGGGAGCAGCTCAGCAGGGCACCACACTGCCAGATACTTCTCTCTCCTCTCCTCCAGCAGTGTGCCTAGACAGCTATAGGGGTAGCGGTAAGTGCCTTGCGCTATGCTATTCCTGTAGTTATTTAGCCACATGCTAATGGCCTTAGGCAACGATTCTGGGGCATATTAGCCAAGAATGCTATTTTCACCAATGCAGGCCAGGGGATGGTCCTGGGGTGGCAGAGCAGTGACTATGCTGGTGGAAGGATCATGGAGTGGCACAATGGTGGCTAGCCCTGTGGGACTGGCCGGGGTATCTGGTCATGATCGCATGGACAAAATAGCGCGGTGAAAATCTGCATGACCAAAGTAGCATGAGTGAAAACAGCTTTGGCTGTAGCTGTTGTCACTCACGCTGACTCACTTAACAGTTCCTTTGTGCAGTGGTCTGCAAGCTGGCTCTGTGGATCAGCAGGTAGAGTGACAGACTATGATGTATTTGACGGTCAGCAGTCTGGGATTTGATTCTTACTCCCCCCCCCTGTAATTTTGGTTTCTTTCCTGGTGTTTGCTGTGGTCCTGAGTATCTTTATATATATTATTGGGTGTGGGGTGTGTGGGGGGAATAGCCCCCCACAGTGGAGCTGTTTCTCTGTGGCCTGATGTTGCTTCTGTGGTTTTCTACCACGTGGTTGTGTGTCCGCTATTTAGCCCTTGTAGCCTTTGGGTTCTCAGACACACTAGAGACCCTCAGTGCTCCAGCCTGTTTCTCCATTGTGCTATGTTGGTTCTGCAGTTTTACGCTGCGCGATTCTGTCTGCACTATTTTGACTGAGATTTACTGGCCAGGGGTGGCATGGCGATGGACATGCTGGAGGTGGTATCATGGGGTGGCACTGCAGTGGCTGTGCAAGGGGTTGTGGGGGACTGTATCGCTGAGAACGCAGTGCTGCATAGGGGCAGCAGCGGGGCCACATTGTTATGGGGGCTGGCAGGGGTGGACAACCAATCCTGGTCTGGGATGGAGCCTTTTTGTCCCCAGCCCTCGATGAAGGTCTTATCATCATTATTCTCTTCACCCTCCTCACTGGTGTCGGTCATCAGGTTGCACATGGGTGGCCAACAGGGGCAGTTGCCACTGAGATGGACCCAGAGCATCCTCCATCATTTCTGGTATGATAGGGTGAGCTGTTGAAAGAAAAGGTGAGAGCTATAAAGCAGTGTGCTGTACATACCTGTGTGCCAGCTGAAGCAGCATGCATGCCCAGCGTATGGTGACACAACACCCATGCTATTTGTGCAGTGTACCGCCCATATCCCTGGGGCCGTACACACCACAGATCCCCATGCTGGTAAGTACACGCCCCTACACTGGTGAGCATATGCCCCAGCACCAGTGAGCACACACCCCAGCACCAGTAAGCACACAGGTGATGACAGATGGGACACAGTAGTGGATTCCCATGCAGATGACTACATACCTGGAGACATGGAAACAGTTACGTGGCCTACACACAATGTGTCATGCAGCACTGGCATATGCATGCATCCACACACATATATATATATACACACATACAGTATGCATACATGCCTGATGGGACTGTGTACAGTCAGTCACTCAGATGGCTGGGATACTCTCACTGGGCTCACATAGCCACCTCCTGGCACTCCCATCACCTCCACGGGCCATACAGTGGAGGCTATTGCCTCCTTTGCAGGGACTAGGGTATGTTACGACATCAGTGCCTGCAGACCCTACCTGTCACAAGCATCTTCCTGCATGTAGTCAACAGGACCTCTTTTGTCTGCCTCTTCATGTCCCTGAAGTGCTTATGTATCGCCTCCATTGGCCTGTTCTGGTCACCAATGGTGTTAACCACATCCATAATTTTGATCTAGACCCATCGTATATAGGCATGTGTGCTTTGCCTCTGGGACAAGACCACCTCCCTGGCCATATGGGCTTGTGCCAGCACCTGTAACTCATCCTTGGAGAAGTGGTGGGCCCATAATCTTTCTGTGTCATCCATGGTACCTGCTGGACATGGGGGTGGAAAAGAGGTGAGCAGTGCATACACACAGTGCAACACAGATGAAAGGTACATTGGAGTGAAGCCCTCACTGCCCCTGTCAGGGGCACGCAAATGTTCCAGCATTGCATGTCCCAACAGAGTCAGCGGCCTGCCTGACACAGGTCTGACCATGTGCAGATATAGTCATAGTTTAGGGCACATACAAACAGGGGTTAAATTGGTCAGTAGCCCACAGGAACTCAGTTCTACCAGCTCTTCAAAAAATTGAGAGATCCACTACCAGTCATCTTCCTCTATTGACTACTATAGGAGAGATCCTCCACCTAGAGATGACAGCACTACCACCACTGATAAATCAAGATGTGGGAGTTTCTCCACTGCATACGGAATACACACAGTGCAACGCTCACTCATGTCCTTTTCTAGGCCATTCCACAAAACACCTACCTCTAGCCGCCTGCAGTTCTACTGTGGAATCTAGGTTGTGCACCTTGCTCCTTTTACATGCTCCAGGTGCAATTCGGCATGTTAATGCATGCATATATTCCAGTAATGACATGCTGATGTGGGTTTTTGCCCTTGAACTGCGAAAGTAGTCCATTTACATACATTGGTTTAATATTGCAGGTTTGCCCCAAGCACTACTGTGGTTGCACTAGCGTTAGCACCTGCGCTAGCACATCTGCATGCAGTACAGACATGATGTCACATACTGTGGATGACCTCATCATACAGTGCAGCCAGGGCTGCAGTAATGGGGGGGTAAGTGGGGAAGTTGTCCGGGGCCCCGAGCTCAGGAGGGGCCCTCCTGAGGAGCTGGCATTACCTCTGTCATTAGCTGGTTTGGGAAACGGGGGCCCATTCCAAGTGACTTGTCCGGGGCCCCAGGATTCATAGCTGCAGCCCAGCAGCCATGCACTCTATGCTGTTGAGCAATGGTATTGTGCAGGTCTGTGCAGGATGGACTACGCACACTGCATGTGTACCTCCCCATGTTTGCCGCATGTGCCGCACTAAATGACATTAGTGCAGCACTAATGGTGAAACATGCTGTGCAGACAGAAGGTCACACTCAGACAGCAAGTACACTGCTGTTAGTGTTATGGTACTGCTTCCAGAATATAGGTCCAGCGGCAATCACAGAGAGGAAGAGACCTGTTCTACAGCAGGACACCAGGTAAACCACAACTGATCAGGCAATCCTGGTGGAACTGGTGGTTACCAGGGAGGACTAGTTGCTGGGCAAGGGGTGACTGATAGGCCCAGAAGAGAATTATGGGCATCTGTGGGTAGGAGACTCACCCACAGAACCAGTCTCACCCCATCACAGGTACAATGACCTGTCGAGTAGGGAACATCGTCACCTGCATCAGCTCAGAGCGAAGGTGGAGTGTGGCATGGTGCTCAGGCCAGGTGAGTACATTAAATACCTAGGGATTAGGTTGGGTAAGTCACTTAATTCCCTCTACCAGCTCAACTACATGCCCCTGGTAGAGAAACTCACAGCAGATCTTCATTGATGGCAGGGTCTTCCGCTGTCCTGGCTCATTCGTGTTAATTTGGTTAAGACGAATATTCTGCCTAGAGTTCTATATCCTGTCCAGATGCTCCCAAATGGCCTTCATCAGAAGGACCTTCAGACTCTGGATAAGGCCTGTAGTAACTATCTGGCAACAAAAAAGGCCAAGGATTAGTCTTGTCCAATTAAGAAGACACTCCCTCTAAAGGAGGACTAAATGACCCTGATTTCCATATTTATCATTTGGCAGCACGGACTAGATTGCTCTCGGACGAGGTCAAGGGCCCGCGAGGAGCGGCATGGGTCTTGCTCGACCAGGTGGGAATAGAACATTGCATAACGGCCTACCTAGGCCAGATGGGACTACAGGTCTATCACTCCAGTGGTCCCAGAAGTTGGCTGGTGGAACAGCTTTTGGAGGCCTGAGGTTGCATTCAGAAGCTGCTGGGGGATATGTCGGGGGGTACAATTTTGGCGCCAATTTATTCTAATCCAGAGTTCCTCCTGGGACTGGAAGACCAGGCCTTTCAGAGGTGGAACTCTTCTGGGATAAAGTGCCTAGGAGACCTCTATTATAGTGAAGGTTTTTTAACTTACCTGGTGGAGCATTTGGGTCTGCAGTCCTCTCAATTATTCAGATAACTGCAGGTGCGGGACTGGGTGTGATGCCTGGATCATCTCCAAGCACAAAACTCTCCTCTCTTTGTCCTTGAGAAAGGGATTTTGTCTGCCAGGGTGGGTCCTAAGGGTGCTTTGGCCAAGCATTATTATAACATTAGATTGTGTCTCCAATACTTCTCTGAGGACCAAGAGGCTCTGGGAGCTGGATTTGGGGGTGGGAGGATGGTGATAGTGGAGGAGACCTGGAAGGAGCTTTGTATATGCAACCAATTTAAGGAGGCTCAATTCAAGTTTTTACACAGGTTACATCTCCTTCCAGAGATAGTAAATAGATTCACTACTGGGGTTTCCCCTCTGTGCGGAAGATGCGGTATGGAGCAGGGCACCTACATACATTGTTTTTGGCAATGTTCAGTTCTTCATAAGTTTTGGACAGCAGTCACCCAAACCATGTCCCGTATTATGAGGGTCAGACTCCCAGCTGATGCTTGGAGTTTGCTATTTCGGGTGGCAGACCGGTCAACTGAGGATTGGGATTTCTACTCTAGAGCCATCTGGTTGATGTTGGTTATGGCTCAGCATTGAAACCAAATTTCCTGGGTTTCTCGGCCCCCCCCATGTTGCAGATGTGGCAGGACTCTGTCAGTAATATGCTCCAGTTGGAATATTTGACCTATGATTTGAAGGGGTGGTCTGATAAATTTGAAAACCAATGGGGTCAGTATCTGACGTCTCTGTCCCCAACAGAGCAGCCGGTAATGTGTCTGGGCTAACATATCCTATACATTGGGTGGGGTCCGAACTACCATTATCGCCTCTTATCTCCCCTGGTGTGGCCTTCCTCATCTGCACCTGTGGTCCTGTTTTACCTCTTCTTCCCTTCTCCTTGCTATCCCCTCCTTCCCCTTCATTTTTATGTGCTTGTGGGATTGTTGAACTCATAGAAACACCGAAACATAGAAGGTGATGGCAGAAGAAGACCAATGGTTCATCTAGTCTGCCCAGAGTTTCCGAGATCTACTACCGATCTCTGGATCTAGCCCCCATCCTGCTTTTGACTGCTCCTGACCCATTTGTTACTACCTGAGCCCTTACCCTATCCCAACCCTTCTTAAATGTTACCACTGTCCATGCACCCACCACCTTGGATAACAGGCTATTCCATGGCCCCAAGACTCTTTCCGTAAAGTAGTACTTCCTTATATCCTTCCTGAAGCTCTCCCCATAGCTTCAATTTGTGCCCTCTAGTGGTTGACCCATCTACCCCCAGGAATAATTCTTAGTGGGGAACTTTTTTGATATCTTTCAGGAATTTGAATGTCTCGATCATATCTCCCCCTCCCTCCTAGTCTCCAGTGAGTACATGTTTAGTGATTGCAGGCATTCCTCATTCAAGAGTCTTTGGAGACCCTGCATCATCTTGGTTGCCCTTCTCTGCATGGTCTCTAGCCTGGCCCTATCCTTTCTAAGTTGTGGTTACCATAACTGGACACAGTATTCCAGGTGTGTTGTCTCCAAGGACCTGTAGCGTGGGAGGATCACCTCCTTGTTCCAACTGTCAATTCCTCTTCCTATACACCCCAACATTTTGCTTGCCTTTCTGTAAGCTTTATTGCACTGGCTCAACTGCTTCAGGGTGTTGTTTATGATGACCCCAAGGTCTCTCTCCTCTTGTGAAGTGGTGAGTTGAACCCTGTTGAGCCAGTACTCCATTCTGGGATTTCCTTTACCTAAATGCAACACCTTGTGCTTCTTTGCATTGAACCTAAGCTGCTGAATATTGAACCATTTTTCTAGCCTCCGTAAGTCTTCCTGCAGGTTCATGACTGCATCCATGCTGTCAAGTCTACCATCTAGTTTTGTGTTGTCCACAAAAAGTTTGAGATTACCCTTAATACTTACTCCTATGTCACTGATAAACATATTAAACAGGACTGGGCCCAAGACAAAGCCCTGGGGCACACCACTAGTGACACCTCCCTCATTTGATCTCACTCCGTTGACTAGCACTGTTTGACTCCTATCACTGAGCCAATTTCCCACCCACTTGACTATGGTCTCAGCAGTGCCAAGGTTCTCTAACTCATTTAACAGACATTTGTGTGGCACCGAGCTGAAGGCCTTGGTAAAGTCAAAGTATAGTAGGTCTGCTGGGTGTTCCCTGTCCAATTCCTTGGTCACTCAATCGAGGAACATAAGGAGGTTTGTCTGGCATGACCTACTGCCACAAACCTATGCTGCCTGATATCCTGGAGGCCATTCCTTTCAAGATATTCAACAGATCTTGTTTAATTAAGGTCTCCATAAGTTTCCCCACCACAGACGTGAGGTTGACCGGTCTGTAATTGCCAGCCTCTTCTGTATTACCCCCTTTGTGCAGGGGGACCATATCCACTCTTCACCAGTCCCAGGGTACAGCACCTGTTTGAAGATACCGATTGAACAAGTGTGTCAAGGGGATCACTAGTTCTTCCGCAAGCTCCTTCAGTACTCTCGGGTGCAGCCCATCAGGTCCTGGTGCATTGTCTGTTCTTAGATTAAGCAGTGCCTCTCTAACTCTGTCAGTGATGATTGATGGAGTTTCCATATGTGGTTTCCCTCTAACTGCAGCTTTAATGCCACTCTCAGGCAGAGGACCCATGTGTTCTTTTGTGAACACTGAGCAGAAAAAGCTGTTCAGTATAGTGGCCTTTTACCCGTCGTGCTCTATACTCTTTTTTCCCTGATGTATCTAAAGAATTGTTTATTTCCGGATTTGATTCCCTCAGCAATCCTAAGTTCTACATCTGCCTCTGCCTCTGCCAGCCTCACAATCGTCTTTCCATCCCTGCTCTTCTGGGTGAAATTATCTCAACTATCATTGCTCTGGAATTCCTGTGATTGCTGAAAGCTTCCCTTTTGATTCTAATTGCATTTCTGACCTGGTCTGTGAACCATATCAATCTTTTGTGCTTTTTGCTTTTTGTCATTGTCCTGATGCAGTCTTGTAGCCTCTGTTAAGGCCTGTTTAACTAGCCCCTGGATGTCTTCCACCTCCCCTTCTTTCTGGATCCTGGATAGTTTGCCCCTAAGTATCAGTTTAATTTTTTCAAAATTTGCTCCTCTAAAAAGATACAATCTTCTCATGGGATTTAGAGTTTACATCCTCTGGGGACAACTCAAACCAAATGGAGTTGGGGTCGCTATTTGCCAGTGGTTCTCCAACCCTTACAGCTCCAACCATCTCTGAATGTGTGAGGACCACATCAAGTATGGTCTCTGACCTATTCGGAGTGCTGACCATCTGGCTGAGCAGACAGCCTTGTAAGGCACCTATCACAGTTTGACTTCTCGAGGTTCTAGCAATTTGAACACCCCAGTCAGTGTCTGCCAGGTCGCCGACCACCACAGTTTCCCCTTTTTTAAACTCATCTCTGGTTTCTTCTGTGAGTGCTAAATCCCACTCCTCTGTTTGACCTGGTGGTCTGTATATCACCCCTACACAGATCTTACCTGAAACTGCTCTGATCTGTACCCACAGGGATGCTGCACCTTTCCTTTTGATAGCATCGATAGAGGTTGCTAATATTCCATCGCAGACATATAAAGCTACTCCCCCCTCTGGTTCCCTTCCTATCCTGCCTATAGAGTGTGTAACCGGGGACCGATAGGTCCCAGTCATTGTTTTCCATGGCCCATGCTTCAGTGATTGCCACCAGGTCTACTTGGGTGTCTGTCATTCACCTTTTGGGATAAAATGGATACTACATTTGACACTGACATTAGGGCATTGCAAGCATTTTTTTCTCTTTATTTATCTTTTGGCTGTGTGTTTGGTGTTAATGTTAGTTTTATCCTTGTCATTTGTATTTATAAGGTTTTATAGCAGCAGCATTTCAACATGTTTTAAATTATTTTGAACGTTGGATATTCAGTGTTTGAATGGTGATAGCATAATTAATCTGTGTTTATTGACTTTTCTGTGCTAAAAAGTCTTCTGGTATCTTAGCTATGTTCTTTTTTTCACGCACTGATGTACTATACAAATGTCCTGTGTTAATGTCTGTTACTTTCGGAAAATGTAATAAAAAGAATTTAAATAAATAAATAAATAAACAGAAAACAGCAGGGCACTTACTATGCCTTGAAACATTTCATGGCCAACATAAGGCAAGAACATAGAGACTGCAGAGGACAGCAACAACACTGACTTGTACAGTGTAACTACTGCAGGCTTTAGCACCAAAACACCATAACATTCCTTTGCAATGGAGTCAAGCAGCTTTTCACAACAGACTTAAGTACTTTCATTTGCATTTAAATCCTGATGAAATTAAGAGGATACAGTAGATGCCTACAAAATACACAAGGAAACAGAATAAATGGCTGAGGGGACTTTCCCTTTAAAAAGAGAGAAAAAAAAAACACAGTGCTAACATGAAAGTACAAACTGAGCAAGTGTGTTGCCATTAACAGAGGTTCTAATAATATTTATTGGGTACACTGTGCATGCCAAGGCGGGAAAACATACCGTGCATGCTGGGCAGAACTAAAAGGCATGGGTTGGGAGGTGCATGTAGCACCATGTTGACCAAGTCAGGCTGGAAATGTGGCTGTTTCTAGTATTTAAGGGCAATATATGTTCATCCTAACTATGCTCTTTCCCTGACCCCTTGTGCAACTTTCCTTAAGCTTTTTTAAAAAACACACATTTTTTAATTATTTGAACATTTAACATAAACATACATTGTTACCACTCTGAAATGATTATTCAGTAATGCAATTTATAACATACTGAAAGTGTTTGAATTGCCCACAGATTCTTCCTCCTTAACCCTGGCCATGAACTCCATTTTGATCTTGTCTACTAGCTTGCCAGCATCTGTGGGATTTGAGAAGAGAAGTGTTTTCTTCGTAGTGACTTTTAAGATGTGCAGGTATGCAGGCTCAGTGATGCTGAGGGTTGAGGCGCTGGATGCCACACCTTGCGCTATGCCAGCGACCCAAGTTCAGGACCGAGCTCGGGCGCTGGGGGTTGGCAGGGGTGGGTGAGGATTGAGCGCCCACTTGGCTGCTCTCCTCCCAAGGGGGGAGGATGGGACATTCTCGGCATGCCAGCGGCTCCCAGTGGAGACCGGGGGTACTACAGCACACAGGGCAGCACGTACATAGCGTGGCTGATGCTTGGCAGGGTTGTTGTGCGCCATAGCATCAGGGGCATGCACCACGCATGGGAGGGGGGAGTACACACTAGAACAGGGAAAACACCGGTCTGCAGGGTAGGCGACGGCACCTGCCTCCATGCCCACTGCCGGGTCTAACCTGCCTGGCCTTCTAGTATCCTCTACCCAGGCTCTCACCCACAAGCCAGAGACTGACTGTACAGAGCACCCAAGAGGAGGGGGGACCCCACCCCGGAGGGGTTAAGCTGGGGGTGCTGGCTGTGTGGGTTGAGAGGGAGGAGAGAGGAGGCTCAGGTAGGAAGACTTCAGGCAGGGCAGGAACAGGCAGGATGCCTGATAGAAGCTCCGCAGACTGCGACTGGAGGGAAAAAAATAGGTAAAAAAAAATGTGCTGGCATTAGAAGGAAATGGTTTACCCCCAGTTCTCATAGAATCCCATGAACCCCATCAAAAGCCTTCCTCTGTATTGTGGTACTGTAGCTGAGATCTGGGAAAAGTTTAACAGTCCCTGCATCAATTCTTAGTGAGTGCTTCATTGCTAGGAGTAGGGCATCCCTTTTCTCCGGACTCCCCACAATCATCAGAACTTTGCAGGGTGCATTCTCATTCTGCAGTGCCTGTCTTGGAATAATACAATATGCTTTTCTAATAGTAGTAGAGTCCAAAGAAAGTGACTCTGGTATCTGCCTTCCATTGATTCTGGTAGCCCAATTATACATAAGTCTGCTGTCTTAGAAAATTTCCCAGTTCCTCCAGTCTCACTTGGAGAGTGGAGTTCTCTTTAATTAAACTTATACAAGTCATCAACGCTACTTCTCTAGCTTTGTTTGCTATTGTTTGGGCTGAGTCCATTTATTTCTCGAGGAGTGCAGTTTGGCTATTGAACTTCTCCATTTTTCTGTCTAGCCCTTGGATGGCTGCTAAGAGGGATATTAAAGAGGGTTCCCCTCCCGAGGTACTTGGCAACTTAGCTCCTGCTGCTGCCCCCATGTTTGGGCCCTGGCTACAGTAGATTTTTTGACTGTTCCACTGTTGCAGGAACTGAGAAGTTCACCCGGATCACTGGTAGGTGTTGCAGCATTGCTCAGAGTTCCGACTAAGAAATTTGCAGATTTCTATATGTTTTAAAGCTTTTTAAACAAATCTTATACCGAGCTCGATCTCCAAGCATCTTATTGTGCTTGCAGTCAGGCTGTGCCCTGCTGGTTTTCAAGACTGAAAAGAAAACTCAATTTACGACTAGATGAATCTTGAAACTCCTAAATTTAAAACATAAATCCTTAGAACAAGGGTCGATTTTTACTAGTGTTACTCGATTTTTAGTTACAGAATTGGATTCATTGGATTCTGGTTCAGTTTTTGTAATTAGGATTTTCAGAACGAAAGCCTGAAAATCCTAATTCTAAAATTAAAGGTTAAGGGTAAGGCAGGTTTTTAAATAGGAAATTAGGGTTCAAAATTAAGATTTCAAATCTGATTAAAATGTTGAGGTTCTATCATATCCCCCCTTTCCCTCCTTCCTTCTAGAGATTACAAGGTTAGTTCTTTGAGTCGTTCCTCATAGGGCTTTTGATGCAGGCCCTGCACCACTTTGGTAGCCCTCCTTTGTACCGCCTCCAACCTATCTATGTCCTTCTGGAGGTGGGGCCTCCAGAACTGGACACAGTACTCAAGGTGAGGTTTTATCAGTGAGCTGTACAAGGGTAATACTACCTCCCTCTTTCTGCTGGTGAGGCCCCTCCCTATGTACCCAAGCATCCTGCTGTCCTTCCCCACTGCCTTATCACACTGCTTGGCTACCTTCTGGTCATCAGAAATGATCACTCCAAGTACCTTTCCTGTTTTGTGGTTGTTACTATCTCCCCACTCAATTTGTATGTTGTTCCTGGGTTTCTGTGCCCTCACGTGCATGATTTTGCACTGTTTTGCATTGAAACCCAGCTGCCATTCCCTTGACCATTCTTGCAGCTTTTTCAGATCATCCCTCATTCTTTCCACTCCCCCCTCCCACGATGCGTCCACTGTGTTGCAGATTTTTGTGTCATCTGTGAACAGGCATAATTTCCCCTCCAGCCCTTCTGCAGTGTTACTAATAAAGACACTGAAGAGGACTAGGCCTAGTACTGACCCTGTGGCACCCCCCTGGTTACTTTGCCTTCTCCAGAGTGGACCCCATTTACCACCACCCTTTGACTCCTATTGCTTAGCCAACTTCTTACCCATTTTACTACTTTTGGACCCACTCCTAGGTTGCCCAGCTTGTTCACCAGTCTTCTGTGTGGAACAGTGTTGAAGGCCTTACTGATATCCTGATAGGCCACATCTACTGCTCCTCCCTGATCCAGTTCCCTGATCACCCAGTCAAAGAACTTGATCAGGTTTGTCTGGCAAGACCTCCCCCCAGTGAAACCATGTTGCCTCGGATCCTGGTTACAAGGTATTCCCCAATCCTTTCCTTCAGTAGTGATTCCATTACTTTACCTACTACCGAAGTCAGGCTGGCAGGTTTGTAATTTTCTGCCTCCTTCCGATTTCCATGTTTGTGTAGTGGGACCACATCTGCCCTCCTCCAGTCCCCCCATCACCTCCCCTGTTTCTAGTGATAGGTTGAACAGAGCTGTCAGAGGTGCAGCCAGCGCCTCCTTGACAGTGGCATCAGCAGGATTCTTAAAGTGGGGGGGGGAGACACATGCTTCCATCAATGACTTGAGCCAAAAAGGGGGTCCTGGGGGAATTACCCCCCAGAAGAAATTTTGAAGAATTTGGTGCCAAATGGTGCAGTTTAGAAGCTTTTTTTTTTATGAAATCTGCAGCAAGACAAGCATAGGGATTGTGTAGTTGAAACTACGAAATACACCGCAGGTCTCCAGAACTAGGGAAGGGAACATACTTGGTTTATTGCCTTAGTCTGAGAACCAGGTGCTCACAAACAGACAGAAAAAGATTAACAACTTCCCTTTTTTTCATCCCCAAGTCAAATGATGCCTGGGCATGGGGTATTTACCCAGGAAAAAATTTGAAGAATTAGTTGCCAAATGATGCATTTTATAAGCATGTGCTATGAAATCTGCATCAAAACAAGCACAGGGTTTTCATAGATGTCGAACCAGAGAAGATGCTTGTTGCCTTGGTTTCAGAATTATCTGCACAAAAAGACGGAAGGAAAACAGTCTGATTATTAACTTTTCTTTTCCTTTTTTCAAAACCAAAATGGGCCATGGTGGGCGGGACACTAGGGGAACTTGCCAATCCAGAAGAAAGAAGAATATGTGGCAAAGAGTGAACTTTAGAAGCAAGCTATGTAATCTGCATCAAGACAAAACACAGGGAGGTAGTAGCTTAAAACCCTGCAATACAGCCGGCTCAGCGCTGACGGCTGAGGTGCTGGATGCCTTACCTTGCGCTACGCTGGCGACCCGTGTTCGGGAATGAGCATGGGCCACTGGGGGTTGGCAGGGGCAGAGCAGGATTGAGCATCCGATGGATTGCTTTCCTTCTCCGGGGAGGGGGGAATCTCTCTAGTTGATGCCTGATCACCCCCTGGTGGAGGCTGGGGGGAAGGCACTGGGTGGCAGCTTGGGGAGGAGTTTGGGCAGACGCCTGGAGGGAGCATGTGCAGACATGCGCATGCTCCCCTCCCTTCCCCTCCACTGGCATCATTGCATGCCACAGACTCAAGGGGACAAGAAAACCAGAGGAATTATGACGCCTTTCAAGCCACTTGATGGCCGTCCGGTCGTTTGCCGGACTTACTCAACACCTGCAACTGGATCCGTGTTCAGTGGGGAGTTGGGGGCTCCCTGCCACCCTGCTGTGAGGGGTAAGCCACAGGGGTATAAGGTGTCGGCATGGAGTATCGGTAGAGGCAGACAGCGCCTGGATCCCCAAATAAGGATGTGAGGACATGGGAGCAGAAATGTGGCTGAGGAGGTAAAAAAATGATAGCCAAAAAAACAAACAAAAAAAAAAAACTGCAATACAGAACATGCCTTG
The DNA here is from genome assembly GCA_016271365.2 of Neoceratodus forsteri. Classification (NCBI taxonomy): domain Eukaryota; kingdom Metazoa; phylum Chordata; order Ceratodontiformes; family Ceratodontidae; genus Neoceratodus; species Neoceratodus forsteri. The sequence goes on along the minus strand of CM057453.1, from coordinate 102,551,541 downwards.
ATCCAGTGAACATAGTTGTTTCAGTGTTTACTTTTTTGTAGGGCTATATCCCAAGTCTGTAAGCAACCAAGTAGTTTCATACCGGTAGTAGGCACATGAAAAGCCCAGCCTATTTTTATGTTGTCTTGCGCGTGCAGTGCAGACAACATATTGGGGTTGCTTGAAGTGGAAGATCAGGTTTTGGAGGTGTGGTTGTGTTGTGGCCAGTGGAACCACTGCTTTTTCAGGCTGGGCTCTGTAGCACGAATGAGACTGCATGCTGTCTATGACAGCAGTTGCAAAGCGTGCCACCAACTTGAAACGTTTTAGCCACTGCAATGAGGTAGCTTCACCTCATTGCAGGGAGTGCCTTCCCTGATGTAACATTTCATTTAGACATGGCAGCTGTGCTGTCTGCCTCTCTCAGTCCTCAGAAAAGCCAACATCGTGGGTGCCCAATCCCCCTGTCGGCATCATCATCATCATGCCCCCCCTCCCCAGTTCATTTGCCGATGGGGGAGCCCAATCCCCGTCGGCATCATGTCCCATGCCAGTTGTTCCTCCCAGGCCAAATGCCCTTTTTGATTTGCCAATGGGTGCCCAGTCCCCCACCCTAAAACACAGATGGCATGCTGGGCCACCCCAGCATGCCAAATGTACTGTGAATAGAAAAACCTTCCCTTGATGTTTAATTTTAATTTTTTAACCTGTAAAGTGAAAACAGTCCCTCACTGTCTCGGCCCCTCCCCAACCCACACCCACCACTGCATACCCCACCTCCCCACACCCCTCACCCCATACTTACCTCCGGGGCCCGGCGTGATGATTTTCGGTGGACCGGGAACACGTCTGCACTCTTCAAAGCTGGCCGCAAACTGAAGAAATGCTGGTTAGCTGTAGAATGGCATAAATAGGGTTTTTTCAACTTTGATGCATATCTCAGGCATTTTTGGGCATTATGGCACCAAATTTTCAACATGGGGTTATTGGGACCCCTCCTCATGAATTCAGTCACTGTCATGGCGTTGTTCGGTCCTGAAAGGTAATTTTGCAGATACTGCGTGGAATCACCTTTCAGGACCGATTAACGAAACGACAGTGCCACTGTTCATGATGTGGGCTGTCAAAAAACCTATGTTGTAAATTTGGTGAAAAAATCTAAAAAATGACTGTTTTACGAGCGTGCGTTGCACAGTTTCCACGCACGCTCATAACTTCACAAATCTGTAATATTTTCACTCAATATTTTCAACATTGGCATTTTTCCACACCTCCTTATGAACAGTACAGCTGTCATTTTTCACATCCTGGCCAAAATGTGTTTTCGCACTTCTGGCGCAGAACAGCACGGTTGCTGTGGGAAATCAGTGTTTGGGACAGATTAAGAAAATCACAATGACACTGTTCATGAGCAGAGGTCCTAAAATGTCTATGTGGAAAATTTAGTGACGAAAGTCCATTAAATAAATGTGCCATGAGCGTGCATTGCGCAGTTTCCATGCACTCTTGTAACTTCGTAAATTTGTAATATTTTCACTCCAGATTTTCAACATTGCCATTTTTAATACTTCCTTATGAACAGTACAGCTGTCATTTTTCACATCCTGGCCAAATTGTGTTTTTGTACTTCCCGCACAGAATGGTGCGTTAGTTGTGGGAAATCAGTGTTTGGGACAGAATAAGAAAATCACAGTGACTGTTCGTGAGCAGAGGTCCTAAAATGCCTATGTTGAAAATTAGGTGACAAACGTCCATAAAATGACTGTGTTACAAGCGTGTGTTGTGCAGTTTCCACGCACGCTTGTAACTTCGATAATTTTTAATATATTTACTCCAGATTTTCACCATTACCATTTTTTCACACCTCCTTATGAAAAGTACAGCTGTCATTTCCACATCCTACCCAAAATGTGTTTTCACACATCTGGCGTGCAGTGGTGCAGTCGCTGTAGGAAAACAATGTTCAGAACAGATTACGAAAATCACAGTAACACTGTTCATGAGCACAGGTCCCCAAATGCCTACTGTGTGTTGAAAATTTGGTGAACAAAATTCCATAAAATTACTATGTTACAAGTGTGCGTTGCGCAGTGTCCACACACAGTCATAACTTCAAGAATTTGTAATATTTTCACTCCAGATTTTCAATACTGTCATTTTTGCACACCTTCTGATGAACAGTACAGCTGTCATTTGTCACATCCTGCCTGAAATGTAGTTGTGCACATCTGGCGCACAATCACGCGGTCGCTGTGGGAAATCAGCGTTTGGGGCAGATTAAGATAATCATAGTGCCACTGTTCATGAGCAGAGGTTCCAAAATGGCTATGTAAAAATTTGGTGAAATAATTCCACTAAATGACTGTGTTACGAACGTGCGATGGGCAGTTTACACA